>OY728150.1:1331597721-1334097721 GCA_963277665.1 Viscum album
ATTTTCATGATCATTTTATATTATTTTTTCTTATTAGGGTACTGAACACCTATTTTGACTTCCCCCCTAAATATTTGAAAAAACACATGTGAATTTTTTAGGTTTTTTTAGAGTTTTTAGAGTTTTAGGTGGTTTTATGTTTTTAATGTTTTCTTAGGGGTTTCCAAGGAATTTAGTGTTTTTTACATTTTAGGTATTTTTAGTGAATTTGTAGGATTTTTATGGATTTTTAGGGTTATTATATATTTTTCGGGGTTTTATGGGTTTCTATGGTTTTTATCATTTTTTAGGTTTTTACGGGTTTTAAGTGTTTTTACATTTTTATGTTTTTATAGAGTTTTTTAGTGTTTATGTTTTTTTACATTTTCATTCACTATTTCTAAATTGTCAATAATTTTATGGTTTTTAGGGTTTTTAGGGTTATAAGGGTTTATAGGGTTTTTATGGATTTTTGAGATTTTTAATTTTTATAGTTTTGAGTTTTTTTATTTTTTTAGTTTTGTAGAGTTTTTTTAAATGTTTTTAAGGGTTTTTTGGATTTTTATGGGTTTTATGAGTTTTACAGTTTTATATCATTTTTACCCATTTTTTGTTTTTAGGGGATTTTTGATATTTTAGGATTTTAAGTTTTTCTTATGGTTTTTCAGGGTTTTTACAGTTTTAACATTTTTATAGATTTTTTGGGGTTTCTAGAATTTTTTATGGTCTAAAGGGTTTTCAGGGATATTGATGTTTTTTATTAGTTTTAGGGTTTTTAGGGATTTATTGTTGTGGGGGGTTCTTTTCTATTTTTTAGGATTTTTATGGGTTTTTATATTTTTTAACGTTCTTAGGGTTTTAAAGGGTTTTTAGAGTTTTGTTGGGTTTTAAAGGGTTTTTAGAGTTTTGTTGGGTTTTAAAGGGTTTTTAGAGTTTTGTTGGGTTTTTATGGTTTTATGGGTTTTTACGGGGCTTTATAGTTTTTATGGGTTTTATGTGTTTTATGATTTTTAGTGTTTTTTTTGTTTTTAGGGTATTTTAGGGTACTCATTATTTTTTAGTTTTTTAGGTGTTTTATGCTTTTTAGGTTTTTAAGGGTTTTAGGGTTTTTTTAAGGTTTTTTTTGACATTTTTGGAATTTAAATGGTTTTTAGGATTTTTAATGGTTTTTATAATTTTTATGCGGTTTAGGGGTTTTACTCTATTTAGGGGTATTTATGATTCCTAGTTATTGTTAATTAAATTTGGAGTCTCATTAAACATACTATATTCATCGAATTGAGTACTCATATCTTCCATTTTAGTTTATAACATCTGTAATTCATTTTTTGATATAGTAAGTGTATTAATAATGATTTCTTTTTTCATTTTGTACTCATTCAATAATATCATAACATTTTTATTATACCTACAACTATATTATTTATCTATGATATTAGCTTCCAATTCACTAAAAAAACTTCCCAAAACTCATTCATTACAGAATGATTAGATGCAATATACTCCTTTCATTGAATTATCAATCTTGGCCCTCTATATAGAATAAATATATTTTGCATACAAGTAACTTGCATTATTATGGGTAACACATTCCCTTGATTTATTTTCATGATCATATTATATTTTTATTTCTTATTAGGTTAATTAACAGCTATTTGGATTTTCCTCCTTAATAGTGGGAGAAACACAAGTGAATTTGTCTAGTTTTTTTTAATGTTTTTAGAGTTTTAAGGGTTTTAAATGATTTTATGTTTCTAATTTTTTCTTAGGGGTTTCCAATGATTTTAGGGGTTTTTACATTTTAGTTATTTTTAGAGATTTTTTAGGATTTTTATGGGTTTTTAGGGTTATTATAGATTTTGAAGGGTTTTATGGGTTTCTATGGTTTTTATCATTTTTTAGGTTTTTTGGGGTTTTTAGTGTTTTTACATTTTTATGTTTTTCATAGGGTTTTTTAGTGTTTTATAGTGTGTTATATTTTCAGGGACTATTTTTAATTTTTCAATAATTTTATTGTTTTTAGGGTTTTAATGGATTTTTGAGTTTCTTATTTTTTATTTTTTTGAGTTTTTTTGTTTTTATAGTTTTCAATTTTTTAATTTTTGTATGGTTTTAATAATTTTTTAGGGTTTTTAGGGGTTTTATGTGTTTTTAGTATTTTATGGGTTTTTAGGTTTTTTAGTTTTTTATGTTTATTGTATTTTTAGTGTTTTTTATGATTTATATGGAATTTTATGGTTTTAGGGATTATGAGGTTTTTATGGGTTTTTATGGTATTTATTGTTTTTTGTGTATTTTTTTGTTTTTAGGGGTTTTCGAGTTTTTAAGTGTTATAAAGTTATATAGAGTTTTTAAACACTTTTAGGATTTTAAAGAGATTTTTTGAGTTTTTAGTGGGTCTTTTGGGTTTGATGAGTTTTTAGGGGATTTATGTTTTTTTTAATGTTTTTTAAGGGGTTTTATTTACCTTATGCGTGTTTAGGGTTTTTAGAGTCTTTTAGGGTTTTTAGTGTTTTTAGGATTTTTAGAGGTTTTAAATGTTTTTTGTTTTTAATTTGTTTTATGGGTTTTGGGGGTGTTTAGTTTTTTTACATATTTTGGGAATTTTAGTGATTTTTTTGGATCAATATAGTTTTTAAGGGTTTTAGTGATTTTTAGGTTTTTAGTTTTTTAATGTTTCAGAATTTTTAGGGGGATTTCAAAGTTTTTAATTTTTTTATATTTTTAGGGATATTTCGTGAATTTTTAATATTTTTATGGTCTTTTAGGTTTTTGGTGTTTTTTTGCCTTTTGGGGTGTTTTTTGTTTTTTAAGGGATTTAATGTTTTTCATAGTTTTCAATGTTTTCAGGGTTTAAAGGTTTTATTGATTTTTTAGTGAGTTTTTAGGAATATTATGGGTTTCATGGTTTTTACGATTTTTATGGGTTTATAGTTTTTATGGGGTTTGGGGTTTTAAAGTATTTTTTCATTTTTTAGGTTTTAGGGGTTTTATGTGTTTTTATGTTTTTAAGGTTTTTTTAGGGGTTTTCAAATATTTTAGTGCTTTTTTACATTTTTAGCAGTATTTAGGGATTTTATAAGATTTTTTTGGTTTTTAGGGATTTTAGGGGTTTTAAAGGGTGTTGTGGGTTTTTTGGGGTTTTATGGTTTTTAGGATTTTTTAGTTTTTAGTGTTTTTTGAGTTTTTCATGGTTTAATTATTTTTAGAGTTATTAACATTTTTAGTTATTTAAAGGGTTTTTATATTTTTTTCGGGTTTTATGGTTTTTATGGTTTTTAGAGGTTTTAAGGTTTTAGGGGTTTATTGTTTTTTTGTTTTCTGGTCTTTTAGTGATTCTAGTGTTTTTTATGTTTTTAGGGTTTAATGTTTTTTTATGTTTTTAAGGTTTTCATTGGGTTTTTCAGGATTTTTAGGGTTTTTTCACATTTTTAGGGATTTCTAGGTTTCTCTTATATTTTTTATGGTTTTTATATTTTTAAGGATTTTTAGGGGTTGTATGATTTTTTTGGGTTTTTTGGGTTTTAGGGTTTTTAGGGTTTTTAATGTTTTTATTTTTGTTTTGAAGGAGTTTTAAATGTTTTTATGTTTTTTAGGTTTTCATATGGGTTTTCAATGTTTTTTTTGGTTTTTTAATTTTTAGGGATTTTTAGGGATTTTTATTATTTTTATGTTTTTTGGGTTTTAAGGGATTTTGAAGGGGGTTTGGAGAGTTTTTAGAATTTTTAGAGGATTAAAGGGTTTTTAGAGTTTTAAGATGTTTTTTTGTTTTTAATGATTTTTTAGGGTTGCTTATGGTTTTAGGGGTTTTAATGGTTATTAGGGTTTTTAGGATTTTTTTAGGGATTTTAGGGTTTTTATAATTTTTTTAGTTTTTAGGGGTTTTAAGTGTTTTTAGTTTTTTGTGAGTTTCTATTGTGTTTTTATAGTTTTAGGGTTTTTTACATTTTTAGATATTTTTAGGTTTGTTTTATTATTTGTACGATTTTTTGGGTGTTTTGGGATTTTGAAGAATTTTAGTTTTTTAGTGTTTTTAGGGGTTTTAAGTGTTTTTTGGTTTTTATTATTTCTCGTTCTTTTTAATGTTTGATTTTTTTTAGGGATTTTGAGGGTTTATTTATCATTTTTTTGGATTTTAAAGTTTTTATGGGTTTTGAAGATATTTTAGTTTTTTTATTATTTTTTGGGTTTTTTGGGGTTTAGGATTTTTTTTGTTTTTTAGGGTTTTCAATGGTTTATTTGTGGTTTTATGGGTTTTATGGTTTAATAATTTTTTTATGGGTTTTTATGTTTATAGGTGTTTTAGGGTTTTATGTGTTTTTAGGTTTTTTAAGGATTTATCTGTTTTTAGGTTTGTATGGTTTTCTTTGGTTTTTTTCAAGTTTTCTAAGGTATTTTACGTTTATAGAGATCATGGGGATTTTCTAGTATTTTTATTGGTTTTAGGGTTTTTAGGTATTTTTTGGTTTTAGGGTTTTTAGGGTTTTAAGGGGGTTTTACGGTTTTTTACGGTTTTTTATGTTAGGTGTTTTAAGTGTCATTAGGTCTTTAAGGTTTTCACTGGGGGTTTTAGGGGTTTTCACAATTTTTAGTATTTTTAGGGAATTTTATGGTTTATATGGATTTTAGTTTTTTTAGGGTTTTTTATGTTTTTGTGTTTTTGTGGTTTTGTGGTTTTTTGAGTTTTTAGGGTAATTTTGAGTTTTTATGGGTTTTAAGTTTTTTAGTGTTTTTTAATGTTTTTTTGGTTTTTAAGTTTTTTTAATGTTTTAGTGGGTTTTATGGTTTTTTCCAGTTTTTATGGGTTTTTATAGTTTTTATGGTTTTGGGGGTTTTTGGTTTTTAGGGTTTTTAGGGTTTTTAGTTTTTTTAGGTTCTTTAGAGTTTCAAGGGTTTTTAGGTGTTTTAAGTGTTTTCGGGTTTTAAGGTTTTCTTAGAATGTTTTGTAGTTTTTAGGTATTTTAATGTTTATATATACTTTTTGGATTATTTGTATTTTTTATGTTTTAGGGTTTTTAGGGGTTTTAGGTTTTTTATGGTCTTTTAAGGTTTGTAGGGATTTTAAGGTTTTATTATTTTTATGTTTTTAATGTTTTTAATTTTTTGAGGTATTCATGGTATTCTTAGGGGTTTTCAAGTTTATAGGGTTTCTTACATTTTTATATATTCTTAGCACTTTTTGGAATTTTATTGTTTTTTTTGGGTTTTTTGGGATTTTGAGGGTTTTTGGGTGTTTAGGGTTTTTTCATTTTTTAGGTATTTAGGGGTTTAATTGTTTTTAGGTTTTAAAGGATTTCTTAGGGGTTTTCAGGGTTTCTAGGGGGTGTAAATTTTAAGGGATTTTTAGATATTTTTTAGAATTTTTATGGTTTTTAGAATATTTACTTATTTTGAAGGCTCTTAAGGTTTTTAAGAATATTTATGTTTTTTGTGGATTTTGGGGGTTTTATGGGGGGTTAGGTGTTTTAAGGTTTTTTAGATTTCCTACCATTTTTATGGATTTAAATGATTTTATTGTTTTTATTCATTTTTATTGAGTTTTTGGGGTTTTTACAGTTTTTACTGTTTTTAGGGGTTTTATGGTTTTAGGGATTTCATGGATTTTAGGGTATTTATAGGAATTTTTTAGGTTTTTTTTTCATATTTTAGGTTTTTTATAAATTTTTAGTGTTTTTTAGTTTTAAAGGTTTTCTGGAGGTTTTGAAGGTTTTTAGGGTTCATTACATTTTGGGGATTTTTATGGGATTTTTATGGGCTTTTTAAGATTTTTATACTTATATGGTTTTTAGGGATTTTGAGGGGTTTTGAGATTTCTTAGGGTTTTTTGGGTTTTTATGTTTTTCTTATTTTTTTAAAGGTTTTTGTGTTTTTGAGGGTTTTATGTGTTTTTTGATTTTTAAGGTTCTCTTGGGGTTTGTCAGGTTTTGTAGATTTTTTTACAATTTTAGGGATTTTTAGTGGGTTTTTAGGATTTCTACAGTTTTTATGGATATGGAGGATTATGAAGGTTTTTAGGGGTTTTAGAGTTTTATAGTTTTTTTGGGATTCTAGGGGTTTCTTGAGTTTTTTAGAGTTTTTAATGTTTTTTAGTTTTTTATAATTTTTAGGCTTTTAGAGTATTTTTGGAATCATTTGTGGGTTTTAGGGTTGTTATATGTTTTATGGGTTTCAAGGGTTTTAGGGGGTTTATAGTTTTTATGGTTTTTATGGTTATTATGGTCTTTTTATGGTTTTTTAATATTTTTTGTTTTTTAACTCATTTAGATGTTTTATATATTTTTATGTTTTTTAGGGTTTCTTAGGATTTTTATGGTTTTTGGGTTTTTTATAATTTTAAGTAATTTTATGATTTTTATGGTTTCATAGGGTTTTAGGGATTTTAAGGGGTTTTAGGGTTTTTATAGGTTTTTTGGATTTTTTGGGTTTTTTGGCTTTTTTGGCTTTTTTGGGGTTTTTGGGTTTTAATGGTTTTTTAGCATTTTTAACATTTTTAGGGGATTAAAGGATTTTTATAGTTTTTTGGGTTTTTAAGGGTATTATGAGTTTTTATAGTTTTGGGGATTTAGGGTTTTTAGTGTCTTTATTTGGGTTTTTGGGTTTTTATCTTTTTTTAGGTTTTCAAGGGGTTTAAAATGTGTTTTGGTTTTTAAGGTTCTCTTAGGAGTTTTCAAGGTTTTTATGTATTTTTTAAATTTTATGCATTTTTTATGATTTTTAAGGTTTTCATGGATTTTAGGAATTTTTAATGTTTTAGAGTTTTTAGGTTTTTAATATTTTCATAGGATTTTTATGTGTTTTTGGGGATTTTGAGGGATTTTTTAATATTTTTATGTGTTTTTGGGTAATTATAGATTTTGAAGGGTTTATGTAATTTTTATGGTTTTTATGGTTTTCGTAGATTTTTTTGAGGTTTAGGGTTTTTTGATTTTTTTGGTGTTTTTAAGGTATTTTAGAGTTTTTTTATGTTTTTGGGGCTTAAAAGGTTTTTTATATGTTATAGTTGGTTTTTATGGCCTTGTGGGTTTTTAGGGATTTAACATTTTTATGGGTTTTTAGGTTTCTTGGGTTTTTAGTGTTTTATGGGTTTTAGGGGTTTTTAGCATTTTATAGTTTTTAGTGGTTTTACATTTTTCAGGCTTTTAAGGATTTCGTTGGGTTTTTCTATATTTTTAGATCTTTTTATATCGTTTGGGATTTGAATTATTTTTATGATTTTTATGGTTTTTAGTGATTTTTATATTTTTTAGGGTTTTTATGGTTTTTATGGTTCTCATGGGTTTTTTGGGTTTTAGGGTTTTAGGGGTGTTTTGTTTTTAGGGTTTTTATGTTTTTTTTATATTTTTAAATGTTTTTAGGGGTCTAAATGGGTTTTTAGAGTTTTTTTGTGGGGTTTTTGGTTTTTTACGTGGATTTATGAGTTTTTATGGTTTTGGGATTATTTTTGTTTTTAGGGGTTTTAGGGTTTTTTGGTCTTTTTGGGTTTTAGCATTTATAAAGTTTTTTAGGGTCTTTGAGTATTTTTAGGTTTTTATGTTTTTCTTAGGGTTTTCATGGTTTTTTTTGGTTTTTTATATTTTAGATATTTTAAGGGAATCTTTATGATTGTTATGGTTTCTAGAGTTTCAGAGATATTTTGGGTTATAGGGTCTTTAAGGATTTTTAGGGATTTTAGGGTTTTAGTATTTGTTTTGTGGTTTTAGGGTTTTTAAGTGTTTTTAGTTTTTTAATGTTTTCTTCGTTGTTTTCAAATATTTTTTGGTTTTTTTACATTTCTAGGGATTTTTTAGGATTTTAAGGGTCTTTAGGGATTTTAGGTGTTTTAAGGGGTTTTAGGGATTTTTAGGGTTTTATAGTTTACATGATTTTTTTGGGGGTTTTAGGGTTTTAATGAGTTTTTAGGATTTTAGGGTTTTTATTGATTTTTATTGTTTTTAGGGGTTTTAAGAGTTTTATGGTTTTTTTAGTTTTTTAAGGTTTTATGGGTTTTTATATTTTTTCAATTTTTTTAGGGTTTTAAAATGTTTTTATAGTTTATAGTGGTTTTTAATGTTTTTATTGGGGTTTAGAGTTCTCAGGGGGTTTTAGGGGTTTTTAAGGCTATCATGGTTTTTTATGGTTTTAGCGGTTTGAGGGTTTTTAGGGGGTTTTAGGGGGTTTTTTGGGTTTTTAGAGTTTTTAATTTTTTTTGAGTGATTATTGGTTATTTTAAGTTTTAAACGTTTTATTTAAATTATACAGGGTTTTTCACATTTTTATGGATTTTTATGGATTATTTTAGAATTTAATGGATTTTTCTGGTTTTTATGGATTTTTAATGGTTTAGGATTTTGGGGGTTTTAGGGTGTTTATATTTTTTAACTTTTTAGAGTGTTAGTTATTTTAAGTGTTTTTTGGTTTTTAAGGATTTCATAGTGGTTTTTTGGTTTTTTGGGTTTTTAACCTTTTAGGTATTTTTTTGGTTTTTTATGGTTTGTAGGTTTTAATGGATTTTGAATGGGTTTATGGGTTTTTAGGGTTTTATGGTTTTCTTTATTTTTTTGTGGGTTTTCTATGTTTTTGTGTTTTTTAAGGTTTTTATATTTTTTTAACACTTTAAGGGTTTTAGAGGTTATTTAGAACCATCATTGGGTTTTTAGGCTTTTATGAATTTTATGGTTTTTTTGTAGTTTTACAGTTCTTATGGTGTTTTGGTTTTATATGGGTTTTTAGGGGTTTTGGTATTTTTATAGTTTTTAGGGGTCTATTCTATTTTTGGTTTTTAATATTTTCTTAGTGTTTTTCAAGGATTTTATGGTTTTTTAAATTTTTTAGAATTTTTAGTGGTTTTTAACATTTTTATGTATTTTAGGGTTTCTAAAGATTTTGTGGATTTTTTGGTTTTAGGGGTTTTAGTGTTTTTAGGTTGTTATCATTTTTAGGTTTTTAGGTGTCTTAAGTGTTTTAATGTTTTTAAGGCCTTCGTATGGGTTTTCAAGGTTTTAGGAGTTTTTACATATTTAGGGATTATTTGGGATTTTATTAGGTTTGTATGGTTCTAGGGTTTTTCAGGATTTTGAAGATTTTATGGGGTTTTACGATTTTTAAGGTTTTTTGGGTTTTAGGGGTGCTATAATTTTTTAGGGTTTTAAGGGTTTTAGAGTTTTTTTATCACATTTAGGGGCTTAATGAGTGTTTATATTTTTTTATTTTTGGGTTTTTATTGGTTTTTACCATTTTTAAGGGTTTTAGGTGTTTTTATGGTTTTTATCTTTTTTATGGGTTTTTAGGGGTTTTAGGGTTTATAGCATTTTTTTGGGTTTTTAGGTGTTTTACGTGTTTTTAGGTTTTTAATGTTTTTATGGTTTTTAGGGATTTTTTTGGTTTTCTACGTTTTAGGTATGTTTAGGGTTTTTTAGGATTTTTTATGATTTTGTAGGTTTTTTCATGATTTTGATGTTTTTTTTAATTTTTTGGGTTTTTATTGTTTTTTTGGGGTTTTATGGTTTTTTTTAGATTTATTATGTTTTTTTTTATTTTTTTAATATTTTAGGGTTTAAAATTTTTCTTTAGAGTTTTAGTGGGTTTTAAGGGTTTTTATAGGGTTTTATGGGTTTTTAGGTATTTTTATGGTTCTTAGGGATTTTTATGGTTTTAGGGGTTTTAGGGGTTTAGGGTCTTTTAGGGTTTATATCATTTCTTAGGTTTTTTGGGGGAGTAAAGTTTTTTTAGATTTTTATGGTTTTCTAGGGGTTTAGGGTTTTATAATTTTTAATGTTTTTAGGGATTTCAACGGTTTTTTAGGATTTCAATGGGTTTTATCATTTTTAGGGATATTGAGGGCTTTTATGGTATTCTAGGTATTTATGGTTTCTAGGGTTTTTAGGTATTTTAGGTGTTTAAAGTGTTTTTAGTTTTTTAAGGTTTTCTTAGGAGTTTTTAGGGTTTTATATTTTTTTAGTCATTTTTAGGGATTTTTCAGGATTTTGATGGGTTTGAGTGGTTTTAGGACTTTTGATTGCTTTTAAGGGATTTTTTTGGAGTTTTGGGGGTTTTATGTTTTTTTGGGTTTGTGTATTTCTTTATTTTTTTAGGGTTTTAATGGGTTTTAGAGTTTTTTAATATTTTTAGGGGTTTTAATGTTTTTACTGGTTTTAGGGTTTATAGGGTTTTTACGGGCTTTAGTGTTTTTTGCTTTTTAGGGGTATTATATGTTTTTAAGTTTCTAAGGTTTTCTTAATGTTTTTCAAGGTTTTAAGGTTTAAAATTTTTATGGAATTTTAGTGATTTTTGGGATATTTATTGTTTTTTAGGGTATTTATAAATTTTCAGGGTTTTATGGGTTTTAGGTTTTTTTGGGCTCTAGACAGTTTTTAGGTTTTCTAGGGGTTTGAATTGTTTTTAGGTTTTTATGGTTTTCTTAAGGTTTTTTTAGGGTTTTTTGTGTTTTTTATGTTTTTAGATATTTTTAGATATTTTTATGGTTTTTAGGGATTTTAGGGATTTTTCTGGGTTTTCACAGGTTTTATTATTTTAAGTGTTTTAGGGGTTCTAAATTTTTAGGGGTTTTTAATGTTTTTAGGGTCGTTTAGGGGTTTTATCATTTTTATGTATTTTATAGGTTTTAAGAGATTTTAGTTCATTATAATTTTCTTATGGGTTTTCAATTTTTTAATAGTTTCTTATGTTTTAGGTATTTTTAGGATATTGATGGTTTTTAGGGCTTCACGAATTTTGTGGGTTTTTAGGAGTTTTAGTGTTTTTATGGTTTGTGGGTTTTTTGCGTTTTTAGGCTTGTTAGAGGTTTTATGTGTTTCTATGTTTTTAAGGTTTTTTATGGTTTTTCTGGTTTATTGGTTTTTTATGCTTTTAGGGATTTTTATGGATTTTTTAGATTTTTTTATAGTTTCTAGGGTTTTTGATGGTTTTAGGTTTTTTATTTGTTTTTAGGTTTTTTCTAATTTTTTAGGGTTTTTGTGGTTTTTATATTTTTTTAAACCTTTTTAGGTATTTAAATTATTTTTATACTTTTTAGTGGTTTTAGGATATTTATGGGTTTTAGGTTTTTAAGGTTTTATGGGTTTTATGGTTTGTATGGGTTTTTATGGTTTTTATGGTCTGTTAGGCTTTTTAGGGTTTTAGCATTTTTCGGATTTTTAGGGGTTTTAGGTTTTTTTTTCAATGTTTCCTTAGGGTTCTTCAGGGTTTTATCCATTTTTTCATTTTTAGGGATTTATAGGCATTTTTCTATTTTCAGGGTCTAAAATGTTTTTTTGGGTTTTAATAGTTTTTTAGGGTTTTAATCATTTTTTAGTATTTTAGGAGTTTTTAGTTCTTTTAGGTTTTTAAGGTTTTACTAGTGTTTTTCGGAGTTTTTATGGTTTTTTACCCTTTAGGTACATGTATGTATTTTTAATATTTTTAGTCTTTTTAGTGATTTTGAGGGTTATTAGGGTTTCTATGTTTTTTTTTTCTTTAGTTCCAGGGTATTTTTGAAATTTTATAGGGATTTTATGGTTTCTTAGAGATTTTGATTTTTTAGTGGTTTAAAATATTTTTAGATTTTTAGTGATTTTTAGGTTTTTTATCAGTTTTAGGGGTTCTTGTGGTTTTTAGTTATTTTCAAGATTTTGGTATTTTTAATGTTTTTATGGATTTTTAGGGGGTTTATGGTTTTTTAGGGGTTTTATGTTTTTTTAGGTTTTATGGTTTTCTTAAGTTATTTTAAGGTTTTTAGGGTTTTTTACATTTTTATTTATTTTTAATATTTTTTGGGTTTTTTTATGGGTTTTAGGCTTTTTATGGATTTTGAGTGTTTTATGACTTTTTGGTGGTTTTTTGTTTTTAGGGTTTTATATGGTTTTTAGGTTTTTTATGGGTTTTAATTATTTTTGGGTTTATAATGTTTTATTATGGTTTTCTATGTTTTTTTGGGATTTTTGAGTTTTTAGAGATTTTTTGGGCTTTTGAGGATTTTTAACTTTTTTAGGGTTTTTAGGGTTTTAGGGATTTTTAGGTGTTTTAGATTTTTCCAGGGGTTTAATGGTTTTTTGGGTTTTTAGGTTATTTTTTATGTTTTTTAGGTGTTCTACAGTTTTTTAGATTTTTTTTAACATTTTCTAAGGTTTAAAGGATTTTTAGAGTATTTAGTGGTCTGTAAGGGTTTATGGATTTTTAGGGGTTTTAATGATTTCTAGGGGGTTTTATGGTTTTTAGGGGTTTTTAGATTTTTTTGTATATTTTTACTATTTTTACGATTTATTTGTTTTTTTATGATTTTTAGTAGTTTTAAGTGTTAATAGGTTTTTAAGTTTTTCATAGGGGTTTTAGGGTTTATAGGGGTTTTAATGTTTTTAGGTACTTTTAGGTATTTTTATGCTTTTATGATTTTTTAGTGTTTTATGGATTTTGAGGGTTTTAGGGTTTTTAGGGTTCTAATGTTTTTTTAGGGGTTATAGTTTTTTTATTTTTTATGTCGTTTTAATTGTTTTAAGGTTTTTATGGTTTTATTGTGGGTTTTTTATTGTTTTTAGGGTTTTTATGTCTTTAGGTATTTTGAGAGTTTTTTAGTATTTTTATGGGTTTTTGGGTTTTTAGTGATTTTGAAGATTTTAGGGTATTTTATGGTTTTTAGGGTATTATTATTATTTTTTGGGGGTTTTGGGACTTAAATGTTTCTTATAATTTTTTATAATTTTATGGGTTTTAATGTTTTTTAGTGTTTTTAGTGATTTTTTAGGGTTTGTATGGGTTTTAGGGTTTTTAAGGCTTCTTGCGGTTTTTATGGTTTTTAGGGTTTTTTGCGCAGAGATAGCATAGGGTATGGCTATTCCTAGCCCCCCAAAAATTTATTAGAAAAAACGACACAACAAATAAGGGAGGGGCAGGGTCAAAAGACCCATACACAAAAAGGTCTACATGTCATAGTCAGAAACAAAACCATATGGGTCACCATCCCCACAATATCCAGAAGACACATTAGCATCCGTTGACTCCCACTCAGATTCATACTTCTTGGCGAGTGTCGTGTAAATATCCCTATGAATTTGCTACTCCTTAGATAGTTACACCATGATGGTATCAAGCCACTCATTCTTCTCAAAGGTATCCTTCTTAAGGCCCTCAGAGGGGGCTCTGGTAGACACAGTTTGTGGAAGATTAGAGTAGTCCTTAAGCGGCTACATCTTTCGGGGGATGAAGTGAACACTGAAGATTTATTCTCTTTCCTAATTGGAAAGTCATACCTAATCACATCCCCTTCACTCATTATCTCATCCATATCAGAGTTGATCCTAATATCATCCTCAACAAAAATACCACCTAAAAGTTTGGCCTCATCCATATCACAATTAAACTTAAGTCCATGAATCTAACGTTTTTTATGAAAATTATCATTCTTATATTTCACAAATAGATCTATCTCACCTTGAACTGTTCCATCCTACTCATGATCACCTAGAGGTTACTCTATGAACATGTCTTTAAGAACAACACAATGACCCTTATCACTAGAGGCCACCTCATACACCACCAAGACCACCCGCATGCCCTGAGTCATACCTTCCTCACCAGGGGTACCAGCATTCCCAGGCAGCATGTTTCTATCCACATCCTCAACACAAGATTCACTAACCTCCTAATTGTGAACTAATGGATGAACCCACATACTAGCCCTCCCATTTCCACTGAAACCTAGTACATATACAATAGATTCCCCCACATTCCGATCAGGTGACCCATTATCAATGCACAAGGGATGCTTCAAGGGGGCCTCAATTAGACTCTTCTCATGCCCAAACCAGGCCACATCCCCCTAATCACCCCCCCCCCACATCATCACCACTATCATACTCAACATAGTCAAGATTGTCTAAGCTATTACTTAGAGAAACACCATTCAGAACCGGAAACTGACTACTACCGACCTACCCACTTTTATTGCTGAAGGTCGCTGCTACCATGCTTAAGGGATGCTTCAGGGGGACCTCAATCAGACTCTACCCATGCACAGATCTGTCCATCTCCCCCGGATCACCCCCCCTCCCCCCAAAACTCACTACAACTATGCTTCCCACTATTGTTTCTCAATGTCATTCTTTCATCATTATGAATCACCTATGCACTAGCCCTTTCCCTTCCACTACAAATCTTAGAAATCTACAGGACTGTGCCACCTGAAGCCACCACTGCCACCTCCTCATCGCACCCAACATTCAAATAAGTTTTTAGGTGTTCAAAAATTGCACTATCATTTGGATGGGGAGAAAAATATTTGGGTTCTTTTAGAACTTCCACCTCCTACACCTCCACTAAGGCCTGACTTCCTTCACCAGAATCCACATGTGCCAGATTCAACCCACTACATTCCCTGGAACTGCACCTATAGGATTGATCACGATGAAAAAGTTTCCAACAAGAAGAACATAAGTCGAACCATGACTCAAAAATTATTGGTTGCTTCCATCAGAGCTCCTCACCAACAACAATCCACACAAAGACAATCAACTCCTTAGAAGCATCAATCTCAATAAAATCCCTCAGAGAAATAGGGTGACAGAGATCATGAGTCCTATTGTCCATGCATAAAAACCTCCCAACCTAATTACCTAACATGGAAATAATGGACATATTTTTAAGGGTTAGGGGGAGTTCTAGAAATCTAACCCAAGTCGCAAACATCGGAATGTTGTGGTTCAGGTGAAGATCAAAACTCCACCTAAATAGGGAGAAATGGGCACCATTTCATCTTCGAGGGGCCGCAGACCAATCAAGGATAATATCCTCCTCGTTTACAAAGTGAATCATGATATGATATCTATCAATAAGACCCATTGTATCATGGTCTTGTATATCCCATTTCAAAAAAATGAACCTATCAAATAAATCCACCAGTGGGCACCATTTCAAAAATCGAGCAACTAGTATCAAACGATGCCGAGAAGAAGCTTCATTGAACTCATAGATAGAAAGCTGAAGTTATGGGTGCAATTTAAATAGGTTAGGAACCTTATGGAAAATCTAGATCTATGGAAAAGGAGGTATCAAATCAGGATATGATAACGGGATGAAGATGTTTTCATTATCAAGAATCATCGGAGGCCCCTCCCCCACGGAGGGGGAAGGGAGAGCCGCATAAGCCACTGTCATCATCAAGATTGCTGAAGGGGAGGGGATCTTCCATCACGAGAGAGAAGAGGAGGCACCATATAAGGTTTTATTCTTAGGGTTTTTAGGTGTTTTTATAGTTTTTTTAACATTTTTTAGCATTGTTAGTTTTTTAGAGGTTTTAAGTGTTTTGAGTTTTATGGTTTTCTTAGGGGTTTTCAGGGTTCTTTATATTTTTTACATATTTAGGGAATAATAGTAATTTTTTGGATTCTTATGGTTGTTATGGTTTTTAGGTTTTTTATGATAATTTATATGTTTATGGTTTTTAGGGTTGCTAGGGGTTTGAGGGTTTTTAGAGATATTTAGGGTTTTTAGGGTGTTTGTTTGTGCTTTTGGGGTTTTGGGGGGTTTTTGGGGTATTGGGTTTTTAAGGGTTTTAAGGTTTTTTATAATATTTAACGTTTTTTTAGTCTTAAATGGTTTTATAGATTTTAGTGGTTTTGGGGTTTTTTTGGGTTTTTTGGATTTTTTATCATTTTTAGTGGTTTTATGGTTTTTTGTGTTTTTAGGGGTGTTAAATTTTTTTGATTTTTAGGGGTTTTGAGTTTTTTTAGGTCTTTATGGTTTTATTTGGAGTTTCCATGGTTTTTAGGTTTTGTTAACTTTTTTGTATTTTTATGGTGTTATTTTTATTTTTCTTATTTTTAGGGTTTTTGGTATCTTGACAAGATTTATGGTTTTATAGGTTTTTTAGGAGTTTTAACATTTTTTCGGTTTTAGGGGTTTTAAGTGTTTTTTGGTTTTTAAGGTTTTCTTTGGGTTTTTCTGGGTTTCTATGGTTTTTTAAATTTTTAGGGATTTTTTAGTATTTTTAGGATTTTTATGGTTTTTAGGGGTTTTAGGGATTTTGAGGAGTTTTAGGGTTTTTTAGGGGTTTATGGTTTTTTGGAATTATAGGGTTTTTTGAGTTTTTTATGGTTTTTAAGATTTTTGTATATTTGGAATGTTTTTAGGGGTTTAATGTATTTTTAGTGTTCTTAGTGGTTTTAGTTTTTTAATTTTTTTAGTGGTTTTTCAGTTTTTAGGGACTTTTAGGTGCTTGAAGGGTTTCAGTGGATTGTATGTTTTCATGGGTTTTAATTTTTTTATCTTTTTAAGGGTTTCTTATGGTTTTTCAAGGTTTTTAGGGAAATTTATGTTTTCAGGAATTTTTATATATTTATTAGTATTCTTATGGTTTCTTGGGATTTTGAGGGTTTTTAGGGTGATTTAAAGTTTTTAGCATTTTTTATGTTTTAAGACGTTTTTAGGTTTATTAGGTTTTCTTATGTTTTTTTAGGGTTTTTATGATTTTTTAAATTTTTGGGGATTTTATGCATTTTTTTGGGATTTTTATGGGTTTTAATGTTTTTTGGGATTTTTAGGGTTTTATGGTTATATGGTTTTTATGATTTTTTTGGTTTTTTTAGATTTTTTTTAATTTTTTATGTTTTTTATGTTGTTAGTCTATTTAAATAAAATAGGTTTTTAAAGGGTTTTTAGATTTTTCATTCGTTTCTTGTGTTTTTATGGGTTATCATGGTTTTTAATGTTTTTATGGGTTTTATGGGTTTTAGGGTTTGTATGGTTTTTAGGGTTTCTTAGGGTTTTATGTGAATTTATAATTTTATTTTTTGAGGGGTTTTATTTATTTTTTGTTTTCTAAGATTTCTGTAGGGTTTTAGGGTTTCTTTTTTTTTAAGATTTTAGGGATTTTTTTAGATTTTTTGGGTTTTAGGGTTTTTATGGATTTTGATGGTTTTGGGGGTTTTGGGTTTTGGGGTTTTTTTGTTTTTATCATTTGTTGGAGTTTTTAAAGGTTTAAATTTTTATCCGTTTTAATTTTTTTTTGAGTTTATAGTTTTTTTATTGTTGTTTAATTTCTATGGATTTTTTAGGATTTTTTTTTTATGCACTACAACATAAATAGCCTTTTCACGGTGGGTTTTTAGTGGCAGTTTACTAAACCACTGCTACTTTTTTTTTATAAATGACTTAGTGATGGATTATTAAAAATTGCCTCTAAACGTTTTTTCAATCCTGACACTTCTCCCCCTCCCCCCACACCCGGACCCCTGTGAGACCCCCCCCCCCCCCCCGGCAACCCCTAAATCCCTACGCCTCCCCTCCGTGCACCTCTCCTCCCCTCATAGTAGATTTCCACCCATCGCCGCTGACCCCTCAAAGCCCTAGCTCACATCCCAACTACAGGTCCTGATCCGTGGCGTTGCTCGAAGCTTTTCTCCTCCCCTCAGTATCATCTTTATTCTTCTTATTCCATCCTCTAGTTATAATAGTATCACCTAAAGGCCATACTCACACACATGGACGTTATGTTTTTTATGATTTATTGTTTAAAATGTTTCCTAAATAATAAACAAGTGAACATTTTGATACATAGATTTTGGGAACACATATTTTAACATATATTGAATCTGGTACCCAATTTTGTTTTGAAAAAATGTTGATATGATATAAGGGATGGAGTATTGATACTTTTTATTCAATAATATCGATGATTCATTTAATTATGTTCTTGAATTATATTCTATATTTTATGAAATTAATTATAAAACAGTTTTTGTTAGATCAATTAATAAATAGTTTTTATTTTTAAAGAACATCCATTTTTTGAAAATCCCAAAGAATATTATTATTTTCACAACATTGTAAACCCAATTTTTTATATAATTGTTTTTAGGATTTTGTGAATTTCAAAATATATTTTTTTATATAATATATATTCCATTTAACATAATCAAATTATATTGAAAATTCTTTTTGATAATTCAGTTTTTTTGATTGAAAGGTTTTACATATCATTGAGGGATTGATTATACTTATTTTTATGATATTTCAATATTAAATTCGGTTTTGAAAAAACTTCATCATTTTTTCAACAATATTTTTTTATATCTTTATAGCATAGGTGATTGGATAAAGAATAATAGGGAGAGGAGGAATTTTTATTGTAATGTCAATAAGAGTTATATTTTACAACAGACTAACCACTATTTTAGTCATAAGATTCTAGAAATATTTTTCCATTGATTCCCTTTATAGGAGGGTTCCATTTCTCACACACTAAGTTGAAATATTGAAGGTTTCCTTGATTTTTTTATTCTTCCCCTCATCCCTTTTGTTAGTCTTATAGAATTACGACCTTATGTGTTCCTTTTTTCATTGTAATAACATCACTTGTTGTTATCTATCATTATCCACCATATTTTAAAAAAATTATGATTTATTTATTTTGAAGAATATTTTCATATTATTTGATTGATGATCCACTTCATCATCATTATAGGTTTTATCATTAATTTATTTAAATGAAAACATTATTTTATTATTGGATTATATGTATTTTTTATTATCATGTAACTTCATTGTGATCTCATAGGTCATGATATATCCATATAGATCCTCAAATAACATGTTTTTTATTTCATTTTCCTCTTAGACTATTATATATTTAGGTTTCATGTTTCATTTTAAACCACAAAATAGTTGGATCTCTAGATATTATATAGTATGAGTATAATTAAGAGACATTCAAACTTTTCATATGAAAGTAAAGTATATAAATTCTTATTTTTAATGAGTTATTTGAAATGGTATTTCAAAGAGGATTAAAGTGAAGTAGAATTCTGATTATTTTAATAAGTCTCATTTGTAACTTTCATAATGAACTACTTATAATGTATTTAATAACCTCAATGATTCCCCATTCTATTTAGATGTATTTTTATGAAATGGATGATATTTTTGTGTTGTTTATTACAAGGGTGTTGGAGGCGAGGTTAGATTTATATTATGTTATTGCATTAATCATGTAAATTTTTTGATTACTCATCTGTTGTTATTTCTATCAGGGGTACACTAGGCACTAAGAGAGAGGATTATATTTATGTTACAATAGATAGTCACACACTATTGGTTATCCCTAATTGTGTTGTATAACATGGCTATTGGGGAGTTCCCCCTATGATTCTAGGTACAGGATACTCAAGTGACTTGTGTTGTTTGGATGAAACATATGTCAGTGGTAGGTATCATGTATTGGTAAGGTCTAGGACTATCTTACTTTATGACTTTTTTTGTTTCCCATGATACTATATGGATTCCATTTGGGGACTCTCGGTCCTTGTGTCCCCTAGTTTGATTAATATGGGGGGAACCATGAATTTTTCTCCTTCTTTACTCGTATCTCGTTTGTGAGGTGGTGACTTTTTGTTTTATTTTTATAGTTTATGAGAATGAGTTTGTTTCATTAAATTGTTTTTCAAGTGTTTTCAAAAGTTTGTTTCTAAATTATTTTTAAAATTTAAACTGTAATGGGTGGTTCTAAAGAATTTAAGGGTTTTAAATTAATATTTTTAAAATTATTATTTTCATTTTAAGAAGAATAAAATATACGTTTATAAAATATATTTTAAGGTGATATTCGGTTCTTCATGTGATTATCAATAAAAATGTATTTTCTGACTATATTTAAAACTATCATAAATGAGATTTGATTTGAAAATAATTTCACAAAATC
Organism: Viscum album; assembly: GCA_963277665.1. Taxonomy (NCBI): domain Eukaryota; kingdom Viridiplantae; phylum Streptophyta; class Magnoliopsida; order Santalales; family Viscaceae; genus Viscum; species Viscum album. The sequence continues at coordinate 1,331,617,364 of OY728150.1, forward strand.
CTTGATGAGGTCATACTGGGATTAGTTTTTTATCACACCCTATATACATCATTTGATATATAAAAATATTATGGTTTTCTTTTTTAGGTTACCCAGCCTTTTTAGGTTTCCTCGACTTTTAAAAAATGCTGGGATATATTAAAAAATTAACCCACCTTTGTTATTTGGAATTTGATACATTTTTATTTTCTTCAAAAATATTAAGAAGTGGAATAATAAATAATAAAATAACACAAAACTATAGTTAAAAATTATAATTCATTATTTAATGTTATGTTAAACAATAAAAACTATTCTGAAAAATAAATAGGCTCTGAAACATAAAACTATAGTAAAATGTAAATAGATAATAAAGATATCAAATAATAGAATATAAAGAAAATAATTATTTTGTATCGATAATATCAGCTTAAAAATAAGTTTTGTAACAAGGGTTTTACATGTTATGGGGTAATATGAGAAGAAGTATTAGTCTCATCAGAAAAAAAAGATTTTTCGGTTAGGGAATCAAGAATAGTCCGATAGACTAACTTTAACTCCCTTGTTAATAGTTAAAAATTCTAATTCATTATCCCATACTATTCCTTCATCAGAAACCATGAATCATGGAATATCTCCAATGCCTCCACCAAATTCATTTTTAGAAAATTGTGAATAGTATTAGAATAATGAACATGTTTTCACATCATATCATTCATCTAGTAAAAAAAAACAAAACACCAGGCTCTAGACAACTTAACTTCTCAATCAACACTTTCTTATTTTCAATCAAAGTTTCAAGGGTACATTATCACAATATAATCTCTAATATTTTTCTCTCATTGTAGCAAGATCTTCTAGAAATAATGGAATTCATCACGGTATATCTAAAAAAACCATTACACTGAAATTAGAAACTCTACCTTGACTGGTAATGGATTTTATAGACTCAAAATTACTAGACAAAATCTTTTTCAAATTATCAAAATCTTATTTAGAAACCATTTTACTTCTGATCTTTCCAACCCGAACTTATATCTTCCTCTTAAAAGCATAAAAATCATTCTTTTAAGGAAAAAAGTTTGTTTCTATTTCATATTCCTAACTTCTATTCAATTATTATATGATTTATTGATCCCTTACCTTAGTTATATTAAATTTATGACATCATCAGTTTTTCCATATGTTTTGGTGTAACACGACATACTAAAAACTACAGGGATGGGATCCTTATTCTCATCTTCTTTTATGTATCTTTTTAATTTGTATTCTTTGTTTTTCTAGTGGGTAGGTTCATTATTTACCATATTTATTTATATATGAAAACTTTATTTAAAATATTTATATATTTTTTCAAATAGTATATATGAATGTATTTCCTTATATATTAATAGTTATGTGTTTTAATTTTTTTAAATATTTTATAGGCATATTGTGATATACACGGATAAAATCTGGATCACATTATGGGGGAACATGCCTCAGTGTGTTAATGGTTTGGAGGAGTTTTTAGATTTTGAAATTTTCAGTCGATCCATTGAAATGAGAATAAGATGTCCATGTCCTAAATGTAAATTTGGAAGGTGGTTGAATAGAGATAAATTTTATGAACATTTAATATTGAATAACTTCCCCAGTAAATATTTGTGTTGTATTTGGGATGGAGAATAAAACATTATAGAAAGGTTGAGCACTGATTTCAATCCACATAATGAGCTCCTAACTTCATCGAAAATGGAAAATGATATGAAAAACCTTATAAATGATGCATTAGGCACTGCAAGACACCGCTATCAACATCAAAACATATTAAAACAACCATATGAGGGTGCTAAAAATAGAAATATGAAAAGTGATGTTTTTTAGACTGTAGGACAACAAGATCAAGATTGTAACATATCACTGGATCCTCCTCTTGGTTATGTGAAGACTAATGTAAGAGAAAAAATCACTAAGAAAAATAAATTTCATGATTTAGTTGATGATGGAAATCAAGAGTTGTATAGTGGATGTTTGAAATATTCAAAACTTTATTTTCTATTCATGTTGTACCATATCAAATGTCTATGTGGAATTAAAAATAAGTCAATGTCCATGATATTGGAATTGTTGCATGATTCATTTACTAAAGAAAACATCCCCAAGTATTTTTATGATATGAAAAAAGTTATTAACATTCTTAGTTTGAATTATACAAAAATACATGTGTGTCCTAATGATTGTATGCTTTATTGGCAAGAGGATTCAAGTAGACAGGATTGCCAAAAAATTTATTCTTCTAGATGGAAGTCAATGGGTGATGGTGGAAGTCTAAATCAATATACTACCATGAAGAAGAAGAAAAGAAACACAGCTACAAAGGTTTTGTGTTACTTTCCTCTAAATCCTCGATTTCAAATATTATTCATGTCATCAAAAACTCTTGAACACATGAATTGGAATTCTATAGATAATAAAAATGATTGGTTTATGAGACATCCACGAGATTCAAAATCGTGGAAGATATTTGATTCATTACATCCATATTTCTCAACTGATCCTCGAAATGTTGGATTGGGATTAGTTGTCGATGGATTCAAACCATTTGGGACTTTGAGTACCATTTATAGCATTTGGCCAGTTGTTTTGATCCCTTACAATATTCCTCCATGGATGTGTATGCAACAAACATATTTTATCATTTCGATGATTATTACTAGAAAATAAATTATTGGAAATGATATTGATTTACACTTGTATCCTTTTATTAAAGAATTATAGGAGTTATAGAGCAACAGTGTTTAGACATTTAATGATTCTTCAAAAACAATGTTCAAAGTGTATAATGCTTTAATGTGGACCATTAGTGACTTCCATGGCATTGGGAATTTTTTTGGTTGGAACACTTACACAGGTTTGGATTATGTTGTTTGTAACTTTGATTTTGATCCCAAATGGCTACCTCATAGTAGAAAATGGTGCATATTGTGCCATCAATGATTTTTTCGATGCATCTCATAGATTTCGGCTAAGAATATCAAAATTTAACAGTTTCATTGATCATAGACCACCTCCAAAGTTGTTAACTGGTTCTGAAATATTGACACAAATTGGAAATGTTGAAACAAAATTTGAGAAGGTTCATCATTTGATTGGTAGTGGGAATTGGGTTTGAAGTGCATCGTTAGGTGAAATTATAATTCAATAATAGAAAAAAAAAATATATTCTTTAAACATTCGTATTGATAATTCAATTTTTTGCGGCATAATCTTGATGTGATGCATATTTAGAAGAATTTTTATGACAATTTTATCTTCACATTGCTTAATTGGCATGGAAAGTATATTGATCATCTCAATGATCAGAAATACAAACAAGTAATGAATATAAAATGTGATCTCTAGCCAGATGAGGATGAAAAGTATGCTCTGACAATTTTTTGAAATGAAAAATAGTGATAAAGGTACATTCCTTCAAATTTTAAAGAATTCTAAAGTATATTATGTGTATTCAAGTAACATATTGATGTTTTTTGACATCAAGAATTTTATTTTACATGGATTGAAAAGTCTCTATTCACATATTTCATTACAGCAGTTACTACCATAGGCATTATGTGCATTACTACCTAAAAAAGTTACTTCTATTGTAATCCAATTCTTCACATTTTTCAGAAAACTATGCGAGAAATCTCTACATTGATTTGAGCTTTAAAACCTTTAGGACAGGTTTGTATTGACACTTTGTGCAATGTAGATTATCTTTCCTCTGTCGTTTTTACTTTCGTGATGCATTTAACTGTGAATTTGGTTGAGAAAGATAAATAAGGAAGCTTTGTTCAGTATCGATGGATGTATACAATTGAGGGTTACATTATTTATAGGTATTTTAGTTAATTAAAAAAAATTTGTAACTTAATTAAATTCATAATTATGTTTGTTTATTTTATTTCACATATATCTTGGGCATTTGAAATCATATGTGAGAAATAAAGCTCAACCAGAAGGCTATATTGTTGAAGTCTATTTGGAAGAGGAGTGTCTTACATTTTTTTCTAGATACATGGATAATATTGAGACAAGATTTAATTGAGTTGGACGTATTGAAGACACATCGACTCAATCTCAAATACATGGTAAATCAAAAATATTTCCTGCTATTAGTCGATCAATTGAGAGGACCTCAAATGTTACACTGAAAGAAATAGAATTATTACAGGCACATAAATATGTGTTGCTGAATAGTGAAATTGCAGATCCATTTATTGAAGAGTTGATGATACAAACAAATAGACAAATGAGATTCTGATAATGAAATGAGAAATATATAATGGAAGTTGTTAATAAAGAGCTTGTAGAATGGTTTGCATGATGTGTAAGTTCACAAATATTTCAATAAATACAAATATTAGGTTGACACGTATATTTTGTAATTCTAATAAAGTATATTTCTTTTTTTAGATCATGAATACTAATACTTGAGAAGAGTTGTCAGAAGATTTGATGTTTCTTGCTCGGGGTCCTCTAAAAAAGTTAGAAAGTTTGACGCTTACAACGTGAATGGCTTTAGATTTCGTACAGTTGATCGAGAAGAGGGTTTGAAAACACAAATAGTGGTATATTTACATTTTCTGAAGTGGGATACTATGAAAATCTGACTAATATTATAGAATTAAACTACCATGGTAATTTTTCAGTTGTTTTATTCAAATACAGTTGGGTCGATATTATCAAAGGTGTTAAAATAGATTCCTTGCAATTTACTTATGTGAACTTATCTCTCTTGATGGATGTTGGTGATTGTGAACTGCATGATCCATATATCTTATCATCGCAATAAAACATGGTATATTATGTGAATGATGTTTTGGATGAAGGGTGGAGTGTATTTTCTCACTTAAAACAGAGTGATTTGTATGATATGGGTGGTGAAGTGGAATATTTGACCTCAGACATTGAATCTCATTAACAACAAGAATTTGAATTATTTTTCCATCATGATATTGAAAATATTATTCTACCAAGGATGAATGAATTTAATGAAGTAATGGAGTAGGAAACCAACAGGATTTAAGGAAAAAATTATTGTATATAATGTTATGCATTCATTTAGAAACCACTTATTTCATTTGTGAAATCATTCATTATCATTGTTATTTATATTTTTTTGTTTGTAATGTGAATATGTTATCATTTTAATTTATTTATGCAATTTTTCTTTAAAATATATGTTTTTAAATTAATTTTATTTGATTAAATGACAGGAATCTCAAGGAGGAAGTGATATACTATTTCATCGACCACTCTGATAGATGACAATCCATCTGTCTCCCTCCCTATGGGATCTGAGCCACCATCTGCTTTCCCCCTGACACCATCTTCCCCTTCATCATCTCTCACACCCTTTGTGATCATCCCTTTAGTAGCTCAGTCATCGCCTCCCACTTCAGGATCCTCAACAGTGGGGGAGCGGTGCGCCACTTCTAGTTCTTCACAGGGATACTGGAGGGTGACTGTTATATGTACAAATTTTAATATGAATAAATTTATTGCAATTTTTTATACTAACTGTTTGTTCATTAATGATAGAAATTATGAAAGTGTGGAGAAAAATATAAAAAAGTTCAAATTTATGGAATCTAACCAGAGAGAATATTGTTTTCTCATTTTATTCAAATGGGGTCCCTACAGATGACATTGCAGGATTAGTTGGCCAGATTTTATGCCATCTTGTCGCAGAGCCCATATCCCTTCCTATATCATATGATGATTGGAGGAATATGCCTACAATTTGGAAAAATTATGTATTTTGATTCTGAAATAAAGGTAACTTTAACACATTATGGTGTAATTGAATGTCATGTTATTAATATTTTCAAAATTAATTTCTGTGTACAGATGTTTTTTCACTTTACAGTTGCTAATGTGATAGCACGAAATTGGACATTGAAAAATCATGGAAAAATTGAATGAATTTAAATGGAGATTTTGGGGTGATGTCAATGATACTTCATTGACCTCTAAATAGATGTATGACAAGCTACCTGATGGGGTACCCAAATAGTAATGAAATTTTTTTTTGACAGACATCATGATGAGAATCAAATGGTATTTAAATATATATTCTATTCTAATCTCATTTTACATTTATATATGTATAGGAATATTATATGTCATTGAATACATCACTATTAAATTGAATTTTATTTATATCAGGATCTTTCAAGAAAGAATGCATCAAGATGGGCTAAGAAAGTCATCCCTCACACTGTAGGGTAAAAGAGTTTTTCTAGAATCCAATCTTATTTGGTAATATTTCCATCAGTTTAAATATTTATAAGAAAATATTATTTGTTTAATATATTATATTTTTTATTTATTTTTGTTTAATGAAGTCACGTAGTTTAGGGAAAGATGCATTCTGAACAGAAGTGTGGTTTAATGTTCACAAAAAAATATGATGGATGTTTTGTTAATGAGTCTGCTAAAGAAGTTGGGGTATGAACTCATTTTTCAGTATAATAACTTATTAACAGTTGTTAATATGTTAATATATATTTCTTATAATATGACTAATATTTTATTTATAGGTAAAAATTAAATAAATGTGGGATACCAATCCTGCGCAGTCCTACTCAGTCTCACTGGCTGACCCAGTTGCTAAAGTTCTTAGGAAGGAGCATCCTGGTAGAGTGTGCGGGGTGGGTTTGGGACCTGTACCATCTGAGGTCATTGGCATTCCATAGGGGATCTCATTTGCATCTACTCTTGGTTGTAGTCAGTCTATAACCCAATATACTTAGAGAGATATTTTTTCTTTACGAAACACAGTTCCAGACCAGGTGTCTCAGATATCTGCTTTGCAAAAAGTGCTGGTTGATTCATATAAGAAGAAAACCATATATGTCCCCAGTGGTATGGCATCGACTGGTGGTGAGTAGGTAAATCACAAAAATTCAAAATCATTTAGTTTTCCAACTTTTATTGGTTTTATGTTTACATATAAATATAAAACAGTATTTAATATTCCATATAATGTTCTTACAGGTTGTAGCAGCAACTAAATATGGAGGTGGAGAGGGTTATGAGATGTGTTCATCATCGGACCATGATTAGTTGTATTGTTGATATGTTGGAAAAATATGATATCATTCAGTTTGTATATGTATCATTTGTGTCAAATAGTTTCCACAAAACATTTTCATGACCTAACATTTTCTTGATTTCTCATGTTTCCTTTTATGAATTTTATTTATTTATGATGTTTACTTTTATTTCATGATTTATCGATTGTGGTATGAACCATATAAGTTTATTCTTTATTGTAATGAATCATTTTTTATGATTCATTTTACCTAAATTTATTAGGTCGTCACCCAAGGATGAAGGATCAACCTTCTTATTGATTTTCATGGGAATATCCACTTTTGTAACTCCCTTTAACTTGTTTTTAGTGGATATCCCTTCTTTCATAAAATTTTATAGTATTCTCTTTTAATGTTTTATATTTGTCATGTGATCACTCCCACTTATGATTTCTACTGATTCAAAATAGTTTTGATAAAAATTTACAAATATCTATTAAAAACTTGAGTGACTTGATCCTGTTAAGGTATAGGGACTTTCCACTTCATTAATAGTAGAATTTATAAATATCTGTTGAACACTTGATTATATTACACTACTAGAATTTATATCTCCCTAAAAGATTCATCTGGTGGCTAAAATCTATAATACAATCCTGAAGCATATCCTATATGGTTTGGATCATCCTTCCTGACTGCTCGTCGATCTAAGGATAAAAGGTTATACCCAACTTCAACTATTAACTCTTAGACTTCTATAATAATTACCAAAACAATGAGGTAAAATAGGACATCCTTGGTTGAACATCCCACTTCAACTATCATCTTGGGCACTTGGTGATAATTTTTGGACAAGTAAATCAATGGGAAACAAATCCTTCAATGTCTCTTACTATGGAGGGCCACTAGAACATCCACTTTTCATTATTATAAATCATGGTCGACCCTCGACGAACATCCCAATTCGAAGAATATTATGATCTCACAAACTCATCTCTCATTTAATATGTGACCATTACCATGCTACAAAATATAAAAAATCCATGTATATTAAAATTAAATCCTAAAATAGTTTCACATTCTTCCATCCTATCACACATCATGATACATTCCAGAAAAATATTCTAACTTTTCTTTACTTGTTTAACCAATGATGACATTATCTCTAAGGATACCCACATTACATCCCATAAACCCTCAAATACACCCACCAACTAGTATTATAGTGAAGATAAGATCTTTTATTCAGCTAATGAAATATTTTCTCCCATCTCCTACATTTTCAAGCCCAATGAATTTACCACTACATTTCTATTTCTAATTGAATACTATTTATCGATGTCAAACATCTAAAAATAATCTATGAAATTCATCTGATAAAGATTATGTCCATGCAGTTAGAAAATATTATATGCACTCTAGGTGCCAAAGTAACCAACAAATATCTCTCCCAAGAGGTTATGTCATGATCATTTCAATGCATTGACCACAACTACAAACTAAAATACAGGATTTTTGTATTTCATCTTGTGGTTTAAAAGATGTTGAAACCCAAAGTGACTAATTTATCACTCTACATCATAAAATATCCTAATCCAGAACCAGATGCTTCAGATTTCACTACATGTCCAATGTTAGGCTTAGTAATTCATTGGATCAGAGCTTATGACAACCATTTCTTCAACACTATGGAAACTTTCTCACACTAGTACGTACATTCAAATGTGAATCCATTCTTGGTAACTGTGGTAATTGGAAATGCTAAGTGAGAGATCTTCAAAAGTATTCTCCTTTAATTACCATAAAATACTATAAAACATCAACTTTTGATTACATTCTTTAGTTATGATAGATACACAAATACGCCAACATACTTGAGATCAACTACTATCCCTGATTGTGAAACCACTATATCCAAATCTGACACTTCATGTAATTAGAATAAATTTTAGGGATCCAAATCATACAAAACCTATTATTCAAGTATATATAATTTTATTCTTATGAAAATGTTGTCTTATAGTATTCTTTTGGATGTGGGATGTATGTGCATGTGAAATTGGAATGGTTTTTTTTAGGGAACTAGTATTGGGGCTACAGAATCAGCTTCCTATTTTTGTAAATCTTTCTTTAGCATCAGTTTTAACCACCAAAAAATAAATGTATTATATTTAGCAGTGGTTCTAACCACCACTAAAATTTTAATATTTTTCTATCTTTTGAGTTTAATACCGCCACTACAGAAAATAATTTAGTTGTTGTTGACATCACCACTATACAGTTTTCATATTTCTTTATTATTTTTTGGTGGTTATCTTGGTTTTGAGGTGGTTTTCCAGGTGAAAATGATTTGTTTTTAATGGCAGTTAAAACTGCAGCTAAAAAATTCATTTTCGATGAGAAAACGGCCACTAAATCAATTAGACTGCCACATATTGTATGGCGACACAAAATTTAGAAGCAGGTTTTTGAAACAGTTGTGAAATGGTCATTTTCCTATAGTGATGGTTTTATTTTTTTAGATATTTTGATTGTTTTTAGGGTTTTCAGGGCTTTTAGTTTTTTTAGGTTTTTAGGTGTTTTTTTCATCTTTTAGGGGTTTTATAATTTGTTAGAGTTATTAACATTTTCAGGGGAATAAATCTATTTTAGATAATTTAGTGGTTTTTTTTTGTTTTTATGGTTTTTTAGAGGTTTTTTGTTCTTAGGGGGTTTTATGGGATTTAGGGTATTTAGAGTTAGTTAGGGTTTTCGTGCTTTTTAGGTTTTGTAGGTGTTTTTACAGTATTTAGGTTTCTAATGTTTCCTTACGGTTTTATGGTTTTTACTTTTTTAGATATTTTTATTGTATTTTAGAATAATTATTGTTTTCAGTGTTTTTAGGGATTTTAGGGTTGCTAGAGATTTTTGGGCGTTGAGGGTTTTTATGGTTTTTAAGGTTTTAGGGTTTTTTTGAGTTTTAATGTTTTTAATAGTTTTTTAGAGTTTTATCTTGTTTTTAGGGTTTTAAAGGGTTTTTAGAGTTTTTATTGGGTTTTTTGGGTTTTAGGATATTTTAATGTATTATGTGTTTTTATGGTTTTTAAGGTTTTTAGGGTTTTTAGGTTTTTTTGGGGTATAAAGGGTTTTGGGTTTTTACGGTTTTCTTAGGTTTTTCCTTTTATTTTTAGGTTTTTTACTTTTTAGGGACTTTTATGGATATTTAGGGTTTTAAATTTTTTGTGGTTTTCTTGCGGTTTTTTAGCATTTTTTAGTTTTTTATGATATTTAAATTTTTTTGGGATTTTTATGTTATTTATGGTTTTTTTTGTTTTTAAGATCTTTTAGAATTTTAATGTTTTAGGGGTTTTCTGGTTTTTCTGGTTTTTTGGGTTTTTTATGTTTTTTTGAGTATTTTTTAGGTTTTTATAGATTTTTACACTTTTCAATGTTTTTGTGGGTTTAAAGGGTATTTCGTGTTTTTAGTTGGTTTTTAGGGATTTATGTGATTTTAGGTTTTTTATGTGTTTTGGGTTTTTATATTTTTTGCGGGTTTTTTGGGTTTTTACAGTCTTTTTCAGTTTTTAGGGTTTTCCTAATTTTTTTGGTTTTAGGGGTTTTGAGTGTTTTTAGGTTTTAAGGTTTTCTTATGTTTTTTCGGGGTTTTTAGGTTTTTCTATGTATTTAGGTATTTTTTAGTGTTTATTTGGGATTTTTATGATTTTTAGGGATTTTATGGATTTTGATGTATTTTTGGGTTTTTTGGGTTTTTTGGGTGTTTGTCAGTTTTTTGGGTTTTAAAGGTATTTTCCTGTTTTTTATAATTTTTATAGGTTTAAAGGGTTTTTAGAGTTTTTATTGGGTTTAAGGGGTTCTATATGTTTTCAGTGTTTTTAAAATTGTATGTCTTTATGGGTTTCAAGAGGTTTTAAGGTCTTTTAAAGAGTTTTTAGGGTTTTTAGCGTATTTTTGTTTTTAGGGGGTTGAAGTGTTTTTAGGTTTTTAATGTTTTCTATTTGTATTTCATTTTTTTCATGGTTTTTTACATTTTTAGGTATTTTTAATGTTTTTTAGTGTTTTATGATTTTTAATATTTTTGGGGACTTCAAGTGTATTTCGGGTTTTATAGTTTTTATGGTTTTAAGGATTTTTATTTAACAGTTTTATAAGTTTAAAGGGTTTTTAATTTTTTTTTGTTTTTCTAGGATTTTATATGGTTTGAGTGTTTTTAAAGTGTTTAGGGGTTTATATTTTTTAGGCGTTTTTAGGGGTTTTTAACAGTTTTTAGAGTTTTTAGAATTTTTTTAGTTTTTAGAAGTTTTAAATGTTTTTAGTGTTTTTAGGTTTTCTTTGGTGTTTTCAGGGTTTTTTGGGGTTTTTTATGTTTTAGGTATTTTTTATGTCTTTTAAAGGATTTTTATCTGCTTTCTGGTTTTCTAGGGATTTTAGGTGTTTTGAGTGTTTTTCTTAGTATTTTTTTAGGTTTTTATTATTTTGTAACTTTTTATAGATTTTTAGGGCTTTATAATTTTATGGTTTCTAGGGTTTTATGGATTTTTAGAGTATTAAGGGTTTTTAAGGGGTTTTATAGTTTTTTAATGTCTTAGAATTTTTTATGGGTTTTATGGTTTTTTATAGTTTTTTATCATTTTAGGGGTTTAAAGGATTTTTAGAGTTTTAGTGGGTTTTTATAGGATTTTATGGTTTTTTTTGGGTTTTAAGGTTTTTAGAAGTTTTAGGGATTTTACGGATTTTTAAGAATTTAGTGTCTTTTATGTTTTTTAGTGTTTTTAGGTTTTTAGGGGTTTTAGTGTTTTTTTGGTTCTTAGGGGTTTTTTATGTTTTTTCTGGGATTTAAGGGTTTTTTATGCCTTGTGGATTTCTAGGGATTACTTATGTTTTTTATGTATTTTTTAGTTTTTGGTGATATTGGGGTTTTTAGGGGTTTTTTATGGTTTTTAGGGTTGTTTAATGTTATTTAGGATTTTTTGGATTGAGGGGTTTTAAGTATTTTTAGGTTTTTATGGTTTTATTAAGGATTTTCAAGGATTTAATGGATTTTTAAGTTTCAGAGATTTTTTGGGATTTTTTTTCATATTTTTATATTTTTTATGTTTTTTAGGGTTTTTAATAATTTTTGGGGTTTAAAGGCTTTTAATGGTTTTAGGGTTTTTATGGATTTTTTTGTTTTTTAGTGTTTTTTATTTTTTAAGGGTTTTAAGGTTTTTTGTGTTTTTCAATAATTTTTGGGGTTTTGTTGTTTTTATAGTTTTAGTGCATTTTAATTGGTTTTTATGGGTTTTTATAGTTTTTAAGGTTTTTAGGAGTGTTAGTGTTTCCTTTTGTCTCTTATGATTTTTAGGGTTTTTAGAGTTTTTAGGTTATTAGGGGTTTTGAGTGTTATTTAGTTTTTTTATGGTTTTCATTGGGTTTTCCAAGATTTTTATCATTTTTAGGTATTTTTAGGGGTTTTAAAATTTTTATAGTTTTTTAGGGTTTTTTGGATTTTTAGGGGCTTGGGTGTTTAGGGGGTTTATGTATTTTATTTTTTTAGAGTTATTAAATTATTAAATTGTTTTAGATTTTTAAGGTTTTATTAGGATTTTTTAGGGGTTTTAGTGCTTTTACTTTTAGGTATTTTTATGGATTTTTTACAATCTTTATGGGTTTTAGGGGTTTATGAATTTTAAATATTTTTGGGTTTTTATGTTTGTTAGGGTTTTTATGGTTTTTTCAATTTTGGGATTTTTTTGAGTTTTTTATGGTTTTTATGGTTTTTAGAGGAATTTGAAATTTTTAGGGGTTTAAAGAGTTTTTAGAGTTTTCTATAGTTTTTTGGGGTTTTTTGGGATTTTAGGATTTTTAATGGTTTTAGGGTTTTTTTGTTTTTATGGTTTTTTGGTTTAGTAGGGTTTTTAGTGGTTTTTTGGTTTTTAGTGGTTTTAAGTGTTTTTTTTTGAATTTTTACGGTTTTCTTAGGTTTTTTCAAGGATTTGATGGATTTTTACATTTTTTGGTATTTTTTTTATGATTTTTATGGTAGGTAGGGTTTTTAGGTATTTTGACAGTTTTAGGGTTTTATGGTTTTAACGGCCTTTTATGTTTTTTTTTAATTTTTAAGTTATTTTGTTCATTATGTTTTTTTACGTTTTTAATTTTTTTTCTTAGGTTTTTTTAGGTTTTCTAGGGTTTTTTATGGTTTTAGAGATTTTTAGTTATTTTTAGGTTTGCTATGATTTTTTAGGGTTTTTTGGGATTTTGAGGGGTTTTGGGGGTTTTATGGTTTTATGGTTCTTTTGGGTTTATAGGGTTTTGGAGTTTTTTTTTTGCATTAATGGTTTTTAGAGTTTTTGAACATTTTTAGGGGTTTAATAGGTTATTAGAGTTTTTAGTGGTTTTTAGGGTTGTTATGGGGTTTAATGGTTTTTAGGGATTTTTAGGGTTTTTTAGTGTTTTTATCATTTTTAGGAGTTAAAAGCGTTTTTAGCTTTTAAAGTATTTCTTTGGATTTTCCATAATTTTTTAGGTTTTTTACATTTTTGGGATTTATAGAGATTTTTAGGGTTTTAGGAGTTCTTTTAGTTTTTAGGGGTTTCAGGCATATTTTTTATTTTTATGGGTTATTATGGTCTTTTTGGGGTTTTATCATTTTTTTTAGTGGATTAAATTATTTTTTGGTTTTTAAGGATTTCTAAGTGGTTTTCATCATTTTTAGTAATTTTTATGTTTTATGGGTTTTTAAGACTTCTTTTTAGGATTTATTTGGTTTTTAAGATTTTTAGGGATTTTGAGGGGTTTTAGGATTTTGAGGGGTTTTATGGTTTTTTAGGGTTTTAGTGTTTTTAGGTTTTTAGTAGTTTTCATAGTTTTTAAGTTTTTAATGCTATCTTTGGGTTTTTCTAGTTTTTTAGGAATTTTTAAATTTTAATGAATTCTTAGGGAATTTTCAAATTTTATTTTTTGTATGGTTTTTAGAAATTTTGAGGGTTTTTAGGGCCTTTTAGTAGTTTTTTATTTTTTATGTTTATTTTGAGTTTTTTGGGGGGTTTTTTATTTTATTATGGGTTTTAAGTTTTTTTTTGAGTTTTTAACATTTAAGGGTTTTGAGGGTTTTTAGTGTTTTCATCGGTTTATTTAGTATTAGGGTTTTTAGTGTTTTAGATTTTTTAGAATTTTTTAGGATTTTTGGCGTTTTAATTGTTTTTAGGTTTTTTAGTTTTTCTTACTGTTTTTTCAAGGTTTTAGGTTTTTTATGTTTTTAGGGATTTTGAGGGTATTTAGGATTTTTAGGGTTTTAGATTCTTTTTAAGGGTTTTAGAATTTTTTAGTTTTTTAGGGGTTTATGTTTTTTGGTTTTTTAAGATATTCTTTGGGGTTTTCAGGTTTTTTTGAGTTTTTTACATTTTTAGGGAGTTTTTTTATTTTTATGGTTTTTATAGATTTGAGGGTTATTATGGTTCTATGGTTTTTATAGATTTTAGGGTAATTGTGGGTTTTGGGTTTTTTTGATTTTTTAGGGATTTTATGGGTTTCTAACCTTTTTAGGGGTTTTAAGGATTTTTATTGTTTTTATGTTTTGAGGGTTTTATGTGGTTTTAGGTTTCTAAGGTTTTATTATGGTTCATTAATGTTTTTATGGTTTTTTATGATGTAAGAAGTTTTATTTTTATTTATCATATTTATAGGTTTTAAGCATTTTTATGGATTTTTGGGTTATTTTGGGGTTTTTAGGGTTTTAGGGGTTTTTTAGGGTTTTTATAATTTTTTGGTTTGTTGGGGGTTTAAGTGTTTTTTAGGTTCTTATGGGGTTCTTATTAGTTTTATGAGTTTTTTGGGGTTTAAACATTTTTAGGAATTTTTATGGGTTTTGTAGTTTTTTATGGTTTTTAGTTATTTTGGGGGTTTTTAGGTTTTTTTAGGATTTATAATGATTTTATGGTTTTTTATGGTTTTGTTGATTTTCTTAGGGTTTTAATGGTTATAGACTTTTAAAAAAATTAAGGGTTTAAATGGGTTTTATACTTTTTAGTGGTTTTGGGTTTTTATGGGTTTTAGGGCTTTTTAAATTTTTATGGGTTTTTATGGGTTTTAGGGGTTTTTATGTGATTTAGAGTCATTTTCATATTTTTTTGGATTTTAGAAATTATTAGGTTATTTATGGGTTTTAAGTGTTTTTTGGTTTTTAAAAAATTCTTTGGGTTTGTCAAGTTTTTTAGGGATTTTATAGTTTTTTTTCAGTTTTTTTATGGATTGTCAGGTTTTTTGGGTTTTTATGGATTTTATGATTTTTTGGGGGTTTAGGGTTTATTTTGTTTTTTATGGGTTTAAAATATTTTTAGTTTATTTAGGTTTTCCCAGTGTTTTTTAGTGTTTTTAGTGGTTTTTATGTTTTTTTGTATTTTTAGATATTTTTATGATTTTTATGGTTTTTAGTATTTTTAGTGATTTTGAGGGTTTTTGGTTTTTAGGGGTTTTGGGTTTTTGTGGTTTTTTTGGGAATTTTTTGATTTTTTAATGATTTTTAAATCTTTTTATATTTTTTTAACATTTTTTGGGTTTTGGTGGGTTTTTAGATATTTTAGTGGTGTTAGGGTTTTTATGGATTTTAGGGTTTTTAATGTTTTAAACGATTTTAATGTTTTAGGGGTTTTTTGGTTTTTTGGGTATTTTTAAGGTTTATTCGGGCTTTTAGGGTTTTTTGGTTTTTATAGGTTTTATGTTTTTAGGTTTCTATGGTTTTCTTAAGTCTTTTAAATGTTTTTTGTGTTTTTTATATTTGTAGGTATATTTTTTGGATTTTTTATAATTTTTTAGTGTTTTAGTGTTTTTAGGGATTTTTAGGGGTTTTAGGAATTTTAAGGATTTTAAATATTTTACAATTTTTAAGTTTTTTAGAATTTTAGGTTTTTTAGTAGATTAAAGCATTTTTAGTTTTTTTAAGGATTTTAGGGGTTTTTATCCTTTTGGATTTTTTACGTTTTTAGGGATCTTAAGGGTTTTTTTAGGATATTTAAGATTTTTTAGGTTTTTAAGGGATTTTGAGGTGTTTAGATTTTTTAGCGTTTTTATCGTTTTTATGTGTTTTTTGGGTTTTTAGGTATTTTGAGTTTTTTAGGGTTTTAAGGATTTTTAGATTTTTTTTTTCTTTTTTAGGGATTTAAAGGGTTTTTAGATTTTTTTTAGTTGTTTTTCAGGGTTTTTATGGGTTTTTAGGGTATTTTAGAGGTATTTTTAGGTTTTTATCATTTTTGTAGGTTTTGGGGGTTTTAATTGTTTTAAGGATTTTAAGGTTTTCTTAGGGGGGTTTAAGTATTTTATGGTTTTTTATTTTTTTAGGTACTTATCGGGGGTTTAGGTTTTTTTACTGTTTTTATGAAATTCCGAGTGTTTTAGGGTTTTTAATGCATTTAGGGGGTTTTATCATTTTTTAATGTTTTTTAGGGATTTATGGTTTTTATATTTTTAAAAAAAATTTAGGGGTTTGTAGGGTTTTTTTCTTTTCTTATGCCTTGAGTGATTTTAGTTATTTCAGAGATTTTTAGGATTTTTATGGATTTTTAGGGTTTTTATTGATATTTAGGGTTTTTAGGGGTTTTTAGTGTTTTTATGTTTTTATGGTTTTTTGTGTTTTATGGGTTTTTTTAGTTTTTATGATTTTAAAGCGTTTTTAGAATCTTTTTTTTATTTTAGGGGTTTTAAGGGTTTTTATAGTTGTTAGTGGTTTTAAAGTTTTTAAGAGTTTTAGGGTTTTAATGGTTTCTATGGTTTTTGGGTTTTCGGGTTTTAGGGGTCTTTATGGTTTTTTAGGTTTTTTTCATTTTTTTAGCTTTTTAGAGGTTTTTATTTTTTTTAGTTTTTTGATGTTTTATTTTTGGATTTCAAAGTTTTAATGTTTTTTTACCTTTTAGGGAATGTTACGATTTTTTTTACTTTTTATGACTTTTTAGGGTTACTAGGGATTTTTAATGTTTTTAGGTTTTTAGGCTGTTTTTAGGATTTTATGGGTTTTAGGGTTTTATATATTATGAGGGATTTTAGGGTGTTTTAGGGTTTTGTATGGTTTTTTTGGGTTTTTAGGTATTCTGGGATTTCTTGAGTTTTTAGGGTTTGTATGGTTTTTTGAGTTTTTAATGTTTTAGGGGGTTAAAGGTTTTCTTTATTTTTTAGTTATTTTATGGTTTTTATTCATATTTAGGGTTTTTATGGTTTTTATGGTTTTTATGGGTTTTTATGGGTTTTTATGGGTTTTAAATAATTTTAAGGTTTTTAGGGTCATTTACAGTTCTTTAGATTTTTTTATGTTTTTTCGTGTTTGAATTATTTTTTGGTTTTTAAGGTTTTATTAGGGTTTTTAAGGTTTTTTGGGTTTTTTGTTATTGGAATTTTTTATTATTTTTATGGTTTGTTAGAGTTTTTAGGATTTCTTTGGAGGTTTTGGGTTTTTAAGGTTTTTATTGTTTTGGGGTTTTTTAGGTTTTTTGGGGGTTTTAAGTGGTTTCTGTTTTTAAGGGTTTCTTTGGGTTTTTTCATGGATTTTAGGGGTTTTTATGTTTTATGGTTTTTAGGGTTTTTTAGGTTTTTTATGGATTTTTAGGATTTTTAGGGATTTTTAGGTTTTGTGGGTGTTTTTAGGGTATTTATTGTTTTTTTTTGGTTTTAGGGTTATTTTTTAGTTTTTATGCTTTTTATGGTTTCTTATAAATTTTTTATGTTTTTATGTGTTTAAATGGTTTTTTGAGTTTTTAGTGGTTTTTTAGAAATTTTTTGGTTTCATGGGTTTTAGTGGTTTTTAGAGTTTTTAGTATCATTTTAGGATTTATTAGGGTTTTACTGTATTTTAGGTTTTTAAGGGTTTTAATTATTATTTTTTTGTATAGTTTTTTTAGGGATTTTGATGGTTTTTAGCTTTTTTACATTTTAGGGTTTTTTAGGTTTTTTATGGTTTTTAGGGATTTTGAGGGTTATAAGTGGTTTTTTTGGGTTTTTAGGGTTTTTAGGATTTTAATATATTTTGGGGGTTTAAATGTTTTCTTTGGGTTTTTAGGTTTTTTGCGGTTTTTTACATTTTAGATATTTTTAGGGCTTTTTTAGGATTATTATGGTGTTTAGGGTTTTTAGGGTTTTGGTGGTTTTTAGTTTTTTTTGAGTTTTTTTATTATTTTTTATAGTTTTTTAGGGATTTTCATGTTTTTAGAGTTTTTTTAGCATTTTACCAGATTAAAGGGGTTTTAAGGGATTTTATGGGTTTTCAGAGTTTTTTATAGCTTTAAGGGTATTATTGTTTTTAGGGTTTTTAGGGTTTATTAATGATTTTTGGGTTTTTAGTTGCTTCTATGTTTTTAGGGATTTTATGTATTTTTAGGTATTTAAGTATTTCTTATGGTGTTTCATGGATTTTGGGGTTCTTATGTTTTTAGGTATTTTAGTGTTTTTAGGATTTTTATGTTCATTTTGGGGTTTTAGGGATCTTGAAGGTTTTTAGGGTTTTTAGGGGTTTTTAGAGGTTTCAGGGATTTTATAGTGTTTGGGGTTTTTAGTATTTTTTAGGGTTTTATAGGCTTTAAGTGTTTTTAGGTTTTTATGTTTTTCTTTGGAGTTTTCAGGGTATTTACGATATCTTTTATTCTTAGTGATTTTAAGGTTTTTTTCGATATTTATAGTATTGGGTTTTTAGCAATTTTGAGAGTTTTTAGGGATTTTAGGGTTTTTATTATATTTTGGGGTTTTAGGGGATTTTTTTAGTATTTTAGGTTTTCAATGGTTTTTATATATTTCAATGTTTTTAGTGATTTAAATGGTGTTTAGTGTTTTTGTGATTTTTTTTATTTTTATGATTTTTATGATTTTTATGCTTTCAGTGGTTTTATGGTTTTTAGGGTTTTTTATATTTTTTAAGGATATTTTAATTTTTAGGTTTTTAGTGGTTGTAAGATTTTTTAGGTTTTTAGTTTTTTCTAGAGGTTTTTCAAGAGATTTTTTTGATTATTTTAAGTTTTTAATGGTTTTTATATATTTCAATATTTTTAAGGATTTAAATGGTGTTTAGAGTTTTTTTTTGTTTTTTTTTGTTTTTTTTTCTTTTTAAAATTTTTTTACGCTTTTTTATGTTTTCTGTGGTTTTATGATTTTTAGGGATCTTTATAATTTTTAAGGGTTTTTTGAATTTTTAGGTTTTAGGGGTTTTGAGAGATTTTAGGTTTTTAGGGTTTTCATAGGGTTCTTTAGGGGTTTCTTGTTTTTATTGATTTTTAGGGATTTTTTATATTTTCATGGTTTTTTTGGAAAGGAAGGCTCGGGGCCAGGCTATTTCTGGCACCCCCAAAATTTATTAGAAAAAAGACACAAAGACACTGCAGACAAGGAAGGGGCGGGGTCAATCAACCCACACCCAAAAGCCCTTAACAAACACACACCCAAAGACCGCAAAAAAAAAGAAAATTCAAAAGAAGAAAAGACACAACAACAAACTCACAGCAGCTTCAGCACCATCTCAGCCAATTCCAATAGTCGGCAGCTCCATCACCACTTTATCACTTCTCATCCAAGCAGAAACCAGCATCCAAAGCTTACAGCCAAGCAGCGATCAGCATCCAGTCTCACATGTTCCAGCATCCAACACCTTCAGCACCTCCCATCAAAGCAGCAACTAGTTACCGGCTTCACTGTCTCCAGCCTCCATCACCTCATTGCCAATCATATTCACTTCACCTCCTCGAAGTGAGGCAATAGTCAGCGCCAAGAAGCAGCATCATTCTTCACACCCACTGCCAGGAACACATCCAAAACACCCAAGAGCAACACAGCATCCAGCACCATTAACCAGTAACAAAATCCAACATCCACGCCGTTTCACAACCAATCTAGCTACATATCCAAAATCACCAGCTCCCACTTCAGCCCGCGCCACCACGCTGGGCAGGTCCATCTTCATCACAATAGAACCACCAGCAGTAGAAACAAGATTGAAATTTTCCTCACATTTCAGCCAAGTCCAAACTGACATTCCATCATAACACACCCAGAAGCACAGCCAGGGGTATAGAACAACCAGCATCAAGGGAGGATCAAACCAGAAGTAACACAAACCTAAAACATCTGCAGCCTCTAGCACCTCCTCACCAAGGATAGTCACCATATGAAACTTAAAGCCACCAGCACCAAACTCATAAATTACAGCTTCATCGCGTTCCATCCCTATAGCACGTAGTAACCAACACCACCAATTCTGGCAATCTCCTACCACACCACGTAAACCAGCAAAGACAAACCGGTCATCATCCGCAGTAGTACACACTGATTCCACCAGCAGCATCAAAAACATTAAAAATTCCAGATCCATCTTAAATAGAGACTCGAACAGCCCTCTAACCAAATGGAATGCCTAGCCATCAAGCCACTCCACAAGCAAAAAAAGCAGTAGCACCTGCCTGAACGAACACCCACAATGTTGTGGCAACTGGAAAGCAGAATCCACCAGCGCACCAGAAAAATGTGGGATCCACAACGCAGGAGAAACAACATACTATAACCTCCGAGATCTGATCCTCAGCAGTTGTGGAAAGACAGAATCGGCCTAAGCCACAAGCACCAGCTCGACCCATCCATGCGACGTCACCTCCACAGATCCAAGAAACCACCGAGGAGTGTCATCTGAAAAAGCAGATCTGAGTCAAAGCGCCGCAACTGAGCTAGACCAAAGCCACCACCTTGAAAACTTGATCTGAGCCATCATCTTCCAAGAACCATCACGCGAAGATGTCAGTCGCCTCAGATGAGACCCAGATCTGAGGTCAACGCATAAGGTCACCAAAGCACGCAAACCCTTCCTCTTCGAAAAGTCGAAGCGATAACCCTCCAAGTGGCAAACACCCATTGTCAGCAGCCGAGGACCTTCACCATCGAGGGTTGGATGACCTCGCCAAAGTGCCACCGAAGGAAGCCGAGGAAGAAGGGGACAGAGGCGTCGTGGAGCCCTAGCACGGGGAGAGAGAAAACCAGGAGAATCGGGAGCCATCCATCATGGTTTTTTTGGGTTTTTACGGATTTTGGGGTTTTTAGGGTTTTTAGGTTTTTTGGGTTTTATCTTATTTTTTGGGATTTAGGTTATTTTTAGTTGTTTAGGGGTTTTAAGGGTTTTTAGATTTTTTTTATGTTTTAGGGATTAAAAGGGTTTTTTGATTTTTCAATGGATTATTAGTTTTTTTTGGGTTTTAGAATTTTTTAATATTTTTAGGGCTTTTATGGTTTTTATGGTTTCTATTATTTTAATGGGTTTTTATGGTTTTAGAATTTTTTAAGTTTTTAGGGGTTTTATGTGTGTTAGGTTTTTTAGGTTTTCTTATGGGTTTTCAGGGATTTTAGGTCTTTTTTTAACATTTTTAGGGTTGTTTGGATTTTACTTTTTTTTAGATTTTTCACCAATTTTAAGAGTTATTTGGGTTTTATGTTCTTTCATTTTTAATCATTTTATGGGTTTTAACCATTTTAGTTTGTTATGTTTTTTTAGGTTTTTTCAGTGATTTTATGTTTTTTTACAGTTTTCATGAATTTTAGGGTTTTTTGGATTTTTTGGGTTTTTATTGAATTAGAGGGTTTTCAGGGTTTTTAGGGTTTTAGAGTTTTATGGTTTTTTTGGGTTTTAGGGATTTTTTTATTTTTTCAGGGGTTTTAAGGTTATTTATATATTTTTAACATTCATAGGGGTTTAACATTTTTAGAGTTTTTTGTGGAGTTTAGGGTATTTATGGGTTATTAATTGTTCTAAAGGTTTTTAGGGATTTTATGGTTTTTGGGTGTTTTAGGGGTTTTATGGTTTTTTAGGGTGTTTTCATTTGTTTGTGTTTTTGGGGTAGTAATTTCTTTTACATATTTAAATTTTTCTTATGTTTTTAAGCTTTTTAAGTTTTTATTTTTTTATGGTTTTTTTGGAGTTTTGGGGTTTTTGTGAGTTTTTTCTTGTTTTATGGTTTTTTAAAGATTTTTATCACTTTTAGAGGTTTAAATGGTTTTGGAGTTTTTATTGGGTTTTTTGGGGTTTATGGGTTTTTATGTTATTTGGGTTTTTTATGTTTTTATGGGTTTTTAGGGTTTTTAGGTTCTTTTTAGGGATTTTTAAGGGTTTTTTCATTTTTAGGCTTTTTAGGAGTTATATGTTTTTTTGTTATTTTAAGCTTTTCTTAGGGGTTTTTCTAGTTTTTAGATTTTTTATGTTTTTAGGTATTTTTAGTGATTTTTTAGGATTTTTATGGGTTTTAATATTTTTAGGAATTATGATGGTTTTTAGGGGGTTTTAAGGATTTAATTTTTTTTATGATATTTGGGTTTTTAGGTTTTTTGTGATTTTTAGGCCGGCTATGGTTTTTTATAGTTTTTTTAATATTTTAGGGTTTTAAAGTATTTTTAATGTGTTTTATGGTTTTTATGGGGTTTTACAATTTTTAAGGGATTTATGGGATTTTATTGTTCTTTGGGTTTTTAGGGTTTTTAGGATTCTTATAATTTCTTATGCTTTTAGGGGATTTAAGTATTTTAGGATTTTAAGGGTATTTTAGGTGTTTTCATATTTTTAGGGTTTTTTCATTTTTAGGGATTTAAGTTCTTTTTAGGATTTTTATGATTTTTCAGGGTTTTGGTGGTTTTAGGGTTTTTAGGGTTTTTAGGTTTTTTAGGGAATTTTTCGGGTTTTTTGTTTTCTTGGTTTTTTGGGGGGTTTTTGAGTTTTTTAGGATTGTTATGTTTTTTTAGAGTTTTTAAACACTATTAGTGGTTTTCATAGTTTTTTGTGGTTTCAAGGTTTTTATCAGTTTTCAGTGGGTATTTTGGTTTTTGGGGGGTTTTTTGGGGTTTTTATGGATTTTATGGTTTTTAGGGAATTTGGGTTTTTACGATCTTTATTGTTATTTATAAATTGTTTGGTTTTTTGGGGTTTTAATTTATTTTATGGTTTTACGTCTTTGAGGGTTTTAGGGTTTTTAGAATTTTTTGTGTTTTGACGAGTTTAAAGTGTTTTTGGAATTCTTACTGGATTTTTAGGGGTTTTTCGGGGTTTTATGGTTTTTAAGGTATTTAGGGGTTTGTTTCAGCCCGAATCACGTCATACCCATGAATGAAAAATATTTGGTTCGACCAGTACTGGGTAATATATTCTTTTTATATTACGAAGGAGGTTCCATATTTAAGAGGTCTTGACGGATGATTGTAGGGAGTTAAGTGTTTGTACAATCAATCCACATCAAGTATGACATATTTGGATGATCTCTAATGGGTTTATTCTCAGAGCTAGAAACACCCAACGGCCCTCTTATGCATGATTCATGGATTTGATTTCCAAAGGCAGATGCTCATTGGGTGATTTATCCAACAACATCTAAGGACTCACATTGGTAGAGAGGATGGGAAATCGGGCTTGTCGTACCCTTTTGAGTGGAATTATTGCCTATTTTGGGACTCTCCTACAGATTTACGCTATGTTCATATTTTCATGAATCCTTGGTTCATTCCCAAGAATGTGTCCACAGATTACTCCTAGGTCACATGCTCAACCCTAAATATGCATTGGTTTGGAATCTCCTAGATTTATTTGAGCTTCTTCTTTAATGTTTCCCTCTTTTTGGACAGACCATGAATTCCTCAGTTGTTCACTAAGAAAATGTTGGTTAAAATCCATATTGGATGATTCTCTAGAGTTTATTGTAATTTAGGGGTGACAAGAATCGTTTCATTATTGGGATAGAACCCACAAGATGGGCTTCCTAAATATCCTCATAATTGGGATCAAAACCCATGTAGTTTAGTGTCACTTTACTGGGCACGTCACCTTTTAAGATCAAGTGATAAGGACCGGACCATATAGTTTATCATTATGCAATAAGGATATACATGAATAGATGTGAATGTGACGGTGTTAAGATTGAACCTCAGGGAGGTTTCCTATGTATCACAACTAATTTGGAATTAGTGACCACATAGTTATGAAGTCTAGGGTTTATGCATGTAATTTTCTCATTAAAGGGGTATGATTTGGGGCTTACATCTAGAGGAAAGGACCATTTGAGCTCGGTCCTTATAGAGGAATCTTACGTAATCTGGTTAGAGCAGGAGTCAGAGTTCTCGTAGTTCAATTGTTGGGTGGGTCGTGAATATACCCTGATCTCCACTAATCTCTAATCCCATGTGAGTCATGCTCGATGTGAGAAATAAGAGGAAATGATAGATCTGATGAACCACGCCCTTTCCAATCCCTACTGGTGGAAAAGGAGGAGGATGAAAATGTGGGACGTTAGGGACACAACACTTCCATGAAGAGAGGATAGGGGCTTACCTTAGAGGGGGCCCTTTTAGATTGGTTTTGGGAAAGGGGAGGAGAATTCCTAATCAATGGAAAAAGTGAGCATGATTTCCACTTATTTATCATTTTCCCTCGTTGATGGGAAAGGCCAGCGATTACCCTTAAACCCTAGAATGGGCAGGTACATGTGAGCATCTTGATGTCAAACTTTGAATTATCATGGGAATATAAACTTAAGTACATTACAGGGGTCCACCTTACTATAGGGATTACCCACATGACTCTTATTACCATGGGTATGTAAGCCTATAAGAGCATGCTGATACACCCAATAGTTTTATCATACGAGTCTGGTAGATTTGGGAGAGTCTTTGGCCTAGTGTCGTTGGACTAGTTCGCGGAGTAGTTGTGGATGATGTGATGTGAACGGAAGTAAATAGTTGAAACCAGAGGGTGGAACTCCCAAGAATACCCCATTCCACATACCATTTCTTAATACAAGATGGGGAATCCACTGCATAGCACATTACTATGAAGGTGAAGGGGTCGTCCACATACTGTGATGTTATGCAGACATGGGTTCAGTCCAAATAGAGTTTCTCTATGCCGGACCGGGTTCCATCCACATACCATGGTGGTAAATATTATTGAGTTCCATCTGCGTACCATGGTGGTGAGAAGTTCTAGGAACAATCTACATAGAAATTTACTAAGTGGTGCAGGGTTCCATCTGTATAGCATATGGCTACGCTAGACTCTAGTTTGAAGAACGGGCATTGGTTCTGTACTTCATGGGAAATTCATACATGAAGGGAACTGGGTTCATGGTCTACCACTTATTCATCTTTCCTTATTTAATTCTATACAGTGGGTTATACCTATAGGGAATCATCGAAATATTCTATCCTTTTTGGTGGTCTCCTCTTATATGCCTTTATTTTCTCAAGTATTATAGAAAGCCTCTTCTTAATCCCTCTTCTTCGTCTCTTTTTTCTAGTCCCCCTAAGGTTCCTTTTATAGAGGGGAGGAAGAGATGGATCTATGGGTAGCCCGATGTATTTTGCGAAAACCCAAGGAAGAAACCTAACCCACAGAAGACCTGTTCAATGGGGGCACGGTATCATTGTTTATGGCGGTGAAAATTACCACCCCATTTCCATGAAAAAATTTATTTTGTTCATAGGAATCCTCTTTCTTCGCCTTTCCCACAAACCATTTGAGTTCAAGGAAAATCCTATGTGGGGTGGATTTCTCTTCATATTTCCTACAAATGAAATCATTTGAGATGGTTTGGGGTCACCATCATTGTCCTACAAACTATTTATTTCACATGCGCTTTGTGAAGTGAACCACTATGCAAAGCAGTGGTCTGTGAAGGAGATAACATTTAACTTTACTAAATACCGCTTAATTCAGTGGAAAATGTAGTATCCAGGGCATATTTCTACACCTTCATCCCACAAATGATAGTGTTTATAGATCTGGTTCCTCCTTCTGGCTCCTGTGAACCATTTAGTTCATGAGTGTTCTCACGAAGCGGATCTCCATATGGAGTAGCGATCTATGAAGGATGTTTTCCCTTCATGGTATGAATTTATCATTTGAATATTTTTCTTCATTATTCTTAAGGATTTTATTTCAATCCATTTCTGAGTTTGATAGAGATTTATTCATCTTGGATGTGTAATTTTTAGGACCCAACAAATGTCACCCATTAGAATAGGATTTGATCATAATTAAGTGGATGCTATTCTGCTGTAGAAACTTTCCTGATTTAAATGATGTGTCAGATAATGCTCTAATTTATTCTTAATCTGATGGACTCAGCAAGCATAGTGTTACTATTCCTAGGTTTATATGAAAACCCATGCAAAATTTCCAACCTTTCCCATTATCACCATAATTTTTCCTGAACCTGGTTTTTTGTGGGTTTAGCGGGTATAACTTTACTTCTTCCCATGATTCCCTTTGCAAGTTTTTAAACTAAAAAGTATTTTCATTTATTTTGATTTTTTATTTATAGAAATATTTCCTAAACTATAAAAAGTGTATTTTTAGAAGTTCGGCACTTGCCTTTTGTCGGAGGATCCCTTTGTGGGTTTCATCCTGCTGAGTTTTGTCTCCTTGTCATGGGTAGTTTAAAGTCTTGGAAATCAGAATAACATTACTAATATTTTAGGTCTAATAGATTTGAAAAATATTAATGTATTAGGTTGAATAGTTTGGACCCTAATTTTAAAGGAAAAGACCCTGATTTAGGATTCATTGAGCGAGGATGTCCCAATATTTTTCAGACATAAATGAGGGGTTTTTCTTGAACTTGATTTTGTGGTTTCTGGTTATAGGATATGATATGGGGCATATAATCCATAGGGCATACAGAATTAGGAAAAGCCTCTCCTGAGGAAGAATTTATATTTGGTTGATAGACCTTCATCGTGGGAAACTTATGTAGAGTTGTTGGGGAATTGTGTTCATAGTCAAACAAAGGTGTTCATAGAAAACTGACCTTCCACATTCAATGGCAAGGTAAATTAATGGAAATTTACAAGTCTTAAAACCACTAGGGGTGGATTATCAAATTAAATGGTTTCTGAAAATCATGATGAAATTTTTATCAATGGTGATCTTGAATGAGTTTCCACTCATATACATATTTGGATTCTTTGAAGGAGGGTTGAAGCATGGTGCAGTTTAATGTCATGAAAATAGTACATTTGAGAATTATGATTTAAAGACATTTTTCTCTAACCAAGGGGGTAAACAATTTACCTTTTTCAAGGTAGTCTGAGCAGAAATTTTCTATCATGTTAAGGAATGAAAGGGGTCAGAGGATATAAAATATAATCTGAATGTTTCTGAAACCAATATTGAAGTTAGAGGTAAATGGAATAGGTTTGTAAGGAGGTAGAAAAAACTTCTCCTAAGGATGAATTTTTCTTTGGATGATAGGACTTTTTTTTTGGGAATCTTATGATGATGCATTGGGGCATTGAGTGCATAATCAAATAAAGGTTTCCTCATGATACTGACTTTCATTTTTCCAATGACCATGGATGGTTATGGGGATTCATACCTTTTTTGAAACAAATTATGGTTTTTGAAGGGGGTTCCTAAACATGAAAGGGGGAATTTCAGGCTGAGATTTCCTAGGAATGGGTGGAGACATTCTTCTACAACAGATGTAAGGAGGTTCCCTACATAGGTTTGACCCTTGCGTAAGAAAGGATGAAAAAAATTGTTTCATGGTTGGGCCTGGGATATAATATTCGAGTGTCACTACATATCGCATGATGATAGGAATCAATCCATACATAGTTATTTTAAGGTTTAAAGATTATTCATATTCGGATTTCGTTCACGTATATGAATGTGGAATTTGTGTCTTGCATACGAGCTCACCAATAAGGCAGGAAGAACACTGAACCTTCCTATATAGCTTTATTTCATGAACAAGAGCAGGGGTGAAATATTTTCTTTGATGTGTCTGGACCCAAGAGTGGAAATTGGGTATCAATCTTCATGCAGTTTTACTATCATATGATTAGAGCGTTGATATTGAAGCCCCAAATAACTGGAGGATAATAGAACTAGGATATCCCAAAATTTCCAAGATGTGGGTAGGAACAAAAAGTATAAAACATGGATTTGGGGGATCTTGGATTGGGAGAAATGATATGGGGCTTAAAATCAATTCGGAACACAGATGTAGGAAAAACCTCTCCTAATGATGAATTTTCCTTTTGTTGATAGTTTTTTTTGTGTGAAACATTTGTAAAGACACTGGGGAATTGTGTGTATTGTCAAACAAAGGTGTCCTCAGGACACTGACTCTCTATTTCCGATGGCCAGGGATGATCATGGGTTTCAGATATTTCTTAGATTATGGAGTTTGATGGATGGGAAGGATGTTTCTGGATATATTTAGAACTATTCAGAGCATAACTACCCACATAATTGAATATTGCACTACATACATATGACTCATACATAGGGTGGGGTATTTTTATTCCATTATTAGAGATAGACCTGGTTTTGAAGATCTGAGTGTCCTAAAATTAAACTTCCTATATAGTTTTGGTCTGTATGCATGGAGGGGGAATTTTCGATATATTTGTTTCTTTTTTTAGTGTGTGAGCCTAAGATTATTCATCCAAGAGTCACTACGTGTCCTTTTATGGTCATGTCACTAGGGCCAATAATCATGGATTTATTTTCCATGTCTTTGTGGGGAATCCCCTACTGAGGTCCCTAAGCCCATGTGAGTTGTGTTCAGTGTGAGAAACAAGGGGAGAAAGAAGTTAATTCACCACCTAGGGATGGTGTGATTAGGGTAAATGAGAATTTTATGTTGGTGGTGATGTTTTTCAGCTTAAACATTGTAAAAAAGTAAATTTTATCATACAGTTTAACGTCAAGCAATTAGGAAGACTATTGTATAGTTTAATGTCATTTAGAGAGGATGTAGATTTCATGCAGTTTATCATCATGCGATGAGGATGTGGATGACCCGACATGAAATAAAGGACATGTGGTTCTTCTTGAAATAGTATTACAAATGGAGAATGTGTGGAAGCCTCTTTCTTTGACTTACCTTACATGAAGAGAAGGGAACATTTCTATGCCTTCCATTGTCAGATCCAAGTCATAGGATCTAGGTGTCACTATGTATCCCATGGGATGATAGGAATCAAACCCCAAATAGTTATTTATTGAAACAATCCTATGTATATCTATTTCATATACAAGGGGGGAATGTTCCACATTTTTTAGGGTGGATGGACTGAGATGAGAATCTGAGCGTCACTATGTATCATGTGTAGATAGGAATTAATATGTATGTAGTTATTTGATGTAGCATGGTAGGTGACCATTTCTGAAAGTAGTTTTCTCTCATGTGAGCGAACTATTATGTCATGTGATTTAATGTCATGCAGTGAGGACATTGGAAGTATAGTTTAATGTCATTTCATAGGGATGAGTTATCATAAAAAATATGAGGAAGTATGGACTAATCGGGCTAGGATATTCTGGAAAGACTCAAACATGAGGGGGAGAAGAATGTGTAAACCATGGCTCTAAGAGATCTTATTTTTGGAGAAATGGTATAGGGATTGGGATCCATTAGGCATACAGAGGTATAAAAAGACATTCTTGAGGATGAATTTTATTTGGTTAATAGAACTTTTTTCTGTGGGTAACATGTGGATAGCCACTAGAAAATTGTTTTCATAGTCAAAAAATGGTGTCCCCAGAAAACTGACTCTCTATTTTTGATGGATGGGGAGGTACATTGGGATCCAATATTTCATAGGGCATGGAATTTAATGAGTGGAAAGGATATATTCAGGCATCTAGAAAATATCCAAATCAGGATTAGTAAGTATGGAATCCCTTACATAGATCATAATCATATGTAGGGGGAATGATCTTTCAGCAAATCCTTGTTATATGAATCAAGGTTTTGGATCTCCTACACTAGTTCAAATTTTTGTGAAGGAAATGGGGGTATTTTTATTTTGAATGGTGGTTAGACCAGGATGTAGAATTCGGGCAACACTACATATCCTGCGAGTGCAAGAATCAAGCTACACATAGTTCTACAAGTATGTTCCCTATATAAGTTTAGTCCATATGTAGGGAAAGGGGGAATTTATATTTTTTGTTAATGGTGGTGGCTGGTCCCAATGATGTAAAATTTGGGCTTCACTATATATCATGTGAGGGCAAGAATCAAGCCACACATAGTTCTAAAAGTATGTTCCATGTATCGATCTAAACCATGCACGGGGTGGGGCATTTTTTTGAATAGAACAAAGACCAAGATGTAGGCTCCTGGAATCACTATGTATCCTTTGAGTGAAATAATCAATCCACGCATAGTTCTAAAAATATTCTCCCTACATAGGCTTGGTTGATATGCAAGTAGAGGGGGGATTTTTAAACCATTATTTCAATGTAGTGGTCCTATCATGAACCTTTACTTTTAGTTCGTTTGGGGGAAATCTCTTACCACTATTCCTAATCTCATGGGATCTATGCTCGATGTGAGAAACAATGAATTGCAGGGACTTCTCTCACAATGAAGAGGAATTTGAAGGTACAGTAGAGGAATTTTTTATCATGTCATGGTTGGAACTAGATATAGAATCGAGGTGTCTCTACATATCCCATTGATTGAGGGGAATAAATCCATACATAGTTCTGTGAATATACCTCCCTATGTAGGTTTGGACCTTGAATAGGGGTGGGGAATATTTTGTGGTGGTTGGTCCTGATATATAGAGTCTAAGCATCACTCTATATCCTATGCAGGTAGAAATCAAGCCACACATAGTTCTAAAAAAAGAGGGTTCCCATGTGGATCTGACTCTCATATAAGAATAGGGTAATCTTATCATTCACCAACATAAATATGGATCGTGTTCTATGGATCACTGACTAGAACATAATAACCCCTATACAATTTAGCGTCATGTGGTTAGATGATAGATACCATGCAGTTTAGCATCTTACACTTAGGACGTGAATCCCCCAATGTGAAAGGAAATGAATGATATATCATTTAGTTTAACATCATTCAGTTGGGACATCTACACGTTTTAGTTTAATTTCATGATCAAGGACACTTTATCATACAGTTATTCATCATGTGATCAGGACGAACTTTTTGTTGGCTACATGAAATATTTATTCAATAACTTTACATTGGTGGGAGCTTTTCCGAGCTTCCCATCCATTTAAATTAATTTATACGCTCCATTGGAGTATACCTTGTGTGTGACATATGTTTATTCCCATTTTGGATCCAATTTCGGAGGTTTCTTCCCAATTATCATCATTTTAAGGACTGACACTATTTACCATTTGAGGAAAGATTAGAGGAAAACCTTTTTGTTGAAGGATCGTGCAATCCGATTTTGATAAAATTCCAAATGGTGGAATGTATGAAATATTTTCTCATCCAGTCTCTCCAACTCATTGAACCATTTTTTTGTGATTTCTAGTCTCTTGATAGTTGATCACAACAACAATGCAGAGTGATGGTAGTCGAACATCGATGGGTAGAACCACATATGTCTCGTATACCAATGCGTACGGGGTTTCTTGAGTGGCAGTGTGGTTCGTGTTCTGGTAAGCCCACAGATCATGGAGGAGCATTCATAACCATGATTTATTGTCCTTATCTACCATCATCTGGAGTATGTTGGATATGGTATTATTGAAGGCCTTTATCTGTCTATTCGCCACTGCATGGTAGTGGGATAAATGGTTAGACCTCATTATATACTCCGGATATAATCATTCAAGCTCATCATAGTATAAATTGGTTTCATAGTATACCAAGTATTGTATGGGAGACACCAAATCTCGTGATAATGTTGGCTTTCAGAAATTTGACAATGCTTCTTGCCTCGACCTCATTAAGGGGTATAGTTTCAACTCATTTTGAAAATAAGTCAGGTTCTGTGAGGATATAATTGAATTTTTTGGCTGTGGCAGGAGGGTATGGTCCCCTAACATCCATTTCCCATATGGAAAATGGACAAGAGTACTTATTTGTGTGAAGTAACCTTGGTATTTGATGGATGAATTTCTCATAAAATAGATAAGAATGACACTTTTTGGTGCATTCATTTAAATATTGCATCACAGTGGGAAAGTAGTATCCAAGTCTTCGAATTTGATGAGAGAGCTTGGATCCTGACTGGTGTGCCCCAAAATATATGGCATGTACGTCCTTAATAACTATAGTGGTCTCTTCTCCATCATTTAATCTAATAGGGACCCCATCAATGCATCCCTTATAATGGTCCTTTTTTTGATTTGTGCCATCATACATAACAAAGTTAATTGCCCATTTTTGTATTTTTTTTCTCTACCAGCTCTGTCTGGTGGGAGTTATCCCTTTTGAAGATAGTCTTAAATGGGAGTCATCTAGTTGGTGGTAGGACCATATGGATTAGGGATGGGACTGATCTTGTCAATTAATTTCATGTTGAACTGAACAAATGGTAAGAACATGCAAAATTGGGTAATGATGATGACCATTTCATCCCAATCCATATTGGCTAGGGTAGTGGCTGCATTTTCCAACGCATCTGCATGTGCATTTTATGACCGTGGGACATGAGTTAATATTGGATCTAAAGGTAATTCTACCATCAATTCTTGCATGTTGTCTATAAAAGGGATTAGATTCTCCTTCTTGATATCATATTCACCATTTACTTTCTTGATGACCAGTTCTGAGTCACTTTTTTTCATTAAGTGTTCCACTTGTACTTGAATTGCAAGCTCCAGGCCTGCAGTGAGGGCCTAGTACTCTTTTTCGTTGTTTATTCACCCCTCTATCAGTAGAAAGGAATAGGTAAGTACTTTCTTTTTTGGAGATATAAGTATTAATCCTAGCCCTACTTTGTTGATTTTTGGGTCTTCCATCATATTCCATGTCCATCTTCAAGGTGCTCTTCAAATTCATCTCCCATGTTTAGGGTTCCTTTTGAATAAATAATAATTCTTCATTGGGTATTTTAGTATCTAATGGAGTTATTTCTACTGAAGGGTGCTCTAACATAAAATCTTCCAATTCCGGGCATTCTATGGATTTCGGTGTCACAAACCAAATATTAAAATGTTGCTGGATGATCGCCCACTATGACAAGCATCCATTCAACATTGGACGGTTGAGAATATACTTGGTTGTGTTACTATGAGAGATCAAATGGACCTTGTGGTGCATCAGGTAGTGGCTTAGATTTTGGACTTCAAAGATCAGAGCCATATAGATCTTCTCAATATTCAAATAATGAGTCTCTATGTCGATCATGGTTCAACCGAGATAATAATGACTATTCTCACTACCAGTATCATTATTTTACATGAGGAAGGTGTCTAGGGATCACTCCAAGGCATTCACTTATAGAATGAGTGGTCTTCCTTTGATAGGTGGCATTATCATTGTCGGAATAAAGGGATATTTCTTGATGATGTCACAGAATTCTTGAAAATCATTATTCTATTGATATGTGACCCCTTTTCTCATCAACCTAGTGAAGAGAAAACATTATCCGGCAAGGTTGGATATAATTTGCTAAATGTAGGAAATATTTTCATGAAGTACTCTCAACATAGTGAGGTTGCAAGGAGGTGAAATTCCTAGGATATCCTTAGTCTTATCGAGGTCAACTTTGATGCCATTATGGCATATGATGATGCCAATAAAAAAATTTTGAGGTAACACCGAAAGCACACTTTAAGGGGTTCATTTTCATACTATGTTGTCGTAGTTTTTTGAAGATAGTTTCTAGGTCTTCAAAATGGTTTGAGTGTTTCCATGATTTAACCACCATATTAGCAACATAGAATTAAACAAATATTTATAAGAAAGACTTGAAAATTTGATTCATGGTATGTTGATATGTGGAACCAACATTATTTAGGACGAAGGGAATTAACTTGAAGTAAAATACTACCTAGGGGCTCTAAAGGTAGTGGCCTCTTTATCTTCTAGGGTCATTTGGATTTGGTTGTATCCTAAATATTTTTTTCTGAAAGAGAGATCATGATATTTGGTAGTTTCATCGATCGAAATTTTTTTGATCGGTACTGGGAATTCATCTTTCATTTATTATTGATTAAGATCCTTGAAATCAATGAAAACCCTAATTTTCCCATTCTTATTTTTGGTGGGGACAATATTGGCCATCCATATGGGATATTGGACCTCCCGAATGTAGTTTTCTTTTATGATCTTGTCTACTTCAGACTCTATTTTGGCAGTATGTGTTGGGTGCATCCTTCTGGAGACTTGCTTATAGTCACGATGATCTTCTTGTAGGCCCAAGTGTTGAGTAACCACTTTGGGATCGAGTCATATCATTTCTATTTAGTTACAAGTGAAAAATTATTGATTCTGACTTAGGAAGGTGGTGTAGACATCTTCCTATTTGGAAAACATGACAGCATGTATTAGAGTAGGTCATGAGTCTTATTTGGTACCTAGGTTTATTTATCTGAGTTTATCAATGGCAGTAGTGACACCCTCCTCAAATGTTGTAGGGGAATCCTTAAGGTTATATTCTTATTCTTCTTCCCCATCTTCTTTTCCTTCTGAGGGAGAAAAAATTATTGAGATGAGCTCTCCAGAGTTGAGAGAAGCATCACAATTTAGCCATCAATAAGCTAAGGCAACTTCTTCTAATCTGAATCGATGTGGGGAATA
Organism: Viscum album; assembly: GCA_963277665.1. Taxonomy (NCBI): domain Eukaryota; kingdom Viridiplantae; phylum Streptophyta; class Magnoliopsida; order Santalales; family Viscaceae; genus Viscum; species Viscum album. The sequence continues at coordinate 1,331,651,898 of OY728150.1, forward strand.
TTCTAGAGAAGATGGAGTGAGGGAATGACAATTGTCTTCTTAATATTATACCTTAATGGGTGATTCTAGGAACATTTGGATCCATATAGATTGATTGAGGTAATTTCCATTCAAGGATTCATAAGTTTTTCAAGGGTCAGTGGATGTTTATGCACTATTAGGTTCAATGGCCATGACTGAAATTATGAGTAATGTTGAATAAATATATGAATTTAGACTCATCCACTCCACCTTATTGATGGGTAGTATGTATTCATCACTAAGTTGTCTAAATATATCCTAAGGGACCACTTCCATACTATTTTGGTTAGTGACCTAATCAATCTCATTGATTGAGGGTTGCTTCCCTTCCTGGTCATGGAATCCTATATCGAAATAGTGTGACTCGCAATATTAGAATGGGGTTTTATCAGTGTGCAATGTTCCACTCTATCTATTAGTGAAATGTTTTATTCATGAATGGTGTGATGAGAAAATCATTGCATGCTGATGCAGTTAGGGCCTTCATAGCATTAATTTGAAGGTCATGTTTTTTCGGACAACTAGAAATTATAAGTCATCCATAAGATCATCAAATTGAGTTCTGTGATAGATTTTTCCTATTGTATTATGCTCACTTTTATCATAGACCAATAGGGTTATGGTGTAGGGTGTCAGGCTATCCTCATTCCAGCCTAGCCAATGAAATGTCCACAATGTAATGATATTAACCCCAAATCCCTTGTCAATGAAGCCTTTTTGGATATCGACAAAATTTATCTTTCCAGACATATAAAAGGGTTGGATGTGTCCTTGCATGATGGTTTCTTCAACCCTATATATAGAGAAGATGATCTTATGGAATTATACTGGATCGGTCTCCATCCAATAGACTTAAGTAGTGGTTACTTTCGCATCAAACTCCCAAGGCATTAGCAAAGATTCTATATGTGCTTCCCTGAGATCTTTTGATAAATGAAAGGCATACGGGATTAAAAAATTGGCCGGTACTAAAGCCAATTGTTTTAGGATTTAAGATTTCTAATCTAAAGGCTAGCAGTTCCCCACATAGGGATGCTCTTTCACGGATGCTTTAGGGGCTTGATCATTATATAAAGATAGACTGGTCCCCAGGATAGGAATTGGTGGTTCTTATGTTCATTGTGAATATAGCTGTGTAGTTATTCCTAAACATCATAGGTGAGTAAAAATTTATTCTTTTTATAAAATATATTCTAGGTTGATCGGGGCCGAGTGTATTTTGGAAAGGGTAGGGGAATTTTCCAATTGTTGTAAGGTTTTCTAAAGGGATCTTCTATGATTTTTCGCAACATTAAAGGTTTGAGCGAGAGTGAGGCTTGTAGTTGGGTTTCTTCCATGACTGCATATTCTCGAGTGTCATTGGATTCTATGGCATGTTCCTCTAGTTCCCTAAATGGATGCAAGTAACTTGGGTTCATATCCATACTCTTTTTCAGATAAGGGATCCACTAAGTGAAAGATATTAATGGATCCAAAGATTTTTTTCTCATATAATGATGACTTTTCCCTATCAACTTCATATATTGGTGTCGTTTGGTGGGGTAGTTCATATCTCTTTTGATTTTATGGCATAAAATCTGAGAGTGTCAAATCCTTCTTTGAAATTGGTGTGGGTTCATCTTCTTACACTCGTTCCAACTACTTCAGGGAGGATTTTGGACCCGAGGATGTTGGATTTATTGCATTATAAGATTTTTGAGGTATAGTTGGTTGCTTTAACTGGGCTTGGATAATTCCATGGGCTCGGTTTTTTGAGTCATCCAACTATTGAACTTTTGTTGCATTTTGTAAACAACATTTTTCCACTCCCCTCCTTCATCTGGGTTATTAGTGGAAACATATTCCACTTGTGCTGGAAGTGGTCCCAATTTGACTTTCCCATAATCTATCATTATTTTTAAGAGGTCCTTGAATATGAAACACTCCTGAATGGTGTTTCCCAATATCCAGTGGAAGGGAAAATAATATGGTCGGTTATCGAGACATGCTTCATCAACCCTCTTTGGCACTAGTATATGGTGAAAGCTACAATTTATGGTGTCTATGAAATAGTCCCAAATTTGGTCATCTCAGAATGAATAAACATTATTCCTTCATTCCTCTAATTGATTTCATTTAAGTCCCCTTAGCTCTTCTGGATGTGGTGGAGGATGATGTTGATGTCTAGTGGGCACGGCACGATTTGGTGTAGACCTTAGAGCCAGGGCTAGTGTCGAGGTGGATTAAGTGTAAGGGAAGATGATTCAGATCTTTCCACTCTTTTTCTTGGGGCCAAATGAGATACCTAGGACTTGAGATTAGTTCGTTGTAAGGAATAGTATATCCTATAAGAAATGAAAAAATAAAATCTGAAACCCACACATTTATTTTACTGGGATGAGTGGCGTTCACAGTTCATCATGGAGGTTATCGATGTACATAGAAATCATATCATCATAGGGTAGCAGTTGGTTCAGTGAGTTGGTCAGACCTCTGAATATGGAAATGAAATCTATGAATCTTTCATTATCCCATTGATTTTAGTTCATAAGGTCGCTAACTATTGTTTTTATAAATTTGAACTAAACTAGAAAAAAGAAATGTCATTATAGATCCTCCCATACTGTTATTGACTAAGTTGGAAAACTCATATACCATACAAAGGATGAACCTTTCCGAGATTGCATGAATCATTTGAGTTTCACATCCTCTTGTTTCTTTGGGGTCCCCATCAAGGGATTACAATAAGATGAAAAATTAATCCTATTTTTTTTTGGGTCACCTGATTCATTAAATATAGGGAATATGGGATTCCTTATATTTTGGTAGTAGTGGAACATTACTCACCCAATTGTGGTATGGTTTTGTTTTAGTTGTGTTGGATCACACCATTCTTCCATGGATTCCAATCGAGTTTACAATGACTCGATGGTATTCAAGTTCCCTTGATGTGTGTATTGTTGGACCTGATCAAGGGCTGGTGTATTATGTGTTAAATTTGGATGTTCTGGTGCTACTGGTACTTGATGCAGATACTTGACTAGGGGAATCCTTTGTGGATTTCCTGTAATTTTCTCAGGTTTTTTCCTTAAGTTATGTAAATATTAATATCTTATCGGTATTTTATTTAGGTATAATGAGGGTCTTGGTACTTCCTTGGATGATCTTTCCATCCTTTCTTCATTTTCCGAGATGATCCCTTATGGTAGAGGCATAGATTTTGGAAGGGTATATTAAATATCTACCTGTGGAACATATCTAATATGAGGAATTCCTTGGAGTTTTTCATCATTGATACACCTCAACTTTTTCATATCTTCCTCAAATTTAGTGAATCTATCTTCGACTGTAAGGGACTCATTATCATTGAGGGGATTTTGATCATGTATGTATTTTCTTTTTTCCTTCTGGTTTTTGGGGATTTTCAAAATAGGTAATGAGGGATTGGTTGAGGGAGCAACCAAATTTAGGGCAGATCTTTGCTTTTGTGTATGCACACCTTCAGGCTCGGTGTGGGCCTCCGAGAGGAAACCATCTTTCCTTAAATCCTTATCATTGGAATCATTTTTAGTGAGGTCTATGGGATTGATGTTCATGACATTCACCAATGAAAACCATGATGTGGGTGGAATACTAGGTTCTTAATGATATTAGAGCTCTTTGGGTTCTTTTCCAAATTTTCTCCTTCTATTTCGGGATCCTCTTCGAGTTTCATGGAAAAGAGTAACCCAGAGGGAACCTTTATATGACTTCAATGTACACCTCCATTGTGTGGGAAATGAATCATGGGATGAGAGAAAATGGTTGGAATCTCTATTATTTGTCCTCCCCATGTGGGAAAAGACTGACCTCTGTTGGGTGGGCCATTGAGGTAAAAATACTCCTAGCCTTGTAGGCTTGGGTTGCTCATGTTTCTTTGTTACTATGCCTTGGATTAGATTTTTTAGTTTTACAAGGGCATTTTTTGTTAAAAATTCTACCATCCTTACTGGCTGGGGCTGATCCCATAATGTGGTTGTTGCTGCTGTTTTTGCTTCTTTTATGGTCTCATTCATTCCCATTAGAGGGTGATCCAGATATAACGTTGGATCTACAAGAGGATTATTTATTTCCAAAGACATGAGAAATTCTTATTGATTGGATTTCCTCAGGAAAGAATCTTGTTGTATGTTATCATTTGCCTAATTGAGGAGTCTTTAAATTTCTCGTTCTTGTCAGTCTTGATGCTTGTGATACTTACTCAAGGCTGGTTCCTATCAAGGATGTTTCCTTTCTTGGACAGGGATTTCATTTGACCATCATATTGGGATAATGACATTATTGTATGTCATTTCAAACGGGTTATACTGGATGAGATGTGGGGTGAAGTGACATGATCTATGCTCTCTCAAACCCTAGATATTAACACAAGATGGTGAATCTCTAATAAGGAAACACAACATGTGTAGTGAGTGGAGGCAGATCAGTTCGAGATCATTCTTTCCCCTCTCAGATTGTGGTCATCGTGCAGACAGAAGGGATTCTAGGTAAATATGATGGAGAAGATCCCCCAAATTATTTACATGGTATTCATACCCATCCTAGTTTAAATACTTTTCTTTCAGAAGGTGGAGAGGTTTCCAAATATTGAGATGAATGTTCTGTATGTATTCCTTGGACAATTATCTCAGTATATCAAATTGATAAGTGGATGTGGTCCAAAACATAACTGGTATGTCATCCCTGAATAATTGTCTTCTCGTGAGAAACATATCCTTTTTATCATTGTCTAGAGACTCCTATAAATTTTCTTCCCAACATGGATGATTCTTGATGTATTCATTCCAATAAGCAAGGCTAGTAGAAGTCTCATCATTATATAAACGGTACAGAGGTGGCTCAGAAGATGAGTGTGGCCCTAGACCATCTATTGACTGAGAAATGATGTTTCTTTCATAGATAGAGTGTATAACATGTCTAACTACATCCCTCCATCCACCTCTACATATGAGGGATTTCTTGTGTATGTCTTGGCAAGGGGAGGACCTTCTTGTCGGTGTGAATGTTGACTATGGGGATGACCTCCATAGTCGATGTCGTGGTGGTGAGGAATACCACTACGGATTAATGTTCGATAGTAGGGAGAAGTTTTACAATGTATACCTTAGGGAGGACCTTCAAGGTGTACTGAAACAAGGGAAGGACCTTCTTGCTTTTTGATGTCACCACATGGAGGGCCTTCACAGTGAACACCATCATGGAGAGGACTAGCATCATAGTGGGATTTCTAGATGTTGGGAGAATATCTTCAACGTGCATCCTGGGAAGGACCTCTAGTATGGGATGAAATAAGGGGAGGACCTTTTAGTAGCTTGGTGTCACTATAGGGCGGGCCTTCACAGTGACTTCCATCATGGTGAGGACTACCATCATAGATTGATGTCTAACTGTAAAGAGAATTTATGAAGCGTATATCATAGGGAGGACCATAAAGGTGTACAGAAAAAAGGGGAGGAACATATTGATTTTTCGTCTTCTGGTCAGGGGGAGGCCTACCATGACACTCATCAGGAGATAAGTTCTTGTGATCGATCATTTCATTCCCATAAAGTAAGCCCCATGTTGGTACTCTGAGGAGGACCATTAGAACTACTGGTAAGAATATTTTGAGGAGGACCTTCAAAAATGATACTTTCGTAACAATAATTTAATAATGGGTCGATAGGATCTTGAGACTCTATTGATAGGTGCTTGATGACATCAATAAATCTAGATTCTAGTAGAGCAGGATCATGAATTTTCTCTTCACTTTCCATATTCCTTTGGCACATTTTATTATTAGGAGCTCTTTTGCAAGAATATACAGTCACCTACTGTTGGTAGCAACCATAATATTTGAGTTTCTGTTTGGTTGGTTCCCGTGATGCTGTTGGGATACGCCAATAGGAATCTTGAATTCTGACATGGATATATTCATGCCCTGGAGTGGCCACCATGGTGGACTACCATCCACTAGTTTGAATGGGTTTTTGTTCCCAATTTGTTTATCCTTGCATCATAGAATATAAACATCAACCCTACTATAATGGCAATGGGATGAATGTTATCTATGGAGCGAAAATCGTATTTTGTGGTTGAGTCACTCCACTTAGGGAGATGGGGTTGTGGACCTGACTCCTTTCTATTTCCAAAAATATGATCACGTCTTGACAGGTCTAGAGGATATAACTGAGAATTTATTTCTGATCATCCATCATTTCTAGGTTGTGTTGAGATACATATTTAGTTGTAATAGATATAAATATCTATTCTGATGTTGGGGAAGAATTTTTTTCCTTCTATGACCCTCCATTGCCTTCCAATGGGTACTGTAAGCTCTCATTTGTCAGGGAAAAGGAACGAGTCTTACCCTAGTTTATAGTTGGGATATTCTCGATGTTATCTTCGATTTACATCCTATTTGGATGAAGGGATTCATATTTTTGAATAGGAACTTGCATCTTCTTGTTTTACACTTCATTTTTCTCATGGGATTAATATGCATCTACAATAATTTACATTTTATTATATTTTATTACCATCATATTTGACTGATGGGCTTGATATTAGGGGGAAATAATTTTACTCAACTCATACTTGATTTCCAGTATATCTAATTAATGGGCTTCATATTAATTTGAAGGGATGTGTTTCTGCCTTTAGTTTTCCATTATATTTGGATAAAGGGATTCATGCACAAATATAGGAGTTTTTATCTACCTATAAATTTTTTCCCTATTTTCTCAGCAGGTTTTTTGAGAATTGGAAAGAATATGTGCTTGCTCATAATTTTTTTCATATATGTATGGAGGGATTCAGAGGAAAGAGTAGGAATATATGCATGCTCTTAGTTTTTGACCAGGTTTTTTTGGTGTATATCATCCTCAGGAACTAGGGTGAAGACCTATTCTTTATTATATGTTTTCCTTCCTTGGCAGGCATCTTAGGGGACCATGTTCATTGAACTTCAGTCTAATCCCTCGATGTTGTATCATCTTCAAAATTAGGATACTGGGTTTCACATTATTAGCAGCAATGTCTTCCGACAGGGGCCCCTGAGTGATACAGACATGTAGTAGGTATGAAATCATTGGTGATGACTTCATCTACATCCCTAAGATAATGGATGTACTTGTTATCATGTTCTAGGGATAGGCTCCTAAAATGATTGGAGACGGCCAGAGAAGCCACACAATTCTAGACCTCTGACCACTACTAAGTGGGAAACTGACTCGGCTTTATGTCTAGAAGGGCTTGCCTTACTACCCCCTGTGGTGGGTAGATTATCATTTTGATGGTACTTCCTGATTTTTGAATTTGAAACCCATCGTTGAAGACTTTGGGAGGGTGATGGGGTCTTATTCTTTATTGAGGTTCTAGCCGCCTATGTAGTTGCGTACAGGCGTGTCTGAGCAAACTATTAGGATGCCATTGGATTGAAGGTGGGTATGTAGACCTTTATATATCTAACAAGTACATACAACAAAACCCCATCATAGTAGCATCTCATGATCGCATGCATAATTGATGATGTTTCTTGTCCCTTTTTTCTTTTAGATATGAAAGGGGCTTGGGGTTGGGTAACGCTACCACCTTTGTTAAGGATTCATGTTGGGTTCACCAATTATTTTTTGGTCTGAATCACATCATACCCAAGAATGAAAAATATAAGTTCTGATTGGTACTGGGTAGTATATCTTTTTTATCTTATAAAGTAGTTTCCACAGTTAAGTGGTCCTGATATATGATTTCAGGGGGCTAAGTGTTTTTGAAATCAATCCATGTCAGGTATGACATATTTGAATAGTCTCCAACGAGTTTATTCATAGATCCAAAAACACCAAACGACCCCCTTATCCATGATTCATGGACCTAATTTCCAAAGAAAGACACTTTTTTGGATGATTTGTCCAATGACACTTAAGGACTCACATTTTTCATGAGGTTTCTAACTCAATCTCATTATACCCTTTTGGGGAGAATTAATACCTATTATAGGACTCTCTTATAGATTTAAACTATGTTCATATATTCATGAATCCTTGGTTCATTCTCAACCATGTGTCTACAGATTACTCCTAGATATCATGATTAACCACAAGTATGCACGGGTCCAGAATCCCCTGTATGTATTTGATATTATTCCTTAACATTGCCTTCTTATTATATAGACCAGGAATTATTTATTTTTTCACCAAGAAAATACTGATTTTATGCCATATGGGATGGATATCTGTATTTTATCATCTTCTAGGGATATGTGAATCATTTCACTGTTGGGATCAAACCTGCATGAGGTGATTCCAACATATCCTCGTTAGAGGAATCATAACCCACATTGTTTGGTGACACTTTACTAGGCACATCACCTTTTAAGTTCATGTGACAAGGACCTAACCATGTAGTTTATCATAGTGTGGAATGGAAATATGTGAACTGATGAGAATATGAATGTGTCGGGCTTAGACCTCAGTGAGGTTTCCTACATATCCAAACTAATAGGGAATCAAATTCCACATAGTTATGAATTCTGGGGATTATATATGGAATATTCCTGTTAAAGGGGGAATAATTTGGGGCTTACATCCAGAGGGTAGTCCCTTTTGATATTAGGCCTTAGATAAACATCCTACTTATCCTAGTTAGAGCATGAATTAGAGTTATCATAGTTCAACTGTCTGGTGGATCGTGTGGATACCATGATTGCCACAAATATCTAATCCCACATGATTCATGCTTTGTGTGAGAAAAAATAGTAAGTGGTAGATCAAGAAAACCACACCATTTCCCCTCGCTGCTGGTGGAAAAGAAGGAAGAGGACATTGGGGGAGCCTGGGAATACAGAAATTCCCTAAAGAGAATCTAGGGGCTTACCTCAGATGGAGCTCCGTTAGATTGTTTTAGGCATAGGGGAAGAGTATTCTTCGTTAAAGGGGAACAAAAGCATAATTTTACCTTATTTATGATTGTCCATCATCGATGTTAAAGGATAGTGATTACCCTTAATCCCTAGAATGGGGAGGTACATGTGAGTATCCCGAGGTCAATCTCCACGTTACCATGGGAATGTAAACTTAGGGAAATTATGGGGGTCTGACTTATTTTTGGGATTACCCGCATGACTCTGCTTACCAAGGGTAAGTAAAATCAGAAGGGAATGCTGAATTTTCTGATGGTTTTATCATATGGGTCTGGTGGCTTTGGAAGAGGATTTGGCCTTGTGTATTTCAACTTGTTCCCATAGGGGATATGGATGAATTGGTGGGAACAAAAGGAAAAGTTTAAATCCCATGGGTGGAACGCTAAAGAATACGCAGTTTCGCATACCATTTCCTTATGTGGGATGGGGTTTCCCCCGCATACTATTTTTCTATGTGGGTATTGGGGTCGTCCGCATATCGTGATAGTACAAGGACTTAAGTTCAATCAGCATATAATTTTTCTATACAGGACTATGTTTTTTCTACGTATTGTGGTGGTATGCAGTGGTGAGTTTTTTCCTCATATCGTGGTGGTATGAGGTGCTAGGATCCATCAGTGTAGTAATTTTCTACATGGTGTAAGGTTCCATATTTCTAGAATATTGTTACCCAAGATGTTGGTTTGAAGAAGGGGCATTGGTTCTATACTTCGCGAGAAATTCATCCATGAAGGGAACTGGGTTCGCGTTCTGACACTTAGTTATCGTTTCTTCTTTAATGCTATGTGGAAGCTTATATATATAGGTAATCATCATAAGAATATATACTTTTTAGTGATCTCCTGTTATTTTCCTTTAATTGATCTATTCTCCCAAAAATCACTTCTTAATCCCTCTTCAACATCTTCTTTTTTAGTCCCCCTCGGGGTCCTTTTATAGAGGGGAAAAGGAGTGGGATGGATGGGTCGCCCAATATCTTCTGCGAAAGGCCAAGCAAAAAACCTAGCCCATAGAAGAATCTGTTAGTGGGGTAACAAGATCATCATCCATGGTGGTGAAAATTACCACCGCAATTCTTTAAATGACTTTGTTTCATTCGTAGAAATCAGCCATCTTTTCCTTACCCATGAACCATTTGAGTTCGCAGGGGATCCAATGCAGGGTGGATTTCTATACCTATTTCCCATAAACAATGTCGTTTGTGAGGATCTGGGGTCTTCATCACCATCCCATAAACTTCTTATCTCATGAGCACTTTTTGAAGTGGACCGCTATGTGAAAAATGGTCTGTGAAGGATCTTTACATCACCTGGCCTGTGAACCACTTGAATCCATGAAAAATGCAGTATATGGGGAAAATTTCTCCACCTTAATCCCAAAAATGGAATCATTAGCAGATCTAGTACTTTCATATGGCTCCTACAAACCATTTAGTTTGTGGTTTTCCCCACGAAGTGGATCACCATGGGGAGTAGTGATCCAAAAAGGATGTTTCACTTCACGGTAAATCTTTTTCCCTTTAAAATTTTTTCTTAAATCTTCTTCAGAATTTTATTTCTATCCTTTTCTGAGTTTTATAGAACTTTATTTATCTTGGATACAGAATTTTCAAGACCCAATATGTTTTTAATGGGTTTTAGTGTTTTTATGTTTTTTATGCTTATTATTATTTTTAGTGGTTTTAAGTGTTTTTAGGGTTTTGATGTTTTATTAGGGTTTTTAGCATTTTAGGGTTTATTATATTTTAAGGTATGTTTATGTATTTTAGAGGATGTCTATGGGTTTTTAGGGTTTTTAGGTATTTTAGGGTTTTTAGGGATTTTGGTGGGTTTTAGGGGTTTTAAGTTTTTATGGATTTTATGTGTTATTAGTGTTTTTGGTTTTATAATTGGTTTTCAGGGTTTTTAGGGTTTTTTAAATTTTTTTGGTGTTTTCAGTCTTTTTTAATATTTTTATGGTATTTTATAGTTTTTAGGGGTTTTTTGGGTTTATGATTTTTAGGTATTTTATCGTTATTTGGGATTTTTCTTGATTTTTTTTTTGAGTTTTTTGGGTTTTAAAGGTTTTTATATTTTTTTAACACTTCTAAGGGTTTAAAGGTTTTTCTAGTTTTGAGTAGGTTTTTATATTTTTTATGAGATTTTCTTTTTTTATGATTTTTAAAGGATTTTTTTAGTTTTTATTATTTTTAATTCTTTTTAACATTTTTTTGTTCTTTAGGGGTTTTAAGTGTTTTTACATATTTAAGGTTATCGGAGTGGTTTTTAGGGTTTTAGTTTTTTTACGTGTTTAGGTATTTTTAGGTATTTTTAGGCTATTTATTATTTTTATAGATTTTGTTTATTTTGATTATTTTAAGGGTTTTTAGTTTTTCATGGTTTTTTTTATTTATTTTTTTTGTTTTTAGGGGGTTTTTTTGAGTTTTTATGGTCTTCAAGTATTTTTAGTGTTTTCTAAAAATATTAGGAGTTTAAATTATTTTTAGAGTTTTTTGTGGTTTTAGGGATTTTTATGGTTTTTAGTATTTTTTTAGTTGTTTGGGGGGTTTTATGATCTTTAGGAATGTTTAGGGATCTTATAGACTTTTAGGGTTTTTATAGTTTTTATGTTTTTAGGGGTTTAAATTTTTTTAGGATTGTAAGTTTTTCTTATGTATTTTAGTGTTTAAAGGGTTTTTTTATATTTTTAGGGATTTTTAGGTTTTTTTCATTTTTATAGTGTTTTGGGTTTTTTAGGATTTTGAGGGTCTTAGGGTTTTAAGAGTTTTTAGTGATTTTTAGCGTTTTTATCATTTTTAGTTGTTTTATGTTTTTTTAGGTTTTTATGGTTTCCTTTGGGTTTTTTAGTGTTTTTAATGTTTTTTATGGTTTTAGTTATTTTTAGAGATTTTTAGTATTTTTATGGTTTATAGGGTTTTTAATGATTTTGAAGCATTTTTGGGTTTTTGGGGTTTTTAGGTTTTTTCTGGGTTTTTAAGATTTTTTAGTTTTTAGGTGTTTAAAGGTTTTTTAGAGTTTTTAGTGTTATTTTTTGTATTTTTATGGGTTTTATGTTTTTTTAATAGTTTTTATGGATTTTAGGGTTTTATGGGTTTCTGGAGTTTTTATGGGTTTAGAGTTTTTTATGGTTTTTATTGGTTATATGGTTTTTTAGGTTTTTTAGGTTTTTTTAGTGTTTTACATTTTTTACTTTTTTTTGATGTTTTGTGATTTTATATGATTTTATGGGTTTTTTCATTATTAGGGATGTTGAGGATTTTAAGGTTTTTAAGGGGTTTTAGGGTTTTTTGGATTTTTTGGGTTTTAGTTTTATTTAGTTTCTTAGGGGTGTTATTTTTTTATAATTTTTTAACATTTTAAGTGGTTTAAAGGGTTTTTTGTTTTTTAGTTATTTTTTTTGTTGATTTTTAAGGTTTTTTAATTTTTAAGGGTTTTAGAGTATTTTTTGAATTTTTTTATTTTTTTATTTTTTTAGGAGATTAAAGTGTTTTTAGGTTTTTAGGTTTTTAGGTTTTTAGGTTTACCTTAGGGGTTTTCAACTTTTGTAGGGATAATAACATTTGTTTGGTATTTTTAGTGTTTTTTAGGATTTTATTGGTTTTTTGGGTTTTTAGGGATTGGGGTGGGGGTTAGGGTTTTATAGGGTTTTTATGTTTTATATGGATTTTTAGGGTTTACATAATTTTTATGTTTTTATAGGTTTTAAGTGTTTTTAGGTTTCTATGGTCATCATCTGGGTTTTCAGGGTTTTAGGGATTTTTACATATTTAGGGATTTTTTAGGATTTGTATGGTTTTAGGGTTTTTAGGCATTTTGAAGGTTCATCGTGTTTTTTTGGGTTTTATAGATTTTTTTTGGGTTTTATTTATGTTTTTTTAGTGTTTTAAAGGTGTTTTAGTGTTTCTAAAAATTTTAAGGGTTTAAAAAAAATTAGAGTTATTTTTTTAAATTTTTAGGGGTTTTAATGGTTTTTTGGGGTTTATGGTTTTAAGGGTTTTTTTGGGGGGGTTAGGGTATTTAGTGTTTTTTATTTTTTTAAGGGTTTAATTTTTTTTATTATTTTAGGGTTCCCTATGAGTTTTTCATAGTTTTTAGGGTATTTTACATTTTTTGTTTTTTTATGGAAGTTTTAGGATTTTTATTGGGTTTTTGGGTTATTTCGGGATTTTGAGGGTTGTAAGGGTTTTTAGGGATTTTAGGGTTTCTAAGGATTCTTAGCCTTTTTCAGGTTTTATGGGGGTAGTGTAGTTTTTAGTTTTTTAAGGTTTTCTTATGGTATTTCATGGTTTTTAAGTTTTTTTGAAACTTTTAGGGATTTTTAAGGCTTCTTTGTGATTTTATGTTTTTTTGTTTTTAGGGTTTTATGGTTTTTTTGTTTTTTTAGTGCTTCTTCAGGGTTTTATGATATTTTGTGTTATTTAGGGTTTTAAGGTTTTTTAGAGTTTTTTTAACATTTTTAGGGATTTAAAGGGTGTTATGATTTTTTAGTGATTTATTAGAGTTTTATGGGTTTTATGGTTTTTAAAGGTTTTTAGTTGTTTTTATGGTCTTTTGGGGTTTTTTGGTTTTTAGAGTCTTTAGTGTTTTTAGTGATTTTAGGTTTTTAAGGGTTATAATTTTTTTTAGGATTTTAAGGATCTCTTATATTTTTTGGAATTTTTATGGATTTGTTTTAAAAAAATCAGGAACTTTTGGATTTTTTTGAATTTTTAGTGTTTTTAGGGATTTTAAGGGTTTTAGGGTTTTTTAGGGTTTTTATAAATTTTTAGGGTTTTTTGGTTTTTTAGGGTTTTCCAGTTTTTAGGGGTTTTAATGTAATTAGTTTTTTAATTTTTTAATAGGGTTTTCATATTTTTAGAGGTTTTTCATTTTTATGGATTTGTATGGATTTTAAAGGATTAGTTTGTTTTGTAGGTTTTTAGGGGTTTAGGGATTTTAGGGTTGTTATGGGGTTTTTGGGTTTTTAGGGTATTTATTTTATTTTTTATTATTTTTAAGATTTTTTAGATTTTTTTATAAAATTTAGGAGTTTAATGGGTTTTTAAAGATTCTAGTGGTATTTTTGGGTTTTATGGGGTTTTATGGGTTTTATGGTTTTTATGGGTTTTAGGGGTTGTTTAGGATTTATAGGGCAAGAAAGATGTGAGGGTCGGGCTATTCCCGTCCCCCCCAAATTTATTAGCAAGAAAAAAGGAGACACAACAGACAAAGGAGGGGAGGGTTCAAATAACCCACACCCAAAAATCCCTTACAACCCACACCAAAAAAGAAAAACAAAGAAAGAAAAGACTCAAAAACAGACACAACAGTGGCATTATCACGTCACATTCAGCTAGAACCAGCATCCAGCAGCACCACATCCAATCATCCCAGCAACACAGCAGCAGCAACACATCCAAACCAACCAGCCCCAGCAACCAATAACACCAAATCCGACATCACAGCCAAACACATCCAGCAGCATCAAACCACAACACAAGCACCACAACCAAACACAGCCCTCACCACCTTCCAACAAACAGAAACCAGCAACAAGCAGCACAATAGAAAACTCATCCGCAGTAGCAGCAAAAAACCAAACAATCACACATCATCCAGCATTCACCAGAAACCAGCAACTCACAACCAACCAATGAACCGCATCTAATCTCACAAGGTCCAGCACCCAGTACCTTGTCACCAAGAACGTCCCTCTCCAGAAGCATAGAACCAACAACATCAACAGAACAAGATTTAGCGCCACCCAACAGAACCGATAGCCAGCATCCACATCGAAACCAAAATAGCAGCCAAAACGCAGCACCTAACCTGCCCTCCAATAGCAGCTTGGGGGAAAACCAGCAACTCGAGAACCAACCAAAATTCAGCAGAAACAGCAACTCAATACCAATCCATCCACCGGTCAAGAACACGCAGACCATCAAATCAAAGTGAACACAGCACAGTGTGACCATACCTTCATCAGCAACAAGATCCAAGAACAAGAAAGCAGAACTAGAAGAGAAAACATGTATCCTCAGCCTATTCATCCACCATGACCCGTCGAGAAGCCAGAGAAGCCAGCGAGACCCTCCTCGAGTCCAAAGAAGCAGCACAGAACCGAGTGTGGAGCCGTAAACTCCAGCGCGACGAAGACGCAAAGCCTGTCGAACCCGCTTTTCACCAAGGCGAAACCAGAACTCCCCCGAGCCGTAAACCCTCTTTTAGGGGTTTAAATGGTTTTTACAATTTTTATATTTTTAAGGGTTTTAATTTTTTTATGTTTTAAATGTTTTCTTATGGATTTTTATTCTATTTGGGATTTTTAGATCTTTTTTCAATTTTTATGGATTTTTAGGTTTTTTAAGGATTTGGGGGGGGGGGGTTCTGGGGTATTATTGTTTTTAGGGTTTCTTTGGTTTTGAGGGTTTTATGTTTTTTTAGTTTTTTAGGACATTATGGGTTTTTAGAGTGTTTTAACAATTTTATGGGTTTAAAGGATTTTTAGATTTATTGGTTGGGTTTAGTGGTTTTATGGGTTTTTATGAGGTTTTAGTTTTTTAAGGGTTTTTAGTGTTTTAGTTATTTTATGGTATTAGAATTTTTGTCATTTATAGGTTTTTAAGGGTTTCAATTGTTTTTATGTTTAATATTTTCTTATTTTCAGGTTTTTTAGGGTCTTTTACATAATTATGGATTTTTAAATATATATTTAGAATTTTATGGCCTTTTATAATTTTTAGTGATTTTAAGGGTTTTAGGTTTTTTAGTGGTTTTATGGTTTATTGGGGTTTTTATCATTTTTTTAGGTTTTTTAGTCTTTTTAGGTTTTTAGGGATTTTTATTATTTTTAGGTTTTAAAGGTTTTCTTATGGGTTTTCAGGGTTTTTTGGTTTTTTATTTTTTTATAGATTTTAGAGGAGGTTATTATTTTTATGATTTTTAGGGTTTTTTGGGGTTTTAGAAATTTTTGGAATTTATAGCATTTTTTAGGTTTTTTAGGAGTTCATGTGTTTTAGGTTTTCACTGTTTTTATAGCATTTTAGGGTGTTTAGAGTTTTTTGACATTTTTAGGAATTTTTTCTTTTTTTGGATTTTTATGGGGTTTTAAGGTTTTGAGGGATTTTTGGTTTTTAATGGTTTTTAGTGTTTTATCGGTTATTTGGGGTTTTAGTGTTTTTTTGAGGTTTTATGGTTTTGAAATATTTTAATAATTTTTTATCATTTTCATAGGTTTAAATGGGGTTTAATGTTTTTAGAGGTTTTTATGATTTTATAGGTTTTTTGGGTTTTTATTGGTATAGGGTTTTTTATAGATTTGTGGGTGTTAAGTGTTTTAAGTTATTTAGTGTTTTTTAGTTCTTTAGGGGTTTTAATCATTTTTAGGTTTTTAAGGGTTTCTTAACCCTTTTTAGGGATTTTACTATTTTTTATGTTTTTAGGGATTTAGGGATTTTTATGGTTTTTTCAATTTCAGGGTTTTTAGATTTTTATGGTTTTTTTGGTTTTTTTGGTGTTTTTGGTTTTTTTGGTTTTTAGTGTTTTTAATGAGTTTTAGTGTTTTGATGTGTTTTTAGGTGTTTTTAGGGTTTTAAAATTTTTTATGGTTATTAGGGTTTTTAGGGCTTTTAGGGTTAATAGGGATTTTAGAGTTTTTAAGGGGTTTTAGATGTTTTTAGGGTTTTAGGTTTTCTTTGGGGTTTTCAGTGTTTTTAGGGTTTTATATGTTTTTAGAGATTTCTAGTGATTTTTTAGTATTTTTTGGTTGTTAGGGTTTTTAGTGATTCTGAGGGATTGGTGGTTTCTTATATTTTTTAGTGTTTTTTAGGGTTTTCTGTGTTTTTTTTGTTTTTAGGGGTTTAAAGTGTTTTAGGGTTTCGAGGTTTTCTTAGGGTTTTAAAGGGTTTTTAGTGTTTTTTTAGGTTTTTAGTATTTTTTTAGACTTTTTGTGAGTTTCATTGTTTTTTTGAGATTTGGGGGGTTTTTAAGTTTTTTGGATTCTTAGTATTTTCATGGTTTTTTTGGGTGTTTAGGGTTTTTTTTAGTTTTTAAGTTTTTTAGGGTTTTTTAGAGTTTTTTATGCTTTTAGGGGTTTAATGGGTTTTAGAGTATTTAGTTCTTTTAGGGTTTTAATCAGTTTTTAGGGTTTTTTATGTTTTTTGTGTTTTTTATGTTTTTTTTTTGGTTTTTTGAGTGTTTTTAGGTTTTTATCTATTTTTTAGGTAATATGTTTATTGAGTGTTTTTTTGGTTTTTCTGGTTTTCTTATGGTTTTTATAGATTTTTAAGGTATTTATGGTTTTAGAAATTTCTAGGGGGTTTTATGGTTTTTATGATTTTTTATGTTTTTTAGGGATTTTGAGAATTTTAAGAGGTTTTAGAGTTTTTATGCTTTTTTGGGTCGTTAGGTTTTTTTCTGAGTTTTTTAGGAGTTTTACGGTTTTTAGTGGTTTTTAACATTTTTAGGGGTTTGAATGGTTTTTAGAGTTTTTAGTAGTTTTAGGGTATTTATTTGTTTTATTGGTTTTTATGGTTTTTTGGGTTCTTATAGTTGTTAGGGTTTTTTCGGTTTTTTGGGTATTTTAGTTTTTTTAACATTTTTCATGATTTTATGGGTTTTAAGTGTTCTTAGGTTTCTATGGTTTTATTATGGTTTTTCTATGTTTTAGGGTGTTTTACATTTTTAGTGATTGTTTTGTGATTTTTAGGATTTTTATGGGCTTTTAGGGGTATTATGGTTTTTTTTTAGGGTTTTGAGGGTTTTGAGGGTTTTAGGGTTTTTAAGGTTTTTTTAATGGTTTTTAGCATTTTGAGGAATATTGGGGCTTTAACTGTTTGTTGGTTTTGATGGTTTTTATGGTATTTTGGGTTTTTTACAATTTTAGATATTTTTAGGGTTTTTTAGGTTTGCCATTATTTTCTCAGCTTTTAAGGGATTTTGAGGGTTCTATGGTTTTTTTGATTTTTAGGGTATTTATGGTTTTTTGTGTTTTTAGTACTTTTTTGAGTATTTTTTTGGGCTTTAAGGTTTTTTGAGTTTTTTAACGTTTTTAGGGGTTGAAAGTGTTTTCATAATTTTTATTTGGTTGTAAGGTTTTCATTAGTTTTTGGGAGTTTTATTATTTTTATGGTCTTTTATGGATTTTAGGTTTTTGGGGGGTTTTCGGGTATTTATCATTTTTAGGTTTGTTGGGGATTTTAAGTGTTTTTAGGGTTTTAAGGTTTTCTCAATGGTTTTTATGGTTAATAAGATTTTTATATTTTTAGGCATTTTGAAGGCTTTTTTGGTATTTTTATTTATTTTTAGGGTTTTTGGTATTTTGAGAGGTTTTTGGGTTTTTGGGTTTTTAAGGTTTTTAAAACTATTTTTTATTTTTTTGCATTTTAATTAGTTTTAATTTTTAAATGTTTTCTTAGTGGTTTTCATGGTTTTTTTGGGAATTTACACGTTTTTAGGTATTTTTTGGGATTTTTAGGTTTTTTATTTTTTCAGGGTTCATAGAAATTTTGATGGTTTTTAGGGTTTTTATGTTTTATTAGTTTTTTAGGGTATATTTGAGATTTTTCATGTTTTATGGTTTTTGATATTCATTTAACATTTCTAGGGTTTTAAAGGGTGTTTAAAGTTTTCAGTGGTTTGTTAGGGTTTTTATGGTTTTTTGGGGTTTTCATGGTTTTTAGTGTTTTTTTTAGGGTTTTTATAATTTTTAGGGTTTATACAAATTTTTAGGTTTTTTAGGGGTTTTAAGTGTTTTTAGTTTATAAGATATTCTTAGAGATTTTCAAGTTTTTAGGTTTTTTTATGTATTTATTGGTTTGAATGGATTTTTTGGGTTTTTTGATCGTTAGGGTTTTTAATAGTTTTGATGGATTTTAGGGGATTTAGTGTTTTATGGTTTTGTTGGGTTTTTAGATGTTTTTTATTTTTTAGGGATTTAGGTTTTTTTAGAGTTTTTAAAACTTTTAGAGGTTTAAAAGGTTTTTAAAATTTTAAGTGGGGTTGTTTTTTGAGATTTTGTGGATTTTTAATGTTTTCAAGTTTGTTAGGGGGTTTTATGGTTGTTTGGATTTTTAGGGTTTTTTAGGGTTTTAGATTTTTTAGGCTTTTTACGTTTTATACGTGTTTCTAGGTTTTAAATTTTTATTAGAAATTTTATGTTTTTTTTTCATTACATTTTTATGTATTTTTAGAGTTTTTTAAGTTTTTTAGGGTTTTTGAGGCTATTTAGGGGTTTTAAATGTTTTTATGTTTTTTAAGGTTTCTGGTATTTTTATGGTTTTTATAATTTTTTAGTTTTTAGGTGTTTTAAGTGTTTTTAGGTATTTAAGTGATTATTAAGGGATTTCAGGGTTTTTATGGTTTTTTGTGTTTTTAGATATTTTTTATCCTTTTTTAGTATATTAATGTTTTTTAGAATTTTTTAGGGTTTCAAGGATTTTTAAGGTTTTTAGAGTTTTTAAGAAAATTAGGGGTTTAAAGGGTTTTTTGTGAATTTAGTTGTTTTAGGGTTTTGGAAAAAATTTAGGGGTTTTTGGTTTTTAGAGTTTTTTGGGGTTTGGGGGTTTTTTAGAGTTTTCATCATCTCTTAGGTTGGTAGTGATTTTACATGTTCTTAGGTTTTTATGGTTTTCTTAGGGGTTTTTATTTTTTTTATGTTTTTTATGTTTTTTGGTATTTTTAGTTATTTTTTATGATTTTTATGATTTTTATAGATTTTAGGGATATTGAATGGATTTAGGGTTTTTAGGGGTTTTATGGGTTTTATAATGTTTTATATTTTTTATGGGTTTTAAATGTTTTTTTAATTTTTTATTTATTTTTTAGGATTTTTTAGTATTTTAATGATTTTTTTGTGTTTTTAGGGATTTTGAGGGGTTTAAGGGTTTTTAAATGGTTTTTTTGGGGGTTTTGGTTATTTGGGTTTGTAGGATTTTTATGAGAATTTATGGATTTTTATAGTTTTTAACATTTTTATGGGTTTAAAGGGTTTTTAGTTTTTTTTTTGTGGTTTTTTAAGGTTTTTTATATTTTTATGGTTTTAAGGGATTTAGGATTTTTAAGGTTTTAAGCAGTTTTTATATTTTTTTAGAGGTTTTTATGTTTTTAGTTTTTTAAGTTTTTCTTAGGGGTGTTTAGGGTTTTTTAGGTTTTTGGGATTTTTATGGCTTTTTAGGATTTATATGGATTTTAGGGGTTTTAGGGTTTTTAGTTTTTATGGGTTATAAGTTTTTTTAGGTTTCTAATTGTTTCTTAGGGTTTTTCATGTTTTTTATGATTTTTAGGGTTTTTGGGATTTTCCAAAAAAATATCATTTTTAAGGATTTTTAGGGTTTTTTAGTTTTTGAGGGTTTTTTAGAGTTTTTAGGATATTTATGGTTTTTTTGGATTTTTTTGGGTTTTTTAGTTTTTGAGAGGTTTTAACTATTTTTAGCATTTTTAATTTTTTTAAGAGTTTAAAGGGTTTTTTTTGTTTTTATCATTTTAGGAGTTTTATAACATTTTCGGGGTTTTAAAGGTTTTAAGTGTATTTTTTGGGTTTTAAGGTTTTAAATTTTTCTATCTTTTATATGTTTTTAGGGATTTATATTTTTTAGGGTTTAATGAGTTTCTTAGATTTTAACAATTTTTTTAGTGTTTTTCACTTTTTAAGGATTTTTAGGGCTTTTTTATTTTAATGGGTTTTCTGGCTTTTTAGGGATTTTTGGGTTTTTAGGATTTTTTTTTGTTTTTAGGGGTTTTAAGGTTTTCTATATTTTTTAAAGTTTTTAGGTGTTTAACGAGTTTTTATAGTTTTTCATGTTTTTATGGGTATTTAGTTTTTTAGGTTTTTTGGGGTTTTATGGTTTTTAGCGGTTTTAGGGTTTTTTGGGGATTTCAGGGTTTTTATGATTTTTTACAAATTTAATTGGTTTTAAGTGTTTTTAGGTTTTTAATGTTTTCTTAGGGTTTTTATGGTTTTTAGTATTTTTATGCTTTTATGGTTTGTGGGGATTTTTGAGGATTTTTATGGTTTTATTGGGTTTTTAGGGATTTAGAGGGTTATATGGATTTTATGGATTTTAACAATTTTTAGGTTTTTTGGGATTTTAAGTGTTTTTAGGTTTCTTATGGTTTATTTTTTTGGTGTTTTTAGGGTTTTGTATGTTTTTATGTATTTTTAGAATTTTTATGGTTTTTTTTTTGTTTTTAGGGATATTGAGGGGTTTTAGGATTTTGGGGTTTTTTAGTTTTTATAAAATTTATTTAATGTTTCCAGTGGTTTAAATGGTTTTTAGATTTTTTAGTGGTTTTTTAGGATGTATATTTGTTTTCGGTTTTTTAAGGTTTTTAGTGGTTTTGGGGTTTTGGGGGTTTTAAGGGTTTTAGGGGTTTTAGGGGTTTTATCATTTTTATGTTTTTAAGGGTTTTATGTGATTTTAGGGTTTTTAGGTTTTTTAAATATTTTTTGGGTTTAAAGTTTTTTTTAAAAAAAAATAGTGGTTTTATTAGGTTTTAGAACTTTTATGGTTTTTAGGGGATATATTGTTTTTTGGGTTTTAGGGATTTTTTAGATTTTTTTTTGATTTTGAGGTTTTTTAGGGTGTTTAACTTTTTTTTCATGATTTACGATTTTCTTACAGTTTTTTTGGGTTTCTGTGGGATTTTATGTTTTTAGGGATTTATGGGATTTTTTATGTTTTTTATGGTGTTTGATATTTTTAGAGATTTTGATGGTCATTTAGGGTTTTAGGGTTTTTAGAATTTCTTAGGGGTATGTTTTTTAGGTTTTTAAGGATTTCTTAGGTTCTATCATGGTTTTTAAAGGTTTTTAAAATTTTAAGGATTTTTTGGGATTATTTAGGATTTCTATGGCTTGTGTGGTTTTGATGGTTTTACGGTTTTTCATTTTTTTTTCCAGAGTTTTAGCAGTTTTTTGAGTTATTTGGGGTCCTAAGGTCCTTTAAAGTTTTTTACATTTTTTAGGGGTTTAAATATTATATGTAGTTATTGGTGGTTTTTTTATTTTTCTATGGTGTTTTAGTATTTTTATGGGTTTTAGGGGATTTTAGGGTTTTTAGCATTTTTAGCGTTTTTCTTGGTTTTAGGGATTTTAAGTGTTTTAAGTTTTTTATGGTTTTATTAGTGGTTTTCAATGATTTTAGTGTAATCTAACTTTTGGGTTCATTAGGTATTTTTTATTATTTTTAAGGATTTTATGAGATTAAATGATTTTAAGGGTTTTAGGGTTTTTAGGGTTTTTAAATTTTTTATCGTTTTTAGGGTTTTTTATGAGTTTTTAGTGTTTTTAGTTATTTAAGGTTTTATTAGGGGTTTTTAGGGTTTCTTGATTTTTTTTACGTTTTTAGATATTTTTATGGATTCTTTAGGATTTTATGGGGTTTAGGGTTTTTATGGTTTTTGAGGGTTTATATGGTTTTTTAGAGTTTTAGGGTTTTATGGTTTTTTTGGGTTCTCAGGGTTTTTTTTGAGTTTTTTAGGGTTTTATGGTATTTTAAAGAATTTTAACATTTATAGGGGTCTGAAGGTATTTTAGATCTTTTTTAACGGTTTTAAGTTTGTTTTTCAGTTTTTATGGGTCTTAAGGTTTTTAGGGGATTTTATGGTTTTTAGGGGTTTAGGGTTTTTTATGTGTTTTAGGTTTTTTAGGTTATTAAGTGTTTTTAGGTGTTTAATGTTTTCTTAGGGGTTTTCAAGGTTTTTAAGGTTTTTAGGGTTTTTATGGTTTTATGAAATTTTAGGTCTTTTATTGTTTTATGGTTTTTTTAGGGTTTCATGGATTCTGATGGGTTTTAAGGTTATTACAGTTACTAGGGATTTTATGGTTGTTTTGGGTTGTTTTTCATTTTTTAGGGTTTTTAATGTTTTTATATTTTTTTAACGTTTTTAGGGAAATGAAGGCTCGGGTCCAGGCTATTCCTGGCACCCCCCCCCCCAAAAAAAATTTATTATAAAAAGACACAAAGACATTGCAGACAAGGGATGGGAGGGGTCAAATGACCCACACCCAAAACCCCTTACAACCCCAGCCCGAAGGCCCCAAAAAGAAAGAAAGAGAGAACAAAAAAGAAAAGAAGACATGCCAAAAGAGTCCAAAAGGAAAGGCACACAAGGGGAAGATCAGTCAATGTCGCCACCAAAATCGTCCAGCTCTACACCACGATACCTGATGCCCACACCAAAGCCATCATCCACATCAGCAAAGCTGTAATCTGACTCAACACCCATGCCCATCGAATCCAATACTGACTCATAATCCTCCTACATTCCAATCATGGATAACAGCTTCATCCAACCCTTCTCTTGCTCTGTAGAATTTGAAGGTCGCTCTCGCTTAATAAATTTTAGATTTAGTCTGACTTCCCTTGATGAGGGCCAGGTTGCCATAGGACATGGGAGGGCAGAATAATCCTTCCGCCGTCTTCACCTCAGGGGGGCGGAGGTGGATCCAGCTTCATAACCTGATTTCTCACAAGTTCTTCCATCATTGACAGCAGATGGGGCCTTCCCTTTCTTACCTTATGACCCGGGAGTTTCAGCACCTCTTTTGTTCCTTTCCTCCTTAGACCTGACCATAGTAGCGTTTATCCGGTGATCAGCCTCAACAAACCTCTTCCCAATCCACTTATCTTCACCCTCAAGCGGATACCTTTCCTGTTCAACCCACGCCATCTCATGCAACTTCACACAATGATCTTCAGTAGAGGGAACACCATGTAGGACCATAGCCCTCTGCAGGTTCATGGAAGAATCACCAGCATCCCCAACAGTCCCCGGCAGAGGGTTCGGATTCAGAACTGGAGCACTGGGAAGATCCTCAACACCGCTAGTGCTGTCTGTGGAAGGAAATGATCCATACTCAATGTCAGGTCCCCCCACGTCGGCACACCTGGATAGAACCAGAGGGGCATCACGCCAATCAGTGAAATTCACCCTGGGGATCCAGGGCTCCTCTTCAACCACAAACCTTTCCTCCTCAGCAGAAGACATTAGCCACTCATCCCCAGTCCACGTTCCCTGAACAACCACTGCCTCCTTCCCAACATCTCCCTCCAACACATCCACAACTGCAGGCTCAGCCAGGGCTGCAACCTGGAAAATGTTTTGAGAAGGCGCAACAATATTAACTGGTGAAGAGGATCCATCGGTACTCCCATAATCCTTCAAGACAACTATGTCATCTCGTCCCAGTACCAGCACACAGGAATCAGGACCCACTGGTACTGATATATATTTCCGGAACAAACAATGGAAAATTTCCTGGTCGGTTAGAGTGAAGAAAGAAAGAACTACTAGCTAACACCTAAGATCTCACTAGGTAGGCCCCTGTAACACAAGCTAGTAATCATTTCTTGGACAGAGTGAACGAAGGACAAGAAAATAGAATGAGCTTCCAGGTATGATCAAAAGGCGAACAACTTAGTGAATCGGTTCAATAATTGCATCAATGCCGCTTATAAAGCTCTTTCATCGAGACTACTCCGTGGACTACTTCTTTCCAGTTAGAGTGATAGTGACAGTGGTCCAGAGTGGAACCTGGCCATTCTTAGGGATACTTCATGTATCCCTTGGGTAATCTAGCCAGGTACTCTTCTATATAGTATATAGGCACCACTATAGGCACCAAAAAAGGTTCCTATAGTGGTACCTATAGTGGGACGACTATATTATACTGATATTCTTCTTTCTTTCTCTCTTCCTCCGACCACCAACATCTCTATGACAATAGAAGGTATCTCACCCTCTATTACAATGAAAATAAAGACCTTTTTGAACCCAACCGCAGCTCTCTCTTGATTAAGCCGGCCCAGGTACTTTGTCTATATAGTATAGCAGATGTCCATCGTGTCCACACCACCGCAAGGAGCCCAGGAAATCAGCGCAAGGACTATATAGAAGAGTACCTGACTCTACTCTAATTGTATCGACACCGATATAGGAGGATACTATCCACCCCCATTGGGAACCCACCCACTCAGTGCATCTTCCCCAGTGACCAGTCCGGAAGTGAACAACCCATTTCAGGTGCCATTCGATTCCGCCAGTGGATATGGCCATCGTACCTGCCGTAGCTATTTAGAATAGAGCATGGACGCTGAAAACACAATCACATAGGGACATTGTGTTTGGGGGGTTAAGTTTCTGAAAGATCTGACCCTAAAGGGTCAGATCTACAGTACTTGACCCTATATTGTCGACCCTAAGGTGTCAGATCTTTTAGAACCTTTTCCTGCCTTTGAGCTTATCATTCCCCATTGGACGCTAAATATTCCATAAAGGAATTATTGCGAAGTCCAGTATGGACATCATAGAGTGTATTCCATTTTCCTCATCGTAAGCTTTCAATCAATAGGACTCACCCATCACCCTTTACGCAAAATGATTACAGGCGATGGTATTGTAAAATTTGAAGCTGAACCAATTTGTGTCGTATTCTAGGAATGCTTGTGTAGAATATTCCCCTAAAGGGATAGTCGTAATGAGCAGTAGGTTCTTCCTTGAGGGTCGGAATAAGGCTAGATAATAACATATAAGGTCAGAACAGAATAGATTCCATTTTTGATTCTAGATCTCTTCTTTCCTAGCAGCTCATCATCCTATCCGAGTTGCTAGTCGGAATCTAAGAAAGCAAAGATAGGTCAGAATGGATAATATTGGTAGCTAGGGGAAGAGCTAAGAAGAGAGTAATGAGTCTATGATGACCTCTAGTAGGGATCCCTTATCTCATAAGGAGGGTCCTAGAGGGAAGAAAGAGAGATTCTATACCTATCTAGAACTGATCGATATAATCTAGAGCCTAGCGTGCTCTAAGCCTACAGTTCAAAACCCAATGCTTAAGATAGGCTACTCGAAGAAAGAAGACTCAAGACTCATATCATAAGGACAGGTCTTTTAGAACCTTAACCTAAGAGGTGTCAGATCTTTTAGAACCTTAATTGGGAGAAAACTGAAGGGTGCATAGATAGATATTGAACAAAAATCCCTTTCAATGTTGAGACTTTATGGTAATCCTGAACCTTTAGGGAGGTTCAGATCTTTTAGAACATGATCTATGATTTATATATAGTGATCTGTTCCCTTCCAGTAGTAGGTCCTCTAGTCATTCCTCAACGAGGTCGGATGCGGAAAGCGCTCCACCGGAGTTCGAGCGGTTATTTGATCAGATCTGTGATGAATACGCAGATTGGGTGGGGAGAAGCGGGAGGCAATTACCTCCCGAATGGAAGGTGCTTGACCTTAACCTAAGAGTTGTAAGATCTTTTAGAACCTTCTTCGTGCAGTGATTTCCGCCAATCGTATTGACAGTCCCGACTTTCTCACAAGTGAATTTTATGATGTAATGTGAAATGGAAAAAATGCTTGGTTATTACAATATCTTTGTCACTTTATCGATTTTATAAACTATGCCATCTAGTATGAAGGGACTTAGAAAGGTGGTATGGAAACTGTGAATCAGGTTTTATTTTTTTGTTCGTCTTTATATTCCTGAGACGAGATAAGAACGTGGGGAAGAGGAATCGAAGAGGAATCCAGGAAAGAGCTATGAAAAAGCATGACGAGAATTATTGACTCAAGATGTTAGAAGGTGAAAAATCAATAAGTGTCGGAACAGCTACAATTGCTTCAGTGGGAGCTGATGTTAGTGTTGTAAACGTCCTCAGTTCCTTGATCCATTCCGTGGCGTGAAATACATCATTGGATAAACAATCATTTGGTTATGCCATTTTGGGATTTTCTCTAACTGGAGTTATTGCATCGTTTGCCCCAACGATGTCATCTCTGATCTCATCTGTATTCCGATTGAAAAAAGAAAGGAGACTATTAGAGTAGAGTACTGATGCATGATAGAATCCATTCTAGTCCATTTGCTTGATTCCCTCGGTATAATATAGATAGTGTAAATCGGAAAGCGGTGTCCGAATAAATCTCGAATGGGTACCAGGTTCACAAAACGTCATTGTAGTGTTTGGGTACTTGAACTGGCGTAGTATTGAGGTACTGGGCTGCTTCAGTACTCTACTCTAATAGTGATGACCCCCTCAAGTCAATACTATTAGAGTAGAGTACTGAGTCATGCACGATCTTCCATCATATTGGGTGATGGACCATTCTTGCTGGCGTATTGGCTCACCATGGGTGAGATATGATTGAGGCCTACAGTTTCTTAGTACTCTACTCTAACATTGGTGCTCCCAATTGAGTTTCATGTTCCACCTGAACCACTCCAATGAGTGAACTAATGAACTACCTTGCCCCCCAAGCTCCTTCTTTATTTGTTTATCAGCCACAGCTCACCTCTATGTTTCCTATTGGCCATCGAGTGTCCGGTGCGTTCCTTGAAATTGGGTTGATGGTGGTTTATCTTGATTGGAAAATAGGGATTGTCTCCCTGCTTCCATTTCAATCTCCATGGATTTGGTGGGGGATTTCATCAACGTTGACTCTCCAGTTGCAAAACGAGTGAGTTGGGTGCGTGGTCTGGAGGGGGCTCGAGCAAACGCATTCATCCACTAGCGTACCATTGTGGATATATGATTGTCAACCACTCCAGTCCCAAGGAGGCCTCCTACGTTTTCTATGATGGTCGTGCACAGGGTACTCGTAGATCAGCTGGGTACCTATATCCATCAAATGATGGGCTCTATTGGCCAGCACAGTTTGGATCACAAAGGGACCTTCCAGACCATTTTCCAAACTTTTGATCCTTTCACATTGTTGAAGTGGATTTTAGCACCTTTGTATCAATATCTCAAAAGATTGAGGGTTGGCTTACAGTGAATCGTAGATGGATCGCCCATCCAGCTTTTCCTACAGTACGTGCATATACCATGAAGATGGTATGCATGCACGATAAAAAGTTTTTCCTCCCCCGACATTATTTACCGGCCCAGAGATACAAAGAGACCTCACCAACGGTAGCCTCCTAATCAGGTGCTTTACGTTCGGCTCCGCCTGCCTTGATAGAAGAAGCAGTGTAGTAAGAATCTTCGGGAACCCGACACATGGACTATATAGAAGAGTACCTGACTCTACTCTAATAGTATCAACACTGATATAGGAGGATACCGTCCACCCCCATTGGGAACCCACCCACTCGGTGCATCTTCCCTAGTGAACAGTCCGGAAGTGAATAGCCCATGTCAGGTGCCATTCGATTCCGCCAGTGGATATGGACATCATACCCACCGTAGCTATTTGGAATAGAGAATGGATGTTGCAAACCCAATCTCATAGGGCCATTTTGTTTGGGGGGTTAAGTTTCTAAAAGATCTTACCCTAAAGGGTCATATCTACGGTACTTGACCCTATATAGTTGACTCCAATGTGTCAGATCTTTTAGAACCTTTTCCCTCCTTTGAGCTTATCATTCCCCTTTAGAAGCTGAAGCTTCTTTAAAGGAATTATTGCAAAGTCCAGTATGGAAATCAAAGAGTGTATTCCATTTTCCTCATCATAATCTTTGAATCGATAGGAATCACCCATCATCCCTTTACGCAAAACGATTACCGGAAACGGTATTGTAAACTTTGAAGATGAACTGATTTGTGTAGTATTATAGGAACGCTTGTGTAGAATATTCCCCTAAAGGGATCGTCGTAATGAGAATCTCCATTTTGAATGACTGAGTGCATGTATCGATCAATGTTCTGTGATACGTTAGGCTCTATTGGAATAAAGAACCCTACAGAATCACCATAGTCAAGGACAACCTCATTGGACATTTGACTAAAAAATGTGTATGGTGAATTACACATTCTCTTTCTGATGAAGCCCCACAAGGTTTCAATGAGTCTTCCTTCCTCTAGATCAGGTCTTGTAGGTCATACTCGTAGCTTGATGAACCTCGATCTAAGTGGGTTTGGTTCCTTTTGGTATGCTCAGGAAAGTGTCAAGAACTACAAGGTTCTAAAATATCGTACACCTCTTAGGTTAAGGGGTATATTACCTTTTTTATAAAATATCGGTGGATTGCCATTAAGGCCGTTCAAGCTTTGATCAAGGTCATCTTCCAGGACGCAGAGATCCAAGGGATTACCAAATGTCTCTTCCACTCGGAATCGGAAGCTGTTGGGGAATCATATCCTGAGCATGCGAGATAACATATAGAAGATGATACTTCTTTGAGTTCGCGGTCACCCGTAAAGAAAGATTTTCTTTGACATTATATTACGGTCAAAACATAGGCAACCAGCAAACCAGTCAATGAGAAGATAGATATGCTCAAGCTCTTCTAACTCTTATTCATCTGGTTCACCCTCTCTGTCTAAATCAGATAGAATTTTTTCTCCTAGGGTCTTTTGACTATCTCAAAGTGACATAAGATCACCATATAGATTTTTTAAGCTTGTATAGGAGTTTACAACTCGATATCACAAGATGGGATCGTTATATATCACATACCAACTTTCACATTGTTTAATCTTTGAGATGATGATGTCAGACGTTCCCGTCTCCATGAGTTGTCCTTCCTCGACAGGGGATATCGTATTGACCTTATTAGCGCTCTTCTTCCTTAGCTTAGGAGAGCTCTTTCGACTAGGATAAGTGGCTATAACATAGATTTCATCCAATGAAAACTCACCCCAGACAAAGAGTTGTCCACCCTGATGCACAAGGTACCTACAAATAGATGCCCAACTTTGAATTACTTATCTCTATTAGTCATCAAGCCCCAGTCAGAGAAGCCACGCCTTATTCTATTCACTATTATATTCTAATAGTTTGGTTTTTTTATGTTTCACGGTTAAGGTTCTAAAAGATATGACCCTTTCTAAAGAGTAAGGAAACTGCCAATATATATCAGTACCAGTGTCTAGATCGCTTCCTCAGGAAATCCACCCAGCTTATCCCTTCCTCACTGGCTCGGTACTCTACTCTAATAGTGACATATTTCTGCATAGTGTTCAAAAATTCCTCCAACTGACTCACTGGAAACTCGCAGGGACCCCATTCGATTGTATCGCCTATAAATTCTTATCCAGATAAGGTTCTAAAATATCTAACACCTTAGGGTAAGGTTCTAAAAGATCTAACCCTTTCTAAAGGGTAAGGAGACATCTACTATATTCTAATAGTTGACCACCAAGATTGGTATACATCTATGAATAGTAGTCATGTGAGGCACAATTCGTTATGCTCCTTAGCTCGGCTCATTTGGTTGGGGGTACAAGAGTGATATCAGAGTGAACCGAAAAGGGAATGTCTATTAGAGTAGAGTTAGGTACTCTGTCTATATAGTCGAGTAAGAAGATTCATTTATATGCTTGAAACCTCACTTGTCTGGAGAGTGAAATGAACCAATTGCACATTAATTAGTTAATTCTGATCACTACAGCTAAGGGTCTCACCCATACACTTAAAAAAGGAGGTGAATATTCTCAACATATATTTTTTGATAACAGACTACTAGCTTTCAAGATTCCAGTTTTCAAACTTGCCTAAGATCTCCATAGCTTTATTTATATCTTGTCGCTCTATCTCTAGCTTTCTTATTTTCTTGCTCTAGAGCTCGTAGGTTTCAAAATGAGAACTTCCTTCCCATCAAACCGACATGGGATTGTCCTATCATTCAAATGAAATTTTATATCATGCCAAAAGGACTTAAAAAATAACTCTAACAACTCCCTTGAACTTAAAGTCGGTATAATCTAGATAGTAGGCTACTTATCTAGAATAACAAGCATCTACTAAATACATTTCTTTGTCCTTATCAGTCTATTTAATATTTAGTCGATGAATCTTATCATTATCCTATAGCGCTATCTACCCTTGAGACTAACTTAAGGGATGTAACATAAGTCTCAAGAGAACTAACAATCGATGGACTGGAAGAGTGAGAGACAGAAGAGAAAAGAGAACTCCATCTAGAATTCCCACTACTTCTACCAAGTACGACATTATCAATTGAAGAGCTTAGTTAGGATGGATGGAACTACCTTGAACTAGCTCGATAAACTCTGGGAGATTAGCTAGGTTATATTATTTTTATTGAAAATCCAGGTCATTAAAAAGATTGTGGGCTATCTTTAGACACCTCGGACTTCATCATATTTACTTAGGGATTCCCTGGGTAAATCATCCAATATATATCAGTACCACCCCTGCGAGAATAGCTCTTCTTCAGCCACCCAGGTGTATCGCTTTTGAATTTGGGTTCCCACTGTATTGATGAGTGGTACGTCTTTTATGTCCTCATCAACCCTGGCCT
Source organism: Viscum album (assembly GCA_963277665.1). Taxonomy (NCBI): domain Eukaryota; kingdom Viridiplantae; phylum Streptophyta; class Magnoliopsida; order Santalales; family Viscaceae; genus Viscum; species Viscum album. The sequence continues at coordinate 1,331,683,021 of OY728150.1, forward strand.
TACCTGACTATAAAATGTAGCTAATCCCCTGACTGCATTAAACAACAAACAAAGGCTTTTAGCAGCTTTTATACGAGCCTTGTTCTGACTTCTTCTTATTTTCCTGGTTTCCGGGTCAATCATTGGTTTCCTTGGGACTGATTTTCCGGTTGGTAAAGCCACTCACGGCACACTTGAAATATATATGTGTGATGCCACGAGTATGTTTTCTTAATGAATAATACTGAATAGGGAACATATAAAGGATCCTTAAAAAGGATACTGACATAGGGAACATAGACAAGTTAGCATCGATGGATGCTGAATTCCCCTTATTTATTAGGGCGCGGATGTCGCTTTTAGTTGTTTTCTTTGTTAATTCCAGAGTACTCACTATTAGAAGACTATGCTTCATTAGATCTATCTATACCATCACCAGAGGCGGATATGTTCCCAAGCATCAGATGCCTTTTGGACCTGTAAGGGAAATCAGTCATAGGTAGGCCCCTGATACAGATAGCAGATCAGTCTCCATTCCTTAGAAACTATCAATTACAAGTATGGGGAAGGCTAACAACCAGAATCTTATCTCTTTTCATCCTTTATAGTGGCACTAATAGAAAGGAAGTACTTTCCAATGAATAAATAAGGGTTGGTACTGATATATATTGACTGAATAAATAGGTCTATCCTATAAAGACGGGCTAGAGTCAACACCAAGCGCTGGCCCATTAGTGGCATAAGGATGAAGAAAGTTTGCCTATTAATCAAGACTCTTATTTGTAAAAAAATTGTGCCTTTCTGCTTCTATGGTTCTTCACTGATATGGATAAGGAACTTGTTCATTGGTGGGGTTTGGCTTTTAGAGTCTCTGTTTGATCAGTACTCTTCTAAGAGTGACTTGATTATTAGAGTAGAGTACTCAGCGCGTGATCCCTTTCTTTCCTTCTCATCAAGATGAGGTGTTCAGGAACTCTAGCCTTGGAAACTATGAAAGCCCTCCTAGCAGCCTCCCTTAACTAATTATATGCTACCTTTTGGGCACACAAGCTCATTCCGAACTGCGCGAACCTTCGGCTAAGTCATCATCGAGCGCAAGCTCCGGAGCCAGCATCAATCAACAGCCTCTGATTCCCCAGCTTCAACCCCCCTACTCTTCATCCTTATCCCACTCTGGACCACTGTCACTCTAACTGGAAAAAAATAGTCCATGAAGCGGTCTCAATGAAAGAGCTTTACAAGTGGCATTGATGCAGTTATTGAACAGATTCACTGAGTTGTTCGCCTTTTGATCATACTTGGTAGCTCTCTCTATTTCCTTGTCCTTCGTTCGTTCTGTCCAAGCAATGATTACTAGAATGTGTACTAGAGCGGTTGAGTCTTGGGTATAAGGAGTCCTATTATTTGAGGTATTTACTATGATATCTATATATTGGGACGGTGCATCTCTCGATAGGTCACTAAAAAGAAGAACTAAAGGAATGGAAAGAGGATTGTGCACCGAAGGGGACAACAGAGCAGATGGTGAGCGGCTAAGGATAGGGGCTGGTACCAATATATATTGATTGAATAAATAGGTTTATCCTATAATGATGGGCTAGAGTCAATGCCAAGCTCTGGCCAATTAGTGGCATAAGGATGAAGAAAGTTTTCCTATTAAGAAAGACTCTTATTTGTAAAAAATTTGTGCCTTTCCGCTTCTATGGTTCTTCACTGATAGGGATAAGGAACTTGTTCATTGGTGGGGTTTGGATTTTAGAGTCTATGTTTGATCAGTACTCTTCTAATAGTGACTTGACTATTAGATTACAGTACTCAGTGCACGAGCCCTTTCTTTCCTTCTCATCAAGATGAGGTGTTTAAGAACTCTAGCCTTGGAAACTCTGAAAGCCCTCCTAGCATCCTCCCTTAACTAATTATATGCTACCTTTTTTATCACAGAAGCTCATTCCGAACTACGCGAACCTTCGGCTGAGTCATCGTCGGGTGCAAGCTCCGAAGCCAGCGTCGATGGACAGCCTCTGATTCCCCAGCTTCAACACCCCTACTCTTCGAAGACAGAAACTCAACGATCGATTAGAAATCCAGGTTATACATATAATGATGAAGTTCGGGACTCCTTTGTCGTGACCCAACTCCAAATTGAAAAGCATATCGAGGTCACCAACAGATATTCTTGTCAGTCTTTCCTTACCCTTTATAAAGGGTCATATCTTTTAGAACTCATCTACTAAACCCTATTCGGTAAGGTGTAAGATCTTTTAGAACCTTGAAAAAATCAATCAGATACGAGCGTCTTTACTTTATTTGAGAGGAAAGGTGCTTTTGGAATCAGCTTATCTGAACCATATCAAAGAGATTCGGGAGAATGGAACGTGGCAAAGTGTTCTATATCGCCTGATTATGTCCACTACTATTATAGTAGATCGTTATGAGTGATTTTTAGAAAAAAACTGAATATATATGGAACATATCCTAGTCTTTCGCGATAGTTCAGGTTGACTTCTTTTGTTAGGTCTCGACTTCTTCGCTGTGATCTTCCCAGTAGTTCATATAAGAGCTATAGTCGTTTCATTCCTATTAATTGTGATAATCTTGTTCCATATCTCATTCGTGAATCTGACTAATCAAACCGGAGGAGCTTGCCAGGATGTCTTGGTAAGCAAGCAACCACTTATATCCAGTACTTGACAGACACGATGTAGTTGAAGTAGTCGTTCTGAATGTTTAATATGACCATTAATACAATTCATGAGTTTCATCATACCAAGTCGATGATGTAGTCGATAACGATAATCTTTAGCACCTGATCGCATTTTAATACTTCCACCAAGAATATGTTGGATATATCGTAGTAGTCGTATATCTTCCAGTCCCATATTAATTTCAAGAGGAGTATATCCTTCCCGGTCAGATCTTTTAGAACCTTGTTTACTCACTTGAATACTTCCATCACCATCGATAATTCCAGCTATCCACTCACAGAAGGATTTAGGATCAGTTTTTGCGCATTTAGTCTCTTGTTTTTATGGTTTATTATATTTTAATGGTTTTTAGCGACATTGTAGGTTTTTTTATTGTTTTTAGAGTTTTTAGGGATCTTGATGGGTTTTAGGGTTTTTTAGGGTCTTTAGAGTTTTTAGGGTTTTATAATTTTTAGGTTTTTATGGGTTTTAAATTCTTGTAAGTTTTTAATATTTTCTAAGGGTTTTTCCAGCATGTTAGGGTTTTTTACATTTTAGGGGATTTTAGGGATTGGTTAGGATTTTTATTATTTTGTAGGGTTTTAGGGATTTTTTAGGTTTTTAAGGTTATTTATGTTTTTAAGGTTTTTATGGGTTTTCTGGTATTTTGGCACTTTTTTAATTTTTTAGGGTTTTTAAGGTTCATTATATTTTTTTAACATTTTAGGGGTTTCAAGTGTTTTTAGAGTTTTTAGGGGGTTTAGGGATTTTATGGATTTTCAGGTTTTTAAGGTTTTTTGGGGTTTTATGGTTTAATTATTTTAGGATTTTTAGAATATTTTAGGTTTTATAGGTGTTTTATGTGCTTTTAGATTTTTTAGGTTTTCTTAGGGTTTTTAGGTTTTTATTGTTTTTATGTTTTTTGGATTTTTAGGGTTGTTTTAGGATTTTTAGGGGGTTAGGTTTTTAAATATCTTGATGTTTTTAGGGTTTTTAGGATGTTTTGAAATTTTTGGTTTTTTAGAATTTTTTAGGTTTTTATAAACTTTAAGTAATTTTAGGTTCTTATGATTTTTAATTTTTTTCATTTTTTTTAAGTTTTTTTACATTTTTAGGATTTTTTAAATATTTTTTAGAATTTTTTGGTTTTTTAGGGAAATTAGGGTGTTTGATGGGTTTTAAAGTTTTTATGGGTTTTAGGATTTTTTTTCATTTTTTTGGGATTTTATGGTTTGCTTAGTTTTTTGGGGTTTTAATTTTTTTAGAGTTTTTTAACATTTTTAGTGGTTTAATGTATTTTTAGAGATTTTAGTGGTTTTTAGGGTTTTTATGGTGTTAGGGGTTTTTATGTTTTTATGGTCTTTTAGGGGTTTTTAGGGTTTCATAATTTTTAGGGTTTTGGGGGGTTTAATGTGTTTTTGGGTTTTAAGGTTTTCTTAGGGTTTTTCATGGTTTTTAAAGTGTTTTATGTTTTGTGGGATTTTTAGGGCTTTCTTATGATTTGTATGTTTTTTGGGGGTTTTAGCATTCTTTAGGTTTTTAGTGGTTTCATGAATTTTTTTAGTTTTTATGTTTTTCCTAAGTTTTTTAGGGTTTTTATGGTTTTTTACATTTTTAGGAATTTTTAGGGATTTTTCTTAAATTTTTATTGTTTTTAGGATTTTTAGTGATTTTGAGCAGTTTTAGGGATTTTTATGGTTTTCATATTTTTTTTGTTTTTTAGGGTTATTGACACTCCATTACATCACATGGATGAAAAGTTGAAAAGGGAGATGACTTAGAATAAAGAGGAGAAAATACATGGTGAATATCAAAAATTGAAAATCGTAAAAAATTAGATTGCCCAATGTAGACCGAATCACCGATGGTGTGGAAGTACTTGTGGGCCCCTCACTTGTGCACCACTTACTCACTTGAGTTCCAAGTCAGCATTGTTTCGGGTACTATATTTTTATATAAATAGGACCTTGGGATATTCATTTGTACGAATGCATTTCTTTAAAGCCCAATTGTTACTCTGATCACCTGAGTGCTTCTCCCAAGTCTTCCAAAACCTCCAAGGTAGTTTCATAACACTTAAAGCGGTGGAATTAAAGGGGGTAGCGAGACTTAGGTTCTCCATGTTTTAAAAATTAACAACACTTGCATGAATCATTAGCCCAACCCCATAACATGAGAACACTTACACGACCACCATTCCTCAAATAGGATGTTGTGTGTCCCACTTCAGGGAATACCTATGAAGACTCTTGAAGGATTTAGCCAAGACTCTCCCAAGTATAGTAATCCAGGTTTTTCATCACCTAAGGTGAAACCAATTTATCCAAGTCTACTTTCACACCATATATTTGTGTGCCACTTACTTGATTTCCCTTTATTGGTTCACCTCACCCCTTCAGCATGCTCAAACCTTTCAAGAAGCCTCATTCAAAGCCACACATGGAAGGGCCTATCCTTCATTATATCCCTTTCTTGAAAAGGATTATGTTGAAACCTCCACTTAGACCTCTTGATTTTCCAAATCTTATGGAAAGTCACATCATCATGTCCCCCATTTGGATTTTGATATTTATGGTTAGGGGTTCCTACACTTGTCCTACTATAGGGTAAGGGTCCTCAGGGTGTCCTTGGATTTGGATATTTATGGTCAAATAGACCCTTACCCTAGGGACAATGTTGAGGATTTCCCATTTTTTGATTTCAGGTATAGGAGTATGTCCCCCCCTTCTCATCTCTAATAATCGGAGCCTCCATCCCCTAATAGGGAGGGTAAGAATCACAATTAATTCTCCTTTTGATAAAGGAGAAGTCTCCCTCCCTACTACGGGACCCATTTTAGGGCATCCATCCTGGTGTAAGCCCCTAGCTTTTCCTATAGGAGGTTGTAGTCTTTCTCCTATCTACTTCCTTTACCTTCACTCCTTCCTTATGTTGGACCCTCATCTAATGTTAAGTAAAGAGAGGGAAGTTTTGTTGCATTGATCTCTTCCTATATAACCATAACCTCTCCCCTAGTCGCCCTAGCCTTTTCCACCTTAGGCTCAACCTCTTCCATCAGCGGAGGAGAAAGCATGTGTGTTATTTTTAATCTTTCACATCCTCATGTTTATCACCTCAGGCATGACTCACATTAGATTATAGGTTTGTAATGATTTAAACACCCTCATAATCCACCTGAAAGAATGAACTATGAGAACATTGATTCCCACCATAATTGGGATATGTAGAGAGAATTCAACTTGGGCTGGAGCTCACTGGACATCCTCCTCTGGATTCCAACCCTAATTCCCCTAATATAGGCATCCTTTTTAGAAATAATCCTCGAATTAAGTCCCAACCTATTTCTCTCAATGGTCTATATTTCCCTGTGATAATTATCAAACTACGCGGGATTTGATTCCCATACAAATGGGATATGTAGGAAGCCTCCCTAAAGTTCAAACCCAACATCCCAAATAAACCTTGTTCTCTCTAAGCCACATTCATAGTAGGGTCTAATCCAACTTGGAAACTTTTTTCTTTTCTAGGTTCCTTGGGATTCTTAGGTATAAGTACCACACCAATATTTTACTAGGAACATTCCACCTAGATTTACATCCCACATGACGTTAAACATTATGGGTGGGTCCTTATCACATGACCATGAAAGGTATGATATGTCCCATTAAGCAGCAAAAAACTACATGGGTTCTGATTCCTTTCACAATGATATGTAGGAATCTCATCTATAGGTTTGATCCCAACATCAAAACAAATTTCATCTCCTCGGATGAAGATAATCACCAGAGTAACCTCTATTTACCTAGATGACAATAAGATCTAGTGTAAATTTTTATCTCCCTGTATGAAAATAAATTTCAGAGTGACTTTCGTCAACCTAGATGATAATAAATTCTAGAGCACCTAATCAGTGGATTAAAAATACTATCATTGTCATAATAATGACCAAATAATCTCTAATTATTATATGAGAGGACACCATTGATGGAGAACCTAAAATACATGTAGATATCTCCATTGATTAAGAACCTCGAATACATAAAGATGATTCTAATTTCTATACATGCTAATAATTGATTGAAAATTTCCAAGGAAACCTACATTACCCTTGGTAAATTAATAAGTATTCTTGAACATATCTTAAATCTATATGAGTGTCCTGGAGTAGGAAATAATTACCCTAAAAAGGTGTGATGAGCCCGACCTCTCATCCTCTCAAACAATGTGAGTTCTTAAGCATCGTGAGTCAAAAATCCTTAATGAACTTATTCGTTTGGAAAGTAAGTCCCATTGGTTATATAACCATTGGGTATTTCGGGTTCTATAAACAAATCCATTGGAATATATTCAGAAATAGTGATTCCTAACCAAAACACACGTTCTAAGGGAAAGAAAAAAATGGTGAACCCTACATGAATCCTTAACCAAGATGATAGTGTTACCCATTTTCTAGGCTCCTATCATTTTATAAAGGAGATCCAGACAAGGAAATAAATAATTAATGTATTCATCCAAAAATATACTACTTTTCCAGAGTTCATTGTTTTTATTTTTCATATATACATGCACTTCCTTCCAAGAACTCCCTTCATTCCAAATGGATTACTTCCAATTTATAACTGTGAACACCCTGGCTGTTGACCAAGCTGGATCCTAATTCACTCGAAGGAAGATGTCACTGACTCATCATCTACAACATTGGGTCTCTAATTCATTGGTTTGAGAGTATCATCAAAATAGTACCATTTCAATCTTAGAGACTGCTCAATAGGCCCTCCAAATCAAGAATAACCTCCAGTTGTCCGGTCAATGATTACTGGTGGTCCAGAAGTATATGGTTTCAACCACCATCATTAACCATTTATGGATTTTATCCCTAGAATGAAATCACAAATCCCTCCTCTATTCAAGGGAGGTCTACCAAGAGTCCACCCATGGCCTCGTCCTGAAGACACAAGGGTCCTTCTTGAAGGATCCTACCAATAATCACTACCGCCAACATTGTATAGTAGCAAACCCTCAACATGATGAGGGTGTTATATTTAGCTATCTGGCCCAGGTCCCTAGAAACTAGGCATGCAAGATGAATCAATGGGGAAAATAGCATGCTATCATGGAGAAGGTTCCTACATTTTTTCCCTCTGGAGAAATCCACTAACCTAGTTTGGTTGAAAATAGTGACCAGGCACATACACTCTTCCGCTTTAATTCCCCCAGCCAACAAACTCTTCTGGAAGCACCCAACCAATCCCACCATTTAGATCTAGTGAAGTATCATGAGTAGGAACATATGCCTACTTACAAACTTTCATACATCCAGTAGTCTTATCTGGCTGCATTCAAAGAATCCCATCAACCAAATGCAGCAACAATCTTCAAGTAGAATCATATACCTATGTACACTCACCAAGCCTGCCATAAGTCTTATCTAGAAGCACCTAAACAAGTATTCCAACCATGCTTGGTTGAAAAATCCAGAAATAAAATACACATTCCATCATCCATAAAGCCTTCAAATAGTCTCATTTAGTAGAAAATAGAGAAGTTAGTTGGAATTCTCTAATAAAAATCCTAGGGCAGACTCAACATCCTGTCCCCACACACGAGTATTATCAGTATCCACTGATAGGAAAGGGAGGAAAAGAGTAGGAACATATAACTAATCAAGATATAGAATGGATTCATATTCCCATTCCAGTCACTGAAGTCCCCAAGCACATTATGGTAATGGTGAAAGGGCATACACAAATTCCTTCCCATATCCTAGAAGCTTTCCAGAATATAATAACAGAGACATCTGTAGTACCAAAGGGATGAAAACATAATTATATCCCCATATATGGTATAACTCATTATCATTATATCCCAGAGCAGATACACAACTCTGTTATAGTCTAGGAGGGTTATGGGGCTCACTCCCTCATATCATACGAACAATTCGATTTGGTACCAACACCCTTTCCAATTAGAGATAATCGGTTCATTCTGATATCCAATTCATAGTAGGCACATACAACTACCCATGATAACCAATTTTACCAAAAATTGGTCTCAACTTCTTGTAAGAAGGCATCCAAAAAAATTATAATCAAACACAGTTGGAAAATCAAAAGCCAGTTGGTTATTTGGATCCACTTAATGCTGGAGTTCCTGAAGCCCTCAGACTTTTATCTTTTACAGCTCAAGATCCTACTTTCCCATTACCAAATTACTGGATTAGTATAAGTAATTATGATGTTACTCATCGGAAAATTCATCATGAAGGCCTTATTCATGATAATTTGAACAATCTCAAGAACCTATCTGTGGATGAGAGCCACATAAACCCTATGTGTGGCCCGATGATAAAGAATTAAGAAGATTTATTCCTTGATGTAATCTACCATGGTGGTCCTCCCCATGATATAATTCCCTATAAAAGTTCTCTCTATAGTAGTGTTTCTCATTATCAAGATAATTCTACAACTGATAATGTATTGACAAGAAAGACCTCTTATTTTGAGGCACTTTCAAACATAAGTCTAGTCATGTGTAAGGTCGTGTTACAGGTAGGTGAAATACTTTATCAGTCTGAAGATAGCCTAAGGAGATGGTTATTCTCTAAACCTCCCTTGGTTCATTTTTCTTCTAATATAGCAGGGGAAACTCCAACTGTTCCCATTGCTTGTGGTAAAAAAATTGGGAAGCATCCACTCTGGTCATATGAGGTTGGGAACCCTCTAAAAAAAGATGAAAAGGATATGTTGAACTAGAGGAAAAAATGGATAATGGTGAAATACCTATTATGTTCTGGCCGTTGTCCACCTCTCAATACAAAAATTATGGAGATGTTGGAAGAAGATTGAATTCCTAATATCTGTCTCAACATGTGGAAGACTCTTCGTCATATGAAATCCAATGTATTACCATATGATGAATATCAAAGTCATGTTAAGGTAATACAAGGGTTGAAATGCCAAATTGACTTGGAATCTCTCCATGTTTCCTGACATCCAAAGATCGAGAAGCAATAGGAGGCCCTTCAACATGCATGCCTCAATGAATTAATGAGGTTTTGATGGTTAATCACAGATATCCCATCCAGTGTTTATATCATAGGATGGGGTGTACAGGGATAATTTCAATTCATTGTGCTCCAAAACCAGCAAAGCCCATTGAAAGTTGTCTCATGAAATGTTATTTCCCCAGGACAGCTATAACATACGGATTCTGTTCAAGATAGAAGATATGCTTGTTAAGAACATGACTTGATTGGTTTTTTTCAACGTCATTCCCAAAGAGATAAGGTTATTGAGATAATTTTTCATCAATCATATAAGAAAATCAATTAGGCATCACGCTAAGAATATTTCAGCCATCAAATTACAAATATGTCTAAAATTGAACAAAGTTCTTATGAAGTATGTTATTTATGTGAATTCTGAATAATGAACCTAGCCAACGTTCAGACCAAAATTCATAAAATCAGATGATAAGATGTGCTGACATCATCCATAATAGTTCAAGATCCACCCCCACCCACAGTGTTGGGGTGTTTTTTAAAACAACCCTCATAGTCAATAAACAGATCTTGAAGGGTTGAGAAATAAGAACGAGAATATCATCAGCCCGTAGGGCTGGGGTCTTTTCACATTCACAAAACTCTCCTTGGTGGAAGTTAGTTTTCTCTCAGTTAGGGAAGAAGCCACAAAATAAACACACAGATGAAGTATTCAATGATTCCCTTTAGGTTATTTTCCATCAAATAGTTCCTAGGGAACTAAAAAATTGGAGAAAAAAGTATCTTGGAGGAAGCAGAAGAAGGCGATATCACAAAGATACTGATAGAATGTCAGCAAAGCGTTATGCATCAGTAAATGTCATTTATTCTATAATAGAAGATACTCTAAAAAATTATTCCATTTTAGGGGGTTCATTGGATGATGTTCTTATTCATAATGTGGTCCACACCGAAGAAAATGAAGGAGGTGTGCATACCCAAAATCAGAGGATTACCCAAAATTTAGGTATCCCCTCTAATAATCAACTTCCACCTCTTCAAAGGACACCTAATAAGAGAAAAGGTAAAGGTCAGACCATGTATATTCCCCTAAATAAGGTCAATCCCTTTCACTTGAGGAAATATTTTCTCAGTAATAGGAGGATATAAAGGATTTGAGAAGACTCAATGCAGAGTTACTCTGAAGTAGCATTCCTTCCAGACATGCCCCACAAATAGATTATCATCCTATACTTCTAGTAGGAACACTTCAGAAAAGAGGTTTTTTTACTAATTATGAGGATAATGAATTCCCTACATTGACAATACAACCAGATAAATTCAAGGCACATCCTTACAGGCCGATCCCCATGGGTTATACAAGGAAAATACCATCAGTGCCACTGCCAGTGGTCTTACCAGTCATCACACCTGTTTAGACTCTAGTCATCACACCTACTTAGTTCCTGTCTCAACTAGATATTCCTTGGATGCTCATGAACACTATTGATTCATTGACGACTCAATTAGAAGCTATGTAATGATGATGTGAACCAATATAGTCATAAAAGAAGGTTTATCTTGAATGGGTGGATCCGACCCCTCCTCCACCAATCTTTGGGAACCCCACATTTCGAATATTCAATGTATCAGGAGATTTGGAGTAGTACGTGATGCATTTTGTCTCATATTGTGATCCCATGATGGGGACCGCTAAGAAACAAGAGGTAGTGAAGCCCAGATGTGTTTTTAAATCACTATAGGGGCCAACCTTCATCTGATATTCAAGCTGGAAGTATCAATCGATTACTGGATGGGAAGATCATCATTAGAATTTTTTTTCTAGTTCAGCTAAACACTTCAAAATATAATAGAATTTGATCTCATAAACTACAAGAAAAGGTAGAATGAACGATTTTTAGATTTAATTACTTGGTGGAAAGGATTAACATACTCCATGAATATATCAGTCCCTCCAGAAGAGTTGTTTCCCATTTATGTAGAAAATATCTATGATGAATTGTAGACTCCATTAATCCCTATGAAATACACAAGAGGTTTTAGGGATCTTAATTCAATTGCTCAATAGGTGGAAAACTCCATAATATAGACTAGATCAAAATCTCATGTAATTCTATTAGCTTTAGGAAGAAGAACAAGAAAATCAGAGGTTGTTACAATTACACTTAAGAAGGTCCATGTACCAACTCCTACTTCAAATCCCTCATCATACCGTAGGGATCCACCTCCCGAGCATCAGTAGAAATTGAGATTTCACAACATTTTCCCTCACACATATGGATTCAGAGTGGTGAACTTGGTTTCTCTCAGAAGATTTTCTATGAGAGGGTTCCTGATTATTGTCACAAATGCCTTATATTTGGCCACCCATCTAACAATTGTGGAAAAAGTAATGTATGTCATTAGAACTGGAAACCCACTTGGGTGTAAAAGAGTAGAAAAGTTGGCCCTTCCAATATATCAAAAAAGGAAAAAAAAGGAAAACAATATTGGATTGGATCAAACCCAATCCCCTAAAAATCAAATTTCAGATTTCATAGCTTCTATCCTTGACAACACCTCTGTCCCTCCCCTCTCTAAACAAGATCCCATTAAAAATTAAACCTCTCTTTCAAATGATAAAAGGGAAATAGTTTTCCATGATGCGATCACTATTGAGGAATAGAGTGATCACATAAATCATCAAGAGGAGGAAGGTAAGGTTCATATTGATGCTTCGGATGCCAATGACTCCTTAGTTGAGGAAGAGGATAAGCCTGGCCAAATTGAAGAGTCCTATTTAAAATCTTTGGCTAAGAAAGGAAAAAAACATATGGTGGATGAGGATGGATTTATCAATCCAAATCCGAAGAAACCACGAAGACATAGAGATTATTCACATATGGAAAGAATTATTGTGACTAGATCATTGGATGCATCCAAGAGGGAATATCCTAAAAAATTATACGAAAAACTGTTGATAGATGCCTAGAGTATTGTTTTATATTATTTTTCATAGCATTTCAAAGACCAAGAGATCCAGGATTGGAAAAATCATATGGAAAGGCAACAAGAAATTTCCCATCAAGAGATTCAACAGGGTGTGATTTCAGCTGAACAATATCTTAATACAAAACGTTTCATTTTCAATGAAAGGATAAAGATGTCTATCCAGTCTCCTTGATCTCAGGGTTGTACCTTTTTATTCTTCCTTTTTCATGCTTTTCTTTTGGAGACTTTGGATTGTAGTGGAATTTGACTTTTGGATCTTCGGATTCCTCGGCCTTGTCTAGTTATTTCTAATTTGTTTGTATTATGGCTAGTCTAGCTTTATCAGCTGATTGTTTTTTTATTCTATGAACTTATTTACCTCTGTCTGGGATGGTTCTTTCACTTGTTCTCTTTAGTTAGCTCTGGATCATTTTTTCTTTTCATGACTGGATATTGGCTAGATAATGACTCCCTGGGATATTTTCTAGTTCGTTTCTGCATGACTTGATGAGCGAGTTACTATTTGATCAGATCTCTTCCTTTCTCTTTGGTCTCTTTCTATTGTTGTTCCAGACTTGAAGTTTTGAATTACTTAGAATCCTATTTTGTGGTATTGAAGTTCAGCTATGTGGTTTTATATGAATTATGACTAGATCTTGTTCCTGGCTGTTAGAGTGTTTTCTTTTTGATCATGATATTCCTTGGATGGATTTGTTTTCTTGATGTGAGGTTTATTTGGATCTACTTATGATATGGTTTAGTTATTTTGTTTTGAGATAGTATTAACTTCTTTCTGCTTCAGCTGCATTTTTTTCTGAGTTCTAGACTATTTGGTTTTCATGGTTTGATATTTTATTTAACATTCTGTTGGCTGATGACTCCCTTGATTTTCTGAGGAATTTGAGGACTAAGGAATGCTGGAGATGGATGGTTCAACTGCTTACTGGAAGGAATGTCATGCTGCCCCTTTTTTATCACTATTTGGAAGCCTTTAATTTTAGAATTTGGTATGTTTGATCTACCTTTTTGTATCCCCATTAACTCCCCGTTGGTGTAAGTTCTTTACACCTCATGTTTGTAATGCTACTTTTTGTTTTTTAATAAATTCCACAGAGGGCATGAATTGGGAAACCAATTCATGTCACCACCTTCTAAAAAAATATGGTATATTCTTTTTCAAATGACCAAGTCCCCAGCTACTTCGTCACAGCTTTGGAAAACAAATTAGTTCAGTTTTCAAGGACAAAGAAACCTACCATATAAGGAGATGGGGACCATCCAAACTATTTCTATTTTCTATCAAATGTTGGGGCACCCCAACCAAGAGTGTGTTTTTTTAAGGACCTCCTAAAAATGATGGTGGACTCAAGGAAAATGAAGCTGAAAATTCACTATCCTAGGTAGCATGTGTTACTACTACTGATCTAGAGGAAGAAGGTGAGTTACAGTAAGACAAAATTAAGAATGCTCATAAATTCTATGATTGGATGGTTAGGAAAACAATCAACTAATCTCATGACATTCTATGAAAACAATTGAAACAATCAACTATGTCTCCTACCGCTTATATTATAGAAAATTTGTCTTTATTAAAATCCCAATCCACTGAATACAAATACTCAAAGAAGAAACATGGCCAAAAGAATAATAAGGAAGAAGAAGATGATGATTTTGTGTAAAGGTAAAAGTTTTCCTTGACTTTAGCGGATTTCATTCAAACCGTGTCAAACACACGAGAACTGCCCAGCCAAAAGGAACAACATGAATTGATCTTTCAGGCATAATCTTCATTATATGCGGTGTTGATCTTCGGTTCCATTAATGATATTAACTTAAAAAATCCCTATACAAATGATGATTCTAATTATGAACCTGAATTCCCCATACTTGATTGGGGAACTAGGGGAAGAGGTCATAAAGGTTGAGGATATAGGGGAATATGTGGGTATTCTAAAAGCCACTATTTCAATTACACCCTTGCTCAAACCGTTTATGTAGCAGAAACTAGGGGGAGATCCCTCTAGTGGGCTCAGTAGGAACAAGGGAATTATCCCACTTATGATTGGGTCTACCCTGACGTGGTCATATTATAAGATCTAATAATGATATACCACCCCCTTCTCAACGAGGGAAAAAACCTATCCAGCCTAATCCACCAAGAGAAGAAGTAATTCCAACCCATATTCCAAGGGATGGCTCATACACATTAGTAAAATCACCTTCCAAGGAACCTACAATACAACATCTTCATATTAGAAAATGCAAACCTCTGGATCAAAAGTAAAATGTGTTGAAGAAACTGGCCCACGTACCGGCCAAGCTATCAATTCTGGATACTCTGAATCTGCCAATGGATCATAAAGAAGCACTTATTGAGGTTTTTTCAAGACCCCAAGAGTTTCAAACTATGTTTTATGTCGTAGAGTTTTACCATATAGAGAATGAACCAATAGAATTTCATGCAGTCATATCTTTCATAGACCAGGATGAGGATGTTGTCTTACATTGAAACATCAAACCCTTACATCTATCCAGTAAGATCTATGATATTAACATCCAATGATCCTGTATTAATAATGGATCAGGGGTCAACCTCATTGCCATCCAGACACATTTCCTATTGGGCCACACTAAATCCCACTTGACTCCCTCCAATTTGATGTTATAGGGTTATGAAAAGAATTATGAAGAACATCTCGATGAGATTACGCTCAAAAATCAGTTTTAGGATCTCTTATCTGATTCAGATTTCATGGTTTTCTGGTAGGAAAAAACTTTCAACATTTCGTTGGGGAGACCTTGGATACATCATCATGAGGATATTCCTTCATCGTACCATCAATGTCTCAAATATTGTGTCAATGGTCAAATTGGGATGTTTCACGGTGATAGGTCCCCATTCAAGACTTGTGAATATATCAATACATTGATGCATAGTTCTATTAGACAAAGGGAAAAACAGCCCATGGTGAATGATGTTACTAGAATCGACGATTTGAATGGTTTTGAAAATATCCCATCTAACCCATTTAAGCATCTCAGTGAACATTATGTGCTTCCCATTAATAAAATTGAAAGGGTTATCCAAAATCCAAGAACTCATTCATTTTATTTGATAATGACTATTGTGGTAACTAATCCTAATAATATATGAGAAATCATTGATTCATAAAGCTGTGATGAAAGCCTAAATGAATATGTCTTCATTCCATGCACTGAGCTTCAACAAGTCTCTAATTCATCAGCTAGGCTAGATTAAATTGTCACACTCAGGTAAAAATATAGGGATGATTATTCTAAAGGCATTATTTTCCCTTCAGAGCTTCAAAAATACCCTTCATCATCAATTAGGTCGGATATAGTTTCCTCCTTTTCAGGATATCCAAATACCAACTCCTCCACTAGCTCTAAAAGTCTTACTTCATCACCTACCCTTTTGGTAGAGGTAGTACAAGCAACACATAAAAATGAATATGAATAGGAACATCATAGGGATTCCCCTCCATCATTTGAGGAAGGTGTCTCCACCACTGTGGACGAACTCAGTGAAATAAATCTGGGTACATAGGAAGATCCACGCCCAACAATGATTAGTGCATCCATGACTTATGAAGAGTAATAGGTGTATAATTCTTTTTTAAAGAAAAATTGCAATGTGTTTTATTAGAATTACATAGAGATCCCAGGTCTTGACCCTGAGGAGGTCACCCATCATTAGGGTTTTCCAAAACATCATCAGGGATACAAACATGTTGGAAGAAGAACACACCTGACTCAGGCCTCCAAAATTAAGTCTGAAGTCAATAATCTTATCAAATTTTTCTTCATCCGAGAGGTTCAATATCCAACATGGTTATCAAATATTGTACCAATGAAAAATAAAAATGGTAAAATCTGAGTTTTTAGTGATTTTAGAGTTCTCAAATGACATTTTCCCAATGATGACTTCCCCTTTCCAATCACAAAACTCTTGATTAATGCAACCACTGGCTATGAAGCTCTCTCTTTCATAGATGGATACTATGGGTATAACCAAATCCGGATGCACCAAAAGACAAGGAATCTATAGCCTTTATTTCCCCTCAAGGTTTATTTTTCTATCGGGTAAGGCCTTTGGGATTTAAGAATGCTAGCGTGACATATCAACATCCAATGCACCACATCTTCAAACGCTTCTTGGGGAAATTTACCGAATTCTATGTTGATGATCTAGTGGTCAAATACAGACAACATTTTGATCACCTAACTGACTTAGAGAACATATTCATCAATATTCAACAACATAATCTAAAGATAAACCCATTTAATTGTTATTTCAAGGTAACCACAGGATAATTTCTAGATTTTATTGTATGCCATCATGGCATCAAAATTAATACTAAGAATACTAAATCTATCACTGGCATGTCACTTCCTCAAAACATGAAATAGTTGAGAGGTATTCATGAAAACTTGACCTACATTCGATGCTTCATAGCTAATCTGGATGGAATGTGTTCTAAATTCATCAAATTAATGAATAAGGGGGTCACATATCAATGGACCAATGACTACCTAAAAGCATTTGGTACCCTCAAGAAATACCTCTTGAGTCCACCGGTATTGATGCCACCTATTGAAGTAAAACCCTCATCCTTTTTGTGAAAGCATTGGAGTAATCATTAGGTGTCTTACTTGAGTAGAAGAATGATATTGGGAATGAAAACATCCTTTATTATCTCAGTCAAACCATGCTTGATGCAGACACTCAATAACCAAATATTGAGAAGAGATATATAACATTACTCTCTTCAATTATTAAGATGAGGTACTACATGCAGCATCACGAGGTCTACTTGGGATCTCCTACTAACCAACTTAAATTTATCCTCAGTCATCCTATGTTTATAGGACATCTGGCATGGTGGGATTTTTTTCTTTAGTAGTTTGATATATAGTTCAGGACTCAAAAAGTAGTGAAAGGCCAAGATTTGGTAGACTTCCTTACCAAGAACTCATCTGCAGAAGAAACATATTTAAATATTGAACTACCTGATGAAGAAATACTCTATATTGAGGATAACCCATGGACATGGGAAATGTATTTTGATGGTGCTTCTATAAGTTAAATGGGGAAGATAATGGAATACCTTAATCAAAACAAAGTTAGTTCATGAATTGTGCTTATCTTCCTAGAAAAGGATGTGTTCCCATAATACTTCCTATTATCAGAAGGTGGTACCAACAATAAAGTAGAATAACAGGCTCTCATTAAATCAATGGAATTATCACTCCATGTACTAGTGGACCACATGGAGGTGAAGGATGATTCATCATTAGTAATCAAACAAATCAATGGGGATTAATCCATTAGAAAAGAATAATTAATCCCCCTGTGTGATTATGTCTGTCGGTTAATGACAATGTTTTACTTTGAACCCACATTGTCTTATATCCTAAGAGTGAAAAACGACCAAGCTAATACATTGGAAAATGTAGCCACAGCCCTGACCAATCCAAACTGGGATGGGACAATCATCACCATTACCCATCATTGTGTGGTTTCACCTATTATTCAAATCAGAAAAAGGAAATCAATGAAATCAGTATCATTCTTGAACCATTTGGTCCTACCACAAGATGGATGACCCCCATCATGGAATATCTCCAAGATTGAGTACTTCCATTGGATAGAGCTGTAAAAGAGAATGTACAATGATGAGCAGTTAATTTTACTCTTTATGATGGCCCGAATCACCAGAAGATCCTCTATAGATGAGGATTCAATTGAATTATCCTTAGATGAATTGATGGGGAAGAAATTGTAGCTGTCATGAAAGAAGTTCATGTAGGAACCTTTAGAGGCCACCAGTCTCGGTACATGCTTTTTGATCAAATCCTATGGCATGAATACTTTTGGCCTTCAATGATTCAGGATTACACATATTTCACTAAGAAGTGTCATACCTGCTCAGTTCATTCCAACATCATTCATCAACCCCCAAAGTTTCTACATATATCCAAATACATCTAACCATTTTCTATATGGAGAATGGATATAGTAGGACCATATCCTCTAGCTATGGGAAAGAAGTTCAAATAAATCCTTACAGATACTGATTTCTTCTCTAAATGGGTTGAAGAAATACCCTCAAAGTAGTTGGGGATAAAATCATTGTTAGATTTGTCAAAGCTAATATCATTAACCTATTTGGTGTCCCTCATACCATATTTAAAGGTAACGACACCAATTTTTATTTTTCTAAGTTATGGAATTTATATCAGAAATATGATATCAAATCCAACCATTCGTCCCACTATCATGTAGCGGAAAATGGAAAGATAGAGGCTTTCAACGAAAACATGTCCAAAATACTCCAGAAAATGGTGGATAAAGATAATAAATCCTGGCCTAACTAACTCTTTCATGCCTTTTGAGATTATCGGACTACTGCTCATAATACAACCAGTCAACTCTGTACTCATTGGTTATATGGAACAAAAGCAGACTTGCCTATTGAAGTTCAATCTCCTTCACTCTGAGTTGTTGTTTGTGATCAGTTATCTACAGATGAGAAATCTCCGAAGTGACAAGATGAGCTAGATCGGTTGGATGAAAAGAGATTACATACATTTCATCATTTGTAAGTCTATCATAACTGAATAACATAAGATTTCAGTAAGAAATTTCACCTCCATTCATTACACTAAGGAGAATTGGTATTGTTCCTTAGGAATCCAATGATACCAGGAAAGAAGCCTCCAAAACTTGATCCAAAGTTTGAAGGACCTTATTCCATACATAAGTTCTATTTTAATGGGGCTCATTACTTGATCTAAATGGATGGAGAACTCACTACAACTCCAAACAATTCAAGGTTCCTAAAGAAGTACTTTTTGTAACCACACAAGGTTCGTCCTAGTTGTATGACAATAAACTGTGTAACAACCAATGTCTTGGTTACATGATATTAAACTAAAAATCACCATAAATCCATGTTGTATGATGTTAAACTATGTAGAATCTTGTACTTGTCTCATGATGTTAAAATTCATGACATGAGGTCCTAGTCACATGATCTGAAACCGCAAAACACCATTTGTCCACACAACATGACATTAAACTGTACAACTAATGCATTCTTCATTTGATGTTAATAACTCTCCCAAGATACCACAAATTTTAATTATTTTTGGTCCCTTAAAAGATGATTATATTTCATGTGTAAGAATTACTAACATCATTCCCACTCTGTAGTGGCACATGAACCCCATTTATCCCTATGTTTGAATCTGATCTACATAGGGACCCCTTTTCAAGAACTACGTGTGGATTTATTCTCATTCCAATGAGATATGTAGTGAAACATAGATCTCCTATCTTGGGCCAATCCACAACCATAAAATAAACAATTTTCCCTGTCCTTGCATATGAGTTAATTATATACTGGGAAATATTCAAGAAAATATGGCTTGATTCTCATACCATCTTTTATTTTCGGCCTAGCCATTATTCTGGAAAGTAATTAATCCCCTGTTTCCCACATCAATAGTCAATTGATATGGGGAAACATCATCAAGAACTAAGTGTGGATTGATTCTCATCCCAATGAAATACATAGTGACATCTAGTCCTATCCCCTGGTCCAGATATAATATTTCCATATTTTCATATCGATTCATCTTCGTCCATACCACATGAAGTTAAAGTACATAGAACATTTCAAGAACTATGAGTGGCCTGATTCTTTCCCCTGTAAAATATGTAGTGACACCAAGATCTCCTATCTCAGGTTCAACCACAATGTGGAAAAACTTCCTTCAACCCTGTGCATATGAATCAAACATTCATAGGGAGTGCCTTCAAGAACTATATGTGGTTTGATTCATGCCTCAGTAAGATATCTAGGGATGCCCAGATCTGCAATCATGGGTCCATCCATGATTAATCAGTAAGCCCATTTACTTCATGTGTATGAATAATATCTACATAGGAAACCTATCAAGAACTATGTGTGGATCTATTGTGATGTGGCAGTGTTTTCACACTCTTTGTCACATTCTTTTTGTATTTTTATTGACTTTTTATACCAAATTGTTGTTTTTTATTAAATAATTGATTATTGTTGTGCTTTTGTACCTTACTATGTAAAATAATCTTTTTTAGTTTAAATCACATTTTTTAATGTGCATTATTTTCATTTTAAATAATTCTTAAATTAAATAAATTTATATGAATTTGACTCTTATTTTTTATTCTTTTATTTTTTTACAATTTTTCATTCTTGTTATTTTCGCATGCCACCTCCCCGTCGGACCTCACTGGTGCCATTTCTCCACT
Organism: Viscum album; assembly: GCA_963277665.1. Taxonomy (NCBI): domain Eukaryota; kingdom Viridiplantae; phylum Streptophyta; class Magnoliopsida; order Santalales; family Viscaceae; genus Viscum; species Viscum album. The sequence goes on from OY728150.1 coordinate 1,331,703,974, forward strand.
GTTGCACCTCCGATACCAAGGCTCCAGACTATATCTTTTCCAGATGGCACCGTTGTGCACTGAACCCCCGTGCTCTGCCCTACCCTTATCTCCATCGATCACCTGAACCCTAACCAAACCTCGTCCGATCCACATCTCCTTCCGCGCCATCCGAGGGCTTCCCCTCTTTGGTCGAAGCACCCCATCATCGTGACCGCCCCTAATCCCCTTCCCTAGGGTGCATCCCTATTCTATTTCCTAAGCCACACCACCTACGTTGCACCTCTCTTCCCCTCCCTCAATATGGGCTGACACCCTTGAACCGCAACTGAACCCCATGTCAGACCACCGTGCGCCATCACCCGAAGTCGCCAGCTTCCCCCTGCCTTCACCCCTTTTGTTCAACGCCCCCTTCCCCTATTTTCATTCTTCTTCTTCTTTTTAATTTTATTCTTTGTAATTACATATAATATATATATATTATTCTATATAATATAATATTAATAACAGTACATATAATACACATAATAAATATATTTATATTATATATATTAATAAGTAGTTTTAATAGTTATATAATATATATTTACAAATATTATTAATAATAAAATTAGGTATTATAAATACACATATATATATATAAGTATTTTTAATAATTTTAAGTAGTGATATTAATTTAAAGTATATATTTTTATAATTGTTTGTTTTCAATGACTCACATGCATTTTTTGGTGTTCTATGCTGGGGAGTTGTTCATACAGGTGGAGTCGATTGTCTTCTAAGGGAAAAATTGTTCGCGGGAAGCGTGAAAATATTTATGAGGGTCATTGAAAGAGGTTGGGTACACTCACCGAGAGTTCACTGAAAAGTTGGTGACATGCCAATAAAAGCGCTCCACAAGGAACCTATTGTCTGTTAGGAATCGTTAGGACTGTTGTTTTGTTTCCGAATAATAAACCCCAAAATCCACTCACACAAGTAGCAAGAGGGGGAAATAAATTAAAAGTGGGGGAGGAGATTCCACCACCATTCACCATCCATTTCATACCACATCTCACGGATTGGGGACCGTCTTTGACTTGGAGATGTGACCCTGCTCCTCCATTCTCCGCCTCTTCTCCGTGCTATGTTTTTTGGGTTTTAAATTGAGTCTGTAAACACTCTCATAGTGTTGCATGTTTAGTTAATTGAATTTTAATGTTCATTATGTTTAATTTTTTGTGTCGTACATTCTTTCTCATATTGTGTTATGATGTCAAATTTCTAGAAATGGAGATCTAACTTGTGGGGCTAGATCTAGGTTAAGAAACCTGATGCAATCTGGAGATCCAAGCATCAATGCAATCACTATTTTATTATTATCCATAGTAAATCGTTAATGTGAATTGGGGTACACGCGAGTGTATCCTTGCACTAGATCGGGTTGCTACTCTCTTTTCTCACTTATTATCCCCTTCCTGTCTCATCTTCTTGAATAGAGAATCAAGATTGGTCGTGCAATTTGACGATCATGAGTAGGATCATTTTTTTTTCTAGTGACAATATCTAGTTGGGATGACTTATTGAGTGAATCACTTATAGTTCAAAGGAATTCTTGAGCAGTAGATAAATTATATGTTTGAGTGTAATTTTTAGGCGAGATTGGTGTGTGATCTGAGTAATCGGACATGCATTGAGCGGATTGAAAATTATTTATTAATTTATTCAACAGATATAGGATACAAAGTAGAGGGTGGATTAACCTGGGTCCGGCCATGTTCACACTGAATTTTGTCTTATGTGTCATGTTGTCATTTTTTTGTTTTGTGTGTGTTTTGTGTCTTGTGTCGTGTCTGTTTGTTGTGTTTTCTTTTTCTAGTTTTGTCTTGTGTATCTATGTTTCTTCAATTTTATGTCATCATTTCTCTCTACTGTGCTCTTAGCACTGTTTAGTGATTTCTTAGGAGTTTTTTTACTGTTTTCAAAATATAAAAAAACCAAAAAAAATTCGCAATGAACACTCATGAATTCGACACTGCTTTCTTGAGTGCGACCCCGAGGTTAGAAAATGTGCTATATCTTTGGTCTTTATAAATGTAAACCTGACCATCTTCATGATAAGGGCGACATCAAATTTTGGCACCATTGTCGGGGAGGCAATGAGTGTTTGAGTGGTTTTTCCTATATTTCATTTATTTTAAAACAAAAAAAAAACATATAAAAATCATAAAAAAAATCCACACACACACAACAGTGATAAACTCTAATGAATTTGATACAGTGTCACTGTTTGACCCGATTCAAGAGCTTGAGGAGGCTATTGTTAAATTTCAAATTTAGATGCATGAAAGACATCATTGAGACCTTACTGATGAGGAGACAACTTATGCACATTAGATCATGCAGTTGATGCAACAAGCCATGGATAAGGTCGAGGGCTACCAAGAAGATAGTGCAGTACCGCCACCACCCACCAAAGTCAAACATTATAGAAAGTAGTTGAGAAGGAAAGAGAAAAGAAACAGAAGAAAGAAAAACTTTGAGTTTCCCAACTTTGATATGGATTTTCCCCTAGAGTCAAAGATGGAAATTCCAGAACCAATTTTCGAGGATGTTTTCAAGGGCTAGAAGGAGATGGAAATTGTAAAGATTTGCGATGTTGTGCATTTCTTTGATGATCATTTTCCCCCGATTTCTATTATAATGATTTGTCTTGCAAAAAATATTTTAATGATTTTTCAATGCTTCAACAGGTGGATCCAGCACATGAAATTATATCACTCTCCTTAGAAGATTCAGCAAGTGAGATGGTGTGTTTGAAAGAGAGGATAAAGATGGTTGACTACCTCACTCTTTCCCTAGACCCTCTCCCAGGATCACTATTCCTTCACGAGGTTAAACAAACATCACAGATAAAGGGAGTTGTCAATTTTATAGAAGAAGATATATTTTTATTCAAATTGTATCACATCAAAGATGATTTTAATTGTGTTTCTCCCTTTGCGGGTATTGAAGATGCATCTCAATTTTGTTATTTCCTAGATAGTTAGGAAGTTGTGGTTTTTTCTGATGAAGAGTTAATGGAACTTCCAATTCTAGATGACACTTCAAATTTGGGAGTTATTTTTGAAGAGGAATTATTGGAGTTGTGCACTATAATAGATATGGATGATTACACAATAATTGTTTTCCAAGAGAAATGTTTTATTGGATTCAACCAGAGGACAAGTCACATCTATGTTTTCCGACATTACAACTTGTGTACACTCAACCTGAAGCATAAGAAGTGGGGAAGTTCCCCTATATCCTGTTTTTTCCTCCACCATTCAACTTGATGTACTTAACTTACCAGGAGGGGAATTTTATTGAAGCTGGGCATGGGGTACTCCAAAGATGGAAAGTGATTGAGGTTGGAAAGAATCACATCTGGTGGTTCTTAAGCAAGAAGCTAAATCTCCTATCAAATTGGGGTTGTTTCAAGGAATGTACAGCTATGGATAGTCCAACTACAGCACCCCCTGGGGGGTTATCCTAGGATTATACCTTTTCATTTATTTCTTTAGTTCCTTTTTTATTATTGTTTTTAATTTGAGTGTTGTTCTCTTAGGACAATAAACAGGCAGTAGATTCCACGTGGCTATCATTCAAGTCCTAGAGGAATAGTACACTAAATATCATGGATTACACTCCCAAAATCATAATTTTTGGTTACTTTTTATTTGAACATAAAATCATGGAGATTAATGTTAAACTGTTTCATCATGTAGGTGCCGAACTGGAGCATATATAGTTCATGCACAAAACAATCAAAGGGAGACAATGGTAAATTTGACAAGTTGCACATTCAGGGGATTATTTTTTTATGCTGCATTGTTTTAATATTTACATTTTTATCACATGAAATTCTGTAATGGCCCGGACCTCTCCGGGCCATTCCTTTTTCAAAAAGAAGGTCATGAAGTGTTCTGGAGGGTAAAATGGACTTTTCCCACACTTTCCAGAATTTTGAAACTACACGCCGTGTACCCCCTCGCCGGGTATACCCCGTGTTCAAGGTCGTGTCCTTGCCGTGTGAAATAAATGGGTGCACTCCGTGTACCCCAAACTACACTCCGTGTAGTCCCTCCCCGCGTACGCGTTACCCTCAAATCGTGTGTTGACCATTCAACGGTCGTGTGCCATGTTGGAGTTGTGTCCTTTCCGTGTGAAATAAATGGGAACACGTCATGTACCCAATACTACACGTTGTGTAGTCCCTCCCCACGTATGTGCTACCCTCAACCTGTGTGTTGACCAGTCAACGGCCGCATGCCGTGTTGAAGGCTGTGTTGGAAGCCGTGTGGTGACCGTGTGAAATGGATGAGTACACGCCATGTACCATAAAGTACACACCGTGTAATTTTGTTTTATCGCCTATAAAAGGAGGGGTCCCCTCCTCCTTTTCAACTCACCCCTCTCCTCCCCATTCCTCTGAGCAGAGCTCTCCCAAGAGACTCGAATGCTCCTTTTCTTCCAGAACTTCTTCGTCCAGGCTCCGATTTACGATCCGTCAGCGGCCACGAGATCGTAACAACGAGGCAGAACTTCTGATCTTAGATTCGTTGTCTTTCCTTCAGCCTTTCCTTACCAACTTCCACCCGAGGAGGTTTTTCCGGGACTCGACAGAAGTGACAGACGCCGACATATGTCTTCTAATGTTGATCCGGGGGAGCATTGTGATCAGAACCTATTGAGGTAGGGATCTTACCTTCGTATCTCTAAATTGTGAATCATTTGAGGTGGGTATCCTCTTTTTTTCATGAGAAATGTTTGAACCAATAAACGAAGATAATAACTAATTAAAGAATGGGGATGGGGAAGTTCTTATGTTTATATTTATATCCTGTGATATTATGTTGTGAATTGAATAGGCTATTGCCTACTGAAAATCACAGTCGTTGGGGGCCTTTTCTTGTGCAATTAAATGTTGCCCTATCATCTAGACCATTTTTTTAATGGAACTTAGTGGAATGTGGAATTTGGTTAATCACGTAAAGTTGGCTGTTTTAAAATCTAGAACCCTTGTGTGATCACCCCGGTTGAACAAAATGGAATAATGAACATGTGGGTGTTGGCTTGGATGCGTGGCATGTGATGGGGGTGTTTTGTGGGTTGTTGTGGATTGGGTGAGCAGCAGGGCTGCGGTTGGCTTGTTTGTGGGTTGGTGTGAATGCTATGTTAGTGATGGGCAGCAGGGCTGTGATAAATAGTATCAAGGGGTGATGATGTACGGTGTGGTTGTGGTTATGGTGGTTGGTAGTGGGGCTGCAGGGATGGGCTTGAGTGTGAATGAACTATGGGTTGTGAATAATAAATAAGAAGTGTAATAGTTAATGAATGGTGGTCATGGTAATTGAACGGGATAAATAATCAATGGGGATGGTTGGTTAATAAGAAAGGACTTGTTGTGCTACTTTTGTTTTTCTAACTTGATTTGTGGATGGCAGGGATATGTTTCATGAATGATTGATATGGTTGGTTGCGGTTGGTTTCCCAGTAGATAAGGAACTAAATAAACTAATTCTGCTGAAATGTGAAAACCTAAATGGGGTTGGGGTTGTTTGTTGTATGCATGTTTCGTAGTAGCAGTGCCGAGGCACGTGCTCAGTTCTCTGATTAGAAGCCATAGGTTGGGCTGAGTGTTTGGTATATGTATATATGAATCTGTATCTTTTGTGTTTTATCGCACCCCACCCATGTTGATCACTTAGTGCCGAACACTCCAATTTCATGGGAGAGGGTGTTTTCCCCTTAGTTACTAGCTCCTTCCTGCTCCTTCTTCCCTAGGCTGTGATGGCTTGAGGCGAACTTACACTTAAGACCCTTCAGGTAGGTTTCGATTAGGGTGGCTTTAGCCCAAGACTCTTTGGGCAGGTTTTACTGTTTCCCAAGAATCTTCGGGATGAGGCCCAGGTGTGTACGGGCGGGATACGTGGTTGTGAGGCCCAGGTGTGTGCGGGCGGGATACGTGTTTGTGAGGCCTAGGTGTGTGCGGGCGGGATAGGTGGTTGTGAGGCCCAGGTGTGTGCGAGCGGGATACGTGGTTGTGATGCCCAAGTGTGTGCGGGCGGGATGTGTGGTTTGTGAGGCCCAGGTGTGTGCGGGTGGGGAGAGTGTCGCAGCGTCAGGACATTCGCCGTTAGGAAGAGCAACTAACTAATGGGAAATGGTGTGGGGTACCCAATACTCTTGTTCTTATATACTACTACTACGTATTGTGATTGTGTTTTTGGTGTGTGTGGCTGGTGAGGTTGGGTGGATAGATTTCCCTGCTAGGTTTCTTCTGTTTTTCTCACGGGACATTAGGATGTCTCCCCACTTGTACACGAGAGCTTTAGGTTTCCCTACTGAGTATACTTGTATGCTCACCCTACGTTTACTTTCAAGTTTTTAGGAGGACTACCAAGGCCGTGCGGGACCCTATTAGTCAGGATAGTTTGAGTTGTTGCAGTTGTTGTACACTTGTTTCTTTTGGTATTGTACTTTTGAGCTTTCTTTTACTTGTACCTTGTTTCAGAACTATTTAAACATGCATGTGGGATTGGTTTGGGTTTATTTCTATACACTTGTTCTTTTCCTTTTTGGTGGTTTACTTTTCCTATCTCCTAATCTTAAATAATAAAAAGGGTAATTCCTCCCATATTTGTGAAAACTCATACCCTTGGTGCTAGTCTCCACCCCGGGGCCTACTGGAGGTGGGACTCGGGGGTCATTATCTCCCTTTCACCATTGCCATCTCAGGAGGGTCATCTTTGGTGGGAGGGGGTCGTGACAGAATGGTATCGGAGGTGATGGTTGAGATATAGGATGGAGTCTGGAGTTAGGCACAATGAGGGTTGCATGGGATGGTAGGGCAACAGTGTTGGTTAATCTTGGTGCGTGACATAGGCCAAGGAGGACCGGCTAAGACACATGATTTTAGGGCCCCCGTGATCCGATGCAAGGACTCTGAACCTACCGAACGACCAAGTGAGACTACATTGATTACAGGGTAGAGACCCTAGGGAAGGTAAATGCATCATCATGATTGTGTTTTACTTGATTTGGGTGTTCTGGGAATGAAATTGAAATAAAAATGATAAAATAAAACCTTGAGAAATTTATTTACTACTTGGGATTAGGCGATCTTTGTTTACCGTACAGCTATGGCACCTGGACGTCGTCCCCGGGTGGCTCAGACGACCGAGGCCCAGCAGATTCAGGCGGTCGATCAGTTGAGGATTGACCAAGAGGAGGAAGATAGCCAGTGGTAGAAGACTCTCCGTTCTTTCCAGCGTCAAACCCTCAAGAAGTACGAGGGTAGTACTTCGGATATAGAGACAGAGGGGTGTCTTGAGGAGCTAGGGACTGCTTTTACCTTGATCTGTACTCTGAGGGAGTACTGGGTTCCCCTGGTAGTCAGTCAGCTGAGAGGTGCGGCGCGACAGTGGTGGACGCTCTACCTCGGAGAGAGGATAGAGGCATAGATTTCGTGGGCTGACTTTGAGAAGGAATTCCGAGAGGAATTTCTTTATTCCATGATCAAGGCGGATAAGAGGCAGGAGTTACTCTCCCTTCAGCAGGGGAGTATGTCAGTACGAGAATTGGGGATCAAGTTCAAGGATCTCCTGTGCTTTGCTCCAGATCTCTTTCTGGATGAGGAGTCTTGGGCGAGACGTTTGGAGGAGGCGCTTCGTCCTTCGCTCCAGTATGTTGTCACCCCCTTCACCCTTCCGATGTACTTGGAGGTACAGAAGAAGGAAGAGGTTGTAGAGAGGATGCACTCGCAGGGAGGTGCACCATGTGAGGGGATCCAACCAGGCTCATCGAAGGGGAAGGCGGTCAGCAGAAGGTCTCCTGCGACGGGACCTTCCAAGTTCAGGCCAGTGGGGAGCCGGCCCCAGTAATTCCAGTTCAGATCTTCATGTCCTCATCCCTTTTTCATGAGTCCAGGACTGAAATGTTTTTCTTGTGGAGGTTTCAGGCACATTCAGAGTTGGTGCCTGACCCGAGATCAGTACGGTGGAGGTGGGCAGATTCAGTGCCCACCTCAGCAGCACCAGTTGCCGGCGAGGCCCTTCGAGCAGCAGCAGGACCATGCTCCTCTGAGGGCAGACTTTCTGGGAGGAGGCCGACCTCAAGGTTCTCCTCAGGGACCTCTACTAGGGAGTGGTCAGGGAGGTGGATGACATCTGAGAGGCAGAGGAGCTGGGCGTGGACAGTTGCACGTAGCAGAGTTGACAGCTCCAGCAAGACCAGAGGTGGTGCGAGGTACGATTTGTTTGTTCAGCACTCTCATTTATGCTTTGTTCGATTCGGGAGCTTCGCACTCCTTTTTTTCACCTGGTCTAGCCCATGCCTTAGGTCTATACGTAGAGAGACTTTCCATACCACTAGTGTTGAGTACACCAGTTAGAGGCCAGACCAGTGTATCTTGTGTTTTCCGGGGATGTGGGATGATGTTGGGACCACATCGATCTAGTGGGGACCTTCTTCTTTTACAGATGCATCCATATGATGTCATCTTAGGCATCGATTGGTTGTTTTCTTTTAGTTCTGTTATCGATTGCTTCCGAAGAAGGGTCGTGTTCTCCGACGTGGATGGGCAACGTGTAACTTTTGTTGGCGAGAGGAGCTATCAGGTAGGAAGTCGGCATGTGAAGCCTCGCCTTTCCTTGTTAGGTGGGTTATCAGTGGTTCCAGCTGATACAGAAATGATGGATGTCCCGGAGGCTGTTGAGGAGTTCATCGATGTTTTTCCCGAGGAGGTTGTGACTCTACCCCTCCCCCCCCCCCCCCCCGATGTGACGTTGAGTTCGGGATAGACTTACATCCTGGTGCCCGTCCGATTTCGATGTCCCCTTATCAGATGACACCATCGGAGTTGCGGGAGTTGCATATTCAGATTGACGATCTGATGGAGAAGGGTTTTATTCGACCCAATGTATCGCCATGGGGTGCTCTAGTTTTGTTCGTGAAGAAGGAAGATGGTGGTCTCAGGCTATGCATAGACTACCGAAGGTTGAACCAGGTAACGGTCAAGAATTGTTACCCCCTTCCAAGGATAGATTATCTCTTCGACCAACTGAGGGGATCACGTTGGTTTTCCAAGATTGATCTATGATCTGGATATCATCAGCTGAGGTTAAAGGACAGTGACATCTCGAAGACGACTTTCAGGTGCTGGTATGGGCACATCGAGTTTGTAGTGATGCTGTTTGGAGTTACGAATGCATCGGCTGTGTTCATGGGACTTTTGAACTTTGTCTTTCAAGAGTTTCTGGACCAGTTCGTCGTTGTGTTTATCGATGACATCCTGATCTACTCAAGATTAGAGGAGGTGCACGTTGAGCACCTCAGGGCAGTCTTGTAAGTCCTTCGACACCACCAGCTTTACGGGAAATTGTCAAAGTGTAAGTTCTTGACGCAAGAAGTACACTTCCTTGGGCACGTGGTGTCTCAGCATGGAGTGTCAGTGGACCCGTCGAAGGTGGAGGAAGTTGTTTCTTGGATAGCACCCAAGAGCATGGCAGAAGTTCGTAGTTTCCTGATGTTAGCAGGTTACTATCGGAGGTTCGTTTCAGACTTCTCTTGAGTTTCTGCTCCATTGACAACATTTACTAGGAAGAACCAGGTCTTCCTATAGAGCAAACAGTTCCAGAAAGCTTTCAACTACCTGAAGGAGAATTTGTTCAGTGCTCTCGTGCTCAGGTTTCCATAGGAAGGGTTGTTGTATGATGTGTTTTGTGATGCTTCTGGCCTTGGTCTGGGGTGTGTGCTGATGAAAAAGAAGGGAGTGATCTGTTATGGGTCTAGGCAGTTGCGCCCTCACGAGCGCTACTATGCCACCCATGACCTAGAGATTTCAGCAGTAGTGTTCGCACTAAAGTTGTGGTGACATTACCTCTTTGGGGAGCGCTTTGTGGTCTTCTCAGATCAAAAGAGCTTGCGTTATATCTTCTCCCAGCGTGACCTGAACTTATGGCAGCAAAGATGGGTCTAGTTTCTCCAAGACTATGACTTCAAGATATCTTACACTGAAGGTAAGGGAAACGTTGTAGCTGATTCCCTGAGCAGGAAGTCACATAAGGAAGTGGTTCAGGAATCCACTGATTCTTGGAATGTGATGGGAGAGTTGGCTGCCTTGCACTTGGATGCCATGGTAGAAGGTGTTAGAGGCTATTTGTTTCAGATGACGGTGCAGTCCTCCATATTGCAGAAAGTGGAAGAGTCTCAGTGGGGGGACTCCAAGGTGGAAGTGATGCGAGATCGTGTCGATCAGGGAAACGCTCTATAAGGATGGTCAGAGGACAGCCGACATCAGATGCTCTTCCATGGAAGGTTGTTTATTCCGGAGGTGATGCATGAGGGAGTTCTCCGTGATTTCCATATCTCAGCCTTGGCGGTACATCCAGAAGTTTCAAAAATGTACCGAGGCCTGGGGGAACAGTTTTGGTGGCCCGGGGTGAAACGGGCAGTGGAGGAGTTTGTGGCTAAATGCCTAGTGTGTCAGCAAGTGAAGGCTGAACACCGTGTTCCCAGTGGTTTGTTGCATCCTTTAGATGTACTCGAGTGGAAGTGGGATGACATATAAATGGACTTCATCACAGGACTACCCAGATCTCATGGTGGTTATGATGCTATCTGGGTAGTGGTGGATCGACTGACGAAATCAGCTCACTTCTTAGCAATTAAGAAGTCAGGCCCGGTGAGTACCTTAGCACAGAGGTACGTAGATGAGGTTGTGTGGTTGCATGGATTTCCAAAGACTATCATCTCGGATCGGGATACTCGGTTTACCTCACGAGTCTGGAGGGGGTTACAACATGCTTTTGGAACCCAACTATGACTTAGCACTGCTTTCCACCCCCAGACCGATGGGCAGACAGAGCAGACTATCCAGATGTTGGAGGACATGCTGCGAGCATGCGTTCTAGATTTCGGAGGATCATGGGTACGACACTTTCATTTAGTAGAGTTTTGATACAACAACAGCTTCCACTCTACTATTGGCATGGCACCGTTTGAGGCTTTGTATGGAATACCATGTCCTTCACCCATTTGTTGGGCAGAGGTTGGTGAGACAAGTGCTCTTGGGCCAGAGGTAGTGCAGAGCACCACAGAGAAAGTCTAGTTTGTGCGTGAGAGGATGAAAGCGGCTCAGGACCGACAGAAGTCTTATGATGATCATCGGAGGAGGACCTTGGAATCTGAGGTGGGAGATCATGTGTTCTTGAAGTTTTCCCCTCGACGGGGGCACCAGAGGTTTGGGAAAGGGAGCAAGCTCTCACCTAGGTTCATCGGACCTTTTGAGGTGCTGAGGCGAGTCGGCGAGGTGGCATATCAGCTAGCCCTTCCACCTCAGTTGGAGAAGGTTCATGACGTCTTCTATGTCTCCCAGCTACGGCAATACTTACATGACGACTCTCACGTTATCGACTGGGGAGAGTTAGATATGGGAGACGACGTGACCTTCGAGGAAGGAACAGTCAGAATTGAGGATCGTAAAGAGAAGATTCTCCGTGGATGAACCATTCCTTTGGTTCGTGTGTTGTGGAGGCCTGGAGGCCTCGAGGAGAGCACTTGGGAGCGGGAGGCACAGATTCACACTCAGTACTCGGAGTTGTTTTGAATTATGTTTTCCCTTGTTCTATTGAGATTTTTTTTGATGTTATACTTTGTACCTTTGATATATGGAATGCTTGGCTTGTCGGTTGTGAGAAATTTTGTTTCCTTGTTCTCTGGAAGTGTGTAGCATGTCCGGATGTGTGGGGAAAGGTAAAAACCTGACTCTTAATCGAGACGCATTAATGAGGATGCGATTGAACCCGTGTGGGCGAGTCAGTGCCACCTAAAGTGGATAATATCTCGATATAGGAGAAGGATTTTTCCCCAAACCACATGTTCGGGTAGTGTGTGGGTTGTACGGTGTTGGGGGCAGTGTAAGTTGGAAAATACTAATATATGGAAGTGGGAAGGCCCAATCCTTAATCGAGACTCATTAATGCAGATGCGATTAAACCCGTGCAGGTGAGTCAGTGCTACCTAAAGTGGATAATATCTCGACATAGGAGAGGGAATTCCTAACACCTACGATTAGGGTTGTTGGTTGGGTTCCTGTTATAACGAGAACCCTAAGAGGTATCTTGTTGGGTTCCTCTGGGTTGGTTTTTGAATTCTCGAGGATGAGAATGTTTTAAGAGGTATCTGATGTAATGGTCCGGACCTCTTCGACCCATTCCTTTGTCAAAAAGAAGGTCATGAAGTGTTCTGGAGGGTAAAAGGGACTTTTCCCACACTTTCTAGAATTTTGAAACTACACGCCGTGTAGTGTGAGTACACGTCGTGTACCCCCTCACCGGCGATACCCTGTGTTCAAGGTCGTGTCCTTGACGTGTGAAATAAATGGGTGCACGCCGTGTACCCCAAACTACACGCCGTGTAGTCCCTCCCTGCGTACGCATTACCCTCAAACCGTGTGTTGACCAGTCAACGGTCATGTGACGTGTTGGAGTCGTGTCCTTGCCGTGCGAAATAAATGGTTACACGCCCTGTACCCAATACTACACGCCGTGTAGTCCCTCCCCGCGTATGCGTTACCCTCAAGCCGTGTGTTGACCAGTCAACGGTCGCGTGCCACATTGAAGGCTGTGTTGGAAGCCGTGTGGTGACCGTGTGAAATGGCCAAGTACATGCCGTGTACCATAAAGTACACGTGGTGTACTTTTGTTTTTCTCACCTATAAAAAGGAGGGGTCCCCTCCTCCTTTTCAACCCACCCCTCTCCTCCCCATTCCTCTGAGCAGAGCTCTCCTAAGAGACTCGAAGCCTCCTTTTCTTCCATAACTTCTTAGTACAAGCTCCGATTTGTGATCCGTCAGCGGCCACGGGATCATAACGACGAGGCAAAACTTATAATCTTGGATCTTTTGTCTTTCCTTCAGCCTTTCCTTACCAACTTCCACCCGAGTAGGTTTTTTCGGGACTCGATAGAAGTGACTGATGCCGACAGACATATTCTAAAGTTGATCTGGGGGAGCGTTGTGATCAGAACCTATTGAGGTAGGGATATTACCTTCTTCTCTATAAATTATGCATCATTTGGGGTGGGTCTCCTCTTTTTTTCATGAGAAACGGTTGAACCAATAAACAAAGATAATAACTGGTTAAAGAATGGGGATGGGGAAGTTGTTATGTTTATCTTTATATCCTATGATATTATGTTGTGAATTGAATAGGCTTATTCCTACTGAAAATCACAGTTGTTGGGTGCCTTTGCTTGCGCAATTAAATGTTTCCCTATATTCTATACCATTTTTGGGAATGGAACCTTGTGGAATGTGGAATTTGGTTAATCACATAAATTTGGCTGTTTTAAAATCTGGAACCCTTGTGTGATCACCCCGGTTGAACAAAATGTAATAATGAACATGTGGGAATTTTCTTGGATGTGTGGCATGTGATGGGGGTGTTTTGTGGGTTGTTGTGGATCAGGTGAGCAGCAGGGCTGCAGTTGGCTTGTTTGTGGGTTGGTGTGAATGCTATGTTAGTGATGGGAAGCAGGGTTGTGATAAATGGTATCAAGGGGTGATGGTGTAAGGTGTGGTTGTGGTTATGGTGGTTGGAAGTGGGGCTGCAGGGATGGGCTTGAGTGTGAACGAACTATGGGTTGTGAATAATAAATAAGAAGTGGAAGAGTTAATGAATGGTGGTCATGGTAATGGAACTGGATTAATAATCAATGGGGTTGGTTGGTTAATAAGAAGGGACTTGTTGTGCTGCTTGTGTTTTCCTAAATTGATTTGTGTATGGAATGGATATGCTTCATGAACGATTGATATGGTTGGTTGCAGTTGGTTTCCCAGTAGATAAGGAACTAAATAAACTAATTCTGCTGAAACGTGAAAACCTAAATGGGGTTGGGGTTGTTTTTTGTATGCATTCTTCATAGTAACAGTGCTGAGGCACGTGCTCAGTTCTCTGATTAGAATCCATAGGTTGGGCTAAGTGTTTGGTATATATATATATATATATATGAATCTTTTGTGTTTTATCGCACCCCACCCATGTTGAGTACTTAGTGCCGAACACTCCCATTTCATGGGAGAGGGTGTTTTACCCTTAGTTACTAGCTCCTTCCTACTCCTTCTTCCCTAGGCTATGATGGATTGAGGCGACCTTACACCTAAGACCCTTCAGGTAGGTTTCAATTGGGGTGGCTTTAGCCCAAGACTCTTCGGGCAGGTTTTAATGTTTCCCAAGAATATTCGGGATGAGGCCCAGGTGTGTGCGGGTGGGATACATGGTTGTGAGGCCCAGGTGTGTGTGGGCGGGATACGTGGGTGTGATTCCCAGGTGTTTGAGGGCGGGATACGTGGTTGTGAGTCCCAGGTGTGTGCGGGCGAGATGTGTGGTTTGTGAGGCCCAGGTTTGTGCGGGCGGGGAGAGTGTGGCAGCGTCAGGACGTTCACCGTTAGGAAGAGAAGCTAACTAATGGGAAATGGTGAGGGTTACCCAATACTCTTGTTCTTATATACTACTAATACCTGTTGTGATTTTGTTTTTGGTGAGTGTGGCTGGTGAGGTTGGGTGGATATATTTCCCTACTAGGTTTCTTCTGTTGTTATCACGGGACATTAGGATGTCTCCCCACCTGTGCACGAGAGCTTTAGGTTTCCCTACTAAGTATAATTGTATGCTCACCCTACGTTTACTTTCAGGTTTCCAGGAGGACTACCACGGCCATGCGGGACCCTACTAGTCAGGACAGTTGGAGTTGTTGTAGTTGTTGTACACTTGTTTCTTTTGGTATTGTAATCTTGAGATTTCTTTTACTTGTACCTTGTTTCAGAACTATTTAAACATGCATGTGGGATTGGTTTGGGTTTATTTCTATACACTTGTTCTTTTCCTTTTTGGTGGTTGACTTGTCCTATCTCCCGATCTTAAATAATAAAAAGGGTAATGCCTCCCATATTTTTGAAAACTCACACCCTTGGTGCTAGTTGACACCTAGGGGCCTACTGGAGGCGGGAATCAGGGGTCATTATCTCCATTTCACCATTGCCAACTTAGGAGGGACATCTTTGGTGGGAGGGTGTCGTGAAAAATTCTGTTTTAAGTTTGGGGGAGTCCCCATATTTTCTATAAAAAGTTAATATGTTCTCTTGCATGGGTGTTTAGGTTCTATTATCTAGAGAGTTGAAAAATTATTTTGAGCTGATTTGTGAAACATGCTTTCACCCACTATTTTCAACGTCATTATGTTGCTGCTGCACATTATTGTAAATCATGCCACTATTTGAAGTACATTATTAAAATCTTTTTTATGCTCATTAACAATTTAAAACATGAACATTTTAAGAATAGAACTGAACTTGTTGTCGGTGATGGTTGGTGGGGTTGGGTTATTTAGTTTTCATTTGTTTTTTGTTTTATTTTATTTTCTTTTTGTGGCAAAGAAAATTTTTGAACCTTGTTTCTACCCTCTATGTATCCTTTTTAAGCTGAAATGTCCATCTGTTTTGATCTTAAATTGTCTTCCACCTTAGAATTCAACATTGGGGACACTGTTGGGTTTTAAGTGTAGGGAAGAGGGGTCATTTTAGAGTCATGTCAAATTTCCCCTTCTCGAACCTGAGTTTTCTTAAAAAATGGTCAATTTTTTTCAAATATCATTCAAAATATTTCAAAAAAAATTCAATTTCTTTCATCACTTTATGGAAATTGGAGGTTCACTGGCACTAAAATTCGGTCTTGTTTAGTGGATAACAATTTGCTTGTTGTTGAGATTGGAACTTACTCAGAAACTGTTATGTTTGAGTGATTGCTGAGTGGAATTGTTCATTGTCTTTACGGATCAATCTATTTAGGAACTGAGGATATGAGTGTGACTGGATAGTTTTTTTGGAATGAGGATCACGACATAAGGTAAACTATAAGTTCCCACTAGAACCTAGGGGGCTCACATTTTTATTAAATAATATTCAATCACTTTTTGAAGTCAAATCAAATGATTATTAGTTATGTCCTTTGTAACTGGAGTAAAATGAGAAAATGGGATCCCATGGTGGGTATCTAAGAAAAGGTACATTGGGTGCATTTCTATGAATAAATACTGCCAATTTCAATCTAAATAAGTGCTACGCACAGTGCACTGCACATTGAATATGGCTGGGAAAAAGTAAAATAATGTGCCCTTGTCAAAAATTAACTCATTAAGGTGAGGGGAATTTTGAATCCAGATGAAGAAAGGAGAAATTTACATGGTTAATTTTCATTTGAGTTGAATCAATAAAGTGATCAAATTCATGGACTTTAATTTTTGGAACCTGGGGGAAGGTGAGAAAGGAATGTGCTCTTGGTTATGTTTTGAATTCCACTTCATCTAACCAGCCAACACCCTTTGAATCAGAACATAAATTGGAAATTAAAGTAGGTTAGTTAACGAGTACATGTAGAAGGCATGACATACTTGATAGTTCATGAATCTGTGAGTATTTTGACTTCTGGTGAATATTAGAAGCAAGGACGGACATCATTTTTGAACACCCTTTGAAAAGCCTAACCCATTGTTTGGTATTGCTCCTATGGGTATTAAAGTTTAATCATGCACTCTTTTTTAACTGAAACTCACAAATCACCTTTCCATTTTAAAGTCAAAGTCAAGAATTTGTTTGAGGAAAAACAAAGTTTTAAGTGTGGTGGAGTTTGATGTGGTAGTGTTTTCCCCCTATTTGCCACATCCTTTTTGTATTTTTATTGACTTTTTTATACCAAAATGTTATTTTTATTAAATAATTTATAATTGTGGTGCTTTTGTACCTAACTATGTAAAATGATTTTTTAGTTTAAATCATGTGATTTAATGTGCCTTATTTTCATTTTAAATAATTCTTAAATTAAATATTTTTTTACAAATTTTACTCCTATTTTTTATTCTTTTTTTAAATCTATTTTTGTTATTTTATTAATTCGTTAATTTAATTATTTAATTAATTATTTATTTTTAATTATAAATAAATAACACATGTTAGTTTTTAATTATATTAATAATTTAATTAGTTCTAACATAATACTTTTATTCAATAAACATTTTAACTCTTTGATTTAATTAATTATTTACTTAATTCTTTAATTCTTTTATTAGTTAATTAATTGGTTAATTAAATTAAGAAAGTAAATGTAATTACATTAATTTGTTTTTAGAATATTTTTTTTATAATTTTTAACACAAATAAATACATTCTTTTTAAATAAAGAATAATTGATTTTATTATTTAACTTTGTTTTATTTATTTATTTTTTAATTCTATTCTATTTAATATAATTGATTAATTAATTAATCTATTTTTAGTTTTATTGATGTTTTAAATAATTTAAATTCTGTTCTTGTTCTTGATTTTATTTATTTTGCAAGTGTTCTGTTGGCACCCTGTCATGTGCCACCGTCTTTACTCCTCGTTGTCTCACAACAACCGTGAGTATCCCTCATAGTGCCTTTTCCACCGTTCAACGCTCCTTGCCCCCGTCTCATCCTCAATCGCAGCAGCAACACAACAACGCAACAACATCACAGCAGAAAACACAACAGATCTGAAGAATCACATAATCTCAACAGGACAATTTTGAAGGAACGATAGAATACAAATTTGGAGCAACAATTCACAGTATATTTGGAAAACTCAAAATACCTCTCTTCAACCCAGTTCTGAAATGCAGGCCACCCGAAACTCCTTACTGCGACCATAATTAAATAATCGAGCACCATTATGCGTGACCCGCCACCGAACAGAGCCGTCGCACGCCACCTCCTCATTGGACCTCACTAGAGCCATTTCTCCACTGATACACCACCAATACCAAGCCTCTAGACCGTATCTATGCCAGTTGGCATCGCTATGCACTGAACCCCTGTGCTCTACCCTAACCTTCTCTCCATCGACCACCTGAACCCTAACTGAACCCTGTCCGACCCACATCTCCTTTTGTGCCAGCTCAGTCCTTTCCCTCTTCAGATGAAGCACCCCATCAGGATAATTTAGGAGGGAGGATTTTTTTAGTTTTATGGGGTAGGGTTTATTAATAATGGGGAAATGGGTTGGTTGAGCACCACATGAAGTGGCACTCAACCAAAAATGGGCAAAGCGCCACTTGAAGTGGCGCTTTGACCCCACACCACCCAAAACCCTATATATATATATATATAATTTTTTTACAAAAAATACAAAAAATACAAAAAATACATAATTATATTTTTTATAATAAATACAAAAATTATAATAAATTTATTTATTTATAATCAATATCTAAAAAATATTATAATAAATATTATAATATTATAATAATAAATATACATTTGTTATACATTTATTATACATTTTTTATAAATATTAGAATGTTATAATATTATAATATTTATTATAATAAATATCTAATAAATGTATAATAAATACTATTATAATAAATCCACAATAAATGTATAATAAATGTTTAATAAATATTTATAATACATTTAAATTTATAATAAATACTTATTATAATTAAATATTAAAATATTTATAATAATAAAAATCTAATAAAAGTATAATAAATATTGTTATAATAAATATACACTTATAATATCTATTATAATAAATATTATTATAATATTTATTATAATAAATGTATAATAAATGTTATTATAATAAATATTATAATAAATGTTATTATAATAAATATTATAATAAATGTTATTATAATAAATATTATAATAAATGTATAATAAATGTATAGTAAATGAATAATAAATATTTAGAATACATTTATTATAAATTTATATTTATTATAATAAATATTATTATATTTAATTATAATAAACGTATATTTATATTTATATTTATAATAACTAGTATAATATTTATTATAATAAATATGCATTTATTTATTATAATAAATCTACATTTATTTTATACATTTATTTTAATAAATATGTACAATAAATGTATAATAAATATTATAATACATTTATTTTTTAATTCTCATATAATAAATGTAATATGTAATTATTTATCTTTATTATATAATTATCATATCTATATTTGTTATATTTATAATTATATAAGTATATTATAAATAAATTTAATGTGTAATATAATATAATAAATGTAATACAATACATTTATTTTTTAATTATAATAAATGTATATTTATAATTATATAAATGTATAATAAATAAAAAATATATAAATGTATAATTACATATTAAATTTATTATAATAAATAAATAATTACATATTACATTTTTTATAATAAATAAATGTATATTTATAATTACATATATAAATGTATATTTATTATAATAAATAAATGTATATTACAATTATAAATAATTACATATTTATTATAATAAATAAATGTTTATTTATAATTACATTTATAAATGTATATCTATTATAATAAATAAATGTATATTACATTTATAAATAATTAAATATTTATTATAAAACATAAATGTATATTACATTTATAATAAATGTATATTTATATAAATAAATGTATATTAAATTTATTATAAATGTAAATATTATTAATAAATGTATATTTATTAATGAATATTATAATAAATAAATGTATATTTATAATTACATATATAAATGTATATTTATTATAATAAATAAATGTATATTACATTTATAAATAATTACATATTTATTATAATAAATAAATGTATATTACATTTATAATAAATGTATATTTATATAAATAAATGTATATTACATTTATAATAAATTTATATTGCATTTATAAGTAATTACATATTTATTATAATAATTGTATATTACATTTATAAATAAATAATCATTTATTTAGTTAATAAATGTATTTTACATTTATTATAATAAATGTATATTACACATTTATTATAATAAATAATTACATTTATAAATGTATATTACATTTATAATAAATATCTAATAAATATATATTTATATAAATATATATTTATTATAATAAATAAATGTATATTTATTATAAATATAAATATAAATATACATTTATTTTAATTAAATATTATAATATTTATTATAATAAATATACATTTATAATGAATGTATTATAAATATTTACTATAAATTTATTATACATTTATTATAATAAATATTATAATAATATTTATTATAATAGATATTATAAATGTATATTTATTGTAATAATATTTATTATACATTTATTATATTTTTATTATTATAAATATTTTAATATTTAATTATAATAAGTATTTATTATAAATATAAATGTATTATAAATATTTATTAAACATTTATATACAATTTAATGTGCATTTATTATAATAGTATTTATTATACATTTATTAGATATTTATTATAATAAATATTATATTATTATAACATTATAATATTTATAAAAAATGTATAAAAAATGTATAACAAATGTATATTTATTATAATAATATTATAATATTTATTATAAATATTTATTATAAATAAATAAATTTATTATAATTTTTGTATTTATTATAAAAAATAAATTATATATATATATATGGGGTTTGGGGTGGTGTGGGGTCAAAGCGCCACTTCAAGTGGCGCTCAACCAACCCATTTCCCCATTATTAATAAACCCTACCCCATAAAACTAAAAAAAATCCCTCCCTCCTAAATTTGCCACCCCATCGTCATGACCGCCCCTAATCCCCTACCCTAGGGTGCATCCCTCTGCTCTTTCCCAAGCCGCACCACCTGCACTGCGCCTCTCTTCCTGTCCCTCAATCGGGGCTGACGCCCTTGAGCTGCACCTGAACCCCACTTCAGACCACCGTGAGCCATCACCTGAAGCCAATGGCTTCCCCCTGCCTTCACCCCTACTGTTCGACGCCCCCTTCCCCCATTTTCATTATTCTTCTTCTTTTTAATTGTATTCTTTGTAATTACATAATATATATATATATATATATTATATTATATTCTATATATTATAATATTTATAATAGTACATATAATATACATAATAAATATACGTATATTACATATATTAATAAGTAGTTTTAATAGTTATGTTATATATATTTACATATATTAGTAATAATAACATTATGTATTATAAATAAATATATATATATATATAAGTATTTTTATTAATTTAAAGTATTGATATTAATTTATAGTATATATTTTTATAATTGTTTCTTTTCAATGACTCACATGTGTTTTTTGGTGTTCCGTGCAGGGGGAGTTGTTCATACAGGTGGAGTCGATTGTGTTCTAAGGGAAAAATTGTTCACTGGAAGTTCAAAAAGATTTATAAGGGTCATTGCAAGAGGTCGAGTACCCTCACTGAGATTTCCCTAAAAAGCCGGTGACGTGCTCATAAAAGCACGCCACGTGGAACCAACTGCCTATTTGAAATTTTTAGGACCCTTGTTTCGTTTCTGAATAATAAAGCCCCAAATCCTCTCGCACAATTAGTAGGAGGGGCATCAATTAAAAGCAGAGGAGGAGAATCCACCACCACTCACCATCCATTCCATACCACATCTCACGGTTTGGGGACCGGTTTTGACTTGGAGATGGGACTCTTCTCCCCTATTCTCTGTGTAATGACCTATAGTTTTTCAATAAAAATCCCCTTCTTATAAATGAGTCATAGAATCACATGAAAACACAACATAATGAACTACTATGTTCAAAGTGAACTTTAAACATATGTTTAACACATCTGTGTTTGAAATTTTAAAAATCTGGTATACACAGTTGTGATCAGTAAGTTGTTTGAGTCCAATAAGAGAAACTTAATTTTTGGTGAATATTAATCAACCCTTAAGAATAGTAACATACCCTTATGAACAGTGATATACTCTAATGAATAGTAACCTTACCTATGATAATATATAAAAATATTCAATTTGAAAGTATGATATACTTATATTTTAGAATAAGTAAAGGAATGTTTAAAAAGTGGTTTTTGATAATAAATTCTGATTTTAATTAAATATTAAAATAATAATATTTAGAGAATTATTTTTTAAAATTGGACTTCATTTTTGGATTCTACACGTCGTAAAATGGTTGGGGTGAATTTTTGGGATTTTTCTAAAAAACATGAATTTTTGATGAATAGTGAAATATCATAATTTGCAAAATAAGCACAATAAGCTAATTATAGAGTCATGCATGACGTTCTACTGATGTAAGACCAATTGGTTCGGGATCACATGATAAAATTACTATTCTTAGTGATGGAAGACTCACTATTACTTATCTTGTAGGGAAATAATAAATTAATGAATTTTATATCAAGAAATCCCCTCTCCCCTCCACTATAAAAACCACCCTGCACACCCACATTTCCTCACACCTCTCAAGCTTCAAGCCTTGTCTAAACTCTGCCCAAGCATCTTCCCTAGCCCCCCCCCCCCCCCCCTCACGTACAAGAGCTTCTGGTCTCACCAAAAGACCATGCCTAGGTCCTTTAAGGAGGATGTCAAGAGGGGGATTCAAGAGGTAATTTCCCTTCCCCCTTCCTTTAATTTCCTTTCAATTTCAGTTCTTTTCTTATTATCTCCCCACCTGTCTTCATCCACATGGTATGGTGACTCTAGTATCATAAATATAATTGAATTTTATGATACTAATGGGATATTATACCATCCAACCCCATTCTCCTCTTCCATTTACTTTATAAAAGAAAATGTTGTTCGTGAGGTGTTAATATATCACCTTCAAGAACGACATGTTTTCTTTTCTCATTTATACCTTAAGATCTGGTCATGAACCCATTTTTATAGTTGAACCAAAAAAATTTATAGGTATTATTTCTTATTTAATGTTCTGTAACTAACTTATGTACATATTACTAAATTATTAAACAAAACAAGTTTGTTGTGGTCGAAAAACCGCCCAAATTAACTCAAACAATCATCATTTAATTCTTAACTAATGATCCATCCACATGGTATATAATATAATTCAATATAAGATCATTTAAACTTCTGGAATATTATTAATAACATGAGATATAAGTCTGTATGTCTATCCATGTTCTACCCAAACTTCAATTTATGAATACTAGTGAACTGCTCAAGAAAAACTATAATAATGAACATTCCCGAACAATGTCTTTTAAACTCTATAACTCATCCAAAGGCCCATAAAATAACTTAATGAAACCATAATGAACCATATTCATTTATAAAAGGTTCTGTAATTTTCAATTAATGAATCCAATGTGATTATATTGGAAATTATCGTGAAGGAAGCATTCGGATATATGCTAAGGGGAAAATCTCAAACCCAACTTTCTTTCTTCATTTTCTCCCTCTTTCACTCCATTTTTGGTATGATTAATCCTTAAAAATAATTTTTTCATCATCATATTACCTATTCTTGGATATAAATATTCTCTACTAGATTTTATACCAAACACAATGTTTTCCGAAAGAAATCTTCTTTCAAAATCCCACCTTTTACTTCTCACTATAGGTGGATGGTTCTTGAATCAATTATGTAATTCCCTCTTTCTTTTGGGAACCCAAAATTCATGAATGTGTTCTTATGAGATGAAATTAATTACTTTTCATGGGTTAGTTATGTTCATTTTTGATATATTTCCATTTTGGGATGCATGATAAGGATAATGTTATGATGTGACGGGTGTACCTAGAATTATATAGAGAAATATGAATGTTTGAACGTGACGGGTGCGCCTGGAATTATACAGCACTCCACTGCATTGGGTAAAGTGATTAATATCATGAGTAAAAGTGAAATGATGTGTGGATTTGATACTAGCATTGTTCACATGTATGTGTGGTAGTTAATCACTAAGGCATGAAGTTTTATTTTTATGAATTTCCACAATTCAAGTTGTTTATTAATGATGCATCTCATGTTCATGATCCATTACCTATGTTATGATTATGCTCCCACATTGCTATATTGTTCTTATCTATCCTATTACAGGGATTTTAGCTCACCCATTTTGATGTATATCCTCAGTTGAATACATGTACTATGGATAGGTCAAGTGCCAATAAGAATCTAGGGGAGAAGGAATTAAATAAATGTTTATGCTTGATGTTGTAATTGTTATGTATGGTCCTAGTTTTCCCAAGAAACTAAAACTTTTATTCCTATATGTGTAATTCTATTAAATTATTTATCTTTAAAATTATGTAATAGTAATGTAAGAAAAGGATGGGTCACTATAGTGGGTATCAGAGTCATGGTTTAGTTAATTTGGGAATTAGGATTAGTGAACCCTAGAGAAAACCTCTAAGATGAGACTAAGTACAAATATGCACACAAGAATATTTACATAGGGATCCCATATGTTATTATTTTAGTATAAATTGATCAAATGAATAATTTATTCATGAATTGATGACTTATGTTTTATTATAACCTTTTATATTTTAGAAAATGATGGGATCCAAGACCAACCAGGCCAACAACTCGTATGAGGGACAATGCAACGATTGCTCGAACCACATCCCCGATGATTTGGGAGGTGGAGTTCAGAACTTCATGGAAACAATTACCCAACTATCTATGGTTATGTATAATAACCATAATAATGGGGAACATCCTCCTTCACAAAATAGGTATCAACTTGTTATCAAATTTTTTATGTGGCAATAACCACCAACGTTTAGTGGATCTTCCGATCCACTAGTTGTGGAAAAGTGGTTCAAATCTATGGAGAAGATCTTTTTTGTGCTTCACTATTCTGAGATGAAGAAGGTGACACTGTAACACCCCGAGATTTTATGAAAAATATTCTTTTTAATTTCATTAATTTCTTGTGTTGTACGCTACACCAAAATGAGCTTGCACAACACGCATCCTTTACTTGCCTTTCATTACACGCAATCGTGACCTTCCTCGATAGCGTGTGTAGTACGCAATACCGAGTTTCACTAAACAATGATATGATATTAAAATATTATTAAAACTAGCCGTTATGAATAATAATAACCACTTTTTGAAATTTTGTAAATTTTATTTTTCAAAATGGACTTCATTTTTGGATTCGGAATATCGAAATTAGCTTAGGGTGAAATTTTGGTACTTTTCGGATAACTTTCATATTCTGATGAATAGTGAAAATTACTAAATTTTAATTAAAAACAACTTTTTTAATCAAAAAACTTAATAGTAAAAAATTATTAATATGAGTGGTTTTAAAGTATATTTATAATATATTTTTACAATTTAATACAATGTTGGTCATTGGATGTAATTTCACATTTAAACCAGACATAAACAAGTGTCAATCTTTTGATACTTATTATCTCTTAAAAACACGCTATTTGTTTTGACGACGGGAATTAATTTTTAAATTAATTAATGTAACTAATATGTTTGGAATTTGGTAAAATAGACATCATTTTTGAATTCATAATATCAAATATAGCTTAGGCCTAATTTTTTGTATTTTTCTGGAAACGTTCATTTTTTGATGAATAGTGAAACCGCTAAGTGGTAGTTAAAAAACTGATTTTTTCAAAAAACTTAATTTTACCGCTTCTGTGAGTGGAATTTCGAAAATCCGAGAGACACGGTTAATATCAAGGACTAAAATGTGTTTCAATGAGATGAAAATAATTTTTGGTGAATAGAAACTTTTTACTTTTTTTTACCACGGTTAAAAGTAAATAGGGTAATTAAGGATAAAAATGATATTATTATTACCCTAACACATGTCCTAATTCTATTGGATAAGTGTAATTCGACCAAAAACAACCTTAGTAATAAAATATGACCATTTAAGCCCACTTGGATTAGATTAGGACATTTATTATTAATTTATTTAAAGAAGGGTTAAAATAGTTAAAATCAAAGTTTAATAAGTATATTATTTTTAATATAGGGTTATACATAAGATAAATTAGACTATAAATATTCATTAGAAAGATAAATCTATTTAATACATTATGGTATTTTAATTATAATTTTTAGACATTAAATAATTTAATTTATTTATGACACAAAAATGATGCAGTAATTATCTTATTAATGAAATATTGATATAATTGATGTTATAAATACCCAAATAAATGTAATTTGAGACTTTTTATGAATTAAACTAATTTTATAGGTTAATATGACATGTTAGTATTTATGTTATTAACTTTTTTAGAACTAATAATTTTGTTATGATTTTTACAAAAATCAATTACCAAATAGTGTCAAAATTGACATAAAATAGGTTTTAAAAACAAATATTATATTATTAATTGTTATTATATTCCTTAAAATATAAGGTTAGGACAAATGACTTAGATAAGGTTATATATATTAATAATAATCAACTTGGGGTTCTTTTGGATTTATATAGTAAGTTTATTAACCTTATAGTATAAGAAAACAAGAAGACACGGTAAAAATTAAATTATCTAACTTAAAGTTAAATCTAAATGATAAGGTTATAATTGATACCTAAACTTGTCTAAATTCTATTTTATGAGATTATTTCGACCCATACCTACCTTATCTTCGAAATAAATCAATTTGGAACTATTTAAAACCGAATTTGGCTTTATAATAAAATAATATTTTTAGTTATTCCAAAGGTTCCCCTCTCCTCCCTTATAAAAGGGCACCTCCTCCCTCTCCTCCTCACAAAAATTTGAGCCTTCAAGCTCGGCCAAACCCTGCCCATTTCACTTACCCACTTCCCTAGAATCATCATAGAGGTTCTGGTCTTCTTCAAAGACCAACCCTAGTGCCCTAAGAGGAGGTTAAGAAGAGGCGCGTCAAAAAGAGGTAATATCCATTACCGATCCTTTCCAAATTCTTTCTTCTTCAATTTCTTATTCTTTAGTTGTTTCATTATTAAGTAATAACATCAGTATCACTCATATACTGATATGTTGTTATAAGTATGAAACAACCCTATTTCACCATCTATCCATCCTACGGAAAACGAAATCACCGCGCGTGCGTACGTACGGAATACCGTCTCCACGCCGTGGTGGAATCTATTTTCCACCACCACCTTACTTGGATGGGTATAATGGTGTAAATAATGTCTATATATGATTATTGTAAAGTGATATTGATTCTGAAATAGTATATATATACTCCAATACAATTCCACAATCATGGGAACGATATCATCGCTCGTGCGTACGTACGGAATACCGTCTCCACGATGTGATGTGACTCGTTCTACATGATATTCATTGCATAATGATTATAAAAATGAATTGAATGAATTAATATGATATATATTACCCTAATACCATTCTATAAATGAGGTATCTATAACCTAAAAATAAAAATAATAGTTTATTCGACAAAACACGCATAAGAACAAAAAGTAATAAACACCCGAATAACAAGTAATAATGAAATATTACCAATAAGAAGCTAAGAATATGACCATATATGATATAATAAAAATATTTATGATTCTGGAATAAGTCAATAACATTATTTAAATCATTATACAGGAGGTTTGGACACTTACAAATCAAATTGGACCTAAGGTAAGAGAAATATCACAATCTCATTTTTATCCGAGATTGTTTATACTTTGGTATTTACTGGGGTGTATTTTATAATCCACATCCATGTTCCCTAAATATGTAATATTGGTTTCATCCACTTACAATAGTTTAAATCCAATTTTACCCTTCGGTGAGTTTTTAGTAAAATATATGAAAGGAATCTTTTGTCATTTTTCGTATGAGGTACTTTTTGACTTTTCTGACAAAAGCACGAGAAGAATGTTTTTTTAACTTATACGACATGAATGGATTTTTAAAACATTATTTCCAAGAAGATTCATTTACAAGTTTTAAAGTTTATTTTTAATCAACTTCTTTTAGTTTAAAATTTTATGATATGTTAAGAAAGGAAAAATGTTTTTGAGGTAGAAAGGATATTTTCCTCAAGAATGGAGTTCAAGTGTTTTATCAAAATTATTTTCCATCTAAGATAATAAAGGGTTCTGTTTCTATCCCTATTTTTACATTGATTTGATTATGTTATGATGGAATTATTTTTATGATGTCCTTTTATCTTATATGGATTATGTTATGATGGCATGATGTTTAAGATTCCCATTTTTATTACATGGGTTATGCTATGATGTATGGTTTATGATTTTGTGGAACACATAAGAATGGTATCATTATGAGATGGGTGGGACCTATATCTCCCTCCAATGCATTGGGTAAAGATTTTATATCTCATGAGATAGACATGGCTGGAACGGTAGGTTATACCGGTTCAGTGAAACATGACTGAAACGAGGAGTGAACTCGGTTCAGAAAGGGACTTTTTTCCACTAAGATAGTCATGGCAATGAGTTTTGACTAATAAGAAATGATTCTCTATTATTATGTGTGTATGACCCAAAGTTTCATGTTTTATGTTATGATTACGGGGATTAAATTTCACTACTATGATTTATCCCATGTTATGAAATTATGATATCTTTTGCAGGTTAAGATTTCCAAAAGATATGTTCTTATGAATATGATGTGATGGATATTTATTTTGTTTACCCTTAATGAGCATTTGATCTCACCATTTTATGTTTTCTTTTCCCCAGGGTATAAATAAAGGATTTAGGTTTTGAAAAAAAGAAGATCTTAATGGGAGATGTTGAAGATCTTTCACCACGATTAGAAGATTATATTCCGAGTTTCCAAAGACAGTAAACTATTACGGTCCTTGTGTGTGTGTTTTTGTTATGTACTAAGTATTCCACAAAAGTAATGTAATGTCTATGTACGTTAATCTTAGGGTCTCTACAGTTGGTATCAGAGGAAAGGTTTAGTCAACCTTTGGAAACTAGGATACGAAAACGTTAGTGAGATCCCTAGAGATATTTCTAAGGTTTGTCTAGGGATGTCCCTAAGGATAAGTATATATATAGGATATAGTCCTAGAACTATGGTAACAATATTATAATTTAACCTAAGATGTTAGATATTGAGGTTACTCCCACTTTACTATGTTTTTTTCCCTAGCATGTTTTTTTCCTCTCACACTATTCTTTTTGGGATTTAGAAAATGGCTGGAAACAGGAAGATTCACGATAATGGAGGATATGACGGACAATGGAATGATATTCTTCTTGAGAAACCAAATGAAATGGGATTTGGAAGTCCAAACATCATGATTATGCCGAATCAACAATCTCATAATATGATCAATAAACTGAAATTTGGTAAGTTTCCTGACTCGGCTAATAAGAGAAAGATGGAGTTTCATGATGATCATAGAGGAAAGAAAGTTCAATTTCCCCTATGTAAATCATGTGGGAAGAGGCATCAAGGAGAATGTTTCAAAGGAACTGGAAGATTCTTTGGATGTGGAAAAGAAGGACACAAAGCCAGTAAGTGCAAAGGAAAACTTTCAGTTAACACCATGGATGAGGATAATGGTATTGCTACAACATCAACAATGGTTAAATGTTTTAAATGTGGAATGAACGGGCATTATGCAAACCAATGCCCTAAGGGAAAGTCTCATGAAGAGAATCAGTATGGTCGTATGGGAAGTATTTATGTTGTTGATGATGAAGAGACTACAAATGATATGTTATATGAAAGAATTGTTGAAGCTCAGTCAATGGTTTAAGAAGGTAGTGGAATGATATCATGTTTATCAAGTGTAATGTTGTATAAGTAATCTAATGGTACTATGGAATAAAGAGACATCTAAGGATTGTTACACTGTTGTCTTTCCTTGAGTTTTGAAAGTGTATGATTAATGGTACTAGTATCCATGAAAGGTTATTCAGATATTTTTGGAATGTAGATGATATGCGCATAATGAAGGGATAAGGAGAAAATTAAATGTTTGATAGTATTCATGAGCTCATGACTGATATAAGGAGAAGGTTATATCATGGTTTGAGTATAAATAATTTTGAGGATTTTGGTATGTGGAAAGTGTTAACTTTTAACTGCATTCATGTTTTCACTAAGGCTCAATGGGTATTCATTCTTCAAGAGAATACATGATTAAGGTATTCACATGTTTGTAATTTGACTAACAAGATATATCTTATGATATATGGGGGATAAATTATGGAATTCACGTGATTGTTATGTGACATTTCAAGTAATCATTTTCTTATACTATGAGCTTGGACCGAAGTATTTAAGATAAGCCTAAATATTGGAATGGATTATGTTGAACATAAGTTAGTATTGTTTAAGGATAGAGCTTTTTTTTCGATATTATTGATAGGATGTTATAGTAATGTAGTTTTAGAAAAAGGACAACCTGCAGGACTAGCGATAGCCCATCACGTCGGACAAGGCTGTGGGAATCGAACCCACAACCGAAGTGCGACTGGCCTTTATCGCCTACCACTGGCCTACAGGAAGTCCCTGGTTAGTAAAAAACTAGATTTATTTTATTAAGCGGTATGATATATGATGTATAAGTTCATTTTTGGAATTGTATATGATTAACCACACCATAGATGGACTTATGTATATTTGATAAATTTTGCTAACCTTTTTCTTGAAACCGATGGAATGACCCATAATTCTATCACATGATCTGTTAGAACATTACAAATAACAAATTCAACTTCATTTCTTTAAGAGATGAAGCGGAAATTGCTCAAAGAATGAACAACAGTGAGATAGTTCGAAAATCAAGAAAGTATTTCTTCTAATTCAAAATTTTCAACTTTAGGGAAATGATATTGAAAACCAAAAATGTTGTCCTAGTGCTCTTATATCTGACGAATCAGATGGTACCTTATATCATCACAAATATATGACTTTGTGATTGCTGGATTTTCCATAGCCATGTTCTCTACCACTCTCCATCAGAACATGATGGTTAGATTTCTCTTCCATATCCATATTTTCACCTATGTGGAAACCCAGTGATTAGTTTAATTGGGTAACCGTTACGTTTCATACTTTTTTTTAAAGATTGGTTTCGGTATTCCTTTTTACGATGTGGGTTTCTATTAAACAAACTTTCGAGTAGTAAACCATTTATAACCCGACGAATTTTGAGGGCGAAATTCATTTTAAGGGGGGTAGAATGTAACACCCCGAGATTTTATGAAAAATATTCTTTTTAATTTCATTAATTTCTTGTGTTGTACGCTACACCAAAAGAAGCTTGCACAACACGCATCCTTGACTTGCCTTGCATTACACGCAATCGTGACCTTCCTCGATAGTGTGTGTAGTACGCAATACCGAGTTTCACTAAACAATGATATGATATTAAAATATTATTAAAACTAGCCGTTATGAATAGTAATAAACACTTTTTGAAATTTTGTAAATTTTATTTTTTGAAATTAAATTCATTTTTGGATTCGGAATATCGAAATTATCTTAGGGTGAAATTTTGGTACTTTTCGGATAACTTTCATATTCTGATGAATAGTGAAAATTACTAAATTTTAATTAAAAACAACTTTTTTAATCAAAATAATTAATAGTCAAAAATTATTAATATGAGTGGTTTTAAAGTATATTTAGAATATATTTTTACAATTTAATACAATCTTGGTCATTGGATGTAATTTCACATTTAAACCAGACATAAACAAGTGTCAATCTTTTGATAGTTATTATCTCTTAAAAACACGCTATTTGTTTTGATGACGGGATTTAATTTTTAAATTAATTAATGTAACTGATATGTTTTGAATTTGGTAAAATAGACATCATTTTTGAATTCATAATATCAAATATAGCTTAGGCCTAATTTTTTGTATTTTTCTGGAAACATTCATTTTTTGATGAATAGTGAAACCGCTAAGTGGTAGTTAAAAAACTGAATTTTTCATAAAACTTAATTTTACCGCTTCTGTGAGTGGAATTTCGAAAATCCGAGAGACACGGTTAATATCAAGGACTAAAATGTGGTTCAATGAGATGAAAATAATTTTTGGTGAATAGTAACTTTTTACTTTTTTTTACCACGGTTAAAAGTAAATAGGGTAATTAAGGGTAAAAATGATTTTATTATTACCCTAAAACATGTCCTAATTCTATTGTATAAGTGTAATTCGACAAAAAACAACCTTAGTAATAACATATGACCATTTAAGCCCACTTGGATTAGATTAGGACTTTTATTATTAATTTATTTAAAGAAGGGTTAAAATAGTTAAAATCAATGTTTAATAAGTATATCATTTTTAATATAGGGTTATACATAAGATAAATTCGACTATAAATATTCATTAGAAAGCTAAAGAGATTTCCTACATAATGGTAGTTTAATTGTAATTTTTAGACATTAAATAATATAATTTATTTATGACACAAAGATGATGCAGTAATTATCTTATTAATGAAATATTGACATAATTGATGTTATAAATACCCAAATAAATTTAATTTGAGACTTTTTATGAATTAAAATAATTTTCTAGGTTAATATGACATGTTAGTATTGATTTTATTAACTTTTTTCGAACTAATCATTCTGTTATGATTTTTACAAAAATCAATTACCAAATAGTGTCAAAATTGACATAAAATATGTTTTAAAAACAAATATTATATTATTAATTTTTATTATATTCCTAAAAGTCTAAGGTTCGGAAAAATTACTTAGATAATGTTATATATATTAATAATAATCAACTTGGGGTTCGTTTGGCTTGATATAGTAAGTTTATTAACCTTATAGTATAAGAAAAAAAGAAGACACGGTAAAAGTTAAATTATCTAACTTAAAGTTAAATATAAATGATAAGGTTATAATTGATACCTAAACTTGTATAAATTCTATTTTATGAGATTATTTCGACCCATCCCCACCTTAGCCTCGAAATAAATCAATTTGGAGCTATTTAAAACCGAATTTGGCTTTATAATAAAATAATATTTTTAGTTATTCCAAAGGTGCCCCTCTCCTCCCTTATAAAAGGACACCTTCTCCCTCTCCTCCTCACACAAATTTGAGCCTTCAAGCTCGGCCAAACCCTGCCCATTTCACTTCCCCACTTCCCTAGAATCAGCCTAGAGGTTCTGGTCTTCTTCAAAGACCAACCCTAGTGCCCTAAGAGGAGGTTAAGAAGAGGCGCGTCAAAAAGAGGTAATATCCATTACCGATCCATTCCAAATTCTTTCTTCTTCAATTTCTTCTTCTTTAGTTGTTTAATTATGAAGTAATAACATCAGTATCACTCATATACTGATATGTTATTATAATTATGAAACAACCCTATTTCACCATCTATCCATCCTACGGAAAACGAAATCACCGCGCGTGCGTACGTACGGAATACCGTCTCCACACCATGGTGTAATCTATTTTCCACCACCACCTTACTTGGATGGGTATAATGGTGTAAATAATGTCTATATATGATTATTGTAAAGTGATATTGATTCTGAAATAGTATATATATACTCCAATACAATTCCACAATCATGGGAACGATATCATCGCTCGTGCGTACGTACGGAATACCGTCTCCACGATGTGATGCGACTCGTTCTACATGATCTTCATTTCATAATGATTATATAAATGAATTGAATGAATTAATATGATATATATTACCCTAATACCATTATGAAAATGAGGTATCTATAACCTAAAAAGAAAAATAATAATTTATTCGACAAAACACGCATAAGAACAAAAAGTAATAAACACCCGAATAACAAGTAATAATGAAATATTACCAATAAGAAGCTAATAATATGACCATATATGATATAATAAAAATATTTATGATTCTGTAATAAGTCAATAACATTAGTTAAATCATTATACATGAGGTTCGGACACTTACGAATCAAATTGGACCTAAGGTAAGGGAAATATCACAATCTCATTTTTATTCGAGATTGTTTATACTTTGGTATTTACTGGGGTGTATTTTATCATCCACATCCATGTTCCCTAAATATGTAATATTGTTTCCATCCACTTACAATATTTTAAATCCAATTTTACCCTTCGGTGAGTTTTTAGTAAAAGATATGAAAGGAATCTTTTGTCATTTTTCGTATGAGGTACTTTTTGACTTTTCCGACAAAAGTACGAGAAGAATGTTTTTTTTAACTTATACGACATGAATGGATTTTTAAAACATTATTTCCAAGAAGCTTCATTTACAAGTTTTCAAGTTTATTTTTAGTCAACTTCTTTTAGTTTAAAATTGTATGACATGTTAATAAAGGAAAAATGTTTTTGAGGTAGAAAGGATATTTTCCTCAAGAATGGAGTTCAAGTGTTTTATCAAAATTATTTTCCATCTAAGATAATAAAGGGTTCTGTTTCTGTCCCTACTTTTACATTGATTTGATTATGTTATGATGGAATTATTTTTATGATGTCCTTTTATCTTATATGGATTATGTTATGATGGCATGATGTTTAAGATTCTCATTTTTATTACATGGGTTATGCTATGATGTATGGTTTATGATTTTGTGGCACACATAAGAATGGTATCATTATTAGATGGGTGGGACCTATATCTCCCACCAATTCATTGGGTAAAGATTTTATATCTCATGAGATAGACATGGCTGGAACGGTAGGTTATACCGGTTCAGTGAAACAGGACTGAAACGAGGAGTGAACTCGGTTCAGAAAGGGACGTTTTCCACTAAGATAGTCATGGCAATGAGTCTTGACTAATAAGAAATGATTATCTATGATTATGTGTGTATGCCACAAAGTTTCATGTTTTATGTTATGATTATTGGGATTACATTTCACTAATATTATTTATCCCATGTTATGAAATTATGATATCTTTTGCAGGTTAAGATTTTCAAAAGATATGTTCTTATGAATATGATGTGATTGATATTTCTTTTGTTTACCCTTACTGAGCATTTGAGCTCTCCCTTTTATGTTTTATTTTCCCCAGGGTATAAATAAAGGATTTAGGTTTTAAAAAAAAGAAGATCTTTTTGGGAGATGTTGAAGATCTTTCACCACGATTAGAAGATTATATTCCGAGTTTCCAAAGACACTAAACTCTTACGGTCCTTGTGTGTGTGTTTTTGTTATGTACTAAGTATTCCTCAAAGGTAATGTAATGTCAATGTACGTTAAGATTAGGGTCTCTACAGACACTATCCATTTATCATCTAGATGGAGAGGCCGGTCAATGGTGGGATTTGATTAAGAATACCATGAAAAGGTAGGAATTTGAAGAGATGGAATGAGAAGACTTTAAGATAATGTTTCTTTACAAGTATTTTCCAAGAACTCTTCGCACAAAGATAAATAGATAATTCATAGAGCTAAATAAAAAGACGGATAATTTTTCACAACCTATGAAGTTAATTTCACAAGCCTTTCAAGTTATTATTCGGGTTTTGTTATCAATAATGAGAGAAAAATTGATAGATTATTTAGTGGATTAAAACCACACCTTATAAAGGATCTTGAAATTCCAGACTTTGGGAGTTATGAAGATGTTATTCGGTGTGATATCAAAGTGGAGATGGAGTTTGGAGAATGGTACCATGTCTATGGTGATAATAAATTAAAGATGGAGTTTCAAGTCGGAGGATCTAATGAAAAAGGTGGGAAGAAAACTCAACGACCTGCATGCCAAAAATGTGGGAAGTTGCACCACAGGAACATCCTCAAAGGGATAGGGAAGTGCTTCAATTGTGAGAAATAAGGAAACCATGCTCAAGAGTGTTGAAAGGATGTGAAAATGAAGGATAATGTAGAAAAAAAAGGAGAGAACCACCCATGGTTCAATGCTACAACTATAGGGAGCTAGGGCACTATGCAAGCTAGTGCACTAAACCCTGAGTTCTCAAGGTTAATCAACATCAACAGCCACCAAATCCAAAGGAACAAGGTAATGCTTATTCCATCACTAATGCATATGTGAATAATGATAATGAAGTCATACAATGTACACTTTATATTAACTAAATAATGTAAAAGGTATTATTTGATTTTGGTTCTACGCATTCCTTTATATCTTGAATGTTTTCTAGAACTATATAATCGAATCCCCAAAACCATGAAGTAGCGATATCTTTAAAAACAAAAAGTGGTGAAATCATTGCAACCCATGTTTTTGAATTTTCTCCTGTTAGCGTATGTGGTAAGATTCTTCGAGTGAATCTTGTAATACTTCCCTTAGTGGAATTTGACGCTATAATGGGAATGGATTGGCTCTCATTATATATAGAGTATATCAATTGTCAGGAAAAGGAAATATCTTTTCATATTCTAAACCGTCCCTTGCTCCTATACATATGCAAGGAAGATAATGAATCTTCTTTGAAAAATCCTTCAATGGTGTTGGTGTTGATTCCCTGTAAAGAAGCATACCTCACATAAATGGTTGATTCAAAGGAAAGTGCCAACCTTGAGGAAATACTCATCATGAGGGAATACAGTGATGTAATTCCCAAAGATTTACCCAGAATTCCCCCAGATCATGAGGTAGAGTTCTCAATAGAACTCATACCCTGAGCTACTCCTACCTAAAAATGTCCCTATAGGATGGCTCTAATCGAACTGGAAGAGTTATAGAAGTAGCTGCAAGAGCAACTGGACAAAGGGTTCATATGCCCTAGTGCATCACCTTGGGGTGCACTAGTGGTATTTGTGAAGAGGAAGGATGGAACAATGCGATAGTGTATCGACTATCGGGAACTCAACAAGATCACCATATAGAAAAAGTATCCTCTTCCAAGGATTGATGACTTGTTCGATCAGTTAAGAGGAGCTCAATACTTCTCAGAGGTGGATCTTCATTCTGGATATCATCAGTTAAGGGTAAAAAAGGAAGATATTTAGAAGACTACCTCCCATACAAGGAATGGGCACTATAAGTTTCTGGTGACGCCCTTCTGACTTACTATTTACCCTTCAATATTCATGGACTTGATGAATAGATTCTTAAGACATTACCTTGACAAATTTTCGGTAGTTTTTATTGATGATATTCTCATCAAATACAAGAGAAAGGAGGAACATGAAGAACATCTAAGACTTGTGTTGGCGACATTGAGAAAGGAGAAGTTGTATGCCATGTTAAGAAAGTGCGACTTTTGGATGAATCAAGTCACATTCTTGGGACATGTGATCACAAGTGAGGGAATTTATGTGGACCGTTCGAAAACAAAGGAGATTGAGCAATGGCCTAGGCCCTTTAGTGTCACAGAAATCCGTAGTTTTCATGGATTAGGTGGGTACTACCGACATTTTTTGAGAAATTTATCACGATTATCAATCCCACTAACTAAGTTAACAAGGAAAAGGGTAAAGTATGTCTGGACAGAGGAATGTGAGGGAAGATTCAAGGTGCTAAATAGAAGACCGATCACTGCACCTGTACTCACAGTACCGAAAAGTGGAGAAAGATTTCTGATATACAGTGATGCTTTAAAGAAATGCTTGGGTTGTGTACTAATGAAAAAAGGACAATGTGATAGCCTATGCCTCATGATAGTTTATGATCCATGATA
Source organism: Viscum album (assembly GCA_963277665.1). Taxonomy (NCBI): domain Eukaryota; kingdom Viridiplantae; phylum Streptophyta; class Magnoliopsida; order Santalales; family Viscaceae; genus Viscum; species Viscum album. The sequence continues at coordinate 1,331,741,363 of OY728150.1, forward strand.
AAAACTACAAAACTCAGGATCTAGGATGGCAGCCATGATTTTTTCCTTGAAAATCTGGTGGCACTACCTTTATGGTGAGAAGTGTGACATATACATCGACCACAAGAGCCTAAAGTATATATTCACACAAAAGGAGCTCAACATGAGTCAAATGAGATGGTTAGAGCTAATCAATGATTAAGATTTCTCTATTCACTATCATCTTAGAAAGGAAAACAAGGTAGTTGATGCTCTATGTAGAAAATAACCTTCTACTCTATCTATGTTACGGATTGAGAGAGACCCTATATTCTTGGATATGCACATGATGGATTTAGAAATCATAAGGGAAGAGGATAAATCATACCATACCCAAATGATTGTGCAACCATCCATCCAAAATATTATTATGTAAGCACATAGGGATGATATAGAGATACAAAAGAGGGTGAATGCAGAAAAGAAGAGAAGCTGCAAGAGTTCCATATAGACGACGATGGTGTGATTCGGTTTGGAATGCATATTTGTGTGCCATCATCACTCGGGATAAAGAAGGAGTTATTAGACAATGCACATATCTCAAAATTCTCTATCCATCCTAGGAGTACCAAGATGTACTGTGATATCTGAGAACACATCTGGTGGGATAACATGAAGAAGTATATTTCGGAATATATATCTCGGTTCTTGGTATGTCAACAAGTTAAATCATAGTGAAAAAAGTCCAAATGGAGGATGAAACCATTGACTATACCCATGTGGAAATGGGAGAATGTCACTATGGACTTTGTAACGGGACTCTCGATGACATTGAAGGGAAATAATGCGATATGGGTTGTGGTTGACTGACTCACCAAGACTTTCCATTTTATCGCTATTCGGGAATATCTCTCACTTGAACAACTAGCAAGGGTATATGTGAAGGAAGTGGTGAGACTACATTGTGTTCCACTCTCAATTGTCTCTGATTATGATCCAAGGTTCACATCTAAATTCTATATTATCCTTCAACATGCTTTGAGTATTGAATTAAATTTCAGCACTGCCTATCACCTTCAAACTGATGGCCAATCTGAAAGTACTATTTAGACGCTTGAAGATATGCTAAGAGACTGCTCTCTAAAATTAAAAGGTGGATGGGATCAACATCTCCCATTAGTTGAGTTATCATACAATAATAGCTTCCACTCAATTATTCAGATGGATCCATATGAAGCTCTATATGGAAAGAGATGTAGAACTCCAACCTATTGGGATGAAGTTGGAGAACGAAAGCAACTTGGACCCGATCTTGTGCAAGAGATGATAGAGAAGGTTCAAGTCATCCAAAAACACATCAAAGCTACTCAATGTTGGAAGAATATCTTTGCTGACAACCGTATAAGAGACTTGGAGTTTGACATTTGGGATAAAGTCTTCCTTCGAATATCACCATGGAAGAGAGTCACGTGGTTTGGAAAGAAAGGGAAGTTAAGTCCAAGGTACATTGACCCCTTTGAGATCCTTGACCACATAAGAGTTGTGGCCTATCGGCTTAAACTTACACCAAATATGGCTCAAGTTCATTATGTGTTTCATGTATCACTCTTGAGAAAGTAAATACATTATCCCTCACATATATTGAACTCATAGGTGGTATAGCTGGAAGATGATCTCTCCTATGAGGAGTAGACAACAAAGATTCTAGATAGGAGAGATAAGGTTCTATGCAACAAGACAACCCAACTTTTCAAAGTGTTTTGGATGAACCATAAGTTTGAAGAAGCTACTTGGGAACTAGAAGAGGCGATGAAGGAGAATTACCCTAACCAATTTGTGTAAAGTGAAATTTTGAGGGTGAAATTTCACAAGGGGGGGGGGGGAGAATGTACGGCCCAATGTTTTTCAATGGAAATTCCCTTCTTATAAATATCTCATAAAATCACATGAAAACACAAAATAATGAACTACTAAGTTCTAAGTGACCTTTAAACATATGCTTTCCACTTCTGTGTTTGGAATTTCGATAATCTGACATACACAGTTGTGATCAGTAAGTTGTTTGGAGTCCAATAAGAAAAACATAATTTTTGGGGAATATTAACCTACCCTTATGAATAGTAACATACCCTTATGAATAGTGATTTACCCTAATTAATAGTAAACTTACCTATGATAATATATAAATAATATTCAAGTTTAAAGTATGATATACCAAAATTTTAGAATAAGTAAATGAATGTTTTAAAAGTGGTTTTTGATAATAAATTATGATTATAATTTAATATTAAAATAATAATATTTAGAAAATTATTTTTGAAAAATGGAATTAATTTTTGGATTCTACACGATGAAAAATGGTTGGGGTGAATTTTTGGGATTTTTCTGAAATACTTGAATTTTTATGAATAGTAAAATACCATAATTTACAAAATAAGCTAAATAAGCAAATTATAAAGTCATGCATGATGTTATGATAATGTAAGACCAATTGCTTTGGGATCACATGATAACATTACTATTCTTGATCATGGAAGACTCACTATTTCTTATCTTGTGGGGAAATAATAAATTAATGAATTTTATATTGAGAAATCCCCTCTCCCCTCCACTATAAAAACCACCCTCCACACCCTCATTTCCTCACACCTCTAAAACTTCAATCCTTTTCTAAACTCTACCCAAGAATCCTTCCTAGCCCCTCCCCCATTTCCAAGAGCTTATGGGCTTATCAAAAGGCCAAGCCTAGTTCCCTTAAGGAGGATCGCAAGAGGAGGATTCAAGAGGTAATTTCCCTTCCTCTTTCCTTTAATTTCTTTTCAATTTCAAGTTCTTTTCTTATTATCTCCCCACCTGTCTTCATACACATGGTATGGTAACTCCATTATCATACATATAATATAATTTTATGATACTAATGGGATATTATTCAATCCAATCCCCTTCTACTCTTCCTTTTATTTTATAAAAGAAAATGTTGTTCGTGAGGTGTTAATCTATCACCTTCAAGAACGACATGTTTTATTTTTCCATTTCTACCTTCAGATCCGGTCATAAAACCATTTTTATGGTTGAACCAGAATATTTTATATGTATTATTATATATTTAATTTTATGTAACTAACTTATGTACATATTACTAAATGATTAAACAAAACTAGTTCCTTGTGGTCGAAAAACCATCCAAATTAACTCAAACAGTCATAATTTAATTCTTATCTAATGATTCATCCACATGGTATATAATATAATTCATTATAATATCATTTAAAGTTACGTAATATCATTAATAACATGATATATCAGTTCTGGTTGTTTATCCATGTTCTACCTGAACTTCAATTTATGAATACCAGTGAACCACTCAAGAAAAACCATAAAAACAAACATTCCCGACCAATTTTTTTAAACTCTATAACTCATCCAAAGGACCATAATATTACTTAATAAAACCATAATGAACCATATTATTGTATAAAAGTTTTTTTAATTGTCAATTAATGAATCTAATGTGATTATACTGTACATTAATGCGAAGGAAGCATTCAAATATAAGGTAAGAGAAAACTCTCGAACCCAACATTCTTTCTTCGGGTTCTCCCTCTTTCACTCCATTTTTTGGTATGATTACTCCTTAAAAATAAATTTTCCATCATTATCTTACCTATTTTGGGATATACATATTCTCCACTAGATTTTATGTCAAACACAATGTTTTCCAAAAGAACTCTTTTTAAAAAACACACCTTTTACTTCTCACAAAAGGTGGATGGTTCTTGAATCAAGTATGTTATTCCCGTTTTCTTTTGGTAACCAAAATTTCACGAATATGTTCTTATGAGATTAAACCCATTAATTTTAATGGGTTATTTATGTTAATTTTTTATATATTTTAAGTGTGTAATTCATGATAATGATAATGTTATGATATGACGGGTTCGCCCGAAATTATACAACGCTCCAATGCATTGGGTAAAGTGATGAATTTAATCTGTAAAAGTGAAATGATGTGTGGACATGATGCTAGAATTGTTCACAAGTATGTGTGGTAGTTAACCACTAAGTCATTATGTTTCATTTTTATGCATTTCCACCTTTCAAGTCTTTTATTAATGATTCCTCTCATGTTCATGATCCTTTACCTATGTTATGATTATGCTCACCCCTTGATATATTGTTCTTATCTATCTTATTACTGGGATTTTAGCTCACCCCTTTCGATGTATATTCTCAGTTTACTGCATTTACTAAGGACATGTCAAGTTAAAATAATAATCTATGGGAGAATAAATTAAAAAAATGTTTACGCTTTATGTTGTAACTGTCATGAATGGTCCTAGTTTTCCCAAGACAATAAACCTTTGGATACTATATGTGTAATACTATTATGTTGTTTATATTTAAAATGATGTAATAGTAATGTAAGAAATTTCTAGGTTTCTATACTCTTCCTCTTATCCATGCTCTATTTTTTGGTGTTTTATGTTGAGTCTTTAAATACTCTCGTAGTGTTTCATGTTTAGTTAATTGAATTAAGATGTTCGTTATGTTTGATTGTTCGTGTCATAAATTCTTTCTCATCTCGTGTTGTGATCTCAAATTTATAGAACTGGAGATGTAAATTTTGGGTCTAGATCCAAGTTAAGAAACCTGATTCAATCTAGAGATCTGAGCATCAATGCAATCACTATTTTATTCTTAGCCGTAGTAAACCGTGAATGTGAATTGGGGTGCACGTGAGTGTATCCTTGCACTAGATTGGATTAATACACTCTCAGCTTAATTCTTATCCCCTTACTGTCTCTAATTATCAAACAGAGAATCAAGATTGGTCGTGAAATTTGACGATCTCAGTAGGATCATTTTTTCCCTAGTGATGATTGATCGTACCACGATTCACTGTTTTATTCCACCCTTACACCGCTATTTTAAACTGGTTTTGTATTGAATATTCAAAATATAATAATAAATTGTACATACTATTTGATTCAATGAATTAATTTTTTTTACTATTTAATAGGTCAATTTTACTTGTTTAAGTGTTTACATTGTAGGAAGAGGTGATTTGGAGGGCCCATAATGGAAATCAAGCAAAACGGGCCAAACTGTGCAAGGGCCCAAGCATTTATGTGGACAGAAATAAATACTGTGGATACTAAGTTCATTAAATTGGGCTAAAAATTGGTTTATGAATTTAAAATTGTGTGGGATACATTTCTCTAGAAGACTAGGGATCCAAATTCGTCCATTTAAAGGCCCATAATAGGCCCACAATGTGAAACAGTTCTGGGCGAGCCAGATTAGATGACCCTTCTGTATTTGGGCCATAACATGGGCCTCGAAGATCCAATTGGTCTTATTCCACCTCCAATGGACAGATAACTTAAATCCCACCTCTACACCTCATTTCAAGTCATTTTCAATCGATTTGGTTAGTCAACCAGCTAGATAAAGATGGAGTAAAAATTCTGCCCTGAATAGTGACCTAGTCTCTTAGGCACTTGACTTATTTTGTAGAAAGTGTGATGTGTATGTTCGTAAAAACACCTCTCAATCCCATTCTCTCATGTTTCAAGACCAGGGGTGAAGGTGAGTCGAATTTGGGAGCTTATTTCACCCATTTTAGTCCTCTTTTCTCTCGTGTACTTCTATGTTTCTTAGTGATCAACTTGGGGGGTGTCCATTATTGTAATCCCGAGCTCCACATTTGTAATCTTCGTAAGGTAATTTAATTTCCAGATTTGTTGTCTATTTTTTTAATATTTATCTTCTGAATTTGTGTTTATTCTGGTATGATAAAATACAAATAAAAGGAACAAGAATCCTCATGCTTCCATGCATAACCCGGACCTTATGATGATTTGAGTGTGTATGCCTCTTTTCTCACCTCTTCTCTTTCATGAGTTTGCTTTTGGATTGACTTGTTTGATGATATACAGAAGTTATAACCCATGAATAGGCATGTTTTTTTATTGAGATAAATTTTTATAAAGACCCAAATCTGGACATCTCATCACGTTGTTGATGTGATGCCTTGATTGAGTTTGGTTCTTACATCGACATAGTTTTATTGATTATGAGCGGTCGTCGATAATCAATATCATTGATCGATCAAATCCAAGGTGGTAAACTAGTAAGAACTCACATAATACTGGTTTCAGTGGGTATAAAAACAATGAATAAATGATCCTTCCCATTCCCTTGAGAGCGATGATGGATTGAGCATCAAGGGGCACTTACCCGGGTTGGTCACGATTTCTCCAACCAGTTTCTCTCACTTAGTAGTATAATTTCAATTGATATTTTTAAATAATTGAACCCCCAAAAACTTAATTTAATTTCAATTTTTTTAACATAATCAGAACCTTCTTTTGAAATTAGTGATCTAAGGCTCCGTCGAGAGACGGCCTAGGGTTTCTGCTATACTGCAGAAATTCTAGTAAAAACGTAACCTCTAATTTGACGCGCTCGATAATGCGATCAAATTTTGGCGCCGTTGATAGGGATCCAAGATCATTTATTTCATTTTATTTATATATTTTACTTCTTAATTAGTATTATATTCAATATCCCCCCATTTTATAGTTTTTGTTTTTGTTTTTGTTTGTTTTTGTTTTTTTGTGTTCTTTCTCTCTCTCTCTCTCTTTTTCTTCTTCTGTTTTCTCTATCTCTCTAATTATGTAGTATAACATTCTATTTTATATAATCCTTTAATTTATTAAGTTTTTTTATTTTATTCAACTTCCATAAAACAAAAAAAAATTAAAAAAAACAAACAATCAATCAAATTGGACATTGTTGTTGCATGACAAGATCAGAAAAAGAAACACTACTCGAATTTGACCCTGAAATTGAAAAGTCACTCCAATCACAAATCAGGTCATCTAGAGTAGGAAAATAAATTAACATTTAGGAACCCCTTTTAGAACCTCAAGTTTTCCTAAAACAATCAAAAATTGAACCAAATCAAACCCCAGAGATCAAGGCTGGAAATAACTGAACATTAGAAGAACTGACCACCCCGGATGTGGAGTACCAACCTGTGTACATCCAATATCCTGAGGAAGCATCCAATTTTGAGCTATGATCTGGACTCATCCACCTCCTTCCAAAATTCCATGGTCTTCCAGGCGAGGACCCTCACAAACATCTAAAGGAGTTTCACATAGTGTGCTCCACCATGAAACCCCAAAATGTGTCTGAGGACCTCATTAAGTTTATGGACTTCCCTTTCTCCCTGAATGGTGTAGCCAAAGATTGGATATAATATCTTCCTACCATAGTTGGGTGATGGAATGACCTTAAGCGACTCTTTATAGAGATGTTTTTCCCTACCTCCCAAACTTCATCAATTAGGAAAGAAATTTGTGGAATTAGGCAGTTACAAGGAGAGACCCTTCATGAATACTGGGAGAGATTCAAAATACTTTGTTCAAGTTTCCCCCACCACCAGATTAGTGAGCAACTTTTAATTCAATACTTATATGAGGGACTTATCGCCTTGGATCGTGGAATGATTGATGCTACAGCTGGTGGTTCCCTAGTTGACAAAACTCCTTCTGCCACTCATGACTTAATAGCCAACATGGCTCAAAATGCACAACAATTTGGTACACGAGCTATTGCACCAACCTGAGGAGTTCATGAGGTAAGTCATTCATCCCTAGAACAAAGTTAGATAATAAATGTGATGATATGCATACCATTCTAAGGAAATTAGCTCAAGCACAAGGTAACTCACACTCTCGTTCTGTTCCATTACATTGTGGTATTTGTTCTGATAATACTCATTTTTCTGACCAGTGACCACAACTTCAGGATACATTTGAGTCTTGTGCTATAGTGTTCCCTGTGTGTCCATTCCAATAAGCACCACCGTTCAAGCAAGAACCATTCAGGCCAAATCCAAACCCCGGGTGGCAGGAACAACCACAATACCGACAAGGAGGAAACTCAAGCCACCCCAAGCAGAACTGGTATCAACAAATACAAGGTATGAAACCTTCTTATCCTCCAACATCTCAAAATAATCCTCATCCTCCTGAGTCTGAACCAGGCCTTGAGGATATGGTGAAGCAAATGGAAATCCAGAACCTCTAGTTCTAACAAACCACACAATCAGCTATTCAAGATCTGCGAACTCAAGTGGGGAAATTGGAAAGCACCATCGGTGAGATTAAGATGCAAGGTTATGGAAAACTACCATCCCAACCCATTTCCAATCCGAAAGACTAAGGTAATTTATGTGAAGTTACACTTCATAGTGGTAAAGAAGTTTCTCCTTCTACTGATTCTGTATAGCAGGTATGTCCCCCTCATGAAAACACTCTTTCCCAACCCTCAAAAATTTCATGTAAAAAAAACAAGACAAAAATGGTAATTGAATTGTCATTGATGATTCAAATAAACAATCCATTCCTCTTCCTTTCCCTCAAAGACTCTATAAATCTAAGATGAATTTTGATAATGAGATTGGAAAAGAAATAATGGGTACATTTAAAAAGGTTCAAGTATACATTTATTTTATTGGATGCAGTTAAACAAGCACCTAAATATGCCAAATTTCTTAGAGATTTGCAACCATAGAAGGAGGCTGAAGGGGAATGAGAGAGTCAAACTGGGAAGGAATGTCTCAAACTTAATTCAACCAGCAATTCAAACCAAATGCAAGGATCTGGGCACATTCACGATACCTTGTACCATAGGGTAGAACTTCTTTTCTGATGCTATGATAGATTTAGGTGCTTCTATTAATGTAATTCCTCACTCCATGTATACTTATTTTAAGGTTGGAGAGATTCAACCAATAGGTATTTTCATGAAACTTTCCAACTGAAGCACAACACACCCATCAGGAGTGGTCGAGGATGTCCTCGTAAAAGTTAAGAATCTCATCTTCCCTGCAGACTTTTACATTATTGAGATGGAAGATACCCGAACCCAAGGACATGCCCCTCTCATACTTGGGAGGCCATTCCTCAAAACAGCAAAGAAGATCATCAACATTCACAATGGTAGGTTTTACATGTAGTTTGGTGGAGAAAAGGTAAGTTTTTACATCCTTGAGGCTATGAAACACCCCGTTGAAGAGCAATCCACTCTTCCGATCTATTCTATGGAAGTGATATCTAATGATAAACACACACAAAATTCTATCCTCAACCCATCCTCTGATTTATTTTCCCCTTATTCACTCATGAATGATTTGAGTTTTGGTTCTTCTTTTGAATGTTGTGTGGGTTCAGAAAAATGTAAATTGTGTGCTTTAGTTGATGAGTGTGTTTATTCTGAGATACCCATGACTATCGATGATTATGCAAATCTCATTTCAATAGATTCTCTTTCCTTTGAGAATAAACATGAGCAGATAGATAGTTTCATGGACCTCACTCCCCCTAAATCCACTCCCTCAATCCAAAAACCCCCAGTGTTGGAATTAAAACCACTTCCATCAAATTTAAAATATGCCTTTCTTGAGGGTATTGACCAATTTCCCGTCATTATTTCCAATAACCTCTCTCAAAAGTAGGAATCAAAACTTCTTAATCTTTTGAGAGTGTGTAAAAAGATAATAGGATGGACATTGGATGATATTCCTGGGATTATCCAATCTATTTTTATGCACCATATAATTTTGGATGATGAGGCTAAGCCCGTAAGGCAGGCTCAACGCAGGTTGAATCCCACTCTCCATGAAGTTGTAAAATTGGAAGTCAGTAAATTACTTACTGCTAGGATCATTTATCCTATATTTGATAGTAAATGGGTTATCCCAGTTCAAATTGTGCCTAAAAAATAGGAATAACAGTTGTTTCAAATTAAAGGAATGAATTGGTTCCAATGCGTGTGCAAAACAGTTGTCGAGTCTGTATTGACTACCGTCGACTGAATCAAGCCACGCAGAAGGACCACTTTCCTTTACCTTTCATTGACCAAATGTTCAAATGAATGGCTGGTAAGTCCCATTATTGTTTCCTTAATGGATATTCGGGTTATTTCCAAATCCATATAGCCCCTAAGGATCAATAAAATACTACATTTACCTATCCATTCGGCACATTTGCATACATAAGAATTCCTTTTGGCCTATGTAATGCTTCTGGTACTTTTTAGCGATGTATGTTGAGTATTTTTTCTGAGTACCTTGAGAGATGTATGGAATTCTTTATGGATGATTTCATGGTTTATGGTTCTTATTTTTATGATTGTTTGGAAAACCTAGGTTTTGTCCTCCGCCACTGCATTGAAAAAGATCTTGTTTTAAATTATGAAAAATGTCATTTCACTGTTGAGAGGGGGATAATTCTTGGGCATATCATTTCAAATAATGGAATTCAAGTTTATAAATCTAAAATTGAACTAATTTTTCCCTTCCTTTTCTAAAATGTGTTCATGAGGTGCGGTCTTTCTTGGGTTATGCTGGTTTTTACCGCTGATTCATTAAAGACTTTAGTAAGATCGCACTTCCCTTATCTCGGTTAGTACAAAAGGATTCAGAACTTTTTTTTGATAAAAATTGGGAGGATGCTTTCAATTCACTAAAAATGAGTCTCACATCACCTCCCATCATCCAACCACCAAGGTGTGATCTGCCCTTCGAACTTTTCTGTGATGCCTCTAACTTTGCAGTTGGGGAAATTTTATCACAAAGGGTTGAGAAGTCCCCTCATGTCATTGCATATGCTTCACGTACCCTTGACCCTGCCCAAGGGAACTGCAAAAGCACTGAAAAATAACTTCTTTCTATTGTTTTTTCCTTGGAAAAGTTTTGTTCCTATCTCATTGGGTCAAAAATCATTGTCTTTTCTGATCATGATGACCTTCAGTTTCTCCTTAAGAAACCTGAAGTTAAGCCCCGCCTCATTCGGTGGATGATCCTCCTCCAGAAGTTTGACCTTGAGATTAGAGATAATAGAGGAGTGGAAAATGTGGTAGTTGACCACATTAGTAGGATTTCCCCACCACTGGACCATCATGTTGACACACCTCTCCTCATTGGATAATTCTTCCCTCATGAGAACCTTTGTGATGTTGTGGACCATACCCCATAGTATGCGGACATTGTGAATTTTCTAGCAACATCTAGGGTCACCACTGATTTTAGAACTTCAAAATCCCAGATACTTAAACATGATTCTTGATGGTACATTTGGGATGACCCATATTTTTGGAGGATCTGTAGTGACCAGGTTGTTCGTAGGTGTGTCCCTGACCATGAGTTCACCTCTGTTTTGAGCTTCTGCCACACATTGGCTTGTGGGGGCCACATTGGCTCTCAACGTACTGCTCGAGAGGTCCATGACTCCAGATTATACTAGCCAACATTTTATAGAGATGCCCATAGGTTTGGTAAATCATGTACTCGATGTCAATTCACAGGGAATATCTCCAAGAGGAATGAAATTCCCCAATATCCCATGTTATTCTATGAAATAATCGATGCACGGGGCATTGACATCATGGGGCCATTTCCAAATTCATTTGGCTCTGTGTACATCATACTAGCTATTGACTATGTTTCTAAATGGGTGGAAGCAAAGGCTACTAGGACCGATGACTTTCGAGTTGTTGTTGATTTTGTGAGGACCCAGATTTTCAGTAGGTTTAGTCTACCATGATTCATCATTAGTGACCAGGGTTCACATTTTTGCAACCGTAACATGAAAAAATTGCTTTGTAAGTATGGGGTTGTTCATAAAGTCTCCACTTCATATCATCCCCAAGCTAATGGACAAGCGAAAATTTCAAATCGGGAAGCTAAGCAAATCTTGGAAAAAATGGTACAACACAATAGGAAAGATTGGAGTTTGCGCTTGGATGATGCACTTTGGGCGTACCGTACAGCTTTTAAAACCCCAATCGAAATTACACCATACAGAATTGTGTTTGGAAAGGATTTTCACCTCCCAGTGGAGGTAGAAAACCATGCATATTGGGCTGTTAAACAATGTAATATGAACCTTTCAGATGTAGGTGATCAAAGAAATCTGCAGATTCAAGAGTTAGAAGAAATTTGACGTGATGCATATGAGAACTCCCAGATCTATAAAGATAAGAAAAAGGCTATTCATGATAGAATGATTCACCAGTGGAAGTTCCATATTAGTGAGAAGGTACTCATATACAATTCTAGGCTTAAGATCCACCCAGGTAAGATTCGTTCCTGGTGGCTCGGTCCTTATACTGTTACTAATGTTTACCCTTTTGGTGTAATACAGACTTTACATGAGCAGAGTGGACAAAGTATTACCGTCAATGGGCAGCGACTTAAACACTTCTATGAGGATTTTCCGAAGAATCCGGTGGAGGAAATCCACCTTCTCGACGCATCATACTAATAAAACACTCCAGGTTTTATCCTTCCTTCTCACATTCTTAATTATTTCTATGAGGAGACTGCACATTCTAGGTGTGGGGGGTGGATACATTCCTGGGTTAGTTAGGAATTTTCATCGTTTTCTCCTTCCTTCTCTTTTTAGCCTTCTTTATGGTATTTTCATTTTTCCCGATCAACAACTTCGAAGTTCCATGATTTGGTGACCATAAAGGGGGGAAAGTAAAAATACCATAACGAAGGCTAAAAAGAATATTTGTATGAATTTAACATCAGGGAGTGATTTTCTTTTTTAGTGAATTGTTTTTATATCAATGATATAAATGGTTGTATCTATGTGAAACCTTTGGGATGATTGATGCCCCTTGTGTGAGTAGTTTTTGGAAAAACTGTGTCACTAATATCTCCACAAAGTTTTGCACCAAACCACAAAGTGTGAATATTTCTTACTTAATATAAGGTAAATATATGTTAGTTTAATATTTTTCAGCTTTAAATGATATTTCCACACCATCATTCCTTATCCGATCTGTTTCATTACTGTACCGGATTGACCTATGCATGTGTACCTAATGTCTTACTATTGCATGCCCTCAAAAAAATTGTTTGTGTCTTGGGAAGGTCAAAAACCACTCCTCATCAACATTTGATCTTGTTATAACTATTGCAATTAGTGTCGTGAGGAGATCAAACAAGGGTTGAGAGATGAATGTGAGATTTCTTCCATATGCAACTTCTAAAAAAATAAATAAATGAGGGGAGTGATGAAATGTGCATCATATGGGGATATCTAGGTCGGGAGCTTCTGGTTTGACTTCTGGGAATACTTAAGTGAGTGGGTCTTGAAATATTATTGCAAAGGATGTAGGGTAGGTTCGGTGGACAAAATCATTTAAGCTGAGAAATGTTAAAATAGCCTATATTTATTGGATAACAAGTGGAAAGAATTGCATGGAACGGTTTTCAAACACACACATGGAGAGTTAGTTTCATGGTTATATTCTGAATTCCTTGCTCAATTTGGTATCATGAATCTTTTTTAATTTCACTATGATATGATTTATGAGTCATCTTTTTCTATTTTCACTAAGAAGAACTCCTTGGTGTGGTTCGTGCATTGATCACATTACTTTAAATAAAATTTCCTCAAATGTTAAATTTTCATGATTTTGGGAATATATATATGCATCATTTTATTTATATATGTGAATTTTCCTAGGAGTGCAAATGTTTAGGTGTGGGGGTGTGATCATACCATGATTCACTGTTTTATTCCACCCTTACACCGCTGTTTTAAACTAGTTTTGTAATGAGTATTTCAAATATAATAATAAATTGAAATTACTGTTTTATTCAATGAATTAATGTTTATTACTGTTTAATAGGGCAATTTCACTTGTTTAAGTGTTTACATTGTAGGAGGAGGTGATTCGGAGGGCCCATGATAGAAATCAAGCAAAACGGGCCAAACTGTGCAGGGGCGCAAGCATTTATGTGGATAGAAATATTTAATATGGATACTCAATGCATTAAATTGGGCTAGAAATTGGTTTATGAATGTAAAATTGTGTGGGATACATTTCTATAGAAGATGGAGTAAAAAGTCTTCCCTGAATAGTGACCTAGTCTCTTAGGAAATTGACTTATTTTGTGGAAAGGGTGATGTGTATGTCCATAAAAACACCTCTCACCCCCATTCTCTCATGTTTCACGACCAGGGGTGAAGGTGAGTCGAATTGGAGAGCTTCTTTCACACATTTTAGTTCTCTTCTCCCTCATGTACTTCTAAGTTTCTTAGTGATCAACTTGGGGGGTGTCCATTGTTGTAATCCCGAGCTCCACATTTGTAATCTTTGTAAGGTAATTTAATTTCCAGGTTTGTTGTCTATTATTCTTAATTTTTACCTTTTGAATTTGTGTTTATTCTGGTATGATCAAATACAAATAAAAGGAACAATAATCCTCATGCTTCCATGCATAACCCGGATCTTGTGATGATTTGAGTGTGTTTCCCTCTTTTCTCACCTCTTCAATTTCATGAGTTTGATTTTTGGATTGACTTGTTTGATGATATCCAGAAGTTATAACCCATGAATATGAATGTTTCTGTATTGAGATAAATTTTGAAAAAGACCCAAATCTGGACATCTCATCACATTGTTGATGTGATGCCTTGATTGAGTTCGGTTCTTACATCGACATAGTTTTATTGATTATGAGCGGTCAAGTGGGTATTAAATCAAGGAATCAATGATCCTTCCCATTCACTTGAGAGCGATGACAGATTGAGCATCAAGGGACACTTACCCGGGTTGATCACAATTTCTCCAACCCGTTTCTCTCACTTAGTAGTATAGTTTCAATTGCTATTTTAAAATCATAGAACCCCCATACACTTAATTTAGTTTCAATTTTTTTTAACATAACCCAAACCTTCTTTTTAAATTAGTGATCTAAGGCTCTTTTAAGAGACGACGTAGGGTTCCTGCTATACTGTAGAAATTCTAGTAAAAACTTAACCTCTAATTTGACGCGCTCGACAACGCGATAAAATTTTGGTGTCGTTTCCGGGGATCCAAGATCATTTCTTTCATTTTATTTATATATTTTACATCTTAATCAATACTCTATTCAATATCCCCAAATTTTATAGTTTTTGTCTTAGTTTTTTTTTGTTTTTTGTGTGTGTTCTTTTTCTCTCTCTCTCTCTTCTTCTTCTTTTTTCTCTATATATCTAATTCTGTAGTATAACATCCTATTTTATATAATCCTTTTATTTATTATATTTTTATTAATTTTATTCACCTTCCATAAAAAAACAAAAAAAAAAACAAAAAAAAAACAAACAAACAATCAAATTGGACATTGTGGTTGCATGACAAGATCTAAAAAAAGAACAGTACTCGAATTTGACCCTGAAATTGAAAGTCACTTCACTAAAAAATTAGGTCATCTAGAGTAGTAAAATCAAGTAACATTGAGGAACCCCTTTTGGAACCTCATGTGGTCCTAAACCAATCAAAAATTGAACCAAATCAAACCCCAGAGATCATGGCTGCAAATAACCGAACATTAAAAGAACTGACCACCCCGGATGTGGAGTACCAACCTGCATACATCCAATATCCTGAGGAAGCAGCCAATTTTGAGCTAAGATCAGGCCTCATCCACCTCCTTCCAAAATTCCATGGTCTTCCCGGTGAGGACCCTCAAAAACCTCTAAAGGAGTTTCACATATTATTCTCCACCATGAAACCCCAAAATGTGTCTGAGTACCTCATTAAGTTTAGGGCCTTCCCTTTATCCCGTGATGGTGTAGCCAAAGACTGGATATACTATCTGCCTACCATAATTGGGGGATGGAGTGACCTTAAATGACTCTTTCTAGAGAAGTTTTTTCCTGCCTCCCGAACTGCATCAATTAGGAAAGAAATTTTTGGCATTAGGCAGTTATAAGGAGAGACCCTTCATGAATACTGGGAGAGATTCAAAAGACTTTGTTCAAGTTTCCCCCACCACTAGATTAGTGAAAAAATTTTAATTCAATAATTCTATGAGGGACTTATCCCCATGGATCATGGAATTATTTATGTTTCATCTGGTGGTTCCCTATTTGACAAAACTCCTTCTGCCGCTTGTGACTTAATAGCCAACATGGCTCAAAATGCACAAAAATTTGTTACACACGCTATTGCACCAACCCGAGGAGTTCATGAGGTAAGTCATTCATCCCTAGAACAAAAGGTAGATAGTAAACTTGATAATATGCATACCATTCTAAGGCAATTAGCTCAAGAACTAGGTAACTCACAGTCTCCTCCCGTTCCATTAAATTGTGGTATTTGTTCTAATAATACTAATTTTTCTGACCAGTGCCCAAAACTTCCAGATTCATCTGAGTCTTGTGCTACAATGTTCCGTGGGCGTCCATTCCAACAAGAACCACCATTCAAGAAAGAACCATTCAGGCCAAATCTAAACCCCGGGTGGAAAGCACAACCACAATACAGACAAGGAGGAAAATCAAGCTACCCCAAGAAGAAATGGTATCAACAAGGGCAAGGTATGAAACCTTCTTATCCTTCAACATCTCAAAATAAATTTTCCTCCTCCCAAGTCTGAACCAATCCTTGAGGATATGGTTAATAAAATGGAAACCCAGAACCTCAAGTTCCAACAAACCACACAATCAGCTATTCAAGACCTATGAAATCAAGTGGGGCAATTGGAAAACACCATCGGTGAGCTTAAGATGCAAGGTTCTGGAAAACTACCATCCCAACCCATTTCCAATCCGAAGGACAAAGGTAATGTATGTGCAGTTACACTTCGTAGTAGAAAAGAAGTTTCTCCTTCTACTGATTCTTCACAACAGGTATGTCCCCCTCATGAAAACTCTCTTTCCCAACCCTAAAAATTTTCATGTAAAGAAAAACAAGACAAAAATGGTAATAAAATTGTCATTGATGATTCAAATGAACAATCCATTCCTCATCCTTTCCCTCAAAGACTCTCTAAATCTAAGAATAATTTTGATAATGATATTGATAAAGAAATAATGGATATATTTAAAAAGGTTCATGTCAACATTCCTTTATTGGATGCAGTTAAACAAATACCTTGATATTCCAAATTTCTTAAAGAGGTTTGCACCCATATATGGAAGCTGAAGGGGAATGAGAGAGTCAACCTGGGAATGAATGTCTTGTCCTTGATTCAACCAGCAATTCCAACCAAATGCAAGGATCTGGTCACATTCACAATACCTTATACCATAGGGGAGACCTTCTTTTCTGATGCTATGCTAGATTTAGGCGCTTCTATTAATGTAATGCCTCACTCTGTGTATACTTCTTTGTAGGTTGGAGTGCTTCAACCAATAGGCATTATCGTGAAACTTGCCAACCGAAGCACAACAAACCCATCAGGAGTGGTCAAGGATGTCCTCGTAAAAGTTAAGAATCTCATCTTCCCTGTAGACTTTTACATTCTTGAGATGGAAGATACCTGAACCCAAGTACATTCCCCCCTAATACTTGGGATTCCATTCCTCAAATAGCAAAGACGATCATCAACGTTCACAATGGTACGTTTTCCATGGAGTTTGGTGGAGAAAAGGTAAGTTTTAACATCCTTGAGGCTATGAAACACCCCATTGAAGATCACTCCACTCTTCTTATCTATTCGATGGAAGTTCTCTCTAACGAAAAACACACACAAAATTCTATCCTTGACCCATCCTCTGATTTATTTCCCTCTTATTCACCCATGGATGATTTGAGTTTTGGTTCTTCTTTTGATTGTTTTGTGGGTTCAGGAAAATGTAAAATTTGTGCTTTAATTGATGAGTGTGTTTATTCTGAGATACCCATGACTATAAATGATTATGAAAATCTCATTTCAATAGATTCTATTTCCTTTGAGAATAAACATGAGAAGATAGATAGTTTCATGGACCTCACTCCACCTAAAACCACTCCCTCAATCCAAAAACCCCTGGTGTTTGAATTAAAGTAAATTCCATCAAATTTAAAATATGCCTTTCTTGAGGGTATTGACCAATTGCCCGTCATTATTTCCAATAAACTCTCTCAACAGTAGGAATCAAAACTGATTGATATTTTGAGAGAGTGTAAAAAGGAAATAGAATGGACATTGGTTGATATTCCTGGGATTATCCCATCTATTTGTATGCAACATATAATTTTGGATGATGAGGCTAAGCCCGTAAGGCAGGCTTAACGCCAGTTGAATCCCACTCTCCTTGAAGTGGTAAAATTGGAAGTCAGTAAATTACTTACTGCTGGGATCATTTATCATATATCTGATAGTAAATGGGTTATCCCAGTTCAAATTATGCCTAAAAAAACAGGAATAATATTCATTAAAATGAAAGGAATGAATTGGTTCCAATGCGTGTGCAAAACAGTTGGCGAGTCTGTATTGACTACTGTCGACTGAATCAAGCCACACGGAAGGACCACTTTCCTTTACCTTTCATTGACCAAATGTTAGAACGACTGGCTGGTAAGTCCCATTATTGTTTCATTGATGGCTATTCGGGTTATTTCCAAATCCATATATCCCCTTAGGATCAAGAAAATACCACATTTACCTATCCATTTGGCATACTTTCATAAAGAAGAATGCCTTTTAGTCTATGTAATGATCCTAGTAATTTTCAGCGATGTATGTCAAGTATTTTTTCTGAGTACCTTGAGAGTTGTATGGAAGTCTTTATGGATGATTTCACGGTTTATGGTTCTTCTTTTGATGATTGTTTGGAAAACCTAGGTTCTGTCCTCTATCGCTGCACTGAAAAAGATCTTGTTTTAAATTATGAAAAATGTCATTTCATGGTTGAGCGGGGGATAGTTCTTGGGCATATCATTTAAAATAAGTGAATTCAAGTTGATAAATATAAAATTTAATTAATTTCATCCCTTCCATTTCTAAAATGTGTTCGTGAGGTGAGGTATTTCTTGGGTCATTCTGGTTTTTACTGCTGATTCATTAAAGACTTTAGTAAGATCGCACTTCCCTTATCTCGATTATTACAAAAGGATTCTGAATTTGTTTTTGATAAAAATTGTGAGGATGCTTTCAATTCACTAAAAATGAGTCTCACATCACCTCCCATCATCCAACCACCATGGTGGCATATACCATTTGAACATATATGTGATGCCTCTAACTTTTCAGTTGGGTCAGTTTTATCACAAAGGGTTGAGAAGTCCCCTCATGTCATTGCTTATGACTCACATACCCTTGACCTTGCCCAGAGAAACTACACAACCACTAAAAAAGAACTTCTTTCTATTATGTTTGCCTTGGAAAAGTTCCGTTCCTATCTCATTGCGTCAAAAATCATTTTCTTTTCTGATCATGCTACCCTTCGGTTTCTCCTTAAGAAACCTGAAGTTAAGCCCCGCCTCATTCGATGGATGCTCCTCCTACAAGAGTTTGAACATGAGATTAAAGATAAGAGAGGAGTGGAAAATGTGGTAGCTGACCACATTAGTAGGATTTACCCACCACTGGACCATCATGTGGACTCACATCTCCCCATTGGATAATTATTCCCCCATGAGAACCTTTGTGATGTTGTGGACCTTACCCCCTAGTATGCAGACATTGTGAATTTTCTAGCAACATCTAGGGTCACCACTGATTTTAGCACTTCACAATCCCAGAGACTTAAACATGATTCCCGATGGTATATTTGGGATGACCCATATTTGTGGAGGATCTATAGTGACCAAGTTGTTCGTAGGTGTGTCCCTGACCATGATTTCACCTCAGTTTTGAGCTTCTACCACACATTGGCTTGTGGGGGCCACTTTGGCTCTCAACATAATGCTCGAAAGGTCCTTGAATTAGGATTATATTGGCCAAAATTGTATATATATTCCCATAGGTTTTGTAAATCATGTACTTGATGTCAATTCACAGGGAATATCACCAAGAGGAATAAAATGCCCCAACAACCCATGTTATTCTGTGAAATCTTCGATGCATGGGGCATTGACTTCATGGGGCCTTTTCCAAATTAATTTGGCTTTGTGTACATCTTACTAGCTATTGACTATGTTTCTAAATTGGTGGAAGCAAAGGATACTAGGACTGATGACTCTCGAGTTGTTGTTGATTTTGTTTGGTCCTAGATTTTCAGTAGGTTTGGTCTACCAAGATTCATCATTAGTGATCAGGGTTCACATTTGTGCAATCATAACATGAAAAACTTTCTTTTTAAGTATGAGTTTGTTCATAAAGTCTCCAATTCATATCATCCCCAAACTAACGGACAAGCGGAAATTTTAAATCGGGAAGTTAAGCGAATCTTGGAAAAAATGATACAACCCAATAGGAAAGATTGGAGTTTGTGCTTGGATGATGCACTTTGGGTGTACCGTACAGCTTTTAAAACCCCAATCGGAATTTCACCATACAGAATTGTGTTTGGAAAGGCTTGTCACCTTTCAGTGTAGGTAGAACACCAAGCATATTGGGCTGTTAAACAATGTAATATAAACATTTCAGATGCAGGTGATCAAAGAAAGTTGTAGATTCAAGAGTTGGAATAAATTCGATGTGATGCATATGAGAACTCCCGGATCTATAAAGAGAAGACAAAGGCCATTCATGATAGCATGATTCACCATCAGAAGTTCCATATTGGTGAGATGGTCCTCATGTACAATTCCAGGGTCAAGATCCACCCGGGTAAGATTCATTCACGATGGCTCGGTCCTTATACTGTTACTAATGTTTACCCTTTTGGTGCAATACATATTTTACATGAGTAGAGTGGAAAAAGTATTAACATCAACGAGTAGTGACTTAAACACTTCTATGAGTATTTTCCAAAGAATCCGATGGAGGAAATCCACCTTCTCGATGCATCATACCAATAAAACACACTAGGGTTCATCATTCCTTCTCACATTCTTAATTATTTGAGTGAGGACACTGCACATTCTAGGTGTGTGTGTGGGGGGGGGGGGTGGATACATTCTTGGGTTAGTTAGGAATTTTTATCATTTTCTCCTTCCATCTCTTTTTAGCCTTCTTTATGGTATTTTCATTTTCCCCCATCAACAACTTCGAAGTTCCATGATTTGGTGACCATAAAGGGGGGAAAGTAAAAATATCATAATGAAGGCTAAAAAGAATATTTGTATGAATATAACATTAGGGATCTATTTTCTTTTTTAGTGAATTAGTTTTCTGTCAATGATATAAATGGTTGTATCTATGTGAAACCTTTGGGATGATTGATGCCCCTTGTGTGAGTAGTTTTTGGAAAAACTGTGTCACTAATATCTCCACAAATATTTGCACCAAACCACAAAGTGTGAATATTTCTTACTTAATATAAGGTAAATATATGTTAGGTTTATATTTTTCAGCATTAAATTATATTTCCATACGTTCGTTCCTTATCCGATCTATTTCATTACTGTACTAGATTGACCTATGCATGTGTACCTAATGTCCGACTGTTGCATGCCCTCAAAAAAAATGGTTGTGTCTTGGGCAGGTCAAAAACCACTCCTCCTCAACCTTTGATCTTGTTATAACTATTGCAATTAGTTTCATGAGGAGATCAAACAAGGGTTGAGAGATGGGTGTGAGATTTGTTCCATATGCAACTTCTAAAAAAATAAATAAATGAGGGGAGTGATGAAATGTGCATCATATGGGGATATCTAGGTCGGGAGATTATGGTTTGACTTCTGGGAATGCTTAAGTGAGTGGGTCTTGAAATATGATTGCAAAGAATGTAGGGTAGGTTTGGTGGACAAAATCATTTAAGTTTAAAAATGTTAAAATAACCTATATTTATTGGATAGCAAGTGGAAAGAATTGCATGGAATGGTTTTCACACACACACATGGATCGTTAGTGTCATGGTTGACTTATGAATTCCTTTCTCAATTTGGTATCATGAATCTTTTTTAATTTCACTTTGATATGAATTATGAGACATCTTTTTCTATTTTGAATAGGAAGAAATCCTTGGCGTGGTTCATGCATTGATTACATTACTTTAAATAAAATTTCCTCAAATGATAAATATTAATGATTTTTGGAATATATATATGCATCATTTTCATTGGATATGAGAATTATCCTTGGAGTGCAAATGTTTAGGTGTGGGGGTGTGATCGTACCACGATTCACTATTTTATTCCACCCTTACACCGCTGTTTTAAACTTGTTTTGTAATGAATTTTCCAAATATAATAATAAATTGAACTTACTATTTGATTCAATGAATTAATTTTTATTACTGTTTAATTGGAAAATTTTACTTGTTTAAGTGTTTACATTGTAGGAGGAGGTGATTCGGAGGGCCCATGATGGAAATAACGCAAAACGGGCCAAACTGCGCAAGGGCACAAGCATTTATGTGGACAGAAATATATACTGTGGATACCCAGTGCATTAAATTGGGATAAACATTGGTGTATGAATGTAAAATTGTGTGGGAAACATTTCTCTAGAAGACAAGAGATCCCAATTCTCCCATTTAAAGGCCCATAATAGGCCCACAATGTGAAACAATTCTGGGCGATCTAGATTAGACGACCCTTCTATATTTGGGTCATAACTCAGGCCACAGATATCCAATTGGGCTAATTACACCTCCAATTGACAGATAACTTGAAGGGACACCTTTACACCGAATTTAAAGTCATTTTCACGCGTTTTGTTCAGTCAAACATCCGAATAAATATGAAGTAAAAATTCTTCCCTGAATAGTGACATAGTCTCTTAGGCACTTGACTTCTTTTGTGAAAAGTGTGATGTGTATGTCCATAAAAAACCTCTCACCCCCATTATATCATGCTTCATGACCAGGGGTGAAGGTGATTCGAATTGGAGAGCTTCTTTCACCCATTTTAGTTCTCTTCTCCATCATGTACTTCTAAGTTTCTTAATGATCAACTTGGGGGTGTCCATTGTTGTAATCCCGAGCTCCACATTTGTAATCTTCGTAAGGTAATTTAATTTCTAGGTTTATTGTCTACTGTTCTTAATTTTTACCTTATGAATTTGTTTTTATTCTTTTATGATCAAATACAAATCAAAGAAACAAGAATCCTCATGCTTCCATGCATAACCCGGATCTTGTGATGATTTGAGTGTGTTTGCCTCTTTTCTCACCTCTTCTCTTCCATGAGTTTGATTTTGGATTGACTAGTTTGATGATATCCAGAAGTTATAACTCATGAATATTCATGTTTTTATATTGAGATCAATTTTGATAAAGACCCAAATCTGTACATCTCATCAAGTTGTTGATGTGATGCCTTGATTGTGTTCGGTTCTTACATCGACATAGTTTTATTGATTATGAGCAATCGCCGATAATCAATATTGTTGATCGATAAAATACTAGGTGGTAACCTAGTAAGAACTCACATACTAATGGTTTAAGTGGGTATAAAATCAAGGAATCAATGATCCTTCCCATTCCCTTGAGAGAGATGACGGATTGAGCATCAAGGGACACTTACCCGGATTGATCACGATTTCTCCAACCAGTTTCTCTCACATAGTAGTATAGTTTCAATTGATATTTTAAAATAATATAACCCCCAACCACTTAATTTAATTTAAATTTTTTTAACATAATCAGAACCTTATATTGAAATTAGTGATCTAAGGCTCCGTCGAGAGACGACCTAGGGTTCCTGCTATACTGCAGAAATTCTAGTAAAAACATAACCTCTAATTTGACACACTCGACAACGTGATCAATGATACATGGATGAGATGTATTGTTGAGTGAATCTCTTGCAGTT
The DNA here is from genome assembly GCA_963277665.1 of Viscum album. Taxonomy (NCBI): domain Eukaryota; kingdom Viridiplantae; phylum Streptophyta; class Magnoliopsida; order Santalales; family Viscaceae; genus Viscum; species Viscum album. The sequence continues at coordinate 1,331,764,967 of OY728150.1, forward strand.
TGGAGGAATTATTGAGTAGTAAATAAATTATATGATTGAGTGTTTAATTTTTAGGTGATATTGGTGTGTGATCTGATTCATCAGACATGCATTGAGTGGATTGAAAATTGTTGATTAATTTATTAAATAGATCTAGAATAAGGAGTAGAGGGTGGATTAACCAGGGTCCGGCCTTGTTCAAACTTACTTTTATCTTCTTTGTCTTGTTGTCATTTCTTTGTTCTATGTGTGTTTTGTGTCTTGTGTCATGTTTGTCTGTTGTCTTTTCTTATTCTGGTTTTGTCTGGTGTTTCTGTGTTTCTTCACTTTTCTATCGTCATTTCTCTCTACTGTGCTATTCAGCACTGATTAGTGATTTCTTAGGAGTTTTGTTTTGTTTTAATTTTTTCAAAATATAAAAAAAAACCAAAGAAAATTTGCAACGACCACTCATGCATTCGACATTGCCTCCTTGATAGTGACCCCGAGGATAGCCACTATGCTATTTCTTGGGTCTTTATAAATGTAAACTTGACTGTCCTCGCGACAAGGATGACGTTAGATTGTTTACCATAGAAATATATGTTGTGACACCTATGTCTTATCCCATGGTCCATCTGCAATGTTTCTTTCATGTTAGGTCACCCACATCCATGTCGTATGATGATAAACTACACAGAAATTACTATATATGAATTGATTCTCATTCCAATGAGATATGTAAAGATGTCTATATTTCTACTCATGGGCTCAACCATGACATAAAAAATCCCACCTTCCTCACATCAATTTTTTTTGGTGTAGATAATCATCTCTAATAACTAGATGTGGCCTGATTATCATTTTAATGAGATACATAGTGTCACCTAGTTCTTCTATATTGAGTCCAGTCAAAAATAAAATAAAATTACCCTTTTCTTATGTATATGAATCAAACCTACATAGGGGATATTTAAAGAACTATGTGTGGATTGATTCTCATCCCTATGAGACACATAGTCGTACTTGGATCTCTAAACCTGGACCCAGCTGCAATTTTGGAAGAGAAAACCCCCTTCCTTTTCCTGATTCATGGGTTGAATCTGTATAGGGATATTTTCCAGGACTTGTGAGTTAATTCTTATTACAATAAGATACATGATGATTCCTAGAATTTTCGCTATAGGCCCAACCATCATCCTGGAAATCATAAAAACCCCTCTTCCCCACATTAAAACCTGAGCGATATGGTGAATGATTTCAAGAACTATGTGTAGATTTATTATTGGTTTAGAAAGATACATTGTGACACATGACTCCTATACCCTAGACCATCCACCACTTAATCATCATACCCATATCATTCACTTTTGTTACCTTTGTGTTTCAGAAGAAACCTTTCATGCTCCTTGTTTCTCACATCGATCACATCTCATGTGGGATTAGGAATTGGGTAAAGATCTTCTCTACATAAATACAGTTTCTCAGTTCCAATTCAGGTTATCAATGGTCTTGGATGTAAGATATTAAAAGGAACAATATATGTTATTTTCTTATGACATTAAACAACATGTAACTTTATAAAAGAACTACATGTGGATTGATTCTCAACCCTATTAGATACGTAGTGACATTAAGATTTTCAATATTTGGCCAAGACATATCACAACATGAAAACACCTTTACTATCCTTTGTATGATTCAGATATACAAGAGGAAGTTCAATACAAGTTCTCACTTTACACATGAACTTGTATCGGTTAGAACTACATACGGCCTGATTCTTGGTCTGACAAGATTCATAGTGATGCTTGGACCCTATGCCCTGGTTCAGCCGCATTGTCTTTTGATATTTCATGTCAAGAAACCAGAGTCCTTACTAGAAGACATTAAACTGAATGACTATTTTCCTTATCGCATGACATAAAAATTCATAGATCCTCTTCCCTTCATGTCGGGTAATTCATAGTCCTTATTTCATGACTTTAGAATGAACAATATTTTGAGAAATATGTATGGATTTATTCTCATACCATTTCAGATACAGAGTCAAAATTAGGCCTCAAATACTAGTCTCATCCATGTGATAAATGAAAATCCCCCTCTCTTGCATACGATCAAAATCTATACCAGATTTTTTTTACTTTGGGCCCTCTCCTCATAGAACCCATCCAAAAAACAAGAGATGTACCCTTTTATACATATGAGTCATATCCATGCAAGGGACTCTAAATTCATGGCTAGTAACCATCCAAACACTTCCTTTATGTATTAGAAAATTCACCTTTCGCACATCATACTCCTAATCTTGAAATAATATCAGATCTCCATAATATTTATTCGGTTTATGGTGAAAGAATGTATGATTCCTGATAAATATTTTTTCCTAACTATGTTGTACATTCCCTAGTTGGCCATGCATAAAATTTACCTATATAATAAGTCTGTCAGCCTAAGGATTCCACTATTTGGATGTGCAAGACATGACCTAGTTTTCCCTGCATAATACATCTCCCATAACGGATTTTTTAAATAGAAGTAACTCTATTCTTGGGAGAAGCCTCTTTTATCCCTTTATGATTTGATGATGTTATTCAGGAGCCCCACAATTTAAAGCGGTAATCCTTTGTGTATTGGTATTATATCCTTTCTCTCAACCAGAAAGTCTCCAAGACCATGGTTTACATTTTTCATATCCATATGTTCAAAGAATATTGGAATGACATTGGGCCATTTGACCACATACCATCCATTATTTCTATAATATTAAGGTCCTAATAATATGACCTAAAACTATAATCACCATACTTCCTACGTTTGGGTTAGACCTTCATAGAGAACCTACCCAAATGGCCCAAAGGCCTTCTTTTTTATTTTTATTATGGATAATCCCCATTTTAAGGGTTTAAGGGGAACCTGTACATGACCCGTAGGCCCAAGGCACAAGGCCCGTCAAACCCGCAATACATGACCTGAAGGCCCAGAGGCATACCATGCCAAATACATGACCCATAAGTCCCGCCCACTTGAACTGCCCCTCCCCATATTTCTGCATCATTGATCACCTAGCTCCCCACCTTTTATTGCTGATCGGATAGAATTGCCTCGTACAAAGCTGCACGGTGCCTGGTCTCGATGGCGGCTGCCATAACCACTCATTCTTTCAATCCAGTTAGATCTGCATCTGGTGGATGCTATTCCGGTTGCTCTGATCCTCTTCTGGGGCCTGTTCTGTGTGAACTGGGCTAATCTAATTCTTTAGAAATCATGACTGGAATTATCCATTGTATATTCAAGTACGTTTATCCATAACCCAGACTCTATACTTGGGAAGATCTAAATCTCCATAAAAATTCATTGGATCTTAGAAAATATAATGTCATAATTCTTGAGATCTCTTTTGGATAACTATGTAGTATGTGACCCATTTGGCCTTGCATACAATTCACCTACATAACAGGACTGTGAGCTTAAGGATATCACTATTTGGTTATGCATCACATTCCCTAGTTGGAACTGCATAATATAACCCCCATAACGGGTTTTTTAAATAGTGGTAACTTTTTCCTTGGAAGATACCCATTCTAAATAAAATTATCCCTTTTACCATGTCATTATTAAAATTAGGGAATCCCCAAATCACAACTTACAATCATTCCTTTCAATACTTGATTATGGTAAAAAATTTCTAGACGAATTACCAAGAATTAGAGAACCATCAAATATTTGGTTGGAGCCAAAGACCTTAAATTAAATCCCCATAATATCCTCACTGCATGACATTAAACTTCACATCTAGATAATGTCTTTGTCACATGACTTTAAACTGTATAGTCCCCCAATGTCCTTGATGTAAGACTTTAAACTGTATATCATATTATAAAAAAAAATCCCTTAATGTCCTTGCTGCATGACTTGAAACAAAACATCATAATGTTCTTGTTTCATGACTTTAAACTACATAGAAAAATATCAGAAAGATAATTTCTTACAAATATACCCTCCTTCATACACTAAATTCATGTAGGAGTGGTTCCTTCATGGCCTATATTGGCATATATATACCCCTTTATTTTCATATATCTTTACTAGGTAAAACCACCCAGTGTGGTCTTCAGACATCCAAATCTTAAACCCCTTTTTTTATCAGCAGTATAATGTGATAATTTTTTGGGAACTCCTTTACCTAAATAGGAAATATGTTCCCCTAGTTTTCCTTACATTATGCTGCCTACATAATGGGTCTTTCCACCCAAGTATGCCACTATGTGACTATGAAGCACATGCCCTAGTTGGCCTTGTATAATAAAGCCCCCATAATGGGTTTATCAAATAGCGGTAACATTTTTATTGGAAGATACCTCCTCTATTTTTTATTTCAAATTTTAGATTTAGTGATCATAAAAACTAGGACTCCATATTCCACTTGAAAGTATCTAAAATAGAAGATATTGGGACATTCCTAGTCATCAATCCATGTTTGGGTTTTGATATAAAAATTCATGGTCAAATCTATTCAACCTAAAACACTATATTTTGTATTCCTACATGCGTGAATTTAAACAACCCAAAAAAAGAAATATAGTTCTCACCAGGATGAAAACCAACAAAGGGAAATCTGGATAAAAGTCAAGTATCATCTTAATGAACCTAAATTCTATAGGTTCTAGGAAATATAGAGAAATTAAAAATTTAAAATAAACAATGTTTGTAGGGTTATGTATAAGAACATACAAATAGTTAAATGATACTCACTAGGTCCATTGGATTAGGTAAAATTAGAGCTCATTCCATCCTTATCATTATAATTATGATTATCTAGTTTGAAAATGTCATGTTATAGAAATTGGATTTAACATTAAAATTAAAAAAATGATGAATACAAAGATGATTAGAAAACAAAATTATTTTCATTTATGTGTAAAAAAATACCTAGAAGAACATCCAAAAATTGAATTATCCCTATTAAAAATCACAAGAGGCCATCGATATAGCTTTTCATTTGTTGAATGAACTTCTGAGCCCCATTAGCCTCTTGTTGAATTTCTATCAGGAGACCGGCCTCAGTCCCCTCAGCCCAAGTTTTTCAAGTTATTTTATAGAAGTTTCCAACTCTTACTGAATACGCCACACTTGAAAAGTCTTCTATTTTTCTTGCTTCTTGAATATTGCAAACTTTTTAGTATGAATGACCTCAGTTTGAGATAATGATACTCAAAATTCCTCAATGTTATCAATAATCCAAGATTTTATTAGATCTTTCTGATGTTTTTTCTCTTGCTCTAGCCTTTGAATTTTCTCTTTCACTATAGTATGTATTAAGTAGTAATTGAAACCTCTAAATTCTAACATGCTGAATAATTTTGAGAGTCATAGGATTTTCCAAGGTAAATCCTTGAAGTATGTTTTAGATATAAGTTTCTATATATCTCTACAAGATTTACAATGTGAAAGGAAAAGATCTTTCTACAACCCTGGATCTGATTCATAATCACTGTCATAAGGAGGGATCTGCTTTGGGATTAATGCACTTAAAGAAGTGCCATGTTGTGCTCCTTCCTGAATAGTGGCTATTTGGCCACCCAATGTTGGTTGAGATGATGTAGAATTTTCACCTTTATATCTATACATAGAAACTAATAATCCTACATGATAAATAAAATTCATGGTTAGTTTCAAAAGAATGGAAAGACTTGGAATAATCATAATGGTTGGTAAACCTTACCTAACAATTGGTCAGAAACATGAGAAGAATCCTCCCCAAAATTTCTAGCCTCAATAGTTTCGGTTTCCACCACTTGGTGATGGATACTTTCTTGAACCTACTCAGGATTATCTAGATGAACCCATAGATGATTTTCCATTTCATGGTTTTTCTGAGCAAGCTTCTCTTAAAGAGTGGGATTGATATTAATATCGATGATGCATCTAAACACCATCACTGTAGTAGCTTCAATAGATGGAGATGAACATTCCAACCAATTATGGTTAGGAAATCAGGCATAAAAATATTGATTTGATGAATAATAAAACTCACATCCATTTTGTTCCATATAAGGAAATTTGAATTCTTATACATTAGTGGGTATAATAACATGTTCCAGTACTTCTTCAAAAGAGATTCTATGATTTATCATAGCTTCCAATGAAATCTCAATCCCCATGTTAGTATCTCCCATGGGAATACTTGGATCAGTTGGTTTGTGACCCTCTGACAATGATTTTAGACCCTGAATATCCTCCTAAGTGATAGTGTTTTGGTTAACATTAGTCGCCGTAAGATTTTCAGATGCATGTGATGAACTTGAGATATTATTGAAATATAAGTTACTTATTGTTATATATAGATTATCATGAAGCAATTCTGACATACCATATTCTTCCTCTCTCAGAATAGAAGGGATATAAACTGTTCCAAGAGAAGATGTTGTTTTCTCTGGCCCAGATTCCTCTTTAGTCAAAGGATTCACTTCATTGGTAGAAATCAGCACTTGATCGGAAGTACCCTATGCGGTTCCCAATGTTTTATTTGTAACTTAACTAAGGGAATAAATAGAAGGAGTTTCTACAATTACAATAAGTTTAAAAAAATTTTATGGATGAATTTGAAATTAATACTGATAAGAAGACATACTGCTGCTGATAAAGAATTTAGCCACAACTTTCTTTCTCTAGTGTCTTTACATATTTTCCCTATTGGGGGGACTAGCATCATCAAATCCAAAAATAGGTATTGGATACCAAAATCCTCCCACCATCTCATCCTCCATGCACTGTCGGACTAAAGATATCTCTCTTGATTCACAGGGTAACTCAGAAACCCCAATCACAGAACCACCAGGGCTATACCATGGAGATAGAAATTCAATAGATTTTCCCTTAGTCAGCTACAATTTAAAGATGGGATTTTCCCAGAGTGATAATGATTTAACTAAATTTAAATGGAAAAGTATAAAATAACAAGAGAAGAAGGAAACTTATATCTTTGGGATTGACAAAATCCCACCATTCCTCAAAATATGAAGGGTTAATCCTTTTAGTAGTTCTACGATCTATCATTTAATTCACTCGTTTTGTGGTGGGGATTGATTTATCAGTTTCATATATAAGCATATCCAGCTCTTAGATATGAATTCTTACTTCATCGGGATTATTCATAAAATTAATATCAGATGGGTCTCAAGGATCTCATATTCCTAGAATATGCAACCCTCACATAAAAGCACACACATGGTTTCAACATCAGTATAAAAATTATACCATGACTGAACCGCTTCTTATCATACATACATAGAGTAAATTCTAGACTACTATGAAAATGATCCCACAATCTTAGATTTTATGGGATTCCCAAATCCTATCACCACTGATGGTGGATGAGAAAAAGGTACCCAACTCTCTACTAGGTGATGACGACTGGACCGCCTAGGTGCGACTTCGGTCAGTGATGCTGGTGTATCTCACTTGATTTTGTTGGGTGGGTTTTACCTCACAAGAGGTTGATTTAGTGAGCTAGGACCCTCATCATCCTTACCTTCTGACTTTGAGGAATCAGGATCTGAAAATGAGGAAGCACCTTCCAAACGATAGGATTTCTTCTTACTCCCTCTCTTTATTTTAACCCTAGGGACAACATTGTTTAGTACCCCTTCAATGTATGATGCAACCCAAGTCTTAGCATACTAGATAGTCATTCTAATCTCTACATCAACTATAGAAATATTAAACACAACACCTATATTATCCATGGTTTTCAGTAACCATAGCTATTGAGACACCATTATTTGTTGTTCTAGTATAAAATGCACTAGAAGAGATAAAATAATTTGTAGTAACCATTTGAATTGGAGTGAAAATATGTAAGGAACATATGACTCACAGATGATTTTATCATCAATCATGGTGGCCAATACACCATCCCTGTAGGATATCATATACACCTTTCATTATAAACTGGTAATCCCATCATCAACCACTCTTCCCATAAGATAAATCACATAAGGAAAGAAGTGTAACTCCTTTAACATACTCATCCTTTTTATAATATCAAGAGGTGTTTGAGAAATACGCATAATACGAGATAAATATTGAGAAAATAGTTTGAATGAACTCCCTAAAACCTAGATCCCACTATGCACGCCATAGGTTCTAAAGTAAGTCAAAATCCATCCCCAAAAAGTTGGAATGGTATTACTATTCTGAAAGGATACTTCCCTCCGTGAATATGCAACAAACTCCTATGAACCATTGTTAGAATATGGGTATCCAACCCCACCATCTTTCCCTATTCCATCTTTCCAGCTATAAAAAATGTTCCAGACTTTACACCTCCCTTGGAATCTCGAATATAAAATATATATACAATGATCCACATGTCTAGGAAACCCACCAGACGTGTCTTGCAGGAATTTTGGAGTTGAATTTACACCCACCATGTTTAAAACTCTTCCTTCTCTAGTGTTGGATAGAAGGTTCTAGGTGCACTTTTATTTTCTTCCTTGGGATATCTTGTTGGACGCATATAGGTGGGACCTTTTACCTTCTTATTCACTAGAAATATTTCCATCCACTCCTTTGGATGAATTTCTTCTTTTGTGTGCGGCTCTGCATTATTGATCTTGTGGGATATATTTAGTAAATCGTGTACCAAGGTTGGTTTATTTTCTATTCATTCCATGTTGACTTTGGAGGAATGTATTCATCATACATATCTCTAAGGATTATGGCTCAATAGATCTTATAAACATCCCACAAGTTGATATCCACTTCTCCATGTGTCAAATGGAAATAATTCATATCTATACTCCATTGGCTTATCATCTCTAGAAAAAAATAATCATTCCTGTACAAAAAGTTTTACCCTACCCACATGGATTTGTAAATTATAGAGCCTTTCAGATCATATTTATACTCCGGGGATGTTTTTCACACCCAGTATGCCCACATCCATACAGGTTTCACTCCCCCTCCTGGGTGAAAGTCCAAACATTTCTTCCACCCCTTCAACTGATCTCTCTAAGAATATCGAAAGATGGAAGAATAGTAGTGTGGATTCAATTTTACTATGCTTGGTTTCAAATCTAGAGCACATGGGATGTGATGCATAAAACAAGCTTTGTTTTTCATTCCATCATTGATATATGTGGCTGGATAAAAAATGTTAGCGGATGAAATGTTCTTATTGTCTTGAAACCATGATATCGGGATATAGTTCATCAGGTCATGTATGTTGGATTCATGTAGATGACCATAAACATAAATTAGAAGATAATTACTCTTCATAAATTCATAGTGATACTTATACAAATACATTTACAAAATCAAGAAAAGTAGTGTCACATACATTGTAGTAATCATGCCCTATAATCATCATAAAGCCTACAGTATGCTTACTAGAAAATTCATTAGTAGTGGAAATTCTCCTGGGATCCATTTGAAACTATAATGAAATATCAAATTTATTTCATAGTAGGTACCCTTTTAAATAAAATCCAAAAAATCAACAAAATTTTACAAAGGTGTTATGGCGCGCAAGTGAACCGGTGGTGTGTAAGTGTGTCGCTCAAGGTTGGGTTTAAAAGTATTATATCTAATGTACTTGTTCAAACAAAAAAATATTCATAAAAAACAAACACCAGCAAATTAGACTTGCATGTAGAGAGCCGAATTTTTGGAATCCTTTGTCGGTTTTACTGAAATGGAACCCCTATATATAGATGATAAAGAATAATTATGCGCCACCATCTTGTGTAGCAACCTAGCAACTCATGCAACCCTTTTTCTTCTTTCATCCCATTTTACCTCAGCATTATACCCTATTTTTCATTTGGATCTAATCCTAGGGGGGATTTTGTTGACACTTTGATCCATCACATGGATAAAAATTGAAAAATGGAAATTCTATAGAAAAAAGAGGATAAAATACATAGATAATATCAATATTTGAAAAGGGTAAAAAATTGGATCACCTAAGTGTTTTGTCTCCCAATGAACGTGTGTTATGGTTAGGAATCACTAATTCTAAGTGATCTCCATTGGATTTATTTATGGAACCTAAAACATAAAATCGTTCTCTATCCAAAGGTACCTTCTTTCCAAAGTTAGGTGTTTGTTTGTTTTGGACCAATGATACTTAAGAATATACATTGGTCAAGAGGATGGGAAGTTGGACCCATCACACCCTTTTGGGGGGAATTACGGCCTACTCTAGGACTCTCTTATAGATTTGAGTTTAATTTTATTAATCCTTATTAATTCACCAAGCATAACATATTTTTCCCCTAGAATTTTCAATCATTTTTTAGCATATGTGAAATTCAGAATCATCCGTATATATTCTAGGTTATTCATTAATGGAGATATCTATATGTATTCGAGGGTATTTGTTAATGGTATCCTCTTATATACTCTTTAGAGATTCTTGTAACCATTGTTATGATAATATTGGGTTTTAAGCCACTCAGTGGGGAACTCTGGAAATTATTGTCGCCCAAGGAGGCGAATGTTTGTTTTGATGTTGGGATCGTACCCATAAATGGGCTACCTATGTATCCTTGTGAAAATAATCAGAACCCTTATAGTTTGGTGAAATTTAATGGGAAAAATCATAACATTTAAGGTAGTTTGATAAGGACCTAACCTCATAGTTTAATGTCACGTGGTAAGGAAATGTAAGCGAAAGTTTCTTAGTCAAATCTTGGTGTAGGACGTACAGCTAAGCACCTCAAGGACCCTAGAAGGGATATGAATTTCTAAGTTGAATTAGACCCTAATAGGAATGTGGTCCATAAAGGACAAGGTTGATTTAGATTGTTGGGTTAGAACCTTAGGGAGGATTCCTATGTATCTAATTTGGATGAGAATCAAATCCCACACAGTTCGGGGAGTCTCATAGGGGTGTATGATCCTTTGAGAGAAATAGGTTGAGGATAACTCTTAAATAGGATTACCTGGTGATTTGGGGGTTTAATTTGGGGCTTACTCTTAACTAGGATTCCTATTTATATATGTGATGAGATTGATCTCAGTCCTTAGGAAGGCTTCTTACATATTATAGTTTTTTTTGGGAATTAGTGTTATTGTAGTTCATTTAATGAGGTATTTGTAAAAATGTTGTGACCATCACAAATATCTAATCCCACACAAGTCATGCTTGGTGTGAGAGACAATATGATGTTAATGATTCAATAATGGCACACACACTTTTACTCTTCTACTGGGTGATGAGGATGGGCCTACGGTGGAAGTGATGGATGAAGGAGTGAAGCAATGAACCTTTCAATGTGGGATGACATTGGAGGACATTGAATCCAACCCAAAAGGATAGGGGAATAATCTTGGAGGGATACCTAAAATTGGTCCTAGTATGGGAAGAAGACTTATCCTTTGTTCAAAAGTAAAAGTATGTTTGAACCATACATTTCCTATTAGGAACCCGAGGATCCGAGTTTTAGAGATGATAAAAGATGGGTATGGACCGAACCCAAATCCTCTAAACTAGGAACTTCCCAAAACTTTTTGGGGGAGACAGGTCCATGAAACTACAGATATAAAAACCCATAGAAACTCCATGAATCATTTCCCCATTATAAAACAAATTTAGGAAACCTCTAATGGAATATATACAAACCCAAATGGGATACATGCTGATGTGACTTTCCCAAGGGTTTCGTATGTAAGGGGGTTTTGGTGGAGGTTTCAACATAATCCCTTTCACATAAGAGAGCCAATGAAGAGGAGTCCTTTCCTTGAATGACTTTGAATAAGGCTTTATGAATGGAATGTATAAGATGAAGGGATAAGGTGAATCAAAGAGGGGTTCCCGAGTAGGTATCTGGCATGCAGGTATGGGCGTGAAGGTAGTCTTGGTAGACCTAATGTTTATTTAAGTGAAGAAAAACCTAGATGTTAAAACTTGGGTGATAATTGACTCAAGACTTCAAGAGTATTAATAGTTATTACAAGAAGTGGGGTTCTCATGTTCCTTTGAGAGGAATGGGTGGAGTGCAAGTGTTTCTAATTTAGGATGGTTGGGTGCTTTAGGCGTGCAAGTGTTATAGATTAAAAACACCAAAGGGACTTAAGTCCTATGATCCACATTTAATTCCTCCACTCTAAGTGTTAAAGAACTACCTTGAGGGTTTTAGAAGACTTGGGTGAAGCACTAGGGTGACCAAAGAAGCTATTGGTCTTTAAGGAAATTTTGCGATTCCAATGAAGACCCCAAGATTCTATTTATAGGCAATAACAAGACCTTGGGAGAAAGGAGTTTTTTCAAGAAAGTGGGTTGTGTTCCAACATTATGGCATACAAGTGGTTGCATGCCAATAGTGATTTTGGTCGACTAGGGGGATTCTAAATTTGACCCTTTTCAAATATTGAAATTTACCATGTATTTTATCCTCTTTTTTCTAAGAAAATTTCATTTGTCACTTTTTCATCGATGTTATGGAACAAAGTGTCAAAAAAATCCCCCCCATAGAATTAGAATTAAAAATGAAGAGAGGGTTTTATTCTGAGGTAAAGTTATTAAAAAGGTCAAAGTGGTTGATGTGGTGTGAAAAATAATAGTGCATGAGGTATGGTCATGTAAGGTGATGGTGCGTAGGGTATTCTTCATCGCTTATATATAATTTCCTCACATCAGTAAAAGTTACAAAGGATTCCAGAAATCCAGCTCTCAGCGTGCAAGTGTTTTTTCTCAAACTCTCTTATCGGTCACGCTTCTTCTATACATTTTTTATTTGTGTTCCACGAATGGGGCTCCATACTTGCACTCCGGATTTATACTTTCGTGCCAAATACATACTTGTGTTCCTTAATTCCTTTGTCAAATTTTCTTAATGCCTTTATCAAGAAATCCAAAATGAGCTCACTTTAAGATGAATTTTGATCTCTTTTTCAGGTTAAATGGCTCCCAAGTGAATCTGAACTGCTAACGAATTGGCTAGAAAGTGAATTGGAGATATGATGAAGATTGTTGGGCATGCTTAATTTGACATATTTGACACTACTCTCCTTGATTTGGAAAAGAATCTAAGGAAATATCACTTCAATTTTCCAAGGAGTATTTATTTTTTTCTGTATGGTTATGTCCATCTATAGGATGTCAACATACCAAATCCATAGAATTACATTCCAATTAATTGGTTTCAAGACCAATCCAATTTTTTATCTTCTAATATTTCTGTTTCGGGAACATATATCAATCATAGGATGAAAGTTAAGGCCTATTTCATACATCACAGCTCGTGTGCTCTATATTTGAAAGCACATACACTCGAGCTATAGTCACACTACTATTCATCCATTTTCCATGATTCTCAGACAAATAAATCAAAGAGATGGAATAAATTTTTTGATTTGTTCCTAGGAGGGGGAGTTAAACCCAGATGGATATGGGCATATTAGGTGCTCAAGACATGTGATGAGTTTATGGATGACTTAAAAGGAATTGAAATTTATGAGTCTATATGGGTCATCCAAACCTATGTATATAGGAATGATAATTTCATGCTAGAGTTGCAGAGCCGATGGAGTCCGAAGACTAATTCCTTCCATTTGACTCATGGAAAAGTAGGCATTAGTTTGTGGTATGTATATAATATCTCTATAGCTCCAATACTAGGATACATGTATGATGAATCTATTCCACCAAATTTTACATGGAATGACTTAAAAAAGACACCATCCTTGGTTTGTGGGTTCATGAAGATATTTTATAAACTCCAGAATACAAACACAACAAAGTCCCTCACAAGAATGTATATTCACCTAGAGGACTGGATGGAAATATTCCTGATGAAGAAGATGGAGAAAGGTCCCACTTGAACTCATCTAACAAGCTATCCAAAGGAAGAAAAGAGAGGTACACCTGACACTTTCTGGTCAACATTAGAAAAGGAAGAGCTTGAAAAGTGGGGGTATGAAGTCAAATCCAAGATTCATGCATAGACTTATCTTGCGGGTTTCTTAGCCATGTGTCTCAGTGTATATCTATTTCCCATATGAGATTCCAAGGGCGACATAATTCTAGGATATTTTTTTTATAGTGGCTAAGCTGGAAGAGAAGAGGATGGTAAGGTTTTCTATGCCTATTCTGGAAACAATCCATAGGAACTTGTTTCATATCTATAGAGGGAAGTTGAATTTCATAATAGAAGGACCATTATAGGTTTTATGGGGGTGTATCACCACTCATTTTAGAACTTATGATGTTTAGAGCATGGTACAGGTCCTTGGAAGTTCGTTCATACCACATGTTCAGGATTTTTATGGAATATCACCTCTATCTTTGAATGTTTACGAAAATTAGTCTAGGTTAATTATGTATAATAAATTTCATCTTTTCCCTTATGGGAATCCATCTATGGGGAAATTTTTTGATGATGGGATAACCATATTAGAGCTAAGGTCATATATGTTAGCTCATAGGGATGGCGTATTGGACACCAGGATTGACAAGGAATTCATATGTGAGGCCTATGCTCCTTACAAATTCTCAAGTCAATTAAAATTATTGAAAAAAATTATCATATCTCCTCTAGTGCATGTCATATTAGAGAAAATTATGATGGTATCCAGACAACTATAGTTGCTAACGACTGTAGAGAAAACTGGGGAAATATTAAACTTACCTGTCGTTGATGCAACAAGAAGATTGACTATCTAGAATGCTGAGAACTAGGTTGCATCATACCCTGAATGGGTGCTAAACCATGTTTTCCCTTGGACCAGGATAAAAAGAGGTAGTAAAAAAGGAACCCTCTCATTTGGAAGGTAATTCCTCATCATCATAGGTTGATTCATAAGAGTCAAAGGGATGGGGTGATGAGGCTCCAAGATCATTGAAGCGACCTTGTGCAATATACAATCCACCTGTCAGAGTCAAGAGAGATACACCATTAGTACCAACTGAATATTTACTAAGGTGGCCTAGTCGCCATCATTCATAAGAGCAGTTGGTTCCATTTTCTCATCCACCATCTGTGACATAAATAATTAGTAAGAAAATCAAATATAAAATTATAGGAGAACCTTCACAACCCTCTAGAATGTACTCTGAATATGTATGAATAGAGGCGGCTCCAACATGGAAAATATTGAATTGTGATGCTGAAAACACATGGATATATTTATGTGAAGGGTTTCATATTCAAGTAATATGGGATCTACGAACCTCTTCTGATATTATTTTTATGAACAACCATGATGAAGTAATAACATATATCTGGGAACTGGATATACCCATATATGAAACTGATGAATCAATTTCCACCACAAAATTATTGATAGAGATGATAGATCATTGTGCTGTCGAAGGGATTTACCTTTCACTTGATGAAGAATAGTGTGATTTTGTTGATCTTTAAGATATACAATTTATTTTTCTCTCATTATTTTCATGTTTTCAATTTTAATCTAGTTGAAGTATTTTTTCTTAGAAGAAATACCATTTTAACTTGCAGTTGACTAAGGGAAAATCTACTAAAGTTCCATCACCATATTATATCCCTGGTGGTACTACACTTGAAGCTGTTGTATCAACACATGAGTTGGGAGAGATGTCTCTAGGATAATAGGTCATAGAGGATGAGATTGCACGAGTCTTGCGGTCTCCAATACCTATTTCTGGAGATGATGATGCAAGTACTCCAAATAAGGTAAAGAAACAGAAACATCAAACAGAGAAAACTATGGTTAAAATTTTTCTCAGTTTCATTGCCACATTATATCCCTGGTGGTACTACACTTGAACTTGTTGTATCACCCCATGATTTGGGAGAGATATCTCTAGGATAACAGGCCATGGAGGATGAGATATCAGGGGTCTTATGATCTCTAATACCTATTTTTGGAGATGATGATGGAAGTCCTCTCAATAAGGTAAAGAAACAGAAACATCAAAGAGATAAAACTATGGTTAAAATTTTTCTCAGTAGTGGTGAGCATTTTTGAAAATGTTATTTTTATATTTATTCATTGAAATTGTTTAAATTTATTAGAACTCCATGAACTTATTCTATTTATTCTCTTAGGTAAATTACTGATGAGCCTCAAGGAACTGTGGAGGGTGCTTCCAGAAAAGAACAAACTCCCACCAACCAAGTCGATCCTTTGAATGAAGGGGAATTTTGGACAGAGGATTCAACATCTATTCCTGACACTATTCTTGTTCCTTCTATTAGGAGAGATGAGAAATCATGTAAATAATACGTTCTTCATGAGAAACTATGTGTAACAACAATTTACTTCCACTCTATGATAATTTAGGTTCATCGTATGCACCATAAAATCTTGTGTCAACTGATGTTGACCCCATAACTGTTACTGAGGAATCTATTCAGGGTAAAAAGTTGTTATAGGAGGGTTGCAAAACAACCACTCCAAGTTCTCCCATAGTTGAGACTAACATGGGATTTGTGATATCATTGGATACTATGATTAATCTTGGAATATCTTTCGATGAATTATTAAGACACATTAGTATGCAAAATACTATATAAGATTTTGAAGTTACATGTATAGAAACAAATAGACGTGATTTTTTTTTCATCCTATCAATCTTCTTGTGAATAATTTTATAACCATGATTATTTGAAATATGCAATTCCATCTAATTAAACGGCTATATTTATGATGCCTGAAGGATGTGTCGATATCATTGTCAATCCCACTATTGTGAAGACGTTGGCTCAGGTGAACATTGAAATAAAATATCTGCTTGAGATTTATCTAGAGAATTCTGAACAGGTTAAAGAAAGTATTCCCCCCCAAAAGATATTAACCAAAATTGCTAATGTTGAGAATATTGGGGAGGATTCTCCTCAAGATTTCGACCTATTGTTAGGTAAGGGTTATCAATATTGTGATTATGCTTATTATTGTTATTATTTTGATACTAACCATAATTTAAATTCACCATATAGGATTATCAACATCAATGGCTAGGTCTAGAGGTGAATCTTCTAAATCATCTCAAACAACATTAGAAAGTGAAGTGACTACTATCTTGGAATGAGCAGCACAAGGCACTTCTTTAAGTGCATTAATCTCGGAATGTGTTCCCCCTTATGACAACTATTCTGAATTAGATATGGAGTTGCATAAGGCTCTTCTCCTTGCATGTCACAAGGTATGTCAGAACATATGGAAGATAATATCTGAAATTTCCCTTTAGGAACTATCCTCATGAATTCCACGACTTCCATATCCATTCATTATGTTGGGATTTGGTTGTTTTTAATACCATGAAATCCATACTATAGTGAAATAGATCATCCAAAAAAGGGAGCATGAGACGAAACTTCAACAAGATCTAATAAAATCCATACAATTGACCAAAATTGATTAATTCCAATAAGAATTTTTCCAAGATGAGGACAATCATATTGAAAAGTAGATTGGACTCAAGTAGAAAGCTATTCAATAGTTGCATCTTTAATAAGAGTTGAATATTGTTATAGGGGAGCTTCACCAACTTCATAATTCAAAAAAAGCAGTCCATAAAGATGGTGCAAAAACCATTGTGGATGCCAAGGAAGAACTATGTCATGATAAAGAGAATGATACTGATCGGATAACTGAACTTCAAAATGTAGCTAATAGAACACTAGAGGCCATTAATCAAATGAGAAGTTATGTAGAAAACCTCTTATGATTTATGATAGAGAGACTCTAATTTGTGCATGTTCCCTTGGGGATTTTTCACTCACAATTGAAAAGAATTTTGTCTCTAATCATCTATGTATTCATCCTTGCTTCATTTTAATTTTAATTTTAAGGCTGACTTCTATAATATGATATTTTCATACTGGATAATGATAGGAATAGAATCTGATCGTTTTTTACCTAATCCAATGAACCTAGTTATTGTAGTTATATTATTAATAGGGTTACATAAACAACCCCAGAAACATTGTATATTTTAACTTTTTATTGATAAATATTTCCCATTTTGTACAAAGTGTAGGTATAGAAAAACGAGACATCAACTTTTTTATAGAGTGCCCTTTGCGAGTTTTCAATCTGGTGAGTACCATGTCTCTTTTATAGGGGAAGTATGGAGTCATGCATATTGGACTAATAAGTCAAGTGTTTAAGGTTGAATATATTTGACTATAAATTTTAAAATTAGATCCCAAACAAGGATTAATGGATAGGAATTTTTCCAATATTCTTTAGATACTTCCAAGCGGAATCCTGAGTCATGATTTTTATAGTCACCAAATCTAAAACATGAAGTATAAACATATATGAGGTATTTTCCAAGAACAAAGTTACCATTGCTTGAAAAACTCATTATGGGGGCTGTATTATGTTGGGCCAATAGTGTCATGTGTTGAATATCCAAATAGTGGTATCCTTTGACTGACAGGCCTGTTATTTAGGTTTATTTTATGCAAGGCCACCTAAGGGAACATACTTCATAGTCAGACAAAATATATCTCAAAAAAAGCACATTTTATTATTGATATACAAGGGAAATTAATATTTGGGTGACTCAATACCATAATGGGTTGTTTTTCCAAGAAAAGAGATCTAAAATGGAAATCAGTGCCGATATAGGTGATGAATGGGAAAACCACTTATATACAAATTTGGTGTGTAAAAAATGGTTAAAATTGATCATAAAGGGGGCTTTGTGATATTTTTTGTTCAGTTTAGAGTCATGCAACAAGGACATTATGTTATGCTGTTTCAAGTTATGTCGTAAGGACATTAGAGGCCTTTTTAATTTAAGGTCTTTAGCTTTGACCAAAGGTTTATTAGTCTCCAATATCTTGATAATTTTTCTAAAAACATACCACCATGTTCATGTATGGAAAGCAAGAATGGTAAATTGTGATTTGGTAATTTCTGGATCTGGACAATGGTATGGGAAAGGGGATAAAGGCATTAGAGGAAGTATTTTTTCTTAATTAAGTTACAATTACTTTACAAACCCATTATGGGGTCTGTATTATGCAGGTCCATCTAGGATATATGCTGCATATCAAAAAAGTGGCATCCTTTGACTGACAGTACTGTATTGTAGGTGACTTATACAAGGCCACCTAGGGGCACATACTACATAGTCAAGAAAAAGTGCTCTTGGGTATCAAAAATTCTATTACTAAAATCCAAAAAAAGATTATGGAGAATCAATTTTCCACAGCACAGAGTTTGATTTATGGAGAAAGGTACCTAAATATTGAAAGAGTGTTTCCAATCAATGTTTCCCAAGAATCGTAGAAATATGATTTCTACAAAGGTCTGACCCAAATGTAGGAAGTATGATGTCCTTAGTTTTAGGTCATATGACTAGGACCTAAATATAATGGAAATAGTGGATGATATGTGGTTAAATGATCCATGTTTATTTCAATATGATTTGAACACATAGAGAGGGAAAATGTATAAACCATCGTATTAGAGACTTTCAGATCGAGAGAAAGTTAATGAGAAAAATATACATGGATAACCACTTTAAGATATGGATTCTTGTATATTTTCATCAATGTTTGATGGGGACAGAATATACTTTTACCAAGAATGAAGTTACCATTATTTGAAAAAAATATGTTATGGGGCTGTATTATGTAGGCCCAACTTGAGAATATGCTTCATAGCCAAATAGTGGTATCTTTTAACTGACACACATGTAATATAGGCGACTTATGCAAGGACACCTAGGGGTACATACTACATAGTTAGGAAGAAGACCTCTTAGGTATCATAAATTCTACTTGCAAAAACTGTAAGAACGATTATGAAGATCATAAAGTATTCAAGATTAAGAGTTTGAAATACAAAAGGGGGGTAATTCTCAATACAGATGAGAAATATTTAAATCAATATTGGCCTTGAGTTTGGAGTCCCTTACATAGATATGACTCATATGTAAAATGGGGAAATTTCTTGTATCCTTGGTGGGATTTCTATGGAGAGGGCCCAAAAATGAATACTCCCATATAAATTGTTAATTATATGTGGAAGAGAGATAAAAGTTTATCTCGTGGATGAGACTAGGATCAAAGGCCTAGTTTTCACTATGTATCTCAATGAGATGGGAATCAAACCATACATAGTTCTTTGGGTACTTTT
This sequence comes from Viscum album, assembly GCA_963277665.1. NCBI lineage: Eukaryota > Viridiplantae > Streptophyta > Magnoliopsida > Santalales > Viscaceae > Viscum > Viscum album. The sequence continues at coordinate 1,331,785,010 of OY728150.1, forward strand.
CAGTTTAATGTCATGTAGCAAGGATAAGAAGTGATTCTGACGTGAAAATGAATATTGTGTCTGGACCATATAATTGAACTCAGGTGTCACTACATATCTCATATAGATGAGAATTAGGCCACACATAGTTCTTGAAACATTCCCTATACAGTTTGATTCATACACACATGGAATAAATATTTTTTTTTGTGGTTTGGACCAATATTAAAGATCCAGGAATCTCTACGTATCTTATATGGATTATAATCAAGCCAAATGTAGTTCATGAAACAATAATTTCCCATGCTAATTGAGTTTAATGTTGGAGATGGTGGCTTTTAACATGTTTCCGAAGAATGGTTAAACTTAAGACACAAAATGGTATAAAGATCAAATCATATATCCTGAAAGAGTATTCTATATAAATCTGGTTTATATATTGGAGGAAAAAATGGAAATAATTTTTTTATGGATGCGGATGGGCCTATGATTGGAGATCTAGACGTATCTACGTATCCCATTGGAATGAGAGTCATGCCACACATAGTACTAGAAATTAGGTCCCTATGTAGATCAGATTCAAACATAGGGAGAAATAGAACTCATGTGCCACTAATGTGTAGAAATTATGTTAGTGATTCTTGTGCATGGAAGCTCTTAACATCAAATAAAGAAGATGTTAACCATACAGTTTAATGTCGTACAGTGAGGACAAATGATGTCATGCAGTTTTAAAGTTGTGTGACAAGGACCAAGATTCTAGGAATTTTAACAAACGTCATGAAACATGGACGTATATAGTTGTTATGCAATTTAATATCTTTCAACTAGGACTTTGTGTTGTGTAGTTTAGAGTCATGTAGTGATGAAAAATGATTATGTGCAATTACAAAAAGTAATTATACAAGAATATTTCATTGTTTGGAGTTGTAATAAGTTCTCTATCAATTGAGATTAGAGAATAAGCTCTATTAGAGAAAACCTTATATACAAAGTAAGGTCCTTCCCATTTTGGATCTTGTTTTGGTGGATTCTTTCCTTGTATCATTGGAGTCTTGAGGACCAATACCAATTCTCTTTGATGAAATGAGAAGAGGAAAAAATTCTTGTTTAAAGGTCATGCTATTCTGTTCTGATAGAATTCTAAATGATGAAAATTATGAAATCCCTTTTCATCAAATCATTCCATATCATCAAATCATTTTTGAGACTTTTCATCTGTAGATAACTGATCATAGATTTCAACTCAGAGTGAGAGAAATTGAATTTAAATGGGAAAAATTTCTTCTATTATGTACACCAACAAATATAGAGTTTTTGGAGTGGTAGTATATGTAGAATATTGGTAAGCCCATAAAGCATGCAAAAGTTTATCAGGCCAAGATTTATTATCTTTATCCACCATCTTATGGAGTATATTTGATAGGGTCTTATTAAAATCCTTTATTTATCTATTGTCCTATGCATGATAGAAAGAAGAATGGTTAGATTTGATATTGTGCTCCTAAAATAACTTCTTTGCCTCAACAGAATAGAAATTGGTGCCGTTATCTATCAATATATTATGAGGGATAACAAATATGGTAATCATATTAGCTTTGAAAAAGATAAAATTTCTTTTGGATCCAATATATTTAAGAGGTATTGCCTCATCCCATTTGGAGAAGAAATTAGTAGAAATAAGAATATACATGAACTTATTATCCACAACTGGAGGATAAGGTCGTACTACATCCATTCCCCATATAGAAAATGGCCAGGAGTATTTAGCTATATGTAGTAACTTCGGGGGTTGATGAATGAAGTTAGCATGAAATTAGAAGGGATGAAACTTCTTAGTGAAATATGTGCAATGCTGCATCATTTAAGTCCAAAAGAATCCAAGACATAGGAATTGATTAGAGAGCCTATGCTCATACTAGTGAGCGCCATAAGCTCTTGCATGTACTTCTTTCATGATAGATGCAGTTCTTCTATGTCAATACATCTTAAGAGGACTCCATTTAAGCCTCGTTTGTAGAGGATCTTCTAGTGATTGGGGATACTATAAAGAGTGAAATTGGACACTCATCATCAGATCTGTTCTTTTTCAACTCTATTTGGTGGAAGTACTCCATTTTGAAGGTATTCCATGATAGATGTCATCCATCCCATGGTATGACCATACAAATAAGAAATAGGGATAATTTCATTAATTTCCTCTATTCTAGTATGAACAAAAGGTAAAATCACATGATGATGGGAAATACTTATGATTTTATCATCCTGATCTGGATCTTCTAAGGTTGTAGATGCATTAGCTTTTTCATCCGCTTGGGTATTTTGTGATCACGGTATATAAGTCAATATTGGATATGAGGGAAATTCATCCATTAATCCTCTTACATAATTGAAAAAAGGGATTAACCCTTATTTTCTGATAGCATAATCTCTATTTATTTGTTGGATTACCAAATTTAAATCACCCTTAACTTTCAAGTGGTTCACCTATACCTGGAGCGCTAATTCCAGGCCTGCTATGAGAGCTTGATATTTTTCCTCTTTGTTGGTACCACCTTCTAATAACAGAAAGGAATATGAAAACACTGCCTTTTCTAGGGAGATAAGTACAATTACTAACCCAACTTTGTTAAAGTTGGGGTTTTCCATTCTCTTTCCCGTTGGAATTTTGGAAGCACCATAAAAGTACATTTTATATGTTTGGGGGTTATCTTGAATAGAGAAGATATCTTCATCAGAAAGTTCAATAGTCAATGATGTATCATCTGCAGATGGGTGTCCATTAAGGAAGACTTCCATGGATTGGCCTTTTATTTCTTTCTGAGGCACAAATTGGATATCAAACTATTTCTAAATAACTTCCCACCGTACCAAATTTCTTGTAAGCATAGGACGAATGAGGATAAATTTGAGTAGATTATTGTGAGATACCAAGTGGACCTTGTGATGTTGCATAAAGTTCCTCAATTTTTAAACTACAAAGATTAATGTCAGGAAGCACTTCTCGATACATAAACATCGAGTCTTTGATTCATGTATAGTTTGACTGAGATAGTAAAATATAGTTTCATTCTCATCATCGTTCTTTTGGGAAAGAAAGGCACCCAGTGATCACTCTAAATCTGTCACATAGATAATAAGTGGATTGCCTTCAACAGGTGGCATTAATACTGGTATACTCAAGAGATATTTGTTGAGGGTATTAAATGCCTCTTGGAAGTCTTCGGTCCATTGATAGGTGACTCCCTTCTTCATTAATCTGGTGAAGGATAAACAATTGATAGCAAAATTGGAAATAAAGCACCGAATATAGGCCAATTGTCCTTGAAGTCCTCTTAATTTTTTCAAATTTCATGGAGGTGACATGCCAAGGATTTCTTTTGTCTTCTCAAGATCAACTTCAATGACATGATTTCATACAACAAAGCTAAGGAATTTTCATGAGGTTACCCTGAAAGCACATTTCAAGGGATTTATCTTCAAATAATGTTGTTGAAGTTTACTGAATATGATCTCAAAATCAGTCAGGTGATCGGAACACTGTCTATATTTAACTACTAGATCATCCAAATAACATTCAACAAATTTTCCTAATAAGGGTTTGAAGATATGTTGCATGACACATTGATACATAGCACCTACATTCTCTAATCCAAAGGGAATTACCCAATATAAAAACAAACCTTGAGATCCTCTAAAGTCTATATAATCCTCATTCTCTGGGGCCATTAGAATTTTGTTGTACCTAGAGTATCTATCCATGAAGGAGAGAGCCTCATAACCGACTGTTGCATCAATTAAAAGTTTTGTGATCGGAACAAGAAGGTCATATCTGGGACAATGCCGGTTAAGATATCTGAAATCAATGCACACTCTGATTTTCACATTTTTTTTTCATTTTTACAATGTTTTCCAGCAATTTGGGATATTTCACATCCCTGAAAAAGTTATCCTTGATAATCTTGTCGAATTCAGCTCCAATTTTAGAGGCATGAGTTGGGTGTGTTCTTCTTGCTGCATGCTTGAATCCTCGATGCTCTTCTAAAAAACCTAAATGATTTGTGGCTACATTGGGATTAAGGCCTGGAAGTTTTGTATAGTTACAAGAAAATAAATCTAAATGTTTCTTTATAAATGAAATATAAATCTATTGTTCTTCATAATTCATGGTCACACTAATTAGAGTGGGGCATGTATCTTTTTTTACCTAGATTTATTTCTCTAAGCTCATCCAAAGTAGAATAAACTCCATCCTCAAATGCTAGAGGAGCATCCTTGAGATCTTATTCTTATTCCTTAGGTTTCACTTCTTCTATTTCTACTTGCATATTAGGTGATGAAGCAAAATGTTTAGATCTATGGGAGGAGTCGGTATTTTAACATCCTAAAGAAGAGGCAACCATTTCCGACCCTACTAATGATTAAGGGTCTTCCTGGATCATTAAAGAAAAGATGATGTGTTGGGAATAAACATCCTTATCTTCCTCTAGTATTGAGACACCATCTTCTTTCTTGATTGGTGAAGAAAAAACTTGTTGAAGTTTGGTGGATGAAATGAAGACATCTCCATTTAAGCTTTCATCACTGATTGGTAAATCAACAATTTCTCCTATGCTTTCAAGATCAATTTCTGTAATTGAAATTCTGGAATTCACTAGATGAGTGTCTAGATTTATGTATATCCTTTCAATTTGATTGATAGGAAACACAAAATCTATTCTCAGATGTTTGAATGGGATAGCATGTATCCTTTCTAGACCATTCAAAGTATTTATTCTTATTACATATTTTCCCATGGATCTCATTCCCTTTGTGTGATAGAATTCTACTTCAATATAATAAGATTCACACTTTTTGAATGAGGTATTTTCACCATACAATATACTGATTTGACCATTGAATAAATACATGAGACATTGGTAATATGATGAAGGAATGTCTACATGTTGATGTAGTCAAGGCCTTCCGAGAAAAATGTTGAAGGTTGTGTCCTGATGGAAAAACATAAAATCTGAATTAGATACAAGATATCCAAAATGAGTTCTGAGTGTAATCACACCTAGAGATTTTTGTTCATTCTTGTCAAAACATTGCTACATCAATGTGGAAGGAGACAAGTCAGATTCAGTGAGGCCCAATCGATGAAGTGTATGAATGGGAATGAGGTTGAATCCTGAGCCATTATCAATGAAGGCTCATCGGATGTCTGAATCATTTACCCTACAAGATAGATATCAGGGCCTGATGTGTCTATGTAAAACATCATTCTCATCTTCATCTGTAAAAGATATTACTGCATGACATTCTGTAGGATCATTCCCTATACGGTAAACCACAGTAGGGGGAACCTCAGTTTTGAACTCTTAAGGACTTGACAAAGCCTCAATAAGTTCTTCTTGAAGATATTTTGACAGATTCAAGGAATAAAAGATAAAAAATGTGGCTAGTACATGGGCTAGATATTTCAAAAAAATCATAATTTTTCTCTATAGGTCTACATTTTCCAGCATGGATATGTGGTTTTGTAGGTTCCTTGGAAGTTGATACTTCTGATGTAGATATACCCTGTGTCAGGGTAGAAGCTGGAAAAACTTCTACTTTTGGTAGATCAGAATGACTAGGTCTATCTATGTATTGAGAGAATTATGGTGTAACCTCTAATCATTCCTCTTAGATAATCATGTCAGGGATGATCCTTTCATGTGTGGGAGAAATTCCTTGTTCTTTTTGAGCCCGTTGAAGGCCTCTCCCACGATTTTCCACCACATAAATGGTTCGAGAAGGGGTAGTGTTAAAATAGTGGTTTCTAGAATATACTCTTCTTCCCCTGTATCCTCGAACTTGGATTCTTACTCTAGTTCCCCAGTTAGGTATAGGGAATTAGGGCTCATCATAACTAGAATCATCATTTTCATATGGATCCGTTAAGTGGATAAAATTAATGGAACCAAATATAAATTCTTCATCTAATGAATATTCTTCTTAACAGGTCAATTCTAGTTATGTCGTTTGGTGGGGTGGTGCCCATAATTATGAGACAGATGGATTGAAATCTTCCAAATTCATGGAAAATGTTTTCCTCGGCACGAGCTCATCCTCTTCTACCTTATCTTTATCTTTCTAATCATGTCACTTCTTTGAGGATTTAACATTAGAGGACTTATCTTTTGATGAAGATGGATTTACTGTAGCAGAAGTGGTAGAAGGCATAATAGGTTATTTCAAATGTGTTTGTAGAATGGCATGAGTTTGATCGATTTTTTTCTTGATCATCCAGTCATCATACTTCTGCACATTTTTTGTTTTGACTTTCTTCCATTCTCTTTATTTCTCTGGATTAGTAGCAGTAACACGTGCTACTTGGTCTAATGAACTTCTCAGTTTCAATAGTCCATAGATTACCATTTTTTGTAGGAGGACTTTGAGAACAAAACAATCTTGAATGGGATGTCCCAACATTTGGTGAAAGGGACAATAATTTGGAAGATCTTCATTTCCTTCATTGTTTGGTTTCTTCAGCCTTGTAAATTGAACCAAATTGTTTTCCAAATCTGAAATAATGTAACTTGGAACCTGTTCATTCTGAAAATAATAAACATTTTTCTTTAACGACAGAAACTATCTTTTCCTTTGATATATTTTATCATCTTGATGAGGCGGTCATTACTGCTGTTGCCCAGGAGGTAGATCCCATTGGTATGATGGAGTCTTTGAAGTGGAAGAAAGTATAGGTGCTGGTTTAAGTGTGCCTATAGCAGCCTCTACTTTCCCTATTCTCCTTCTCATAGCTAATGAGATTACACAAGATTTATCTTTAATTTCCACAATGGAATCCTCAACTTGTTGGGATATTGAAGCAAGGTCTCGAAACCCTCATCTGTATTTCACAGGGATTAGTGGTGTTCATAACTCATCACATAGATTTTAAACACAAATTGGCAGTAACTCTTAGTGAGGGAGTGCTATATTTTAAAAATATGTTAATCCTTTCTGTAGATAAATCAAATATTAAATTCTTTCCATCTCTCAATGTTTTCAATTTGTAAGACAAAAAGTATTGTATTCAGTAGCATTGAGGTGAATTGGAGAAGGAATTTCTGACATAGGTTTTCCCATATAGTAACTGATCTAGACTGCAAACTTGTATACCAGAGAAAGGATGGCCCTGTAATGATTGTAAAAAGCATCTGAGCTTTACTACTTCATGTTGTTTAGGGGTCCCGATCATGGGATCACAATGAGAAACAAAATGCACTAAGTGATTCTCTGGATCTCCAGAACCATTAAATATTGGGAATGTGGTATTCACAAAGTTTAGTGGGGGAGGGATCATATCTACCCATTTAGGTAAGATTTATTTTCTTGTTATACTGGTGCATGCTATTCTTATATATATTCCAATCGAAATTTTAATGCCTCGATTGTGTTCATAAGAATTTGGGGAATATCTAGATGAGCTGGGACCTATACAGGTATAACAATTGGAGTTTGAACTGGCACAATGACCGGAAAAACCACCAGTGCTGCTGCTACTAATATTTTTCTTGGATAACCCATGGGGACAAGCTTATAAGGATGTGTTTGATCCTACCCTGTCTGTGTACCCAATATAGGGAATTCATTATCTGTATTTGTTGTTGCAATAAATCCTCTTTGCTGAGGAGTTCCAACAGGATGTGCAAGTTTAAGATATTCTTGGGGAGCATGTCTAGAAGAAATGTTGCTTCGAAGTAACTCTGCATTGAGTCTTTATAACTCCTTAATCTCCTCTTCTTGTTGGGAAAATCTTTCTTCAAGTGAAAGGGATTGACCTTCTATAGTGGAAAAGTGAGATGTGATTTTACCTTTACCTTTCCCCTTGTTAAATTCCTTTTCAAGGGGTGGGAGTTGGTTACTTGAGGGGATACCTAGATTCTAGGTAAGCCTCTGATTTCTTGTATGCACACCTCATTCATTTGATTCAGTGTGTACAATATTATGGATAATAACATCATCTTACAACTCCCTAAAACTATACTCATTATCTGGAGGATCTTCCGTAATGATATTAATGACATTCACTAAATCATAATGAATTGATGGAATTCTGTTATTATCTTTGTAATATCGTATCCTTCTGTATCTTCTATGATACTCTGTTCTTCAATATGTTGAATTCTTAGGAACTATTTGACGAACAGTAATCTGAAGGGAATACTTTGATAGTTCAGTTGGGCGTTCAATTTGTGAATTCTCCCCTAATCAGGAGAAAACTAAATTCCATTGAGGAGAGTATTATAGATGTAAAAAATCACTTAGCCCTAGAGATTGGGGTTGATCTTGTTCTTTTTATTTAAACCATCAAACTTTTTTTATTTAATTTGAAGGTTGAATTAAACAATCCCTCAACCCTTCAGGCTATGGTGGCTCTTAAACTGCTATATCTAAGATTCATGCAGCTTCTCTTCTAATTTTTTGAATTTTGGTTTGAACAATTTCGGGGTGAATTATCCGAAAACTACATAAATCGCCTATTTTGGAAGAGCGATCTGCTATTTTAGACATTTTATACATCTAATGGCTGACATAATCTAAGTGGGAGGTCTGATTAATATTCTCAGATGCTTGATTCAATAGCATCTCAACAGCTTTCTCTCTTTGGGCCTAACTCTGATGAGAGGTAGTCAAGGCATGTTATTGATCGTATCTTTGATTACACACAAAATCTGTTGATTGTAGCTAGCTATGGGCAATAAAATTGCATGATACCACTTTTGGATAGCTTTTCTTATTTTAGAGTGCAGTGAAATGCAATGCTCCGTGTGCACCCAATCCTATGATATAAACACCAGATGGAGTATCTGAAATTAATTGGAGTAGCCTCTTTGGTTTATTGAGGCATGCAACCTGAAGGGTTATTTGCTTCTTTTTGACCCTTAGATGTTGGTATACTAAGAGATATGCAAATTTTATTTGGTGTTTCAACCCTTCTATTACCATTACTTGACTTTTATATTCATTATATGGTAATACATTGTCTTTTAGATGATTAAGACCTTTCCAAATGTTAAGGCGAATATCCTAAATGAATTATTCTTCCATCAATTCTAGAATGTTGTATTGAGTGTTTTCCAAGGGCCAGAACATGACTAGTATTTCAACTTTAGCCAATTGTTTTCTCATATTCAACATAACTTTATCATCTTTTTCTAGAGGTTTCTAAAATTTGTTTGACTAGAGTGGATGCTTCTCGATTGTTTTATTACAAACAATTGAATTAGTTTCCTTTTTCTATGCTATATTAGAGGATAAATAACCCATGTAAGGTTCAAAGAATGACCGTCCCCTTAGGATGTCTTCAAGTTGAGAAATTATTTCACCTTTTAGTGATAAGGCATCTGACATGACTGGACATATGTTGGAAAGTGACTTAAGATAAGAGGGATTTATCATTAATACATTGTCAATTAAGTAATTATCTTGACAATGTGAAACACTACTTCAAGGAGAACTTTTGCAGTGAATTACATCATAGGGAGGACCTCCATGTTGGATTACAGTAAAAGATAAATACTCTAGCTCCTTGGTCTTTTAGCCACATGGAGGGTTTCTGTGAATCTCATCCGAAGATAGTCTCTCTAAATTGACTGAATTTTTATGAATAATGAATTCACGATGAAGCAGTCTATAGAGAACTTCATAATTACTTCTACTACTCCCATAATTTGGTAATGGGAGAGTAGGATCTTGAGTTACAATAGATAACTTTATGAGGGCTTTAAGAAAATGTTCAGGAGTATTTAGTTGTATGTAGAAACTTTGAGGGTTGATGAATGAAGTTAGGATTACCTTGTAAAGGATGAAACTTCTAGGTATAATTTGTGAAATATTATGTCATTGAAGGATATAAGTATCCATGCCTTCAGATTTGATTAGAAATCCTATGCCCAGACTTGTGGGAACCACAATATCCTTCATGTACTTCTTTCATGAAAGATGTAGTTTCTTCTCCATCAATACAACTAAAGAGGACTCCATCAAAGCCTCATTTCTAGAGGATTTTATGGTGATATGGTCTATCATAAATAGTGAAATTGTCCACTTGTCGCTAGATCTATTCTTTTTCATCTCTATCTAGTATAAGTACTCTATTTTTAAGGTGTTACATGATAGGTTTCATCCATCTCGTAGTATGACCATATGGATCAAAAATAAGGATGATTTAATTAATTTCCTCCATTATAGTTTGAGTAGAAGGTGAAACGACACAATGATGGGCAATAATGATGATTTTATCATCCCAATTTGGATCTGGATGTGTTGTGGCAGCATTATCCAATGCATCAGCTAGGGCATTTTGTGATCATGGGACTAAGAAAATGTTAGCTCTGAGGTAAATTCATCCATTAACCCTCTAACATAATCAAATAAAGGGATTAACTCTTCTTTTTTGATAGTATAACCCCTATTGATCTGTTTAATTACAAATTTTGAATCATCTTTCACTTTCAGGGTGTTCACTTTTACCTGGAGTGCCAATTCTAGGCCTGCAATGAGAACATGATATTTAGGATCATTGTTGGTACCACTTTTTGATAACAGAAATGAATATGGAAACACTACCTTTTCTAGGGAGATAAGAACAATTCCTAACCCAACTTTTTTGAGTTTAGTGTTTTCCATTCTCTTTACCGTTGGACTTCTGTAAGCACCATCAAAGTACATTTCCCATATTTGGGGATTATATTGAATAAATAATATTTCTTAATCAGGAATTTCAGTATTCAAAAATGTATCTTCTACAGATGGGTGTTAATTAAGGAATTCTACCAAGGCTTGGCCTTTTTTAGGAACAAATTGGATATCAAACTATTACAAAATAACTTCCCACCATGCCATATATCCTGTAAGAATAGGATGACAAAGGATAAATTTGATCGGGTTATTATGAGATACCAAGTGGACCTCATGATGTTGTAGGTAGTGCCTCAACTTTTGAACGTCAATGATTAATGCTAGGAATCACTTCTCAATAATTGAATACTGAGTATCCATTTCAAGAATGGTTCGTCTAAGATAGTAAAGGCTATTTTTATTCCCATAATTATTCTTTTGTGCAAGTAAAGAACCCAGTGATCACTCTAAAACTGTCACATAGAGAATAAGTGGCTTTCCTTCAATAGGTTTCATTAATACTGGTGAAATCAAGAGATATTTTTTGAGGGTATCAAATGCCTCTTGACAGTCTTTGGTCCATTTATAAGTAACTCCCTTCTTCATTAATCTGGTGAAGGGTAAACACTTTCCTTCCAAATTAGATATAAAGCTCCAAATATAGACCAAGATTCATTGAATTCCTCTTAATTTTTTTCAAATTTCTAGGATGTTACATGAAAATGATTTCTTTTGTCTTATCAAGATCAACTTTGATGCAATGATGGCGTACAACGAAGCCAAGTAAATTTCATGAGGTAACCCCAAAAGCACATTTCAATGGATTCATATTCAAATTATATTGCTAATGTTTAATGAATATGGTCTCCAGACCAATTAGGTGATTAGAACGATGTCTAGATTTAACCACTAAATCATCCACCTAACATTCACAAAAATTTCCCAGGAAGGGTTTAAAGATTTAGTGCATGTCATACTGATATGTTACACCATCATTATTCAATCCAAAGGGAATAACCTGATTGAAAAATACACCTTCAGAGGATCTAAAGGATATAAACTCCTTATCTTCTGGAGCCATTCAAATTTGGTTATACCCATATTATTCATCCATGAATGAGAGAGCTTCGTAGCTAGTTATTCCATCCATCAAAATTTCTGCGATCAGAACCGAAATGTCATGCTTGGGACAATACTGATTAAGATCTCTAAAATCAACGCAAATAATAATGTTCCCATTCTTCTTTTTCACTGGGACAATTTTGGCTATCCATTTGGGATATTACACCTCTCTAACAAAGTTATCTTTGATAATCTTGTCGACTTTAGCTTCAATTTTAGAGGTGTGATTTGGGTGTGGTCTTCTTACTGCCTACTTAAATCCTTATGTTCTTTTGGAAAATCCAAATTATGGGTGGCCACAATAGAATTAAGGCTTATAATTTTTGTATAGTTCCAAGAAAATACATCTAGATGTTTTTTTATAAATGAAGTATACATCTCATTCTCTTCAGAAGTCAGGGCCATGCTAATTAGTGTATGGTGTGGATCTTCTTATGTACCTAGATTTATTTCTCTGAGCTCTTCCCCGGTGGTGGAGATGACTTCCCCAAATGATAGAGGGGCTTCCTTAAGATCTTCTTATTTTCCATCCTCACATGTCACTTCTTTTTTTTCTACATGAATGGTAGGTGATGAAGTAAAACATTAAAATCTAGGGGAGGAGTCAATATTTGGACATCCTGAAGAAGTGACAACCATTTCTGACATTACTGAGGATAAAGGGTCTTCTTGGAGCACTGAAGAGAAAAATATGGGTTGGGAATCCACATATTTTTCTTCCTCTACTAATGTGACAACTTATTCTAGCGTGACTGATGAAGAAAATAATTTTTGAAGTTCAGTGGATGAAATGAAGACACCTCCATTTAAGCTTTCACTACTTCTTGGAAGACCAACAAATTCTATTATGTCGTTATTCTTGATTTCCACAATTGACATTATGGAATTCACTGGATGAGTTCTTGGATTTGGTTTTATCCTTTAAATTTTATTGATAGGAATCATATAATCTTTACTCATATGTTTGAATGGGATAGTCTGGATCTTTTCTAGACTATTTAGAGTATTGATTCTTGTTACATCTTTTTTCATAGACCCCGTTCCCTTTGTGTGATATAATTATGCCACAATATATTGATATTCACACATTTTTAACAGAGCCTTGTCGCCATACAGTGTCCCAATTTTACCATTACATCAATACTTGAGACATTGTTGATATGATGAATGAATGGTCACATATTTATGTAGACAAAGACTTCCAAGAAGAATATTGAAAGCTGTGTCCTGTCAGACAACCATGAAATCTGAAATAGATACAAGTTACCCAAATTGAGTTCTTAGTGTAATCTCACCTAGTGGTTCTTGTTCATTATTTTAATAACAATTAGACATCAAATTGGATGTAGATAAGTCAAATTCAGTGAGACCTAATTAACAAAGTGTACGGATGGGAATGAGGTTGACACCTGAGCCATTATTGATGAAGACTCATCTAATATCTATATCATTAACCCTGCTAGATAGATACAAGGTCCTGATGTGTCCATGAAAAAATCATCCTCATATTCATTCATGAAGGATATAACTTCATTAAATTCTCTAAGATTATTTTCTATAATGTAAACCTTATCAACAGCAACCTCAGTTTCAAACTCTTTAGAACTTGAAAAAGCCTCAATAAGTGATTCTCAAAGATCTTTTGACAGATTCAAAGCATCTAGGATGGATTAAATGTATTTTACTTGGACTAATTGTTTCAAAACATCATAATTTTGGTCCAAAGGTCTAAATTTTCAAGCATGGGATGTGGTTTCATAGGTTCCTTGGAAGTTGATGCTCCTAATGTAGATATACCATGTGTTGGGGAAGAAGCCAAAAATACTTCTAATTTTTGTATATTAGAATGACTAGGGCTATCTATTTGATAAGAGAGTGGTGGTATATCCTCTAATATGTCTTCCAAGATTATAATTTTGGGGCTGATCTTATCATGTGTGGGGGAATTTCCTTGTTCTTGCTGAGCCCACTGAAGGGCTCTCCTATGAGTTTCTGATGCATAAATAGTTCGAGTAGGGGTTTGTTAAAATAGTGGATTCTAGAAAATCCACACCTTCCCTTGTATCCTAAACCATGAATTCTTCCCCATGTTTCCCAATCATGTGTAGGGAATTTAGGTTCATAACCAGAATCATCATTTTCAGAGGGGTCTGTTGAGTGGATAACATTAACAAAACTGAAGATCAATTATTCATTTGATGAAGATTCTTCATGATATGTCAGTTCTTGTTGTGCCATTTTGTGGGGCAGTGCGAGTTCTTTTGAGATAGATGGAATGAAATCTACCAAAGTAAAGGACCACTTTGGCCTTGAAACAAGCTTGTATTCTTCTGACTGCTCTTTATCTTTTTGATCATGTCACTTATTTAAGGATTTACCTTTAGAGGATTGATCTTTAGATGAAGATGAATTTACTAAAATGGAAGTGTAAGGAAGCATAGTTGGTTGTTTCAAATGTTTTTGTAGAATGGAATGAGTTATATTGATCATTTCCTAACCATACAATCATCATACTTCTATGTATTTTTTCTTTTGACTTCCTTCCACCCCCTTCTTCTTCTGGATTAGTAGCAGTAACACATGATACTTGTGATGATGAACTTTTTAGTTTCACTTGTCTATAGTCTACCATTTTTTTTAAGAATTATTTGAAAGAAAACACTCATAAATTGGATTCCCTAACAGTTGATGAAAGGGACAATAATTTATGAGATCTTCATCTCCTTCTTTGTTCGGTTTCTTCATCCATGGAAACAAGAGTAAATTATTTTCCAAATCGGAAATGAAGTAACTGGGAACATGTTCATTCCAAAAAGAATAAACTTTGATCATTGATTCCTCAAACAATTCCTGCCTCTAATCCTTTTGATCAACTTGATGAGACGGTCAGTGCTGCTGATGCTCGGGAGGTGTATCCCTTTGGTATGATAACAATTTTGAAGTAGAAGCAGGTACATGTGATTATTTGAGTGTGATTATAGAATTATCTTCTTTCCCTATTCTCTTTTCTAGAGATTATGGGATTACATGAGATTTAGATTTGGTTTTACATAATGGAATCTTCCACTTTTTGGGTGATTAAAGCAATATCTTAAAACCCTATTTTGTATTTCACAGGTATTAGTGGTGTGTGTAACTCATCACGTAGGTTTTCCACACAAATTGGCATCAAATCTTCCTGAGGGAGTGACATATTTAATGAATATGTTAATCCTTTCCATCGAGAAATTAAATATGAAACAATTTAATTCTCCCTTTGTTTGGAATTTGTAAGATAAAAAAATGTTGCCTTTGGCAATGTTAATATGAATTGGAGACTGAATTTCTAATGGAGGCTTTCCCATAAAATTACTGACCGAGACAACAAACTTGTATACCATAAAAAGGATGGTCCCTATAATGCTATCACGAAACACCCTAGATTTACTGATTCTTGATGTTGAGGGGTCCCTATCATGGGATCACAACGCGAAAAAAATGTGTTAAGTGCTTCTCTAGACATCCCAAACCATTAAAGATTATAAATGTGGTATTCAAAAAGTTTGGTGAGTGAGGGATCAGATCATACCATTCAGGGTAAGATCTCTTTTCTGATTGTATGGGTTCACATTATTCTTTTATAGCTTTCAATCAAGTGTTTAATGCCTCAATTGTATTCATAAGAATTTGGGGAATATCTGGATGAGCTGGGACCTATATAGGTACAACATATAGAGCTTGAACTAGCACGATGACCGGAAAAACCATTGGTGGTGGTTCTTCTGGTATTTGTCTTGGATAACCCATGGGGATAGGCCTGTAAGGATGTGTTTGATCCTATTTTGTCTATGCACCCAATGGAGGTTGTAAGAACCCGGTTTTTTCTGTGAAAGACTTTGGAATATTCTTGATGATATTCAAGAGAAGCGCCTTCAAACGGCGTGCGATTCCGAGCCCTGGACTGGTCGGAATTAAATTTTCAGTGCGTTTACACTGGAAACGCCAAATAAATGCAATAACTCCTAAACGGTGATCCAGATCAAAGATCCGAGTGTACAGATGGGTCCGGAATGGGGTGTTAACCCTAGGAACGACATAAAACTTGTCGGCGCAGGGCGTTTGGACCCCTCGCCCGCTCCCGGAACGTTAAACGGATGAATAAATTAATTAATTTATTCGTTTAATGGAGAAATGCTAGTATCTCTTAAACGGTGGCTCGTATTGCAAAACCGAGGGCACCGTTGAGTTCGGAGCGTGCCGTTTACCCTAGGAGGGGTGTAAGTTTCACGGGCGCGGTCCGTTTGTGAAAAATGGCCCCAGGGGCGTTTTCGTAATTTAGCGGCTTCGAGCGTTAAATTTTATATCTTTTGAATGGGGTCTCAGATTAAAATTCCAAGACCACCTTTGTGCTTGGGAGGTGGTGTTTACCCTAGGGGGAGTTTAATCTTGATCGTGCCAGAAGGTTCGGACGCGGGTGTTTTGGGGGTCGGGGTTTTTTTTAATTAAAGAGTTTATTTATTTAAACTCTCCCCTCCCCCCCTTCCTCCCCCTTTGAACCCCTGATGAGACCCCTCCTTTCTCCTCCACTTCGGCGAGGCAGTCTGGCGAGGAATCTCCGATGAGGTGCGGATCGCCGGCGAAGCTCCGGGCAGCGCCCAGCAGGTAGGATTGTTGCGTTTTCATTTTTGGTTCTCGCACTCTCTTCGAATTCAATTATATACTTTGAAATGTGGTTAAATTTCCGAGCGAGCCGCATGATTGCGTTGGCCATGTTCTAAACTCTCCGACGCATCTTTCGGTTTCGATTTTGGAGTTCTGTGGAACCCGCAATCATCCACCAAAGATTGCGGGTTTTTGGAGGAGTTTGGGGGGTGTTCCGGCGGTAGGCGTGGTGGCGGAGACCTCTGGCACGGCGGCTCGCAGGCGGTGGCTCCGGTTCCAGGCATGGGCATGGAGAGCAGGCGGTAGCGCAGCGAGCAGGCGGTGGCGCGGCCTGCGGACGGCGGCGCGACACTTTGCGAGGGCGGCGGGGCGTGATCGTCCGACTTGATAGGGGTCACGACGAGACCCCTCGCGGGGGACCGAGACCCGCTTCCAACGGGTCTCCTCATCGACCGAAGACTGGCCTCGTGGCCGGTCGGCTGAAGCGGGAACTACGAGGGGACCGTGGGTCCGCGGCCGGCCTAGGCCGGTCCAGCCCAAGGGTTGTCCCTTCTGGCTTCGGACACCCGTAAATATAGCTACGAGTGTCCGTTTTACTTGCCGTCTGCGGCAGTGTCTTCCTGACGTGGAGGGGAACATTTTGAGCTAGTTTCAGGAATTTTAAATTCTTGAAACGAGGGTCCGCGGAGGCGCGACGTGTCCTTTAGTGGACGAGCGTTTTTTTTTTCAAGATTCTTAAATTGGACGGCGCGGACGCGTCCGACGTCCGATTTAAGCACTGTCAGTGGTGTTGGAACCCTGGCGTTGAGGCGTAGTTTTCTAGGGTGGTTTCGGGCGTTGAAGCCGAAGTTGAGGCACGGGCCCCACAACCCGTCTTTTGAGTTGCGTGCAGCTTTTAGCGACTTTTTCCTTGGTCGTCCGTTCGGGGTGTGCGAGCAGTCGATGTTGGGTGTTTATCTGAGGGCATTGCGTTGGCGCAGTCTGCCCGCTGTAATTTCGCACGATGGTACGGGCCCCCGCGAGGGCCGTTTTGGGAGTTGACGGTGATTTCCAGCTTTACCACTGGGCGACCGTTTTGGACAAGTGAATAGTCCATTTCGTGTACTTTTTTGGGAGGATCGCAACGATGCGATCCGTTCGCTGAGTTTCGGGACCGGGATGCGGGTCCCACGTGACACCGCTTGTGTGCGGTGCGCCGGGATGCACCTTTTTCTCCGGATATCCGTTGCACTCAAGTGAGTAGTGTTTTTGACGTGTTTTCCCGAGGGGATCACAATGGTGCGATGCGCCCGACTGTTTTCTGGGCCGAGGCTCGGGATCACGGGGTGTCGTTCGGGCGTGAGGCGGTGTTGGTGACTTTTCCGTCGGATATCTGTTGGAGGCGAGTAAGTAGTCGATCTCACGTGTTTTTCCGCGAGGATTACAACGGTATGATCCTTTTAGTTGTGCGGAGCCTCAAACAAGATCTTATTAAATGTGGAAGCATGAGAGGTGCTCCGGTGGTGGTTCGTCCCACCATGTTTGTAGCGGACCCTTGGCGTGTGATCACGCACTCTTGAGAGAGTGATATGAATGGTTCACGAGATGTGGTTGGTCATGCCTGGGCCTTTGAGTTGGAGATGTTACGTCATGCCTTTGCGTTGACGTTGGGTGCTGTGTGCACGATGGCCCTTGGGATGAGACTGTGTATACTCTGGGAGTATATGGAAATGCTTGGAGGTACATGTGGTTGTTCGTACCTGAGAATGTTCATGGTCTTGGTTGGGGTTGACTTGGGGCCACACGTCGTGTGGGCCCCACATGCGTGCCGGGTTCTGCTTTGCGTACTTGGACCTCTCACGGCGTAGGGGGTCCCTTTGTGCTCGTTTGTTTGGCTAGCAGGGTGGATTTTATTTCCCCTGGCTTGTGCTCGTTTGTTTGACCAGCAGGGTTGAGTGGTCCCCCCTGGTTTCGCTCGCGATGGATTGGCCGGTAGCGGTGCTAGTGACACCCAGTGCTGGAGCAGACGCTGCACCTCTTTTGGGTGAGTTGTTCTGGAGTTGGGAGGTTGCGCGATACCCACTTCGTGTTCGGTTGGCCAGTGTTGTGCCCTCCAATGGATATGTCCAGAGCAGTTCTGAGTTTTACCCTCCAGCGAGGCTGGGCAGTGGGTTACTCATCGGCTTCTTAGGGTCTACCCTCCAGCAGACACTGGGCATTGGGTCACCCGACGCTATTAGGGTCTACCCTGCAGCAGAGACTGGGAAGTGGGTCACCCGACGCTATTAGGGTCTACCCTCCAGTAGAGACTGGGCAGTGGGTCACCCGATGACCTCTTATGGTCTACCCTCTAGCAAGGCTGGGTAGTGGGTCACCCGTCGTCTAGCTCCAGGTCTACCCTCCAGCATGGCTGGGCAGTGGGTCACCTGTCGACTTATTCCAGGTCTACCCTCCAGCGGGGCTGGGCAGTGGGTCACCTGATGATGTATTAAGGTCTACCCTCCAGCGGGGCTGGACAGTGGGTCACCAGATGATGTGTTATGGTTTAACCTCCAGCAGGGCTGGGCAGTGGGTCACCCAGTATCTTAATATGGTTTACCCTCCAGCAGGGTTGGGCAGTGGGTCACCCAGTATCTTAATATGGTTTACCCTCCAGCAGGGCTGGGCAGTGGGTCACTTGATGATGTGTTAGGGTTTACCCTCCAGCAGGGCTGGGCAGTGGGTCACCCGATATCTGGTTATGAATTACCATCCAGTAGGGCTAGGCAGTGGTACACCTATCGGCATTCCAGGCTCAGTCCTTTCTACTAGGCTAGCCTGTGGTTTTCCTCCATGATTACCGGAGCGGGACCCCTGGATATGGGTTAGTGTTGTGACGACATTGACTTTGAGGAGACCTCTCGACTGCAGGGCAGTGATGAGGTGTGGTTTGACTTTCCTTAGAACTATCAAGTAATAGGGGCACTTTCCCCACCGAGACGCGTTCTTGTGATGCGATCTAAAACCGTGCGGGAGAGCCAGTGCCGCACAATGCGGATAGTGTCGAAGTGCGGTGATTGAGCCCCTTGGCTTGTAGTTCGGGGCAGACGTGCGAGATACTGGGCGATGATGATGGTTATGTCTGGGACTGTT
Organism: Viscum album; assembly: GCA_963277665.1. NCBI lineage: Eukaryota > Viridiplantae > Streptophyta > Magnoliopsida > Santalales > Viscaceae > Viscum > Viscum album. The sequence goes on from OY728150.1 coordinate 1,331,804,516, forward strand.
GGCTACTTCTTTTCTTGGGCAGAGCTACGGGATGGAGATCCCCTTACGACGTTGTTCGGGCTTCTCGACAGAGCATATGGATTCGTATATACCTCGTACGAGTACCCACTCCTTGGGTTTTGGCTGCTCTCCTTTCAAGAGAGGCGAAGACGCGCATGGTATGCCACATGCTTTACGTGTCTAGCTTCTCGTGGTTGGACGAGTCTACTCTCCTGCTATAGGTAGCGAAGACTCGACGGGAAGTTCGTCTTTTCATCGTTTCCAGCTCCTTGTGTCTGGACGAGTCTACTTTCTTTCTCTTGTTGGGTTGAGCTATTACTCTTTACTGCACCCTTGGTTGTACTCCTATCTATTCCTTGTTCGCTCTACTACTCACCTTTCGGTACCTCTTTTGTTGCTCCCTCGAGCCTTCGGGGTATCCTATTGAGTATTTTTATACTCACCCCTGCTTGGGCTTTGCCCGCACTTGGTGTGCCCTTGAAGACGACGAACAGGTGGAGTGTGACTTTAGTGGAGCGTAGGAGTTCGAGAGCTTGGACCGCGTGCGGTGGTCATGGCCGGGTTCCAAGTGGGAGACCCGTCAGCTGTTTATTTTGTTTACCTGTTGTCGGGTTGTGGCACTTTTTGGTTGGGCGCGTGTTTTTCCCCTTTTCTTTTCAGTGTTCCTTCATCTTTCTTTGTACTTGTAGAGGTCGATGCACTTTAGGGTATATATATATTGCAGTTTCCCTTTCCTTTTCTTTTCTTGTATTTACTTTTACTCTACATTGTTGCATTGAGTTTGCTGCGTGTGTGTGTACAGGTTCTTAGGCAAAGGCCTCCCCGAGTTATTGTGCCTTCGGCGCTGGTCGCTAGCCCCTGGGCTATGGAGGCGGGCTTGGGGTAGTTACGGCTCGAGCCCGGGTAGGGCCGGGTCGTGACAAAGTGGTATCAGAGGTGGTTCGTTCCTTGGGACGTTGTGCGGATATCCCTAAAACAGGGATTGGTTGGGATTTAGGGCAACAGTGTTAACGTGTCTCAAGAGTGGCTCTCAAGCCAGGGAGTCCAGTGATGGTGCGGCGACCGACGTATCCATTCACCAGGACCTTGATAACCCACTTGTCGACTCAGCATGCTGAGACACTTGTTGCAGGGAAAATTTGTTTGTGCATCACATATGACTGAGTCTTGACTGTCCTTCTTGAGTCAGCTCCCCATCGTTGTTGTTATTGGTATATAAATATATGCTCATCTGACCGTGGCACTCCTTGATAATTTTCAGGATGTCTCCGTGAGGACAGTTAGCCATGATACCAGCTTTGGTTCGTAACGACGACCCTATGAGCTACGAGGCCACAGTCCAGGACCCATCATGCGAGCCCCTCTCTCCAGGTGGGCCGGTAGCAGCACCCCCACCTGTTGAGCAGCAGTCAGTTTCAGCAGAGCAGGCTAAGCTTGAGCGGAGGTTGAGCGCTCTCCGCGAGTTCCAGCGGCAGAGACCGCTGAGGTTCAATGGTGAGCCAGACCCTCAGGCAGTAGAGGTTTGGCTCGAGGCAGTGGTTCTCCTTTTTAGGCTTGTGCAGACGCTGACAGATCAGAGAGTGGCTTTGGCATCCACCCTTTTTCGTGGAGCATCTCAGCGTTGGTGGAGTCTAGTGACTCAGTTTCTTGACGAGTCGTCGCTTTTGGTGGATGACTTTTAGTTGTTTCTCCGTGAGGAGTTTTGCTCCTCCTGCTTGCACTCCGTTTGGATTCAGGAGCTCCTGCAGTTTCAGCAGGGAGGGATGACGGTGGCTGAGTACGCGGCTAGTTTTGCAGACCGTGCACGCTTTTACCCGGACTTGGTCCATGATGACGACATCCGAGCATGGAAGTTTGAGCAGAGTCTCCGCCGAGAGATTCGTGCCGACAGAGTACCCTTGGGCATTTCCATATATGTCGGGGTGCTAGAGCAGGCGCTGGTGACAAAGGGCCTCCTGTCATGTTTTGTGGTTGGTAGTGGCAATGGGCGCGACGGAGCCGGGACGTATGTCGTAGTTAGCAGGCGTCAGAGGACAGGACCTCGATGTAGGTGGCCTTCCCACTGCCGGTTCCGGAGATGTGGTCGTATACCACTATGGCGAAAAGGCGCAGGGCCTCAGCCGAGGATGCCCTTCCGTGAGTGGATCTCGGGCCGTGGTTGTACACCACAGTGGCGCCGGAGGACACCAGGGCAGCCCAGAGAGCACCGGTGCTATGGTTGTGACGGGCGAGGTCACTTGGCACGAGACTGCCCAACCCGAGTTGTTGAGAGCTTCGGGCAGGCAGCAGGCGCGCCACCACGGCAGAGGTAGCGCCGTGATCGGATTAGCACCCAGAGAGGTGGTGCTAGAAGATGAGTGGGAGGATCTGGTAGTGGGGGACGACTTTAAGAGATCTCCCCGTCACCACTAGGCATTCCACGTCAGGCTATGAGAGTTGACGGTTGGGACCAAGGGCAGCCGCGAGCTTTGGATGTCTACGATCCTGCAGAGCATGGGATGGTGAGAGGTACCCCTTGCGACTCTTCTACTTTTTGCAGTAGAATTGTCAGGCTCTACTTGTGAAAGACTTTTCTCCCTGCTCCTTATTTGAGGTGTTACCTGGGTGACGCAGGGCGTCGGGTGTAACCCTGTGTTGGTAAGGAGAAAGGCGTGAGACCTTTTCCTTTAGTCGATGGTGTTGACTCCTTCGCCTTTTGATCGTGTAAGAGAGCATCGACTGTGGAACCTTGCGTGACCAGATATCCTTGGGTGTTTCACCATATGGATATTCTGAAGGAGGGAATCACTAGGCCTTGTTCCAGGTGCGGGTGGTGATTCCAGTCACGATGTGCGATGTAGAGGTTTGACCCGGGAGGTGAGATACCCCCGAGAGCCTTCGGGCCGTTTGAGACCGTGCAGAGGGATGACGAGGATCTTTACCGCCTTGCCCTAGCCCAAAAGTCTGGAGTGTGTGCACGACGTCGGCAAGGGCCGACCTCGCGTGAACAGATCAATCCTTTGGTCTGTGTGCAGTGACGCAGAGGCATGCGTGGGTTCTTTTGGGTACGGGAAATCCAGGTGTGGGCTTAGTACCCTATGTTACTCCATAGTTTTGATTTTCGGGGACGAAAAGCTTGAAGGAGGGAATGATGTAAGAACCCTGTTTTTTCTATGAAATAATTTGGAATATTCTTGATGATATTCCAGAGCAGCTCTTTCATACGGCGTGCGATTCCGATCCCCGGAGTGGCCAGAATTAAATTTTCAGTGCTTTTACACTAGAAATGCCAAATAAATGCAATAACTCCTAAACAGTGATCCGGATCAGGGATCCGAGTGTACGAATGGGTCCAGAATGTGGTGTTTACCCTAGGAACGGCATAAAACTTGTCGGCGTGGGGTGTTTGGACCCCTCGCCCGCTCCCAGAACGTTAAACGGATGAATAAATTAATTAATTTATTCGTTTAATGGAGAAACACTAGTATCTCTTAAATGGTGGCTCAGATTTCAAAACCGAGGGCACCGTTGAGTTCGGAGCATGCCGTTTACCCTAGGAGGGGTGTAAGTTTCACGGGCGCGGGCTGTTTGTGAAAAATGGCCCCAGGGGCGTTTTCATAATTTAGCGGCTTCGAGCGTTAAATTTTATATCTTTTGAACGGGTTCTCAGATTAAAATTTCAAGACCACCGTTGTGCTTGGGAGGTGGTGTTTACCCTAGGGGGAGCTTAATCTTGACCGCGCCAGAAGGTTCGGATGCGGGTGTTTTGGGGGTCAGGTTTTTTTTAATTAAAGAGTTTATTTATTTAAACTTTACCCTCCTCCCCTTCCTCCCTCTTTTAACCCCCTAACGAGACCCCTCCCCTCTCCTCCACTCCGGCAAAGCGGTTCGGCGAGGAAGCTCCGGCAAGGTGCGGATCGCCGGCGAAGCTCCAGGCAGCGCCCAGTAGGTAGGCTTGTTGCGTTTTCATTTTTGGTTCTCGCACTCTCTTAGAATTCAATTATATACTTTGAAATGTGGTTAAATTTCCAAGCGAGCCCCATGATTGCGTTTCCCGTGTTCTAAGCTCTCCGACACATCTTTTGGTTTCGGTTTTGGAGTTCTTTGGAACCCGCAATCATCCGCCGAAGATTGCGGGTTTTTGGAGGAGTTTGGGGGGTGTTCCGACGGTAGGGGTGGCGGCGGCGACCTCCGGCACGGCAGCTCGTAGGCGGTGGCTCCGGTTCCAGGCAGTGGTGCGGCGAGCAGGTGGCAGCACGACGAGCAGGCGGCGGCGGGCATGCGGACGGCGGCGCGACACTTTGCGAGGGCGGCGGGGCGTGGTGGTCCGGCTTGACAGGGGTCGCGTCGAGACCCCTCGCGGGGGACCGAGACCCGCTTCCAGCGGGTCTCCTCGTCGACCGAAGACCGGCCTCGTGGTCGGTCGGCTAAAGCGGGAACCGCGGGTCCGCGGCCGGCCCACGCGGCAAAGCCGGGGGCCGGCCCAGGCCGGTCCAGCCCAAGGGTTGTCCCTTCTGGCGTCGGACACCCGTAAATATAGCTACGGGTGTCCGTTTTACTTTCCGTCTGCGGCAGTGTCTTCCTGACGTGGAGGGGAACATTTTGAGCTAGTTTCAGGAATTTTAAATTCCCGAAACGAGGGTCCGCGGAGGTGCGGTGTGTCCTTTAGTGGACGAGCGTTTTTTACAAGATTCTTAAATTGGACGGGGCGGACGCGTCCGACGTCCGATTTAAGCGTCGTCAGTGGTGTTGGAACCCTGGCGTCAAGGCGAAGTTTTTCAGTGTGGTTTCGGGCATTGAAGCCGAAGTTGAGGCATGGGCCCCACGACCCGTCTTTTGAGCTGCGCGCAGCTTTTAGCGACTTTTTCCTCGGTCGTCTGTTCGGGGCTTGTGAGCAGTCGATGTTGGGTGTTTATCCAAGGGCATCGCGTTGGCGTAGTCTGCCCGCTGTAATTCCGCACGATGGTGCGGGCCCTGCGAGGGTCGTTTCGGGAGTTGATGCTGATTTACAGCTTTATCACCGGGTGACCATTTTGGAAAAGTGAATTGTCCATTTAGTGTACTTTTTCGAGAGGATCGCAACGGTGCGATCCGTTCGCTGAGTTTCAAGACCGGGATGCGGGTCCCACGTGGCACCGCTCGTGTGCGGTGCGCTGGGATGCACCTTTTTCTCCGGATATCCGTTGCACTCAAGTGAGTAGTGCTTTTGACGTGTTTTCCCGAGGGGATCGCAATGGTGCGATGCGCCCAACTATTTTCGGGGCCGAGGCTTAGGATCACGGGGCGTCGTTCGGGCGTGAGGCGGTGTTGGTGACTTTTCCGTCGGATATCCATTGGAGGCGAGTAAGTAGTCGATCTCGCGTGTTTTTCTGCTAGGATTACAACAGTATAATCCGTTTGGTTGTGCGGAGCCTCAAACACGATATTATTAAATGTGGAAGCATGAGAGGTGCTCCGGTGGTGGTTCGTCCTACCATGTTTGTAGCGGACCCTTGGCGTGTGATCGTGCACTCTTGAGAGATTGATATGAATGGTTCATGAGATGTGGTTGTCCGTGTCTGGGCCTTTGAGTTGGAGATGTTACGTCACGCCTTCGCATTGACGTTGGGTGCTGTGTGCACGATATCCCTTGGGCTGAGACTGTGTATACTCTCTGAGTATAGGGAAATCCTTGGAGGTACATGTGGTTGTTCGTACCTGAGAATGTTCGTGCGCTTGGTTGGGGTTGACTTGGGGCCACACGTCGTGTGGACCCTATATGCGTGCCGGGTTCTGCTTTGCGTACTTGGACCTCTCGCGGCATAGAGGGTCCCTTTGTGCTCATTTGTTTGGCTAGCAGGGTGGAGTTTATTTCCCCTGGATTGTGCTCGTTTTTTTGACCAGCAGGGTTGAGTGGTCCCCCTGGTTTCGCTCGCGCTGGATTGGCCGGTAGCGGTTCTAGTGACACCCAGTGCTGGAGCATACGCTTCACCTCTTTTGGGTGAGTTGTTCAGGAGTTGGGAGGTTGCGCGATACCCACTTCGTGTTCGGTTGGCTGGTGTTGTGCCCTCCAGTGGATATGGCCAGAGCAGTTCTGAGTTTTACCCTCCAGCGGGGCTGGGCAGTGGGTTACTCATCGGCTTCTTAGGGTCTACCCTCCAGCAGACACTGGGCAGTGGGTCACCCGACGCTATTAGGGTCTACGCTTCAGCAGAGACTGGGCAGTGGGTCACCTGACGCTATTAGGGTCTACCCTCCAGAAGAGACTGGGCAGTGGGTCACCCGACGACCTCTTAGGGTCTACCCTCCAGCAGGGCTGGGTAGTGGGTCACCCGTCGTCTAGCTCCAGGTCCACCCTCCAGCAAGGCTGGGCAGTGGGTCGCCCGTCGACTTATTCCAGGTCTACCCACTAGCGGGGCTGGGAAGTGGGTCGCCTAATGATGTATTAAGGTCTACCCTCCAGCGGGGCTGGGCAGTGGGTCACCGGATGATGTGTTATGGTTTACCCTCCAGCAGGGCTGGGCAGTGGGTCACCCAGTATCTTAAAATGGTTTACCCTCCAGCAGGGCTGGGAAGTGGGTCTCTTGATGATGTGTTAGGGTTTACCCTCCAGCAGGGCTCGACAGTGGGTCACCCGATATCTGGTTATGAATTACCCTCCAGTAGGGCTGGGCAGTGGGACACCTGTCAGCATTCCAGGCTCAGTCCTTTCTACTAGGCTAGCCTGTGGTTTTCCTTCGTGATTACCGGAGCAGGACCCCTTGATACGGGTCAGTGTTGTGACGACATTGACCTTGAGGAGACCTCTCGACTGCAGGGCAATGATGAGGTGTGGTTTGACTTTCCTTAGAACTCTCAAGTAAGAGGGGCACTTTCCCCACCGGGACGCGTTCTTGTGACGTGATCTAAAACCATGCGGGCGATTCACTGCTGCCCAAAGCGGATAGTGTCGAAGTGCGGTGATTGAGCCCCTTGGCTTGTAGTTCGGGGTAGACGTGCGGGATGCTGGGCGATGATGATGGTTATGTCTGGGAATGTTGGCTACTTCTTTTCTTGGGCTGAGCTACGGGATGTAGATCCCCTTACGACGTTGTTCGAGCTTCTCAACAGAGCATATGGATTCGTATATACCTCGTACGAGTACCCACTCCTTGGGTTTTGGCTGCTCTCCTTCTAGGAGAGGCGAAGAAACGCAGGGTATGCTACGTGCTTTCCGTGTCTAGCTTCTCGTGGTTGGACGAGTCTACTCTCCTGCTATAGGTAGCAAAGAATCGACGGGAAGTTCGTCTTCTCACCGTTTCCAGCTCCTTGTGTCTGGATGAGTCTACCTTCTTTCTCTTGTTGGGTTGAGCTGTTACTCTTTACTGCACCCTTGGTTGTACTCCTATATATTCCTTGTTCACTCTACTGCTCACCCCTCGGTACCTCTTTTGTTTCTCCCTCGAGCCTTCGGGGTATCCTACTGAGTATTTTTATACTCACCCCTGCTCGGGCTTTGCCCACACTTGGTGTGCCGTTGCAGATGAAGGATAGGTGGAGCGTGACTTCAGTGGAGCATAGGAGTTCAGGAGCTTAGACCGCGTGCGGTGGTCGTGGCCGGGTTCCAGGTGGGATACCCGTCAGCTGTTTCTTTTGTTTACCTGTTGTCGGGTTGTGGCACTTTTTGGTTGGGCGCATGTTTTGCCCCTTTTCTTTTCAGTGTTCCTTCAGCTTTCTTTGTACTTGTAGAGGCCGATGCACTTTGTGGTATATATATATATAGTAGTTTCCCTTTCCTTTTCTTTGCTTTTCTTTACTTTTACTCTGCATTTTTGCATTGAGTTTGCTGCGTGTGTGTGTACAGGTGCTTATGAAAAGGCCTCCCCGAGTTATTGTGCCTTCGGCGCTGGTTGCCAGCCCCTGGCCTATGGAGGCGGGCTTGGGGTAGTTGCGGCTCGAGCCTGGGTAGGGTCGGGTCATGACAGAGGTAATTTATTATCCATGTTTGTAGTTGCAAAAAAGCCTATTTACTAAGGAGCTCCTACAGGACTTGGAAGCCAAGGATCTACTTTCGGAGAATGTTTGGAAGAAATTCTTCTTTGAACAAACTCTGCATTGAGTCTTTTTAACTCTTTTATCTCTTTCTCTTGATGGAAAAAACTTTATTCAAGAAAAATAGATTAACCATCTCCAGTGGAAAATTTTCACATGATCTGACCTATTTAATTCCCCTTATTAGATGCCTTTCGAATAGGTGAGAGTTGGTTACTTGAGGGAATACCTAGATTCTGGTTAATCCCTTGATTTTGGGTAAGAACACCTCCTTCATTTTCTTTAGTGTGTACCATATTATGAATAAAAATGCATCCCCTAACTTCCATGAACTGGACTCATTTTCTGGAAGATCTTCCATAGTTGTATTAATGAAATTCACCGATGTATAATGAATTGACAACATTCTATTAGTATCTCTACAAGATCATTTCATTTTGTGCCCTCCATGAGACTTTTTTCTCCTATATGTTGGTTTCCCATGAACTTTTTTACAAATAGTAACCAAAATGGAATCCTTGGACAGTTCATTTGTCCATTCACTTTGTGACTTCTCCCCTAATCAAGAGAAAACTGACTTCCATTAAGGAGGGGATTATAGATGTGAAAAATCCCCCAGCCATATACACTCACATTGTTCTTGTTCTTATTCTTCAAACCTTGGAAATTTGTTTTTTGAATTTGAAGGTTGAGTTAAACAATATACCATCCTTTCAATATGGGGTGGCACCTGAACTACTATGGATTATATTAATGTAGTTGGTCTTCGGATTTTACGAATTCTGTTCTAAACATTGGCTAGATGAATTATCTGAAAACCACTTAAATCACCTATTTTAGAAGACCATTGTACTATTTCATATATTTTTTCAATCTAATGGTTGAAATCCTCTAATTGAGAGTCCTACTTAATGTTCTCTGATTCTTTATGCAAAGGTATCATAAAAACTTGCTCTCTTTGGGCCTAACTTTGATGAAAGCATGTCTAGAAATGTTCTTGAGCATATCTTTGGTTACACACAAAATCTGATGATTGTAGCGGGCCATGGGAAATAACATTGCATGAGACCACTTTTGGAAGGCAATACTAATTTTGGAGCGCAGTGAAATGCAATGCTCCATGTGCACCCCATCCTCTAATATGAACACCAGATGGGGTATCAATAATTAATTTTTACAACTTCTTTAATGAATCAAAGAATGTATATTGAATAGATAATTGTTTTTTCTCAACATTTGGATGTCGGGAAACATAGAGAGATTCTATGTCTATTTGGTGTTGCAAACCTTTATTACCTTAACAAGACTTTGGTATTCATAATATAGTAATACTCTATCTTTTAGATGATGAAGAGTATTCCATATGTTGAGACGGATATCATGAATGCAATATTCTACCATCAATTATGGAATGTTGTATTGAGATGCATCCAAAGGCCAAAACATGATTGGTATTTCACCCTTATCCAATTGTTTTCTCATATTCAATCTATACTCTTCATATTTTTCAAGAGGTTTCTCAACATGGTCTGACAAGAGTGGACTCTTCTTAATTTTTCTATAAAAAAATATGATCAGTTGTTTTTTCCTCCACCACATTAGAGGGAACATAACCTAAAGGAGGTTCAACGAATAACCTTTTCCTTGGGAAATCTTTTGTTTGAGAAATTATTTCACCTATTTGTAACAAGGCATCATACATGAATGGAATTATGTTGGAATGTGCCTCGAGATAAGAGGGATTTCTCATCACTACATTTTCAATTATAAAATTATCATGACAATGTAAAACACTAATGCAGACAGAACTTTCTCAGTGAATTCCATCATGGGAGGACCACCTTGGTGGATTATATCAAGGGATAAATCCTATTTCTCCATGGTCTTCTGGACAAACAAAGGGTTGTCGTGGCCCTCATCTAGAGATAGGTTCTCTAGATTGACCGAATTTTCATGAAGCAAGCCTTCATGATGAAGGTTCTGATGGCGAACTTCAGAATTACTACTACTGATCCCATAATTTGGCAATGGAAGGGTAGGATCTTGATTTTCAACAGATAAATGTATGAGGGATTCAATAACTCTAGAATTAAGAGGATCCAGATCATAGATTGACTCTTGATTTTACAATTGTGCATGGAAATACATCTTTATAGATTCTATTTTACACATAGTTGGGGCCAATTTTTAGGAGAAGTGGTTATCATGGGTAGGTGTATGTTCCCTCCTTGGAGTGGTCATCAAAATAGGATGATAATCTCTAATTGGAAAAGGTTTATGTTCCCAATCCCATTGTCTGTATGATATGGGGGTGTATGCCCAATAACCCTCCTAGATTAGAACAGATGTATGTATCTCCTTTGGGATGGAATTCCAATGATTCATCCTAGGCGTGGGGAAAGAATTATGTGTATGTTCCCCAGGTACTGTGGAAGTTTCCATTATGATATTCTGGAAGGCCTCCAGAATATGGGAAGAAATTTATACCTACCCTTTCACCATTGATAAAATGTTTTTGGTGACATTAGTGGTTGAAATAGGAATATATGTCCATTACAAATCTATAGTAGCTGTATGTACCTTCTTCTTTTCTCCCTTTCCTGTTAGTGGATACTGACAGTACTCATGTGTGGGGGAAGAGAGTTATGTCTGCCCCATATTTCTCATCGAAGCTTTCTGACTGACCTCTCTAGCTACTGACAAATTAGACTTCTAGTAGGATTGATGGATGTTGATAGGTGTATGTTCCTAATATCTTTTTTCTTCCAACCATGGTTGACATACTTCTTTTAGTGCTAACAGAAGTGACTGCTGGTAGGATAGGTGAGTGCAAGTAGGTTTGTCTTCCCAATTACAAGTTTCCACCATATTTGATTGGCGGTCTTCCATAAATGAAGCCAGATGAGTCTACTAACTAAATAATAGTTTATAATCAGGTTTATATTCCTAATCATGGTACTCCACTGTATTTTAAAGATGATATTGGTTAGGTTCCCCTAGATGAGTCTGCTGGTTGGCGAAATTAAGTCAGATAGGTGTATGTGCTTGTTCATTGTTTTCCACCATGTTAGGTTGATGGACTTCTCCTGAGGGGGGAAACGTTAAAACCAACTCCATATTATCTGGATGTTTTTCTTTTCGGTTCACCTATAATTCTTGGGTCTGAGGTACATGGTCCGAACAACTGACGGAAACACCTACATCATGTTGGGGGTTCACTACCATATGATTCGGTTAGCGGTGATTGTTGGTGGGATCCCTCGGGAAGGACCCCTATATATTTTATTTGAGGACATGAGTGACCTCCTGATACACCTCCCCATAGTATGGGAGGGACTAGTTATTTCATTCTTGGTATAAGGACCCAAAATTGTTGAAGATGGTGGATGTCATCATCGACTTCTCGACCACCGGTCATCACTAACTGGATGATCGAGGGTTTTTGTTAACTTGGAGAATCTATCCGGTATCCTCCAGGGTTGGTATAGTACCATGTTGATGGTATTCCTAAACCAATACATTTGATACCAATCATTGAAGACACTGAGTTGGTGATTATGTCCTTCCATCAGATGAGGATCTATCTTAATTAGTAGTCATGGCATTCACAGGTGAAAACTTGAAGGAATCCATTTGGAGTGAAGGGAGTTCTAAGAAAACGTGAAAAAAAACAAACAATGAACACCATTAAAGAAACAAATTTTATATATACATATGCATGATTCATTCCTTTGTCTGGTCTTCCTTTATCAAATGATAGGGGCATGACAGATGGGTAATACTATCAACAGGGTTAAGGGTTCACGTTGGTTTCACCATTTTTGTTTTCTATACCTCGGAAAATGTTTTATGGTTAGGAATCACTACTTCGAGGCATTTTCCATTGGATTTATTTATTGAACCAAAAACATCCAATGGTTTTCTCTCTAAAGGGTCTTGCTTTCCAAAGGTAGCTGTTTGTTAGGTTTGGACCTACAATACTTAAGAACATACATTGGTCAAGAGGATGGGAGTTTGAACTCATCACACCCTTTTGGGGGAAATTATTTCCTAATTCAGGACTCTCTTATATATTTGAGATTATTTTCATGAATCCTTATCAATTCACCATGTATAATGTATGATTACCTAGGAATTTTATATCAATTATTAGCATGTGTAAAATTCCAAATCATTTGTATGTATTTGTGGTTCTTCATTAATGTAGATATTTGTATGTATTCAAGATTCATCATCAATAGTATCCTCTTATATACTATTTAGATATTCTTTTAACCGTTGTTATGATAATATGGGTTTTTAAGACACTCAGTAGGGCACTCTGGAATTTATTGTCTCCTGGGGAAATGAAAGATTGTTTTGATGTTGGGATCGTATGCATAAATGGTCTACCTACATATCTTTGTGAAAGTAATCACAACCCTCATAGTTCAGTTCCACTTAACGGGACACATCATACCTTTTAAGGTCATGTGATAAGGAACTAACCGTATAGTTTAATGTCATGTGGTAAGGACATGTAAGAGGAAGGTGCTTAGTAAAATCTTGGTGTGGGACTTATGCCTAAACAGCCCAAAGAACCTGGAAGGGATATAAATTTCTATTTTGAATTAGACCCTACTAGTAATGTGGTCCAGAAAGGACAAGGTCGATTTAGATTGTTGGGTTTGAACCTCAGAGAGGATTCCTATGTATATCATTTGGATGAGAATCAAAGACCATATAGTTCAAGGAGTCTCACAGGGGTGTATGATCTTTAAATAGAAATAATTTGGGTCTTACTCCTAAATAGGATTCCCTATTGACTGGGGGTTTAATTTGGGGCCTAATCCTAATAAGAATGCCCAGTTATGGATGATATGAGATGGGGATTAGGCCTTAAGGAGGCTTCCTATGTGTCCCAATTTTGATGGGAATCAAAATTCTCATTTTTCATTCAATGAGGTGTTTGTGAAAATGTTGCGACCATAAAAAATCTCTAAGCCCAAGTGATTCATTATCAGTGTGAGATACAAGAGGATAATAAAGGTTTAACATAGGCACACACACTTTTCCTCCTTTGCTGGTGAAAGAGGATAGGCCTACGATGATGATGGTGGATGAGGGCATGGAGCGATGAATCTTTCAATGTGGGATGACATTGGGGGTCATTAAATCTAGCTCGAAAGGCTAGGGTCTTACTCTAGGAGGGATTCCCTAAAATTGATCATCATAGTGGAGGGAGATTTCTCCTTTGTTCAAAATTAAAAGTAGTTGTGAATCGTATCTTTCCTACTAGAGCCCTGAGGTTTCAAGTTTTATAGATGATAAGGGACCGACGTGGACCGAACCCTAATCCTTCAAACTAGGAACTTCCCAACACTATTCCTGGGAGACATGTCCATGTGACTTAAGATATAGAAACCCAAAAACACTCCATTAATCCTAACCCAAATATAAATAAAATGTGGGAAACCTCTGACTATGTATATACAAACCCAAATAGGAGACACGTTGATGTGCGTTTCCTAAGGGTTTGGTAAGTCAAGAGGTTTTGGAAGAGGTTTCAACATAACCCCTTTAAAATAAGAGATCTAATTAAGTGGAATAAATTACATGAATTACTTTGAAGAAGTCTTGATGAAAGGCTTGTATATGCTGAATGGATAAGGTGAATCAAAGAGAGGCACCCACGTAGGTATCTGGAACGCATGTAGGCTTGGGAGACTTGATTTTTACTTATGTGGCAAACAACTTGGATGTTAAAACTTGGCGAGAATTAAATCAAGACTTTATGATTATTCATAGGTATTCCTAAAAGTGGGGCACTCAAGTTCCTTTGAGAGGAATGGGTGGTGTTCAGGTGTTTCTAATTTAGGGAGGTTGGGTGCTTTAGGTGCACAAGTGTTATGGATTTCAAACGCTAAAGGGACTTAAGTCATATGATCCTCCTTTAATTCCTCCACTTTCTATGTTAAAAAACTACCTTGAGGGTTTTATAAGACTTGGAAAAAGAACTAGATACCAGATCATAAATTGGGCTTTATAGAAATTTGTATGTTAAAATGAATACCTCAAGGGTCAATTTACAGGCAAAAATAGGACCCTGGGTGAAAGGAGTTTCATCACGTAAGTGGGTTGTACGCCAACATTGTGGCACACAAGCGGCTGCACGCTGACACTGATTTGGCTCAACTGGGGTGATTTCCAATATGAAACTTTTCATATCTTGAAATTTCCCATGTATTTTCTCTTCTTTTTTTGAAGGAATTTCTGTTTGTCACTTTTTCATCAATGTGATGGAATGGAGTGTCAAAACCATGGTAGCCCGAATCATTAACAACACACAAGTAATTGTGATCCCCTCACTTGCGTTCCACTTCCTCACTTTCATTCCAAGTCACCATCACTCAGGGTACCACATATGCCTATAAATAGACCCTTGTGTCCTTCATTTTTATGGAAAAAATTCCCTGAAACCCGATTGCTGCTCTGATCACCCTAGTGCTTCAACCAAGTCTTTAAATACCTCCATGGTAGATTCATAACACCTAAATCAAGGTAATTAAAGGTTGATAGTGAGACTTAGGTTCTCCAAGTCATAAAATTTAACAACACTTACGTGACTCATTCACCCAACCCCCCTAATTTGAGAAGACTTAAGAAAACACCCTTCCTCAAATAGGATGATGTGCGCCCCACTTTAGGGAATACATGTGAAAAACTCTAAAGGATTTAGAAAAGACTCTCCCAAGTCTAGTAATCTTGGTTGTTCATCACATAAAGTGAAACCAATTCTCCAAAGTTTACTTGCATGCTATATAACTACACGCCACATACTTGAGTGTCCATTCTTGGTTCACCTCACCCCTTTAGCCTGCTCAATCCTTTCATGAATCCTTCTTCAAAGCCACTAATGGAAGGGCCTCTTCTTTATTGGACCCCTTTCCTAAAAGGGATTATGTTGAAACCTCAACCAAGACCTACTGATTTACAAAATCATAGGGAAAGTCCCATCTGTGTATCCCCCATTTGGATTTGGATATATATGTTCAGGGGTTTCCCAAACTTTTCCTACCAAAGGGTATGGGTCCTCGGGGTGTTTGTGGACTTGGATATCTATGGTCAGATAGATGCTTACCCCAAGGACAATGTTTAAGAGTTCCCAATCATGGATTCTGGGGATAGGCCTCTGTCCTCCCCTTCTCACCTCTAATACCTAGAGCCTCTGGTCCCTAGTAGGTAGGGTAAGGATCACACTTCCTTATCCTTTTTGACAATGGATAAGTCTCAATCCCCACTACGAGACCCATTTTAGGAAATCCATCCTAGTGTAAGCCCCTATCCTTTATGTAGGAGGTTGAAATCTTTATCCTCTCTACTAACTTCACCTTCACTCATTCCTTACATTAGACCCTCATCTAATGTAAAGTTAAGAGTGTGAAGGTTCATTTCTTCAGACTCTTCTGTCATAGCCATGACCTATACCACTATCACCTGACTTCTTCTACCGTAGGCCCGTCCTCTTCCATCAGCGGAGTAGAATGCATGTGTGGTTTTTTGAATCTTTCAAATTATCTTGTTTCTCACACTGATCATGACATACATGGGCATAGAGGTTTTTAATTATTGAAACACCCTCAAAAATCACTTGAAGTAATGAACTATGATAATTCTAATTCAAACCACAACTGGGATATATAGGAAGCCTTCACCTATGGCCCAAAATCAATGGACATACTCCTTTGGAGTCCAACCCTAATTCCCTTAATCTAGGAATCCTACTTAGAAATAATTCTCTAATTAATCCCCCCTAAATCTCCATGAGTTAAGACATAACTCGTGGACCCTGTTACAATGGAATCCTCCTTAGGAGTAATCCCTAACCTATTTCTCTTAAAGGGTCATATTTCCCTATGAGACTTATTGAACTATGTGGGCTTTGATTCCCATCCAAATGGGATATGTAGGAATCCTCCCTAAGGTTAAAACCTAACATCCAAAATCAACCCTATTCTCTCCGATCCACATTCCCAGTAGGGTCCAATCTAACATGGAAAATTATATCCTTTATAGGTTCATTGGGATGCTTAGGCATAAGTCCCAAACCAAGATTTGAGTAGGAACCTTCTGCCTAGATTTCCTTGACACATGTCATTAAACTGAATGGTTGGGTCCTTATCACACAAGCTTAAAAGGTATGATGTGTCCCATTAAGACGCACTTAACTATGTGGGTTTTTATTTCATTGTCAAGCATATGTGGGAGACCATCTATGGGTTCGATCCTAACATTAAAACAACTTATGTATCTCTAGATGATGATAAAACCTAGAGTAACCTCTATTTACCTGGATGAAAATAACCTACAGAGTAAATTTTTGTCTCCATAGATGACAATAAATTTCAGAGTGACTTTCATCTACTTAGATGAACATAAATTATAGAGTTCCCCACTAAGTGGATTAAAAACCAAGAATTTCTTTAATAATGAAAAAATAATTTCTAAGTAGTATATGAGAGGATACCATTAATAGATAACCTCAAATACATACATATATCTCTATTGATGAAGAACCTTGAATACATAATGATGATTCTGATTTCTGTACATTCTAATAATTAATTTAAAATATACAGAGAATCCTATATTATGCTTGGTAAATTAATAAGGATTCATGAACATATCTTACCTCTATAAGAGAGTCCTAGTGTATAAAATTATTACCCTTAAAATGGAGCAATGATCTCGAACTCCCATCCTCTTGACCAATATGTGTTCTTAAGGATTTTGGGTCAAAATCCATAATGAGTGTCTTCCATTGGAAAGCATGTCCCTTTAGATACAGAACTGCTGGGTGTTTCTGGTTTCATAAACAAATCTGTTGAAAATCGTTTGGAAATAGTGATTCTTAACCATAACACACATTTCGAGAAAAACATGGTTTTTATGTTTTTTTTAATTTTTTGGGTTTTTAATGTTTTTAAATTATTTTAATGTTTTTAGGGTTTTAAATGGTGTTTATATTTTTTAGTGTTTTTATGGTTTATATGGGTTTTTAGGGTTTTATAGGTGTATGATCGAAATAATGATGTAGATGCTTAATATACAAGAGGGGGGTAAATTGTATATTTTAAAAATTACTTTGGAACTTTTTAATATGGTATAAAACATTCTATTGTTTAACAATGTTAAATAAGGTAAATTCACAAGACCTCTTAGTTTTACAAACTTGCTAGATTCTGGAAATATTATTCCAAAAATGAAACTTAAATAAAGTTTACAAGGACAAATATTCTTCCTTAAAGTGTATAGAATATTACTAATTAGAGTATACAAGTTTGATAAAGTATAAGATAGTTATACATTCCTTAATAATCAAAATGAAGTGGAAAAAAACATGAAACAATAAAAGTAACAAGTATAGAATCTTTTAACCCAAAGAGTAGGGTATCCAACAACTTTGGATAAAGGTCCCTTGATTTATAGAAATTCTATCTTACCCACACCAGGGTAATCCCTTGATAGGAATATCGGAGTCTATCTTGTTATCCACAAAATCCCTCAAAATTCAACGTAGTCGGCACCTCTGTCTTTCTTATCAAGGAGGTCCTCGAACATTAAGGTAGTTGGAACCTCTATCTTCCTATCCCCAGAAGCCCTTGATTGTACACAGTAACAATCAGAGTCACACAAAGCAAGATGAACAAGACATTCAGTACACACAAAGCATGAGAGTCTCTCTAGAAATCAATTTATTAGCAAGTAATCTCTAGAGTTGTAGAATAGTCATCAAAGTTAAGTATCTTGAGCTGGTTCAAATGAGCTCCTATTTATAGGAATTTTCCCAATGGTCAGCTCCCTCCTCCAATGGTCATATGTTTCCTTGAATCTTGGAGGGACCTGTACATGTGTCACACAAACAACGGTTGGTTAGAAACAGAATGCACAACATCATTTTATAACTATAACAAGGGTATGTAAAATATGGTTTCTCTATCAAATCTATTTTTTAGAGTCTTAAGGAAAAATAATGTTTGGAGTCTAAGAGAAAAACATTCAGAGTTTATATTACATGAATATTTGGATTCTATTTTCCAAGGGATTAGGAATCAGAATTATTTATACTTCGGAGTCTGAATTATGAGGAATTCAGATTCTTAATTATAAGGATTTCGAAACCTGAATTACAAGGAATTCGGTACCTGAATTTTAAGTAATTTGGAACCTAAATTATATGGAATTTGGAACCTGAATTCTAAGGAATTTAGAACCTGAATTCTAAGGAATTCAGAACCAGAATTATAAGGAATTCAGAACCTGAATTCTGAGGAATTCAGATTCTAAATTCTAAATAATCTGGAATCTGAATTTCATAGAATTTGGAGTCTGAATTTCAGAGAATTCGGAGTCCGAATTTCGGAGAATTCGGAGTCTGAATTTCAAAAAATTTGGAGTCTGAATTTCAAAGAATTCAGAGTATGAATTTTAGAGAATTCGGAGTCTGAATTTTATAGTATTCAGAGTCTGAATTCAAAACCTAAAAATAGAATACTCTATATCTAAATATTTATAGAATTACGAGGTTTAAGATATGAAACCAAATTTCTCACTTAGGAATAAAAAGAGTTAGATTTATTGAAACTAAAATATGAACAATGAAAAAATAGGTAAGGATAAAATTTCCTTGGGGAAGATATTTTTTTTAAAGAAAACTTGAGTAAAATGAGAATTTTCTTGAAGAATGGAAATCTTACTTATTACAATAAATCTTAGGGAAAATAAAATTTTTCTTGAGATAGAGTGTTTTTGATTTTCAAAACATAAAGGAATGGAAAAGTCATAAGGGAACATTATTGACTCAACAATCTCCCCCTTTTTGGAATGCACAAACATCCTTACTAAAAAGAATATAAGGTATTTGAAATTTTTATGAACTTGAAAATAAAAACTTATCCCCCTTTACTTATGCATCATAATGAATATGAGTAACACCCCAAGCTTCTACGGTATGCTTCTCTTGGAATAATGCGATAGCGTGTGTTGTACGCAACATCGAGTTCTAACACACCACAACCAAACTAGCCGTTATGAATAGTAATACCTAATTTTTGAAATTATATATATTTTATATTTCAAAATAGACTTCATTTTTGGATTCAGGATATCTAAATTATCCTAAGTTTAATTTTTGGTATTTTTCTAGAGAACTTCAAATTTTTATGAATAGTGAAAAATACTTAAAAACAAGTTTTTTAATCAAAATAATTTATAGTGATAAATTATAATATTAAGTGGTTTTAAAGTATAATTAGAATATATTTTTACCATTTTATCCAATGGTGTTCATTATAATTAATTTCACTTTGAAATTGGACATAAACAATTTTCAATCTTTTGATATATATTGTTTCTTAAAAACACGCTATTTGTTGTGACAACAGGAATTAATTATAAAATTAATTAACACAACTTTTATGTTTGGAATTTTTTAAAATAGACATCATTTTTGAATTCGGAATATCAATTATAGCTTAGGGTGAAATTTTGGCATTGTTCTGAAAAACTTCAATTTTTTATGAATAGTGAAACTACTAAGTGGTCGTTAAAAAACTGAATTTTTCATAAAACTAAATTTTACCACTTCTGTGATTGGAATTTCAAAAATTCAAGAGACACGGTTAATATCAAGGAGTAAAATGTGGTTCAATGAGATGAAAATAATTTTGAGTGAATAGTAACTTTTACTTTTATTTACCACAGTTAAAAGTAAATAGGGGAATTAGGGGTAAAAATGATATTAATATTACCCTAACACATGTCCTAATTCTTTTGGACAATTGTATCTCGACCAAAAACAACCTTAGGAATAAAATATTATCATTTAGGTCCACTTGGATTAGATTAGGACATTTATTATTATTTAATTCAAAGAAGAGTTAAAAGAGTTAAAATCAACGTTTATTTACTAAAACATTTTTAATATAGGGTTATACATAAGATACATTCGATTGTAAATATTAATTAGAAAGATAAAAATATTTCCTACATAATGATATTTTGTTTATAATTTTTAGATGTTAAATAATTAAATTTATTTATGACACAATGATGTTGCAGTAATTACCATAATAGTGAAAAATTAAAATAATTGATATTATAAATAACCAAATAAATATAATTTGAGACTTTTAATGAATTAAACTAATTTTCTATGATATTATGACATATTAGGATTGATTTAATTGAGTTTTTTCTAACTAATCATTCTGTTATGATATTTAAAAAAATCAATTATTGAATAGTGTCAAAATTGACATAAAAGAGTTTTTAAAAACAAATATTATATTATTAATTTATATTAAATTCCTAAAAATATAAGGTTAGTCCAAGAGACTTATATCATGATAGTTGTATCATTAATGGACAACTTTGGGGTCTCTTGGATGTACATAGTAAGTTTATTATCCATATAATATAAAAATACAAAGAGACATTGTAAAAGTGAAACTAATTAACTAAGAGTTAATACTTAATGATAAGGTTAATATAGTAACCCAAACCTGTCTAAATTATATTGGTTGAGTGGTTTTCAACCTATACCCAAATTAACCTTTAAATAATCCACTTTGGAGCCATTAAAAACCGAATATGAATTTATTATAAAATAATATTTCTAGCTTTTCCAAAGGTGCCCCTCACCCCTCTTATAAAAGGCACTCTCCCTTATCATTAACTCACACCTTCAAAGCCTTTTGGCTCGGCCAAACTCTGACCAAATACTCTCTCAACTTCCCTCTATTCATCCTATAGGCCTTCCTTTAGTGAGAAAGCCAACCTAGGAGCCCCTTTGATCAAATCAAAGGAAGAACCCGAAGAAGAGGTAATGATTTCACCACCCTTTTCCAAGCTCCTTTCTTCTTCCACTTCATCCTTCTTTGTTATTACCAGTCTAAAATAATAACTCCAGTATATTATATATACTGTTATGTTATTATAAATATGGTACAACCATATTCATTATTCTATCCATCCTTTGAATAACATATCACCATACGTGCGTACGTACGGCTTACCGTCTCCACGTCGTGGTGTAATTGTTATTCAATAAATTATTATTTGGATGGGTATAATAATGATGTGTAACTCATGTAAATAATAAATATAACATGATAATGATTCTTTATATATGATATACCATCCAATTATATATTATTTTAATATCAAAAGAATGATATTGTCTCTCGTGCGTACGTACGGACTACCGTCTCAACGAATGCGATAAGATTCATTCTCCATTGAATCCATTCAAATATAATTCTCATTTGATGATTAATAATATTATCTAAGGACTTGATATAATTCTGGATATGAATAATATACAACCTAACCATGACAAAAATGGCTTATGTAACAAAACATATAAAAGAAAACGAGTAAGATAACACCCGAAACAACGATAATACTAAGATATTATTAATAAATGAATGTTAAAAGATCATATATGATATCATATTCTTGTATAATTTAATAAAAATTATTTCACCATTATACAGGAGGTTATCCTACCCCAAACAATTAAAAGTACAAGGTAAGGGTTATTTCACAATCTCTTCATTATCTGAGGTTGTTTATATCTAATAATCTACTGGGATTTCTTTATCATCCACATCCATGTTTCTTAAAAATGTATTTCAAAACATTTTTACTATTTACAAGAATATGGGTTATAGAAATTTATATCCTTTTTTGACTTTTTATAAGAGGTTTATAAAGGAATCTTTCCGTCGTTTTCCAAATAAGGTGCTTTTTTAACCTTTTCGACCGAATTAAGGTAAGAATGTTTTTTTAACTTATACGGCGGGTGTGGCTATTTTCTACCGTTATAAAATCTTCGAAGCTTCCCTTACAATCTTATAAGAATATTTTCAAAGAAAATGTTTTATTTTATAAATATATGACTATAAAATGATTTCAAAATAGAAAGAGATATTTTTCTAAAAAGAGTTTTGATTTCATCTATGTCAACATCCTTTGATGGATTTTACGCTTATTTGAAGTTGATTTATTATGATACAAAACATTTATATTGTATTGAAGTTTTTGTGATATGTTTGACTGTGGATGCGTTATTTTTATACCATTCATGGTTTATAGATGAAGTATTTACATTTCGTATTCTATTTTTAATACGAATGTTTATGTTATGTTTAAAATTTTTCATATGGGAATGCATTGGACTTAATATGTGACTGGTGGAGCCCGCTATAGCTCCTCGAAGCATCGGTAGGTCTCATGAGAAAAACTAGTGTCTTGGCACAAGGCCTTGGAAAAATCTTATTTGTAGTCTTGGAACGAGGCCTTGGCTCTGTGGTTATGATAGTCTGGCATTATGCATTCCATCATTATGAAAGTGGTTATTGATATTGAATGTGATTATTCGATTAGTAGAATATCCATGTGAATAAGTAAATGGAATTATTTCTTTTTATTTCTGCCATACTATGTTGATGTTCAAGTTTAAAAGGCTTTTGTTTTAGTTATGCACTGTCTTAAATGTTTATTCTTATTTATGAATGTTTCTGCTATATTGTTATCCTTACTAGGCTTTTGAGCTCACCCCTTTTCTATGTTTTATTTTTCCCAGGATGTGAAGAAGTAAATTATGAATGACCTGCAGGGATATTATGAGGGGATAATAATGTGTACTATGGAGACAATATGTTGTTGTAGTAGTTGTTCACTTTATGATGTAATGTAGAACTTTATGAATATATCTAGCGTTTCCAAGGCTACTAAACCAATCGGTCTTTCGAGATTTGATCTTTCTTGTGATCATGCAAATGTTATGTAATAATGCACCGACTCTGGGTAACTGGGGTCGGGGCGTTACAGTTGGTATCAGAGGAAGTTTAGTACAAACCTTGGAAGCTAGATTTAGATAAACTCTGAATAGAGCACATAGATTTAAGATGGACTTTGAGGATTAGTTTGGAAGAACTTCCTAGAATTTTGGTATTGTAGAGATTTTGTGAGTTTTCTGAGCAATACATCCCTGTCTGGATACAAGCAGGTAGAGGCGGCTCTGGCACAGATGTACCTAGGGGTAAAACCCAAAAACACGGCTTTGAGCTAGACTCGAACGGGAACGGGTGCACGACAACGGGCCTTGCTGCACTCTTGGTTACGACACTCCCGGGGGATATGCTTAGGATAACTCTCATTTTCTTTAAAAATCATTATGAAAGGTTTATGAGTATATACTTTCTCAAAGAAAACATTTTTATGATTATGGATTATATCCATAAATAGTTCAATTTATGTTAAGTGTTTTATAAGTATGGAATTATGTATTTTGATTCGTAAATTGATCTATTTTATGCCATTGTTTAGAAATGGAACCTAGTGGAAGAAATGGAAACCGTATCAATGCACTCACTCCAAATAGGGATTGACCTCCTTCTCAAGATAATTATAGTGGAGCTGGTGATGCAACTGGTGCCGATCAGCTAATCACCATACTGGGACAACTCACCCAGGTTAGGAATAATAACCTTACCCGTATGGAGCACCGTGATCCTTAGTGTGGAGGATCAATGTTAGATCACTTCATGAGGCAGAAACCACCAACATTCAATGGGAGTAAAAATCCATTAGTAGTTGAGCAATGGATAAGTTCCCTAGAGAAAATATTTCAGGTTTTGGGGAGTAGTGAAAGGGAAAAAGTTATCATGGCAGTTTATCGCCTCACTGGAGATGCTAATAAATGGTGGCAATTGATTCAAAACACGAAGGAAGATGATGAAGTATCAAATATGGAATGGAGGGAGTTCAAAGATCCGTTTCTAGAAAAATACTTTCCTCGTGACCATCGAGCAGATATGGAAAGGCAATTTCTGAGTCTGAGACAAAAGGAGGATGTGAATGTCCCAAAGTATGAGGATAACTTTACAAGGTGGGCAAGGTATGCTAGAGATTATATACGTAACCCAAGAAGTAAGATTGATCATTTCTTTTATGGGTTAAAACCATTTCTCCATCGAGCATTAGTCTCACAATCCTTCTCGTCGTACGAAGACATTGTCTCATGTGCTATCAAGATAGAAAAGGAATTCTCTAAGTCTTATCACTTTAAAGAAAAGCAAGAGAAGAAGAGATCTGATGATAAATTTGGTAATGGAAATAAGGGGAAGAAGGGAAAGGTTGAATATCTATCTTGTGGTAAATGTGGGAAGAAACACCCCGGTACTTGCTTGAAGGGAATGGGCGTCTGTTACAAGTGTGGTGAAAAAGGCCACCAAGCTCGTGAATTCAAAGGGAAGAAGGAAGCTACCAATTTTCAATTCTACAATTGCAGGGAGATGGGACATTATGAAAATGAATGTCCTAAGCGTCAGGGGAACTTACCTTAGAAAAGGGCAAGGGATCAAGGCCAAGATTATGCTATCACTACTGCTGAGGTAGAAGCTCTGAAAGACGTGGTGGTAGGTAATTTAATGGTTTCCTCAAGTTTAGCAAATGAATTATTTGATTCTGGATCATCACATTGTTTCATATCTTCCCAGTTTTCTAAGAAAATTAGATATTTCCAATTTGATTTAACAAGGGAGTTGTCAGTTAAAACTCTTAAGGGAAGTATCATTGCAACAAAGTTTTGTGAATCAGTCCCAATTAGAGCACATAAATGTTCTTTATCCGCTGATATCATCGTCATACCTATGAATGAGTTTGATATAATCCTCGGTATGGATTGAATTTTGGATTATGATTCGAAAATTTATTGTAAGAAGAAGGAGGTTACGATTTTTGATGATGACGATAAGGAACACCTTATCTTTAGAGCAGAATCGTCACCACCAAATTCTTATCTAGATCCACCCCCAGTAGCTCAACTAAATTCAATTATTGGGGAGTAAGAGAATGAAATGACTGTGGGTGAGGAATATAATTTTCAAATAGAGGATGTACCTATTGTGAAAGAATATGTAGATGTGTTTCCGGATGATTTACCTGGACATCCTCCAGAATGAGAAGTTGATTTTTCCATTGATTTAATTCCTGGATCAAGGCCTATATCGAAGACCCCTTATAGAATGACCACTGTAGAATTAGTTGAACTAAATAAACAACTATAGGAATTGAGTAATAAGGGATTTATTTGCCCTAGTGTTTCTCCATGGGGAGCCCCAACTCTTTTTGTTAAAAAGAAAGATGGATCTACGAGGTTATGTATCGACTACAGGGTGATCAATGCCATAATAATAAAGAATAAGTATCCCCTACCTCACATTGATGATTTATTTTACCAACTTCATGGATCTCAATACTTTTCAAAATTGATCTTCGATCTGGATACCATCAGTTGTGTGTGAAGAAGGAAGACATTCCGAAGACAGCATTTCGAACCAGGTACGAGCATTACGAGTTTACAGTAATGCCTTTTGGATTGAATAATGAACCCTCTGTATTCATGGATCTGGTGAATATAGTTTTCAAGGAATATCTCGATGAATTTGTGGTGGTATTTATTGATGATATCTTGGTATACTCCAAAAGCTAAGAAGATCATGAAAATCACTTGCGCGTTATCCTGAAGACTCTGAGAAGACATGAATTATATGGGAAGTTTAGCAAGTGTGAATTCTGGCTTTAGAAGATTTATTTTCTTGGACATATTGTCTCTAAAGATGGAATCTCTGTTGATCCTTCTAATACCAAGGAAATCCATGAATGGCCAACACCTATGAGTATAATTGAGGTACGCAGTTTTATTGGTTTGGTAGGTTATTATCAACATTTCGCCCAGAATTTTGCCTGATTGGAAAACCCATTAATGAAGCTCACACGTAAAGGGGTTAAATTTGTTTGGAAAAAAGAGTTTGAAGAATGTTTTGAAGAACTGAAGAGAATATTAGTCAATGCTCCTATATTGACTCTACCATTGGGGAATGATGGGTTCATTATTTATAGTGATGCATCGAAGAAAGGACTTGGTTGTGTCCTTATGCAGAATGATAGGGTTATTGCCTATGCATCACGACAGTTGAAAATTCATGAGAAAAACTATCCTACTCATGATCTTGAGTTAGTAGCTATGCTCTTTTCTTTGAAGATATGGAGGATCTACCTCTATGGTGAAAAATGTGAGATTTATACTGATCACAAGAGTTTGAAGTATATTTTCTCACAAAAAGAACTCAATATGAGGCAATGGAGATGGCTTGAATTCCACAAGGATTATGATTGTACGATACACTACCACCTGGGGAAAGCAAACAAGGTGGAAGATTCTTTCAGCAGAAAAGATCATGGAGTTTTGAACAATATCATAATTGAAAGGGATCGAATTTTCATGGATCTAGTGAAGATGGACATGGGAATAACCAGGGAAGGTGAAATATCAATTCTTTTTCAAATGGTTGCCAAACCATATTTACTAGAAAGGATTAAGAGTTCTCAGACCGATGATGAAGAATTTCAAATGAAGATAAAAGCTGTGAATGATGGGAGATTGAGAGACTTTGTGTATGTAGAAGGAATTTTGAAATTCGAGAAGAGGCTTTGTGTTCCTGATATACCTGATCTAAAAAGGGAATTGTTGGATGATGCTCATAGTTCCAATTTCTCTATACACCCTGGGAGCACCAAAATGTATAGATATTTGAAGGAACATTTTTTGTGGGACAACATGAAGAGGGAGATTTCTGATTTTGTGTCAAGATGTATGGTTTGTCAATAAGTGAAAGCGGGAAGGCAACATCCTAGAAGAGTCATGCAACCTCTTCCCATACCGGAGTGGAAATGGGACAATATTACGATGGACTTTTTCATGGGGCTACCAAAGACTCCTAGAAGGAACGACGCAATATGGGTCATTGTTGATCGTCTTACCATGTCAACACATTTTCTTGTTATAAGGGAAGATTTACCACTTGAACGACTAGCAAGACTATATATTAAAGAAGTTGTGAGACTTCATGGAGTACCCCTATCGATTGTTTCTGATCATGATCCCCATTTTACTTCAAGATTCTAGAAAATTCTTCAGAAATCCTTGGATACTAAACTTCATTTGAGAACTGCCTACCACCCTCAAATAGATGGACATTCAGAACGAAATATTCAAACCTTAGAAGATATGTTGAGATCCTGCTCACTTGACTTTCAGGGTATGAGGGATCAATATTTACCTTTGGTAGAATTTTCCTATAATAATAGCTTCCATTCGAGTATTCATATGGCACCATATGAAGCGTTATATGGAAAGAGATGTCGCACACCAACCTGTTTGGATGACATTGGGGAAAGAAAACTTGTAGGCCCAGAACTGGTGGAGGAAACGATGGAAAAGGTGAAGGTAATCCAAAACCATATCAAAGCAGATCAAAGTAGGCAAAAGAGCTATGCTGATAATCGAAGGTAGGATTTGGAATTTCAAGTCAGTGACCATGTTTCCTTGAAGGTATCTCCATGGAAGGGAGTCATACGTTTTGGTAAGAAAGTTAAATTGAGTCCCAGGTACATCGGACCTTTCAAAATTCTAGAACGAATTGGGGCTGTAGCATACCGATTGGTAATGCCGCCAAGTCTCTCCAAAGTTCACGATGTGTTCCACGTATCTTTATTGAGGAAATACATGCCTGACCCAACGCATGTACTCACCTACAAGGAATTAGAACTGGAACCCGATCTGTCTTATTGCGAAGAGCCCGTTAGGATTCATGATACGAGAGAACAAGTATTGAGAAACCGGACGACGCGTCTAGTAAAAGTTTTGTGGAGAAACCATAAGATGGAAGAGGCGACGTGGGATCCCAAGGAACTTATGATGAAGAACCACCTGAGTCTTTTCATGCGGTAGTATTCTAGAAATTTCGAGGATGAAATTATTTGAAGGAGGGGATAATGTAACACCCCAATCTTCTACGATACGCTTCTCTTGGAATAATTCGATAGCGTGTGTTGTACGCAACATCAAGTTCTAACACACCACAACCAATCAAACTAGCCATTATGAATAGTAATAACTACTTTTTGAAATTATATATATTTTCAATTTCAAAATGGACTTCATTTTGGATTCAGAATATCGAAGTTATCTAAAGTTGAATTTTTGTTATTTTTCTGAGAACTTCCAATTTTTATGAATAGTGAAAAATACTTAAAAACAACTTTTTAATCAAAATAATTTATAGTGATAAATTATATTATTTAGTGGTTTTAAAGTATAATTAGAATATATTTTTACCATTTTATCCAATGGTGTTCATTATAATTAATGTCACTTTGAAATTGGACATAAACAATTGTCAATCTTTTGATATATATTGTTTCTTAAAAACACGCTATTTGTTGTGACAGCGAGAATTAATTATAAAATTAATTAATGCAACTTTTATGTTTGGAATTTTGTAAAATAGACATAATTTTTGAATTCGGAATATCAATTATATCTTAGGGTGAAATTTTTCCATTGTTCTGAAAAACATCAATTTTTGATGAATAGTGAAACTACTAAGTGGTAGTTAAAAAACTGAATTTTTCATAAAACATAAATTTACCTCTTCAGTGATTGGAATTTTGAAAATCCAAGAGACACGGTTAATATCAAGGAGTAAAATGTGGTTCAATGAGATGAAAATAATTTTTGGTGAACAGTAACTTTTTACTTTTATTTACCACGGTTAAAAGTAAATAGGGTAATTAAGGGTAAAAATGATATTAATATTACCCTAACACATGTCCTAATTCTATTGGACAAGTGTATATCTAACAAAATAAACCTTATGAATAAAATATTATCATTTAGGTCAACTTGGATTAGATTAGGACATTTATTATTATTTAATTCAAAGAAGAGTTAAAAGAGTTAAAATCAAAGTTTATTTACTAAAACATTTTTAATATAGGGTTATACATAAGATAAATTCGATTTTAAATATTAATTAGAAATCTAAAAATATTTCCTACATAATTATAGTTTATTTATAATTTTTAGATATTAAATAGATTAATTTTTATGACAGAATGATGATGCAGTAACTACCATAATAGTGAAAAATTAAAATAATTGACATTATAAATACCCAAATAAATATAATTTGAGACTTTTAATGAATTAAAATAATTTTATAGGATAATATGACATATTAGGAGTGATTTAATTGACTTTTTTAGAACTAATAATACTGTTATGTGTTTTAAAAAAATCAATTATTGAATAGTGTCAAAATTGACATAAAAGATTTTTTTTTAAACAATATTATATTATTAATTGATATTAAATTCTTAAAAATATATGGTTCGGCCAAGAGACTTATATCATGATATGTGTATCATTAATGGACCAATTGGGGGTCTATTGGATGTATATAGTAAGTTTATTGACCATATAATATAAAAATACAAAGAGACATTGTAAAAGTGAAACTAATTAACTAAGAGTTAATACTTAATGATAAGGTTAATATAGTAACACAAACCTGTCTAAATTCTATTGGTTTAGTGGTTTTCGACCTATCTCGACCTTAACATTTAAATAATCCACTTTGGAGCCATTAGAAACCGAATATGAATTTATTATAAAATAATATTTCTAGCTTTTCCAAAGGTGCCCCTCACCCCTCTTATAAAAGGGCACTCTCCCTTCTCATTAACTCACACCTTCAAAGCCTTTTGGCTTGGCCAAACTCTGCCCAAATACTCTCTCAACTTCCCTCACATTATCTTAGAGGCCTTCCTTTAGTCAGAAATCCAACCTAAGAGCCCTTTTGATCAAATCAAAAGGAAGAACCCGAAGAAGAGGTAATGATTTCACCACCCTTTTCCAAGTTCCTTTCTTCTTCCACTTCTTCCTTCTTTGTTATTACCATTCTAAAACAATAACTCCAGTATCTTATATATACTGTGATGTTATTATAAATATGGTACAACCATATTCTGTAACACCCCAAGCTTCTACGGTACGTTTCCCTTTGAATAATGCGATAGCGTGTGTTGTACGCAACCTCGAGTTCTAAAACACACCACAACTAATTAAACTAGCCGTTGTGAATAGTAATACCTAATTTTTGAAATCATATATATTCTATATTTCAAAATGGACTTCATTTTTGGATTCGGAATATCAAAATTAGCCTAGGGTGAAATTTTGGTACATTTCGGATAACTTTCATATTTTGATGAATAGTGAAAATTTCTAAATTTTAATTAAAAACAACTTTTTTAATCAAAATAATTAATAGTGATAAATTATGAATTTGAGTGGTTTTAAAGTATATTTAGAATATATTTTTACCATTCAATTTAATGTTTATCATTGGACATAATTTTACAATTAAACTGAACATAAACAAGTGTCAATCTTTTGATAGTTATTATCTCTTAAAAACACGCTTTTTGTTTTAACAGCGGGAATTAATTTTAAATTAATTTCTGCCACTTCTGTGTTTTGAATTTAGGAAAATGGATTCCATATTTGGAATCAGGATGTCCAAATTATGTAAATAGGTAACTTTTATTTTTAGACATTTTGAATAATTACTGCGGTAAATATTTTATTTACCATGGTTAAAGGGTAAATCCGGTAAATAAGGGTTAAAAAAATAATATTATAATAATAAAAAAGTACCCTAAAACGTGTCTTAACCCTATTGGTTGATACATGGTCGACCATGGGCATCTTTGTGTCAATTTAGGGACCCCATGGATCCACTTGTAAGTGATAATGACACTTTATTTTAATTAAGTTAAAATGAATACAAAAATGACACAAGCATATATCTTTTAGAAGAACAATTTTTACATAGGGTTATACATGTTGGATTTTCGATTATAAATATTCATTAGAAAGATAAAAATGTTTCCTACATAATGATATTTTATTTATAATTTTTAGACAATAAATATGTTATTTTATTTATGACACAATGATGATGCAGTAATTACTATAATAGTGAAAAATTAAAATAATTGATATTATAAATACCCAAATAAATATAATATGAAACTTTTAATGAATTAAACTAATTTTCTAGGCTAATATGATATATTAGGATTGATATAATGGACTTTGTTCGAAGTAATCAATCTGTTATGAGTTTCACAAAAATCAACTATTGAATAGTGTCAAAATTGACATAAAAGAGTTCTTAAAACAAATATTATATTATTAATTGATATTAAATTCCTAAAAATCTAAGGTTCGGCCAAGAGACTTATATTATGATAGGTTAATCATTAATGGACCACTTGGGGGTCGCTTGGATGTATATAGTATGTTTATTAACCATATTATATAAAAATACAAAGAGACATTGTAAAAGTGAAACTAATTAACTTAGAGTTAATACTTAAAGATAAGGTTAATATAAGTACCCAAACCTGTCTAAATTCTATTGGATGAGTTGTTTTCGACCTATCCCCACCTCATCCTTTGAATAGTCAACTTTGGAGCCTTTAGAAACCGAATATGAATTTATTATAAATTAATATTTCTAGCTTTTCCAAAGGTGCCCCTCACCCCTCTTATAAAAGGGCACTCCTCCTTCTCATTTCTTCACACCTATAAAGCCTTTTGGTTCGGCCAAACTCTGCCCAAATACTCTCCCAACATCCCTCAATACAACCTAGAGGCCTTAGTTTGATCAGAAAGCCAACCTAAGGAGCCCTTTTGATCAAATCAAAAGGAAGAACCCGAAGAAGAGGTAATGATCTCACCACCCTTTTCTAAGTTCATTTCTTCTTCCACTTCTTCTTCCTTTGTTCTTACCATTCTGAAATAATAACTCCAGTATCTCACATATACTGTGATGTTATTATAAATATGGTACAATCATATTCAGTATTCTATCCACCCTTTGAATAACATGTCACCATACGTGCGTACGTACGGCTTACCGTCTCCACGTCGTGGTGTAATTGTTATTCAATATAATATTATTTGGATGGGTATAATAATGATGTGTAACTCATGTAAATAATAAATATAACATGTTAATGATTCTGTATATATGATATACCATCCATTTATATATTATTTTAAAATCAAAAGAATGATATTGTCGCTCGTGCGTACGTACGGACTACCGTCTCCACGAACGCGATGAGATTCATTCTCCATCGTAACCATTAAAGCGTAATTATCATTTTATGATTTAAAAATGATGTTTAAGGACTTGATATCATTATGGATATGAATAATATACAACCTATCCTTTACAAACATGTCTTACGTAACAAAACATATGAAAGAAAACAAGTAAGTTAACACCCGAAACAACGATAATACTAAGATATTATTATCAAATCAATATTAAAAGATCATATATGATATCATATTAATGTATATGATTCTTGTATAATTTAATAACAATTATTTCACCATTATACAGGAGGTTAACCTACCACAACCAAGGAAAAGTACAAGGTAAGGGTTATTTCACAATCTCTTCATTATCCGAGGTTGTATTATACGTAATAATCTACTGGGATCTCTTTATCATCCACATCCATGTTTCTTCGAAATGTATTTCAAAACATTTTTACTATTTACAAGAATATGGGTTAAAGTCATTTATACCCTTGTTTGACTTTTTATAAGAGGTTTATAAAGGAATCTTTCCGTCGTTTTCAAAACAAGGTCCTTTTTAACCTTTTCGACAGAATTGAGGTAAGAATGTTTTTTTTAACTTATACGGCGGGTGCGGTTATTTTCCGCCGTTATAAAATCGTCGAAGCTTCCCATACAAGCTTATAAGAATATTTTCAAAGAAAATGTTTTATTTTATATGGATCTTAAATGATTTCAAAATAAAAGGAGATATTTCTTTTAAAAGAATTTTGATTTCATCTATGTCAACATCCTTTGATGGATTTTAAGATTATTTGAAGTTGATTTATTATGATACAAAACTTCTATATTGTATTGAAGGTTTTGTGATATGTTTGACTGTGGATGTGCTATTTTTATACCATTCATAGTTTATTGTGAAAGTATTGACATTTCGTATGCTAGTTTTAATACGAATGTTTATGTTATGTTTAAACCTTTTCATATGGGAATGCATTGGACTTAATAAGTGACGGGTGGAGCCCGCTATAGCTCCTCGATGCATCGGTAGGTCTCATGAGACAAACTAGTGTCTTGGCACAAGGCCTTGACAAAATCTTATTTGTAGCCTTGGCACGAGGCCTTGGCTATGTGGTTATGATAGTCTGGCATTATGCATTCCAACATTATGAAAGTGGTTATTGATTTTTGCATGTGATTATTCGATTAGTAGAATATCCATGTGAATAAGTAAATGGCATTATTTCATTTTACTTTTGCCATACCATGTTGAAGTTCAATTTTAAAAGGCTTTTGTTTTAGTAATGCATTGCCTTAAATGTTTATTCTTATTTATGAAAGTTTCCGCTATATTGTTATCCTTACTGGGCATTTGAGCTCACCCCTTTTCTATGTTTTATTTTTCCCCAGGATGTGAAGAAGTAAATTATGAATGACCTGCAGGGATATTATGAGGGGATAGTAGTGTGGATTATGGAGACATTATGTTGTTGTAGTAGTTTTTCATTTTATGATGTAATGTAAAACTTATGAATATATCTAGTGTTTCCAAGGCTACTAAACCAATCGGTCTTTCGAGATTTGATCTTTCTTGTGATCATGCCAATGTTATGTAATAATGCACCGACTCTAGGCAACTAGGGTCGGGGCGTTACAGTTGGTATCAGAGGAAGTTTAGTACAAACCTTGGAAGCTAGATTTAGATAAACTCTGATTAGAGCACGTAGACCTAAGATGAACTTTGAGGATTAGTATAGAAGAACTTCCTAGAATTTTGGTATTGTAGAGATTTTGTGAGTTTTTCGAGCAATACATCCCTGTCTGGATACGAGCAGGTAGAGGCGGCTCTGGCACAGATGTACCTAGGGGTAAAACCCGAAAACACCGCTTTGAGCTAGACTCGAACGGGAACTGGTGCACGACAACGGGCCTTGCTGCACTCTTGGTTACGACACTCTCGGGGGATATGCTTAGGATAACTCTCACTATCTTTACAAATCATTATGAAGGGTTTATGAGTATATACTTCCTCAAAGAAAACATTTTTATGATTATGGATTATATCCATAAATAGTTCAATTTATGTTAAGTGTTTTATAAGTATGGGATTATGTATTTTGATGCATAAACTGATCTAGTTTATGCCATTTTTTTTAGAAATGGCGCCTAGTGGAAGAAATGGAAACCGTATCAATGCACGCACTCCATGTAGGGATTGCCCTCCTGCTCAAGATAATTATAGTGGGGCTGGTGATGCAACTAGTGCTGATCAGCTAATCACCGTACTGGGACAACTTACTCAGGTTATGAATAATAACCTTACCCGTATGGAGCACCCTGATCCGCAGCGTGGAGGATCAATGTTAGATCGATTCATGAAACAACAACCACCAACGTTCAATGGGAGTACAAATCCCTTAGTAGCTGAGCAATGGATATTTTCCCTAGAGAAAATATTTCAGGCTTTGGGGAGTAGTGAAAGGGAAAAAGTTACCATGGCAGTTTACCGCCTCACTGGAGATGCTGATCAATGGTGGTCATTGATTCAAAACATGAAGGAAGACGATGAAGTATCAAACATGGAATGGAGGGAGTTCAAAGATCTGTTTTTAGAAAAATACTTTCCTCGCGACCATCGAGCAGATATGGAAAGGCAATTTCTGAGTCTGAGACAAAAGTAGGATGAGAATGTCACAAAGTATGAGGCTAACTTTACAAGGTTAGCGAGGTACGCTGGTGATTATATTCGCAACCCAAGAAGTAAGATTGATCGTTTCTTTGATGGGTTAAAACCATTTCTCCGTCGAGCATTAGTCTCACAATCCTTTTCATCGTACGAAGACATTGTCTCATGTGCTATCAAGACCGAAAAGGAATTCTCTAAGTCTTATGACTTTAAAGCAAAGCAAGAGAAGAAGAGACCTGCTGATCAATCTGGGAATGGAAATAAGGGGAAGAAGGGAAAGGTTGAATATCCATCTTGTGGTAAGTGCGGGAAGAAACACCCCGGTGCTTGCCTGAAGGGAATGGGAGTCTGTTACAAGTGTGGTGAAAAAGGCCACCAAGCTCATGATTGCAAGGGGAAGAAGGAAGCTACCAACGTTCAGTGCTACAATTGCAGGGAGATGGGGCATTATGCAAATGCATGTCCTAAGCGTCAGGAGAACTTACCTCAGAAAAGGCCAAGGGATCAAGGCCAGGCTTATGCTATCACTACTGCTGAGGTAGAAGCTCCGAAAGACGTGGTGGCAGGTAATTTAATGGTTTCCTCAAGTTTAGCAAATGCATTATTTGATTCTGGATCATCGCATTGTTTCATATCTTCCCAGTTTGCTAAGAAAATTAGATATTTCCAATTTGATTTAATAAGGGAGTTGTCAGTTAAAACTCCTAAGGGAAGTATCGTTGCAACAAAGTTTTGTGAATCAGTCCCCATTAGAGCACATAAATTTTCTTTATCTGCTGATTTCATCGTCATACCTATGATTGAGTTTGATATAATCCTCGGTATGGACTGGCTTTCGGACTATGATGCGAAGATTTATTGTAAGAAGAAAGAGGTTACGATTCTTGATGATAATGATAAGGAGCACCTTATTTTTAGAGCAGAATCGTCACCACCTAATTCTTATTTAGATCCACCCCCTGTAGCTCAACTTAATTCAATTATCGGGGAGGAAGAGAATGAAATAACTGTCGGTGAGGAAAGAAATGTTCAAATAGAGGATGTACCTATTGTGAAAGAGTTTGTAGATGTATTTCCAGAAGATTTACCTGGACATCCTCCAGAACGAGAAGTAGAGTTTTCCATTGATTTAATTCCTGGATCAAGGCCTATATCGAAGACCCCTTATAGAATGGCCACTGTAGAGCTAGTCGAACTAAAGAAACAACTAGAGGAATTGAGTAATAAGGGATTTATTCGCCCTAGTGTTTCTCCATGGGGAGCCCCTGTTCTTTTTGTTAAAAAGAAAGATGGATCTATGAGGTTATGTATCGACTACAGGGAGATCAATGCTATAACGATAAAGAACAAGTATCCCCTACCTCGTATTGATGATTTATTTGACCAACTGCATGGAGCTCAATACTTTTCAAAGATTGACCTTCGATCTGGATACCATCAGTTGTGTGTGAAGAAGGAAGACATTCCGAAGACAGCATTTCGAACCAGGTACGGGCATTACGAGTTTACTGTAATGCCGTTTGGATTGACTAATGCACCCTCTGTATTCATGGATCTGATGAATAGAGTTTTCAAGGAGTATCTCGATGAATTTGTGGTGGTATTTATTGATGATATCTTGGTATACTCCAAAACCTACGAAGATCATGAAAATCACTTGCGCATTATCTTGAAGACTCTGAGGAGGCATGAATTATATGGAAAGTTTAGCAAGTGTGAATTCTGGCTTCAGGAGATTTCTTTTCTTGGCCATATTGTCTCTAAAGATGGAATCTCTGTTGATCCTTCTAAGACCAAGGCAATCCAAGAATGGCCAGCACCTACGAATATAACTGAGGTACGTAGTTTTATTGGTTTGGCAGGTTATTATCGACGTTTCGTCCAGAATTTTGCCCGATTGGCTAACCCATTAACGAAGCTCACACGTAAAGGGGTTAAATTTGTTTGGACAAAAGAGTGTGAAGAATGTTTCGAAGAACTGAAGAGAAGATTAGTCAATGCTCCTATATTGACTCTACCATCGGGGAATGATGGGTTCGTTATTTATAGTGATGCATCGAAGAAAGGACTTGGCTGTGTCCTTATGCAGAATGATAGAGTTATTGCCTATGCATCACGACAGTTGAAAATTCATGAACAAAACTATCCTACTCATGATCTTGAGTTAGCAGCTGTGATCTTTGCTTTGAAGATATGGAGGCACTACCTCTATGGTGAAAAATGTGAGATTTATACTGATCACAAGAGTTTGAAGTATATTTTCTCACAAAAAGAACTCAACATGAGGCAAAGGAGATGGCTTGAATTACTCAAGGATTATGATTGTACGATACACTACCACCCGGGGAAGGCAAACAAGGTGGCAGATGCTTTGAGCAGAAAAGACCATGGAGTTCTGAACATGATGAGAATTGAAAGGGATCCAATTTTCATGGATCTAGTGAAGATGGACATGGGAATAACCAGGGAAGGTGAAACATCAATGCTTTTTCAAATGGTTGCCAAACCATTTTTACTAGAAAGTATTAAGAGTTCTCAGACCGATGATGAAGAATTTCAGAAGAAGATTAAAGCTGTGAATGATGGGAGATTGAGAGACTTTGCGTATGAAGGTGGAATTTTGAAATTCGGGAAGAGACTTTGTGTTCCCAATATACCTGATCTAAAAAGGGAATTGCTGGATGATGCTCATAGTTCCAATTTCTCTATACACCCTGGGAGCAACAAAATGTATAGAGATTTGAAGGAACATTTTTGGTGGGACAACATGAAGAGGGAGATTGCTGATTTTGTGTCAAGATGTATGGTTTGTCAACAAGTGAAAGCTGGAAGGCAACAGCCTGGAGGAGTCATGCAACCTCTTCCCATACCGGAGTGGAAATGGGACAATATTACGATGGACTTTGTCATGGGGCTACCAAAGACTCCTAGAAGGAACGATGCAATATGGGTTATTGTTGATCGTCTTACCAAGTCAACACATTTTCTTGCTATAAGAGAAGATCTACCCCTGGAACGTCTAGCAAGACTATATATTAATGAAGTTGTGAGACTTCATGGAGTACCCCTATCGATTGTTTCTGATCGTGATCCCCGTTTTACTTCAAGATTTTGGAAAAGTTTTCAGAAATCCCTGGATACTGAACTTCATTTGAGCACTGCTTACCACCCTCAGACAGACGGACAATCAGAACGGACTATTCAGACCTTAGAAGACATGTTGAGATCTTGCTCACTTGATTTTCAGGGTATGTGGGATCAATATTTACCACTAGTAGAATTTTCCTATAACAATAGCTTCCATTCGAGTATACAGATGGCACCATATGAAGCGTTATACGGAAAGAGATGTCGTACACCAACCTGTTGGGATGATGTTGGTGAAAGAAAACTTGTAGGCCCAGAGCTGGTGGAGGAAACGGTGGAAAAGGTGAAAGTAATCCAAAATCACATTAAAGCAGCTCAAAGTAGGCAGAAGAGCTATGCCGATAATCGAAGGAAGGATTTGGAATTTCAAGTCGGTGATCATGTTTTCCTGAAGGTATCTCCATGGAAGGGAGTCATACGTTTTGGTAAGAAAGGTAAATTGAGTCCCAGGTACATCGGACCTTTCGAAATTCTAGAACGAATTGGGGCTGTAGCTTACCGATTGGCAATGCCGCCAAGTCTCTCCAAAGTTCACGATGTGTTCCACGTATCTCTGTTGAGGAAATACATGCCTGACCCAACGCATGTACTCACCTATGAGGAATTAGAACTGGAACCCGATCTTTCCTATTGTGAAGAGCCCGTCAGGATTCTTGATACAAGAGAACAAGTACTGAGAAACCGGACGACGCGTCTGGTAAAAGTTTTGTGGAGAAATCATAAGATGGAAGAGGCAACGTGGGAACCCGAGGAACTTATGATGAAGAACCACCCGAGTCTTTTTATGCAGTAATACCCTAGAAATTGCGAGGACGCAATTATTTGAAGGAGGGGAGAATGTAACACCCCAAGCTTCTACGGTACGTTTCCCTTTGAATAATGCGATAGCGTGTGTTGTACGCAACCTCGAGTTCTAACACACACCACAACTAATTAAACTAGCCGTTGTGAATAGTAATACCTAATTTTTGAAATCATATATATTTTATATTTCAAAATGGACTTCATTTTTGGATTCGGAATATCAAAATTAGCCTAGGGTGAAATTTTGGTACATTTCGGATAACTTTCATATTTTGATGAATAGTGAAAATTTCTAAATTTTAATTAAAAACAACTTTTTTAATCTAAATAATTAATAGTGATAAATTATGAATTTGAGTGGTTTTAAAGTATATTTAGAATATATTTTTACCATTCAATTTAATTTTTATCATTGGACATAATTTTACAATTAAACCGAACATAAACAAGTGTCAATCTTTTGATAGTTATTATCTCTTAAAAACACGCTTTTTGTTTTAACAGCGGGAATTAATTTTAAATTAATTTCTGCCACTTCTGTGTTTTGAATTTAGGAAAATGGATTCCATATTTGGAATCAGGATGTCCAAATTATGTAAATAGGTAACTTTTATTTTTAGACATTTTGAATAATTACTGCGGTAAATATTTTATTTACCATGGTTAAAGGGTAAATCCGGTAAATAAGGGTTAAAAAAATAATATTATAATAATACAAAATTACCCTAAAACGTGTCTTAACCCTATTGGTTGATACATGGTCGACCATGGGCATCTTTGTGTCAATTTTGGGACCCCATGGATCCACTTGTAAGTGATAATGACACTTTATTTTAATTAAGTTAAAATGAATACAAAAATGACACAAGCATATATCTTTTAGAAGAACAATTTTTACATAGGGTTATACATGTTGTATTTTCGCTTATAAATATTCATTAGAAAGATAAAATGATTTCCTACATAATGATATTTTATTTATAATTTTTAGACAATAAATAAGTTATTTTATTTATGACACAATGATGATGCAGTAATTACTATAATAGTGAAAAATTATAATAATTGATATTATAAATACCCAAATAAATATAATATGAAACTTTAAATGAATTAAACTAATTTTCTAGGCTAATATGATATATTAGGATTTATTTAATGGACTTTGTTCGAAGTAATCAATCTGTTATGAGTTTCACAAAAATCAACTATTGAATAGTGTCAAAATTGACATAAAAGAGTTCTTAAAACAAATATTATATTATTAATTGATATTAAATTCCTAAAAATCTAAGGTTCGTCCAAGAGACTTATATTATGATAGGTTAATCATTAATGGACCACTTGGGGGTCGCTTGGATGTATATAGTAAGTTTATTAACCATATTATATAAAAATACAAAGAGACATTGTAAAAGTGAAACTAATTAACTTAGAGTTAATACTTAAAGATAAGGTTAATATAAGTACCCAAACCTGTCTAAATTCTATTGGATGAGTTGTTTTCGACCTATCCCCACCTCATCCTTTGAATAGTCAACTTTGGAGCCTTTAGAAACCGAATATGAATTTATTATAAATTAATATTTCTAGCTTTTCCAAAGGTGCCCCTCACCCCTCTTATAAAAGGGCACTCCTCCTTCTCATTTCTTCACACCTCTAAAGCCTTTTGGTTCGGCCAAACTCTGCCCAAATACTCTCCCAACATCCCTCAATACAACCTAGAGGCCTTAGTTTGATCAGAAAGCCAACCTAAGGAGCCCTTTTGATCAAATCAAAAGGAAGAACCCGAAGAAGAGGTAATGATCTCACCACCCTTTTCTAAGTTCATTTCTTCTTCCACTTCTTCTTCCTTTGTTCTTACCATTCTGAAATAATAACTCCAGTATCTCACATATACTGTGATGTTATTATAAATATGGTACAATCATATTCAGTATTCTATCCACCTTTTGAATAACATGTCACCATACGTGCGTACGTACGGCTTACCGTCTCCACGTCGTGGTGTAATTGTTATTCAATATAATATTATTTGGATGGGTATAATAATGATGTGTAACTCATGTAAATAATAAATATAACATGTTAATGATTCTGTATATATGATATACCATCCATTTATATATTATTTTAAAATCAAAAGAATGATATTGTCGCTCGTGCGTACGTACGGACTACCGTCTCCACGAACGCGATGAGATTCATTCTCCATCGTAACCATTAAAGCGTAATTATCATTTTATGATTTAAAAATGATGTTTAAGGACTTGATATCATTCTGGATATGAATAATATACAACCTATCCTTTACAAACATGTCTTACGTAACAAAACATATGAAAGAAAACAAGTAAGTTAACACCCGAAACAACGATAATACTAAGATATTATTATCAAATCAATATTAAAAGATCATATATGATATCATATTAATGTATATGATTCTTGTATAATTTAATAACAATTATTTCACCATTATACAGGAGGTTAACCTACCACAACCAAGGAAAAGTACAAGGTAAGGGTTATTTCACAATCTCTTCATTATCCGAGGTTGTATTTTACGTAATAATCTACTGGGATCTCTTTATCATCCACATCCATGTTTCTTCGAAATGTATTTCAAAACATTTTTACTATTTACAAGAATATGGGTTAATGTCATTTATACCCTTTTTTGACTTTTTATAAGAGGTTTATAAAGGAATCTTTCCGTCGTTTTCAAAACAAGGTCCTTTTTAACCTTTTCGACAGAATTGAGGTAAGAATGTTTTTTTTAACTTATACGGCGGGTGCGGTTATTTTCCGCCGTTATAAAATCGTCGAAGCTTCCCATACAAGCTTATAAGAATATTTTCAAAGAAAATGTTTTATTTTATATGGATCTTAAATGATTTCAAAATAAAAGGAGATATTTCTTTTAAAAGAATTTTGATTTCATCTATGTCAACATCCTTTGATGGATTTTAAGATTATTTGAAGTTGATTTATTATGATACAAAACTTCTATATTGTATTGAAGGTTTTGTGATATGTTTGACTGTGGATGTGCTATTTTTATACCATTCATAGTTTATTGTGAAAGTATTGACAT
This sequence comes from Viscum album, assembly GCA_963277665.1. NCBI lineage: Eukaryota > Viridiplantae > Streptophyta > Magnoliopsida > Santalales > Viscaceae > Viscum > Viscum album. The sequence goes on from OY728150.1 coordinate 1,331,846,288, forward strand.
TTCGTATGCTAGTTTTAATACGAATGTTTATGTTATGTTTAAACCTTTTCATATGGGAATGTATTGGACTTAATAAGTGACGGGTGGAGCCCGCTATAGCTCCTCGATGCATCGGTAGGTCTCATGAGACAAACTAGTGTCTTGGCACAAGGCCTTGACAAAATCTTATTTGTAGCCTTGGCACGAGGCCTTGGCTATGTGGTTACGATAGTCTGGCATTATGCATTCCAACATTATGAAAGTGGTTATTGATTTTTGCATGTGATTATTCGATTAGTAGAATATCCATGTGAATAAGTAAATGGCATTATTTCATTTTACTTTTGCCATACCATGTTGAAGTTCAATTTTAAAAGGCTTTTGTTTTAGTAATGCATTGCCTTAAATGTTTATTCTTATTTATGAAAGTTTCCGCTATATTGTTATCCTTACTGGGCATTTGAGCTCACCCCTTTTCTATGTTTTATTTTTGCCCAGGATGTGAAGAAGTAAATTATGAATGACCTGCAGGGATATTATGAGGGGATAGTAGTGTGGATTATGGAGACATTATGTTGTTGTAGTAGTTTTTCATTTTATGATGTAATGTAAAACTTATGAATATATCTACTGTTTCCAAGGCTACTAAACCAATCGGTCTTTCGAGATTTGATCTTTCTTGTGATCATGCCAATGTTATGTAATAATGCACCGACTCTAGGCAACTAGGGTCAGGGCGTTACATATTCAGTATTATATCCATCCTTTTAATAACATATCACCATACGTGCGTACGTACGGCTTACCGTCTCCACATCGTGGTGTAATTGTTATTCAATAAATTATTATTTGGATGGGAATAATAATGATGTGTAACTCATGTAAATAATTAATATAACATGATAATGATTCTTTATATATGATATACCATCCAATTATATATTATCTTAATATCAAAAGAATGATATTGTCGCTCGTGCGTACGTACGGACTACCGTCTCCACGAACGCGATAAGATTCATTCTCCATTGTATCAATTCAAGTATAATTATCATTTGATGATTAATAATAGTATCTAAGGACTTGATATCATTCTGGATATGAATAATATACAACCTATCCATGACAAACATGTCTTACTTAACAAAACATATAAAAGAAAACGAGTAAGATAACACCCGAAACAACGATAATACTAAGATATTATTAACAAATCAATATTAAAAGATCATATATGATATCATATTCTTGTTTAATTTAATAACAATTATTTCACCATTATACCGGAGGTTAACCTACCCCAACCACGGAAAAGTACAAGGTAAGGGTTATTTCACAATCTCTTCATTATCTGAGGTTGTTTATACGTAATAATCTACTGGGATTTCTTTATCATCCACATCCATGTTTCTTAAAAATGTATTTCAAAACATTTTTACTATTTACAAGAATATGGGTTATAGACATTTATACCCCTTTTTGACTTTTTATAAGAGGTATATAAAGGAATCTTTTCGTCGTTTTCCAAACAAGGTGCTTTTTTAACCTTTTCGACAGAATTAAGGTAAGATTGTTTTTTTTAACTTATACGGTGGGTGTGGATATTTTCAACCATTATAAAATCTTAGAAGCTTCCCTTACAATATTATAAGAATATTTTCAAAGAAAATGTTTTATTTTATTAATATATGACTATTAAATGATTTCAAAATAGAAAGAGATATTTCTCTAAAAAGAGTTTTGATTTCATCTATGTCAACATCCTTTGAAGGATTTTACGCTTATTTGAAGTTGATTTATTATGATACAAAAATTTTATATTGTATTGAAGGTTTTGTGATATGTTTGACTATGGATGTGTTATTTTTATACCATTCATGGTTTATGGATGAGGTATTTACATTTCGTATGCTAGTTTTAATACGAATGTTTATGTTATATTTAAACCTTTTCATATGGGAATGCATTGGACATAATATGTGATGGGTGGAGCCCGCTATAGCTCCTCGATGAATCGGTAGGTCTCATGAGACAAACTAGTGTCTTGGCACAAGGCCTTGGCAAAATCTTATTTGTAGTCTTGGCACGAGGCCTTGGCTATGTGGTTGTGATAGTCTGGAATTATGCATTCCATCATTATGAAAGTGGTTATTGATATTTCATGTGATTATTCGATTAGTAGAATATTCATGTGAATAAGTAAATGGAATTATTTCATTTTATTTTTTCCATATTATATTGAAGTTCAAGTTTAAGAGGCTTTTGTTTTAGTTATGCACTGCCTTATATGTTTATTCTTATTTATGAAAGTTTCTGCTATATTGTTATCCTTACTGGGAATTTGAGCTCACCCCTTTTCTATGTTTTATTTTTCCCAGGATGTGAAGAAGTAAATTATGAATGACCTGAAGGGATATTATGAGGGGATAAGAGTGTGGACTATGGAGACAATATGTTGTTGTATTATTTTTTCACTTTATGATTTAATGTAAAACTTTATGAATATATCTAGTGTTTCCAAGGCTACTAAACCAATCAGTCTTTCGAGATTTGATCTTTCTTGTGATCATGACAATGTTATGTAATAATGCACCGACTCTGGGTAACTGGGGTCGGGGCATTACAGTTGGTATCAGAGGAAGTTTAGTACAAACCTTGGAAGCTAGATTTAGTTAAACTCTGATTAGAGCACATAGATTTAAGATGGACTTTGAGGATTAGTATAGAAGAACTTCCTAGAATTTTGGTATTGTAGAGATTTTGTGAGTTTTCCGAGCAATACATCACAGTCTGGATACGAGTAGGTAAAGGCAGCTCTGGCACAGATGTACCTAGGGGTAAAACCCGAAAACACCGCTTTGAGCTAGACTCGAACGGGAAATGGTGCACGACAACGGGCCTTACTGCACTATTGGTTACGACACTCATGGGGGATATTCTTAGGATAACTCTCATTTTATTTACAAATCATTATGAAACGTTTATGAGTATATACTTCCTCAAAGAAAACATTTTTATGATTATGGATTATATCTATAAATAGTTCAATTTATGTTAAGTGTTTTATAAGTATGGAATTATGTATTTTGATTCATAAACTGATCTATTTTATGCCATTGTTTAGAAATGGGGCCTAGTGGAAGAAATGGAAACCTTATCAATGCACACACTCAATGTAGGGATTTCCCTCCTGCTCAAGATAATTATAGTAGAGCTGGTGATGCAACTGGTGCCGATCAACTAACCACCATACTGGGACAACTCACTCAGGTTATGAATAGTAAACTTACCTGTATGAAGCACCCTGATCCGCAGCGTGGAGGATCAATGTTAGATCACTTCATGAGGCAGCAACCAAAAAAATTCAATGGGAGTACAAATCCATTAGTAGCTGAGAAATGGATAAGTTCCCTATAAAAAAATATTTTAGTCTTTGGGGAGTAGTTAAAGGAAAAAAGTTATCATGGAAGTTTACCGCCTCACTGGAGATGCTGATCAATGGTGGTCATTGATTCAAAACACGAAGGAAGATGATGAAGTATCAAATATGGAATGGAGGGAGTTCAAAGATCTGTTTCTAGAAAAATACTTTCCTCGTGACCATCGAGCAGATATGGAAAGGCAATTTCTGAGTCTGAGACAAAAGGAGGATGAGAATGTCACAAGTATGAGGATAACTTTACAAGGTTTGCAAGGTATGCTGGAGATTATATACATAACCCAAGAAGTAAGATTTATCGTTTCTTTTATGGGTTAAAACCATTTCTCCGTCGAGCATTAGTCTCACAATCCTTCTCGTCATACGAAGACATTGTGTCATGTGCTATCAAGACAGAAAATGAATTCTCTAAGTCTTATGACTTTAAAGAAAAGAAAGAGAAGAAGAGATCTACTGATCAATCTGGGAATGGAAATAAGGGGAAGGAGGGAAAGGTTTAATATCCATCCAGTGGTAAATGTGGGAAGAACCACCCCGGTACTTTCTTGAAGGGAATGGGTGTTTGTTACAAGTGTGGTGAAAAAGGCCACCAAGATCGTGAATGCAAAGGGAAGAAGGAAGCTACCAATGTTCAATGCTACAATTGCAGGGAGATGGGAAATTATGCAAATGAATGTCCTAATCATCAGGGGAACTTACCTTAGAAAAGGCCAAGGAATCAAGGCCAAGCTTATGCTATCACTACTGCTGAGGTAGAAGCTCCGGAAGACGTGGTGGCAGGTAATTTAATGGTTTCCTCAAGTTTAGCAAATGAATTATTTGATTCTGGATCATCACATTGTTTCATATATTCCCAGTTTGATAAGAAAATTAGATATTTCCAATTTGATTTAACAAGGGTGTTTTCAGTTAAAACTACTAAGGGAAGTATCATTGCAACAAAGTTTTGTAAACCATTCCCCATTAGAGCACATAAATGTTATTTATCCACTGATCTCATCGTCATACCTATGATTTAGTTTGATTTAATCCTCGGTATGGATTGGCTTTCAGATTAAGATGTGAAAATTTATTGTAAGAAGAAGGAGGTTACGATTTTTGATGATGACGATAAGGAACACCTTATCTTTAGAGCAGAATTGTCACCACCTAATTCTTATCTAGATCCACCCCCAGTAGCTCAACTAAATTCAATTATTGGGGAGGAAGAGATTGAAATGACTGTTGGTGAGGAAAATAATTTTCAAATAGAGGATGTACCTATTGTGATAGAATATGTAGATGTGTTTTCGGAAGATTTACCTAGACATCCTCTAGAACGAGAAGTTCTGTTTTCCATTGATTAAATTCCTGGATCAAGGCCTATATCGAAGACCCCTTATATAATGGCCACTGTAGAATTAGTTGAACTAAAGAAAAACTAGAGTAATTGAGTAATAAAGGATTTATTCGCCCTAGTGTTTCTCCATGGGGAGCCCCTGTTCTTTTTGTTAAAAAGAAAGATGGATCTATGAGGTTATGTATCGACTACAGGGAGATCAATGCCCTAACAATAAAGAATAAGTATCCCCTACCTCACATTGATGATTTATTTGAACAAATTCATGGAGCTCAATACTTTTCAAAGATTGACCTTCGATCTGGATACCATCAGTTGTGTTTGATGATGGAAGACATTCCGAAGACAGCATTTCGAACCAGGTTCGGGCATTACGAGTTTATAGTAATGCCTTTTGGATTGACTAATGCACCCTCTGTATTCATGGATATGATTAATAGAGTTTTCAAGGAATATCTCGATGAATTTTTGGTGGTATTTATTGATTATATCTTGATATACTCCAAAAGATACGAAGATCATGAAAATCACTTCCGTGTTATCCTGAATACTCTGAAAAGACATGAATTATATGGGAAGTTTAGCAAGTGTGAATTCTGGCTTCAGAAGATTTATTTTCTTGGCCATATTGTCTCTAAATATAGAATCTTTGTTGATCCTTCTAAGACCATGGCAATCCAAGAATGGCCAGTACCTACGAGTATAACTGAGGTATGCAGTTTTATTGGTTTGGCAGGTTATTATCAACGTTTCGTCCAGAATTTTGCCCGATTGGAAAACCCATTAACGAATCTCACACGTTAAGGGGTTAAATTTGTTTGGAAAAAAGAGTGTGAAGAATGTTTTGAAGAACTAAAGAGAAGATTAGTCAATGCTCCTATATTGACTCTACCATTGGGGAATGATGGGTTCATTATTTATAGTGATGCATCAAAGAAAGGACTTGGTTGTGTCCTTATGCAGAATGATAGGGTTATTGCCTATGCATCACGACAGTTGTAAATTCATGAGCAAAACTATCCTACTCATGATCTTGAGTTAGCAGCTGTGATCTTTGCTTTGAAGATATGGAGGCACTACCTCTATGGTGAAAAAGGTGAGATTTATACTGATCAAAAGAGTTTGAAGTATATTTTCTCACAAAAAGATCTCAACATGAGGCAGAGGAGATGGTTTGAATTACTCAAGGATTATTATTGTACGATACACTACCACCCGGGGAAAGCAAACAAGGTGGCAAATGCTTTGAGCAGAAAAGATCATGGAGTTTTGAACAATATGAGAATTGAAAGGGATTCACTTTTCATGGATCTAGTGAGGATGGACATTGGAATAACCAGGGAAGGTGAAATATCAATTCTTTTTCAAATGGTTTCCAAACCATCTTTACTAAAAAGGACTAAGAGTTCTCAGACCGATGATGAAGAATTTCAAAAGAAGATTAAAGCTGTGAATGATGGGAGATTTAGAGACTTTGTGTATGAAGAAGTAATTTTGAAATTCAAGAAGAGGCTTTGTGTTCCCGATATACCTGATCTAAAAAGGGAATTTTTGGATGATGCTCATAGTTCCAATTTAGTTCAAGTGGTAAATCTTCCCTTATAGCAAGAAAATGCGAGACTTCATGGAGTACCCCTATCGATTGTTTCTGATCATGATCCCCGTTTTACTTCAATATTCTATAAAAGTCTTCAAAAAGCATTGGATACTGAACTTAATTTGAGAACTGCCTACCACCCTCAAACAGATGGACAATCAGAACAAACTATTCAAACCTTAGAAGACATGTTGAGATCCAAATCACTTGACTTTCAGGGTATGTGGGATCAATGTTTACCTATGGTATAATTTTCCTATAACAATAGGTTCCATTCGAGTATTCATATGGAACCATATGAAGCGTTATACGGAAAAAGATGTCGCACACCAACCTGTTTGGATGACGTTGGTGAAAGAAAACTTGTAGGCCCAGAACTGGTGGAGGAAACGATGGAAAAGGTAAAGGTAATCCAAAACCATATCAAAGCAGCTCAAAGTAGGCAGAAGAGCTATGTTGATAATCAAAGGAAGTATTTGTAATTTCAAGTCGGTGATCATGTTTTCTTGAAGGTATCTCCATGGAAGGGAGTTATACGTTTTAGTAAGAAAGGTAAATTGAGTCCCAGGTACATCGGACCTTTCAAAATTCTAGAACGAATTGGGGCTGTAGCTTACCGATTGGCAATGCCGCCAAGTCTCTCCAAAGTTCACGATGTGTTCCACGTATCTCTATTGAGGAAATACATGCCTGACCCAACGCATGTACTCACCTACGAGGAATTAGAACTGGAACCCGATCTGTCTTATTGCGAAGAGCCCGTCAGGATTCTTGATACGAGAGAACAAGTACTGAGAAACCGGACGACGCGTCTAGTAAAAGTTTTGTGGAGAAACCATAAGATGGAAGAGGCAACGTGGGAACCCGAGGAACTTATGATGAAGTACCACCCGAGTCTTTTCATGCGGTAGTATTCTAGAAATTTCGAGGATGAAATTATTTGAAGGATGGGAGAATGTAACACCCGAAACTTCTGCAGTACACTTCTCTTGGAATAATGCGATAGCGTGTGTTGTATGAAACATCGAGTTCTAACACACCACAACCAATCAAACTAGCCATTATGAATAGTAATACCTACCTTTTGAAATTATATATATTTTATATTTCAAAATAGACTTCATTTTTGGATTCAGAATATCGAAATTATCCTAAGTTGAATTTTTGGTATTTTTCTGAGAACTTCCAATTTTTATGAATAGTGAAAAATACTTAAAAACAACTTTTTTAATAAAAATAATTTATAGCGATAAATTATATTATTTAGTGGTTTTAAAGTTTAATTAGAATATATTTTTACTATTTTATCCAATTGTGTTCATAGTAATTAATTTTACTTTGAAATTGGACATAAACAATTGTCAATCTTTTGATATATATTGTTTCTTAAAAACACGCTATTTGTTGTGACAACAGGAATTAATTATAAAATTAATTAATGAAAATTTTATGTTTGGAATTTTGTAAAATAGAAATCATTTTTGAATTCGGAATATCAATTATATCTTAGGGTGAAATTTTGTCATTGTTCTGAAAAACATCAATTTTTGATGAATAGTGAAACTACTAAGTGGTAGTTAAAAAACTAAATTTTTCATAAAACTTAATTTTACCACTTCTGTGATTGGAATTTCGAAAATCCGAGTGTCATGGTTAATATAAATGAGTAAAATGTGGTTCAATGAGATAAAAATAATTTTTGGTGAATAGTAACTTTTTACATTTATTTACCACGGTTAAAAGTAAATAGGGTAATTAAGGGTAAAAATGATATTAATATTACCCTAACACATGTCCTAATTCTATTTTACAAGTGCATATTGACCAAAAACAACCTTATGAATAAACTATTATCATTTAGGTCCACTTGGATTAGATTAGGACATTTATTATTATTTAATTCAAAGAAGAGTTAAAAGAGTTAAAATCAAAGTTTATTTACTAAACCATTATTAATATAGGGTTATACATAAGATAAATTAGATTTTAAATATTAATTAGAAATTTAAAAAGATTTCCTAAATAATGATATTTTATTTATAATTTTTAGATCTTAAATAATTTAATTTATTTATGACACAATGATGATGCAGTAATTACCATAATAGTGAAAAATTAAAATAATTGATATTATAAATACCCAAATAAATATAATTTGAGACCTTTAATGAATTAAACTAATTTTTTAGGCTAATATGACATATTAGGATTGATTTAATTGACTTTTTTCGAACTAATAATTCTGTTATGAGTTTTAAAAAAATCAATTATTGAATAGTGTCAAAATTGACATAAAAGAGTTTTTAAAAAAAATATTATATTATTAATTGATATTAAATTCCTAAAAATCTAAGGTTCGGCCAAGAGACTTATATCATGATAGTTGTATCATTAATGGACCACTTGGGAGTCTCTTGGATGTATATAGTAAGTTTATTGACCATATAATAGAAAAATACAAAGAGACATTGTAAAAGTGAAACTAATTAACTAAGAGTTAATACTTAATGATAAGGTTAATATAGTAACCCAAACCTGTATAAATTCTATTGGATGAGTGGTTTTAGACCTATCCCCACCTTAAAATTTAAATAATCTACTTTGGAGCCATTAGAAACCGAATATGAATTTATTATAAAATAATATTTCTAGCTTTTCCAAAGGTGCCCCTCACCCCTCTTATAAAAGGGAACTCTCCCTTCTCATTAAGTCACACATTCAAAGCCTTTTTTCTCGGCCAATATCTGCCCAAATACTCTCTCAATTTCCCTCAATTCATCTTAGAGGCCTTCCTTTAGTCAGAAAGCCAACCTAAGAGCCCTTTTGATCAAATCAAAAGGAAGAACCCGAAGAAGAGGTAATGATTTCACCACCCTTTTCCAAGTTCCTTTCTTCTTCCACTTCTTCCTTCTTTGTTATTACCATTCTAAAACAATAACTCCAGTATCTTATATATACTGTGATGTTATTATAAATATGGTACAACCATATTCAGTATTCTATCCATCCTTTTAATAACATATCACCATACGTGCGTACGTACGACTTACCGTCTCCACGTCGTGGTGTAATTGTTATTCAATAAATTATTATTTGGATGGGTGTAATAATGATGTGTAACTCATGTAAATAATAAATATAACATGCTAATTATTCTGTATATATGATATACCATCCAATTATATATTATTTTAATACCAAGAGAATGATATTGTCGCTCGTGCGTACGTACGGACTACCGTCTCCACGAACGTGATAAGATTCATTCTACATTGTATCAATTCAAGTATAATTCTCATGATTAATAATAGTATCTAAGGACTTGATATCATTCTTGATATGAATAAGATACAACCTATCAATGAAAAACATGGCTTACGCAACAAAACATATAATAGAAAACGAGTAAGATAACACCGGAAACAACGATAATACTAAGATATTATTAACAAATCAATTTTAAAAGATCATATATGATATCATATTCTTGTATAATTTAATAACAATTATTTCACCATTATACAGGAGGTTAACCTACCCTAACCAAGGAAAAGTACAAGGTAAGGGTTATTTCACAATCTCTTCATTATTCGAGGTTGTTTATACGTAATAATCTACTGGGATTTCTTTATCATCCACATCCATGTTTCTTAAAAATATATTTCAAAACATTTTTACTATTTAAAAGAATATGGGTTATAGAAATTTATACCCTTGTTTGAATTTTTATAAGAGGTTTATAAAGTAATATTTCCATCATTTTCCAAACAAGGTGATTTTTTAACCTTTTCGACAAAATTAAGGTAAGAATGTTTTTTTAACTTATACGGCGGGTGTGGCTATTTTCTGCCGTTATAAAATCTTAGAAGCTTCCCTTACAATATTATAAGAATATTTTCAAATAAAATGTTTTATTTTACAAATATATGACTATTAAATGATTTCAAAATATAAATAGATATTTCTCTAAAAAGAGTTTTGATTTCATCTATGTCAACATCCTTTGATGGATTTTACTCTTATTTGAAGTTGATTTATTATGATACAAAACTTTTATATTGTGTTGAAGGTTTTGTGATATTTTTGACTATGGATGTGTTATTTTTATACCATTCATGGTTTATGGATGAAGTATTTACATTTCATATGCTAGTTTTAATACAAATGTTTATGTTATGTTTAAACATTTTCATGTGGGAATGCATTGGACTTAATATGTGATGGGTGGAGCCCGCTATAGCTCCTCGATGCATCGGTAGGTCTCATGAGACAAACTAGTGTCTTGGAACAAGGCCTTGGAAAAATCTTATTTGTAGTCTTGGAATGAGGCCTTGGCTCTGTGGTTATGATAGTCTGGAATTATGTATTCCATCATTATGAAAGTGGTTATTGATATTTCATGTGATTATTAGATTAGTAGAATATCCATGTGAATAAGTAAATGGCATTATTTCATTTTATTTTTTCCATACTATGTTGAAGTTCAAGTTTAAGAGGATTTTGTTTTAGTTATGCACTGCCTTAAATGTTTATTCTTATTTATGAAAGTTTCTGCTATATTGTTATCCTTACTGGGCATTTAAGCTCACCCATTTTCTATGTTTTATTTTTCCTCGGATGTGAAGAAGTAAATTATGAATGACCTGCAGGGATATTATGAGGGGATAATAGTATGGACTATGGAGACAATATGTTGTTGTAGTAGTTTTTCAGTTTATGATATAATGTAAAACTTTATGAATATATCTAGTGTTTCTAAGGATACTAAACCAATCGGTCTTTCGAGATTTGACCTTTCTTGTGATCATGCCAATGTTATGTAATAATGCACCGACTCTGGGTAACTGGGGTCGGGGCGTTACAATATGAATAACTTGTGCTTAGGCTTTGAAATCCCTAAGGATCGTATTCTTGAATTCCTAAATGAGATTTTAAATTTTCTTACATACGAAAATATTTATGATAAAAAATTTCCCTTAGATGAACCCCCCCGACACATAGGGAAATTTCTTCTTTACTTACTATTATTTTTTGAAATTCCTTTCTCCCCCTTTGTGATTTTCAAAAAGGAATAAAGGGAATGGAAAAGAAAATATTGTACTTTAAATATTAGTACCAAAAGACCAAAAATATAAAGTGCAACAAAAATTTCATTAATATTGATAGAATTTGTACAATAAGAAAATATAACAAAAGATCAAATTTGAATGAAATTATCCCTATTTTTATTTTAGAATCAACTTCTTTACAAATTTTTTTAGCTTCTTGAGTTCCTTGTGATCATCTTCCATGTGCTTGAGTAGCTGATCATGATCTTCGCTTTTCTTTTCCAAGGATTTAATTTTTTCTCCATGAGCCTTAAGCATATTAGCATGAGCCTTCAAGGATTCTTCTTGTTTAGCAAGTTTTTCCTCAAGTTTGATTCTATGATCTCTTTCCCTCTTCTAACTCTATGAAACTGAATATAATTTTCCATTTAGATATTTCACTTATTACTTCGGAGTAGATTCTTCAAGAGATATCTTTTCTTCAAAAGTCTTGGTGAGATCATTGAACTTAGAATCTTCATTTTAAAAAGAATCCCTCACATTATCTTGAAAATCTTCATGAATTCTCATCTCTTCAACAATTTTCCTTGACCATCTAGTAATCTTCTTGCAAGATATTTTATGGGATTCATAATTAATGAAAAAAGTTTTGAAATATGCCTCAAGATTGACATAATTATCCATCACCATTGATACTCAATCTGTTTTTTGTTTTAAGGAATGATAAAGCATTTGACATCCTGAATCTATGCTTGGAAATAAAAGAATGGTACCTACCAACTTATTCAAATACTGAACAACAATGTTATGGCCAAGAGAAGATGATTCTAAATTCGAATGATTTTTTGACAAGGATTCCTTTTCAAGCACATCATTTTTATCTTCAATGAAGAACCAATATATTTCTTACTGACCAAAGACTTGGTAGGAGTATCAATCATCACCAGATTTCCCTTATCTGTTATTGAAATGATTTCTTCTTGTTTAGGTGATTCATGTTCACTATTTGATAACTGAACAATCTTATCGTCATCTACCTCTTCTTTCTCAGCTTCATCCTCAACACCCTCTGGCTGTATGAAATCATGATTTCTTATTTCTTCTTCAGACAATTTATTTATTTATTTCTCACCCTTCTCATATTTTCTTATGGTAGAAAGTTTTAAAGACTCGGATTAATAAGTTCGTATTGATAACTTCTTAGAAGGAGTATCCTTATCATTATTATATTCTACTTGATTTATCATATCCTCGGTATCACCACTCCCTTCTTCTTCCTCTTCCACTTCTTCTTCTTGCACTATTTCTTCTTCTTGCACTATTTCTTCTTCTTGATCTCGTTCCAGAATCACCAACTTCTTTCCTAGAGTCTTTAGGATTGATTATATTAAAAAGGATTCTGGTACCATAATTTTCTCAAAATCTTTCTCATCATCCTTAAGAAGAGATTGTACTATCTCAAGCTCAGACATCTTCTTTTTATGCTTCTTCTCTTTTTGTTGCTACTCAATCTCCTCAGCAGCCTTTTCTTTTAACGGTTTTGCCTCAGCAGGGTCCAATCCAAACCTAGGCTCCCCTTCTTTTTTGTTTTTCTTATCCCTTCTTCATTTTGCAAATACCTCATTAGGATAAGATATTTTCTTCATTGACATTTTTAGTCCAGATTGAATTTCCTTGGCAACACAAACTTTTTCTATCTCTTAAATTTTCTTTAATTTCTTATTCCTTCAACCTTTCTTGGAGGTTTCAGCTACAACAAGTTTCTTTGATAAAGCTTCAACTTCTTCATTTGATAAATCCTAAGACTCTATGGATTCACTAGAAAATCCAATTTTCATTCTCCATAGAGTTTCATCGCTTAGAAACATTACCCTGAAATTTATTGACTTCGATTTGTAGTAAATTTTCATTGATTCTAAACAAGAAACAATGATCTTCAATAGAATTGTCGGATACATGATAATCTGAGACTTCAAATTTCCATTCTTGATATTCTCAATTGTAACCAAAATATACTTAACCAGATTTTGCTTCCATAGGTCAATAAGAAATCAGAAATACATATATCAATTTTCTTCAGATTATATTTATCTTTTTTTCCTTGGAATGATAAAGCCTTGAACCCAAAGTTCAAGAATATGAAAATTTGATGAAAGATGAAGAATCTTCAGAGTCTTGAATCCAACCAAACCATGGCACTCTAGGGCCTTATCCTTATCAAATCTTCCTTCAACATCAGGTAACTTATGTGAACAAAATTCAGCTTCTTCTTCATAAGGTATTTCAATCAGACTAGCTTCCCTAGAATAAGAAAGAGAGTAAGTCTTTCCATAACTATTTAAAGAAAATTTATCTTTGCCTCCTTGATTGAAAAAATATAAGGATTCAAATAACCCTAATAGAAACTCCAGAATCACCAGATCCTCTGCCTTGGTTTTAGATACAACTATACTCTCCCATATATTTAACATAATGTTCTTTGAGATGATTTAATCATACTTATTAAAGAAGTCCAGGTCTACCAACATTTCATGATAAATCTTCCATTCAACGATTTCCTTTACGATTGAAATTTCTTTCTAAGGAGAGGATTTTATATACTTTCAGAACTAAGGAAGACCTAAGAAATTTGGAATGGTCTTAAGTAGGAAGGGAAGAGCTTCAGTTCACAAGATCTTGGAATTCTACGTGGGACAACCTTAGGGGGGTCCTTTATATAGGAAATTGATGAAACGATTCAACTTCCCTAATTGATCTTATAGTTGAAAACTTCTTGATATGATCTGATGGTTGAGATGATAACCAAATAAGGATTTTGATAGATTCTGATCTTTTGTGGTTTTTAAGAAAAACATTTGGATTTAAGTAAAAGTTAATCCAAAAAATTTTAAAACAAAATAAAAATTCCAACAAGTAAAAGATGATTATGAATATTTAGGAAAGGAAACATACCTTTCATATTTCTAGAAATATTATTCGTAATAAGGAAAATTCTTCTCAAAGAATATTAGATTCTAAAAATTTTGATTACAAAAATTTTTAGATTACGAAAAAAAATATTAAGAAAAATTTAGATTATGAAAAAAATTAGATTTTGAAAAATTTAAATTACAAAAAATTTATCTATGAAAAATTTAACAACAAAAATTTTGACTACGAAAATTTTAACTAACATGGAAATGAACTCCCCCTATGAAAATGAGTTTGTTACTGTAAGGAGATTGGTTTCAAAAAGAAGTTAATAATGACGATTACCATATAGTTATCATTCCTAACTTCTATTTAATGTATTCAAATCTATTGGATGGTAAATATTTTGTAAAAATATCAGAAATTTGATCTTGCATTCAGTTAAATTGAAGAATGATATCTTATTTCTATGTGTGATCCCTAAGAAAGTGATGCCTAATATCTATGTGTTTTTCACGAGAGTGATGTGCAGGGTTTTTTATTAAGGCAATGACACTAATATTATCACAAAAATTGTGTGTTTTGGTAAATCTCAAACCATAGTCTGTGAGTGTGTGTTGCATCCACAATACTTGAGCACAACAACTTCCAGCTGCTACATATTCATCTTCAGTAGTGGAAAGTGATACTGAGTGTTGCTTTTTTGCATGACCCAGAAACTAATGAATCTCCTATGAAATGACATGTTCCGGATGTACTTCTCCTATCCATTATAAATCCACCAAAGTTAGCTTCCAAAAATATTTTTAAAACAAAATCATTTTAGAGGTATAAAAGAGTCCTAAATCCATGGTTACCTTTATGTAGTGAAAAATTCTTTTCACTGCCTTCAAAGGAGATTCCTTAGTATTGTATTGATATCTTGCACATAAGAATACTGAGAACATTAAGTCTGGTCGACCAGCTGTCATGTATAGTAAACTTCCTATCATACCTCTGAATGTTGCTTGATCCACTGGTTTCCCATCTTCATTAAGACCAAGTGAATTTGAGGTACCAATGAGAGTAACAATACTCTTAGTGTTGTAATATCCATACATTTTAAGAAGATATTTAATATACTTATGTTGAGATATATATGTTCCTTATGGTTATTGAGAAATTTGAAAACCTAGGAAAAATTTTAACTCACCCATCATACTCATTTCAAACTCATATTTCATTAGATCTGAAAAAAATCAGTTAAATATTGTTGAGTTGAATCAAATATAATGTCATCAACATAAATTTTTATAATCAAAACATTTTTCTTATCTTTATTTATAAAAAGTGTTGGATCTAAATTTCCTTTAACATAATTGTTTTGAAGAAAAAATCATGTAAGTCTATCATACCGGGCTCTAGGATCTTTTTTAAGTCCATACAAAGATTTGGTACGTTTGAAAACATGTTCAAGATGTTTTGTATCTTCAAAACCAGGTGGTAGTTCAACAAAAACTTCCTCTTGAACGTAACCATTATGGAAATCACATTTAACATCCATTTGAAAATTTTTGAAGTTAAATAATGCTGCCAAGGCAAGTAGAATACAAATGGATTCATGTCCAGCTACTGAAGCATAGGTTTCTTCATAGTCTATCCCTTCTTGTTGATTATAACCTTTAGCAACCAATCTAGCTTTATTTCTTACTATGATTCCAATTTCATCACACTTATTTATGAAAACCCATTTTACTCCAATAACAGAAGTTTCCTTAGGTCTTTCAACCAAGGTCCAGACTTTATTCCTTTCGAATTCATTTAGCTCATCTTGCATATCTTTTATCCAATCATCACCACCTAATTCTTTATCAGTGATTTTTTGTTCTAATTGGGAAAGGAAGGATAGATGTTATATTTCATTTCTTAAGGAATTTCTAATAATTACTAGTTGATTTACATCACCAATGATGCTATCACTCGAATGATTCTTAAGAAACAACTAATTTGGGTTTCGTAAAGCCTGTTCGTCAACATATGGTAGGAAATATTCTAGGGTAAATGCTTCTGAAATATTTTCTTGGACATTTTCCTTATCAGAAGGATCTTCTATCAAGGGTTGATAATCAGTTTTTGAAAACACATCTGGGGATGTAGGTTGAGGTTGTTTAAATACAAAAGGATCAGTTTCATGAAATTTGACATGTATTGTTTCTTCAATAGTACAAGTGTTTTTATTGAAAAATCTATAGGACTTAGAGGTTGTGGAGTAACCTAAAAAAATTCCTTGATCAGATTTGGGTGCAAATTTATGTAAATTATCTTTAGTATTCAAGATGAATAATTTGCATCCAAAAACCTTGAAGTAGGAAAGTCTAGGTTTTCTACCATTCCATAACTCATAAGGGGTTTTGTTAAGAAAAGGTCTAATCAAAACTCAATTTATAATATAACAAGCAGTACTTACAACTTCAGACCAAAAATGTTTGGATATCGAATATTCACTCAACATGGTTCTAGTTATCTCTTGAAGAATTCTATTTCATCTTTCAACAAAACCATTTTTCTGAGGAGCTCTCGGTGCTGAGAAGTTATGAGTAATTACTTTTTTACTACAAAAAGTATCAAAATCAGAATTTTGAAATTATCCTCCATGATCACTATGAATAGTTATTAATGGAAGGTTTTTCTCATTTTTAACATGGGATCTAAAACATTTGAAATAATAAAAAGCATCAAATTTCTTTTTTAGAAAATAGACCCATATAAATCTAGTGTTATCATTAACTAATACAAATACATAATATTTTCCTCAAATGCTTCTAGTTTGTGTTGGACAAAAAAGATCCATATGCACAAACTGTAATGCATCAGTCGTTGAGAATTCACTGACTGATTTAAAACTTGATTTATGTTTCCTTCCATATTGACAGGGATCATAGACTTTTGAAGACTCAAATATATTATTCAGTAGATCCATAACTAGTCTTTTCTTAGAGAGTTTACATAGGTTCCTAAGGTTACAATTTCCTAACCTTCTATTCCATAACCAATATTGATCTTCCATTGCACTGAGACAAGGTAGATTGTGGCTCCTAAGGTTTTATAAGTTTAGTGTGTATACATTCTCTTTCTTATTAGTAGAATGAATAAACTCTCCCTTGGAATTGTGTACTAAGCACTTATCATTCCAAAAATTCACAAGATAACCTTCATATCATAATTGAAATATGCTAATGAGGGTGTGCTTGAGACCTTTAACAAATAAAACATTTGAAATAAAATTATTTCCAAGAAGCACAATGTTACCTATACCAATAATTTCTCCCTGAGCATTATCTCTGAAAGTTACTTTTCATCCCTTCATCTTGATAATATTTTCAAAGAAGATTTTGTTACCCGTTATGTTCTCGGAATATCCACTATCCATGTACCATGTATTAATATTGGTACTATCTTTACTTTCCTCAAAACAAGAGTGTTAGACTTTCAGAACCCAAACTTTCATGGATCCATAAATATCAAAAAAGCAAAATTTTAGGAATCCATAATTTCTTTAAAAATATGATTTATGAAAACCTAAAGACAAAGTTTTGTTTGAGGAACAATTTTTTACCCAATTCCCACAACACTGACACTTAGTGTAGAATAGAGCACTTTGAGGTACAAAACAATTGTTACGAAAAATCGGGTTTGAACTGGTATAACCAAAACCATAATTATTCCTTAGAGGTCGAATCTGGGAATACATCTTATTAAATATTTCCTTACCTAAGGTAAAGTTTGGCAAAAAATTCCTCAAGGAAAATATTTCTAACTTTGGTTTAATAACTATGTTTTATCCTAAAAAACATTAGTTTTTTCACTAGAGTTAGTCTCTAAAACATATTTCTTAGAAATTACTTTTTCTAGATCCTTAGAATGTTTATCCTTCTCAGAATTAATTTTCTCAATATTTTTTGAAATAATTTCAAAATCAAGGGTTTTCATATCAAGATCCATAGAAAGATCTGATATTTATTTAGTAAGAATAGTAATTCTATTATTTTTCTTATTAATCATTTTCTTGAAATTAGAATTTTCATTCTCAAGGAGCTTAGAAAACCTAGACAATTCTTCATAAGTTGGTAAAGTGTTATCTTCATCAGAAGAAGATTCTTCATCCGAGGATTCATAATATTTCCTTTCATTATAATTAGTGTTCAAGGATACATTGGTTATAGATTCTGCATTGTGTACCTTGTCCATTAAACAGTGATTTTCAATAGGTAACTTGGCACGTAAAACAATATTCTTCTGTCCAGAAGATACGTACTCTAAGGATTCTTCAAAAGAGTTACCAGCACTGGCACTCCATGTGTCATTATCTTTCAAAAAATTATTAGATTTAACCTTGTAGTAATTCTTTCGATTTCTCTCAGAATTATTTTCCTTTCTATCTTTTCTCTTAATAATAGAACAATATGGCCTTATATGCCCTGCTCTTTTGCATTCATAGAAAGTGACTTATGAGTATTTCTAGTCCTTTAATTCTTTCTTCTTTTATCTAGACTGAAAGTTATTATGTACAGAAATCCGGTTCATCCTTTGAGCAAGATTGGCTAACTTGTTTTCTGAGGATTCACTTCAACTAGATTCGAATTGAATAACAGTCCTCTTAGATTTGGATCTTGTAACTCTCTCAGGAGTCCTGGATTTAATATGATTTTATGTTGTTGTAAAATCAAAACTACTATTTCCATTCTTTTTCTTATTCATATCAATATCTCTCTTCATTCTAGACTCATGTTGAAGAAGAGTTCCAAAAATCTCATCAAGAGAAATCTGGGTAACATTCTTATTTTCATCTATATTTTTCCTCTTAGATTCCCATTCGTTAGGCGTGATGTCTATGATTTTTCCTATAAGATCTTCATCATATAATCCTTTCTCACCCAAAGATTTTAAACTGTTAACAATAGTCATAAATCATTATTGTAACTTATATATGGGTTCTCCATAAGGAAAGAAGAAACCATGATATTCAGCTCTAAGCATAGCTCTTCTAGTATCATTGTAACGACCCAAATTTTTTTCAATGGAAAATTCCCTTCTTATATCTATGTCATAAAAACAAAACATAATGAACTACTAAGTGATATGTGACCTTTAAACATAATTTTGTTACCCCTATGTTTGTAATTTTAAAAATACAACATACACGGTTGTGTTCAAGATAGTTTTTGAAGTCTAATGAAACAAAAATAATTTTTAGTGAATAGTAACCTACCCTTATGAATAGTAATATGAACCTTATGAATAGTAAATAAGAGTAACATTACCTAGGAATAATAAAATAAAATTTAGACATCTTAGAAAGTGACAATTTGACCTTCGTAAACGTTTTTGGTATTTTATAAGTCATAAATAATTAATTATAATTAATTAATTAATTTAAAAGAATATTTATTTTCCTGAAATATATTCATAAATTATTTAATCAATGTCTAATAGTTTTTAGATAATTTTATAAGACCCTAAGTAATTTTTGAAAGAACTGCAAAATCAGTTTTAATTTTAAAAATTGTTTTTTTAAGTAAATTATGATTTTAATTAAATATTAAATTAATAATATTTAGATAATTATTTTTGAAAAATGGACATCATTTTTGGATTCTACACATAGAAAAATTGTTGGGGTAAAATTTTGGGATTTTTCTGAGATACATGAATTTTTGATGAATAGTATAATACATTAATTTATCCTATAAATACATTTTAAATAAAACCCACTATTCCTGACATCACAAGTGATGTAAGCACCAAAATCCCGAATTCAAAAGTCTAATTTAATATTCTTAGTCATCCAAGACTCACTATTCCTTGGATTAGGTGAAATTAATAAACTAATCAATTTTATATTAAGGAAACCCCTCTCCCCTCCACTATAAAAGCCACCCTTCACTCCCTCTTTTCCTCACACCTCTCAAGCTCCAAGACTTCTCTAAATTCTGCCCAAAAACCTTCCCTAGATCATCCCCCACGTCCAAAATCTTTTTGTCTCATCAAAAGACCAAGCCTAGCTTCCTTAAAGAGGATCTCAAGAGGAGGATTCTAAAGGTAGTTTCTCTCTCTCTTCTCCTTTAATTTCTTTTCAAGTTCAAGTTCCTTTCTTGATCTCTCTCTATCTATCTTCATCCAAATTGTTCTTTAAATCCATTATTATATATATACTGTAATATTATGATTCTAATGTTATATTATATCACACCACACCCTTTCCCCCTTCTTTTTATTTTATTAAAGAGAACGTCGTTCATGTGGTGATAATTTATCACCTTCAAAAACAACATGCTCTCTTCTTCCATTTATACCTTCAATCTGGTCATGAAACCATTTTTATGGTTGAAACAGAATGTTTTATATGTATTATGTTCTATTTTAAGTTCTGGAAATAACCTATGGCCATAATACCAAGTGAAAAGTTAAAATGAGTTGGTTGTGATCCAAAAACCGCTCAAATTAGCCCAAATAATCTTCATTTAATTCTTATCTAATGATTCGGCCACATGGATATAATATAACTCATTATAAAATCATTCAAGCTTCTGTAATATCATTAATTACATGTAATATCAGTTCTGGATGTTTACCCATGATCTACCCAAACATCAAATTAAGAATACAAGTGGACCGCTCAAGAAAACCATGAAAACGAACATCCCCGATCAATGTTTTTAAACTCTATAAGTCATCCAAAGGAACATAATATGAAATAATGAAACCAGAATGAAACCCATTAATGTATAAAAGTTTCTGGAATTTCTAATTAATGAATATAATTTCATTATACAGGACATTAAAGAGAAGGAGGCATTCGAGTACAAGGTAAGGGGAAATCTCGAACCCAATTTTCTTCCTTCGGGTTCTCCCTCTTTCACTCCATTTTTGATATGGTTACTCCTGAAAGGTCTTTTGTTCATCGTTTACTTTACTTTTCTGGGATATACATGTTTGTCATTGGTTTTTATGTTCATCAAAATGTTTTCCAAAAGAACTCTTCTTTCAAGATCTCACCTTTTACCTCTCATTCATGGTTGATGGTTCTTATATCATGTATGTTGTTCCCTCTTTCTTTTGGGAACCCAAAGCTTATGAAGGTGTTTTTATGAGATGAAACCCATTCCTTTCCATGGGTTATTTATGTACATGTTTTATATGTGTTCTATGTGGCAAGCATGATAATGATAATGTTATGATGTGACGGGTGCGCCCGGAATTATATAGCGCAATATGAATGTTTAAATGTGACGGGTGCGCCTAGAATTATATAGCGCTCCAATGCATTGGGTAAAGTGATGAATCTCATGAGTAAATGTGAAATGATGCGTGAACATGATGCTAGCTTTGTTCACAAGTATGCGTGGTAGTTAACGACTAAGACATGATGTTTCATTTTTATGCTTTGCCACATTTCAAGTTTATTGTTTATGCTCCTCTCATGTTCAAGAACTTCTTCCTATGTCATGATTATGCTCACCCCATGCTATATTGTTATTATCTATCCTCTTACTGGGATTCTAGCTCACCCCTTTTGATGTATATCCTCAGGTGGCTACATGTACTAAGGAGAGGACAAGTGCTACTAAGAAGCTATAGAAGAAGAGATTAAATGAATTTTTATGCTTGATGTTGTACTTGTTATGTGTTGTCCTAGTTTTCCCAAGACAATAAACCTCTGGATCCTCCATGTGTAATACTATTATGTTTTTTATCTTTGAAATGATGTAATAGTAATGTATGAAAAGGTCGGGTCGCTATAGTTGGTATCAAAGGAAAGGTTTAGTTAATTTGGGAATTAGGATTAGTGAACCCTAAAGAAAACCTCTAGCATGAGACTAAGTACAAATATGCACAGAAGGATATTTACCTAGGGATCCCATATGTTATGTTTTTGGTATAATTGTTTAAAAGTATAAGTTATTCATGAATTTTTTACTTATGTTTTGTTCTAACCTTTTCTATTTTAGAAAATGGTGGGAACCAGGAGAAATCAGGCCAACAACTCTTGTGAAGGCCAATGGAACGATTCCCCGAACGACATCCCCAATGATTTTGGAGGTGGAGTTCAAAACTTCATGGCGATGCTTACCCAATTATCCCGGTTTATGAATAATAATCATAATAATGGGGAACTTCCTCCTTCACCAAAGTGGGAGCAGCTAGCTATCGAATGTTTTATGCGGCAACGACCACCGACGTTTTGTGGATATTCTGATCCACTAGTTGCGGAACAGTGGGTCAAAAACATGGAAACGATCTTTTCTGTTCTACACTGTTCCGAGACAGAGAAGGTGACTCTATCCGTTTATCATCTAGATGGAGAAGCTGATCAATGGTGGGCTTTGATTAAGAACACCAAGCCAAGGGAGGAAATTGAAGAGATGGAATGGGAAGACTTTAAGATAATGTTTCTTAATAAGTACTTCCCAAGAACTCTTCACACGAAGATGGAGAGAGAATTCATAGAGATCAAGCAAAAAGAAGGAGAATCTGTCACAACCTATGAAGAAAATTTCACAAGGCTCGCAAGGTATGCTTCGGGTTTTGTTATCAACAATGATAGAAAAATTGATAGATTATTTAGTGTATTAAAACCACATCTTCGAAAGGCTCTTTCAATTCGAGACTTTGGGAGTTTTCAAGAAGTTGTTTGGTGTTCTCTCAAAGTGGTTATGGAGTTTGGAGAATGGTCCCATGGCTATGGTGATAAGAAAAGAAAGATGGAGTTTCAAGCTGGTGGATCTAGTGATAAAGATGGGAAGAAAACACAACGACCCACTTGCCAAAAATGCGGGAAGTTGCACAATGGGAACTGCCTCAAAGGGACGGGGAAATGCTTCAAGTGTGGGAAAGAAGGACACCTAGCTCAAGAGTGTCGAAGAGACATGAAAAGGAAGGATAATGTAGCCGATGAAAGGAGAGAACCACTTGTGGTTCAATGCTACAACTTTAAGGAGCTAGGGCACTATTCAAACCAGTGCACTAAACCTCGAGCTCTCGAGGGTAATCAGCGCCAACAACCACCAAAGCCAAAGGAACAAGGGAAGGCTTATGCCATCACTACTGCGGAGGTGGAACATGACAATGAAGTCATACAAGGTACACTTCCTATTCACTCAAGAATGGAAAAAGTCTTATTTGATTCTGGTTCTACGCATTCCTTTATATCTTGAAAGTTTTCTAGAACTATAGAATCGAAGCCCCAAAACGTTGAAGTAGAGATATCTGTAAAAACACCAAGTGGTGCAATCATTGCAACCCAAGTGTTTGATTCTTCTCCTGTTGACGTATGTGGGAAGATTCTTCCGGAAAATCTCGTAATACTTTCCTTGGTGGAATTCGACGCTATAATGGGAATGGATTGGATCTCTTTATATAGAGCACATATCAACTGTCGGGAAAAGGAAATATATTTTCATATTCTGAACCATCCCATGCTCCTCTACAAATGAAAGGAAGATCATGAATATCCTTTGAGAAATCCTTAAATGGTGTGGGTGATGATTCCCTATGAAGAAGCATACCTCGCCCAAATTTTTGAGTCGAAGGAAAGTTCCAACCTTGAGAAAATTCTCATCGTAAGGGAATACGGCGATGTATTTCCAGAAGAGTTACCCGGAATTCCCCCGTATCATGAGGTAGAGTTCTCAATTGAACTCATACCCGGAGCTACTCCTATCTCAAAGTGCCCCTATAGGATGGCTCCTATCAAACTGGAGGAGTTAAAGAAGAAGCTACAAGAGCATCTGGACAAAGGGTTCATACGCCCTAGTGCATCACCTTGGGGTGCGCCAGTTCTCTTTGTGAAGAAGAAGGATGGAACCATACGGCTGTGTATCGATTATCGGGAACTCAACAATATCACCATAAAGATCAAGTATCCTCTCCCAAGGATTGACGACTTGTTCGATCAGTTAAGAGGAGCTCAATACTTCTCAAAGGTGGATCTTCGTTCTGGATATCATCAAGTAAAGGTGAAGAAGGAAGATATTCATAAGACTGCCTTCCATACAAGGTATGGGCACTATGAGTTTTTGGTGATGCCCTTCGGACTTACTAATGCCCCTGCAATCTTCATGGATTTGATGAATAGAGTCTTTAGACATTACCTCGGCAAATTTGTGGTAGTGTTTATTGATGATATTCTCATTTACTCCAAGAGTAAGGAGGAACATGAAGAACATCTAAGACTTGTGTTGGCAACATTGAGTAAGGAGAAGTTGTACGCCAAGTTCAGCAAGGGTGACTTTTGGATGAATCAAGTCACGTTCTTGGGACATGTGATCACAAGCGAGGGAATTTCTATGGACCCTTCAAAGACAAAGGTGATTGAAGAATGGCCCAGGCCCTCTAGTGTCACAGGAATCCGTATTTTTCTTGGATTAGCTGGGTACTGCTGACGTTTTGTGAGAAACTTCTCATGATTGTCAAGCCCGCTGACTAAGTTAACAAGGAAAGGGGTAAAGTATGTATAGACAGAAGAATGTGAGGGAAGCTTCAAGGAGCTAAAGAGAAGGATGATCACTGCACCTGTACTCACACTACCGAAAATTGGAGAATGTTTTGTGATATACAGTGATGCTTCAAAGAAAGGCTTGGGTTGTGTACTCATGCAAAATGATAATGTGATATCCTATGCCTCACGACAGTTGAAGATCCATGAGAAGAACTACCCGACGCATGATCTAGAGCTGGCAGCCGTGATTTTTGCCTTGAAAATATGGCGGCACTACCTTTATGGTGAGAAGTGTGACATATACACCGACCATAAGAGCCTAAAGTATATATTCAAACAAAAGGATCTCAACATGCGTCAAAGGAGATGGTTAGAGCTAATCAAGGATTATGATTTCTCTATTCACTATCATCCTGGAAAGGCGAACAAGGTAGCTGATGCTCTAAGCAGGAAAGAACCTACTACTCTATCCATGTTGAGGATTGAGAAAGACCCTATCTTCTTGGATATGAAAAGGATGGATTTGGGAATTGTAAGGGCAGGGGATACATCCTACCTTGCCCAAATGATTGCACAACCATCCATCCAACAGAAGATTAAGGAAGCAAAAAGGGATGTTGTGGAGATACAAAAGAGGGTGACTGCAGTAAAGGAAGGGAAGCTGCAAGAGTTCCATATCGACGATGATGGTGTGATTCAGTTTGGAACACGGATTTGTGTGCCTTCATCACCCGGAATAAATAAGGAGCTATTGGATAATGCACATAGCTCAACTTTCTCTATTCATCCTGGAAGTACCAAGATGTATCGTGATCTCCGAGAACACTTCTGCTGGGATAACATGAAGAAGGAGATTGCGGAATATATATCAAGGTGCTTGGTATGTCAGCAAGTTAAAGCTGAGCGGAAAAATTCCAAAGGTATGATGCAGCCATTGCCTATACCCATGTGGAAATGGGAAAATGTTACTATGGACTTTGTCACGGGTCTCTCGAAGATGTCAAGAGGAAATAATGCGATATGGGTTGTGGTTGATCGACTCACCAAGACTGCCCATTTTATCGCTATTCGGGAAGACCTCTCACTTGAACATCTTGCAAGTATATATGTGAAGGAAGTAGTGAGATTGAACGGTGTTCCACTCTCGATTGTCTCTGACCGTGATCCAAGGTTCACTTCTAAATTCTGGACGAACCTTCAACATGCTTTGAGTACTGAATTAAATTTCAGCACGACCTATCACCCCCAAACTGATGGCCAGTCTGAAAGGACTATTCAGACACTTGAAGATATGCTAAGATCCTGCTCTTTTGAATTCAAAGGTGGATGGGATCAGCACCTTCCATTGGTTGAGTTCTCATACAAAGATAGCTTCCACTCGAGTATTCAGATGGCTCCGTATGAAGCTCTTTATGGGAAGCAATGTAGAACTCCAACCTGTTGGGATGAAGTTGGAGAACGAAAACTACTTGGTCCCGATCTTGTTCAAGAGATGACAGATAAGGTTCAAGCCATCCAGAAACACATCAAATCTGCTCAAAATCGGCAAAAGAGCTATGCTGACAATCGTCGAAGGGAATTGGAGTTTGGCGTTGGAGATAAAGTCTTCCTTCGAATATCTCCATGGAAGAGAGTCATGCGATTCAGGAAGAAAGGGAAGCTAAGCCCAAGGTACATTGGCCCCTTTGAGATCATTGATCATATAGGAGCTGTGGCCTATCGTCTGGCACTTCCACCGAATATGGCTCAAGTTCATGATGTGTTTCACGTATCACTACTGAGGAAGTACATTCCAGACCCCTCACATGTACTAAACTCAGAGGTGGTATAGTTGGAAGATGATCTCTCATATGAGGAGCAGCCGGTAAAAATTCTGGACCGAAGTGATAAGGTTCCACGCAACAAGACAACCCGCCTTGTCAAAGTGTTGTGGAGGAACCAAAAGTTTGAGGAAGAAACTTGGGAACCAGAAGAGGCAATGAAGGAGAAGTACCCTCACCTGTTTGTGTAAAGTGAAATTTCGGGGGCGAAATTTCTTAAGGGGGGAAGAATGTAACGACCCAAAGTTTTTTCAATGGAAAATTCCCATCATATATCTATGTCATAAAAACACAAAATAATGAACTACTATGTGATAAGTGACCTTTAAACATAATTTTGTTACCCCTATGTTTGGAATTTTAAAAATCCAACATACACGGTTGTGTTCAAGATAGTTTTTGAAGTCTAATGAAACAAAAATAATTTTTAGTGAATAGTAACCTACCCTTATGAATAGTAATATGAACCTTATGAATAGTAAATAAGAGTAACATTACCTATGAATAATAAAATAAAATTTAGACATCTAAGAAAGTGACAATTTGACCTTAGTAAACATTTTTGGTATTTTATAAGTCATAAATAATTAATTATAATTAATTAATTAATTTAAAAGAATATTTATTTTCCTGGAATATATTCATAAATTATTGAATGAATGTATAATTGTTTTTAGATAATTTTATAAGGCCCTAAGTAATTTTTGAAAGAACTGCAAAATCAGTTTTAATTTTAAAAACTGTTTTTTTAAGTAAATTATGATTTTAATTAAATATTAAATTAATAATATTTAGATAATTATTTTTGAAAAATGGACTTCATTTTTGGATTCTACACATCGAAAAATTGTTGGGGTAAAATTTTGGGATTTTTCTGAGATACATGAATTTTTGATGAATAGTAGAATACATTAATTTATCCTATAAATACATTTTAATTAAAACCCACTATTACTGACATCACAAGTGATGTAAGAACCCAAATCCCGAATTCAAAAGTCTTATTTACTATTCTTAGTCATCCAAGACTCACTATTCCTTGTATTAGGTGAAATTAATAAACTAATCAATTTTATATTAAGGAAACCCCTCTCCCCTCCACTATAAAAGCCACCCTTCACTCCCTCTTTTCCTCACACCTCTCAAGCTCCAAGCCTTCTCTAAATTCTGCCCAATAACCTTATCTAGCTCATCCACCACTTCCAAAATCTTCTGGTCTCATCAAAAGACCAAGCCTAGCTTCCTTAAAGAGGATCTCAAGAGGAGGATTCTAAAGGTAATTTCTCTCTCTCTTCTCCTTTAATTTCCTTTCAAGTTCAAGTTCTTTTCTTGATCTCTCTCTATCAATCTTCATCCAAATTGTTCTGTAAATCCAGTATTATATATATATACTGTAATATTATGATTCTAATGTTATATTATATCACTCCACACCCTTTCCCCCTTCCTTTTATTTTATTAAAGAGAACGTTGTTCATGTGGTGATAATTTATCACCTTCAAAAACAACATGCTCTCTTGTTCCATTTATACCTTAAATCTGGTCAATAAACCATTTTTATGGTTGAAACAGAATGTTTTATATGTATTATGTTCTATTTTAAGTTCTTGGAATAACCTATGGCCATACTACTAAGTGAAAAGTTAAAATGAGTTGGTTGTTATCCAATAACCGCTCAAATTAGCCCAAATAATATTCATTTAATTATTATCTAATGATTCGGCCACATGGATATAATATAACTCATTATAAAATCATTCAAGCTTCTGTAATATCATTAATTACATGTAATATCAGTTCTGGATGTTTACCCATGATCTACCCAAACATCAAATTAAGAATACAAGTGGACCGCTCAAGAAAACCATGAAAATGAACATCCCCGATCAATGTTTTTAAACTCTATAAGACATACAAAGGAACATAATATGAAATAATGAATCCAGAATGAACCCTATTAATGTATAAAAGGTTCTTTAATTACTAATTAATGAATATAATGTCATTATACAGGACATTAAAGAGAAGGAGGCATTCGAGTACAAGGTAAGGGGAATTCTCGAACCCAATTTTCTTCCTTCGGGTTCTCCCTCTTTCACTCCATTTTTGATATGGTTAATCCTAAAAGGTATTTTGTTCATCATTTCCTTTACATTTCTGGGATACAGATGTTTGTCATTGGTTTTTATGTTCATCAAAATGTTTTCCAAAAGAACTCTTCTTTCAAGATCTCACCTTTTACCTCTCATTCAAGGTTGATGGTTCTTATATCATGTATGTTGTTCCCTCTTTCATTTGGGAACCCAAAGCTTATGAAGGTGTTATTATGAGATGAAACCCATTCCTTTCCATGGGTTATTTATGTACATGTTTGATATGTGTTCTATGTAGGAAGCATGATAATGATAATGTTATGATGTGACGGGTGCGCCCGGAATTATATAGCGCAATATGAATGTTTAAATGTGACGGGTGCGCCCGGAATTATATGGCGCTCCAATGCATTGGGTAAAGTGATGAATCTCATGAGTAAATGTGAAATGATGCGTGAACATGATGCTAGATTTGTTTTCAAGTATGCATGGTAGTTAACCACTAAGACATGATGTTTCATTTTTATGCTTTGCCACATTTCAAGTTTATTGTATATGCTCCTCTCATGTTCAAGAACTTCTTCCTATGTCATGATTATGCTCACCCCATGCTATATTGTTCTTATCTATCCTCTTACTGGGATTCTAGCTCACCCCTTTTGATGTATATCCTCAGGTGGCTACATGTACTAAGGAGAGGACAAGTGCTACTAAGTAGCTATAGAAGAAGAGATTAAATGAATTTTTATGCTTGATGTTGTACTTGTTATGTGTTTTCCTAGTTTTCCCAAGACACTAAACCTCTGGATCCTCCATTTGTAATACTATTATGTTGTTTATCTTTTAAATGATGTAATAGTAATGTATGAAAAGTCTGGGTCGCTATAATCAATAACTTTGGATGTTCCAAAATGAGTAACCTCCAATTTTTTCCAAATACAATTTTTAGCTTCACAAGAAGAAATTTGGCTACATATATTCCTGGTCATGGAACAAAAAAAAGTATTGCGTACCTGGTAGTTTAGTTGATATTCTAACTTTTTTTTATTAGTAAAAGTTCTAACTTCCTTATCAAGAATCTTGTAATCTCCAGCAAGCATAACAATGTTTTCCAATCTAGTGTTAATGAAAAAAATCTTCATACGATCTCTCCAATATTCATAATCATTCCCATAAAATATTGGTGGTCTAGTAGGATTATGATTTTAAATCGAACCAACATTCATTCATACCATCTAAAAGAAAATATCTTTTCACACAATCTTTTTTAATAATATAATTTCATAAAAAATGATTAAAATTCCTAAGCAAGGAAAATATTATGAACAAAGGATTCTTCAGCAAGAAAACTTATATGTGAATATAAGTATTTTAGAAATATCTTCTGATAACAATTGCAGGATTGAAATAATGATGTAGATTCTTAATATACAAGAGGTGGGTGAATTGTATATTTTAATATTTTCTTTGGAACTTTCAAAGATGATATAAAACTTTTTATTGTTTAACAATGTTAAACAAGGTAAATTCACAAGACCACTTAGTTCTACCAGCTTTCTATATTCCGGAAATATGGTTCCAGAAATGAAACTTAAATGAAGTTTACAAGGACAACTATTATACATTAAAGCTTATAGAATCTTACTAATCATAGTATACAAGTATTAGAAAGTATAAGATAGTTATGCATTACTTAATAATAAACATTCAATGGAAAGAAAAACTTGAAACAATACAAGTAACAAGTATCGAATATTTTAACCCAAAGAGTAGGGTATCCAACAACCATGGATAAAGGTCATTGATTTAGACTTTCAATAATGTTTGTCTTACCCACACTAGGGGAAGCCCTCGATAGGAATATCGTAGTCTATCTTGATATCCCCACAAGCCCTCGAACATCAAGGTAGTCGGCACCACCGTCTTCCTAATCAAGGAAGTCCTTGAACTTTAAGGTAGTCAACACCTCTATCTTTCTATCCCTGGAAGCCCTCAATTGTACACAGCAACAATCAGAGTTACACAAAGAAAGCTGAACAAGATGTTCAGTATGCGCAAATCATGAGAGTCTCTCACTCTAGAAATTACATTATCAACATGTAATCTCTAGATTTGTTGAATTGTCATCATAGTTAAGTGTCTAGAGCTCATTCAAATGAGCTCCTATTTATAGGAATTTTCCAAGGGTCAGCTCACTCCTCCAATGGTCATATTTTTCCTTAAATCTTAGAGGGACCTGTACATGTGTCACTCAAACAACGGTTGGTTAGAAACAAAATGCACAACATTGTTTCATAACTATAACAAGGGTATGTAAAATATGGTTTCTATATCAAATATATTTTTTGGATTCTAAAGAAAAATAATGTTCAGAGTCGAAGAGGAAAAAATTCAGAGTCTATATTACATGGATATTCAGATTCTGTTTTCCAAGGGATTAAGAATCAGAATTCTATAGACTTTTGAGTTTGAATTATGAGGAATTCAGAGTCTAAATTCTATGGAATTCAGAACCTTTATTCTAATTAATTGGGAACTTAAATTATAAGGAATTAGGAACCTGAATACTAAGGAATTCAGAACCTTAATTCTAAGGAATTCGAAACCTGAATTCTGAGGAATTCAGAACCTGAATTCTAAGGAATTTTGAACCTAAATCTGAGGAATTTAGAGTTTGAATTCTAAGGAATATAGAATCTGAATTTAAGATAATTCGGAGTTATAATTTTAGAGAATTCGAAGTCATAATTTCATAGAATTTGATGTCATAATTTAAGAGAATTCAGAGTCTGAATTTCAGAGTATTCAGAGTCTGAATTTCAGAGAATTCGAAGTCTTAATTTCAGAGAATTTGGAGTTTGAATTCAGAACCTAAAAACAGAATACTCCATATCTAAGTATTTATAGAATTTCTAGGTTTTAGATATGAAACCAAATTTTTCACTTAGGAATAAAAAGAGTTAGATTAAAAGAAATTAAAATATGAACAACGAAGGAACATGTAAGGATAAATTTTCCTTGGGGAAGAAAAACTTTCTTTATTAAGGGAAATCTGAGTAAAAAGAGAATTTCTTTGAGGAAGTAAAATTGTTCTTATTACAATAAATCATAAGGAAAATAAAATTTTCCTTAAGATAGCATGTTTGTGATTTTAAAAACATAAAGGAATGGAAAAGTCATAAAGAAAATGTATTGACTCAATAATAGGTTTTGATGTTTAAGGGGTTTTTACGTTTTTAAGGGCCTTTTAGGATTTTTTAGGGGTTTTAGGTTTTTTTGGTTTTTAGGGGTTTTAAGTGTTTCTAGGAATTTAAGATTTTCTTAACGTTATTAGGATTTTTAGTGTTTTTTATATTTTAAGTATTTTAGGGAGTTTTTAGGATTTTTATGGTTATTTAGAGATTTTATTGGTTTGGAAGGGTTTTAGGTTTTTTAGGGTATTCAGTGTTTTATAGGGGGTTTAGCATTTTTACGGTTTTAGGGGTATTAAGTGTTTTTATTATCTTAATGTTTTCTATTGGAGTTTTCATTTTTTTGTATTTTTTTACAATATTTTGTATTTTAAGGGATTTTTGAGGTTTTTTATTATTTTTAGGGTTTTAGGTATTTTGAGGGGTTTTAGAGTTTTTTTTTGTTTTTTATGATTATTTAGTTTTTTGGGGGTTTTTTGAGTTAGTAAGGGTTTTATGGTTTTTGGAGTTTTTTTATAGTTTTTAGAAGTTCTAAGGGTTTTTAGAGTTTTTAGTGGTTTATAACAGGTTTTTTGGTGGTTTTGTGTTTTTAAGGGTTTTAGGGGTTTTTATAGTTTTGGGGTTATATAGGGTTTTAGGGTCATTTATGGTTTTTAGTATTTTAATGTTTTTATGGGTTTTAAGTGTTTTTATTTTTTAAGGTATTCTTGTGGGTTTTCAAGGTTTTAGTGTTTTTTATGTTTTTTTGGGACTTTTAGGGATTTTAATATTTTTATGGGTTTTTAGGGGTTTTACGGATTTTGAGGGTTTTAGAGTTTTTTTTGGGTTCTTAGAGGTTTTTGAGGTTTTATTAATTTTTATTTTTGGAGGGGTTTTAATTATTTCTAATTTTTTAACGTTTTCTTTGATTTTTTAGAGTTTTTGGGTTTCTTTATTTTTTAGAGGTTTTAGTTTTTTTATATTTGATGGTTTTAAATACTTTTTTATAGTTTTTTAATATTTTTAGGGTTTAAAGGGTTTTTATAGTTTTTAGTGATTATTTATGGTTTGTATGGAGTTTTAGTGTTTTTAAGGATTCGTGGGGTTTTATATTTTTTAGGGTTTTTGGGATTTTTAGCATTTTTAGGATTTTATAGGTTTTATGTGTTTTTATGTTTTTAAGGTTTTATTAGGGGTTCTTTTGGTTTTTATGGGTTTTTATGTTTTTAAGAAATATTAGGAAGTTTTTTTATTTTTAATGGTATTGAGGGTTTTTATGGATTTTTAGGGGTTTTACGGTTTTACGGTTTTTTGGTATTTTTAAGGACTTTATGGTTTTTAGGGTTCCTCTGGATTTTGAGGGGTGTTAGTTTTTTAGGGATTTATGGGATTTATGGTTTTTTGGGGGTTTTATGGTTTTTTTAGTTTTTAGGGTTTTAAGGTTTTTTAGATTTTCTTAATGTTTTGGGGGTTTAAAGTGTGTTTAAATTTTATAGTGGGGTTTATCGTTTTCATGGTGTATTCATGTTTTTAATGCTTTTAGTGGTTTTTCTGGATTTTAGGTGTGTTTAGGGTTTTTAGCATTTTTACTTTTTTAGTCGTATTAATTTTAATTTGTTTTTATGTTTTTCTTATGGTTATTCAGGGTTTTTGTAGTTTTTTACATTTTTGGTGTTTTTAGAGATTTTATGACATTTTATGGTTTTTAGGGACTTGAGGGGATTCATGGTTTATTAGGTTTTTTAGGGTTATTAGCAATTTTAGTTTTTAGTGGTTTTATGTGTTTTTAGATTTTTAAGATTTATTATGGTTTATAAGGATTTTTAGGGGTTTTAACATTTCATTTGGGGTTTTAATGAATTTCTAAGATTTTTATGATTTTTAGGGTTTTAGGGATTTTGAGGGGTTTTAGGGGTTTTCAAGGTTTTTATGTTTTAATGTTTTTTTGTTTTAAAGTTATTGATGTTTTTGGGTTTTTAATATTTTTAGAGTTTTTTAGTTTTTTGTGGTCGATAGGGTTTTTATAGGTTTTAGTGGTTTTTTATATTTTTAGGGTTATTTTATGTTTTTAGTTATCTTAGTGTTTTTAGGTAATTATTAGTATTTAAATGGTTTTTTTGTATTTTAGGTTTTTATAGGTTTTAAGTGTTATTATGTTTTTAATGCTTTCTTTGGGGTTTCAAGGGGTTTTAGGTTTTTTATGTTTTTAGGGATTTTTAGGAATTTTTTATGGTTTTTATTGTTTTTATGGATTTTGAGACTTGTTAGAAGTTTTTGGGTTTTTAGCATTTGATAGGGTTTTTTAGAAATTATTATTATTTTAGGTGTTTTAAGATGTTTTTATGTTTTTATGGTTCTCATTGAGGTTTGTAATTTTTTTAGGGATTTTTACAATTTTTGGGATATTCAGGTACTCTTTAGGATTTTTATAGTTTTTTAGGGTTTTATGATTTTTTATGTTTTTAGGGGTTTTTATATTTTTTTAATCATTTTTAGGGGTGTAAAGGGTATTTAACGTTTTATTTGTTTTTAGGGTTTTAGGGGGTTTTAGGGTTTTGTAAGGTTTTAGGGGTTTTTATGGTTTTAGGGTATTTATGAATTTTACGGTTTTAGGGTGTTTAGTGGTTTTTATGTTTTTAGTGCTTTTAAGTATTTAAAGGTTTTAATGGTTTTATTCAGGTTTTTCAGGGTTTTAGAGTTTTTTACATTTTTAGGGGTTTTAGTAATATTTTAGGATTT
Source organism: Viscum album (assembly GCA_963277665.1). Taxonomy (NCBI): domain Eukaryota; kingdom Viridiplantae; phylum Streptophyta; class Magnoliopsida; order Santalales; family Viscaceae; genus Viscum; species Viscum album. The sequence continues at coordinate 1,331,880,899 of OY728150.1, forward strand.
TTAATGTTTTTTATGATTTCTAGGGATTTGGATGGTTTTTTTGGGTTTTAGGGTTTTTGGTTCCTTTTTAGTATATTTTAGTTTATAAGGGTTTAAGTGTTTATAGTTTTTTTGTTTTCTTTGTGTATTTAGGTTTTTTAGGTTCTTAGGGCTTTTATGGATTTTTTAATAATTTTTAGGGTTTTGGGAATTTTAGGGATTTTGAGGATTTCATTGAATTTTTTAGGATTTTAGGGTTTTTTAGTTTTTAGGGTTTTGATGGTTTTTATATTTTTTTAATTTTTTTAATGGTTTTTTGATTTCTTATCTTTTTTAGGGGTTTTAAGGGTTTTAGCGTTCTTAGTGGGTTTTTTTTGGGTTTTACGGTTTTTTAGATTTTATTAAGTATTTAGGTGTTTTTATGAATTTTAGATTTTTATGTTTTTTTGGTATTATCTTTCCTTAGGTTTTTAGGGGTTTTAAGTGTTTTTAGTTTTTTAAGATATCCTAAGGGGTTTTCATGGTTTTTATGGTTTTTTATGTTTCTGGGTTTTTTTTTGATTTTTATGGGTTTTTAAGGTTTTTAGTGATTTTGAGGATTTTTAGGGTTTTTAGGGATTTTATAGTTGTTTGAATTTTTAGGTTTTTTTTTGATCTTTTAAGTATTTTTTTGATTTAAAAAAAATTGGGGTTTAAAAGGTTTTTAGAGTTTTCAGTGGGTTTTATTAATTTTTATATTTTTATGGGGTTTTTATGGTTTTTAGGATTTTAGGTCTTTTAAGTGTTTTTAGCATTTTTATTGTTTTTAAGGGTTGTAAATGTTTTAGTTTTTTAAGGTTTTCTTAGGGGTTTTCCAGGATTTGAGGGTTTTATTTACCATTTTAGTGATTTTTAGGGGGTTTTAGGATATTTATGTTTTTAGGGGTTTTTATGGATTTTGAGGTTTCTCATATTTTTTCGGTTTTTAGCATTTTTTATCCTTTTTAAGTGTTTTAAGTGCTTTTATTGTTTTTAGGTTTTTATGGTTTTCTTAGGTGTTTTCAGGTTTTTTTTGGTTTTTTTGGGTTGTTAGGGATTTTTTTTTTGTTTTTCAGGATTTTTTTTGGTTTTTATGTTTTTTACAGATTTTAAGGGTTATAGGGTTTTTAGGGTTGTTAGTATTTTTATGGTTATTTTGGGGTATTGGGGTTTCATTGAGTTTTTAGGGGTTTTACTATTTTTAACATTTTTAAAACTGCGTCCCATCATAGAGTCTAAAAAGTGACGAAGTGAAATTCCTTAGAAAAAAGAGGAGAAAACACATGAAGAAAATCAATATTTTGAAAGGCTTGAAAATTGGATCACCCCAGTCAAGATGAGGATCCGTCGGCGCACAAGGTACTTCTATTCCACATTTCTAGCGTGCAATCTACTTGTGCTCCCCACCACCATTTCACCCATGGTCACTTATTTTCCTATAAATATACCCTTGGGGCCTTCATTTGCACGTGCACATTTTGATAAATCCCAATTGATGCTATGGTCACCCTATTGCTTCGCCCATGTCTTCGGAATCCTTCAAGTTATTTCATTATCACCTAGAGTATAGGAATTGAATGATGATCGTTGGACTTAAGCCCCTTTAGTGTTTGAAATCCATAACACTTGTGCGCATAAGACGCCCAACCTCCCAAAATTAGAAACACTTAAATTCCACCTATTCCTATGAAAGGAACTTGAGCACCCCACTTCTAGGAATACTTGTGAATACTCTTGAAGGATTGAGTCAAGTATCTCCTAAGTATTAACGTCCAGGTTTTTTGTCACTTAAGTTGGCATCTGGTTGCCCGAGCCTTCATGCACGCCCATAACAGCGTGTCGTATACTTACTTGGGCGCCCTTATTTAATTCACCTAATCCCTTGAGTCTATAAATCCTTTCATCAAGCCTTATTAATATCCATTAATGGAAATTCTTCTTATTCATTGGCTTCCTTTTCTGAAAGGGATTATGTTGAAACCTCCACAAAAACATCCTTACATATCAAACCTTTGGGAAAGGCACATCAGCATGTCTCCTATTTGGGTTTGTATATCTACAGTCAGAGGTTTCCCACATTTGATTTGCAATGGGGTTAGGATCCATGGAGTGTCTGTGGGTTTGTATATTTATAGTCACATGGACCTTTCTCCCAGGAATAGTGTTGGGAAGTTCTAAGTTTTGAAAATTAGGGTTTGGTTCATGACCTCCCCTTCTCATCTCTAAAAACTAGAACCTCAGGTCTCTGGTAGGGAAGGTATGGTTCACACCTAATTATACTTTTGAACAAAGCAGAAGTCTCCCTCCCCTACCAAGACCAATTTTAGGGTAGTCATCCTTGTGTAATACCCTAACCTTTGAAGTAGGAGGTTGTAGTCTTTCTCCTCTCTACTTCCTTCATATTCACTCCTTCCTTACATTTGACCCTTGTCTAATGTAAAGAGAATAGAAGGATGGTTCATTGAAGTGCCCTCTTCCATGGTCTCCTCGACCTCATCCACCCTCACTGCCAATGGATCGTCCTCTTCCACCAGCAGAGGATGAAAAGTGTGTGGGAATTTTTTAAATCCATGACATCATCTTGTTTCTCACACCGAGCATGATTCATGTGGGATTAATGATTTATCATGATCACAACATTTTCCCAAACACCTCACCTCTTGAACTACGAGAACTATGAATCCCACAAAAATTGGGATACGTAGGAAGCCTTCATCAGGGACCGAGCTTATTGGATATCCTCTTTAGGAATCCAACCCAAATTCCCAAAATCAGGGCATCCTCCTAAGGAGTAAGCCCCAACCTATTTCTCTCAAAGGGTCATACACCCCTATGAGATTGAATGAACTATTGGAACTCTGATTTCCACCATAATTGAGATACGTTGGAAGCCTTGCTAAGGACCAGGATCTATCTCATTTCATCCATAAATGGGAATCCTTCTTAGGAGTAAGCCCCTATATTAAACCCCCAAATCACCAAGGCATCCTTTTCAGGAAGTAATCCCAAACTCATTTCTCTCAAAAAACTACACTCTCTTATAAGACTCATCGAACTATGTGGAATTTGATTCCCATCCAAATGGGATACATAGGAAACCAATCTGAAGTTCAAACCCAACACTTTAAATCAACCTTGTTCTTCCTGGGCCATATTCCCAATAGGTTATAATCCAACTTCGAAACTCATATCTTCTCCATTTTACTTGGGATGATTAGGCATAAGTCCCACACTAAAATTTGACTAAGCACCTTCCACTTAGACATCATTACCACATGACATTAAACTATACAGCTAAGTCCTTATAACATGACCTTAAATGGTATGATGTATCCCATTAAGCACCATCAAACTAGGAGGGTTCCGATTCCTTTCACAAGTATATTCAGGTTTCCCATTTATGGGTATGATCCCAACAAAAAAACAAAATTTCTTCTCCCTAAATGACATTAAATTACTGAGTTCCTCAATGAGTGGATTTAAAACCATTATTATCATAACGATGGTCGAAATAATATATTAATAGAATATGAGAGGATACCATTTATGGAGAACATCTAATACAAACAGATTTCTCCATTAATAAAGAACCTCGAATACACACAGATGATTCTAAATTTCACAGATTCTAAAAATTGATTGTAAATTCCAAGGGAAACGAATTTTAGACTTGGTGAATTAATAAGGATTCAAGAAAATATCTCAAATATATAAAATATTCGCACAATTTGAAATAATTACCCTCAAAAGGGTGTGATGAGTCTGACCTCCCATCTTATCGACCAATGCATTTTCTTAAGTATCGTAAGCTTAAAAATAATGAATGTCTGCCTCTAGAAAGTAGGTCCCTTTGGATAAAGAATTGTTGGATGATTCCGGTTCCATAAATAAATATAATGGAAACCACTCAGAAGTAGTGATTCCTAACCAGAATAGACGTTCTGAAAGACGCAAAACAAAAATAGTGAACCCAACGTGAATACATGACCAATTTGATACTGTTACCCATCTGTTAGGACCCTATCAATTGATAATGGAAGGCTATAAAAAAATCAATCATGCATGTATCCATCTAAAAGATGATTATTTAATAGAGTTCATTGTTTTTCTCAAGTATTCTCAGAACTCCCTTCACTCGAAAAGGATTCCTTCAAGTTTTCACTTATGAATGCCTCAACCACTGCTCAAGCTAGATCCTCATATTTTGGAAGGATGTCATCACCAACTCAGCATATTAAACAATGTGTCTCAAATGTAATGGTGTGAAAATACCATAAAAATGATACTATCCCAACCCTATAAGATGCATGATATTCTCTCCATGTTAACAACAACCATTAATCGTCTGGACAAAAATGACTGATGTTCAAGAAGAAGACATTTCCAACCACCAACTTCAACTATTTTGGGTCCTTATCCTCAGAACACAATAACCAATCCCTCCCATACTATAGGGAGGTGGATCAAGAGGTCACTTGTGGACTCAAATCAAAGATTCAGAGGTCTTTCTTGAGGGCTCCTACCAATAATCATTGTTAGTAGAATCATGCGGAAATAAACCCCCATCATGATGGGGGTGTTGCCTTCAGTTTTTCAGAAGAGGTCTCTCTAACCCAAGCGTGCAAGAAAAACTTCTGAGGAAAATGTCCGATCATTAGGGAGCAATTTATTACCTTCTCCCCCTTCGGATAAGTCCATCAAACTAACTTGGTGTAAAAAAACAAATAGGCACATAATACCATCCATCCCAATTGCGTTGTCTAGTAGATTCATCTGGAAACGACCCACCAATACCACTAGTTAAATCTAGTGCACTACCGTGAACATACACATGAACCTTTTTAAAAACTATCATCCAGTCATCAGGCTTCACAGACAACATTTAAGGAAGCATACCAATAAAATGTGGTGGAAAATAATATGTAAGAACACACACCTGCATACACTCACCTATTATGCCAGTAATCTCTTCTATCAGCATTGAAAGAAATCTATCAAACATGATTGGTGGAAAACAACCAGAAGGCAAAAAAAACTTCCAACATCCATCAAGACTACAAACAATCTTGTTTGGATACACCTGGAGAAGTGAATCAGAAAGCTTCGATGAAAATTCTACGACAGACTCAACTCCCTTCCACCATACACGAGTGCTGTTAGTATCCACTGACAGGAAAAAGAGGATAGAGCAGGCACATACACCTACTTCAGATATGGAATGAACATATATTATTTTTCAGGTTGTTGAAGTCACCAAACATATTTTAGAAATAGTGAAAGGGCAGACAAAAATTACTGCCCATATTCTAGAAGCCTTCCAGAATATCATAATAGCAACTTCAGCAGTCTCAGGGGAACAAAAACATAATTATGTCCCGAAACCTAGAGATGACCCATCTTCATGCCATCCCAGAACAAATACATACCTCTATTCCAGTCCATGAGGATTATGGTGCTTACTCCCCCATATCATACAGACAATCGGATTGGGAACATACACACTTTACAATTGGAGATAATCAACCCATTCCGATGACCACTCCAAGCCAGGAACATACACCTGCCCATGATAACCACTTCACCCAACAAGTGTCCCCAACTACATGTAAAAGGGCATCTAAGAAGAAATATCTCCAAACACAGTTGGAAAATTAAGAGACAATCTTTGATCAGGCTCTTCTTAATGTTGGAGTTCTTGAATCCCTCGTACATTTATCTGTTGAAACTAAAGTTACTACTCTCTCATTACCAAATTATGGTAGTAGTTGTAGTAATTCTCAAGTTCCCCATCGAATGCTTTATCATGAAGTCTTTATTCATGAAACTTCAGTCAATATAGAGAGACTATCTCCAGATGAGATCCACGGAAACCCTCCATGTGACCAGGAGACCAAGGAGTAAGAGTATTTATCCCTTTCAATAATCCACCATGGTGGGCCTCCCCATGATGGAATTCACTGCAAAAGTTCTCTTTGTAATAGTGTTTCACATTTTCAAGATAATTCCTTAATTGACAATGTAGTAGTGATAAAGCCCTCTTATCTTGAGAAACTTTCCAACATAAGTCCAGTCATGTATAATGCCTTATCATTAACAGGATAAATACTTTCTCAAGAAGAAGACATCCTAAGGGGACTATCATTCTCTGAACCTCCCTTGGGTCATTTATCTTCTAATATAGCAGAGGAAAAAGAATCTAATTCCTTTGTTTGTAATAAAACAATCTAGAATCATCTACTCTGGTCAGACCAATTTTAGAAACCTCAAGAAAAAGATGATAAAGTTATATTGAATATGAGAAAACAATTGGATAAAGGTGAACTAACAGTCATGTTTTGGCCTTTGGAAAACTCTCAATACAACATTCTAGAATCGATGGTAGAAGATTTCATTCATGATATTCCTCTCAAAATTTGGAAAACTCTTCATTATCTGAAAGCCAAAGTATTACCATATAATGAATACAAAAGTCATGCAAAGGTAATAGAAGTGTTGAAATGCCAAATCGACTTTGCATCTCTCTTAGTTTTCCAACACCCAAGGGTAGAAAAATATCAAATAACCCTTCAGGGTGAATGCCTCAATACACTAAAGAGGATACTCAGATTAATTTCAGATACCCCATCTGGTGTTCATATAAGAGGATGGGGTGCACATGGAGCATTGCATTTCACTACACTCCAAAATCAGAAAATCTCTCCAAAAGTGTTCTCATGTAATTTATTTGACCATAGCTGGCTACAATCAACAGATTTTGTGGGTAATCAAAGATACGCTCAAGAAAATTCCTTGACTACCTCTCATAAGAGTCATGCCCAAAGAGATAAATCTATTGGGATGCTATTGAATCAAGCATCTGATAACATTAATCAGGACTTCAGCTTAGATTATGTCTGCCCTTAGATGAAGAAAATGTTTGAAATAGCACAACGGTCTTTAAAAACAGGTTATTTAAGTGGTTGTTGGATAATGAACCCAACCAATGTTCAAACAAAAATTCAAAAAATTAGAAGATAATCTACATGAATATCAACTATAGCTGTTCAAGTGCCACCCTGGCCTTCAGGGTTGGGGGCTTGTTTAATTCAACCTTCAAATTCAATAAACAAAGTTTGATGGTTTAAAGAAAAAGAACAAGAAAAGCCCCATCCTATAGGGCTAGGGGATTTTTCACATCTAAATTACCCTCCTCAATAGAATTCAGTTTTCTCTTGATTAGGGGAGAATTCTCATAGTGAATGCACAACTGAACTATCAAAGTATTCCCTTCAGATTACTGTTCGTCAAACAGTTCATGAGAATTCAGCATATAGATAAACAGAGAATCTAGGAAGATACAGAAGGATACAATATTACAATGATACTAATAAAATTCCATCAATGCATTATGCTTCAATGAATGTCATTAATAACATTACGGAAGATCCTCTAGAGAATGATTATAGTTCAGGGGAGTTGGAAGATGATGTTCTTATCCATAATATGGTACACATTGAATCAAATGAAGGAGGTGTGCTTACTCGATATCAGAGTCTTACCCAAAATCTAGGTATTACCTCAAGTAACCAACTCCCACCCCTTCAAATGGATTTTATCAAGGGGAAAGGTAAATGTAAAATCATATATCACTTTTACACTGTAGAAGTTCAATCCCTTTCACTTGAAGAAAGATTTTCCCAACAAGAAGAGGAGATGAAGGTGTTAAAAATACTCAATGAAGAGTTACTTCGAAGCACCATTTCTTCTAGACATGCTCCCCAAGAATATCCTCAAAATGAACATCTTGTTGGAACTCCTCAGCAAAGAGGATTTTTTGAAACTATAGATAAAGATAATGAATTGTATCCATTGGGTACATAGACAGGGTAGGATCAAACACATCCTTATAATATTTTCCCCATGGGTTATCCAAGAAAAATATCAGCAGCACCACTACCAATGGTTTTTCCAGTCATTCTACTAGTTCAAACTCTAGATGTTGTACCTTTATAGGTCCCAGCTCATCCAGATATTACCCAAATGGTTATGAACACAATCTAGGCATTAACAATTCGATTGGAAGATATGGATGATTGGTGTGAACTAGTACAAACTGAAAAGAAATATTACCCTAAATGGGTATATACGATCCCTCCCCCATTAAACATTGTGAATACCACATTCCCAATATTTAATGGTTTTGATGATCTGGAGAAGCACGTAAAGAATTTTGTTTCTCATTGTGATCCCATGATGGGGACCCCAAAACAACATGAATTAGTAAATCTCATATGAATTTTATAATCATTATAGGGGACATCTTTTTTCTGGTATACAAGTTTGCAGTTTTGATCATTAACTAGATGGGAAGACCTCTGTTAGAAATTCCTTCTCCAATTCATTTCAATGCTGTTGAATACAACAGTTTTAGATCTTAGAAATTGAATATAATGAGAGATAGAAATAATTTCAGATTTCATTTCTCTATGGAAAGGATTAACATATTCCTTAAATCTAGAACTCCCTCAAGAAGAGTTACTACCAATTTGTGTGGAAAATCTACATTATGAGTTATGCGCACCACAATTCCCTTTGAAATACAAATGAGGGTTTCGAGACCTTTCTTCAATCTCCAAAAAAGTAGAGGATTCCATTGGGGAAACTAAATCTAAATCTTGTGTATTCCCATCAGCTATGGGAAGGAGAATATGGAAAGAAGAGGTTTCTATAGTCACACTCAAACTAGCACATGTACTAGCTTGTAATTCAAATACTTCATTATACCGAAGGGATCCACCTCCAGAGCATCAGTAGTGACTACCGCCTCATCAAGATGATCAAAAAGCTCAAAGGCATAGATAGTTTGAGAAATTAAAGGACAATAATTATTCTTTTTCAGAATTAATAGGTTCTGATTTAATTCTATTTAGCTTCGAAAACTAATTGGGTTTAGTTTCCAAGGCCGAAGAAACCAAACAAAGAAAGAAATTAATATCTCCCAAATTATTGTCCCTTTAATAAAATGTTGGGGCATCACATTCAAGATTGTTTTATTTTCAAAGTCCTCCTGCAAAAAATGGTAAACACTGGACATGTGAAACTAAAAAGTTCATCATCCCATGTAGCACGTGTTACTACTACTAATCTAGAGGAATTAGGGGAATGGAAGGAAGTCAAAAGAAAAAATGCACTAAAGTATAATGATTCGATGATCGGGAAAATAATCAATCAAACTCATTCCATTCTACAAACACATTTGAAATAACTGATTATGTCTTCTTCCACTTCCAATATATTAAATCCATCTTGATCAAAAGATCATTCCTCTAAAGGTAAATACTCAAAGAAGTGGCATGATCAGAAAGATAAAGAGAAGGCAGAAGAGGATGAGCTCATGTTGAGGAAACAATTTTCCTTGAATTTGGATGATTTCATAGAGTTTGTCTCAAAAGTATGGGCACCACCCCACAAAATGGAACAACTAGAATTGACCTGTCAGGAATAATCTCCATGAGATGAAGAATTGATATTTGGTTCCATTAATGTTATCCACTTAACAGATCCCTATGAAAATGATGATTCTAGTTTTGATAAGCCTAAATTCCCTGTACTTAACTGGGGAACTAGAGTAAGAATCCATGTTTGAAAATATAGGGAATAATTTTATATTCTACAAACCACTATTTTAAATCTTCCCCTTCTCGAACCTTTTATGTGACAAAAAATCATAGGATATACCTTCCACGGGATAAAAAAGAACAAGGAAATTCTCCCAGACATGATAGGATCATCCCTGAAATGATTATCTGAGAGGAACGATTAGAGTTTACCCCATCATTCTCTTAGCAAGTAGATAGACCTAGTCAGTATAATCTACCAAAATTAGAAGTATTTCTAGCTTCTACCCTGACACAGGGTATATCTACATTATAAGCATCAACTTCCAAGGCACCTGCAAAACCACATATCCATGCTGGAAAATGTAGACCTATGGATAGAAATTATGATTTTTTGAAATAGCTAGCCCATGTACCAGCCACATTTTTTGTCATTTATGCCTTGAATATGTCAAAAGATCTTCAAGAAGCACTTATTGAGGCCTTTTCAAGTCCTCAAGAGTTCAAAACTGAGGTTGCTGCTGCTGAGGTTTACTGTAGAGAAAATGATCCTAGAGAATGTCACGCAGTCATATATTTTACGGATGGAGATGAGGATGATGTTGTACATGGACACATCAGGCCCTTGTATCTATCTGGTAGGGTAAATGATACAAACATCAGACAAGACTTCATTGATAATGGCTTAGGAGTCAACCTCATTCCCATTCGTACACTTCATCGACTGCACCTCACTGAATCTGCCTTATCTCCTTCTACATTGATGTTTTTGGGTTATGAAAAGAATGAAAAAAACCTCTAGGTGAGATTACACTCAAAACTAATTTTGGATATCTGGTATCTAATTCAAATTTTATGGTTTTCCATTAGGACATAGCCTTCAAAATTTTTCTTGGAAGGCCTTAGCTACATCAACATGCAGACATTCCATCGTCATATCACCAATGCATCAAGTATTTATTCAATGATCAAATTGTTAAATTGTATGGTGACAAGGATCCATTGAAAATGTGTGAATCTCAGCATATTGAAGTATAAATTTATCACACAAAGGGAATGAGATCCATGGAAAATTATGTAACAAGAATAAATGCTCTGAATGGTCTGGAAAAGTTACCTACTAACCCATTCAAACATCCAAGTATAGATTATGTGTTTCCTATCAATTAAATTGAAAGGATAGATGCAAATCTAAGCACTCTTCCAGTGAATTCCATAATGTCAATTATGACAATTGATCTTAAAAGCATGGGAGAAATTTTTGATTTACCAAGCAGTGATGAAAGCTTAAATGGAGATGTCTTCGTTTCGTCCACCAAACATCAGGACGTTTTTTCTTCACCAATCAATAAAGAAGAAGCTATCCAAATACTAGAGGATGATAAGGATGTTGATTCCCAACCCATAATTTTTTTTAATGATCCAGAAAGACCCTTAATCATCAGTAGGGTCAGAAATGGTTGCATATTCTTCAGGAAGTTCAAATATTGACTCCTCCCCTAGCTCTAAAAGATTTTCTTCATAAACTAATATGAAATTAGAAATAGAAGAACTAAAACCTAAGGAAGAAGAATAAGATATCAAGGATTATCCTCATGCATTTGAGGATGGCGTCTTTTCTACTGTGGATGATCTCAGAGAAATATATCTGGGTAAAAAAGACGATCCACGCCCTACTCTAATTAGTGTGACCATGAATTCAGAAGAGAAAGAGATTTATACTTCATTTATAAGGAAACATCGAGATTTATTTTCTTGGAACTATACAAAAATTATAGGCCATAATCCCAATGTATCCACTCATCAATTAGGTTTTCCATAAGAGGATCAAGGATTCAAGCAGGCAGCAAGGAGAACACACCCAACTCATGCCTCTAAAATTGAAGCTGAATTTGAAAATCCTATCAAGGATAACTTTTCTAAGGATGTGAAATATCCCAAATTGTTGGAAAAAAATTTATTAATGAAAAAAATAATGTGAAAATCAAAGTGTGCATTGATTTTAGAGATGTTAACCGACGTTTTCCTGAATATGACATTCCAGTTCCGATAAAAAAACTTTTAATTGATGAAACAGTTGAATATGAGGCTCTCTACTTCATTGATGGATACTATGGGTAAAATAAAATCCAAATGGACCTAGAGTATGAGGATTATACAGCCTTTAGAGCCCCTCATGGTGTGTTTTTCTATCAGGTAATGCCCTTTGTCTTAAATAATGCAGGTGAAATGTATCAATGTGCCATGCAATATATCTTCAAACCCTTTTTAGGAAAATTTTTCAAATTTAATTTGGATGATCTGGTAGTTAAATCCAGAAAATGTTCTGATCACCTGACTAATTTGGATATCATATTCAGTAAACTTAAAAAACATAATTCGAAGATGAATCCCATGAAATGTGCTTTCAGGGTAACCTCAGGAAAATTCCCCAGCTTCATTGTACACCATCATGGAATCTAAATTGATTATGAGAAGGAAAAAAAATTCATTGGCATGTCCCATCCTTGAAATTTGAAAAAATTAAGAGGACTTAAAGGAAACTTGGCCTATATTCAGTGCTTTATTTCCATTTAGGCAGGAAAGTGTTTACCCTTCATTAGATTAATGAAGAAGGGAGTCACTTATCAATGGACAAAATACTTCCAAGAGGCATTTGATACCCTCAAAAAATATCTCTTAAGTATACCCGTATTAATGCCACCTATTGAAGGAAATCCACTTATTATCTAGGTGACCGCTTTAGAGTGATCACTGGGTGCCTTCCTTTCCCAAAAGAACGATGATGAGAATGAAAATAGACTTTACTATCTCAATTAAACTATAAATGACAAAGAATTGATATTTATGTATCGAGAAGTGCTACCTGACATTAATCTTTATAGTTCAAAAATTGAGGCACTACCTGAAACATCACGAGGTCCACATGGTATCTCATAATAATCTTCTCAAATTTATCCTCATTCATCCTATGATTACTGGACATTTGGTATGGTGGGTAGTTATTTTGCAATAGTTTGATATCCAGGTTTTACCTCAAAAAGAAATAAATGGACAATCCATGGAAGACATCCTTACTGAACCCCAATCTGCAAAAGATACATAATTGAATAATGAACTTCCTGATGAAGTGATCTTCTCTATTCATGTTAATACCCAAACATGAAAAAACTACTTTGATGGTGCTTCCATAAGTCCAATGGGAAAGAGAATAGAAAACCCCAAATTAAAAGAAGTTGGGTTAAAAATTGTACTTATCTCCCTAGAAAAGGCAGTGTTGCCTTATTCCTTTATGTTATAATAAGGTAGTACCAATAGTGGGGCAGAATATCAAGCTCTCATAGTAGGCATGGAATTGGTGCTCTAGGTACAAGTGAACCGCCTAAAAGGGAAGGGTGATTCAGATTGGGTAATCCAACTGATAAATGGGGATTATGCTATTAGAAAAGAAGAGTTAATCCCCTCTTTAAATTATTTAATAGGATTAATGTCTGAATTTCCCTCATATACAACATTGAATTATATCTTGAAATCCATAAATACCCAAGTGGATTCACTGGCTAATGCAGCCACAACCTTGGAAGATTCATATCGGGATGAGAATATCATAAGTATTTCACAAAGTCATGTGATTTCATATTTTATTCAAACTAGAAGGGTGGAAATTAATTAAATTAGCCCCATTTCATAGACGTATAGTCATTCCATTGGATGGATGAAATCTATCATGGAATACCTTTAAAATGGAGTACTTCCACCAGATAGAGTTGAAAAAGAATAAGTCTGATGAAGAGTTTCCAATTTCACTCTTTATGGTATCCCTGATCACCAGAAGATCCTCTACAAATGAGGCTTCAATGGAGTCCTCTTCAAATGTATTGACAGAGAAGAAACTGTAGTTATCATTAAAGAAGAACATGCAAAAGCTTATAGTTCTCACTAGTCTGAGCATAGTCTTTTTAATCAAATATTAAGGCTTGGATACTTTTGGACTTCAATGATGCAGGATTGCACAGATTTTACTATGAAGTTTCATCCCTTCCAATTTCATGCTAACTTCATTCATAAACCCCCTAATTTACTACATATAGCTAAATATTTCTGGACATTTTCTACATGGGTAATGGATGTAGTAGGACCTTATACTCTAGCTATGGATAATAAGTTCATGTATATTTTTATTGCTACTAATTTCTTCTCCAAATGGGATGAGGAAATACCTCTTAAAGAAGTTGGATAAAAAAGCAATTTTATCTTTTTCAAATCTAATATCATTTCTATATTTGTTTTCTCTCATACTATATTGATGGGTAATGGAACCAATTTCTATTTTGTTGAGGTAAAAAATTTATATTAGGAGCATAATATCATATCTTACCATTCATCTCATCGTCATACAGAGGCCAATGGACATATAAAGGATTTTAATAAGACCCTATCAAATATACTACAGAAGATTGTGGATAAAGATTATAAATCTTGGCCTGATAAACTTTTTCAGGCTTTATGGGATTATCTAAATTCTACCTATACTGCCACTCAGAAAACTCAATATTCATTAGTGTACAGAACAGAAGAAAATTTTCCAATTTAAACTCAATTTCCCTCACTTCGAGTTGCAATCTGCGATCAGTTATCTACATATGAAAAGTCTCAAAAATGATTTAATGAGTTAGAATAATTAGATGAAAAGAGACTGCATACTTTTCATCATTTAGAATTCTATCAGAATAGAACGACATGAGATTTTAACAAGAAAGTTTTCATCTACTCAATTCTTAAAGGAGAATTAGTATTGGTCTTTAAGACTCTAATGATACCAGGAAATAATCCTTCAAAACATGTGCCAAAATGGTAAGGGCCTTACTCTGTATATAAGTTTTACTCTAATAGAGCTTATTCCCTAATCTCAATTGATTTAAAAATTATTACAACTCCAACCAATGCAATAATCTTGAATAAGTACTTTGTGTAATTGAAAATAATAATTTTTTCTCACTACACGATGCTAAACTACACATCACAAAGTCATTAAATTGAATTACAACCATATACGTACATGTTGCATGACATTTGTTAAAATTCATATCATCTTAGTCCTTGTCACACAAATTTAAAACTACATGACATCATTTTTCATCACTACATGACATTAAACTGTATGGTTAACATTTTCTTTATTTGATGTTAAGATCTTCCATGCACAAGAATCACTTACATAATTTCTAATTTTTAGTGGCACATAAGTTCCATTTCTCCCTATGTTTGAATCATAACTACATAGGGACCTCATTTCATGAGCTATGTGTGGCATGATTCTCATTCAAATGGAATATGTAGAGACGCTTAGATCTCCAATATTAGGCCCAGCCGTAACCACAAAAAAAATTATTTCCCTTTTCTCCTTCTATATATTAACCAGATTTATATAGAATACTCTTTTAGGATATATGGTTTGATATTTATACCATTTTGTGTCTTAAGTTTAACCATTCTTCCAGAATGTGTTAAAAGCCCCCATCTCCCACATTAAACACAATTAGTGTGGGAAATTATTGTTTCAAGAACTACATTTGGTGTGATTCTCATCCATATAAGATATGTAGATATTCTTGGATATCTTATATCAGGCCCAACCATGATAAAAAACCCTTTATTTCTTGTGTGTATGAATCAAACCTGCACAGGGAATGTTTCAATGAACTACATGCGGCTTGATTCTCATCCATATGAGATACATAGTGACACTCGGGTTCAATCCTATGTTCCATAAAAAATATTCCTTTTTTACATCAGAATCACTTCATGTCCTCACTACATGAATCTAAACTGCACAACATAATGTTCTTGTTTCACAACATTAAAATGAAAAGTACCCAAAGAACTACTTATGTCTTGATTATCATCCCATTGAGATACATAGTGAAAACTAGGCCTTATCTCCTAGTCCCATCCACAAGATAAATTTTTATCTTGCTTCCACATATAATTAACAATATTTGTGGGAGTCTTCATTTTGGGTCCTCTCCTTAGTGAGCCCACCAAGGAAATAAGAAATGTACCCATTTTACATATGAGTCAGATCTATATAAGGGACTCCAAACTCATGGACAATATTGATACAAATATTTCTCTTGTTCATTGATAATTACCCCCATTAATATTTCACACTCTTAATCTTGAATATTTTCAGATCATTATAATCTTTCTTACAGTTTTTGGTGGTTGAGTTTCTCATATCTGAGAAATATTTTGCCTGACTTTGCAGTTCATACCTTTAGGTGTCCTTTCATATGTTACCTACATAACAGGCATGTCAGTAAAAAGATGCTACTATTTTTCTATGAAACATATTCCCTAGTTGTCCCTTTATAATACAGCCCCCATAACGGGTTTTTCAAATAATGGTAATTTCGTTCTTGGTTAAAGTGTCTTTTTTCCCCGTAAAACATTGATAAAAATATACATGAATCTGTATCTTAAAGTAGTCATCTATGTAAATTTATCCCATTGTTTTTCTCTTAATATGAATGTCTTCAAGACCATGGTTTATAGATTTCCCTCTCTGTGTGTTCAAAGCAATATGAAATAACATTGGATCATTTGACCACATGTCATCTACTATTTCTATTTTGGTACTAGTTGTATGACCTAAAAATACAAACACCATACTTTCTAAATTTGGGTCAGACCTTCATAGAAATCATATTCCTTTGATTCTTTGGAAATCGTGATTGCAAATACTCTTTCTGTATACATGTACCTTTCTCCATAAACCAAACTATGTGCTATAGAAAATCTGAATCTCCATAAACATTCATCAGTTTTATCAATAGAAATTTAGATTTTTTAGAGCTATTTTTTCTGACTATACAGTACATTCCCCTAGGTGGCCTCACATAAGTTGCCTATATAATGGGCCTGTTAGTCAAAAGATGCCACTCTTTGGTTATACAACATATTCCCTAGTCAGTCCTATATAATATAACCCCCACAACAAGTTTTTCAAATAACGATAACTTCTTTCTTAGGAAATACTTCCTCTAATTCATTTATCCCTTTTCCCATATCATTCTTCAGATCCAGAAATCCCCAAATGATAGTTTAAAATTTACTTTTTATCCAGGAACATGGAAGTATGTTTCCAAATAAATTATCAATAAATTGTAGAGTTTGAAATCTTTGGTCAAATCTAAAGACCTTAAATTAAAGCCACCCAATGTCCTCACTATATGACTTATAACTGCACAGTATAATGTCCTCACTCTATGAATTAAAATTGAACAGTATAATATCTTCATTGCATGAATTTAAAACTACATATCATGATATCATAAATCCCCTTTCTGACAAATTTTAAACATTCATCTCACACCAAATTTGTGTAGAAGTGTTTTTTCCCATTCATGAAAAATATTGGCATAGACAACCCTTTATTCATAAAATCACTTTCCTTGGAAAAACCACCCACTATGGTCTTGAGTCACCCAAAAATTATTTTCCCATTTATATCAACAATAAAATGTTAATTTCTTGAGATATTTTTTGCTTGACTATGAAGTACATGCCCTTAGGTGGTCTTTCATAAGTTTTCCTACATAACAGGCCTGTAAATCAAAAGATGCCATAGTTTGGCAATGCAGTATATGCCCTAGTCAGCCCAACATAATACAACCTCCATAACAGGTTCGTCAAATAAGGGTAACCTCATTCATGGAAAAAACCCCCTTTATGTGTATACAAGTATTAGATTTGGTGACCATAAAAAAATCATGACTCAAGACCCCTTGGAAGTATTTAATGAATATTAGATAAATTCCTAGCCATTGAGCCTTGTTTGGGATCTAATTTCAAAATTTATGGTCGAAACTATTTGACCTGAAACACTAGATTTTTTAGTTCGATATGAGTGACTCTAAACTAGCAATAACCAAGAGACATAGTACTCACCAGATTGAAAACCTGCAATGGGAACTCTAGACAAAAGTCGAGTCTCATCCCACTAGGCTTACATATTTTGTATGGTTTAGGAAATATTGACCAATAATAAGTCAAAAGAAACAAAGTTTTTGGAGTTGTTTATATAACCCTAGTAAAAATCAAACTATGCTTACTAGGCCCATTATCGTAGGTAAAAAAGTATCAAGGATGAAGACACATATGATTAAAGAAAAAATGATTCTCATTTGTGAGTAAAAAATCCACATAGGAGCATCCAAAAACTATATTCTCTCTATCATAAGTCACAAGAGTTTTTCTATGTAACTTCTCACTTGATTAATGGACTCTTGAGCCCTATCAACTACCTATTAAAGTTTGGTTAGCTGACCAATCTCATTCTTTTTAGAATGAAAAAGTTCTTCTTCAACATCTGAAATGTACTTTGCACCATCCATATGAAATTATCCTTTTGAATCATGAAGTTGGTAAAGATCCCCTATAACAATGTCTAACTCTTGTTGAAGACGCATCTAATGAATTTTTTTCTTTAATTTTCTGCTTTAGTTCTTTTAACTTTGCAGTATGATTCACCTAATCTTGGGATTGTTATACCTGGAATTCATCAAAGTTGGTCAAAAGTCTAGTTTTTATCATATCTTTCTGAATTTTCTTCTCTTTCTCCCAGATAATCTCTTTCACTACAGTATGAATATCATGTTATTCAAAACATTCAAATCCCAATGTAATGAATATATATGAAAGTCATAGAATTCGTGAGGGAAGTTCCTTAAGTGGAATTTCAGATATTATCTTCTATATATTTTTCAATGCATTGAGACGTGAAACATGAAGATCCTTTTTTAGTTCTAGGTCTGATTCAGAATCACTATCATAAGGAGTAACATTTTTTGAGATTAATTCACTTAAAGAAGTTCCATGTTCGGCTCCTTCCTTAATAGTTGTTGCTTCATTTCCTAATACTTTTTGAGCTGATGTAAAAGCTTCACCTTCAGAGCTATCCATTAAAGTTGATAATATTATATGGTGAATTAAAAATTTTGGTTATGTATAGTTTTAAAGGATAAAAAGAGTGAGTACAATCACAATATAGGTATCCCTTACCTAACAATAGTTCAGAAGCTTGGGAAGACTCCTCCCTAATATGATCAGTTTCAATAGTTTTGGTTGATGTCTCTTGGTTGGGAATGCTTTCATTAACCTACTTAGGATCCTTTGAATGAATCTTAGGAAGATTTTCTATCTCAAGATTCACCTGAGCCAACGTCTCCACAAATGGTGGGATTGACAGTGATGTCGAAGCTTCCTTTAAGAATTGTCACTACAGAAGATTCTTTAGATTGAATTTCACATTTCAACCGATCACGGTTATAAAATTAATCATAATAATATTGATTTGTGGAATATTGAAAAATCCCATCCATTTTGTTCTATAAAAGGAACTTTAAAATCATCTAATGTATTTGGAATATTAATGTACTCTAATACTTCTTCAAAATACAAGACAATAATAATAATATCATCCAATGATATCCTAGATCCCATGTTATTATCACCTATGGGAGAACTTTGAGTGGTTGTTTCATGACCCTCCTCTGACAAATTTTGACCCCAAACAGCTTTCTCTGTAACAATTTTGGGGCAACATTAGTAGTGATAGGATTTTCCAGTGCCTGTGATGAACCTAATGTACCATAGAGTGGAACTAAGTTGTTGTTAAACTTAGTTTCTCATGAAACACTTATAATTTTTTAGAATTATCTTCTCTCATGGTAGAAGTAATATTAAACAGATGTTGGTTCCTTTGGCCTAAATGCCTCTTCAGTTAGAGGAATCACTAGGTTGGTAGGAATTTGTGCCTGTTTAGAAGCACCCTCTATGGTTCCTCGAAGCTTATCAATGATTTATATAAGGGAAGAAATAGAATAATCTCTTTTAGTTCCAAGAAGTTTAAATTCATTCTATGAATAAAGGCTAAAATTTATATTGTCAGGAATTCGTACCATTATTGAGAAAACAATTAACCACAGTTTTAATTATTTGATGTTTTTATTATTCACCTTCTTGGGAGGACTTTCATCATCATATCCAAAAATAGGTATTCGAGACTGAAATCCCATTTCTATCTCATCCTCCATTGCCTATTTCCCTAGAGATATCTCTCTCGATCCATGGGGTGATTCAGTAGCTCCAAGTTTAGTACCACCAGGGCTATATTGTGGTGATGGAACTTTAGTTGATTTTCCTTTTTCCAGCTGCAAGTTAAAATGATATTTCCCATGAGTAACAATGCTTTAACAAAATTCAAATTGAAAAGAAGAAAAGAATGTGATAAAAATAAAACATACATCTTTAGGATCAACAAAATCCCACCATTATTCATCTAATGAAAGGTCAATACCATCAGTGGAACCAAAATATATCATTTACTTCACTCATTTTGTGGTGGGAATTGATTCATCATTTGCATATATGAGCATCTCCAGTTCTCAGATATAAGTTATCACTTCATTGGGGTTGTTTTTAAAAAGAATATCATAAGATGCTCATAGATCCCCTATCCCCAGAATACACAACCCGTCACATAAATCTATCCATGTAGTTTTAGTATCAAAATATAGGATTTTAAAAGTTTAAACTGACTCTGGTCGTACATATTTATAGTAAATTCCAGAGGGTTGTGAAGAGGATCCTGCAGTCATAGATGGTGGATGAGAAAATTGGACCTGTTGCTCTTCTAAAGGATGGAGACCAGACCACCTCGATACAACATCAGTTGAGATTGATGATTTGGATCTCTTGATTCTGACAGGTGGATTATATCTTACACAAGGTCACATCAGTGATCTTGTACCATCATCAACTCCACCCTATGACTCTAATGAATCAACCTCTAATGATGAAGAATTACCTTCCAAATAAAAGGGTTACTTCCTACTGCCTCTCTTTATCCCTACTCAAGGGACAACATGGTTTAACACACCTTCAGGGTATGATACGACCCATTTCTCAACATACCAGATATTTAGTCTTCTTCTTGAATCAGTGGCAATTAAATTTAATATTTTCCCAATTTTCTCTACAGTCACCGGCAACCATAGTTGTCAGGATACCATCAGATATTGATCAAATATGACATGCACTAGATTAGATAAATCATTTGTTTTGCAGGAATTTGAATTGAAACATGAATCTATAAGGATCATAGGACTCACATATGATTTCCCTATCAATACTAGTGGCCAATACGCCATCCTTGCAAGATAACATACATGCCCTTAGCTCTAAGCTAGATGTCCCATCATTAAAAAATTGCCCCGTAGGCAGATTACCATAAGGGAAAAGATGATGTTCCTTATACATACTCAGCCTGGCCCTATTATCATAAGGATTCAAAGAAAAAGGTAAAATACTAGAGAAATACTAAATAGATGGTTGGAATGTACTTCTAAAGACCTGTACCCCACTTTGCACAACATAAGTTCTGAAATGAGTGGTGATCCACCCCCATAACACCTGGAATGGTCCTACTATTCTGAAAGTAGAATTCCCTCTATAGTAATACAGTATTATCCTATGAATCATTGCTAAAATAGGGGTATAGAATCCTATTATCTTCTTCTCATCTAGCTTGTTTGTGATAAAAAAAGTTTCTGGTCTTACACCTCCCTTGGAATATCGAACACGCAATAGATACACAATGAGCCACATGGCCAGGATCCCTGCAAGATGTGTCTTTGAAAAACATTTGCAATTAACCTCATACCACAACTTTTCAAACTCTCCATTCTCTAATATCGGACAAATTTTTTTGGGGTTACCTCTCTTTTCTACCTTTGGATAGATTTTTGGAAGAGTGTATGTGGGACCCTTCTCTTTCTTCATCACCAGGAATATTTCTATCCACTCCTCCGGGTGAATATCCCTTATTGGGTGGGACTTTTTTGTGTATGTATTATTGAGTTTATAAAACATCTTCATCAGCTCACAAACAAAGATGGTGTCTTTTCTGAGTCATTCCATGTCACCTTTGGAGGAATAAACTCATCATACTTATCTCTAAGGATTGGAGCTCCAGAGATCTTGTAGACATACAACAAACTGATGCCTACTTCTCCATGTATCAAATAGAAGGAATTAGTCTCGGGACTCCATCAACATAGAATCTCTGGAAAAAAATCGGCATTCCTATATACATTGGTTTTCCCAAACCATACAACATCATAAATACCAACACATTTTATGTCATCCATAAACACTTCACATGTCTTGCGCACCCAATATGCCCCCTATTGGGTGGGAATCCGAACTTTTCATCCAGCCTTTTGATTGATATGTTTGAGAATCTCAAAAGATGGAAGAATAATAGTGTGGTTGTAGCTTGGGTGTATGTGATTTCAAATTTGGAGCACACGAGCTGTGATGCAAGAAATGGGACTTAGTTGTTGTCTCAACGTTGATATATGTGCCTGAAATAGAAATATTGGAAGACAAGAAATTTTTATGGTCTTAAAACCAAGAATGTTGAATATAATTCTTCGGGTCCGGTATGTTGACATCCTGTAGATGTCCATAACCATAAAAAGGAAAATAAATAATCCTTGGAAAAATGAATTGGTATTTTCTCAGATGCTTTTCCAAGTCTGGGAGAGCAATTTCAATGACATCAAAGTAATGAGGACTGACAATCTTCATCATATCATCAATTATATTATTGGACAATTCATTATCAGTTCTGATTCTCTTTGAAACCATTAAACTTGAAAAAGAGATCAAAATTATTTTTGGATGATTATGAAAAAATAATTAAGAAAATTTGACAAATGCATTAAGGTGCGCAAGTATGCATTCGATTCGCAAGTACAAATCCAGCACACAAGTATGGAACCCAAGTTGTGGCATGAAAATAAAAAACATACAGATGAAGTGCAGCCAACATTAGCATCTGAGCGAAAACACTTGCACGCCAAGAGCTGGATTTCTAGAATTATTTGTAATTTTTGCTGAAGTGAAGCCACTATGTAAAAGCAATGAATATTAACTTACACGCAATCACATTGTGTTCCCATATCTCATGCTCTATCACTTGAATGCCACATCAACCTCTTTTTTACACTTTTTATAACATTACCTTAGTATATGATCCTATTTTCGTTTCAGGTCCAATTTTGAGGGAGGATTTTGTTGACACTACATTCCATTATAGAGTCTAAAAAGTGACAAAGGGAAATTCCTTAGAAAAAATAGGAGAAAACACATGAAGAAAATTAAGATTTGAAAAGGATTGAAAATTGGATCACCCCAGTCAAGCTGAGGATCCATCAGCGCACAAGGTACTTGCGTGCAATCCACTTGAGAACCCCACCACAATTTCATCCAGGGTCACTTATTTTCCTATAAATAGACACTTGGGGCCTTCCTTTGTATAGATGAATTTCCCAAAAATCCCAATTACTGCTTTGGTCTCCCTAATGCTTGTCCCAAGTATTTTGAAACCTTCAAGTTAGTTATTTAACACCTAGATTAGAGGAATTGAATGAGGATCAAAGGAATTAAGTCCCTTTAGTATTTGAAATCCATAACACTTGCAAACCTAATGTTCTGAACCTACCTATATCAATAACACTTGTGTGACACCTATTCCTCTCAAAGGAACTTGAGTGCCCCACTTACGTGAATACCTGTGAATACTCTTGAAGGATTGAGTCAAGTCTCACCTAAGTATTAAAATCCATGTTGTTCATCACTTAATTCAGCATTAGGTTACCCAAGACCACTTGCACACCCATACCTATGCACCAAATACTTACTTGGGTGCCCTTTTTTAATTCACTTAATCCCTTCGGTATACAAATCCTTTCATCAAGCCTTCTTAAAATCTATTCACGACAAGGATTATTCTTCATTGGCTCCATTTTTTGAAAGGTATTATGTTAAAACCTCCACCAAAACTTCATGCCTTATCAAACCTTTGGGAAGGGCACATCAGTGTGTCTCTTATTTGGGTTTGTATATCTGCAGTAAGATCTTCCTGCATTTATTTTGCAATGGGGTTAGGATTCATGGAGTGTCTACGGGTTTTTATATCCATAGTCACGTGGACCTTTCTCCTAGTAATAGTGTTGGGAAATTCTCAATGTGGAGGATTAGGTTTTGGTTTATGACCTCCCATTTTAATCTCTAAAACCTGGAACCTCGAGTCTCTAGTAGGGAATGTATTTTTCACACCTAATTTTCCTTTTGAACAAAGGAGTAGTCTCCCTCCCCTACCAGGACAATTTTTAAGGCAGTATTCCTGGTGTAAACCCATAACCTTTCAAGTAGAAGGTTTCAGTCTTTCTTCTATATACTTCCTTCACCTTCACTCATTCCTTACATTGGAACCTTTTCTAATGTAAAGAGAATAGAGGGAAGGTTCTTCACTGCACCCTATTCCATGGTCGCCTCGGGCTCATCCACCCTCATCGTCGTAGGCACGTCCTCTTCCACCAACGGAGGAGGAAAAGTACACGTGCATTTGTTAAATCTTTTACATCCTATTGTTTCTCACACCGAGTATGACTCACGTGGGCTTATAGATTTTTCATGATCACAACATTTTCACAAACACCTCACCTCTTGAACTAAGAGAACTCCGATTCCCATCATAATTGGGATATGTAGGAAGCCTTCATCAGGACCTGAGCTCATTGGATATCCTATTTATGAATCCAACCCAAATTATTTAAATTAGGGTATTCTACATAGGAGTAAGAACCAACCTATTACTATCAAAGGGTCATACACCCCTTCAAGATTTAATGAACTAAATGAACTATGATTGCCATCACAATTGGGATACATTGTAATCCTTCCTAAGGCCCGATATGCATCTCATTTCATCTATAAATGGGCATCCTCCTTAGGAGAAAGCCTCATATTATACCCCCAAATCAGCAAGGCATCATTTTTACAATGTAATCCCAAACACATTTCTCTCAAAGAATTAAACTCTCCTATGAGACTCATAAAACTATGTGGGCTTTGATTCCCATTCAAATATGACACATAGGAAACCTCTATGAGCTTCAAACCCAACACTTCAAATCAACCATATTCTTCTTAGGCCATATTCCCAACATGGTATAATCCAACATGGAAACTTATATCATTTACAATTTCCTTGGGATTCTTAGGCATAAGTCCCACAAACAACTTTTACTAATATCTTTACTCTTATATGTCCTTACCACATGACATTAAGCTTTATGTTTAGGTCCTTATCACTTGAACTTAAAAGGTATTATGTTCCCCATTAAGCGGCACTAAACTATGAGGGTTCTGATTCCATTCACAAGGATATATAGGTAGCTAATTTATGGGTAAATTCCCAACATCAAAACAAATTTTCTTCTCCCAATTTTTTTTATAGATTTCTTTACTGAGTGGCTTAAAAAGCAGTATTATCATAACGATGGATAAAAGAGTCATTAAATATTATATGATTGGATAACATTGATGGAGAACCTCGAATACATACAGATGTCTCCATTAATGAAGAACCTTGAATATGTATGGATGATTCTAGATTTCAAACATGAAAATAATTGATTGTAAATTCCAAGGGAAACCTTTGGTAGACTTTCTGAATTAATGAGTATTCATCAAAATATCTCAAATATATAATATAGTCTCGTATTAGGCAATAATTCCCCCAAAAAGGGTGTTATGAGTCTAACCTCTCTTCCTCTCTACCAATGCATGTTCTTAAGTATCATAAGTTTAAAATTAATGAAGTCAAACATTTAGAAAGAAGGTACCTTTGGATAAATAAACATTAGGTGTTTCTGGTTCCATAAATAAATCCAATGAAAATCACCCGAAAGTAGTGATTTCTAACTAGAACACACATTTCGAAGGACGTAAAACAAACATTTTTAGGGTTTTAAAGGGGTTTTAGAGTTTTTAGTGGGTTCTTAATATTTTTTAAGGTTTTAAGGGGTTTTATGTTTTTTAGGGTTTTTAGTGTTTTTAGGGTCTTTTGTGGTTTTTAGAGGTTTTTAGGTTTTTAAGGGTTTTCTAGTATTTTTTGGATTTTAATTTTTTCTTAGGGGTTTTCATGGTTTTTTGTGGCTTCTACATTTTGAGGTATTTTTACAGATTTTTTAGGATTATTATGTACTTTTAGGTTTTCTAGGGATTTTGATGGTTTTATGGATTTTAGCGTTTTTATGGTTTTGGGGGATTTTATGGTTTTTTGAGTTTTTAGGGTTTTAATGGGTTTTTAATGTTTTTTTATAATTTTTAGGGGCTTAAATGGGTTTTAGAGTTTTTATTGGGTTTCATGTATTTTATGGGTTTTTTGGGTTTTTAAGGCTTTTGGGGGGGGGGGTGTTATGGTCTTTAGGGTTTTGGTGGTGTTTAGGTTAATTTTAGGGGTTTTATGGTTTATAGTATTTTTTGGTTTTTATGAGTTTTATGTGTTTTTAGGGTTCTTATGTTTTTATTATTGTTTTTCATGTTTTTTAGGGTTTTTTTTGATTTTAGGGATTTTAGGGGTTTGTAATTTTTTTTGTGTTTCTAGGGTTTTTAGGTTTTTATGGTTTTTCGAGGTTTTAGGGTTGTTTTCAAATTTCTAACGATTTAAATGTTTTGTAGATTTTTTTAACGTTTTTGGGGTTGAAATGGTTTTTAGATTTTTATAGTTGGGTTTTATGATTTTTATGTGATTTTAATGGTTTTTAAGGTTTTTAGGGGTTTTATAATTTTTTGGTTTTCTAATGTTTTTTAGGGTTTTTAGAAATTTTTATGATTTTAGGGGTTTTATGTGTTTTTAGGTTTTTAGGTTTTTAGGGTTTTATACCTTTTTAGGAATTTTTAGTGGATGTTAGGATTTTTATGGGTTTTTAGGTTTAAAGTGAATTTGAGTGTTTTGAGGGTTTTTCTTAGGGGTTTTCAAGTTTTCTTTTGAATTTTTTTACATTTTTAGGGATTTTTAGCCATTTTTGCATTTTTTTATGTTTTTAGGGTTTTTAAGGATTTTAAAGGTATTTAGGGTTTTAATTTTTTTATGTTTTTCTAGGTTCTAGTGTTTTTTATGTTATGAGGGATTTTAATATTTTTAGTGTTTTTAATGTTTTTAGGTGTTTAATGGTTTTTTAGTGTTTCTAGGGTTTTTAGATATATTTATGTGTTTTAGGAGTTTTTAGGGGTTTTAGAGATTTTTAGGGGTTTTATCAATTTTTGGATTTTTTGGTGGTTTAAGTGTTTTTAGGTTTTTAGGGTTGTCTTAGGGTTTTTCTGGATTTTTAGGGGATTTTATGTTTTGGGGATTTTTAGGGATTATTTAATATTTTTAGGGTTTTTGGAGATTTTGTGGATTTTAGGGTTTTTAGGGTTTTTAGTGTTTTTTAGGGTTTTTAGGGTCTTTAGCATTTTTTAGGAGTTTAGGTGTTTTAAGTGTTTTTTTAGGTTTTTAGGTTTTTATTATGTTTTTCAGGAGTTTTAGTATTTTTTATGTCTTAGTGATTATTATAAATTTTTTAGTATTTTTTTGGTTTTTAATTGTTTTTAGGGGTTTTTAGTGTTTTAAGGTTTTTTATAGGTTTATGGGTTTTTTATAGGTTTATGGGTTTTTATGGTTTTTTGGGTTTTAGGGTTTTTAGTGGTTTTTTGGTTTTTTATAGTTTTTTTAATGTTTTAAGGGGATTAATTTTTTTTGTAATTTTAAAGGTTGTTTAAGTTTTTATGGGGTTTTAGGGTTTTATATAGTTTTAATCTATTATTGTTTTCAAGGGATTTAGGGTTTTTAAGGTCTTTTATGGTTTTTTTGGTTTTATGCATTTTTAGGTTTTTAGGGGTCTTAATTGAATTTAGGTTTTTATGATTTTATTAAGGGGTTTAAGGGATTTTTATGGTTTTACTTATTTTTAATGAATTTTTTTGTATTTTTAGTTTTTTAGGGGTTTTAGGGATTTTGAGGGGTTTTAGAGTTTTGTGTGGTTTTAGGATATTTTATCATTTTTAGCGTTTTCAGTGTTTTAAAGGCATTTTAAGTGTTTTTAGGTTTTTAATGTTTTCTTAGAGTTTCTTATGGTTTTTAATATTTTTTATATTTTAGGTATTTTTAGTTTTTGTTAGGATTTTATGGTTTTAAGGGTTATCAGGTTTTAATGGGTTTTTAGGGGATTTGTGGTTTTTTTGTGAGTTTTTTTTTGGGTTTTTATGGTTTTTAGTGTTTTTAAAAGTTTTTATGGTATGCGAAAAGCCATATATATTAATATCGAGGTCTCTTACATTATAAGTAATCTAAAGTATAAAGATCTAAAGTATAAATAAATTGGTTTTATGGAACCAACTCCAACCGTATTTGGGGAGCTAGCACCCAGAGATTCAAGTTTAGAGACCTCTGGAACACTCATGGATACACCTAGAGAAGTTCTGGGTTTGATTCTTCACCGCAGTAGTGTGGTTTCACCTTTTTCATGTCCTCCTCCTTCCTCTTCTATGCATTTCCCTCTTGTAGCTTAGTCCATTTCACAATGGTGATCCCTCCAATATAGACGCTCTTCATCCCTTCGAATGGCTGGAGGCAGGTGGGGTGGTCATGGATGAGAAACGAAAACCGGAGGCGATTTTAGAAATGACTGGGTCTTAGGGTTTTAAATGTTTTTTATAGTTTTCAGTAGTCTTTTAGGGCTTTATGGATTTTTATTATATATAAGGTTTTTAGCGGTTTAATGGTTTTTATTATTTTTAGGTATTTTTATGGTTTTTTATGATTTGAGGGTTTTTAAGTGTTTTTTATTTTTAGGGGTTTTTAGGATTTGTATGGTTTTTAAGGATTTTGTGTGTTATTAGGGTTTTTAGGGTTTTTATGTTTTTTAACCTTTTTTAGATTTTTTAGGGGATTTAAGTGTTTAGTTTTTTAATGTTTTCCTAGGGTTCTTCAGTATTTGTTAAGGTGTATTACGTTTTTATAAATTTTTAGGGATTATTTAGGTTTTTATGGGTTTTTATGGTATTTAGGGACTTGAAGGTTTTCGGGTTTTTATGGGTATTTTGAGGTTTTAGGTGTTTTTTTTGAGTTTTTTAGGGTATTATAGTTTTTTATAGTTTTTGAACATCTTTAGGGGTTTAAGGGTTTTAGATTTTTTAGATGTTTTTAAGATATTTATGAGTTTTTAAGGGGTTTTAATTTTTTAGGGGTTTATGGATTCTACGATTTTTGGGGTTTTAGGGTTTTGAGGGGTTTTTTGTTTTTAGGTTTTAAAGGGTTTCTTAGGGATTTTCAAGGGGTTTTCAGTTTTTTATGTTGTAGGTATTTTATTTATTTTTAGAGTTTTTATTATTCTTTGCGATATTTAGAGATTTTGTGTTTTCGGGGTTTTTTTAGCTTGTCAGGTATATAGGTTTTTTTTGGTTTTCAGGGTTTTTTGAGTTTTTTTTGGGTTTTAATGGTTCTTAGGGTGTTTAGGGTTTTTTATGGTTTCAGGGATTTTTATCATTTTAATGGGTTTTAGGGTTTTTAGGGTCTTTTAGGGGTTTTAGAATTTTTATTTTTTTAAGGATTAAAAGTGTTTTTTTGTTATTATGGTTTTCTTTGGGGTTTTCATGGTTTTTAGGATTGTTTACATTTTTAGGAATTTTTAGGGCTTATTCTAGAGTTTCTAGGGTCGTATAGGGTTTCTAGGGATTTTGATGATTTTTAGGAGTGTTATGGTTTCTTGGAGTTTTTAACGTTTTTAGGTTTTTTAGGTATTTAGGTATTTTTATGATATTTTTCTTATTTTTATGGCGTTTTATGGTTCCTATAAATTGTAAGTGTTTTAGAGATTTTTAGATTTTTTTGGATTTTATGGTTTTTTGTTCTTGAGATTTTATGGGATTTAAGTATTCTTAGTGTTTTTAATGTTTTTTTATTTTTTTAGAATTTTTAACATTTTGTAGGTTTTTAGGGGTTTTATGTGGTTTAAATTTTTTTACAATTCCTTTGTATCTTTCATGGGTTTTAGGGATTTTTATGTTATTATTAAATTTTAGGGAATTTTTAGGATATTTATGTTTTTTAGGGTGTTTAGGGTGTTTAGGGGTTTTATGGTTTTTAGGGTTTTTAGGTTTTTAGGGTTATTATTATTTTTGGGTTTTTTAGTGGTTTCAAGTGTTTTTAGTTTTTAAATTTTTCTTTCTATTCTTCATTTTTTAGGTTTTTTTACCTTTTTAGATATTTTAGGTCATTTTAGGTTTTTATGGTTATTATCATGTTTTTGTTTTTTGTGTGTTTTTTATGGTTTTTAATGTTTTTTAGAGATTTTTAATGTTTTTAGGGATATGAATGTTTTTTTGAGTTTTAGGTGGTTTTTAGTATTTTTATAGGTTTTATGGTTTTCAATGTTTTAAGGGGATTTTATGGTTTTTAGGCGTCTTTAGGTATTTTAGAGTTTTTTTAGGGAATTTAGCATTTTTTAGGTTTTTATGTGTTTTATGTGTTTTAAGGTTTTTAATGTTTTCTTATATTTTTTCTTAATATTTTACATTATATGTGTTTATAGAGAATTTTTAAGATATTTATGTTTTTTATGGATTTTGTGGTTTCTTGGGGGTTTTTATCGGTTTTATGATTTTTTATTGTTTTCTTTATTTTTATGTTTTTACAGGTTCTAATTTTTTTAGATATTTATTATATTCTTAGGGGTTCCTCAGGTTTTTAGGGTTTATTATATTTTTAGGTATTTTTAGGTATTTTATGATATTTATGTTTTTAATAGTTTTTAGGGATTTTGGGAGTTTTTAGGGTTTTTAGGTGTTTATGGTTTTTTTTATGTTTTTAGGGTTTTTTAAGTTTTTAGGTTTTTTAGGTTTTTCAAAGTATTTAAAAATTATTAGGGGTTTAAACAGTTTTTAGACTTCTCAATAATTTTAGGGTTGTAATGTATTTTTAGGTATTTTGGTGTTTTTAAGGTTTTCACAGTTTTTAATGTTTTTAGGGTCATTTTTGGGTTTTTTGGGTTTTAACATTTTTAGATTTATTATGCAGTTTAAGTGTTTTTTATTTTTTATATTTTCATAGGTGTTTTCAAATTTTTTAGGATTTTTATCATTTTAGGGATTTTATGTACTTATTTGTATTTTTATGGTTTTTAGGGATTTTAGGGATTTTTTAAGTTTTTAGGGGTTTTAAGGATTTTATATTGTTTTTGGGTTCTTAGTGGTTTTTTGGTTTTTTAGAGGTTTTATGTTTTTAGGTTCATAAGATTTTCCTAGGGTTTTTAGTGTTTTATGGATTTTTATATTTTTTTTGGTATTTTGGGGTTTTTAGGGTTTTTAGGTTTTTTAGTGACATTGAGGGGTTTTAATAATTTTTAGTGTTTTTGGGTATTTGTGGTTTTTTGGGGTTTTAGGATTTTTGATTTTTGTTTTTGTATTTTTATGGGTTTTTATATATTTTAACAATTTTGGGGGTTTAATGGGATTTTATAGTTTTTATTGTTTTTAGGGTTTTATGGGGGTTTGGGGTTTATTTTGTTTTTAGCAGTTTTAAAGGGTTTTAGTGTATTTTAGTGTTTTTAGGGTTTTTCCGTTTTTAAGGGTTTTATGTGATTTTAGGTTATAATGGTTTTATTCTGTTTTTTAGGTTTTTAGGGGGTTTTATGTTTTTTATGTGTTTCATGGTTTTTAGTGTATTTTAGTGTTTTTTAGAGTTTTAGGTTTTTTAGGTTTTTAGTGGTTTTATGTGATTTTGGTTTTTTATGGTTTTCTTAAGGTTTTTCAGGGTTTTAGGGGTTTAAGAGATTTTTATAGTTTTTAGTGATTTAGGGTTATTATGAATTTTTAGGTTTTTATGGTTCTTTGGGTTTTTTGTTTTTTGGGTATTAAGGGTTTTGGGGGGGTTTTAGCATTTTTTAAATTTTTTAAGGTTTTAAGTGTTTTTAGGTTTTTAAGGTTTTATTAGGGATTTCAGCGTTTTTTTATGTTTTCAGGGAATATAAGGAGTTTTTTTGGATTTTTATAAATTTTAGGGTTTTTAGGGACTCTGATGGTTTGGTTCCCTTTTATGATTTTTATGGGTTTTTATGGGTTTTAGGAATTTGGGATGTATTTAAGAGTTTTAGGTTTTTTTTATGGTTTATTGTGTTTTCAAGGTTTTTTTAGTTTATTTGGGGATTTAAGGTTTTTTTTAGTTTTTTAACTATTTAAGGGGTTTATAGTTTTTAGTGTTTTTTTTGTTTTTATAGTTTTTTGGGTAATTATGTTTTTTAGATTTTCTATAAATTTTAAGGCGTTTTAGGGTTTTTAGGGACTTTTAGTGTTTTTATAATTTTTTTTTGTTTTTAATGGGTTTTAAGTGTTTTTATGTTTTCATGGTTTTCTTGTGGGTTTTCATGTTTTTTAGGGTTTTTTATATTTTTCGGGATTTTTGAATATTTTTATGGTTATTTGGGTTTTTATGCGTTTTGAGGGTTTTTAGTGGTTTTTAGGTTTTAGAGTTTTCAGCATTTTTTTATGTTTTTATGGGTTTAAAGTGCTTTTAGGTTTATAAGAGTTTTTAGGTGTTTTTAGGGTTTTTAGGGGTTTTTTGATTTTAGGCATTTTCATGGATTTTAATGGATTTTTATGGTTTTTAGGGTTTTTAGGGATTTGGAAGGATTTAAGGGTTTTTATGATTTTATGGATTTTTTACCTTTTTAAAGATTTTATAGAGTTTTTAAACATTTTTAGGGTTTAAAAGGTTTTTGGAGTTTTAAGCAGTTTATACGGATTTATGTTTTATTATGGTTTTTATGGGATTAAAGAGTTTTAGTGTCCTTTTAGTGGTTTTTCATATTTTTGGTACTATAGGGGTTTTAAGTGTTTTTAGGTCTTTAAGGATTTATTAGGGTTTTAGGGTTTTTGAGGTGTTTTTACATTTTTAGGGATTTATATTATTTTTAAGGTCTTAGGGATTATGAGTATTTTTAGGGTTTTTTAGGGGTTTTAAGGATTTTAAGTGTTTTTAGCTTTTTTTTTTGGTTTTTTAGGGTTTTATAAATTTTTATGGATTTTTAGGGATTTTAATATTTTTATGGGTTTTAGGGATTTTGATGGATTTTATAGGTTTTAAGGTTTTTTGGGTTTTTATTGATTTTTTTTTTGTTTTTATAATTTTTAAGAGTTTTTAGGGGTTTTATGGGTTTTTAGTGTTTTCATCCTTTTTAGTGGTTTAAAGGGATTTTTTGAGTTTTTAGTGGTTTTAGGGATTTTATCGGTTTTAATGGTTTTAAAAGGTTTTTAAGGGTTTGGAGGTTTGGAGGGTTTTTTTAATATTTTTAGGGTTTACAATAGTTTTTTGGGTTTTTAGGAGTACAAAGTATTTTTTTGGTTTTAAGGTTTTCTTACGGTAATTTAGGGTTTTAGGTTTTTTCACATTTTTAGAGAGTTTAATAGTTTTTTATGATTTTTATCCTTTTAGGGTTTGTAGACATTTGGAAGGTTTTTAGGGTTTATAGGGATTTAAGGGTTTTTTAGATTTTTACAATTTTTAATATTTTTAGGGGTTTTATGAGTTTTTACAGTTTTAAGGTTTTCTTTTGGGTTTTCATGTTTTTAGCGTATTTTATGCTCTCAAAAATTTTTATGGTTTTTGAGGATTTTAATGATTTTATTTTTTTAGGTAATTTTGAGAATTTTTGGAATTTTTTGGATTTTATAGTTTTTTAAATTTTAGGGGTTTTAAGGTTGTTAGAGTTTTTAACATATTTTTGGTGTTTAAAGGGGTTTTAGACAACTTAGTTGGTTTTTTGATTTTTATATTTATTTATGGGTTTTAAGTTTTTAGGGGTTTTATGGTTTTTACAATTATTAGGGGTTTTAACATTTTTAGGTTTCTAGGGGTTTAAATTGTTTTTAGATTTAAATTTTTTTTAGAGTTTTTCATGGTTTTTATGGTTTTTTACATTTTTATGGATTTTTAAAGATTTTTTAGGATTTTTATAATTTTTTTAGGGTTTAAGGATTTTGGGAGGTTTTAGGGTTTTTAGGGTTTTTATGGGTTTCTATGGGTTTATGGTTTTTTTGATAGTTTATGGGATTTAAGGTTTTTTTTATCATTTTTAACAATTTTCAGGGATTAAAAGGGATTTAGAGTTTTCAATGTATTTTTAGATTTTTTAGGGTTTTTGAGGTTTTTAGGGTATTTTTTTCATTTCTATGGTTTTTAGGGTTTATTATTATTTTTAGGGGTTTTATCATTTTTTTCTATTATGGGTTTTAAGTGTTTTGGGTTTTTAATGTGTTCTTATCATTTTTCAAGGCTTTGAGGGTTTTTTACATATTTAGTTTTTTTTATAATTTTTATGGTTTTTAAGGATTTTGAGGGTTTTTAGGTTTTTTTATCATTTTTAGCTTTTTAGGGGTTCGAAGTGTTTTTAGTTTTTTAAGGGTTTCTTAATGTTTTTAAGGTTTTTTAAATTTTAGGGATTTTTTTGGGAATTTTTATGATTTTATAGTTTTTAGGGTTTTAGGGATTTTGATGGTTTTAAGGGGTTTCTAACATTTATGGGTTGTTATGGATTTTTTTGGGGATTTAGGGGGTTTTGGGAGTTTTTTAGGGTTTTATGGTTTTGTACGGTTTTTATCAAATTTAGGGGTTTAAAGGGTTTTATGTTGGGTTTTATGGTTTTATGGGTTGTTATGATTTTTTAAAAAATTTAGTGGTTTTAATGGGTTTTCAGTGTCTTTTGGGTTTTTGGGGTCTTTTAGGGTTTTTTGCATTATTTAGGTTTTAGGAGTTTTAGGAATTTTTTTTAAGACTTTACTAAGTTTTTTTTCGTTTTTATGGGTTTTATATTTTTTGATATTTTTAGGGATTTTAAGATTTTTATGGGTTTTTAGGGTTTTATGGGTTTTTAGGATTTTTAGGATTTTTAGGATTTTAATAGTTTATTTGGGTTTTATGGTTTTTGTACGTTTTTTGAATCTTTAATGTTTATTAATGTTTATTTGTTATTTTTAGTGTTTTAAAGGGGTTTTAATATTTTTTATTGGGATTTTTGGGTTTTTAGGGTTTTATTGGGTTTTAGGGTTTTTGTAAAAATTTAGGTTTTTTATGGTTTTTATGGGTTTTGTAGATTTTTTGTCTTTTCTAGGGTTTTTAGATTTTAGGGATTTTTGGTAATTTAAGGGTTTTTAGGTTTTTTTGGTTTTCATAGGAGTTTTCAAGGGTTTTAGAGGTCTTTACCTTTTTATTGATTTTTTAGGATTTTTTAGGTTTTTATGGATTCTTAGTGTCTTTAGTGATTTTCAAGGTTTTAGGGGTTATAAGGTTTTAGGGGTTTTATGGGTTTTGAGGTTTTGGGGTAATTTTTAGTTTTTATGGGATTAATTGATTTTATTGTACTTTTACATTTTTAGTGGTTTAAAGAGTTTAGAGTTTTTAGTGTGTTTTTAAGATTTTTTATAGTGTTTAGAGTTTTTATGGTTTTTAGGGGTTTTATGGTTTAATGGTTTTTACAATTTTTCAGGTTTTTAAATTTTTTATTTTTTTGGCGTTTTATGCATTTTTATGTTTTCTGAGGTATTCTTAATGGTTTTAAGGTTTTTAGTGTTTTCAAGTTTTTTGGGATTTTAATGGATTTTTATTTTTTTCAGGGGTTTTTGGGATTTTGAGTGTCAACGGGGTTTTACATTTTTTAGAGTTTTAATTATTTTTATCTTTTTTAGAGTTTTTTTAT
Organism: Viscum album; assembly: GCA_963277665.1. Classification (NCBI taxonomy): domain Eukaryota; kingdom Viridiplantae; phylum Streptophyta; class Magnoliopsida; order Santalales; family Viscaceae; genus Viscum; species Viscum album. The sequence continues at coordinate 1,331,916,138 of OY728150.1, forward strand.
GTCTTTTAGGTTTTTACAGTTTTTCTTGGGGTTTTAGAGTTTTTTATATTTTTATGGATTTTAGGGAATTTTTAGGATTTTTATAGTTTTTAGGGGTTTTAGGGATTTTAAGGGGTTTGGATGTTTTTAGGAGTTTCTAAATTTTTAGGGCGTTTCTTGAGTGTTTATGGGTTTTAATATTATTTAGATTTTATAACATTTTTTGGTGTTTAAATGGTTTTTAGAGTTTTTAGTAGTTTTTGAGGGTTTTATGGGGTTTTGGGTTTTTTAAGGTTTTTAGTGGTTTCAATGGTTTTGAGGGGTTTTAAGAGTATATAGGACCTGTTTAGTGTTATAGAGTTTTTATATTTTTTTATTTTTTGGGGGTTTATCTGTTTTTAGGTTTTTAAGGTTTTCTTAGGGTCTTTCAGGGTTTTGGGTTTTTTAAAATTTATGTTATTTTTTGGGATTTATATGAAATTTATGGTTTTTTGGTCTTCTTAGAGATATTGAGGTTTTCAGGGATTTTTAGTTTTTAGGGTTTTAGGGTTTCTATCATTTTTAGGTTTTCTAGGTTGTTAATGTGCTTTTGGGTTTTTAAAGTTTTGTTAGGGGTTTTTAGTGTTTTGTGGGGTTTTAAGTATTTTGGGAATTTTAATGATTTTTTAGAATTTTATGGGTTTTTAGGGTTTTAGAGATTTTGAGTGTTTTTAGAGTTTTTGGGCTTTTAGTGTTTTTATTGGTTTTGGTGGGTTTAGGGGTTTTTTGAGTTTTTTTGAGTTTTTTAATGTTTTTAAGGTTCTTAGAGTATTTTAATCTTTTAGTGGTTTAATTTTTTTAGAAACATTTAATGGTGTTTGGTGTTTTTATTGGTTTTTAAGATTTATTATAGTTTTTATGGGGGTTTAGGGTTTTATGGGTGTTTTAGTGTTTTTGGGTTTTTATTGTCATTTTAGGGGTTTTAGGGTTTAAGAGTTTGTTAGGATTTTGGGGGTTTAAAGTGTTTTTAGGTTTTAAAGGTTTTATTAGGTGTTACCAGTGTTTTTCAAGCTCTTAAAGATTTTTTGGTTTTTTTAGAATTTTTATGGGTTTTGGGGTTTTTTGGCATTTTGAGGTTTTTTTGGGGTTTTAAGGTTTTTTTTGGGGGTTTTACCTTTTTATATGTTTTTAGGAGTTTTATGTTTTTAAGGTTTTATTATTAATTTTAAGGGTTTGGGGTTTTTTATTATTTTATAAATGATTTAGAGTTTTTTCAAAATTTTATGGTTTTAGGGTTTTTAATATTTTTATGCATTTTGGGTTTTTAGGGTTTTTTGAGTTATTTTGAATATTTATTGGGTTTTTTGAGTTTTTTTACATTTTTAGGTCTTTAAAGAGTTTTTAGAGTTTTTTTTTGGTTTTAGGGTTTTATTGGGGTTTAAGGGATTTTAAAGTTTTTAGGGGTTTCAGGTTTTTAGGATTTTTACGATTTTTGTGGTATTTTAGGTTATTTATTGTTTTTATTCCTTTTAAGGCATTTATTTTTTTTAGGGTTTTATGGGTTTTCTGTTTTTTTAGGATTTTTATAATTTTTTTAATGTTTTTATGAGTTTAAATGTTTTTAGAATTCTTAGTGGTTTTTTGTTTTTTATGGGTTGCTAGGGGTTTTAATGTATTTAGGGAGTTTTATGGGGTTTAGTGTTTTAGAGTTTTTTAGTGTTTTTTAGGGATTTTAATTATTTTTAGTTTTTAAGGTTGTCTTGTAGGTTTTTTGGGTTTTTAGGGTTTTTTAAATATGTAGGGTTTTTTAGCGATTTTTAGGGCTTCTATGGGTTTTTAGAGATTTTATTGATTTTGAGGGTTTTTAGGGGTATTATGGATTTTAGAGTCTTTTAGGGGTTTTACGGGTTTTAAGTGTTTTTAGGTTTTTAATGTTTACTTTGAGTGTTTTAGGGTTTTTAGGTTTTTTTATGTTTTAGAATTTTTTTGGGATTTTAAAGATTTTTACAAATTTTTCATGGTTTTTAGTATTTTTAGGGTTTTTAGGGGTTCATGAATTTGTTCTATTTTTAGAGTTTTTTGGATTTTTTAGGGTTTTTATGTATTTTTTATGTTTTTTAATTTTTTTGGGGTTTAAAGGGTTTGAAGTGTTTTAGTGTGATTATATGTTTTTTTAGGTTTTTAGGTTTTTAGGTTTTAAAGGGTTTCTAGGGTTTTAATATTATTAGGTTTTTTTGGAGATTTTGGCATTTTTCTGTGTTTTAAGTGGTTTTATCTTTTTGTGGTTTATAGGTTTTTAGGGTTTTTTTGTTTTTTGGGATTTTAGTAATTTTTAGGATTTTAGGGTATTTTGGGTTTTAGGGATTATACCGTTTTTTTTGTTTATGGGTTTTTTAAAATTTTTTGGGCTTTATGAATTTTTATGGTTTTTAAGGTTTTTATGAAATTACATAATTTTTAGAGTTTATAGTGGGGTTTTAGGGTTTTTATGGTTTTTTAAAAGTTTTCAAGGTTTTAGGGGTTCTCAGGATCTTTAGGTGTTTTTACGGGTTTTTAGAGATTTTAGAGTTTTTAGAATTTTTTAAGTTTTTTATGTTTTTATCTTTTTTAGGTTTTTATGGTTTTCTTAAGCTTTTTAAGTGTTTTTATGTTTTTTTATGTTTTTATGCATTTTTTTGTATTTTTATATTTTTTTTTTGGTTTTTTAGTGTTTTAGGGTTTTTAAGGTTCTTAGGGATTTTTTGGTTTTTAGCGTTTTTCAGTTTTTATAGTGTTTTAAGTGTTTTTTTGTTAAGTTTTTCTTGGGGTTTTTCAGGGTTTTTTAGTTTTTAGGTATTTTTAGGGAGTTTTAGGATTTTTATAGTTTTTAGGGTTTGGGGTATTTTGAGGCTTTTTGGGTTTTTTTATTGTTTTTAGGGTCTATATTTTTTTTTTGTTTTTAGGGTTTTATTAGTTTTTATGGGTTTTAAGATTTCAATATTTTTTTTATCATTTATAGGTGTTTTGAGTGTTTTTTGATTTTAAGGCTTTCTTTCGGATTTTCGAGTTTTTAGTATTTTTTACATTTTTAACAAAATTAGGGCACTTATATGTTTTTTTTATAGTTTTTAAGGTTTTTATGGATATTGTTGGTTTTTTGTGGGTTTTAGGATATTTATTGTTTTTTGGGTTTTTTGGGTTTTTTTGAGGTTTTTAGGGGTTTTAATGTTTTTATAGTTTTTAACATTTTTATTTGTTTAAAGGGGTTTCAGTGATTTTTAAAATTTTTATGGGTTTCTAGGTATTTTAATGATTTTTAGGGGATTAAATAGTTTTTAGGGGTTTTAGGTGTTTAAGTGTCTTTTAAGGTATGTATAATTTCTTAGGGTTTTTAGATGTTTTGGTTTTTTGTGTTTTTAATGTTTTTCGTGGATTTTAGGGTTTTTAGGGTTTTTTAGAGTTTTTAAGATTTTCTTATATATTTTATCAGTTTTTTCAGTTTTCTATGTGTGTTAAGGGTTTTTATGGTTTTCTTCAGGTTTTTAGGGTTTTATTTTTTTTAATGTATTTAGGGATTTTTAGGGATTTTTTTAGTATTTTTTGTGTTTTAGAGTTTTTAGGGAATTTGAGGTTTTTATGATTTTAAGTGTTTTTAGGTTTTTTATGGTTTTTGGTTTTTTTTATATAATTGATTTCTAAGGGTTTTGGAGTTTTTTTCTCACTTTAGGTTTTTAAGGGGATTTTAGAGTTTTTCGTCGTTTTTAGTATTGTTTTGGATTTTAGTTTTATTATAGTTTTTAGGGGTTTTTTATTTTTAGGGGTTTTATGGTGTTAGTTTATTTATCATTTTTTATGTTTTTAGGGGTTTTACATTCTTTAGGTTTTCAAAGTTATTATGGGTTTTTCAATGTATTTATGGGTTTTTATGTTTATATGGATTTTTAGGGAATTTTATGTTTTTTCAATTTTTTTTGTGTTTTTATGGATTTTGAGGCTTGTTATAGTTTTTATGGGTTTTTAGGGTTCTTAAGATTTTTTAGGGGTTTCATGTGTTTTTATGTTTTTATGGGTTTCTTCATATTTTTCATGGTTTTCATGGTTTTTTATGTTTTTAGTGATTTTTCAAGATTCTTTATAATTTTTAATGTTTTTAGGTGTTTTAGGGGTTTTCGGGGTTTTCGGGGTTTTTAGGGGTTTTAAATGTTCCTAGAGTTTCATTGGTTTTTCAGTTTTTAGTAGTTTTTTAGTTTTTTAGGGTTTTAATGGTTTTTTAATTTTTTTTAATGTTTTTAGCAGTTTGAAGGGTTTTTTTGATTTTTAGTGGTTTATTATTTTTTATGGATTTTAAGAGTTTTAGGGGTTTTATGGTCTTTAGGGGTTTTAGGGTCTTTATGGTCTTTAGGGTTTCTAGCGTTTTAGGTTTTTTATTGGTTTTAACAGTTTTTAGGGTTTTACGGTTTTGTTAGTGTATTTAGGGTTTTTTTTTTATTTTTTGGGGTTATAGGGATTTTTTATAATTATAAGGTTTTTTTTTATAGTTTTTAGGGATTTTTATAGTTTTTAGGGATTTTTAGGGTTTTTAGGTATTTTTAAGAGTTTTTAGGTTTTTAATGTTTTATTAGGTATTTTCACGTGTTTTAGGGTTGTTGAGGGTTTTTAGGGTTTATGGGTGCTTTTTGTGTTTTTTATATATTTTATAGTTTTTTTTGTTTTTTGGTTTTTTGGATTTTTTGGGGTTTTATTCGATATTTTTCTGGTTATTATGGTTTTTAGAGTTTTTTAATGTTTTAGGGGTCTAAAGGGTTTTTATTATTTTTGTAGCTTTTAGGATTTTTTGTTGGTATTTAGGGGTTCTTAATGTATTTATAAGTTTTACAGTTTTTAGGGTTTGTAGGGGTTTTAAGGTTTTTTGTGTTTTTTAGGTTTTATGTGGTTTTTTTTGTTTTTATATTTATAATTTTTTCTAAGGGGTTTTCAAGATTTTTAGGGATTTTTATGTTTTTAGGTTTTTTTTAATATTTTTTTAGTATTTTATGGTTTTCATTTTTTTTGGGATTTTGAGGGTTTTTAATAGTTTTAGTGTTTTTAGAGTTTTTTTCGATTTTTAGGGGTTTAAGTTTTTTTTTGGTTTTAAAGGATTCGTTAGGATTTTTAGGGAATTTTAAAATTTTAGGGCAAGGAATATGCGAGGGTCGGGCTAGTCTTGGACCCCCCCCCCCAAATTATTAGAAAGAAGAAAGAGACACAATAGACAAGGGAGGGGAGGGGTCAAACGACCCACACCCAAAAAACCCCTTACAACCCAAGATGCAAAAGACCCCCAAATATTTATGGAGTTTTAGTGTTTTTATGGATTTTGAATGTTTTAGGGGTTTTTTGGGTTTCTAGGGTTTTATTGGGTTTTTGGGTTTTAGGTTTTTTAAGTGAATAGGGTATTATGGTTTTTTTTATCTTTTTTTTTAATTTTTAGGGGTTTGGTGGTTTTTAGTGTTTTAATGATTTTTAGGGATTTTTAGGGTTTGTAGTATTTTTTAGGTTTCTTAGGGGTTGAATTGAATTTAGGTTTTTAAAGTTTTATCAGGGGTCTTCAAGTTTTTAGGTGCTTTTATGTATTTAAGAATTTTTAGGGTTTTTAGGATTTTTTTTCCTTATATTGTTTTTATGAATTTTGAGGGGTTTTAGGGTTTTCTTGGTTTTTTTTTGGGTTTTTATGGTTTTTTGAATTTTTAGGAATTTTATAGATCTTAAGTGAATTTTACTTTTTAATGTTTTATTATGGGTTTTCTGGGTTTTAAGGGGTTTTTATGTTTTTAGTGTTTTTAGGGATTTTTAGGATTTTTGTTATTTTTTGGGGTTTTTATGGGTTTTGTGCGGTTTCAATGTTTTTAAGGATTCATATTTTTTAAGTTTCTAGGGGATTAAAAAGTTTTAGGATTTCAAGGTTTTTTTTAGGTTTTCAATGGTTTTCTTATTTTTTGCATTTTTAGTGATTTTTATTGATTTTTATGATTTTTATGTTTTTATGGGTTTTAGAGTTTTCATGGTTTTTAGGGGTTTTTCGGGTTTTGTAAGAACCTGGATCTTCTTTTCAGGTATGTTTTCCCTTTTTCTAGAATTTTTAAGGAAAATAAATTTTCTTGAAATTTCCGAAGTACACGCCGTGTACTCTTCCCTGACTTGAAGCCGTGTGTTGGCTGTGTCCGGGCCACACACACGGTGTGTAAGGCTGAGGAGGAGGACGGTTAATTCGGAGTATGGAAAATTGAAGTACACGCCGTGTAATTTCTTTTTTTTCATTAAACGGATCGGGGTCGCGCCTAACCCCCAGTTTCGTCTTCTTCTTTAGTTTTCGTCCGTCCGAGAGCGATCGTACGACCGGATCTTCGACGGGCTCCCACCTCGCCGTTCGTTCTCCGATTTGAGCACGGTCGATTGTGTTGGAATCACAGCGATGAGTTCTTCCTTCTACTTGAGCCTTGTTTTTTTATTCCTCCTTGTTTTCAAGATATCGTGGGATGAACATTTTGTGCGTTTTCTCAGATCTACATCATTCTAAGGGGAATCTGTCGTCGAGGATCATGTATATCGATCTCCTAGGATCGAGGTAGGTGGTTTGTGCCTTTCCATAGAGAGGTGATAAATATTATGGGAAAATTCCACCAATACCCTTGAATGCGGTATTTCATTTTTTCTATTTTCCCTTGTTGTTTTCCTGATTTGCTTGATTGCTTTAGTAGAGGTTATTGCTTGTGAGTAGAGTAATTGTTTTTGTTCTCAGGTTGCTTTTCCATGCTTGTTTTTCCTATTGGGCATTTTGCTAGTTTCCATACCTCATTGTAGGATAGTGGAACTGTATTTGTTGTTATACTGTTGAGCCTTAGTTGATAGCCAAGTAGTTCTTGAGGTTTACTTGGATGATACTCGCGTGCTGAGCATGTTTAGTTATACTCAGGACTGTGAGAACCTAGAGTAGTAGACCAAAGGGAGAATTGACGGAAGGGCTTCTCCAGAGTGTCTTTTAATTACGATGTGAGACTATGTTGGGAATTGACGTTGATTGCTTCCCCAGAGAGTCTGTAGATCCACGACGCGGCCCACATGGGGCATTGACGCTGAGTGCTTCCCCAGAGAGCTTTTAGAACTATACGAGACTATAGGGGGAATTGACAGTGAGTGCTTCCTCCGAGAGTCTGCTTAATTACGTAGCTGAACCAAAGGGGTGAGACTGTGTGTGACTCCCAGAGGGTTTCTAATACTATAGGATGAACCATAGGGGTTAGGCTGTGAGAGCTACCCATAGGGTTACTTGTTTTCTTCTTGTTGCTGACTACTTACTTGTGTGCTTTACTTATTAGAACTATGGATTGTAGCTGCTTGTGCTTTCTTGATTACTGCTTCTTGTTTATTTAATTCCATGTATTCATTGACTGTTAGGCATAAATATTTCGGTGATTGCCTACTGGGATTGTATCTCACACCCTGTTTGGTCCATGCTTTTGGGCCCAAGCAGACTATGTTGCTGCAGGTATAGACAAGGGGAAGCACCCTTCTTCTTCAGGATCTTGATTGCACTAGGAGCTGGGGAGCGTGGGACCGAGTTGTGGCTCGCGATGCTGAGGAGATTACTTTGTTTTTCTTTTTCACTTGGTTTCAGTTGTATTTCATCACGTTGTTGTTTTTTCTGTTTTCCTTAGATACTTGTACCTGCTGCATCATTGTCATCATAGTTATATATCAACATTGCTTCTGCTGTTTGGTTTCTGTTGTTATGCATGTTGTTTACTGCTTCCGCTGTTTATTGTTTGTTTTTTTACCTTGTATACCATACCGAATGAGGGAATAGTTTCCCAAATAACTTACCAAGTCCCTCGCTGCTAGTCGGCAGCCTCTGGCGTTGGGAAAACACACTTGAGGTCATGTGGCGAACCAGGTACAGGGCACCAATGGAGGGGCTCCGGACTCGGGTCATTACAAATTGGTATCAAAGGAGTTATTTTCTCTTGCTTTACTGTTTGGAGACCTTATCCAGGGATAGGATAGATTCGGTACTTGGCATTAAGCTGTGCTCGGGAGTAGCCAACCCGTGTACAGGGAAAATCCATACTACCACGTTAATTGCAGTTTCTGGTTTTGAGATTTTATGGTTGACCTGATTTCACCTAGAGTGATTCACATGGCTTGTGCTAATATTGTTTTGTTATTTCAGTTCTATTTCTTTCGCAACCCGATGAGATGAGGGTATTCCATATCATGCATCATATATGCACTTTTAGAAATCACATACCATGTATTCTTTCCATGCCATCTAGGGTGCATTTGCGATTGCATGCTGTTGTGATAGGCTCTGTGTAGATTATGCATGCTGTTGTGATAGATGCTTGATATATTCTCTGCTGTTATGCTAGAAAACTGTTTGTTTTGTTCCTTGCTTAAAATGAACGCCAAATTTTGGTTCTTGAGGTGTTATGGCCCCTCATGGATCAGAATTTGGCACATTTTCCCTTGTTTTTAGTGTTTCTGAAATTCTGCGCAGTTTCTGTGCTACTGCCCAGAAAAACCCAGAATACACGGCATGAACTTTTTAGATACATGCCGTGTAGGTTTCAGGCTGTGTCACTGACCGTGTGAGAAGAACACGGTGTTGTGGGAATAACTTTAGTAACACACCGTGTAACATTTGTACATGCCGTTTGAGTTCGGAGTCGTGTACCTGGTCGTGTCACTAACAACACGGGCCGTGGAAGCTCAGGTAGAACACGCCATGTCCATAGGGAACACGCCGTGTAGTCCTATCCAGGTACACGACCGTGTCACGAACAACACGGGCCGACGTGACCTTCTTTTCCGCATGCCGTGTTTGTTCAGAACACGCCGTGTAGTCTTGCCCAGGCACCCGGCCGTGTCACGAATAACACGGTATGATGTCACCTCGCCTATACACACCGTGGTTGTTCGGAGGATGCCGTGTAAGGTTCAGCCATGTATATGGCCTTGTACTTAACAACACGGGCTTCCAAAGACTTTTCTAGTACACGCTGTGTTTATTTCGAACACGCCGTGTAGACTCGGGTTGAGTCAGACCGTGTGGGTTAGCCGTGTAAGGAGACTCGGGCAGGGGAACAGTTATCAAGTACACGTCGTGTGTGGGTGCAACACGCCCTGTAGTTGAGGTGTTACACGACTTATGGTGTGAGAGTACACGCCCATGTTAGTGGTTTAAGAAGACACGCTGTGTAGTATTATACACTATGTGTAGTCGTGTTTTGCAATATTGTGTGTTTTTTCTTCCTCTGTTCCCATTTTTTACTCTTGTGTTCTCTGTCCTTGTTTTCCTGATCTAAGGTGTGATTTTGATCTTTTAGAGCTATGCCTCAGAGACGTCCTTCAGTCGTGTGTCTGTCGCCAGACAGTGATCAGACACCAGACAGGGCTGATCAGGGACTTCATGTTGATCCCCCAGCCGAGCCAGTCTTGGAACCGGTTGTTGTACCAGTCGCGGGCGCTGATGCGCAGTTCAGGGAAGGTTTCATAAGGATGATGCAGGCCTTCCAGGGAGCACCGTCTCCTACCTCGTCTATGGCAGACTTGACATGGGTCTTTTAGCAGCAGCATCCTCCCACGTTCTCGGGGGATGAGGGACCTCAGGCTGCAGACTCATGGCTGGAAGCCATGCTGACTATATTCGAGCATCTAGAGACGGGTCAAGCTCGCCACCTACATGCTCCGAGACTCCGCCAAGAGGTGGTGGGATGTGATATCACAGGCGGGTCAACAACAGGCTATGACTTGGGAGGAGTTCAAGTGCGTGTTCTACGAATACTTCTACCTGGAGACTCTGAGGGCCGATCGATCCCAGGAGTTCATGATCTTAGAGCAGGGTACTCTATCTGTCATGGAGTATTCTTCTTGTTTGACTGATCTGCAGCGTTTTACACCCCTTCGGGGTGGGAGTGGGGTGTTCTTGGCAAGGAATTTTGAGGATGGACTCAGGTGAGAGATCCACCCACAGGTGAGCATCTTCCAGCTAACATCCATTACTTACATCGTCAACCAGGAACTGATTACGGAGCGCAATCTGAGAGACTCTAGAGCTGTGAGTCAGGGCGGTTCTGCTTCTAGATCTAGCTTTCCTCCAGATGACAGCATGAAGTGCCGTAGGGATCCCACACACGGTGATTCGAGGAAGCGACACACATCATCAGGCAGCCATATGACATGCTATCAGTGTGTCCGGACAGGGCACACGAGGCCGCAGTGCCAAAGAGACCCCATGGAGTGCCGATCATGCGGCAAGATGGGTCACCTTCAGCATTTCTGCAAGGTTTTCTAACCAGCAGCGGGTGACCGGGTCTCTTCCCTAACTCCTCGTTCAGAAGCAGCCCCACTAGTCTCTCACCAGTCAGGGAACTTGAGTTCTTCTGGCCATTCGAGCCGAGGTGGAGGTCGAGGCCATGGTGGTCAGCCACTAGTCCCTCTGCACCAGCAGGGAGGTTCATCTCAGAGTGGTCAGTCAGGGGTGCAGGGCCGTGGTGCAGGCCAGTCTTTCGCCGTTGAGAAGACTTATCATGAGCAGGATCCCGACCTTTCTACTGTTCGATGTATGATTTTAGTAGCCTCAGTTTTATCTTCATCTCTTTTAGATACTGGTGCTACACATAGCTTTATCTCTGTTGCTATTGTGGAGAGCCTTGGACTCTGCATCTTTTCTTCTGCCGACTCGTTGACACTAGACACACCTTTGGGAACGAGGACATCTAGTGTACGCCAGTTTAGAGAGTGCCCTCTCGAGGTTGCAGGGTATCACTTCTTATGGGATATCTATGTCCTAGAGATGACAGGATATGATGTCATCCTTGGCATGGACTGATTGATTCCCTTCCAGGAAGTCATTGACTGTTATCGCCGTAGAGTCAGTTTCATTTCACCAGAAGGTGAATCTTTCCTTCATAGAGGCGAATGGGATGTTCGGGCGAGACAGGCGGGACTCGAGCATCTCGGGCTAGGAGGAGTGACGACCCATATTTCTAGTCTTTATCTGGATGATCAGGGGACTCCACAGTTGGACTTTCCTCTAGTAGCGAATCACTTCAGGGATGTATTTCTAGAGGAATTTTCAGGTTTGCCTTAGGAGCGTGAGGTAGACTTTTCTATTGAGCTCGTGCCAGGAGCGGCACCAGTGTCCATTCCTCCCTATAGGATGGCCACACCTGAGTTGCAGGAGCTCAAGATGCAGTTGGAGGAGATAAAAGCTAAGGGTTTCATCTGACCCAGTACTTCTCCTTGGGGTTCGCCTATTCTATTTGTGAAGAAGGCAGACGGTACCCTTTGCCTTTTTGTGGACTATCGGAATCTGAACCAGTTGATGGTCAAGAACCTATATCCCTTGCCGCGGATTGATGACCTTTTCAATCAGCTTTGAGGAGCCCGGGTGTTCTCGAAGATCGACTTGAGGTCCGATTATCATCAGTTGAGTGTTAGACCATCAGATATACCTCTCACATCCTTCAGGAGTAGGTACGGTCTTTACGAGTATATAGTCATGCCTTTCGGACTCACGAACGCACCTGCAGTTTTCATGGCACTGATGAACCGAGTGTTCCATCCTAACATGGATTCCTTCGTTGTGGTCTTCATGGATGATATCTTGGTGTACTATCACACTCGACACGACCATGCCACACATCTTGAGATCATTCTGAGTACACTGAGAGAGCATCGACTTTATGATAAACTCTCAAAGTGCCAGTTCTGGATGGATTAGATTCACTTCTAGGGTCACGTCATCTCTGAGGTAGGAGTATCTATGGACCCAGAGAAAGTGAGAGTTGTAGTTTCCTGGGAGCAGACAATGAACGTTTTTTAGGTACAGAGCTTCCTAGGGCTGGCTGGATACTACAGACGCTTCATTCAGGACTTTTCTCGTCTAACAACACCTTTGATAGGTCTGAGCAAGAAGGGGGTGAAGTTCTTATGGTCAGATTCTTGTGAGTCAGCCTTTCAAGAGATGAAAGGGAGGTTGATATCAGCACCGATACTAGTCTTTCCAGAGCCAGGCGAGAGGTACACTGTTTACTATGATGCTTCGGGTATTGGACTAGAAGTAGTGCTTATGCAAGGAGATAGAGTCATTGCGTATGGGTCTCGGCAGCTGAGGCCACATGAGAGGAACTACCCTACGCACGATCTGGAGTTGGAAACTGTTGTTCATGCCTTGCACTGTTGGAGACACTATCTTTTGGGAGAGCACTTTTTGGTCTTCACTGACCACAAGAGTATCAAGTATATCTTCACTCAGCATGATTTGAATATGAGGCAGCGCAGGTGGGTTGAGTATCTACAGTCTTTTGACTTCGAGCTTGCCTATACGCCGCGAAAGGGAAACACCGTGGCAGATGCATTGAGTAGGAGAACTCAGATTCAGGTAGTTCAGGAGGCCAGTAGTGAGTGGTAGCTGATGACTCTGTTCTCTGAGATGAATCTGGAGGTGCACGATAGAGGGGGACAAACTTTTCTATCTTATGTAGCTATTACCTCCACGCTAGTTGACCGGGTACGGGTGAGGCAGCTATCAGACTCAGAAGGCTTAGTCCTGTGGGGGAGTGTGTCAGGAGAGGACCCTCTTCCTGGATGGGCAGTGGGCGAGGATGAGATCTTGCATTTCCAGGGATGTGTATGGGTGCCAGCAGACATACGCGAGGAGCTGATGCGGGATTTCCATTCCCCTGTTTGGGCAGTTCATCATGGCGTCACCAAGATGTATTGGTATCATCATCGCCAGTACTGGTGGCTAGGTATGAAGAAGGATGTTGCTGGTTTTTTCATGAGATGTTCTACTTGTTAGAAGGTGAAAGCAGAGCATCAGCGACCAGTGGGGCTCTTACAGTAGTTACCCATTCCGGAGTGGAAGTGGAATGATGTTGCGATGGACTTTGTGACCGGGTTGCCGAGATCGCCTCGAGGAAACGATGTTGTTTGGGTTGTTGTCGACAGGCTTATGAAAGTTGCTCACTTATTGCCAATCAAGGATACCTTCAGTGGCAATGATCTGGGATGACTTTACATCAGAGATATCATTAGTCTGCATGGAGTTCCACAATCTGTTGTTTCAGATAGAGATGCACACTTTACCTCTCGGTTCTGGGAGGGACTTCAGAAAGCCTTGGGTATACAGGTATTTTTGAGTACAGCTTACCATCCCCAGACTGATGGCCAGTCCGAGCGCACGATACAGGTGCTTGATGATATGCTCTGGGCTTTCTTACTTGACTTTGGTGTTCTTGGGAGAAACATATCCTTCTGGTGGAGTTCGCCTACAACAACAGCTTACAGGCGACCATTCAGATGGCACCATATGAGGCTTTGTATGGTAGGCCATGCCGATCACCCTTATGCTAGATAGAGGCAGGAGAGGCAGCTTTGCTGGGACCTCATCTTGTCCAGGAGACTTCTGAGAAGATAGAGCTGATTCGGAAGAGGATGGATACAACACAGTCTCGATAGAAGTCTTATGCTGATCAGCGGAGACGACCTCTAGAGTTTGAGGTCGGTGATCAGGTTTTCCTACTTGTCGCACCGAGGTTGGGACACAAAAGGATTCGGAGGCAGGGTAAGATTTCACCATGATACGTCGGGACGTTTGAGGTCTTGGAGAGAGTGGGGTTAGTCACCTATCGGTCGCAGCTACCTCATAGGTATCGGGCCATGCATGACGTCTTCCACGTCTCTCAGCTCCAACGTTACTTTTCAGACCCATCTCACGTATTTCAGCCTGAGGAAGTTGAGCTTGATGCAGATGCATCGTTCGAGGAGCATCCTATCCGGATTGTCGATCATAGTAAGAAGGTTCTCCACGGGCAGTCTATTCCTTTCGTACAGGCGCTATGGCAGCACGGGCGAGTACAGGACGAGACTTGGGAGAGGGAGGCCGATGTACGATCGAAATGGCTGGAGCTGTTCGGGGTTTCTTCTTCTCTGTCTCGTTAGGGAAATTCGAGGACAAATTTCTTTAATGGGGGAAGTTTGTAAGAACCCGGATCTTCTTTTCAGGTATGTTTTCCCTTTTTCTAGAATTTTTAAGGAAAATAAATTTTCTGAAATTTCAGAAGTACACGCCGTGTACTTTCTGAGTACACACCGTGTACTCTTCCTTGGCTCGAAGCCGTTTGCTGGCCGTGTCCAGGACACACACACGGTGTGTAAGGATGAGGTGGAGTCCGGTTAATTCGGAGTACGGAAAATTGAAGTACACACCGTGTACTCAAGAAGTACACGCCATGTAGTTTCTTTTTTTATTAAACGGACTGGGGTCGCGCCTAACCCCCAGTTTTGTCTTCTTCTTTAGTTTTCGTCCGTCCAAGAGCGACCGTATGACCTGATCTTCGACGAGCTCCTACCTCGCCATCCATTCTCCGATTCTATCATGGTCGATTACGTTGGAATTGCAGCGGTGAGTTCTTCCTTCTTCTTCAGCCGTGTTTATTGATTCCTCCTTGTTTTCAAGATATCGTGGGATGAAAGTTTTTTGAGTTTTCTTAGATCTACGTTGTTCTAAGGGGAATCTGTCATCTAGGTTCATGTATATCGATCTCCTAGGATCGAGGTAGGTGGTTTGTGCCTTTCCGTAGAGAGTTGATGAATATTATGTGCAAATTCCACCAATACCCTTGAACGGGGTATTGCGTGATTCCTGTTTTTCCCTTGTTGTTTTTCTTCTTTTCTCGATTTCTTTAGTAGAGGTTATTGCTTGTGAGTAGAGAAATTGTTTTTGTGCTCTGGTTGCTTTTCCATGCTTGTTTTTCTTGTTGGGCGTTTTTCCAGTTGCCATACCTCGTTTTAGGATAGTGGAACTGTCTCATTTGTTTTACTGTTGATCCTTAGTTGATAGCAAAGTAGTTCTTTAGGTTTACTTGGATGATACTCGCGCGCTGAGCATGTTTAGGTATACTCAGGACTATGAGAACCTAGAGTAGTAGACCAAAGGGAGAATTGACTGAAGGGCTTCTCCAGAGTGTCTTTTAATTACGATGCGAGACTATAGGGGAAATTGACATTGAGTGCTTCCCCAGAGAGTCTGTAGATCCACGAATCGGGCCACAGGGGGGATTGACGTTGAGTGCTTCCCCATAGAGCCTTTATCATGATACGAGACTATGGGGGGAATTGACGGTGAGTGCTTCCCCAGAGAGTCTGCTTAATTACGTAGCTGAACCAGAGGGGTGAGACTATGTGTGCCTCCCAGAGGGTTGCTAATACTATAGGTTGAACCATAGGGGTTAGGATGTGAGAGCTAGCCAGAGGGTTACCTGTTTTCTTCTTGTTGCTGAATGCTTACTTGTGTGCTTTACTTGTTAGAACTGTGGATTGTAGCTGCTTGGGATTTCCTGCTTACTGCTTCTTATTTATTTACTGCCATGTATTCATTGACTATTAGGCATAAATCTTTGGGTGACTGCCTACTAGGATTGTATCTCACACCTTGTTTGGGCCATGCTTTTGGCCCCAAGAAGACTATGTTGCTACGGGTATAGACAAGGGAAATCACCCTTCTTCTTCAGGATATTGATTTCACAAGGAGCTGGGGAGCATGGGACCGAGCCGTGGCTCGCGATGTTGAGGAGCTTACTTTGTTTTTCTTTTGCACTTGGTTTCAGTTTCATTTCAGCACGTTGTTCTGTTTTCTTTTTTCCTTAGATACTTGTACCTACTACATCATTTTCATCATAGTTATATATCAACATTGCTTCTGCTATTTGGTTTCTGTTGTTATGCATATTGTTTACTGCTTCTGCTGTTTATTATTGTTTTCTTACCTTGTATAACTTACCGAATGAGGGCATAGTTTACCAAATAACTTACCAAGGCCCTCGCTTCTAGTCGGAAGCCTCTGGCATTGGGGAAACACGCTTGAGGTCATGTGGAGAACCGGGTACGGGGCACCAGTAGAGGGGCTCCGGACTCTGGTCGTTACAGGTTTTCTAGTTTTTATGCTTTTTTTTTGGGTTTTAGTGGTTTGATGGTTCATAAATGATTTTTTAATTTTTTAGGGGTTTAAAGGGTTTTTAAATTTTTTAGTGTTTTTTAGGGTTGTATGGGTTTTAAGGTTTGGGGGGGAGGGTTTGGTTTTTAGGGTTTTTATGGTTTTTAGTTTTTTATTTTTTTTAGATTTGTAGGGGTTTTAAGTGTTTTTAGTTTTTTAATCGTTTCTTAGATTTTTTTAGTTTTTTCGTGTTTTTTACATTTTTTTGATTTTAGGGAATATTTATGATTTTATCATTTTTTTAGGATTTTATGGTTTTGGGATGTTTTAGTGGTTTTAGGATTTTTGAGGTTTTTTAGGGATTTGAGGTTTTTAGGGTTTTTTTTCATTTTAGGTGTTTTAATGTTTTATAGAGTTTTTTAACATTTGTAATGATTAAAGGGTTTTTAGAGATTTTAATGATTTTTTCGGTTTTATGGTTTTTTAGGGTTCTAAATGTTTTTTATATGTTTTTATGGTTTTAAGGTTTTTTAAGGTTTTTAGGGTTTTTAGATTTTTTAGGTTTTTAGGGTTTTCCGTGACTTTCAGGTTTCATGTTTTCATAGGGGTGTTTAGTTTTTAGGGGTTTTTTACATATTTTTGGGATTTTTTTGTGTTTTTTACTATTTTATGGTTTTATGGATCTTTTAATGTTTTTTAGTTTTTTTGGTTTTCAGTATCTTTTCTTTTTTAGGCGTTTTATGTGTTTTTAGGTTTTTAAGGTTTTCTTAGTGTTTTAATGGTTTTTGGGTTTTTAATTCTTATATATCTTTTATGACTTTTATTCTTTTTGGGGTTTTTAGTTTTTTGATTGGTTTTTAGTGTTATTTAGGGTTCTTAGGACTTTTTGGGTTTTTTTGGATTTTTAGGGCATTTTAGGGTTTTTATTGTTTCTAGAGTCTTTTTATTTTTAGGGGTTAATTAGTTGTTGTAGTTTGTAGTTTTTCTTGGTTTTTTATCACTTTTTAGTTTTTAAGGTTTTTATGGGTTTTTATGTTTCTTAGGGTTTTTAGGGTATTTTTTAGGTTTTTAGTGTTTTTTAGTTTTTTTGGGGTTTTAGGTGTTTTTAGGTTTTTATGGTTTTCTTAGGGGTTTTTAGGGTATTTTTTAGGTTTTTAGTGTTTTTTAGTTTTTTTGGGGTTTTAGGTGTTTGTAGGTTTTTATGGTTTTCTTAGGGGTTTTTAGGGGTTTTAGGGTCTTTTACATTTTTAGGGATTTTAGGGTTTGTATATGATTTTTACAGGTTTTTAGGGTCTTCTGGGATTTTATGGATTTTTGGGACTTTAGGGTTTTTTCGACCTTTAGTTTTTTTCTTAGTTTTTATGTTTTTAACGTTTTCAATGCTAATTTAACTTTTTTAGTGATTTAAATGGTTTTTGGTGTTTTTAGTTATTTCTAGGGATTTTATGGGGTTTAGGGGATTTTATAGTTTTTAGAAGTTTTATGGGTTTTAAGGTGTTTTAGGGTTTTTAACATTTTTTAGGAATTACGGTTTTTATGTGTTTTTTGATTTTTATGGCTTTCTTATGGGGTTTTAGGGGGTTTTTATGATTTTTGGTATTTTTAGTGTTTTTTAGAATTTTTATGAATTTTAAGGTTTTTAGGGATTTTGATGGTTTTTTATTATTTTTTGGTTTTTTAGGGACTTTATAGTTTTTAGGGGTTTTAGAATTTTTCATTTTTAGGGGGTTTAAGTGTTTCTAGTTTTTTATTGTTTTATTTTAGTTTTTAGGGGTTTTTACATTTTTTTAGATTTTAAGGATTTTTTACGACTTCTTTGGTGTTTTGGTGTTGTAAGGGTTTTTAAGTTTTTAGGGGTTTTAGGGTATTTACGGGTTTTTTGGGATTTTACGTATTCATCAATATTTTTTGGGGGGTTTTAAGGTTTTTGAGTTTTGTTAACATTTTTTGGGGTTTATAGGGTTTTTAGAGTTTTTAGTGCGTTTTAATGTTTTTATGGGTTTTTAGGGTTTTTAGGGTTTTTGGGTTATTAGTGGTTTCATTGTTTTTTATGTTTTTAGGGGATTTACGTGTTTTTATGGTTTTTATGGTTTTCTTAGGAATTTTATTGGTTTTTATCATTTTTGATTTTTTAAGATATTTTTAAGTCATTTTTAGTATCTTATGGAATTTTAGGATTGGTAGGGATTTTTAGGGGTTTTAGAGGTTTTACATTTTTAATGGTTTCTTAAGGATTTTCATGGTTTTTAGTGGTTATAGGTTTTAAGGTATTTTTAGGGGGGTTTGGGATTTTTTATTGCATTTTTAAGGCTTTTAAAAGTTTTCAGGGTTTTTATGTTTTTTGGGGGTTTAGGGTTTTTTTGAGTTTCTTATTATTTTTACAGGTTTTTATATTTTTTTTATTATTTTTAGGGGTTTAAATGGTTTTTAGAGTTTTTATTGAATTTTTAGAGGTTTTATGGGGTTTTAGGTTTTTTCAATGTTTTTAGGGGATTTTATGGTTTTGATTGGTTTAGTGATTTTAGGGTTTTATCATTTTTATGATTTTATGGGTTTTAAGTGTTTTTAGGTTTTTAGAATTTTCTTTTGGGTTTTCAATGTTTTTAGGGTTTTTATGTTTCTAGTGATTTTTAGTTTTTTTTTGGATTTTTATGGATTTAAGGGTTTTTATGGATTTTTAAGGTTTATGGGTTTAGGGTTTTTATGTTTTTTGGGGGTTTTAGGTGTTTTGTATTTTTTGAGTTTTAAATGTTTTTTTTTCATTTGTAGGGTTTTAAGGGGTTTTAATAGTTTTTTTTTGTAATTATAGAAATTTTATGATGTTTGGAAGTTTTTCCATTTTTGGGATTTTTTTAGAGTTTTAGGGATTTTTAGAGTTTTTAGGGTTTTAACATTTTTAGGGTTTAAGGATTTCTTAGGGTTTTTCTTGGTTTTCAAGATTTTTTTTGTTTTTAGGGATTTTCAAGTATTTTTTATATTTTTTTTGGGGTTTGAGGTTTTTAGGGATTTTCAGGGGTCTTTTTTTTGGGTTTTTGGGATTTTTATGGTTTATTAGGGTTTTTAATGTTTTATTATTTTTAGGGGTTCTAAGTGATTTTATTTTTTTAATCATTTCTTAGTTGTTTTTATGGTTTTAGGGTTTTTATGCCTTTTTGAATTTTTAGGTATTTTCAATGATTTTTAATGTTTTCTATGGTTTTTGAGGGTTTTTAGGATTTTTTAAGGTTTTCATGGTTTTTAGGATTCTTTAGGGTTTTTGAGGTTTTTTTAGTTTTTAGACTTTTTTATAGTTTTTAACATTTTTTGGGATTTAAAGGGTTTTTAGTTTTTTTAGTTATTTTTTGGGGTTTTAAGGGGTTTTATGGGGTTTATGGTTTTTAGGGGTTTTATGGTTATTATGTTGTTTAGGAATATTTAGGGTCTAGAATTTTTAAGGTTTTTAGGAGTTTGAGGTGTTTTTAGTATTTTAAGGTTTTATTAGGAGTTTTATGTGTTTTTAGGGGTTTTTACATTTTTTTTGATTTTTTGGTATTTTTTTTACGAATTTTATGTTTTTAGGGGGTTTTATGTATTTTGAGGGGGTTTATGGTCTTTAGGGGTTTTGGGGGATTTTGAAATATTTTAGATTTTTTGGGGTTTCCTGTGTTTTTAGTTTTTTAATGTTTCCATAGGGGTTCTTATGGTTTTTAAGGTTTTTCAAATTTTGAGGGATTTTTTATGATTTTTATAGTTTTTAAGGGTTGAGGGTTTTTGACAGGTTTTTGGGTTCTTAGAGTTATTTAGGTTCTATGGTATTTTAGAGTTTGTTAAAAAAAATTAGGGTTTTAAAGGTATTTTAGAGTTTTTTTTGGTTTTTTAAGTTTTATGGGTTTTAAGGGTTTTTATGATTTTTAGGGGTTTTATAGTTTTTAGGGTTTTTAGGGTTTTTACTGTTTTTAGGTTTTTTATGGGCTTTAAGTGTTTTTTTGGATTTTTAAGGTTTTCTTAGGGGATTATTGGGGTTTTAAGGTTTTTAATTTTATTTTTGAGTTTTTTGGGATTTTTTAGGATTTTTATTGTTCTTTAGGGTTTTTTACGGATTTTGTGGTTTTTAGGGATTCTTAGTCATTTTAGGGGTTTTAGGGTTTTAATGTTTTTTAGTATTTAAGGGTTTAAAGTGTTATATTTTTTTAACGGTTTCTTGGGATTTTCGGGGTTTTATGGGTTTTATAAGATTTTAGGTAATTTTAGGGTTTTTTGGGTTTTTTGGGTTTTAGGTGTTTTGAGAGATTTGAGGGTTTTAGGGGTTTTATGGTTTTCTTGGGTTTTAGGGATTTTTTTATTTTTAGGGGTTTTATGGGTTTAAAGGGTTTTAATATGTTTTTGTGCCATTTTAGTGTTTTTATGGGTTCTTAGGGGTTTTTTTGGATTCTAGGGATATTTATGATTTTTAGGGTATTTATGGGGTTTTATCATTTTAATGATATTAGGGGTTTTAATTGTTTTTATATTTTCAAGGCTTTCTTAGGGGTTTTTAGGGGTTTATGGTTTTTATGATTTTTACGAATTTTTAGTGCTTTTTCATGATTTTTATGGGTTTTAGGGTTTTTAGTGATTTTTAGGTTTTTGTGTTTTTCTTGTTTCTTAGGGTTTTAAGGTTTTTCTTTTCTTTTTAATGTTTTTATAGGATTAATGTGTTTTTTACATTTTTAGTTGTTTCATGGACTTTATGGGGTTTAAGGGTTTTTAAGGGATTTAGGTTTTTTATGGATTTTGGGCAGTTTTAGGGTTTTTGGGTAGTTTTTAGGGTTTTATGGTTTTTAGGATTTTAAGGGGCTTTAAGTGTTTTATGGGTTTTATGTTTTATTATGGGATATAAAGGTTTTTAGGATTTTATGTATTTTGAGTGATTTTTTATATTTTTTAAGTTTTTTAGGATTTTTATGGATTTTGAGGGATTTTATCATTTTTATGTTTTTGGGGGGTTTTAACTGTTTGTAGGTTTTTATGTTTTAATTAGTGATTTTTAGTGTTTTTATGGTATTTTTTGTTTTTAGGTATTATTATGGATTTTTAGTATATTTACGGGTTTTGGGGTTTTTAGAGATATTTAGGGGTTTTTAGGTTTTTAGGTTTTTTGTGGGTATTTATAGTTTTTTAACATTTTTAGGGGTTTAAATGTTTTTTAGAGTTTTAGTGGGTTTTCAGGGGTTTTATCTTTTTTAAGGTTTTAGTGGTTTTATGGTTTTTATGATTTTATGGTCTTTAGGTGTTTTAATGGTTTTAGGTTAATAGGGAAAGGAAGGATCAGGGATAGGCTATTCCCGACCCCCCCCCCAAAATATTATTAGAAAAGAGACATAGCTGACAAGGGAGGGGAAAGGTCAATCAACCCACACCCAAAAAACCAGGACACTCCCAAAAAACCCAAAAGTCCCAAAAAAACCAAAAGACACATAAAACTGGAAAAGGCAGAACATCAGAAGAATCTCCAACAACATCTCCCATCTAAAAAGCAACCAACCTCAAACAACATAATTTTCATTATACCTCGTCTCCTTTCCAAGCATATCCACCACCAGTATCACAGAACCACCAACGTCAAAATCATAAGTCTCACCTTCTCCACCTCACAGCAAAGCAACAACCATCACTAATTACCAACATCTTTCATCACATCCCAGCCAAACACTTTCCGTCACCCAATAACATAGATTCCATGAACCATAACCTCTTATCCTGTCAGCTTTCAGCATTTCACACTTAGTAGAACGTCCAAGAACACATCCGCAACACCCAAAGGCAAGAAAACATCCAAAATCACTCAATATAACCAATATCCAGCACCCACAACGATTCAAAACCACACTAACACCACAACCATCGACCTCTACATCATATTGCCTCAAATCGAGCACCAGCAACGACTCACAACCAAACCAGCCTCAACACAGAAGACCATAGTCCAACAAAGCTACTAGAACGCAACACAACTTGACCTGAACTTCATCAACAACATCAACCAAAGAAATAACTAAGGAACCAAAGACACAAACCTGCATATTCACTCTCTGCATCCACTGGAACCTTTCAAGAAGCAATGAGAGCCAAAAAAACCCCTCCCATAATCAGATCTAGAAACATGGATACAAGAATGGAAACAATCACGTCTCTACCAAGGCGTTGTAGAGCCTGTTCCACCCACCTTTCACTACCGTGAATCTAGAGAGGCCAGCACATCCCTCCCGATCCTGGAACCAACCGCTTCATTAGTGACTGAGATGGCCCCAATCAACGCCGCCAGACCAACTCGTCGCACCATCTACAAGAACATATGCGCCAAACACCGAGAGAGATGAACTGCATCATCCTCCAAGCCACCTCTTAGAGAAGAATAATCCACTGAAGAAGCTGGGAGATCCCTGCCGTCAGGAAACCGAAGGAGGTTGCCGAATCCTATCGCCATCGAGATCGCCCCACAAAAAACATAATGGACAAGGATTTGCAAAGCCATAAACTCTAGGGTTTTTATTTTTTTTTCATTTTTAATGATCTTAGAGATTTTTTGTAGGATTTTTATGGTTTTTATATTTTTAAGGATTTTGAGGGTATTAGGAGTTTTCCAGGTTTTAGAGTTTTTAGTGTTTTTTAGGTTTTTATGAGTTTTAAGTACTCTTGGTATTTAATGTTTTCTTAGTGTTTTTTTGGGTTTTTTTGGGTTTTTACATTTTTAGGGATTTTTTTCTGATTTTTTTTGTATTTTTATGTGTTTTTTGGGTTTTTATGTTTTTGAGGGGTTTTAGATTTTTTTAGGGATTTCAGGGGTTTAATGATTTTTCTTGGTTTTTATGATTTTTTTGAGTTTTTTGGGTTTTAATGGTTTTTTATATCTTTTTATCAATTTTAGGGTTTTGAAGGGTTTTTAGCGTTTATAGTGATTTTTAGTGGTTTTATAGGTTTTAAGGAAATTTAATTATTTTTTGGGTTTTTAAATTTTTTAGGGTTTTTAAGTTTTTTTGTTTTTAGGTTTTTAATTTTTTTCTTATGTTTTTCAAGGTTTTCAACATTTTTTATGTTTTTTGGAATTTTTATGGATTTTTTGGATTTTTTTTGTTTTTAAGGGTTTTCTATATTTTTAAGGGTTTTAGGGTTTTTATGAGTTTTTTGATGTTTTTTGGTTTTATTCTTTTTTATCTTCTTAGGGTTTTTAGGTTTTTTAGAGTTTTTAATGTTTTTAGGGGTTTAAAGGCTTCATATATTATTTAGAGGGTTTTTAAGTTTTTTTTGTGTTTTCAAGGTTTTATGGGGTTTTATTGTTTTTGGGAATTTGTAGGTTTTATGATGTCTTTTAGAGTTTGTTTTATTTTTTAGGTTTTAAGAGGTTTTATGTGTTTTTATTTTTTTAAGTTTTTCTAAGGGTTTTAATTATTTTTACTTTTTTAATGTTATTATAACAATTTAGTAGTTTTTTAGAATTTTTATAGTTTATATGTTTTTTTGGGATTTGAGGGGTTTTAAGTTTTTTAATGTTTTTAGGGTTTTTTGAGTTTTAAATGTATTTTGGTTTTTAAGGTTTTCATATGGGTTTTATGAGGTTTTAGGTTTTTTATGTTTTTTAGTGAATTTTAGGATCTTTTAGGATTTTATGGGATTTTAGGGATTTTAGGGATTTTTTGGGATTTTTATATTTTAAGGGTTTTATGTTTTTTTGGGTTTTAGGGCAGTTTTTTTGAGTTTTTTTTGTTTTAAGTATATTTAGATTTCTAATCATTTGTATGGGTTTAAAGGGTTTTAATGTTTTTAGTGGATTTTATAGATTTTATGGGTATTAATGGTTTATGGGTTTTTATGGTTATAGGGATTTTAGGAATTTTTAGTTTTTTTTGGGTTTTTAGACTTTTTAATTTTTTTAGGGGTTTTAGGTGTTTCAGATTTTTAATATTATCTTCAGAGTTTTTAGAGTTTTAAGAGGTTTTTACATTTTTAGGTATCTTTAGGGATTTTTTAGGATTTTTATGTTTTTCGGGATTTTTAGGGTTTTAGGGGTTTTATTGGTTTTTAGGGTTTTTAGTGATTTTAAGGGTTTTTATGGGTTTTAAGAGCTTTTAGGTTTTTATGGTTTAAAAAATTAGTTTATTAGGGAGGTTTACATTTTTATATATTTTTATGTTTTTTTATGTTTTTTATGGTTTCTAGGGTTTTTTAGGGGTTTTAGAATTTTTAGGGGTTTTTAGGGGTTTTTTTTCATTTTTTCCTTTTAGGGGTTTTTTTAGTTTTTAGGCCTTTTATATTTTTAATGTTTTTACCATTTTTAGGAATTTAATGTATTTTAATATCTTTCATGGTTTTTATGGTTTTATTGATTTTAATGAGTTTTAGGGGGTTTTATGGATTTTAGGGGTTTTTAGATTATTTTGGTTTTTAGAGTTCTTAGGGTTTTTATCATTTTTATGATTTTAGGGGTTTTAATTATATTTATGTTTTTAAGGTTTTCATTGGATTTTTCACATTTTTATGGTTCTTTATGTTTTTAGGTATTTTAGGTAGTTTGTTTTTTTATTTTTATGGTTTTTAATGTTTTTAGGTATTTGGGGGTTTTTATGGTTTTTAGAGGTTTATAGTTCCTTTTTATTTTTTAGGGGTTTACGTTTTTTTAATATTTAATGTTTTTATGGTTTTGAGACTGTTTTTAACATTTTTATGAGTTTAAAGGGTTTTTATATTTTTAGTGATTTTTTTGTTTTTCATGGGTTTTTAATGTTTTTAGTGGGTTTTATGGGTTTTAGGGGGTTTTAGTGTCTTCATGGGGTTTTTTTTTCATTTTTTGGTTTTTAGGGGTTTTAATTGTTTTTTGGTTTTTATTTTTTTTCTTAGGGATTTTTATATTTTTATGGATTTTAGGGCCTTTTAAGATTTATATGGTTTTAATTTTTTTTAGGTTTTTGGATGGTTATTGGGTTTTTAGGGGTTTTTATGTTTTTATGGTTTTCTTAGGGGTTTTCAGGGGTTTTAGGTTTTTTTATGTTTTGAGGGATTTTTGGGATTTGTTTTTGGATTTTTGGGTTTTATGTTTTTTTAGGATTTTGGGGGTTTTATGTTTTTTTGGGTTTTAATGTGTCATGATTTTTTTGTTTTTGTTTTTTTATTTTTTATGGTTTTTAAGGTTTTTTTAGTGTTTCATATATTTATAGGAATTTAGAGGGTTTTTGGAGTTTTTAGTGGGTTTTTTGGGTTTTTTGGGATTTTAGGGATTTTTATGGATTTTAGGGATTTTATGGTTTTTAGAGGTTTTATGTTTTTGTAGAATATTTTAAGGTTTTTGGCATTTTTCAGGTTTTTTATGGGTTTTATGTGTTTTTAGTTTTTTAAGGTTTTCATTTTGGTTTTTATGGTTTTTATGGTTTTTTATGGTTTTGTAAGGATTTTTTTAGATTTTTATGGTTTTTAGGAGTTTTAGGGATATTTGGGGGTTTTATGGGGTTTTAGAGTTTTAGGGTTTTAGGGTTTTTAGCGGTTCTAATGTTTTTAGGGGTTTTAGGTGTTTTTAGGCTTATAAGGTTTTCTTTGTGGTTTTTAAGGGTATTTACGGTTTTTAGTGTATTTTATTTTTTTAGTTATTTTTAAGGATTTTTTTTAGATTTTTTTTGGTTTTTCGGTGGTTTTGGGTTTTTAGGGTTGTTTAAGGTTTTATTTTTTTGTGGTGTTTAAATTTTTTTATTTTTTAGAGTTTTAAAGGTTTTTAGAGTTTTTTTATTTGTTTAGGGTTTTAAGGGGTTTTTAGTTTTTTTAGTGGGTTTTTTGGGTTTATGGGGTTTTATCATTTTTATGGTTTTTATGAGTTTTTATGGTTTTTAGGGGTTTTATTGTTTTTTAGGATTTTTATCATTTTTAGAGGTTTTTAGTTTTTATAGTTTTTTATGGTTTTCGTAAGGATTTTCAAGGTCTTTTGGGTTTTTATGCTTCTTTTTTATTTTTTAGATTTTATGAAATATTATGTTTTTTATGTTTTTTTAGGAATTTTGAACGTTTTTATGTTTTTTAGGGTTTTTTCGGTTTTTTAATGATTTTAAACTGTTTTATGGGTCTAAAGGGTTTTAATAGTTTTAATGGGGTTTTAGGATTTTCATGGTTTTTATGGTTTTTAAATGATATTATAGGTTTTTATGGTTTGTAGGGTTTTAGGGTTTTTCATAGACTTTAGGATATTTAAATCTTTTTAGGTTTTTGAGGGCTCTTTGGTGTTTTAAGATTTTTTAGGTTTTCTTAATAATTTTTATGCTTTTTGGGGTTTTTTATTTTTTAGGTATTTTTAATGTTTTTACTATTTTTATGGGTTTTTAGGGTTTTTAGGGAGTTTGATGGTTTTGTGGTTTTTTAGATTTTTTTTTGGATTTTAGTGTTTTTGGGATTTCTTAGGGTTTTAATTATTTTTCGGATTTGAATGCTTTCTTAGGGGTTTAAAGGGTATTTATAGGTTTAAATTTTAACTTATTTTCAGATCTTTTTACAATTTTTATGGTTTTATGTTATTAAAGTTTTGTGGGGTTTGTGGGTTTTAGGGTTAATAGGGATTTTATGATTTTTTGGGGTATGTAGGGTTTTTTGTGAGTTTTTAAGGTTTTTACAGTTTTTTGAGTAATTTTTATTTTAGAAGATTAATGGGTTTTTAAAATTTTTAGTGATTTTTAGGGTTTTTTGTTTTTTTATGTTTTTATGGGTATTTATGGTTTTTAGGGTTTTTAGTGGTTTATGGTTTTTTTATGTTTTTAGCATTTTTTAGGTTTTTGGGGGTTTTAGTTTTTTAGGTTTTTATGTTTTCTTAGGAGTTTTTAGGGTTTTTAATGATACATTCTTTTTTAGGTATTTTTATGGTTTTTTAGGATTCTTATTGTTCTTAAGGATTTTTATAGGTTTTTAGGGTTTTTTTGGGTATTTTGGTTTTTTGGGTCTTTAGGGTTTTCTCTGAGTTTGTAGGGATTTTATAGTTTTTTGAGTTTTTAGCTATTTTAGGTGTTTAAAAGTTTTTTTAGGTTTTTAGGGATTTTTTGGATTTTTATGGGTTTTTAATGTGGGTTTTGGGTTTTTATCATCTTTAGGAGTTTTTAAGATTTTAGGATATTTTAGGGGTTTTTTTAATTTTTTATTTTTCTAGTGGTTTTATGTGTTTTTAGGTTTTTATGGGTTTCTTAGGTTGTTTATGGGTTTTAATGGATTTTTTGGGATTATTAGTATTTTAATGTGGTTTTAGGGTTTTTAGGGATTTTGTTTCTTTTTCGGGGTTTTAGCATTTTTTAGGTTTAGGGGATTCAAAGCGTTTTTAGGTATTTAATATTTTCTTATTGTTTTTCATAGATTTTAGGGGGTTTTTTGTTTTTAGGTAATTTGGGGTTTTTTTATCATTTTTATGGTTTTTAGTGTTTTTTGAATATTTTAGGGTTTTAGGGTTTTACAATGTTTTTAGGATTTTTATGGGTTTTTATGTTTTTTTTGTTTTTTATGGTTTTATGGATTTCAATTTTTAATATATTTATAGAGTTTAAAAGGGTTTTTATATTTTTAATGTAATTTTTATGAGTGTATGGGTTTTTGGGGTTTTAAAGGTTTTTAGGGGGTTTTATAGTTTTTAGGATTTCTTTGGTCTTTGAAGGTTTTTAACATTATTAGGTTTTTATAGGTTTTAAGTGTTTTTTGGTTTTTAAGGTTTTCTTAGGGGTTTCTTTGGGTTTTCATAGTTTTTATAATTTTAGGTATTTTTATCCCTTTTTAGGATTTTGAGGCATTTTTTTATTTTATGTATTTTGAGGGATTTAGGGTTTTAGGGTTTTTATGGTTTTTTGGGCAGAAGAGGTGTAAGGCTAGGCTATTCCCGACCCCCTCAAAATTTATTATAAAAAATAAAGATGCAGAAAACAAGGGAGGGGAGGGGTCAATGAACCCACACCCAAAAACCCTTTACAACCCAAGATGCAAAAGACCCCAAAAAAAGTAAAATGAAAAAAGAAAAAACACAAAAGAGAAAGAAGTCAGTCAACGTCGCCAGCAAAATCAAAAGCATAAGTAGATCCAAGAGGTTCACTTGCTACTCCAAAACCGAAGGCCGCATCATGACCATATGGATCCCCATCAGCACCATACCAAAAGGAAGCATCCGAGTCCACCGTCTCCCATTCAGATGACTCATACTGCTTGAGGAAGTCAGTACAATACCTCCTGAGTCGCTTCTTCTCCAGCTTCCTATCCGCTCGATCCTTGGCAAGAGCATCCTTCACATCTTTGGAAGCATACAAGGAGGCCCTTGTTGGAATTGGTTTTGGAAGGGATGTATAGTCTCTCCTTTCCCTCCTCTTGGTAGGGAAGCACTCCCCCTCCTCTTGCTGTGAAGGACATCATCAACACTCACCACCTTGGGGATCCCCTCTTTACTGGAATCAACAGCCGTAGTCTCAGAACCTCCTCTTGGATTCAAGTCAGGATGAACTGATCCATCCATCAAGGTCATCCTCCTCTAATTCTTGGGCGTGTTCGCATCAATGAAGTCATAATGGTCCCCAAAGAAAAAATCAAATTTAACATCCTCATCAATGTTATCGCAGTCAAAAATAACCTTCAGTTTCGGCTGCTGTAGACTCTCACATCAGTGTTGCTCAGGGGGGATTTCGGAACCATCCAGCACAATCATCTCAGCGAGTTCCACACAGGGAGGTAGATTTTCAAAGACCACAAGCTCTATTCCCAAACTCTGTTTGCAGCACAGTCTGCAAAGCAGTAGAAGAGGCCGCATCACGCAGCTCCTGTTCCAACAAATGAACAGGTGGGGTGGCCTTGGCACCACCTAAATCATCACCCGAGGTATTTAATGCCATCTCTTCTAAGTGGATGTAAGAGACCTACCGCTCCTCCTCATCCTGAGCATCATCCAGTGACTCCAAACACTCCCCCTCCTCTGGATCAAGCACTACAAATGGATTTGAAGTGAGAACCGGGTCCTGTTCTAACTCCTGACCATTTGCCTCGGTAGAATTATCATTCTTCAGAAACCCTTCCATCCTCATCCCCTCTGCACCTAGACTGGTAAATTCACCACACACCCCACTCGGAACTGTCTGCGAGCAGCCATCGGCAACCCTATCTTTCTCAGAAACCACCTCCACCACCCTACTGGACGAAGGGGTAGCACCTGCCCATCCTAAATCAGCCTTAAACCTATTGAAACAATCCTTTACCAATACCCTTGGGTGAAGCTCCCCCTCAATGTTATGGTTTTTGGGATTTAGGGTTTTTTGAGTTTTTACTGATTTTTGTTATTTTATAGTGTTTCTAAAAATTTTAGGGGTTTAAGGAGTTTATAGTGTTTATAGTGTTTATAGTGTTTTTTATAGATTTATGGGGTTTATGGTTTTTAAGGGTTTTAGTGGTTCTATGGTTTTTAGTGGTTTTTTGGGTTTTTAGGGTCTTTTAGGGTATTTAGCATTTTTTCTATTTTATGGAGTTTTTAGTGTTTTTAGGTTTTTAAGGTTTTCTCAGAGGTTTTATAGTTTTTAGTGGTTTTTAAAATTTTGAGGGATTTTTAGGTCTTTTTAAAATTCCTTTTATTTTTTCGGGGTTTTACTGATTTTGAGGGTTTGTATTAGTTTTTAGTGTTTTAATGGTTTTTAGGGTTTTTAGCATTTTTAGGTTTTTGGGGTCTTTAAGTGTTTTTAGGTTGTCAAAATTTTCTAAGGATTTTTCTCTATTTTTTGGGTTTTTCACATTTTTAGGTATTTTTAGGGCATTTTTTTTTGTATTTTTATGGTTTTTAGGGTTTTTAGGGATTTTGTGGTGTTTATGGTTTTTTTGGTTTTGTAGGTTTTTTTCTATGTTTTTTGTTTTAATGTTTTTAGTGTTTTTAATGTTTTTAGTTGTTTAAAGGGTTTTTAGAGTTTTTATTGTTTATAGCGGTTTTATTAGGGTTTAGGGTTTTGTTATGGTTTTTAGGGGTTTTAGGGTTTTTAGGGATTTCAGTGTTTTTAGCGTTTTTGGTTTTAAGGGGTTTTCTGTGTTTTTATGTTTTCAAGGATTTCATATGGTTTTTATAGGTTTTTGTAATTTATTATGTTTTTATATATTTTTAGGTATTCTTAGGATTTTTATGGTGTTTAGGTTTTTAAGGATTTTGATGGTTTTTAGTGATTTGCAGGGATTTTAGGGTTTTATGGTTTTTTTGGTTGTTAAGGTTTTTTGAGTTTTTTAGGGTTTTTAATGTTTTTAGAGGTTTTTCAAAAATATAGGGGTTTAAATGGTTTTTTATAGTTAGTAGTTATCTTTAGGGTTTTTAGGGTTTTTATTAGTTTTTAGTGTCTTTTAAGGTTTTTAGAGTTTTTATGGTCTTTAGAGTTTTTAGGGTCTTCTAAGGTTTTTAATGTTTTCTAGTTTTGTAGAGGCTTTAACTATTTTTAGGTTTTTAATGTTTTGTTAGGTTTTTCTAGTGTTTTTAGGGGTTTTTACATTTCTATGTATTTTTGGGCTTTTTTGGATCTTTATGGGTTTTTAGGGTTTCAGGGGCTTTATAGGTCTTTAGGGTTTTAATCAATTTTGTAGGTTTTTAGGGGTTTTTAGATTTTTTAGGTTTTTAAGGTTTTATTGGGGTTTCTTATGGTATTTGGTTTTTTTATATATTTTTTGGATTATTTATAATTTTTATGGTTTTTTGGGTTTTTTGTATTTTTAGAGTTTAGGGGGTTTTACGGTTCTTAAGGTTTTTAGCGTTTTTAAATTTTTAAATTTTTAAAGGGTTTTTAGAGTTTTTAGTATGTTTTTTTGGTTTATATTGGGAATTAGGGGTTTTATGGTTTTGGGGGGTATTTATGATTTTGGGGTTTTATGATATTTTAGAGTTCTAGCATAATTTAGGTTTTTAGGGGTCTCAAGTGTTTTTAGGTAATTTAGAGTTTTTATCATTTTTAGTGTTTAAAGGGTTTTTATAGATTTTAGTGGATTTATTGGGTTATAAGGGTTTGTATGGTTTTAATGAGGGTTTTTATAGTTTTTAGGGTTTCTTTGGGGTTTTAAGGGTATTTAGTGTTTTAATATTTTTTAGGTTTATTAGGGATTTTAAGGTTTTTTAGATTTTTAAGGTTTTCTTAGGGTTTTTCAATGTTTTTAGGATTTTTACATTCTTAATGATTTTTAGGATTTTTATGGGTTTTTAGGGATTTTGTTGTTTTTTAGGGTTTTTACGATTTTATGGTTTTAAGGGGGCTTGTGGGTTTATTTTGAATTTTTTAGTGTCTTATAGGTTTTTTAGAGTTTTTTAATGTTTTTAGGTGTTTACAGGGCTTTTATTGTTTTTAGTGGTTTTAGTATTTTTTTTGGTTTTTAGGGTTATTTCAAATTTTAGGGGTTTTTTAGTTTTCAGGGTCTGTTTGGGCTTTTAGGGACTTTTAGGGATTTTAGATATTTTTTGGATTTTGGGGGGGGGGTTAATAATTTTAGTTTTTTAAGTTTTTCTTAATATTTTTCATGGTTTTTTACATTTTTAGGGATTTTTAGGGAATTTGTTGGATTTTTATGGGTTTTAGCTGTTTCAAGGATTTTGTGGGTTTTTAGGATTTTAGGGGTTTTATTTTTTTTGGTATTTTATGTGTTTTAAGTGTTTTTATGTTATTACAGTCTTATATGTGTTTTCAGGGATTTCAGGGTTTTTTACATTTTTATGGATTTTTTGGGAAATTTAGGATTTTTATTTTTATTAGTTTTTAGGGATTTTGATGGTTTTCTGGTTATTATTGTTATTAGGGGTTTTATATTTTTTTTTTGTATTTTAGGGGTTTTTAGTTTTTAAGTGGTTTTTATGGTTTATTAGAGTTTTTGAATGTTTTTAGTGGTTTCATGGGTTTTTAGGATTTTTAGTGTTATTTTAGGTTTTTATGGGTTTCTAATATTTTTTATGTTTTTTAAGGTTTTTTATGGTTCTTAGGTTTTTATGGATTTTCATGTTTTTTGGGGTTTTTAGCATTTTTTATGTTTCTAGTGGTTTTAATTGTTTTAAGGTTTTTATGGCTTTCTTAGGGTTTTTCACATTTTTTTGTTTTTTTATTTTTTAGGGATTTTTAGGACTTTTTTTTGTTTTTTTGGTTTTTAGGGACTTTGAGGGTTTTTAGGGTTTTTAAGGCCATTAGGGTTCTTATAATTTTTAGGTTTTTATGGGTTTTAAAATTTTTTAGTTTTTAAGTCCATCTAATGTTTTTCAATGTTTTTATGGGACTTTACATTTTCAGGGTTTTTTAGTTTTTTTAGTATTTTTATGGGTTATTGGGGTTTTTAGGGATTTTGAGGGATATAGAGTTTTTTTAGAATTTTTAGGGTTTTTAGGGTTTTCAACATTTTTCTTAGGTGTTTTAATAGTTTTTATGTTTTTATGGTTTTCAGAAGGTTTTAAAGGCCTTTTGGGTGTTATTATGATTTTATTAATTTTTATGGATTTTGAGGATTTTTATGGGGTTTTTTGTGTTTTTAGTGTTTTTGGAGGTTTTAGGGTTTGTTTCGGCCTGAGGTGATGTGTTTTTTGGGAAATAAAAAATGGTCTAAAGGGTGACAGGAATTTTTTTGTTATTATAGACACTTTCACATCGCCATTTTTGTTTTGGCCTGATCTACATCATTATCCTTTTGGGGGAATTAGATTGACCCCAGGGGGATAGGGAAATTTATCCCTTTTTTCATTATGAAGGGAGTGCCGGAGTCAAATGGTCCCAGAATGTGATTATAGGGGGTTAAGTATTTATTAAATATATCCTCCTAGGATATGAATTCCTTGGATGGTCTCTAATAGGATTATTTGTGGATCCAGAAACACCTAACGACACTAGTGTCCATAATTTATGAAACTTCTTTCCAAAGGTAGGTGCTCGTAAGATAAGACAACAAAACTTAAGGAATGCATTAGTCGAGTGGATGGGAGGTCAGGCTCATGAAATCCTTTTGGGGGGAATTACTGCCTATTTTAGGACTCTCTTATATATTTAACTCATGTTCATATGTTAGTGAATACTCCGTTCATTCTCAAAGAGTGTATCCACAAGATACCCTTGGGTTGTAGGATCATCATGGATATACATGGATTTGATTCTACATAGGCAATAATTTCTTAATCCATGCAATAAAGAGCTCTGGATTTTATCATCATCCAGGAGAGACATAAGGTGGTTTGATGTTGTGGTCAGACCCATAATATGGTATTCCTACATATCCTCGGGAGAGGAATCAGAGCCCACATAGTTCGATTATCGGGATATACCCATGGGAGGAAGACCTTTTGAATTTGGGGAAACATTATTTTTATCGGGACTGACTTCTTAGGATAACGTCCCTTGAGATTGGTCCTTGGAAGGGCATCTTACGTATCCAAATTATGGTGGGAATTAGAGTTATCATAGTTTATTTAGCTTGGGGATTAAACCTGGGAGGAGGTCCATTTTTTAGGGGCATAATTGGGTGAACCTTTTGGGAGGGCACCCCTTTAAGCTCGATCATTCAAGATGGTATCATACCTATCCTATTTGGAACAAGAATCAGAGTTCTCATAATTCATTTATGGGGTTTTCCAATGTTGTCTCATCACAGAACTCTAAGACCACATGAGCCATGATCAGTGTGAGAAACAAAAAGATGTGAAATATTCAACAAGGGACTATATTATCCTCTCCGAGGATATAAAAGGAGGACTACAACGGTGGAAGAGTCCATGGCTATAATCCTAGTGGTAGAGGGAAAGGGGATCTCTAAGCATGTGTTCTTCACCCGTATTGATATCCATGATTGTCACATCTTGGTGATTTGTCCCAGCACATCCTGAGTTGAGGCGAAGAGTGTGAAGAGTGATAGTTCTCGCAAAAGTCTATGGTCTTACCTTAGGGGAGTGCCCTTTTTCAGGTTCTGGGAAAGGGGAAGAGAATCATCCCTAGTCAAAGGGGAAGGAAAGAGTGGCCTTTTTGCATGTGACTAGAACTCATTGAAGGGAAAGGTCACCGGTTACCCCTAAACTTGAGAACAGGGAGGTTCACGTTGGCATCCTGAAGATAGTCCTTGAGTCACCTTGGGAATGTAGACTTAGATACATTATGAGGTTCCAAACCTTTATGGGAATAACCTTTGTCTCTCCGCTAACCTTAGGTATGTAGATTCATAAAGGCACACTTGTGTGCCAGATGATCTGATCAAACGGGTCTAGTGGCTTTGGAGGAGGCTTGAGCCAGATGTTGGTGGACTAGTTCATAGAAGAGCAATAAAGGTATGGATGGTGATAGAGGATCATGATTGGGGAAAGAGGGAAGGACACCTGAATTCAACCCATTCCATGTACTATTTTCTCATAAGGGATGTGGCAACCCCGTATAGCATAATGCTATGCGGGTAGAGGGTTCGTCTGCGTACCGAAGTAGTACGTGGATATGGTTTTGGAGCACCATGTACCATAATGGTACATGGTCTTGGATGTGATCCACCACACTGATCTAGGTTCCATTTGTGTACTGATGAAGTATGCGAGGCAGGATTTGATCCGCATAGTGATGCGCTATACTGAGCACCGAATTGAAGAAGGGTCCTAGAGCCTGTGGTTCGCGGGGAATTCATTCGTGATAAATTTATGATTTATGATGGTTCCAATTAGATTCATGGTTCACCAATTATTATTAAGTTACTTATTTTTATGGTTTGCAGTTGGTTATAATTGAGGAAAATTGATTCATGGTTCACACTTCATTAATGATTCAAAACTAAAGTCAGAATCCTCTCTGAATTGGAATTCATTCATCCAGCCTCTAGGGTCTCCATGCTCTCTTCCACCCATCTCCTTAATTATTTTTCAATTTCTTTTATGCTGATTTTATAGAGAGTTGGGGAAATCATATCTATGGGCATGTGGCACCATTTGCAGAAGCCTCTGAAGATATATCTCAACCTGTAGAGGACTCGGTCAATCGGTCTTTATGGAGGCTTTGGTACGCGAGATGTGGTTCACAGAACCCTTCCATCATGCTTCATTCGCAAACTACTTAATTTATGGGATGGTATACATATGAAATTTCTATGCTTGATTTCACCAATGACGCAGTTCACGGTGTCTTGGGTTTTCTGTCCATCACCCCATGGGCTAGTGCCTCATAGGTTCTTCTGTGTACAAATGGTTCACGGTTCATGTGCCCCAAAAAAATTTATCGATGATGGTATGTGATGCACTAAAAACTCTTTCAAAATTGTATTTCGTCAAGTTTTTCTCAAATTTTCATTTCAATTTTCAACAATTTTTATTATTGGACCTATAGAAATGTATTAATATTTCTGTAAAGTTCTTGTGGGAGTATTTACATCCCTTGGAGAAGTTTGTATGACCCTAAAAATTCTCCCATTGGAATGGGGTCTGATTGGAATGAAGAGAAGGCTATTCCGATGTAGAAGCGAACCAAAACTGAAGTGGTTTGTGGTAGAACAGGTAGGTCTGGTAAGAGGGGACCAAGACTATTTATTGGGGCCCATGTCATTTTCCTTTTACCATTTCTCACAGTGAAATGTGATCTTGACCTTTCCTCGGCTTCCTTTTCATCTACGTATCAACTCCCTTACAAAATCTATATTCACGAACTACTCCATAGGTTCTGTAAACTAAAATATTCACAATTTCTTCTTCCCAAGAAAAAAATTTTGTGTTCATAAACTACATCATGGAATTTAGAACTTATGTTCAGACCACTGTATAGGAGAATGATACATTATTTTCATGTTCCGACACCGAACATTAAATCGGCGAACTGAACATTAAACATTGTTAAACTAGACTAAAAATTTCAATCGGAAAACATTGAACATCTTCATAGTGAGGCCTCGGTTCGTAGTTTCTTCAATTTTCGAACCACTTAGTTTACTTAATGATGATCTGTGTGCCATTACATCATGATCCAACCACATAATGAGGCCATACATGGGAAATGGCTTCTGCGTACCGACAAAGTACATAGGTAATGGCTTCTACATACCATTTTCTAGAGTAGTATGCGGATCCCAATGCATGCCTTATTTTTATGTCCCTTGACCATTTTTGTGACTCTTATGAATTAATTTTATCATTAGAATAAATGTTTTTGGCCTTTTTGATCTTTCTATTCAGACTGTAATGGATCTTCCATAGACCACTATCGATGTCGTCACTCCTACCGAGGCTACTGCTACTGCCCCTCTTTCTTCTATTGATGAAATATTGAAGAAACTAGTGAACTCTGTTGATGAAAAAGTCCTTATTGACCCACTACATCAATATCTATAAAATCTACTTAGAATGAGTCAAAGGGAGTATCTAGCTTCAGAGAGGCTTCCAACTTATGGGTTTGGTCTTCTGTCTGATACGTTTATTTCAACACCAAATCAAGATGATCAACATGTTTCCTAGATAAATTACTCCTCAATACCAAAGGCCTTGATCTCATCCCGAGGATGATACTTCTAGAGAGATATCATCACTGGGTCCCTGCTAAGCTACACACCTCAAAGCTTAGGGGAGGTGCAATAGAAGCCAGAAAATATGACCCATTGTTATCAAAGCATTGTGTGGAATGCCACAATGAACGAACAACAGGGTTGGTCATCCAAGTGGGATATTTTCCTTGGTTGTTCATTTAGCTTATACTGAGGGTGGAATTTCTAGGTTTTCCAACGTTGAAAAGAATTTCAGACTAAGTTTTATGCTACGAGACTATACGAGGTATCCCGGGTATCTCATACATACACTCATCAGCCCAATTCCCTTATTGCACAGCTCTTGTGTAGGTGGATCCCAGACACAAATACTTTTAATTTAATCCATGGGAACGTTGTCATTAGTATTTGGGAAATCCATATAATTTTAGGAGTCCCTATTATCTAGGAAATTTATAATGAATTCCAACCTCCTTTCTCTGCTTGGGACTATGAAGAGAGTACTCCTTCTTTTCCCAAGAAATTCATTATTTTAGAGAAGACACTTTTTAAGGAAGTCGATCCCTATTTGAAGCATGGAATTCCTTTCATTGGGTGGTTTGGTGCCTTTGCTATGAAAAATTGTGTTAATACCCATCCGTGTAGACCTATGTCCTATCCTACCAAGACAACTCAGATATGAGTGGGTACCTATTGGACACCCTTGGAGGAGGGGAAATTTCATGAATGGGGATGGGGGCTCATTCCTGATGTTGACCAATTATTTTGACTAGTAGCCTTATTGGACATGTTTTTGAGTGGGTGGATCTTAACAGTACAAGAAGCTGGTGGTGTGAGAGTCTCAACATTCATCATGGATGCTCAACCAGTCACTGGTAGATGCATCGATCTAGTTTTTCCCGAACTGGACATGATTTATCACTTTTTTGGGATGAATTAACGAAGGAGGCCACCTTACCAGAAGATTGGGCCCTTCAAAATCCTTTGGGGATGGATAAGACTTCACATAAGAGGTTATACCTTTATCAATTTCTTTATAATTATATATTCTATCCTCCGACCATATCTTCAGAGTACCATTGTGGTTATGCGAATGGCTCAGGCCTTGCAAGATAAGCTAGAGAAGTAGAATGAAAAGAATGAGAAAGACTTAATGGCACTTCTCAACATCCATGAATGTTTTTCTTATCATACATATGATTCCATTGCTGGTAGTATTGTGAATAATTCATCTGAAAACTTTTTTAACCAAGGATACTTTTTTCTTTGAGATAAGATGTATTTGTTACCCGCATTAGAGGGGAGTTTATCTGTGATGGGTATGAACCTTGCAGATTCAGTCATCAATTTAATTCTGTCCAGAATTTGTGTTCTCCCACTATCAATAGTTCATTTAAAGAGAAATATTTGATGATAGCACATCAAGTATGGATGATTTTTACCAGGGAGGACACCCAATATAAGGTTATACTTCCAAATTCTAGGTATTTCGTACCCTTCCTCACCAGAAGCTATGCCGAGGGCAGGGTTAAATCATATCAAATTGGCCAATTAGATAATTTGGTTCCTATTGTAACAACTTCTAGGGAATCCAAGGATAAGGGGAAGAATAATAAAAAGGAATTTTTCAGGAACTCTTGGCTAGGAAAAGTCCTTTAAATGCCTCTCGACTCTCCCCCAAGGAAGGTCTTGGAAGATGTAGTTGTGACTTCCCGGGTGGCCGAATGAGCTTCCAAAGCTACTGTTAGGATTCAACCATCCATCCCACCCGAGGATTATTTTCCAGTGGCCT
This sequence comes from Viscum album, assembly GCA_963277665.1. Classification (NCBI taxonomy): domain Eukaryota; kingdom Viridiplantae; phylum Streptophyta; class Magnoliopsida; order Santalales; family Viscaceae; genus Viscum; species Viscum album. The sequence continues at coordinate 1,331,954,270 of OY728150.1, forward strand.
AGAGGCAATGTGACTTTTTTAGAGGCCTCCAATCCACTCGCGACCTGTCCCCTTATACCTTATAGAAGTTCCTCTAGATTTTGGAGGTTTCCCTTACCAACATTGGTTATGTGTCAGCACCTACTGACATGTATTTCAATGAGGTTCATAAGAAGGTAGGTCATTACATTGAGGAAATAGAGACCCTGATCCATTCCTATATTGGTTTCCATAAATACTTACATCAGGTACTTTCCATACTATGACCAGAAACTGACGACGAGGATGACGATGTTGCTAGCTCACCTATTGCAGTTACAGTTGGAGAAGCTTCTTAAATGTTCCAAAATTCCCATAAGTATTCATATATTTGGGTTCCCAAGATTACAGAATCTTCCATGAAGAATCTACGGATGATGATACCCGCCTCTCTCCCCCGTTCTAATATTCCAGCACATTCCATCCTAGTAACAGCTGCATTTCTAGATGCTTGGAGGGTCTGGGATGAACTGAGGGAAAACACATATAATGAAGATATTTGGATACTACTTCATGGAGGACAATTTTACCTTCCAGGTTTTTAAGGATAAATTTACCCCACCTATATTTCTATTGAAGAAGATCCTAATGAGGTGGATGCTTATTTGAATGAAATGGAGAAGTGCCTTCACACCTCCAAAGACAGACATTACTGGTCCGACTGAGTAACAATGATGGAATTAAGAAGATTTATAATTACTATTGAGGTAGAGATTTTTATATCTAAAATACCTAGATTTAATTTCCTTTATTGTGGAGATGCTAAAGCCCTCCCTTTTCTTTGCAGGATCCTACAGGGTCTCAGGAAATAGTTTCTTCCCCTGTTTATTTACCAGTGGGAACTATAGTTGGGGAGTGTACCCTTACTATTATGGGGGTGTTTTGGAAGGATATCCTAGAGCCCAATAATATATATAAAAATTCATTTCAAAACCTTAAGGAGAATATCCTCCTCCGACTCCCCTGGGTGCTCTTATTCCAAAACCATATAAAAAAAACAAGAAATGAAAACAAGAATCCTAACTATCAATACACATTATGAGGGGAATCAGAAGTAATTATCTGCTCACCTAGTGGTTGAACATAGTTACATTTTATTTTTGACACACTATTATGTGTGTATTTTGATGCAGATCCTATCAGTATCCAGGTGGAATTTTCTCAAAAATCACCATCCCCAGTTCCCTTTATAGAAGAGAAAGAGCCATAGGTAATTGTGATTAACCAAATTAGAAGAATAGTACTAACTGAAGACGCCAAGGGTATTGTAAGCCCTTTAGGTGTGTATGATCCTACTCAAATAAACTGTGCCTCAATGATATAAGAACATCCAAAAGTTGATGACTTGATTGAAAATGTTGAGCATATTCCCAAGGAGAGAGACATGACAACCTTTATGGTAGGGGTTGAATCAAGTGAAGATCCCCAATCCCTATAGGATGTTAGAGGAAATTTAAGTCTCAAGGAACCAATCACTACTAATAAAATGGGTGTTTCCCCTGTAGAGGTAGTCCCTTCGTAGATTAATGCTCGTCTTTCACATGGATACTCTGCATCTGTAGAAGTCAAAACCATAGGGGAGGATATTTTCTTATATCTTGAAAGCTTGGAGCAAGCTATTGTTCCTTTTTCCGTAGTTCTATGAGAAGTTGTGGTCTCAACCCCCATAATTTCAAGACCAGTACAATTTTTCAAATAGATCATCCCTGCAAGCCTGATATCGGTGAACGACCTTCTCGAGGATATCCTGGAGGTTTTTTTTGGTTGGGCATAGTCCCAGGCCATTGGTTCCCTTGAGAAACTATGGGGTGTGACTAAAGATTGAAGATGTGGTGCCACCATTTTCATGAAACTATATTGTTGAGGAGGTGGGAGGTATTGAATCTTCTATAGATGGAGGTTAGTTCTCCCATCTTTCAATTATACTTTTTTTAGGAGTAGAGGAAATTTACCCATATTTCATATAATTTTATAATTATAACCACAAGCATTAGCAATCACGTCGGACACTCCCACTCTATCCTCTATTGCAATAGTTAGAGGCCAAAATGATGAGGGGTCAAGTCATGTTGTAGCCACTGAATCGAGTCCCTCTCTAGTGACGTTCATCCCTAGATATATTTCTTCATCAGGCAGTGACTCTTCGACTGACTGAGAAGGCTTGGTCGAACATCATCCCATCCACAAAAATTAATGGGGGATTTTTTTGGAGATTATTCTCTCAGAATCTATTGGATGAGATACCAATGAAGTTTCTGAAATTACCTTGCCAGTTTGTGGTCTTGGGATTCAGCAGATTCAACTATCATGGCATCTATGATATATTGAGATAAGTGGTTGCTTCTAGGGAAGTGACTGGAACACTTGAATCTCAACTTTAACTGTAGAGTTAACGGATCCTCTCACTTCTACGAGGAAAATACTTAATGATGATGTCACCAATCAAGATGGAGCAGTTGGGAGGATGAAAAATGAGCTTACAAATCATGATTCCTTCGTGAAAAAACTTGACTAGGAAGTGTAGCAGTAGAGTCAGAAGTTGGAGATACTTATGTAGGAGAGGTCTCATGTCGCGATCGCCATTGAGGAGGGGTGATGGCATATGGAAGAGGGAGAAAAGACTATCCTCGAAGCTATGAGGGATGCGGAAGCACTATGGGAAAGCACATAGGCTGAGGCTGTGAACTTTTTACAACTTCTTTAGGCCATTTAGGAGTCACATAAATTATTGACGCTTAATTGTGAGTCCTCTAAATGTCTCTTGTAATGATCATGTCCCACCCATAAGGAGAGGTTCCAGGATATGGATTCCATCCATATCTCTATTGAATAGAATGGAACTATTTCCCCATCCAATGCTTCTCCTTTTTCTTTTTCCGGAAATGTCACTCAATCACAATCGACCATGTAACATCATTTTGATCAGGTATTAATTTGAAACCATTATTTGAAACTTGTAAATCTAAATAATTGAATTAGGCTCTAATTTCGGCATGATGCATGAGAATCAGTGAAAATTGTTTTATTATTTCTGGGGTTACATGGAAAACCTAACGATCATTTGTTCCTTTTTCACTATTGCCCTAATTTTTGCCTAATCCGATTTGGTAGGGACTTAGTGGGTTTAAATTGACTTTTTCATAGACCTCCCTTTACAAGATTTCAACCTAAAAAATGTTATGTATTTTTGAATACTTGATATCTCAATATTTTTTCCTAAAACATATATAGTATCGGTTTAACGTGTTGGTACTCAAATTTTATCTAAGGATTCCCTTTGTGGGTTTTCCCACTGGCGAGTATTGTGTATTTTTCATTGGTAGTTTATAGTCTTTACAATAAAACATATTACTATTGTTTTAGGTCAAAAAACTTTGACCAAAATTGATGAAGTAAAGGGCCCCAATTTGGGATTCATTATCTAGGAATGTCTTGATAAATTTATACATGAATGATTGATTTTTTTGACTCCAAATTTGCGAGTTTTGTAGGTATATCGGGATAGGGAGATGTTTTCAGTTTATAGAGATAGGAATGGACTCTCCTGAGGATGAATTTTCCATTGTTTGATGGCCATTTTGTAGGAGACATATGAAGAGCCACCAGAGCATGATGTTAATAGTCAAAAAGGCATTTGTATGATAATGGCCATCTATTTCTGATAGCCTGGGAGATTTATAACACTTTGGATTAGTTTGGAGGTTGGGGACCACAGTGGATTGCCTATCTGAGGGGTGATGTCTAAAAGTATTTGGGGCATTTGTATCATCTTTGATGGGGAAACCAATCTATCAAAAAAATTTCTTATGTAAAGGAGAGCCAGTGAATGGTATAGTTTAATTTCATATAACCTAGACACTTGAATATTATTATGGGAGATCATTTTACTCTAATAAAGAGAGAGTGAATGATTCATCAGTTCAACTAGAAATGATTTTCATATTTTATAATTTCAAAGGGGAGAATTATGTAAACCATAATCTGAGGGAATTTTGAATCCACAAAGTAAGATGGGATAGAAATGTAATTCAGGTGAATAGAAACTAGATAGGACTCCCCTGAGGAGAAATTTGCCTTTGGTTGAAGGTCATTTTGTAGGATACATATGCATAACCATTGGGGCATGATGTGCATATTCAAAAAAAGGTGTCCAAAGGATAATGGCCATCCATTTTTGATGGCCTAAGAGATCTATGGGGATTGGTAACATTCTAGACACGATGTTTGACTTATGAAAGGGGGTATGCCTAAAAATGAAAGGGGAATCTATTTAGCTGAACTTCACCAGGAAAACCAAAAATAAGTGGGGGATTTTTTTTCATACATGGATCAACTTCACGCATATGGATAGGAAATATTTATTTTGTAGAATCCTTGAGAGACTGGAGGTGAATCAGGCCAGGATGTTCTGATATATCATGGATGTGGGTAGGGAAGGGAATGTAAACCTTGACATTGAGGGTTCTTGAATCAGAAAGGATATCATGGAGATTGGGAGCTATTAGGCATACCAAGGTAAGAGAGGACTCTCCTAAGGATGAATTTTCATTTGATTGATAGCTGTTTTGTAGGAAACATATGCAGAACCACTAGAGAATGATGTGCATAGTCAAACAATGGTGTCTATAGGACACTAGACTTCCATCTTTGATGGCCATTGAGGGTTATGGGGATCCAAGATTACTTAAAACACAGAGTTTGATGTGTGGTAAGAGTGTTTTCAAATACATTATAAATTTTTGTGCTATGATTCACCCATGGGATCAACTAATCCCCTACATAGATCTGGCTCATATTGAGGGTGAGACATATATTCTATCTTTGGAGTAACCTACAGTTTAATGTCGTATGACCAAGATCTGGGTTTCCTTGTGGGGAAGGAAACCATAACATGCCTTTTAGGGTTGTGTAGTTAGGACCATAATGACTTGGACTATTTTTCCATGATGCCATGGTGGATCTCCTACTAAGGTCCCTAAGCTCATGTGAGCTTTGCTCGATGTGAGAAACAAGGGATCACAAGGATTTTCGTTCACTATATGAGAATGGAATAATCAATTTCAAGAAGCATTTAATTGTTAGACCAACATTGTGAAGTTTAAAGTTTTGCATCAAGGAAAAATTCCACACAATTTATCATCATGTGGGGTGGATGTAGGGTAATACCTTCATGAAAGAATGGAAATATGATTACCCTTAATAATTCCTATAAATAGGACCTATCTGGGGATTTTCATCTTCGAATCAATTCATGTGCAATGATGGGAAAATTTTGATACTTTATGTGGCTGAGTCCAGATCATAGGATTAGAGTCTACAACACATTTTATAGGGGGAATCCCAGTTATGAATAATTCCCAATGAACATTCCTTGCTATGGTCTAGCCAATACATAGGATGGAAAGACATTTTGTTTGAGAAGGTCGAGCCAATATAAGAATATAAGAATTTTTATTATGTGGTGTAGTTTAATGTCATGCATTCTTGAAACTTCTAGACTTGCAGTTTAGTGTCGTGTGGTAATGAAAAATTCCACACAATTTACCATGATGTTGCAATTACAACTTATCACAAAGACCATAAATATATTTGAGTTAATTATGGTTGGGATATTCTGGTATTCTTCAGACATGAGTGATGATTGAAGGTGTAAACCATAGTCGTAGGGGGCCTTTGATTAGGAATAATGGCATGGATCTTAGAATACATTGGGCATACAGAAGTAGTAAAATCCTCTCTTAAGAAATAATTTCCATTTGGTTTATGGCTGTAATGTAGGAGACATATGTAGATCCAATGGGGTATGATGTGTATAGTAAAAAAAGGTGTCTACAGGACACTGTCCTTCCATCTCCGATGGTCATGGAGGGTTATGGGTCCCATGATTTCCCAGAGTATGGATTTTGACAAATGGGAAAGATGCTTCTAGGAATTTAAGAAATACCCAGACTGTGATTATCTGTGAACTACTGAAGCTTCTAAAAAGATCTGACTCATATGCAGGGGTAGGCATGATATTTTTACCCCTTATAGGTATCAGGATTTAGACATGGAATTTCCACCATCTATTTTAATTTTATTGTGTAGGAAATTGGGTTCATGTTTGGGATCTCATAACATAAAGAATCGGTATGCACATGATTCTTGATGTTTTTTTCATTTTAATGTCATGCATTTGAGACATTTTATAGATTCCCCTGTGCAAGTCAAACCTATACACAGAGGAAGGGGAATGTGTTTTTGTTTGTGTGGATGGACCGAGATGGAGGATTTGGGAATCACTATATATCATTTGAGGGCAGGTATCAAGCCACATGTAGTTCTAGAAAGCAATTCCCAAAATCGGTTTATCCCATACGTAGGGAAAAAGGTCATTTTTGTTTCCTGGTTGTTAGACCGAGATTTGTGGTCTAGGTGTCACTATGTATACTACAAGGGAATGAATCAATCCCCTCGTGGTTCTGGAAAAGAGTTCCCTACATTGATAGGGCCCATACATAGGGAATATGGGAATTTTTGTTTCCTAGTGGCTGGACCAAGATTTGGAATCAAGGTGTCACTACATATACTTAAAGGTTAGGTTTCAAGACACATGTAGTTTTGGAAAGGAATTCCCTACACCGTTCTTTCCCATACATAGGGAAAAGAGGAATTTTTTTTTCTAGTGGTTGGAATAGGATCTGTGTCAAGGTATCACTATGTATCCTGCAAGGGTAAGAATCAAGACACACATAGTTTTGGAAAGGAATTCCCTACATTGGTTTGACCCGTACATAGAGAAAAAGGGAATTTTTGTTTCCAGGTGGCTGGACCATGATCTGAGTTCAAGGTGTCACTACATATCCTATAAGGGGAGAAATTAAGGCACACGTAGTTAAGAACATATCATCCCTATAATGGCCTAGTCCAATCATAGGGAGGGGGAAGGCATTTTAAATGGTGTATTAATCGGGATATGATATCTGGGAATCACTACATGTCCCACTAAGACTGGAATCATCCCATATGTATTTTCTGTAGTTTACATGTGGTTTAACTTCATATGGTAAGGATGAAGGTAAACCTATCTGAATTATAACCATATTACAGTTGGGCCCAAAACCTAGGATTTAGGCATCACTACATGTCCTACTGAGATAGGGATCAATCCATAAATGGTTCATCAAATTCCCTCCCATGTATATTCCTAGTATATATATAGGGAGGGGGTATTGTTTATCTATTTCTTATGTTTGGGCCACGATAGATGATCCTAACGTCACTATGTATCCTGCAAGGGCACGAATCAAGCCATACATTGCTCTAAAATTTCCTTACAGAGGTCTGGTCCATGTGTAGGGATATGAGAGGGAATTTTTTTATTTGATTATTGGTTGGGACAGGATGTTAAATTCGCGTGTCAAAACATATCCTTCAAGGTTAGGAATCAAGAAATACATAGTTCTGCAGACACTATGCTCCTTGTACTGATCTAACACAGGCGTAGGGGTAGGGGAATTTCGGTTTCATCCTTTATGGGTGTCAATTCAATCATATTCCTCTATAATTTATTTTTTTCAAGGGAACCATTACAATCGATCCTATGCTTGCATGAGTTATACTTGATGTGAGAAACAAGGAGCAACAATGATTTATTTCATATTATGCGATGATAGAGGATATAATAGGGGAATTATCTTTCATGTGACGGCTGGGCTAAGATCAAGGGTTGAGGTGTCGCTACATATCCCACTAATGAATAGGAATCAAGCCACACGTAGTTCTAGGATTTCATTCCCGTGTCGTTGTATCCTGTACTTATAAAGGGGGAGGGTATTGCTATATTTTTTTCACATGAATTTGACTTATACAAAACAAATTGTTAGTTTGAACATCACACATACCATGTAGTTTAACATATTGCAGAATGGACGATGATGCTATGCAGTTTAGCATCATAAAGAAAGGATGTTTTTGGCCTTGTAGTTTAATTTCATTAGGTAAGGACGTAGATTTTATTCATTTTAGTATCATGGAGGTAAGATGTATTTGTCTCTATGTTGTTTAACATCTTGCAACTAAGATGTATGTGTCGTTATTATGCGAAATATTTCTTCAAAAACTTTACATTGAGGGGAGCTGTGATTAGCTTTCCATCCATTGATATCTAGGAATATTATCTATTAGAGTGGACCTTTATATATGACATATTTTCCCTCCCATTTTGTCACAAGATTTGAGGGTTTATTTTCGAGTATCATTAGGGTTTTGAATACCAACACCACCTATAATTTGAAGAAATATCAAAGGAGAACCTTTTTTTTGAAGGCTCATGCAATCCGACTTTGGTAGACTTCCAAATGAGGAAAAGTGTGAAATATTTCCTCATCCATTCGCATCAAATCATCAAACCATTTCTTATATTTCTCATCCACTGACAGTTGATCACAAACAGAAATGCGGAGCGATGACATTTGAACATTGATGGGAAGAACCACCTCTGTCTTGTATACTAGTGAGTATGGTGTTTCCTGGGTGGTAGTGCGGGTCATGATCGGGTTATCCCATAAAGTATGTATGATCTTGTCTGGCCACACTTTCTTATCCTTTTCTACTATGTTCTAGAGTGTTTTGGACCGTGTTTTGTTGAAATCCTATATCTTCCCATTGGCTTCTTCATGGTAGCAGGACGAAGGGTTGGATTTGATTTCATACTTCCAGTATAACATTTCCAACTCAGTAGAGCATAAGTTGGTGCCATTGTATATCAATATTTTATGAGGGGCACCAAATATAGTAATGAATTTGGTTTTTACAAAGATAACAATTCTTCTTCCCCTGGACTATTTAAGGGGTACAACTTTAAACCATTTAGAGAAGAAGTTAGTTGATGTGAGAATAAACTTAAATTGTTTGACTGTGGATGGAGGATATGGTCCCATAACATCCATCCTTCATACAGAAAATGGACAAGATTACTTAGTTGTGTGAATTAGTTCCGGTGGTTGGTGAATGAAATTGGCATGAACTTGGCATGGATGAAACTTCTTGGGGAATGTGGCACAATCCTCTATCATGGTAGGCCAATAGTATCCAAGATTTAAAATTTTATGAGAGATCATGGCTTCTAATTGGTGTGCTCTACAAGTTTTTGCATTCACTTCTTTCATGACAATAATAGTCTATTCTCCATCTATACATCTGAGAAGGACTTTGTCAAGGACTCATTTGTAGATGACTTTTTTGGGTTTGTTCCATTATACCAAACAAAATTGACTTCCTGACTTCTGATATGTTCTCTTCCAGCCCTATCTGGTGGGAGTTCCCCCATCAGGAGGTAATTTACAATGGAAGTCATCTAGTCAGTGGTGTGACCTTAAGTCTTAGGAACGGGGCTAATCTCGTTGATTTCTTCTGTATTTTTCTGAATTAACTACAAGACCATCTTATGGTGGGCAATGCTGATGATTGTTTCATCCTGGTTTGGATCATCCATGGTTGTGGCTACATTGTCCAACACATCGAATTGAGCATTTTGTGAAAGAGGGATGTAAGTGAGTGTTGGTTATGATGGGAATTCTTCCATCAGCTCTTGGACATGGTTCATCAAAGGTTCCAATACTTATTTCTTAATTGCATAGTCACCATTGAACTGCTTAATGACCATCCCTAAATCACCTTTTATCTTCAGGAATTTGACTTTTTCCTAAAGTTCCAGCTCTATGCCTACAATGAGGGACTCTTATTCTACTTCACTATTTTTTCACCCCTTTGAATGTAGGAAAGAGTATGGAAATATAACTTTTTTTTGAAGATATGAGTATAACTCCCAAACCTTCTTTTTTGATCGTGTATTCCTCTATCCTTTTCCCAGTTGGATTATGGAGGCACATTAAAAGTAATTTCCCATGCATAGGGGACTTCTTGGGTGGAGAATAATTCTTCATTAGGATGTTCTATATCTAATGGGGTTATTTCTTCTAAGGTGTGCTCTTCTAGGAAATATGATAACACATTGCCTTTGATGGAATTATGTGGGATGTACCGTAAGTAAAACTATTTTAGGATGACTTCCCACTATGATAGGAATCCAATTAGCCTAGGAAGGCTGAGGATATACTTGTGTGGGTTACAGTGGGAGACCATATGGACCTTGTGGTGTTGTAGGTAATGTATAAGTTTTGGAACTTCAAAGATTAGGGCTGGGCTTCTCAATTCAGTTCTTGAATATCAAGTCTCAGCATCGATCATTGTTCATTTGAGGTGATAGATACTATTCTCATTACCCACATCATTCTTTTTTGTGAGGAAAGTGCCTAAAAACCGTTCCAAGACAGTTATGTACAAAATGATCCATCTTCCATGAACTAGTAGCATCAACAATTGTGGGATTATGATATAACATTTAAGATTTTTGAATGCTTATGGACAATCATTATTCCACTGTTATGAGTCCCCTTTCTTCTAAAAACTGGTGAGAGGAAAACACATACCTGTAAGTTTGGTTTTAGAGCACCAAATTTTGGGTAGATTCCCCTAAGGACCCCTCAACTTAGTGAGGTTGCGATGTGGTGACATTCCAAAGATGTATTTTTTCTTCTCAAGATCGACATTGATGCCATGATAGAGTATGGTGATGTTGAGTAATTTATTGGTGGTAATGATGAAATCACACTTCAGGGGATTCATCTTTAGTCTGTGTTGTCATAGTTTATTGAGAATAGTTTCATGATCTGTCTGGTGGTTTGAGTGCTGTCTTGATTTAACCACTAGGTCTTCAATGTATCACTCGATGAATTTTACCAGGAAGAGCTTGAAAATGTGTTGCATGGCACACTGATATATAGCACTGAAATTTTTCAGACCAAAGGGAACTACCTTATATAAAAATAATTCCTTTGGGGTCCTGAAAGCAGTGGATTATTAATCTTCTTGGACCATTTCATTCTGATTGTATACATAATATCCATCCATGAAAGAGAGGGCCTCAAATCCAACGGTCGCATTGATTAGAAATTCTATCATCAGGACTGGGAAATCATTTTTTAGGTAGTGTAGATTGAGGTCCCTGTAGTCAATGAAGACTTTGATCTATCCATTTTTATTTTTAACAAAGACTATTTTTTCCATCTAAAATGGATATTGGACTTCCTGAATGAAGTTAGTTTTGATTATTTTTTCATCTTCAGCCTCTATTTTGGTAGTATGTGTCAGATGGGTCATTCTGGAAGCCTTGTTGTAACCACGATGGTCTTTCGACAGACCTAAGTAATGAGTATAGACCTTAAGATCGAGGCCTGAAATTTCTATATAGTTCTAGGAAACAAATATCTTCATTCTTCCTTAAGACGGAGGTATATGCCTCCTTCTCCTCAAAATTCATAGACACACTAATTAGAGTGGGCTGCAGGTCATATTCAGTTCCCTGGTTTATCTCCCTATGTTCATCAATTATGGTGGGGATTCCTTCTTTGAATGCATGAGGGATATCTTTGAGATATTCTTCTTATTCTTCTTCATACTCTTCATGATACTCTCTGTCATATTCTTCCTCTTCTAATGGGTAGAGTATTCTCAATATTAAATCTCCAGCGTTGGGAGATGAATCACAACTTTGATTTATAGAAACTGAAACAGAATCTTTTTCCCTAGCTAACTATGGGGAATTTTATAAATAGGATGGACTGGGGGTGGAGGAGTTTCCTCGATTTCTTTTAGTGATAGGACATCATCTTCTGCCTTAGTGAGTAAGGAATGAACTGTCTGGGGCCCCAAGGATGGGCTGGGATCACTTTTGTTTGAGATTTCACCATCATCATGGGGGTTATCGTGCTTTTCAGCATCCTCGGACTAGGTGGTTATAACAAAAATCATGCAGACAGATGAGTCCACATCTTAACATGAACTTATGTGCTCAACCTGGTTGATGGGTAATACATACTCTTCCCTAAGATTTTTGAGGGGATCGACCGGAGACATTTCCAATCTGTTTGGGGAAGTGATCCAGTCAAATCTATAAGCCAAATACTACTTCTCTTTTGGTTCATAGAACCATGAAACAATGTAATGTGATTCACAATATTTGAATGGGGATTTATCAGCATGCAGTGTCCCATTTTCCCCATTAGTGCAATATTTGATGCACTAGTGGTATGATGAAGGAATCACAGTGTGCTGATGCAGTTGGGGCCTCTCCAACATAACATTGATGTTTGTACGTTGCCGCACTACAAAAAGATCAGAATTAGACATGATTTCACCAAGAAAAGTTTTAATCTTGATTCGTCTCAACAGCTTCTGTTTGCTTTTTTATATCCTTGTAGAGTTTTGGTGATGGGTTTCATATTCTCTTCATCATAGCCCAACCAATGAAGTGTTCACAGAGGGAGGAGGTTAACTCCAGATCCATTATCGATGAAACATTTATAGACATCAATTCCATTTATCTTGACAAACACATATAAGGGTTTGATGTGTCCTGGCATGATGTCATCTACATCTTGATCTATGAAGGAGATGATAGCATGGCATTATTTGGGATTGGTCTCAGTCTGATAGAATTTGATAGTTGCTACATCATCCTTGAAATTCTGAAGACTTCATAAGGCTTCGATGAGTGCCTCCCTAAGATCTACTGATAGACTCAAGTCATCCAGGATCGATAGATTTTCCATTACTGAGGCTAGATGCTTCAAAATATTATATTTATGATAAAATTTTGGTGCTTCCCAGCTTGGGAATTCTTTTTCATGGGCGCTTTAGGAGATTCATCTTTGGACATAGATGGTCCAACCTCCATGACAAGAGTTGATGGTGTTGTTGTGCTTTTGGATTTTGTCCAAACTAGTTTTCCTGTATGCCTTGGGTGATTATACATATTCTCTTCATCCAACAGATTCCCCAAGATGATTGAGTTCAAATTTCTTCCAGCAGGGACAGAGAAACTCTTTGGTTCCTATTGTGTCTGTTGGAGGGTCTATCTATGAGTTTTTTCAATATTAATAGTTTGAGTTAAGGTATGACCAAAAATTTGACTCCTTCCACGATCACACCTTCCTTGAAACCCCCAGCCTCTGCAACCTCTTCCTCCGGCTCTCCAGTTGGAAGTGGGGAATTTGGGTCCGTGGCCATAGTCTCCATCATATAAGGGGTCCATCAAGTGAATAATGTTAATGAATCTAATGATAAATTATTGATCTCACAATAATTATGTCATCCTGTCATCTTATGATTGTTTCATTTGGAAGGGTGGTGCCTGTTTTCCCATTTGGTGGGGTAGTTCTCATTGTTTTTTTTGGTGGGGTGGTTCCTATTTTTCTATTTGGTGGGGCGGTTCCCATTGATCTGTTTGTCGGGGTGGTTCCCATGTTTTAAATTTTCTGGCATGAAGTCCGAAAGTGTTAAGACCAGTTTTTTGCTTTGGTGCAATATCATCTTCTTGCTTCTACATTTAGAATTTTCTGCTATCTGATAATTGTGGGTTTGAGGATAATGTTTTTGTTTCACTAGGAGCAATTGGGGGAATGATTAGTTGCTTCAACTGTTCCTAGAGGATTCCATGAGATCAGTTGACTATTTTTTTGATTCATCCAATAGTCAATTTTTTCCCCTTTTTGATGGTGACTATTTTCCACCATCATTATATCTTGGGTCTAAGGTGGAGACATATTCCACTATTGATAGAAGTAAACCTTGCATGGATCGTCCAGAATCCACCATATTTTGAAAGATATCCTTGAAGATGAAGCACTCCTGGATGGTGTGTCCCAGTATCTGGAGGTAGGAACGATAATTTGGATGGTCATAGAGTATCACTTCATCATCTTTATTTGGATCTAGTAGTTGGAGAAAGTTGCAATTCATGGCGGCTACAATGTAGCCACAGACTTGGTCATCTCGGAATGAGTAGAATTTATTTCTGCATTCCTAAAACTGATTTCTTTTGGAACCCATTCGATCATCTTGCTGAGGTGGGGGTGGATGTTGGAATCTAGGGGATCCAGCATGGTTTGGTGGGGGCATAGAAACTGGAGCTAGTTCCAAGGTGGCTTAATAAATATATTGGATACTTCATCTTTTCTTGTTCTTTTTCCTAGGTTCACTCAATACTTCAGACTAGTCTGTTGTAGATAGTCTTCTATAATTTAGGAAATGAAGGAGAAATATCAGAACCCACTTGTGTACATCACTGAGATGAGTGGTGTCCAAAATTCATCATGAATATTATCGATGAACAAAGTGAGAATTTCATCCTGGGGGAGTTTCTGGTTCAAGGATTAAGTCAGGCCATTCCATCTGGTAATGAATTTTGAAAGAATTTCATTCTCTTTATTCTTTTAGTTCATGATATCACTTACTGTTTTCTTAGGAAATGTCAAACTGAATTGGAAGAGAAACTATCACCGAAGGTCCTACCAACCTATGATTGAGTTAGCTAGCAAACCAGTATACCACATACAGTTTGAATCCTACAGATATTGTATGAATCACCTAAGATTCACTACTTCTTTTTTCTATAGGGTGACCATCATGGGGTCATAGTAAGATGCATAGTGTATTAGATGTTGTTCTGAGTCTCCTGAACCATTGAACACCAGGAATATAGTTTTCCTGAAGTTTTGAGGTGGAAGAACGTTTCTCACACAATAAAGTTACGGTTTGTGTTCTGGTTGTATCAGAGTGTGCCGCCCTTCCATGGATTCTAGTCAAGATATCAGTTTCTTAAAGGTATTCAAGATCCCTTGATGCATATTTTTCTAAAATTGAGCTAGGGTGGGTGAAGCATGGGGAAAACTAGACAGGTAGGCACTGTTGGAATTTGGGGTGGATACCCAGCCAAGGGTATCCTTTTTGGGTTTTCCCGAATATATTCTTGCCACTTTCCCAGTATAGGGAAGTCTTGATGTCATTCTAGTTCTACATTCAAGTAGGCCGATGGTCTCGATGTTGGATTGTACAGGCATCTGATCTTAGTTTCATTTATCAGTATGATTTCATGTGCCAGAGGCACCTCTTCTGTGAACAATTGTTGATGTTCTTCTTGAGTAACACATCTAATAAGATAGATTCCTTGACAAATCTTGGCATTTATTCACTCAAGCTATTTCAGTTCTTCCTCTTACTTGGTGAATCTTTCCTTAATCATTAGGGACACATTCTCAGGGGGGTGGGGTAGGAGGTGGTTCATAGAAGACCTGGGACTTATTCTTCTCCTTGTTTGGAATTTGTGAGGGAGGTAGTAATGGGTATGATGAGGGTGAGACCAAATTTAGGGAAGCTCTCTGATTCTGGGTATGCACAATATTAGGCTCAGTGTGGATTGCCTTCAGGAGGGAACCATAATCTCTTGAAAACACTCCAATTATATCATTTCATGTGAGATCCATGGGACTGACATTCATCACATTCACTTATACATATGGGATTGGGGGTGGTGTTCCCAATGTCGAATGGTAGGAGATACTTTTCTTCCCTTTGTTGGAATTTCTCTTTCCATTCTGTGGTATTGTTTAGATTTCTTGAAAAAATTGACCTAAAGGGAGACCTGATCTGACCATGCAATATGAAATCATCTCGAGGGGTATGAACCATGAGACGAGACTGAACAGGTGGCCTCTATTCTCCTCATTCTCCCCAAATGGGTGAAGATAGATGTCTATTGTGTGGAAATTTGAAGTAAAAATACCCCCAACCCTGTGGGATGGGGTTACTCCCATTCTTCCATTAGCATACTATGGCCCGTATTCATTGGTATTACATGGGTATTTTTAGTTAAAAATTCGCCCAACCCAGTGGGATGGGGTTGTTCTCATATTTCAGTAGTAGCTATCGCTATTTCCACCTTATTGATTTCATTCATTCTTGTATGGGTGTGAGCTAGGTATGGAGTTGTCTTTTCATGAGATTTATATGCTTTCAAGGACATGGGAACTGATTGTTGGTTGGATTCCCTTAGGTGGAAAAAATAATGGATTTTCTCGGTCACATGGTTCATATTCTTCTTGATGGTTTGATCTCATCAGACCTGATGCTTTTGAGACATACTCAAGGCCGGTTCTTGTTGATAATTCAACCTTTCCTGAGTAGGATTTTCATTCAATTGTCACCCTTGGGTAAAGTCATTGAAATATTTCATTTCTAATGAGGTATTCTAGATGGGATGTTGGGTGATGTGTATGGATCCTTGTTCTCCCTATCTCTGGATATGAACTCCAGACGGGGCATCACCGTTGAGGAAATACAACTTCTACATTGTGTTGAGGAAGGATAGTTCAAGGTCTTTCTTTCACCTCTCTGATTGTGGCTACCATGAAGATGGGAGGTCTTCCAAGTCGATTAGACAACGAAGCTATCCTAATATGTTGACATGGTCTGCATACCCTTAATAGGGAAAGAACATTTCTTTTAGATGGTGAAGAGTTATCCAGATATTGAGGTGAATGTTTTTCATGCATTCCTTAGAAAAATCACTTGTTATGTTAAAGTGAGAAGTGGTCGTGGGCCAGTACATCACTGGTATATCATACCTAGCTAGTTTTATTCTCACAAGAAACATATCATGTTGTTGTTTTTTAGGGACTCCTCTACTTGATATACCCAACTTGAATACATCTTCATGAATTTGTTCCGAGCAGCAGGGATGGTAGGAGGCCCATTGATATGTGAGCAGCACAAGGGTGGATTAGAGGATGAGTGTGCCCCGAACTTTCCTTTAGTTTAGAAAGGATATCACTCATTATATAAAGGGTTTCTGATATGTATGAATCCATCTTTCAGAGTGACTCAGCGTAAGAGGGCTTTCTCACATTTGTCCTGATAAGGGGAGGACCTTCTTGCTAGTGTGAAATTTGACTATAGGGAAGAAATTTTCAATCCGTGCAACAATGGAGAGGGATACCATTTCAACTTGATTCCTGACCGCGGGTAATGTACCTTGGACATATACCCTAGGGAGAACCTTTAGGGAAAGCTGTAGTGAGAGGAGGACTTTCATACTACTTGATGTCACTGAGGGGAGGTCCTTCTTGATGACTCCGATGATGGTGAGGACTACTATCACAACTTGATATCAGGCTACAGGGATAATTTCTATAGTCTACATTCTGGGGAGGGACTTCAGGATGTACTACAACAAGGGGATAACCTTATCATTGCTCAATGTTGTTGACGGGAGGGACTTCACATCAACTAACATTGCAGGTAGAGAATTTGCAATGGATTTCTTCATGGAAAATACTACCATAATGACTTGATTTCTGACTATAAGGACAAGCATATCTATAGTGTATACCCTGGAGAGGACCATCAGGTAGGAAAACAGTATGAGGAGGACCTTATTTTTGTTTGATCTTCTGGTCAAGGGGAGGGATACCCTAATACGCATTAGGAGATAGGCTCTCTTGAACGATCATTATTGGACCATGAAGTAAGCCCACGTGGGTGCTCTAGGGAGATCCTTCAGAGCTTATGGTAGAATCATTAGAGACAAGGACTTTACAAATACTACTACCACTTCCAAGATTTCAAAATGTACTAACATGGTATTGAAGTCCGGTTCTTTTATTTTTATATGCTCGAGGGCATCAAGGACTCCAGCTTCCAGTAGAGCAGAATAATGTATATGCACTTCATTTTCCAGTTACATTTGGAGCATTTCATTTTTGGGCTCTCTCTTGCAGGTAACCGGGGCCATCTACTATTGGTAACACCGTTCATATATGGGTCCCTATTTTTTTGGTTCTCGTGTTTCCACCTGGATACACCAACAGATATCTTGAGTTTTGGAAGGGATATACGCCTTTCCGGGAGTAGCCCCCACATTGGGCTGATATCCTGCAGTTGGAATGGGTATTTTTTCACGATCCAATTGTCTATGTATCACGAGATATTGTCGTCGAACCTCCTGGACTGAAGTAGGGTTACATAACTACCCTGGAGTGACCAACCCATTTTATAGGCAAGTCATTCTGTCTGTGGAAACTCGGTCATGGGCCTGGTTCCTCACCTTTTCCGCCGATGAAATGATATCTTAACATGTTTAGAGGGTATAGTATGGAAAATATGTATTATCTTCCATCATTTACAGGATTTAACGAGGAACATATTTATCTAAAATGGGTATAAAGGTCCATTCCGATATTGGAGCAGGAGTTTGTGCCTGCTTCAGTCCTCCATAAGGTTCCAATGGATACTAGAAATTCTCTTATGCTGGGATAGAGGAATGATTCTTCCCCTAGTTTTATTCTCCGTTTTCCATTGTATTTGATGGGTGGGATTCATATTCATGAGTAGGAATTTTCATTTGATCATTTTCTATATTATTTGTCTCATGGGATTTTTATGCATTTGTATGAATTTAAATCTTGTCATATTTTTTTCCTCCATATTGGGATGGAAGGATTAATGTGAATTAGTAGGTATTTGTTCTTAACTATAGTTGGTTGCAGTCCTATTTGGATGATGGGGTTCTTGTGCCTCAGTAGATATTTTCATATTCCTGCAATTTGTTGCTCTGTTTGGACGGCAGGACTGACAAGCACCGGTAGGAATGTGTAGGTTCTCATATTGAGTAACCCTACTTATGTTGTTGGCTTGAATGGAGGGGGAAGAGTTATACATCTTTATATTTAATTCCACCACATTTGTATAGTGTATTTTCTCCTTAGGAATCAGGGTGATGGTTGGTTCCAGATTGTATGTTTGTCACCCTCAGTGGGCTGCTCGAGGGGCCTGTGTCTTTGGGACTTTAGCTAGTGCACTCAGCATGAGATCCTCTTCTGAGGGAGGATACTTGGTCGCCTAGCGTTGACAATGACACTCTATAATATGGGACCACAAGTAAGACTCCTTTGCTACTGGGATGAAGTCATCAGCATCGACTTCATCTTTCGCCTTGAGATATGGGTGGTACTTGTTATCATGCTTTGAGGACAGGCTCCCAAAATGGTTTGAGATGACCATAGGGGCTGCCTTGTGCTAGGGTTCTAGCTACGGTTGAGGAGGTTCCTGGAGAGCTTTTACAGATTGGAGGGATTGTCTTGAAACCTCCATTATGGGGAGAGTACCATTTTTGCATTACTCATTAATTATCATATTGGATGCCTAGCGTTGAAGACCTTGGGTTGGCGAGGGGGTCCTACTCTTCATTGGGGCCCCAAACTACCCATGGGATCGCTGAGGTGTGTGTCTGCATTAGTTGTTGGGATTCCATTTGGATCGAAGGTTACTCGGTGGAAAAAAAAAATATATATATGACATATATAGACAAAACCCCCCGTAAAATTAGAATTCTTGATTTTATACATATTTGACGATTCATCTTGGCCCCCATTATTTTCTGTTAGGCAAATGGGATTGAGTGGGGTAAAACTGCCACCTTGGTTGAGGATTCATATCAGTTTCACCATTTTTCAGCTTGAGGTGATGTGTTTTTGGGGAAATGAAAAATAGTCTTATGGGTGACAAGAATTTTTCTGTTATTATAGAGACTTTCTAATCACCATTTTTTTCATCCCGATCCACATCTTTATCCTTTAGGGAGAATTGGATTGACCCCGTGGGGACTGGACAGTTTATCCCTTTTTTGTTATGAATAGATTGTGATAGTGGAATGGTCCCAGAGGAAAATTGCAGGGGGTTAAGTATTTGTTCAATCGGTCCTACTAGGATATGAATTCCTCAGATGGCCTCCAATGGGTTTATTTGTGGATCCAGAAACACCCAACGACCCTGTTATCCATGATTCATGGACCTGCTTTCCAAAGTAATTCACTCATTAGATGACGATTTGGCCAACGACACATAAAGACTCCATTGGTCGAGAGGATGGGAGGTCAGGCTCATCAAACCCTTTAGGCGGAATTATTTCCTATTCTGAGACTCTTCTATAGATTTAAGTCATGTTCACATGTTCATGAATCCTCAGTTCATTCCTAAATAGTGTATCCATGGTATGACCTCGGGTGGTAGGATCATCATGGATATACATGGATTTGATGCTATAGAGGCAATGATGACTTAATCCATTCAATAAGAGACTCTTAAGTTTATTATCATCCATGAGAGATAGAAGGTGGTTTGATGTTGGGGTCGAAACCATAATGTGGACCTCCTACATATCCTTGGGAGAGGAATCAGAGCTCATGTAGTTTGATTATCGGGACATACCCATGGGAGGGGGCCATTTTAAATCTGGGGAATCATTTTTTATCTGGACTAACATCTGAGGATAACATCCCTTCAGATCCAACCCTGGACAAGCATCCTACGTATCCCAATTATGGTGGGATTCAAAGTTTTCTTAGTTTTTTTATCTTGGGGATTACACTTGGGAGGAGGCCCATTTTCTGGGGTCATAATTGGGTGAAACCTTTGGGAGGGAACCCCTTTGAGATCAGCCTTCAAGAAGGCAACCAACATATCCTGTTTGGAACATGAATCAGAGTTCTCATAGTCCATTTATGGGTTTTCCGAATGTCATCTCATCATATACCTATAAGACCAAAAGAGTCATGCTCTGTGTGAGAAATAAATGGATGTGAAATATTCAACAAGATACTATATTCTCCTCTTAGATGATGAAAACGAAGGACAATGATGGAGGAAGTGTCCATGGATATAAGCCTAACTAGAGAGTGAAAGGGGAGATTTAAACATGTTATCCTCATCCATATTGATATCAAGGATAGTCACATATTGGTGATCTATCCAGAAACATCCCGAGTTTAGGTGAAATGTTTGAAGAGTGATACCTTTCGAAAAATTCTATGGGCTTACCTTAGAAGGATTTCTCTTTTCCGAGTTTTAGGAAAGGGGATGAGCATATCACTGGTCAAAGGGGAAGGCAAGAGTGGCCTATTTTTTTGACACTTTCACTAATTGAAGGGAAACACCAGAGGTTACCCCTAAAATCAAGAATGGGGAGGTTCATAGTGGTGTCCTTAAGTCGGTCCTCAATTCACCTTGGGAATGTAGACTTAGAGACATTATAGGGTTCCAAACTATTATGGAGACTACCTTCACCTCTCCTCTCACCTTAGGTATGTAGATTCATAAAGGGGCACTAGTGCTCCCGGTAATCAGATCTTACGGGTTTGGGGGTTTTGGAGGAGTCTTGGGCCTGATGTCGGAGGACTAGTTCACAGAGGAACTATGGAGGGCTGGATGGCGATGGAGGATCATGATTGGGGAAAAAGGGGAGGACACCCAAAGACACCCCATTATGTAAACTCTTTTGTTGTGCGAGATGGGGGAAACCTATCATAGCATAGTGAAATGCAAGTAGAGGGTTCATTTTCATACTGAAGCAGCATGCATTCATGGGTATGTAGAACCATGTACCATAGTGGTATGCAGCCTTGAATGTGGTTCCTCATGCCACTCCATGTTCCATATCTGTACTGATGCAATACGTGGAACAAGATTCGATCCACAGAGTGATGCGCTATGTGGAGGACATAATTGAAGAAGGCTCCTAGAGCACATGATTCATGGGGAATTAATGCATGAGGGATTTATGGTTCATGATGGCACAAATTAGGTTCATGGATCACAAATTATTATTAAGTTCCTTCTCTCTATGGTTTTCAAATGGTTATACCAGCAAAAAAGTTATTCATGGTTTTCACTTTGTCGATGATTCAAAACCGAATTCAAAATCTTCTTTGTATCCAAATTCATTCTTCCAGCCTATAGGGTCTCCTTCGTGCTCTCTTCCACCTGTCTTCTTCATGATTTTTTAATCCCTCTTTTTCTCCATTTATAGAGTACTAGGGAAATCATATCTATGGGCATGCAACATCATTTTCAAAATCCAATAAAGATATATCCCAACCCTTGAAAGACTCGGTCAACTGGGGTTTTCGAAGGCTATGGTTCGTGAGACGTGGTTCACAAAACCCTACTAGATTTCTTCATTTTCGAACTGCTTAATTCACAGGACGATATGTGGATGGAATTTGTACACATTATTTCACTAATGAAATGGTTCGTGGTATCCTAGGTTTGCTGGCCATCACCCCAAAGACTAACACATCGCAGGTCCTTTCATGTACTAATGGTTATCATTTCATGTTCCCCACAAACATTTCCTGGTGATGGTATGAAGTACACTAAAAACCCTTAAAAAAGTTGATTTCATCAAATTTCTTCTCCAATTTGCAATCCAGTTTGCATCTATTTTCCTTGCTGGACCTGTAGGAATGTTTTATTCCATCTGCAAACTGCTTGTGGGAGTATTTACTTCCCTTTTAGAAGTTTTTAAGACCCTATAGGGTTCTTTGTAGTTTTATGGTTTTTAGGGATTCTAGGAGATTTTTTTTGAGTTTTTTATAGTTTTTTTCTATTTTTTAGAGTTGTTTTAAGTTTTTAGGGGTTGAAAGGGTTTGTCGAGTTTTCTTTGGTTTTTAATGTTTTTATGATTTTTTTCATGGGTTTTAAAGATTTTAGGGATTTTTATGGTTTTTATGGGTTTTAGGGTTATTTTGGGTTTTTATCATTTTTTTTGTTTTTAGGGGTATTAATTTTTTTAGGATTATAAGGCCTTCATGTGGATTTCTGTGTTTTATGGATTTTTCACAATTTTAGGGACTTTTAGGGGTTTTATGATTTTTATGGGTTTTATGGATTTAGAGGGGATTTTATTATTTTTATGGGTTTTATAGTTTTTTAGTTGTTTAGGGTTTTTATGAGATTTTAATGATTTTATGGGTTTTTATTTCTATTTATTATTTTTAGGGTTTTAAATGGTTTAATATTTTTTGTGGATTCTTAGGCTTTTAGTTTATTTTTAGAGATTACTTATGTTTTAATGTATTTATGCTTTTGGGGGTTTTATGTTATTTTAGGGGTTTTTAGAATTTTTAGGGTTTTTAGGGGTCTTAGGTGTATTTTGGTTTCTAAGGTTTTCTTAGAGGTTTTTAGGGATTTAGTTTTTCTTATGTTTTTAGGTATTTTAAGGCTTTATGTTTCTTTAGTGGTTTTATGAAATTTTAGGGTTATTATGGGTTTTAGGGTTTTCTATATTTTTAGTGTTTTTAGGTGTTTTATGTGTTTTTAGGTTGTCATGGTTTTTTATGGTTTTAAAGTTTTTTACATTTTTAGATAATTTTAGGTATTATTTATGATTTTTATGGTTTTTAGGGTATTTATGGATTTGAGGGTTTTAGAGTTGTTTTTTGGATTTTTATGGGTTTTTGGTTTCTAGGGGGTTTTTCAAGTTTTTTAGGGTTTTAAAGAGTTTTAGAGTTTTTAAACATTTTTAGGGATATAAAGGATTTTTAGAGTTTTTATTGGTTTTTAGATTTTGTATGGTTTTTAGCATTTTTATGGTTTTTAGGGGGGTTTGCGGTTTTTAGGGTGTTTAGGGGTTTTAGAAATTTTTAGGATTTTTAGGGGTTTTAATTTTTTTGAGGTTTTTAATGTTTTATTATCATTTTAGTCTTTTTATGGTTTATTATATTTTTGGGTATTTTGAAGGAGTTTTTATGTTTTTATGGATTTTTAGGAGTTTTAGGGGTGTTCGGGATTTTTTGGGTTTGATGGTTTATATATTATTAGGGTTTTTTAGTGGTTTTTAGGATTGTTTTAGGTTTTTAGGGATTTTGAGGGTTTTTAGTGTTTTTAAGGTTTTGGGTTTTTTTTGGTTTTAGGGTTTTAATGTTATTTAGGGTTTTAAGGTTTTTAGATTCATTTTACGATTTCTGAGGTTTAAAGGGTTCTTATATTTTTCAGTGGTATTAGGGTTTTATGGTTTTTATCGGTTTATGGTTTTTATGGTTTTTAGGGGGTTTTAGGGGTTTTAGGGTTTCCTTTTTAGGATTATTTAGCATTTTTATCATTTTTTGGGATTTTAGGAATTTTATGTGTTTTAGGTTTTTAAGGTTTTCCTTGGATTTTTCATATTTTTAGGATTTTTAATATCTTTAAGGGTTTTTAGGGCTTCTTAGGATTTTTATGGGTTTTTTGGTTTTTTTGTATTTTGTGGGTTTTAGGGTTTTTTTGGTTTCTATGGTTCTTTTGGGTTTTGGGGGTTTTGGGGTTTTTATGGAATTATAGGGATTTTCTCATTTTTTAGTTTTTTATGGGTTTTAAGTGTTTTTAGTTTTATGGTTTTATTTTTGTTTTTCATGGTTTTAGTGGTTTTCTAAATTTTTAGGGATTTTGAGGGAATTTTTATGATTTTTATTTTTTATGGTTTTAGTGATTTTGAAGGTTTTATGGTTTTCAGGTTTTTATTATTTTTAGGTCTTTTAGGAGTTTTAATATTTTAATTTTGTAAGGTTTTGCAATATTTTTCTTGGTTTTAGGTTTCTATATATTTTTATGGGTTTTTAGGAATTTTTTAGTATTTTTATTGATTTTTATATTTTTTTGGATTTTTAGCGGTTAGGGTTTTTTATGTTCTTAGGGGTTTATTGGTTCTTTTATATTTTCAAGGATTTTTTTTGTTTTTAAGGGTTTTATGGTTTATTATAGTTTTTAATGTTTTTATGGTTTTAATGGGGTTTTAGTGTTTCTAGTGGGTTTTTAGATTTTTTTTATTAGGTTTCAATATTTTTATGGTATTTAGGGTTTCTTATGGTTCTTAGATTTTTTTAGTAATTTTGGAGTTTTTTTAGGTTTTTATTTTTTAGTGTTTTTAATGGTTTTATGTTTTTTTGGGTTTTTATAGTTTTATAATGGGTTTTTATGGTTTTTAGGGTTTTTGATGTTTTTTTTTCAGATTTTTATTATTTTTATGGTTTTTAGAGATTTTGAGAGTTTTTAGGGTTTTAAGGATTTTTGGGTTTTTATCTTTTTAGGGGTTTTAATTTTTTAGATTTTTAAGGTATTTTAAGGTTCTTAGGGTTTTTTACATTTGTTGGGATTTAAGTGTTTTTTTACTATTGTTATGGTTTTTATGTTTTTTACAGAGTTTTAGGGTTCAGGTGTTTAAAAGGTTTTTAGAGTTTTTTTTGGTTTTGAGGGGTTTTATGAGGTTTTAAGGGTTTTATGGATTTATGGGTTTCTATGGTTTTTAGCGGTTTTAGGATTTTTGGGTTTTTTGGGGTTTTTATTCATTTTTTAGGGTTTTAGGTGTTTTAATTATTTTTAGTTTCAAAAGGTTTTCTTATGGTTTTTCATGATTTTCATAGTTTTTTACGATTTAAGAATTTTTAGGGATTTTATGATATTTTTGGTTTTTATGGTATTTAGGGATTTTCAGGGTCTTTCATTATTTTTGGGTTTTTGTGGTTTTTTGGGTGCTTTGGGTATTTTCTGAGTTTTTAGGGTTTTTTTGGTTTTTTATTGCTTTTAAACATTTTTATGGGTTTAAATGGATTTTGTGTTTTTAGTGGATTTTTATGGTTTTTATGGGTTTTTGGGGTTTATGGTTTTTGGGGGTTTTATGATTTTTATCATTTTTTGGATTTTAGGGGTTTTAGGTGTTTTTAGGTTCTTAATGTTTTCTTAGGGGGTTTCAGGGTATTTAGGGTTTTTATGTTTTTGTGAATTTTTAGGATTTTTATGATTTTATTGGTTTTATAGAATTTTAGGGATTTTAGAGTTTTTATGGATTTTATGGTTTTTAAGGTTTTTAGGTTTTTTATGGTTTTTAGTGTTTTTTGGTTTCTAAGGTGTTTTATGTGTTTTTAGTTTTTTATGGTTTTTTATGATTTTTATGTTTTTTTACATATCTTGATATTTTTATGGAATTTTTAGGATTTTATGGGTTTTTATGATTTTATGAGAATTTGAGGGTTTTTGGGTTTTTTAGGGGTTTTATGGATTTTTTGTGTTTTATGGGTTTTTTCAATTTTTTGGGGTTTTTACGATTTTTAGAGTTTTTAAAACTTTTTTGGGGTATAAAGGGGTTTTAGAGATTGTTTTTGGATTTTATGTTTTTGTTTCCCTTGGAATTTGGGGATGACCTCCTGGATGGGAGATTCAAACGTTCTGATCGGTTTCTAGCGGGTTTGTTCGTAGAACCGGAAACATCCAGTGATTCCACATCCATTTGGACCTACTTTCCAAAGGTAGGCGCTCATTAGCTTGTGGACTGATGGGGCTTAGGAATTTTCATTGGTCGAGAGGATGGGAGGTCGGACTCATCACACCTTTTTGAGGGGAATTATTGTCTATTCTGGGACTCTCTTTATAGATTTAAGTTATGTTCGTGAATCCTTATTACATTACCAAGTATAAAATGAGGTTTTCCTTTAGTTTTGACAATCAATGATTAAATATGTAAGAAATTTAGAGAATCTTTTATATGTATTCTAGGTTCTTCATCAATAGAGAATCATCTATATCTATTTAGAGATTCTTGATCAATGGTAACCTTCAAAACATTTATATAAAAGTCTCTTGGTCATTATGATGACCAGGCTGGTTTTAAAGCCACTCAGTGGGGCACTTGAAGTTTATTGTCATTCAGAAAGACAATGAATTATTTCAGAGTTGGGATCGAACCCATAGATGGGCTACCTACGTATCCTTTGTTTTGAAAAAGGAATCAGAACCCATATAGTTCGAATAAGGGTATGATGTTTATGATTGATGGATCAAAGCAGGATGTCACAATTACTTTTACACTCTAAGATCACGTGAGTCATGCTCGGTGTGAGAAACAAGAGGTATTGGTAAAATTTAGACAATTGTGCCATGAAAGATGCAATCATAAGAAATGGTTTGGGGCTTATGTATGTATGACTGCCCAGAGGATTTCCTTTAGGGAGAAAATCCAGGAATAGGGTCCATAAAGGTATATGTGCTTCATGGAGATTTGAATACTCTAACTTGGGACTTATTCCTGAAGAGGAAACCCAAATTAGGAGAGTATTGATAACTAGGTTTTACTCCTGAGAAGGAATCCCAAATCAAACGTAAATTAGGACTGGTTAAAGAGAATTTAAGGGACTTGGGGCTTATTCCTTAAAAGGAAGCCCAAGATTATGACTGGGACTTATTCTTAAAAAGGAAGCCCAGGTTATGACTGGGACTTATTCCTGAAAAGGAAGCCCAGGTTAAGGATTAAGTTTTGGGGCTTACTCCTGAGGAGGATGCCCATATTTGAGATTGGGGCTTATTCCTGAAAAGGATGCCCAAATTAAGGGACTTGGGGCTTACTCCTAAGAAGGATGCCCAAAAATTAGAGGACTTGGGGCTTACTCCTAAGAAGGATGCCCAAAATTATGACTGGGACTTATTAATAAAAAGGAGACCCAGGTTTGGGGACTTGGTTTGGGGCTTACTCCTGAAAAGGATTCCCAAATTAGAGGACTTATGACTGGGGATTATTCCTGAAAAGGAGACCCAGGTTAAGGATTCTCTCATCTTAAAGGATGAGGTTGAATGAATGAACTCTCTATATTTAGTGACATAAGGATATTTAAATCACTAGGTTTTGAGAGATATTTCACTGAATTCCTTTCAGATAAAGAAGTCAAATCAAGATATCATGCCATAAATGGCATTGAAGAGTGTCTTGAAGACTAAATCTTGAAAAGGAAAGGTGTAATGGCTTAATAGGGGTGAAATGGGCAAGAAAGGCACCCAAAAAGGAAGGGGCACGCACGTCTTGGAAGGCGCGCAGGTACTGCGGCGGCGAGCAAGTATTAGTCAAGAAGGTATACCTACGTGACATGTGATGTACTTGCGCGATGGTCAACCAGTATTGAAATACTTGAGAGACTCTTTTTTAAAGCCTTTAGAAATCTCTTGAGGTTCTTCCAAAAAAGGGACGCGCAAGTTCTATCGAAGGAATAAGGAGGCGCGCAAGTGGGACCACTTCCCTTAAGGGCTGGCCACTCAGGCGCGCAAGTGTTGATGAGTTTCAACACTTAGTCCTTCCTCCCTCTCTTTAGATCTTCCGTTCTAGGTAAGAAATTACCTTATAAGTGTTACGGAAGCTTTGAGAAGAGTCTTGGGCGTCAGGAGCTTCAATCCGAGTTTCTGAAAAATGATCCTCCCGAATGGGGGGCCCACATGGTCTATTTATAGGCAGGAGAAGACCCCGGGCGGTTACCACTTAGGTCACGCAAGTCACTTGTGCGACCAAGGGCGTCGCGCAAGTGGACTTGCGCGACAGTGATATAACTTGCGCGGTGAGGTTTCTTTTGATCCTTTGTTCATGCCTTTGTCGATTTTTGATATTTTCCTCAAATGTTGAATCACTTTGAGCTCAGATATTCCCATTTTCCGATTTTTAGATTCTCTGACGAAAGGAGCGTCAACAGTTTTGTATGGGTTTTTAGGGTTGTTTATGGTTTTTGAGTTTTTTTGGGTTTTAGGGTTTTAGAGTTTTTAGGGTGTTTAGGGGTATTAGTATTTTTCAGGTTTTTAGGGGTTTTACGTATTTTTAGGATTTTAAGGTTTTCATAGGGTTCTTTACTGATTTAGGTTATTTTAACGTTTTTATGTATTTTTGGGGTTTTTAATTATTTTATGGTTTTTAGGATTTTTAGTGGTGTTAAGGGTTTTTAAGGGTTTTAGAATTTTTAAGGATTTTAGGGGTTTTAATTGTTTTTAGGTTTTCAATGTTTTCTTAATGTTTTCAGGGATTTTAAGGTTTTCTATATTATTAATTAATTTTAGCGATTTTTTATGTTTTTTAATTTTTATTTTATTTTTAGGGATTTTGAGGGGTTTTAGAGAATTTTTGGCTTCTATGGGTTTTTTTAGTTATTTAGGGTTTTATGGTTTTTGGATTCTTTTTACATATTCAGTGGTTTAAAGGGTTTTGGAGTTTTTAGTGGTTCTTCAGTATTTTATTATTTTTTAGTTTTTTAAGGTTTTTAAGTGTTTTTATGGTTTTTATTTTGTTTAGGATTTTTTAAGGTTTTCTAGTGTTTTCAATATTTTCTTCTTTTTAGGGATTTTTTGTGTTTTTATGTTTATCAGGTTTCTTATGGTTTTTCAGGGATTTTAGGTGTTTTATTTTTTAGCTATTTTTATGGATTTTTATGTTTCTAGGTTTTTTAGGAATTTTGAGTTATTTTTATGGGATTTTGGGTTTTATGGTTTTTTTTGTTTTTAGGGTTTTTTGTGTTTTCAGGATTTTTTGGGTTTCTAGAGTTTTCTAACATTTTAAGGGCTTTAAGTGTTTTTAGAGTGCTTAGTGTGATTTTAGATAATTTATAAGTTTTAGGGTTTTATATTTTTTTTTTCAATTTTTAGGGATATTTATTGTTTTTTGGGTTTTTAGATTTTTAGGGGTTCTAACTATTTTTAGGTTTTTATATTTTTCATATATATTTTCAGGGTCTATTTTGTTTTTAACAATTTGTGGGATTTTTATTGCTTTTCTATGTTTTTATGGTTTTTATGAGTTTTAGGGATTTTTAGGGATTTTTATGGTTTTTAGGGTTTTTAGTTTTTAGGGGTCTTATGTTTTTTAGCATTTTAAGGGTATCATATTGTTTCCATAGGTTGTTAGGGTTTTTATTGTTTAGGTATTTTAAGGTTTTTTATCAATTTTTATAGTTTTAAGGTTTTTTAGGTGTTTTAGGGTTTTTAGGGATTTTATGATTTTTTGGGTTTTAGGTTTTTTTTTGAGTTTTTTGGGTTTTTAAGGTTTTTTAAAGATTTTTAGCATTTAGGTTGTTTAAAGGGTTTTCATTTGTTTTAGTTGTTTTTATGGTTTTTATGGGGTTTTAGGGTTTTTAATGTTTTTATGGATTTTATAGATTTTGGGTTCTTTTAGGGTTTTTAGCATTTTTTCTGTTTTAAGGGGATTTGGGTTTTTATGCTTTTCTTTGGGGTTTTTATATTTTTACATTTTTATGTATTTTTTGTGAATTTTTAATATTTTTACGGTTTTTAGGATTTTTAGGTTTCTAGAGGGTTTTTTGTGTTTTTAGGGGTTAAAGGTATTTTTAGGGTTTTTAATGTTTTTAGATTTTTAGGGGTTTTATGTGTTTTCAATTATTTAAGGTTTTGTTAGGGTTATTCACAGTTTTGGGGACTTTCATTTTTTAGGTATTTTTATTCCTTTTGAGGTTTTTATGGTTTTTTTTTGGGTTTTTAGGATTTTTTAGGGTTTTAGGGATTTTATGATTTTTTGGAGAATTTAGAAAATTCTAGGGGTTTAAAGATTTTTTATAGTTTTTAGTGGATTTTGGGGTGTTATGGATTTCTAGGGTTTTTTAAAGTTTTAGGTGATTTTATGGTCTTTAGGGTTTTAAGTGTTTTTGTGTTTTCTTGGTTTTTTGGGGGTTTTCAGTGTTTGTAGGTTTTTAAGGATTTATTTGGGGTTTTCATAGGTTTTACGGGTTTTTACGTTTTTTAGAGAACATTTATTATTATTATTGGTTTTTTGAGTTTTTTTTTGGAAAAGAAGGAATTGGGAGAAATATTCTTGGCTCCCTAAAATCTCATATAAAATTAAAGGAAAAATAGAAAAAATAAGAGTCTGGGCCAAAAAAACCCAACACTAGAAACTATAAGCCAAAAGGATCAACATCACCTCCATAATCAAAATCATAGCCTACTCAAGCATCCATCGACTCCCATGCAGACTCCATGTCCTTTTGATACTTGAACAGTGCCAAATACCTATCCCTAAGTCATTTTTTCTACAATGTATACTGTGTTCGGGAAGAGAACTTGTTAGGCTAACCACAGTTGATATCATTACCATTATTTTTGGTGGCCTTAGAAGTGGACCTTGTCGCCATGGGATTTGGAAAAGTGGAGTTGTCCTTCCATGGCCTCTTCTTTGGGGCAGCAGAGATGAAACCCTCAGGAACATTCTCATTCCCATATAAAATTCCATCACTGGTCGTGCTCAAGGTCTCATTTTTTCTACCACCATCCTTGTTGTCATCCTCGACAACATCCACCCATCCATGTGGTTGCACATTGAGGTCCTCCAAGGCCATATCTCCCAGAAGTAGAGAATGAGGATTTTCTAGAAGAACTCCTTCATGAACCACCAAGACCAACTGTAGGTCTTGTGCCGCATACTATCCCACTTTCCTCTAATCCATTAGGTTTTCCTCATACCCAGAACATTCATCATGACCATCAGTAGTATGTTGGCTCAGCTGCTATCCATCTGGCGCAGTGTAAGGGATCCCCTGCTAGGCCTGCACCTCCCTCACCACCTTCCCCTCACTCGGATCATACCCACCACCACCATTCAGATGAATGACCTACACCTCATTCTGATCTTTCTCAACACAAACACTCTGCACCATCCCAACATAGCTATTCAGAGGAATAACCGACACTTTGCACTGAAAATGCCCAACACATCCGTGCAATAATGCTTGTACCTCCCTCTTCTCATGCATATCACAACCAGTTCGAGGAAAAATAGAAACATAACTCTCTGCATAAGACACCACCCTCACAGTATCATGAGAAACAATATCCATTTATGTGGAACCAGAGTCACACAAAGACATAAAATTATATAAATTAAAATTAACCTTTGGAGGATCTTTCTGAACCACATGCCTCACCTCAAGACCAACAGAATCATTCTGGCATGGTTGATTTCTCTCATGATAATCAGAATATGTTTGTATCAAAGGTAGATCATGCACCACATTCTACAGATGCCCAAAACAAACATACAGAGGCATCACTAGTGCCTCAATCTGCTCCTGACCAGCACAATTACCGCTTACATGCATGTAATTATCCCTCACATCATTGAATGCTTCCCCCACATTACTAGGAGAAACATAAACCAATAGAATGAGAATAAAACCACACAAAAGCAAATATTTATTCAACATTATCTCATCCTTATAAGGCATAACAATACCCAAGTCATTTAATTCTACTAAAAACATTAGAGACCATTGAATTATGTAATGAAACCTATAATGGATTTCACATTTGTTCGACAGCAGCATCCTTCATCCCTTCACCCATGTCAACAACCATTTTGGACACCCTATCAGGGGTAGAAAATGGTCGCCTCTTCTACCACACTCCTCTGTTGCTGCCACTCATACACGAAATCCTCATACTCCAAGATTGAAAAATGGTTGCACAAAAATATGCCAACTTGTGACTACATCACACTGCCATTATGCAGAGGATCAACCATCCCATATTTGGTCTCACTAACCTCTCCAAAAATCATAGGGGAATTTTCCAATATTGGAGACCACATAGTAGTAGGTGGTGTCTATCCATCCTCCACCTCATCCACTTGAACAGATAGGCCCAAGGAACCTGTAGTGACCCACACATCCCCTTCACCAGCTGAAACTCCCTCACCATAGTCCAAAGAAGCATCCATTCCCTTATTTTATTCTTCATATTCCAGCACCCTTTCTATACCCAAACCTCAGATCAAGATTCAGGTTCACAAAACATGTACTCACCATCAGCTCAGTAGCCATCTCTTTAGTATCATAGTTTCTTCCCACATCAGACTCCCCACAAACCAGCCCCATACCTCTACTGCTCCGGTTCCCACACCTACAAGACACATTGGAATGACCTAGTTTATTTCAAATAGAACATAGATTCACCCATGATTCAAATAGAACTAGTTCCTTGTAACTAAACTCCTCAGCCACAATAATCCACATAAACTCAACTGGTGCTCTAGACACATCAACCTCAATGAAAATTCTTAGATAAAAAGGGTAGAAAACTACCTTATTTTTTCTATCTATAAATAAATAGTGTCCTAAAAGACTCCCAAGCATACAAATTATAGATAGATTTCGAAATGGAAGGGGAAGTTCTTGAAACCTCACCCATGTATCAGTCGTTGGTAGATCTTGGTTCATATGAAGATCA
Organism: Viscum album; assembly: GCA_963277665.1. NCBI lineage: Eukaryota > Viridiplantae > Streptophyta > Magnoliopsida > Santalales > Viscaceae > Viscum > Viscum album. Next base: position 1,331,987,012 of record OY728150.1, read on the forward strand.
AAACTCCACCTGAAAAGGAGAAACCAACCTTGTTAACGTTTTGAGGGTCCATGGACCATGCAAGGATGAAATCCTCCTATGTCACAAATCATATCATAATATAGTGTCCATCTAATAACCCCACTGTAGCTCGGTCCTAGATACCCTATGATCCAAAAATGAACATGTCAAAAGATTCCATAGAAGGTTTTTACCTTGTAAACCATGCTATCAGTGTCAATATATGGAGGGATGATGGCTTTTTGAACTTTGGAATCGAGATGGGAAGTTGCATATGACCTTCATACAGGTAGAGAACTTTAGGGAAAAGTTTAACCCAAGGAAATGGGGGATGGAACTCCAGGATGGACAAATGAGTGAAGGAATTATGATCTATTTCAAGAGATGACAAAGATCCCCCCCATTGAGGGGGAGGGGGAGGGAGAGGCACAACAACCATTTCCTTCAAGGGTGTCATGGGAGATCTCTCTCTGAGATCTCCATCTCTTCTCTCTATCTTTCCTCTTTGGGGTTTTAAGGATTTTGTTGGTTTTATGGATTTTTTATGATTTTTCGGGTTTTTAGAGATTTTATATTTTTTTCGGTATTATGTGTGTTTAGGTTTTTAAGGGTTTCTGATGGTTTTTAAGTTTTTCAGTGTTTTTAGGTTTTTAGGGATTGTTAGGAATTTTTTAGTTTTTTTATGTTTTTTAGAGTTTAGGGTTGGGGGTGGGGTTAGGGTTTTCGAGGTTTTTAAAGTTTTTTTGGTGTTTGGGGGTTTTAGGGATTTTATGGTGTTTTTATAGTTTTTAATGGGTTTATAGGTTTAAAAAGTTTTTATAGTTTTTATTTGATTTGTAGTCTTTTAATTGTTTTTAGGTGTTTTTATGGGTTTAAAGGGCTTTTTTGGTTTTTAGGGTTTCAGGGTTTTGTATGGTTTTTAGAATATTTTATAATTTTTATGAATTTTATGTTTATTTATGGTTATTAAGATTTTCATGGGGTTTTTATAGGGTTTATAGGGTTTTTATGTTTTTATGGATTCATAGGGATTTTTAGGATTTTTAGGGATTTTTATTGTATTTATGGATTTTGTGGGGTTTTGGGTTTTTTTGTGTTTTAAGGGTTTTTAGAGTTTTTTATCGTTTTTAGGGGTATAAAGTGTTTTTTAGAATTTCTAGTGGGTGTTTGGGTTTTTATGGATTTTTAGGGGTTTTTATGGTATTTAAGGGTTTTATGGTCTTTATTCTGTTTTAGGGGGTTTAGATAATTTTGGTATTTTTAGCGTTTTTAGGATTTTGGAGAGTTTTTAGTGTTTTTAGAATTTTAAGGTCTTCTTAGGGGTTTTCAGTTTTTTAGGATTGAATTTTAAGTAATTTTTATGAATTTTATGGTTTTATGGATTTTATGGATTTTGAGGGTTTTATGGTTTTTAAGGATTTTTAGCACTATTAGGTTTTTTTGGGGGGTTTTAGTTTTTTTATGTTTTTAATTATTTCCTAGGGTTTTCATGTATTTTTGGTGTTTTTTATGTTTTGGGTAATTTTACGGTTTTTTTAAAATTTTTATGGATTTTTAGGGTTTTAGTTGTTTATGGGTTTTTTTAGTGTTTTTGATATTTTTTAGAGTTTTTAAAATATTTAGGGGTTTGAAGGGTATTTATAGTTTTTAGTTGTTTTGGGGTTTTTATGGGGTTTTCATGGGTTTTTTGGGTTTTAGATGTTTTAGGGTTTTTAGAGTTTCAATGTTTTTAGGGGTTTTAAGTGAATTTTTGTTTTTTTAGAGTTTTAGGGGTGTAATGTTTTTTAAATATTATAGAGGTTTTCAATAGTTTTATGGGTATTTGAGGTTTTTAATGTTTCTATGGGTTTTAATTGTTTTGGAGTTTTTAACATTTTTTTTGTTTTTTATGGGGTTTAAGTGTTTTTATGTTTTTATAGTTCTCTTTGGGAAAGGAAGTTGTGAGGCATGGCTAATCCTGACCCCCAAAAATTTATAATAAAAAAGACACAGCAGACAAGGGAGGGGCGGGGTCAATCATACCACACCCAAAAACCCTGGACACCCCAAAAAAACCCAAAAGTCCTCAAAAAACCCAAAAGGCAGAGAAAACCAGACAAAGCAAAAAATCAAAAGCATCTCTAACCATATCTCTGAACCAAACAGAAACCAGCATCCCACAACTCCATTTTCATCATCCATAACTTTCTTGCCAAGCACATTCACCCCCATAATCATAGATCCACCAACATTAAGGTAAGTCTCACCTTAGTCACCTTGCAGTGAAGCAGCAACCATCACCAAGCATTAACATCTTTCATCACATCCCAGTCAAATAGTAGCCAACACCCAGTAACCATCACCACCTATCTGATCTACTTCAATCATTACACACATATTAGCACATCTAAGAACAAAGGGAAACAAACACCCATGCCTAGAACCCATCTGCATCACCCAAAGGAAATACAACATCTACCGCCACTCAGTCAAACCAATACCAAACACCCTTGACGAATCAAAACCAAACCAACCATAGAACAGGATGACACATTATATAACAGCCATCATGTAACCCAACTTAACATGCCCTTCATCAAAAAAATTAAATATATCCATGAGAGAAAAACCATGAAAACAAACCTGCATCTTCTGCACAAACCGATGTCAAGCCGATCTCGTCTGCGCCTCCTACAGCCTTTGAGCAGATCTGAGAGCCCCAATCCCTACCTCAAGCACCAAGTTCAAAAATCTTCCACAAATCCAGAAAATACACCATGATTATACCATCTATAGGTCACTACCACAAAAACTCACCTCTCTAAGACTTCTCACATGCTTCCAGATTCGAGGCGTCATCAGAGAGGACCGTAGTAGCAAACCAGAAGAGATGACTGCCCATCGAATAGACCAGAACCCATGACACTGGTGCAACTGGTGAAACCTACTTCATCAATGAGACCCCCAAATCCATTTAACAGCCCATGGAGGCCCTAGATCTACAAAGTCAACCCCAGTCTGTGGATGATTTCTAGAAATGTTTTCGACCGCTAAGGATCCATATGCTTCACCACAAGCTAGATCAGAACAATTTGAGTCCACAGTAGCCCGCAGAACCTCCAAAGTTGACGAATACCAAGTGTTCCATCAAAGTAGATAAGGTACATCCAAAGCCAAAATCTAGAGCAAGGGAACCGCTCGGGGAAGATAAAGCTGCCGAATCCAGAAAACCACCACCATCTTGAGTCTAAAGAGCTCTTCTTGAGAACAGCATTGCTGAGAACTAGAAAGAAGCAAGGAACCAGTGCTGAGGCTCCTAGAAAAAACCAGAGGAAAACCTGGAAGAGGTGCTAAATGAGGGAGAGACCCAAGGTAGTTCGTCATTATCCTTCTATTTAGGGTTTTATTAGGGTTTATCTAGGGTTTTTGGTTTTTTATATTATTTGGTATTTTTAGGTTTTTTGTTTGTTTTTATGGGTTTCTAGGGTTTTTAGGGTATTTATTGTTTTATTTTTAGAGTATTATGGATTTTTTAATATTTATTGTTTATAGATTCTATTAGAGTTGTTTAACATTTTTATCTATTTATAGGGAATTAAGAGTTTTAGTGGGTTTTTTAATTTTTATGGGTTTATATTGTTTTTAATGTTTTTCTGGGTTTTTATAATTCTTTTTGGTTTTTAAGGGTTTTAATTGTTTTCAGTTTTTAATGTTTTCATAGTGGTTTTTATAGGTTTTATGGGTTTTTATGTTTTTTGGTATTTTTAGGGATTTCATGGGATTTTTAGGTATTTCATGGGATTTTTATAGTTTTTAGGGATTTTAGGTGTTTTTTGGGTTTTTTGGGGGGGTTTTTGGGTTTTTTTGGCTCTTACGGTTTTCTGGGGTTTATGGTTTTTTTGAGTTTTAATGGGTTTTAAGGTTTTTAGTGGTTTTTAATGTTTTATTGGATTAAAGGGATTTTAATGTTTTTTGTACTTTATTAGTTTCTTATTGGTTTTTATGGTTTTTTATGTTTATTATTGGTTTTAGGGTTTTCAGGGTCTTTTATGGTTTTTTGGGTTTTACCCTTTTTTAGGGTTTTAGGGGTTTTAAGTGTTTTTTCATTTTAAATATTTTTCATGGGATATCAATATTTTTAGGTTCTTTTATGCTTTGGGGATTTTTAGGGGGTTTTTCATTTTTTATGTTTTTAGGGGTTTTAAGTGTTTTAGGTTTTTAAGGTTTCCTTAAGGATTTTCAGGTTTTTTTTGTTTTTTTATGTTTTGATGGATTTGTAATGATTTTTTAGGTTTTTATGGGTTTTTCGGGTTTTTAGAGATTATGGGGGGTTTGTGGGGTTGGTTTTAAAGGTATTTTTTCATTTTTAGTGTTTGAAGGTTTTTTATTGTTTTTCATGTTTTTAGGTTTTTAAAGGTGATTTAGAGTTTTTAATGGTTTATTGCATTTTTTCGGTTTTTATGGTTTTAGGAGTTCTTAGGGTTTTAAGGGGTTTGTTGGGATTTTAGGGCCTTTTATGGTTTTTTTGGGTTTTATATTTTTTTAGGTTTTAAGAGGATTTAAGTTATTTTAGCTTTTTAATGTTTTTAGGGATTTCCACAGTTTTTAGTGTATTTTACATTTTATGGGGTTTTTGGGAGTTTATAATATTTTTAGGGGGGTTTTTAATTTTTAGGTTTTTAGGGGTTTTAATTGATTTTTAAGGATTTCTTAGGGGTTTTCAGAATATTTATGGTTTTTTAGGATTCTTTTAGTATTATTAGGTTTTAGGGGTTTTAGATTTTTTGAGTGTTTTAGGGATTTTAGTTTTTATACGGATGTTTTTAGGGTTTTATAGTTTGATTTGTATTTTTTACGGTTTTAATGGTTTTTTAGAGTTTTTAAAATTTTTAGGCATTTAAAGAGATTTTAGAGTTTTTTGTGGTTTATTTGGGTTTCTATGGGCTTTTTAAATTTTTGGGGTTTTATGGGTTTTAGGGGGATTTAGGGTTTTTGTGTATTTTTATGGATTTTTGGGTGTTTAAAATTTTTTGTTTTTAGTTATTTTTAGAGTTTTTTGCTTTTAAAATATTTATTTTGGTGTTTTAGGGGTTTTAGGGTTTGTAAAATGTTTTAAGATTTTTAGGGTTTTATGGGGTTTTGGAGGTTTTATGTTTTTAGGAAATTTTATGGGTTTTTTTTATCATTTTTTGTATTTTTAGTATTTTTAGTGTTTTTTTAGGTTTTATAGGTTTTCAAAGGGGTTTTATAGGTTTTTTTGGGTTTTCTATATTTTTTGGGATTTTTTGGTTTTTTTGTATTTTATTGATTTTTAGGGTTTTTAGAGATTTTTGATGTGTTTTAGTTTTTTTCTCAAGGGTTTTAAGTTTTTTTAGGGTTTTAGGGTTTTTTAGTGTTTTTAAGGGTTTTAGGGTTATTGATCATTTTTGAGGGTTTAAATGGTTTTTTTAGATTTTTTGTTGCTTTAGGGTCTTTATGCGGTTTTATGGGTTTTTAGGTTTTTTATGGTTTCAGGGGTTTTCAGGGGTTTAAGGTCTTTTAGGTTTTTTTATATTTTATTTGGGTTTTTTGTAATTTTATGTTTTTTTTTATTTTAATTTTTTCTTATGTATTTTCATGGTTTTTAGGTTTTTTTATGATTTAGTGATATTTAAAGATTATTTAGTTTTTTTAGTTTTTTGGGTTTTTATAGATTTTGAGGGGTTTATTGGTTTTTTGGGTATTTAACGTCTTTAGGTTTTAGGGGATTTAAGTGTTTTTATGTTTTTATGACTTTCATAGTGTTTTTTAAGGTTTTAGGATTTTTTACATTTTTTTGGATTTTAGTTCTTCTTTAGATATTTTATTTTTTTTATGATTTTTATGTATATTAATGGTTTTTAGTGTTTTCAGAGTTTTTAGGGTTTTTAAGGGATTTTAGGTTTTTATCATTTTTTTGGTTTTTATGGGTTTAAATTTTTTGATGTTTTTGTGGTTTTCTTGAGCTTTTTACATTTTTAGTGTTTTTGGGGATTTTTAGGATTTTTATGGTTTCTAGGGTTTTTAGGGCTCTTTGGGTTTTATAGTTATTTTGGGTTTTGGGGTATTTTTGGAGTGTTTTATTGTTTTTATGGTTTTTAGAGTTTTTAATGTTTTAGGGGTTTGGAATAGTTATTTTGAGTTTTCAGCAGTTTTTTGCGTTTTATGGGTATTGTGGGTTTTTAATGTTTTAGGGTTTTTAGTGTTTTTTGGGTTTTTTGGGTTTTTTAGGATTTTATGGGGTCTTAGATATTTTATTTTTCTAATGTTTTATTAAGGTTTTTTTATGATTTTAGGAATTTTTAGGTTTTCTTTTTTGACTTTTATTGGTTTTGGGGGTTTTATGGATTTTGATGGTTTTAAGGGTTTTTAGGGTTTTTAGGGTCATTAGGGGATTCACCGTTTTGTGGGGTTTTTTGGTTTCCTTTTTGAGTTTTTTGGTGTTTTAATTTTTTATATATTTTTTTAATGTTTTTGGGGTTTAAAGTGTTCTTAGATATTTAAATGTATTTTTAGGGTTTTCATGGGGTTTTATGGGTTTTTAAAGTTTTTTGGGGTTTTTAGGGACTTTTATGTTTTTTTGGATTTTTAAATATTTTTAGGTTTTTAAGGATTTCTTAGGGGTTTTAGGGTTTTTATTTATTTTTCAGTATTTTTCTAGTTATTGGGGTTTCTAGTGATTTTGAGGGGTTTTAGGGTTTTTAGGGGGGAGGGGTTTGGGGTTTTAGGGGTTTTTAGATTTTTTAAGGGTTTTATTTTTTTGGGTTTTCATTTTTTTCTTTGGGATTTTAGGGTTTTTGTGGTTTCTTACAATTTTAGGGATTTTAGGTATTTTTATGTTTTTTTAGGGATTGGGGGGAGGGGGTTATGGTTTGTATGGTTTTATAGTTTATATGGGTTTCTCGGTGTTTTGGGGGGTTTTTTTGAGTTTTTTAAGGTTTCTATGGGTTTTTAGAATTTTTATCATTTTTAGTGTTTTGAAGGGTTTTTAGAGTTTTTAGCGGTGTTTTAGGGTTTTATGGGTTTTTAGAATTTTTATCATTTTTAGTGTTTTGAAGGGTTTTTAGAGTTTTTAGCGGTGTTTTAGGGTTTTATGGGTTTTTAGGGTTTTAAGGGTTTTATGGTTTTAAGGTTTTTTTTGGTTTTAGGGGTTTTAGAGTTTTTTTTTGTTTTTAGGGGTTTAAATAATTTTTAGGTTCTTGTGGATTTCTTAGAAGATTTTTGGGGTTTTATGGGTTTTACATTTTTTGGGTCTCTTCTTGATTTTTTGTGTTTTTTGGGTTTTGGGGGTTTTATGGTTTTTATGGTTTTGGGTTTTTAGGGTTTTTTTCGTTTTTTAACATTTTTCAAGAATAAATGATTTTTTGATTTTTTAGTGGAGTTTCAGGGTTTTAGGGATTTTTATGTTTTTTATATTCTTAGGGTTTTTATCGTTTTTATATTTTTAAGGTTTTTAGTGTGTGTTGGTATTTCTGAGGGTTTTAGTGTTTTTAGTTTTTTGAGTTTTTGTTATATTTTTTAATTTTTTTATATTTTTTTACATTTTTAGGGATTTTAAATTAAATTTATTGGTTTTTAAGGGTTATAGGGATTTTTTGGGTTTTAGGGTTTTTAGGTTTTTTTGGATTATTAGCGTTTCTTAGGGTTTTTAGGGTGTAAAATATTTTTTATGTTTTTAATATTTTTATTAGGGGTTTTAGGGTTTTTAAGGGTTTTTATTTTTTAGGTATTTCAGGGATTTTTTAAATTTTATAGTTTTTTGGGTTTTAGGGGTTTTGGTGGTTTTTAGTGTTTTGTGGGTTTTAATTTTTTTTTGAATTTTTTAATTTTTAGGTGGTTTTTTCTGAGTTTTATAGCATTTTAATTGTTTTTAGAGTTTTTTAACTTTTTAGGGGTCTAAAGGGTTTTTATAGTTTTTTTTACGTTTTGGGTTTTATGTTTTTAGGGGTTTTAAGGTTTTTATGGTTTTTAGGGGTGTTAGGGTTTTTTTAAAAAATTTAAGGTATTTAGAAATTTTTAAGTTTTTAAGGGGTTTGAAGTGTTTTTAAGTTTTTGAGGTTTTCTAAGGGGTTTTAGGATTTTTATTTTTTTTTACGTTTTTATATAGTTTTTTTGTTTTTTAGGATTTTTATCGTTTTTAAGGGTTTTTAAGGATTTTAAGGGGTTTTTCGGGCTGTTTTTGTTTTTTATGTTTTTAGGGTTTTTAAGTTTCTTTACTATTTTAAGGTGTTTTTAGGTGTTTTCATTGTTGTTGAGATTTGTTTTTGTTTTTAGGGTTTTTAAGGAATTTTTATGATTTTATGGCTTTTAGGTTTTTTAGGGATTTTAGGATTTTTTGGGGATTTTTATTATTTTTTAATGGTTTTATGATTTTATAGGTTTTTAGGATTTTTTTAAAATTTGAAGGGTTTTTATAGTTTTTAGAGTGTTTTAAAGTTTTTAGGGAAAAGAAGGTGCGACACCAGGCAATTCATGGCCCCAAATTTATTAGAAAAAGAGACACAACATACAAGGGAGGGGCATGGTCAATCAACCCACACCCGAAAACCCTGGATACCCCCGCCCAAAAAAATCCAAAAGACCCAAAAAAACAAAACGAATGACAGCTACATACCTCATTCACCATCCTCATAAGGGTCCCCATCAACACTATAGCCCGAGGAAGCATCCGAGTCCACCGACTCCAATTTAGAAGATTCATACCGCTTGAGGAAGGCTAGAAAATACTACATGAGTTCTAGGCCTGGCTTCGCTTTGGTAGCCCAATCATCCCTGCCATGTGCATATCCTCCACCATTTCTAGCCTTGGAGGAGGCCCTAGTAGTCATTGGCCTAGGTTGGGAGGAGTGGTCCCTCCTTTCCCTTCATTTCACTGAAGGGTCACTCATCACCTTAGCCTTTCCAACCATGTCACCCTGCTTGCCACGTTCATGATCAGACCACGACCTTCTCTTCTGGTTACAGCCAGAGGAGCCAGGGAGACTAATCATCGCCTGCTCCCTATTGATCCTATCCAAGATGGAACAAATAAGGTTATCGTGGTCCCAAAAGATTTCTCCAAGCCTTATGTGTTCATCATTCTCATCCCCTAGAAAGACCACCGACTGCAGGTCCGGCTTTTGAAGGATATATTTGATATGCTGCTCAAGTGGGATTTCTGAACAGTCCAACATAATCGAGTCAGATAGCTCAACACATGGGAAAAAATTCTAAAATAGAAGAAGAGCAGAGCTCATATGAGGCTGCTCAATACTCCTCTTATTAGCACAAAGGCTATAGAGTGGCTGCATGGGATGAGGGGCATCATTCAGACCAATTCGAGGCGCAACAGGATCCATCAGTACTTGCTCTGGAGAAAGCACAGTGGGCAGGGGATGTTCCACACCCAAGACCCTTGGACCATCATGAGAGGAAGGCAGATCCGCATCCTAGAGGACATCAGTAGCCTCCACCTCAAATAGTTCTCATCCCCCTGACCCCTTTCTCAGTTCCCATAGAGTCCAAAGGTTCCAGGACCTTGTACCAATTCGAGGTTAAAACCAGCTCGTATCCACTTCCAAGACCAACAGCTGGAAGGATTGGAAAAATCACCCTCTCTGTCCCATGGAAATATGGCCTTAATGCCATGCTCATGTCCCTACTAGAATTAGCATGTAATACCTCGGCCCCAACTACACCAGGAGTGCCATTTCCGACTATAGAAGAGGCATCACCCCCCCAGTCCCAAATCACCCTTCATTCACCTGAAAATGTCCTTGACCAAGATTTTCTCCACAGCACCCTACCGGGGGGTTGATCCCCATTCCTCCACCTTGTCGCCCCCCCCCCCCGAGCATCAAGCAGAGAGTCCTGAGGGTCATCATTCCTCACCTATAGATCCCCTATTGATCTTATCATCGAGGAGATGGTCTCTTTGCCACACCTGACCACCACACCATCGTTTCATATGCATTCCCTTTTCATATGAACATGATTAAAGCACGAGACACAGTAATTCTACCATGATTCAAAAACCACCGGATACTTCCATCGAATCTCTTCACCAATTTCAATCCAGAAAAAGTCCATTGGTTCCTTTCACCCATCATTTCAACACAAACCCTCGAGGCAACTGGATGAAAAAGGGCCCTAGTTAGACTATCCACACATAGAAACCTTCAAACCAAATTACCTAGCATAGTAATAATGGAAATTTTTTGAAAGGGTAGGGGGAGTTCAGGAAACCTTACCCAGATATCCATCAGCGGGGAGTCACGATTTAAATGGAAATCAAAGTTCCACTAGAAGTGGTAGAATTGAACGACATGAAACCTGCAAAGACCTATTTATTAGGCCCTGATAAGATCTTTATTCGGATGAGAACCGAATAAATATGTGACTGGAGTCGACCAAACCAACAGTGGTGTGGTCCCAAGTATCCCAATGCTCAAACCCAAACCTATCAAAAACATCAACCGGGTATGCCAGTTCAAAAACCTAGATACCAGGCTCAGGCTATGGAGGTAAGAGGCCTTGTTGAACTCCGTAATCGATAGGGGAAGCTTCGACAGCCCTTCGTGAAAATGGGTTTTTAGGATTTTTTATGGATTTTTAAAGATTTAATGGGTTTTTATTGTTTTTAAGGATTTTAGGGATTTTAGGGGTTTTAGTGTTTTTAGGGTTTTAAGGGTTGTAAGTGTTTTTAGGGGTTTATGGTTTTCTTAGGGGTTTTAGGGTTTTTATGTTTTAGATATTTTTATGGATTTCTTAGTATTTTTATGTTTTTAGGATCTGTAATAATTTTGAGGATCTTCATGGTTTTTAGTGTTTTATGATTTTTAAGGTTTTTAGAGCATTTTAACTTTTTTAGGGGTTTTTAAGTATTTTTTTGTTCTTATGGTTTTCTTTGGGTTTTTAGTGTTTTATGGTTTTTTACATTTATATATATTTTTAGGGATTTTTATGATTTTTATTGTTTTTTGGGTTTTTTGGTTTTTTGGGTTTTATCGTGTTATAGGGGTTTTTATTATTTTTTTGGCTTTTATGTTTTTTTTTAGTTTTTAGTATTTTTATGGTTTTTTATAGTTTTTCAACAATTTTAGGGGTTTAAATCATTTTAATAGTTTTTAACTGTTTTTAGGGTTTTTATGGAGTTTTAGGATTTTTTACATTTTTTGGGGTTTTATGGTTTTTACAGTTTTTAATATTTTTTGTTTTTTTGGGTTATTAGCATTTTCATGGATTTAGGGGGGTTTTTAGGTTTTAACATTTTCTTAGGGGTTTCCATGGTTTTATGGTTTTTATGTTTTTAGTGATTTTTAGGTATTTTTTTGGATTTTTATGGTTTTATGGTTTTTGGATATTTTGAGGGGTTTAGGGTTTTTTTATGGTTTTATGGTTTTTTTAAATTTTCAGAATTTATTCACATTTTAGGGGTTCAAAGGAGTTTTTAGAGATTTTAGGGGGGTTTTTTGGATTTTATGGGGGTTTAGGGGTTTTGAGGTTTATATGGGTTTTTTGGGTTTTACGGTTTTTAGGGTTTTTAATATTGTTAGGGGTTTAAAGGGTTTTATTTGTTTTTAGGATTCCTAGTTTTTATTATGGATTTTCTATGTTTTTAGGTTTTTTTACGTTTCATTTATTTTTAGGGAATTATAGTTTTTTATGGTTTTTGGGGATTTCCATTGTTTTTAGGTTTTTTTAGGGTTTTATGTTTTTTAGCGTTTTAAGGGTTTTTAGGGGTTTTAAATATTTTGATGTTTTATTTTTATAGGGTTTTTTGGGTTTCATACATGTTTTAGTAAATTTTAGGAATTTTTTAGGATTTTTATGGTTTTTAGGGTTTTGAGGATTTTAAGGGTTGTTAAGGTTATTAAATTTTTAATGGGTTTTATGTGTTTTTAAGGTTTTTAAGGTTTTTAGGGTATTTAGGGTTTTAGGGTTTTTAGTGTTTTTTAGGTTTCTTTGGGTTTTAAAGTGTTTTTCCATTTTTTAGTTTTTTAGGGATTTTGATTTTTTTATTTTTTTAGGGATTTTTAGGGATGTTTTTGGATTTTTATAGTATTTTCGTGTTTTTATAGGTTTTGATGATTTTTAATGATTTTTATAGTTTTTAGGGTTTAAAGGGAGTTTATGATTTTTATGAGTTTTGAGGGGTTTTTTTGAGTTTTTCAGGTGTTATGGTTTTTCAGATTTTTTTTACCATTTTTTTGGGTTTAAAAGATTTTTAGAGTTTTTCAGTGGTATTTAGTTATTTTATTGGATTCTAGGGTTTTTAATGATTTTTAGGGGTTTTATGGTTTTTAGCTTTTAAGGGTTTTTATGGACTTTAGCGTTTTTAATGTTTTATGGGGGTTTTAGGTGTTTTTAGGTTTTAAGGTTTTCTCATGGGTTTTCAGGGTTTCTTGGTGATTTTATATTTTTAGGTATTGTAGGGATTATTTAGTATTTTTGTGGGATTTATGGTTATTAGGGATTTTGAGGGTTTTATATTTCTTAGTGTTTTGAAGATATAGTATGGTTTTTATCATTTTTTATGTTTTAGGAGTTTTATGTGTTTACGGTTTTTAGGATTTTCTATCAGTTTTAAGGGTTTTAGGGTTTTTTAATTTTTAAATAATTTTTGGGTTATTTAGGTTTTATATGGGTTTGTATTTTTTTAGATTGTTTAGAGTTTTTATGGGGTTTTTTGGTATTTTAGGGCTTCTTTTGAGATTTTTTGGTTTTTCTAGCTGTTTAGAGTTTTAAAAAATTTACAGTTTAAAAGGGTTTTTTGAGTTTTTTTATTTAAAGGGGTGTTATGGGTTTTATGGTTTTGTGTTTTATGGTTATTAGCATTTTCAGGGTTTTTACGGGTTTTAAGTGCTCTTAGGTTTTTTTTGGTTTTCATAGGGGTTTTCAAGGATATAGGGTTTTTTGGATTTTTAGGGATCTTTAGGGATTTCTAGTGTTTTTAGGGATTTTTAAATATTTCTAAGGATTTTAGGTGTTTTTTCTTTTTTGATTATTTTTATGGGTTTTTAGTGTTTTTTTGGTTTTTTATGATTTTTTTGGGGTTTTAAGGGATTTCTGAGTTGTCAAGATTTTTTAGTGTTTTAAATGTTTTTAAGGGTTTAAAGGGTTTTTATAGTATTTATTGTTTTGTATAGTTTTTAAGGGTTTTTAAGGATTTTTATGGTATTGGGGGTTTTATGGTTTTAGGGGTTTTTAAGGTTGTTAGTGTTTTTAGGTTTCTTTGGGGTTTTATGTGTTTTTAGGTTTTTCGTAGGGTTTTCAGGGGTTTTTTGTTTTTATGGATTTATTGGGATTTTTATGATTTTTATGACTTTTTTGTATTTTTGTGGATTTTGAGGGTTTTTTTTTGTTTTTTATTATTAGTGTTACTATAATTTATAGGGTTTTAGGGGTTTAAATTGATTTTATGTTTTTAATGGTTTCTTAGCGTACGTCAAGGTTTTTTTTGGTTTTTTTACATTTTTAGGTATTTTTAGGTATTTTTTGGATTTTTTTTGTTTTTAGGGTTATTAAGGATTTGAGGGGTTTTAGTTTTATTGATTTATTATCGGTTTTGAGGTTTTCATAGTTTTTTACATTTTTAGAGGTTTAAATGGTTGTTTTATTTTTTAGAGGTTTTAGGATTTTTATGGGTTTTAATGGTTTTATGGGTTTTATAGTATTTATGGTTATTAAGTATTTAGAATGTTCATGTTTTTTGGTGTTTTATGTGTTTTTAGGTTTTTAAGGTTTTCTTAGGGTTTTATGGTTTTAATGATTTTTATGCTTTTAGGTATTTTAGCGGGTTTTTTTGGGATTTTATGGGGTTTTAAGGATTTGGTGGGTTTTAGTGTTTTGATTTTTTTTATTTTTTTTGGGTTTTTATAATTTTTTTTGAGTTTTTTTTATATATTTAAAGGTATTTTAGAGTTATTTATCCATTTTAGTGGTTTAAAGGGTTTTTTAGTTTTTATTGTTTTTGGGTTTATGGGTTTTTAGGGTTGTTTAACGTTTTTAGAAGTTTTGTGGTTTTTAGGGAAAAGAATGTGGAGGACCAAGAATGATCAGTGCCCCAAATTTTATTAACCAAAATTAAATGCATAATTTTACAAGGATGGTATACAAACAAGTGTATGTAGTTCAGCCTACATATATTAATCCATGGAGGACACACAAAATTTTGGAATGAAAAAGGACCACATCAAGAACCTTTCCACAATTTCCTTTTTAGAGGGCACATCTGCCACTATGTTTTCCTCCCTATAGGTGTGTGTGACATTGAGAGTGAGATCCTTGGAGACATAGAGACATTTAATCCATTGTGTAATTTTTCGACAAGGTACTCATCTATATTTTCTTTCAAGGTCTCCACCACTAACATCGAATCAGACTGAATCCAAAGTGACTTTCACCCAAATCGATCTACAAAATTAACCACCTTCATCATTTCCCCAAGCTCATCCTCGTATGTACATCCATTCCCAATAAATTGATAAAAGAAAACTTTCACAAATATTCTCTGTGAACGGAAGACTCCACAACACCCCGAGGTTCCAGGTGTTCCTGCAGTCGTACCATCAATATTGACCTTGACACCTGATGAAATTGGTGGAATCCATCATATGAACTTCCGAACTCGTGTTTTTTTACTCTTTTCATAACTAATCATACCTAAGATAATCTAGTTAAATACATCGTGGTCCATCTAATGTATTTGGATAATAGATACTGCATGAACTACTCTATGGATAGCCAAAAATCCACCATGAAAGGGGCATCTTTTTTGTGTTAAATGTAGTCGTATTTCTAGCATACCATATATAGGCAACTACCATGATTTCTGATGTGGGGAGAATTTTACACACCTACTCACTGAGGTCCCTCACTGCAATACTTAATAATAGGTCCATTGGCTGGTTATCCAGATAAATTACAACACCAAACAGTTGTTACGCATGGTTCCACAGATCAGCTACAAACTCGCATTGAAAAAATGTTTGTTGTGCATTTTCCTTAGTCTGTAGTCAAAGGAGGAATGTGGAGGCCAGGTTCCATCCATCCATATTTAGATTTTCATGAAGTTGAACCATTTTCTTCCAAATCTTCCACTACAACAAATTATTTTCTGGTGGAATGAAAGGCCTCTTGAATTTGGAGATCCAAGTCAAGTAATTGTGTCATGTGAACATTTTTTTTCAGCAAAATTCTCTTTCATTGAGCTGCTTGACTAGATTCTTCTTCTATATGAGAGTATCAATGTCAAAAAATATGTCTCTATGAATTTATAGAACAATGTTATTGATGATAATCTCATCACGTTCTGTAATCATCTGGTTGAGATCAGTAATAGACATGTGTTGTCTATTTTGGGGATCTAGAACTATTTCATCTAGTGGCATGTCCAACCAAGTGGTAGTCCATCAGTTGAGGTTCAATTTCCTTCAAATATCCCATTTATATTGGGACATAATGTCACAAAATGAGGATCAAATGGCAGAACAATCTAAGGATTGAATCCAGAGTATCCATTATGGATCCTATGAGTGGACATGTCATTGAGATATTCCGAACTTCTGTCCTATGGGTTAAATAAACTTTATGTGAATTTTCCAAGAATAACGCCATTTAATGTCATGATATCCTTAATTCCCAGACCACCCATGTCAACATGTTTGGGGAATTCCTTCCAAGTGACTGATACCAATTTTCTTTCAGTGATTCATCATATCCAAGTAATACTCATGATCTTGGATTTTAGGATCTTTAAAGGATTTATAGGACATTTATAAATATATAATGTATAAAAAAACATAGAGGTGATAGCATCATTAATCTAGTAGACCCCTCTTACACAAGACAAACATTTCCATTTCCAATTTTACAACTGGTTAGTGATTTTCAACAAAACTCCCTCAAGATGTCAACTTCTTTCTTTCCCCCAGAATAGGGGGACACCCAGATACACAAAAGGTAGAGAAACCCTCATCAAACCAAGAGATAGTGGAATCTTAAGTTGTCTGGAAGATGAGACCCCTTTTCTAAAGACAATGGAAGATTTTCCCTAGCTAATGGATTGCCTTGTGATTGTTTCATAGTGTTAAAATATCATTCTAAATGATGCTATGTTTGTCTTATTGTCTGGTCCAAACAAAAAATTTCATCTCCATATAAGAGATGAGAATGAGCATGGAGATCTTTCCCTTCCCTTATTTTCCAATAAAGACTATCTTTTGAAAGGTCATTGATGTACAGACTTAGTCAATCTTATAAAATCATAAATATGTGGCCAGAGAGAGGATCCCCATTCCTGACTCTATAGGAGAATTGGAAGAATCCTTTTAAGGAGTCATTGATAAGATTTTACATCCTGGAACTTGTCAAAATGGTGGAAATCATTTTAATAAGATAGCAAGAGAAACCATAAATATTGAGTAATTTGATGATTTAAGTCCAAATGATGGTGTCAAAGGACTTGGATATATCCAGTTTGAGTGAAAAGTTCCCATGTTCGGTCTACTTCAATATGATATTAATCCCTTTTGAGGTTGTATAGAGGTAATTTTTGTATACTCCTCCCATGATTATGGGTCATAAGGGTTTTGTGTGATTTAGGGGATTGTATAGTTTTTAATATTTTTTTAGTATTTTAGTGGTTTTAAGTGTTTATGGGTTTTTAATGTTTTATTATGGGTTTTCAGGTTTTTTCAGGTTTTTTATGTTTTTAGGGATTTTTTGGGCTTTTTAGGATTTTTATGGGTTTTTGGTTTTTTATAGATTTTGAGAGGAATTATGGTTTTTACCATTTTTATATTTTCATGGGTTTAATGTGTTTTTAGGTTCTCTTTAGGTTTTTCATGGTTTTTAGGGTATATTGTGTTTTTAGGGATTTTTAAGACTTTTTCAGTTTTAGGGTTTTTTGATATTTTAATGGGTTTTGGGGGGGGGGGGTTTCAAGTTTTTTGAGTTTTTTAGAGTTGTAAGGGTTTTCAAGATTTTGTAAACGTTTTTAAGGGTTTCAAGGGTATATAGAGTTCTTAGTGTTTTTATGTTTTTAGGGGGTTTTAGGTCTTTTAGGGTTTTTAGTGTTTTTAGTTATTTAGGTATTTTATGGTTTTAATTGTTTTCAGGTTTTAAGGTTTTATTAGGTTTTTCCAATGTCTAGTTTTGTTATGTTTTTATGGATTTTTAACGATTTTTTGGATATTAATGGTTTTTATGGATTCTAGGGGTTTTGAGTATTTCTGGATTATTTTATGGTTTTAGGGGTTTTAAGTGTTTTTGAGTCATTATGGTTTTCTTAGGGGTTTTTGGGGTTTTTAAAATTTTATGAATTTTTATGGTATTTTATGATTTAGAAAGATTTTAAGGGTTTTTTGTGTTTTTTAGGGTCTTAATGGTTTTTTGGGCTTTTCTGTTTTTATGGTTTTAGAGTTTTTAAAGGTTTCTAATGGTTTAAAGTGTTTTTAGTGGAGTTTTAGGGTATGTTTTTTTATGTTTTTAGGGGTGTTTAAGGATTTTATAGTTTTTAGGGTTTTCGAGGGTTTGTAGAATTTTTTATGTTCTTAAGGGTATTAAGAGTTCTTAGGTTTTCAAGGTTTACATAGGTTTTTTTTTATGTTTTTAGGGATTTTAAGTCTTTTTTAGAATTTTAATGGGGTTTTTGTGTTTTTACGTCTTTTAAAGGTTTTTTTGTTTTTGTTTTTGGTTTTTATGGTTTTAACAGTTTATAATGTTTTTTAGTGGATTTAGGTGTTTTATATTTTTAAGGGTTTCTTAGAGTTTTTCAGGGTTTTATGGTTTTTTAAATTTTTAGGGATTTTTAGGATTTTTAGGGTTTTTAGGGTTTTTGAGGGTTTTTAGTGTTTTTATGGGTTTTTGGGTTTTAAGTGTACTTATTTTTATTTTTTTAGGGTTTTAGGGTTTTTAAATTTTTTATCATTTTTATGGTTTTAAGGGGTTTTATAGTTTTTTGTTGGTTTTAGGGTTTTTATGAGATCTTATAGGGCAAGGAAGATGCGAGGGTCGGGCTATTCCTTGCCCCCCAAATTTATTAGAAAGAAAAAAAGATGCCCAGCTGACAAAGGAGGGGAGGGGTCAAACGACCCACACCCAAAAAACCCCTTACAACCCACGCAAAAAAAAAATAAAAAATCCAAAAAGAAAAGAAGAAAAACTAACCCAAACTAAAAACACACAACATCAAGTAGAAACCATCATCATCACCAGCATCAACCAGCATCCAGTAGCTCACAACCAAGCAACAACCAACCTCCAATATCACCAAGTCTAGCATCCAACATAATCCAGTCATCATAGCCACAACATCGCTTATCAGAATCTCCATCAGCATCACCCAACCAAATAGAACAGGCATCCCATAACACCGACCAGCCTCCAGACCCCAGCAACTCATCTTCCCTACCAACAGCCAGCTCTATCGGATGCCCACTGCCAAACTCGCAGCAGCAATCCATCCCTGTCAGCAGCTCATAACCAAACATCCAGCCACATCCAACATCACAGCCAAGCCAGGCACCAAAATTTTCAATACTGAAACAAAAAACTTCCAACCATTCTACTTTCATCCAGGTAGCATCAAGCATCCAACAACACCAAATCTAGAAATCATTACCGGAATCAGCCCACACAAAACCCAATAGCAGCATCAAGACCATCAAAATAGAAATCGTCCCAGCCAGAAGCTCATTCGGAACCATAACCCAAACGCAACCAACGAACCAAGCCACCAGCAAAGCGAACCATAGCAACAGATTGAACCCGCATAGCAAAAAACCATGATCTAAATTTACACCAAAACCAGAGAAAAATAGCAGAAACAATGCCATGAAAGAGGAAATATACCAGATTTGAGTCGACATCAAGGAAGAATCCCCAAAACAGAACAGAAGTGGTAAAACATGAGAGTTGACCACCATCCAATGAGGCCATAGCCCACACCGCCGATGTGATCCCCTCCACCACTTCAAATGTGTCTCCTGAAACCTCGGTGAAGAACCAAAATCTCCAGCAGTATCAAGCACCAAGCACTTTATTCCATCACAAAACCACCCAAGCTTCATCCTTTGCACAAACCGCTGCCAAACCGACCTCTTTTGTGCCTCCTCTCTAAGACCGCATCATCTCTAGGGTACCCGGCTTCGGTCAGCCCAAGGTAATACTAGATCTGAAAAGTCAACACCGAACCACAACGGATACCCTTCAAGAATTCCGACTGCCAAAGATCAATCATTAAATCCATCGACCAGATCCAACTAATCTATGACTAGAGAAGCCCGTAGAAGCTCCAAGCCCGACAAAACCCAAGAACATCTGCAACGAAATCATTCCAAAGCTGAGAGCCAGAGCACCGGTTAAGGAAAATGAAGCTTCCAAAGATGGGAAGCCACCATCATCCTGGATCCAATGAACGCACCGAGAGAGCACCGCCGCTGAGGAATACCATCTCCGAAAACTAGGGGAGGAATCATCGAGCGAGAGAGAGAACCTGGAGAGACTGTCACCATCTTCCCCTATCTGAAACGAGTTGTGGGAAATGAGGTATTGGTGATTGCCACACCATTCTTATTTTGGGACCCATTCACCACCTGTGCGCTGCTTGTCCCCAGCTAAATTCGAGTGTGGCGAGACTCGAACCTGTTCCAGTTCCATTGCCAGGGACTGGCCGCCTTACACAGTAACACTGAAACAACCCCGGTAAGCATGAGATCTTAGGGGGGGGGGGGTTTAAAGTTTTTAGGTGTTTTTTTGGATTTTTAATTTTTCTAGAAATTTTTATTTTATTTAGGGGTTTTATGTCTTTTTGGTTTTTTAGGGTTTTTTAGGGTTATTCAAGGATTTAAAGTTTTCTATGTTTTTTGGGATTTTAGGGATTTTCTAGGCGTTTAAATGTTTTTTGGTGTTTGGGTAATTGGATGGGTTTTAGGGTATCTTAGGGTATTTAGCAATTTTAGTTTTAGGGGTTTTATGTGTTTTTAGGTTTTTATGTTTTTCTTATCATTTTTCAAGGTTTTTAGGGTTTTTACATTTTTATGTTTTAAGGTATTTTTTGTGTGTTTTTTATATTTTTTAGATTTTTTAGGGTTTTTAGGGTTTTTAGGGGTTTAAAGGGTTTTTAGGGGTTTTACTGCTTTTTAGTGTTTTATGGGTTTTATGCTTATTATTGTTTTCAGGGTTATTTATGGTTTTTATGGTTTTTATGGTTTTTAGTGTTTTATTCATTTTTTTCTTTTTTAGTGGTTTTAATATTTTTTTTGGTTTTTAATGTTTTCTTGTAGTTGTTAGGAATTTTTACATTTTAGGGATTTTGTGGGCCTTTTTATAATTTTCATGGGTTTTAATGTTTTTAGGGATTTTTAGGGGTATTATGGTTTTTGGGGAAAAGAGTTGCATGTCCAGTATACTCATAGCCGCCCAATTTATAAGAAAAGAGTACAAAGAATAAATGGTATGGGAAGAGTCCATTGACCCATACCCAACAAAAAATCCCAAGAAATGAAAAAACCAAGAATGTAAAAGAAGCAAAAACTAGAAACATCACCTGCTTCAACACCTCATAGCCAATCAACACCAACCTCTAGCATCACCGATCCCTATCCTCGTTACACCATTCATATGAATCATACCTCAAAAATATATAAACATCACCATCAGCATCACACCATCTAGTCACAAGAATCAAACCATCAAAGAATCTGTCCGACAGACAGCAGCAACACCAAAATCACTACCAATCAGCAACAATAAACAATAATTAGCAACAATAAGACCCAAGTCCTCCCCCACCAATCCAATATACTCAGCCTATACTACACCGGAGCATGCCAGAAGCAGACGCTGAACTAGGAGGAAGACGCTCAAAGAAGCCAGAAGCACACTGGGAAAATTTTTTATGTTTTTTTATGAATTTTTATGTTTTGAGGGTCCTTGAGAAGATTAGAATTTTTAGGTATTTAGGGGTTTTATGTGTTTATAGGTTTTTATGTTTTTATTATGTATTTTTAAGGTTTTTAGGGATTTTATTATTTTTAGGAATTTTTAGGGATTTTCCTAGATATTTAAGGTTTTTATGGTTTTTATGTTTTTTTTTGAGTTTTTAGCATTTTTAGGCTTTTAGTGCTTTTACATTTATTAGGTTTCTAAGTTTTTCTATAGGATTTTAACGTATCTCAGGGTATTTTAAATTTATAGATATTATTATTTTCTTTTATAATACATCTAGGGTTTTTAGTGATTTTTGAGATTTTGAGGGGTTTCTGGGTTTCTGGGTTTTGGTGTTTTTGGGTTTTTTTTTGAGTTCTTAGGTCTGTAATATTTTTTAGTGTTTTTTAATGTTTTTGGGGGTTTAATGGGGTTTTATAGTTTTTCGTGTATTTTTAGTGGTTCTTTGGGTTTTTTGGGGTTTTAAGGTTTAAGGGGTTTTCATGGTATTGGGGTTTTTTTGTGTTTTTAGGGTCTTTTAGGGTTTTTAGCAGTTTTTAGGTTTTTAAGGGTTTTATGTGATTTTAGATTTTAATGTTTTCATAGGTATTTTTATAGGGTTTGAGATTTTTTTATGTTTTTATGTATTTTTTGGTATTTTAGGGATTGTTTTGGGTTTTAGGGTTTTAAGGGATTTTGAGGGTTTTTAGGGGGTTTTTAGGGTTTTTTTGGGGTTTTTTTGGGTTTTTTGGGTTTTTTGTTTTTTTGGGTTTTTAGGGGTTTTAAGTGATTTTATGTTTTTAATGTCATCTTAGGGTTTTTAAAGGTTTTATGTTTTTTTACATATTTAGGGGTTTTTAGATCCATTTGAGGATTTTTATGGGATTTATGTTTTTAGGGGTATTTTAAGCTTTTATGGGTTTTTATTGGTTTTTTGGGTTTTTAGGGTTGTGATGAGTCTAAAAGTATTTTTTAGATTTTAAAATTTTAGGGGTTCAATGTTTTTTTATATTTTTAGAGGTTTTTCGGTTTTTATGGGATTTTATAGTTTTTAAGGGATTTATTAGTTTTATGGTTTTTAGGTTTTTAAGGTTTTTTAGGGGTTTTAAGTATTTTTTTGTTTTTAGGAGTTTTAAGAGTTTGTTTTTTTTACGTTTTTCTTAGGGTTTTCAGGATTTTAAGAGTTTTTTTTATGTTTTTCGGATTTTTTTTAACAATTTTTTTTGGGGTTTTAGGGTTTTTTGGTATTTTAGAGGTTTTGGAGATTTTAGTGTTTTTAGGTTTTTATGGTCATTAAATTTTTCTAATGTTTTTTGGGTTAAAATAGTTTTTAGTGTTTTATCAGGTATTGTGGATTTTATTTGTTTTTAAGTATTCGGGGGGTTTTTTAGATAAATTTATCTTCTATTATGTTTCTATAGAGCTCTAAAGACCCCCCCCCCCCTTCATCATTTGTTACCCTCTAGGGGAATTACGTTTTGTTGAAGCCCCACAGAAGCAAGACAAAGCTTAATGTGGATGGATCTTGTAGCATGGTAATGATACACAGTGTGGGTCTAGTCTAAGATCCAAGAATATCTATTATGTTCGTGTTCACTGGTTTATTTAGTTATGGATGCTCCTTTAAGGTAGATACCATTGTACTACTCACATGTCTTGAACTTTGTAGACAACACAATATTATCCTGGAAGTGGTTAAAACAGACTCTAAAATTATTTATAAATCCTAGCTTGGTTTATGTGGTACCCCATAGACTTTATTATATTATATCTGTAAGTGTAAAGGACTCATTAAAAACTATGTGAAATTCCTCTATACTTGGATTGAGGGAAATAAAGTGGAATATTTTTTAGCTACCAAGGCCTCTCATGGTGATTCAGTGACATGTTTCTCATGTTTGGGTTCATTCCTATCCGATGGATTCATCTTTTTCCTAGGTGATGCTCTTGGACTTAATTTTCTTTGGCCCCAATAATGTTCTGTTTTATTTCTTATACTTTAGCATTTTTCCTATATTTCTATCTTAATAAAATTTTGATTATGGTGGTGGCGGTTGTTGTTTTTTTGTTTTTGGGGGTTTTTTGAGTTTTTTGGATTTTAAGGGTTTTTATATTTTTTCACATTTTTAGGGGTTAAAGGGGTTTTGTAGTTTTTTTTTGGCTGTTTGGAGTTTTATAGGGTTTTATGGGTTTTAATGGTTTTAGGTGTTTTTTTGGTTTGAAGGGTTTTAGGTTTTTTAAGGGTATTTTTGGTATTTTAGGTATTTTAGGGGCTTAAAGTATTTTTTTTTGGGTTTTAAGGTTTTATTAGGGGTTTTTATGGTTTTTTGGATTGTCTTCATTTTTATGATTTTTTAGGGATTTTTTAGTATTTTATAACATTTAGGGGTTTTAGAGATTTTGAGGGTGTTTAGGGTTTTAGGGGTTTTTAGGGTTCTTAGTGTTTTCAGATTTTAGGGGTTTTAAGTGTTTTTAGGTTTTTAGATATATCTTATGGGTTTTAAAGCTTTTTTATTTTTTTACGTATATTGTTTTTTCATTTTGGGGATTTTTATGGATTTTTATGGTTTGGGGGGTATTTATCATTTTTTTAGGGAATTTTTGGATTTTATGTTTTTCATCACTTAGTGAGTTTTTTAGGGGTTTAAGGGTTTTTGAATTATTTTAATGTATTTAGGGGTTAATAGGGTTTTAGAGTTTTTAGTAGTTATTAGGGGGTTAATGGGTTTCTGGGTTTTTTTTAGGTTTTTTTGGGTTATTTATGATATTTAGGGTTTTTTATGGTTTTTAATATTTTTAGGGTTTTTTTGGGTTTTAAGTTTTTTTAGAATTGTACGATTTTCCTAGGGGTTTTTAGGGTTTGTAGTGTTTTTACTTTTTAGGGGTTTTTAAGGGATTTTTTCTATTTTTATGGTTTTTATGGTTTTTATGGATTTTGAGGGCTTTTAGGGTTTTTAATTTTTTTTTTGTATTTTTAGGTTTTTTTGATTATTTATTGATTCTTAAGGTCATTAGAGTACTTTTTATCATTTTTAGGGGTTTAAAGGGGTTTTAGACTTTTTAGTGGTTTTCAAGGCTTTTATTTGTTTTTAGGGATTTTATGGTTTTTTGGGGTTTTTTGGTTTTTTGGGGTTTTTTTGGGGATTTAGGGTCTTTTAGGTTTTTTTCATTTTTAGAACTTTTATGGGTTGTTAGTGTTTTTATGGTTTTAATTTTTTTTAAGATTTTTTAGATATTTAGGGTTTTTTATGTTTTTTGTGATTTTAGGGCTTCTTTATAATTTTTATTTTTGTTAGAGGTTTTAGGGATTTTGAGGGGTTTTTAGGTTTTAGGTTTTTTAGGGTTATTAGCGTTTTAGGTTTTTTGGGGTTTTATGTAATTTAAAGGCTGTATTGCAGGTTTTTAGGGGTTTTAGAGGTTTTTTAACGTTTTTAGAGCTTTTTAGGCATTTTAGGTTCTATTTGTTTTGTATAATTTTTTGGGATTTTGAGTATTTTTAGAGTTTTTAGGGCTTTAGGTGTTTTATGGTTTTTCGGTTTTCTAGGGTCGTTTTTTTGAGATTTTTGGGTTTTTATAATCATTTATCATTTTTAAGGGTTTAAAGGGATTTTAAAGTTTTTAGTGGTTTCTTAGGGTTTTTAGGGTTTTCAGGGGTTTTATGGTTTTGGGGTTTTTATGGTTTTAGGGTATTTAAGGTTTTATGTGTTTTTTAGGTTTTTATGGGCTTTAAGTGTTTTTAGGTTTTTAATGTTTTCTTAGGATTTTTTAGACTTTTTGGGGGTTTTAATATTTTTAGAGAATTTTATGGATTTTAAATATTTTTATAGATATTTAGGGTTTTAAAGGATTTTGAGGGGTTTTGGGGTTTTAGGGTTATTATGGTTTTTTTTGAGTTTTCATGGATTCAATGGGTTATTATTGTTTTTAAAGGTTTTTAGGGTTTTATAGGGTTTTTTGAGTTTTTAGTGGGTTTACTGGTTTTTATGAGGTTTAGGGGTTTTAATGGTGTTATGGTTTTTAGGAGTTTTTAGTGTCTTCTAGAGTTTTTAACCTTTTAAAGTTTTTAGGGGTTTCGATGTTTTTAGGGATTTTAGGTTTTCTAATGTTTTTTTTATGTTTTTGGGTTTTTAAATTTTTATAAATTCTTTTGTATTTTTCAGGATATTAATGTATTTAGGGATTTTGAGGATTTTTAAGGATTTTTAGGGTTTGGGGGGGTTTTAGCATTATTTTGGTTTTTAGTGCCTTTAAGTGTGTTTATGTTTTATGATTTTTTTAGGTTTTTTCAAGGTTTTTAAGTTTTTTAAAATTTTAGGGATGGTTAGTGATTTTATTTTTTTAGGGTTTTTATGGATATTTTGGGTTTTAGGGGTCTTTATTGTTTTTAGGGTTTTATGATTTTTTGTTTTTAGGGGTTTTTGGGTTTTTTAGGATTTTTTCATTTATTTAATATATTTTGGGGTTTAATTGGTTTTTTTAGTTTTTAGTGGATTTTAGGAATTTTATTGTTATTTAGGGTTTTTACGTTGGTTGTTTGAGTTATTTTGGTTTTATGTGTTTTTAGGGACTTTTAGGTACTTTTTGGGTTTTTTTGTGTTTTTTATGTTTTTAGGGTTTTTAAGTGTTTTTTAGGATATTAATGTTTTCATAGGGGGTTTCAAGGTTTTTTCGTTTTTTATGTCTTTAGGGATTTTAACGGGTTTTTTTGGATTTTTATAGTATTAAAGGGTTTTTAGGGATTTTGAAGGTTTTTTGGGGTTTTTATTTTTTTTTGGATTGTCATCATTTTTTTTGTTTTTAGGGGTTTAATTTTGTTAGGTTTTTAAGATTTTATTATGTATTTCAGTGTTTTTAGGTTTTTAAAAAAAATTAAGATTTTTAGATATTTTTTTAGGATTTTTTAGAATTTTTATGGTTTCTAGAGTTTTTGATCATTTTTAGGGATTTTTGGGTTTTAGGGATTTTATGGTTTTTTGGGTTTTTAGGGTATTTTTGAGTTTTTAGGGTTTTATTGTTTTTTATATCTTTTTTAAAATTTTCATGGGGTTAAAGGCATTTTATAGATTTTAATAGTTGTAGGGGTTTTATCTGTTTTTTGGGTTTTTAATGTTTTAAGAGTTTTTTTGTGTTTTGTGGGTTTTTAATGTATTTAAGGGGTTTAAGGATTTTAGTGGTGTTTTTTGGTTTTTTGGATTTTATGTGTTTTAGGTAATTATGGGTTTTTAGGGACTTTTAGGGGTTTTATGTTTGATTTTATTTTTAGAGTTTTTACGGTTTTCATGTGTTTTTAAGGATTTTACAGATTTTGATGGTTTTTATGTTTTTTTAGGGGTTTCATGTTTTTATGGTTTTTCTAGGGGTTTTTTTGGGTTTATGTTTTATAGGGATTTTATTTTTTTAGGTTATTTTTGGGGTTTTAGGGTTTATATGGTTTTTTCTTTTAGTATTTGTTTTTAATATTTTTAGGGTTTTATGGGTTTTTATAGTATTTTCATGTTTTTAGTGGTTTAAAGGGAATTTAGTTTCTTTTGTGGTATTTAGGGATTTATGGATTTTTAGGGGTTTAAAAGTTTTTTATGGGCAAGGAATGTGTGAGGGTTGGGCTATTCTCAGCCCCCCTCCCCCCCCAAATTTATTAAAAAGAAAAAAGGAGACACAACAGACAAGGGAGGGGAGGGGTCAAACGAACCACACCCAAAAAAACCCCTTACAACCCACGCCAAAAAAAGAAAAAAGAAAGAAAGAGAAGGACTCAAAAACAGACACAACAACGGCATCATCAAGTCACATCCAGCCAGTACCTGCATCCAACAACACCACATCCAATCATCACAGCAACACAGCAGCAGTACATCCAAACCAACCAACCCCAACAACCAACATAACCAAATCCGTCATCACAACCAATCCCAACCTGCAGTATCAAACCATAGCACAAGCACTGCAACCATACACATCCATCTTCACCTCCTAACAAACAGAAACTAGCAACACACAGGACAACATCCAGCACAATCAACAGAACAAAAATCCCACACCCATAGCTATTCAAAACCAAACCAGAACCACAACCATCAACCTCCATCTCATCTTGCCTCAAATCCAGCTTCAGCAATGACTCACAACCAACCCAGCAATAGTTCAAAAGACCACCTTCCACCATAGAAGCCAGGACGCAGCTCAACTTGACCAGAAATTTATCAGCAGCATAAACCAAAGACAAAACTAATGAACCAGAAGCACAAACCTGCACCTTTACTTTCAGCATCTAGCAGGACCCATCAAAAAGCCAAGATATCCAGCAAATCCCTCCCAGACTCAGATCTGGAAAACCAGATCCAAGCATGGAAGTGAGAATGTCACTTCCAGAACATCGTGGATCCCGCTGCACCCACCTTTCAGCATCACGGATCCAGAGAGGCCAGGTCGCCGTTCGGAGAAGACCAAACCGCTGAAGACATTGGGAAAACCCAACCGCCAAGAAGCCGAAAGAGGCCGCTAGAGACCAAAACCACCAAGAACACTCCTCACAGTGGAAAAGAGACTGAGATCTACAAATCCACTTACCATATCACCCAGATTTGACCCGCACCTCTATGGAGACGAAGCTCCTCACAATGGAATTCCCAGATCTGAACGGCTCCACCATTGACCTGCAATGCTGCACCGAGGATGGGCCATGGTTGATCCACGCCTCCAAGAAACGTCAAAGAGACTAGAGCCCACGCCGCCGTTGAACCTCCCTCCACCACTGAAGATGTCTAAGCCGTTGACCCATTCGTGGAGGCTCCATCACTCTTTCCGAATATATCTGGTTCGTCTCTTTTCCGAACAGGAGTCTGAATCTTTCAACTTCCCAGACCAGGCCCGCCAAATCCATACGCACCCAAATCCCAAACACCGCCGAGGATCGACACCAGAAACCATCCCAATTAGTTTTTATGGTTTTCTGTGGAATTTTTAGTGTTTTTAGGGTTTTTTACATTTTTACGAATTTTTTTGTTATTTTTATGATTTTTATTTTTTTATGGTTTTTAGGGATTTTGACGCCTTTCAAAGTTTTAGATTTTTAGGGTTTGTATGCATTTTTTGGGGGTTTATGGGGTTTTTGATTATTTTAGTATTTTTAAGGTTTTTAGTGTTTTTAATGTTTCAATGGTTTTTATAGTTTTTAGTTATTTTAGTATTTTTATGAGTTTTTCTGGGTTTTATATTATTTTAGTGTTTTTATCTTTTTAGGGCGTTTTAAGTTTTTTAGGGTCTTTTAGGGTTTTGAGTGTTTTTATAGATTTTAGTGGCTTTAAGTTTTTTTAGGTTTTTTATGATTTTCTAAGTGTTTTCTGGGTGTTTAGAGTTTTATATTTTTAAAGATTTCAGGGATTTTATATTATTATTATGGGTTTCTAAAGGTTTTATGAATTTTGAGGGGTTTTTGGGTTTTAAGGTTTTCTTAGGGAATTTCATGGTTTCTATGATTTTTTTTGTTTTAATGTATTTTTAGAGATTTTTATGATTTTTAGTTTTTTTACAGTTTTCGATGGGTTTTAGAGGTTTTTCCAGTTCTTTGGGGTTTTTGGTTTTTTCAAATTTTTAGGGTTTTAGGGTTATTTTAATATTTTTATGGGTTTGAAGTTTTTTTATAGTATTTTGTGATTTTAGGCATTTTATGGGTTTTTATGATTTTTAAGGGTTTTAATGGTTTTTAGGTGTTTTAGGGGTTTAAAGTGTGTCTAGGTTTTTAAGGCTTTCATAGGGGTGTTAAGGGGTTTAAAGGTTATATATATTTTAAGAGATTTTTAGGATCTATAAACCTATTTAAGGGTTTAAGCGATTTTGACTGTTTTAGAATTTTTTTTGGGTTTTTGATATTTTATGATTTTTTTTGTTTTTTTGGTTTATATGATTTTTAATGTTTTTTAACATTTTAGTGGTTTAAAGGGTTTTTAGAGTTTTAGAGTTTTTAGGTTTTTTAAGGTTTTTAGGGTTTTCTAATGTTTTTATGGGGCTTTATGGTTTTATGGGTTATAGGGATTTATGGGTTTTTATGGTTTTTAGTGTTTTTAGGGTTTTATGGGTTTTAAGTGATTTTAGGGTTTTAATGTTTTCTTAGGTATTTTTATGTTTTTTTCATTTTTAGGGATTTTAGGGGTTTTTAGAATTTTTAGTGGTTTTAGGGTTTTCATCATTTTAGCATTTTTAGGTTTTTAGGGATTTTTCAGTGTTTTTATGTTTTTATGGTTTTTAGGGGTTTTCATAGATTTTATGGGTTTTTATGTTTTTAAGGATTTGTATGATTTTATGGATTTTTAGTGTTTTTAGGGTTCTTGTGACTTTTTAGGGTGTTTAGGTTTTTTTGGGTGTTTTGGTGTTTTTTTGGGTTTTTTAGTTTTTTACTATTTTTAATTTTTTTTTGAGTTTTTAACATTTTTAAGAGTTTAATGTGTTTCTAATGTTTTTTTTTGTGTTTTAGGGGTTTTATGGGTTTATAGGTGTTTTTATGGTTTTAGGGGTTTTAGGGTGTTTTATTCTTTTTACTATTTTCAGTGTTTTTTGGTTTTTAGGGGTTTTAAGTGTTTTTTAGATTTTAGGGTTTTCATATATTTTTTTAGGGGGTTTAGGATTTTTTTACATTTAAAATAATTAGTATTGATTTTTTAGGGTTTTTAGGGTTTTAGGTATTTTTAGTGGTTTTAGGGTGTTTTAGGGGATTAGGGGATTTTTTGGGCATGTAGGGTTTTTTTGAGTTTAAAGTGTTTTATGGTTTTTTAACATAATTTTTTGGTTTAAAGGAGTTTTAGATTTTTTTAGTGGTGTTTAGGTTTTTTAGGGTTTTTAGGTTTTTTAGTTTTTTATGTATTTTAGGGGTTTTTATAATTTTTAGGGTTTTTTAGGGTTTTATCTGTTTTTCGGCTTTTTGAGGTTTCTTTTGGTTTTTTTGGGTTTTAGAGTTTTTTTTATGTTTTTAGGGTTTTTAGTGATTTTTTTGATTTTTATTATGGTTTATTTAGAGTTTAAGGATTTTAAGGGTGTTTGGAGTTTTTAGGGCTTTTATAGTTTTTTTAGGATTTTTAGCATTTTTTAGGTTTTTATGGGTTTTATGTGCTTTTAGGTTTTTAATGTTTTCTTGGAGTTTTCCAAGATTTTTTTGGTTTTTTATGTTTTTATGGATTCTTATAGTTTTTATGGATTTTATGGATTTTGGGTTTTTAGGGCGTTTAGTTTTTTATGGTTTTTTATGTTTTTAGGGTTTTTTTTTCTGTTTTCAAGGTTTTTAATATTTTTTCGTATTTATTTAATGTTTTTTGGGGTTTAAAGTATATTTATAGATAATGGTGGTATTTTATGGTTTTTATAGGTTTTTAGGGTTTTATGGTTATTATAATTTTTTTTGTTTTTAGGGTTTTCAGTGTTTTTTGGTTTTTAGGGGTCTTGAGTGTTTTTCATTTTTAAGGTTTTCTTATATATTTTCAATGAATTTTTATGATTATTATTTCTTCTTAATTTTTTTTGAGATTTTGAGGGTTTATAGGGGATTTTGGGGGGTTTTAGGGGCTTTATATTTTTTTTTGGGTTTTCAGAGTGTTTTTGAGTTTTTAGGGTTCTTAAGTTTTTTTAATGTTTTTAATGTTTTTAGGGGTTTAAATGGGTTTTTTGAGATTTTAGTGGTTTTTAGGGGTTTATGGGTTTTTATATTTTTTAATACTTTTAGGGGTTTATGGGTTTAAATTGTTTTTAGGTTTTTATGGTTTTCATAGGGATTTTTAGTGTATTTAGGTTTTTATGTTTTTAGGGATTCGTAGGTCATTGTTTAGTTCTTTATGGTATTTTAAGGTCTTTATGTATTTTTATGGATTTTCATGTTTTTAGTGTCTTTATGGTTTTTGGGGTGGGGGTTTGAGGGTTTTTTGAGTTTTTGAGGGTTTTATGATTTTTAGAGTTTTTTAAAAAATTTATGGTTCTAAAGGGTTATTGGGTTTTTATGGGGATTTTAGTGTTTTTTGGGCTGTTCATGTTTTTAAATGTTTGAGGGGTTTTTTGGTTTTTTTGAGTTTTAGGGTTTATTAGTATTTTTACAGGTTTTAAATGTTTTTAGGTTTTTAATGTTTTCTTAGTGGTTTTTAGGGTTTTTAGGTTTTCTTACATTTTTATGGATTTATAGGTATTTTTAGGTTTTTTATTATTTTATGGATTTTGAGGGTTTTATGGTTTGGCGGGGGGGGGGGGGGGGGGGTTGGGGTTTTTTTGAGTTTTTTTTGGGTTTTTAGGTTTTTTAGAGTTTTTAATGTTTTTATGAATTTAAAAGGGTTTTATATATTTTAATTTTCTGGGGATTTAAGGGTTTTCTTGGGTTTTTAGGGTTTTAGGGTTTTTATGTATTTTAGGAGTCTTAATGTTTTTAGTGTTTTTTAGGTTTTTAGTGGTTTCAAATGTTTTTATGGTTTTAAGGTTTTCATATGGGTTTTAGTTGTTTTTATATTTATAAGTATTTTTATTATTTTTAAGGATTTTGAGTGCATTAGGGTTTTTAGGGTTTTAGGGGTTTTCATGGATTTTTGCTTTATTTGGTTTTTAGGGGTTTTAAGTGTGTTTAGGTTTTTAATGATTTATTAGGGTTTTTTGTGGATCTTGTAACACATAGGTATTAAGGGGTTGCTAGAAGACATGGTGAGGAGGGAATAATACACATGATTGTACAAACCCATCATGAGGAGTTGGTGGCCCAATGATAAGGAAGTGGACTAAGAGAATGAAGGAATCCTTAAATAGTTTGATCATGGAATTTCAAGGGGAGGCCTAATACCCTACCTTGGGAGAAGCATTTGGGCCAATATTTATCATTTATAGGGTCTTTAGAGTGTTTAGCGTTTTTAGGTTTTATAGGTTTTATGTGTTTTTTAGTTTCTCGGGTTTTCATTAGGCTTTTTAGTGTTTTTAGGGTAATTTATATTTTAGAGATTTTTAGGAATTTTTTATATTTTTATGGGTTTTATGGTTTTTAGGGATTTTAATGGTTTTTAGGGTGTTTAGAGTTTTTATGGTTTTAGGATTTTTTCTTTGTTTTTAGTGATTTGAACGTTTTTTAGTGTTTTTAAAAATTTTAGGGGTTAAAATGGGTTTTAGTGGTTTTATTTGGATTTAGGGTTTTTATGGGGTTTTTGGGTTTTTATCGTTTTTAGGTATTTTTATGTAATTTGGGAAATTTTGGTTTTTTGGGGGTTTTTATCATTTTTTAGGTTTTTAGGGGGTTTAGGTGTTTTATGGTTTTAAGGTTATCTTAGGTTTAATCAATGTTTTTAGGTTTTTTACATTTTTAGTGATTTTTAGGGCTTTGTAAGGATTTTTGGGTTTTTATAGATTTAGTTATTTTGAGGGTTTTATGGGTTTTATGGATTTAAGGTTTTATGGTTTTTAGGGTTTTTAGGGGGTCTTTAGCTGTTTATCATTTTTAAGGGGTTTTAATGTTTTTTATAATTTTTAGGGAAAGGATGGTTCGGGTCCCGGATATTCCTGACACCCCCCAAAATTTATTAGAAAAAAGACATGAAGACACTGCAGACAAGGGAGGGGCGGGGTCAATCAACCCACACCCAAAAGACCTTAACAAAAACACACCCAAAGACTGAAAAAAAAGGAAAATCAAAAGAAAAAAATGACACAACACCAAACCCACAACAGCTTCATCACCTTATCAGCCAATTCTAGCAGTTGGCAGCACCATCACCCCTTTATCACTTCCCATCCAAGTAGAAACCAGCATCCACAGCTCACAGCCAAGCAGCGACCAACGTCCAATCTCACATGTTCCAGCAACCAACACCTTCTCACCAAGAATCTCCGCCATATGAAGCTCCATCATCCATCATTCACCAGCAACCAGCAGCTCACAACCAACAAAATACCAGCATCCAAACTTACACAGACCAGCATCCATCACCTTCTCACCATGAAGATCCACCGCCATCAGCACAGAACCACTCAGTAGAACCCATAGCCAGCATACACATCGAACCACAACCAAACCGTCTTCGCCACCACGTATCAGAACACTAACCCTCGCCAAGAACCACCATACATAACCAAATACCAGCACCCACAAAGAATCACTACCAAACCAACCATTGCACAAAAAACTATAGGTAGCAACCAAACCGCAGCACCGAAGAAACTCCCGCTCAGAAACCCAAGACAAGCTCATCTGCCCAAGAAACCAGTAGCAACCTCCAACAAATGACAGCATCGAAAAACTAGCATTAACAACAAAAACATCACCACCTCCAATCCAACCAGTCTCAAACAACATGCAGCACAAAACACACCAACCAGCACATCCAAAACCATCATCTCCCAAGGGAACGCAGCTCCACATCCAGCAATCAAGGCCATTAGACCGAACCAAATCCAGCATTCCACACCTCATAGCAAATTTAACCGCATACCACCCGCAAGCAATCATTAAAACTCATCTATACCATTTCAAGAAAACCAAATGATTCATAACCAACATCACAATCAAGAAATAGGAGTACATGGAATTCCAAAAGGTCTGACCAGATCTAGCGTCAACAGCATGGAGTGGAGATGAAGCTGAGAGATTAGGAAGAGCACACACCTGCATTAACTTCATGAACCAAGGAACGAATCGACTCAGAATATAATACAAACCTTCTGCAGCGTGGGACCAGGAATCGGAGAGTTGAAAGCAGAAAAATTCGTCGATGCCTTTCGCCTTTAAGCTGGAGAAAACCATTGAATACTGCTTTCCACCCAGATCGAGGATCGCCACCATCAAAACAAAGGATCTTGCGACCCAAGAAACAAATTCCAGATCTGTCGTGCCCACACCACACCGCTGTAAGAAACCATCCAAAACGAAGCCAACAAGGATTGAGGAACACCACCAGAACCCAGATTGGTCGAGGAGAGTCCCCAATGCACGCAAAAGCACCTCCAGCCAAATTAAAACCACTCTATCCATACCTCTGTAGCATTGGAGCACGTGAGCCACGAGCTGCTTGAAAGAGGCTGAGACCACCGATCTACGCCGACAAGAAGCCCCGCCACCAAACGTTGCATCCTCATCACACTGCAAGGTCTTGAAAGGAGCAACAAAGCCTCCAAGAAGGGTTCCATTAGGGGTTTTATGTATTTTTAGGTTTTTATGTATTTCTTCAGGTTTTTTTCATGGTTTTTAGTTTTTTTACATTTTTAGGTTTTTTAATAATTTTTTAGTATTTTGTGTTTGTTTAGGTATTTTAGGGTTTTTAAAGGTTTTTAGGGTTTTTAGATTTTTTACGTCTCATAGGGGTTGTAAGTGTTTATTTGGTTTTTTGGGTTTTTTTATGTTTATAGATTTTTATTTTTTTAGGGATTTTTAGGACATTTTTAGGATTTTTTTGGTTTTAAGTCATTTTGAGTGTCATATTAGTTTTTATGGATTTTTATGGTTTTTTGGGTTTTTATGGTTTAATTTTTTTTATAGTTTTTAACATTTTATGGTTTTAAATGGTTCATAGAGAGATTTTAGGGATTTTGTGGGTTTTAGGGTTTTTAAATATGTTTATGAATTTTTATGGGTGTTAAGGATTTTAGGTTTTTTTAGGGTTTTTAGCATTTGATAACTTTTTTAGGATTTTTATTTGATTCTATGTTTTTAGGGTTTTTAGGTGTATTTAATGTTTATGGGGTTTTAGGGCCTTTTTTTGGATTTTTAGGGATTTTTAGGGTTTTTAGGTATTTTGCAGGTGTTTAGGATTTCTAGGGTTTTTATAGTTTTTAGGTTTTCTGGGGATTTTGAGTTTATTTTATGGTTTTTATTGTTTTTAACATTTTTAGGTATTTAATGGGTTTTTAGAGTATTTAGTGATTTTTAGGTTTTTATGGGTTTTTACAGTTTTTAGGGTATTTTACAGTTTCTAGGGGGTTTAAGGGTTTTTGGGTTTTGGGTTTGTAGGTTTTATGGGTTTAAAATTTTTTAGGTATTAAAGGTTTTCGTAGGATTTTTAGGGTTTCAAATTATTTAAAGGTTTTTTTCATTTTAGTTATTTTTAGGTCTTTCATATTATTTTTATAGTTTTTAAGGCTTTTAGGAATTTTGAGGGCATTAGGGGGTTTTAGGGTATTTGTTGTTTTTTTGAGTTTTATGCATTTTGGTAATTCTTAGTTTTTTATGTTTTTTAGTGTTTTAACATTTTTAGGGTTTTAATAGTTTTTAAAAATTTTGGTGGATTTTTGGGGTTTCAGTGTTTTTTAAGATTTTAGTGGTTTTTATAGAATTTAGGGGTTTTATGGATTTTTGTGTTTTTTTATTTTTATGGGTTTTTAGTGTTTTTTTGGTTTTCATAGGATTTTTAGGGGATTTCATTTATTTTAGGGTTTCTATGTTTTAGGGATTCATAGGGAATTTTTTGGGTTTTATGATTTTTTAGGATTTTTAGTAATTTGGGTTGTTTTTATGGTTTTGAGGAGTTTTAGTTATTATTTGGTTTTTTGGGGTTTTAGGGTGTTTTTATTTTTATTTATTTTTAGGGTTTTTTAGAGTATTTACTTTTTTTGGGATTAAAGGGTTTTTAAATATTTAGTTTTTTTAGGGTTTTTATGGGTTTTTAATGATTTTTAGGATTTTTATGGTTTTTAGATTTCTAGGGTTTTTAGGGTTTTTTTGTCTCTTAAATTTTTAGGGGTTTTAATTGTTTTTAGGTTTAATTTTTTAGGTTTTTTTGGTGTTTTTAGGGTTTTTACGCTTTTTTGCATTTTTAGGGACTTTTTAGGATTTTTATGGTTTTTTGGGTTTTTAGGTTTTTTTTGATTATTTTGAGTTATAATGTTTTTTATATTTTTTTAATGTTTTTTGGGTTTTAAAGAGTTTTTATAGTTTGAAGATGTTTTAGAGTATTCGTGATTTTTATGGGTTTTTATGTTTTTTAGGAATTTTTATGGTTCTTAAGGTTTTTAGGGTTTTAGGGCAAGGAAGGTGCAAGGATAGGCTATTCCGGCTTCCCCCTGAATTTATTATGAAAAAAGCTAATA
This sequence comes from Viscum album, assembly GCA_963277665.1. Taxonomy (NCBI): domain Eukaryota; kingdom Viridiplantae; phylum Streptophyta; class Magnoliopsida; order Santalales; family Viscaceae; genus Viscum; species Viscum album. The sequence goes on from OY728150.1 coordinate 1,332,022,946, forward strand.
GAGAAGACAGGGGTGGGGTAGAGTCAATCGACCCATGCCCAAAAAAATCCCCAAACAAAAAAAAAGAAAGAAAAGCACATAAAAGACCAGACACATCCGCAATGTCAACGTGTCTTATCAAACCAACACCAGCATCTTGTGGCATCAATTCTAATCATCACAACCATAACATTCTTCGAGCACCCACCAACTCCAGCCCTTCCAAGGAAAGTGTCAACCAATAACTAGCAGCTCATCATCCAGTAACTATCACTTCCAAGCCAATTAGAATCCATCAACCAGTAACTCGCACCCAACATCTCCCATTCAAAGGAACCGCCAGCAATGCATAACCATTAGCTCCAAACTCATAAGCATCAGGTTCCACACATTCCAGTACAGGAGAAAACATCATCCAACACAAAAGTTTTCGACAGCCAATATCTCCTTCCACTCTACGTAAAAGAGAAGCAACAATCATCCTATATTTCTCATCACCAGAAACCAATTTCCATAGAAGAATCAATAAATTTAAACAAACCAGAACCTAACTCTGCTAGAAACTCAAACAAAATACCCCTAACCAGACGAAGAGCCCAAAATATTTGAATTTCTATCAGAAAAGAAACCCACCAGGCTGCTGCTCGAGAGAGACTAAGACACCGAAGATTCTGAAGAACACCTTGCACCATGAATCTAAGGAACATCATTGAATCTAATCCCCAAAAACTGTTACTCCCAAATCTGACCCGCTCTTCCCTAGATCTGTAGTGGCGCACTCTAAAGATTATATATCTAAGCAGTTCCACCAAGGATCTGCAGAGCCACACCAATGAAAGGCTAGATTCGGCCCACTCTTCCATAAATATGAAATTCCGCATACTGAGGAGGCCGGATCTGACCCTGTCATCCATGGGTGATTCCTTCATCTGATGCCAACACCTGAGAACCAACAAGAGAACTTCCAAACAATGAGAAAAGAACCACCAAAGGAAGTGGCGACAGTGATGTGAAGGATGATGCTTGAGATGCTGCTGTAGCAACAAAGACACCTCCACTCTGAAGAAGACACACCACAAGAGGATACATCAAAGGGAAATATGAGCACGAGATGATCCCATAGGTTTTTTAGGGGTGTGTAGAGTTTTTTGCAATTTTTAGGATTTTTTGGTGTTTTAATTGATTTAATGTTTTTTAATTTTTTTGATTTCTTTTAAGGGTTTCTTAAACTTGTAGTAAATATTAGGTATTTTTTCTTAATTTTATGGTTATTTAAGGGTTTTATGGTTTTTTTGGGTTTTTAGGGATTTTTAGGCCTTTTAGGATTTTTTTTGTTTTTTGGGTTTTAAGAGTTTTTTTGAGATTTTTAGGGGTTTTCAAGTTTTATAAAGTTTTTCAACGTTTTTAAGAAATTAAAGGGTTTATATAGATTTTAGTTATTTTTAGGATTTTTATGGGTTTTTAGGTGTTTTAATGATTTTTATGGGTTTTTTGGTTTTTATGAATTTTAGAGTTTTAGCATTTTTTAGAATTTTTGGGGCTTTTAAGTGTTTTTATTTTCTCAAGGTTTTATTATGTTTAGAAGATTTATGATTTTTTACATGTCATTAGATATTTATAATTTTTATAGTTTTTAGGTTTTTAGGGTTTTAAGGGATTTTGAGGGTTTTGGGTTTTTTTGGTTTTATCAGTTGTTATGTTTTTTGGGGGATTTTAGTATATTTCATGATATTTTTTTGGTTTTTACGGTTTTTTCGAAATTTTTAACATTTTTGAGGGTTTAAAGGGGTTTCAATGTTTTAGTGGCTTTTACAGGTTTAAATGGTTTTTGGTAATTTTACCATTTTTTGAGTTTTTGGTATTTTTGGCATTATATGGTTTTTGTTTTTTTTTCTGTTTTTTGGGTATTTTATGTATTTTTAGATTTTATGGTTTTATTAGTGGATTTCTGTGTTTTTAGGGTTTTTACATTTTTAGGATTTTTTAGGAATATTATACCATTTTTATTATTTCTTAGAATTTTTAGGGAATTTCATGGTTTTTAGGATTTTTAGGGTTTTTATGAGTTTTTGGGTTTGTATGGTATTTTTGAATTTTCTATTGTTTTAAGGTTTTTTAGAGTTTTTAATGTTGTTAGGGGTTTAAATAATTTTTAGAGTTTTTATTGGGTTTTTTGGGTTTTTATTAGTTTTATGGTTTTTAAGGTTATTGAGGTTTTATGGGTTTTAGGGTCTTTTTATGTGTTTTTAGGTATTTTAGCATTTTTTTTGGTTTTTTCGGGACTTTAAGGATTTTTAGGTTTTTATAATTTTCATCAATTTTTAAGGGGATTTAGGGTTTTTTACATTTTTAGTTATTTTTGGGCCTTTTGAAGATTTTTAGGATTTTAAGGATTTTAGGGATTTTAAGGGTATTTAGGGTTTTTATGGTTTTTAGCATTTTATACTTACTTTTTTGCATTTAGGGTTTTTGTGAGTTTTTAAGTATTTTAGGTTCATTATTATTTTTAATGTTTTTTGGCATTTAAATTATTTTGTGTTTTTAGTGGGTTTTGTAGGGTTTTTATGATGTTTTGGGTTTTTATTAGTTTTTTTGGTTTTTTGGTTTTTTGGATTTTTAGTGTTTTTAGGTTTTTTATGTTTTTATGTTTTTTTTCAATTTTTATTATTTTCTTTGGGGTTTTCCCTATTTTTTTTAAAAAAATTAAATATTTTTAGGGTTTTTTAAGATATTTGTTTTTATGGGTTTTTATGGATTTTGAGGGTTTTTAGGTTTTTTATTGATTTTAGGGGTTTTATTGTTTTATTGGGATTTTATGGGTTTTTCATTTTTATGGATGCTATGGTTTTTATATTTTTTTAACATTTTATGGGTTTAATGTTTTTTAGAGTTTTTTATGGTTTTTGAGGTTTTTATAGGGTTTAGGGGTTTTAATTATTTTTTGGGATGTTTTTTATTTTTAGGGATTTTCAGTATTTTAGGTTAGTTTTAGGAGATTTTTTGTTTTTTATCCTTTATAGGTTTTTTTGGGTTTTTAGGGTTTTAAGGTTTTGATGTTTTCTTTGATGTTTTCTTGGTTTTTAAGGTTTTTTTACATTTTTAGGATTTTAATGGGTCTTAAGGATTTTATTGTTTTTATGGGTTTTTAGGATTCTAAGGGAAAGGAAGATTCGAGGGTCAGGCTGTTCCCGGCTCCCAAAATTTATAAAGAAAATACACAAAAGACAAGTGAGTGGAGGGGTCAAACGACCCACACCCAAAAACCCCTTACAACCCCAACCCAAAGACCCAAAAAAAGAAAGATCAAAACTAAAACAAATAAGGAAAGGAAAACAAATCAGTCAATGTCGCCACAGAAATCCGAAACAGAAGCCACACCATAAGGGTCACCATCTGCACCATATACAGAGGCCACATCATCAAAGCATGAGTTAGATTCATCCCATCCTGACTGATAATCCTCATTGAGCTTGAGGAGCGTCAGAAAATTCTCCCTGCGTTTATTCTGTTCCAGGGAATGGGGCTGCTTCCGGTAATTAACCTTGACTTTCAGCTTAACTGCCTTTGAAGAAGCCCGAGTAACCATGGGTCTGGGGAGAGTGGAGTAATCCCGCTTCCTCCTCCTCTATGAGGTGATCGAGGTGGGCTCATAATCCATCTCGTTCACCTTATCAATCTCAAATGATCGCTCCTCCTTTTCCATTCCATGCACTTGATCCGGGATAGAGGAGGCTTCCTGATTAAGGGGGCACTCAATAAAAACTTCATCCTGAGGCAAACTTAGAGCCACTAAGGTAGGTATTTATGCACTCCCATCGACAGCAACCAGAGGCCTTTGTCCATCCTCCCCAGGCAGGACTGTCCCCTCATCTTCATGCATGGCCAAGAAGTTAGGCTTGTCAGCCAGCTGCAAAATCCCCTCCTCCCTTGAGACCGCCTCCTGCACAGCAGCACCCCTGTGTTCGGGGGCATCCCCCATCCAAAGTACCTTCCCCTACCCACACCCCAACCCTGCTTCAGGTGCGCCCTCTTGAGAAGCTGCCCCCTCCCCAACCACCCCCTTGCTGCTAGCTCCCCTTCTGCCACTGCAAGTCTAGAAATCTCAACATTGTCACTGGCCACATTACTAAGTAGGAGGACCCGCACATCAGAGCCCGCGAACACCTTCTCATTTCCAATGGGTGGTGCCCCCACCTACACCCCCTTCCCATATTCTCACAAGTAGCTTCCTGATTCCCAAGGCAGGTATTCTTCCCTTCTTGATAATAAAATTCACCAGCAGATGCCTCATCATTACCAGATGAAAGTAAAACCATTTCAGATAACCTTCCACCAGCCACACCTTCGCGACCTATCTCTCCCACCACCACGTTGGTCACCACTGGGGATACTTCTTCCTGTTCTGCCAAAACCCTTTGTTCATCCACATCCCCATGTGCAGCATATTTCCCCTCTATCTCAGCACATACCACCAATCCCTAAATCTATATGTCCCCTTGCTGAGAGGACTCCCCCGGTTTGATCACCTTCCTTAGTTCCTATTGAGCCACATCCTGCTCAAGATCTGCCCCATGCTTAGCCACTACTTGCCTCTGATCCAGCTCCACCTGCTCAACGACCTTCTTCTGCCCGGATATACAATAGAAATCACCAGAAGAATCTTTATCAAGCACCACCCTAGGCGTTTGGAGTCCAGAAACATCTTCAACACCATCCTTCCCCACCTCCACATTATTCCCTACTGCCAGAACCTACATCTCATAATCTCCTGGTCCATCACAACTCAAATCCCACATTTCAGGTTCAACCACCTCACAGCTTAAGAGCCCATTCTATTCCTGGACACAAAGGAATCCTTCCCCCATCCCATCCATATTATCCTAATCCTTCCTCATCCCTTGCTCCTCCAGAACCACATGTGCCGCAGCTTCACCCTCTTGTGCAACAGAAACCATACACTCGAACCGATTATGTAGGGAAGTCCCACATAGACTCGTCTCCCTTCCTCTGACCAATTCACTGTTGAAGCGATCAACAGAATTCACAACCACTGCATTGTCATCGACCTTGCCACTGCTATCGTTTAAAGATTCTGTCCCCAAAGTGCATGAACCTGTCCTTGCCACCTTATCACCACCAAAATTGAGGTTGGCTCGCTGGCGTGCAAAAATGTACCTAACCTTTGGCGGAGTAGGTAAGAAAGCCTTAGCCTCATGTTTCCCTACCAAAGTCTGATTTCCTATTCCTTTCCCAGTTGGGGCCAAATTCAAGCCATCATACCCATTAATGACTTTCTTGCAGGCCCGATCAACATGGCCGATATGCTGGTAGGAGGTGCAGAAATCAACCCAGGATTCAATGATCATCGGTTGCCTCCATCAGAGCTCCTCGCCAACAACGATCCACACAAAGTATATCGGTGCTTTAGAAACATCCACCTCGATAAAAGCCCTCGGAGCCACTGGGTGGCATAGAGCCCGAGTCCTACTATCAACACAAATAAATCTTCCCACCAAGTTCCCCAACTTAGAGATAATAGACAAGTTCTGGAAGGGGAGAGGGAGCTCCGGGAACCTCACCCAGGTTGCCACCATCGGCGAATCACGTTTCAAATTAATATCAAAACTCCATCAAAATAAAGAGAATCGGGCACCATCACAAAAACGGGGGGCCGAAGACCAGGCATGAATAAGATCTTCCACAGACACAAAAACGAATCAGAATATGAAATCTGTCAGGAAGACCTACCGTAGCACGATCCTGCAGATCCCAATATTCAAATACAAATCTATCAGAAACATCCATAGGGGGCCGCCATTTTGTGAATCGAGCAACCAAAGTCAAATTATGAAAATCAGAGGCTTCATTAAACTCCGAGATCGAAAGATGAAGCTGCGGACGCCCATCATGCAGGTCAGGAACCTTGTGGCAAAGCATAATCCGTGGAAAAGGGGGCAGCAAGTCTGGGGTAGTGAATGGAACAAAGGGACAATCATCCACAAGAGGCCCCTCCCCCACGGTGGGGGGGGGGGGGAAGTGCACGAAGTCCATCGTCATATTCAAGGGGAATGAAGAAGACCTATATCGCGAGAGAGTGGAGGAAGCTCCATCCTCTTAATATTTTTCTTAGGATTCTAAGGGGTTTTATGGTTTTTTAGTATTTTATATTTTTTAGGCTTTTAATTGTTTTCAGGTTTCTTTAGATATTTTAACATTTTTAGGGTTTCATGGTATTGTTAGGGGTTTTCTGGGTTTTTATGTATTTTTACTTTTTTAAGGACTTTTTTGGGATTTTTTAGGATTTTACGGTTTTATGAATTTTTATGGTTTTTTTAATTTTTAGGGTTTTTAGGGTTTTTATTGGATTTTGGGGTTTTTTGAGTTTTAGGGGTTTTATGGGTTTTCAAATATTTTAAAGTTTTAAGGGTTTAAAGGGTTTTAGGGTTTTTAGTGGATATAGGGTTTTTATGGGTTTTTCGGATTTTAAATGGGTTTTATAGGTTTTTAGAATTTTTTAGGGGGTTTTTGGGGTTTTATCATTTTTTTTTGTTTTTAAGGGGTTTTATGCCTTTCATGGGTTTTATGGTTTTCTTAGGGGTTTTAAGGGTTTATTATGTTTTTATAAATTTTTGCAGTCATTTTAAGGTTTTTATGGTTTTTTATATTTTTTATTGACTTTGTGGTTTTTACAGTTTTATGGGTTTTTAGGTTTTGAAGTTCTTTTTGTTTTTAGGGTTTTTAATATTTTTAGATTTATTTTAACATTTTAAGTGGTTTAATTTGTTTTTAGAGTTTTTAGTGATTTTTAGAATTTTTTGGGTTATTATGGTTTTGTATGGTTTTAAGGGTTTTTTAGTTTTTATTGTTTGTAGGGTTTTTATGGTTTTTTGGGGTTTTATAATTTTTTAGGTTTTTATGGGTTTTAGGTTTTTTTGGTTTTTAGTGTTTTATTAGGGTTTTTTGGTTTTTTTATGTTTTTAGGGATTGTAGGTATTTTTTGAGGATTTTATGGTTTTTACTGTTTTGGGGATTTTGTGGGTTTAAGGGGTTTAAGTGTTTGTTGGGTTTTTATGTTTTTTTTCAAGTTTTAGGGCTTTATGTTTTTTAGAGTTCTTTTCATCCTTATTATCTTAAACTTTTTTTATAATTTTTAGTGGTTTTAGGGTTTTATGGGTTATAGGGATTTAATGGGTTTAGTGGTTTTTTGGTTTTTAGGGGTTTTAGGGTTTTTTATGGATTTTTCAATTTTTTTGTTTTTATTGTTTTTAGGTTTTTAAGGGTTTTTAGGGTTTATTAAATTTTTAGGGATTTTAGGGATATTTTTTGGATTTTTATGGATTTTGAGTGGTTATGTAGATTTGAGTAGTTTTATGGTTTTTAGGGGTTTTATGGTTTTTAGGTTTTTAGGGGATTTAGTGTTCTTTAGGTTTTTAGGGGTTTTAATTATTTTTTGGTTTTTCGGGTAGGTATTTAAGGGTTTTTTAGCTATATGGGATTTTTATGGATTTTTAGGATTTTAAGGTTTTTAGGTTTTTTGGGGATTTTGAGGTGTTTTAGGGTTTTTAGTGTTTTTAGTGTTTTAATGTTTTTTTTGGGTTTTAGGGTTTTTTATTTTTTAGGTTTATAATTTTTTTTGGGTTTTAAAGATTTTTAGGGAAAAGAAGGTTCCAAGCCAGAATAGTCAGGGTCCCCCAAAATATATAGAAAGAAAAATACAAGCATGCATGGGAGGGTGGGTCAAGTGATCCACACCAAAGTCCGAAACCCCACACATGAAAGTCCAAAAGACCCAAAAGCCCAAAGGAAAGACAGCTACGGACCAAATTCACCATCCCTATAAGGGTCACCATCAACACCATAGCCTGAGGAAGCATCCGAGTCCACCGAATCCCATTTATAAGATTCATATTGCTTGAGTAAGGCTGCACAATACTTCCTAAGTTCCATTCCGGCTTCGCTTTGGTAGCCCAGTCATCCCTACCATGTGCATCTCTTCATCTTTTATAGCCTTGTAGGAGGCTCTAGTAGCCATTGGCCTAGGAAGGGAGTAATAATCCCTCCTTGTCCTCTTTTTCACTGGAGGGTCAGTCATCACGCTATCATTTCTGTGGGTTGTATCAGCAGGCACGAACATTTCGCCCTACCTGTCACATTCAGGAACAAACCACGATTTTTTCTTCTAATTAAAACCAGTGGAACCAGAAATACACATCATCGCATGCTCCCTCTTGATCCTAGCCATGATGGCGTACATAAGGTCACCGCAGTCCCCAAAAATTTCTCCAAGACTTATGTGTTCATAATTCTCATCCCCAAGAAAGACCACCGGTTGCAGATCAGGCTTTTAGAAGATATCTTTTATATGCTGCTCAAGTGAGTTTTATGAACAGTCCAACATAATCGGTTCAGATAGCTCAACACATGTGTGAAACTTCTCGATCAGAACAAGAGCGGAGCTCATATCAGGCTGTTCAATTCTCCTACTATCAGCATGAAGACTATTGAACTACTGCTCCCACTGAGGGGAATCACTTAGACCAATTCTAGGCACAACATCATCAATAAACACTTGATCCGACAAATGCACAGTGGGCGGGGGATTTTCCTAACCAAAGACCCTCGAAACATCATGATAGGAAGGAAGGTCCGCATCCTAAAGGTCATCAGTATTAGCCCTCAAATCCTGCAGTTCCTATCCCACCAAACCCCCTACCTCAATTCCAACATAGTCGAAAGGGTCTAGGCCCGTGAACCGATTCGAGGTTAAGATCAGCTCATATCCACTTCCATGACCAACTACTGGACGGCCTAGCAAAGTCTCCCTCTCTGTCCCATTGAAATCTTTTCTTAATGTCATGATCACGTCCCTACTAGGGTCAGCCTGTAAGTCCACAACCCCTACTTCACTAGGAGTTCATCCCCCACTTCAGGAGAGGCATCACCCCCCAGTCCCAAGTCACCCTTCATTCACTTGAAAATGTCCTTGACCAAGATTTTCTCCTCAGCACCCTTCCGGGGGGATGATCCTCTTTCTCCACCCTATCGTCCCTCCGAAAACCAAGAAGAGATTCCCTAGGGTCATCATTCCTCACCTACGGCTCCCCTGTTGAGCTCAACATCAGGGAGATGGCCTTATTTCCACACCTAACCACCAAACCATCACTACATCGTCATTCCCTTTTCATATGACCAAGAGTAAAGCACGAGACACAGTAATTATCCCATGATTGAAACACCACCGGATGCTTCCACTGAATCTATTCACCAATTTCATTCCAGACAAAGTCAACTGGTTCCTTCGAGACATCAATTTCGACAGATACCCTCACGGAAACTGGATGATAGAGGGACCTAGTTCTAGTATTCACACACATAAACCTTGCAACAAAATTTCTCAGTGTAGTTATAATGGACAAGTTTTGAAAGGGAAGGGGTGCTCATAAAACATTACCCATATTTCCATCAGTGGGGAGTCATGATTTAGATTTAATTCAAAGTTCCACTGGAAGAGGGAGAAGCAAGCAGCATCACACCTGTGAGGAGCAGTTGACCAGGTCTGGATAAGATCTTCCTTTGATGAGATCCGAATCAAAATGTGAATGAAGTTGACCAAACCAACAATGGAACGTTCACTGAGATCCCAATGTTTGAACACAAATCTATCAAAAACATCAACTGAGGGACACCAGTTCAAAATCCTGGCTACCAGGGTCAGGTTATTGAGGGAAAAGGCCTTGTTGAACTCTGAAATTGATAGAGGAAGATTCAGTAGAACTTCGTGAAAACCCAACACCTTAGGGAAATGATCAATCCACTGGAAAGCTAAAAGCGAGTCAGGATCCAAGAAAGGTGAGAATATGTCATTAATAGGGGGTAGAGGCAGCCCCTCCCCCACTGATGTAGGAGGTCAGGGTACAACCATCAGCGTCGTCTTCAAGCCAACAATAAAGCGGCATAAATACCATCACAGGAGTAGAGAAGAGCAACCATATCTCTTATATTTTAAAGATTTTTAGGGTTTTAAATGGGTTTTAGGGATTTTAGTGGGTTTTGGGGTTTTTATGGGGTTTTAGGGTTTTTATCGTTTTTAGGGGTTTTATGGTTTTTCGAGTTTTTTAATGTTTTTAGGGTTTTAGAGTTTTTTAACAGTTTAAAGTGTTTTTTGGTTTTTAAGTTATTCTACGGTTTTGTCAGTGTTTTTAATTTTCTTTATATTTTTAGGGATTTTTAAGTCTTTTTAGGGTTTTTATGGTTTTTTGGGATTTTTAGGGTTCTGGGGTTTTTATGGTCTTTATGGTTTTTATGGTTTTTTCGGTTTGTGTGTATTTTTTTGAGTTTCTTAGGGTTTTTATTGTTTTTAGTGTTTTTTAATGTTTTTATGGGTTTAAAGGGTTTTTAGTGTTTTTAGTGTTTTTTTGGGTTTTTATGGGTTTTTAACGGTTTAGGATTTTTATAGTATTTAGGGGGTTTGGGGTTTTTTGGTCCTTTTTTTGGTGTTTTAGTGTTTTTTTGGGTTTTAGGGGGTTTAATTGTTTTTAGGTTTTTAACATTTTCTTAGGGGTTTTTATGTTTTTTAGTGTTTTGGGGGGATTTATAGTGTTTTTAGGATTTTTATAGTTTTATGGCTATAAGAGATTTTGAGGGTCTTCTAGGTTTTTTGGGGGTTTAGGGTTTTTTAAGGTTGTAGATTTTTTTATTTTATAGGGGTTTTAAGTATTCATAGTTTTTTAAGTTTTTATAAGGGGGTTTTGGGGTTATTAAGGATTTTTTATGTTTTAGGTATTTTTATGTTTTTTATGTTTTTAGGGTATTTTAGGATTTTTTTTGGGGGGGGGGTTTAGGGTTTTAAAGGATTTTTAGGGATTTTATAGGTTTTTTTTAGTTTTAGGGTTTTTTTGGTTTTTCAGATATTTAAGAGTTTTTTATTTTTTGGGGGCATAAAGTTATTTAAGAGTTTTGAGTGATTTTTTGTTTTTGTAAGGTTTTTATGGTTTTTAAGGATTTTTTGGTTTTTTAGTTTTTAGCATTTTGTGTGTTTTAGGGTTTTTATGTTTGTTATGTTTTTAAGGGATTTGACTATTTTTAGGATTTTAAGGTTTTCTTATTGGTTTATAGATTTTTTTGGGGTTTTTATGTTTTTAGGGTTTTTTTATGGATATTTTGGTTTTTTATGGTTTTTAGGGTTTTAGATATTTTGATGAATTTTATGGGGTTTAAGGGGTTTTATAGTTTCATTTTGTTTTCTGGTTTTTTTTTTGAGTTTTTAGGGGTTTGATGGTTTTGTAGTGTTTTTAACATTTTTATGGGTTTTAAAAAGTTTTATAGTTATTATTGTTTTATTAGGGTTTTTATGGGTTTTCTATTGTTTTTTATTGGTTTTATGGATTTTAGGAGTTTTAGGTTTTTTGGGGTTTTTGGGTTTTTTCAAGGTTTTTATGGGTTTTAAGGATTTTTTTTTATTTTTTTCTGGATTTCATAGCGATTTCAGGATTTGTGTTTTTTTAGGTTTGTAGGGATTTTTAAGGTTTTAGAGTATTTTTTGTTGGGTTTCTGGGTTTTTAGGGATGTTTTGGATTTTAGGGTATTTTTGTTTTTTCGGGGATTTTAAGTTTTTTGAGTTTTTTATGATTTTTGTGGTTTTCAATGAATTTTTACATTTTAGATGTTTATATGGCTTTTAGAGTTATTAGTGGGTTTTAGGGATTTTATGTGGTTTTTTATGTTTTTAGTATTTTTCTAGTTTTTATGGTTTTTATGGGATTTTAGGGTATTTTTCAATTTTTTGGATTATTGTTTTTAGTGTTTCTGGATTTTTAAGGTACTTTTATTGGTTTTAGGGTTTTTATGGGTGTCTAAATTTTTAGTATTTTGTTAGGGTTTTTATGTTTTTAACATTTTATTAGGGGTTTCTAGGTTTTTATGTTTTTAGGATTTTTTAGAGATTTTTTATATTTTTATGTTTTTAGGGTATTTTTGGATTTTTTAAGGTTTTATGGGGTTTTAGGTTTTTTATGGGCTTCCAAGGTTTTAGGTTTTTTAATTTTTTTAGTGATTTTTAGGTATTTTTTAGATTTTTATGGGTATTTATAGATTTTTATAGTTTTTAGGTATTTTTAGGGGTTTTATGGTTTTTTAGGATTTTATGGGTTTTTTAATGTTTTTAGGGTTTTTCAGTTTTTAGGGGTTTTATGGTTTTTAGAGCTTTTTAATTCTTCTAGGGGTATATGGTTTTTTAGAGTGTTTAGCGGGATTTAGGGATTTTATGGGTTTTTAAGAGTTTTACAATTTTTAAGGGTTTATGGTTTTTTATGGTTTTATATGGGGTTTTAGGGTATTAGTATTCTTTTATGTTTTTAGGGGTTTTATGTTTTTTAGGGTTTTGAGGGTTTTGTGGTTTTTTTAAAATTTTTAGGGTGTTTTACATTTTTAGGTATTTTTAGGGATTTTAAGGATTTTATTGGTTTTTATGGTATGGAAGGATTTTGAGGGTTTTAATGTTTTTTGTGGTTTTTAGGGTGTTTTTGTTTTTTTGGATTTCATGAGTTTTTTTGAGTTTTTTAGGGGTTTAAAGATATTTTATAGGTTTTAGTGGTTATTTGGGATTTTATTGGTTTTAAAGGTTTTTATGGTTTTTAGTGGTTATTAAGGTTTTTATGGGTTTTATCTTTTTTTGGGTTTTTAGGGGTTTAAATTTATTTTAGCTTATTAATTTTTCTTAGGTTTTTCATGGGTTTTTACATTTTAGGGATTTGTTTTGTGATTTTTTAGGGTTTTTATGGTTTTCATGGTTTTAGGGGTTTTGAGGGTTTTTATGATTTTTACAGATTTTTTAGGTTTTAGGGTATTTTTGAGTTTCTAATTTACTAAGGTTTTTAGAATTTTAAACATTTTATGGGTTTAATGTTTTTTTTAGAGTTTATAGGGTTTTTTTAGGGTTTTATGGGATTTTTTTTAGGGTTTTTATAGATTTTTTGGTTTTTAGAGTTTTTAGAGGATTTTTTTGTTTTTTATGGTTTTAGTATTCTTTAGATTTTTAGGGGTTTAAAGTTTTTTTATGTTTTTAATGTTTTTAGGGTTTTTAGCATTTTAGGGTGTTTTTTATTTTGAAGGATATTTAGGGATTTTATTAGTATTTTTATAAATTTTATGTTTTTTTTGGGATTTTGAGGAATTTTTAGTTTTCTTACATTTTTATGGTTTTTATAAATTTTAAGGTTTTTTTGAATTTTTAGGTTTTTTAGAGTTTTTATAATTTTTAGGGGCTTAAAAGATTTTTATTGTTTTTAGTAGTTTTGAGAGTTTTACGGGTTTTAAGAGTTGTATGGTTTTTATGGGTTTTAATGAATTTTTGGGGTTTTTGGGTTTTTATTGTCTATTATGGGTTTTAGCATATTTTAGGGTTTTAGGTTTTTTATGGTTTTTTGGGTTTTTGAAAATTTTTTATGTTTTTTTGGGCTTCATGGTTTTTTAGTGTTTTTAATTTTATAGCGGTTTAAAGGAATTAATATTTTTAATGGGTTTTAGGGATTTGAAGGTTTTTAGTGTTTTTAATCTTTTTAGGGGTTTTATGTTTTTTTTTTGTTTTTTGTGTTTTTATGTTTTTCATGTTTTCTTGGATTCTTTGGGGTTATAAGTGTTTTTATGTTTTTAAGGTTTTCTTAGTGTTTTTAGGGTTTCTATAATTTTTTACATCTTGATGTATTTTTTAGTATTTTTTTGGATTTTTATGGGTTTTTATTGTTTTTAGGGAATTTGAGGGGATATAGGGTATTTAGGGTATTTAGTAGTTTTAAGGTTTTCTTGGGGTTTTAGTGTTTTTTAGTATACTAGGGGTTTAGGGTATTTATAGTTTTAATTTTTTTTATTGGTTTAAAGAGTTTTTAGATTTGTTAGTGGGTTTTGGGTTTTTAGGGGGTTTTATGGTTTTAAGGTTTCTATGTTTTTTTGGGTATTTAGGGTTTTTTTGGTTTTTTTGATATTTTTTCATTTCTATTTATTTTAGGTGTTTTAATTGTTTTTAGGGTTTTAAGGTTTCCATAGGTTATTTTTAGGTTTCTAGGTTTTTTTATTTTTTTAGGGATATTTATCGATTTTTTAGGTATTTTGCAGTTTTTAGGATTTTATGGATTTTAGGGGTTTTAGGATTTTTTATCATTTTTTAGGTTTTGTACGAGTTTTATATGTTCTTAGGGTTTTTATGGTTTTTAGGGGTTGTTATGGTTTTTTACATTTTTATGGATTTTTAAAAATAGTTGTAGGATTTTTAAGGTTTTTTAGTATTTTTATGGATTTTTATAATTTTTAATGTTTTTAGTGTTTTAGGGTTTTATGGTTTTTTTATGTTTTGAGAAGTGTTTTATTTTTTTACGGGTTTTAAGGTTTTGTAGATTTTTTAACATTTTTCTCCATTTACATGTGGCCTGCGCACCCCACAGCCCGCACGCCCCACAGCCCGCGGCCCGCGTCCATTTAAAGGGTTTTTAGAGATCATAGTGGGTATCTAGTCTTTTATAGGTTTTAGGGTTTTTAATGATTTTAGGCGTCTTGTAGTTTTTATGAATTTTAAGGGTTTTTAGGATTTTTAGGGTTTTTAGGGTTTTTATAGTTTTAGGGGTTTTATGTGTTTTAATATTTCAATGTTTTTTGTGATTTTTGGGGGGTTTAGTTTTTTTTTAATTTTTAGGTTTATAATGGATTTTTATTATTTTTATGGTTTTTAGAATTTTTATTGATTTTTAGAGGTTTTAGGGATTTTTAATGTTTTTATGGTTTTTGAGATTTTAGGGGTTTGAATGGTTTTTATATTTTTTTTAATGTTTGTAGGGGTTGAAAGGGGTTTTAGTGGTTTTTATGGTTTTTATGCTATTTAGTGAGTTTTATGGGTATTCGGGGTTTTAAGGTTTCTAGGGACTTTTTAAGAGTTTTAGGGTTTTCATCTCTTTTATGTTTTTAGGGGTTTTAAGTGATTTTAGGTATTTTATGATTTTTTAATGATTTTTTAGTGTTTTTAGGGTTGTTAAATTTTTAGGTATTTGAGGCATTTGTAGTGTTTTTTTGGGATTTTTATGTTTTTTAGAGGTTTTAAATGATTTTAGGTTTTTTCTAGTTTTCAGGGATTTAAGGTTTCTAGGGTATTTTTGAGGGTTTTAGGGGTATTTAGGGTTTTTATGATTTTTTTTATTTTTTGGTTTTTATGGTTCTTTATTTTTTTACTATTATTAATGTTTTGTAGATATTTTTATTATTTTTAGGGGTTTAAAGGGTTTTTGTAGTTTTTAGTAATTTTAAGGGGTTTTATGGGATTTAAGGGTTTATTAAGGGTTTTATTTGTTTTTATAGTTTTTATGATTTTATAGTTTTTTAGTTTTTTTTAGCATTTTTAGTTTTTTATGGGGTTTAATTGTTTTTAGGTTTTTAAAGTTTGCATTTAATTTTTCATGGTTTTCATGGGTTTTTACATTTTATTGTTTTTAGTATTTTTAGGATTTTAATGGTTTTTTGGGATTTTGATTTTTTTTGTGATTTTTAGGGGTTTATGGTATTTATGGTTTTTTTGGGTTTTTGGGTTTTTTTAGTTTTTAGGGTTTTTTCGGGTATTTAGTATTAAAATAAATTAGTCTTCTAAATGTTTATTAGGGGTTTTAGTGGGTTTAAAGGTTTTATTGATTTTAGGGTTATTAAAGATTTATAGATTTATTTATTTTTTTGGGGTTTTAAGTGCTTTTAGGTTTTTAATATTTTCTTAGGGAATTTTCAGGTTTTTAGTGTTTTTTACTCTTTTAGGATTTTTTTTTGTTTTTTAGAATTATGAGGGGTTTTTAGGATTTTTATGTATTTTAATCATTTTTAGGGGTTTTATGGATTTTTTTATATTTAGGGGTTTGTTGAGTTCTTAGGGTTTTTAAGGTTTTAAGAGTTTTTTAACATTTTTATGGGTTTAAAGTGTTTTATTAATTTACTATGGGTTTTAGGGTTTTTATATGGGTTTTAGGGTTTTTTATGATTTTTAGGGTTTTTAGGGGTTTTAGGATTTTTTGGGGGTTTTTAGGTCTTCTTATTGGTCTTAGGGGGTTTTCGGTTTTTTAATGATTTTTTGGGATTTATAGGGTTTTTAGTATTTTTAGGGATTGTGAGTGTTTTATGGACTTTATTAATTTTATTGTTTTTTGGGTTTTTAGGGTATTTTGTTTTTTAGGGTTTTAATGGGTATTTATTGTTTTTTAAAAAATTTAGGATTTTAAAGGGTTTTTAGAGTTTTATGTGGTTTTTAGGGTTTAATGGGTTTCTAGTTTTTTATGGTTTCTAGTAGGGATTATGGTTTTCCAGCTATTTATTGTATTTTGTGTCTTTTAGGTGGTTTTTGGGTTTTTAGCATTTTTAGGTTTTTTATGGGTTCTATGTGTTTTTGGGGTTTTTATGTTTTTCCTATAGTTTTTTAGTGTTTTTAGATTTTTTTATATTTTTAGGTATTTTAATAGTTTTTTTGGAATTTTATTATTTTTTAGGGATCTTAGAGATTTTGATGGTTTTATGTTTTTATGGGTTTTTAGGATTTTAGGGGGGTTTTGGAGTTTTTATGGGTTTCTGAGGTTTTATGAGTTTTTTTAGTTTTTAGCGGTTTTACAGTTTTATGGGTTTTGATGTTTTTAGTTTTTTTTGGTTTTTAGGGGATATTAGGGTTTTATAGTCTTTTAGGGTTTTCAGAGATTTTCAGTATCTTAGGGGTTTTAAGTAGTTTTAGTTTTTTAAGGTTTTTGTTAGATTTTATTTGAGTTTTTAGGGTTATTCACTTTTTTAGGGTTTTTAGGATTTTTATGTATTTTATGGATTTGAGGTATTTTGAGGGTTTCTATGGGGTTTTAGGATTCTTACAGTTGATTTGGGTTTTTATCATTTTTAGGATTTGTATGGGTTTAAAGTGTTTTTAGGTTTTTTAGGTTTTTAGGTGTTTTCAAGGTTTTTACGGTTCTTTATATTTTTTGATATTTTTAGTTATTTTTATTATTTTTATGGATTTCTACAAATTTTGAGAGTTTTTTTGGGTTTTTTTGGGTTTTTAGTGGTTTTTTAGTTTTATAGGGTTTAAAAGGTTTTTAGTACTTTTTAACTTTTTTAGTGGTTTAAATAATTTTTATAATTTTTAGTGTTCTTAGGTTTTGTATGGGTTTTTAGGTGTTTTAAATGTTTTTAGGGGGTTTTATGGTTTTATGGTTTTTATTGATTTTAGTGATTTTTAGGGTTTTCTCATTTTTTTGGTTTTTAGGGGTCATAAGTCTTTAGGTTTTTATGTTTTACTTTGGGGTTTTTAGGGTTTTTAGGGTTTTAGGGAGTTTTTGAGATTCATTATGATTCTTATTGTTTTTATGGTTTTTAGTTATTTTTAGGGTTTTTAGGGTTTAATGGTTTTTATGGTTTTTTTGATTTTAGGGGTTAAAAGGTATTTTAAAAATAAATTAACGTTTGTTGGGGTTTAAAGGGGTTTTAGTGTTTTTTGTGCCTTTTTGGGATTCTTTGCGGTATTAGGGTTTTAGGGGTTTATGGTTTTTAGTGTTTTTCGGTTTTTAAATGTTTTTTTAGGGTTTTTAGCATAATCCATGTTTTTTAAGTTTTTTTAAGTTTCTAAGGTTTTCAATGGGGTTTACAATGTGTTCAGGTTTTTTTCATTTTTCATTTATTTTTAGGGGTTTTAATTGGATATTTTTTGGATTTTTAAAGTTTTAATGGATTTTTAGGTTCTTTAGGGGTTTTAGGGTTTTTAGTGTTTTTATAGTTAATTGGGATTTTAGGGTTTTAATGACTTTTTAGGTTTTTTAAGGTTTGTTATATTTTATTATCATTTTTTTGGGTATTAATGTGTCATTAGAGTTTTTAGTGTAATTTTACTGTTTTATGGGTTTTTAAGAATTTTTAAGGATTTTAGGGAGAGGAAGACACCAGACCAGGCTATCCCTGCCGCCCCAAAATTTATTTAAAAAATAGAAAAATAAAATTAGGGAGGGCGGAGTTAAACGAATCACACCCAAAAGCCCTTAACACCCCTAGAAACCAAAAACCCACAAAGGAACCTAATATCATAGAAGGGAAACAAGTCAATCAACATCACCACCAAAGTCTTAAATTGGGACTGCCCCACATGGGTCACCATCCACACCATAGCCAGAAGCTACGTTAGCAAAGGAGAAGTCAGAGTCTGCCCCTGTGTCCTCCTGAAGATGGGAGAGAACCAGATACTTCTCCCTAAGTCATTCTTTCTCTGAGGTGCGTGGAGGCCGCTCCCGCTTATTGAATCTTACTTTTAGTTTTTTTCACCTTTGAAGAATCTTGGGTAGCCATGGGTTGAGGAAGAGGAAAATAATTCCTCTTTGGCCTCCTTTGGGGGGTGGGGGGGGGGGTAGAGGTGAAACCAGCAGTATGAGATTCCATATCATATAAGATGTTGTCACTTTCCACACTTGGGGCCCCCTTATCACCAGCCCTATTATCACACTTTTTTAGTTGAGGGTTGACAACATGTACATTGGACCCAAGGTCTTTAACACCTGAAGTGAACACTGCCAATTTATTTCCTTCCACCTTCAGAGAGGCATCCCCAAGCTTGGCCCTCTCCCTCCCAAATTGGGAATATTAGAGTCTATCCAATGGTTATCCTTAGTAAAAATCTCCCCTAATTGTTTAGAACCATCCGTAATACAGACACTTGAATGTTCCACCAATACAATGTTGTGAAAAACCACACACTAGGCCTCATCAGCAAAATCCACTTCATACACAACCATGGACAGCTGCATATCCTATGCTATACATCCTTCACTAGTGGTGCCATCATTCCCAGGTAAAAAGTGTCCATACAAATCCTCAACACAATCTTCACCAATCTCCTCATTGTGAACCAATGAAAAAACCCACATGCTAGCCCTCCCATTGCCACCACACTAAGGGATTTTCACATAAGAGTCACCCACACTCTGATCAGGGGGTCCCTCATCAATTCACAAGGCCTTCTTCTCTACTAGATTTTGCTCACGCCCAATCCAAGCCACATCCCCCTGCTCAACCACCCTCTACCCATCCATTACCCCCGGCACAACGTCTCCTCCAGCTGACTCAATACAGTCCTAACCGTCGAACCTATTACTCAGAGAAACAACATCCAGAACCAATAACTGACAGCTACCAGCCTACCTAATATTTTTTCTCCAGGCCACTACAACCCTATTCAAGGGGTTCTTTAGAGGGACCTCAAATAGACTCTTCTTATGCCCAAACCTAGCCATCTCCCCCTACTCAACCACCTCCCCCTGCTTATCCCCCCTACAATTCACTACTACCTAATTTCCTACTGTTTTTTTCTCAAACTCACACTTTAATTATTGTGCATAACCTCTGCACTAGCCCTTCCATTTCCACTATAATTCCTAAAAATCACTAGGCCCATGCCACATGAATCATCTATTAACACCGCCTTATCATACCCATCTTTCAAATCAGTTTTTAGATGCTAAAAAACTACACCAACCTATGGCGGGTGATGAAAAAGTTTGGACGCCACCTCTTAAACCTCAACCAAGGCATGACTTCCTTTATCATCCTCCACCTGATCAAGATTCATGCCACCATATTCTATGGTACTACAAAGGCTTTCCAGACAAGTATAGCCAAGTTTCCAACATTAATAATAGATGTCAACCCATGACTCAAAAACCACAGGTTGCTTCCATTGGAGCTCCTCACCAACAACAATCCATACAATGTCAACCGGCCCCTTAGAACATCAATCTCAACAAAATCCCTTAGTGAAAGAGGGTGAAAAGAGGGCTTAAGTCCTATTGTCCACACATAATAACCTTTCCACCATATTCCCTAACATTTAAATAAAGGATATATTTTTAAAAGAGATGGGAAGTTTGGGAAATCTAACCCATGTCGCAAACATCGAAGAGTCGCAGTTTAGGTGAAGGTCAAAATTCCACTGAAAGAGGAAGAAAAAAGCATTGTTTCATCTTGAAGGTGTTTTGGACCAAGAAATAATAAGATCCTCCATGGTTTCAAAGAAAATTATGATATGATCAAGGTTAACAAGACCCACCTTTTCATGGTCCTAGAGATCTCAATGCCAAAAATGAACCTGTCAAAAACATCCATCGGGGGGCACCACCACAATAATTGAGAAATCAGTGTAAAACAATGATATGAGGAGGATTCATTGAACTCTTGGATTGAAATCAAAAGTTTTGGATGACCTTGAAATAGTTCAGGAACCTTAGAGAAAAGCTCGGTCCGTGGAAAATGAGGCCTCAAATCCGGAGACGAGAATGGGAGGAAGGTGCGATTATAATCAAGAATCATCAGAGTCCCCTCCCCCACGGAGTGGGGAGAGAGAGATGCATAGGTTTTCTTCATCATCAAACTTGAATGGGAGTGTAAGATACATCATGGGAGAGTGGATGAGGATCTATAATTTCATTGAACTTAATATTTTTATGGTGGTTTTTAATGGTTTTTAGTTTTTTTTTATTTTTAGTAGTTTAAAGTGTTTTTAGGTTCTGATGGGTTTCTTCATGATTTTAGGGTTTGTAAGGGTTATAATGTTTTTATGATTTTGTGATTTCTAGGAATTTTTATATTTTTTACAATTTTTAGTGTTTTTGGAGATTTTGAGGGGTTTTGGGGATTTTATGATTTTGCTGAGTTTTAGGGTTGTTTTGAGTTTTAGGGTTCTTATGGGTTTTTAGAGTTTTTTTAAAGTTTTTCAGGATTTAAGATATTTTCTTATTTTTGGTGGGTTTTTTTGTTTTTATGTTGTTTTAGTGGTTTTAAGGTTTTAGGGATTTTCATGTTTTTAGGTTTTTATGGTTTTCGAAGGGGTTTTTGGGGTTTTTGGGGTTTTTTACATTTTATGGGATTTTTATTGTTATTATGTACATTGAGGGGTTTGGAGATTTTTATAGTTTTTAGGGTTTTAATGATTTATCATTTTTATGTTTTTAATGTTTTCTTTTAGTTTTTCAAGGTTTTGATGGATTTTTACATATTAGGGATTATTAGGTTTTTTAGGATGTTTATGGTTTTTAGATTTCTTATGTATTTTGAGGGGTATTGGTGTTTTTAGGATTTTAGGGTTTTTTGAATTTTTGGTTTTTTTGGAATTTTGATATTTTTTGGGGTTTTTAGTTTTTTAGAGTTCTTAAACATTTTTAAGGGTTTAAAGGGGTTTTAGATTTTTCATTGGTTTTTAGGTTTTTAGGTTTTTATGGGGGTTATAGGATTTTTTGAGATTTTTATGATGTTTGGGGGTTATTTGGGACCTTAAAGTCTTTTAGAGTTTTTATATTTTATAGATTTTTAGCTGGTTTAAGTGTTTTAATGTTTTGAGGTTTTATAAGGGGTTTTTATTGTTTTTATAGTTTTTTGTGTTTTTATGGATTTTTTGGGATTTTAATCATTTTTATGGTTTTAGGGTTCTTAAGGATTTTGTTGGTTTTTAGGGGGTTTACAGTTTTTAGGGTTTTTAGCATTTTTAGGGATTTAGGGATATTAATCGTTTTTTCGTTTTTATGGTTTTCTGAAGGTTTTATGGGTTTTCATTGATTCTTTATGTTTTTAGAGATTTAGGGATTTTTAGGACATTGAGGGTGTTTTTTGATTTTGAGTATTTTTATGATTTTAAGGGTTTTAATGATATTTTGTGTTTTTAGGGTTTTTTTCAATTTTTTATGGTTTTAAAGGTCTTTATAATCTTTAATGTTTTTATTTATTTTAAGGGTTTTAAAATTTTATATTGGTTTTGTGTTTTTATGGGATTTTAGTGTTTTTAAGGTTTTTATGGGGTTTGTGGTTTTAGTGGCTTTTAAGGTTTTTTATCATTTTTATTTTTTATGGGGTTTATGTGTTTTTAGGTTTTTAAGTGTTTATTAGGGGTTTTCATGGTTTTAATATATTTTATGTTTTTTGGTATTTTTAGATATTTTTTCGGATTTTTAGATATTTTAGGTGTTTTTGTGATTTTGAGAGTTTTTTATGGTTTTTAAGAGTTTTATGGTTTTTATGGTTTTTTTGGGTTTTATATATATTTTTTTAATTTTAGGTTTTTAAAGGGTTTTTAGATTTTTTTTAATAATTTATGAGGGTTTAATGGGTTTTATGAGTTTTTAGTTGTTCAAGGTTTTTTTTGAGTTTTTAGGGTTTTTATGGTTTTTATGGGTTTTATGGTTTTTAGGGGTTTTATGGTCTTTTAGGTTTTTAGGATTTTTTTCTTTTTTTCTTTAGGTTTTTTGGGTTTTAATTATTCTTAAGTTTGTTATGATTTCTTATAAATTTTATTGGTTTTAGGGTTTCTTACATTTTAGATATTTTTATGCATTTTTTTAGGATTTTTATGGTTTTTAGGGGTTTTCAGAATTTTGATGGTTTTTTGGTATTTTTAAAGTTTTAGGGTTTTTAGGGTTTCTAACATTTTTAGGCATTTTTGGAGTTTTAAGTGTTTTTTTCTAAGGATTTCATAGGGTATTTTCATGAATTTTACATTTTTTAAATTTTAGGGATTTTTAGGGAATTTGGATGATTTTTATGATTTTTAGGGTTTTAGGGTTTTTTGTGGTTTTAGGGTTTTTATTATTTTATTGGGTTTTTATTTATATTAATTTTATTAATATTTTTAATGTGTTTAAGAGTATTTTATTATTTTTAGGGGTTTAAACGGTTTTTAGAGTTTTTAGTGGGATTATGGGTTTTATGGGTTTTAGGAATTTTAAATTATTTTAGGGGTTTTTCGGTTTTTTAGTTTTTAGTGGGTTTTTTTGGTTTTTTGGTTTTTATAATTATTTAGTTTATTTAGGGTATTTAAGTGTTTATGTGTTTCTAAGGTTTTCTTATGGGTTTTCAGTGTTTATATTTTTTTTATGTTTTTAGGGAGTTTTAAATATTTATTAGGGATTTTCTGGGTTTTTAGGGTGTTTAGAGATTTTGAGGGTTTTGGGATTTTTAGGATTTTTTGTGTTTTTGTGGGTTTTTCAGTTTTTAGTGTATATTTTTAGTTTTCTGGGTATTTAAGGATTTTTAGAGTTTTGTATCGTTTTTTGGGGGTTTAAGGGGATTTTTATATTTTTAGGTGTTTTTAGGTTTTTAGGTTTTTGTATTTTCAGGTGGTTTATGGGGTTTAAGTGTTTTTAGGTTTTTAAGGATTTATTTGGGGTGTTTTGTGTTTTTATGGTTTTTCATTTTTATTGATTTTTAGGAATTTTTTTAGTTTTTATGAGATTTACCATTTTTATGGATTTTGAGGGTTTTAGGGTTTTTATGAGTTTTTTAGCGGTTTTTAGTATTTCATATTTTTAAATGTTTTTAGGGGTTTAAAGAGTTTTTATTGTTTTTATTGTTTTTAAGGGTTTTCTGGGTATTTAATGTTTTTAATGATTTTAATGATTTTATAGTTTTAGGGTTTTTTTTTGTTTTGTAGTTTTTAGGTGTTTTATGTGTTTTTAGGATTCAAATTTTTTCTTAGGAGTTTTCCGGGTTTTTCTATTTTTAGGGTTTTTTAGGATATTTTTGTATTTTAAAGTGATTTTAGAGTTTTTAGAGATCTTGATTGGATTTAGTGATTTTTCGAGTTTTTAGGGACTCCTGGTTTCTTTGAGTTTTTAGAGGATTTTTTCTTTTTTAGGGGTTTCAAAGGGTTTTTGAGTTTTTTAAGATTTTTGGGTTTCAAATTATTCTTATAGTTTTTAGTGGTTTATAGTGTATTTTTTGGTTTTTAGGGGTTTTATGGATTTTAGGGGGTTTAAAGTTATTATGTTTCTAGGGATTTTAAGTGATTTTTTGATTTTAGGGTTGTCTTAGGGTTTTTCAGGGTTTTATAATTTTTTGTCGGTTTTTTGAGAGTTTTAAATATATTTTTTTGATTATTAGGGGTTTTAGCGATTTTGAGAGTTTTTGGGGGGTTTTAGGGTTTTTATGGTTTTTGGTCTTCTTTGGATTTTTGTGTTTTTAGGGATTTTATGGGTTTTTAGAGTTTTTTAATATCTTTATGGGTTTAAAGAATTTTCATATTTTTTAGTGGTTTTAGGGTTTTTATTTTTTTATGTGATTTATATGATTTTAGGGTTTTTCTATGTTTTAGAGTTTTAGGTTTTTTATGATTTTTAGGGATTTTAGAATTTTTAGGGTTTTTAGCGAATTTAAGTGTTTTAATGTTTTCAAGTATTTATTAAGACTCTTTAAGGTTTTTTTGGTTTGTATGTTTTTAGGGATTTTTAGGTATTTTTTTAAGATTTTAATGGTTTTTAAGGGTTTTAGGGATTCTTTGGGCTTTTAAGATTTTTATGGTTTTTTGGGGGTTTGGGATTTTTTTGAGTTTTTTAAGGTTTTTAATGTTTTCTAGAGTTTTTTAACATTTTAAGTGTTGAAAGGTTTTTTAGTGGTTTTAGTGGTTTTTTGAGTTTTCATGGGTTTTAGGTTTTTTATGGTTTTTAGTGGTTTTTAGGGTTTTTAGGGGGTTTAAGGGGTTTCATCATTTTTAGGTTTTTTGAGGTTTTGGTGTTTTTAAGTTTTCACGGTTTTTAGGGTTTTTTAAGAGAGTTTACATTTTTAGGAATATTTAGGGATTTTTTTCAGATTTTTATGGTTTTTAGGGTCATAGGAAGTTTGAAGGGTTTTAGGAGTTTTTAGGGTTTTAATGTTTTTTTCCTTTTTATCAGTGTTTTTCTATTTTTAGGGTTTAACAGATTTATAGATTTTTTAGAATTTTTAGTGGGTCAAATGGTTTTTATAGATAATAGTTGTTTTAGGTTTTTTATGGGTTTTATGGGTTTTTGGGTATTTAGGGTTTTTAGGGGTAATAGTGCCTTTTAGGTTTTTAGGTTTTTTTTGGTTTTAGGGTTTTTTATGGGTTTTAAGAGTTTGTAATATATTTAGGGATGTTTTGGGATGTTTTGGGATTTTTATGAATTTTTAGGTTTTTCATAGATTTTGAGGGTTTTAGGGGTTTTTTGGTTTTTTGGTTTTTTTAATTTGTTTGGGTTTTAGTGTTTCTTAGAGATTTTCGGGGTTTTAAGGTTTTCTATAGTTTTTTAAAAAAATTATGCAATTTAAATTTATTTTGAGTTTTTAGTGGATTTTTAGGTATTTTTTGGGTATTAAGGGGTTTTAATGGTTTTTAAGGGCTTTATGGGTTTTTAGGGTTTTTATGGGTTTTTAGTGGTTTTGGCGTTTTTAGATTTTTTTAGGGATTTTCAGTTTTCCAGGTTTTTTATGATTTTATTATGGGGTTTTAAGGTTTTAGGGGGGTTTTATGTTTTTTTTTGATATTTATGGAATTGTTTGTATTTTTATTGTTTTTAGTGTTTTTAGGGGTTTTTAGGGGTTTTAGGATTTTTGGGGATTTTTAGTTTTTTTGGTTTTCTATGTTTTTACGGTTTTTTGAAATTTTTAGGGGTTTTAAGGATTTTTATAGTATTTTAACATTTTGGGGGTTTTAAGTTTTTCATGGGTTTTTAGGATTTCTTAAGTTTTTAAGGGGGTTTTATAGTTTTTAGGAAATTTTAGGGGTTTAAATTTTTAGGTGTTTAAGGGTTTAATTTTTTGTTTGGTTTTTATGGTTTTCTTAGGGATTTTTAGGATTTTTTGTGTTTTTTATATTTTTAGGGGTTTTTATAGAATTTTTTGGTTTTTCTAGGTTTTAAGTATTTTGATGGTGGTTTTTATTTTTAGGGGTTTTTGTATTTTTTTTAGTATTTTAGTGTTTTATGTGTTTTTAGAGTTTTTTAACGCTTTTATCTATTTAAATGGGTTTTATTTTTAGTGGTTTATATAGTATTTAATGGATTTAGGTGATTTTAATGTCATTTTTTGTTATTATGGTTAATACTGTTTGAGTATTTTTTGTGTTTTTTAGGGTTTTTATCATTTATTTGGAATTTTAGGGGTTTTAAGTGTTTTTAGGGTATTACGGTTTTCAATGGGGTTTTCAGGGTTGATATGATTTTCTTATGAATTTAAGGTTTTTTAGAGAATTTTTTTTATCATTTTAGTGGTTTTTGGGATTTCGAGGGTTTTATGATTTTTTAGGGATGTTATGTTTTTATGGTTTTTTGGGTTGCTAAGTTTTGTTTTGATTTTGTTCGTTTTTGAGAGGTAATTAGTGTTATTTATCATTTTAAGTGGTTTAAAGGGCTTTTAGTTTTTTAGTTTTCTTTAAGGGGTTTTATGGGTTTCTAGGGTTTTTAGGGTTTTTAGGGGTTTTATGGTTTTTAGGGGTTTCAGGGTTTTTATGATTTTTTGGGGTTTTCACATTTTTAAATTTTACGTAGTTTTAAGTGTTTTATGTTTTATGGTTTTCTTCAGTTTTGTTATCGTTTTTTCTATTTATTTTTGCATTTTTTGGATATTTTTAGGATTTTTATGGGTTTTAGAGTTTTTAGAAATTTTGAGTGTTTTTTTTGGTTTTTTGGGTTTTATTATATTTTTTGGGTCTTTAAGGAGTTTTTATGATTTATGGGGTTTTAAGGGTTTTAAATTTTTTTTAGGGGTCTAAATGGTTTTTACAGTTTTTAGTGTTTTTATTATTATTATTCATTGTTACATTTTTAGACGGTTTTATGGTTTTTAGGGGTTTTGGGTTTTTGGGGACTTTTAGAGTTATTAGTGTTATTTATGTTTTTATGATTTTGAAGTGTTTTTAGTTTTTTATGGGTTTCATAGGGGTTTTTATTATTTTTATGGTTTTTAGGATTTTTAGGGATTTTTAGGGGAAAAGAAGGCACGGGGCCAAGCAGAAGGCTTGGTCCCTCAAGTGTATAAATGACAAATAAAGTACAAGGCATTACAAAGGGGTCTTATGCAACCATGTATGGACTTATTTTGGGTTTTTTGGGGGGTTTTAGTGATTATTTTGAGTTTTTACGGTTTTTAATGTTTTTATAGTTTTTTATCATTTTTAAGTGTTGAAAGGGCCTTTAGGGTTTTGATTTACTTTTAGGATTTTTATGGGATTTTAGTTTTTATGGGTTTTATGTCTTTTTTGGTTTTTAGTGTTTCGTGCCGGGTTTTAGGGTTTTTATGGTTTTTAGTGTTTTTTTTCAATTTTTAGGTTTTTAGGGGTTTTAAGTGTCTTGTTTTTAATGTTGTCATAAGGTTCTTTATGATTTCTATAGTTTTTTAAGTTATTATGAATTTTTAGTTATTTTTATGGATTTTTTATGGTTTTTATGGCTTTTGTGGTCTTTAGATATTTTGAGGGGTTTTTGGGGTTTTAGGGTTTTTAGAGTTTCTTTTGATTTTTTAGGGTTTTATGGTTTTTAGAGACGTTAAAATTATTAGTGGTTTAAATGGTTCTTAGAGTTTTTAGTAGTATTGGTGATTTTTTGGGGCTTTAGGGTTTTTATGGTATTTAGTAGTTTTATGGTTTTGAGGGGGTTTTAGGGTTTTAGAATTTTTAATTCTTTTAGGGGATTTTCGTGTTTTTAGTTTTAACAATTTTCTGTGGGGGGTTTTGGGGGTTTTTTGTTATTTTTTGTTTTTTAATATTTTTATTTATTTTTTATGATTTATATAGTTATTAGGGGTTTTATGGATTTTGAGGGATTGTAGGATTTTTTAGGAATTCTGGGATTTAATGATTTTTGTGGTTCGGGGGGTTTTTTTTATGATTTTTAGGGATTTTATGGTTTTTAAGAGTTTTTTAATAGGGTTTTAGAGGGTTTCTAGATTTTTTTAGTAGTTTTAGGGTTTTAAGGCTTTTGGGGGATTTTATGTTTTTAGGGGTTTTTATGTATTTATCATTTTTTAAGTTTTTTGGGGTTTAAAGTATTGTTTGTTTTTTAATATTTTCTTAGTTTTTTTGGATTTTCAATGTTTTTTATGTTTTAGGGGTTTTATGTAATTTTTTATGATTTTTATGGATTTTGAGTTTTTATCAATTTTAAAGCGTTTTAAGGTTTCTTAGGGTTTTAGTGTTTTTATGGTTTTTTTCAATTTGAGTTTTTTCTAAGATTTTTTTGGGGGGGTTGGTTTTTTTTATTGTTTTTTACATTTTTTGGGTTTTAAAGGGTTTTAGTGTTTTTAGTGGGTTTAGAGTTTTTGTAGGTTTTTTGGTTATTATATGTTTTTATGGATTTTTATATTTGGTGGGGGGGGGTTAGTGTTTTATAGGGTCTTTATTTTCTTCTTATTTTTTAGGTCTTTATTGGTTTTAAGTATTTTTAATTTTATTGGGTTTTATTATAGTTTTTCAATTTGTTTGTTTTTCTTCATTTTTAGGAAATTTTTGGAACTTTAAGGATTTTTATTTTTTTAAGGTATTTATGGATGTTGGGGGTTTTTAGGGTTTTATGAATATTTTAAGGTTATTATGGTTTTTATATTTTCTTTAAATTTTAGGGGTTTAAAGCATTTTTAGGGTTTTTAGTGGGTTTTTATAGTTTTTATGTTTTTTGGGGTTTTATGGTTTTTAGGGGGGTTTTAGGGTTTTATGGGGTTTTAGAAATTTTATGGTGTTTAGTGATTTTAGGGTTTATTAGTGTTATTAGGTTTTTATGATTTTATTGAGGCTTTCAGGGTGTTTATGGTTTTTACGTTTTTAGGGATTTTTAGATAATTTTTGTATTTTTTTAGGGTTTTTCATGATTTTGAGAGTTTATAAGGTTTTTTTGGGCTTTTAGGGTTTTTCGGTTTTTTGGGTTGATTGATTTTTTTTAGTTTTTTAGGGTTTTTAAGGTTTTTTGAGTTTTTTTAACACTTTTAGGGGTTAAAAGGTTTTTTTAGAGTGTTTAGTGGTTATAGGGTTCTTAGGGTTTTTAATGTTTTTATGGGTTTAGTTGTTTTTTGGGATTTCAGGAGGTTTTACATTTTTTAAATGTTTTTATCATTTTTTGGTTTTTAGGGGATTTATGTGTTTTTAGGTTTTTATGGGTTTCATAGGGTTTTTTCTTTTTTTAGGGATTTCTTAATTTTTTAGTGTTTTAAGGCCTTTTTTTTGTTTTTTTTATTTTTAGGGGTTTTAGGGGATTTGAGGGTTTTTATGCTTTTTGAGGGTTTTTATGGTTTAGTGGTTTTTTGGGTTTTTAGGGGTTTTCTGAGTTTTTAAGTGTTTTTAAGTGTTTTTGGAGGTTTTTTTATCATTTTTAATAATTTAAAAGGGGTTTTTGTAGTATTTAGTGGTTTTTGGGACTTTCTGGGTTTTTTGGGTTTTTAAAGGGTTTTGGGGTTTAATTTTTTATAGTATTTATGGTTTTTTTTATTTTAAGGGTTTGTTGTGTTGTTAGTTCTTTTAGTGGTTTTAATTTTTTTTATGTTTTTAGGGTTTTATTAGGAATTTTTAATTTAATTGGTGTTTTTACATTTTTAGGGATTTTTAAGGATTCATTAGGGTTTTCTAGTTTTATAGGATTTAGGTTTTTTGAGGGTTTTCATGGGTTTTTAGGGTCATTATATTTCTTTTGAATTTTTTAGATTTTGAGGGATTCATTGATATTTTTATATATTTTATGTTTTTAGTTCTTTTTAATTTTTTAAAGGTTTAAATGGATGTAGAGTATTTTTTTGGTTTTGGGCTTTGAATGTTTTAATGGTTTTTAGTGTTTTTAGGTGGTTTTAGAGTTTTTAGCAAGTTTAGGTATTTAGGGTGTTTTAGTGTTTTTTGTATTTTTTAGGTTTTCTGAGTAGTTTTCTTGGGTTTTAATGTTTATACGTTTTTTGGGATATTTGGGGATCTTTTAGTATTTCTGTTGGTTTTGAGGGTTATTATAGATTTTGAGGGTTTGGAGGTTTTTGTGTGGTTTTTTTTTCATTTTTTGGGGTTTTAAGTGATTTCTGATTTTCAATGTTATCATAGGGTTTTTCATGTTCTTTAGATTTTTATTGATGTTTAGGATTTTTTTGGTATTTTATGGGTTTTTAGGGGTTTTTGGGATTTTAAATATTTTTAAGTGTTCTTATAATTTTTGGCGGTTCTTTGTTTTTTATATTTTCTATACGTTTTAAGGGTTTTTTGGCTTTTTAACATTTGTATGTGTTTAAATGGTTTCGATATTTTTTTACTATTTTTTAGGTTTTATATGTTTAAGGGTTTTTAAGATTTTATGTTCTTTTTTATGGTTTTTCATTTTTTTGGTGATTTTTTGGATTTTTAGCATTTTTAGGTTTTTTAGGGGATTTAAGTGGTTTCAGTATTTTAATATTTACTTATGGGTTTTAGGTTTTTTATTGATTTTTATTATTTTTATGGTTTTTAGGGTTTTAGGGATTTTGAGGGGTTTTAGGTTTTTATAGGGGTTTAATCGTTTTTATGGTTTTTTGGGTTTTAAGGATTTTTTTAGTTTTTTAGGGTTTTAAATGTTTTTAGGGTTTTCTAACCTTTTTAGGTATTTGAATTTTTTTATTGTTTTTAGTGGTATTTTATGGTTTTAGGGGTTTTTATTGTTTTTAGGGATATATGGTTGTTAGGGGTTTTGCAGTTTTTTAGTGTTTTTGGAATTTTTTAGTTTTTAGGGTTTTTATGTGTTTTTTAGGTTTTTAAGGCTTTCTTATGGCTTTTCACTATTTATAGGGGTTTATATTATTATAGGTATTTGTAGGATTTTTTAAATAATTTAAGGATTTTTTTGTTTTTTATATATTTTGAGGGTTTTAGAGGTTGTAAGGGGTTTTTATAGGTTTTTTTTGTTATTTAAGGGGTTTATGTGTTTTTTAGGAATTTTATGTTTTTAGAGTTTTTTATCATTTTTATGGGTTTTCATGGTTATTTATGGTTTTAGGGGTTTTTATAAGTTATAGGGTTTTTGGGGTGTTTAAGGTTTTTAGGGTTTTGCTTCTAATTTTTTAGGTTTTTATGGGTTTTAAGTGTTATAGGTTTTTAAGGATTTCTTAGTGTTCTTTCAATTTTTTTTGTGTTTTGTAAGATTTTATAGATATTTAGTTATTTTTTTGGTCATTTTTATGGTTTTTAGGGTTTTAGGGAGTTTGACGGTTTTTGGGTTTTTACGGCTATAGGGATTTTTTTGTGTTTTTAAAGTATTTTGACTGTTTTTTTATTTTTTTTAAAATTTTAGTGCATTTCATCAATTTTAACAGTTTAAAGGGTTTTTTTGTTTTTAGTGGTTAATTAGGGTTTTTGGGGTTTTAGGGTTTTTTTTTGTTTTGTAGGGTTTAATGGTTTTAAGGTTTTTTTGGGGTTTTTGGGGTCTTTTAGGGTTTCTAGTGTTTTTGGGTTTTTTATTTGTTTGATGGGTTTTGGGTTTTTTTGGTTTTTTTGGGGGCTTTTTATGGTATTATGGTTTTTAATATTTTAAGGATTTTAAGATATTTTTTTATTTTTATTGTATTTTTGGGTTTTTAGGTATTATGAGGGTTTTAGTGTTTTAGGGTTTTAGAGGTTATATTTTTTTGGGTTTTTAGGGGTTTTTTGAATTTATTATGTTTTTATGGGTTTTTCGAGTTTATTAATGTTTTAGGGTTTTGAAGGGTTTTTAGAGTTTCTAGTTGTTTATTAATTTTAAGGTTTATGGTTTTTAGGAATTTTTTTGGGTTTTTAGATTTTTTTGGTTTTTTAGTGGTTTTAACATTTTTTCTGTTTTTAAGGTTTTAAAGTGTTTTTGGGTTTTTATGGTTTTCTTAGGGGTTTTTAGGGTTTTTAGGGTTTTTAAAATTTTAGGGACTTTTATGGATTTTTGAATTTATGGGTATTAGGGGTTTTAGGGATTTTTAGGGATTTTAGGGGGGTTTAGAGTTTTTAGGTTTTTTATGGTTTTCTTCAGATTTTTTTTTTCATTTTTAGTGTTTTTATGTTTTTTAGAGTTTTTTAATTTTTTTAGGGGTTTGATGGGTTATAGTTTTTCAGTGGGTGTTTAGGGTTTTTATTGGTTTGGGGGGGGGGGGGTTAAGGTTTTTAGTGGGTTTTCGGGTTTTTATGAGTTTTAGGGTTTTTTTTTGCATTTTTTTGGTTTTTATGGGTTTTACGTGTTCTTAGGTTGTTATGTTTTTCTTATAAATTTTCATATTTTTTTGTGTTTTTTATATTTTTAGGGGTTTTTGATTTTTTCCTGATTTTATGGTTTTTAGGGTTTTGAGGGATTTTGAGGGGTTTTAGGGTTCTTTGGGTTGTTATGGTTTTATTTGAGTTTTAAAGGATTTTAAGGTTTATTGTAGTTTTTAATATTTTTTGGGGATTAAAGGGTTTTTAGAAATTTTATTGGTTTTTAGGGTTTGGGTTTCAAATATTTTTAGGGAATTTTTAGGTTTTTAGGGTTTTTAGTTAATTTTATGGTTTTTGATGTTTTAAAATTTTTTCTATTTTTGGGGATTTTTATGGATTTTAGGTTTTTAGGGATTTATATGAAGTTTTGAGGTATTTTAGGTTTTCTTATGTTTTAGATATTTTAGGGATTTTTTAGGGTTTTTATTTTATTGCGGGTTTTTAGGGAGTTTTAGGGTTTTTAGGGATTTTAGAGTATTTAGTGGTTTTAGGGTTTTTATGGGGTTTAGGAGTATTAAGGTTTTTAAGTGTTCTAATGGTTTTTAGTGGTCTTCAGGGTTTTGAAATATCATTTAGGGTTTTTAACATTTTTTTTTGTTTTTGGGGGTTTTAAGTGATTTTAGGTATTAATGGATTTGTTTGGCGGTTTTAGGTTTTTTTACATATTTTGGTATTTTAGAGTTTTTTTAATATTTTTATGGGTTTTAGGGATTTTGAGAATGTTAGGGGTTTTCGAGGTTTTAATATTTTCTTAGGGGTATTCAGGGTTGTTAGAGTTTTTTAAAATTTTAGTTATATTTATGTATTTTTAAACAATTTTATGTTTTTAGGTTTTTATGCATTTTTATGGGTTTTGGGGTTTTTTTTAAGTTTTACAATTTTTATGGTCTTTCGGGTTTTAGGGTTTTTTTTAGTTTTTAGGGGTTTTAATGGGTTTAGAGTTTTTTATGTTTTTAGGGGTGTTTTTAGAGTTTTTAATTATTTTTGGGGTTTTATGGATTTTTAGGTTTTTTTAAGGTTTTTATTTTTTTACGGTGTTTATGGATTTTAGTGTTTTTAGTGGTTTTTTTGGTTTTTTTAATTTTTTATTTTTTTTTGGGTTTTAATTGTTTTTTTGTTTTTAAGGTTTTATTACTGTTTATTATTTTTTATGGTTTTTCAAATTTTTTGAGTTTTTTAGAAATTTTTCAAGAGTTTTATAGAATTTTTGGGTTTTTATATATTAGTGAGGGATTATATGGTTTTATGGTCTTTATGGTTTTTAAGGGTTTTTTGGGTTTTAGAGATTTTTTTAATTTTTTATGATTTTTTAGTTTTTTCTTGAGTTTTTAACATTTTTAGGGTTTTAAAGGTTTTCTATAGTTATTATTGTTATTATTGTTTTTGTGTCTTTTAGGGATTTTGAGGTTTGTAGGGGTTTTATGTTATTTATAGTTTTTTAGGGTTTTTAGGGGGTTTAAGCATTGTTATGTTCTTATGAGTTTTAAGTGTTTTTATGTTTTTAAGGTTATCTTTGGGGATTTCTTGGTTATTATATTTTTTTAAAATTTTTAGTTATTTAAATGATTTTTTATTATTTTTAAGGATTTCAGGGTTTTTAAAAAATTTGAGGGGTTCTTAGGGGTTTTTTTTTGTTGTTATTTATGGGTTTTTTTCTTTTTTAGGTGTTTTAAGGTTTTTTTAAAGTTTTTTTATAATTTTCAGCATTTGAAGGATTTTTAGAGTTATTAGTGTGTTTTATGGTTTTTACAGTTTATTGGGTTTTAAAGTTTTTTAGGGTTATTATGGTTTTTAGGGTTTTTTAGGGATTCTAGTTTTTTTTGATAATTTTTAGTTGTTTTAAGTACTATTAGGTTTTTAAGGTTTTCTTGGGGTTTTTAGGATTTTTTGGGATGTCTGTGTTTTTATAGATTTTTAGGGATTTTAAGGTTTGTAGGGTTTTAGGGATTATATATATATTTTTCTGTTTTTTGGCTTTCTTTTGAGTCTTTAGGGGTTGTATAGTTTTTTAACTTTTTAGGGGTTTATAGTGTTTTTAGGGTTTTTATGATTTTTAAGGTTATTATGTTTCTTGGGTTTTTTGGGTTTTTCCGAGTGTCTAGGGTTTTTATCATTTTTTACATTTTTAGGGTTTTTTCATGTTTTTAGGTTTTTAGGTTTTCTTTGGGGTTTTTAGGGATTTTCATTTTTAGTTTTTTAAGGGTTTTTAGGAATTTTATGATTGTTTGTGTTTTCAATGAATTTAAGAGGTTTTTTGGGGGTTTAGGGTTTTATTTTATTTTTTTAGAGTTTTAATTATTTTATATTTTTTACCCTTTTAGGGGTTTGAAGGTATTTTATAGTTTTTATTGATTTTTATGGGTTTTTAGGGATTTTTAATGTTTCTAGGGTCTTTATGGATTTTATGGTTTTTAGGGTATTTTGGGTTTTAGAGTTTTTTTATGTTTTTTAGGGGATTTACATGTTTTAAGGTTTTTTATAAATTTTATGTCTTTTTAGGCTTTTAAGGTTTTCTTAATATTTTTTATGATTTTGTGGTTTTTTATGTTTATATGGATTTTTTGGTGTTATTTAATATTTTTATGGTATTCAAGGTTTTTAGGGATTTTGTGGGTTTTTAGTGTTTTTTTGGGTTTTTAGGACTTTTTGAATTTTTTTAGGGTTTTAAAGGGTTTTTACTGATTTTATCTTCTTTAGTGCTTTAAAGGGTCTTTAGAGTTTTTAATTTTTTTAGTTTTTTCATGGGTTTTTAGGATTTTTAAGGGTATTGTGGGTTTTTATTATTTTTAGGGGGTTTTATGGTTTTTATGGTATTTTAATGTTTTTTTATTTTTTTAGGTTTTAGGTGTTTTAAGAGTTTTTAGGTTTTTAATTATTTATTATGGGTTTTCAGAGTTTTAGGATTTTTTATGTTTTAGGGATTTTTGGGTTTTTTGGGATTGTGATGGTTTTTAGGTTTTTTAGTTATTTTGAGAGTTTTTATTGTTTTTTAGATGTTTTATCATTTTTTGGTTTTTAGGTGTTTTATTTTTTTTTTGTTTTAAGGTTTACTTAGGTTTTTTTATTTTTTATGGTTTTTTACGTTATTAAGTATTTTTTTAGTTTTTAAATTTTTTTTGGGTTTTATGGGGATTTTGAAGGGTTAATGGTCTTTCAGGTTTTTTCAGGTTCGTATATATTTTTTGGGTTTGTATGGATTTTTTGGGGTTTTATGGATTTAAGGTTTTTAGAGTTTTTAACAGCATTAGGGGTTTAATTGGTTTTTAATGTTTTAGTGGTTTTTAAGGTTTTTATGAGTTTTTAAGGGTATTTAAGATTTTGGGGGTTTTATTGTTTTTATTGGTTTTTGGGTTTTTAGGATTGTTTTTTCTGATTTTAGGGTTTTAGGGGTTTGATGTATTTTTAAGGTTTTTATGAGATTTATGAGTTTTTATGGTTTTTAATGTTTTTTGCATTTTTTTTTGAGTTTTTTTATGTTTTTAGGGGTTTAAAGGGTTTTAAAAGGTATTAGTTTTATTAGGGGGTTAAATAATCATCTTGACTCATGCTATTCTCTGAGTACAGTTGAAATAGCCAATTGTTCCCTTGACCCCTTCTGCTACAACTCAACCATAATCATCAAAATCACAGTCCTCTGAAGGGAAATTCTTAAAAAAGAGACATGGTCGTAAGGATAAACATAAAACAGAAGATGATGATCTTGTGTCAAGGCTAAAATTGTCCTTGACCTTAGCAGACTTCATGCTGACCATCTGAAAAGCACAGACACTACCCCACAAAATGACACAACAAAAGTCAACCCATCAGGTAGAATTTTCATCATACAATGAGTTGATCTTTGGTTCCATTAATGTTATTCACTTATTTGATCCCCTATCATATAATTAATTTTATTATGAACCTAATTTCCTTACATTTTATTGGGGAATTGAGGGAAGAGTTCATCAAGGTCGAGGATACAGG
Organism: Viscum album; assembly: GCA_963277665.1. Lineage (NCBI taxonomy): Eukaryota > Viridiplantae > Streptophyta > Magnoliopsida > Santalales > Viscaceae > Viscum > Viscum album. The sequence continues at coordinate 1,332,058,851 of OY728150.1, forward strand.
GTAAGATGTGGTCATTCTAGGAGCCACTACTTCTACCAAACCCCCGCTCGAACCGCCTATGTGGCAGAAACACCTGGAAAATATTTCCAGTGAGATCAGTAGGAACAAGGGAGTTCTTCCCCCATGCATGACATGGTCTTCCTTGAAATGATTATATTGTAAGACAGGTTAAAAGATATGCCACCACCTCTTTGATGGGTTGGACGACCCAATCTGCCCGATCCACCAATTATAGGAACACTTATATATCCTATCCAAAGGGATATCCCATCCACATAAAGGACATCGGTTCCTAAAGTGTCTAAAAAAGAACATCCCCATGTCGAGAAGGAAAAACTTATGGATCAAAAATATGATTTATTGAAGAAATTATCCCCAGAGGAAGCTAAGTTATCAATTATGGATTCTCTGAATCTATCAAAATAACTTCGAGAAGAAATCATTGAGGCATTGTCATGCCCTTAAGAGTTAAAATTTAAGGTTCCTGCAACTGAGGTATATCATGCGTAGAATGATCCCATAGAATTCCATGTGATTTTATTTTTTACAAACCAAGATGAATATGTTTTCATGCAAGGACAAATCAATACCATGTATATATCTGATAGAATCAGTGACATTGATATCTGATGAGCCTTTATTGAAAATGGATTTGGGCTTATCCTCATTCCAGATAGAAAACTTCACCAACTGGGTATCAATGAATCCCAATTATCTCCCTCCACTTTGATGTTACATGGTTATGATGAGAATGAGCTGGATCCTCTTAGGGAGATGACACTCAGAACTCAATTTTGGGATCTTGTGTCTGACTTATAATTCATGGTTTTCTAGTAGGATACAACATTCAATATTTTCCTGGGAAGACCTTGGTTACATCAGCATACAACCATTCTTTTATTATACCACCAATATCTTAAATATTTTTTCAATGTCTATAGTGGGACATTATATAGTGATGAGGCCCTATTCAAATCCTGTGAGGCATAATACATTGATACATGATTCTATTATAAGTGAGGAAATATTCCATGGCTGATTATGTTACTCAAATGAATATCCCAAATGTCTTTGAGATGATCACAACTAACCGTTTCAAATAGCTCATTAAAAATTAGTCACTAAATATTAATCAAATTGAAGGGGTGGGCCTGAATTCAATCATTCATTCAACATATTACTAATTTCAATCACGATAGTTGAGTGCGATGGCGATTGAGAAATTATCAACTCTCTATGTTATGGTGAAATAATGAATGAAAATTTTCTCACTTTGACTCTTAAGATCTAACAAAAGTCTGGTTAAGTTAGATGGGATAGAGAATTATATCTAGATGATAATAGAAAGTTAAGGGACTCATTCTCAATCCCTCATTTCCCATTTAGGACTCCAAGAAGGCTTCATATTAGGAATTAAGCTAGAAATGATTTCTTTGTTTTCCAGATGTCTGAATGGTAGCTCCAATCTTCCCTCCAAGGAACTTGTTTTATCATATCCTCCCTAGAAAGAGGCTCAACCAGTCGAACATGAGGAAGAGTAAGAATAATAAGATCTTAAGGATACCCCTCCATCATTTGAGGAAGGCATGTCTACCACCGTGGATGAACATAGAGAGATAAATATGCACCCAAAAGAAGATCCATGCCTCACTCTGATTAGTGGAATCATGACTCCCTAAGAATAAGAGATATATAACTCCTTTCTAAATAAGTACTGGGATGTTTTTTCCTAGAACTAGATAGAGATGCTAGGCCTAGACCCTGAGGTGGCTACCCATCACTTGGGTTTCCCATAAGATCATTGGGGAAACAAGTAGAAAACCAGAAGGACACACCAGACTTATGCCTCAAAAATTGATTCTAAAGTGTTCAAAATCATCAAGAATTATTTTATTTGAGATATAAAATACCCAAAATAGTTATCCATTATTGACCCTTTGAATAATAAGAATGAGATTATTAGAGTTTGCATAGATTTCAGATATCTCAATCAGCATTGTTTTAAAGATGAATTCCCCATCCCAATCACATAAATCTTGATTGAATCAACAAATAGTTATCAATACATATCCTGCATAGATGTCTATTATGTGTATAAGCAAATTCCTATGTCCCCAAAAGATGAGGAAGCCACATCTTTTAGATTCCCTCAAAAAGGATTTTTCTATTTGGTAATGCCCTTTGGCTTGAAGAACTCAGGTTCCACATAGTAATGTGAAATGCATTACATATTCAAACCCTTATTGGGGATGTTTGTTGAATGTTACATGGATGATAAAATGGTCATGTATCGACATCATTTAGACCATCTGGTTTACCAAACAACCATCATCATCAAGTTTCACTAGAATAATCCAAAGAATAATCTCTGGAAATGTGCTTTCGAGGTAACCTCATGAAAATTTATTAGCTTTGTTGTATTCTATCACGACATCAAATTTGATCATGAGAATACTAAATTTATCCTTTTAATGTCACATCCTTTAAACATGAAATAGTTTTGAGTAATTCAAGGACACTTATCCTACATCTGACACTTTATAGAAAACATGATAGGAATGTTTTACCCTTCCCCAAAATGATGAATAAGGGGGTCACATATTAGTGGACCAATGACTATCAAGAATCATTTTATTCTCCCAATAAATACATCTTGAGACATCCGATATTGATGCCACCTTCTAAAGAATAACTAATCATTATGTGTGTGACGGTCGTGGATCAATCACTGGGTACCTTTCTTACATAGAAGAATGATGTTGAAAATGAAAACAACCTTTATTATCTCCATCGAACCATGCTTGATTCTTAGACTCTTTATTTAAATATCAAGAAAAGATTCCTGAAATTAATCTTTGAATTTTAGAAGATGAGACACTATTTACAACATCACGAGGTCCGTTTATTTTCTCATAATAACTCACACAAATTTATCATCATTCATCCTATGCTGAAAAGACATTTGGCATGGTGGGAAGCTATTCTACAATAGTTCGATATATAGTTTATGAATTACAAATTAGTGAAAGGCGAGGACTTTGTAGATTTTCTTGTTGAGCATCCATCTACAAAAGGGACGTCATTAGATACATGATTTCCTAAGAAAGAGGTATTCACTATTCAGGACATCCCCCAATCATAAAAAATATATTTCCACGATGCATGCTAGAGTCTAATGTGGAAGAGAATTAAAGACCCTAAATTTAATAAATTTGAGTTAGGGATTGTGATTATATTTCCAGAGAATCAATTATTTTCATACTCTTTATTATCAGAGGTTGGTGCCGACAATGGCGATGAATATCAGGCTCTCATTTTAGTCCTAGAATTGGAACTTCAAATACTAGTAAACAGCATGGAGATGAAGGGTGACTCCGCATTGGTAATAAATCATATCAATGGAGATTATGCCATCAGAAAAGAGGATTTAATCCCCATGTGTGATTATATATGAGGGTTACTGGTATATTTTCCATAAAATCCAACATTTAATTACATCATGTGATCATAGAATGCCCAGGAAGATGCATTGTAAAATGTTTCTAGAACCCTGGTAAATCAAAACATAGACAATATAATCACCAATATTTCCCATTGTTACATTGAATCACCTTTTTTGAATAAAAATAGAATATATCAATGAAATAAGTACCATTTCTAAGCCATATGGTCTTACCATAGGATAATTATGCTCATCATGTACAACCTTTGGGATGTAACTCTTCCACATGAAAGAGTTGTAAGAGAGGTGATCTGATGGCAAGTAGCCAATTTTACTCTTTATGATAGCCTAGATCGCTAGGATGTCCTCTACAAATGAGGATTTTATGGAGTTCTTATTATATGTTTTGATTAATAAGGGATTGAAGCAATTATAAAATAATGACATGTAGGAGCATGTAGTTCCCACCAGTCAGCGTATAGGGTTTATGATCAAATTTGAAGGCATGGATACTTTTGGACTATGATAATATTGTATTGTACGTAATTCACTTTGAAATTTCATCCTTTTAATGTTCATTCCAACTTCATCCACAAACCCTTAGAGTTTCTACATACAACAAAATACTCCTAACATTAAACACTTTGGGAATGAGAGTTGTTGGACCATATCCTCCAGCAATGGATAAGCAGTTCAAGTACAACCTTACTGCTAATGATTTATTCTCTAAATCATTTGAGGAAATATCTCTTAAATAATTCAATAACAAAAGAATCACTAGATTTTTCAAAGATAACATAATTTCCTAATTTTGTGTCCCTCATACCATATTGATGAACAATGGCACCAATTTCTATTCTGCTAATGTAGGGAAGCTATATTAGGAATACAATATCAAAGCCAACCACTCATCCCGTTATCATGTAGTAGCCAATGGAAACATAGAGTATTTCAAAAATACCCTATAAAATATAATACAATAGTTGGTGGATAAAGATAAGAATTCATGGAATGATAATCTCTTGCATTCAGTATAGAATTATCAAACATCGACTTGTACTGCTATATGAGGGACTATGTATTCGCTGGTATATGAAAAAAAGCAGTCCTACACATTGTGGTTCGGTTTGCATCACTCAGAGTTTCCATCTATAATTAGCTATCCATGGATTAAAAATCCGAAAAATGATTGGATGAATTGGAGTGACAATATTAAAAGTTATTTAGTACCTTGAATCACTTGTAATTCTATCATAATCAAATAACATGAGCTTTCAACAATTTTTTTCCCTATATTTGTTCCTCCAAGGGGAAATGGTATTGGTCCTTAGTACTCTGATGATGACTAGAAATAATCCTCCAAAACCTGAGCCAAAGTGGGAGGGACCTTACTCCATACAAAAGGTACACTTTAATAGATATTATTCCTTAGTCTCAATGGATGGATATCTCATTATGACTTCAACAAATGAAATATTCCTGAATAAGTACTTTGTGTAATCGTACAAAATTCATCTTAGTTATAGGATTTTAAACCTTATAGTGTCATGTATGTCCATGGTGCATGAAGATAAACTATTTAGCATCACCTTCCTTGTTACGCACTGATAAACTGTACGAAATGAGGTCCTTGTTGTATAACCTAAAACTAAAAGACATTATTCATCCTTACCGCATGATGTTAAACTGCGTGGAACTCATAGAATCCAACATCCTGTACAACATTATCCCCCTATGTTATGAGCTCTATGGCCTAAAACTAATATCATTATCATCCTGTATGGCATAAACATTCATATTACTGATGGTCCTTTCTGCATGAACATAAATGGAAAATTCCCCATTTTTTCCGCATGACATTAAATTACACCTTCCTTACTTACTGTATGATGTTAAAATACATGGGATTTAAAGAACTATGTATGGATTTAAACTCACCTATAATAGATATGTAGTGAGGCCCAGATCTATAATATTAGGTCCAGCCACAAAAATAAGGAAAGCCCCATATTTCCCTATGTATGAACCAAATATATACAAGGAATTATTCAAGAAAAAGTGGCTTAATCCTCATTCCATTAGGTATCTTGGGCCCAAACCTTATTCTAGGAAATTAAATCCCCTTCCTCATATCAAAACCCAATTGTTGTGGGGAACCATCTTCAAGAACTATGTGTTGGTTGATTCTCATTCCAATGAGACACATAGTGATGCCCATGTTTCCAATCTTGGGTCTATCCATGAACATGACTAAAGGTCCCACCATTACCAATGTGTGTGGATGAAATATGAAAATGGAACATTTCAAGAACTATGTATGTCTTTCACTACTGAAAAAATGACCTATACCCACGGTTCAAAACCGTGGGTATAGCACCCAAAACTATGGGTATAGTCTATACCCACGGTTTTGGGAACCGTGGGATGGAACGACGTCGGGATAGGGGTGTTGACCTATACCCATGGTTTGACAGAACTGTGGGTATAGGTGTGTCACACACCAACACCATGTTGTACAGCGTTGCAGGGCTCTTACCCCACGGTTTTCAAACCGTGGGAAATTTAAGTTTCAAAAATCACAGGGAGTGGGTTTCGAACCCGTGCCACATGCAGGGATTCACCGCCGCAAAACAATAGTGGACCAACTGTGCTGGGATTTTTATCTATTATATATTCATCTATCTACATATATATATATATTAATATTGCATATTTAAATTCAAAAAAATTGTCCGCTGGGTTTCTATCCCGAGACTCTGGCCAAGCATCGCGACCACGCCACCAACCGAGCTGGGATATTTATATGTTATGTATTCATATATCTGTATATATATATTAATATTGCGTATTTAAATTCAAAAAATTCTCCCACTGGGTTTCGATCCCAGGACTCGCGCTGAGACTCGCGATAATGCCATCGACGGAGCTGGGCCTTTTCTCTTTTATATAGTCATATATATCTTTATATATATATATATATATATATATATATTAATATTTAGTATTTAAATTGAAATAAAATGCCCTCTGGGATTCGAAACCGTGACTAGTGTTGAGCATCAGCTGCGGAGCCCCCACCAATAGACCAACCGACCTGGAATTTTTATATGTTATATATACATATATCTTTATATATATATATATATTAATATGTGAAAAAAATCTCTACCCGCCAAATTTATTTGTGTCCCGCCTAATTTTCATTCCCTTCCATAACACGTGAAAGCTATACCCACGGTTCTAGAGAACCGTGGGAATAGGTCTTAAAAAACCCACAATGCCGATGGTTTTCATGAACCATCGGTATATGTCTTCAGAAAATACCCTATACCCATAGTTTTCTCCAAAACTGTGGGTATAGGTCTTAAAAGAAAACTATACCCATAGTTTTTGGCACAACTGTGGGTATAGGTTCACCTACTATCCTTATACCCACAGTTTTGGAAAACTGTGGGTATAGGGGTACCCTATACCCATGGTTTTTTTCAAAACTGTGGGTATAGACCTATTTTCTAGTAGTGTTGATTCTTTCATTAGAAATATACATAGTGATGCATATGACCTACACCCTGGACTAGCCACACTATTTCCATCCCATTATGTTGGTTCATCTTCATCCACACCACATGGCGTTAAACGGTATGGGAGTTCAAGAAATATGTATGGATTTTTCTCATCCTAATGAGATAAGTAGTGAAATATGGACTCTATATCTTAGTCTATCTACCACATAATCAACATGCCCATATCCTTGACTTTGGTTTCCCTAGCGCTGTAAAAGAAACCTTTATCGCGCCTTGTTTCCCACACCAAGCATAGCTTGCGTGTGCTTAAAAGTTGGGTAAAGTAGTTCCCTTCATGTGTAAGGTATATCTATTAATATTGTGGCTATCATGGTCCTGGATACAAGACCATAAAAGGCACACTAGACATCCTTGTCGCATGAATTTAAACAACATGGTCCTTGAAGAACTATGTGTGGATTTATTCTCACCCCCATGAGATACGTAGTGATTCCCAAGTCATCAATATTGGGCCCACACGCAACACAACATTAAAAAACCTCTACTCTATAATATTCGAGTTAAATATACATGAGTAGAACCAATACAATTTCTCACTTTACATGTTATCCCATATCTATTAGAACTATGTGTGTCTTTATTCTTTCTCTGACAAGATACATAGTGATGCTTGGTCCTTATGCCCTGGTTCAACCATATTATCCTATTTCTTTTCATGTTGAGACACCTTTTTCCTTACTGCATGACATTAAATTTCATGGTTAATTTCCTTGACACAATAATTCTAAATAAAAGATACCCAGAGAACTATATATGTCTTGATTTTCATCCCATTGAGATACGTATTAAGGACTAGGCCTTAGATACTAGTCCCACCAGTGGGGTAAAATAAATATTCCTCTTATCCTGCATTAAATAATAAAATAAATGCCAAAGATTTTATATTGGGAATTTTTCTTAGAGATCCCACCTAGGAAACAAGATAGGTACACCTCCTATATATGAGTCAGATCCAGTAAAAGGACTCCAAACTCCTGAACAATGTTCATCCAGAAACTTTGTGATCAAACACTTTTCTCCCATAATTCACACTCCTAATCTTTGAAACTTTCAAATATTCATAATCATCCTTCAATTCATGTTGAAAAAATGTCCAACACCTAAAGAATCATTTTCCTTACTCTGAATTATGTGCCCTAGTTAGCCTTGCATAAGTCTCCCACATAATAGAACTCTTAGCTGATGGATATAATTATTAATCTTTGTAGTACGTTCCCTGGTTGACCATGCATAAAACATCCCACATATGGGTTTGTCAACCAGTGGTAACATCTCCATTAGGAGAAGCCTCTTTTATCCTCGTGAGCATTGATGACAATATTTCGAAACCCGTGTTTTAAAAAAATCCTAGTTATCCAGCATATCTATCTCATTTTATCTCTACTAATATGAGTACCCCCAAGACCATGGTTTAAAATTTCCTCCTCCATGTGTTTGACATATATTAGGACAATAATAATCCCAAAGTCTATACATATCTCCGATTTCATTATTATGATGGTCCTAGTCATACAACCTAAAACTATAGGCATCATACTTCCTGTGTTTGGGACATACCTTCATAGAGAGCACATTATTCTGTTTATTTAGAAATAATGGATTCAAATAACTCTTCTATATTCAGGCACTCCTCTCCATAAACCAAACATGGTGCTTGGGGACATCTGAATCTCCAAAAACTTTCATCGGATTTTAGCGATAGAATGTTAGAATTATTGAGATCACCTTTAGCTGATTATACAGTACATTCCCTACATGGCCTTGCATAAGTAACACACAAAATGGGGTTTTCATCCTAATGATACCAATACTTTATTATTCAGTATGTTCCCCAGTCAGCCTTACAAAAAACAACCCACCATAATGTGTTTTTCAAGTAGTGGTAACTTTATTCTAAAGAGATACTTACTCCAATATAATAATCTATTTTCCCATACCATTTCATGGATCCGGATATCCCCAGGTTATAGTTTACAACTTTCCCCTTTTATACCTAAATATAGTAGCACATTTCAAGACAAATAATAAAGAACGAGGAAACCATCAATCCTTCGGTCGAAGCTAAATGACCTTAAATTAAAGACCTCTAATGTATGTGTTGTATGAAATTAAACTTCATATCATGATATATGTGATTCATGAATTTAAAATACATAGCTTCATGTTCGTGATGCATGAATTTATACTAAATAACATGATGTCCTTGATGCATGAAATTATATTGAATAGAATGATGTTTTTTCTACATGACTTTAAAAAACATAGTGTAATTTTGGTTTTGTATGAATTTAAACTGCATATCATAATGTCTATATCATAATAAAGAAAACTATATGGTCAGTTTATTAGTCGTGTGACATTAAAATGCATAATGTCGTCATTATTTCTCACAAAGGGGAATTCTCCAGTTACATTTGTTACTAATACAGTGTACCCTACTTCACACACCAAATTCATGTAGGAGAGGTTTCATATTCCTGGAATGTCCTGACATAGATATTCCCTTAATTTTTAGACATCATTCCTTAGAAAAAGCACCCACTAGAGTCTTGAGACATATAACTCTTAAACTTCCTTTTTCCATCAGTATTAGAATTTTAAATTTCCTAATAAATCCATTACCTGAAAATGCAATATGTGCCCCATTTGGCCTTGCATAACATGCCCACATAATGGGTCAGTCAGCCGAAGTATACCACTATTTGACTCTGTAGTGCATTCCCTAGTTTTCCTTGCATAAAATATACTTCATAACAAGTTTTCCAACTAGTGGTAACTTCATTCTTAGAAGATACATACTCTATTCTCGAATACCACATTTTAGATTTGTAAACCAAAAAATTATGTCTCAATATTCCCCTTGGTGATTTATAAATAATTTACAAACATTCTTGACTAGAAAACCTTATGTGGGTCATTATTTAAAATGTTATAGTCAAAGATGTTTGACCTAAAACACTATCCTCATTATTCCTATTCACAAAACATTAAACTAAACATACAAAAAGAGACATATTAGTCAGTAGTTTAAAAACCCAAAAAGGAAACTCTGGAAAATATTCGAGTCTCATCACACTAGACCTACACTCTACATGGTTCTAGAAATATCGAGCTATAAAAATTTAACAGGCATAAAAACTATCAGGTTGAAAACCTAAAAATGGAAACCTACTTAAAATACAAGTCTCACACACTAGGTCTCCTCCATATTGAGATTATGAATAAATTTAGTCAATGACATAAAAAGACACAATTTTTGTTGGGACTTTCATATGACCCTACAAAAAGTCAAACTATGCTCACTACATCCTATGGATTAGGAAAACATTAGAGAATTTCCTTGTCCCATCACTGTGATTACAAAAAGTTGATATAATATTTATGAAAATTGGTTTCAATATTACGTTACGATTTTCGGAAGGAAACATGGATAAAGACATACATGGTCAGAAAAAACATTCTTTCCATTTATAAGAAAAAATATCCCCTGGAGGAATATATAAAAGATAGATTATCTCTACCATGCTTTGAAATATGGATTTAATGTGACTCTTCATTGATAGAATGGCCTCCTAAGCCCCACCAGCTACTCATTGAAGATCAGTCAATCGACCAGCTTCAGGCTCCTCACCTTAAAAAAGTGCATTCATTTAAACCATAATGGTAGTTGACCCTTATATTTGGGCTTATCCTAGTGAACTGTGGAGTTTTTTGAGTTCCCCCTAAACAACATTTAATTCTTCATGAAGGAGAGAGACTTTAATATCCTTCTCCTTTACCTTTCGGTTGAACTCTATTAGTTTTGTATTATTATTGGCCTCTTCATGGGATAACAAAGCCCAAATTTTATCGACATTTAATGATAGTTGTTATTTATTAGTTCCTACTAGAGTTTATTCTCTTTCTCCTGCCATTGAATTGTCTCATTTACAATAGTATTAATTAGAAGATAGTCAAATCCACCAAATACCAACATGCCAAATAGAACTAGAATTTATTGGATTCATGAAGGAAGATCCTTAATATAAGTCTTATAGATTATCTTCCATATATCCTTCTAGGCATTACGATGTTCAATGCAAAGAGTATTCTGTAACTCCATGTCTGATTTAGAGTCTTTTTCTGATGGGGAGACATACTTTGGGATCAGTGTACACAAAGAAGTTCCCTGCTCTTCTCCCACCAAAATAGGGTATGCTTTGCTTCCCAATGCGGAATAAGTTAGTATAATAGCTCCACCCCTAGAACTATTCACAAAAGATGATATTCTTAAATGTTGATTTAGAATCATTGTTTTCCATAGAAGTATATCAATAGTAGAGAATATTTACAATAGTTGGTATCCCTTACCCAATAATAGGTCATTGGATTAGAGAGATTCATCTCTGGTATACTCAACTTTGATGGTTTTAACCAGTACCTCTTGATGAGGGTCACTCCCCTGGATATCCTCGGGATCCTCCAAATGAGGCTCAAGAAGAATTACCATTTCAAATTCCACCTGAGCTGGTCCCCCCTCAATAGTGGGAATAGGATGGATTTCAGAGCCTTGTCCATGCACCACCACCACAAAATTTTCCATGTATGTAGATACACATTCCAACTAGTCATGATGAAGAAATAATGCATAAAAATATTGATTGGATGGAAAATAAAGACTCACATATATTTGATTCTTTATAGAGTTCCCCAACTTCTTCTAAATTAGTATGAATATTAATATATTCTAGTAATTCATCAAAAGGAATGCAAATATTGATCATGTCCTCTATTGACATACCAAGCCCTATGTTAATCTCTCCTATGGAGAAACGTGGTTTGGTTGGTTCATGGACTTCTTCTGATGAATTTAGACACCATATAACCACCTTAGTGATAGCAGCAGGGTCATCATCATCATTATATGATTAATTGGTGCATGATATGAACATGAAGTATTAAAAAGTTTAAATCAGTCATTATCATGTGCCATGTTATTAAATACCTATGAAATACTAGATTATTCCTCCCTCTCCACAATGATATAAACAATGATAGAAGAAGATGATGCATCCTCGACCCTCACTACTTCTTTAATTGAGGGATCTATTTCTTTAGTAAGGATCTATGATTCATCTGAAGTGCCCTCCTCATTTCTTAGAGGATCATTTTTAATTACCTTGGGAGAGGAAATGGAAGTATTTACTATAATCCATGGAAATTTAGACATTGGTTTTGGGTAGAGAAGAATGACGAAAAGATAACTTACCAATACTAGCATTTAGCTATGGATTTCACCCTTTGGTTATATTAATTCTTCATATTCTTTGAAGGATGGATAATATGAACATCTTCAAAAATTGGTGTTATAGGTTGTAATTCCATCACAATATTGTCCTCCACTGTTTGTAAGCCTAGATATACCTCTCCTAATTCAGGGAGTGACCTAGTAACCTTGATCAGAGTACAACTAGGGTTATACTGTGGCAACAAAATTTCAGTTTATTTTAACTCTACCTCATGAAAATTAAAATGGTATTCCCATTTAGTAATAATTATTTGGTTGAAATATAAAGTCAAAGAAGAAAATATTTTGAGAGGAAGATAACTAACATATTCAGGATCTAAAAAGTCCTTCCATTTCTATGAAGATGAATGATTGATCCCTTTAACAACACCATGTTTTATCATATCCTCCACTCACATTATAGTAGGAACCCAATTATTGGTTTCATGAGAATATATATCTCCTAGATATGAATCTTTATTTCAGTAGGATTATCCTCAATGTGAATACCTGGCGTGGCTCGAAGGTCTCCTATCCTGGAAATCTGATACCCTACTCGTAGGAGCACCCACATAATTTGTGCATCAAAAGATAGGTACTACAAAATTTGGACTTCCTCTGGTCATAATTATTTTGAATAAATTCCATCCTGCTATGAGGATCATACCACATGCATAGATTTCATGGGATTCCCAGCCCTTTTTTACATATAGAGGATGAGAAAATGGAACCTGAGACTCCTATTGGTTGCTCACACTAGACCACATTGGTACTACCTCATTTTCTGTGTCCCTTTTTATTTTATTCAGTGGGTTATACCTTTCACATGTTCATTTTGACAAGCTAATAACCTCAGAATCATCACTCTCTGACGTATATGACACAACCTCTAGAGAAGATGAATCACCTTTCAAATGAGAGGAACTCTTCATTATCCGCCTCTTTATCCCATCCCAAGGAACATATTTGGCTAGTACCCTTTTAGGGTATGATGTAATACAAGCCTCATCATACCAGGAGGTGAAACCACCAGTTTTATTTGCTGTGGGTAGGTTGATCACCATCTCCATCAAATCCAAAAAGATGAGTAGCCATATTTGTTGAACCACCATTGGATTCCTTTTTAAGTTGATGTGAATCCAAGGGGATACAGTTGTTTTCTGCAGACACTTGAACTGGAGTGGAAATCTGTATGAAGGATAAGCCTCACATATGATCTCACCATGCATCCTGGTTGCTAATGCACCATCCCTAAAGGCTATAATGTATGGCCTGAGCTCAATGTTGGCATTTACATCATCAACAAATATCTCTATGGGTGGATTCCCATAGGGAAAGAAGTTTAAATCCATAAATCAATTCAACCTTGTATGGATTTCAATGGGTTTCAAATATAGGTGCAGAATACTAGATACAACTTGGACATACAGTCAGAACTCTCTCCCAATGACCTAGATTCTACTTTGAACAAAGTAAGTTCTGAAGTGGGCCACAATCCATCCCCACAAAACCTAGAATGGTCCCAAAATTATAAATCAAGCTTTCCCAATGTGAATATGTAGTAGAATTTTGTGAATGTTTTCCAAAACGAGGGTGTCCAACCCCATTGATACTAAAAAATAGGCCTTTAATAGAATTTAAAAAGTGTTAATAATTTGAGTGAGGTTAAAGGATCAAATCTTTTATCAGCACTAAAAAAGGAATTATTAAAAGGATCATTTAACAATGATATTTTAGCACTGATAAAGGCATAACTATTAAAGGGGTAATTTTTTTGACGTCCATGACCCTTGACCCCTTTATCAGCACTTCCAAAAAACTTTTAAGAAAACTACCACCATCTTTATCAGTGCTTCTCACCCTACCACCCCTTTTATCATCACCTTTTAAATTTAAAACCTCATGTACACCCTGTAGATTCGAACCATGCACCTATCCTTCGAATATGGATCACCTTTACCACTACACCATGTTTCTTCTTTGTCTGTTTAATTATATTTTTGTTTATTTATATATACATATATATATTTATATTATTAATATATAAATATTTTTTAAAATACATTCCTAAAATATATGTGTGTGTGTGATATATATAGATATATTTATTTAAAAATATTATATATTATATTCATTTTCATACACTATAATATATATATATTTATATATATTTATTAATAAACACACATATGTATATATAAACATTATAAATATATTTTTATAATGTAAAAAATGGCTATATATTGTTTTAAATGAATTTTTAGAATATATATCAATTTATATATATTATAATATATTTTTTTATGCATACATATTTATATATGTATTTATTTGAGTAATTTATTATAATAAAATATAATAAAACATGCATATATTTAATTATAAATAAAATCACATTGTGAAAAATGATAAAATTTTAAAACCATAATATCAAAATGAATGTAATAAATGGGAATAAATTAAGTCTTCATAAAAAAGGCAATAATACCCCATTAAACGTGGATGAAAATTCAACAAATATTAAAAAATTGGGGTACTCCGACTAAAAACATAGTTTTGGAGGCCTTATGGGCCTTTTTTTCTTAAAAACTGTTACATAGGTTTACCTATCACACTAAGAGAAGATAGATTGTAAAAATATTTGTTTTGATTTGTGGTAGATCCTAAACGGACACCCATATCAAATGTTATTATCGTTTGAATTTTGAGTTATGTTTTCAACTTATTTTAAATATTATATTAATTTTTTTAACTTATAATTGATATTAAATGAATTTTAAATAGTAATAATAAGATAATTATTAATAAAAAATATTTTTTTAATTATTTTATATTCATTTTCAATAAATATATTATATATATTAAGTGTAATTTCCTATTTACATTATCCAAAACACACTTTAAAAAATATATATTACATTTATTTCAATATAAATATATTTATGTATTGATATATTATTTTTAATGAAATATATATATTTTTGAAACATACCATTATCAGCACTTCTAAAAAAGTGTTGATAAAGGGAGGTCTTTATTAGCACTTCTAAAAAACACTGATGAACCCCCATCCTTTATTAGTGATTTTTTACAAGCACTAGTAAAGGGTGGGACTTTATCATCACTTGAAAAAAACGCACTGATATTGATCCCCCTTTATCACTTCCTTTTTAGTGATGTTAAAGACCCCCTTTAACAGTGCTACAAAAGAGCTATTAAAGACCCCCATTAATAGTGTTTTTTAGTGCTAAAAAAAGAGATATTTGACATCACTTTTAGCTAGCACTGTTAAAGCCCTATTTCACAATAAACCTAATTTTTTGGTACTTCATGAGCTTCTTCTCCTCCATCTTAAATGACAAAACAAATGATCCTTGCCATATTCCACCACTGAAATCATTAATAGGTAGTAAATAGACACTGAACCACATCTCTAGAAAAGCCCATAATATGTGTCTTAGTGGAACATTTGTCTTGATTTTATATCACCACTTGTCAAACTCTCCCTTTTCCAGCATCGACCAGAAGGTGTTGGGTACACATCTCTTCACCACCTCGGGACAGCTCGTTGGATGCATGAAATTGGGGCCTTCCACCTTCTTCCTTATGAAAATGTCTATCTATATCTCTGGATGAATAACCCCTTTTAAGAGGGGGTCTACCTTCTTAATGTTGTGATCGATTTTTAGCAGCACACAAGATAAAGATGTTTTCCTATCCATGTAACCCCATGTTTCCCTTGGAGGGATGAATTTTTTATACATATCTCCAAGGATTGGAGCCCTAGAGATCTTGTGAACATCCAAAAATATAATGCCAACTTCTCCATGAATCATATGGAAATAATTTGTCTATGGAATCCTCTATCTTAGAAGCTTTAGAAAAAACTATTAATTACTATATACATAGGTCATACCTACCCACAAGACCGCATAAATTACAATATCTTCTAGATCCTTTTTTAACTCTTCTCTGGTTTGGTGCACCCAGCACACCCACATTTATGCAGGCCTAACACCCCCTCATGGATGAATGTAACACCTTTTCTTCCAGTCCATTGATTGATCTGTCTATGAATCTCAATATATGGATGAATAATAGTGTGTATTTATTTTGAATATGTGTGGTTTCTAGATTTAGAGAACATGGGCTATGATGCATAAAATCGGTTGTGGATGATGTCTTGACATTGATGTAAGCACCCATGCCAGAAATGTTGGCAGTTAAAAAATTATTATGGTATTCAAACCAAGAGACGGGGAGATAGTTCTTTGGAGTTAGTGTGAGAACCTCCTACATATGGACATGACCATAAAGTAACAGATATGTGCTCTCTGAAAATTCACGTTGATATTTATTCAACGACCCTACTATATCCAAAAGAGTAGTGTCACATATGTCATAATAGTCATACCCTATGAATTTAAACATCTTCTCAATATGTCTTTTAGATTGTTTATCAAAAACTGAAATCTTATTGGTGACCATTGAACCTACAAATAAATATCAATTTTATTTCAAAGTAGGTTTGTTTTGAAAAAAATAATGGAAATAAGAAAATTTTGAAAATGAATTATTTCATGTAAGTGTGTCACTCAAGTGCATAATACAAGTTCCTTACACAAAAACATTATTACATCCAAGTCACTTGACCAGGCCTTTGAATTTCATATAAAAATACATACTGTGTATGTGTGAATGAAACCTTAATCATGAAAAGTGTTAATAGAATCTTGGTGGAAGACTTGTGCGGGGTGAATAGAAAATTCTGATCTGTGATAGTATTTGTCCAAAATGAAGACCATATTTAGAGGAGATAATCCTACCTTCTCAAATAGCCTATGCGGTAGACATGATCAAAAAAACAAGTGTGAATGATTGAATGTTTCATCTATCATTTTCATCATTTTTCCTTAGGATTAGACCCTCTTTATTCAATCAGATCCAATCTCGAGGGGGGGGGGTTGTTGTTGATAGTCCATTTTATCATAAGGATAAAATTGAAACAAATTGAAATACCTTATAAAAATGAGGATAATGTAGATGAAGAAATTCAAGAATTTCAATGCACCCTAAAATAGAAGATCACCCAAGGTACCCCCAAACATTTTTAGCACCAAGGTACCTGCACAACCTACCTGCACGCGACACCTGCGTATGACACCTACATGAAATACACATTCACCCAGGGTCTCATGTTTCCCAATAAATAAGACCTTGGGGTCTTTATTTGTACATATAATGTTTTCTGAAGGAATATTTCTTCTTTGATCTCCCTAGTACTTCACTAGTTCCCTTTTAATCCTTATATGTAGTTTTCTAACACCTAAAGAAGAGGGAATTAATGGAGAATAGTGTATCTTAAGTCCTCTCGGGTTCAAAGTTAACAACACATGCACGAGGAATTCTCCCAACCCCAAATTAATGAATAATAGCTTGATGTTCCATTCATTAACTAGATACTTATGAGACATACCTTAGGGAAAACCTGTGGAGACCCTTGAAGGCTATGGAAAGGTCTCTCCCATGTTTAGTCACCTAGGTGGTCCATCTCCCATGTTTCACCCAATTCTCTTAGGGCTACTTGTGTGGAGCACACCTTGCAGAATACTCCTTGGTTAAATCTAATCACTAGCCTACATGAACCACTCATGAGGGATCCCTCAAAGACACTCACAGTAGGGCCTCTCATTCTTTAGATCCCTTGTCTGAAAATAACCAAGTTGAAACTTCCACCAATACCTTCTGATCTAAAAATCATTGAGGAAAGGAACAACATCATGTCTTCTATTCAGGTTTTTATTTCTACGATTAGAGGTTTAACCCACATTCCTAAAATAGGGTTAGAATCATCAAGGCATCTAGAGATTTTTATATCTACATTCATGAGGACCCTTACCCCAGGGACAGCGTTGAGGAGTTCCCGATCTGGAGGATTTGGGTTTAGACCATGTCCACCCCTTCTCATCTCTGAGACCCGAAGCCTCTAGTTCTAAGCAGGGAGGGTAAGGATCACACTTTATTTTTCACATTCAACATAGAATTATATCTTCATACCATTACCAAACCAATTTTAGGGAACTCCTTCAGAATTAATCCACAACAATTTATTATATGAGGATTCAATCTTTCTCCTCTCTACCACCACATCCTTCACCTTCATTCCTTTCTAAGGTGAAGTGAAGAGAGGGAAATTTTTTAACCCCAAACTATTCCATCATTTTACTTCTACTCTTCCACTAGAAAAGAAGGAAAAGTGTGTGGTCTATCTAATATTAAATTTCATAATATTTCTCACACTGAAAATAACTCATATGGGTATAGAGGATAGTGATGATCATGACACCAGCACGATCAATGTGATCAATTAAACTATGAGAACTCATATTCCTACTAACCAGGATACGTAGGAAGCCTACCTAAGGCAGGAGTTCAAATGGAATCCTCCTTAGGAGTAATCCCCAATAATAATTCATTTTATTCAAGCATCCTCCTCAAGAGTAAGCCCCAAATTAAGCCCCCCAAACCACCATGAGTTAATGAATTCCTCATAATTCCCTTCACAAGGGAATCCTAATCAAGAATAATCTCCAACATAATCATCTCAAAGTACCATAATACCTTGCGAGACATACCCTTGAGGGCCTCCATAGGCATCAGTCCTCATGAACGAACTATGTGGTCTTTGATTCCCATCAAAATAGGATATGTAAGAATTTTCCATAAGGTTAAAACCCAACACACCAAATCAACCCTATTTTTTTGGGCCACATTCTCAATAGTGTTCAATTCATCCTGAGAATCCACATCTCTCTCAGGTTTTATGGGCTGCTTCGGCATAAGTCCCACACTAAACATTGAATATGAACCTATCACCTAGACATCATCACCACATGATGTTAAACTGTATGGTTGGGTCCTTATCACATAACCTTAAAAGGTATGATGTGCCATGTTAAGAGGTTCCAAACTATGTAGGTTCTTATTCCTTTCATAAGGATATGTAAGAATCCCATCTATGGATTTGATCCCAACATCAAAACAAACCTTGTCTCCATAGATGATGACAAACTCCAGAGTGAAATTAATATCCCTATATGACAATAAACTCCAGAGTGACCTTAATCAACCTGGATGGGAATAAAATCCAGAGTACTGGACTCTGTGGCTAAAAAACCAACATTGTTGTAATAATGACCAAAAAATATCTAAGTAGTACATAATAGGATCCATTTATGGAGAACCTCTGATACATATAGATATCTCCATTGATGAAGAACCTTGGATACATACAAATGATTCTAAGATCTATACATAATAATAATAATTGATTTCTAATATTGGGATGAAACACATCATACATTGAAGTTAATGAAGGATTCATGAAGATTTCATAAATTTATAATAGAGTCCTAGAGTGGGCAATAAACCCCCCCACAAAGGGTGTGATGAGCCCGACCTCCCATCCCCTTGACCAATGTGAGTTCTTAAGCATCGTAGGTAAAAACACCTAACAAGAACCTACCTTTGGAAATAATGTCCCCATGGATATAGAACCATTGGTTGTTTTCGGTTATATGAATAAACCCATTTAAAATTGTCTGTAAATAGAACACCATCACAAAATGAAAAATCCGGAGAAACAATATTTTTTGGGGGGCGGGAGGGGGGGGACGTTATGTTTTTTATTTTTTAGGGTTTAAAGGATTTTTAGAGTTTTTATCATTTTTAAGGTTTTAAATATTTTTTATTATTTTAGTGTATTTTTATGGTTTTATATGTTTTTAGGGGTTTTTATGGTATGTAGTATTTTTTATGGTTTTTAGATTTTTAATGGTTTTTAGGGTTTTTATCATTTCTTTAGGTTTTTAGGGATTCCAACTGTTTTTATATTTTAAGGGGTTGTTATGAGTTTTCATGGTTTTTTGGGTTTTTTACATTTTTAGAGATGTTTAGAGGAGTTTTAGAATTTTTATATTTTTTTATTGGTTTTAAGGATTTTGTGGTGTTTTAGGATTTTAAGGGGTTTATGGGTTTTTAGTGTTTAATGATTTTTTTTTTGGTTTCAGGTGTTTTATGTATTTTTAGGTTTTTAATATTTTCTTATGGTTTGGGTATTATTTTGGATTTTTATGATTTTTATAATTTTTATGGATTCTGAGGGTTTTTATGGTTTTTAGGGGTTTCAAGGTTTTATTTTTTATTATGTTTTATGGTTTTTTTGAGTTTTCTAGTGTTTTTAGGGTTTTCAGAGTTTTTCTAACATTTTTAGAGTTTTAATAGGTCATTATAGTTTTTCATTGTTTTTAGGGGTTTTATGCATTTTAGGTATTTTTATGGTTTGTAGGGGTTTTAAAAGTTTTTAGGGTTTTAGGGTTTTTAGAGATTTTTATGCTTGTTAATATTTTTTAGGTTTCTAAGGGTTTATAGAGATTTTAGTTTTTAAGGATTTTATTAGGCTTTATCTCGTTTTTAAGGGTTTTTATGTTTCTATGAATTTTAATGGATTTTAGTTTTTTTTTAGTTTTTTAAGGTTTTTAGGGATTTTGAGGGATTTTATGGTTTTTAGGGTTTTTAGGGGTTTTCAAGATTTTTATAAGTTTTTTGATTTTTAAGGGATTAAGTGTTTTTAGGTTTTTAAGTGTTTCTTAAGGTTCTTCATGTATTTATGGATTTTTACGTTTTTAGGGATTTTTAGGGATATTTTTGGATATTTTTTGATATTTTGGGGGTTATTTAGGGTTTTTAGGGGATTTATAATTTTTTTGAGTTTTTTGGGGTTTAAGGATTTTTTTTTAAATTTTTAGGTGTTTGAATGGTTTTTAGAGTTTTAGTGGGGTTTTAGTGGGGTTTTATTTTTTATTTTTTGGTTTTAATGTTTCAATGTTTTTTATGGTATTGAGGGGTCTTTTGGGTTTTATTTTTTTTTTTGGTTTTAGGTTTTTAAGGTTTTCATAGGCGTTTTTAGTGTTTTAGTGGTTTTATATTATTAGAGATTTTAGGGTTTTTTTGGATTCTTATGGGTATTGATAGTTTTTAGGGATTTTGAGGGGAGGGTTTTGGGGTTTTAGGCTTTCTATTTTTTTTGGGTTTTCAGGGATTTTTGAGTTTTTATGGTTTTTTATATTTTCTTAAAATATTAGGGTTTTAATGCATTTTTTTATTTTTTTAGTGGGGTTTTAGGGTTTTTATGAATTTTAGGGGTTTTTACGGTTTTTAGGGGTTTCAATGGTTTTTTGGTGTCTTAGGATTTTTAGGTACTTTTATGGTTTTTTGTGTTTTTAGGATTTTTTTGGGTTTTAATGGTTTATAGGATTTTGAGGTTTTCTTAGGGGTTTTCTGGGATTTCAGATATTTAAGTGTTTTATATTTTTAGGGATATCTAGCAATTTTTTTATGATTCTTATTGGTTTTCTGGGTTTTTAGGGATTTAGCGGGTATTTAATGTATTTAGGGGTTTTAGTGTTTTTAGTGTTTTTATGGGTTTTTTGGATTTTTAAGGTTTTTTTGAATTTTTTAGGGTTGTTAAGGTGTTTATAGTTTTTTAACATTTTTAGGGCTTAAAATGGTTTTTAGAGATTTTATTGGGTTTTTAGGGTTTCATTGGTTTCTAGGGTTTTTATAGTTTTTAGTAATTTTATGGTTTTTTGGGTTTTTTGGCTTTTTAGGGGTTTTGTCATTTTTTTAGTTTTTAGTGGTTTTAATTTTTTTTTGTTTTTTATGGTTTTCATTGTTTGTTTCAAGGATTTTAGTGTTTTTAAATTTACAGATATTTTTAGGGATTTTCGGGATATTTAGTTTATTTGGGTATTATGGGTTTTTTAGTTTTTTTGGGTTTTAGGGATTTTTTGCTAAGAAATTAGAACATAATATAAAAAATGAAAAGTGATTGAAGTTTAATACACACTCGCAAAGGTTGAAACCACATAGCCCATGGTCCATCAACAAAATAAAAAAAGGAAAACATTCCCAAAAATCCCCGTGAAGCCTAAACAACAAACACCTGGAAAATTGGCCTATGAAATATCAGGAATCCTATCCCAAGAATTCCGTTGAAAGAGGACCAAAGAACATCGTAATGAAAAAATAGAACATGCCATGAAAATTATTTTAGGAATTTTGAGGGTTTTATGGTTTTGTTGGGTTTTTTAGTTATTATGGTTTTATGGTTTTTAAGAGTTTTTAAAAAAATTGGGGTTTAAGTGGTTTTTAGAGTTTTTATTGGTTTTTTGGGGTTTTTAGGATTTTTTGGGTTTTCAAGGATGTTTATGTGTTTTATGGTTTTAGGGGTTTTTATGGTTTTTTAAGGTTTTTTGGTTTTTTAGGGTTTTTAGGGGCTCTAAGAGTTTTTAGCTTTTCAAGGATTTCTTAGGGTTGGTCACATATTTCTGTTTTTTACATTTTTATAGATTTCTATGGATTTTATAGAATTTTTATTGTTTTTTTTGTTTTTAGTGTTTTTAGGTATTTTGGAAGGTTTTTATGGACTATTAGTATTTTTTTTGTGTTTTTGAGATTTTTAGGGATTTTAACGTTTTTATGAGTTTTTTTATCATTATAGGGGTTTAAAGTGGTTTTAGATTTTTTTTATTTTTAGGATTTATAGGAATTTTTAATGGGTTTAGACATATTATTGTACTAGGTGTTTTTAGGGTTTTTGGTTCCTTTAGGATTTTTATGGGTTGTATTATTATTTTTTGTTTTTAGGAATTTTATGTGTTTTTAGGATTATAATTGTTTTTTGGGGTTTCCAAGGTTTTTATGGGTTTTTAGGTTTAAAGTGATATTAAGTAATTTTTTATGATTTTTATGGTTTTTTGTTTTTTTTTGGGATGGTGGATGTTTTTAGGAGTTTTAGGGCTTTTAGGGGGTTATTTTTAATATTTTATAGTTTTTAGGGGTTATAAGGTTTTTTAGGTTTTTTCGGTTTTCCTAGTTTTTATAGATTTTACGGTTTAAATATTTTTATGGAATTTTAGGATTTCATGGTTTGTTAAAGTTTTTAGTGATTTTGAGGGTTTTCAGGGTTTTTATAGGGTTTTTGGGGTTTTAGGTATTTTCTTTAATTTTAAGCAATTTTTTGAGTTCTTTAGTTTTTTATGGGTTTTTAGAGATTTTAAACACTTTAGGGGTTTACATAGTTTTTGGAGTTTTTAGTGGGTCTTTTGTGGTTTTATAGAATTTTAGGGTTTTTAAAGATTTTAGGGGTTTTAGGGTTTTTAATGTTTTTAGGTTTTTTAGGGTTTTAAGTGTTTATTGGGTTTTAAAGATTTTATAGGGGTTTCTAAGGTTTTTAGGGATTTTTTGTTTTTTATAATTTTTATTGTTTTTTATGGTTATAGGGATTTTGAAGATTTTTCTTGTTTTTTATGGTATTTTTAGGCTTGTAATATTTTTTTAGAGTTTTTACAATTTTTAAGGTTTTTTATAATTTTTTACTATTGGTATAGGTTTAAAGGGGATTTAGAGTTTTTATTGGTTTAGGGTTTTTATGGGATTTTATGGTTTTATGGTATTTAAGGGTTTTATTGTTTTAGGGTTTTAGTGTTTTTTTTGGATTTGTAGTGTTTTTAGGTTTTTTTGTTTTAAGTGTTATTTTGATTTTTATGTTTTTCTAAGGATTTTTAAAGACATTAGGGGGTTTAATATTTTTATCTATTTTTTGGGGGGGGGGGGTTTATAATTTTTATTTGGTTTTTGGGTTTTTAGGGACTTTTTAGTGTTTTACGGTTTTTAAGGATTTTTGTGTTTTTTGGGGTTTTTAGATTTTTTTTTATTTTTAGGGGTTTTATGTGTTTTTATGTTTGTAAGGTTTTATTATGGTATTATAGGGATTTTAGGGGTTTTTGGGTTTTTTGGGGTATTTAGTGTTTTTTTTGGATTTTTATGGTTTTTAGGGGTTAAAAGGGTTTTTAGGGTCTTTCAAGGGTGTTATATACTTTTGGATTTTTTTAGTTTTTTTAGTTTTTAGGGTTTTTACCGTTCTATTATAGTTTTTAATATTTTTAATAGTTAAAAGGGTTTTTAGAGTTCTTAATGGTTTAGTGCTATTAGGGGTTTTAATTTATTTTAGGAGTTTTTATATTTTTTCGGGTTTTTAGAGTTTTTTAGATTTTTAGGGAAGAATTTTCAGGTTTTAATGGTTTTCTTATGGATTTTCAAGTTTTTAAAAAAATTTATGTATTTTTTTGGAACGTTTGGATTTTTTTGGTTTTTAGGGTCTTTTGGGATTTTGAGGAGTTTTAGCGTTTTTTTATTTTTTAGTGGTTTTACATTTTTTAGAGTATTTCACTATTTATAGTGCTACGAAGGGTTTCTAGCATTTTTAGTGGTTTTAGGGTTTTTATGGGATTTTATGGTTTGTTTTATGTTTTTAATGGTTTTTATAGTATTTAGGTTTTTCATGGTTTGAAGGTTTTTACAGATTTTATCATTTTTAAGGTTTTTTAGGGTTTTTTACATTTTTATAGGTTTTATGGGTTTTTTTTCATTTTTATGATTTTTAATATTTTTATGGATTATGAGGGTTTTTTTGGGGATTTTTAGGTTTTTATGGTTTTTAGGATGTTTTGTTTTATAGGTTTTAGGTTTATTAGGGGTGTTTAGGGGTTTTTTGTTTTTAGGGGTTTTAAGGGGTTTTCAAGATTTTTAGGGTTTTAAGTGTTTTTGAATCCTTCAATAGTTTTTTGTCATTTTCATGGGTTTTTATGTTTGGGGGGGGGGGGGTTAGTGTTTTTTAGTTTTTAAGGATTTAGGGTTTTTAGAGTTTTTTAATGTTTTTAGGGGTTCAAAGGGTTTTTTGAGTCACTCTGGAGTTTTAGAGTTATTTTGGGTTTTAGGGTTTTTAAAGGGTTTTAGGGGTTTAAGGTTTTTACGGGTTTTCGGGGGTTTATATTTTTAGGATTTTTTGTATTTTTAACTTTTCGATGTTTTTAAGGTTTTATTAGTGTTTTTAGGGTTTTTAGTGTTTTTTACATTTTTAGGGATATTTAGGGATTTTACGGTTTTTAGGAATTTTAGGGATTTTCGGGATTTTAGGGGTTTTATGGTTTTTAGGGTTTTTCGGATTTAGGGGTTTTGAGTGTTTTTAGGTTTTTAGCATTATTTTAGGATTTTCAAGGTTTTAGGGTTTTTACGCTGTTATATATTTTTATGTATTTTTTAGGATTTTTTTTGGTTTTTTGGGTTTTTAGAGATTTTCCAGCAATGATGTCCCTCAATTGATGATTTTGATTGTTTCATCTTCGAATCATAGGGTGCAAAGCACTGAGAAGTTGTTGGGATTATTGACCGCAAGAAAATTATTATTATGCTTGCATCAATGGAATATCTTGCTACCACGTAGTCCAGTGCCTCCTGCAGATGCAACAAATGCGTCTTTTACATCATCCGCTGGTCCTTTGATTTTCACACGAAGAAGGATGCACCAATGACCGTGATTTGGGTTAGCCTCCTGAAACTCCCCCTTCCATTTCATAACCCTTTTATTTTTAAGTTCATAAAAAACCTTATTAGGTAGTTTTTGTGTTTAGATATTTGAACAGAAGCAGTCAGCCACCCCATTTGCCTTCGAATTTGCGTTGAGGTTGATGTGTTAAAGGTTCCCTTGGATTAGGTCTAGAGTTTTGTTGGCGAGGAATTTATGGGGAAGAAATCCATCGTCTATGAAACCTGGAATGATTTATATATCTCTTGTGGTCGGCATGGACATCTCGCCCATGTGTGTCGTGTTGGGTCTTGAATTAGACGAATTCAGTTGGCGAAGGAGAGGAGTAACAATGATGAAGGCCATGGAGAATTTTAGTTAGCTCATTCCGGAGAGGTTCTTCATTAAGTTTTCCTACAGGTGGTCAGTACTACCTTTGTGACCCCCTTTCAGCCTATTTCAGCCAATATTTCTCTTCCTCAGTGAAAAATTACCATTGGGTGGGATCATATGGGTATTGGTGGGATTGCTCATTCTGTCTAATAGAATTGAACCATGGGGAAGAAACATGGAATTTCCAATCCTTGTTCTTTTGTGGAGGTTGTAAAATCAGTTAGTAATTATTTACAGGGAAGCCACTAGAGGACCAGGGGTTGGAGGCAGGTCTACTAGGTAAGGAGGGAAGTGGACCATTAAAGGCCAGGGATGAACTGAGGGTCTCTAATGTTTTCAAGTGCTTAAAGACTGATTTGGGATGTCTTTATTTTATTGTGAGTGCTGATATTGTTGTTGTGGTAGTGAAACTGTGACAAGAACTAATTCCCATTGTTATTAGTGATAATGAGGGCATGGAGACACTAGATCCAATGTCAACTTTCCCAATTAGAGAACTCTCGGATAAGAATATATCAAATCAAAAGAACTTGGAATCTTATAAGCAGGATTTATTAAGTTCCCTTGTAATTTATAACCAGTTTTAATCTTTTGCTGGAATCGAGAAAGGAGATGAATATCATGAAGGGTGGATGAAAGTAATTTCAAAAAAGGAAAATAAATGGGGTGGATCAAAGTGTGTTGAGAACACTGAGATGAGTGATGGAGATAATGTCTACCAACAAGAGAAAGAGTATCGTCAAGACTCCTTTGAGGATATGAATGTTGGATCCAAACTGAGAAAGGGAAAACAAGGAAACCTAAATTCTTGGAATTTCACAATTCATAAGGAATTTAAGAAAGCTATACCCCGAAAAGATTACACACAACTCCCCAAAACAATTGTTACTTGATCTTTAGTTAAGAATGGACAATAATAAATAGGTGAAACTGAATTGGAAACCACAAAAAGAAAGCTGAAAATTGGAGAACAATGCAAGGAACCATGAAAATTGGAAGAAGACGAAGGAGACCCTTTAGAGATCATCCTTCGTTATCAAAAATAGATGCTAGAAAATGTTGTTTGGGTCAACGCCTCCAAGGAGGAGGTTATAAAAATATATGAACGAAGGTATTGAGTTGATACCAATGAGGAGAAAGAAGAATGGATAAACAAGAAAGACTAAATACTGGCTTGGGGCTTAAATAAAGGTAATATCAACCTGAAGGAATTCATACAGACAATAGATAGAATGGATAATAATTTTAAAGAGCTTCTCAACAAGGATCCATATCTTCAGGTAAGTTCCCTTCATTTTGAGTAATATAAAGTTTCAAATTCAAACAATCTTAGACTTATTTTCAACCATTTTGTGATCTCTTTCAGTATGTAGTTCTTCAGATATGTTGTCTTACGTTTCCCACTTATCCTCAAAGTGTATTTTCAATAAAAATTATTATTTGGTGGTGGGTTTTTAGGGATTTTGAGTGTTTTTAGGTGTTTTAGGATTTTATGGTTTTTTTTGTGTTTTCTTGTTTTTTGGGTTTTTAGGAGTTTTTATATTTAGGGATTTTGTGGTTTTTTGAGTTTTTTAACATTTTTGGGGGTTTAAAGGGTTTTTATATTTTTAGTGGGTTTTATCTTTTTCATGGGTGTTTTGTTTTTTTAATGTTTTATGGGTAATATGGTTTTGGGGGTATTTTAGGGATTTTAGGGTCTTTTAGGGTTTTCAGTATTTTTTTTTGTTTTTTGGGGTTCTAAGTGTTTTTTGATTTTTATTGATTTATTAGGGGTTTATAGTGCTTTTATGTGTGTTTTAGATTTTTAGGGTTTTTGTATGTTTTTTATGTTTATATAGGTTTCAATGATTTTATTGGTTTTGAGGTTTTTTTATGTTTTTTAGCATTTTTTAGATTTTTAGGGGTCTTAACTATTTTTAGGCCTTTTTGGTTTTCCTAAGGGTTTTCTTGATTTTAGGATTCTTTATATCTTCAAGAATTTTTAAGGATTTTTTAGTATTTTTATGGTTATTTTTGGGTGTTAGAGATTTTGAGGTTTTTATGTATTTTTAGTGTTTTATGGGTTTTTGGATTATTAGGGTTTTAGGGGTTTTTATCATTTTGGGGGGTTTTTTAGGATTTTAATCTATTTCTAGGTTTTTAGGGGTTTTAATTTTTTTTGGTTTTTAAGGGTTTATTAGAGGTTTTCAGTGGTTTTAGGGTTTTTTTTACCGTTTTAGGGATTTTATGAATTTTTAGTATTTTTGATGGATTTTATGTTTTTATTTGTGATTTTATCCTTTTTAAGTGTTTTTAAGTTTTTAGTGTTTTTTGAGGGTTTTAAGGTTTTTAAGGGGTTTAAATTTTATTTGGGTTTTAAGGATTTCTTAGGTTTTTTTATGGTTTTATGGTTTATGAAATTTTTAGCGATTTTCTATGATTTTTTTTGGATTTTTATGGTTTTTAGTGTTTTTTGATATTTTTAAGGGTTTTGTGGTTTTTTTTCAGTTATTAGGATTTTTATGAGTTATTTAGGGTTTTAAGGTTTTTTAGAGTTTGTAACATTTTTTGGGGATTAAAGAGTTTTTAGATTTATTAGTGTTTTGTAGGGTTTTAATGTATTTTTTGGGTTTTTATGGATTTTAAGGGATATATGGTTTTTCTGGGTTTTAACGTTTTTAGGTTTTTTAGGGATTTTATCATTTTTGGTTTTTTTGTGGGTTTTAATTTTTTTAGGATTTTAATCTTTTCTTATAGTTTTTAGAGTTTTAATGTTTTTTACTTTTTATGGATTTTTAGAGATTTTAGGGTTTTTATGGTTCTTTAAGGACTTTAGGGATTTTTATGGTTGTCTAAGATTTTTAGGGGTTTTTTTTGTTTTTTGTGTTTATAGTTTTTTTTTAGTTTTTAGGGTTATTAGGTTTTTTTTTTCTTTTATAGTTTTCTAGGTTTTAAAGTCATGGTCATGTTTCAAAATTTAAAAAAGTATCATTTATACATTTGAGTTATGGGAATTATATCTTTTGATTTTTTAGTGTTTTGTGTTTTTATTGGTTTTATGCATTTTTAGGTTATTAAGGTTTTTCTAGGATTTTTAAGGTTCTCAGTATTTTTTAATTTTTAGGGATTTTTTTTGGTTTTTTATGTATATTAGGTTTTTTTATTTATTTTGAGAGTTTTTAGGTCGTTGAGGGTTTTTTATGGTTTTTATAAATTTTTATTTTTTTATGGGTTTGAAATATTTTTAGTTTTTTAATGTTTTTAGGGTTTTTAGGGAAAGGAAGGCTTGAGACCATGCTGGCCTGGCCCCACAAATTTTATAACAAGAAGAGAAAAACAATAGAGTGCTACATGTATGGGTTACATAACCGGGTGTGCAACTCACCCTTCAAGTTAGAATTCACAAGCAAAGAGCAATAAGGCGTGGCAATGAAGGACCACATCGAACTCCTCTCCACAATTGTCTATTTGGATAGAGCATCTTCAACTGCATTCGCCTCCCAATAGAAGTGTGTTACAGTGAGGTTCAGCCTTTTACACAGGTTGAGGAACTCCACCCATTGAGGGAGGATCCTCCAGGGAACGTACCTAGATCTATTTTTATGGGAATTCACCATAAGCATGGAATCAGATTCAAGCCAGAGAAAGCTACATCAAAAGATGACAACATACGTAATCACCTTCATCATAGCCCACATTTCAGCTTCAAGGGAGAACCCATCACCAATGAAGTGATGGAACCATCCTTTGACGAAGCCCCAACTGGTGAAAAATATTCCACCACACCTGGCAGGACCCGACACACCCATGGTCGCACCATCCATGTTAACCTTAATCCAAGTGGGGTGTGGGGGGATCCAACAGATGAACTTGGGAACCATAGGCTTTTTTATCGTGCCAGAGATGCCAAGCAGCCAAAGAATAATGAGTTTGCTAACATCATTCTCTATTGATCCTGTCTAGATGTGGGACACTGCTTAGACAGACTTATGAATCATCACCACACTACCATGAATGAAGAGCCACTTCTTGTTGAAGGCAACCACATTCCGAGCGGTCCAAATATAAGATATGGTGGCTGCAACGGCAACCAACAGGAGGTTGTGTACCTGTTCAAATTAATCTCAGTTGGTCAAGTCACCCAGGAGCTCGAAGTGAGGCCTGTCCAAAAACGTTGGGAGCCCAAATAACTACTTTAAATATCTCTAAAGCGCTACACCAAATCTGCATTGGAGAAAGGTATGCTAAATAGTCTCTTCGGTGCATAGGCAGAGAAAACATACAGAGGCAAGTTAGTGTCCACCTTTCTACAATTGGTTCATCAGAGGCAGAAAATTCTTCCAGAGTTTCCAAAGAAGTAGATAGCTGGTACTACAACATAAATAGGGTTTAACGGCAGTTTTGTGGCGGTGGTTTACAAAACCGCTGATAAATGTTTTCCGAAAAAGGTTTCACGGAAGTTTTTAATAAACCTCCGCAAAACCCATATTTTTTTAAAAAAATTCATGACCCTTCCCTACCCCGACCCCCGTTTCCCCCAACCCTTCTGACCCCTCATTCTCCCTTCTTCCCATAACACCCCCCCCCCCCGATGAACCCGCGACGTCTCTGGCGAAAGTTCGACCTCCATCTCCGGTGACCCTGCGACCAGTGTCTACGGCGAAGCCCGCGACCAGCGACCCACGACCCCCTTCTCCCGGTGACCCTTCTCACTATGACCATGACCCCAAAGTGAGTTTTCCATTTTGATAACATTTTTAATCTTTTTTTTACAAGATTTTGTGCAATATATGTTTATTATTTGATTAGAATGTTTGTTACTCCAAGTTTTAGCATGTTAATTTGATGAAAATTGTTAATTTGATACCTAATTCAAGTTTAATTGAAATTTTTACTCCATTTGTTAATGGAATTGGATAAAGAAAATGAATCTAGAAATACTTATTAATGATAATAATAAAGAGGTATGTTAATGGAAATTTTCATCCTTAAAATTCAATGAAACATGAAGTTTTGATTGAAATAATATTTAAATAATTAATAGGTTATGGTAGCTAATTCCATATGTTTCTCATAGTTTTAACCTATGATAAATGAATCAGTTAATCCAAAATAGAAATAAAAATGGTTGTTTGATAAAGATAACTATTTGGGGTTGAGTGAGCCTATTTTCATGTGATGTTCAGATACATTGTTTATAGGTCCTATATGACTTATTGACTCTTTTTATTGTTTATTTACTTATATATTTTCTTTTTAATTGAGTATTTTTATATGATTCTTTTTTATCTTGGTATGGATGAAGATTTAATGTATATGGTTAATAAGACTTGGGTTTTTGGTTGTAGTTGGCACCTGATACGGTGGATACATGGTGATATGCACGGTGTATCAGGATAGATGGAATGGGTTGAACATGTGATTTTCCATTATTATATAAAAATATAGGATAATTTCTTATAAAAAAACTTATTTAAATTTGTTTTGTGATTTCCCATTATTTATTTGAAATGGATCCTTTAGTCGTGTCCTTGGTAGAGACTCTTATGTAAGGGTAGCATGGGACTTTTTTGAGTTGTCTTGGAATATAACCACATGCATTCTCTATAGACATCATTTTTAATGATGGATTTGTTGATTGGATTTTGATCCTAGTGAATTTTTTAGTCATTACATGGTGTTAGGTTTGATTCATTCTCATTTTCTGTTGATATCCTTTTGTAGGTAGTGCCCTTAGAATATTAATACCTTTCTATTACAAGGAGTTTTCTGATTCTTAGTTCTGTTTAGGTGTCGTTTCCCCTCATATGACTCTTTAGTTCTTATGAAACCCTTTTTTGGGTGGTTATTGTGTTTTTGGCCAATTTTATTTTCATGAGTATCGAGAAATGCTCATTTTCAGTAGGATAGGCTTACCTCCAACATTGTCATATGCTTTTCAGGTCGCATGACCCTTTATTTTCCTCAGTGTTGGACAACATTGTATGCTTTAATTCATATTGATGGGCATATGAGTCGATATGATGTTGGTTTAAATCTATTTTATGTACCTTATAATTATTTAACGCTTAGGGTGGACAAACTATGTATAGTAATCATGATGTGCCAATTTCTTATGGAACCTATGGTAACATGCTTACATCTATGTTTTTTCTGTCGAGTTCTAAATGCTGTAATGAATGTATGGAGTTCGGTTAAATCATTGAACCATGGGATGTTTTTTAAGGTGTCGGGTCATCTACGGAGTTATGTGACCTATGAATTAAATAATCAACCATGTATCAAAGCATTGGAGGACTTCAAAAAGAATAAGGTTTTTTGGCATGCTGGTCGGTTTGGTTTTGGCCCTCTTTATGATTGTTATGACGTAATGAGTGTGCTTGAGGGGAGAATCAAACGTATGTTTGATGTGAATATGATATAGATAACATATTAGTGGCTGATATATCTCTAATTTTGATAACTAGGACACTCCAAAGGTGGGGAGAATCTTGTCATTTTTATTAAACATGTGTCCTTCCTTGTAGAATGAACACAACCTAAGATGTCAATTGAAAAAGGAAATTTTTTCTAGAATTTCTTTTGTGATCTCATGTCTTAAATCTATTTAGTTATTGCTTGGAAATACGAATTTGATTTGGTTGGTTGTGTATGAAACCATTGAGAAACATCATTCCTCTTAGAGGACATATAAGTTCAATCCTAAACAATAACCTAATGTCTCAGGTTTAAAATGAATTATGATCGGTTTTGATCACACATCAATGGAGTGTTTTTTGAGGAAACATAAATGTGTGATCGATAGTGATATGATAAGTGTGTAACCCAATATTCTTACTGCTCCACAATGAGGTGTTGACGCTGTCTCCTATGGAACAGACTTGTTCAGTTGCTCTAAAGTGGTAAATGTGATCAATGAATCATCTTTATTATATTATGCATACATTATGATCAATGGGTCATCTTTATTATATTACGTTTCTGTTATCTTAAACTATCATATATTTTGTGTAGGCACATTGTGATATACATGGATAAAATCTGGATCACATTACCGAGGAACACACCTCAGTATGTTAAGGGATTGAATGACTTCTTAGATCTTGCAATTTCTAATCGATCCGTTGAAGGGAGAATAAAATGTCCATGTCCTAAATGTAAATTCAGAACATGGTTGATGAGAGATGAAGTTTATGAACATTTAATACTGAAGCAATTCTCTAGTCAATATTTGTGTTGGATTTGGCATGGAGAATTGAATGTTACAGAAAAATTGAGAACTTATGTTAATCCACAGAATGAGGTCCCAAGTTCGTCGACAATGGAAAATGAAATGAAAAACCTCATAAATGATGCATTCGGCACTGTAAGACACCACTATCAGCATCAAAACATATCAGAACAACCAGTAGAGGGTGCTACAAATTGCAATGTGACAAGTGATGTTTTTGAAACTGTAACACAAGAAGATCAAGATTGTAACATATCATTGGATCCTCCTCTTTATTATGTGGAGCCAAATGTAAGAGAAAACTTCACTGAGGAAAATGCGTTTCATGATTTAGTTGACGATGGAAATCAAGAGTTGTATAGTTGGTGTTTGAAATATTCGAATCTTTCATTTCTGCTGAAGTTGTACCATATCAAATGTCTATGTGGAATTACAAATAAGGCAATGTCTATGATATTGGAATTGATTTGTGATGCATTTGTAGAAGAAAAAATCCCAGAATCTTTTTATGATATGAAAAAAGTTGTTAACAAGCTTGGTCTGAATTATACAAAAATACATGCGTGTCCCAATGATTGTATAATTTATTGGGGAGAGGATTCAAGTAGACAGAATTTCAAGAAATGTTCTTCTTCTATATGGCAGGAAAAGGGTGATGTTGGAAGTCTGAATGAACATAATTTCATGGAGAAGAAGAAAAGGAACACACCTCCAAAGGTTTTGCGTTACTTTCCTTTGAAGCCTCGATTGAAAAGATTATTCATGTCATCGAAAACCGCTGAATACATGAATTGGAATTCTATAGATAATAACAATGATGGGTTAATGAGACATCCATGAGATTCCCAATAATGGAAGACATTTGATTTATTACATCTAGATTTCTCAGCTAATCCTAGGAATGTTCGATTGGGATTGGCTGCTGATGGATTCAACCCATTTGGGACATTGAGTACTAGTTATAGAATTTGGCCAGTTGTTTTGATCCCTTATAATCTGCCTCCGTGGATGTGTATGAAACAAACATCTGTTATCCTTTCGATGATTATTCCTAGAAAACAAATGCCTGGAAATGATATTGATGTATACTTGTAGCCTTTGATTTAAAAATTGAAGGAGTTATGGGGAAACGGTGTTGATACATTTTATGCTTCTTTTAAAACAATGTTCAAAATGCATGATGCTTTAATGTGGACCATTAGTGACTTCCCTGGGTTTGGGAATTTATTTGGTTGGAACACTTACACGGGTTTGTCTTGTCCTATTTGTAACTTTTATTTTGATCCCAAACGACTACGTCACAGTGGAAAATGCTGCTTCTTGTGTCATCGAAGATTTCTCGATGCATCTCATAGATTTCGGCAGAACAGATCAAAATTTAATGGTTCCATTGATCGTAGACCACCTCCAAAATTCTTAGCTGGTTCTGAAATATTGACACTGCTTGAAAATGTTGAAATAGAATTTGGGAAGGTTCATCATTTGAATGATAGTGGAAAACGGTTCTGAAGTGCATCATCAAGCGAAATCAGAATGCAACAATGGAAGAAAAAAAGTATATTCTTCAAACTTCCGTATTGGGAATTTAATTTGTTGTGGAATAATCTTGTTGTGGAGAATATTGAGAAGAATGTCTATGATAATTTTATTTTCACATTGCTTAATGAGACTGGAAAGTCTAAGGATCATCTCAATTCTTGTAAAGACTTACATGAAATGAACACAAAACATGATCTCTGGCTAGATGAGAATGAAAAGTATCCTCCGACAATTTTTGCAATGAAAAATAGGGATAAAGATACATTCCTTCGAATTTTAAAGAATTTTAAGGTATATGATGGGTATTCAAGTAACATCTTGAGGTGTGTTGACTTGAAGAATCATAAGTTACATGGATTGAAAAGTCACAATTCACATATTTTGTTACAATAGTTACTACCATTGGCATTGGGTACATTATTACCTGAAAAAATTACTTCTATTGTACTCCAATTCTGCACATTTTTCAGACAACTATGTGAGAAATAACTACATCCATTTCAGCTTTACAACCTCCAGGAGTGGTTTGTATTGACCCTTTCTGCAATGTATATGATCTTTCTTCTGTCATTTTTTACTGTAATGATGTATTTAACTGTGCATTTGGTTGAGGAACCTAAATTAGGAGGCCCCGTTCATTATCAATGGATGTATCCAATTGAGAGGTACTATATTTATATGTTTTTCAGTTAATTAAATAATTGTTGGTATTTAATTAAATGCATAATTATGTTTATTTTATTTCATAGATATCTTGGGCATTTGAAATCATACATGAGAAATAAAGCTCAACCAGAAGGCTCTATTGCTGAAGGCTATTTTTCTAAGGAGTGTCTTACATTTTATTCTTGATACTTGGATGATATTGAGACAAGATTTAATCGAGTTGGATGTGTTGATGACACATCAACTCAATCTAAAATACATCAGAAATCCAAAATATTTGCTGCTATTGGCCGATTAGTTGGGAGGACCTCAAATGTGACACTGACTGAATTGGAATTATTACAGGCACATAGATATGTGATTCTGAATAGTGAAATTGCAGATCCATTTATTGAAGAGTTGAGGAGACAAAAAAAGAGACTAATGTGAGGCCGAACACGAAATGAGAAAGATATAGCGAAAGCTGTTAATAAAGAGTTTGTATAATGGTTTTCACGATGTGTAAGTTCATTAATATTACAATAAGTACAAATATTATTTTGACACATACATTTTGTAAATATAATGAAGTATATTTCTTTTCTCAGATCATTAATACTGATACTTGAGCAGATGTGTCAGAATATTTGAAGTTTATTTCTAGTGGTCTTCTAAAAAAAGTTAGAAAGCTCGATGCTTATAATGTGAATGGCTTTAGATTTCGTACAGTTGATCGAGAAGTGGGTTTGAAAACACATAATAGTGGTATATTTACATTTTCTGAAGTGTAATATTATGGAAAGCTGCATGATATTATTGAATTAAACTATTATGGACATTTTTCTATTGTTTTCTTAAAATTCAGATCGGTTGATATTATCAGAGGTGTTAAAAGAGATTCCTTTCAAATTACATCTGTGAACTTCTCTCACTTGATGGATGTTGGTGATCATGAACTTCATGATCCATATATCCTTTCATCGAAAAAATGGTATATTATGTGAATGATGTTGTTGATGAATGGTGGAGTGTCATTTCTCACATAATACAAAAAGATTTGTATGATATGGGTGATGAAGTGGATAATTTGACCTCTGAAATTGAATTTAATCAACAACGGGAAGCAGAATTATTTGTCTATCATGATATTGAAAATATTAGTCTAGTAAGGATGAATGAATTTTATAAAGTAATGAAGTAGGAAACCAACATGATTGAAGGGTAAAATGATTGTATGTGCAATTATTTATTTATTCAGCATCCACTTGTTTCATTTCTGGAGTCATTCATTGTCATTGTTATATATATTTTGTCTGTTAGTAGTGGGCATCTATTATCATTTTTAAATTTCTTTCTGCATTATTTTTTTTGAAATATATATTCTAAACATAATTTTATTTGATTAAATGACAGGAATGCCAAGGAAGAAGTGGTATACTATTTCATCTAGTTCTGCGACAGATGGCGATCCATCTGGCTCCCTCCCCACGAAATCTGAGGCACCAGCTGGGTACACTCCTACACCATCTCCCCATGCACCATCTCTCACACCATATTTGCATGTACCATTAGAGGGTGATTCATCAACTCCCCCTTCAAGAGCCTCAGTAGTGGGGCAGCGACACGCCCATTCCAGTTCATCACGGGTGTACTGGAGTGTCACTGTCATAGGAACAAATTTTAATTAAATAAATTTATTGCATTTTGTTTATACTAATTCATTTCTCATTAAAGATGAAAAAAATACAACCATGGATAAAAACATAAAAAGTTCAGATGTTTGGAATATGACTGGCGAAAAGATAGTTGTACCATTTTATTCTTATGGGGTCCCGACGGATGGCGCTGTAGGGTTACTTGGCCAGATTCTAGGCCAGCTGGAAGTGGAGCCCATTTCCCTTCCTATTTCATATGATGATTAGATACATATGCCTCCAAGATGAAAAAATGAAGTTTTTGATTCTCAAATAAAGGTAAATTTATTACATTATGGTTTAATTGAATGTCTTGTTACTAATATGTTCAAAATGAATTTCTGTATACATATGTTCTTCCACTTTACAGTTGTTGATGTGATAGCACAGAAGTGGACGTTGAAAAATATGGGTAAGAAATGGAATGATTTCAAATGTAGATTGTGGTGTGATGTCAACGATACATCGTTGACTGTGCAACAAATGTATGAGAAGCTACCCAGTGGGGTACCTAAAGAATAGTGGAAGGTTTTTTTTACATACATAGTGATGAGAAGCGGATGGTATTGAAATAAATATTATTATATTATCCTATTTTAAATTTATACATGTATATGAAGAGGACATGACATTGAATAAATTACTATTAAATTGCATTTTATTTATTTCTGGATCTCTCAAGAAAGAATGCTTCAAACTGGACTAAGCAAGTCATCCCTCACACTGCGGGCTCAAAAAGCTTTTCAAGAAGCCGAATGAAATTGGTAATATTTTAATTAGTTTAAATATTTACAAGATAGTATTATATGTTTAATATATTTATTTTTTATTTATATTTTCTTAATGCAGTCACAGTGTTTAGGGAACGAAGCATCCCGAACTGAACTATGGTTGGATATTCAAAAGAAATCAGATGGAAGTTTTGTTAATGATCCTGCTAAAGAAGTTGGGGTATGAAGTCAATTTTTTATTATAATAACTTATTATCATTTTTTACTATGTTAATATATATTGATATTTGATTTATAGGTAAAAATTAAAGAACTATGGGATGACAATCCTACGCAGTCCTACTCAGTCTCCCAGGATGACCCGGTTGCTAAATTCCTTGGGAAGGAGCATCCTGGAAGAGTGAACGGGATGCGTTTGGGACCCATACCATCTGAGGTTTTTAGAAGTCCACCGGGGATGGCAGCTGCATCTACTCCTTGCTTTAGTCAGCCCATACCCGGAGATGCTCATAAAGAGATTGTTTCTCTACCAAACACTGTTCACCAGCAGGGGGATCAGATATCTTCTTTGCAGAAAGAGTTTATTAAAATAGTTCAGCATATGATCCGATATGCCCCCTGTGGTATTGCATCAACTGTTGGTATGCAGGTAAATCACAAAAAATCAAAATTATTTAGTTTGCTAACTTTCATTGGTTTTATGTTTTAATAAAAATATGCAACTGTGTTTAATATTCAATATAATGTTCTTACAGGTGACAAAGGAAAGTGGTGATGAAGGTGGTGAGGGTGATGATGCATCATTGGACCATGAGTAGTTGCATTGTTCATGTGTTGAACAAATATGGGAACAGTTGGTTTGTATATGTAACATTTGTGGCACATTGTTTCCACCAAACATTTTCATGTCCTAAAATTTCCTTGATTTCTCATGTTTCCTTTTATGTGTTTTATTGATTTATGATGTTTGTTTTTATGTCTTGATTTCTAGAGTGTGGTATACATCATTCCATTTAGGCCTGTGTTTGAATTGGTAGTCGAGATTTTGGATGACTTGGAGTTAAACCCATTGTTGATGTGTTGAAAAAATTGGGTCATTTCATATGTTATACTATTTTGAATTTGAACTAAGTAATATTCTCTTATATTGAGATGGTTTTACTATTTTTTAGTGGCAAGGGGGTAGTGGATTCATCCACACCTGTTTTGTACTCAATAGAATCATGTTTCCCAACATCAATTGGGTTAACATTGAAGAACTATACTAATGTGTTACCACCAATAGGAAACAAAAATTTACATTGTAAGTGGGATATCATTAATTTGGGTGTGATCCCATAGAATGATTGATACTGGAGATGACCATGAGAAAAAAATGATAAAAAATTCCCCCACCCATGTGGGTTATGTTTTCCATTGTAATTTTATATCCACAAACGCAACTTAGGATAGATTCGGATGCTTTTAGATATAAGAGCATTGTAACCATCCCTAGTACATTATCTAGATATTCTAATGGGCCTCAAGGGTGTTTAAACTAGTAGGGGTATAAATATATTCTTGAGTGTCAGTGGTTGGATATCCCTAGTGGGGTCAAATTTTAGATTCTTGAGTATAGGCAATAGGGAAAAACACCCTATATATCTTCTTTAGTACTCAAGGTCACATGTTAATAAAAATGACTATAGTGAACATGATACTCATAATGATGTTCTAAGGTGATTTATACATTATGGTGGATATATTTATCCAAATCAATATGATAAGAGAATAATGTGTTCTCATGATCTATTGAAAGGATACAAAAAGGTTGGATGTGAAATTATGGACCAATGGTTTTTCCATAGAATATTTTTAGTTGGACAACCTGTGGGGAATTATTCCCTATAGATTACCATGAGTATCATATAATGTCAGGATAGATCCATTTAGATAGTATTCTTAAAATAATGTGTGAACCATCATGAAATCAATTTATAAGGGTAGGAGACAATGTATGTCAGGGTATGGGTAAAATATATTCATATAAATTGAGTCCTATGTATGAAATAACAATTGTTTTCATGCCTCACCATTGTGTTCCTTATGGGTAATATCAACTTTTTTTTTGTTCTTGAACATAATTAGTGCATTTGGTGATTCAATTTTAATTGAAGGATGTGATGAAGGTATTGAAAAGGAAACACAATGAAGAAACCCATCAATACATCATCAAATGTAAGAGTTCATAGTTTATAAATCCAATTCCATGTTAATGGATTCACATTAGGTTATCTATTTTTTGATGAGAACCTCCAATGGGCTTCCATGTATTTGAATATATGGTATGGATGTCCTTTTAGAACTAAATTAAAATGAAAGGTGTTCACTAGTGATTCATATACAATAGATTCTTCAAAATAGGTATTGGTAAAAGGTGTGATATTTTTGGGATCATCAAAATAGGTATTGGTAAAAGGAGTGAGATTTGTTTAAGGCCACATAGTTAGGAAATTATTCATTTTTCACCATACAAAGAGGTCGTAGGTGTTTACATTGTTGGGATCAGGCCCATGCGATGAGCATCATATGAATATCTATAAATAGAATCATAACACACATAGTTTATTAATGATTAGTGGGATATATCATACCATTTATGTTCAATTTAAATAGAAATATTTCATGAATATGAACTTTTTGTGAAGGCGAACACTTTCTGAAAGGTACCTAGAAATATATAGTGTTTGAATTTATCATGAGTTTCCATTTCAGTTTCATCTTGGACTTCAATAACTAATTTGGAGAAGGTATGGTTGTGTATTACACCTATTATAGGGCCCATATATTGTTTTCAATATCATAAATTTTGGTATGTTGATAATGAATGAATGATTAAGAGGCTGGGGAATACAACATGAAGGTGGATATGATATTGTGATACTAGGAGGGGTATCTAAAATTAAGGACTATATAAAGAATCTAATACTAGAGTCTTTTACTAAGGTATTTTGTAAAATTGATTCATATTATTCTTATCGCATAAGAATAATAACATGTTTCTTGATGTTGGGATTGAACCTCATAAGGGAATATATTGTATCCTAGTTAAGAGGAATAAAATACAATATAATTGAAGGCATGAATTTTAAGGTAATGTGACATGATTCATCAAAGATTAAAATTGTGTTCAAATGACATGTGTAATGAATTTTAGAGTCATCCTACCAGGTTTTGAATGTGATTACTATAATTTATCTCAAAAATTATTTTAAATTATGATCAAATAGAACATAATGTTTTTTTTGTATCATGATTTTTTTAAGAAATAAGTTAATAGAAGATTAGTTGTGTTACATAAAAGTGCACAATAAAGTATTGAGTGAAACTAACACACGATATTTTCTAAGAAACCTGGTATAGTAGATGTGTGTGGTGGTGGTATATTTGGGGTATTAAACCAAGTAGGAGGCCCACAAAAGGTAAATCTAACTGTGTTTTATGCTCACTCCCTATATGGGAACACCGAAACACAAGTAGATCTAATGTTTTATTTTCAAGGGATATATATTATGGGGGATCAAGAAGGATCAGCTAGATGTATGTTTGGAGAGTTTTCAAATAATGGACCTATTTTTTATAGTTGATTCTATCATATATATTTTTTCAATTTATTCTATACTGATTTCCTAGGTTAATGTTTCTTTTTGTATGTTGGTATGTGCAATATGGTTCATTCTTATATAGCATGTCAACATTTACTTATTTTTTTCAATTTATTCTATACTAATTTCCTTGGTTGATGTTTCTTGTTTTCTGTTGGTATGTACAATATGGTATTTCTGGTTTGATTTGTCTTTCAAGGCAGTGGTACAGTGGAAGCAATTTTTTTTCTAGTCAGCTTTTCGTGGCGGTTTAAACCACCGCTAAATGTACATTGGTGGTGGTTTAAACCACTGCTAAATGGTGATAACCACTACGAAATGTAAAAAAAAAATTACGTTTTGCGATTATTTTAACTGTCGCTACATAGATGCATCATAAATTTTCATTTCGCGGCGGTTCGGGTGACTTCAGCGACGGTTTTACAGCCGCTGGATTTGAGTTTATTCGTGGCGCTTATAACTGCCGTGAATAAACTGATGTCTAGGGCTCGTAAAAAACACTGCTAAAATCAGTAAAATTGCCACGAAATGAGGCAGCTACGACACTTTCCATAAATCACTACGAAACGGAAATAACCACCGCTAATAGATTGGCGATTCCGTATTAGGCAGGGATTTATAGAAACCGCGGCCAAACATTTTCCTAGCAGTTTAAACGGCCGCTAAACGCAAAAGAAAAACCGCTGCTAAATGGCGATTCTCTTGTAGTGTGGCTGGAGGGATGAAATTCCTCATAAATTTGGAGAGCTAGGCTGGGGGAGGGGATCCCCGAGCTAAATTGTATCGATAATAATCCTTATAATTAAGCCTCCAAACAAGGTTGGGTTTTTAAATCAAAATGTCAGAGTCAATAAAGGTGTAATGCTAAATTTGAGTAACGGTTTCAATTGGGAGGAGTGGCTCAAGATCTTTGAGCTGAGGAAAGAGAGTCGTGATGGACAAGCTCCTAAGGCTAGCAGGAAGAATCAAGTGTTTCTGAAGAGGCCCATCAAGCCAGGGTGTAAACCAAGAATTCAGTTCTGAGTTCTTTAAAACAATCAATTTCGAATGAGAAATAATACCCTTGTACGAATCACGAACTGCTGGCCAAACTGAGGAGGGGAAGTAACCTGTATACTCATCCCAAAGTTTAATCACAAACCTCTTTTGAGTGAACCCCAAGCCCCCACTCCTATAGTTAAGCATCCCCCAAGTAAATTTAGCAAGGAAAGCATCATTATACCTTCTGAGGTCTTTGTTTCCAAGCACTCCTAGCTCAATTGGCTTGGAACAGTCCCTCCAGGCCACCATAATCAATTTCCTTTCACCAATACATCCTATCCATCCAATGTTCCTGATCTTTTCTTGTAGGTCCTTATGAAGGTTAAATGGCCACCCGTAGATAGAGAAAGAATATGTGAACATAGAAGTGATTACCGAGTTGATGAGGCAGACCCTTCCAACTTGAGATAGGGACTTCCCTTTCCATTTCGCGAAATGTTGAGTAATTCGAGTGGAAGTGCTCTCAAGGAGACAACACTTGAGTCTTCCCCAGAAAATGGGGACACCTAGGTAATTAGAAGGAAGTGACCCTCTCTTGACCCCAAGGGACCTTGAAATTTAAATCTGACAGGGCCTAGAGACCCCATCTCCAAAGACAATTAATGACCTGTTCCAACTGATAGATTTCCCCACCACACTTTAATAATTCCATAAAATCATCCGGATTGAGGAAAAGGTCTATTTTTCAGCATTCCCAAACAGAATAATATCATCAGCATAAAACAGATGGGATGACACATAAAGATCTCTCCCGTCCCTAATAGAATTGAAGAGACCAGCCTGGCCAAGGACAATGAGACACCTACTCAAGTAATCCTCAACAATCGCAAATAGAATTCTTGATAGCAGGTCACCCTATATAATCCCACAAGAGTAGGAGAAAAACCCCTTGAGAGATCCATTTATAATCACAGAGACCCAAGCACTACATAAGTTGGACATAAGCATCTTGATAAATCTATTCAATAATCCATACTTGGAGAGAACCTAAAAAATGAAACTCCTCATAATAGTGTTGAAAGCCTTAGAGACGTCAATATTAAGCACAAAATTTCCCTGCTTGGACTACTTCAACATGACGTTGATGACCTCTGAGGCTATGAATAGGCATTCTTGGATGTTCCTCCTCAAGATGAACCCAAATTTATTTGGGGGGAGAATTTCCCCCACAAATTTATCAATTCACATGACCAGAATCTTGCTGATAATTTTAGGAATAGTATTCCCAATAGCCACTAGCCAGAAGTCACCAATGTCAATGGCGTTATCCTGTTTGGGAATTAGAGAAATGAAATTAGAGCTGATTCAATGTGGAAAACCTCTAGAGTGAAAAAATTACCTAACAACACTGGTGATTCCCTCATGAAT
Organism: Viscum album; assembly: GCA_963277665.1. Taxonomy (NCBI): domain Eukaryota; kingdom Viridiplantae; phylum Streptophyta; class Magnoliopsida; order Santalales; family Viscaceae; genus Viscum; species Viscum album. Next base: position 1,332,102,834 of record OY728150.1, read on the forward strand.
GATATCAAAGTATGAAATGAATAACTTTTTAGTGAAACCATCCAGTTCCACTGCAATGTCAATGTTCAAATAGAACAAAGAAACAATTATTTCATCCACAAGGGGGGAAATCTTTAAATCCCCTTTCTGCTGCACATCAACACATGGAATGATGGAATCCATCAAAGAAAGGGTGTAATACCCACCATCATCCGAGTAAAGCTCCTAGAAGTGATTGATAATAATAGTGGAAATATCATCCTCCGAGGTGATGGTAGAGCCTAAGACACAAACTTTTTTTAATCCATTTTTTACCTTTTTCTCTCTATGCAAACAGTGGAATAATTTCGAGTTGTGTTATCCATCTTTGAGTCGTCTAACATTGAACTAAATTTTGACCATATTTTAATTAAGGGATAGAAGATCATCAATCTTGGAATGAAGCTGCAACTCTTCTCGAGAGGGCATAGACAAATGCTGGTTGGAATCCTGGTGGAAGGTGAGCTGTTACTCCTCAGCCCAAATATCATCATCCATCCCAGAGAAGAAATTTCGGCTCCACTCCTTGAGTAAGGATTTGATTTTTTTAAGCTTAGAGACTAAAATATAGTAGTGACTACCTAGGAGGTCTTTAATCCAACCATTGGTGACAATTTCCTTACAGCCTAGGACCGTGGTCCATGAATTATTGAACCTAAAGGGAAGGGGTGATGACCTTGAAGAACCCATAGAACATTCTGAAATCAAGGTGTTATGATCCAAGTGAAATTTGGGGAGGGTAAAGCTGGAGATATCAAAATAAGTATTCATGTCACTAATCCTATAAAAACACTTGTCCAACTTGATGGCTTTCCTTCCATTGATAGTAAAATGCCCCCAAGTAATGGAGGCTCCAGAGATGGGAAAATATGTGAGATCACAATTTTCTAAGTAGAAGAAAACGTATTCAACAGCCGAGAGAGAGAATTTGGAGCCAATACTCTCATCCGAATGAAAAACAGTGTTGAAATCCTCAGTCACAATCCAGTTATTCTTGATGATCCCATTTAGAGTAATCAGTTTTTTCCATAGGGTTCATCTCCTTATGTATGAGCATGATGCATACACAAAGAACAGGGAAATAGGGGTATCACTGCATATAGCAGACAAGGTGATGACCTGTGTACTCACATCCACAGATAGCAACTGGATGTCATCATGATTCAGAACCCATAAGGTGTTCAAACCATTCTCATTAGCAATCTTGGAACCATAGGAGTATCCACGGTTACCCCAGTTGAAACCCATCCAGTTATCGAATGAGATCATTGGTTCAACGATTCCATGAATCATAGGCCTTTGATAAAGGATAAAATGCCTAAGGGCTGAGGTAGTGGGAAGATTCCCAATCCCCTGGAAGTTCCAGAAGAGGATCCTCATTTATTCAGATGGGAACTGCACCTCTCATAGGGTAGATGTTTTCATGTAGAGGCATTGCCTTTACATTTACCTTTTTCCCCTTCTTTTTAGGCCAGCCCACATGGTTCTTCTTAGGAGAAGGATTTGTGGCTTCAAATATTCAGTATTTCAGTCTAGATTCATCTAGATATTGAGAGCCAGCCTCATGTGGAAGGTCCTCATCATCTGGTTTGGAGGATCCTTCTGACTCCTCGTCATTCTACTCCTCAACCTCATCATACCAAAAGATACCACAGAGAGGGGTGAACTTGTTCAAGGGGAAGAGTGTCACAGGGGAGGAACTCCTTTCCATATTTCACCTTGCATCCTTACCAAAGGACACAACTATAAAGGAATCATTAGTTAGTAACAGGAGGGACAAAGGTGAGCAGTCCTTCCTAGGAATAGGGGAGGCAGCATCAGACCCTGAAATAGCAGCAGACACAACAATGGCTGGCCCAGCAGCCACCCTCTGCATGAGAGGGGGCTTTCCCTGGCAGCATGTTCTATCCACCACCGGCACCTCCTTGGGGAAATTAGAGAGCGGCGTAGGGCTCACCACCATGGCAGGACCAGGTTGAGTAGAAGTCTGGATGGGCTCATCCATGGCTGCTTGAGAGCCTGGGATGGCAACAGAAGGCCCTGAGGTAGCAGAGACTAGATCAGTCATCTGATCAGCACGAGGGCTATGCCTAGTAGCCACACCCGGGATATGAGGGGGTGTCTCCTGGCAGCAGGTTTCATCCACCCCCGACACCCCCCTTTAGCGAAGGTGGCTCTACAGGACTTCTTACCACAACAGGACCAGGCTGGGAGGGGGCAGGTGCCTGGCCAAGCATGTGGGCATGCTTCCCCTCTCCCGCACCAGATTTATTATTACAAGTATCAAGAACATTGCCTTTAAGATTGCACTTAGCACAAACTTTCTGTCATCGACAGTCAAAGATGAGATGTACAAAGAGGTAGCAGTGAAGGCAAATCTGGGGCTTGTGCTCATATTAAATTTCTAGCGTGAATTAAAGTTTTTTATGTTTTTATTGATTTTTAGGGTTTTTATGGGATTTTAGGGTTTTTAGGATTTTTTGGGGTTTTTATTTTTTTATACTTTTAGGGGTTTTTAGGGGTTTTAAGGGTTTTAGTGTTTTTTTAGGTTTTTTGGAGTTTAATTTTATTTTAGTTTTCTAATGTTTTCTTATCGGTTTTCAAGGTTTTTAGGTATTTTTATGTTTTTAGTTATTTTTAGGATTTTTAAAAAAAGATTATGGTTTTACGGTTATTGTGGAATTTGACGGTTTTTAGGATTTTTTGGGGGGGTTTTGTGGTTTATTAGGGTTTTTTGAGTTTTTATAGTTTTTAATGTAATTTAAGGGTTCTTAATTTTTTATGGGAATGGAGAGTTTTAGAGTTTTTAGTGGGTTTTGTGTTTTTATGGGTTTTTAAGGTTTTATACGATTTTTAGTGGGTGTTATGTTTTTAGGTATTTTTATTGTTTTTGGATCCTTTTAGGGTTTTTTAGTGGATTTAACTATTTTATGGTTTTTAGGGATGTAAATTGTTTTTAGGTTTCTATGTGTGTCTTAGGGCTTTGATGGTTTTTTACATTTTTCAAAATTTTAGGGATTTTTTATGAATTTTTATGATATTTATATCTTTTAGGGGTTTTAGGGATATTGAGGATTTTGAATGTTTTTTATGTTTTTAGGGTTTTTAGTGGTTTTTATTTTTTTAGATTTTTTGGGTTTTTAAGTGTTTTCATGTTTATATGTTTTTTATAGGGGTTTTTAGGGATTTTAGGGTTTTATTATTTTTAGGGTTATTTTGGTTTTTTATGGATTTTAAAGGTTTCTAAGGTTTTTTTGGGTTTATGGTTTTTTGTGTTTCTAGGTGTTTTTTTTAGTATTTAGGGTTTTTAAGGATTTTTAGATTTTTGTTTATGTTTTTAGGGGTTTAAAATAGTTTTAGAGTTTTTAGTGGTTATTTGTGTTTTTATGGGGTTTTAGGATTTTATGGTTTTCAGGGGTTTATATGGGGTTTCGAGTTTTTATGGGTTTTAGGGATTTTATGGTTTCTAGCATTTTTTTAGGTTTTTAGGGATTTTTTTTTTCCGTTTAAGGTTTTCATAGGGAATTTCAGAGCTTTAGGGTTTTTATGGTTTTTATGGTTTTTTTGTTTTTAGGGAATTTTATTGGTTTCAGGGATTTTAGGGGTTTTATGGATTTTCGGGATATTTATGGTTTTTAGGGTTTAAAAGATATTTATTGTTTTTATGTGTTTTTTGGATTTTTAAGAGGTTTTGTGAATTTTTATTGGTTTAAGGTTTTTTAGATTTTTTATATTTTTTCTATGGGTATAAAGGGTTTTTAGATTTTTAGTGGTTTTGGTGGGTTTTATTGGCTGGTACAGTTTTTAGGGGTTTTTAGGTTTTTAGGGGTTATAACTTTTGTTTTTGGTTTTTTGGGTTCTATGTGTTAGTAATATTTAAGGTTTTATTTTGGGTTTTCAGGGTTTTTAGGGGTATTTTTTACAAATTTATTGTTCTTTAAGAAATTGTTTAGTTTTTATTGTTTTTAGGGGTTTTATGGATTTTTAGGTTTTTAGGGTTTTAATGGTATTTGGGGTTTTAGGATTTTTTATGGGTTTGGAGGTTTTTTATATATTTTTTAATATTTTTAGGGGTTTAAAGGGTTTTTAGACTTTTTAGTGATTTTTAGGATTTTTGCGGGTGCTTAGGGGTTTTTAAGATTTTTAGGGGTTTTTTGTTTTTAGGGGATTTTTGAGGTTTTAGGGTTTTTAAGGTTTTATGCATTTTTATATTTTTAGGGCTTTAAAGTGTTTTTAGGTTTTTATGGATTTCTTAGAGTTTTTATGGGTTTTATGGGTTTTTATGTTTTTAGGTATTTTTAGGATTTTTATGGATTTTAGGGATTTTAAGGGGTATTATAGCTTATTAGGATTTTTAGGGATTTTATGGATATTTTTCGTTATTGAGGGGGTTTTGGGTTTTAATGGGATTTTATGTTTCTAGGTGTTTTAATGATTTTATGGTTTTAAATGGTTTTTTGAGTTTTTTGTATGTTTTTATTATTTTAATGGGGTTTTAATTATTTTTTTGGTTTTTAGTGGTTTTATGGTTTTTAGGGTTTTTAGGGTTTTCATCATTTTTATATTTTTAGGGCAAGGTAGATGCGAGGGTCAGGCTATTCCCGACCCCCGTAAATTTTATTGAAGAAAAGAGATGCAGAAGACAAGGGATGGGAGGGGTCAAACGACCCACACCCAAAAACCCATTATAAACCCAAACCCAAGAACCCCAAAAAAAGACACACAAAGAGAAACATCCAGAGAAATTGAAAAGAGTCCCTAACATCACCTCCCAACCAATTAGCATCTCGCATCCATAAGAACCAAAGCCACCAATCATCAGGTCACATTCAGCAACACCGAAGCCATCTTCAGCAAAATCATCAACCCATCTTCAGCATCAGAAAATCACAACCATCAACCTCCAGCAGCCTCATGCCAATCACCATCACAGCAGTACCCATCAAGTAACAGCATCTTCTAGCAATCGGCAGCCGAAGACCAGCAGTGTCCAACACTAAAGAACACACATCACAGAATATTAACAACAGCAAGGGAGCAACAATAGCCATCATATTACACCATCATCTTTCTTTGTAGAAAATTCCAGAAACATGTTCGTAGAATGCAAAAACACCCGCTCCCACATCAGACAGCGCCACCACGCTAGTCATGTCTCTCTCCATTAGCAGAGAACCACCATCAGCAGAAACATGAACAAGAACTTCATCACATCTCATCCAAATAACTGCCAACATTGCATCATGCCGCACCCAACAACAAAACCAGGGGAATTGAATCTCCATCATCTAAGACAAGAGACAAACCACAGCCCAAATGGTACCTCCAACAACACCGCAGTGCAATACCAACAGAAAAAACCTCATATCTGAACCCACAAGAAACAATAGCATCATCACATAGCCAACCCATCCACCACTACAATAAGTCCATAAGAGAAAAAGGATCCAACCAGACCCTTCAGCAGGAAACGCAGGACCAAAGGAACCGCTTTGGCACCGCAGGACAACACAGACCGAAACCAAACACAACAGAACCCAAACGGACTAGTATCATCGGCAATCATCAGGACATAGGAACGAACCAGGAATATATTCATAAACTGAGAATGCACAGATTGTGCTTCCTACTACCTCTGAGAAGGCTCAGAAGTACCCGTAGCATCAACAAGCATCGAAAACCTTATTCCTTTATGTAAACGTTCGAGCCATCGAGAAACACCCATCACAGCTCATTGACACCAAACCTCACCATGACATGGCTCCCCATGAGACACCCGAGACCAAAAAACGCAAAAGGTGACGCTGATTGAATATCGGGATTGTCACCACCAAAGAAGAAACCATCGGGGAAGAAAACAGAAGATGTGGTGCAAGACTTTTCCTTAGGAAGAGCAGATTCCAGATCCGCCAAAACCAAGGAAAATCATCGCCAGATCCAATCTAAGTCAATTTCACCCTTACAAGAACAGAACCACCAGAGGCCATCACTATAAAGCATCCTCTTCATCTCCCCCAAGCGAAACACTAGGGGAGATGACTGCTCATGAAAGAGACTCCCAACATCACAAGGCTCAAACATGAAGAGATCAACGAAGATGCTGAGGAGAATAAAAAGACCTGAAGATCACCACGACAGGAGGGAGAGACTAAGAGAGAGCGGATACATCTTTCCTTGATTTTTTCCTTAAGTTTTTTTCTCCATATTTTAGGCATTTTAAGTGTTTTTATGGGTTTATTGTTTTTTTATGACTTTCAGGTTTTTTTTTGGATTTATTAATTTTTTAGGAAATTTTTGAGATTTTTAGAATTTTTATGGTATTTAGAGTTTTTATGGATATCGATGGGGTTTAGGGATTTTTTGGTTTTAGTGATTTTTTTTGGTTTTTGGATTTTTTGAGTTCGTAGTGTTTCAAATATTTTTAGATTTATTAGTGTATTAACAGGTTTAAAGGGTTTTTAGAATTTTTAAAGGTTTTGTGGGGTTTATAATATTTTTAGGGGTTTTATGGTTCTTATGTGTCTTAAGGATTTTAGGGTCTTCTTATGGTTTCTATGGATTTTAGTGTTTTAGGTTTTCTTGGGGTATTAAGTGTTTTTAATTTTTTAATATTTTCTTAGGGGTTTTCATGGATTTTTTTGGTTGGTTATGTTTTTTTGCGATTTTCTTAAAATTTTAGGATATTTATCATTTGTGAGGGTTTTTAGGGATTTTTGGGGTTTAAGGGTTTTTAGTGGTTTTAGGGTTTTTAGGGTTTTAACATTTTTAGGGATTTTAAGTTTTTTTAGGTATTTTAAGTGTTTTTATGTTATTTAGGTTTTCATTGGGTTATTCTAGGTTTTTGGGGATTTTTATTTTTTTATGTATTTTAAGTGATTTTATAGGATTTATAATGAATTTTTGTGTTTTTAGGTATTTTAGGGGTTTAGCGTATTTTAGGATTTTTAAGGGTTTTATGTTTTTTTGGGGTTTTAGTTTTTTTTAGTTTTTTAGGGTTTTAATGTTCTTTATATATATATATGTTTTTACCTTTTTAGGGTATAAAGTGTTTTTTGAGTTTTTAGTGGGTTTTAGGGTTTTAAGTGTTTTTAAGGTTTTAGGGGTTTTAATGGTTTTAGGGTTTTTCTGGGGTTTTTTGGGTTTTTAGTTTATTTTTTTGGGTTTATGTGTTATTAGATTTTTATGGTTTTCTTAGGGGTGTTCATGGTTTTTTAGGTTTTTGGATTTTTGGGATCTTTTAGTAATTTTTATAGTTTTTATGGATTTTGAGGTGTTTTAGGTTTCATTTTGGGTTTTAGGGAATTTTTTTATTTGTTATGTGTTTTTATGAGTTTTTATAGTTTTTATAAAATTATATGGGTCTAAAGGGTTTTTAGGTTTTTTAATGGTTTTGAGGTTTTAATGGTGTTTTAGGGGGTTGTTTATGATTTTTTGGTGATTTTTTTGTTTATATGGTTTTTAGGGGTTTTTACAGTTTTAAGATCATTTAGTTTTCTAGCGGTTTTAAGTGTCTTTATGTTTTTTAGGATTTCAGGGTCTTTAGGTTTTTTTAATTTTTTTTTTATTTTTAGGGATTTTTAGGAGTTTTAATGTTTTTATAGTTTTTAGTGATTTTTAGGGGTTTTAGAGTTTTTAGGTATTTTTTGTATTTTTGGGATTTAGGGTTTTGGTTTTGAATTTTTATTGATTTTAATGTCTTTAAAATTTTTCTAACATTTAGAGAGGTTTAAATTTTTTTTAGGGGTTTTATGGGATTTTAGGTTTTTTATGGTTGTTAGGGGTTTTATGGGTTTTATGGGTTTTTAGTGTTTTAGGGTTTTTTCATTTTTTAGGAATTTTAGGCTTTTAAGGGTTTTTATCTTTTTAAGGTTTTCTTAGGGGTTTTCAAGATTTTTAGCATTTATTATGTTTCTATGGATTGTTAAGGATATCTTTGGGTTTTTATGTTTTTTGGGATATTATGGATTTTGAGTTTCATTAGGGTTTTTGATAATTTTGGGTTTTAGGGATTTCTTTAGTTTTTTAGGGATTTTAATATTTTTTAGTGTTTTTAATATTTTTTGGCATTTAAATTTTTTTTAGAGTTTTTATGGTGTTTTAGGGTTTATATGGGTTTTAGGGTTTTTAAGGTTTTATGGGTTTTATGTTTTTATGGGTTTCATGTTTCTTAAAGGATTTTAGGGTTTTTAGCCTTTTTCAGTTTTTTAGGGGATTTGCATATTTTTAGGGTTTTAATGTTTTCTTAGGGGTTTTCAAGGTTTTTGGGTTTTTAAATTTCTAGGGATTTGTAGGTATTTTTTAGGATTGATAGTGTTTTAGGGTTTTTAGTGATTTAAAATGTTTTTCATGTTTTTAGGGTTTTATGGTTTTTAGTTTCTTTAGGGTTTTAGGGGTATAAGTTTTATTAGAGTTTTAATGTTTTCCTCGGGGTATTTTAGGATTTTTAGTGTTTTTATATTTTTTTGGATTTTATGTTTATTTATGTTTTTTATGGTTTTTAGGGATATTGAGGATTTCTACTGCTTTTAGGAGATTTAGGGTTATATATTTTTGTGGTTTTTAGGATTTTACTTTTCCTTTTTAGGGGTTTATTGGTTTTTTTAAAGTTTGTAAACATTTCAACGGGTTTAATTGGGTTTTATAGTTTTAGTGTTTTTTATGGTCTTTATAGGATTTTAGGTTTTTGAAGTTTTAGGGGTGTTTTTGGTTTTTTGGATTTTTAGAGATTTTTAGTGTTTTTATGGTTTTTTAATATTTTTTGGGGGGTTTAAGTGTTTTTTAGGTTTTTAATATTTTCTTACGGATTTTTTGTGTTTTAGGGGATTTTAAATTTTAGGGTTTTTATATTTTATAATATTTTTATGGATCTTAGGGTTTTTAAGGTTTTTAGGATATTTTTGGTTTTATGGGTTTTTTTTCAGTTTGTAGGGTTTTTATATATTTTCAGGGTTTTATGGTTTTTTAGAGTTTTCTTAACATTTCTAGGGTTTTAAAGCATTTTTTTGTGCTTTTAATGTTTTTTTGGGTTTTTGGGTTTTATGGGGTTTTATGGATTTTTAAGGGTTTGGGGGGTTTTACGGTTTTTTGGGGTTTCAGATTTTTTGGGAATTTTTAGGGTTTTTAGGGATTTTTTGGTTTTTATGTTTTTAGGGGATTCAAGTGTTTTTTGGTTATTAAGGGGTTTTATGGGGTTTTACTGTTTTTAGGGACTTTAAATTTATATGGGTTTTAGGGATTTTTTAGTATTTTTATGGGTTTTAGGGTTTTTATGGATTTTGATGGTTTTTAGGGTTTTTTCAGGTTTTTAGAAATATTTTAGTGTTTTTTGGATTTTATATTTTTAAGGATTTTGTAGGATTTTATAGGTTTTTATTATTTTTAGGGTTTTTAGAGACTTTAAGGGTTTATATGGATTTCTGGGGGTTTTAGGTTTTTTTTTATTTTTTCACAATTATATCAATTTTTAGATTTTTTTTATCATTTTTAAGGGTTTAAATGGTTTTTAGATTTTTAGTGGTTTTAAAGTTTTTGGTGGGTTTTGTAATTTTTAATGTTTTCAGTATTTTATGGTTTTATGGAATTTTTATAATTTTTAGGGTTTTAATCATTTTTAGGTTTTTAGGGGTTTTACGTGTTTTTATATTTTAAATGTATTGTTAGGGATTTTCAGGGTTTTTAGGGGTTTTACGTTTTATTGATTTTTAGGACCTTTTAGGGTTTTTATGTATTTATGGGTTTTGGGATTTAGAGGTGTTTTAGGGATTTCTAGGGTTTTAGTGTTTTAGAGGGTTTTTATTGAGTTATGTAGTGTTTTTAATGTTATTTATATTTTTTAACATTCTGAGGGGTTTAAAGTGTTTTAGTGTTTTAGTATATTTTTAGGGTTTTTATGGCGTTTTAAGGCCTATATGGGTGTTATGGTTTTTAGTGTGTTTAATTTTTTTAGGGTTTTTATATTTTTTTTAGGTTTTAGGGATTTTAATTCTTTTGGGGGATTTATGGTTTTCTCAGGGTTTTTAAGGTTATTTGGGGTTTTTACATTTTAATGATTTTTAGTGTTTTTTGTTCTTAAAGTTTTTAGGGATTTAGATGGTTTAGGGGTTTTTTTGTTTTTTTTGGGGTTTAGGGATATTTATGATATTTTATGATTTTAAGTGTTTTTAGAGTTTTTAATATTTTCTGGGGTTTAAAGGGTTTTTAGATTTCTTAGTTGGTTTTAGGGTTTTTATTTTTATTTCGGTTTTTAATGGTTTTATAGATATTTTTTTGTTTTTTGGGTTTTTACAGGTTTTTAGATATTTTAGTATTTGCCAGTATTTTAGGGGTTTTAAGTGTTTTTAATGATTTTTTAGGTATTTTTAGGGTTTTTTTTGTTTTTTTACTTTCTAGGTATTTTTAGGGCAAGGAAAGCTCGAGGCCAGGCTATTCCTGACCTCCCCCAAGGACCACAAAAAAAAGAAACGAAAAGAAAGAAAAAGACAAACCACACAAACAACACACAACAAATCAGAAGTCTCCATCCCCATATGGGTCTCCATCAGCACCATAACCAGTGGAAGCATCAGACTCCACCGACTCCCATTTAGATTATTCATATTGCTTTAGGAAGATGGTGTAGTAATCTTTGAGACATTTCTATTTTGCACCAAGATGCCCCTTGACGGAACGACGTCCCCTGGCAGGGGTATTGGATTTACAAGAAGCTCTCGTGGACACAGTGCTCGGAAAAGTAAAATAATCCTTCCTCGGTTTCCTCTTCTAGGGATCTATGGAAACCCCAGAATAATTGTTTTCCTTCCCATGAGGAGTGGATTCCTCGAGAAAAGACCTCTCCTTGATAATAAAATCCATATTATGATACATCTTTCTACCTTCCTCCTGGAAAAAAATTTGATCAGGGATAAACAAGTCCTCGTGATTTAGGGAGCAAGCAGCAAGAGCCCCACACCGCAGAAAATAGGAGGCCACCAAGGCAGAATCATCAAGATCAAGTCAAGGTGGGGATACCACACCAGTAAGGGCCAACTATAACTGCCCATCCTCCCTAGGCACCAAGAAACCCTCCAAAGCTGGCTCCATCACCTCCCTATGATCAGCAACACCCCCCCCCCCAGCTCAAGAATGAACCAAGCCAAGTCCCCCTACAAAGACTCACTAACAGAAGCACCTTCAAGCGCCAACAAAACCAAGGATACCTGCCTAGGCTGCAGGGATCCCTCCAACCCAATAGGAAGATTCTCCAATAGCTCCCCAAGCCGAGGGGCCTCCCCCTGCTTAGCCTCCATCCCAGAACCAGGCTGAGAGAAGACGCATCAACCTGTTCATCCCCCTCCTCTTTTTCGGGCATTATCCCTCCCACAAACTCCCCCGCCTGCTCAGCCACCACCTCCCTCTTGTCCAGTACCCCCTTCTCATCCACCTTCCCCTACCCAACTTCAACACTATCTTCCCTAGGCTCTACATTACTGCCAACCAACATAGTCTGAACTTCCTCACAATCATTTCCAACACAACTCAAATCCGGCACAGCAACAACAACCACCTGATAATCATTCTAGGTGCTCCCTCCACCATGACCACCAGCAGTGACAAACACCCTACTCTGTGCCTACTTAGAAGGCAAATCACATCCCGAATTGCCAACTGAGGGCCCTTTCATCTCCTCGTCACACCTCAGCCCATCAAAATGGTTAAAAGTTGGAACCAAATCCTGCCTCTGCTTCAGACTACTATCATAGGAAATAGGCATCCCAACAGTAGAAATATCTATGATGAGAGGACTTACAACATTCAGAAGCTTCAAATAACTCCTAAATCACTTGAAAACATCACTCCCCATGGGATCTGGTTGACACTGAGTAGCCACTTGCCCTAAATTGGTAGCACCTACTGCAAGCCCATGGCCCCCCAGCACAACGGGACTCTCCCCAGTCCCTTCCTGCTCACTACCACCAAGAGCCTCCAGGTCCAGAACACCTGAAGGTGGTTCTATCACCAGCCTATGTGCAACCGCCTCCCCCATTGACTCCATCAGAATAGACCCATTTCATAACACATCATCACCCAAAGCCTGTACCTTCTCCAGACTTCTAGCCTGCCCCTACTCCTGCAAGTCCTCACTGCACAACCGTAGGGAAGTAAAATCATCCTTTTTCTGGACTACCACCTCTTGAGTTGTCACACCCAATGCCTCCACAAGGTCATCGGTAGTTGATTGTTGCGACAATGTCCTCAGAAAGGGATTCCCTGTCTGAGCATTACTTTTCTCCTCCACCATCACAACCCGATCATCAGACCCATCCATCCCATAATCCTTTTCCAATGATCCATTGCTACTAATTCCCCATCTGCAAGAAGAAATATAATATCCCAAATGCCTACATCTAGAACAGAACACCACAACCAACTCAAACACTACCGTTTTCTGTAGAGTAATTACTTTCCAACAGTAATCCATACAAAGTCTGTTAGGGGATTTGAAACATCTAGTTCAACACAGATTCTTGGGGAAACTAGGTGGCAAATCACTTTAGTCCGGCTGTCTGAACCCAGGTACCAACAAACAATATTCCCAAGGTTTTTAGTATTTTTAGGGTTTATGGTTTTTAGGGTTTTAGCGTTTTTGAGTTTTTTTATTTTTTATGATTTTAGGGTGTTAAAGGGTTGTGTGGGTTTTTAGTGGGGTTTTACGATTTTTGTGGGTTTTACGGTTTTTTTGGTTTTTATGGGGTTTTATGGATTTTAGAGGTTTTATGTTTTTTAGTGTTTCAGTGGTTTTAAAATTTTAGGATTTTTTTTAGTTTCATAATTATTTTTAGGGATTTCTCAGGGGTTTTACGATTTTTAACATTTTTATGGTGTTTTAGGTATGTTTTTGTACTTTTGGGTTTTTATGGTTTTTAGGATTTCTGAGGGGTTTTAGGGTATTTTTAACATTTTTACCTATTTGAATGGTTTTATAGACTTTAGTTAGTTTTAGGGGTTTTATTATTTTTGAGGTTTTAAGGAGTTTTGTGTTTTTTTGGGTTTTTAGGCGGATTTTGGGTTTTTTATTCCTTTTTTAGGTTTTTAGTTCATTAATAATTATTAGATTTCTATGTTTTTCTTATGAAGATTCATGTATTATAGGTTTTTTAAATTTTTTCATATTTTTAGGGTTATTTTTTGTGTTTTTAGGGATTCTAGTGATTTTTGAGGGTTTTTAGATTTTTTTGGGTTTTGGGGGGGTTTTTAGAGTTTTTTAATGTTTTAGTGGTTTAAATGGGTTTTATAATTTTTAGTTGGTCTTTAGGATATTTTAGGGGTTTTAGAAATTTTTTGTATTTTTTGGTTTTTAGGAGTTTTAAGGATTTTTTTAGGCTTTTATTGTTTTTTAGATTTTTATGGGTTTAAATGTTTTTAGGTTTTTAGGTTTTCTTAGGGTTTTTAGTGTATTTAGGGTTTTTTATGTTTATAGATATTTTTAGGATTTTTATTGGTTTTTAGGGTTTTAGAGATATTGTGGTTTTTTGGGGGTTTTGTGGTTTTTTGGGATTTTAGGGTTTTTTTTGAGTTTTTTATCGTTTCAAAGGGTTTTTAGGGTTTTTTATGTTTTTTAGTTGTTTAAAGGGGTTTTTGGGTTTTTTGTGGGTTTTAGGGTTTTTATCTGTATTTTGGGTTTTTATATGTTTTTATGGTTTTTTATGGGTGTTAGGGGTTTTATGGGTTTTAGTGGTTTTTAGGGTTTGGGCACTTTTTAGGGTTTTTAGGGTTTCTAGAATGTCTTATATTTTTCAAGGTTTTATGTGATTTTAGGTTTTTAAAGTTTTCTTAGGGGTATTCTAGGGTTTTAGGGGTTTTTTCATTTTTCGGGATTTTTTGTATTTTTTAGGATTTTATGGGGTTTTATAATTTTTACGGATTTTGAGGTGATTTAGGGTTTTTCTGGTTTTTTAGGATTTATGGGTTTTTTGGCGTTTTTTTTATTTTACTGTTTTTAAATTTTTTTAGTTTTTTGATGTTTTTTGGGGTTTAAAGAGTTTTTTGATTTTTAGTGGTTTTTTTGGGTTTTTATGGGTTTTTGGGTTTGTTTTTATTTTTAGGGTTTTTATAAGTATAACTGTTTTTAAGATTTTTTTAGAGTTTTTATGGGTTTATCATTTTTAAATTGTTTAGTGGTTTTAGATTTTTTAACGTTTTTAAGGTTATTTTGGATTTTTCATGTTTTTTAGTGTTTTTACAATTTTATAGATTTTTAAGCCTTTTTAGGATTTTTGGGTTTTTATTGTTTTAGTGATTTTTAGGGTTTTTAGAATTTTTAGGGGTTTATGGGTTTTTATGTTTTTTAACGTTTCTAGGGGTTTGAAGAGTTTTTAGAGTTTTTCTGTTATTTTTCAAGGTTTTTATGGTTTTATGGGTTTTATGGTTTTTATGGGTTTTATGGGATTTATGGTCATGAGGGTTTCTAGAATTTTATGGTTTTTAAGGTTTTTAACTATTTTAAGGTTTTTAAAGTTTTTAGATGGGTTTTCATTATTTTTAGATTTTTTACATTTTTACGAATTTTAACGATGTTTAGGTTTTATGGATTTTTAGGGTTTTAGGGATTTTTTGGGTTTTTAATATTTTTAAGAGTATCTTAACGTTTTTAGGGGTTTAAACAATTTTTATTGCTTTTATTGATTTTTAGTGTTTTTTTTTTCATTTTAGTGTTTACTATGGGATTTAGGGTTTTATTGCATTTTTTAGTTTTTAGGGATTTTAATTTTTTTTGGTTGATTAATTTTTTCTTCGGGGTTTTCAGGGTTTTTACAGGTTTTTTTGTTTTTAAGGATTTTTATGGCCCATTTATATTTTTTATACATTTTAGGGTTTTTAGTGATTGTGGTGGTTAGTGTTTTTTGAGGTTTTTAGTGTTTTAAAGTGGTTTTAGAGTTTTGTATAGTTTTTATGGGTTTAATGATTTTTTAGAGTTTTTAGTGGGTTTCATGGGGTTTACGGGTTTTAAGGATTTTAGAGGTTTTTATACATTTTGAGTGGGTTTAGGGCTTTTATGGTTTTTAGATTTTTTTTGTTTTTTGTTTAGTTTTTTGGAGTTTTATGTGTTTTTACGATTTTATGGTTTCTTAGGGGTTTTCTAGTTTTTTAGTGTTTTTTAAATTTTATGGATATTTTTAGTATTTTTTTGGTTTAAAGGTTTTATGGATTTTCAGGGGTTTTAGGGTTTTTTTAAGTTTTTTGGGGTTCTAGGTTTTTTGAGTTCTTTAGGGTTTTAAAGGCCGTTTATAGTTTTTTTATTAATTTTAGGGGATTAAAGGGTTTTTTGATATTTTAATGTTTTTAGGTGTTTTTTGGTTTTTTAGGGTCTTTATGGTTTTTAGGGGTTTAGTGAGTTCTAATGATTATAGCGATTTTAGGGGGTTTTGGGTTTTATTTGTTTTTAGTATTTTTGGATTTTAATGTATTATTAGTGGTTTTCAGTGTGTTTTAAATTTTTTATCTTTTATGGATTTTCATGAATTTTTTAATCCTTTATGGGTTTTAGTGTTTTTAGGGATTTTTATGTGTTTAGGGTTTTTAGGATTTTATGGTTTTTTAGGGTTTTAGGCTTTTTATGATTTTAGGGGTTTTAAGGTTTTATTGAGTTTTTATTATTTTTTGGGTTTTAAATGGGTTTTAAAGTTCTTAGTGGGTTTTAGGGTTTTTTGATATTCTAGGATTTTTATGGTTTTTAGGGTTTTTTTGGTTTTTTATGGTTTTTATGATTTTAAACATTTTTTATTGTTCTATAGGGGTTTTATGTGTTTTTAGGTTTTTTAGTTTTTCTTATGTTTTTTAGGTTTTTTAGAATTGTTTTACCTTTTTAGGGATTTTTGAGATATTTTATGATTTTTATGGGTTTTAGGGGTTATATGGATTTTGAAGGTTTTTTTGGGGGTCTAGGTAATTTTTGATATTTTTAGGGGTTTAAAGTTTTTTAGTGTTTTTAAATATTTCTTGGGGTTTAAAGGGCTTTTAGAGTTTTTAGTTGTTGATTAGGGTTTTTGGGTTTTAGTATTTTGAAGGTTTTTAGGGGGTTTTATGTTTTTTAAGGATTAAGTGTTTTTATGTTTTTAGGGGTTTTAAGGATGTTTATATATATAAGGTTTTCATAAAAGTTTTTATGGGTTTAAGGTTTTTTTTACATTTTTAGTGTTTTTAGTGATTTTTTATATTTTTATAGTTATTTGGGTTTTTTGGAGAGATTTTTATGGTTTTTCTGGGTGTCTTGGTTTTTTTGGATTTTTATGCTTTTTGGGTTTGTAGGGATTTTTTGAGATTTTTAGGGTTTTACAAATTTATAGAGATTCTTAATGTTTTTATGTGTTCAATGGATTTTTATTATTTTTAGAGTTTTTAGGTTTTTATGGGTTTTTATGGTTTATAATGGTTTTTGGGATTTTAGGGTATTTAGGATTTCTAGGGCTATTAGTGTTTTTTATGTTTTTTCATTTTTAGGTTTTTATGGGTTTTAAGTGTTTTTTGGTTTTTTGGTTTTCTTATAATGTTTCAGGGTTTCAAAGTTTTATACATTTTTATGGTTGTTTAGGGAATTTTTATTTTTTTATTGTTTATATGCCTTTTAGGGATTTTGATGGTTTTTAATGTTGTTTTGGGTTTTTACGGTTTTTTTGGTATTTTCAGTTATTTTGAATTTTTTGGGGTTTTATTGTTTTTAGGGGTATTAGGGTCTTTTATGTTTTTAGGGGTTTCCATTGTTCTTAGGTTTTACAAATTTTATATTGGTTTTCACGCTTTTTTAGGTTATTTTATTTTTTTTGGAGATTTTAGAGTTTTTTTATTTTTATGGTTTCTATGAATTTGTGGGATTTTGAAGGTTTTGAGGGGTTTTAGGGTTTTATGGGTTTTGGGGATTTGGGGTTTTGTTTGAGTTTTTTAGGATTTTAATTGTTTTTAGATATTCTTAATGTTTTTAAAGGCTTAAAGGGGTTTTATTGTTTTTCATGGTTTGTATGGGTTTTAGGGTTTTTATGGGTTTTAAGGGTTTAATGGTTTTTATGGTTTTAAGGGTTTTTAATGTTTTTATGGGTTTTTTGTATTTTTATGTTTTTAGGGGTTTTAAGTGTTTTAGGTTTTAACGTTTTCTTAAGGGATTTCAGGGTGTTTATGGTATTATATGTTTTAAGGGATTTTAGGTTTATTTTATTATTTTTATGGATTTTAAGGGTTTTATAGATTTTTGAGGGATTTTTTAGGGTTTTTTGGTTTTTTGGGGTTTTATGGTTCTTTGGGGGTATAAGGGTTTTTTTGAGTTTCTTTTGGGTTTATGGTTTTTTATAATTTTTAATAATTCTAGGCGTTCAAATGGTTTTATGGTTTTTAGTGGGTTCTTATAGTTTTTATGGGTTTTATGGTTTTTTAAGGTTATATTGGGGTTTTTACAATTTTTAGGATTTTAGGGTTTTTAGTTTATTGTAGGTTTTATAAGAGGTGTATGTTTTATTTACGTTTTTATGTTTTTCTTAGGGTTTTTCTGGGTTTTTAAATTTTTTATATTTTTAGGGATTTTTAGTTATTTTTAGTATTTTTTTGGTTTTTAGGGGTTTTAGGGATTATGATGGTTTTTAGGTTTTTAGGGTTTTTAGTGTTTCATGGTATTTTGGGGTTCTAGGGTTTCTTGTGAGTTTATAGGGGTTCTGAGGTTTTTGGTATTTTTTATCCTTTTTAGGGGTTTAAAGGGTTATTTTGCGTTTTTAGTTGTTTTTTGGGTGTTATGGGGTTTTATAGTTTTTTAGGGTGTTTAGGGTTTTTAATGTTTTTAGGGGTTTTAGTGTTTTTAGATTTTTTGGAATTTTATGTGTTTTGAGGTTTTTAATGATTTCCTTGGTATTTTCATAGATTTTTGGGTGTTTTACATTTTTAGGGATTTTTTGGACTATTTTTGATTTTTTGGTTTTTTTAGGGTTTTAAGGATTTATGATTTTTTACTGTTTTAGGCATTTTTTGAGTCTTTTCATGTTTTTAAGTTTTTTTAGAGTTTCTTAATGTTTTAAGGGTTTAAAGGGTTTTTATAATTTTTATTGATTTTTTTTTGGATTTTATGGGGTTTTAAAGGTTTTTAATGACATTAGGAGTTTTTTTAGGTTTTATGTTTTGTATAGGTTTTTTCATTTTTTTTCATTTTTGATATTTTTAGCGAGTTTCACGGTTTTTTGGGTTTTTATGTTTTTTTTGGATTTTTTGGGAATTCTTAGGATTTTTATGCGTATTTAGAGTTTTTAGGGATTTTGATGGTTTCTATTATTTTTATGTGTTTTTTGGGTTTTTAGGGGTTTTTTATTTTTTTGGGGGTTTTATGGATTTTAGAGTTTTTTACCATTTTAGGGCCTGAAAGGGTATTCAGTGTTTTTATAGGTTTTATGGTTTTATGGGTTTTTTACAGTTTTTAAGGTTTTTAGGGGTTTTATGGTTTTTAGGATCTTTATGGGTTTTAGCATTTTTAGGTTTTTAGAGGTTTTAGGTGTTTTTAGGTTTTTAATGTTTTCCTATGGATTTTAATATTTTTTTTATAGTTATATAAATTTTTAGGGATTTTTATGGGATTTTATTTTTTTATGTATTTTAATGGTTTTTAGGGTTTTTAAAGGTTTTGGGGGGGTTTTTATGTTTTTTGTATTGTTTTAGGGTTTTAAAGGGTTTTTAGATTTCGTTATGTTTTTAGGGGATTAAAGGGATTTTAGAGTTTTCAAGCTTTTAGGGGTTTTATGGGTGTTTAGGTTTTTTATGTTTTTTAGGTATTTCTATTGTTTTTAGGGTTTTTAGGTATTTTAGGGTTTTTGACATTTTTTAGGTGTTTGTGCATTTTATGTGTTTTTAGATTTTTATGGTTTTCTTAGGGGTTTTCAAGGTTTTCTATTTTTCTACATTTTTAGCGATTTGTAGGTCTTTTTTAGGACTTTTATGGTTTTTTGTTTTTAGGTATTTTTAGTGTTTTATAGTTTTTTAGGGATTTCAATGTTTTGTAAGGTTGGTATGAATTTTTTTGTTTATTTGGGGTTTTTATGTGTTTTATGGGTTTTATGTTTTCTTTAGGGTTTTAATAGTTTTTAATGGTTTTTCCATTTTTATGTATTTTTATTGATTTTTTAAAATTTTATGGTTTTCAAGGATTTTTATGGAATTTGATTATTTTTATAAATTTGTTGGGTTTCTTGGTTTATATGTTTTTTAGGGTTTGAACTATTTTTGTGTTTTTTAGTGTTTTTAGGTTTTTTTAGAATTTTTAATTATTTTAGTGGATTAAAAGGATTTTAGAGTATTTAGGTGGGTTTTAGTGTTTTTTTTATGATTTTTTTTTGTTATTTAGGGTTTTTATGGGTTTTATTTTTTTTATGGTGTTTAGGGTATTTTTTTTGTTTTTAGAAAATTTTAGTATTTTTAATCATTTTATGAATTTTTTTGGTTTTTAATGTTTTCTTTATGTTTTTCACGGATTTTTGGGTGTTTTAAGTTTTTAAGTATTTTTAGGGTTTTATTATAATATTATGTTTTTAAAGGTTTTTAGGAATTTTGAGTGTTTATTTTAATTTTGTTTTTTATGTGTTTTGGGTTTTTTTGAGTTTCTTAGGGGATTAATGGTTTTTAGAGATTTTTATCATTTCTAGGGGTCTAAAGGGTTTCTAGAGTTTTTTGAGATTTTTATGGTTTTTATATTTTTCTAATGTTTTAGTGGTTTTATGGTTTGTATAGTTTTTAGGGGTTTTAGGGTTCTTTATGTTTTTTGGTTTTCTAGGGGTTTTATGGGTTTTTAGGATTTTAATATTTTCTTCGGATTTATTAGGGTTTGAATGGGTTTTTATTTTTTTTGGTATTTTTTGTGTATTTTATGTTTTTAAGGTTTTTATGGATTTTTCGGGTATTTATGGTTTTATGGTTTTTATGGATTTTAGATATTTTAGAGGTTTTTTGAGTTCTTAGGGTTTCTATGTTTTGTTAAAAAATTTAACATTTTTAGTGGTTCAAATATTTTTTATAGGTTTTAGTGGTTGTTAGGTTTTTTATGGGGTTTAAGGGTTTTTTATGGTTTTTGGGAATTTTTATTTGTTTTATGTTTTAGGGGTTAATGGGGTTTTAAGAGTTTTTTATGTTTTTAGGGGTTTAAGTGTTCTTAAGTATTAAATGGGTTTTTAGGGTTTTTTTGTTTTTTGAAATAATTTTAGGGTTTATTCTGGATTTTTATTATGTTTTAGTGTTTTAGGGATTTTTGATTATTTTTGGGTTTATGTCTTTTTTTGGGGGTTTAGGGTGTTTTATTTTTAGGGATTTTATGGTTTTTAATTTTTTTTAATTTTTAGGGTTTTAAATGGTTTTTATAGTTTTTAGTGTGATTTTAGGGTTTTTATAGGGTTTTAGGAGTTTTAATGTTTTTGGCATTTTATTGTTTTTTGGGTTATTTAAGGGTTTTAGGGGCTTTAGTGTTTTTTTGGTTTTTAGGAGTTTTATGTTTTATTTGGGTTTTTATTATTTTCTTAGGGGTTTCTAGGGGTTTTAAGGGTTTTTACTCTTTTAGGTATTTTAGGTATTTTATTATTTTTATGATTTTATATGGTTTTTTTGGATTTTTTCCGGTTTTATGGTTTTTAGAGTTTTTGGGGTTTTATGGTTTATTTGGGGTGTTTGGGGATTTTTATGTTTTTAGGGTTTTTATGAAATTTTATATTTTTATCATTTTTAGGTATTTAAAGTGATTGAATATTTAGTGGGTTTTTTAGGGTTTTGATGATATTTTAGAATTTTATCGTTTTTAGGTGTTTGAACTGTTTAAGAGTTTCTGTGGGTTTTTTTAGGGTTTTATGGGTTTTTAAGGTTTTATAGTTTTTAGGAGTTTTTTTCTGGGTTTTAGGGTTTTATGGTTTTTAGGGTTTTCATCCTTTTTTAGATTTTCTAGGGTTTTAAGTGCTTTGGTGTTTTTAATATTTTATTATGTATTTTCATGTTTTAACGGGTTTTTACAATTTTTGGGATTTTTAGGGATTTTTTAGGATTTTTTAGGATTTTTACGGGTTTTTATCATTTTTTTGGCTATTTAGTGGTTTGAAGTGTTTTTTGGATATTTAAGTTTTTTATAGGTAGTTTCCCAGGTTTTAGGTTTTTTATATAATTTTAGGGGTTTTTAGGTTTTTATATTTTTTAGGGATTTTAGGGATTATAAGGGTTTTTTGGGGTTTTTATGTTTTTATGGTTTTTGGGGTTTTAGAGATCATTTTTTAGTTTCATAGGATTTTAATGTTTTTTAGAGTTTTTAACATTTTTAGGCGCTTAAATGGTTTGAAACTTTTTAGTGATTTATAGGATTTTTAGGGGTTTTAAGGGATTTTTATGGTTGTATGGATTTTATTGGTTTTTAGGGTTGGTAGGTTTTTAGTGGTGTTGTTTTTTTATGTTTTTTGGATTTTGTAGGGTTTTTAATAATTTTTGCGGGGTTTTTACATTTGTAGGGATTTTTGGTACTTTTCTTTGATTTCTTTTGGAATTTAGGGTTTTTAGGGATTTTTTGGGTTTTTAGGGTTTTTTGGGGTTTTAGGGTTTTTAATGTTTTTTTGTGTTTTTTGGGTTTGTTTTGTTTTAAGGAGTTGTAAGGTTTTTTATATTTTTTAACATTTTTAAGGATTTAAAGGGTTTTTAGTGTTTTTAGTCAGTTTTAGGATTTTTTTGGTATTAGAATTTTTAAAGGTTTTATGGGTTTTATAGGGTTTTTAGGGTCATTTAAGGTTTTTTAGGGTTCTAGAGTTTTTAGGGTTTTTAAAAGTTTTATGAGTTTTTATGTTTTTATAGTTATCTTATGGGTTTTAAAGACATTCAAGGTTTTTATTTTTATATGGATTCTTAGGTATTTCTAAAATATTTATATGGTTTTAACAGTTTTTAGTTATTTTAAGGTGTTTTAGGGATTTTTTTGGTTTTTAGGGGCTTTTGTATTTTAGGGGTTTTATGGGAATTTCAGGTGTTTTGAGTTTTCTTGAGTTTTTAATATTTCTAGGATTTTTCATAAATTTAAAAATTTTAGGGGTTTAAAGTGGTTTTTGAGTTTTTAGTGACTTAAATGTTTTTATGGGTTTTTATGAGTTTTTAAGTATTTAAGGATTTTACAGTTTCTATGTGTTTTAGGTTTTTAATGTTTTTAGGGTTTTTATGGTTTTTATGGATTTTAGAATTTTTATGTTTTTAGGGGTTTAATTTGTTTAGGATTTTAAGGTTTCCTTAGTGGTGTTTAGGGTTTTTAATGTTTTTTGTGATTTTAGGGAATTTTTCATATTTTTTTTGGTTTTTATGTTGTTTAGGCATTATTAGGGGTTTTTTGGGGTTTTATGGTTTTTTTATTTTTGAAGGGTTTTATTAGTTTTTAGGGTTTAAAGGGTTTTTTATAGTTTTTCAACATTTTTAGAGGTTTAAATGGAATTTGGATTTTATTTTGGTTTTTTGGGTTATATGGTTTTAGGGGTTTTAAGGATTTTAGGTTGTTCCTGGGTTTTAGGCATTTTATGGTTTTTTAGGTTTTTAACATTTTATGTTTTATGTTTTTATGTTTTTTTAGTTTTCAAATATTTTCTTAGGGTTTTTATAGTTTTTTATTTTGTAGTGATTTTTAGTGAATTTATGGGTTTTTAGGGTTTTATGGATTTTGAGGGTTTTATAGTTTTTTTGGGGTTAATTTTTTTTAGATTTTATGATATTTATGGTTTTTATAGTTCATAACATTTTTAGGTGTTTAAAGGGTATTAATATTTTTTTTGTGATTTTAGGGGTTTTATGGTTTTTTATTGTTTTAGGGGTTTATGGTTATTAAAATTTTAGGGGTGTTTTGGTTTTTAGGGTAAAGAAGATGTGAGGGTCGGGCTATTCCCGACCCCCCCCCCCCAAATTTTATTATGAAAAAACACAACATACAAGGTAGGGGAGGGGTCAAACGACCCGCACCCAAAAACCCTTTACAAACCCAATATGCAAAAGACCCCCAAAAAAAGAAAGATCAAAAAAGAAAAAACACACAAAGCCAAGCAAGAAAGATCCAGCAGCAGTCCCAACCAAACATCAACAAACATCTAGCATCGGCAACACCATCACCATACGTAACAACTTCGTCACCTCCAAAGTATGAACGACATCACATCTCACCAAAACAGTAGACATCGTCCAGCCCATCAGATTCCGACAGCCAACACCTCTTTCAGCAGTTCCTAGTGAACAGTCCTCAAGAACAGTGGAATCCCCTAACCAGCATCTCACCACCCAACAACCATCACATCCACGCCAAACAACATCCAGCAACAACCATCTCACACCCAACAACACCCATTCAGAGGAAAAAATAGGAACACCATCGCCCATATCCAAGTCCGCAACACCGCCAAGAAACAAACAACAACCATTCACACCATGCACAACTTCAAGAACCTTCTCATGAGGACGCTCCACCGCCAGTGATAAAGAACTAGCAGCAACAAACTCATCAGCTTCCACACATCACAGTCCAGCAGAGTACATCAGCCAACATCAAAGAATCCGATGGCCAACAACTCTCGATGATCCGCACCCCACAGTAGGGAAACAACACACCACCAACACCCATACCCAGGACCAGTCCGCATCACCCAGCACCCAAAAGACAAAACCCAGCTCCAGGAAATCGCCCCAGAAGAATTGCACATCATCACGAGACCGCGCCAAAAATTCCCCAGTAAATCTAGAACCCGCAACCCGTAATGGCTCATTACCAGCGCTGCAGCCAATAAACCACATGTCTTAAGATTCAAGGACTTCCAAAAAGAACCGACATCAACAACAAGCATCAAGGGCAGAAACATACGCACCTGAATCTAGATCTTCTTCCCTAACTTGGACCAAGAAAAAATGAGCACCCATAGAGCCAAAACAAGCGCAGAAACACCAAGCCGGCACCAAACCTTCGGCATCCATGAATGACCATCGCATCTATAGAGAATCCACCAAGAATGATCTAAACTCTGATGTCGAATTCCAGAGAGGGTGACCGACCATTGAGGAGGTCTTCGCACAAGCAGTGGAGGAAGCCCCCTCTGACGAAGAAGATCGTGACCCCGTTGCATCCTCTGAAGGTCCTGCCCGAAGAAGCCAAGCACACCACCACACCCAAAATCCCTTAACAAACACACACACACACAGACCACAAAAAAAAGAAATTCAAACAAAAAAGACTCAAACCAGACACAACAACGGCATCATCACGTCACATCCAGCCAATATCAACATCCAGCAGCACCACATCCAATCATCACAGCTACACAGCAGCAACAACACATCCAAACCAACCAGCCCCAGCAACCCACCAAACCAAATCCAATATCGCAGCCAATCACAACCAACATCATCATACCAAATCACAAACACAACTACCAAACGCGGCCATCATCACCTCCCAGTAAACAACCAGCAGCAGTCCCAACCTAGCAACAATCAACATCCAGCAACAGTAAGACCATAAACCACAACTTCCTTACCTCCCGGCTAAGTAGCACCCCGTATCAAGCATCACCAATTCGAGTATCCAATGCCTTCACTCTATGAAAAATCACCTCTAGGAACACAGAACCTCCAGCACTAGAATCATGGTTTTTATATTTTTTGCGTTTTTTAGGTTTTTGGGTTTTTATGTGTTTTTTGGTTATTATTGTTTTTTTGGGTTTTTATGGTTTTAGGATTTTTTACATTTTTAGGGATTTTTAATGATATTTATGGTTTTTATGGTTTTTTGGGATTTCAATGGATTTTGGATTTTTAAGGTTTTATTGTTTTTTGGGATTTTAGAAGTTTTTTGAGTTTTTAAAGATATTAATCATTTTTAATGTTTTTAGGCTTTTAGTGGTTTTATATATTTTTAGATTTTTATGTTTTTCAAAGGGGTTTTCAAGGTATTCATGGTTTTTAATGTTTATAAGGATTTTAAGGGATTTTTTAGTTTTTTTGGTTTTAGGTTTTTTAGGGATTTTGAGGGTTCTTAACAGTTTTTAAGGATTTAATTGTTTTTATGGATTTTTATTGTTTTTTAAAATTTTTAGGGGTTTAAAGGGTTTTTAGATTATTCAGTGGTTTTTAGGGTTTTATGGGGTTTTGGGGTTTTTACGATTTTTATGGGGGTTTTAGGGTTTTTTACTTTTTAAGGTTTTGAGCAATTTTAGGATTTTTAGGGGTTTAAGTGTTTTTAGGTTTTTAAGGTTTTCTTTGTATTTTCTTAAGGTTTTTAGAGATTTTTACATATTTAGTGATATTTATGGATTTTATTTTGGATTTTTATGGGTATTTGTTGTTTTTAGTTATTTTCAGGGTTTTTAGGGGTTTTAGGGTTTTTAGGGAT
The DNA here is from genome assembly GCA_963277665.1 of Viscum album. Classification (NCBI taxonomy): domain Eukaryota; kingdom Viridiplantae; phylum Streptophyta; class Magnoliopsida; order Santalales; family Viscaceae; genus Viscum; species Viscum album. Next base: position 1,332,128,221 of record OY728150.1, read on the forward strand.
TTTATGGTCTTTGGGTTTTTTTCTTCATATTTTTGGGTTTTGAAGGTTTTTAGTGTTTTGCGACATTTTAGGGGTTTGAAGGATTTTTTTGTTTTTAGTGGGGTTTTATGGTATTTAATGGGTTTAAGGGTTTTTAACGTATTTAGGGGTTTATGGATTTTAGGGTTTTAGTGTTTTTATGGTTTTTAGGGTATTTAGTATATTTCAGTTTCATGTGGTTTTATGTGATTTTCAATTTTAAGACATTATTAGAGTATTCCATGGGTTTTAGGGATTGACATCATTTGGGATTTTGAGGGCTTCTTAGGATTTTTATGGGTTTTTAGGTTTCTAGGGATTTTATGTATTTTTTATGGTTTTTAGGGAATTTTTTATTTTTTTTGTGGTTTAAGGGTTTTTAGTGGTTTAAATGGTTTTTAGGGGTTTATGACTTTTATGGTTTTTTAGGGGTCTTAAATTTTTAGTATTTGTTTTTTGATTTTTAGGTTTTTAGGGATATTAAAATTTTTACTTTTTAAGGGTTTTATGTTTTTTAGGTTTTTAAAGCTATATTGGGTTTATAGTGGGTATTTACATTTTTTTTGGAGATGTGATATTTTTAGAATGTTTATGGATTTTTATTTTTTTTTAGTTTTAGGGTTTTAATTTTTTTTTAATTTTTTGGGTTTTATTAATTTTTAGGGTTTAAATGGTTTTTTAGAGTTTTTGACGTTTTAAGGGTTTTATGGGTTTTTATAGTTGTGGTTTTTAGGACTATATGGATTTTTTTTGTGTTTAGGTTCTTTGGGGTTCTAATGATTTTAAGGGGTATTTTTTGGGTTTTTGGAATTTTTTAGGTTTTTTATAGGTTTTAATAGTTTTTAAGGTTTTCTTAGGGGTTTTTAAGCTTATCTATGTTATTAAAAAATTTTAGTTATTTTTTTAGTTTTTTATGGGGTTTAGGTATTTTGAGGGGTTTTAGGAATTTTATGGTTTTTTTGGGGGGATTAGGGGTTTTAGAGTTTTTTAGGTGTCTTATGGTTTTTAGAGTTTTTATCATGTTTATTACTTAAAAATAGATTTTATAGGTTTTAGTTTTTAGGGTATTTATGTGTTTTTAAGGTTTTTATGGTTTATAGTGGTTTTATAGTTTTTAGGTTTTTAGGGTTTTTAAGGTATTTTGAGCATTTATGGTTTTAGGGTTTTTAGTCTTTTAGGGGGGTTTTAATATTTTTATGTTTTAAGTATTATTTGGGTTTTCATGTTTATTAGGGGTTTTTATGTTTTTTTGAATTTTTAGGACCTTTTTGGGATTTTATGGGGTTTTAAGGGTTTTATGGATTTTGATGGGTTTTTAGGGTTTTTACAGTTTTTTTTGGTTTTTTGTGTTTTTTGAGATTTTTAGGGGTTTAAGGTTTGTAATTTTTTTAGCATTTTAGCGGCTTAAACGTTTTTTGTATTTTTAGTTGGTTTTTTGGTTATTATGGGTTATTATGATCATTATGTTTTTTATGATTTTCTATGTTTTTTAGGGTTTTTAGTGTTTTTTAGGATTTTAACAGTTTTCATTTTTTCTATGATTTTTAGGGTTTTAATGTGTTTTTTGGTTTTTGAGGTTTCCTTAGTGTTTTCTAGGTTTTTAGGGTTATTTTTATTTTTATAGTTTTTTAGGCTTTTCTAGTTTTTTATTGGATTTTAGGGTTTTTAGGGATTTTGATGGTATTTAGGGTCTTTATGGTTTCTGGGGGGTTTTAGGGTTTATTTGAGTTTTAAGGGGTTTTAATAGTTTTTAGACATTTTTAATATTTTTATGGGTTTAAATGGTTTTAGAGATTTTAGTGGGATTTTTGGTTTTTATGGGTTTAAGGGGGTTTTTTAGGTTTATAGTGTGTTTTAGAGGTTTTAATGTTTTGGGGGTTTTATGAATTTATGGGCTTCCTTGTTTTTTTAAATTTTCAGTGATTTTTACATTTTTTATATTTTTAGGGGTTTTAGGGGTGTTTGGAATTTTTATGGGTTTTTAGGGTTTTAGGTGTTTTGGTGTTTTTTTGGATTATAGTATTTTAGTGGTTTTTTGAGTTTTAAGGGTTTTAATGGTTTTTTATATTTTTTAATGTTCTTAGGGGTTTAAAGTGTTTTTATATTTTATAGTGGTTTTTAGGGGTTTTATGGTTTTTTAGGGTTTTTATGGTTTTAGGGGTTTTATGGTTTTTAGAGGATTTTAGGGTTATTTGTGGGTTTTTAGGCTCTTTATTTTTAGGTTTTTATGGGTTTTATGTGTTTTTAGGGATTTATGGTTTTATTAGGTATTTTTAGGGTTTTTATGGCTTTAGTGATTTCTATGGATTTATGATATTATTTTTAATTTTTAGGGTTTTTAGTGATTTTGAGGTGTTTTAGGGTTTTCCGGGGTTTTTAGGGTTTTCTATGATTTTTTCATTTTTTTATTTTTTTAGTTTTTTTAAGAGTTTGTATGATTTTATGGTTTTCATAGGTTTTTTCAAGGTTTTTTGATTTTTTACATTTTTAGGGATTTTTAGGGCCTTTTTTGGATTATAATGGGTTTTTTGGATTTTTGGGGATTTGGAGGGTTTTTCAGGATTATAGAGTTTTTAAGGTTAATTTGGGTTTAGGGGTTTTTTATGTTTTTAGTTTCTTAAAGGGTTTTTATATTTCTTAAAAACAATTATAGGGGTTTTAGTGTTTTTATTGTTCTAGGGGTTTTATGGGTTATTGGGTGGTTTTAAATTTTTTCTGGTTTTTTGGGTTTTTATATTTTTTTAGAATTTTTTGGGGTTTCAAGTGTTTATATGTGTTTAAGGATTTAATATATTTATAAGGGTTTTATGTTTTTTGGGGCTTTTTTATAATTTTTATTGTTTTTATGGTTTTTAGATATTTTGATGGTTTTTAGGCTTTTTAGGGTGTTTATAGGGTTTTTTGGGTTTTTAGGATTTTTTTAGTTTATTAAGGTATTTAATGTTTATAGAGTTTTTAACAATCATAGGTTTTAAAGGGTTTTTTGGATTTTTTAGTGGTTTATGTTTTTTAAAGGTTTTTAGGGGTGTTATAGTTTTTAAGGGTTTTATGGTTTTTACGATTTTTAGTGTTTTTAGTGTTTTTAGGGTCTTTAGTGTTTTTTAATATTTTAGGGGTTCTAAGAGTTTTTAGGTTTTTAATGTTTTGTTATAGAGTTTCTGGGATTTTATAGTTTTTTTTTAAATTTTAGGGAATTTAATGAATTCTTATGTTTTTATGGTTTTTAGGGGTTTTAGGGATTTTAGGGGTTTTGGGGTTTTTAGGGTATTAGGGTTTTTATGGTTTTTTGGGTTATATGGTGTTTTTAAATTTTAAAGGGTTTTAAAGATTTTTTAGAGTTTTTTAACATTTTAATGCGTTTAAAGGGTTCTTAAAGCTTATATTGGGTTTTAGGGTTTTTATGGATTTTAGATATTTTTAATGTTTTTAAGTGTTTTTATGGTTTTTATGGATTTTTTGGAGTTTTAGGGCCTTCTTAATGTTTTTAGGGTTTTTAATGTTTTTAGGTTATTATGATCTTTTTTTTTGGTTTTTAAGGTTTTCATGGGGGTTTCTGGTTTTTTACGGTTTTTTATGTTTTTATGGATTTTTGGGCTCTTTTAGTATTTTTATGGTTTTTGGATTTTGGAGATTTTTTAGGGTTTTTTAGGGTTTTTAGGTTTTTAGGTTTTTTTGGTTTTTAGTTTTTTTGTGTTCCTTAGAGTTTTATGATTTTTAGATATTTTAACGTTTTTAGTGGTTCAAAGGGGTTTTAGAGTTTTTTTTTGGTTTTAGGTTTTTTATGGGGTTTTATAGGGTTTTAATATTTTTAGGGGTTTAATTGATTTTTGGGTTTTTCGATTTTTTAGAGATGTTAGGGTTTTTGGCATTTTTAGTTTTTCTAGGGATTTTAAGTGGTTTATGTTTTTACAGTTTTCACAAGGGTTTTTTTAGCACCACAGATTACATGTAAATAACCCTTTATTTAAGTATTTTAAGTATATAAAGAATATGGGTTATGATTGGAAAGTTTTTAGGACCTTTTGGAATGATTTTGGGACATTTAAATAGGTGCAATGTTTGAGCGTGGGTTGGGTAAACCGTGAAACTACTAAAATAAACCGTACATGGTTAGATATATGCAATGGGGAAGGTGCACGGTTTTTCCAAACAATATAGCAACCTGTGAGAAAATATGTTACTCAAGACAGTGGGCTTTGGAAAATTTGGAGCACGGTTTGGAAACCATACAAGGTTCATCATTAAGGCAGGGGATTGCGCACAGTTAGCACACAGTTTGCCTAACTATGTGACTAAATCATGCACGGTTAAAAAACCATATCCTAAAAAAGTTAATATATGTCAAATTAAACCTTTAATGCCTCCCTTTTTAATACAAAATGGTCCTAAATTAGAATTTTTCTATCTTAATGGCTACAGAACCTATCCCCATTGAATTGGAAGCAATATGAAGTTGTTACTTGGTGTGTTGTTGGTCAATTCACGTGATTGGTTATCATTATTTGTGGTTTTGGTAGTTTTCCTTATATTTAATACTCCCTCCCTCTAGGTTTCTTAGATATATGCCTGTTGTGGGTAGATAAAAGGATTTGGATGCCAAATATGATTATATTTGGCGTTGTTTAGGATAGTGTAAAATATCTATGGATGTTTCATGGATGTTTAACCCATTTTTGTGTAATTCCTTCATGTCGTTCTTCATATTCATCATAAAACCCGAGGTAGGTTCCTTCACTCTCGACTCACACTTCTAGAACTCATAGTATTAGTATCAAATTTATTGAAATTGATTGTAAAATTTGTGTTAAAAAAATGGTAGAAAACTTTTTTAGTGATGGCTGTGGATTTGGGTGGAATTGTAGTGCAAGTGATTTGATAAATGATTTTAAAATATTTATTTTAAAGTAGTTTCTTGGTTTAGTTTATGGAAAGAATAAATAATTTTTTTGTTTTATTGTAATGATTTTTTCATGGTTATTGGGCATACTTAGTATGTGTGTTCATATTGAATTAAGAGGCTTGGTTGAAATACAACATTGTGATCAGTGACAAAGGTGTGATGGAACATGGAATGTAATTAACTTATGACAACTTGGTAGATCAACAAGAAACTACTCAAGAGTATGGAATAGTAATAATGAATCATTTATGTGTAGTTGTGTGGATGTGTGGATTGGAATGAATTATACCAAAGTAGAATTTAATGAAATGGTTTTGGGAACATTGTTTGGTTGTTTTCCTTGTATATTGGCATTGTTTTAGAATTTTTTTTACATTGTAACTTGTTCATATTTTGATATAAACTACTTTATAAATTGTTTTATATAAAATTTTTTATATAAATGGGGTAACATGTTCTATCCTAGTGAGTAGGGATGTCATTGGGGTAATTCTACTGAGTTTCATTACTCACCCCTACTTTGGAAATTTATTGATTTTCTAGATATTGTCTATTGAGACATGGAAAAAGGTAGAGTATCGCACATCATTAGCAGTAAATTGTGATACTTGGGCGGTTGTGGAGTTTGATCACAGAGCATGTTAGGATATTGTATTTTTCTTTGAAGCCTTTGATTTTTTTTCTTTGACAATTTACTTTTATATTGTAGTCTTTTCGTTGTGGTAATTTGTTTTAGTTTCATTTTTATAAATGAGATTTTGAGTTTTATTTCATTATTTTCTTTCATCATATAGTAGTTTTTTTGGTTATGCATTGTTTGGTTAGATTTTTATTCTTAAAGGTAATATTCTCCCCAATTGTATTTTAGCCCTTCTACATTTATTTATACCCTTTAGCATTTTAGGCTTGTCACTAAAGGGCAAGTAATGCTCCTCCGTCTTCTCAAGACAATGTGAATAATAGAGATGTTACAAGTGGTATCAATTTTTTTCGATCCAAAAATATGTTTGGGACAAGTGGTATCGTCTTGGCCCTTCATTTATGGAACAATTATTTTAAGTCTTAGATTGTATTTGACTTAGTAGTGGTTTCCAGTCATTTAGTTGAATTCAATATGGTATATTACTTGTGGTGGAATTTTAGAAATGAGTAGGATTGTCATTAATATAAATGTAGAGTATGAAAATATACAACTAATCTTTTATGCTAAATTTATATTTATCATGTATTTTGGTACAGAGGTGTTTTAGAGACACTTATAGGATTTGTAATCTCATTGTCATGGGTTTTTCCAATGAGACGAGCATGAAATGCTTAGAGTAATGGCTTCCCACTAGGAGTGCATGTTTCATTTTGAGTAATGATATATGATTTGATAGAAAATTGTTTATTTTTTTAAAAAAATCAAAATTATTTTTAAATGTGAGATTTTGAAGAAGAGAATATTTTTCTATTTTTATAATGTTTAGATTTTCAAAAGAAAGTAGAGATTTTTCAGAAATGGTTTAACATGGTAAAAGTTTTTTTGGGAAAGAAATGTTGTGATAGTTAATATGATAGATTTTGAAATTTCTAAGGATTTAATTAATAAAGACTGAGAATTATGATGTTGTTTTGTTTTTATAAATGGTACCTGGTCGGTAAACTAGAACCCAACAGGAAGAATCTATAGAGAATTTCGTTTCACCTGATCCACACACGAACCAACAACTGATTCATATTCTCATCCCAGAGCATTAGGCTGTGGATATAGGGAACAAGAGGGATGAGACAAGATGATGGGATCATTCATTCCAGTTCCAGAAGTAGAATCCACCAATCTTCTGGGGTGGTTCTGAAGAAGAAAATGTAGAGGTGTGGCTGAATAGGATGAATTATATCTTTGAATTCATCATCACACTAGTGGAGCTCAAATTCAAGATAGCGATGTATATTCTTAGGGACCTTTCATGTTAGGGGTGGGATCTTGTGATGCAGGCTAAATTGGATCAAGAATTTATTTGAGAGTATTTTGATGGATTTTTCAACAAGATATTATATCCTCACATGATCAAGATTAGAGAACAAAGAACTTCTTTATTCTATAGTTGGAAAATATTTATATCATGGAGTATGCAGCTAAATTCCTGAATTTAGTGAGATTTCACCTGAAGTTTCTTCTAATAAATCATTGAAGGCACACATTTTTCAACAAGGGACGAGGTAATAGATTCACTTAAAGAATTATATTCTTTGTATGACTATTTATATAGATATAGTCAATAATGCATCAGTGGCTAAAAAAGACATCTTAGGATCTGTGGTAGGAATAAGTATGTTGATACCAATGAGAAACAGTGGGAAATCTAACATTGGGAGAAAGATGAAGAGGGAAACCTACTTCAAAGGTGGGAGGATGAATCCTAATAAAATTGTAGGATCAGTGAATCTTACTTCAAGACCCACTACAAAAGTAGATGTTTCCAATGTTGCTCCTCCACCCACATGAAGTGATAGTGTACAACACCACCATGTGGATGCCAAAATTGCAAAAAAATATGGAATCTTAAATGTTATTGTCGTAGTGCTCTAAGGTCAGGTGCACAAGACACTTATCATGTATCGCAAGCAATGTATTCTTTGACAGGGCGAGGGAAGCATAATCAATCATGTCAACAAATAAGAGTTGTCCATGAAAATTATAGGAATTCCACGACTCCTCCACAAGGTCAATATCAATAGGAAAATGAATAACAATTTGTAGAAATGAAGAAATTATATGTACCTGAGTAGGTGATTGTGGATGATCAGGCTCAACTATTTATAATGAGAGGTACAATTTTTTTAATTCTACTCTTATGCAAGTGATTGTTGATACTAGTGCATCCCATTACTTTATTTCTTCTCATGTTGTTGATTTTAGAAGCATAAAACATGAGACTATTCCTTTTATGATAAAACCACAAACTCCTCTTGGTCCAATAGAGTACTGATCCTTTTTTGTGTAGATAATGTTATATAATCCTCGATAGACCTGTGTTGAAATGATATTTCTCTATATGAGACATTTATGTTTATGATGCAATACTCGATATGGATTGGTTGACAATGTTCTATGCTCACATTGAGTATTATAGAAAAAAATATATTTTCACAAATAATGATGGTTTCAAGCATATCTTTATAGGATAAAGGAATGCGATGATATGTGTAATGGGCCTATTGAAACCAGTATTGGGAATTATCTCCTACTAGTTGGTGGCATTTAATTAGGCATCAATGAAAGGGATATAGAATAGTTTTTTTACAATATTCAGGGACTAGTTTCCTGATGTGTTTCTAGATAATTTACAAGGGTTTCCACATGTAAGGGAAGTTGAGTTTGAAATTAATATCCTCCCAAGGACATGTCCTATCTCAATTTTTTCTTTTCAATTGGAATAAAATTAATTAAGGGAGTTTAAATTGTAGTTGTAAGAGATGTAAAGTATGGGTTTCATTTGACCTAACACATCTCTATGGGAAGCACTGATCTTTTTTGTGAAGAAATTAGGTGGAATTCGAAGGATGTGTAAATATTATAGAAATCTTAACCAAGTTACGATAAAGAACAGATATCTATTCCATACATTGATGATATTTTAATCAATTTATGGGATGTTAATGGTTATCTAAGATTGACTTATTATTGGGATATCCCAAATTGCGAGTTCGTTAGGATGATATTCTGAAAATATCTTTCCAAAGTATATATGGCCATTATGAATATGTTATAATTCCTTTTGGTATTATGATTACACTAGCGGTATTTATGGAATTTATGAATTAGATATTTCAGTGATATATGGACTCTTTTGTTGTGGTATTTTTGGATGACGTATTGGTGTATTCATAGACAAGGGTTTAGCATGAGAAACACTTGGCGACGGTGTTGGGAATCTTATGGGATCATCGGTAGTATTCAAAATTATCAAAGTGTGATTTTTGGATAAAATAGGTATGATTCATAGGCCCAATAATTTCTCAAAAATAAATTTTTGTAGATCAAAAAAAGATATAAGTGTTTATCTATCAGAAACAGCTAAATAATGTCTTTGTGGTATGAATTTTTTTTGGTCTAGCTGGTTATTATCGATGCTTTTTCTGTGATTTCACATAAGTAGATTCGTCTCTGAAAAAATTGACAAAGAATAATGTTCCATTGCAATGGGATGAGGAATACCAAAAATATTTTAAATTTGTAAAGGTTCTCATTACATCTACACCATTATTTAGTTATTTTGGAAACAGAAAAAGGATACATTATATATTATGATGCTTCAAGATCTGGGTTGTAGTGTGTTCCAATGCAAGAAGATCATGTTGCTCCTTATGAATCAATCCAATTACGAGCGCATTAGAAGAACTACCCAACACATGATTTGGTGTTAGCTACCTTAGTCCATGATTTGAAGACTTGGCATCATTATCACCGTGGTGAAAAATTTACAATATTCATGGATCATAAGAGTTTGAAACATATTATCTCACAATGGGATTTAAATATGAGAAAAATAATATGGATGGAGTATCTATAAATATAAATCTTTAACATGATTTATATACCAAGAAATGTCAGTTCAATGGAAGATTCACTATAAAAATTCCATATGGTCAATTAAAAAAAGATGATTCAGATGGGTGGAAGCTGATGTCAATTCTCACCGATATGACTGTTTAATGTGAAGAACATGGTGATGTGGTGGGTTTCTTTCTACTTTCAATGGTTCTTAATTTTATAAAGATAGTTAAAGATTCACAGACATCATATTCAGAATGTGTTGCAATTAGTTAAAACTCATTGGTGGGGAGTCCATTGAGGGATGAATGATAGATGAGAGTTTAGTGTTGTGGCTCAGAAATCGGAAGTCCATACCTATGGATTGTCAAGAAAAAATTCTTCATGCTTACAAATATTCAAGGTGGTGTTTTCATCTAGGAATATAGAACATGTATAAGGAATTAAAATAACAGTTATTGTAGGGTGGCATAAAAAAGGAAGGTGGATGAGTTTGTTTCAAGGTGATTAGCATTTCAACAAGTTAAGGTCGATCATTAATGAATTATAAGTATATTGTAGTCATTAAATATTCCATTATATATATGGGAGAATATATCTATGTATTTTGTAACATGCATACCAAGAACAGTTTGGAAACATGATGACATTTGGTGACAGTGTATCGAATCAAAAATTTGGCTAATTTCATTCATATTCATGAATCTCATATGGTGGAGGATCTTTCCAAAATCTATATCCAAGAATTCATAAAGATTCATGGAATACCAGTTTTGATCATATCAGATAGAGATCCAATGTTTATATCTCATTTCTAGAGATCATTAAAAAAATACCTTGAGACTCAGTTGATTATTAGTATGGTGTATCATCTTTAGATGGATGGGTAATATTAAAGGATGATACAGACTTTGGAAGATATGTTTTTGGATTTTTTAATGAATTTAGGTGGCTCATGGGAAGAAATCATACCATTAGTAGAGTTATTCTATTACAATAGTTACCAAGCCTCAATGAAAATGGATTTGTTTGAGTCATTGTATGGGAATCATTTTCATCCTCTACTTTGTTGGGTGGAAACATGTGAGAATTCACTAATTGGGTAGAGCATTTTATATGAGACAATAGAGAAGATTTAGTTGACTAGGAAATAGAGGGAGGTGACATAGAGTCATCAAAATTTTTATGTGGATCATCATCAATGGACCTTGTCATTTTCTGTGAGTGATCATGTGTTTTAAACAATTTCTCTAAGGCTTTGATATCCATATTTTGTGAAGAAGGGAAAGTTATATCCTTGATACTAAGTACTTTTTGAGATTCTCGAACAGGTTGGTGAGGCAGAATATCGGTTGGCATTACCACCATGGTACAATGTGATGTATAATGTGTTCAATTTTTCTTAGTTGGAAAATAATAAGCATGATCATAACCATGTGATTTGATGGGACCATGCTGAACTAGACCCAGATTCTACGTTGGTACATATCCTAGTATAGATTGTGGTTTGGAAAGAGAAAGTTCTACATGAAAAAATCAATGGTTTATTGTGGGTTTTTAGAAAACATGGTTATATTCCTGATAAAAATTGGGAATTAAATAATGAAATGAAAGGGAAATGTCTATAAATATTTCAGGGAAATGATGTTTTACATTATAGATATGTGAATCCAGTGGTGGGGAGAAATTAGCACCCCCCCAGTTTCAATTAAGTAACCCTTTCATTATGAATTTTATTTACGTAAAGAATTTGGGGTACTTTTGAAATTTTGAGGGAAATTTTATATAGGCGAATGGTTTGAGAATGTTTTGGGTAAACCCATCAACTCCTAAAATAAAATATGCATAATTAGATAGAGGAAAAGAGTAAGGCACATGGGTTTCACATGATTTTCCCCAACCGTGCAGAAGCCTGGGAGAAATTATTTCACTCAACGTAGTGGGATTTGGCATAGTTGGATCATGGTATGGAAAACCTAGAAGGTTTATACTTGAGGTAGTGTCTTATATATGGTTAGTTCACATTTTTACTAATAGTGGGACTAAACCATGCATGGTTAAAAAAATATCCTAAAAAAGTGGATATAGGTTTTCTTAAGCCTTTAAAGCCACATTTTTTCCCAAAATGGAATTAACTCAATATTTTCTCCGTAAAAGGTTGGGTAGCCTCTTCCAATGGAATTTTAAGTGATCTGGAGTCATTCCTTGGTGTATTTATTCTCAATTATCATGATAGGTCATCGTTCTTGGTGGGTTTTGGTAGTTTCTTAAGATATAATCCTCCCCCCTCTTAGTTTCAGAGATCAACACCCACCATGGGTAAGTATAAGGTTGTGTATACCAAATATGATTATATTTGGCATGTTTAATGATAGGAGTAGAGATCTATGTAGGATTCATAGATATTTAACCTGGTTTCGTGGAAGATCTTAATGTCTTTCTACGTTTTCACCATAAAACCTGTGGTAGGTGGCTTCACTCTTGACTCATCTTGTTAGAACTGATTACATTAGTTTCAAATTTATAACTTGATTGAAATTTATTTTGAAATTTGTGTGAAAAACATGTTATAAACCTTCTTTAGTCATGGTTGTGGATTTGTGAGAAATTGTAGAATTTTGGTGAAAGTGCATAAATAAATGATTATCAAATGTTTATTTTAAATTATTTTCTTGGTTTGATTTATTGAAAAAAAATTCAATAAAAATGTTTTTTTATTGAAATGGTTTTGGGAAGATTATATTAGAAAGTTGGTTTGGCATACTTGGTGTGTGTGTTCATATTTCATTAATATTATTGGTGGAAATATGACCTTATGCTCGATGCTAAAGGTGTAATGGAACATGGGATTAAATTGCTTTGTCAAGACTTGGTAGATCAATGAAAACCACTCATGAGTATAGAACTATAATAATGAATAATTCATGTATATATGTGTGGATGTGTGGATTAGAATGGGTTATGAAAAATTTTAATTTAATGAAATGGTATTGGGAAGATTTTTGGGTTGTTTTCCTTTGAAATTGGTGTTTTTCGAGATAACTATTTTACATTGAAACTTGTTTACATTATGATATAAACTATTTTAGAAAAAATATTATATAAACTTTAGTATATAAAGGGGATAACATGTGATATCCGAGTGGTGTGAGTAGAGAATTCATTGGGGAATATCTACTGAGTTTCATTACTCACCGTTGCTTTGGAACTTTAGTGCTTTTTCATATATTTTTTATTGAGAAATGGGAAATGGTAAAGTATCATACATCTTTATCATTAAATCATGATACTTGGTTTGTTGTGTAGTTGGATCATGGAGCATGTTTGGAGATTGGAGTTGCCTTTAGATCCTTTGGGTTTTGTCTTCTATTGTTTACTTTGAAATTGTCATCTTCTACTCTAGTATTTGGTTTTAGTTTGATTTAGATAAATTAAATGTTGAGTTTTTATTAATTTTTATCATGCATCATATAGTGGTTTGTTTATTTATGGCTTGTTTTGTTAGTTTTTTTTTATTATTAATGGGAATGTCAACCCCCACATGTATTGAATCCCATCGACATTTATTTCCAAAATTTGGAATCTTGGGGATATATCTTAAGGCCAAGTAATGTTCCTATACATTTCCAAGCCAATGAGAATAACAGAGATGTTATAGTTTTCAGGGTGTTTCGGTTTTTTTATTTTTTATGGATTTATAGATATTTTTATGGATTTTTATGATTTTTATGGTTTCTCTGGAATTTTGAGAGTTTTTATAGTTTTTACAGTTTTTATGGTTTTATGGGTTTTTATGTTTTTTGATTTTATTTGCGTTTAAACGTTTTTAGAGTATTTAAAATTCTTTGGGGTTTAAAAAGATTTTTCATGTTTTAGTGGGTTTTTAGGGTTTTATGGGTTTTAGGGTTTTTATGTTTTTAGATGTTTTATGTTTTATTAGGTTTTAAGGTTTTTCATATTTTTTAGGATTTAGAGGAGTTTTAATTGTTTTTATGTTTTTAATGTATTTATAGACATTTTCGAGGTTTTTAGGGTTTTTAGCGATTTTTGAGGGTTTTTAAGGTTTTTCTTATTTTGATGTTTTTTGTTGTTTGGGGTCTTAGGGTTTTTTTGTTTTCTTATTATTTTAAGCTCTTTATTGTTTTTAAAGATTTTAGGGGTTTAAAGGGGATTTATAATTTTAAATAGTATTTATGTTTTATAGGTTTTTAGGCTTTTTTGGGTTTTAAGTTAATTTTGTTTGTTTTTTAGGGTTTTCTAAGGTATTTATAATATTTGGGTTTTTTTCAGTTTTTAGGGGTTTTATGTATTTTTAGGTTTAAAAGGTTTTCATAAGATTTTATTGTTTTTTTACATTTTTAGGGATTATTAGGGTTTTTTGTAATTTTTTTGGGTTTTTATGGTTTCTAAGGATTTTTAGAGTTTCTAAACATTTTTAGTGTTATAATGGGTTTTGAGAGGTTTTAGTGATTTTAGGGTCTTTATGGATCATTAGGGGTTTTTGGGTTTTTGGGTTTTTAGGAGTTTTTAGGGTTTTATCATTTTTTAATGATTTTAAGGGTTTTAAATGATTTTCGTTATTTAGGGATTCATTTGGGAGTGTTAGAGTTTTAGTGGTATTTATGTTTTTATGGATTATTAGTGGTTTATTAATTTTTATGTTTTTAGCGTTTTTATGGATTTTGAGGGGATTTAGTGATTTTTTTATTCTTATGATTTTCTTGGTTTCAAGAGTTTTTTTAGTTTTTTATGGTTTTAAGGTCTTTTATTTTTTATATCGTTATGGGTCTTGAAGGGTTTTATTTTTTTATGGGTTTTGGTGTTTTTAAAGGTGTTTTATGGATTTTTATGGTTTTTAGCATCTTATAGGTTTTATAGGTGTTTTAAGAGTTTTAGGGATATAATACTTGATTTTGTTTTTTATGTGTTTTAGGTTTTTTTATGTTTTTAGGTATTTTAGGACATTTTTGAATTTTTATGGTGTTTAGCGTTGTTAGGGATCTTGTGGGTTTTTTGGATTTTTAGCGTTTTTTGATATTATCATGGGTTTTAATTACTTTTAGATTTTTTAACCTTTTATGGGAGTAAAGGGTTTTTAGAGTTTTTTGTTGTGTTTAAGGAAATTTGGGGTTTTAAAGGTTTTTAGAGGGTTTTACTAGTTTTATTGAATTTTATGGTTTGGTAGATTTTTTAGTGTTTTTATATTTTTTAGGAGTTTCATGTGTTTTTAAGTTTTTTTGGTTTTCTTATGGATTTTCCAGGCTTTTAGGGTTTTTATTTTTTTAGGTTTTTAGGGAATATTTAAGAATTTTTTGATTTTTAGTGTTTTTAGGTAAATTAAGGGGTTTTTGAGAGTTTTATGGTTTTTATGTATTTTTTTTGGGTTTTCAGGGGTTTCTGTGGGGTTTTGAATCTATTTTAGAGTTTTTAACTGATTTAGGTATTTAAATAGGTTTTTGCGTTTTTAATTGATTTTAGGGTTTTTAGGGTTTTTACAAATTTTAAGGGTGTTAGGGGTTTTAGGGTTTTCACCGTTTTTAGTGATTTAGAATTTTTATGTTTTTAAGTGTTTTAATTTTATTTGGATTTTATGGTTTTATTAGGGTTTTCAACTTTTTTAAGGGTTTTTATGTTTTTAGGGATTTTTAGGGATTTTTTTCATTTTTTTAATTTTTAGGGCTTTAAATGATTTTTATGGTTTTATGGTTTTTAGGGTTTTATGGTTTTGATGGTTTTTAGGATTTTTTAAAGTTTTTTAGAGTCTTAATGGGTTTTTAGAGTTTTTTAATGTTTTTATGGTTTTAATTTTTTTTGGAGTTTTTAGAGTTTTTATTTTTTTGCAGGTAATTTGGGTTTTACGGATTTCATGGTTTTTTATAGTTTTTAGGGGTTTTAGGGTTTTGTAATGTTTTTAGCCTTTTTATTTTTTTCGAGTTTTAATTTTTTTTAGGATTTAAAGGCTTTTCGAGGGGTTTTTAGGTTTTTTAGATATTTTTATAATTTTAGGGATTTTTAGGGATTTTTTAATATTTTTATGGGTTTTCATGGTTTTTATGGATTTTGAGGGTTTTTAGGGTTTTATGGTTTTTTTGGGTTTTTGAGTTTTTTTAGTTTATTGTGGAATTTTAGATTTTTAGATTTTTTAAATATTTCTTGTGGTCTAAAGGTAATTTAAATTTTTATTGGTTTATATGAGTTTTATAGTTTTTAGGGGTTTTTATGATTTTTTGGGTTTTTATGGTTTTTAAGGTTTTGTTTGGGTTTTTATGGTTTTTAGGTTTTTTATGTGTTTTATGTGTTTTTATGTTTTCAAGGTTTTCATCGGGTTTTTAATGGTTTTGGGGTTTTTTAAAATTTTAGAGATTTTTTTGGGATTTTTTAGGTTTTTATGGATTTTTAATGTTTTTTGGGATTTTGAGAATTTTTAGGGTTTTTATAGTTTTCTTGGTTTTCTTAATTTTTTTATTTTTATCGGTTTTATAGGTTTTTTTTGGGTTTTTAAAGTTGTTAGTGGTTTAAAGGGTTTTTAGTGTTTTTAGTGGTTTTAAGGTTTTTATTTTTTAGTGATTTTTAAGGTTTTAGGGGTTTTAATTTTTTTATGGTTTTTAGCATTTTTATTGTTTTTAGGTTTTTAGGGGGTTTTAGTGTTTTTCGGTTTTTAAGGCATTCTTAGGATTTTTATGGGTTTTTAGGTTTTTCTTTATTTTAAGGTATTTCATGTTATTGTTTCTGGATTTTTATTGGATTTTATAGTTTTTTGGATATTTAGGGATTTTTATGGGTTTTATGATTTATGGTTTTTATCCTTTTATGGTTTTTAAGTGTTTTTGGTTTTTAAGGTTTTCTCGGGGGTTTTAATGTTTTTAGGGGTATTTAACTTTTTTGGTATTTTTATGGGTTTTAAAATATTTATAGGGTTTTTATGTATTTTGAGGATTTTATATTTTTTATGATTTTTATAGTTTCTTTAAAGGTTTTAGGGGTTTTCGTTTTTTATGGGTTTTATGGTTTTGAGAGATTTTAATGTTTTTAGGGGTTTAATTGTTTAATAATGTTTTTAGTGTTTTTAGCCATTTTAATGTGTTTAGTTTTTTATGGTTTTAAGGGTGTTTATGGTTTTATGGTTTTATTTTGTTTTTAGCCTTTTTAGCATTTTTTTATGTTTTTAGGGGTTTTATGTGTTTTTAGGTTTTCATGTTTTTCTTAGCATTTTTTAAGGTATTTAAAATTTTTGGAATTTCTAGGTATTTTTTAGGTTTTTTACAGTTTTTAGGGGTTTTAGGGATTTTGAGGGGGTGTAGGGTTTTTTTAGAGTTTTTTGTGTTTTATGGTTTTTTTTTGTTTTTTGGAGTTATTAGGGTTTTTTGTTTTTTTGTGATATTTTATGTTTTAGGGGATTAAAGAGTGTTTTTAGTTTTCAGTGGGTTATTTGGGTTTATATGTTTTAAGGGTTTTTAGGGTTTTAGGGGGTTTTATTGTTTTTTGGGTTTTGGGATTTTTATGGTTTTTAGCATTTTTTGGTTTTTTGGGGGTTTAAGTGTTTTTAAATTTTAAAATTTTTCTTAGGTATTTGGGGCCTTTTATGGTTTTTTACATATTTAGGTATTTTTTATGTATTTTTTAGGATTTTTATGGTTCTTTATGTTTTTACGTATTTTGATTGTTTTGGGGGGTTTTAGGGTTTGTAGGGAAAAGAAGGCGCGTGCCAAGCAGAAAGCTTGGCGCCTCAATTAATAAAAAGAAAAGGTACAAAACATTACAGGGGGGACGTGTACATTCGTGTTCGGGTAGCACCCATCATGTCAGAGGCTACATGAGACGTGCAAAAGGAAGGAGCAATGAATGACCACCGTGATTAGCATTTTGCAATAGCCATCTTGGAGAGAGCATCAGCCACCATATTGACTTCCCAATATGCATGAGAGATCCTGAGAGTCAGGTTCTTGGATAGGCTAAGGCATTCAATCCACTGAGGAAGAAGCCGCCATGGAACCTTCCTTGAGTTTTGGCGAAGTGCCTCCACTGCAAGCATTGAGTCCGATTCGATCCATAGATGCAACTACCCAAATTGAATTGCAAAACGAACAGCCTTGATAATAGCCCAAATCTCTGCATCATAAGCACATCCATTCCCAATGTAGTGATAGAAAATACTCATGACAAATCCTCGACAAGTACGAAAGACCCCACCACAACCTGAAGGGCCTGGTGAGCCTGCCGCCGCACCATCAACATTAACTTTGATCCATGACGAGATTGGTGGAATCCATCTAATGTACTTCATCAACATTGGTTTTTTGCACCTTCCAGGGACACTAAGGGTGCGGAGTGTAACAAGATCATTGAAGCAGTTGTTCATCGTACCTGATTGGAGACTCCCAGCCAGCCGAACAGCACTATGCATGGAAATAATACCCTCATGCGTGGAGCATGATTTGTTCCGAAACATAGCAGAATTTCTAGCAGCCCATAGGAAAGAGACAATGGCTGCCGATGCTGCAAGAAGGAGGTTATGAAGCTGCTCACTGTAGCTAAAATCATTGATAAAAAGAATCCGTTGAGAAAAGGTTCCAGGAGGTAAGAGGAGACCAAAAACATCCTGCATGTAGCTCCATAATATGTGTGCAAGATTGCAATCAATAAAGAGGTGTTGTATGCTTTCAGCACCTCGCAAATAGATGTTGCAGACCGAGGCAATCTGCAACCCAGTTTTTTGAAGCTGACCATGCATAGGAAACCTACGCCTCCAAATTTTCCAAAGAAGAAGAAAGTGTCTAGGGGGAATGAATTGACACTTATTTTTCAGAAGCCATGAGGGGGGGGGGGGGTTAGGGTTTGTAGGGATTTTATGGGTTTTTAGTGCTTTTGTTTTTTTTAGTTTTTTAGCGTTTTGATGGGTTTTTAGAGTATTTAAAAGATTTGGGGGGGGGGTTTAGTGTTTTTTTGGGTTTAAGGTTTTTTATTGGGTTTTAGGGGGGTTTAGGGTTTTATGGGTTTTTAGGGTTTTAAGGTTTTAGAGTTTTTTGTGCTTTTTGGTTTTTTCGAGGTGTAAATTTATTTTTGGTTATTAAGGATTTCTAAATGTTTTTAGGGTATTTATAGTTTTTATATTTTATGGATTTTTGAAATTTTTTTTACATTTTTATGGGGATTTAGGGATTTTTAGGGTTTTTTGGATTATAGGGTTTTTATGGTTTTTTGGGATTTTAGGGTTTTTGAGTTTTCTTTGTTTTTATGGTTTTTTATTAGTTTTAAAATTTTTATGGTTTTAAAGGGTTATATATATTTTACTTGGTTTTAGGATTTTTATAGGGTTTTAGTAGCTTTTTTGGGTTTTAGGGATTTTATGGTCGTTTAGGGGTTTTATAGTTTATTAGGTTTTTAAGGGTTTTAAGTGTTTTTAGGATTTTTAGTTTTTCTTAGGGGGTTAAGTAATTTTTTGGGGTCTTTACATTTTTAAATATTTTTTAGGTATTTACTTTTATTTTTAATGTTTTTAGGATTTTTAATGATTTCAAGAGTTTTTATGATTTTTTAGGGGTTTAACTATGTTAATTGTTTAAGGTTTTATTAGTTTTTTTCATGGTTTTTAGTGTTTTTTAAAATTTTAAGGATTTTTATTGATTTTGTAGAATATTTTATGATTTTTAGGGCTTAGGGATTTTGAGGATTTTTATGGTTTTTTTGGGATTATATGGGTTTTTTTAGTTTTATGTTTTTTATAGTTTTTAGATATTTTAACATTTTATGGGTTTATAAGAATTTTATAGTTTTCAATGGGTTTTTAGGTTTTTTATGGGGTTTTAGGTTTTTTGAAGGTTTTTCTGGATTTTATAGTTTTATGGTTTTTTCAGATTTTTATCATTTTTTGGTTTTAGTTGTTTTAAGTATTTTAGGCTTATAAATATTTCTTCGGTGTTTATGGTTTTTTTTGTTTTTATGGATTTTTGGGAATTTTATGATTTTTATTAGGTTTTAGGGATTTTTTATATTTTTAGGGGTTTTGGGGTTTTTTATGGTTTTTGTGGATTGTTAAAAGTTTTTTTTTAATTTTTTGGGGGGGTTTAAGGGTTTTTTAGTTTTTGAATGTTTTTTGGTGGTTTAAAGGGGTTTTATAATTTTTAGTGGGGTTTTTGGATTTTTATAAAGTTTTTGGGTTTTTAAGTATATTAAGGCTTTTTAGTATTTTATGCATTTTTTGGTTTTTAGGTTTCTATAGGGTTTGTTTCATTTTTTAGGTTTTTAGGGGTTTTAAGAGTTTTTAGGTTATTATGGTTTTCTTTGGGTTTTTAAGGGTTCTTTATATTTTTATGGATTTGGGGGTGTTTTTAGTATTTTTATGGTTTTTAGGGTTTTAATGGATTTTGTGCGGTTTTAGGGGGTTTTAGGGTTTTTAGGGATTTATGGGATTTTTGGTTTTTAGTATTTTTAGGGGTTTAAGTTTTTTTAGAGTTTTTAATGTTTTAGTGGGTTAAATGGATTTTATTTTTTTCATGGTTTTTTAGTTATTTTTGGTTTTTAGGTGTTTTTATGGTTTTAAGGGTTTAATTGGTTTTAGGTGTTTTAGGCTTTTGGGTTTTTTGGGTCTTTAGAATTTTTGGGTTTTTAGGGGTTTCACTTGTTTTTAGGTTTTTAATGTTTTATATGGTCTTTTATTTATATTTTTGGGGTTTTAATGCTTTTGGATATTTTTATGGGTTTTTGAGGATTTAAATGAATTTTTAGGGTTTTTAGGTATTTCATGGGGTATTTTGGGTTTTTAATGGATTTTAAGATTCTCAATGGTTTTGGGGTTTATAGGGGTTTTTGAGATTTTTTATGGGATTTAAGGCTTATTCTAGTTTTTAACACTTTTTAGGATTGAAAGGGTCTGTAGATTTTTATTGTGTTTTAGTGATTTGTAAGGTTTCGGGGGTTTTATTGTTTTTTGGGTATTTAGGGTTTTTAGGTTTTAGGGTTTTTAGTGTTTTTTTGTTTTTAGGGGTTTTAAGTGATTTTTAGGTTTTTTATGTTTTTTATTGTTTTCTAGGGTATTAAGGGTGTTTAAAATTTTAGGGTTTTTTAGATTTTTATTATATTTATTGGTTTTAGTAATTTTGAGGGTTTTAGGGTTTTTAAGGTTTTTATGATTTTATTATTGGGTTTTAGGTTTTTTATTTTTTTTTGGTTTTTAAGTTTTATTGAAAAAAATTATTGTTTTTAAGTTGTGTTAATTTTTATGTTTTTTATAGTTTATGATTTTGTGGATATTTAGAATTTTTTGAGTTTTTTAGGGGTTTTAATGGTTTTTAGATATTTTTAAGGTTTTTAAGGGTATAAATGGGTATTAGATATTTTAGTGTTTTTTAGAGTTATTAGAAATTTTATGGTTGTTAGGTGTTTTTATGGGTTTCATAGGATATAGATTTTTTAGCATTTTTGGGTTTTTAGGTATTTATGTGTTTTTAGGTTTTTAATGTTTTTTTAGGGGTTTTCAAAAATTATAGGGGAATCCCCTTTTAGGATTTTTTTTAGATTTTTAGGATTTTTATGGGGTTTTCAGGATTTTGAGGGGTTTTTTTGGGGTTTTATGATCTTTTAGAGATTCAGGTTATTTTGATTTTTAGGTTATTTTAATTTTTTAGGGATTTAAAGGTTTTTTATATTCTTAGTGCATTTTTTGGTTTTTATGGATTTTAATGTTTTTAATGTTTTTATTTTATTGAATGATTTTAGGGGTTTTAGGGTTTTTTACGGTTTTTAACGTTTTTTGTGTTTTTAGGGTTTAATGTTTTTTTAGTTTTTCATGTTTTCTTAGGGGGTTCCAGGGTTTTTAGGTTTTTATTTTTTTGGGTTTTTTGGGATTTTTATGTTTTTTTTACTTTTTTGGGTTTTAGGGATTTTGATGGTTTTTTGGTTTTTTTGGGTGTTAGCGATTTTTGTTATTTTTTATATTTTTAAGGGTTTTTATAGTTTTAAACGTTTTTGGGGGTTTATAAGTGTTTTTGAGTTTTTAGAACTTTTCTAGGGTTTTTATGGGTTTGTAGGGTTTTTAAAGGTTTGTAAGGTTTTTGATTTTTTGGGTTTTTAGAATTTTTACGTTTTTATAGGTTTTATGTTTTCATTGTTTTCTTAGTGGTTTTCATGGTTTTTAATGTTTTTACATTTTTAGGGTTTCAAAGGGATTTTATAGTTTTAAGCAATTTTTATTGTTTTATTGGTTTTTAATGTTTTAAGGTTTTTTATAGGTTTTAGGTGGTTTATGGTTTTTAGGGTTTTTAGGGTTTTGTAGGGTTTCTTTCATTTTTAAGTTTTTAGGTGTATTAATTTTTTTATGTTTATAAATTTTTCTTCGGTTTTTTAAGGTTTTTATGGATGTTTTCATTTTTAAAATTATTTTAGATTTTAATGGGGTTTTAGGGTTTTTAAGGATTGTGTGGGTTTTTATGTTTTTAGGGGTTTTAGGAGTTTTTATGGATTTTATCATTTTTTTGGTTTTTAGGGGTTTTATGTGTTTTTAGTTTATTAATGTTTTCATAGTGTTTTTTTACGTTTCTGGGGAATGTTTTTTATTTTTATGTATTTTTATGGATTTTTTTTATGATTTTTAGGGATTTTTAGGGGTTTTAGGGATTTTTAGGGGTTTTATGGTCTTTGGGAGTTTTAAGGATTTTATGTTTTTTGGGGTATTTAAGGTTTTATAAATTTTTTAGTATTTTTAGGGATTTAAAGGGGGCGTTATAGTTTTTAGTTGTTTTAGGGTTTTTATAATTTTTATGGTTTTAGGGGTTTTAAGTGTTTTTAGGTAATTGTGGTTTTCTTTTTGATTTTCATCTTTTTTGGGGGGTTTTTACGTTCTTTGGGATTTTAGTGATTTTTTAGAATTTTCAACCTTTTAGGATTTTTTTTGCAGTTTGAGTTTTTAGGGTTTTTATATGTTTTAGTGTTTTTATGGTTTCTTATTGTTTTAGGGTTTTTATATTTTTTTTAGGTTTTTATGGGTTTTTACAATTTTTAACAGTATAGGTGTTTAAAAAGTTTTTATAATTTTTAGCATATTTTTGTGGATATTATTGACTTTTAGTGGTGTTAAGTGTTTTAGGGATTTTATGGTTTTATCGTTTTTGGGGGTTTAAGATTATTATGGTTTTTAGTGTTTTTAGATTTTTTAGGGGTTATAAATGATTTAAGGTTTTCATAGTGTTTTCAGGGGGTTTTTTGAGTTTTTTATGTTTTAGGTATTTTAGGGATTTTTTAGGATTTTATTGTTTTTCGGGGTTATAGAGATTTTGAGGGTTTTAGGGTTTTTAAGGTTTTCATGGTTTTTCTGGATATTCAGGGTTTTAAGGTTTTTTTGAGTTTTAGGGGATTTAAGGGTATGTATATTTTTTTAAATGTTTTTATAGGTTCAAAGGGTTTTAGAGGTTTTTGTGATTTTAGGGTTTTTATGGGTTCTAAGGGGTTTTTTGGGTGTTAGAGAAAAAAGGATCAGGACCAAGTGTGATTGGTCCCCAAAATTTATTAGAAAAGTAAAAAATAAAGTTACAATGGGGGTTTAAAAATATAGGTGTGTAATTCACCCTTCATATGAGAATCCATGATGTGTGAGAAAAAATATAATGTGAAACAGGACCACATCGAGCTCCTTTACACAATTGCCTATTTGGATAAGGCATCAACAACCGTGTTCAACTCCCTATATTCATGTGTGACATTGAGAGTGAGAGTATGGAAAAGTATGAGACATTCAATTCATTATGGGAGAAGTCGCGAAGGAACTATCCTGGACATGGTTTTGAGTTCATCCACCTCAAGCATCGAGTCAGATTAAATCCCATAAGCTTCCACCGGAATTGAACTTCAAATTTGATCGCCTTAATTATGGCCCAAATATTAGCTTCGTATGCACATCTAGCTATAATAATGTGACAAAATCACCCCTTCACAAAACCTATGAGAATACAAAATAACCCGCCAAACCACGATGGGCCAGGTGCTCCCAAGGCTACGCCATCCACATTGACCTTGATCCATGATGTAATCGGTGGAATCCAACAAATGAACTTTCAATACTGTGGTTTTTTTTTCATTCTAGGAACTCCAAGAATAGGCATAATAATGAGGTGATGAACATCATTATCCATCAAACATGTTTCTATGTGAGACGCCGCGTAGACCGCATTATGGATAGTCACAACTCCACCACATAATGAGAGATGTTTCTTATTGAGAGTCCCCACATTTAGGGTATCCCAAACATAAGAGATAGAAGAAACAATAACAATGAGTAAGAGATTATGAATCTTCTCACTGTAGTTCAGATCAGCAAGGCAACCTTGTAGGACAAGGAAAGGGAAGTGTCGGCTGATGGGGAAGCTGAATATGTTCTACAGGTAAGACCAAAGCTCGGATGTAAGTTTACACTGCAGAAAAATGCGTTGAATGCTCTCATCAACCTGAAGATAGATGTGACAATCTGATGTGATGTTGTAACCAGCCATCTTCAGCTTCTCCTAAATTGTAATCATGTTCTTCTAGAGTGTCTACATCAGAAAATGATGTGCTGGTGGAATAAAAGGTCTCATGAATTTTTAGAGACAAGTTAGAGGATCATTCCCCCCATTAACATTTATTATAGTGGAATTCCCTTGTATTAAACTGCCTAAAAGGTTAAATTTCTAGATAAGAATGTAAAAGACAACAAGAACATACCTCTAGATATGCAGGATGATATTAGCTAGAAGAAACTAATCAAAATCGTCAAATATTTTGCTGAAATTTGAAATTGAAAGGTTCCTTAAATCCGGATTAGTTGTCACATATTCAAGAAAAAAAATTTCAAGCAAAAAAGTGAACAAAAAATTCAGGTTCGATTGTTTTGAGAGAACACATTTTTATTGAGATGTAATGTCTTTATATAAGGAGCTGATTACAGTCTAAACAGAGGAAGGTATATAACCTTTGGAACCATCATAGAGTCTCCATGTGAACCTCTCATGAAGAAAATATAGACCATCATCATGGGGATTTAAAAAACTCTAGGTGAACTTTCAAAGTGGGGAAAAATTTAATATACTTTGGTCCTAAATTCCTAGACCACCCGATCAACATGCTTAGTATAATCATTCCAAGCCACAAAAACTAGATTCCTTTCACTAATACAGCCCGTCCAAAAAAATTTCATAATCTTAGAATATAATATTTTAAATTGTCTAGTCGAACATCTATAAATGGAGAACATATGAACACACATGGAAGTGATGATAGAGTTGACCATACAAACCCTGTCGACCTGAGATAAGAATTTTTCTTTTCATTTGGCCAGCTGTTGAGTGATCTTATTTGACAAGATCTCAAGGTAGCAGCTGTTGTCCCTCCCCCAAATGATAGGGACTCCCAGATATGTGAAGGATAGTGAGCCTCTTCTCACCCCAAGTGACCTGAAAATGTATCATCATTTGGAGGATTAAACCCCTTTTTTCAAAGACAATAGAAGATTTATTTTAGCTAATAGACTACACATCCACACTTTTATAATGAAGAAAGATCATTCTAATTGAGAAATTTTTTTTCTTATTCTATTGGAAAAATTAAGGATGTAATATACATAAAGAATATGGGAGGGTACATGATGGTATCTCCCTACCTTAATCAGTTTGTAAAAACCATCCTACAAGAGGTTAACAATGCACCGACTCATGTAATCCTTAGTAATCGCAAATAGAAGACCCGAGAGAAGGTCCATTTACCAGAATCCAAAAGAGCATTGAAAGAAACCTTTTGAGAAGATATTGATAAAGACAAAATCCTTATCACTACTCAAAATACCATTAATAATTTTCATAAATGTATAAGAGAAACTTTAATTTGGAATAATGATGTAGATGAAACTAAACTTGATGGTATCAAAGGCCTTCGAGATATTCAGTTTCAAAGAAAAAATCCCATGATTCATTTCCTTCCCCATGATATTGATTTCTTATGAGGCTGTAAAGAGTAAGGTTTGAATACTCCTCCCATGAATAAACCAAACTAATTTTTGGTGGTAATATCCCTCAAAATCGTCACCAACCTGATTAAGATAATTTTTTCTTATAATTTTGGGAACGGTTTTCCAAATAGAAACATGCTAGAAGTCACAATATCAATATAATTAACCAACTTCGGGATCAAGGAAATAAAATTGGATTTATCCCCATGTGGGACTGAACTAGAGAGAAATAAATTCCTCGACTGCATTGGGGACCTCCACGCGCATAATGTTCCAATAAAACATGAAAAAATTGTTTCTAAATTCATCTGGGCCCACTGATTGTACACGTTCAAAGATAATATTGTATATCTGACCTCAAATTTGAAGGGGGTATCTGTTATGGCCTTGTTCCGGTGATCATCAATGCATGGAATAATGGATTAAAATAAATGAATAGAATCAATACCATCATTATTGTACAGTTCTTGAAAACAATCCACAATGGAATTTGAGATATCATTCATATAAGTGAATGTGGAGCCATTGATGAAAATGAAATTTAGGTTTTTCTTGGACCTCTTCTCCCTGTGTAGACAATGGATGAATATAGAAATAATATCTCCATCTTTGAGCCACATAACATTAAATTATTTCTTTTCTAGCCTCTCCTTAAGATCCAGGAGATCATCCATCTTGGAAAGAAGCTATAGATCCTCCCTGTAAGGCATGTTCTACTGCTGATTTGTAATCTGGAGAAGGAAAATATGAGATTTAGTAGCCTTAATGTCATTATCCAACATAGAAAAAAGAGTTCATACTCCACTCTTTCAAAAGAAATATGATTCTCTTAAGCTTAAAGTCCATAATAAAATGTTAGATTCCATGAAATATGTTATTCCAGACATTAATATCCACTTTCCTCAGTCCAAGAATAAAGATCCAAGCATTGTTAAATTTAAAGGACATAGGGATCAACCTTTTCATACCATCCCCTAAGCCAATAAAGAGGAGATTATGATATGATTTGATCTTGGAAAGAGTGAAACCAAATATATTCGTAAAGGAACTCATGTCATTGATTTGAAATAATCACATTTCAAGACTACTATCTAGTATTCCATTAACTTTTAACCTTACCCAAGTGAAAGATGATCCAGTAATAGAAACCTTAGTGAGAGCACATTGGTCCAAGAAGGAAGAGAAATTCTCACTAGAAGTATGAGATAGGTTAGGACCAATCTTCACATCTGGTTTTAGAATAGTGTTTAAGTCATCGATAACAATCCATTTTTGGACAGTAGTCTCAGTTAATTGATTCATATTCCTCTATAGATCCCATCTCCTAGAGTACAAACAATATTCATACAAAAAGGATAGGGTTAGGGTGATAGCCTAATAGTATATAGAGATGAAGACTATTTGAGAGCTCACCTCAAAAGAAAGATCATGGATATCATCATGCTTAATAACTCAAGGTTTATAACGAATTTTCATTCTTATTATGATAAAAAAGAGAGTAACCAAGTTTGGTCCCATTTAATCCCATCAAAATTTTAAAATTCTTCATGGGATAAGCAATCCCAATGAGCATTGGCTTGTCAGAGAGAATAAATTGTTGAAGGGTTGCAACCATATGAGAGTTCCCACGTGCTTAGCAATTCCAAAACATGATCCTCATTAATAAAGGGATG
Source organism: Viscum album (assembly GCA_963277665.1). Taxonomy (NCBI): domain Eukaryota; kingdom Viridiplantae; phylum Streptophyta; class Magnoliopsida; order Santalales; family Viscaceae; genus Viscum; species Viscum album. Next base: position 1,332,155,319 of record OY728150.1, read on the forward strand.
GGTTGATCATAGAATGATTGGGGTAGGAGTTTCCTTTCCCTTTTCCTTTCATCCCTTTCTTATTGGGTCTGTCCACAAGATGCTTTGTGGGTACAGAGTCGATGTACTAATCCCTCTGGTTGGGCTTGTCTTCAGGTTGATCTATAGATTTAGGGCTACTATATTACTCCATTCAGTCACCATCATCCTTGACCTGATCATCCTTAATAGAATGACTCCAAAATACCCCAATTAGTGAAATAATACTCACTTAGATCAAGGGTAGGAGATATCTCAAGGGTGAGAATTTGGTCCATAAAGTAGCTCGGGTCCATTATTGCTAGTACATGAACATAGGGGGCCTCAACCAGGCCTAGTGAATTACTAGACAAGCTAGGAGTCACCACAACCTATTGTGAAATGGAACCAACAGTGGGAAGAGAAGCCATATGCATAGGAATATGTGCATCAGGTCCCATCATGAGCCCTACACAACCTATATGGCTTGCTAGTTTTACCTTATCCTGACTATTGGGGAGCAGCATATTGTGCAGGCTGGGCCTGCTGCATCTAAATGGATTTAGTAATGGCAGTAGGGGAGGGTTCATGAGGTGGAGTCATGGTGACTAGATCCAAGTGATTCTTCTGAGAGATGCCACAATCAGGCTGTAAAGGATCCCTAACATGATCATCCACACCTTGAAGAGGGGGGGGGGGGGTCCAGAACAATAAGATAACTGGTTCCCCCATCTCATTAGAACCAAGAGATGAATCAAAAACATTGGAAAGATTTTTGGTCAATGTCCCCAATTCAGAAGGTACAATCATCATAGGGAACCAAGAAGTATCAAAATATCCCTACTTAATATAAGTTTTATGGATCCCATCAGTTTCAGTAGCTGCAATATGAAAGGTAAATGAGTCAATAAGGTCTTGGTGATGAGAGGGTTTAAAAACATTAAGGTTTTCTTGAACCATTCCATTACTACTATTCTTCTTGTAGAGGTTGGACTCATGTCTTTGTAGGTTTCATATGGTGAAAACCATCATTTTTATACACTCTAAGAGAATGTGACCAAATATGTTTCAATTGTCACAAAACGTGGGCCTTCTTTCATTCTGAATTTCTAGGGTGAGGTTGTTCCTAAAGGTATTAAGGATGAACTCCTCAACTAGGGAGCTCACCATATCCACTTCAATAAAGAATTTATCACAAAGTTCGTACTGTGGGTTGTCTATCTCTTTATCAATACTGATTGAAAAACCAATGGAAGATGCAATGTCACAATGGATCTAGGGATTCCAATAGATATAATTCATTTTACACAAACAGATCCATACCAACGTGAAGGTGTTTTTTACACTGAAGTGATCGAAATTATTATCCAAATCATGAATTCGGAGAATTATTTATTTGAGATTATGTGATCAAAAGCACCTGGATCTCCTTTTAAAATCATTCAAGGGGAATACTATGTGTTAGTAGCCTCTTCCCATAGTTTTATTATTCCATTCTCTAAACCCCCAAATTTCATAAATTTTCCTGGTGAGGTCACCAAACACCCAAAGCTTCACCCCTTTATGATTTTCTACATATTTGTTTGTTATTTTTAGGGTTTTTATGTATTTTATAGTTTTTTGGGATTTTAAGGGTTTTTTTGGTTTTTTAGTTTTTTATGGGTTTTTAGGTTTTTAGTGTTTTTATGTTTTTATGGGATTTAAAGGGTTTATATAGTTTTTATTGAGGTTTTAGGTGTTTTATGGGTGATTCTGTATTTTACTGTTTTTAGGGGTTTTAATGTGTTTAGGAATTATAGGGTTTTATGGGTTTATCAATTTTTTAGGATTTAAAGGGTTTTAATTTTTTTAGGGTTCTAAGGTTTTAATAGTGGTTTTAGGGTTTTTATGATTTTTTTAAATTTTTATGTTTTTTATAGATTTTTAGTATTTTTGTGGTTTTTAGTGTATTTAGGTATTTTGAGGTATTCATGAGTTTTATAGTTTTTAGGGGTTTTTTTGGGTTTTTTGAGTTTTTTAGGTTTTTATGGCTTTTATATTTTTTAATGTTTTTAGGGGTTTAAATGGATTTTAGAGTTTTTAGTTTTAATTTAGGATTTTTGGGGTTTTTATGGTTTTTAGGTTTTTTATTTTTTTTAGGGTTTTAGGGTTTTTTGGGTATTTAGGTTTTTTAGGGAATTTAGGTGATTTTAGGTTTTAATGTTTTTCTTTGGGTTTAATGGGGTTTTTGGGAGTTTTATATGTTTTTAGTGGGGTTTTTTGTGTTTTTTATAGTTTTTAATGTTTCCAATAGTTTTTAACGTTTTGTGGGGTTAAAATGGTTTTACAATTTTTTATTTGTTTTTAGAGTTTTTATGGGGTTTTAGGATTTTATAATGTTTTAGTGGTTTTATGGTTTTGATGGTTTTTAGGGTTTTTAAGAATTTTAGGGTTTTATTGGTCTATTAGGGTCTTTAAGTGTTTTAGATTTTTCAGTTTTTCTTATGGTTATTTAGGGAATATTGGGGTTTTTTGTGTTTTTAATGATTTTTTAGGTTTTTTATTTTTTAAATTTTTTAGAGATTTTGATGGTTTTTAGGGTTTTTAGTGGTTTTTAGGGTTTTTACTGTTTTAGTTGGTTTTTAGAATTATTATGTTTCTAGGGTTTTTAAAGTATTTTAGTGATATTTATGGTATTTTGGGGTTTTAAGGGTTTTTAGTGTATTTATTGTTTTTTGGATTTTATTGATTTCAGAGTTTTTTTTAACGTTCTAAGGTGAATAAAGGGTTTTTAGATCTTTTATAGTGTGTTTTTCAGTTTTATTTATTTTTTTGGGTTTTTAAATTTTTTTGTGGTTTTTGAGATTTTTATGGTTTCTAGGGGTTTTAGGGATTTTAGTGTTTTTAGTTTTTTATGTGTTTAAAGTGTTTTTTGATTTTAATATTTTCTTTTGGTTTTTAGGGGATTTAGGGTTATTAATGTTTTTAGGAATTTTGTGGTATTAGTTTTTTATTTTTATGGTTTTTAAGTGTTTTATTATTTTGGAGTTTTTTAAGGTTATCTAGGGATTTGAGGGTTTTTTGGGTTTTTATAGTTTTTTTTGGTTTTGAGGTTTTTTATTGATATTCTTAGGGGTTATATGGTTTATCAGATATTTTCAATATTATTAGGGGTTTAAAAGGGTTTTAGAGTTTTTTGTTGTTTTGTAGGGTTGTTATGGGTTTTAAGATTTTTATGAGTTTTAGGGGTTTTTAGGGATTTTTAGGAATCTAGAGTTTTTAGTATTTTTATGGGTTTTATGTTATTATAGGGTTTTAAGGATTTATTATGGTATTTCAATGTTTTTAGGGTGTTTTAGAGTTTTTTGGTTTTAGTTTGTTTATTATGATTTTTATGATTTTTATGGTTTTATGGGATTTTTAGGTTTTTAGGTTTTCTATAGTATTTATAGTTTTTATGGTTTTATTGTTTTTTAAAAAATAAGGATTTTAAGCAGTTTTAGAGTATTTCAATGTTTTTAGGTGTCTAAATTGTTTTAGATTTTTTTGGGTTTTTATGTTTTTATGGGTTTTTATGGTTTTAAATGTTTTTATGGTGTTAAGGGTTTTTAATTATTTTTAGGTTTTTAGCATTTTTTTAGGAGTTTTTAGTGTTTTTATGGTTTTAATAGGTATTTTATGGTTTTATGGGTTTTCAAATTTTAAGGGATTTTTAGGGTGTTAGGTTTTTTTTATTTTAAGGGTTTTTAGGTATTTTGAGGGCTTATAGTAATTTTTTTTAAGAATGTTTTAGGGTATTTTAGGGTCTTTAGTTTTTTTAGGTTCTTTATGTGTCAATTTTTTTTAGGTTTTGATGTTTTTCTTAGGGGTTTTATGGGTTTCGGGATTTTTACGTTTTTAGGAATGTTTAGAGTTTTATTATTTTTTAATATTTTTTGGGGTTTTCTGTTTATTTATTGGTTTTAACAATTGTAGGCGTTTAAAGGTTTTTTTGAGTTTTTTGTGGATTTTAGGGGAGTTAGGGTATTTTATGATTTTTAGGTTTTTTAGGATTTTTTAGGATTTTATGGTTTATTGGGGTTTTTTAGGGTTATATGTTTTTTAGGTTTTTAAGGATTCTTTATGGGCATTCAAGGATTTTAGGTTTTTTAAATTTTTAGGGATTTTTGGTCTTCTTAAAAAAAATTTGTTTTTATGGATTTTGAGATATTTATGCTTTTTTGGGGTTTTAGGGATTTTTTGGGATATTTAAATTTTTTATGCTTTTAGTGGTTTTATGTGTTTTTAGGTTTTTAAGGTTTTCATAGAAATTTTCAGGTTTTTAATTGTTTTTTTTAATTTTTTTGGATATTTAGTACATTTATGGGTTTTATGGGTTTTTAGGATTTTGAGTGTGTTTTATAGTTTTTGGATTTTTTAGTGTTTTAGTGCTTTTTAGGTTTTTAGTGCTTTTAATGGTTTCTATGTTTTTATGGTTTTCATAGTAATTCTTAAGGTTTATAGATGTTTTATGTTTTTATGGATTTTTAGTGATGTTTTAGGATTTTTATGGTTTCTTAGTTTTATAGGAACTTTCACGTTTATTAGGCATTATATGGTTTTTATACTTTTTTGAAAATTTATTGGTTTTGAGTTTTTAGGTTTTTTTAAGGTGTTCATATTTTTAATTTTTTTTGGGTTTAAAGGGTTTTTATAGTTTTAGTGGGATTTTATGATTTTATGGGGTTTTGGGGTTTTTAATGGTCCTTAGGGATTTTTCTGGTTTTTAGGGTTTTTAGGGTTTTTAGTGGATTTTAGGGTTTTAATCATTTTTTAGGTTTCTTGGGGATTTAAGAATTTTTTTTGGTTTTTAAGGTTTTCTTAGTGGTTTTAAGGGTTTGGGGGTTTTATGTTTTTATGGATATTTATGTATTTTAAATATTTTTATTATTTTTTATGTTCTGGTGGGATTTGAGCGTTTTTTTGGGGTTTTACAGTTTTTTAGTTTATAGGGTTTTTATGAGTTTTTAGGGTTTTTACGGTTTGTTAAAGTTTTTTAACATTTTATGGGTTTAATGGTTTTTTAGTGTTTTGGGTGATTTTCATACTTTTTTGTGTGTTTAGGGATTTTTTAGGTTTTACAGGATTCTATACTTTTATGGGTTTTAGGGGTTTTTAGCATTTTATGGTTTTTAGGGGTATTATGTGTTTTAGGTTATTAAAGGTTTTTATAGGTTTTTTGGATTTTTATGTTTTTTACATTATTATGGATTTTTTTTTGGATATTTATGTTTTTATGGTTTTTAGGGATTTAAGGGTCTTTCGGGGTTTTTTGGTTTTTTGGTTTTTTGGGTCTTTTAAGTTTTTAGAGATTTTACGTTTATATAGAGTTTAAAAAAATGGGGGTTTAAATGGTTTTTGGAGTTTTTAGTGGGTTTGTAGGGATTTTATGGATTTTTAGGGTTTTTAAGGTTTTTAAGGGGTTCATGGTTTGTAGGGTTTTCAGTCTTTTAGGGTTTTTTCCCGGGTTTTACAATTTACTGAATTTTTAGGTATGTTAAAAGAATTAAGTGTTTTTAGGGTCTTATTCTTTTCTTATAGTTTTTCATGTATTTTAGTTTTTTTTATGACTTTAGGGATTTTTAGGGATTTTTATAATTTTATGGTTTTTTGGGTTTTTATTAATTAATAGGTTCTTTAGTGTTTTAATGGTTTTATTGTGTTTTTTGGATTTTAGGTATTTTTTAAGTATTTAGGGATTTTTTGCTTTTATAGATTATTTTTATTTTTTGGGTTTAAAGGGTCATTCAAATATTTAGTGCTTTTATCAGATTATAGGGTTTTGGGGGGTTTTAGGGGGTTCTATGGTTTTTAGGATATTTTTTTTGGTTTTTATGGGTTTTTATGTTTTTTCTAGTTTTTAAGTGTTTCTAAGTTATTATGGATTTCTTAGAGTTTTTAGGGTTTTTAATGTTCTTAGTGATTTTTAGGGTTTTTTGTTTTCATTTTTTATGGCTTTTAGGGATTTTTGGGGTTTTATCGGTTTTATGGGTTTTTAGGGGTTTTAATTTTTTTAGTTCTTAAACATTTTTAGAGGATTAAATAGTTTTTAGTGTTTTTAATGGGTTTTAGGGTTTTTATGTGTTTTTAGAGTTTTAAAGGTTTTTAATGTTTTTATGGTGTTTGTTGTGTTTAATTATTCTAGGGGTCTTAACTAATTTTAGGGTTTTAAGTATTTCGTTGTGTTTTTTCACTGTTTTTAGGATTTTTATGTTTTCATCAATTTGTAGGTAATATATAGTTTTTATGGTTATTATTATTTTTAGGGAATCTGAGGATTTTTATAAATTTTAGAGTTTTTAGGCATTTCATGTTGGTGGGGGGGGGGGGGGGGGTTAGGGGTTTTTTGTAGTGTTTTTTGGTTTTTAGGATTTGTTGATTTTTTTGAATGATTTTAGGGGTTTAAAGGTTATTAGTGTTTTTATTGGATTTTCAGGGGTTTTAGGGGTTTCTTATATTATTTAAGGGTTTTATGTGTTTTCGGTATTTTGGAGTTTGTAGGGATTTTAGGATCCTTTTTGAGTTATTAGTTTTTTAGGGATTCATATTGTTTGGTTTTTAAGGTTTTCTTATGGGTTTTCATTGTTTTTATGATTTTTTCATTTTTTCTATTTTTTAGAGTTTTTTTAAGAATTTTATAGGATTTAGGGTTTTTATTGAATTTGAGGATTTTAAGTGGGTTTTATGTTTTTAGGGTATTTTGCGCTTTTAGTGGTTTACTGTGTTTTTATATTTTACGGTTTTCTTATGTTTTTTAGGGATTTCTCATTTTCAGGGATTGTTAAGGATTTTTTTATGAATTTTATGGTTTTTATGGTATTTTGGGGTTTTGAAGGTTTTTAGGGATTTTTGGGTTTTTTGGAATTTAAGGGGTTTTTTTTGAAATTGTAGGGAGTGTTTTTGAATATTTTAGGGATTTTATTGTTTTTAGTTTTTTTTTAAATATTTTTAAGGTTTATATTGTTTTTAGAATTTTAAGTGGTTTTTTGGGGATTTTATTGGGTTTTTCCGTTTTTATGGTTTTTAGGGGTTTTCTATTTATTAGTATTTTTATGATTTTTAGGGTTTTTAACATTTTTAGGTTTTCTAGGGGTTTAAAATGTTTTAATGTTTTCAAGGTTTTCTTAGGGGTTTTCATGTTTTTACTTGTCATTTATTTTTATGTTTTTTTACTTTTTTTATCCTTTTATGGAATTTAATGATTTTGTGATATTGATGGTTTTTAATGTTTTTATAATTTTTTGCGGTTTTTTGAGGTTTTTAGTTTTTTTGGTTTTTTAATTATCTAATGTGTTTTTCAATTTTTATGGTTTTCTTAAAGTTATTCAGGGAATTTAGGGTTTTTTACATTAATAGGAATTTATATGGAATTTTTAGGATTTTTATGGTGTTTTCTTGATTTGGGGATTTTGACGGTGTTTAGGGTTTTCTAGTTCTTTTGGTTTTTTAGGTTTTTTTAGTTTTTAGGGTTTTTAAGGATTTTAGTGTTTTTCTAGTTTTGGTTGGTTAAATGGATTTTTGTGGTGCTAGTGGGTCTTAGGGTTTCTATGTTTTTTATATTTTTGTAAGGTTTTTAGTTGTTTTATGATTTCTAGAGAGTTTAAGGATTTATGGGGTTTAATGGTTTTTAGTATTTTTAGGTTTTTTGGGGGTTTATGTGTTATTTGGTTTTTAAGGTTTTCTTAGTGCCTTTTAGGTTTTTTATGTTTTTAGGGATTTTAAAGTATTATTTAGGATTTTATGGTTTTTAGGGATTATGGATTTTGAGGGTTTTGAGGGTTTTTATGTTTTTTATTCAGTTTTGGAGGGGTTTTGGAGATTTTTATGTGTTTTACGGTTCTTTAGATATTTTAAGGCTTTTAAGGGTTTAAACGGTGTTTAGAGTTTTAGTGGGATTTTAGAGTTTTTATGGGGTTTTTTGGGTTTCTAAGGGTTTTATAGTTTTTAGGGATTTTTGGGTAATTTTCTGGGTTTTTAGTGTCTTTATTTTTTAGGGGGTTTATGTGTTTTTATGTTTTTTTCTTTATGTTTTTCTTAGGTTTTTATGGATTCCTGGGTTTTTACTATTTTTATAAATTTTCAGAGATTTTTAATGTTTTTAGTCCTTTTTAGTGGTTTTTGGGATTTTCAGATATTTTAGGATTTTTGTCGGATTTTTATGGTTTTTTTGTTTTAGTTGTTCTTTAGCATTCATTATTGGTTTTTATGTATTTTTAAGGTTTTTAGGGGGTTATAGTATTTTTATATTTGGTAGGGATTTTATTGTTTTTATGGTGTTTAGGGTTTTTAGGTTTTTAGGGTATTTAATTATTTTTAAGTGTTTTATTCTTTATTTGGGGTTTTGAAACCTTTTAGGGTTTTTATGTTTTAAGGGATTGTAGGGATTTTTTAGAATTTTTATGGTTTTTATTGTTTTTTGGGATTTTGAGTGTTTTTATGGGTTTTATAGTTTTTACGGTTTCTGTGAGTTTTTTAGGGTTTTTAAGAATATTTAGAGTTTTTTAAATAATTTAGTAATTTAAAGGGATTTTATAGTTTTTAGTGGTTTTTTTATTGTTTTTAGGGGCTTTTATGGTTATACGGGATTTTATCATTTTTAGTGTTTTTTGGGTTTTTAGGGATCTCATGGTTTTATTAGATTTGTAGGGATTTTAAGTGTTTATGGGTTTTTAATGTTCTCTTAAGGGTTTTCAATGTTTTTTGTTGTTTTTATGTTTTTAGGTTTTTCTGAATTTTTATGGTTTTTAGGGTTTTTAATGATTTCTTCAATTTTAAGGTTTTTCGGGATTTCTGGGTTTTAATTGGTTTTTAAAATTTTTTAGGGTTTTTATGGTTTTATAGAGTTTTTTTATGTTTTTATAGGTTTAAATGTTTTTTGATATTTTAGCTGGGTTGTAGGGGTATTATGGTTTTTTTAATGTTTTATGGGTTGTATAGTTTTTAGGATTTTAGGGGTTTTAGTGCTTTTATAATTTCACGGGTTTAAGTGTTTCTTTTAATTTTTTATAATTTCCTATGGGTTTCAGTGTTTTTTAGGGTTTTTCACATTTTAGAAAATTTTAGTGAAATTTTAGTATTTATATGGTTTTAGGGATTTTAGGGATTTTGGGTGTTTTAGGGTTTTTAGGGGGTTTTTGGGGGTTTTGGGTTCTTTGGGTTTTCAAGATTTATTTTAAGTTTTTTAGGGTTTTAAAAATTTTCCAGAGTCTCTTAATTTTTTAGGTGTTTGGATGTTTTTATAATTTCATTATGTTTTTAGGGTTTTTATGGGGTTTTAGAGTTTTTATGGTTTTTAGGGTTTTTAGTGTTTGTTAAGGATTTTAGTATTTTTTAGGGTTTTTAGTGGTTTAATGTGTTTTTGGTTTTTATTATTTTGTTAGGGTTTTTTAGTATTTTTATATATTTCGTTATTTTAATGGATTTTTAAGAATATTATGGGGTTTTATAGTTTTTAGGAATTTTGAGGGTTTTTAGAGTTGTTTTGGATTTTTTTGGTTTTTGGGTGTTTAGTGATTCTTTAAGAGTTTTATGGTTTTTATTATTTTTTATGTTTTTAGGGGATTAAATTGTTTCAATATTTTTACTGGTTTTTAGGGGGGGGGTTGTGTTTTTTGAGTTTTAGTGTTATTTATAGTTTTTATGGTTTTCAGGATTTTTTTTAGTGCTTTTAGGGTTTTTGGGGTTTTAAGTGTTTTTATATTTCTCTGGTTTTCTTTACAGTTTTCAGGGTTTTTAGGGGTTTTATGTTTTTAGGGATTTTTAGGGATTTTTTGGATTTTTATTTTTTCATAAGGTTTTTATGTATTTTTAGGGTTTTTAGGTTTTTTTGGGAGTTTGTTTTTTGGGGGGTTTTAGGTGTTTTTTTGAGTTTTTTGGGGTTTTAAGTGTTTTTGTAGTTTTCATTATCATATTTAGGGTTTTAAATGTTCTTTGGGGGTTTTCGTGTGTTTTTAGGTTTTTATGGGTTTTAGGGTTTTTAATGATTTTTATGTTTTTGGGGTTTTCTAGGGGGTTTTAGGGTTTTAGGGTTTTTTTGTTTTTAGGGGTTTATAGTATTTTTAGGTTTTGATGGTTTTCTAGATTTTTAAGGTTTTTTAAATTTTTTCAGATTTGTAGGTATTTTTATGAATTTTATGGTTTTTAGGTATTTTTTAGGAATTTAGGGTTTTTAGGTATTTTTTGGATTTTTATGGTTTTTAGGGATTTTGAGTGGTTATGGGGCTTCTTAGTGTTTTTTTGTGTTTTTTGACCTTTTTGATTTTTAGAGTTTTTTATAGTTATAAATATTTTTTTAGAGTTTTTGGCATTTAGGGGTTGAAATTATTCTTAGATATTTTAGTGAGGCTTTAGTTTTTATGGGTTTTTATTATTTTTAGGGGATTTACTATTTTTTGGGTTTTTTGAGTTTTTTAGTGTTTTTCTCAATTTTATGGGTTTTTAGGTATTTATGTTTTTTTAGGTTTTTACTATTTTCTTAAGGGTTTTCAGGATTTTGAGTGTTTTTCATAATTTTTTATGTTTTTTATGGATTATAGATATTTTGTGGGTTTTTAGAATTTTTATGGTTTTTAGAATTTTGAGGAGTAGGGGATGATTGCCCCATTATATCCTAGTGGGCTCTCCAGAGCGCGCTTCTCTTCGCCTTGCTCGGATTGTTTTCCCTCAACATTGGAGAGTCCTTCCAACCTCTATTTTGTTTCGATGAGCTCCCTAGAGAGATCTTTTTTCTTCTTCCTATGGTTTCACCCCTGATGTTCATTTACGGAGTGTATTTATGGATTCAGTTTTCTTCATATCCTTCTTCATATGGTTTTAATCCCCCATTATTGTTTCTTTTTTTAGAGTTTCTCCCCGTCCCCCCTTCAACTTTTTCATTCATTTTTTCTCCTTTGGGTTTCATCCTGTGTTCATTTTAGGGTTTCAATCTTGTTTTCTCTTTCCTTGTTCCACTGTGGTTACAGGTTGCAATTATGTTTTTGTTGGGGATTTTTTATGGAGTTATGGTCTAATTTTTGATTGTGAAGGTTAATCGATGATGTTTTATGGGGAGTCTGATAGTACTTTCTAGGTCATGAATTGCTATGGAAGTCCCACCCACTTGCACTCCTCTATGGCATCAATACCCACTGCTCCTTCCAGGCTGGCCATGCGAGATAGTTTCTAAGAGGTTTTGTGTTATGTTGTGCATTGTGATGTGGTGTTCCAGGTGGCATGGCCTGTGGTCAGGAAATGATGGGTTTTCAATTAGGTTGGGAAATGTCAACAAAGATAATGACTCCCTGTGAAGGCTCCATGCTAATCCTACTCTGATCTAGCTTCAGGTACCACCTCTCATTCCTGGGTTGGTCTGGTGAGTGTCCTTTTGTAACTGTGATGATGATGGTGGTGGTGGATCAGAGTTTAGGTTATTCAAGATGAGGTTGGTTATGTGTGATGGCGGCGACGGTGTTCAATGCAGGTGGTGGACATCAGGGAAGAGGCTGACGATGAAGAGACGATGAGGATGATGACTAAGGTGATGTGACAACAATGAAAATGATTAGATGATGGACAATTATGTGATGATGGTGGGTTTATAGAGTGCCTCTCTTTGCCCATGTTTTCTTGTTTCTGATCATTGATTTTGAATTTGAAATTTGAATGTGGTTTTTTGGATCATGTATGTTGTGTAATGGTGTTTGTTTTGGGTGATGTTTGAATTTGATATCTAGTTTTTTGTAAGGTTCCCACTCATCCAAAAAGTGGTATTTTATAAATAAAAAAATATATTTTAGGAGGAGGGATTCTATCATTTTTATATTTTTTAAAGGTTTAATGTTTCATTAGGTTTTTATGGTTTTCTTAGGGTTTGGGGGGGGGGGGGGTTATAGTTTTTTATATTTTAGAAGAGTTTTTGTTTTTTTAGGTTTTAAGAGTTTTTTTTATATTTTTAGGGATTTAAAGGTTTTTAGTTTTTTTTAGTAATTTTATGTTTTTTAATTTTTTTCAATGTTTTAGGTGTTCCTATGGTGTTTGGGGGTTTTGGGTTTTTAGGACTTTAGCATTTTTTAGGATTTATAGGGATATAAAGTTTTTTTTTAATTTTTTAGGGGTCCTATGTGTTTCTTGAATTTTATGGTTTTCTTAGTCTTATTCTTGGTTTTAAGGTTTATTATGTTTCTAGGTGTTTAAGGGTGTTTTAATATATTTACGGGATTTTAGGGTTTTTAGGGATTTTGTTAATTTTTAGGGGTTTTATGGTTTTTTTGTGTTTTTAGTGTTTTTTTGAGTTTTTAAGGTGTTTTTTAGTTTTTTTAAAAGTTAAGGGTTTTAAAGTGTTTTTTTTGAGATTTTAGTCATTTTTGTGGGTTTCATCAGTTTTTATGTTTTTAGGGGTGTTTATGGTTCTTTGGTGTTTTAGGATTTTTGGGGTTTTTAGTGTCTTTTATGTGTTTTAGAATTAATAGTTATTTTAGTGGTTTAAAGTGTGTTTAGGTATATAATATTTTATTAGGGGTTTTCAAGTTTTTAGGGTTTTATTGTTTTTATGTATTTTTTGTAATTTCTGAGATTTTTTTGGTTTTTTTATAGTTTTTAGGGATTTTGAGGGTTTTTAGGTTTTATCAGGGTTTTTAAGGGCTTTTATCTTTTTGGGGTTTTAAGTGTTTTTAGGTTATTATGGTTTTCTTCAAGTTTTTCAAGGTTTTTAGGGTTTCTTACAAATTTAGGTATTTTAGGGGTTTTATGGTTTTTATAATATGTAGGGTTTTTATAGTTTTTTTGGGTTTTCTATTTGTTTTTTATTTTTTTTGGATTTTAAGGGTTTTTATATTTTTTAAATTTTTTAGTTTATTAAATAGTCTTTAGAGTTTTTAGTGGTTTTTATGCTTTTTATGGATTTTAAGGGTGTTTATGGTTTTAGTGGGTTTTAGGGGTTTTATGGTTTTTAGACATTTAGTAATTTTAGGGTTTTTGGAGTTTTTAGGTTTTTAGGGGTTTTATGTATATTTAGTTTTTTAATATTTTCATAGGGGATTTTAGGGGGTTTTTGGGAAAGGAAGATGTGAGGGTCGGGCTATTCCCGGCCCCCCCAAATTTATTAGAAGGAAAAAAAGGAGACAAAGAAGACAAGGGAGGGGAGGGGTCAAACGACCCACACCCAAAAAACCCCTTACAACCCACACCAAAAAAGAAAAACCAAGAAAGAAAAATACACAAAAATAGACACAACAGTGGCATCATCACGTCACATCCAGCCAGTACCAGCATCTTGCAGCACCATGTCCAATCATCACAGCAACACAGCAGCAGTACATCCAAAACAACCAGCCCCAGCAACCAACAACACTAAAACTGTCATCACAACCAATCATAACCAGCAACATCAAACCACATCACAAGCACTACAACCAAACACATCCATCATCACCTCTTCCATCTCATCTTGCCTCAAATCCAGCTTCAGCAACGACTCACAACCAAACCAGCAACAACTCAAAATACCACATTCCACCATAGCAGCCAGGACGCAGCTCAACTTGACCAGAAACGCATCAGCAGCATAAACCAAAGGCGAAATTAAGGAACTAGAAGCACAAACCTACACCTTCACTTTCAACAGGTACACAAACCCGTCAAAAAGCCATGAGATCCAGAAAAACCCTCCCAGACTCAGATCTGGAAAACTAGATCCAAGCATGGAAGCTGGAATGTCATTTCCAGAACATCGCAGATCCCGTCGTACCCACCATTCAACAACACAGATCCAGAGAGGCTAGGCCGCCATTTGGAGAAGACCAAAACGCCGAAGGCATTGGGAGATCCCGACTGCCAAGAAGCCGAAAGAGGCCTCCGGAGACCAACTCCTCCAAGAACACTCCTCACAGTGGAAAGGAGACCAAGATATGAAAATCCACTTACCGTATCACCCAGATCTGACCCGCACCTCCATGGAACTAAAGCACCGCACGATGGAAGTCCCAGATCTGAACGGCTCCACCATTGACCTACAACGCTGCACTGAGGAAGGGCCATATCCGATCCCCTCCTCCAAGAAATGTCAAAGAGACCAGATCCCATGCCACCGTTGAATCTCCCTCCACCGCTGAAGACTTCGAAGTTGTTGACCCATTCATGGAGGCTCTATCATTCTTGCCGAAAATATCTGGATCGTCTCTTGTCCGAGCAGGAGTTTGAAACCTTCAACTTCCCAGACTAGGCCCGCCAAATCCGCAAAAATCCAGAACACTTCCGAAGACCAGTACCATCGAAAGTCTCCTAAAGCCACCACCGCCAAGGGCCAACACCACCCAGAACCGCCAATTCAAGCCGCGAACACCATGGGGAGATCCTGATCTGCCAAAGATCAATGAGGGGAGCACCGTAACAGGAGAGGACCACCAGGAGAGAAAGCCTCCATCTTTAGGGGGTTTTAGGGGTTTTTACATTTTTAGGTATTTTAGGTCTTTTAGTATTCTACACGATTTTAAGGGGTTTATGGTTTTTAGGGTTTTAGGGTTTTTTATGTTTGTATGGTTTTTTGAGTTATTTAGGGGTTTTAATGTTTTGTATATTCTCTTTAAAATTTTTAAAGGATTAATGTTTTTTTAGAGTTTAATGTGGGTTTTTATAATTTTATGGGGTTTTAAGGGTTTTAGGGGGTTTAATGGGTCTAATGGGTTTTAGGGTCTCTTAGGGTTTTATATTTTTTAGGGGTTATGCTTTTTTTAGGTTTTTATGGTTTTTGTAGGGTTTTCAGTTTTTTAGTGTTTTTTACATTTATGAGTTTTTTTGTGATTTTTTAAGGTTTTTTGGTTTTTAGGGTTTTATGAGATTTTAATTGGGATTGGAGTTTTTTGGGGTGTTAGGTTTATTTTTGGTTTTTATAATTTTCAGGGTCTTTATGGGTTTTACAGGTTTTATGGTTTTTAGGTTTCAATATGAGTTTTTAGGGTTTTGGGAGGTTTTTCGTTTTTAGGTATTTTTATGGAATTTTTATGATTTTTATTGTTTTTTTATTTTTAGAGATTTTGACGGGTTTTAACAATTTTTGGCTTTTAAGGGTTATTATGGTTTTTGGGGGGGTTTTGGGATTTTGGTTTTTTATTGTTTATAATAATTTTTAGGGTTTGTAACTTTTTTGGTGTTTTCATTGTTTTTATTGTTTTTAGTGGTTTTTTAGGGTTTTATGGGGTTTTATGGGTTTTTAATGTTTTTATGGGTTTTATGGTTTTTAGTTTTTTGAGGGTTTTTAGAAGTTTTAATTTATTCAACAATTTTTATTTTTTTAGGGGTTTTAAGTGTTTTTAGTTTTTATTGTTTTCTTAGGGGATTTCAGTGTTTTAGGGGTTTTAGGTTTTTTGGAATTTTAAGGGATTGTTTAAATTTTAATGGATTTTTAGATAATTTGAGGGGTGTTTGGGGTTTTAGGTTTTTTGTTTTTTGGGGTATTAGGGGTTTTTTGAGTTTTTGGGGTATTTATCTGTTTTTATAGTTTTTTAACGTTTTTAGGGGTTAAAAGGGTTTTTTGAGTTTTTAGTGGTTTTATTGGTTTTTATGGGTTGCATTATTTTTAAGGGTTCGGGTGTTTTATGGTTTTAAGGGGTATTTATAGTTTTTTAGGGTCTTATTAACATTTTTAGTATTTTTAGTGTTTTCAACGGTTTTAGGGGTTTTAGGTATTTTTTGGTTTTTAAGGGTTTCTTAGGGTTCTCCAGGTTTTTTAGTGTTTTTTACATTTAAGGGTTTTTGGGGGATTTGTTTATGATTTTTATGGTGTTTAGGTTTTTTTTATATTAATATATTATAGGGTTTATAGGGTTTTTTGGGATTTTATGGGGTTTTTTGGTTTTTAGGGTTTTTTGACATCTTTCTTGCATTAGGTGATCTATTACATGAAGTTATTGTTTGTGCATGTTTTATTCTTTGTGAACTGTTGTTAGATCTTTATTGTTACATCATCATGTATCTATTTCAACTGTGAGTTTTTGTAAACTCATTACACCTCAAACATGCATATTAACTCTTTTTATTCAATAAATTTCTTTGGGACATGAATTGGGTGACCAATTCATTTCACCCTTTGTCTTAAAAAAACTTTTAGTGGGTTTTAGGGTTTTAGGGACTTTTATGGGTTTTAGCATTTTTTAGGTTTTGTAGGTATTTTATGTGTTTTTGGGTTTTTAAATTTTTCTTAGAGTTTTAGTGTTTTTATATATTTTTAACATTTTTAGGGATTTTTCAGGATCTTTTAGAATTTTTATGGGTTTTGGGGTTTGGGGGGTTATTGAGGAATTTGGGGTTTTTAGGGTTTTTAGGGATTTAAGGTTTTTAAATTTTTTATATTTTTATTAATTTTAAGTGTTTAAAAGTTTTTATGGATTTCTTAGTGTTTTTAAGGTTGTTAGGTTTTTAGGAATTTATAGGGATTTATAAGGATTTTTATGGGTTTTAGGGTTTTTAGTGATTTTGAGGGTTTTATGGCTTTTATAGTTTTAGGATTTTTATGTTTTCTGGAGGTTTTAATCACTTTTTTATTAATTTAGGGTTTTAAAGGGTTTTTTTTGTTTTTTATGTTTTTAGTGGTTTAATGGGGTTTTAGTGTTTTTTTAATTTTTAGTTTTTCATGGGTTTTTAGGATTTTTAAGGTCTTTTGGTATTTTTTTACATTTTTTTGGGTATTTGAAGATGTTTAGGGTTTCTAACATTGTTTAGTTTTTAGGGGTTTTATGTTTTTTTTAATGGTTTATTAGGATTTCATAGTGTTTTGAGGAATTTTGGGTTTTTAGATAATTTTAAGGATTTTTAGGATTTAATAGTATTTAGGGTTTTTAGTGTTTTATGGATTTTAGGATGTTCATGTGTTTTATGGTCTTTTTGGGTTTCTAGGATTTTTTTGAGTTTTTTAGGGTTTTTAATATTTTTAAAAGATTTTAACCTTTTTAGGGGTTTAAAGGTTTTCTTATAGTTTTTAAAATTTTTTATGGTTTTTTGAGATTTTATGATTTTTATGGTTTTATGCTTTTTAGGGGTTTTTTTTGGGTTTTAAGGAATTTTTTTGGTTTAAATTTTTTTTAGGTTTTTAGGGGTTTAATGTGTTTTTGGTATTTTAGGTTTTTATAGTTTTCTTATGGGTTTTTTGGGTTGTTAGTTTTTTTACATTTTAAGGGATTTTTAGCAATTTTTAGGATTTTTAGGATTTTTATGGTTTTTTGGGATTTTAGAGGAATTTAGTGTTTCTATGTGTTTTTAGGGTTTCAAGGGTTTTTAGAATTTTTTATGTTTTTAAGGGTTTTAACTGTATTCAGTTTTATAAAATTTTCTTAGGGTTTTATGTGTTTTTAAGGTTTTTTAAATTAAAGTTATTTTTAGGATTTTTTTGGATTTTATGTTATGTTAATGTTTTTTGGGATTTTGAGGGGGTTTTATGGTTTTAGGGTTTTCATTATTTTTTGGGGTTTTAGGACCTTTTTGAGTTTTTTAGGGTTTTTATGATTTTTTAGAGTTTTTAAACCTTTTGGTTTTTATGGTTTTCTTTGAGTTTTCATGGTTTTTAGGATATTTATGTTTTTAGGGATTTTTAGGGATTTTTTAGAAAATTTATGGTTTTTAGGGACATTGATGTTTTTATTTTTTTAAATTACTTTTATGGTTTTTGAAGTTTTTAGTGTTTTATCGGGTTTAATTGGTTATATGTTTTTATAGATTTTTTGGGTTTTGTTATTGTTTTTATGGTTTTCTATATTTATAAAGATTTTTATGGATTTTTTAAGGATTTTTGGGGGTTTTAGGGTTTTTAGGGATTTTGAGGGGTTTTATGGTTTTTTTTGGGGATTTGGGGATATTTTTTGGTTTTTTTGCGATTTTAGGCTATTTTGAGTTCTTAGGGTTTTTTTATTTTTATAGTTTTCTTATGTGTTTAGGGGTCAAAATGGTTTTTATACTTTTTAGTGGTTTTTTGGGATTTTATGGTTTTTTGGTGGTTTTATGGTTTTTATGGGTTTTAATGGTTTTTTGGGTTTTTATGATTTTCAGGATTTTTATCATTTTTTATATTTTCAGGGTTTCGAAGTGTTTTTCGGTATTTATGGTTTTGTTAGGGGGTTATAAGGGTTATTTATGTCTCTAGGGGTTTTAAGTGATTTTTAAGGGTTTTTATTCTTTTTATGTTTTTTGAGATTTTGAGGGTTTTAGGGTTTTTATGGTTTTTATTATTTTTGGTGTTTTTAGTGGTTTTTTTTGAGTTTTTAGTGGTTTTTAGGTTATGAGAATTTTTTAAAATATTTAGGGGTTTGAAGGGTTTTTTGAGTTCTAGTGTATTTTTAGGGTTTTTATTTGTTATAAAGGTGTTAAGGGTTTATATGTTTTTAGGGTTTATGGTTTTTATGGTTTTTAGGGAATTTTAGGGATTTTAGAGTATTTTATGTTTTTAGGGGGTTTTAGTTTTCTTAGGTATTTCATGTTTTCTTAGGGGTTTTCTAGGTTTTTGGGTTTTTTATTTATTTTGGGAAAAGAAGGTGTGGGACCAATCATTCCTGGTCCCCAAAAATTTATTAGACAATAAACAACAAAGCATTACAAGGAGGGATTTCAAACAAGAGTGTGAAAATCACCCTTCATGTCAAATTCCATGAAGGGTGAGAAAAAATATGGGGTGAAAAATGACAACATCAAGCTCCTTTACACAATTTCCTTCTTGTAGAGAGCCTCTATAACCAAGTTCTCCTCCCTATAGGCATCTATAACATTGAGGGTGAGAGCCTAAAAAAGGCCAAGACATTCAATCCATTTTGGGAGAAGCCTCCAGAGAACTCTCCAGGACTTTTTCTTGAGTGGATCCACCACACGCTTCAAGTTGGATTAAACTAAGAGCAATGTCTACCTAAGATAAACCTCAAACTTAATGGCCTTCATCATTTACCAAATCCTAGCTTTGTACGCACATCCACCTCCAATATAATGATAAAATAAGGCTTTCAAAAATTCTCTGTGTGTCAGGAAAACCCCTCTGTACCCCCATGGGCCTACGTGATCCCGAAGCCGCACCGTCCACGATGACCTTGATCCAAGATAAAATTAGGGGAATCCATCGAATAAATTTTAAAACCTATGGATTTATATTTCTTCAGGAAACCCCAAGAAAATTCAGGAGTATGAGATCATTTAGATCCTTAGCCTTTGAACTTGTTTGTATACGATCTGCTACCTGAATATCCTTATGGATTGTTATAAATCTACCATGGAAAGGGAAAGGTAGCTGATTGAATTCCATTTCATCGTAGTCAGTCAATATATAAGAAATAGTGGCCACAGAACCTACAAGTAGTAGGTTATAAATCATTTTACTACACTGAAGCACCACTAGGCTAGAGATCAGCTTGTAAACCAACCCCTATATGCTGTAATTCAGCCTATAAATTTGCTTCAAGTGATCCCACAAACCATCCACAAACCTTCAATGTAGGAAAGTGTGTTGAATGCTCTCTTTAGACATAAATAAGGGGAATAAAATAGATGCTAGCTTCTGACCATATTTTTCCAGATTCACCTAAGTAGGCAGCCTGTTCTTATACAACTTCCATTAATGTTGGAGATGAGCATAAGGAATGAAGGGTGCACAATATTTTGGAAGCAAAGTTGGTGGGAAAAGGTATTGTGGGCATTTCAGCCGGTAGAAATCATGTATAGAGAACTGCATAACCAGATTCAGTTTCCAAATAAGGTTATCAATGTCCATAAACCTATAAATATCCATCTACAAGATGATGTGGATTGGAAGATAAGTAGGCAGAACACCACTGTGATGTATGAGGGCAGCAAGTGACATGTCCTACAACTCATGTGTGGGAATCACAATTTTTTACAATGGCTTTTCAAGCCAGGTTGTTTTCCATCAATTTATGATTGACTACCTTGACACATCCCATTTCGAGTGAGATAAAATTCCCTTATATGAGTTTTTGAGAGTAGTCCAGATAGAGGAGGGTATGTGACCTGTGAAACCATCATAGAGTCTTTGCGTGAACCTATCGCGAATAAATTATAGACCATAAACTTGTGGATTGAGAAAATTCCAGGTTAAAATTCCAAATAGGTATTCATTTAATCTCTCGAGGTCCTTAATTCCCATCCCACCCATATCAATAGGATTAGTGAACTCCTTCTAAAACATAGAGACAGGCTTCCTTTCACTGATGCAGCTCATCTATAAAAAGTTCCAAATCTTGGTATTCAAGCTTTAAACATGGATATTTGTCCATCTATAGATGGAAAACGTAGGAACGAACATGGAGGTGATGAGAGTTGACCAGGAACACTCTTCCCGCCTAAGATAAGCACTCTCCCTTCCATTTGTCTAGTTTTTAAGTGATTTTAGTTTATATATTCTCAAGTTAGTAGATTTTAACCCTCTTCCAAAATAGAGGGACACCCAAGTATTTGAAGGTGAGTATGACTCTTTTTATCCCAAGTGATCAAGCGATGCGGAGTTTCCCGAAGAGAGATACCCCTTCACCAAAGACAATGGATGATTTATTCCAACTAATTGTTTTCCCAACCACATTTTTATAGTGAAGGAAAATCAGTCTAATTGAGGATAATGTTTTCTTTCCAGCTAGCCCAAAAAAAATAATGTCATATGCGTAGAGATGGTGGGTGGGTATATGAAGAAAACACCCTACCTTAATTGGTTTATAAAGGCCATCCTGTAAGAGATCATTAATTACCCTTCTCATATAGTCCCCAAAAATCTCAAAGAGGTGGCCAGAGAGTGGGTCACTCTATCTTGCTTCACACTAATATAGGAAGAAATATTTTTGGGAGCCATTCATGAGGATATAGACTCTAGAACTAGTCAAGATAGTGTTTATCATGCTGAAAAAGTGCTGGAAAACCCATAGATTATAAGGACATTATATATGAAACACCAATTAATGATTTCAAAGGCCTTTTAGATATCCACCTTCAAAGAAAATCTCCCATGTTTCATTATCTTATTCATGATATTGATGGTTTTCACGGTTTTATAAAGGCATATTTGAATACTCCTCCTAGGAAAAAACCCAAATTTGTTTAGTGTGATAAGATCCCGTAAAATCTTCGCCATTCGGATGACCAAATTTTTTCTTATAATCCATGGGATAGTATTACCAATGGAAATGGGGTGAGAGTCCTTTATATCAACAGTGATCTTTTTCTTTGAGATAAATGAAATAATGACAGAATTGGATCCATGAAGGATTAAACTGGAGATAAAAAAATTCCCTAATTGCATTGGTGATTTCCACGTGTATAATATCCCAATAGAACATGAAAAACTTGTTAATAAACACAACCATACCCACTAAACTATCCATGTTCACGGAAAAGAGTGCAGATCTATCTTCCACATCGAAGGGTGCATCTATTAAGGGTTTTTTTCTAGTCATTTATACAAGGAATGATGGAGTCATACATCTGAAATGAGGGAGCACCACCATCATTATATAGTGTCTAAAAATTCTCCAGAATGGAATTACAAATTACATCCTTTGTTATGAAGGTGGATCCATCGATGTGGATGGAATTAATGTTTTTCATGTCCTATTTCTCCCTATGGAGGTAGTGGAAAACATGGAATTTCTATCCCCATCCTTGAGCCAACTAACATTAAATTCATTCATAGCAAGTCTCTTCTTGTCAAAATATGATATTTTGTTACCAAAAGCATAAGAAAAACACGACCTAGCACCCAACATCCATCCCCACTGAGCAGCAAACAAAGACACCAAGAAAAGAATGTCTCTTCTTGAGATCCATGATATCACACAACTTGTAATGAAGATGTAACAACTCTCAGGGTGGCATGTGCTACTGCTGATTGGTAATCTGGAAAAGGAAAAGCTGAGATTCTGTAGCCTTAATGTCCTCATCTAGCCTAGAAAAAGAATTTTTTCTCCACTCTTTTCAAATACCTTTGAGTTTATTAATCTTAAAATCCAAAATAAAATGTGGGTTGTCGTGGAAGGTGTTATTACATCCGTTGATCACCATTTCTCAACACCCCCGAATCATGAGCCAATAATTATTGAATTTAAAGGGAATGTGGGCTGTACATGTACCATCCCCTAAATCAACCACAAGAGGATTATGATCCATGTTGAAATTGGGAAGAGTGAACCCAAAGATATCCATAGGGGCACACCTATAATTGATTTGAGAGAAGCACCTATCAATCTTGCTATCATGTATTCCATTAATGGTTAGAATTCCCCATGTAAAGGATGCTCCAGCAATGGGGACTTTAGTGATGCTATATTGTTCAAAGCATGATGATAACTCATCTTCATTAGTACAAGATAAGTTGAGACCCATCTTCTCAACAGGTCATAGAATCGTATTGAAATAACCTATGAAAATATAGTTCCTGATTATATTCTCATTCATATCAACTAAAATTCTCCAATGATCCCTTATCTTAGTGTACAAGTACGAAGCATACACAAAGGATAGGGTCAAGTTGAAATTATAAAGTCATATTTAGATGGATATCATTTAATAACTCGCTTCATAAGTAATAACTTAGACATGATCATACTTCATACCCCATATTCTTTCTAATGTACCATCATCCCTATTATGAGAGACAAGTGAATACCTAATACTAGTCCAATTGAATCCCTTACAAATTTTAAAAATCATCATGGGATCAGTGATCCCTATAAGAATTGTCCTGTAAGAGAGAAGAAAGTTCCTAAGGGATATGACTATGGGAGAGTTCCCATGCCCGGGAAAATTCTAGAACATGATCCTCATTTTGGAGATAGGTGTGTTTCCCCCCAAAAGAGGAAGATTATTTTTGGTAGTATTGGAGGAAAGGCCTTGACTTATCCATTCTTTTATTTCAATTTGGTATTTCCAATGAGCTACCTTTTGGGTTTTAGAATAAGGTATTTCTCCCTATTGTCATACCTTTTTGCAGGTTCTATGGATTTAAGACTAGGGGATTGATCATCGTCAGCCTATGAGTCCTCAACCATGTCACTCTAGAAATCCCCACTTAATGGGTGGAATTTTTTTCAAGGTGTAAACTCTTTATTTGGATGGAATATTATCAGGATTCCTCTTAGTAGCTTTGTCTATTGATACCGTTGTGAAATATTATGCACTCACATTAAGACCAGGTGATACATCGGGTGTTACCATAAGAGCCACATGGTGGCCCAGATCCCCTAGTGTGGATGAGACAGAAGAAACATGCATCTCCTACTCATTAGAATTAATTTGGGACTACTATATAGAAGAGGTTATGTCAGGCTTGAACTCCCCTACTAGGTCAGCACCATGTCGATGAGGAGGGACCAAAGCACCATGGGAGATAGATTCCCCTACAACGTCACTGGGATGAGTGAAGCTAGAAAGGACCACAATTATGAGTCTGGGTGTCCCTGTGACCATGTACAATCCCCCCTCAACTGGGCTAAAATGAGTATTAGTAGCTTCTGAAGGTTGAGCTGGCTATAATAGAGATAGGCTGGATGTAGTAGTAGGGGTGGGATCAGATATCTCTGTGATAGGGTTCGGGTGAGGCTTCTCAGAGATGTCTTTGGCTTGTTGCAAAGGCATCCCGTTGGGATCATCCACATATTGAGGGGGGGGGGGTCTGAAACACAACCAGTGCCCCTGACTCATTCAGACCAACATATAAGGGGGAATCATTGGAGAAATCCACTGTTCCCAATACAGACGGAACAGAAACATTAGGGACCCGAAGATGATCAACAAACCCTTTATTAGTTCCAACATCGATAATCTGACATGGAGGAAATAAGATCCGGATGGATAGTAGCCTTAGTTTCCTAAGCCTTTTTGTTTCCATTATTCCTCCTATAGTGGCTGGCCTCATGCCCCTACAAATTGTAGATAGTGCAGACCTTCACTCATTTGTATTCTGAGAGAATGTGACCAAATAGTTTGCAATGTTGGAAAAATTTGGTCCAACGTTCATATTGTATTTCTAGCGTGTGACTTTCTTCATGGGTATTTAGGAAAAAATCTTCATCTAGGGTGCTTGACATGTCCACTTCAACAAGAACCTGGGCATAATGTCCCTACTTTGGTTTCTCAGTATTCTTATCAATCCTAACAGGAAATCCCACGAAATATGAAATGTCACAATGTATTAGGTGATGATAATATAGCTAATTAATTTTTAATATACAAATCCAAACCTCTGTTTAGTTGTTTTTTAAACTAGAGGGGTCAAAATTATTATCTCATTCTTGAATCTGGAGAAGTCTGGCTTTATGTTAAGTGATCCAAACCCCCAATAACTCCTTTTATAATTATGTGAAGAGAAAATTATATGTAAATATCTTTCTCCCATTGATTTCATCCTCGAATCACCGAACCACCAAATTTCAAGAATTATTTTGGCGAGGTCACCAAATTTATAATGTTTCTCCACCTTTGGGGTTAACACCATCGTGATAATAGATAAACAACATAAACTTATCTACTCCTCCACTACTTTGCGATTCGCAGACACATGGGCCACACACCATTTCCGAATCTGGCGACCACGGGATGGTGCACCAAATTCAGTGAAGGTAAGTGAAGTTGTGGATTTCACCACCTTCTTAAAGTATAATTTTGGGCTATATTTCACTAGAACCTCATGAGGTCCATCCTAATTTGAAGCCATTAATGTGTAGCGGTTAAAGAGCTCATTATGGACGAGAAGATCTTGATTATCTAAGGTCGGAACCTCAGATCTTCTATCAGGGGGATCCAAAGGTTGGGGTTGTGCGTGATCTTCATGACCACCTGGTTTATCTATTGTGCCTTATTTTTATGTATTTTTGGATTTTAAGTGATTTTTATGATATTTATGGTCTTTAGGGGTATGGGGGATTTTTTGGGTTTTTAGGGGTTATATAGTTTTTAGGGTTATTAGGTTTTATAGTGGTTTTTAGTGTAATTATTTTTTAGTTTTTATTTTTTCAGTGTTTTTTTGGTTATTTTGTTTTTAGGTATTTTAGGGTTTTTTTTGGTTTTTTAAGGGGTTTTAAATATTTTTTAGGGTATTAAATGTTTTTAATGTTTTTAGGGTTTATGGTTTTTTTTCTATTTTTCGGGTCTTGTTTTTGTTTTTAGTGTTTTATTTTTTTAGTGTTTTTTACCATTTTAAGTTTTTAAAGGGTTTTTAGATTTTTAGAGGATTCTAGGGTATTAATTGTGTTTTTGGGGTATTATGGTTTTAGGGGTTTTACTATTATTAGGGGTTTTAGTGTTTTTAGGGGTTTTAAGGGTTTAAATTTTTTAGGTATTTAGTATTTTCCAAGGAAGTTTCTTCATTTTTGGGGTTTTTTTATTTTAGGTATTTTGGGGGCATTTTTATTCTTTTTATGATTTTTAGGGTTTTTAGGGAATTTTATGTTTTTTTTTCGGTTTTTTTTGGTTTTATGGTTTTTTTGGTTTTATTTAAAGGGTTTTTAGAGTTTTTAGTGGGGTTTTAGGGTTTTTATGTGATTTTAGGGGTTTTAGCATTTTTAGGGTCTTCATCATTTTTACGATTTCAGGGGTTTAAAGTGTTTTTAGGTTTTAAAGGGTCTCTATGGGTTTTTTTCATGATTTTTTTTTTGTTTTTTAGGTTTTTAGTGATTTTTATTGATATTTTAAGATTTCTATGATTTTTTGTGTTTTAATGATTTTGATGGTTTTTGGGGTTTTTAGTTTCATATTGTTTTTATGTTTATCGTGGGTTTTTGGGTTATTTTCTTGAGATTTGGTATAGGTTTTATGGTTTTTTAGTGTTTTATAACATTTTTAGGGTCTGAAGGATTAGTGGGTTTAGGGTTTTTATGGGTTTAAGGGTTTATTATAATTTTTTAGGGGGTTTTACAGTTTTAGGGGTTTATATTGTTTTTATGGGTTTTAGGGTTTTTAGGGGTTTTAAGTGTTTTTTTGGGTTTTATGTTTTTCTAATGGTTTTAGGGGGTTTTACATTTTTAGGGATTTTTAGTGATTTTTTCATATTTTAGTCTTTATGGATTTTTGGGATTTTCAGGGGTTTTAGGTTTTCTAGAGTTTTTAAAGGTTTTATGGTTTTTTGGGGGGTTTTATGGTATTATTTTTATTTTTTAGGGATTTTAAAATTTTCAGTGTTTTTTAACATTTATAGGGGTAGTAAGGTTTTTTTAGTGTTATTAGTGGTTTTAGGGTTTTTATTTTTTTAGGAATTTTATGGTTTTAATGTGTTTTTATGGTTTTTAGGGGTTTTAGGATTTTTATAATGAATTAGAGTTTTAAACATCGTTTAGGATTATTAGGGGTTTTTTGTATTTTTAGGGTTTTAAGGTATTATTTGGGTTTTTTTAAATTCTTAGGTTTATTTTTATTTTTATGATATTTTAGGTATTATTAGGATTTTTATGGGTTTTAGTGGTTTTAGGTATTCTGAGTTTTTAGGTGTTATTTTTGGGTTTTTTAGTTTTTTAGGGTTTTTTGAGTTTTTTACATCTTTTAAGGCTTTTATAGTTTTTAACATGTTTATGAGTTTAAAGGGTTTTTAATTTTTTTTGCGATTCATTATAGTTGCTTGTGGGTTTTAGGCTTTCAATGGGTGTTTTTGGTATTTTTTTGTTGTTATGGGTTTCTATGGTTTTTTGGGTTTTTTATGGTTTTCAGGGTTTTTCTATTTTTAGGTGTTTTAGGTGTTTTATGTATTTTTGGTTTTAATATTTTATTAGGTTTTTTAATGGTTTTTGGTTTTTTTTTAAAAATAAAGTTTTTAAGGAATTTTTTAGTATTTTTATCGGTTTTAAGGAATTTTTAGGGGGTTTGTGGGCATTTATGAATTTTAGAGTATTAAGGGTTTTCGGGGGTTTTGGGGGGTTTTAGAGTTTTTTAGGGGTTGAAAGGTTTTTTATAATTTTTAACCATTGTAGGGGTTTTAAGTGTTTTTATAGTTTTTAGTGTTTTTAGAGGTTCTATGTAGTTTTAGGGGAGTTTAGGGTTTTTATAGGTTTTATGGTTTTTGGGATTTTTAGGGTCTTTTAGGGGTTTTATGGGGTTTTAAGGTTTTTTCAGGGTTTTTATGGGTTTTATGTGTTTTTATGTTCTTATGTTTTTAATTGGGTTTTTATGGTTTTTTTTTGTTTTTATATATTTTAGTAATTTTTAGGGTAATTATGGTTTTTTATGTTTTTAGGTATTTTGATTGTTTTTAGGTTTTTTGGGTTTCTAAGGTTTTTAGTGTTTTATGGTTATTAGGGATTTTAAGTGTTTTTAATTTTTTTAATATTTTCTTAGTCATTTTCATGTTTTTAGGGGTTTTATGATTTTATGGATTTTTTGAGATTTTTTAGGATTGCTATGGATTTTATGTTTTTGGAGATTTTTTGGGGTTTTACGTGTTTTTAGAGTTTTATGGTTTATTGGGGTTTGGGATTTTTATATTTTTTAGGTTTTTTATGGTTTTCGACTTTCATAATTTTTTAGGGTTTTAAAGGGTTTTTATATTTTTAGTGGGTTATTAAGGTTTTATGGGTTTTAGGGTTTTTAATATTGTTAGGGGTTTTAGGTTTTTTAGTGTTTTTAGAGTTTTAAGGTTTTTATTGTTTTTTATGCTTTTATGGGTGTTAAGTTTTTTTACAGTTTTTAGGTTTCCTAGTGGTATTTTAGGGATTTTATGATTTTTTAGGTTTGTGCGAATTTTATGGATATTTATGATTTTTTATATTTTTTTTGGGTTTTTGTGATTTTTATGGTTTTTTGGGAAATTTATGGTTTTATGGATTTTAGGATTTTTTTGTATTTCAGAGGGTATTAGGTTTTTTTTTGGTTTTCAAAGAATATTTAAATAAATTAAGATGGTGCAACTTAAGTCCTCCAAGGGTTTAAAGTAAAAAACACATGTGTGAGGCATTCACCCAACCGCTAATTACCGAACACTAGAGCGAGGTTGCCTTTATTAACCAGAGACTTACGCGACTTACCTTCAGGGAAACATGTAGAGACTGTTTAAGTATTGATCAAGGTCTCTCCCATGTGTATTCTCCCAGGTGGTCCATCACCTATTTTTCTCCCAATTCGGCCAGGCCAATCTACATGGAGCACCCCTTGCGCAAGCTTCCTTAGTTCACCATAATCTCTGGCCTGCATGATCCATTCATAAGGCCTCCATCAAAGATACTCATGGCATGGCCTTTCCTTATTTGTATCCCTTTTTTGAAATATACCACATTGAAACTTCCACCAAGAACACATGATCTACAAAAATATGGGAAAAGGTACATCAGTCTGTCTCCATTGGGATTTTTTTTCTATGGTCAGAGGTTTCCCGCACTTGTCCTACTAGAGGGTCAGGATCCTCAGGGAATATGTGGATTATTATATCTACAATCACAAGGATCCTTACCCCCAGGGAAAGTGTTGAGGTCTTCTCAGTCTGGAGGATTAGGGTTTGGAACATGTCCACCCCTTCCCGTCTCTAAGACCCAGAGCCTCCAGTTCCCAGTGAGGTGGGTAAGGATCACACTAGATTTTTTCTATTTAACATGGAATTAGATCCTCATCATGATACAAAACCTATTTTAGGAACTTCTCTTAAATTAAGCCCCTACCCTTTCTTGTAAAAGGTTGTATTGTTTCTCCTCTATACCACCACTTACTTCACCTTCATTCCTTTCTAGGGTGAAGTGAAGAGAGGGAAATTATGTAACCCCAACTTTTTCCATCGACATTATCCTCCTATTCCCCTACTGAAGGAGGAAAACTGTGTGGTGTGTTGAATCTTATGTTTCCTATTTTTTCTCACACTAAACATGAATCACATGGGCTTCAAGGTTAGCGATGAGCATCACACTTTTACGATCCATACAATGGATTGAACTACGAGAACTCTAATTACTGCTAACCAGGATATGATGGAAGCCTACCTAAGGCCCATGATCAATGGGAATCCTCATTAGGAATAATCCCCCATCATAATTCCCTTAATCCATGCATCCTCCTCAAGAGTAAGCCCCAAATTAATCCCCCCAAACCACCATGACTTAAAGTATTCCTCATGGTCCCATTCACAAGGTTGTACTATTTAGTAATAATCCCCAACATAATCATTTCAAATGACCATACTATCTTTCCATACATACCATTGACGGCCTCCATAGGTGTGGGTCCCCCTAAATAAACTATTTGGTATTTTATTCCCTTTCAAATGGGATAGGTAAGAAGCCTCCTTGAGGTTAAAACCCAACACCCAAAATAAACCGTATTATTTCTTGGCCACATTCTTAGTAGGGTTCAATTGAAACTATGAATCGAAATCTCTCTTAGGTTTTTTGGGACGCTTCAGCAGAATCCCCACACCAAAATTTGACTAGGAACCTTTCACATAGACTTCCTTTTCAAATGAAGTTAATCTATATGGTTGGGTCCTTATCAAATTTCCTAAGGTATTATGTACCCTGTTAGATAGAGATGAACTACATGGGTTTTGATTCCTTTCACAAGGATACATTGGAATCCCATCTTTGGGTTCGATCCCATCATCCAAAAAAACCCTATCTCCCTAGATGATGGTAATTTTTTCGAGTGAAACTCTCCTCTCTGGATAATAATAAAAACTAGAGTGACATTAATCTACCTGGATTACAATACACATTAGAGTGCCCCACCATGTGGGTAAAGAACCAACATCATCATAACAATGACCAATGAATATCTAAGTATTACATAAGAGGATTCCATCGATTGAGAACCTCTGATACCTATATATATCTCCATTGATGAAGAACCTCGTACACATATATATGATTCTAATATATATAAATGATCATAATTGATTTCAAATCTTGGGATGACCCACATCCTACCACATAATTAATGAAGGATGCACGAACATTATTAAATCTATAAGAGTGTCCAATAGAATGTTCCAATTCCACCAAAATGTTTATGATGAGATTTACCCCCATCCTCTAGACTAATGTGAATTATTAACCATCATAAGTTAAAACACCTAATAAACACCTACCATTGGAAATTATGTCTCCATGGATATAGAACCACTTGGTGTTTCTGGTTCCATGAACAAACTCGTTGGAAACTGTTCAGAACTAGAAAACCATCACAAAATGCAAAATCTAGGGATGCAATGGTTTTTTGGGGGTTTTATGTTTTTTTTAGTATTTAGGGTTTTATTTTTTTTAGTTTTTTTATTTTATAATTTTAAATAGTTTTTAGAGTTTTTATGGGATATTTAGGGTTTTTTGGGGTTTTAGGGGTTTATGGTTTTTGTGGTTTTTATGGGTTTTAGGGTTTTAATGGTTTTTAGCATTTTTATATTTTTTCAGGTTTTTAGGTGTTCTACGTGTTTTTATATTTTTAAGGGTTTCATAGGATATTTCATGGTTTTCTAGTTTTTTTTATGTTTTTAGGGATGTTGAGGGATTTTTAATAATTTTTATTTTTTTAGGGGTTTTAGGTATTTTGAGGGATTTTAGGGGTTTTTAGGGTTTTTATCATTTTTTAGGTTTTTAGGAATTTTATGTATTTTTATGTTATTATGGTTTTCTTATGAGTTTTCAATATTTTTAAGGATTATTATGTTTTAGGGATTTTTTTGGTATTTTTAGGATTATTAGGATTGTTAGGTATTTTTTGGGATTTTTCGGGGTGGGTGGGGGGGGGGGTTAAGGGTTTTAATGTTTTTATGGTTTTATTTGGTTTTATTGTTTTCTTTAGTTTTTAAGTTTTAAAGGTTTTAAGAGTTTTTTTGAAATTTTTTACTTCATTAATTGGGTTTTAGAGTTTTCATTGTTTCTAGGGGTTTTATGGGGTTTAGAGTTTTTATGGTCTTAAGGGGTTTTTATTATTTTTATGGTTTTAGGGTGTTTAGGTATTTTTTTTGGATTTTATCATCTTTTAGGTTTGTAGGGGTTTATTGTGTTTTTAGGTTTTTTTTCTTTTCTTAGGGTTTCTCTGGGTTTTTAGGGATTCTTATTTTTTAGTGATTTTTTAGGTCTTTGTAGTATTTTTTTTTCTTTTAAGGGTTTTAGGGATTTTTTGGGGTTTTATTATTTTTAGGGGTTTTGGCGGTTTTCAGAGTTATTATTATTTGGTTTTTTATTTTTAGAGGTATCATGTGTTTTTAGGGTTTTATGTTTTTCTTAGAGTTCTTTAGGTTTTTTATGATTGTTTACTTTTTAGGGATTTCTTTGGATTCTTTAGGGTTTTTTGGGATTTTGAGGGTTTTTAGGTATTTTAAGGGTTTGAAAGTTATGGTTTTTGTGTTTTGGGGTTTCAATGATGTTTAAATTTCTAAAACGTTTTTAGGGTTTTTAAGGATTTTAGATTTTTATTGGTTTTTTATTATTTTTATGGGGTTCTAATGGTTTTAAGGGGGTTTATGTTTTTTATGGATTTTACTAGTTTTTTAGTATTATATATATTTTTGGTTTTTAGTGGTTTTAAGTGTTTTTAGGTTTCAAGGGTTTTTATAGGTTTTCAGAGTTTTAGGGGGTTTACATTTTTAGTTATTTTTTGGGTTTTTAGGGATATTTTCATATTTTTATAGGTATTTATGGGTTTTAGGGGTTTGAGGGGATGTTTTTTTGGGTTTTTATAGTTTTTTTGGGATTTCATGGATTATTTTAATTTTTTATAGGTTTTAATGGTTTTTAGAGGTTTTTAAACATTTTAGGGGTTTAAAGTGGTTTTTGAATTTTTATTAGGGTTTTATGTATTTTTAAGGTTTTTTATGGTTTTAGGGGTTTTATGGTTTTTAGGTGTTTTAAGGTTTTTGGGACTTTTATTGTTTTTAGTGTTTTTATGTTTTTAGGGTTTTTAAGTGTTATTGGTTTTATGGTTTTCATAGGGATTTTCAGGGTTTTTAGGGGTTACTTTATTTTTAGGTTTTTTTAGATATTTTTTATAATTTTTATGGGTGTTTTTGGATTCTAAGGTTATTTAGGTTTTTAGGGGTTTTAGGGTTCTTAGGGTTTAAAGGGTTTTTAGAGTGTTTAGTGGGTTTTAGGGTTTTATGGTTTCTATGGTTTTTATGGTTTTTATGGATTTTATGTTTTTTAGGATTTTTAGGGTTTTAGGGGGTATAGTGTTTTTAGGGGGTTTGAGTGTTTTTAGGTTTTTATTTTTTTATTAGGGTTTTTAGGGTTTTAGGTTTTTATATATTTTTTTGGTTTTTACTGATTTTTTAGAATTTTTGTGCATTTTATGGTTTTTAGGAATTTTGATTGTTTTTTGGGTTTTGACGGGTTTTATGTTTTTTTGGGGGTTTAAGGTTTTTTTCAAGGAAAATAAATTATATCATATAATAAAGGTAAGGGTTTTACATTCAATGAAATCACTCAAATGGTGAAACCAAATGGCCCGAATGCCCACACCAATAGTATAAAAGGAAGGCATACAAAAAACATACTTATGAAGCCCAAATGACCAACTCCTGGAAAACGGGCCTGAGAAAAATCATGAAGCCCATCCAAACCATTCCTTGGAAATAATCTTGAGAAACCTCATGAATAACAAAAATGACAGGCTAGGAAAAGGTATTTAGGGATTTTAAGGGTTTCTATGGTTTTTATTATTTTTAGGGTTTTAGGTGTTTTTTTTCTATTTAGGGTTTTATTGGGTTTAAGTGTTTTTAAAATTATTAGTGTTTAAAGGGTTTTTATAGTTTTTAGAAGTTTTTTGGGATTTTTGTGGGTTTTTATGTTTTTTTAATGTTTTAGCGATTTTTATGGTTTTTAGGGGTTTTAGTGGTTTTTAGGGTTTTTTCATTTTTATGTTTTATAGGGGTTCAATGTGTTTTTGGGGTTTTAAGGTTTTCATTGTTTTTAGGGATTGTTAGGGATGTTTTACAGTTTTAGAGATTTATAGGGATTGTTTAGGATTTTTATGGTTCTTATTGTTTTTAGGTTTTTGGGAGGTTTTATGTTTTTTTAGGATTTGTATGGGTTATTTGTATTTTTAGAGTTTATTTTATTTTTTAGTGGTTTATGGTTTTTTTAGTTTCTTAACATTTTAGGGGATTAAAGGGTTTCATTAATTGTTTTGGGTTTTAGGGTTTCTATGGGGTTTTAATGGTTTTAGGCATTTTTATGGTACTATGGGTTTTAGGGGTATTTGGGTCTTTTAGAGTTTTATGGTTTTTAGTGTTTTTTTGTCTGTTAGGGTTTTATTTGTTTTTAATATTTTAAGTCTTTCTTTGGATTTTTAAAGGTTTTCAGATTTTTAGGTTTTAAGGGATATTAAGGCATTTTAGGATTTTTATGGATTTTGGGGTTTTTGAGATTTAGAGGGTTTTTTTAGGTTATATGGGTTTCTTGTCTTTTTAATAAATTTTGTGTCTTTAAGGGTTTCGTGGGTTTTTAGGTTCTTCAGGGTTTCTTAGAGGTTTTATGGTTTTCAAGTTTTTTACATTTTATTGTTTTTAGCGATTTTTGAGGATTTTATGGGTTTTTAGAGTCTTTTACGGTTTTAAGGATTTTGAAGGTTTTTAGGGGTTTTCTTGGGGTTTTTGGGATTTTGGGATTTTTTTGAAATTTTTATGAATTTAAGGTTTTATTTAGTTTTCAAATGTTTTAAGGTGTTTATAGGATTTTTTTAGTGGGTTTTCGGGGTTTATGGGTTTTAGTTTGTTTAAGGTTTTTAGGGTTTTTAGGCTTATAACAATTTTAGGTTTTTATGGGTTTTATGTGTTTTTTGGTTTTATGGTTTTCTTGTGGGTTTTTTGGGTTTTTTGGGATTTTTTATGGATATTTAGGATTTTTTTTGGTTTTTAGGGTTTCAGTGATTTTGAAGGGGGTTTGGGTTTTTTTTTATGGTATTTTTTGGATTTTTGGATTTTATTGAGTTTTTTAGGGTTTTAAAGATTTTCTAGAAATTTTTTATTTTTTTATGGTTTTAAAGGGTATTTATAGTTTTTAGTGGTTTTTGGTTTCATGGGTTTTTATGTTTTTTCGGGTTTTTAGGGGTTTTATGGTTTTTAGTGTTTTTAGGATTTTTAGTATTTTTAGTTTTTTTTGGGTTTTACTGTTTACAGTTTTTTTAGTTTTTCTTAGCATTTTTTAGAGTTTTTATCATTTTTACAATTGTAGCAATTTTTAGACATTTTTTAGAATTTGTATGGGTTTTTGTGTTTGTTGGGATTTGTTAGTGTTTTACGACTTATAAGGTTTTTCATGTTATTAGTGTTTTAGATTTTTTAGGGGTTTTAATTGTTTTTAGGTTTAAAATGTTTTAATACTTGTTTTTAGGGTGTTCATTGGACTTTAGTTTTTCATGTATATTTAGGTATTTTTTGTATTTTTATGGTTTTTAATGAATTTTGGGATTTTTCGAGTAATTAGGGGTTATTAGGGGTTTAAAGGTTTTTATGGGTTTTATGTTTTTTTAGTTCTTATTAGTTTTTATGGTTTTTAGAGTTTTTAACATTTTCAGGGGTTTAAAGGGTTTTTATAGTTCTTATTGGTTTTATGGTTTTTATGGGTTTTTATGATTTTAGGGGTTTTAGTGTTTTATGTGGTTTTAGGGTTTTTAGGTTTATTTTATTTTATTAGGGTTTCAATTTTTTTATTTTTTATGGATTTCCTTAGGGTTTCAGGTTTTCTATGTTTTTAGATATTTTTAGAACTTTTTAGGAGTTTCATGATTTTTTAGGGTTTTTATGGTTTTTTGGGTTTTTTACAGATTTTTAATTTTTTACATGTTTTCTGGTTTTTTAGATTTTTTTTATGTTTTTAGTGTTATAAATGGTTTATATAGTTTTTAGTGTCTTTTTAGGTTTATATGGGTTATATGGGTTTTTATTGTTTTGGGTTTTTTTATGGTTTTTATGGTTGTTAGGATTTCATAGATTTTTATTATTTTTAGGTATTTTAGCATTTTCTAGGTTTTTATGGGTTTTAAATATTTTTAAGTTTTTATGTTTTCTTATGGTTTTTCATTTTTTTGGGTTTTTTTTATAATTTTAGGTTTTATGGATTTTTTTGTATTATAATGGTTTTTATGTTTTTTATGGATTTTGAGGGTTTTTAGAGTTTTTTTATGTTTTTATGATTATTAGTGTTTTAGAATTTTTATGTTTTTTGGGGTTTTATGTGTTTTTAGTTTTTTAATGTTTTCTTAGGGATTTTGAGGGTTTTTTTTGTTTTTAGGTATTTCTAAATTTTTATAAGATTTTTATGATTTTATGGTTTTTAGTGTTTATGATGCCTTTTATAGTTTTTTGGGTTTTCATGGTTTTTTATGTTTTTTGGGTTTTTATGTTTTTATGGGTTTAGGGTTTGTTATATTTTTTTGACATTTTTAGGGAAATTATGGCCTATGGCTAGGATATTTCTATCCACACAAAATTTATTAAAAGAAAATGAAACAAGGTAGACAGTGGTGGGGCGGGGTCAAATGACCCACACCGATAAACCCTGGACCGCCCAAGATACCAAATCCACCCAAAGACCCACAAAGCAGAATAAAAAGAAACATGAACTAAAAATCAACATATCCATACCCAAAAGGAACCCCTCCAATACCATAACTAGAGGAAGCATCTGACTCAACCGACTCCCATTTAAATGATTCATATTGCATAAGGAAGGAAGTCTAATACTCTCTGATATTTTTCTACTCCACATTCTGTTCCGCCTTGACAGACTGACCTCCCCTACCAGAGACATCTTCTTTATCATTGTAAGAGGCTCTCATGGACATAGTCTTTGGGAATGTACAGTAGTCCTTCCTTGGCTTCCTCTTTCATGGATGTAAAGGGACCCCTACATATTTGTTTTCCTTCCCAAGAGTTATGACATCCTCTAGAAAGGCCCTCTCCTTAATGATTATATCCATGTTGTGATTCATCCTTCTACCATCATCATAGAAAAGGCCTTGATCAGGGATGAAGAAGGATACCTAGTTTAGGAAAAAATCAGCAAAGACCCCACAATACGCCACTCAAGGAACCACCAGGGCAAGTTCCTCGAGAGCCAGAAAAGGAGAGGGCACTACACCATCCAACAAAAGCTACATGACCTTATCCATCTTTAAAGAAAGACATGATATATCACCAATTGTGTTATCCACCTCAACTTTAGGTAGAGTAAGATTCAATTTCCCCTCCCCAAGAAGCCTGCTTACTTTCCCCTGGCAAGAAGGCTCATTCTCAACAATCCCATCGCTATTGTGTACAAGCACCTACAATGCCCATTAATCCCACTCACCAGCACCATCTGAGCACCCAATGGTTTTCAAAATTAGCTCCACTTCACTATAATTATGGGCCACACTCCCTCCACCACACCTAGCCCATGCCCCATCCTGCATATTGCATCCAGGGACTAGTGGAGCCTCACTGATCATCGACCTTCATCAGCCCCTACACCATCACCATTGACCTTAATCATGGGCAGCTCAGCACTTCACAACTATGACTATCATCACTAAACAAAGGCTCCATTTGCGTTAATGGACCCTTTTCATCAATGATGACACCATGACTAATAGTAAAACACACAAACCCTGAGTCATAAAAGCCTGTTGATCCATCCAACACCATAGCACCCAAGAACAAGTCCTCTTGAAAACCTATGGATTCCTCTTCATAAACAACACTCTCAAGCCCAGAGGAATCTTTTATCCCAGGTCATTCATAAACAAAACCATCTCTACCCCTCTAGCCTGTATCATAATCCGTATTCCTGAATTCATTACCCACATCCTAGTTATTACCTACCTTCCCCAATTCCTCCACCACACCCTACTCTTCCTCGTCCCATTTTTCATTATCCTCACCCTACAACTCCATATAACCAATACAATCAAACCTATTACACAAGGGAGAACCACCCAAATCTAGCACCTCCCTACTTCTTGCATGCCCACTGTTATGGTTCATGGCCTCTTGGCCCTCAACCACCCCTCCCAAGCAAACATCTTCCACTAGATTCCCAACAAACAGCACCACCCTCTCACCAGCCGCTTCATGCCTGCTAGCTTTACAAGGAGCCTCTAGGTCTATACCACCTTAGGGTGACCCCATCACCAGACCCTGTGCAATAGCCTCCCCCTCTAACTCTAGAAAATAAAAACTTTGCACAACGAAACACCACCCAAAGCCTTCACCTTCATTCTTCCACCCTACCCACTCGAAGCATGTTCCTACAATCTTACTGGCTACCCCTACTTCTGTAATTATTCACTGCTCAACCTAATTAATGGAAGTTCATCTTCCTTTTGGGTTCCCCCTTTTGAGTCTGTACATCCAAAACCTTAGCAAAGTCAATCAATCCTAAGTCTAAACTAAGTATCCTCTCACATTTCTCTTTCCCCATTACTCCCTTATCACACACACTCCCCAGATCCCACTTCAATCACTCATACACTTAAGAGACATTCGGCCCAACAGATTGTTGTGAAATTGTCTTCAGAAAAGGATTCCATGTCACAAAATTATCTTTCTCATCCATCATCACTGGCCAATCAACCGACCCAAACACCCCATGATCCCCCTCCATAGCTCCAATACTGCTACCCCCTCATCCAAAAGTAGTGCTACAATGTCCCAGTTGCTTACATAAAGAGTATAATGAAAAAAATGAATCACCCACCATCGGCTGTTTGTAACGAAACTCTTTGGCAACTGTAATGCACAAAAAGTCAATCAGAGGCTTTGGTTGTTTGTGTTTTTTCTGTTTTCTATGGTTTTTATTTTTCTACAGTTTTTGAACATTTTTAGGGGTTTAAAGGGTTTTAGAGTTTTTAGTTGTTTTTTTGGTTTTTATGTGATTTTTTAGTTTTTTATGGTTTTAAGGGTTTTATGGTTTTTAGAGTTTTTAAAGATATTTTGAGTTTTTATCATTTTTTGGGTTTTTAGTAGTCTTAACTATTTATAAGTTTTTAAGGTTTTATATGGGGTTTTTAGGTATTTAGTTATTTTTATGTTTCTAGGTAATTTTAGGTATTTTATGGGTTTTATGGTGTATAGGGATTTTGATGGTTTTAGGTTTTTTTATCTTTTTTGGGTTTTTTTTGTGATTTTTAGGGTTTTATGGGTTTTTGATGTTTTATACGTTTTTAGGTATTTCATGAGTTTATAGTGTTTTTAGTGGGTTATTATGGTTTTTATGGGGTTTTAGTGAATTTTAAGTTTTATTGGGGTTTTAGGGGTTTTAATGATTTTTAGAGTGTTTAGGGGTTTTATGTGTTTTTAGGTTTTATGGTTTTCTTTGGGTTTTTCATGGTTTTTATGTATTTTTTCACATTTTTTGAGATTTTATAGTTTCTTTAGGTTTTTTATTTTCTTACGGTTTTATGTAATTTGATATTTTTTTCTATTTTATGGGGTTTTAGGGTTTTTATGGTTTTTTGGGTTCATATGGTTATATTTTAGTTTTTTTGGGTTTTAACGGTATTTTAGGGGGTTTCATGGTTTTAGGGGTTTAATAGGTATTTATATTTATATTGGTTTTTTGGTTTTTATTGGTTTTTATAGTTTTTAAGGTTTTCATAGGATTTATGGTTTTTTCGGGGTTTTAGGGTTTTTAGGGTCATTTAGGGTTTTTATCATTTTTTGGATTTTAGGGGTTTTATGTATCTTAGGTTTTGAAGGTTTTCTTAGTGTTTTTCAGGTTGGATTTTTTTTTAAATTTTATGGTATTTTAGGGATTTTAGTGTTTTTATTGTTTTTAAGGTTTTAGGGATTTTGACTGGTTTTATGGTATTTTACAGTTTATAGATTTTGTTTGGATTTAGATTTTTTATGTATTTAGGAGATTTATGTGTTTTATTTTTTTAATGGGTTCTTAGGGGTTTTGTATGGATTTAATATTTTTTGCATTTTTAATTATTTTTAGATACCTTTTGTGTTTTTTGTGGTTTTTTATATTTTTTTGGGATTCTGAGGTTTTTTGGGACTTTTATGGTTTTGGGGGTTTTTTTTTGATTTTTTTATGGTTTATATGGTTTTATGGTTTTTAACATTTGTTGGGGTTAAATGAATTTTAGGGATTTAGTTTGTTTTTATGGTTTTAAGTCCTTTTATAGTTTTTATGCATTTTATGGTTTTTAGGGGTTTTATGGTTTTTGATGTCTCTTTAGCATTTTTAAGGTTTGTAGTGTTTTTTAGATTTTTAAAGAGTTTTAATAATTTATTGGTTTTAAGGTTCTCTTAGGGGTTTTTAGGGTTTTAGAGGTTTTTTATGTGTTTATGTTTTGTTGTATTTTTTTGAATTTTTATTGGTTTTTTTCATATTTTTAGGGATTTTGGGCTTTTTAGGGATTTTGATGGGTTTTGGGATTTTTAATGGATTTTTGGTTTTTATGGGGTTTAACATTTTTAGGTATTTTAGGGTTTTAAAGTATTTTTAGGGTTTTAAGGGTTAATTTGGGGATTTTAGGGTACTAAATCAGTTTTATATTTGTAGTTATTTCATTGATTTTTGTTTGGTTTTTGTGGGTTCTATGGATTTTTAGGGGGGGTTTTAGGGTCCTTAGGGGTATTATAGTTTTTAGGTTTATAGGTAAATTAATTGTTTTGAGATTTTTTGGGTTATATTTGTGTTTTTATTATTCTCTCATACATTTTTAGGGATTTTAGGACTTTTTTATGATTTTTTGGTTTTTATGGTTTTTAGGGGTTTTAGGGTTCTTAGGGTTTTTAGGGTTTGATGGTTATTTTGGGATTTTTGGTTTGTTTAGATTCTTATGGTTTTGAAATTTTTTAGAGTATTATATCATTTTTAGGAGTTTTAATGGGTTGTAGTGGTTTTAGTGGAGTTTATGTTTTTATGGTTTTTATGGTTTTTCAAGGATTTTATGGGGTTTACGGGTTTTAAGGGGTTTTAGGCTCTTTTTGGATTTTTAGGGTTTTTAGCATTTATTAGATTTCTATGGATTTTAATTATTTTGGGGTTTTTATGAATTGTTATGGTTTTTCATGTCTTTAGGGGTTTTTTTGGGTTTTCAGGGTTTTCACCATTTTTTAGGATATTTAGTGGTGTTAAGTGTTTTTAGGTTTTAAGGGTTTTACTAGGATTTTAGTGTTTTCTATGTTTTTATGTATTTTTAGTAATTTTTAGGATTTTAATTTTCTTTTAAGGTTTTAGGATTTTTGAGGGTTTTTAGTGTTTTTAGGGTTTTTTTTGTTTTTAGGGTTTTTAGGTTTTAAATTATTTTTATCTGGTTTTTTGATTTTTTTTGTTTTTATGGGTTTTATGGTTTCATAGAGTAATTTAGAATTTTTTGGACTACAAAGGTTTTTATAATTTTTATTGGTATTATAGTTTTTTATGTGTTTTTATAGTTTTCTATGGTTTTTGGAGTTTTGCGATTTTTATAGCATTTAGGGTTTTTAGAGTATTTTATGGTTTTCAATGTTTTATAGGTTGTTATGGGTGTTAAGT
The DNA here is from genome assembly GCA_963277665.1 of Viscum album. Taxonomy (NCBI): domain Eukaryota; kingdom Viridiplantae; phylum Streptophyta; class Magnoliopsida; order Santalales; family Viscaceae; genus Viscum; species Viscum album. The sequence continues at coordinate 1,332,195,707 of OY728150.1, forward strand.
GTCTTATTCTATTAAGTGTTTCTTAAGGTTTTTAAATTTTTAGGTATTATTAGGAGTGTTTTGGATTTTTCATATGTTAAGGGTTTTTAGTTTTTTTCACTTTTTAGTGGTGTTTGGGTTTTGGGGGGTTTTTCTATGTTTTAGGGGTATTTTGAAAATTTTAGGGTTTTATAGGTTTTTAGAGTTTTTAATGCTTTTAGGGTTTTAAAGGCTTTTTAGTTTTTTTAGTTGTTTTGTTGGGTTTTAATGTTTTTAAGGTTTTAAGGGTTTTCTGGTTTTTAGGGGTTTCAAGGGTTTTACGATTTTTTTAGTTTTTTAGGTTTTTAGGGGTTTTAACTATGTTTAGTTTTTTATTTTTATTTTCTTAGCGGTTTAAGGTTTTTTAGGGTTTTTTATATTTTAGGAATTTTTATGGATTTTCTAGAATCTATATGGGTTTTTCAGGTTTTAGGGATTTATATGGTTTTTAGGATTATTTTGGTTTTTCTATTTTATGGGGGTTTTAGGTTTTTAGTGTTTTTTAGTTTTTATAGTTTTAAGGTTTTTAGAGTTTTATAACTTTTTAGGGCAAGGAAGGTGCAAGAATAGGCTATCCCTACCCCCAATGTATAAAAAGAAAAGAGTCCACACAAACAAAGGTAGGGGAAGGATCAAACGACCCACAACCAAAAGCCCCAAAACACCCCCTACAAACCAAAACTCCAGAATAGCCTAAAAACACAGAAGAGAACAAGTTAGTCAATTTTGCTACCAAAGTCATAAACTAGGCCTACACTGTAAGGGTAATCATAAACACCATATAAATAAACCATGTTAGCAAAGAATAAGTGTGATTCCACCCTCATGTCCATAGAATCCCATCCCTACTCAAAGTCCTCCTACAGTCCAAAAAGCGCCAAGTACTTATCCCCGAGCCTCTCCTTCCCTGAGTTGTGTGGAGGCAGCTCCCACTTGTTGAATTTTATTTTCTGCTTATCCACCATTGAGGTAGCCCACATCACCATGGGCTGATGGAGAGAAGAATAACTCTTCCTCTACCTCCTTGGGGGGGGGGGGGGTGAAACCATCCGCAGGAGCTGCCTTCTCGTATAAGACGTTGTCACTAGCCACAATTGAGGCCCCTTCGTCACCATCCCTATTCATCTATCTAGAGAAAACTCCATACCCTCCCCTTTTTTATCTCTTTCACTCTTGAACTAGGTCATATTAGCATTTATCAAATGTTCATCCTAAAAAAAGATCTCCCCCACTATTTTAGCCTCATCCTCGAGGGAGACCCTTGGTCGTTCCACCACATCCACATCATGAAAGACCACAAAGTGGTCTTCAGCGAATGAGGCTGCATGAACCACCGTGTCCATCTGCAAATCTGAGGCCATACCTCCTTCCCCTTTTTTCCATCAATCTCCAGTAGTGAAAGTCTAGCCCTGTCCTTCATGTGATCTTCACTGACCTCTTTACGATGAAACGCTGGCAAAACCCCCAAGCCAGCCCTCCAAAGTTCACCACAACTAGGGGGTAACGCCAAGGGGTCATCTATGCTCCGACTAGGGGCCCCTCATCGAAGCCGATGGTCTACTTCTCAACCATGATCAGTTATTTCCCAACCATAATCATCTCCCACCCATTTCCATTCACCTTCTCCTGATCAGCCACCTCCCATTGAACGGACACCCCCCCAGCACAGTATAAACACCAGCTGACTAAAATGTATCCAACTCCTCAAACCTATTACTCAGAGCAAAAAAATCTATAACCGTCAAATGGCTTCTACTAGTCTGCTAAGATTTGGGGTGTTATGGACTAAGAAATAATAAGATCCTCCTCAGATGAAAAGATAATCATAACATGATCACTATCAATGAGACCCACCATTGTGCAGTCCTAGAGATCCCAATGCTAAAAAATAGACCTATTAAAATATACACTGGGGGGGCGCCACTTCCAAAATCTCACAACCCGAGTAAGATGATGCAACAAAAAGGCTTCATTTAACTCCTAGATTGAATGTGGGAGCTAAAGGTGACCTTCAAAAAGTTCTGTCACCTTCGGAAAAACTCATCTCACAGAAAAGGAGGAAGCAAGTTAGGAGACGAGAACGGGGAGAAGGTGTGGTCCTCATTGAGAACCAACGAAGGCCCCTTCCCTATAGGGGTGGTGAGACTCTAAGGTCGTTGTTGTCTTTAACCTGGAAGGGGATGGGATTGACCATATTGTGGGAGCAGAGTGACCATCTTCGTGTATAAATTTTCATGGGTTTGAATTGTTTTTATAATTTTAGTGTCTTTTTAGTGTTTTTATGGGTTTTGAAGGTTTTAGGGATTTTTATTTTTTTTAGGGGGTCTTAGGATCATTTAGGTTTTTTAATGTTTTAAGGTTTTTAGGTTTTTTAATTTTTTTTAGGTTTTTAAGGTTTTTTAGGGTTTTCATGGTTTTTAACATTTTATGGTTTTTCATGGATTTTTCAGGATTTAATAATTTTTTAGGGTTTTCAAAGATTTTGTGCTAGTTTAGGGGTTTTATGGATCTTAGGGATTTTAGTGTTTTTTAAATATTTAGGGGATTTAAGTGTTATTGGTTTTTATGGATTTCTTAGTGGTTTTTATTGTTTTAAAGATTATTTTATGTTTTTAGGTACTTTATGGATTTTTATGATTTTGTTTTACGATTCGTAAGGGTTTTTAGGGGTTTTTAGGATATCTAGGGGATATTTTGGTATTTTTAGTTTTTAGGGTTTTTTTAGTTTTTTTTTTCATTTTAAATGTTTTTAGATTTTTAAACATTTTTAGGGGTTTAAAGTTACTTTATACATTTTAGTGGTTTTTAGGATTTTTTAGTTTTTATATTGTTTTAAACCTTTTTAGGGTTTTTTTGTTTTTTTTTCTGTTATTAGAATTTTTATAGCTTTTTAGGGGTTTTATGATTTTTTAGGTATTTATGGTTTTCTTAGGGGATGCCCTCAGATTGAATTATTTTAGACCTCCCTAAATCCTGGTGTATCCTTTTTTTTCTTATTTGTCTTGTAGTTTCTTTCTTTGAATACAAATATGATTTGGTTAGAAGGTTTTCTTAGGGTTTTTTTTTGAGTTTTTAGTGTTTTTTTATATTTTTATGGACTTGTAGGATTTTTTTCAGATTTTTATGGGGTTTTCAAATTATATTGGATTTTGAGGGGTTTTAGGGTTTTTAAGGTTTTTAGGGGTTTTATGGTTTTTTGAGTTTTCAGGGTTTGATTAGTTTTCCTGGTTTTTTTGGTTCTTTAGAATTTTTTTAACATTTCTAGGGGTTTACATAGTTTTAGAGTTATTTTTTATATTTTTTTGTAGTTTTAGGGTTTTTATGGTTTCTAGGGGTTTTTACGTTTTTTAATGTTTTTCTGGATTTTTATCATTTTTATGATTTTAATGGTTTTCTGTGTTTTAGATTATTAATGTCTTCTTAGAAATTTTTTTGTTTGTTTGGAGTTTTACATTTTGAGGTATTTTTTATTATTTTTATGTGTTTTTAGTTTTTTAGGGATTTTAATGGTTTTTATGGTTTTTAGGTGTATTAGCATTTTTATGGGTTTGATGTTTTTTCAGGTTTTTTAGGTTTTCATAGGGGGGTTTTGGGTATTTTATGTTTAAAGGTTTTTAGAGATTATTTAGGAGTTTTTGTGTTTTTAGGGATTTTGGGGTACTTGAGGTTTTTTTTGTTTTTGTGGGTTTTTGGGGGTTTTTGAGTTTCTTTAGGTTTTATGGTTTTATGTGTTTTTTGAAAAAATTAGTGGTTTAAATGGTATTTAGATTTTTTACTTGATTTTAGTGTTTTTGGGGGTTATAGGTGTTTTTTATGTTATCAGGGGTTTATGGTTTCTATGGTTTTTAGGGTTTTATGTTTTTAGGGGTTTTTATGTTTTTTATTATATTTAGGTTTTTACAGGTTTTAATTTTTTTGGGTTTAAAGGTTTTTAATGGGGATTTTAGGGTATTTTCATTTTTAGAGATTTTTAGGAATTTTGTTATGATTTTTATGTTTTTTTGTGAATTTTGAGATTTTGAGGCTTTATAGAGTTTTTAGGGTATATTAGGAATTTTAAGATTTTTTTAGGGTTTTAAGGGTTTTAAATGTTTTATTATTTTTAAGGTTTTATTAGTGTTTTTAGGCTTTAAAGATTTTTTTACATTTTTTTGGATTTTAAGGATTTTTTTGGATTTTAATGATTTTTTGGATTTTTAGGTGATTTTAGGGATTTTAGAATATTTCAGGGATTTTAAGGTGTTTAGGGATTTTAAGGTTTTTTTTTGAGATTTAGGGGTTTTTTATTTTTTAGGAATTTTAATATTTTTTAGAGTTTTCAATCAATTTTTGTGGTTTAAAGGGATTTTAGAGTTATTTGGTGGTAATTTGGGGGGTTTAATTGTTTTGTGGGTTTTTATGGGTTTTAGGGATTTTAGGGTTTTTAGTGTTTCCCAGTGATTAAATAGTTTTTAGGTATTTTAGGGGTTTGAAGTATTTTTACATTTTTTAGGGTTTTTATTATTTTCTAAGGTTTTAGAGTATTTTTTTCGAGGACTTAGGTTTTTTGGAGTTTTTTTAGTATTTTAAGGTTTTTAAAGAAAATACGGAGTTTAATGGGTCTTTTTTTTTTCTTAAATGGGGTTATTTTAGGGGTTTTAAGGTTCTAGGGGTTTTATAGACATTAAGGGGTTTTTGGTTTTAGGGTCTTTTTTGTTTTCCTATCATTTTTTGGTTCTTTTCGGGGTCTAATGTGTTTTTAGGGTTTTAAGGTTTTCATACAGTTTTTAATGTTTTTAGGTTTTTTAGTTTTCATTGATTTTTAAGGATTTTTATCATTTTTATTTTTTAAAGGTTTTAGGGATTTTTAGGTATTTTTTTGGTTTTTATGATTTTTAGGGTTTTAATGTTTTAGTGTTTTTATGGGGTTTTTGTGTTTTTATGTTTTTATGGATTTTTATGGGTTTTAAAGGTTTTAGTTTTGTTCAGATTTTTAGGGATTTTTTTGGATTTTTGGGGATTTATGGATTTCGAGGGTTTTGAGGGATTTTATTGGATTATGGTTTTTTGGCTTTTAAGTGGATTTTGTAAGTTTTTTAGGGTTTTCATGTTTTTATAGTTTTTTTTATCATTTTTAGGGGATAAAATGGTTTTTAAAGTTTTTAGTGGGTTTTACAATTTTTATGGGTTTTTAGGGTTTCTATGAGTTTTAGTGGGTTTTACTATTTTTAAGAATTTTTATATATATTTTTAGGATATCTAGTATTTTTAGGTTTTTAGGGGTTTAAGAGTTCTTAGGTATTTAATGTTAACCTAGGATTTTTCTGATTTTATGGATTTATAAATTTTTTGGAATTTTTAGGGAATTTTTAGGATTTTTATGGTTTTTATATTTTTTAGGGATTTTGAGGGGTTTTAGTGTTCTTTTTAGAGTTTTAGAGGTTTATATTTATTTTGGGGTTTTAGAGATATTTTGTGTTTTTAGGGGTCTTTTGGTTTTTTAGATTTTTTAATGTGTTTAGGGGATTGAAGTGTTCTTGACTTTTTTAGTTGGTTTTTAGGTTTTATATGGTATTTTTGGGTTTTCAATGTTTTTAAGAGTTTTATGGTTTTTAGGGGTGTTTAGGATTTTAGGGTTTTTTTGGAATTTTAGAATATTTTATTTTTTTTTTCAGTTTTCAGGGTTTTTATGGTTTATGGTTGTATTGTGGATCTTCATGTTTTATGGGTTTTAACATTTCTTTTGGTATTTATAGGGTTATCTATTGATTTTATTTTTGTTTATAGGGTTTTTAGGAATTTTGAGTGTTTTTTGGAATTTTTAGTGTTTTTATGATTTTTTAGTGTTTTTAGTGTTTTTTCAGTTTCTTAATGGATTTAAGTGTTTTTAGGTTTCTATTGTTTTATTTATATTTTTTATGTTTTTTCTGTTTGAGGGATTCTTTGGACATTTTTTATAATTTTTATGGGCTTTTAAGGTTTTTATAGATATTTATATTCATTAGGGTTTTTAGGAATTTAATTGGTTTTTATTGGTTTTTTGGTTTTTTAATGTTTCCTAGGGGAGTTTATTTTTACTTTTTTAAAATATTGAGGTGTTTAAATGGTTTTCAAGTTTTTATTTCTTTTAGGTTTTTTATGTGGTTTTAGTGTTTTTAAGGCATTTTGGTGTTTTTATGGTTTTTTGGGTCTTTAGGGTTTTTTGGGTGTTTATCATTTTTTGGATTTTTATAATTTTTATGTTTTTCATGATGTTGTGTTTTTCATAGGGTTTTTTTATTTTTTATAGGTTTTTATGTTTTTAGGTATTTCTTGGTCTTTTTTGGATTTTATGGGTTTACGGTTTTAAGAATTTTTAGGGTTTTAGATTTTTTTTAAGGTTATTAGTAGTTTTTATGTTTTTAGTTGTTTTAACTGTTTTTAGGTTATTATGGTCTTCTTAGTGTATTTAGGTTTTTTATGTTTTATGGATTTTATAATTATTCAGTTTTTTTGGATTTTTAGGTTTTTGAAGGTTTTGTTTTTTTTCTTATTATAGATTTTATATATTTTTTGGGTTTTGGGGGTTTTAAGGATTATTTACAGTTTTTAACATTTTTAGGGGTTTATAGGGTTCTTAGAGTTTTTATTGGTTATTAGGGGTTTTTAGGGTTTTCAAGGTGTCAATGGTTTTATGGGTTTTATGATTACAAGGAGTTTTATGGTTTGTTAGGGTCATTTAGTGTTTGTAGCAATTTTATTTTTTAATTGTTTTTCGGATTTTTAGGCATTCTTAGGGGTTTTTGGGGTTTTTAGGTATTTTTATGTTTTAATAGTGTTTTTTGGGTTATATGGTTTTTAGATCTTTTTTATGTTTTTAGGGGTTTGAAGGGGTTTAATAGTATTTAGTTGTTTTTATTTATTTTATGTTTTTAGGGTTTTTTTAATGTTTTTGTGGTTCTTTTGGTTTTTGTTGGTTTTATGTTTTTTAGGTTTTTATCATTTGTTAGGATTTATAGGTATTTGAAGTGTTTTTAGTTTTGTAGGGCAAAGAAGGAACGGGTCCAGGCTATTCCCGGAACCCCCCAAAATTTATAAACAAAGGATACAAACACTGCAGACAAGGGAGGGGAGGGATCAATCAATCCACACCCGAAACCCCTTACGACCTCAGCCCGAGGGCCACAAAAGGAAAGAAAAAAAAAAGAAACAAAGCGCAAGACCAAAAAAGACACAGTGTCCAAAAGAAAATCACACACAGAGAAGGTGAACGTGTTGTTGGGTAACGAGGTATTGAGCTGGCCTGCCCACCTGCGCGCCGCACGTCCCCAGCTAGGCCCAAGGTGGCCAACCCTTGGGCTTGAGCCAGTTCCACACGGAGTCGAGGGGACGAGAGGATCGCTGGCATATGGTGCGCGTTTCCTTTGTGAGGACTTGAACCCGGAACCTCAGCAACGGGACGCCACCGCCTTGAGCCAACTCACCCGAAACGTGTTGTTGGGTAACGAGGTATTGAGCTGGCCTACCCACCTGCGCGCCGCACGTCCCCAGCTAGGCCCAAGGTGGCCAACCCTTGGGCTTGGGCCAGTTCCACACGGAGTCGAGGGGACGAGAGGATCGCTGGCATATGGTGCGCATTTCCTTTGTGAGGACTCGAACCCGGAACCTCAGCGACGGGACGCCACCGCCTTGAACCATCTCACCCAGCCCCCGCGGGCGAAACGTGTTGTTGGGTAACGAGGTATTGAGCTGGCCTGCCCACCTGCGTGCCGCACGTCCCCAGCTAGGCCCAAGGTGGCCAACCCTTGGGCTTGGGCCAGTTCCACACGGAGTCTAGGGGACGAGAGGATCACTGGCATATGGATTATTAGGGTTTTAATGAATTTTTTATTTGAGTTTTTTGGGTTTTTTAGTTTTTTGGGTTTATCGGGTTTTTTATATTGTTAAGGAGTTTTAGTGTTTTTTTAACATTTTTAGTGTTTGTATGGTTTTACTATGGGTTTTTATGGTTTTAGGGTTTTAATGTTTTTATGTATTTTTAGGCATTTCTTTGGATTTTTCGGGGGTTTTAGAGGTTTTAGGGATTTTGAGGGGTTTTAGGGGGTTTTCAAGATTTTTATGGGTTTTAGCTTTTGGGGGTTTAAAGTGTTCTAAGTTTATTAAGGTTTTATTTTATTTTTTTTCTAGTTTTTAGGTGTTATTATGATTTTTGGGATTTTAGGGGGTTTATGGTTTTTATAATATTCAGGGTTTTTAGTTATTTTGAGGATTTTTGGGGTTTTTCTATTTCTTTTTGAGTTTTTTATGGATTTTAATGTTGTTTATATATTTTAAAGCTTGAGGGGTTCAAAAAAATGTAGATTTTTTTAGTTGTTTTATGATTTTTGGTGATTTTAGTGGTGTTTAGGGTTTTTATATTGATTAGGGGTTTTTATATTTTTTAGATCTTTTAGGGACTTTAGGGTTTTTTTATTTTTTTGGTTTTTAGGGTTTTTATGTATTTTAATGTTTTTAATGTTTTCTAAAGGGGTTTCATGTTTTTTTGTTGGTTTTATTCTTTTAAGTATTTTTAGGGACTTTATGGTTTTTATGTTTTTTAGGGATTTTTAGGGGTTTTGGTTTTTTATGGTTTATATAGTTTTTACGGTTTGTTTGGATTTTAGGCTTTTTTTGAGCTTTTTTGAGATTTTAATGTTTTTATATGTTTTTAACATTTTTAAAGGGTTAATTGTTTTTTTAGAGTTTTTAGTGGGTTTTAGCATTTTTATGGGGTTTTTAACATTTTAGGGGGTTTATGTTTTTTGGGTTTTAGGGTCTTCTAGGGGTTTTATGGTCTTTTAGGTGTTTCATGTTTTTTTTTGTTTTTAGGGGTACTAATTGTTATAGGTTTTTAATGTTTTTGTAGGGTTTTCATGAATTTAGTGTTTTTTATGTTTTTGGGTTTTTTTGGGTTTTTTAGAATTTTTATGGTTTTTTGGGTTTTATGGGATTTTAAGGGGGTTTGGGGTTTTTTTGGGAGTTTGGGGAATTTTTTGGGGTTTCGGGTTGTTAGGTTGTTTTATAATTTTTAAGGGTTTTTATGGGTTTTATTTTTTTTAAGGTATTAATGTTTTCTTAGGGTTTTTGAAGGTTTTTTCTTTTTTAGGTATTTATTGGATATGTTAGGTTTTTTTATGGTTTTTTATATTTTTATAGATTTTTATGGGTTTAAAGGTTTTTATGGTTTAATGGATTTTATGGTTTTGGGGGATTTTAGGGGTTTTTTTTGGGTTTTTAGGGTTTATAATATTTTTTAGAGTTTTAAACTTTTTTATGTGTTTACATTCTTCAAAGAGTTTTTAGTGGTTTTATGAGTCTTATGGGGTTTTAAATGTTTTAATGGGTTTTTAGGATTTTTAGGGTTTTGTGGGTTTTAGTTTTTTTAGTGGTTTTAGGGTTCATTGGAGTTTTTTTGGGGGTTTTATTAGTTTTTATATATTTCTTAACATTTATAGGGGTTTATAGGGTTTTTGAGTTTTTAGTGATTTTATGGTTTTTATGGGTTTTATTTTTTTTGAGGGTTTGTGGGGGTTTATGGTTTTAAGGGTTCTAAGAATATTTAGGATTTTTAATGTTTTTATGTTTTTAGGGGTTTTATGTGTTTCTAGGTTTTTAATGTTTTCTTAGTGTTTTCCATGGTTTTTAGTGTTTTTTACTTTTTAGGGGTTTTTTGGGATTTTTTTTTATCATTTTACAGTTTTAGTTTTTTTTGGGTTATGTTGTTTTATATGGTTTATAATTTTTTTGGGGGTTTTTTGGGGTTTTTTTGGTTTTTAGAATTTTTAGATATTTTAGTTGGTTTTTTTTGGTTTTATGGGTTTTAAAAGAAAATTGTTGGTTTTTAGGGTTTTATGGACTTTTATGAGTTTGAGAGTTTTTTAGGGTTTGTAGGGGGTTTAAGTAGTTTTGGATTTTTATGCTTTTCCGAGGGTTTCTTGAATTTTTATATATATTTTACATTTTTTTGGATTCTTCAGTCTCTTTTATTGTTTTTATGAGTTTTTGGGTTTTTGTGGTTATTGAGAATTTTTAGGGTTTTTGGGTTTATATGTTTTTAAGTTTTTAAGTTTTTTTAGTACTTTTATGTTTTTCAGGGTTTTAATGTTTTCTTAATGTTTTAAGGTTTTTATTTTTTAGGGATTTTTAGGGATTTATTAAGATTTTATGGGGTTTTAGGTTCTATAGGGATTTTTAGGGTTTTATAGTTTTTGTGATTTTTAGGTTTTTATGATTTTTTGAGGTTTTAATATTTTTTTGAGACTTTTAGGGTTTTTACTATTTTTTAGAGTTTTTGATTTTTTAGTGGTTTAATGGTCTTTTAGAGTTTTTTTGGGTTTTTACTATTTTAATGGGTTTTGGGTATTTATAAGGTTTTTATGAGATTTAATAGTTTTTGGGGATTTATGGATTTTTTGGGTTTCGAATGTTATTTATATTTTTATGGGTTTTTTGTTTTTTTAGTTTTTAAGGTTTTAGTAGTTTTTCATAGTGTTTAAATATTGTTTTTAGGCCTTTTGGGTTATTAGGTATTTTTTAGGATCTTTACGATTTTTAGTATTTTTATGGTTTGTTAGTATTTTTAGAGATTTTGGGGGTACTTGAGGGTTTTTAGGGGTTTTATGGTCTCTTTCATTTTTTTGGTGTTTTTTCAGATTTTTATTGTTTTAAATATTTTTAAGGGTTTTATCCTTTTACGAGTTTAATGGGTTTTTATTGTTTTAGTGTTTTTATTGGTTTTGGGGATTTTATGGTTTTAGGGTTTTATTTTTTTGAGGTTTATATGGATTTAAGGACATTTAGGGGTTTTATCATATTTTAGGTTTTTAAGGGTTTTAAGTGTTTTGGGATATTTGGTTTTTTATGGTTTTCTTATGGGATTTCAATGATATTTGGGTTTTTTAATTTTTAAGGGTTTCTAGTATTTTTTAGGATTTTCATATATTTTAGGGTTTTTTGGGTTTTTACGGATTTTGGTGTATTTTACTATTTTTTAGTCTTTTAGTGTTTTAGGGTTTTTGTCAATTTTTTTTGTTTTATGGGGTTTAACAATATTTAGTTTTTAAAAATATTCCTTGGGTTTTTCGTGTTTTTAGGGTCTTTTAAATTTTGAGGAATTTTTTGGAATTTTATGGATATTTATGGTCATATAAGGTTCTGTGGGATTTTGAGTTTTTTTGAGTTATTTAGGGTTTTAGGGTTTTTTTTATAGTTTTAGGGGTTTTTTTGAGTTTTTTAGGGTTTTTATGATTTTTTAGAGTTTTTAAACATTCTGGTTTTTATGGTTTTATTTGGGTTTTCATGGTTTTTAAGATTTTTTACATTTTTAGGGATTTTTAGGGATTTTTTTAGAATTTATGGTTATTAGGGATTTTAAGGATTTTGATATTTTTAGGTTTTTAATGGGTTTTTAGGGTTGTTAATGTTTTAATATATTTTTAGGTTTTTAGGGGTTCAAAATATTTTAATATTTGTTAGGTTTTTTATGGTTTCTAGTTTTTTTAGGGATTATTTTAGGAATTTAGGGGTTTTTCAGTTTTTAGGGATTTTTAGCGGTTTTAGAGTTTTTTTTGGAGATTTAGGGTATTTATGGTTTTTTGGGGTTTTATGGTTTTCTTGAGTTCTTAGGGCTTTTAACATCTTTTATGCTTTTTTTTATGTTTTTAGGTTTTTAAATGGTTTGTATACTTTATATTGGGTTTTAGGGAGTTTATGGTTTTTTTGGGTTTTTAGGGTTTTCATGGTTTTTATAATTATTTATATTTTTAGGTTTTTAAAATGCTTTTATTTTTTTACAGTTTTCCTAGGGGGTTTTTAGAGTTTTTAGGGTTTTTTAGGTTTTAAGCGTTTTAATGGAATTTTAAGGGTTTTATGGTTTTTCTATTTTTTAGGTTTTTTGAGCTTTTAGAGGGTTTTTATTGTTTTATCAGTATTTTTATTTATTAGGGGTTTTAAAGTATTTATAATTTCTTTAAAAAAATTTGGTGTTTAAAGGGTTTTTAGAATTTTAGTGGATTTTAGGTTTTTTATGGGTTTTTGGGTTTTAATGGATTTAGGGGTTTTATGGCTTTTATGGATTTTAGTTGTTTTAGGGTTTTTAGGGTATTTTATGGTTTTATTGTGTTTTTTACAATTTTTAGGGGTTTTTAGTTTTCTTATATTTTTAATTTTTTCTTAAGGGTTTTCATGTTTTTTATGTTTTTTATATCTTTTGGGATTTTTAAATATTTTTTAGGATATTTATGGTCTTTAGGGGTTTTAGGGATTTAGTGGGTTTTTCGGGGTTAAATAGTTTTTAGAGGTTTTTAGGTTTTTTATGGGTTTTAAGTGTAATTAGTTTTTTTGTTTTTTGGTTTTTTCAATGTTTTCTTTGGGTTTTTTCATTTTTAGGTATATTAGGTATTTTATGTATTTTTTTGGGGTTTTAGATATTTTGATGGTTTTGGGTTTTTAGGGTTTTATTGTTTTTGTTTTATTATATTATTATGGTATTTTTGTTTTTTAGTGTTTTAGAGGGTTTTTATTATTTTTAACAATCTTTAAGTGTTTCAATAGGTTTTAGAGTTTTTTGTGGGTTTTAAAATTTTTATCGTGTTTTCGGGTTTTTATGGTTTTACAGGTTTTATTCTTTTTAGGGGTTTTGTTGTTTTTAAAATTTTTAGGGTTTTAAAGTGATTTTAGGTTTTTATTATTTTCCAAGGAATTTCCAAGATTTTAAGTGTTTTATATGTTTTATATATTTTTGGGCATTTTTATGATTTTTATATTTTTAGGGTTTGTTGGGAATTTTATTTTTTTAGGGTTTTAGGGTATTTTTTGTTTTTTAGTTTTTTATAAGGTTTTTTATGTTTTTAGGGTTTTAAGGCTTTTATTGTTTTTTAATGATTTTTGGGTTTTAGAATTTTTAGTGGGGTTTTAAGGGGTATTGTGGGATTTTAGGGGGTTTTAGAGTTTTCAGGGTTTTATATTTTTTATTTTTAAGAGTTTAAAGTGTTTTTAGGTTTTTAAGGGTCTCAAAGGGTTTTTTATGGTTTTGAGCTTTTTTGGTTTTTTGTGATTTTTTTTGGATTTTTAGGATTTTATGGTGTTTTGGGTTTTAGGGATTTTGAGGGTTTTAGGGGGTTTTAGTTCTTTGTGTTTTTTCGAGTTATGGTGGATTTTAGGGTTGTTTTTTATGTTTTGTTAATATTATTATGGGTTTTAAGAATTTAATAACATTTTTAGGGTTTGAAGTGTTTTTTAGTTATTAGTGGGTTTAGGGTTTTGTGGTTTTAAGGAGATTTTAATGTTTTAGTGGGCTTGATGGGTTTTATGGGTATTTATGGTTTTAGGGGTTTTAGGGTTATTAGGGTTTTTATAATTTTTACGGTTTTAGGGGTTTTAATTTATTTAGGGTTTGAAGGATTTTTGATGGTTGTAAGGAGTTATTTAAAATTTTATGGAATTTTTGGGCTTTTATATATATATATATATATATATATATATATATATATATATATATGGATTTTAGGGATTTTGAGGGGTTCTAGGGTTTCTTAGAGTTTTTTGGGGTTTTGTGGTTTTTTGGGGGTTCAGGTTTTTTAAATTTGTTAGGGATTTTAACATTTTTAGTGTTGTTTAACATTTACATGGTTTGGAGGGTTTATAGAGTTTTAGTTGTTGTACTTTTTTTATTTTAGGTATTTTTATTGTTTTTAATTGTTTTTATGGATTTTTGAGGATTTAGGGGTTTTTAGTGTTTTTAGGGTTTTAAACATTTTTTATGATTTTTAGGGGTTTTTAGTGTTTTTAGGTTTTTATGGTTTTCTTAAGTTTTTTTAATTTTTTAGGGTTATTTATGTTTTTAATAATTTTTAGGGCTTTTAGGATTTTTATGTGTTTAGAGATTTTATGGATTTTGAGGTTTTTTGTTGTTTTTCTGGGTTTTTGGGTTTTTAGGGTATTTTGAGTTTTTTAGGGTCTTTAATGATTTTTATTTTTTTTAACATGTTTAAGGGTTTAAAGGGGTTTTAATGTTTTTGTGATTCTTTAGGGTTTTTATGGTGTTTTAGAGATTTAATTGTATTTAGGGGGGTTTTGGTTTTAGGGGTTTTTAGGGTGTTTAGAGTCTTTTTGGTTTTTTAGGTTTTTATCATTTTTAATTGATTTAGGGTAAGGAAGATGTGAGGGTCGGGATTTTTTAAGTGATTTATGGGTTTTAACAATTTTTAGGGTTTTAATATTTTCTTAGTGTTTTTAGGTTTTTTATTTTTAAGATATTTTTTGGGATTTTTTATTATTTTTTATTATTATTTTGGGTTTTTTGGTGTTTTAGGAATTTTGAGGGTTTTTATGGGTTTTTAGGATATTTAGGGTTTTAAGACCTTCTGGGGGTTTTAGGGGTTTTAATAGTTTTTTAAGTTTTTTTAGAGTTCGTTAACATTTATTGAGGTCTTAAGGGGTTTTACTGTTTTTAGTGTGTTTTATGGGTTTTATGGGGGTTTATGGGTTTTTAGGGTTTTATTGTTTATAGGATTTTTAGGGCCTTTTAGGGTTTTAGTGTTTTTCATGTTTTTATAGGTTTTAAGTGTTTTTAGGTTTTTATGTTTTACATTGGGTCATTTTGGGTTTTTAGGTTTTTTTTTGTTTTTATGTAATTTAAGATTTTTTTGTTTTTTTGTGGTTTTGTAGGTTTTTAGGTATTTTGATGTTTTTTAGGTTTTTTAGGTTTTTTAGGATTTTAGGGTTTTTATTTTTTTTAAGGTTTTTAGGGGTTTTAAGTGTTTTTAAGTTTTTAACATTTTCTTCAGGACTATAAGGGTTTTAAATTTTTTTATGTTTTTATCGTTTTTTTGTGATTTTTGAGGATTAATATGGGTTTTAGGGTTTTTGGGGATTTTTATGGTTTTATGTTTTTAGGGTTTTTTATGGTTTTTAGGGTTTTTATAATTGTTAGGTTTTTTATGTTTTTAGAGTTTATTAATGTTTTTATGTTTTAAATGGTTTTTATATTTTTAGTGGTTTTAGGGATTATCTGGTTTTTATGGTTTTTATATGGTTTTTTAGGGTTTTTATATTTTTAGGGGTTTTAGAGTTTTTAGGGTTTTTAGTTATTTTTAGGGTTTTAGGGGTGTTTTTTTTTCATTTTTTATTTTTTCATAGAGTATTTCATGGGTTTAGGATTTATAATGTTTGTGGTATTTTTAGAGCATTTTAAGGTATTTATGATTGTTTTTGGTTTTTTGCGATTTTTAGGGTTTTTAGGGGTTTATGGAATTTAGGAATTTTATAATTTTATGGATTCTAGGGGGTATTAATTATTTTTTAGGTTTTTGAGAAAGAGGGAATTAAAGGGGGATAGTGGAAGTTAACTCTTATAGTGTTTTAAAGTAAAAAAAACACATGCGTCAGGCATTCTCCAAACCCCAACATAATAAAGACTAGCACGATTTTCCCTTTATTAACCAGGGACTTACAAAAATTACCTCTGGGGACACCGATGGAGAACCTTTAAGGCTTGGTCAAGGTATCTTCCATGTGTAGTCTACCAGGTGGTCCATCACCCAAGATTCTCCCAATTCACCCTGGCCTTCTAGAGCAGAGCACTCCTTGCATGAGCCTCCTTAGTTCACACTGATCTCTAGCCTTCTCGAGCCATTCATGAGGCCACCCTCAAAGAAACTCTTAGAATGGACGCTCCTTTTCTGGATCCAATTTCTGAAAGGGACAAAGTTGAAACTTCCACTAAGAACATTTTACATACAAAACATCGGGGAAAGCCACATCAGTGTGTCCCACATTTTGATTTTTATTTCTACGGCCAGAGTTTTCCCACACTTGTCCTACCAGAGGTTCATGATCCTCAGATCATATGTAGATTTTTATATCTAAATTCAATAGGTCCCTTACCCCCAGCTAAAGTGTTGAGGAGTTCTCTGTACGGAGTATTACGGTTTGAACCATATACTCCCCTTCTCATATTTGAGACCCAGAGCCTCTAGTTCTATGTGAGAAGGTCAAGGATCACACTTGCTTTTTTCCATTCAATCATGAATTATATCCTCATCCTATTGTGGAACCGATTTTAGGTAACTCCTCTTAATTTAAGCCCCTATCCTTTATTGTAGGTGGTTACAGTGTTACGCCTCTCTACCGCCATTTCCTTAACCTTCACTCCTTTCTAGGGTGAATTGAAGAGAGGTAAATTCCATATCCTCGACCTCTTCCGTAATCCTCCTCCTCCTATTCCACTAGCGAAGGCAAAAAACTGTGTAGTTTGTTGAATCTTTTGTTTCCTAATTTTTCTCACACCGAGAATGAATCATGTGAAATTTTAGGTTAATAATGATCATGACAATTATACGATTCATGCGATGGATTGAACTATAAGAAATCTAATTCCTATTAACCAGGATTGGTAGGAAGCCTACCTAAGGCTTGTGAGAAATCCCCAAATTAATCCCCCCAAACCACCATGACTTGATGTTTTCATCATGGTACCCTTCACTAGGTCATCCTCTTTAAGAATAATCTCCAACATAATCATCTCAAAGGACAAGACTCCCTTGATAGACATAACCCTGAGGGCCTCCATAGGCATGGGTCCTCCTGAACAAACTTTGAAGGATTTGATTCCCTTCCAAATGAGATAAGTAGGAATAATTCATGAGGTTGCAACCCAATAACCCAAATAAACACTATTATTTATTGTCCTCATTCCCAATAGGGTTCCATTAAACCTAAGAATCGACATCTCTCTCAGGTTTTCTAGGCTGCTTCGAAATAAGTCCCACACCAAACATTGACTGACCTTTCGCTTAGATGTCCTTTCCAAATGAAGTTAAACTATGTTGTTGGGTCCTTATCAAACGACCTTAAAAGTTATGATGTACCCATTTATGAGGTGATAAACTACGTGGGTTCTGATTCCTTTCACAAGGATACGTTGGAATGCCATCTATGGGTTCGATCCCTACATCAAAAGAAACATCATCTCCCAAGATGAAGGTTAACATCTGAGTGAAATTCATCTCCCTGGATGATAATGAACACCAGAGTGACCTTCATCTACATGGATGAAAATAAACTCCAGAGATACCCTCTGTGTGGCTAGAAAAACAATATCATCGTAATAATGACCAAATAATCTCTAAGTTGTACATAATAGGATTCCATCGATGGAGAAACTCAGATACATACATGTATCTCCATTAATCAAGAACTTCGTATACATAAAAATGATTCTATAATCTATAAATGTTAATAATCAATTGCTAATCATGGGATTAACCAAATCATACATAGTAATTAATCAAGGATTTGTTAAATTTTCTTAAATCTATAAGATAGTTCCGGAGTATGTGATAATTCCACCGAAAAGGGTGTGATGATTCCAACCTCTCATCCTCTCAATTAATGTGAGTTCTTAAGCATCAGAGGTCAAAACACCTAATGAGAACCTAACTTTGGAAAATAGGTCACCATGGATAGAGAACCATTGGGTGTTTTTAGTTCCATGAACAAACATGTTAGAAACCATTAGGAAATAAGAAATTTCCACAAGATTCAAAATCTGGGGAAATAATGGGTTTTAGGAGGTTTTATGTTTTTTATTTTTTTAAGGTTTTAATGGGTTTTTAGAGTTTTTAATATTTTTATGGGTTTAAATATTTTTAATAGTTTTTAGTGAATTATATGGTATTATGGGTTTTTTGGGTTTTTATGGGTTTTAGGATTTTTAATGGTTTTTATGGTCTTAGGGTTTTTTAATTGTATTTAGGGTTTTTAGCATTTTTAGATTTTTAGAGTTTCTAAGAGTTTTTATATTTTTAAGGGTTTCTTAGGTTTTTTCATGGTTTTTGGGGTTTTTAAAATTTTTAGGGATGTTTACATATTTTTTATAATTTTTATAGTTTTTTATGGTTTTTAGGGATTTCGAGGGTTTTTTTGTTTTTAGGGTTTTTATAATTTTATAGGTTTTTAAGAATTTTAAGAATTTTTATGTTTTTAAGGTTTTCTATTGGATTTTCTTTTTTTATGTTTTATAATGTTTTAAGGATTTTTTTTTGTATTTTTAGGATTTTTTTGGATTTTTAGGGTTTTAAAGTTTTTAGGGGTTTTAGGGGTTTTTATGGTTTTTATTAGTTTTTCTTTTTTTAAGGTTTTAACAGTTTTTTTTGACATTTTTAGGGATTTAATGGGTTTTTAGAGTGTATCATTGTTTTTAGGGGCTTTATGGGATTTAGTGTTTTTATGGTCTTTAGGGGTTTTATAGTTTAAGGGTTTTTAGGGTTTTAGGCTTTTAGTATTTTTTAGTTTTTTATGGGTGTATAGTGTTTTTATGTTTTTAGGAATTTCATGGGGCTTCTCTGGGTTTTTAAGTTTATTTTTCTTTATAAATATTTTTTATAATTGTTTAGTATTTTTTATGGTGTTTAGGTATTTTTAGGGGTTTTAGGATTTTTGTTTGCGTTTTAGGGGTTTTTAGGGTTATTAGAATTTTTTTTCTTTTTAGGGGGTTTTAGTGTTCTTTGGTTTTTAAATTTTTTTATGGTTTTCCAAGGTTTTTATGTTTATTTAAAATATTAGTGTTTTAAGGGAATTTTTAGTATTTTTTTGTTTTATTTGATATTTTGAGGGTTTTTAGTTATTTTTAGGGTTTTGGTGGTTTATAGTTTTTTGAGTTTTTTGGAGTTTAAAGGATTTTTAGAGTTTCATAAGTTTTTTGGTATTTGAAGTGATTTAGATTTTTTAGTGGGTTTTTATTGTTTTAGGGGGATTTTAATGGTTTTTAGGGGGTTTATGGTTTTTATGGGTTTTAACAGTTTTTTGTGTTTATAGTTGTTTTGGTTTTTAGTGGTTTTAAGTGTTTTTATGTTTCAATGTTTTCTTAGGGGTTTTCAAGGATTTATGGGTTTAACATTTAAAAAGATTTTTATGGATTTTGTTGGATTTTTAAGCATATTTATGGTTTTTAGTGGTTTCATGGGTTTTGTTGGAGTTTATGGTTTTTTGGGATATCATGGGTTTGTTTAAATGTTTATGGGTTTTATGGTTTTTAGGGTTTTTTTACATTTTAGGGGTTTAAATGGGTTTTTTTCATTTTATTGGGATTTTATGGGATTTAATGGGTTTTTATGGTATGAGGGGGTTTTAGGGTTTTTTTAGGTGTTTTAGTATTTATTTGGTCATTTGTCGTTTTTTTTTCATTTTTATGTTTTTAGTGGTTTTAATTATTTTAGGTTTCTAATATTTTTTTAAGTGTTTTAGAGTTTTTAGGGATTGTTGTTCTTAGTTTTTTGCAGATATTTTTTATGATTTTTATTGGTTTTTAGTGATTATGAGGGTATTTTGGGTTTGTAATGGTTTTAGCGGTTCAATGGTGTTTTTTTGGGGTTTTATGGTTTTTTGATATGTTATGTGGGTTTTGGGGGGTTTTATTATTTTTAACATTTTTCATTGTTTAAAGGGTGTTTAGAGTGTTTATTTTGTTTTTAGGGTTTTATGGTTTTTGGTGTATTTATGTTATTAGGGATTTTATGGATTTTATTGTTTTTAGACTCTTTAGACTTTTTAGGGGTTGTATCGTTTTTTTGTTTTTAAGGGTTTTAAGTGTTTTTAGGGTTTGAAGGTTTTCTTAGGGGTTTTAATGGTTTTAGGGGTTTTTATATATTTATGTATTTTTTTTGGGATTTTTAATAATTTTTATGGTTTTAATGGTTTTTATGGATTTTGAGTGTTTTTATGGGTTTTTTGAGTTTTTTGGTTTTTTGGGTTTTTAAGGTTTTTTGAAAAGAAAATAGAATACAATATAAAAAACTGAAAGGGATTGAAATATAATACAACATCTAAAAGGGTGAAACCAAATTTACCAAATGGCTGAACCGATAATAGAAAAGGTTGACTTACAAAAAAATCCTCAAGAATCCCAAAAGACCTACCCTTGGAAAATGGGCTTGAGAAAATATTGAATTCCATCCAAACTATTCATTGTAAAGTTGCCTGAGTAACCACATGAAGAAAAAACATGACATTCTAGGAAAACATTTTTGATTATTTTTAGGGTTTCAATGATTTTTATGGTTTTGAGGGGTTTAGGGTTTTTTTTAGCTTTTTATGGTGTAGAATTATTATGATTTTTAAACATTTTTTGGGGTTTAAAGGGTTTTTAGATTTTTCTGTGGTTTTTTGAATTTTAGTGTTGTTTATGGGTTTTTCTTTTTTATGTTTTATATGGGTTCTAAGTGTATTTAGGTTTTTATGGTTTTCATTGTGTTTTTCAGGGATTTTGGGTTTTCTTACAATTTTAGAGATTTTTAAGGATTTTTATTTTTTTATGGATTTTATTGTTTTATGTTTTTTAGGGGGGTAAATTTTTTTTCTGGTTTTTATTGATTTTTTTTAGAATTTTGTTTTTTAAGGTTTCTAAGGTTTTTTGAGTTTTTAAATATATTAAGGGCTTAATGGGGTACCATGTTTTTTTTTCTTTTATAGGGTTTTTTTGGGGTTTTTAAGCGTTTTAGTAGTTTTATGGTAGTGGGGTTTTTTGGGTCTTTAAGGGTTTTTATGGTTTTTAGTGTTTTTTTTGTTTTTATGGTTTTTATTAATTATTAGGCTTTTAAAGTTTCCTTTGGGGTTTTTCAAGGGTTTTTGGGTTTTTATGTTTGAATGGATACTAAGGCATTTTTATGTTTTTATGGATTTTGGGTTTTTTTTGAGATGTTGAGGTTTTTTAGGGATTTAGGGGTTTTCTGTATTTTAGAAGTTTTATTTTTTTAGGGGTTTTAAGGGGTTTTAGGTTTTTAAGGTTCTCTTAGGGGTTTTATAGGTTTTTAGTGTTTATTACGTTTTACTGTTTTTAGGGATTTTTGAGGATTTTATTTGTTTTTATAGTTTTTAGGGATTTAAGGATTTTGTTTGTTTTTGGGTTTTTATGTTTTTATGTGGTTTTAGGGATCTTTTTTGACTTTTTTGGGTTTTATTGTGTTTTTTTGTTTTAAAATATTTGTAGGTGTTTACAGATTTTTTTAGTTTTTAGTGGGTTTAAGGGTTTTTAGGATTTTTAGCGTTTTTTGATTTTTTAGGGGTTTTAAGTGTTTTCTGGTATAAAGGATTTATATGGGGGTTTTAGGGGTTTTAGGGATATTCAGGGCCATATAGGATTTTTATTTTTTTTAGGTTTTTTTGGATTTTGAGGGGTTTTTTGGGTTTTTCTGTTTTCTATGGTATTTTTGGGACATTTGGATTTTTTTTATTTTTTAGGGGTATAAAGGTTTTTTAGAATTTATTTATGTTTTTGTGGATTTAAATGATATTTATAGTTTTTATTGGTTTAGGATTTTTATTTCTTTTTAGGTTTTTTTGGTTTTAGGTGTTTTATGGTTTTTATGGTTTTTAGTGTTTTTAAGAATTTCAGTGTTTTTAGATTTTTTTAGGGTTTTAATTGTTTTTAGGTTTTTATGATTTTATGTTTTTCACAGTATTATTAATGTTTTTATCTTTTTTTTTATTTTTTAGTGTTTTATTTATTTTTTAGAATTTTTATGGGGGTGTTTGGGGTTTTAAGGAATTGTTAGTGTTTTTACGCTTTATAAGGTTTTTTGTTTCTAGAATTTTTAGGGGATTAAAGTGTTTTTAGGTTTATAAGGTTTTCTTATGGGTTTTAGGGTGTTTATTTGTTTTTAGGTTTTTATGGATATTTAAGTATTTTTTGAATTATTATGTTTTTTAGTTTTTTTAGAGATTTTTATGGTTTTATGGGTTTTTATGGGTTTTATGGTTTTTATGCGTATTTAAGTTATTTATGTTTTTTGAGGGTTTTATGTTTTTTAGATATTTTAAAAATTTTAGGGGTTTAAATATTTTTTATAGTTCTTAGTTGTTTTAAGGTTTTTAGGGTTTTAAGCGGTTCTATGGTTTTTTTTTTGTTTTAGGGGTTTTAGGGTTTTTTGTTTTATTAGGGGTTTTAAGTGTTTTTAGGTTATTAAGGCTTTTTAGGTGTTTTCAGCTTTTTTGGTGTTTTCAGTTTTTTATGTTTTTATATATTTTTAGAAATTTTTAGAATATTTATGGTGTTTTGGGTATTAGGATTTATTTTTTATTTTTTAGGGTTATTCTGGTTTTTTAGATTTTTTAATTTTTTTAGTGGCATAAATTGTCTATTGAGTTTTTAGTGGGGTTTTAGAGTTTTTATGCGTTTTTAAGGTTTTTAGGGTGTTTTTTATTTTTTAGGATTTTCGATGATTTTAGCATTTATAAGTTTTTCATGGTATTAAATGTTTTTAGGTTTTTTAGGTTTCTTAGTGTTTTTCATTTTTTATGGTTTTTTACGTTTTTACGTGTTTTTATGAATTATTTAGGATTTTTATGGTTTTTAATATTTTTAGGGATTTTGAGTGTTTGGGGTTTTTTAGGGTTATATGATTTTTAGTGTGTTTGGCATTTTTAGGATTTTTGGGGTTTTATGGGTTTTTAAGTTTTCAATTTTTTCTTAAGGGTTTTCATATTTTTTTTGTTTTTAGGGATTTTTAAGGATTTTTAGGATTTTTAGGATTTTTATTATTTTAAGAGTTTTATAGTTTTTGAATCCTTTTATAGTTTTTAGTGTTTTCATGGGTTTTTTAATGTTTTTGGGTTTTTTGGGTTTTTTTGAGTTTTTTTTACAGTTTTTGGGATTTCTTTTATTTTTTAATGTTTTTTGCGGTTCAAAGGGTTTTTTGAGTTTTTATTGGGTTTTATGTTTTTTTGGTTCGAGGGATTTTAAACGGATTTGGGGTTTTATGATTTTTAGGGTATTTTGGTCTTTAGAGTATTAGGTTTTTTAGTGTTACTAAGTGTTTTTAGTGTTTTGAGGTTCTCTTTGGGTTTTATGGTTTTTATATTTCTTTATTTTTTTAGGTATTTTTAGTATTTTTTTGATTTTTAAGGTTTTAAGGGTTTATATAGATTTTTTGTTTTTTAGAGTTTTTTTGGGGGGGGGGGGGTTCTGGTTTTTTTGGTATTTTTGTGTTTTTATGTTTTTTTGAGTTTTTTGACGTTTTAAGGTTTTTTAGATATTTTAATCATTTTTATGGGTTTAAGGGTTTTTGGAGTTATTAATGGGTATTAGGGTTTTTATGAGTTTTAAGGGGTTTTATTGTTTTTAGCAATTTTTTGGTTTTTATTGTCTTTTATGGTTTTAGCGTTTTAATGTTTTTTTTACGGTTTTATGTTTTTAGGTTTTTAAGGATTTTTAAGGATTTTTGTGGGTATTTAGGATTTTTATGATTTTTGGAATATATCGAAATTTTTAGGTTTTTTTATTTTTTAGGAGTTTTATAGATTTTTAGGGGTTTTATAGTTTTTAGGGTTTTGAGGTTTTTTTGATTTTTGCGTGTTTTTTATTTTTTATTTTTTAAGGGTTTATTTTTTATAGATTTGTTGAACATTTTTATGGTTTTAAAGTGTTTTTAGTGTTTTTTTGTTTTTTAGGGTTTATATGGGGTTTTTTGAGTTTTTTTAGGTTTTAAGGGTTTTAGGGGTTTTAGGGTTTTTAAGTGGTTTTCGGGTTTCTATCATTTTTTAGGTTTCTTATTAGTTTTAAATATTTTTTATTTTTTTAATGTTTTATTTTTGGTTTTAGGGTTTTGAGTTTTTTTTATGTTTCTAAGGATATTTAGGGATTGTTATGTATTTTTATGGGGTATTAGGGTGTATAGGGATTTTTAGAGTTTTATGGGTTTTTTTTGTTTTTTAGTTATTTGGGGTTTTTTTGAGAATTTTAGGGTATTAAGTGATTTCAAGGTGTTTTTAAAATTTTTTGGGATTTAAAGGCTTATTAGAGATTTTAGTGGTTATTAGGGTTTTTATGGGGTTTTAGGGCCTTTAAAGGTTTATAAGGGTTTTAAGATTTTTAATGTTTTTCCCTTTTTATGGGATTTATGTGTTTTTAGGTTTTTGAGGTTTTCATAGTGGTTTTCAAGGTTTTTAGGTTCTTTTACATTTTTATTTATTTTAGGGATTTTTAGGATTTTTATTAATTTTAGTGTTTTGGGGTATTTTGATATTTTAAGGGTTGTAATCAGTTTTAGGGTTTTTATGGTTTTTTGGGTTCTTAGGGTTAAATTTCTTAAGGGTTTAATGGTGTTTTACAAGTTTTCATGTTTTTAGGGGTTTAAAGGGAATTTAGTGTTTTTAGTGGTCTTTTGGTTTTTTACGGGTTTTAAGAGTTTTTATGGTTTTAGAGTTTTTATGGTTTTTAGGGGGTTTTGGGGTTTTAGGGACTTTTGGGGTTGTTATTATTTTTTCTGTTTTAGGGGTTTAAAGTATTTTTAGGGATTAAAGGATTTCTATGCGTTTTTTCAGGTGTGTTTTTTACGTTTTTTAGTATTTTAGCAATTTTTAGTGTTTTTATTGTTTTAATGGTTTTTAAGGATTCTAACATGTTTTAGGGTATTTTAAGTGTTTTAATGTTTTTTATGGTTTTAGCATTTTTACGTGTTAAGGGGATTTATATGTATTTAGAATTTTAAGGTTTTTTTAGGGGCAAGGAAGGGGGAGGACCAGGCTATACCTCGACCAAAAAAATGTATAAGAAGAAAACAGGAAACACAAATAAAGGGAGGGGCAGGGTCAAAAGACATACACCCAAAAGCCCCAAATACCCCTACAATCCAAAAACCCAAAAAAGCACAAAAACAAAAAAGGAAACAAGTTAGTAAATGTCACTACCAAATTCAAAAATTGTGACTTCATCATAAGTTTCACCATCCACACCATATCGAAAAGCCTCATCAGCAAAGCAAAAGTTTGAGCCCACCCCCATGTCCATTGATTCCCATCCAGACTCATAGTCCTCCTGGAGTCTGAAGAGAACCAGGTACTTGTCCATGATCCTCTATTCCTCTGAGGTGCATAATGACTGCTCCTACTTGTTAGATTTTATTTTTAGTTTTACCACCCTTGAGGTAGCCCGGGTCGTCATGGGCCAAGGTAGAGAAGAGTAATCCCACCTCTACCTCCTTGGGGGGTGGCAGATGTGAAACCATCCACATGAGCTTCTTTTCTATATAGGAGGCTATCTCTTGCCACACATGAGGCTCCCTTGTCACCAGAGGATTATCCATCCACCTTTTTATATGCATCCTCATGCTTAGCTCTTTCCCTCCGGAACTTGGTCATATTTTCATTTATCCTACAGTTATCCTCAGCAAAAATCTCCACTATCATTTTAGCCTCATCTGTGATGCAGTCCCTTAGCCATTCCACTACCCCCATGTCATGCAGGACCACACAGTGGTCCTCACCAGATGAAACTCCATGTAGTTCCATGGCCAGCTTCATATCTGAGGCCATACCTCCTTCACAATTGTTGCCATAAATATCCTACAGTAAATGTACATGCTTGTCCTCAGCACGATCTGCGACAACCTCTTCATCATAAATCACTATAATAGGCCCCCAGGCCTACCCTCCCAATTTCACCACACCTAGGGGTTCGCACTAAAGTAGCATACATTCACTGACATGAGGGTCCCTCATCAAAGCCCATGGTCTGCTTTCCCACCATAATCATCTCCTAACCTACTATAATCAGCTTCTTCCCATTCCATGCCACCTACTCCTACTCAGCCACCTCCCCCTGCTCAGACACCCCCTACACAGTATCACCACCAGCCGACTCGATAGATTGCAAACCCTAAAACCTATTACACAAAGAAACAATATCTGTAGCCAGAAACTGAATGCTACTAGTCTGACCACTGACTTTTCTCATGGCCACTGTAACACATCCCAGTTCAGCTTCAGCGGGCTCTTCTTATGACCAAACCTAGCAATGCCCCTTTCTCAACCACATTCCCATACCCATTCCCCCTCTTTCAATCACTACTTCTAGCTTTCCTGCAGCTGTTTCTTAGAGCCACACCTTCATCATTGTGCATCACCTCTTCCCTAACCCTTCCCTCTCCACAATTATTCCTATCTAAATCTAGGCCCATGCCACCTGAAGTAGACACTTCCAACTTCTTATGATACCCAACATTTAAATCAATTTTTAGCCGCTCAAAAACTTCAACAACCATTGGCTGGGTGGAAAGATGCTTGGGTACTCCCAGAATCATCTTCACCTCAAACACATTTTAGATGCCTTCACTAGACCCTGCCTGAGTCAGATTCATGACACACCTATACTTGGAATCATAGACACAAGCTTGACCACTTTTTCTAAATTTCCATCAAGAAGAACAGAAGTCGACCCACGACTCAAAAACTACAAGGTTCTTTTAATGGAGCTACATACCCTCAGCAATCCAGATAAAATCCACTGGTTCCTTAGAAGCATCAACTTCAAAAAACTTCCCACTGAGAAATGGCATCAAAGAGTGTTCCCATGTACACCTATCCACACATAAAAACATTCCTACTAGATTCTATAACATTAAAATAATAGATAATATTTGAAGGGGGGGTGTTCTAGAAATATAACCCAGGGCACAAATATCTGTGAGTTACAGTTCATATGTATGTCAAAATTCCACCGAAAGAGGGATAAGCGAAAACCAATGCAACTTCGAGTCTTTCTTTGGTTTTTTGGGTTTTTATGGTTTAGGGGTATTTTTGTATTTATTAGGGTTTTAAGGTATTTTGGGGTTTTTAATATTTTTATGGTTCTAAAGGGCTTTTATTTTTTTATGGTTTTAAGGTATTTTATAGTTTTTAGTGGTTTTATAGTTTTTAGGGGAATTATGGTTTTTATGGGTTTTATGGTTTTTGGTGGTTTTCAGTGGGTTTTAGGGTCTTTTTTAGAATTTTTAAGGATTGTATTGTTTTTATGTTTTTAAATAGTTTTAATTTTCATAGGTTTTTAATGTCTACATAGGGGTATTTATGGTTTTTTAAGGTTGTAAGGCCTTTTAGAGATTTTTAATAATTTTATGTGTTTTTTGGGATTTTTATGGATTTTATGGTTTTAAGGATATTGGGGGTTTTTTTTTGGGTTTTTAGGCGTTTTAGTGTCTTTAAGGTTTTTATCATTTTTAGGTATTTTCTGGTTTTTAATTTTTTTAGGATTTTAAGGGTTACTTTGGTGTTTTTTTCAAGGGGTTTTACATTTTTAGGAATTTTTTTTTATTTTTATGATTTTTATGGTTTTATGGATTTTTAGGGCTTTTAAAACTTTTAGAGTTCATAGGTTTTTTATGGTAATTACTTTATTTTTTAAATTTGAGGTTTTCTCATTGTATTTAAGGTTTTTACTGTTTTTTTCATTTTTATTTAATTTTAGGATTTTTTAGGATTTTTTTATTTTTAGGGGTTTTATGGTTTATAGGGTTCTTAGGGGTTTAAAGGATATTTTGGGATTTTAGGTTTTTTAGTTATTAATATATTTTGAGGTTTTTAGAGTTTTTTTAATGTTTTTATGAGTTTCAATGGTTTTTAGAGTTTTTTGTGGTGCTTAATGTTTTATGGTTTTATGGGTTTTAATGGTTATCCGGGGGTTTTATGGGTTTAATGGGTTTTAGGGAGTTTTACGGGTTTTCAGATTTTTATCATTTTTAGGTTTCTAGGGGTTTTATTTTTTTGGGTTTTATTATTTTCTTATGTTTTTTCATGGTTTTTAGGGGTTTTATGTTTTTTGAGTTTTTAGGGATATTTATTATTTTTAATGTTTTTTGGAGTTTATAGGAATTTTGAAGGGTTTTTAGGGTATTTTAAGGGATTTAGAATTTTATAGGATTTCTATGGGTGTTATGTGTTTTTAGGTTTTATGTTTTTATGGTATTTATAGGATTTTAGGGTTTTTTATGTTTTTAGGTATTTTTACTGATTTTTAAATATTTTAATTGTCTTTTATGTTTGTTAGGGTATTTAGGGGTTTGTGTGTTTTAAGGGTTTTTATGATTTAAATGGTTTTTATTTGATTTTTAGTTTCTTTATTTGTGTTAAGGATTTTATGGATTCTTTTAGTTTTTTAGCGTTTTTAGGGTCATAATGTTTTCTATATTTTTAGTGGTATTTTAGGGGTTTTATGCGTTTTTATGGTTTTCTATGGTTTTATGAGTTTTATGGTTTTTAGGATTTTTATGGTTTTTATATGTTTTAGGGTTTTTAGTTGAATTTATGGTTTTTAGGGTTTTTAGTTTGTTATGGGTTTTAAGTGTTTTTTGGATTTTATGGTTTTGTTAGAGTTTTTATGTTTTTAGGGTATTTACATTTTTTGGATTTTTATAGATTTTTTGTATTTATAATATTTTTAGGGTTTTTAGGGATTTTTATTTTTTTACTACTGTTTGTGTTTTTAGGGTTTTTTTTTGATTTTTTGGTGTTTTCAGGTTTTTTTGAGTTTTTTATAGTTGTAAAGGATTTTAGTTTTTTTTGAACTTTTAGAAGTTTAAATAGTTTTTATATTTTTTAGTGTTTTTGTATTTTTAATGGTTTTTAGTGTTTTTAAGGTTTTGGGGGGTTTTATGGTTTTTAGGGGATTTAGGGGATTTAGGGGGATTTAGGATTTTCATCATTGTTTTAGGTTTTTAGAGGTTTTAACTATTTTTAGGTTATTATTTTTTCCGAAGGGTTTTCATGTTTTTTAAGATATTTATATTTTTAGTATTTTTAGGGATTTTTTAGAATATATATATGTTTTTTGGGTTTTTTGGGATTGAGAGGGTTTTTAGGATTTTTTAGTGTTTTTTGTGTTTTTAGGGATTTAAATGGTTTTTATACTTTTAGTGGGTTTTTAGAGTTTTTTTGGGTTTTGAAGGTTTTTAGAGTGTTTTATTTTTTAGGGGTTTTTAGGGTTTTTTAAGGGTTTAATCATTTTTTATGTTTTTAAGGTGTTTTTAATGATTTTAGGTTTTTATTTTTTTTCTTAGGGTTTTTAGGGTTTTTAAGGTTTTTATCATTTTTATAAATTTTTAGCGCTTTTTTAGGATGTAACAATTTTTTGGGTTTTTAGATTTTTCAATGTTTTAGGGGTTTTAAGGATTTTATGGTTTTTATAATATTGTAGTTTTTTAGGGTATTTAAGTTTTTTTAGGTTTTTAAGGTTTTATTAGGGGTTTTCATGGTTTTATGGGTTTTTTAAAAATTTAGGGACTTTAAGGATATTTTTTATTTTTTTGTTTTTACCATTTTTAATATTTTTAGGGTTTCATGGGATTTATAGGGGATTGTTTTGGCGTTTTTGGGTTTTTGGAGGTTTTTGAGTATTTTTTCTATTTTTATTGATTTTTATATTTTGTAAAAAATTTATGTGTTTCGAGGTATTTAGAGGTTTTAGTGGGTTTTAGGGTTGTTGTGGGTTTTTATGGTTTTCAAAGGTTTTTAGGTGTTTCTTTTGTTTTTTGTTTTTTTGGGTTTTTAAATTTTTTATGTCTATAGGGGATTCAAGAGTTTTTAGGTTTTTACGTTTTTCTTAGAGAATTTCAGTATTTTTAAGGGTTTTTATGTTTTAAGGATTTTAGGGATTTTTCTCATTTTAATGGATTATTGATTTTTATGGATTTTTAGGGGTTTAGGTTTTTGGGTGTTTCATGGTTTTTGTGTTTTTAGGGAATGATGAGTTTTAGGGGTTTTTTGGTTTTTTAGAGTTATTTTAATTTTTTAGGGGTTTACTAGTTTTTAGAGTTTTAGTTATTTTTTATATTTTTTTGTGGGTTTACGGTTTTTAATGTTTTTAGTGGGTTTTATGGTTTCTAGGATCTTTTAGGGGTTTTATGGTCTTTTTTTATTGTTAGAATTTTTATCGTTTTTAATGGTTTTATGGGTTTTTAGGATATTAATGTTTTCTTAGGGGTTTTAAGGGTTTTTAGAGAATTTATATTTTTAGTATTTGTTTAGGATTTTATGTGTTTTTAGTTATTTTGAGAGGTTTTTTGGGTTTTTAGGGTTTTTATCATTTTTAGGTTTTTTTGGATTTTATGATTTTTTAGGTTTTCTTTTTGGGGTTTTGCATATTTTATGTTTTTAAGGATTTTCAGATATTCTGTGTCAATTAATTGGTTTTTTTAATTGTTTTTAGGAATCATAGGTTACTTAACGTTTTTTGGTTTTTTGGATATTTTGAATTTTTCGGAGGTTTGTTTTTTTTTGGGTTTTAAATGTTTTTAGAGTCTTTGCCATTTTTAGTGGTTTTATGGGTTTTTAGAGATTGTACATGTTTTAGGGTTTTTATGGCTTTTTTGGGGTTTTTTAGGTTTTTAGATATTTTATAGTTTCTATGGTTTTTAGGTTTTATATGATTTTTGGGGTTATATAGGTTTTTTATTATTTTTAGGTTTTTGGGGTATTAATTGTGTTTAGGGGTTTAAGGTTCTTTTATGGGTGTTCAGGGTTTCTAGGGTTTTTCATTTTTAGGGATTTTTAGGGATTTTTTAAATATTTTAGTGGTTTTAAGGGTATTTAGGTATTTTGAGGGGTTTTATATTTTTAGGGTATATTTGGGATTCTAGCATTTTTTTTAGGTTTTTAGGGGTTTTAGGTGGTTTAGTGTTTTAAGGTTTTTTAGGGTTTTCAAGGATTGTTATGTTTTTTTAATATTAGGGTTTTTAAACAAAATTTATGGTCTTTAGGGATTTTATGATTTTTAGGGGTTTTAAGGTGTTTTAGGGGTTTTATGGTTTTTATTGTTTATTTAGGATTTCAAGTTTTTTTGAGTTTTTTAGGGGTTTTAATGTTTTTTCGAGTTTTTAATATTTTTTTGGGGTTTAAAGGCTCTTTAGAATATTTAGGAGGCTATTTGGGGTTTTAAGGCTTTTAGTTCTCTTTAATGTTTTAGGGGTATTTTGGATCTTAGGTATTTTTGTGTTTTTCATTTTTTATAGGATTTTAGGTATTTTAGGGGTTTAAATAATTTTTGCATTTTATGGTTTTATTAGGGTTTTCATGGTTTTTAGGTGTTTTTGGGATTTTTTATAGGTTTTGTTATTGTTTTTATGGCTTTTACAGTTTTTGAGGGGATTTAGGATTTTCTAGGGTTTTTATGGGTTTTGGGGGGATTTAGGTTTTTTTGGAGTTTTTTAGGATTTTAAGGGTTTTTAGTGTATTTTTTTAAAAAAATTAAAAGTTTAGTGGTTTTTATAGTTTTTAGTGGTTATTTATGTTTTTTCATGTTTTTAGTTTTTTATGGTATGAGGGGTTTTTTAGACATTATGGGTTTTATGGTTTTTAGGGTCTTTTAGGGTTTTTAGCATTTTTTTCGTTCTTTTATGGGTCTAAATTGTATTAAGGTTTTTAATTTTTTCCTATAGTTAGTCTAGGTTTTTAGGGTTTTTATTTTTTAAATGATTTTAAGGGATTTTTTTATCAATTTTATGTTTTTATGTGTTTTAGTTATTTTTAGTCTTTTTAATATTTTTTAGGGATTTTATGTGTTTTACGTTTTTTAGGGTTTTATGGATTTTTATGGGTATTGAAGAATTTAATTTTTTTAATTTTTAGGCATTTATATGATTTTTAGGGGTTTTAGGGATTTTGAGGGTTTTTATTGGTATACATGTTTTTAGTTTTAATGGTTTTTTTTTGAGTTGTTTAGGGTTTTAATGTTTTTAGAGTTTTTTAGCATTTTTAGGGGATTAAAGGGGTTCTAGATTTTTTATTTCATTTTAGGATTTTTATGGGTTTTTATTGCCTTTAAGGGTTTAAGGTGTTATACTATTTTTAGGGTTTTTAATGAATTTTTATGGTTTGTATTGTTTTTTGGGTTTTTAGGGATTTTAAGAGTTGTTGAGTTTTTAATATCAACCGCGGGTTTTTCTGGTTTTATGGGTTTTTAAAATTTAAGGGATTTTTATGGATTTTTTAAAAAATTTATAGGTTTTATTGATTTTTAGGGGGTTTAAGGTTCTTGTATCATTTTAGTGGTTTTAATTTTTTTTTGGGTTTTAGGGTTTCTTTTTTTTGAGGGGTCTTATGGTTTTTTATATTTTTTAACGTGCTTATAGGATTCATGTTTTTTTTGAGCTTTCATTTGTTTTTAGGTTTTTATGGATTTTTTAATGTTTTTAGGGGTATTATGGTTTTAATGGATTTTTAGGGTTTTATGAGGTTTTAGGGTTTTTCATTGTTAAATTTTTTCGGTTTAAATTGTTTCCATGTATTTAATGTTTATTAGTGGGTTTTCAGGGTTTTTATGGGTGTTTTACATTTTTAGGTATTTTTAGGTATTTTTAATAATTTTTTTTGTTTTTATGGTTTTTATGTATTTTGAGGGGTTTTTTGGATTTTTTTAGGGTTTTAATGAGTTTTTAGGGGTTTATGGGTTTTTCTGTTTCTTAAGTGAATTAAGTGTTCTTAGGATTCTAATATTTTATTAAGGTTTTTTAGGTTTTTTACATTTTAGGGATTTTTTGATATTTTTTAGAATTTTTAGTCTTTTATGTTTTTTTACGTATATTTAGAGTCTATGGTTTTTAAGATTTTAAATTTTTTGGTTTTTCATGTTTTTCGGTGTGTAAAGTTTTTTTATTTTAAGCGGTTTTAGGGTTTTTAAGGGTTTTAGGTGTTTAATATTTTTTATTGTTTTTAAGGGCTTTAGGGTTTTAGGGTGTTTATTGTTTTTAGTTTTTTACGATTTTTATGTTTTATTAGTATCTGGTTGTTTTATTAGGGTTTTAAAGTTTTTACGGGTTTTTTTTGTTTTTAGGGATTTTAGTTCTTTTTATGGATTTTATGAGTTTTAGGGTTTTTAGCTCTTTTTAGGGTTTTAGAGTTTTTAAGGTTTTTAATGGTTTTTAGATTTTTAGTTGTCTTTACTAATTTTTGGTTTTTTTTGAGGGTTTTTTGGGTTTTTTTCTTATTAGTGTTTTATATATTTTTTGGGTTTTTATAGGGTTTTTTTCAGTTTTTAGTGTTTTAAGGAATATTTATAGCTTTTAAATAATTTTAAGTGTTTATTGGGTTTTTATATTTTTTATTGGTTATTAGGGGTTTTACAGTTTCTAAGGGGTTTTATGGGGGTTAATGGTTTTTAGGGGTTTTATGATTATTAGGGGTTTTATGGTTTTTATCGTCTCTTAGGATTTTTAGCAATTTTTAGGTTATTTTTGTTTTACGTGTTTTTATGTTTTTTAGTGTTTTTTATATTTTTAGGTATTTTTAGGGATTTTTGGTTTCTTATGGTTTTTAGGGATTTCAGGGATTTTGATAGTTTTTAGGGTATAAGTGTTTTTAGTATTTTTATATTTTTAGGGGTTTAAATTTTATTAGGTTTTTAAAATTTCATTAGGGTATTTTAGGGTTTTTATGGGTTTTACATTTTTAGGGATTTTAGGTATTTTTAGGATTTTTTTGGCTTTTTAGGGTTTTTTAATGTTTTTTTGGGGGTTTGGGGTTTTTCATAGTTTTATGGGTTTTAAGGTCTTTTGGTTTTTTGTGTTTTATGGGTCTGAATGTTTTTTAGATATTTTTAATGTTATTATGGGTTTAATGTGTTTTTAATGTTTTAGTGGTTTCTGGGGATTTTATGGGTTTTATGGTTTTTAATGGTTTTTTGGGGTTTTTTTGGTTTTAGGGTTTTATATATTTTTTAAGAGTTTTAGCTTCTTATGGTTTTTAGGGGTTTTATGGGTTTTTATAGTTTTCATGTTTTCTTAAGGTTTTAAAGGATTTTTAGGAGTTTTTAAATTTTCTTGATTTTTCTTGTTTTTTAATTATTTTTATAGTGTTCTGGATTTTTTGGGATTTTAATGGTTTTTTTGGATTTTTTTGGGTCTTTAGGGGTTTTATGGTTTTCATCGTTTGTTAAGGGTTTTTAGGTATTTTATTTGTTTTTATTTTTTATGGTATTTATATAGGGTTTTCATGGTTTTTAGGGTCTTTTAAAATTTTATGGATTTCTAGGGAATATTTAGGATGTTTATTCTTTTTAGGGTTTTTAGGGATTTTATGGGGTTTTAAGGGTTTATAGGGGTTTTATGTTTTGTTGGATTTTTAACATTTTAATGGTATTTAAGGATTTCAGAGTTTTTAGTTTGTTTTAGTAACATTATTTTGTTTTTCGTGTTTTTGAAGGTTTTTAGGTGTTTTGTGGGTTTTAGTCTTTTAGTGGTTTATAGAGATTTTTGTGCCTTTTAGGTTTTTAAGGGTATTTAGGTTTTTAAGGTTTTCTTAGGGATTTTATGTTTTTTAATGGTATTTAAATTTTTAGTGATTTTTAGAATTTTTTAGGTTTTTTGTTTTTTTTAGGCTTTTAGGGATTTTGATGCTTTTTATGCGGGTTTTAGGGTTTTAATTTTTCTTGGTTTCTTGGTTTTTAGGGTTTCTTTTAGTTTTCATGTTTTTTGAGTTTTTTTTTCATTTTTAGGGTTTTCAAGGGGTTTTTGAGTTTTTATATGTTTGTATTTGTTTTAGGGACTTTTAGGTATTTTTTAGTTTTTGGGTTTTTGGGTTTTTTTTACATTTTTTTGGGTTCATTAGGGTTTTTAGCATTTTTTTGGTTTTTATAGGTTTTAAGTATTTTTTAGGTTGTTAAGGTTTCCTATGGGTTTTCAAAAGTTTTTAGGGTTTTTTACGTTTTAATATATTTTTATGGCTTTTTTTAGGATTTTTTGATTTTTTGGATTTTTATTGATTTTGAGGGTTTTCTGTTTTTTAGGGGTTTGTGGTTTTTAGGGTATTTTTAATATTTAGAGTTTTTAGGGTTTTTATGTTTTTTAATTTTTTTTATCTTTTATTAGGGATTTAAACAGTTTTTGGGATTTTTATATTTATATTGATTTTTTTTATTCTTTTTACATTTTTATAGGTTTTAGGGATTTGTTAGGATTTGTTTGGTTTGTCAGGATTTTTTGGGGTTTTAGGGGGTTTTACTATTTTTTTAATGGGTTTTTTGGTTTTCAAGGGTTTTTAGTTTTTAGGGATTTTAGGGTATTTTTGGTTTTTTGAGTTTTTTTAACATTTTGGTGGGATTAAAGAAGTTTTAGATTTTTTTGGGTTTTAGGGTTTTCATGGGTGTTTAGGGGTTTTTAATGTTTTATGGGTTTTATAGTTTTGGGGGGTTTTAGGGCATTTAGCGATTATTAGGGTTTTTAGTGTTTTTTTTGGTTTTTTGGGGTTCTAAGTCTTTTTAGGTTTTTAGGGTTTTCTTAAGGGTTTTTATGGTTTTTAGGGGTTTAATTTATTTTTGTATTTTTCAATATTTTTTATGATATTTATGGTTTTTGATGGTTTTAGGTATTTTGAGGGATTTAAAGGTTTTTTAAGGTTTTTATCATTTTTAGGTTTTTAGGGGTCTAATGTGTTTTTATATTTTCATGGTTAACATCATTATTTTCATTATTTTAGGAATATTTTTATATTCTTGGTGATTTTATGTTTTCTTTTGTATTTTTACGATTTTTTGGGGTTTTAGAGATTTTGAGGTTTTTTTGCTGTTGCTAGGGGTTTTATAGTTTTTTTGTTTTTAGTTTTTTTTTGAGTTTTTTGGGCCTTTAATTATTTCAGAGTTTTTAAACCATTTTGGCGGTTTAAAGGTTTGTTATAGTTTTAATGGGGTTTTAGGATATTATGGGTTTTAGGGTTTTTAGAGTTTTATGTGGTTTTTTTTGGGTGGGGGGTTTCTGTTTTTAGTGTTTTAGGGTTATATTATGGGTTTTTAGGGCTTTTACCTTTTTTATGAATTTTTTGAATTTTTAATGGTTTTTATGGATTGTGAAAGTTTTAAGGTTTTTTATGTTTTTTAGTGTTTTAAAGTTTTTTTGGTTTAATGCCTGAATAGCCCGAAGGCCTTCTTTTTTTATTTTAATTTGGATAATCCCTCTTTTAAAGGTTGAAGGGGAATGCGTACATGAACTGTATGCCAAAGGCACAAGGCCTGAATGACCTACAATACATGACCTGAAGGCCCAAAGGCATATCAAGCTCATTACATGAACCGTAGAACCAACCCACTAGAACTGCCCCTCCCCAGCTTCTGTGTCATTGATCACCTAGCTGCCCGCCTTGCATTTCTGATCAGCTAGTATTTCCCCATACAAATCTACATAGTTCCTGGTCCCGATGGTGGCTACCATACCCTCTCAATCTTCCATACCCGCTCATTCAGGGTTTTAGGGTTTTTTTTAAATTTTTGGGGTTTTAGGGTTTTTTTTGAGTTTTTAGGGGTTTATGGTTTTTTTTATTTTTGTATAGTTTTTAAGGGTTTAAATTTTTTTTAGATTTATAATGTTTTTAGGGGTTTTATGGGTCTTCAATGTTTTAAGGGTTTTAGGTGTTTTAAGGGTTTTATGGTTCTTAGGGTTTTAAGTACTTTTTAGGATTTTTAGCTTATTTTAGGTTTTGGGGTTTTATGTGATTTTAGGTTTTTTGAGTTTTTCTTTTAACTATTCATGATTTTTTGGGAATTTTAAATTTTTTGGGATTTTCAAGGATTTTTAATGATTTTTATGGTTTGTAGTGTTTTATGGATTTTGAAAGGTTTTAGAGTTTGTAGAGTTTTTTAGGTTTTTTTAAGGTATAATATGTTTTTAAGTTTTTAAGGTTTTCTTAAAGGTGTTCAGTGTTTTAGGGTCCTTTACATTTTTATATATTTTTTATGTTTTTATTATAATTTAATGGTTTCAGGGGTTTTGAAGAGTTTTATGGGTTTTTATTAGTTTTAGGGGTTCTTAGGGGTTTGATGCTCTTTTGGGTTTTTTTTTTGGGGGGGGGGGGGGTTGAATTTTTAGGTTTTTATGGGTTTTTAGAGTTTTTAAGAAAATTTGGTTGTTTATTGGGTTTTTAGAATTTTTAGTGGTGTTTTAGTCATTTCTTTTGTGTTTTATGGGTTTTAAGGTTTTTAGGGGTTTATGATTTAGAGTGATTTTTAAGGTTTTTATAGTTATTTATGTTTTTAAAGGATTTTAACTGTTTTTATGGATTTTGACATATTTTTTAGGATTTTTATGGTTTTTCAATTTTTTATTTTGAGTGGTTTTAAGGTTTTTATGTTTTTTGTGTATATATATTTTTATTATGTTTTAGGTATTTTATCTGTATTTTAGGGTTTCTATTGATTTTTAGAATTTTTTAACATTTTTAGAAATTTAAATGGTTTTTATATTTTTTTAGTGATTTTTAGGGTTTTTACATGATTTTACTAGTTTTTTATGGGTATTTGTGTTTTTATGGTTCTAGTGGTTATATGGTTTTAAGAGGTTTCTAGGGATTATAGGGGTTTTATCATTTTTTACATTTTTAGAGGGTTTAAGTGTTTTTAAGTTTTTAAGGCTTTCTTATGGTTTTTCATGATTTTTTGGGGTTTTAATGTTTTTTTTGGAATTTTTAGTTATTAATTTTTTAGGGTGTTTGGGATTTTTAGTGATTTTGAGGGGTTTAAAGGTTTTTTTCATTTTATGAAAATTTAGGGTTTTTAGTGTTTTTTGGGGTTTTAAGTGTTTATAGGTTTTTAATGTTTTGTTAGTCTTTTAAACATTTTATTTTTTGTTACATTTTTAGGTATATTTAGGATTTTTTAATATTTTAGGGTTTTTAGGGTTTTGAGAGTTTTAGATTTTTTATGGGTTTTAGGATTTTTATGGGTTTTTTGGGGTTAAAGAGTTTCTTTTTTGTTTTTTAGGTCCATAAGGTTTTTTTAATTACTTAAATTTTTTTAGTGGTTGAAAGTTTTTTTATAATTCTTATCGTTGTTTAGTTTTTTGTTTTTTGGGTTTTTAAGGTTTGTAAGAGTTTTATGGGTTTTATGGTTTATATGTTTTTAAGGGTTTCTTAGATATTTTCATTGTTTTAAGTGTTTTTTTTGTTTTTATGGATTTCTATGGATTTTAGGATTTTTATGGTTTTTAGGGTGTTTAGGTATTTAAAGGGGTTTTATGGTTTTTAGGGTTTTGGGGTTTTATGGTTTTCTGGGGTTTTAGGTATTTTGAGTTTTTAGTGGTTTAAAGGTTTGCTCATGTTTTTAATGTTTTTAGGGGTTAAAGGGTTTTAATGTTTTTAGTAGGTTATTTAGGTTTTTAAAGGTTTTTGTGGGTTTTTAATATTTTTAGGGGGTTTATGGTTTTTTAGGGTTTTTAGGTCTTTAAGGTTTTTATAATATTTAGTTTTTTTACAGGATTTATGTTTTTTCTGTTTTATTAGGGGTTTTCAGGGTGTTTAGGGTTTTTTACTTTTTTAGTGATTTTATAGGTTTTATGATTTTTATTTTTTAAGGTTTTTATGTATTTTAAGGGTTTATAATTTTTTAGGGGTTTTTATAGGTTTTAACATTTTTAGGGTTTTTAGAGGTTTTAAGTGTTTTTATTATTTATGTTTTTCTTAGGTTTTTAGTGTATTTAGGGTTTTTACATTTTTATAGATTTTTGGGATATTTATGATTTTTATTGGTTTTTAGACTTCTTACATATTTGAGGGTTTTTTTGGTTTACATGTTTTTTTTGTATTTTGGTACAAATATTTGAGGTTTAATGGGGTTTTAGAGTTTTTTGTGGTTTTATATTTTTTGGGTTTTTAGGGGGTTATTGATTTTTCAGAGTTTTTATGGATTTTAGGGTTTTTATCAATTTTTTTTGGTTTTTTGTGTGTTTCGTGTTTTTAGAATTTTTAATGTTTTTAGGTCTTTATAGGTTTTTAGTTTTTTATTGGTTTTTAGGGTTTTATTGGGTTTTAGGGGTTTTAATGAATATTTGGGTTTTATGGTTTTTAGGGGGGTTTTTTTGTTTTAGCGTATTTTAAGGGTTTTAATGGTTTGAATTGTTTTTAGGTTTTTTTTGTATTTGTTAGGGTATTTGCGGTTTTAGAGGATTTTACTTTTTAATACATTTTTAGGTCTTTTTAGGATTTTTATGGGTCTTTACTATTTTTTGGGATTTTTAATTTTTTTAGGGGTTTTTTATGTGTTTTAGGAGTTTTAGAGTTATTATAATTTTTAGTGGTTATAATTTTTTTTTAGGTTTTTTGGGATTTCTTAGGGTTTTTCACGGATTTTACAGTTTTTATATTTTTAGTGTTTTTTGTGATTTTTAGGATTTTTTTGTGTTTTTAGGGATCTTAAAGTTTTTTAGGGTTTTTAGGGTTTTCAGTTTTCTTTTTTTTTGGGGTTGTTAGGTTTTTTGAGTTTTTTAGGGGTTTTAGGTTTTTAGAGTTTCTTATTTTTTAGGGGTTGAATGGTTTTTTTATATTTTTAGTGGTTTTAGGGTTTTTATGGGTTTTAATGGTTTTTATATAGTTTTAAGGGTTTTAATTATTTTTAGTGTTTTTTTAGTTTTTATGTTTTTGAGGTTTTTTTAGGTATTTATGGTTTTCTTCAAAGTTTTAGGTGTTTTTTATAGTATTATAGGACTTTTTTTAAAAAAATTATTGTTTTTAGGGATTTTGAGGGTTTTTAGGTTTTTTAAGGGTTTTATGCTTTTTATGCTTTATAGTGTTTTTTAGGTTTGTAGGTGTTTAAAGTGTTTTTAAGGTTTGAGGTTTTCATAGGGGTTTTAAGGGGTTTTATCAGTTTTTATGTTTTTATGGATACTTAGGTCCTTTTAGGGTTTTTATAGGTTTTTGGTTCTTATGTATTTTTTTTGTTTTTAGGGTTTTTTAGAGTTTTTATGGGGTTTTGTATGGGGTTTTGGGAGGTTTTAGGTGTTTTTTACGATTTTTCCATTTTTTGAGTTTTTAAATGTTTTTAGGGGTCTAAATGGGTTTTAGGTTTATTATTTCATTTAGGGGTTTGATGGGTTCTTACGTTTTTTAAGGTTTTTGGGGCTTTTCATTGTTTTAGGGGGTTTATGATTTTTAGGGTCTGTTAGGGTATCTTGCATTTTTTTTGTTTTATAAGAGTTTTTAGTGTTTGTAGGTTTCTATGATTTTCCTAGGGGGGTTTAATTATTTTTAGGGTTTTTATAGTTTTTGGTATTTTAGAAAAAATTTAGTATATTTATGGTATTATAGTATTTTTAGGTATTTTGAGGATGTTTTCGGTTTTTAGAGTTTTTTGGATTTTTATTGTTTTTAGGGGATTTAGAATTTTAGGGGTTTTAAGTAGTTTAAGGTTTTTTGGTTTTGTTTGGTTTTTTAGGGTTTTTTTAGGATTTTTATTTTTCTAGAGATTTTAATAGTTTTTAATAAATTTTATGGTGTTTTGGGTTTTTAGTATTTTTATTGATTTTAAGGGTTTTTTTTGTTTTTGTTTGTTTTTGTTTGTTTTTGTTTTTGTTTTTGTTTTTTTTTCAGGGTTTTTTCTGTTTCTTAGTTTTGTTTAACATTTTCATGGATTTAAATCGTTTTTATAGTTTTTACTGGGGTTTTTGTGTTTTAGGGGGTTTTACAGTTTTTATCATTTTTATGTTTTTTGGGGAAAATAAGATGTGAGGCATAGGCTATTCCTGACCCCCCCTAAATTATTAGGAAAAATGACGCATCAGACAAGAGAGGGGGGGGGGGGGGGGGGGTTCAAACGACCCGCACACAAAAACCCTTAAAGACCCCAAACCCAAAAAACGAAACCCAAAAAATTAATGAATAAAAAAAACCAAGCAAAAAAACACACACAAAAGCCAAGCAGCAACCATCACCATCATCCAGCATTAACCAGCATCCATCAGCTCTCAACCAACCAATAACCAGTATCCAAACTCACAAAATCCTGTAAACAGCACCTTCTCACCAAGAATATCCACAACCACTAGCATAGAACCATCAATACCAAAGTCATAAGTCTCACCTTCTTCACTTTGGAGCGAAGCAGCAGCCATCACCAAGCACCAACAAAAACAATCACCTTCAATCCAATCAGCTTTCAGCAACTCACACCTAGTAGCACACCCAAAAAAACATCTATAGCACCAAAAGCAGAACAACATCCAGCACCACTCAAAAGAACCAATAACCAACATCCATATCGAATCACAACCAAACCGGCTACAAAACAGAAGAACACAATCCCAATTAGCATCCATAATGCATCACTTAATGTGCCCTTCATTGACAGCTTGATTGAAACCCAACACCCATGCCCAGAATCCAACCATAGAACCCAAAGAAGCATCCAGCGCCACTCAACAAAACCAAAATCTATCATCTGTAATGAATCACAACCACCCCAGCCACCGAACAAAATACCACAGTTCAGCATAGAGGCCATAGTGAAACATAATGTAATGATCCCTTAAACAACAACATGAAATAGATCCGAAAGAGGGAATATATAAATTCGAACCCGCATCTTATGCACAAAAGGATTCCAAGACAATATTATCCATGCCTCCCGGAGCCTCTGAGCAGAATCGAAAGCCTCGCCTTGACATCTCACAAGCCACCTGAATCCGAGAAGTTCAAGAAGCTTCGGCGCCGTATGTATGTTCACCCTCCGCATCCACCATAACCTATCGTGAAGCCAGGAGAACCACAAATCCACTTCACAACTCAGATCAATAAGCATGGGTCTGAGTGAAAGACCATGCACGCCACCTCCAAGAAGTCAGCAATCCAATTGCACTCACCAACCACCAAAACGAAGACTGATCCCTTCAAGATCTGGAACCAGCCACCTCGCCGGTGATAAATATGGGCCCATCCGAACCTGTCGGGTCATTTATCTGCACCATCGATGGGAGCTAAGGCACCAAACGCCATGGGAACCGAACATCCATGACCAAGCTCGGATCTGACAAACAGATCAGAAGTCTAGGACAAGCACACCACTTCCCAAATGTCAGGATTATAGGCACACACTTCTTCCACCATCGCGAGACCATAGAGACCATAAAAACCTCAGATCTGAAGCTGGCTTTGAGAGTCACTTCTTCGTTGACCGAGAAGAGACCAAACAAACCCGTCGATCCATCCCACTGCCTCACTGACGAGAGAATCTACATCCAAACCACACAATCTGTCGAGATTTCGCCCAAACCACCAAGATATCGTTGACAATGCCAAGAAGTAGTGGAGGTTCATCAGAGGAAGGGGGCATCATCGAAGAGAATCGCGAAGTGAGACTAGGAGACTCGGCCTCCATCTTATGTTTTTTGGGGTTTTAAATGTTTTTAGGTATTTTGGTATTTAGGGTTTTTAGGGGTTTTTTTTTATGATTTTAAGGGTTTTAGGGTTTTTAAGGATTTTTATAGTTTTTAGTGATTTTAAGGATTTTTTTCATTTCTAGTGTTTTGAGAAATTTTCGGAGTTTTAAGTGTTTTTAGGTTTTTATTAAATTCTTAGGGTTTTAGGTTTTTTTGAGTTTTTTACTTATTTGTTAATTGTTTTTTATTTTTTAGGATTCTTTTGGTTTTTTGTTTTTTTAGGGATTTTGATATGTTTTTTGGATTTTTAAGTGTTTTAAGGTTTTCATAGGTTTTTGTGGTTGATGGGATTTTTTGTGTATTAGGGTTATTATAGTTTTTAGAATTTTTAAATGTTTTTAGGGGTTTAAAATATTTTTAGAGTTTTTAGTTGGAGTTTAATGTTTTATGGGTTCTTAGGGATTTTATAATTTTAAGTTTTTTCCATGTTTTTAGTCTTTTTTAGGATTTTTAGGTGTTCTATGTGTTTTTTGGGTTTAAGGTTTTCTTGTGGTATTTTTTTTATGGGATTTCACATTTTATGGAATTTTTTAGACCTTTTTAGTATATTTATGGTTTCAATGTTTTTAGGAGTTTTGAAGATTTTTTAAGTTTTTAGTGTTTGTTAGGTTTATATGGTTTTTTGCGGGTTTATGATTTTTTTGATTTTTAAGGGTTTATAGAGTTTCTAGTGGTTTTTATGTTTTTTTTGGGTTTTTTGGATTTTTAATGTTTTGAGGGGTTTGTATGGTTTTAATAGTTTTTAGGAATTTTAGGGTTTTTAGAATTTTTAGGTTTTTTAAGGGTATTAAGTGTCTTTCGGTTTTTAAGGTTTTTGTAGGGTTTTTTCTATTTTTCTAGTGTTTCTTACATTTTTAGCTATTTTTAGGGATTTTTTAGGGGTTTAGGGGTTTTTAAGGTTTATAGGGATTTGAGGGATTTTATGGGGTTTTAGAGTTTATAGGGTTATTTTTAATTTTTTGGTTCATATATTTTTAATGTTTTAAGTGTTTTTAAGGATATTTAGTGTTTTAATACATATTTATGGGTTTAAAGGGTGTTTTAGAGTTTTTATTGTATTTTGGGTTTTTTGGGGTTTTTATTATTCTTAGGTTTCATGTGGGTTTATGGTTTTTGGGGGTTTATGGTATTCATAGTCCTTCAAGATTTTTATCATTTTTATGTTCTTTGGGAGTTTTATGTGTTTCTTGGTTCCTAAAGTTTTCATGGATATTTTAACAATTTTTAGGGGTTACTAAATTAGTATGGATTTTGTTTTGGTTTTTTATGGATTTTTATGGATTTTTAGATGTTTTATAGTTTTTAACGGTTTTAAGTGTTTTTTGTGTTTTAAGGCGATTTAGTGTTTTAAGATTTTTTAGGGTTTTTAAGTGTTCTATGTGTTTTTATCTTTTTAAGGTTTTCTTAGTGGTTTTTAGGGTTTTTATTATTTTTTATATTTTTAGGTATTTTTAGAGATATTTTAATATTTTTAGGGGTTTAATAGACTTTGAGGGTTTTTAGATTTTTATAGGGGTTTTTGAGTATTTATGTGTTTTTGGGTTTTTAGGTTTTTTTAAAAAATTTAAGGGGTTTTATTTTTTTCAATGTTTTCAATGTTTTTAGAGGTTTAAATAGTTTTGTGATATTTTAGTCATTTATTAGGGTTTTAAGACGTTTTTAGATGGTTTTTATGTTTTTTAAGACTTTTAGGGGTTTTTAAAGTTATAGGTTTTTAGGGTTTCAAGGATTCTAGAGTTTTTTAGCATTATTTTGGTTTTTAGGGATGTTAAGATATTTTATATTTTTATGGTTTACTAACAATTTTCAGGTTTTTTAGGTTTTTTATGTTTGTAGAGTTTCTCAGATGTTTTTTAGATTTTTATTTGTTTTAGTGTTATAAAAGAATTTGATTAATTTTATGGGTTTCAGGGATTTTTGTGTTTTTAGGGTTTTTAAGTGTTTTTACAGTTTTTAGGTTTTTATGGCTTTCTTATGGGGTTTCATGGTTTTTATTAGTTTTTATGATTTTATGGTTTTTATCTCTTTTTTATGTATTTTATGGTTTTAGTTTTTTATGGATTATGAGAGTTTTATGTTTTTTAAGAGTTTTAGAGTTTTTATC
This sequence comes from Viscum album, assembly GCA_963277665.1. Lineage (NCBI taxonomy): Eukaryota > Viridiplantae > Streptophyta > Magnoliopsida > Santalales > Viscaceae > Viscum > Viscum album. Next base: position 1,332,239,777 of record OY728150.1, read on the forward strand.
GATTTAAGGTTTATGTTTTTAACATTTTTTGGGGTGTAAAGAGTTTTTAGAGTTATTTGTGAAATTTAGGGGATTTATGGGGTTTTAATGGTTCTTAGTGGTTTTATGGGTTTTAAGGGGTTTTTGGGTTTCTTAGTGTTTTTAGTGTTTTTAGAGTTTTTAGGGGTTTAAAGTTTATATGGGTTTTTAAGGGTTTCTTAGGGGTTTTTAGGGTTTTTTTGTTTTAGTGATTTTTATGGATTTTTATGGATTTTTATTTTATTTTTATATTTTGAGGGTTTTAAGGTCTTTATGGTTTTTTGGACTTTTAGTGGTTTTTGAATTTTTTAGTATTTGTATGGATTTTAAAGGTTTTTTAATGTTTTTAGGGGTTAAAAAGAGTTTTTAGTACTTTTTTACTGTTTTCATGGATTTTTAAAGGTTTTATGGATTTTTATGGTTATCTGGGTGTTTAGGGTATTATAGATTTATAGGTTTTTATAGATTTATTGGTTTATTAAGGATTTTATGTTTTTTTTAAGTTTCTATGGTTTTCTTTGGGGTTTTAGTTTTTTTTTGTTTTTTCACTTTTTTTAATTTTTTTTAGATTTTTAGAATTTTGTTCCTTTTTAGGGTTTTTAAGGATTTTTAGGTTTATTTCGTTTTTTTGGTTTTCTAGGGGTATTAAGTGTTTTTAGGTTTTTAACATTTTCTTAGGGATTTTAGTGTTTTCTAAATTTTTAGGGACTTTGGATGATTTTTTATTATTTTTATGTGTTTTAGGGTTTATAGTTTTTATGGGGGATTTTATGATTTATTTAGGTTTTTATGGTTTTTATTGTTTTTTGAGTTTTTATGGGTTTTTTGATTTCTTAGGGATTTTAATGTTTTTAGACCTATTTTAATCTTTTCAGGGTTTTAAAGGGGGTTTTAGAATTATTAGTTTATTTTTAGGGTTTCATAAGGATTTTAAAGGTTATTATGATTTTTAGGGGTTTTAGGGATTTTAAATTTTCATTGGTTTGGGGGGGGGGTTTAAGTGTTTTTATGTTTTCTCAGTGTTTTTTAGTTTATAGGTTTTTTATGTTTTTATGTATTTTTAGGTATTTTTAGGTATTTTTTAATATTTTTATGGTTTTTTCGGATTTTAGGGATTTTGAGGGGTTTATGGTTTTATATAGTTTTAATGTTTTTTAGGGTTTTTAGAATTTTTTATATTTTTGGTTATTTATGTGTTTTTAGGTTTCTAAGGTTTAAATAGGGTTTTTAGTGGTTTTAGGGGTATTATTTTTTTATGGATTTTTAGGTATTTTTAGGGATTTTATGTGTCTTTAGTTTTATTAGGAATTCTGATGGGGGTTTGGGGTTTTTAGGGTTTTATGGGGTTTTTTTGTTTTTAGGGTTTTTGAGTTTTTTATGTAATTTATGGTTTTTGGAGTTTTTTTATCCTTTTAAAGAATCTTAATGTGATTTAATATTTTTAAGAGGCTTTAAGGTTTTTATCAGTTTTTAGGGGTTTTAAAGGGTTTTAAGGATTATATTATTTTTAGGTTTTTGTGGATTTTATGATTTTTAAGGGGGGTTTTTTTGGTTTTTTCTGTTTTATAGGGTTTTAAGTGATTTTAGGTTTTTAAATTTTTAATTTTTTAATTTTTTTCTAACAAATTTTTATGGTTTTCAGGGTTTTTAATGATTTAATTTATTTTTTGGGAACATAGGTGTTTTTATAAATTTTTAAGATTTTATGGATTTTAAGGGATTCTATATGTTTTTATGGTTTTAGGGTGTTTATGTTTGTTACCATTTTTTACGTTTTTAGTAGTTTTAAATGTTTTAGGTTTTTATGGGTTTTTAGGGGTTTTACAAGATTTTATGTTTTTTACAATTTTTTGGTTTTTAGGTATTTTTAGGATTTTTATGATCTTCTAGGTTTTTTAATGGTTTTTATGATTTTTATGGTTTTTAGGTTTATTATTCTTTTTTGGGTTTTTTTTGAGTTTTTAGAGGTTTTATGTTTTTTATAGTTTTTAATGTTTTAGGGGTTTAATGTGGTTTTAGGTTTTTAATGGTTTTATGGATTTTATGGGTTCTTAGGTTTTTAAGGTTTTATGGTATTTTATGTTTTCTATTTTTCGGGTGTTTAAGGGTTTTAGCATTTTTAGGTTTTGAGGGTTTTTAGGGGTTTTAAGATTTTTTTTGTTTCTAATGTTTTATTATGATTTTAAGGGTTTTTGTGTGTTTTATGTTTTTTGTGATATTTATGGTTTCAGGATTTTGATGGATTTTAGGGATTTGAAGGGGTTTTTTGGGTTTTTTAGTTCATAGTGTATTTGTTTTTGGATTTTTATCATTTCTATTTGTTTTAGGGGTTTTATGAATTAATATTCTTTTTAAGGATATCATTAATATTTTTTGTGTTTTTTGCATTTCTTTTGTTTTAGGGATGTTTTGGTGATTTTTTAAAAAATTATGGTTTTTAGGGATTTTATTGGTTTTAGGGTTTTGATGTTTTTTTATCATTTTTTTGGGATTGTAGGGTTTTTTGAGTTTTTTGGGGTTTTAATTTGTTTTTCTAAAATTTAAAATTTTGTTAGGGGTTTAAAGGGTTTTTAGACCCTTCTGTGATTTTTAGGGTTTTTCGGTGTTTTTTTGGGTATTTTAAATGTTTTTAAGAGTTTTTATGGGTTTTAGAGCATTTAGCGTTTTTAGCGTGCTTAGGTTTTTTATGGGTTTTAACTTTTTTTAGGTTTTTAATATTTTCTTATGGGTTTTCAAGTTTTTTGGATTTTTTATGTTTTTACGGATTTTATAGGTTTTTTTTGTTTTTTTTGGTTTTTGGGGATTTTGACGGGTTTTAGGGTTTATGAGGATTGTTAGGGGTTTTTTTAGTTTTTTTTGTTTTTATGGGTCTTTTAAATTTTTATAGTTTTTAAGGTTTTTTATATTTTTAATGTTTATAGGGTTTAAGGTGTTTGTAGAGTTTTATTTTCTTTTTGGGGTTTTACACATTTTTATGGTTATCAATGCATTTATGTGTTTTCTATGATATTTAAGGAGTTTTAGGGTCTTTTAGGGTTTTTAGTGTTTTTAATATTCTTAAATGTTTAAAGTGTTTTTAGGTTTTTATGGTTTTTAGGGGTGTTTGAGGTTTTTAGGGTGCTTTATTTTTTATGTATTTTTAATGATTTATTACGAATTCTATTGTTTTTCGAGATTTTTAAGTTTTCTTTAGGTTTCTAGGGTTTTTAGGGATTTTTCGGGTTTTTAGAATTTTTTAGGTTTTTAGGGGTTTTTAGTGTTTTTAGTCTTTTAAGGTTTTATTAATTATTTTTAGGGTCTTTAAGGTATTTTATGATTTTAGGGTTTTTAGTTTTTTTAGTATTTTAATTGTGTTTAGGGTTTTTATGGGTTTTAGGGTTTTTTGAGTTTTAGGGTTTTTATGGTATTTTAGTGTTTTTGGGATATTTCTTAGTTTTTTAGGGTTTTGATTGTTTTTTGTTTTTTTAACTTTATTAAAGTTTCAAAGGGGTTTTAGTTTGTTTTTAAGGTTTTTATGTGGTTTTAGGGTTTTAGGGTTTTATAGGTTTTAGGGGTTTTATGGGTTTTTCAATTTTTAGTGTTTTTTATGTTTTTAGGGGTTTTAAGTGTTTTTAGTTTTTAAGGTTTTCTTAAGGTTTTTAGGGTTTTTTATGTTTTAAATGATATTTTTGGGATTTTGTAGGTTTTTATTTTCTTTGGGTTTTTGAAATTTTTATCTGTTTTTCGGGTTTTATGGTTTTTAGTGTTTTTAGTTTTTTAAGGGTTTTAAATATTTTAGATTTTTAAGTTTTTCTTAGGTTTTTTTCATGTTTTTTAGTGTTTTTATATTTATAATCATATTAGGTGTTTTTAGTATTTTCATGGGTTTTAGGGTTTGAGTTTATCTGAGGGTTTTATGGGGCTTTAGTGTTTTTATAATTTTATGTGTTTTTAAGGTTTTTATAATTTTTAGGGTTTTTAATATTTTTAGTGTTTTTAACATTTTTCGTGGTTTAAAGTTTTTTTAGAGTTTTTAATGTTTTATATGGTTCTTATGGGTTTTTAAGTTTATTTATGTTTTTAGGGGGTTTTATTGTTTTTAGGATTTTAATGGTTTTTAGGGGTTTTAGGGTTTTTAGTGTTTTTAGTTTTTAAGATATTTTAATTTTTTTTGTTTTTACTGTTTTTTAGAGTTCTTCAGGCATTGAGGGGTTATTCCAATTTTTAGGATTTTTTATTCTTTTTTATGATTTTATGGTTTTTATGGTTTTAAGGATTTTGAGGGTTTTTAGAGTTTTTATCATTTTTTTAGTTTTTTTGGTTGAAAGTGTTTTTTCTTTTTAAGGTTTTTTTAGGGGTTTTTAGTTTTTTTCATGATTTTTTGTGTTTATTATGTTATTAATGATTTTTAGGGGATTTTTAATTTTATGGGTTTTTTGGGTTTTAGGTATTTTTAGGGGTTTTAGGGTTTTTATTTTTTTTTGTTTTTATGGGTTTTATGTGTTATTTGGTTTTTAAAGTCTTCTTAGTGTTTTTCAGTGTTTTAATGCTTTTTATGTTTTAGGGATATTTAGGTTTTTTTTAATTTGATGACTTTTTAGTGTTTTTTGAGCATTTTTAGGGGGGTTTAGGGTTTTTAGGATTTTTTTAGGGTTTTTTTGAGTTTTTTTGTGGTTTTAGGGTTTTATGGGTTTTATCAGTTTTTATGGTTTTTAGAGGATTTATAGTATTTTGGGTTTTTTTGGTTTTTTAGGTTTTTAGGTGTTTTAAGGAAAAGTTGTTTGGGACCAATCATGTATGGTCCCCCAAAATATATTAAAATTAAAGGGGTATTTACAAACATTGGTGTGAAGCTCAACCTTCATATCTGAGTCAATTGTGGACATACAAAAATGTGGGGTGAAAATGGACCACATTGAGCTCATCTCCCCAATTGCTTGTTTAGAAAGTGCATTGGCCACCTTGTTCACCTCCCTGTAGGCATGTGTGACCTTGAGTGAAATATCCTAATATACACTAAGTCATTCAATACAATATTTAATAATTCTTTATAGAACACATATGGATTTGTTCTTTAATAAATCCACCACAAGAATTGACTCCAATTAAATCCAATGTGGATTGCAAGAAAACTGTGCAGAAAAAGAAATAGCCTTTATCATTTTCCAAAGCTCAACATAATACACACATCCATTACCAATGAAGTGGTAAAATCACCCTTCCAGAAGTCCCATGTGTATGCTAGCGACTCCCCCACACCTCAAAGAACCAGGTTCCCCTGAGGTCGCGTCATCGACATTAGCTTTGATCTAGGATGATATCAGGGGTATCCATCAAATGAAATTTTGAACAAGTGGCTTTTTCAACTTTCCATACATGCTAAGAATATGAAAAATTACAAGTAAATTGACATCATTAGCCATAGAAACTATTTGGATTGTAGATGTTGCATGACCTATATTGTGAATGGCCATAACTCCACCATTAAATGAGTACCTTTGTTTTTAAAATCAATAACATTACAGACTATCAAAATATAATCAATGATATTGGTAGCCCCTACGAGTAATATATTATACACATATTCACTGATATCCATCTTGGTAAAAAATTTCAATCGATCCACCTCCTGTTATTGTAGTTGAAGCTCAATTTTGAATCACCTTTGTACATAATTCCACATCTAAGTCGCCAACCTACACTGAAAAAACATGTGTTGTCTAGTTTTATTTATTTATAGGTAGTGGATTCATGCTAGGGAAACATGTAGGATAGTATTCTTTATTTAATCATGGAGAGGTAGTCAGTTCTTCCACATCTTCAAATGAAGCACATGTTTTGAAGGGGGGGGGTATAAATTATCTCCTCAATTTGGAGAGACAGACTGGGGTATTCGTGCCTTGTGGGTGTTTTGTGTTGGTAAAAGTCCCTTGTATTCATCTATCCTACCATATTGGGTTTCTAGATTAGAGTTTCAATATCAAAAAAATTGAATCTCTTGATCTCCAGGATGTGGTATGAGGGCATAATCTCGTCATGTTTATCAGACCTATGATTTAAATGAGCAATCGACATCTCCTATCTATTGTATGGAGTTGAAACCATATCATTCCCTTGAATTTATATCTAGTTTGTGGTCCAAAAACTCCAGGTGAACTATTTTGAAATAGCCCATTTTGAGTAGGACATAATTTCATGAAAATAAGATCTTATTGTAGGCTAGACAGAGGATAGGATGTAACTTGAATATTTGTTATATATTTTGTGTTTGGATCTGTCCTTAAGAATGTCTAATCCTCCATCAATTGAGGTGATCAAATTCTAGATAAAATTTCCAAGGATCACCTCATTGAACTTCCTTGGATCCTTGATACCTAGTCCACCCATGTCAACTAGTTTAGTGAAATCCTTCTAAGACACAAATACCATCTTTTTTTCATTGATTCATCAACTCCAAGAAATGTTTCTGATCCTAGAATTAATGAATTTAATAAAACTAATAGTCCATCTGTATATGGATAAATGTTAAATAAACATCAAGGTTATGATGAAATTTATCAGGCATACCCTTTCTACTTGGGACATAAATTTCCATTTCTGTATAGCCATTTGGATAGTGATATTGATTAATATTCTTTCTATGTGACTACTTGTCACCTCCCCCCAAAAGATGGATACCAATATACAATAATGGTAGTGACCCTCTCTTCACACCTAGTTTACCAGCTATCCTAATTTTTCTATAAGTTAATATTCCTTTGAAAAATCCCAAGGAGGATTTGTTCTAGCTAATGGATTTCCCTACCACTTTTTTAAAGTGCAAAAAGATCAATTTGTTTGAAGCCAAGGATCTTTTGGTGTATTTCCTGAAAAAAAGGATATCATCCACATAGATAATGCGAGTGGGAACATATAGATCTCTTCATGCTTTTATCGGCCTATAAAGAATAGATTGAGAGAGGTCATTGATATATCATCTCATATAATATTTAGGAAGCGCATAAAGAATGCATGAGAGTGGGTTCCCCTTCCTGACACCACATGAGGATTTAAAAAACCCATTTGGTGATCCATTAAACATGATCAACACCCTAGAACTATTCAAGATGGTGGAGATCATTTTAATGAATGTAGGGGAGAATCCATACTTGCTGAGAACGTTGAAGTTTAAACACCACTTTATGGTGTCAAAGGCTATCGAGATTTCTAGTTTTAGAGTAAATCTCCCCTTCTTTTCCCTCTTCCCCATGATGTTGATGCCTTCTGGGGATACAAAGAGGAAAATTTGCATTCTCCAACCTGGAATAAACCCAATTTCATTCGGGATGATAATTTTTGGTCAAATAATCCCCATCTTCATGCTCTGAATTTTTATAATAATATTTGGAATGGTATTTCCAACAGAGACAGGTCAAAAATACCTTATCTTAATTGCATTATTAGTCTTTGGGATCAGATAAATAAAGTTAGAGTGAATTCCATATGGAATTGAGATAGATAAGAATAATTCTCAGAATGAATTTGTAATATCCACTTGCAATATTTCCCATTAAAACCTAAAAACATGTTGGTGAAACCTTCTGGGCCAGGCATACTCTCCATGTAAAGTGATTATAAGGAATATTTGACCTCCTCTTCACAGGGGGTAGTAGTTAAAACCCGTTATAATGATACTCAGTGCATGGAAGGATGGATTAATCCAGTTGAGTTGAATATTAATTTCCAGAATCATATTATTGCATCTTAAAATAGTTGGCCACATCATTAGAATTATAAATCTCAGATGCGATAAGAGAGTCATTTATTCAAACTAAATTCAGTTCATTATTTACATTTTCCTCCAAATGAAAATGGTGGAAGGACATAGAATTATTGTCACCATCATTGAGACACATAACAATAAATTTATTATTTTATAATCATTATTTTAGAGCCCAGCGGTAATCCAACATGGAATGAAGTTGGATCTCCTCAGGGGAAGGTAAATAATACATCTAGTTGGTAATTTTTAAGCTAGAAATCTATATTTCAGCATTTTTAATGTCCTCATCTATCCTGGAAAAAAAATTATTACTTCATTACCTCAAGATCCATTTGATTATTTTGATTGTAGAATCCACAATGAAGATAGGTCTTCCATTATAGGTGTTACTCCAACCATTAATAACTTCCCTACATATAGTAATAGTCAACCAAACATTATTAAATTTAAAAGGCTAAGGATAAAACCTCATAGTGTCCACCCTTGCATAAATAATATTAGTATTATGATTAGTGTTGAATTTTGGAATATTTAACCCGGAAATATTGATAGGGAAATTTATATCATTGATACAAAGGAGGCATATATTGATCATTTTTTCCTGCCTTCAATTGATAGTAAATCTACCCAAGTGATGTGCGCACCAGTGAATAGAACTTCAGTGAGGTTAGAATGATCAATACATTCCATAGTTCCCTTCTCCTAGTGTATAAGAAGGGAGCAAATACAATGAATAGGGTGAGGGTAACATCATGAAGAATAATTGAGAGGGAAATGAGATGAGGGTTAGTCTTATATGAAATAAATTGTGTGTCATTGTGATTTAGTACACATAATGATTCCAAGGTAGAGACATTCTTATTATGAGAAATAAATTAGTATCCAAGGTTAGCCCAATTGTTTAGGGGTTTTAAGTGTTTTTAGGTTTTAATGTTTTATTAGGAGTTTTCACGGTTTTTAGGGAATTTTTAAATTTTTATGGATTTTTTGGATTTTTTGGATTATTATGGATTTTTAGGGTTTTTTCGTAATTTTTCGGGGTTTTAGGGTTTTTAGGGTTCTTTATGATTTTTATCATTTTTTTAGTTTTTAAGGGTTTTATGTTTATTTAGTTTTTTAAGGTCTTCTTATGAATTTTAAGGGTTTTTGTGTTTTTTATGTTTTTTTGGATTTATAGTCATTTTTATGTTTTTTTAGTGTTTGTAGTGTTTTTATGGGGTTTTGGGTTTAAAGGGTTTTTAGATTATTTTCACTTTTTTAGGGGTTTAATAGATTTTTTGTGTTTTTTTATGTTTTAGGGTTTTTATGGGGTTTTATGGTTTGAAAAGATTATAAGGGTTTTATGGTGTTTAAGGGTTTTGAGTTTTTTAGTCTTTTAGATTTTTTAAGTCATTTAGGGGGTTTAAATATTTTTAGATTTTTAATGTTTTCTTAGGGTCATTAATGGTTTTTAGTGTTTAAATATTTTTAACAAATTTTTAGGATTTTTTTAATTTTTTTAAAATTTTCTGGATTTTTAGGGGATTTATGGTTTTTAGCCTTTTTAGGATATTTAAGTGTTATAAGTGTTTTTAGGTTTTTAAGGGTTTGTTAGGGTTTTTCACAGATTTTTGGTGTTTATAACATTGTTAATGAATTTTTACGATTTTTATGGTTTTCAGAGGTATTGGAGGGTTTTAGGGTTTCCAAGGTTTTAGTGAGTTTTAGGTACTTATTAGGAATGTTTTTTGGTTTTTATGGTTTTATGGGTTTTGAGGATTTTTTGGAGATTTTAGGGTTGTTTGGATTTTATGGTTTTTATGGTATTTTATGTTTTAATTGTTTTATTTGACTTTTTCATGGTTTTAAGGTTTTTTAGTTATTTCTACATTTTTAGTAGTTTAAATGGTTTTCGGAGTTTTGGATGGTTTAATGGGGTTTTATGGTTTTTAATGGTTTTTAAGGTTTTTAAGGGTTTTATCGTTTTCATGGGTTTTAATGCTTTATGGTTTTAATAGTTTTATGAATTTATATGTTTTATGGGGTTTTAAGTGTTTTTAGGTTTTCAAGAATTTCATAGGGTTTCTCACGGTTTTATGGTTTTTTACAATTTTTTCGGATTTTTATGTCTTTTTTGGATTTTTATTTGTTTTTAGGGTTTTTAGGTATTTTGAATGGGTTTTAGGGATTTTTAGGCTTTTTATGGTTTTTAATTTTTTTAGAAGTTTTATGTGCTTCTTGTTTTTTATGGTTTCTTATGTTTTTAGAGGTTTTCATGTTTTTAAGGAATTTTAAGGAATTTTAATAAATTTCATTGTTTTTACAATTATCACGGTTTTTGGGGGTTTTAAGGGCATTAGATGCGTTTTTAGTGTTTTTGAAGTTTTTAGAGTTTTTTTATGATTTTTATGGGTTCAAATGGTTTTAAGAGTTTTTAGTGGTTTATGATTTTTATGAGTTTTTATGGTTTCAAATTTGTAATGGTTTTATGGGTTTAAGGAATTTTTAGGTTTTTATGGTTTTTATCATCTTTCAGATTATTTCAGGTTTAAGTGTTTTTAGTTTTTTAATTTTTTCTTAAGGAATTTTAATATTATTAATGTTTTTTACATTATTAGGTATTTTAAATATTTTTATGGTTTTTATGGTTTTTATGTATTTTGAGTGTTTTTAGGGGTTTTCATGTTTTTATAGTTTTTTCATGTTTTTAGGGTTTTTATCATATTTTAGGATTTCAATTGTTCTATGTTTCTTTAGGTTTTAAGGTTTTATTATGGGATTTATAGGTTTTTAAATTTTTAGATATTTTTAGGTATTGAGAATGATATTTATGATATTTAAGGTTTTTAGGGATTTCGAGGTTTTTTATGGTTTTATGGTTTTTTTATATTTAGGTTTTTTAGGTTTTTTAATAATTTAATTTTTTATTTTTTTATGGGTTTAATGTTTTTTGGAGTTGTTAGTGATTTTGTGGGTTTTACGATTTTTTATGATTTTAGGGACTTTATGGTTTTTTGGGTTTTTTGGTTTTTTGGATTATTTGGGGGTATTATCCTTTTTTATGATTTTTTGGGGCTTTAAGCGTTTTTAGGTTTATAATGTCATCTTAGGGGATTTTTGGGATTTTTGGTATTATTTTTCATTTTTAGGTATTTTAGGGGTTTTTATATATTTTTATGGGTTTTAGGGATTTTTAGGATTTTAGGGTTTTTAGGTCATTTATGGTCTTTTTGGGTTTTTATTGTTTTTTTTGCATTGTTTGGGTTTAAATGTATTTTAGAGTTTTTTAAAAAAATTAGGGGTTTAAAGGGTTTTTAACGTTTTCAGTGGGTTCTAGGGTTTTTAAAATTTTTAGGGGTATTTATGGTTTTAGGGAAAGGAAGATGTGAGGTTCGGGCTATGCCCCCCCCCCCCCCACCCAAATTTATTAGAAAGAAAAAAAAAAGAAGACACAGCAGACAAGGGAGGGGAGGGGTCAAACGACCCACACCCAAAAACCCTTTACAACCCAAGACAAAGACCCCAAGAAAATAAATATAAAAAAAAATCAAAAAATCAAAAAAACAAAAAATAAAAAACACACAAAGACAAGAAGCCACCGACATCATCCAACAGCATAAAACCATCACCAGCCAGCATCCTTCATCACCTCTCAGCAAAACAGCAACCTTCAACAAGCACCAGCATCTTTCACCACCTCTCAGCCAATCAAGAATCATCACCCGCAGCAATTCACAACCATACCAACCACATCACAGTTGACCACAGTCCAGCACATCACCCATAGTGAAGCACAACATAACAAGCCCTTCATCAACAGCATGAAGCAGATCATGACTTTCCAATCCCATCTTCCCAAGAAACCAGCAGTAGCCTCCTAACCCATCTCTTCAGAGGTCACAGCTTAACAACCAGCGACCAAATCCTTCAACCCAAATAGCTTGCAACATTCCACACCTCGCAGCGCAACTAGCAATGAACCACCAACAACCATACCCAGTTCCAAACCACAACATCCAGAATTATTTGGATAGAGAAAATTTGTAGAGCATCACCAAACCACGCCAATCACCTCTCAGTAGATACAATAACCAGAACTCACATTGACTCACACCCTCAAGCACAACCAATAAAGAGAAGAACATCAAGAGACATGAAATCCTGCCCAATATCGCATCAACAACGTGAATCAGAGATGGAACACATGGGAATTGAAGGTTGTGGAACACGTGGGTTTTTAAGGTTTTCTTAGGGTTTGATGAGGGTTATGGAACACATGGGAATTGAGGGGTTGAAGGTAGACTTTATGAGTAGGACATGATTCTCATGATTACACAAGACTCGTTATGAGGATTCGGTGGCCCAATGATAATGCATAAGATCAAGAGAATGAAAAAGGCCTTAAATGGATTAATCATGTAATTTGAAGGGGATTCCCAATACCTTTCTTGGAGGATGCATCTGGGCCTATATTTACATTAATTTAGGCCCAAAAATTATTCTAAAGACCCATCCCATGGTGTGCTATGAATTTCAAGCCCACCAACCATGGAATATTCAATGTCAAAAGTGGGTGGCTAGTTGTCTTTACTTTTCAAAAGGGCATTCTAAGTGTCCCTTAAAGTCATGGGCATTTTATAAAACATCCAAAAGTATCATTTTGGAATTTTACCTTGTGTTAACTAGTTTTTAGACATTTTTATCTCTTTTTGGATATAAATATCACCCCCTTGTGCTCTTTGAGCATCATTAATGAAGGTAATGTTATTATGGTGAGTTTTTCGTGCAACCAATATTTTATTGATTAATTTCCTACTTATCAAAGGATTGGTCATCCATTTTGGAATCTTGTGGCTAGATTTCTTAGAGACAGGTTCTCTTTGGGATATACCTTGACCAACTCTCTCCTTACTTCCTTATTTCCACAATTTATAGCCCTTATCGCTTACTTCCATGTAGAGATCTGGGTTCTCAAAATAGGATCATTGACCATGGTTCCTAGGAAACTTCATAGTTTGTCGTGTATCACGTATCATTTGGGATCAGTGACCAATTATAAGAAACCAGTGTCATCCTTTATTTATCCTTTATTTAATCTTCTTTTCTATTTGAATTGGGTCGATGTCAATTCAATTTCATTTTTTATTCACATATGGACATCATTTCTTATTCATTTTTCATTTATAGTATTTCAATCCATGTAGTTGATAATATATTATTTCCTCCCTATATTGAATCATTTTAATCAGAGATGTAAATTGTCAAATACCATAGGTTCAAATTTTTCGTTGAATTCTATAATTTTAAAACTGTGCATGTAGCACCCCCAGTTTCTTGTACATAACACTTTATTTATGTATTTTAAGAATATTTAGTGATTTTAATTTTTTTGGAAGTCCCATAAAATAATTAGTATGTTTTTAGGATTTTATATAGGTGAATTTTTTGATCATGGTTTGTAGAAATCGTACAACACCTCTAGGAAACCGTTCAACAAAAATAGTGGACACTGGTCAAGCATAAGGTTGGGCGCACAGTTTCAAAAAACCATGTGTATTCCTAGTATAAAAAAATGAAATGATGGATAGTGGGGTACATAATATATGGCACGTGGTTTGTCTAACCATGTAATGAAACCATGCAAGGTGTGTTTGGAGGCTGTGGCTCATACATGGTTATCACATAGTTTGACTAACCATTCACCCTAACCATGCACTATGGAAATCAAAATCTAAAATTTTATATTTGATCTGATATACATATGAAACAACTATTTTTTTTCTTAAACATTCCATAACATGAATTCATATTCCTCCCAAGCCAATTGAGATGATTCCTTTACATCCAAGAGTGATTCCAAGAAAAATCCAAGTGCATTGGAGACCCAGATTCATCGGTAAGTGGTCATTCTTCATCATTTTCAATAGATCTATTCTCCTCTTCTATTTTATAATCACATATATTGTTCGTTGGGGATATGTTTTTTGATATCAATATTTATGGTATATGATTGTTTTTATTTAAGGGAGTGAGATCTAAGTTGGAATCATGAATATTTTAGCCAGTTTTCAAAATTTTTTGTGTCTTTCTTTATTTTAACATTTGTTTAAGAGGTAGGAAGATTATATATCTACTCCACTATATTATAACATGAAGGATTTATTTCAAATTGATTTAAACTTTTGTGAAAATCATTGTGTGATTTGAAGGAATTATCATTTGAATTATGTTTTTGAAAATCATGGGAATTGGATGGATTTTAAAAAAATAAGTATTTATAATATTAAAATGGTGATCTTATAATTTTGGTTGTTTAATGAAAGTAAATTATTTTTTAAATGATTTTATTGATATTTTTTGATATTATTTGGAAACAATTTTTGGGAAGTAGTTTACTATGAATGGTAATGGTCGTCACGTACCACCATCAAAGGGATGGATTATAGACATGAAGTTCTACCATAAATGGTAACACCAAGCTTGTGTGTGTGTTTATGATGAGGATGTATATGGAAAATGATGTGTTTATTCCAAATACTAAATTCAAAAAATGGTTAAAATATTTTTTGATGTTCATTAGATAATGATGGTCCTATTTATTGGTTCATTCCTCCGAAAAAATCATTTTGAAGGATATTTTGATTGTCTTTAATGGAAAAAATATTTTGGATGAATATAAATTGCTTTAAATTATTTCAAAAAATTTTATATAAATGTTATAACATTTCCAGTCCTAGTTGTGTGAGTTGGGAATTCATTGGGGAATTCCAAATGAGTTTTAAACTCACCCCCTTCCTGGGCATTGTGGTGCGCTTTTAGATGTTATATTTATAAAAATATGTAAAGTCAAGGTATCATAGTTCTTTAGTGATGATTTTTGATACCTTGGTTTGGGAATCTAGATTTGGAGTTTGAAGTAGATTTGGAGTTGTTGGTGGTGTATTTGGTGTCTTTTGGTTTTGTTATCATTTGGTTCCATTGGTTATGTCACATTGATTCCACATGTACTCTGAAATTGACTTTTTGTTTAGTCTTGTATTATCTTTCATTTTGGCACTCATACATAATTAATAATTATGTCTATTATGTTTATCATTGGTTTTTTCATTTTATCATTAAAGGAAAAATCTTTCCCAAACTATTTATGAGCCCCTTGGAATTTATTTCCACCCTTTGGTGTCTTGGGGAATGTCACCAAAGGCCTAGTATCTCCCATGTCACATATCATGCCTACATGGAGGGGTAGGATTTTAAAAATGGTATCATCTTGTTTGGTCCCTAAATTTGATATCATATTTTTAGGTCTCTTGGAATGATTGCAAGGAGATTTTTTTCAGAACATGAAATGTAAAACATAAAAGGGAATACCTGAACTCTTTATGTTGAAACTCAAGTTACCAGGGAGTTGGGTATATGAGTGTTTTGAGACACTTCTTGTATTTTTCCCCCTCATTTTCATTAGTTTAGAAGATGAGAATATCATGAAATACATTGATAGAAATGACTTCCCACTAAGATTAAATAATTTATTTTTCGTAATTATATTTTATTTGGTGGAAAGGTGTTGATTTTGGAAAATTTTGATAATGTTTTTTTTAAAAAGAATGGTGTAATTTTCAAAAACGGTTTGAATAAAGAAATTATTAAATTTTGTAAAGTCTTGTTATGATATCTATGATGTGGTAAATTTTAAATTTCTAGGCCTTTAGTTTTTAAAGAGATATACTAAATGGAGTTTTTACATGGTTATAGAAAATAGAACTGGTTAGATTCTATAGAAACCATCTAGAAGAGGATATTAAGAATTTGGTTGTACCAAAGCCATGGCTGAACCAACAGTTGGTTTAAAGTATTGTCTAGGCATTTCAAGCCATTAATAGTGGGAAAAAATAATGAATCAAAGCAAGTGGATCATTTAATTATATTACAAAAGAAAAATCAACCCATCATTCAGGAATATTCAGAACTAAAAAAAGAATTAGTGTAGATAAATAGGATAAATTGAATCTTATATTTTCTTGGCACACCAACTGGGCTGAATCTGAATTTGGAAACATACATGCTGGAATATCTTGCATGCTAGTGGTGGGATTTGACAGTTCAGGATAAATTGGTACAAATCATTACATGTGATGATTTTGAAGAATTTTTTAACAAAAAATTATATCTTCATACTTTCCAGTTGCAATTATAATAGACTTCTTTAGTTTGAAGCAATAGAACCTCACATTGATAGAGTTTGCAAATAAATTTATAAATTAATTTTGATTTACACATTAATTTGTTGTTAGTTCGTCCTTAAAGGCACACATTTTTTAATCGGGTCAAGGATGTAGATTTTTTCAATAATTTTTGTGCTTTGTATGTATGATTATACAGATATGGTAAATAGAGAAATAGTGGAAGAAAGTGTTATCTCAGTAAAAATGGTTAGAGGAATCATGTTAATACCTTTTGGAACTAGTGGAAAATCTAATGCTAGGAATTAGTGGAAGAGGTAAACCTGTTTAAAAGGTGGTGGTATGACTTGGAATTTGATGATGGGATCAGGGAATCTTACTCTTATACTAAATGTTATAGCTGATTGTTTTCAATTTTTCTCTCTATATCATATAAAGGGTGATTGTACGAAACCACCTAGAGTGTTTCAAAATTTAAATAATATGGTACATCTACAACATTATTATCATAGCGCTTCAAGGTCAGGTGCTAGGGAAACATATCATGCTTCTCAAACATCTTATACTTTAATGGGATGATTGTAGAAGAATATCTCTCTTCATTGAACCCGAGCAAGCCATAGAGATTCTAGGAATTCCATGACACCTCAACAAGGGAATTTTCAATAGGGTAACAAAGAGAAAAATATAGAGTGTAAAATTGTATTGAGTTGAGAAAGTGGTCATGGATGATCAATCGAGACCATTGACGATGAGTGGTATGATTATTTTGAATGATAATATTATGCAATATTTGTTTGATACTTTTTTGTCACATTATTTTATTTATTCTTATTCTATTGATATTATGGGTTTTCCTATTGAGATGATTCCATTTATTTTGAATATTCAAACTCCTCTTGGAAAAAAAATAATATTGAGCCTTTTTTGAAAAAAAAAACATTAACTATCGATGGGGATGAATTGATTTTTGGATTCTCAATGCATGAGGTGGATGTATATGTCTTAATCCAAGGTATAGATTGGTTGAAAATGTTCAAAGCTCACACCTACTGTCATACCTGAAGGATTAGTTTTACAATTGATGATGGATGCAAGCATCTCTTTAAAGGAAATTAGAATGTAATGGTAGGTGGTGTAAGATTATTTCCAACAACAGTTGAAACTATATCATATTAGTTACCATCCTTAACATTATAATCTATATATTAGATTGAGAATAGAGGTTTTACAACCATATTTTATTATTTTCCAGATGTTTTTCTTGATAATTTCATATGATTTCCACTCATAAGATAAGTACAGTTTATGATTGATAACATACCAAAGAATATTACTATCTATATTTTGTATTATGATATAGAATTAAAATATTTAATGGAATTGAATGTATAGTTAGAATATTTGGAAAGAAAAGGTTTCATTCTACATAGTACTTATCTATAGGAAGTATCCGTTCTTTTTCCAAAAAAAGGTGGATATAACTCATAGAATATGTGAGGATTATTGTAATCTTTACCAAGTTATGATAAATAATATATACCATCCTACACACATTTATGACCTATTTTATCAATTTGGGGGATACTAGTGGTTATCTAAAATTGAATTGTGTTCGAGATATCACCAACTGTGGGTTCAGATGGATTATATTCTGAAAACAACTTTTTGAAGTATATATGGCTATTATGAGTATGTGGTTACACATTTTGGTGTTATCAATTCACCACATTTATTTATGTAATTGATGAATATGATATTTCAAAGGTATCTAGATTATATTTTGGTGGTATTTGTGGGTGAAATACTAGTGTATTCTAGGAAAAAGTTTGAGCATCAGAAACAATTGGAGATAGTGTTGGGTATCTTGTGAGGTCATCTTTTGTATTCCAAACATTCAATGTGTAATTTTTGGATACGATAGGTACATTTCCTTGGCCGTATTATCTATAAAAAATTTATTTGTGTGGATTTAGAAAAGAGATAGGGTATAATATCTAGTATACATGAAATTAATATCTTTGATATACATAGTTTTATTTTTTGGATAGTTTTTTCTCATGTTTTGTTCATGATTTTCATGACTAGATTTACCAATGACAACATGGACAAGGAAAATTATTACATTACAATGGAATGATAAATTTACAAATTCTGTTAAGGATATTAAATTTTACCTTATATTAGAATTGATCTTGATATTTCTATAATTTAGACAAGGCTATGTGGTGTATTTTGATGCTTTGGGATCTGGGTTGGGGGTGTTCTCATGAATAAAGATCATGTAGGTTCCTATGGCTCATTATAGTTATAGTTTCCTGGGAATAACTACCCAACATAAAATTTATAATTTTATATATGGGTGATAGTGGATCATATCACAAATTATTCTAATTTTATCCCTATTCATGAATACAATATAATGGAGGACTTGTAAAAAATATATATCTAATAAGTTGTAAAGTGTAATGGTGTTATAATCTTGATTAAATTTTATAGGGACCCCATATTTACATCTTGATTTCAGAAATCATTATAGAAATACATTGGGACTTAGTTGACTATGAGAATATCTTATAATCCTTCGTATGAAGATAAATTCAAAATAAATATCTAAACATTGGAGAAAATTCTTAATTATTGTATAAGGGATTTTGGTGTCTCATGGGAGGATCACATACCGTTTGTGGAGCTCATGTACGAGGTAGTTATCAGAACTTGATACATGTTGTTCATTTTGGAGAATTATTTGGGTATCCTTGTCATTATCTACTTGGGGGGGGGATAGTTGAGACTTCACTGGATAAACCAAGCATGGTGAAAGAGACAAAAAATAATATTCAATTAATTAGAAAAGGTATGGAGATGGAACATAGTCGTCATAAATCATATGTGGATCATCTTTGATGGTCATTTTTATTTTAGTTGAGTGATCATGTGTTCTTGATAATATATCTAAGTCTTGGACATCATCATTTTGGGATGCTGGGAAAGTTATCTCCTTAATACATAGTCCCTTTTTATATCTTTGAATGGGTGGGTGAGGTAGTATATTGGTTAGTTTCCCACCATGGTTCAGTTTAGTTTGTAATTTGTTTCATATATCTCAATTGAAGAAGTACCAACATGACCTTGACCGTGTGATTTTATGGGATCACATTGACCTAGAGATGTATGTTGTGTTCTTTCATTATCCAGTATAGATTCTGGATAGTTAAGAGAAAGTTTTTCATGAGAAAACATTTGTCTAGGGTGGTTTTTAAGAAAACATGGTTAGATTCTGGAGGAAAATTGGGAGATTGAAAAATAAATGAATGAGCTATTTTCATAACACATCAAGAAAAACAATGATTTTATACTTTTGGGGGATGGAATAATTAATGGTGGGGGTGAATTTATCACCCTCTGTCTCAGGTACATGGCCCTTTATTTAGGTAATTTAAGTATATAAAATTGTTGGGTTAAGTTTTAGGAGGTTCAACGTAGATTTTGAATGTTTTTAGGCTTTTCTAGCAGTGAACATTTTGAGAACAATTAGTAGAAATCATGAAACACCTCTAAAAAATGTGAAACTGAAATAGTGGACATAAGGGAGGTGCACAGTTAGGCACACAGTTTTGATGAACAATGAAGATTCCCAGTAGAAACCGTACGATGATGTAAAGTGGGGTATTGCATGGCTGGTTCATGGTTTGTCTAACTATGAAATCAAACCATGCGAGGTGTGTTTAGATTTAGTGTCTCATGCATGTTTAGAACATGGTTTTCTTAACTGTGTTCTCAAACCATGCATAGTGTAAAATTAGATCAGAAAATTTAATATCTAATCCTATTAACCTCATAAACCACTTGTTTTTTTCCTAAAAAGTCTATAAAACTAATTTCTATTCCTCCCAATGTGGTGTATACAATTACTTTTGATTTAGGATATTTTCTTATATTAATCAACGTCCATTAAAAACCTAGATTCGTCAATAAGTTCTTGTCCATCATCATTTTCCTTAGATATCTTCTATTTCCTACTTTTGTGATCATGGATATAGTTCATTGAGGATAGATCAATGTTGTTTGATGTCAATATTGATAAGATATGTTTTATTATTTAATGGAATGATATCTAAGTTGGAGCATTAAATATTTAATCCATTTTTTTAATGTTATTGCATCGTTCTATGTTATCACCTAAGTTTGAGAGGTATTTGGATTCTCTCTCAACTCCTGGTGATTAGAAATTAACATCCTGATTTCAAATTAACTTAATTTATTAATATTTTTTTTGAAAATCATAGTGTTATTTGATATAAGTTTCATTTGAATTATGGTTTTGGAAATCATTACAATTGGATGGATTTTTTTGAAAAACATTATTTGTAATTTTAATATTGTGATTTTAAAATTATGGTTTGTTGATGTAAGTAAGTTATTTATTGAAATGATTTTATTGAAATGGATTAATATTATATTGGAATAAATTTTTGTTATGAGTTGAATCAGATGGGAATTGGTAGTGAAATATGACCATCAAAGGGATGGAGTATGGACATTAAGTTCCACCATCAATGGTAACCCCAAAATTATGTGTGTGTTTTTATTAAGGATGTCTGCAGACATGGAAATGTTTATGAAAAATCATAAATTGAGAAATAATTAAAATATTTTTTATGAACCTTGAAAATTATTGTTTTAGTTGTTGATGTATTCCTTAAAAATGGTTTTAAAGTATTTTTTGATTATTTTACTTGGGAAACATATTAGGTTGGATATAAACTACATTAAATTGTTTTTAAAATGATTTAAATAAATGTGATAACAAGTTCAGTCCTTGTGGGATGAGTTTTAAATTAATTGGAAAAATATTACTGAATTTAATACACACCCCCTACACTAGAACAGTGGTGCATTTACAAATGTTGTAAATTGATAGATAAGTAAAGGAAAGGTAACCCATTTCATTATGTATTCTTTTGATACCTTGGGTTAGGAATGTGAATTTGGAGAATGGATTAGATTGGAGATTTTATTGGTGTCTTTGGTATCTATTGGTTTTGTTATCATTTTTTTCCATTGTTTATGTAACATTGATACCACAGGTACTCTGATATTTTCTTTGGTTTTAGTTTTGTATTTTCTTGTATTTTGGTACTCATGCATCATTAAGATGTTTGGTTGTTAATGTTATTATTGGTTATATCATTTTATCCTAAAAGATAAAATCATCCCCAGACTATTTATAGGGCCCTCAGAATTTATTTCTTGCCTTTTATGTCTTGGGGATGTCACCTAAGGCCTAATATCTCTCCTGTAGCTTTTCAATCCAATGAGGAGGGTTAGGTTGTTACAGTTCAAATATCAATTTGATTCCATTTTATGTGTAAAATTATTTATTCTCCTACATTTACATATTGAAAATTCATCTTTTTACTACTAAATTTATTAAAAAATAGCCTAAAAATATTAAAGCCTGAAAGAAATTTCATAATCTTGAGTCTGACATCTATTTATCATTTTTCTTCATCCACTATCTTCCACTTACTGTAGTTTCCTCTTGAATCCATTTCGAATTTTATCTTTGAATTATAGTTCTATATTTTCACACACAAATGGTCCTTTAGATTTTTTGGAATTGGGTAAAAATTCTATAGTAATCAATTTGAGTAGTAAAAAGAAAGAGTGTTACAATTTGTAAAAAAATCTAAAATTGTGTGAAACATTTGTGAAAATAATATTTTTGTGAGTAAACAAGTGAAAGAGAGTATGAGGTTGATATTACTTTCTCTAAAAATTTTCATTAATGATTATAAAATGTAAGAGGCAATTATCACCAGTGAAATAGATATAAAGTTGTTCATGAGGGTTGTATAAGAACAATTCCAAAGATTGAATGTGAGGATAGATGAATTTCTATACCCTTATAATTCTAAAGCAGCACCAAGGAGGAAGGTCATTTATGAATAGAATGAGTTATCTGATTTTCAAGAGTCGCTAATTCAAATAAAGAAACCACTATGAATGAAAATCAATAATTTTAGAGAAGTAAAGTTGAGGATCCCTTTATTCCACGGTATGAATGATCCCAAAACATACATGGAATGGGAAATAATGTTAGATCATGTTTTTGGTTGTCATAACTATTTGGGAAAAAATAAGGTGAAGTTGGTGGCTTTGGAATTCATTGATTATGATAATATTTAGTGGGACCAACTAAAATAGAGTCGACAAAAAATTGGATAAAGACCCATTCACATTTGGGAGAATTTGAAAGTGGTGATGTGTAAGAGATTTATTTCTAGATACTATTATCAAGAATTTTTCCTCAAGTTGTAGGGTTTAAAACAAGGAGTTATGAGTGTTAAAAATTATCATAAAAATATGGAGATCATCATGATTTATTTCAATATTTATGAGGATTGAGAAGTATTCATGGAACGGTTTGTGAACAACCACAACAATTACATTCAGAAAATAGTGGACATGCACCACTATTTGGTTAAGAAGGATCTTCATCACATATATACTAAATAGGAGAGGTAAGTGAAGGAAATAAGGATTCACACTATATCTTATGGTAAGGATTATAAATATTTTTTCATGTTCAAGGATTCTGAACCACAAAAACATGTAAAGAAACACAAAATAGATTCAAAGGAGGAGACCAAAATCCAATGTAAAATGGAGGTTATCTTTTTTTCTAAATCATGTGATATTAAATGTTTTCATTGTTGAGGATTCTGAAAATTTTCCTCACAATGACCAAATAAGAGAACCATGATTATTTTGGATGATTCATATGTTCTTAGTGCGGGCTCAAGTGATGATGAAATTCCACCACTTTAGGAGTGTCAAGATATGGAAATAGAGAGCAATATACCTTGAGAAATACTTGTGGAACAGTGTTTTTTGGGTGCTCAACACGAAGTAGAACTTGATCAAGAGAAAAGGGATCACATTTTTCATACAATATGTCTCATCAAATATAAGGTATGTAGTATTATCATTGATGGGGGTAGTTTCAAAAAGGTATAAATTGGTTTGATGGTTGATAAATTGGGTTTATATACGACCAAGAATCCTAGTCCATATAGAATTTAATGGTTAAATAATAGTGGGTTTGTTAAACTGACTTAGAAATAAATATTTTCATTTTCTATTGATAAGTATGAAGATAAGGTGATATGTGAAGTTTTTCACATTCATGTTAGCCAGATATTTTTTGGAAGGAATTAGAAATTTTATATAAGGTTCACACATGATTGATAAACCAACCACTATTCTTTCAAGTACAATAAGAGGATGACTTTACATACACCCTTGAGGATGTTGCAATCTTATAAATACCAAGTGAGGATTAAGGGATTATATGAAGAGAGAGAAAATGGAATGGGAGAAAAAATAGAGAGAATGTCAAAATAATGAGTGAAAACGGAGTGATGAGTGACATAAAAATATATTAGGGAAGTAATAGTTGAAAACAAGAGTAAAAACAAGAGTGAAAACAAGAGTGAAAAAAAGTGTGTTGAGGAAAAAATAACTTTATTTTCAGGAAAAAGAGAGGTAAAGATAGATTTATATGAGTAAAATCTCATGATTTAATTAAAGGTATAATTTTTTACCACTAACTCTATTAAATGGTCAATTCCTTATTCTATTGTGTCTTTATGACAAGAATATGGTGATTGATCAAGGAATTGTTGGAAACAAGCTACATTTGATCCAAGTGGTTTGGTATGAAAAAACATGCTAAATGGGAGGTTTTGGGAGCAATGAAAATAAAGAAATCATCTAATACGAGATATAACATTCTATGTCTTAGATAATATCAATTATAATACGTACTTGATTGAGTTACTATACAGGTACAAAAAGTTTAGTGTTACCTTTAATGTTGTTGATCTGTTTCCCTTTGAATTTTTAGATTCTAGGATGAATCCTTTTGAGGAGTGATGGGATGATATGGATCAAGGAACATGTGGGAATCGAGTGGTTGAAGGTGGACTTCATAAGGAGGGTGGAATGTGCATGATTCCAAAAGACCCATTGTGAGGAGTTAGTGGCTATAGTGTCCCAAAAATTCTGCAAAGAGAAGAAAAATACTCACAAAAGTTTGGTAAAGAAGATGGATTCATGTTTCATTGAGAATTTGGGGAGAAAAGTGAAGAAAAAATATTTTTCAAAAGGATTTGGACTGACTGCATTCTGATTACATGGAAAGGTTCGCGAATGGCATAAGACACGAACCGCCAGTATGTGGAAGGCCTATGACGTGATGGCCCCTGAGGCGTTGGCAGTGAACAAAGCTATTCACATTGAATTTACACCCACGAACTGAAGACGTCGTGAACTATTTTCCCTGGCGTGAATCCGACAAAGGTATTCCTCATGCACCATCCCCGCAAATGATTTGGTTCATGGATGAGGATAATACGATGTCATACCACACCTACGCAAACCCTGATTGATCAAGTATTTTGAGGATCAAAGATATCTCTTCATGGGTTTCCAAAAATGATCCCGCAAGCCCATATATATGATTTTACCCAGTTATCTATAAATTGAGCATCGAAGGGTGGAGGAAGAATATAGGGAGAGAGATCTAGGATGGAAAAAAAGGGACAAAGAACGTAAAGGGTGTGGGAGAAATTTCTCCCACACCCGAAGCAGTTCACGAAACTCCATCCCACAAAAGAATCATTTCATGGATTCTATCCCACAAACCATACGCACTTCACGTGATTCTTTCCCATGAATCATATTCAGAAGACCCCCCCACAGCCAACTAGAAAACCAATAAAAAATATAATAAAATATGTTCGTGGATTCCCTTACAAGGAAGATAGTACACAGACGCCCATATGCAGAAGATAGAATGCGGGACCCCTATGTGGAATAAAGTTCGTGGCATGCTCCTCCACGTACCATGATACGCGGACAACTCCTCTACGTACCATCATAAGTGGCCAGCTCCTACGTAGACTCCCTATGTAGAAAACTGTTCAGGCCCATCAGTCCATAATGTGGGGGATGTTCCCCTGCACCCCACTCGTGATACCTATTGGGATATGGTCCTAAACCTCTAGGTTGGTCCCTTTGCTACCATTACTTCCCCCCCATGAACATGGAGGGTCACACCAAAAACATTTCAGGCCGGTTCGACGACATTTTCTTTTGCGCCCTTATACCGCCCAAACATCTATCCCATAAATACCATGAGAAGAGACATTCCTCATGCAACTCTAAGAGAATCCCTATCACATGCCTCATATGCATGGTTAACACATACCTTTGTGGAAAATCATATCTTGAATGTTTCTTAAATTCTCAAACACATCCTTTCTATCCATCAAACTTTGTGTATCTGATGATTTCAAATCCTCATAAACCTCAATGGCCATCAGAAGAGGGATGCCAGTATCTTAAGGACACCTCTTCTTGACTATGCACATAATGCCCTGCTGGCTCTTCATATGTTTCCCACAAAAATGTCCTTTCAACAAGATACAATTTATTCCTTAGTAGAATCCTTTATAGCCTCTGAACACCTCAATGGATTCCATGCCCCATATCATTTCTCTTGATCTGAGAATACTCATATTCACGGTTTATGATTTCCTTTCCTCTAGTTTTCGAGGCATTTCATAATATCCCAGCTTGATTATCCTTTATTTAAAAATGGATTACACAAAAAATAGTCCAGGATCTATGACCTTAGTCTATGAGTTATCATCCTGACCACATGAAATTACACCATACAATATTATTCTAGGAAACATGACATTAAAATGTGATTTCATTTTCCAATCTATATGACCTTAAACTATAGTATAATGGGTGATTTTAGATTTTCATAGACATCCTCGACTCCCAGAAGAGGAGGAAAATTGCCTTTAGGACACCACTTCTGACTATGCACAACATGTCCTAGTGGCTCTGCATATGTTTCCCACAAAAATGGCCTTTCAACAAGAGTAAAATTCATCCTCTAGAGAGTCCTTTCCTACCTTTGTACGCCTCAATGGATTCCATGCCTCATATCATTTATCCTAATCTAGGATCCGACATAATCATGGTTTACACATTCCATACCTTTCATGTTTGAGGCACTTCAGAACTTCCAAACATGATTTCCCTCCAGTTAATCATGGTTTCTTAACAAGTGGTCCTCATCACAATACCCTAAACTACAAGACCCAAAATAGTTCTATCCACATGAATTTAAACTATTATTCCATCATCCAAGCTATATGACTTTAAACTTTAGTATAGCTCACATGATATTCTGGGGCCCTCCCACTGAGGTAAGTCCCCAATCTTCTAAGGTCAGGCCATGTGACCTTCAATGTCATTTCACATTGAAGGGTTCATTGATCTGTTCCCTAGAGCACCATCTCCCTGACCTCTTCCACCATATGCTCTCCCTCCCACACCAATAGGGGTGGAGGAATGTGCATTATTGAATCTTTCACATCCTCTCGTTTCTCACATCGAGCATGACTCACATGGGCTTAGAGGTTTGTGAGGATTACACCATCCACACCATTGGAACTAGTAGAACTCTGATTCATAATAAAATCAGGATATGTAGGATTCCTAACAGAAGGATTGATCTCAAAAGGGTACCAATCATAGAGGGTCCACCCAATCATGTTTCTTTAAATGGGGTGATTCCATGTGTAAGCCCCAACTCATCCAAACTACATGGTTTTTGATTCCACTCTTGAGGATACGTAGGAATCCCTTTTACGATCTAGGTCCAAACATCATGTCACCTTTCATCCCCCCTATGTGACGATAAACTTCCGATCTCCTTATTATATGGATCAAGTCAGCATCACCTCCGTAGAATCAAACATATGTGTGCCTACTATGATCCTGCAAACTAAGGGTAGCCCATGGACACACTCTTTAGGAATTATCCAAGGATTCACAAACATATGAAAATAACTTATATTTATAAGAGAGTCCTGGAATAGGCAAAAATTCTCCCCCAGAAGGGTGAGGTGAGCTTGGCCTCCCATCCTCTCGACCAATGGAGTCCTTAAGTATTGTTGGTTGAATCACCAATCAACGAGTGCATGACTTTTGAAAGAAGGTCCATGAATCATGGATACCAGGGATGTTGGGAATTTTTGGCACCAAGAATAAACATGTTGGAGACCATCCGAGGATTTTATATCTAAGAAGGACTGATTTCCCAAATACTTGACGCCACCACAATCTCCCTACTGGGACCAATAGTTCCCGCAGTTTTAATCCAGCCTTCATTAAAGGATAATGATGGTGAACAGGTCAAAACAAAAGGAATGATGAATTCGAGGAGAACCAATCTATATAGAATAAGGGACAGGTGATGATTCTCATCATTCCATTTCTTCACCACCAAAAAATGCACCACCTCGGAGGCATAACATTGGCCCAATGAAAAGGGAGCAGACCCATATAATGAAGGAGGCTTTAAATGGGTTAATCATAGAATTATAATTGGAGGCCCATTACCCTTTCTTGGGTGAATCATATGGGACTATATTTACACTAATTAAATCACATAAATTATTTAAAATACCCATCCCATGGTGTTCTATGAAATTTAAGACCACACCCCATGGATTCTTTAAAGTCAAAAGTAATAGGCTAGATGTCTTTACTTTAGAAATGGTTGTGATACTTGTTCCTTAAAGTCAAGGGCATATTCCAAAATTGACAAAAGTATAATTTAGGCTGTTTACTTGGGTTTACTATGTCTTTTTTGGTTTTTAGTATTTTTTGGTTTTTATGGGTTTTATGAGTTTTAGGATCATAATGTTTTCTTAGGGGTTTTATGGTTTTTAGTTTATAGGGACATTTTGGGATTTTTGGGTTTTTATGGTTATTATAGCTTTTTATGAATTTGTGGGTTTTCAGAGTGTTTAGGGTTTTTATATTTTATAGGTTTTTTATGGGTTTAAATTGTTCTTAGGATTTTAATGCTTTTTAGGGGTTTTCAGGGTTTTAGGGATTTTTTACGTTCTTTGGTATTTTTTGGGATATTAGAGATTTTTAAAAAATAGGTTTTTATGGTTTATTTGGGTTGTAGGTTTTATATTGTTTTATAGGTTTTATGGGTTTTTAGAGTTTTTAAACATTTTCAGGGGTTTAAAGGGGTTTAATTTTTTTATTTGTTTTTAGTGTTTTTCTGGGTTTTTTGTTTTTTTTAGTTTGTAGTGGTTTTAAGTTATTTTAGTTTTTTAAAGTTTTATTATGGGGTTTTAGGGGTTCTGATTTTTTTAGATATTTTTAGGGATATTAGAAAAACATGGTTTTTGGTTAATTATGTATTTTGATGGTTTTTAGGATTTTTTTGGTTTTTTTGGTTTTTAACGGTTTGTAGAGTTTTTAATGTTTTTTTGGTTTGGTGGATTTTTAGAGTTTTTAGTGTGTTTTATGGTTTAATGGGTTTTTAGGGTTTTATAGGGTTTTTAGTGTGCTTTATGGTTTTAGGGGTTTTAATGTGTTTAGGGTCTTTTAGGGTTTTATGGGTTTCGGCGTTTTTAGGTTTTTTAGGATTTTTAAGTGTTTTTAGGATTCAATGGTTTTCTTAGGGTTTTTAGAGTTTCTTATAAATTTTAGGTTTTTATAGATTTTTTTTGATTTTTATGGTCTTTATAGGTTTTAGAGATTTTGTGGGTATTAGGGTTTTATGGTTTTGTAGGGTTTTTCGTTCTTTAGATTCTTAGGGGTTTTAAGTGTATTTATGTTTATAATTTTATCTTATGGATTTTCAGAATTTTTTATGTTATTAGGTATTTTTATATATTTTTAGGATCTTTTTAGTTTTTTAGTTTTTTATTAATTTTGATTGTTTTTAGGGTTTTTAGGGGTATTATGGATTTTTGAGGTTTTTAGTGGGTATTTTGAGTTTTTTGGGGTTTAATAGATTTTTAGAGTTTTTTATGTTTTTAATGGTTTAAAATGGTCTTAGAGTTTTTAGTGGTTATTAGGTTTTTTATGGGGTTTCAAAAAAAAATTATGGTAAACAAGGGATTTTGTGATATTTTGGGCTTTTATGTTTTTTTGGGTTTTTAGGGTTTTTAGAGTTTTTATATTTTTTATGAATTTCAAGTGTTTTTATCTTTTTAAGGTTTTATTAGCGGTTTTTATGGTTTTTATTGTTTTTAGTGTTTGTAGGGATCTTTAGGGTTATTAGGGTTTTTAGAGTTTTCATGAATTTTGGTGATATTTATGGTTTTTAGGGTTTTTAGATATTTATTATTTTATTGTTTTTTAGATTTTACGTTTTTTCTGAGTTTTTATTGGTTTATGTTTTTTAGAATTTTTAAACTTTTTATGAGTTTAAATTGTTTTGATAGTTTTTTTGTTTTTTAATGGGTTTTATGGGTTGTTAAGGTTTTTTTGGTTTTAGGGTTTTTTAGGTTTTTAAGGGTTCTAGTGTTTTTAGGTTTTTAATGGTTCATAGTGTTATTAGGTTTTTAAGGATATCTTTTTGGTTTTCAGTGATTTTATTGTTTTTTACTTTTTAGTGTTCTTTAATGATTTTTTAGGATTTTTATGGTTTTTAGGGTTTTTAAGGATTTTGATGCTTTTGGTTTTAATGGTTTTTATTTTTTTTTTCTGGGGTTTTAGGGTTTTTTGAGTTTTTAGGGGATTTTGTTTTTTTAAAATTTATTTACTGTTTTTCAGGGATTAAAGGGTTTTTAAAATTTTAGTGGTGTTTATGGTTTTTATTGGTGTTTTGGGGTTTTAAATTTTTTAGGGGTTTAAATTGGTTTTAGGTTTTTATGTATTTAATAGCTGTTTTTATGGGTTTTACGGTTCTTATGTTTTAGTGATATTTAGGGTTTTAGGATTTTTAATGATTTTAGGGATTTTGATAAGTATTATGGTTTTTGGGTTTTTTAATGTTTTTATGTATTTTTTAGGTTGTTTGGTTTTTTTGAGTTTTAAAGGTTTTTATGGTTTTTTATTTTTATTTTTACATTTTTAGTCTTTAATGTGTTTTTTTGTTTTTAGTGCATTTTATAATTTTTATAGGGTTTTAATGTTTTTTATGGTTTTTATGGTTTTTATAGTTTTTAGTTTTTTTAGGGTTTTCATCATTTTTTAGTTCTTTATAGGATTTATTTTTTTAGGTTTTATGGTTTTCTTAGGATGTTTAGGGTTTTTATGACTTTTTATGTATTTAGGTAATTTTATGGATTTTTAGGATTGCTATGGTATTTATGGGTTTTATGGATATTGAGGGGGTTTTATGGTTTTTAGTGTTTTATGTATTTTTTGGGTTTTTGGTTTTCTTTTTGAGTTTTTAGGGATTAAATTTTTTATAGAGTTTTTTTTAATATTTTTAGGGGTTAAAAGGTTTTATAGTTTATAGTTTGATTTTATGGTTTTATTGGATTTTAGAGTTTTTAAGATTTTTAGGGTTTTTACAGTTTTTAGGGGTTTTACAGATTTTAGGGTCTTTAGGGTTTTTAGGGATTTTATCATTTTTTAGGTTTTATTGGTGTATTAAGTGTTTTTAGGTATTTAATATTTTCATCGGGTTTTTTAGGGATTTTTGGGTTTGTTAATTTGTTTTGTGATTTTTTCAGATTTTTAAATTTTTTATCATTTTTGAGGGTTTTAAGAGATTTTTAGGGGTTTAAGGTTTTCTAGGGGTTTTAGGGTTGTAGAGTTATTTATGTTTTATGTATTTTAAGTGTTTTTATTTTTTTATGGTTTTCTAATTTTGGGGGGGGGGGGTTTAGGGTTATTATATTTTTAGGGTTTTCAAGGATTTCATAAGATTTATAATTTATTTAGAGGTTTTAAATGTTTTTTTGTTTTATTGGTTTTTTATAATTTCTGTTGGGTTTTGAGGGTTTTTAGATTTTTTTATCATTTTTAGGGGATTAAAGGCTCTGTAGAGTTTTTAGATGCTTTTAGTATTTTTATCATTTTTTTTTTGTTTTTATGGTTTTTTGGTTTTTTGGTTTTTCACATCATTTAGGGGTTTAACTGTTATTATATTTTTATGGTTTTCTTAGGGTTTATTAGGGTTTTAGGGGGTTTTAAATTTTTGGGGATTTTTAGGGATCTTTTGGGATTTTTATAGTTTTGGGGGGATTTAGGGATTTTGAGGGGTTTGAGTGTTTGATTGGGGTTTTAGCTTCTCTTTTTAGTTTTTTTTGGTTTTTTATGGGTTTTAGAGTTTTTAGCATTTTAGGTGTTTAAATGTTTTTTGCGTTTTAGTGGTTTTCAGGGTTTTAATGAGGTTTATGGTTTTTTAATTTAATTAGGTGATTTTTTGGTTTATAGGGTTTTTAGTAGTTTTCATAGTTTTAATGTTTTTTTAGTTTTTATGGGTTTTAAGTGTGTTTATGTTTTTCAGGTTTTCTTATGGTTTTTGGGGTTTTAAGGTTTTTTTTTATTTTTTAGGTAATTTTAGAGTTTTTTATAATTTTTATAGTTTTTAAGGTTTTTTGTGATTTTGAGGGTTTTAAGGGTTTAAAAGGATTTTTGGTTATTTTTTTGGGATTTTAGGGTTTTTTCTGGTTTTTAGGGGTTTTAATGTTTTTTAGAATTTTGTAATGTATTAAGGGGTTTAAAGGGTTTTTAGTGTTTTAGTGGGTTTTCATGGGGTTTTATGGATTTTTATGGGTTGTAAGGGTTATTAAGGTTTTATGGATTTCGAGTGTCTTTAGGGTTTTTGGGTTTTTTGGGTTTTAGGGTATTTTTTAGTTTTTATGGGTGTTTAATATTTTTTACAGTTTTTAATATTTTCATGGGTTGAAAAGGATTTTATAGTTTTTATTGTGTTTTAGGGTTTCTGTGGGTTTTAGGGGTTTTATGGTTTTGGGGTTTTATGTTTTTATGGGTTTTAGGGGTCTTAGTGGATTTTATGGTTTTTATCATATTTAGGTTTTTAGCCTTTTATGTGTTTTTAGGTTTTTTAGTTGTTTTACGTGTTTATAGGATTTTATGATTTTCTAAGGTTTTTTGGGTTTTTAACTTTTCAGGTATTTTTAGGGATTTTTTAGGATTTTTATGGTTTTTATTGTATTAATGATTTTAAGTGTATTTACGGTTTTTAGAATTTTCGTGGTTTTTAATGGTTTTAGAGATTTTAGGTATTTTTGGGCTTTTATGTTTTTTTAGTTTTTGATGGTTTTCTTTGGGGGTTTTCAGGATTTTTATAGTTTTTATTTTTTAAGAGATTTTTAGGGACTTTTTTGGTGTTTTATTTTTCTAGGGATTTTATAGATTTGAGGATTTTATTATTATTAGGGGTTTTTTTGGTTGTTATTGTTTTTTTTGGGTTGTAGGGGATTTCATTGTGTTTTTAGGGTTTTAAATATTTTTTAATTATTTTTAACTTTTCAGGGGTTTAATGCATTTTTACTATTTTTAATGGGTTTTTATAGTTTTATGGGATTTTAGTTTTTTAAGGTTCTTAGGGTATTTAGATTTTTATTATGGTTTTTAGGTTTTTAGCATTTTTTAGGTTTTTTATAATGTTTAAGTGTGTTTAGTTTTTAATGTTTTCTTCGGGTTTTTTCAATGTTTTAGGGGTTTTTACATTTTATTGATTTTAATGTATTATTTAATTTTTTTTTGGGTTTTTAGTGTTTTAAGGCTATAAGGGTATTTAGGGTTATTATGGTTTTTTCGGTTTGTATGGTTTTTTTAGTTTGAAAGGTTTTTTGAGTTTTTTATCATTTTAGGAGATTAAAGTGTTTTTTTTAGTTTTTCATCATTTTGGGGTTTTTATGATTTTTTATTGGTTTTTATGAATTTTAAAGTTTTTAGGGGTATTTATGGTTTTTAGGGGTTTGGGTTTTTTGTGTGTTTTTAGTGTTTTTATGGGTTTTAGAATTTTTTTTTTGTTTTTAGAGGTTTAATGTTTTTTAGGTTATTAAAGTTTCCATAGATATTTTTGGAATTTTCAAAGTCTTTAAATTTTTAGGGGGTTTTAGTGTTTTTTAGTATTTTTATGGTTTTTAGGGGTTTTAGGGGGTTTTAGGGTTTTTATTGGTATTTTATGGTGTTAATAGTTTTTAAGGACATCGAGGGTTTTTAGGGTTTTTATGAATATTTTGGGGGTTTATATTTTTTTGATTTTCCATGGTTTTTATCATTTTTAGAGTTTTTAACATTTTTAGGGGTTTAAATGTTTTTAGAGTTTTTAGTGGTTTTATTGTTTTTTGGGGTTTTTCGTTTCTTAATGGTTTTCTGGGGTTTTATGGTTTTTTTGGTTTTTATGGATTTTAAGGTTTTTTAGGGTTTTAATCGTATTTTAGATTTTTAGGGTTTTAAAGATTTTTTAGATTTTTAATGTTTTCTTAGGGTTTTTAGGGTATTTAGGGGTTTATAAATTATTTGGGTTTTTAGGGCATTTAATTTTTTTTTATGTTTTTAGGGGTTTTAGGTATTTTGAGGGTTTTAGTGTTTTCTATAGTTTTTTAGGGTTTTAGTGGTTTTAATTTTCTTTGGATTTTTTAACTTTTTTAGGGGTTTAAATGGTTTTTAGAGTATTATTGGATTTTTAGGGTTTTAATGGGTTTTTATTGATTTTATGGGTTTTATGAATACTTGTTTGTTTACTTTTTTTAGGATTTTTAGCATTTTTTGGTATTTAGGGCTTTTATGTATTTTTTTGGTTTTTAATTTCTTTCTTAGATTTTTTTAATTTTTTTGGTTTTTTTACATTTTTAAGGGTTTTTAGGGATTTTGATGATTTTTGTTGTCATTTATGGTATCTAGGGATTTTGAGTGTTTTAAGGTTTTTATAGTTTTTTGTGGTTTTGGGGTTAAATTTTAATTTTTTGGGGTTTTATGTTTTTTTAGAGTTTTTAATATTTTTTGGGGTTTAAAGGGGTTTTAGGGTTTTATGGCAGTTTCAGGGTTGTTGTGTGTATTTAGGATTTTTAAAGGATTTTAGTTGTTCTGATTATTTTTATAGTTTTTGAAGATTTTCAGAGATATTATCATTTTTAGTTTTTTAGAAGTTTTATGTGTTTTTAGATTTTTAGGGTTTTATTAGCTTTTGTTAGGTTTTTTCAGGTTTTTACCTTTTTAGTTATTTTTATATTTTATTAAGAATTTTAATGTTGTAGGGTTTTTAGAGATTTTTAGGGTTTTAGGGTTTTAGGGTTTTATGGTTTCGTTGGATTTTTTAGTGGTTTTAAAAGTTTTTTATAGTTTTTAAAAAAATTTATATTTTTTTAACATTTTTAAGGGTTTATACTTTTTTTAGATTTTTTAGTGGGTTTTTAGGGTTTTTGGGGTTTTTAGGATTTTTAGGTTTTAAGGATTTAAATATTTTTTAGTTTATTAATGTTTTAAAAGCAGGATTTATGGTGTTTTCAGTTTTTTAACATTTATAAAAATTTTAGTGATTTTTTAGCATTTGTACTATTTTTATGGGTTTTGGATTTTGAGTGGTTTGGGAGATTGTTATGGTTTTTTAAATTTTTTTTGGGTTTTCTTAGTTCATTTTCTAGTTTTGAGGGGTTTTATGGTTTTCTTGGTTTTTTATAGTTTTTATGGGTTTTATGGGTTTTTCTTGTTTTTAGTGGGGTTCTTTTTTAGTTTTTTAATATTTTTAGGGGTTTTATGGTTTTAGTGGTTTTTTTGTTTTTATGGTTTCATTAACTTTTTAGTCTTATAAGGGTTTTAATTATTTAAAATTTTTTAATGTTTAATTAGGGTTTTAGGGATTTTTACATTTTTTGGTTTTTTTGGCCCTTTTAAGATTTTTATGGTTTTTAGGGAATTTAGAAAATTTGAGGGTTTTACTGTTTTTTATGGTTTTATAGATTTTTTAGGTTTTAGGGTTTTTTCGATTTTTAGGGTTTCTAATTTTATGAGATTTTTTAATTTTTTAGGGTGTTAAAAGGTTTATAGGGATTTTAGTGGGTTGTTAATATTTTTATAGGTTTTAAGATTTACAAAGTTTTTATTGGGTTTTTATGGATTTTAGGGTTGTAGGGTTTTTATTGGTTTTACCATTTTTAGGGTATTTATGGGTTCTAAATGTTTTTAGTTTTTTAGGATTTTATTAGGCATTTTTGAGGGATTTTGGTTTTTTATGATTTTAGGGATTTTGTTCGACTTTTATGGTTTTAGGGGTTTTGGGTTTTTATTCTGTTTTGGGTTTTTAGGGTGATTTTTGAGGTTTTACTATTTTTAGGGTTTTTATAGTTTCTTAACATTTTTAGTGGTTTAAATGGTTTCTATATTTTTCATGGTTTTTAGCAGTTTTAGGGTTTTTATGATTTTTAGGTGTTTTATGGTTTTTGGGCTTTAAGGGGGTTTAACGGGTTTTAAACCCTTTTTATGGTTTATTGCATTTAAATATTTTTGGGTTTTTTAATGTTTTCATAGGGAGTTTTTGGGTTTTTAGGGATTTTTTGAAATTTTTTAATATTTATGATTTTTAGAGATTTTAGGGTTTTTTGAGGGTTTTTTCATTTTTTAGCTTTCTAGGGGGTTTTATGGTTTTGATTGGGTTTGGAGGGTGGGTTGATTTTTTTTAAAATTTAATTGATTTTTTGATTTTTTTTAAAAATTTTAGGGGTTTAAAGGGGTTTTAGATTATTTAGTGGTTTTTTAGGAATCTTAGTATTTTTTTTAATATTTTTAGGGATTTTGTGTTTTTTTTTTGGTTTTTTGGGGTATACTGATTTTATAAGAATTTATCATTTTTTACAGTTTTAGCATTTTTTTGTATTGTAGGGGTTTTAATTGTTTTTATATTTTTAAGGTTTTCTTAGGGTAATTAGTGTATTTTGGGTTTTTATGTTTTTAGGGATTTTTTAGGATCTTTATGGGTTTGTAAGAATTTTGAGGGGCTTTTAATTGTTTTTCATGGAATTTAGGGTTATTTTTTTTTATTTTTTAGGGTTTTAAATTCTTTTTATAGTTTTTAGTGTTTTTAGTGGTTTAAATGGATTTCAAAATTTTTAGTGGTTTTTAGGGTTTGTTAAAGTGTATAGGGGAATTATGGATTTTATTCATTTTTGGGGTTTTGTCTATTTTTTTGGGTTTTTAAGCTTTCAAGTATGTTTTATGTTTTTAGGGGTTTTAAATGTTTCAAGGTTCTTAAGGTTTTCTTATGATTTATTTTTCTTCTTCTGGTTTTTTCTATTTTAAGAATTTTTAGCAATTTTTTACAATTTTTATGGGTTTTTAGGATTTTTAGGGATTTGAGGGTTTTTAGGGGTTACTATGGCTTTTAGGGTATTTAGTGTTTTTTGGTATTTTTAAAATTTTTATGGTTTTTAGGGGTTTTAATTTTTTTAATTTTTTATTTTTTCTTTCATGTTTTCAAATTTTTTACTGGATGTTATGTTTTCTGGGTTTTTAGCTCTCATTTTGGATTTATATGGTTTTTTGGGTTTTTAGGGATTTTGGGAGTTTAAGATTTTTTTGGCTTTTACTATTCTTTTGAGTTGTTTTGGGTTTTATATGAATTTTGAGTTTTTAATGTTTTTAGGGGTCAAAAGGTTTTTTATAATTTTCTGGGTTTTTAGTGCTTTTTGTAGTTTTAAGGATTTTTTAGTATTTTTATAGTTTTTAGGGGTTTTAGTTTTTTTCTAGTTTTTTGGGATTTATGGTATTTTGAGT
The DNA here is from genome assembly GCA_963277665.1 of Viscum album. Taxonomy (NCBI): domain Eukaryota; kingdom Viridiplantae; phylum Streptophyta; class Magnoliopsida; order Santalales; family Viscaceae; genus Viscum; species Viscum album. Next base: position 1,332,276,290 of record OY728150.1, read on the forward strand.
TCTTAAGGGGTTTTAAGGTTTTTTCGTGTTTTTTAACATTTTAGGGGGTTTAAGGGTTTTTAAAATTATGAATGAATTTTTGGGTTTTTATTGGTTTTTAGGATTTTTAATAGTTTTTAGGGGTTTAATGGGTTTTTATTGGTTTTTAGGATTTTTAATGGTTTTTAGGGGTTTAATGGGTTTTTAGGTTTTTAGTAATTTTAAGGTGTTTTAGGTTTCTTTGAGTTTTTTGGTTTTTAGGGGTTTTAAGTGTTTTAAGTTTTTAATATTAGTTAGTGATTTTCAGGGTGTTTAGGAATTTTTATCTTTTAGGGACTTTCATGGATTTTTTATATCTTTATTGGTTTTTACTGTTTTCATTTATTTTGATGGGTTTAGGGTTTTTAGGATTTTATGGTTTTGGGGGTTTTTGGGTTTTTGTGTTTTTGGGGTTTTAATGTTTTTTAATGTTTTTAATGTTTTTATGGGTTTAAAGGGTTTTAATGTTCTTAGTGGATTTTTAGGGGTTTTAGGTGTTATTAAGATTTTCAATGTTTTTTAGAGGTTTTTATGTTTTTTATTATTTAATGGTTTTTATGATTTTTAGGTTTTCTTAGGGTTTTAAAGGTTTGTTGACTTTGTTATGTTCTTAGGGTTTTGTTTTGGAATTATTTAGTATTTTTATGATTTTAGGTTTGTATTGATTTTGAAACATTTTTCTGGATTTTAGGGGTTTTTTGAATTTTTGGGGTATTAGGGGTTTTTCATGATTTATAGGGTTTTTAAGGTTTTTAGATTTTTTTTAATTATTTTAGGGGTTTAAAGGAGTTTTATAGTTTTTAGGGGGTGTTTTGGGGTTTTATATGGTTTTAGGGTTTTTTCGGTTTTTAGTGGGTTTTATGGTTTGTAGAGAATTTATGTTTTTAGGTTTATTATGGGTTTTAAGTGTTTTTTGGTTTTTTTTGGTTTCCAAGATTTTTGGTTTTTTTACATTTTTAGTGATTTTAAGGGGTTTTTTTGTTTTTTTTGCTTTTATGGTTTTGGAATATTTTGAGGGGTTTGGGTTTTTTTTTGGTTTTATACTTTTTCGAGGTTTTAAGGTCTATTCATTTTAATGGTTTTAAGGTTTGTTAGAGATTCTTAATGTGTTTAGGGGTTCAAAGGTTTTTCAGAGTTTTTAATATTTTTAGGGGTTTTATGGGTTTTAATGTTTTTGGGAACTTATAGTTTTTAGTGTTTTTAGGGATATCAGTGTTTTTTAGGTTTTTAGCATTTTTAGGGTTTTTAGGGGTGTTATGTGTTTTTATATTTTTATGGTTTTCATATGGAGTTTTAGGGTTTTTAGAGTTTTTTATGATTTTATGGTTTTTTATGGAATTTTCATATTTTTTATAGTTTATATGGATTTTAGGTAATTTTGAGGGTTTTATTTTATTTGGGGTTTTAAGGTTTTAGTGGTTTAGTGTTTTTTGAGTTTTTTGTGGTTTTAATGTTTTTAGGGGTTTTAGGGTCTTTTATGTTTTTAGTGGTTTTTAGTGTTCTTTGGTTTTTAAAATTTTCAAAGGGGGTTTTAAGGTTTTAATGTTTATTTTAATTTTTTATTTATTTTAAGTGAATTTTTGGGTTTTTATGGTTTTTATGATTTTGATGGGTTTTCAGGGTTTCTAGGGTTTTATGGGTTTTTAGATTTTTTATGAGTTTCCTTAAAGATTTTAATGGTTTTTTTGAGTTTCTTATCATTTTTAGAGGATTTAAGAGTTTTAGTGGTTTTACTATTTTTATGTGTTCTTGGGGTTTTTAAAGTTTTTATGGGTTTAATGGTTTTTTAGGGTTTTAAATTTTTTAGGGTTTTTTTGTGTTTTTAGGTTTTTAGGGGTTTATGTTTTTTTAGGATTCAAGGGTTTCTTAGGTGGATTCAAGGTGTTTAGGGTTTTTGTACATTTTAAGGGTTTTTAGGATTTGTTTAGGAATTTTATGGATTTTTGGGGTTTTTATATATTTTGGAGATTTGTTATGGGTTTTAGGTTTTTTAGGGTTTTACGGGTTTTAGGGTTTAAAGGGTTTTTTGAGTTCCTATTGGGTTTTAAATTTTTTAGAGTTTTTAAAAACTATTAGGGGTTTAAAGTTTTTTTAATGTCTTTAGTGGGTTCTTAGGGTTTTATGGGTTTTATTGTTTTTATTGATTTTAGGGATTTTTAATATTTTTTGGGTTTTTGGGTTTTTAGTTCTATATAGATTTTAGAGGGGTTTTATGTGTTTTTATGAATTTATGTTTTTCTTAGGGGTTTTTAGATTTTTTATGTTTTTATGAATTTTTATAATTTAATGGGCTTTTATGGTTTTCATGGTTTTCGTGGGATTTTTTGGGTTTTTAAGAATATTAATTTATTTTTATTTTTTGGGGTTTTAAGTTTTTTTTAGTTTTTAAGAGTTTTAAGGTATTCAATGTTTTTTAACATTTTTGGGCTTGAAAGGTTTTTTTGAGTTTTTAGTGGCTTAAAGGGTTTTTTGGGGTTTTTTGGGTTTTTCAGTTTTTAGGTATTTAAGGGTTTTTATGGTTATTAGTGTTTTTAATGTTTTTAGAGGTTTTAAGTGTTTTAAAGTTTTTAAAATTTTCCATGGGATTTTCGAATATTTTTGAGTTTATTTTGATTTTAGGGATTTTTAGGGATTATTTGGTTTTTTTGGTTTTTAGGGTTTTGAGGGAATTTGAGGGGTTTTTTGGATTTCTAGTGTTTTCTGTATTTTTACTATTTTAGGGTATTTTTGAATATTTTACTGTTTTTTAGGATTTTTAGAGTTTCTTAATGATTTCAGGGGCTTAAAGGGGTTTTAGAGATTTTAGTCATTTTTAGGGGTTTTAGGGTTTTTAAATACTTTATGTGATTGTGGTTTTTAGAGGTTTTGATCATTTTTCTATTTTTATGGTATTGAATTGTTTTTACGTTTTTATGGTTTCCTTTTGGAGTATGAGTGTTTTTAGGGGTTTCTATTCATTAAAGGATTTTTATGTATTTCTTAGAATTTTTATGATTTTTAGGTATTTGAGGGTTTTTATGGTTTCTATTATTTTTTTTGGTTTTTAACATTTAGGGGTTTAAAATAGTTTTTAGAGTTTTTAGAGGGTTTTATTGTTTTTATGGGTTTTAAGGTATTTAAGGGTTTTATGGGTTTTTATGTTTTTAGGGTCTTTATGGTTGTCAGGGGTCTTGACATTTTTAGGGTTTTTAGGGGTTTTAATTGTTTTTTGTTTATAAAATTTTTCCTCGGGACTTTCAAGGATTTGAAAGTTATTTAAAGTTTTATGATTTTTTAATATTTTATGGGGTTTTCAGGTTTAAGGTATTTTAAGGGGCTTTTAGGTTTTTTAGGGCTTTTTGGGTTTTTAGTGGTTTAAAGGGTTTATAGTTTTTTAGTAGTTTTTGGTTTTTTATGGGTTCTTACGCTTTTTAGGGGTTTCTGTGGCTTTAAAGGTTTTTAGGGGTATTTTGAGTTTTTAGTGTTTTCTAGGTTTTTATGGGTTTTAATTGTTCATAGGTTTTCAGGGTTTCCTTAGGTATTTTCTAGGTTTTAGTTTTTTCTACGTTTTTAGGTATTTTTAAGAATTTTCTAAGATTTTTATGGTTTTTTGGTTTTTTGGGATATTAAGCGTTTTTTAAATTTTTAGGGTTTTCAGTGTTTTTCAGGGTTGGTAGAAACTTTTAGTTTATTTAGGGGTTTTAATTTTTTTTTGGTTTTACGGTTTTCTTATGGGTATTTAGGGTTTTCAAGGTTCCTCCATTTTTAGGGATTTTTTAGAGCCAGAAAGGTGGGGAGCCAGGCTAATCCTGACCCCCCCAAAATTTATTTGAAAAAAATACCCAGTAGACAAGAGAGAGGAGGAGTAAATCTACCCACACCTGAAAACCCTTAACAACCCCAAAAAACTAAAAAAGAAAAAACACCCTAAAGTAAAAAAAAGTCATTCAACGTCTCCACCGATGTCATAAATAGTAGTTGCACCATAAGGGTTACCCTCTGTGCCATAACCAAAATCCGCATTATCTCCATATGGATCCCCATAGACACCATACCCATAGGAGGAATCTGAATCCACTAACCCCTATTCTGATGATTCATATTTCTTGATGAATGTAGTGAAATACTCACTAAGATGTTAGGAACCACCTCATGTTCTTCAAGAGCCAGGCCTTCCCACACATCCAACCGCACAGTCTGATCCACATCTTGGGGACTTCCCTTCTGAGGTCCACCTTAGCAGTCCTCCATCTCCAAATCCTGCAATTATATAAAGCCATGCCTATCAGCTGAGGCCCCCTCATGAACCTCCACAACCGGCTCCAACACCTCCCCCTATTCAGCAACCTCCCCTACTCATGATAAAACCGAGACAAGTCCCCCATCAGATACCCACAAATAGACTCACCAGTGAAAACACCCTCATGCACCATCAAATCCATTTTCCCCTTCCTAAGCAGCATGGATCCCTCTATCACCATATAACATGCCACAAAACACTGCTCAGCCAACTACCCTTTCTCAGAATCCTCCCCCTATTTGGCCTCCTCCCCCAGCTCCTAACTTCATTGATCCACATCTCTCTCCTCATCTCTCTACCCCTACTCATTCACATTTCCTTCTACATACGATCCCCCATGATCATCCACCACCTCTTTCTTATCCATTTCCCCTTCTCATCCACCTTCCCTGGCCTGATTGCACAACTAGACTCACTCGCAACAGCTCCATCAACCACCACCCTAGGCATTTATACAATGAGGCCATAAGACCTATATCAGGGAACACCATCAACATTATCCTCCCCAACCTCCAAATTACTCTCTGCTAACATAACCTGCACCTCATCATCTCCATTTTCTCCACAACTCAAATCCCACACAATAGCTTCAGCCACACTACAAATATAGACCGCATTCTGTTCATTGCCAAAATGGATCCCCTCCCCATGGTCAACCACATCTCTATATTCTTCCATCAACCCTTGATCCTTAACATCCCCCTGTACTAAAACAGATACAGGGAACTCAAACCTATTGTATAATTAAGTATCACAATGATCACGTGCCTCCCTTTTTCCAACATATTCAATGTTAAAGCTATCAGCAGAGTGCATGAACACTACATTACCATCTTATTTCACACTACTATTATTCAGAGTCTCCAACCCCAAGACTCATGGATCTACCGTTTCCTCCTCTTTATCACCACCTCAATTAAATCAGATCGTCGGGGTGAAACGATGTCCCTAACCTTTGGCTTGGGAGGAAAGCACTGAACATCCTTGACTGGATCCTCATGTCCCCACTAGATTCTGACATTCTTGTCCATGCCCCTCCAGAGCCAGGTTCAAAACACCAGATCCCCTTAGTCCTCTCTTATAGACATAATATTCATGAAAAAGATTCCAGTAAGATGAATAGAAATCAAGATATTTCTCAAGGATTAGTGGTTTCCTCCATCGAAGATCCTCCCCAACCAAAATCCACACAAAGTCCAGAGGTTCCTTAGAAGAATCCACCTCAACAAAGTCCCTTGGAGAAACTGGATGATAAAGAGCCTGAGTCTTACTATCCATAGAAATAATCATTCCCACCAGGTTCCCCATCGTCAAAATAATAGATAAATTTTGGAAGGGGAGAGGGAGTTCTAGAAATCGAACCTAGGTTTCCACCAGTGGAGAATCACGGTTCAAGTTAAGATCAAAACTCCATCGAAATAAGAATAGCATGGCACCATTAAAAATACAAAGAGCCAAAGACCATACATGGATAAGATCTTCCTCAAACTCAAAATGAATCAGAATATGGTAGCTATCAACAGGACCTACTGTAGCATGATCTTGTAGATCCCAACTTTCAAAGACGAATCTGTCAAGAACGTCCACCGGAGGGCACCCGTTTAGGAAGTGAGTACCCAAAGTCAACTTATGCAAGGAAGAGGTTTCATTAAACTCCTTAATCAAGAGATGGAGTTGCAGAAATCCTTCATGATGGTTGGGGACCTTGGTAGAGAGCTCGATCCATGGAAATGGGGGCAGTAGGTCTGGAACCATGAACGAAACAAAATACCGATTATCCGCAAAAATCAGTGAAGGCCCCTCCCCCGTTGTGGGGGGAGGGATATGCATGAATCCTATTGTCACCTTCAAGGTTGCTGAAGGGAAAGACCATAGTGAGAGAAAATAGGAACCACCATCTTAAGAATTTTAAGGGTTTTTTTTTAAAAAAAATTATTATTATTAGCGTTTTTAGGGTTTTTTATGGTTTTATGGATTTTCAAGGTTTTTAGGTTTATTTGGTTTTTTGGGTTTTTATGGTTTTTAGTGTTTTTTAGAGTTTTTTTATATTTTTAGAGTTTTTAATTTTTTATGGGATTAAAAGGTTTTAGATTATTTAGGGGGTTTAGGGGGGTTTATAGTTTTTATAGTTATTTAAGGTTTTTTGGAGCTTTATTGTTTTTATGGGTTTTAGGGCTTCAGAGTATTTTGGAATTTTTGGTGTTTTTTATGATTTTTAGGCATTTTAAAAGTTTTTGGGTTTTTATTGTTTTTTAGGTTGTTCATGGATTTTAGAGATTTTTATTGTTTTTCAGAATTTTTAGGGTTTTAATGATATTATTTTTTTTAATGATTTTAAGGATTTTGAGCGTTTCTAAAATCATTCTGGGGGTTTTTTAAGTTTTTTGGGGTTTTTGTGTTTTTTTAGGGGTTTCAAGGTTTTTTGGAGTTTTTATTATTTTTAGGCGGTTTTAAGGGTTTATAGAGTTTTTTATTTATTTTTAGGGTTTTTATATATTTTTATGGTTTTAGGAAATTTATTGTTTGTATAGTTTGTAGGGGTTATTACGGTTTTTTTGTTTTTTAGGTTTTGTAGAGGTTTTCTATGTTTTTAGGCTTTTATGTTTTTATTTGTGTTCTTCTGACTTTTAAGGGTTCTTTACGTTTTAGGAATTTTTTGGGTTTTTAGGTTTTTTATTTTTTGTATTTTTAGGGATTTTAAAGGTTTCATGGTTTTTATATTTTTTTTAGCATTTGGGTTTTTTTGAGTTTTTAGGGTTTTTATGTTTTTTAGAATATTTTAACATTTTTATGGGTTCAATTATTTTTTAGAGTTTTTAGTGGTAGTTATGATTTTATGGGTTTTAGGGTTTTTTATGGTTTTTAATTTTTTTTATTTTTCGGGTTTTAGTATTTTATGGGGTTTTTAGATATTTTTATGTTTTTAGGGGTTTAAGTGATTTTAGTTATTAAATTTTTCATAGGGTTTTTCAATTTTTGTGGTTTTTTATGTTCTGAGTGACTTTTAGGAAATACTTTGGATTTTTATGCTTTTTAGTGTTTTTAGTGTTTTTCTGTTTTTTTGGGTATTATTAGTTTTTATGGTTGGTATGGTTTTTATATTTTTTTAAAATTTTCAGTGGTTTAAATGGGTTTTAACGGTTTTCGTGGGATTTTAAGGTTTTTTGGGTTTTTAGGTTTTTATGGTTTTAAGTCAATTTTATGGTTTTTAGGATATTTAAGGATTTTATGGGTTTAAGGGTTTCATTGTTTCATTGGTTTTTAGTGGTTTTATGTGTTATTATGTTTTTAATGTTTTCATAGGATTTTTGAAGGGTTTTGGGGGTTTTTAACCTATTAGGGATTTTTATGGTTTTTTTGTTTTTTTATGGTTTTATATGGTTTTGTGGGATTTTTTTGGGTTTTTATGGTTTATTTGTGGTTTTAGGGGATATTTATATTTTTTAGTGTTTTTAAGATTTTTAGTTTTTTTTATAATTTTTATGTTTTTAAAGGGTTTAAGATTTTTTATTGGGTTTTTAGGGGTTTTATCAGTTTTTTTGGGTATTTTGGTTTTTAGGAGTTTTACAGTTTTTAAGGATTTTACGGATTTTAGGTTTTTATGGTTTGTAGTGTTTATGGTTTTAAGGAAAGGTAGGTGTGAAGCCAGGCTAATCTTTACCCCCAAAAATTTATTTGAAAAAAAGATTCAATAGAAAAGGGAGGGGATGAGTCGATCGACCCACACCAAAAAATGCTTAACAGCCCCAAAAACCCTAAAATGAAAAAAACCCAAAAGAAAAAAAAGTCAGTCAACATCACCACCAAATTCATAAATTGCAGTTTCACCATAAGGTTCACCTTATTCACCTTTACCAGAAGCCACGTCGTCTCCATATGGATCCCCATCAACACCATACCCATAGGAAGTTTCTGAATCCACTGACTCTCATTCAGATGATTCATATTGCTTGAGGAAGGCAGTGTCATACTCCCAGAGATGTTTTTAATCCATATTTCATTGCACCTTGACAGACCTACCTCCCCTTCCAGAGGAATTTTACAACACTTTTTAGGAGGCTATTGTGGAAACAGACTATGGAAAAGTAGATTAGACTTTCCTCGGTTTCCTCCTTCGGGGATCAACAGAGACCCCTACAGGTTTGTTTCCCTTTCCATGTGGAATGGCTCTTCAAGAACGGCCCTTTACATAATGACCATATCCATATTGTGATTCATCATTCTACAATCCTCCTGGAAGAGATCTTGTTTAGAGATGAAGGAAGCTTCCTAGTTTAGGGAACAACCAGAAAGAACCCCACATTTCCACATGTTAGGAACCACCTCAGGTTCCTCTAGAGCCATAACATCCAACACATCCAACTGACCAGTCTGATTGAAATCTTGGGGACTACCCTTCCGAGGGCCACCGGAGTGGTCCTCCACCTATAAATCATGAAAACCTATACAGTCAGGCCTATCAGCCTATTCCCCCTCATGCACCTCCACAACCAGCTCCATCACCTCCCCATGTTCAGCAACCTCCTCTACTAATGATCAAACTGAGCCAAATTCCCCTGTAGCGACTCACAAATAGACTCTCCTGTTGAAATCCCCTCATGCACCATAAAAGCTATTTTTCCCTACCTAGGCATTGGGGATCCCTCCATTACCACAACACAAGCCACAAAACACTGCTCAGCCAACTCCCCTTTCTCAGACACCTCCCCTACTTGGCTGCCTCCCCCAGCTCCTAACTGCATTGATCAACATCTCTCTTCTCACCTCCCTAACCCTACTCATTCACATTCCCATACATTGATTACCCCACTACTCATACACCAACTACTTATTATCCATCTCCCCCTGCCCATCCACCTTCCGCTGCTCGACTGCACAACTAGACTCACCAGCAGTAACTTCATCAAGAAGCACCCCCTATATTTTCACAATGAGGCCAGAAGGACTACATCCAGGAAAAACCTCAACACCGTACTCCCAATCCTCCACATTTCTCTCTACTCACATAACCTACATGACATCATCTCCATTGTCACCATATATCAAATAACGCACAATAGCTTCAGCCACACTGCAACTATGGAGCCCATTCAGTTCATGGCCAAAATGGATCCCCTCCACCTTCCTAGCCACCTCTACTTAATCTTCCATCATTCCTTGATCCTACAAATCCCATTTTGTTGAAACATACATAAGGTACTCAAACTTATTGTACAAATAAATATCACTCTTATCATACACGTACATTTTTTCAACCTGTTCACTGTTAAAGCTATCAACAAATTACACTACCACTGCATTACCATCTTCATTACCACTACTATTATTCAAATTCTCCAACCCCAAGATGTATGGATCCACCCTTGACAACTTTTTATAACCACTTCAATTTATATCACCTCTAATGAATGAAAATATGTCCCTAACCTTTTGGCTGGGGAGCCAAGCACTGAATAGCCTTGACAAAAACCTCTTTCCCCCCACCAGATTATAGCATCCTTATCCATGCCCCACTATAGCTAGGTTCAAAAAACCAGATCCCCTTAAGCCTCTCCTACACACCTAGTCTCCATGACCAAGATTCTGGCTAGAGAAACAGAAATCAACCCATGTCTCAAAGATTACGGGCTGCCTCTATCGGAGCACCTCACCAACAACAATCCACACAAAGTCCAGAGGTTCCATGGAAGCATACACCTCAACAAAATCCCTCAGAGAAACTGGATGGAAAAGGGATTGAGTGTTGATATCCACACAAAGTAACCTTCTCACTAGGTTCCCCAACATCGAAATACTAGAAAATTTTTGGAAGGGGAGATGGGGTTCCAGAAATCTCACCCGATTTTCCACCATTGGAGAATCATGGTGCAAGTTAAGATCAAAACTCCGTCGAAATAGGGAGAATTGGGAACCATCACAGATTCAAGGTGTTGCAGACCAGTAATGGATAATCTCTTCCTTAGACACAAAAAAAATTAGAATATGGTAGCTATTAACAAGACCCACCGTAGCACGATCCTACGGATCCCAACTTTCAAAGATGAATCAGTCAAAAACGTCCACCAGAGGGTGCTAGTTCAGGAAGTGAGAAACCAAAGTAAACATAGAAAAGAAAGAGGATCCAATAAACTCCAAAATCAAGAGATGAAGCTATGGACGTACTTCATGAAGGTCAAGGACCATGGGGTAGAGCTCGATCTGTGGAAAATTGTAGCAGCAGGTCCAGAGATGTGAATGAAACAAAAGGCCAATCATCTGTGAAAATCAGCGAAGGCCCCTCCCCCATAACGGGGGGAGGGAGATGTGCTAAGCATATCATCATCTTCATAGTTGCCGAAGGAAAACACCATAGCAAGAGAGAAAAGGATCTTCCATATTTCTTCCTTTATTTTTAGGGGGTTTAAGTGCTATTGGGTTTTTAATGTTTTCTTTTGGATTTTCATGTTTTTATGGGTTTTTATAATTTTTGAGATTTCTAGGGATATTTGATGATTTTTATGGTTTTTTGGGTTTTAGGGGTTTTTTTTGTTTTTAAAAGGTTTTAATAGGTTTTATATTTATTTAATTTTTTTGGATTTAAATGATTTTTAGATTTTTTTTTTGGGTTTTTATGGTTTTTATCGATATTTCGGGGTTTTATGGGTTTGCGGGGTTTTATGGTTTTTATGGATTTAGGATTTTTTGGGGTTTATGTTTTTTTTATTTTTTTATAGGATTATTATGTTTTTTATGTTTTTATGGATTTCATAGGGATTTTCTTGGTTTTTAGGGTATTTTAACTTTTTAGGGATTTTTATGGAATTTTTAGGAATTATAGGGATTTTTTGGGATTTTAGATATTTTGAGGTTTCAATAGGTTTTAGGGTTTTTTTATTTTCATAGTTTTTTAGGTTATATTTTGTTTTATTTTTTTTATTTTTAAAGTTTTTAGAGTTTTTTTTTTACATTTGTAGGGCTTTAATGTTTTTTATCATTTTTAGTGGTTTTTAGGGTTTTATGGATTTTTATGTGTTTTAATGTTTTAGGAGTTTTATGGTTTTTATGGATTTTCTAATTTTTAGGGTTTTATATGTTTTTTGGATTTTTAGGTTTTCCAGATTTTATAATTTTTTTTCAAAGGTTTTATAGTTTTTTAGGTTTTTAGGTATTTTAAAGTCTTTTATGGATTTTTTTTTGTTTTTATGGGTTTCATTGATTTTTAAGGGTTTTAAAATTTTTATATTTTTAGGGGTTTTACTTATTTTTATGTATTTAAATTTTTCTTAGGGTTTTATTGTTTTTTACATAATTAGGGTTTTTGCAGGTTTTGGGTCTTTTTAATGGTTTTAGGTTCTTTTGGTTTTTAGGGTTTTTTTAGTTCTTTATGGTTTTAAATTGTTTTATAATTTATTAATATTTTAGTATTTTAAAGAGATTTTAGAGTTTTTATTGGATTTTTAGGGTTTTTTGGGTTTAAAATTTTTTTATGGGTTTTAGGGGGTTGTATATATTTAGGGGTGTTTAGGATCATTTAAGGTTTTTAGAATTTTTATGTGTTTAAAGTGTTATTTAGTTTTTAAGGTTTTTTATAGTTTTACTTGGATTTTTGGGTTTTTTATGCATTTAGGGGTTTGAGGACTTTTTAGGATTTTTATCCCTTTTAGATTTTAGGGGATGTTAAAAGTTCTCAGGTTTTTTAAGGTTCTGAGGGTTTTAAGGGGTTTCAGTGTTTCAGGTTTTTAAGGTTTTCTTAATGGGTTTTAGGGGTTTTATGGTTTTTTTTAATTTTAGTCGGTTTTAAAGATTTTTTGGATTTATACAATTTTTAGTGTTTTAAGTTGTTTTGAGGGGTTTTTTGGGTTTTTTTTTTGTTTTTTAGTGTTTTTTTAGTTTTTAGGGGTTTAAAGGTTTTTTAGAGTTTTTTTAACATTATAAGGAGTTTAAAGTGTTTTTAGAGTTTTTAGGGGGTTTTTGGTTTTTATGGGTCTTTAGTGTTTTTATGGTTTGTTTACTCTGGAATTGGGGATGACCTTATTGATTTAAGGTTCAAACATTCCAAGTGGTTTCTAACAGGTTTGTTCGTAGAACCGGAATCATCCAATGATTCCATATCCATTTGGACCTACTTTCCAAAGGTAGGTGCTCATTAGTTGTGAACTGATGAGGCTTAAGAATTTTCATTGGTCGAGAGGATTGGTGGTTGGACTCATCACTCCCTTTTGGGGGGAATTATTGTTTACTCTGAGACTCTCTTTATAGATTTAAGTTATGTTTGTGAATCCTTATTACATTAACCAGTATAAAATGAGCTTTCTTTTAGACCTGACAATCAATGATGAGATAGGTAGGAAATTTAGAAAATCTTTTATATGTATTCGAGGTTCTTCATCGTTAGAGAATCATCTGAATTTGTTAGATATTCATAGTCAATGGTATCCTTCAATACATAAAATTCTCTTGGTCATTATGATTACCATACTGGTTTTAAAGCCACACAGTGGGGCACTTGAAGTTTATTGTCATTCAGAAGGACATGGATTATTTCAGAGTTGGGATCGTACTCGCATATGGGCTACCTACGTATCCTTTGTTTAGAAAAGTAATCAGAACCCACGAAGTTCGAGTAAGGGAAAATGATGTTTCTGCATGATTTATGGCTCAAAGAAAGATGTCATGATTACATTTACACTTTAAGATCACGTGAGTCATGCTCGGTGTGAGAAACAAGAGGTATTCTTGAAACCAGACAATTGTGCCACAAAAGATGCAATGATGTGGGGATTATGTATGTATGATTGCCCAAAATAGATGAATATTGGGTTTTACTTTAGGGAAGAAACCCAAGAACAAGGTCTATAAAGGTATATGTGCTTTATGGAGATTTTGGTACTCTAACATGAGGATTACTAATGGGGAAGATGCCCAAATTAAGAGGGGACTTGTGATTTGGTTTTACTCCAGAGAAGGAAGCCCAAATCAAAAGTAAATTAAGACTGCTTAAGAGAAATTATGACTGGGGCTTATTCCTGAGAAGGAGGCCCAGTTTAAAAGGTTTTGAGAACTGGGGCTTACTCCTAAAGAGGAGGCCTAGGTTAAGGGACTTGGGGCTTACTCCAAATAAGGATGACCATATTTGTAGACTTTGAGATTGGGGCTTACTCCTGAAAAGGAAGCCCGGTTTAATAGAACCCTGGTTGGGGATCACTCCTAAGGAGGATGCCCATATTTGGGAAATTGGGGATTATTCTTAAGGATGATGCCGAGGTTAGGGAACATGGACTGGGGATTAATCCTAAAAAAAGGCCCAGGTTAGGGAACTTGGACTGGGGCATACTCTTAAAAAGAAGTCCCAGGTTAGGGAACATGAACTTGGGGATTATTCCAAAGGAGGATGCCCAGGTTAGGGAACTTGGACTGGGGTTTACTCTTGAAAAGGAGGCCCAGGTTAGGGAACATGGACTAGGGCTTACTTCTGAAAAGGAGGCCCAGGTTAGGGAACTTAGACTGGGGAGTACTCCTGAAAAGGAGGCTCAGGTAAGGGAACTTGGACTAGGTCATACTCCTGAAAAGGAGACCCAGGATAGGGAAATTAGACTGGGGATTACTCCTGAAATGGATGCCTAGGTTATGGATTCTCTCATCTTAAAGTACGAGGTTGGATGAATGAAATATCTGACCTTAGTGACATAAAGATATGTAAATCACTAGATTTTAAGAGATGTTCCACAGAGATCCTTTTATATAAGGAAGCCAACAAGGAAATCATGCCATATATGTATTTGGAGAGAGTTTTGAAGGCTTAATCTTGAAGAGGATAGGTGGATAGACATTGGGGAGGTGAAATAGGTAGGAGGGGCACCCAAAAAGAGGGTGGTGCGCAAGTCCTATGTGGGCGCGCAAGCCCTGCATGGGCGTGCAAGTCCTGGTCGCGCAAGTATACTTGCGCGACATAGGGGTACTTTCCTGATGGTCAATCCTTAAGGAAATACTTCGGGGAGACTTGGATCAAGCCCTTAGTATTATCCCTAGGGGCTTTCAGAAGTGAGGCACGCAAGTTCTGTTGAAGGGGTAAGGCGGCGTGCAAGTGTGGCTATTTCCCATAAGGGCTGGCCTCTTAGGCATGCAAGTGTTTATGAGTTTCAACCCTTAGGCCTTACTACCCCTCTTTAGATCTTCCGTTCTAGGAAAGAAATTACCTTAGAAGTGTTCGGAAGCTTTGAGAAGAGACTAGGGCGTCAAGAGCTCAAATCTGAGTTTCTGCAATTTTTTTCTTAAATTGGGGGCTCACAAGGGGTATTTATATGATGGAGAAGACCCTGGGCGAAATTCAAAGAGGGCGCGCAAGTCACCTGTGCAGCTAATGGGTGGCACATAAGTATACTTGTGTGACCTTGGTGTAACTTGTGCGAGCCAAGTGCATTTGAACCTTTGTTTATGCCTTTGTCAATTTTTGATGTTTCTTCAAAGAATGAATCTCTTTAGGTTCAAGGTATTTCCCTTTTCATTAATTTAGACTCTGTGATGGAAAGGAACGTTAACATGGTTTTTTTGGGATTTTATGGCTTTTAGCGCTTTTTGGTATTTATAGGCTTTTTAGGGGTTTTAAAGTTTTTTGGTTTTCAGGTGTTTTAAGTGTTTATATGTTTTTATGGGTTTCTTTTTGGATTTTTGGTTTTTTTAGTTTTTTTAGATTTTTAGGGGTTTTATGGATTTTTAGGATTGGTATGGGTTTTTACGTCTTTCAGGGAATTTGAGGGGATTGGGGGGTTTTTTGGTTATTTTTCTATTTTTTTGGGTTTTAGTTTTTTTTTCATTTTTTAAGTTTTTATGTTTTATAGATTTTTTATTGTTTTTTTTAGATTAACGGGGATTTATAGTTTTCAGTGGGTTTTAAGGTTTTGTTGGTTTTTTATGGTTTCTAAGGTTTTTTGGTTTTTGGAGGTTTTTAGGGTTTTAGGGCCTTTTTAGTTTTATTCTAGTGTTTTTAGGGTATTTAGAGTTTTTAGGGTTTTTAGGTGTTTTATGTATTTTTATATTTTTATGGGTTTTTATGGGTTTTTAATGCGTTTATGGGTTTTTTCTTTTTTGCTAATTTTTAGTACTTTTTTGGCATTTTTATGAGTTTTAGTGTATTTGGAACTTTTGAGGGTTTCTTGAGTTTTCTTTGGGTTTTTAGGGTTTATAATGTTGTTGTGTTTTAATTGTTTAAAGTGTTTTTATGTTTTTAGATTTTTATTATGGGTTTTATGGTTTTAACAATTTTATGGATTATTTAGGATTTTGATGGGTTTTTAGTGTTTTATAAATTTTTTGGGTTTTTAGTGTTTTTAGGGTTTTAATGTTTTTTAATTTTTTATGGGTTTTAATTATTATTATATTTTTTAACAGTTTCAGGGTTTTAAATGGTTTTTAGAGTCTATACTTTGTTTTTAGGGTTTTTATTGACTTTTAGGTTTTTAGGTTTTTAGGGGTTATATGTTTTTTAGGATTTTTAAGGTTTTTAGTGTTTTTTAAGTTTTTAGGGATTTTAGGTGTTCTTAGGTTTTTTGGGTTTTATTAGGGTTTCTTAGGATTTTTTTTTTGTTTTTTTATGTTTTTAGGGATTTATATGTATTTCTTAGTATGTTAATAGTTTTTTGGGGTTTTAGGGTTTTTGAGTGATTTTATGGTTTTTATGGTTTTTATGTTTTTTTATGTTTTTGAACTTTTTATGGGTTTATTGGGGTTTAAGTGTTTTTAATGGTTTTTTAGAGTTTGTTTTAGTTTTAATGGTTTTAAATGTTTTTTGGGATTATTTTGGTTTTCTCGATTTTTGTTGGATTTTTTTGTTTTTAGTGTTTAGAGTTTTTTTAGGTTTTTAGGTGTTTTAGGTGTATTTTGGTTTATTAGTTTTCTTACGGGTTTTCATGGTTTTTAGGTGTTTTTTTGGGAAATTTAAGTCTTTTATTATTTTTAATTTTTATGGTTTTTAAATATTTGGATTGTTTTTTAGGTTATTAGTGTTTTAGGGTTTTATGGTATTTTTTGGCTTTTAGGGTTTTTAGAGTTGTTTAGGCTTTTGAAGTTCTTTTAGCATTTTTCAAAAAGAAATTAGAGGTTTAAAGGGTTTTATGAGTTTTATTTGGTTTTTAGGGGTTTTAATGTTTTTATGGATTTCAATGGGTTTTAGGGTTTTTACAGTATTTTTGGGTTTTTCTTGCTTTTTAGGTTTTTAGGGTTTTTAGGTATATTTATGGATTTAGGATTTTTAGGTTTTTTTTCTATGTTTTTAGTGGTTTATAAATTTTTAGTGATTTATTTGGATTTTTAGGGATTTATTATTATTTTTATTTGTCCATAGGGGTTTAAGGGATTTTTAGGGTTTTACGGTTTTTAGGGGTTTTTAGAATTTTTTACATTTTTATCCATTTTACGATTTTTAGGTTTTTAAAGTTTTCCTAGTTTTTTTCAGGGTATTTAGAGTTTTTTATGTTTTTGTGGATTTTTTGTGATTTTTTTTCTTTATGGTTTTTATGGATGTTCATGGTTTTTAGTGTCTTTTAGTTTTTATGATTTTTTGAGTTTGTAGGTTTTTTTAGTTATTTGGGAATTTTATGATTTTTTAGAATTTTTAATTTTTTTATTGCTTAAAAAGGTTTTTAGAGTTTTTAGTGGGTTTTAATGGTTTATTTAGGTTTTAGTATTTTTGAGATTTTTATGGGTTTTTTAGGTTTTTAGGGGATCTTTGATTTTCTTTGGGTTTTAAGGGTTTACAGAGTTTGTTAACATTTTTAGGTGTTTAAAGAGTTTTTAGGGTTTTTAGTGGTTTATTAGGGTATTATGGGTTTTGATGGTTTTATGGATTTATGGGTTTTTATTGCTTTTTATGGTTTTAGGGCTTTTAGGGTCTTTTAGGGTTTGGGGGGTTTTATGTTTTTTTAGGTTTTATGCCTTTCTTATGGTATTTTTATGTTTTTTAGTGTTTTAACATTTTTTTATTTTAAGGGAAATTTTTTTATTTTAGGGTTTTAGGGGTTTTAAGGATTTTGAGGGTTCTTCGAACTTTAATCAATTTTTATACTTTTAATGGTTTTATGTACTTTTAAGGTTTTGATTTTTTTGTTAGTGCTTTCAGGAAATTTAGGTTTTTTAATGTTTTAATGTATTTTTAGAGATCATTTATGATTTGTATGGTTTTTAGTGTCTTTATTGATTATGAGGGATTTTAGGGTTTATTGGGTATTTATCATTTTTTGGATTTAGGGGTTTTAAGGGTTTTTTGGTTTTTAAGGTTTTCTTAGAGTTTTTTGGGTTTTTTAACATTTTTTGATTTTTTATAAATTTTAATAATTTTTATGCCTTTCAAGGTTTTTTAAATATATTATGTGTTTTTTGGTTTTTTTATGTTTTTGGGTTCTTATGGTTTTTTTGGGTTTTAGGTTTTTTTATTTCTTTTTGGGTTTTATGGTTTGTAATGTTTTTTATTATTTTTTGGGTTTAAGGGATTTTTATAGTTTTAATGGTTTTTAGAGTTTTTATGGGTATTTAAGATTTTTATGATTTTTATGGGTTTTATTATTTTTAGTTTTTTTTGGGGTTTCTGGGGCCTTTTATGACTTGTTATTGTTTTTAGTATTTTTAGGGTTTTTAGGTCTTTTTGGGTTTTTAGGGGATTTATTTTATTTTAGGTATTTATTTTTTTCTTGTGGTTATATATATTTTTTAGGGTATTTTAATTTTTTTTGGGATTGTAGGGTTATTTTAGGATTTTTATGTGTTTTTTGGGTTTTTAGGGATTTTGTGGTTTTTAATGGATTTTTATGCTTTTTAAGGTTTTTATGATTTTATGGTTTTTGGGGTTTTTAGGTGTTTTTTTTTTGTTTTTTTTGGTTTTATGGTTTTTAGGGTTTTAATGGTGTTTTAGAGTTTTTAGTGTTTTTATGAGTTTTTACGGTTTTTAAGGTGTTCAAGGTTTTTTTGGGTGGTTTAAGGTTTTTTATAATTTTTTAGTGGTTTTAGTGTTTATTAGGTTTTCAAGGGGTTAATATGAGTTTTATGTTTTTATTTTTTCTTTGGGTTTTCAGTGTATTTTAGGGTTTTTAGCGTATTTAGAGCTTTTTAAAGTTTTTAGGGTTTTAGTGTTTTTAGGATTTTTAGGGGGTTTAAATGTTTTTAGGTACTTATCGTTTTCGTAGGGAGTTTTGGTGGATTTATGGGTTTTACATTTTTAGGGATTTTTAGGTTTTTATGGTTTTCAGGGTTTTTAGAGATTTTGTGGGGTTTTGGGGGTTTTGTGATTTTTATGGTTTTTTGGATTTATTGGGTATTTTTAGAGTTTTATTGGGTTTTATGGGGTTTTAGAGTTTTTTAACATTTTTATGGTCTTTAAGGGTTTTAAAGTTGTTAGTGGTTTTAATGGTTTTTATGGGTTTTAGGGTTTTTAAGGTTTTACGGAGTTTATTGGTATTTAGGATTTTATGGGTTTTGGTGGTTTTTAATTTTATTTAGGGGATTTAAATGTTGTTAGGTGTTCAAGATATTCTTAGTGTTTTTAATTTTTTAAGGGTTTCTTTATTTTAGGGATTTTTTTTTGTGATTTTTTGTGATTTTACGTTTTTAGTGATTTTGTGGGTTTTTACGGGTTTTAGGGCAAGGAAGATGCGAGGGTCAGGCTATTCCCGACCCCCCTAAATTTTTTAGAAAGAAAAAGAGACACAACAGACAAGGGATGGGAGGGGTCAAATGACCCACACCCAAAAACCCCTTACAACCCAAGACAAAAAAGACCCTAAAAGAAAGAAAAACAAAAGAGAAAAAAGTAAAAGCACACCAAGCCAAGTATCCACCACCATCATCCAGCATCAACCAGCATCTAGCATCTCACAGCTAACCAACGACCAGCATTCAAACTCAACCAGCAATCAACATCCAGCAGCAGCACAATCATAAACCACATCTTCAGCAACTCCCAGCTCAACAGCAACCAACATCCACCTTCACAATTTCCATCATCCAGTGCATTCCAGCATCCAGCAGCACCACATCTCATCATCACAACAATATAGCAGCAGGAACACGTCCAAACCAACCATCCCCAGCAACCAACAGTACCAAAGCCGACATCGCAACCACTCACAACCACTAGGATGAAACCAAAACATGAGCACCGCAACTTAATGCGGCCATCATCACCTCCCAGCAAACAACAACCAACAATTCCAATCACACCATTTCCAGAAACTAGCATGTCCTCCCCAGGAGGATCCACTGCCAGTGAAAAAAAAAACAGCAAACTCCAACGAACGACAGCACCAAAACAGCAACATCAGCAACAAAAGAATCACTGCCTCCTTGCCGACTAGCTCCTATCAACTTGCAGCTCATAAACCAACAACCAGCACATCCTAACCCATCGTCAAACAAGGAATCACAGATCAACAACCAATAGTCATGGTCTTCGAACCAAACAACATTCAGCATTCCACATCTCGTAGCATAGCAAACCACACACCACCAGAAATTGCACCAAAATCGCCAAACCCATCTCAGCAAACCCAGAAACCAGCACTCATTCATAACCGAAATCATAACCAAGCAGTAGGAGAACATTGAATGCCAAAAGGTCCGACTGAAAAAAGCATCAACAAACTAGAGCAAAGACGATGCCGAGAGACTAGGTTGAGTACGTACCTGTATCTGCTTCGCGAACCGATAGAAGAATCGAACCAGGGCATAGAGAAAACCTCCTTCAGCAATGTAGGATCGAGAAGGATCCGACCCGCGCCACAAGGCCAGATTATTGAACCACCCGTAGAAACTAAGTGCCTTCCGAGTAGAACCTAGATGCCAAAGTAACCAACTCTGCCAATGATCCCCTTGACCGCGTTGACCCGCCTGCAGAAACCCTAGATCTGAAAAAGCGACCCCGACCCACGGCTGCTGGCAGATGTCGACCCATTCAAGATCAAGCTGATCTGAAGGTGTCGTGACCACCATAGCCGTCGGAGGCCACACTCGCCAGCAATGGAGTAAAGCCGCGTCAAAGACCGAAACCCAGAGCAAGGGAACTCGGGGAAGTCGAAGCCATCGAAGCGTGAAAGCCACCATCATCTTGAGGCCGAAGATCACATCCAGGGCATGCCATCGCCAAAAACTGGGAAGGATCAAAGGACCGGCGCTGAAGCTCCAATCTTGATTCAGGAGAAAGCGTGGAAGAAGTGTTGAGCGAGAGAGAATCCCAGGGGAGTTTTCCGCCATCTTCAAAGGTGTTGTTCGGTAACAAGGTATTGAGCTGGCCTACCCACCTGCGCGTCACACATCTCCAGCTAGGCCCAAGGTGGCCAACCCTTGGGCTTGGGATAGTTCCACATAGAGTTGAGGGGACGAGAGGATCGCTGGTGTATGGTGCGTGTTGCCTTTGTGTGGACTCGAACCCAGAACCTCAGCGACTGGACACCACCGCCTTGAACCAACTCACCCAGCCCCCACGGGAAAACGTGTTGTTGGGTAACGAGGTATTGAGCTGGCCTGCCCACCTGCGCTTCGCACGTCCCCAGCTAGGCCCAAGGTGGCCTACCCTTGGGCTTGGGCCAGTTCCAGATGGAGTCGAGGGGATGAGAGGATCGCTGGTGTATGGTGCGCATTGCCTTTGTGAGGACTCGAACCCGGAACCTCAGCGACGGGACGCCACCGCCTTGAACCAACTCACCCAGCCCCCGCGGGCTTTTACGGGTTTTAGGGGTTTTATTGTTTTCATATTTAGTTGGATTTATTTTGTTTTTAGGGGTTTAAATGTATTTTTATATTTTTTTAACATTTTTAGGGGTATAAATTATTTTAAAAGTTTTTAGTGGTTTTGAAGGTTTCTTTTGGATTTTAAAATTTTTAAAGGGTTTTAGGGGTTTTATTTTTTTAGGGTTTATTTATAATTTTTAGGGTCTTTTTAGGGTTTTTATGGGTTTTAACATTTTTAGGTTTTTCATATGTTTTTCAAGTTTATAGGTATTTATGATTTTCTTATGGTTTTTCGGGGCTATTATGATTTTTATTTTTGATAGGATTTTTTTTGGATTTTTTAAGATTCATATTATCATTAGGTTTTTAGGTATTTTTGAGGGTTTTTTTTATTGTTTTTAAGGTTTTATTTGTTTTTTTTTGAGTTTTTTCTGAGTTTTTAATGTTTTTAAGGTTTTTTTATAATGTTTAACTTTTAGGGCTTTAACGGGTTATTTGATTTTTTAGTGTCTAATGGTATTTAGTGGTTTTATGGTTTTTATGGTTTTTATGATTTTTAGGTGTTTTTAGGGTTTTTAACGTTTATAGGGATTTCACCATTTTTATGTTTTTGGGGGTTCTAATTGTTTTTAGGTTTTTAAGATCTGGTGAGGTATTTTAATGGGTTTAAGGGATTTTTAAGTAATTTTAAGGATTTTTTTTTGGTTTTTAGGTTTTCTATGGATTTTGAGGGATTTTAGGGTTTTTAGGGGGTTAATGGTTTTTTAATGTCTTTAAAAAATTTTATGGGTTTAAATGGTTATTGGATATTTTTGTGGTTTTTAGGGTTTTTACGGGTTTTAGGGGTTTCAAGGCTTTTAGGGGATTTCAAATGATTTTTAGGGGTTTTTAGGGTTTTTAGGTTTTAAGCCCTTTTCATGTTTTTTCTATGGTTTTGTGTGTTTTTAGATTTTCATGTTTCTATTATGGGTTTTCAGGGGTTTTAGGGTTTTTTATGTTTTTAGGTATTTTAGGTATTTTTATGGATTTTTAGTGTTTTAGGGATTTTGAGGGGTTTTAAGGTTTTTTTTGGTTTTTTGGGTTTTGTGGATTTTGTAGTTTTTATTTTATTTATGGTTTTTTTATTTTTTTTATAATTTTTAGGAGTTTAAAGGGTATTTAGAATTTTTAGTGGGTTTTAGGGTTTTTGTGGATTTTTATGGTTTTAAGGGTTTTTAGGGGTTTTTGGGTTTCTAGTGGTTTTTTGTGTTTTATGTTTTAAGGTTTTTTAGGGGTTTACGATTTTAGAATTTTTAGTTTTTTATGAATTTTATTGGGATATTTTATGATTTTATGGGGTTTTAGGGTTTTTTTGAGATTTTGAGGGTTCTGAGAGGTTTTTGGGTTTTATGGTTCTTTTGAGATTTTTTTAGGGGTTTTATGAGTTTTCATAGTTTTTAACTCTATTAGGGGTTTAATGGGGTTTTTTTGTGTTTTTAGGGTTTTTATGGGTTTTAGGGATTTTTAAGGTTGTAGGTGTTTTTCCTTATTGTTGTACTTTTTTTGATAATAAAATAATCAAATATATTGGTAGGGTTTTTAAAATTTTGTAGGATTTTAGGGGTTTTATGTTTTTTTATGTTTTATAAGGTTTTCTTTTGATTTTTTAGTGTTTTCGAGGTTTTCTATATTTTTACATATTTTTATGGTTTTTTTGGTTTTTTACAGTTTCGTAGGGTTTTAAGGGATATTTTTTGATTTTTAGGGGTCTCAGAGTTTTAAAGGATTTTTTTTATGATTTTTAGGTTTTTAAATATTTTTATATGTTTTTTGGTTTTTAATGTTTTCTTAGGTATTTTCAGGGTTTTATTGTAATTTTTTAATTTTTATGTATTTTTAGAGCATTTTTAATATTTTTATGTTTTTAGGGATTTTGATGGATTTAGTATTTTTAAGGGTTTTTTGTTTTTGTCAGATTTTAGGGGGTGTTTGTGTTTTTAAGGATTTTAATGCTTATTAGTGTTTTTAGGTTTTTAGGGGTTTTAATTGTTTTTAGTTTTTTATGTTTTTCATAGGGGTTTTTAGGGTTTTTATATTTTTCTGGATTTTTATGGAATTTTTAGTATTTTTATAGGTTTTAGGGTTTTTATGGATATTGGGGGATTTTATGTATTTCATGGGTTTTACGTTTTTTTGGTTTTTTGAGGTTCAGGGTTTTTTGAGTTTTTAGGGGACTTGAGGTTTTATTTTTTTTATTTTTAGGGTTTTATGGTGTTTTAGAGTTTTTAGTGATTTTTAGGGTTTTATAGGTTTTTATGGTTTTTTAATTTGTTTAGGGGTTTTGTGGGTTTTAAGGTATTTAGGATTTTAAGGGTTTTAACATTTTTTTTGGCTTTTAGGTGTTTTAAGTGTTTTTAGGTTTTAAATTTTCTCTTAGGGTTTTTAGGGTATTAGGGTTTTTTCACATCTTTAGTGATTTTTAGGTATTTTTTGGGATTTTTATGGGTCTTTATTGTTCTTATGGATTATGATGGTTTTAGGGTTTTTAGGGTGTTTAAGGATTTTATGGTTTTTAGGATTTCTTTTGTATTTTAGGGTTTAAA
The DNA here is from genome assembly GCA_963277665.1 of Viscum album. Taxonomy (NCBI): domain Eukaryota; kingdom Viridiplantae; phylum Streptophyta; class Magnoliopsida; order Santalales; family Viscaceae; genus Viscum; species Viscum album. The sequence continues at coordinate 1,332,299,861 of OY728150.1, forward strand.
AGATTTTTTTTTATATTTTTTCTACATTTTAGAGGTTTGGATGGTTTTTATATTTTTTAAGTGGGTTTTTATGGTATTTAGGTGTTTTAGGGTTTCTATGGTTTTGAGGGGTTTTATGGATTTTATGGATTTTAGTGTTTTTAGGGTTTTTAGCATATTTAGGTTTTTAGTGGTTTTAAGTTTTTTTATGTTTTATGGTTTTTTAGGGGTTTCCAGGGGATTTAGGGATTTTCTATTTTTAACGATTTTAGGGCCTCACCTAATTATTATGGTTTTTTTTGTTTATAGAAATTTCGTGGGGTTTTATGGTTTTTAGAGATTTTATTTTGAGTTTTTAGGTGGTTTATGTGTTTTTAGAATTTTTTAATGTTATTAAAGGTTTAAAAGATTTTTAGAGTTGTTAGTGGTTTTAATATTTTTATGAGTTTTTGGGGGGTTTTCAATTTTGTAGGGTTTTTTTTGTTTTTTTTTTTTGGTTTTTAGTGATTTAATAATTTTTTTGGTTTTTAAGGGTTTTATGTTTTGTTATTTTTTAAGGTTTTATTCGGGGTTTTTACGGTTTTGTTTGGATTTTTTACATTTTTAGGGTGTTTAGGTTTTTTAATATTTTTAGGGTTTTAAGGTTTTTTTAGCTTTTTTAGGGTTTTAATCATTTTTTTGTTTTTTTAGAGTTTGATTTTTTTAGATTTTTTAGCTTATTTAATGGTTTAAATGGTTTTCAGAGTTTTTAGTGGGTTTATTTGGACATTATGGATTTTTTGTGTTTTTTTGGTTTTTAGTGGTTTCATGGTTTTTAGGGTTTTTTTGGGTTTTAGTGTTTTTTAGGTTTTTTAGGTTTTTTAGAGTTTTTAAGATTTTTTAGTTTTTAAGGTTTTCTTGTGATTTTTCATGTTTTTTATTTTATTATGGATTTCAGGGATTTTTATGATTTTTTTTGGGATTTAGGGAATTTGAGGAGTTTTTTAATTTTTATGGTATTTTTTGTATTTTTGGTTTTTTTATTTTTTATGGTTTTAAATAACCTTTAGAGTTTTTTTATCATGTTTATTATATTAAATAGTTTTTATATTTTTAGTGTGTTTTTGAATTTTTATGTGTTTTTAATGATTTTTTGGTTTTAGGGGTTTTTATAGTTTTTAGGTTTTTTAGTCTATTTAGGGGTTTTAGGGTTTTTATGGGTTTTATCATTTTTAGTATTTTGAGGGGTATTATTTTATTAGTATTTTAAAGGGGTTTTAAGATTTTTTGGGTTTTAGGGTCTTTAAAATTTTAAGGATTTTTATGCCCTTTTTGGATTTTTATGGGTTTTAAGGGTTTTAGGTATTTTGAGGATTATTTGGTGTTTTATAGTTTTTTTGTGTTTCCATGTTTTTTTGTGTTTTTAGGGTTTTCTGGTTTTTAGAGTTTTTTTATCGTTTTTAGGGGTTTAACGGTTTTTAGAGTTTTAGTGGGTTTTTGGTTTTTATGGGTTTTAGGGTGTTTAAGGCTTTTATGATTGTTTCTGGGTTTTAGGGTTTTTAGTGTTTTTTAGGATTAAAATGGTTTTTTTATTTTTTATGGTTTTAGGGTTTAAAGTTTTTTTGGGGTTTTCATGTTATCTTTGTGTTATTCTGGGTTTTTAGGGTTTTTTATGTTTTAATCCATTTTTAGTATTTTCTATGTTTTTTATGGATTTTAGGCTTCTTAATTATTTTTAATGTTTTTAGGTTTTTATGGTTGGGGGTGGTTTTTTTAGTTTTTAGGGTTTTAAGTTTTTTTGGAGTATTTAAATGTATTTATGGGTTTAAAGGATTTTTATTATTTTTAGTGGGTTTTATGGTTTTTATGAGTTTTAGGGTTTTTTATATTTAGAGTGGTTTTATGGTTTTTATGGTTTTTCGGGTTTTTTATATTTTCTTATGGGATTTCAAGTATTCATTAATCTTTTAAGAATTTTTAAGGCTTTTTAGAATTTTTACGCGTTTTTTAGATTTTTGAGGGTTTTTTGGGTTTTTAGGAGTTATATTGTTTTTATATTTTTGGGGGGATTTTTGGGTTATTTTTAGTTTTGGCGATTTTTAAGGGTTTTTAGAGTTTTTTTTGGCATTTTTTGGGATTTAAATGGATTTTAGTGTTTATAGTGTTTTTTAGGGTTGTTGTGGGTTTTTATTGATTTTAAGGGTTTTATGTGTTTTATGGATTTTAGGGATTTTTAGGGTTTTTTAGGGTATGTTGGGTTCTTTGTGTTTTTAGGTTTTTTTGGGGTTTATGTGTTTTTATATTGTTAATGTTTTCTTAGGTGTTTTTAGGGTTGTTATGGTTTTTTATAGCTTTATCTATTTCTTGGGATATATTAGGATTATTATGTGTTTTTAAGGAATTTGTGGATTTTGAGACGTTTTAGGGTTTTTAGTGTTTTTATGTTTTTCTATGGTTTTATAATTCTTTTTAGGGTTAATATTGGTTTTAAGTATTCGTAGTATTTTAAAGTTTTCTTAGGGGTTTTCAGGGTTTTTGGAGTTTTTTCATTTTTACGTATTTTTGTGGCCTTTTTTGGATTATAATGGTTTATTTGATTTTTTGGAATTTGAGGGGTTTTAGGGTTTTTAGGGGTTTTAAAATTTACTTTAGTTTTTAGGCATTTTTTGAGTTTTTAGTTTTTTTAAGGTTTTTTAGTTTTAAAATATGTATTTAGGGGTTTAAAGGGTTCATAGTGTTTTTAGTTATTTTAGTAATTTTATCAGTTTTTAGGAGTATTTTGTTTTTAGTGTTTTTGGGTTTTTTAAATATTTATATTTTTAGGGGTTTTAAGTGTTTATAAATTTTTTAGGGGTTTTATGTGTTTATGTTTTTTTAATGATTTCATAGTTTTTTATGTTTTCTATGGTTTTTAAAATTCTACGTAATTTTATTGGTTTCTTAGGATATTTATGTTTTAATGGGTTTTAAGAATTTTTATGGTTTTTGGGGTTTTTAGTGTTTTTATGTTTTTAGGGGTTTTCAGTTTATTAGGGTATTTAAGGTTTTTAGAGTTGTTATCATTTTTCAGTGTTTAAATTTTTTTTAGTGTTTTTATTGGTTTTTCGGGTTTTTATGGTTTTTAGTGTTTTTATGGTTTTGAGGGGTTTTATGGTATTTATTATTTTTTGGGTTTTATGGTCTTTAGTGTTTTTCAGATTTTACGGGTAGTAAGTGATTTCCGTTTTTTAATGTTTTCCTTTGGAGTTTTGGGGTTTTTAGGATTTTTTTTATATTTTTTGGGATTTTTTAGGGAATTCTTAGGATTTTTTTGGTTTTAGGGTTTTTAGTGATTTTGAGGGGTTTTAGGGTTTTTAGAGTATTATGGTTCTTATGGTTTTTTTGGTTTTATCTCTTTTTTATATTTTAATGGTTATAAATATTTTTAGGTTCTTTGATGATTTTATGGGTTTAATGGGTTCTTATAGTTTTTAGTAGTTTTTAAGATTTTTATGGGGTTTTAGGGATTTTTATTGATTTTAGGGGTTTTATGGTTTTATATATTTTTAGGTTTTTTAGGGTCTTCTTAAGGATTTTATAATTTTTTAGGTTTTAAGGGGCTTTAAGTGTTTTTAGGTTTGTGAGGTTTTCTTGGGATTTTTTTTGGGTTTTTTGGGTTTTTTATTTTTTGAGGTTCTTTATGGGTTCTTTAAATATTTTTATGTTTTTTAGGGTTTTTTGGGGTTTTTAGGGTTTTTAGGGATCTTTTGGGTTTTTAGGTTTTTTAGTTCTTTAGTGTTTTATGGTTTTTAGTGTTTTTAACATTTTCCGAGGATTAAAGGGGTATTATAGATTTTATTAGGTTTTAGATGTCTTTAATGATTTTATAGGTTTGATTTTTTTAATAAATTTTGAGTATTTGAGGTTTTTAGGGTTTTTTCATTTTTTAGGTTTTTATGGGATTTATGTGTTTTTCTATTTTTTTAGGTTTTCATAGGTGTTTTTGTAGAACACTATGTTTCAAGTAAGTAACCCTTTCTTTATGTATTTTAAGTATGTAAAGCATATGGGTTATGCTTTGGATGTTTTGGGGACCTTGGTTTTGGGAATTTTCTATCGGAGCACAGTTTCGGTAAACCATGAAACTCCTACAAAAAACCATGCATAGTGAGACATAGGAAAAGGGGAAGGCGCATAGGTTTTGCACAGTTTTCCCAAACCTTACGACAACCTAAGAGAAACTGTGTTACTAGAGACTGTGGTCTTTTTCATGGTTGGCGCATAGTTTGGAAAGCATGTGAGGTTCTTTCTTATGGTAGTTTCTTATGCATGGTTAACACACATTTTTCTTAATTGTGCGACTAAAAATGCATGTTTAAAAAAATCATAAAAAAGTGGATCTAGGTGAAACTATGACTTTAATGCCTCATTGTTTCTCCAAAACGGCCCTATCATAGGATTTTGATCACTCTAAGGTTGGATAACCTCTCCCCCTCAAATTGGAAGCAATCTGATGCCATTAAGTGATGCGTACAACCTAAATTATCATGGTAGGTCACCGTTTATAGTGGTTTTTTTAATTTTCCTTAGATTTACTCATACCTCCTACTCAGTTTCTTAGATCTAAGCCCACTATGGGTAGATCTAAGGCTATACATACCAAATAGGATTATATTATTTATGGTTTTTGATAGGAAAATATATCTAAGGAGATTTTGAGGATACTTAACCTGGTTTCATGGAATTTCTTCATGTTGTTCTTCATTTTCATCATAAAAACCAAGGTAGGTGGATTCAATCTTGACTCCTCTTTCTAGAACAGATTGGATTAGTTTCAAACTAATTAAATTTATTGAAATTTATTGTGAAATCGGTGTGACAAGAATTATAGAAATCTTATTTAGTGATGGTTGTGGATTTGTGTGAAATTGTGGTATAGTGGTGAAAGTTCTTTGACAAATGATTTTAAAATGTTGATTTTAAAATATTTCCTTGGATTTATTTTTGGAAAAAAAAATCAATAAAAAGTTTGATTTGTTGAAATGTTTTTTCCATGATTATATTTTCATGGTTTTTGGGCATACATAGTGTTTGTGTTTATATTGAATTATGAGGCTCAGTTGAAATATGAACTTGTTCTTGGTGATAAAAGTGTAATGGCACATGGGATTTAGTTACCTTGTGATGACTTGGTAGATCGATGGGAAACCACTCATGAGTATGGAACTGTCATAACAAAGCATCAATGTGTAGTTGTGTAGATTTGTGGATTGGAATAGGTTATGATAAAGTATAATTTAATGAAATATTTTTGGGAACCTTTTTTGGTGGTTTTCCTTGGAAATTGGTTTTGTTTGAGAAAACTATTTTACATTCACACTTGTTTATATTTTGGTATAAACTTTTATAGAAATTGATTTATAAAAACGTTTTTATATAAATGATATAACATGTCCTATACTAGTGGCATGAGTTGGGATGTTATTTGGGAAAATATTTTGAGTTTCATTACTCACCTCTACTTTGGAACATTGGTGATTTTTCAAAAAAATTTATCGAGACATGGGAGAAGGTAAAGTATCACACACCTTTAGATGTACATCATGATGCTTGGGAAGTTGTGGATCTGAATCATGGGTCATTTTTGGAGTTTGAAGTTATCTTTGGAGTCTTTCAGTTATTTCTTCTGTTGTTTACTTTGATATTGTAGTCTTCTAATCCGATAATTGATTTTAGTTTGATTTTTATAAATGAAATGTGGAGATGTCTTTCATTTTTATCATGCATCATTGAGTGGTTTGTTTACTTATGTCTTGTTTGGTTAGTTGTTTTGTTATTAATGGGAAAATCCCCCCCCCCCCACATGTATTAAAACCCTTTGAAATTTATTTTTAGTCCTTGGCATCTTGGGTTTGTCTCTTAAGGCCAAATAATGTTCTTACTCCTTCTCAAGACAATGAGAGTAACGTGGATGTTACAAGTGGTATCATCTTTGTTCGATCCAAAAATCTATTTTGGAAAAGTGGCATCATCTTGGTCCTTCTTTTGTGGAACAAGTGGTCTATGTCATGGATGGAATTTGACTTGGTATTGTTTTTCAGTCTTAGAGTTGAATTCAATCTAGTCTATTCCATGACTTGAGATCTTAGAAACTATTATGATTTTAGGGAATTTGAATTTAGAGAACAGAAAGATATAGCTATCCATTTTATTTTTGGGTACTTAAGTGTTTTGGAGACACTTATAGGATATGGAATCTCATTGTCATGGGTTTAGCCAATGAGATGAGCATGACATTCATTAAAGGAATGAATTCCCACTAAGAGTGAATATTTCATTTAGAGTAAGAATATATGAGTAGGTACAAGTGTGGTTATTTTTAAAAAAATGTCTAAATGGTTTTCAAATGTGAAATTTTGAAAAATTGAATAGTTATGGTATTTTGAAAATGGTTTGATTTTAAAAATAATGTAGAGATTTTTCAGAAATGGTTGATCATGGTAATGGTTGATTTTGAAATGAAATGTTGTGATAGTTGATGTGATAGAATTTCAAATTGCTAAGACTTTAGTTCATAGAGAGAGACTATTGAGGTTGTTGTGTTTTTTGAATTTTCACCTGGTAAGAATACTAGAAATGGATGGGAAGAAGCTAAGGAGAATATAGTTTCTCCCAAGACACAAGTGAACAAGAAGCTAGTTCAGAGTATCGTCCAATAATTTTCAGAATGTGGCCATAATGAACCAAATTGAGGATCCAAGACATGTAGATCATTTCATCCAGTTCCAGATGCAGACTCCACCCATCTTATGGGGTGATTCTAAACTATAAAAGATAGAGGTGTGGCTGAATAGGATAAAATGTATCATTTCATTCCTTAGCACACCAGTGGATCATAATTTCAAGCTGGAGATGTATATGATTGAGGATCTTGCACGTGAGTTGTGGGATCTAAAAGTGCAAGATAAATTGGATCAAGGCCTTAGTGGGGAGTACTTTGAAGGAATTTTCAATAAACAATTCTGTCCTCGCATGTTTTATATTCAGAAAACAACAAACATATTCAGCCTATAGTAGAAAAATTATTTTTCCATGGAGTATGAGGCTAAATTCATGAATTTTGTGATCTTTGAACTCAAAGTTGCTGCTAGTGCATCTATGAAGGCACTCGTCTTTGAGTTAGGGATGAGGTTGGAGATTCGCTCAAAGATTAGTGTGCTTAGTATTACGGATTATACGGAGACGGTAAATAAAGAGATAGTGACTGAAAGTGATATTTCAAGATCTATTGAAGGATGAATTATTTTGATACTCATGGGAAACAGTGGGAACTCTAATGCTTGGGACAATAAGAAGACGGACACCAACATCAAAGGTGGGAGCATTATTCATAATCAAACTACTAGATCATTGAATCTTCCTCCATAACCCATGACAAAATATGGATGTTTCCAATGAGGTTCCGTTAACCACATGAAGTGATAGTGTACAACACCACCAATATCATTTCATAATTTCAACAGTATGGGACATCTTCAATGCTATTGTTGAGTGCTCTGAGTTCAGGTTCTTGAGACACTTCTCAAGTATCAAAAGTGTCGTATGCTCCAATAGGGTCAGGGTAGCATAATCAATATCATCAGTAAACTAAAGCTATCTATGGTGATTCTAGGAATACTATGACTCCTTTGAAAGGGAAATATCAGTAGGAAAATAACGAACATTGTGCAGTTATGAAGCAATTATAGGGATACGAGCAGGTGATTTTAGATGTTCAGGCATGACTATCTATGGAGAGAGGTATGATTATTTTGAATTATACCCTTATGAAAGTGTTTTTTGATACTGGTTCATCACATTACTTCATGGTTTTTTATGAGGTTGATTTTCCGAGAATAAATCATAAGATGATTCCCTTTGTAATAAAACATCAGACTTATCTTGGTTAAAGAAATTATCATGACTTTTCTTATATATAATGTTACATATGCTTTCATGGAGACAAGATGAAATAGTATTTCTCTATTCCATACATGGGTTTCTATGATGTAATACTTGGTATGGATTGGTTGAAAACATTTAAGGCTCACATAAATTTTTATAAAGAAAAATTAGTTCCACGACTGAGGATGGAGTCAAGAATCTCTTTAGAGGAGAAAGAAATGTGAAGATAGGTGAAATGGGATTATTGGAATCGTTAGTGGGAACAACCACATAATAGTTGGTGGAGTTGACTTTAGCATCGATGGAATAGATCAAGAGTGGATTTTTCTATCAGTCATGGACCATTTTCCTAATATGTTTTCTGATAATATCTCAAGGTTACCACCTATAAGAAGAGTGGAGTTTATAATTAATATTCTACTAGGGACTGGTCCTATCTCACTTACATCTTTTCTAATAACACCAATAAAATCAAGGGAGTTTACTGTGAAGTTGAAAGAGCTGGAAAAAGGGTTTCATTCATCCTAACAAGTTTTCATGGGCATCATCGGTCATTTTTGTAAAGATAGCATATTGAACTCTATGGATGTGTGTGTATTATTGAATGATTAAACAAGTAATAATAAAAAAAGATATCCACTTCCATGGATTGGTTATATTTTTGATTAATTTAGGGGGTCTCTGTGGTTCTCTATGATTGAAATATGATAGGGATATCACTAATTGTGGGTTCAAAATGAAGATATTTCAAAAATAGATTTCAGTTGAAGAAATGGATATTATGAATATGTTGTAATGTCTTTCGGTCATACGAATTTACTAGCATCCTTTATAGAATTGATGAATAAGATACTTTAGAAATATCTACATTATTTTTTTGTTGTATTTTTGGATGACGTATTGGTGTATTCAAGGACAAAGGTTGAGAATTTGAAACACTTGATGACAACATTGGGAATATTAAGGAATACTTGGATATATTCAAAATTATCAATGTTTGATTTATTGATATAAGAGGTATTCTTTATTAGCCATGTAATTTATGAAAGATGCATTTCTATGGATATAGATAATATAGAAGTGGTTATCTCTTGGATACTACGGCAGAATGTATTTGAGATATAAAGTTTTCTTAGTCTAGCTAGTTATTACTGATGCATTTTTTGTGATTTCACGACACTAGCATCGCCTATAAGAACTTTGAAAAATAATAATGTTCCATTCCAATGGGATGATGAATTCAAAAAATCTTATCAAAAGATAAAGTTTATCCTTACATCTACACCAATCTTGATTTTTCTAGAATTAGGAAAATGGTACATGGTGTGTTATGATTCTTTGGGATCTTGGGTGGGTTGTGTTCTCATATAAGAAGATCATGTTGTCGCTTATAGATCAAGGCAGTTATAAGTGCATGAGAAGAAATACCCTATACATGATTTAGAGTGAGATAACTTAGTCTATTATTTGAGGACTTGGTGTCATTATCTCTTTGGTGATAAATTTAATATGATCATGGATCATAAAAGATTGAATCATATCATCTAAAAATATGATTTGAATTTGAGACAACTAAGATGGATGGAGTATATATAAATGTCTGACTTTGAATTGATTTATACATTGGGAACATACAATTTAGTGGCAGATTCATTAAGCAAAAATCTATATCCTCAGAAAGAAAAAGAGGCTTCATATGAGTGGAATCTGATGTCAATTATTACCAACATGCATGTGTAATGTGAAGACCAAGGTGATGTGGTTGTCATATTTTCAGTTTCAGTGGTTTCTGATTTGTTAAGTATGATTAAAATGGCCAAGATGTCTAATTCATAATGTGTTGCAATGAGTTCAAAACTCAATGGTGGAGAGGCGATTAAGGGTTGGAAACTAGATGAGAGTTCATTTTTATTGATCCGAAATCGGATGGTCGTATATATGAATTATGAGGACCAACATCTTCATGATTTCCACCATTCAAGATGGAATTTTCATTCAAGAATGTAGAATATGTATAATTCATTGAAAAAATTGATTTGGTGGAGCATCACCTAAAGGAAGGTGGGTGAGATTATTTCAAGGTGCTTGAATTTTCAGAATGTTTAGGTAGAGGAACAATGAATGAAAGGTATATTATATTCACGAAGAATTCTAGTATATAAATTGGAGAATATAGCTATAGATTTTGTAAAAGGCCTTCCAAGAGTAGTTTGGAAATGCGATTACATTTGGGTGATAGTGGATCTGCTCCCAAATTCGGATCATTTAATTCATATTCGTTAATATCATAAGGTGGTGGATATGTCCAAAATCTATATTCCAAAAATTGTAAAGTGGCATAGAATAATAGTTTTTATCATATCTGACTGAGATCCAAGGTTTACATATCATTTCCGAGGATAATTATAGAATACAATTGGGGATTAGTTGACTATGAGTATGACATATCATCCTTATATGGATGGTCAGTATGAAAGTATGATAATGACTTTGGAAGAAATGTTGTTGGATTTTTTAATGGTTTTTGGTGGATCATGGGAAGATCACAAACCATTAGTGGAGTTCTCGTATACCAATAGTTATCATTCCTTGATACAAACGGCTCGGTTGGAATAATTGTATGGGAATCCTTTTTTTTATCCACAATGTTGGGTCAAAATAGGTTAGACATTACTAGATGTGCTGAGCATTTTAAAAGAGATAATATAGAAGATTCAGTTGACTAGGAAATATATGGAAACAACTCAGAGTCATCAGAAAACTTATGTGGATCATCGTCGATGGACCTTATCATTCTTCATGAGCGGTCATGTGTTCTTAATGATTTTTCTGAGACTAGAACATCAATGTTTTTGGAATCAAGGTAAGTTATCTCCTCGGTACATAGTCCCTTTTGAAATACTGAAATGGATTAGTGGGGTGGAATATCGGTTAACATTTCCAGCACATTTTTGTGTTGAGCATAATATGTTCTATGCATCTCAGTCGAAAAAGAACCATCTTGATCATAACCATGTGATTTTATGGGATCATGATGAACTAGATCTAGATGCTTTATTGGTATATATCTCAGTTAGGATTGTAGATATGCAAGAAAAATTCATGCCTAAATAATCATTGGTCTAGTGTGGGTTTTGTGGAAACAAGATAAGATTACAGAAGAAAATTGTGAACAAGAGAAAGAAATGAAATATCATTGCACCGAACTCTTTATGGGCAATGATGATTTTCTAAATTCTAGAGATGGAAAGACCAATTGTGGGGAGAATGTAACACCACCCCGGTTTAAAGTAAGTAACACTTCCTGTATGTATTTTAAGAATGTAAATCATATGAGTCAATTTTTGGGAGGTCTAGGGACCTTTTGGAATGTTTTTGGGACTTTTCTATAGGTGCTTGGTTTGAGCATGATTTGGGTAAACCATGAAACTCCTACCAGAAACTATGCATTGTAAGACAAAGCCAAAGGGGAAGGTGTACGAGCTTCACATTGTTTGTCCAAACAATGTGGCAGCCTAGGAGAAATCATATTTCCCGAGACCATTGGATTAGGAATTATTGAAACACAGGTTGGAAATTGATCGAGGTTCATCCTTATGGAAATTTCTTATGTAGGGTTAGCACATGGTTTTTCTAACTGTGCAACTAAACCATGTGCTGTTAAAAAAGATCCTAAAAAAGTGGATTTTGATCATATTAAGACTTTAATGCCTCTTTTTTTCAAAAATGTCTCTATAATAGTATTTTTGTCACCCAATGTTTGGATAACCTCTCCCTATCAAATTGTAAGTGATTCGAATCCATTAGTTGGTGCGCTGAATATCGATTCTCATGGTAGGTCATCGTTCTTGGAGTTTTTTTGTTTTCCTTAAATATAATCCCCCTCTTTATCAATTTCTTTGATATACACCCATTTTTGGTAGATATAAGGTTCATAATGCCAAATATGATTAGATTTAGTGTTATTTATGATAGGGTAAGGGATCTATTATGGGTTCGTGGAGATTTAACCCAGTTTCATAGTAGTTCTTCATGGCATTCTTTGTTTTCATCGTAAAACCTTAGGTAGGTGGCTTCACCCTCGACACCTATTTCTAGAACTGATTGGATTAGTTTCAAATTTATCAAATTGATTAAAATTTATTTTTCAATTGGTGTGAAAACATGATATAAACCTTATTTAGTGATGTTTGTGTATTTTTTTGAAATTTTGGAATAGTGGTACAAGTGCTTGAATAAATAATTTTAAAATATTAATTTTGAAATTTTTTCTTGGTTTTATTTATGGAAAAATTAATTCAATAAAAAGGTATTATTATTGAAATATTTTTGGCTTGATTATATTCGAATGGTAGTTTGGCATATGTGGTGTGTGTGTTCATATTACTTTACGAATCTTGGTTGAAATTTGACCTTATGCTTGGTGCCAAAGGTGTAATGGAACATGGGATTTAATTACCTTGTAAAGATAAGGTAGATTGAATATAAACCAATAATGAGTATGGAATAATCATAATTAATCATACATGTGTCGATGTGAGGATATGTGAATTGGAATGTGGTATGCCATAGTGTAATTTAATGGAATGGTTTGGGGAACATTGCTTGGTTGTTTTCATTGGAAATTAGTGTTGTTTGATAAAACTATTTTACATTGGCACTTGTTTATACATTTATATAACCTATTTCAGAAATTTATTTATATAAACATTTTTTATGTAATTGGGATATCATGTTATATGCTTGTGGTGTTAGTAGAGAAGTCATTAGGGTAAAATCTACTAATTTTCATTACTCACACCTAATTTGGTACTTTGGTGCTTTTGTATATGTTGTTTATCGAGACATGGAAAATGGTAAAGTATCACATATAATTAGAAGTACGTCATGACATGTGGGACATTGTGGAGTTGGAGTATAGAGCATGTTTAGATCTTGGAGTTTCCATTGGATTATTTGATTTTTGAATTCCGTTGTTTATATTGATATTGTAGTCTTCTACTGTGGTACTTGGATTTAGTTTGATTTTGATAAATGAAATGTTGATTTTTATTTCATTTTTATTATGAATAATATATATGTTTGTTACTTATGGATTGTTTGGTTGGTTTTTTATTATTAAATGGGAAATCATCCCTCGCATGTATTGAAACCCTTCAACATTAATTACTACCCATTTGGGTCTTGGGAATGTCGTTTAAGGCCAAGTATTGTTCCTCCACCTTCACAAACCAATGAGAATAAAAGGGATGCTATACTTTTCAAGGGGTTTAGGGTTTTTACATTTGTAGTTACTTTTAGTTATATTTTAAATTTTTATGGGTTTTAGGGATTTTGATCATTTTTAGGGTTTTTATGGGTTTTATGGTTTTACAGTTTTTTTTATTTTTATGTTTTTTTATCTTTTTAGGGTTTTTAATGTTTTTAGAGTTTTTAATATTTTTAGGGGTTTAAAGAGTTTATAAATTTTTAGTGTATTTTTAGGTATTTATGGGTTTTAGGGATTCTATGGGTTTTAAAGGTTTTATGTTTTTTAGGGTTTTGAGGGGTTTTTTGTGTTTTTAGGATTAATAAGGTTTTAATTGTTATATGTATTTTATGGTTTTCTTAGTAATTTTTCTGTTTTTTATGTTTTTAGTAATTTTTATTGTATTTATAGGATTTATATGATTTTTCTGGTTTTTGGGGATTTTTAGGGTATTTATGGGTTTTTATGGTTTTGGGGTTTTGGGTTTTTTTTGTTTTAGTTTTGTTTTAGTTTTTTTTATTTTAATATTTTAATAGTTTTTATCAATTTTAGGGAAAGGAAGATGCGAGGATCAGGCTATTCCCAACCCCACCCAAATTTTATTAAGAAAAAAAGAGAAGCAGCAGAAAAGGGAGGGGAGAGGTCAAACGACCAGTACCCAAAAACCCTTTACAAACCCAAGATTATAAAGACCCCAAAAAAAGAAAGATCAAAAAAGAAAAAACACACAAAACCAAGCAAGAAAGGTCCAACAACAGTCACAACCAAGAAACAACTAACATCCAGAAATAGCAGCCCCATCACCATACATAACAACTTCATCACCTCCAAAGCATCAGCAATATCACGTCTTAGCCAAGAAGCATACAACATCCAGCCCATCAGATTCTGACAGACATCACCTCTTTCATAAGTTCCCAGCAAACAGTCCTCAAGCAAAGCAGCATCCCCTAACCAGCAGCTCAGCATCCAACAACCATCACTTCCACGCCAAATAGCATCCCGCAGTAACCAACTCGCACCCAACAGTACCCATTCAGAGGACACAACACCTCCAAGAAACAAGCAGCAACCATTCACACCGAGCACAGTTTCTAGCACCTTCTCGTGAGGATTCTCCACCTCCAGCGATAAAGAACTAGCAACACCAATTTCATCAGCTTTCACACATCCCAATCCAGAAGAGTACATCAGCCAGTTTTTTGGATTTTTTTTGTTTTTATGGTTTTCAAGAGTATTTAGTGTTTTTAGGGTTTTTTTTTCTTTTATGGTTTTTATGTTTTTTTTGGTTTACAGGGTTTTATTAGGATTCTTTAGTTCTTTTAGGATTTTTACGTTTTTAGGATTTTTACGGTTTTTTTGGAAATTTTTGGTTTCTTAGGTTTTTTAGGAATTTTGTTAGATTTTAGGGGTTTTAGGTTTTTTTGGTTTTTTTTATTTTTGCGGTTTTTTATTTTTTAGTGTTTCAAATGTTTTTTTATAGTTTCTTAGGATTTTTAGTGTTTTTAGTTATTTTAGGATTTTTATGGTTCTTTTGGGTTTTTTTATTGTTTTTGAATTTATTTCATTTTTCTGAGTTTTAAATGCTTTTAAGTATTTATGGATTTCATAGGGAGTTTCTATTTTTTTTTTCTAAATTTTTAAGGATTTTTAGGGGTTTTTTATATTTTTTTATGTTTTTTTGGTTTTTAGGGAATTTGAGGGGTTTTTGGTTATTTATTGGTTTTCGGGTTTTTAGTGTTTTTTTAGGGTTTTACAGTTTTTAATATTTTTATAACATTTATAGGGGATTAAAGGGTATTAATTTTTTTAGTGGGTTTATAGGGTTTTTATGGGGTTTATGGTTTTTTAGGTTTTAGGTATTTTTATTATTTTTAGGGTTATTTAGGGTTTTTATAGGATTTTAAGGGTTTTTAGTCTCTTTTAGGTTTTCAAGGGGTTTAACGTGTTTTTCAGTTTTTATGAATTTCTTATGGGTTTTAATATTTTTTAGGGTTTTTACATTTCTGGGGATTTTAGGGGTTTCATTAATTTTTATGGTTTTTAGTGTTTTTAGGTATCTTGTTGGTTTTTTAGATTTTTTTTATGTTTTTAGGGTTTTTTATATTATTATGAGTTTTAATCACTTTTAGAATCTTTAAAATTTTTATGAATGTAAAAGGTTTTTAGGGTTTTTTTGGGGATTTATTAGTTTTTAATGTTTTTTTGTTTTTATGGTTTGTATTGTCTTTTATGGTTTTTGTGTCTCTGTAGTGTTTTTAGGTTTTTTTTGAGTTTCATGTGTTTTTAGATTTTTATGATTTTCTTATGGTTTTTAGAGTTTTTAGGGTTTTTATGTTTTTAGTTATTTCTAGAGATTTTTAACAATTTTATGAATTTTAGGGTGTTTAGGTATTTTGAGGATTTTTAGGGATTTTTAGGTTTTTATTTTTTATGTCGTTTTTCTGTTTTAATGTTTTTTTTGGAGTTTTTTAGTTTTTATGGTTTTTTAGTGTTTTTAACATATTTAGGGGTTTAAAGGGTTGTTGAGTTTTTAGTTGTTTTAGGGGTTTAAAGGTTTGTAAATGTTTTTATAGTTTATATATATTTTAGGGATTTTAGAATTTTTATGTTTCTATTGGTATTAATTTTTTTAGGCTTTTATGGGTTTCTTAGGGTTTTCTTGTGTTCTTAAGGATTTTTATGTTTTTATAAATTTTTAGGGATTTTTATGACTTTTTCTAGGGCTTTAAATGATTATTTCGGTTTTAGGTTTTTTTTGGTTTTTTGGTGTTTAGGGTTTTTTGAGATTTTTTGGGTTGTGATGGTTTTTTAGATTTTTTTAACATTTATATGGTTTTAATTTTTTTGGAGTTTTTATTTGTAATAGCGTTTTTATATGTTTCTTTAAATTTTAATATTTTTAAGAGTTTTATGGTTTTTAAGGGGTTTTGAGTTTTTCTTTTTTTTTTTGGTTTTTTGGGGGTTTAAGTGTTTTTAGGTTTTAATTGTTTTTCGAGGTTCTTTTAGGGGTTTTTATGTTTTTAGGGATTTATAGGGATTTTTAGGATGGTTTTGTGTATTCAATGTTTTTAGGTATTTTGAGGGGTTTAGGGGTTTATTTGTTTTTTCAGTATTTGGATTTTTTTTTTGTTTATTATAGAATTTGGGGTTTTTATATTTTTATGGGTTTAGAGGGAATTTAAATTTTTATTCGTTTAGATGGGGTTTTTTTAGTTTTTTATAGTTTTTTATGTTTTGTTAGGGTTTTTAGGTTTTTTATGGGTTTTAGGTGGTTTTATTTTTTCAAGGTTTTTTTGGGGTTTTAAGGATTTTACTGTTTTTACATTTTTTTGGGATTTTTTTGTATTATTATGGATTTTTAGGAATTTATTATATTTTGCGTTTCTTGTGGTTATTTATGGGTTTCAATGTTTTTTGGGTATTTTTTTAGTTTTTTTAGTTTTTTATGTTTTTTGGGTTTTTAAGGTTCATAGGGGTTTAATGGGGTTTTAGAGGTTTCAGTGGTTTTAAGGGATTTTAATTGTTTTTAGGGATTTTATGGTTTTTAGGGGTTTTAGGTTTTTAATTTTTTTAGGATTTTTACATTTTGGGGGTTTTATGAGTTTTTTGGGTTTTATGGTTTTCTTTGGATTTTACAGAATTTTTAGGGTTTTCTAAATTTTTGGGTACTTTTTAGATTTTTTGGGATTTTATTGTTTCTTAGGGGTTTTATGAATTTTTAGGTATTTTAGGGGGTTTATGGGTTTTAAGGGTTTTTAGTGTTTTTTTGTTGTTTAATTATTTTTAGGTTTTTATTGTTTTCTTAGGGGTTTTAGGGTTTAAGGATTTTTTACATTTTTAGGGATTTTTAGGGTTTTTTACGTTTTTATGTTTTTTGGGGTTCTAGAGATTTTTATGGTTTATTGTTTTTAAGGATTTTTTGGTTTTTTGTGCTTTTAGGGGTTTTGTTGAGTTTTTTAGGGTTTTAATATTTTTAGAGTTTTTAACTTCTTTAGTGGTTTAAAGGGTTTTTAGAGTTTTTATTGGGTTTTTAGGGTTTTAGGGATTTTTATGGGTTTAAGAGTTTTATGGATTGTTATTATTTTTAGGGTTTTTAGCATTTTCTAGATTTTTTGGGTTTATGTGTTTTTTTTTGTTTTTTTTCTTAGGATTTTTCAGGGTTTTGAAGTTTTTCATGATTTTTAGTGATTTTTAGGGTCATTAATGTTTATATGGGATTTAGGGATTTTGATGGGTTTTAGGGTTTTTTGGAAAAGAAGGTTCTGGGCCAAACAAGTGGCACCCCCAAAATTAAATATAAACAAAGCGCTATAAGGGGGAATTACATAACCGGGTGTGCACCTCACCCTTCATATCTGAGGCAACAAATGAGGAGCAGGGAGGCATGGCAACAAAGGACCACAGCGAGCAATGATCCACAATAGCCTTCTTGGAGAGAGCATCTGCAGCTGCGTTGGCCTCCCGGTAGGTATGTGTCACAGTAAGGTGCAACCTTTTTCACCTAGCAAGGTAGTCCATCCACGGAGCAAGGAGCTTCCAGGGTACGCTCCTAGATCTGCTTTTAAGAGCACTTTTAGGGTTTTTTGGGTTTATATATTTTTGTGGGTTTTAGGGTTTTTTTAGTTTTTATTGTTTTAACGTTTTTTGTGTTTTAATGTTTTTTTGTGTTTAAATAATTTTTAGTGTTTTTAGTTGTTTTTTGAGTTTTTAGGGTTTTGATGGTTTTAGGGGTTTTTATAAATTTTATGGTTTTACGACTTTTTTGGCTTTTTAGCGTTTTTAGGTTTTTTGGGGTTTTATGTGTTTTTTTGTTTTTAAGGTTTTCTTAGGTTTTTTTGGATTTTATGGTTATTAATGTATTTAATAATTCTTAGTGATTTTTTAGGATTTTCATAGCCCTTTATGGTTTTTAGGTATTTTGTGGGGTTTTAGGGTTTTTAAGGATTTTATTGGTTTTTAGAGCTTCTGGGTTTTTTAGTTTTTTGACGGGTTTTTAGTGTTTTTCAAAGTTAGGGGGTTATTAGAATTTATAGTTTTTTAGTTTTTTTATTTTTAGGGGTTTTTATGGTTTTTAGTGTTTTATGATTTTTAGGTTTTAAGGGGTTTTAAGTGTTTTTACGTTTTTAAGGGTTTCTCAATGATTTTCAAGGAATTTAATGCTTTTATGTTTTTAGGTATTTTTGTGTATTTTTAGGATTTTTATGGGTTTTAGTTATTTGAGGGGTTTTCTGGTTTTCTTGGGGTTTTAAGGTTTTATGAGTTTTTTGGGGGGTTTTTTGGGTTTTTATTATTTTTATCGTTTTTAGGGGGTTTAAATGGGTTTTAGCTATTTTTAGTGATTTATATTGTTTTTAGGGTTTTTATGGTATTTTATGATTTTTAGAGTTTTTAGGGCTAAAGGGGTTTTAAGTGCTTTTAGGTTTTTAGGGTTTTCTTATGGTTTTTATGGGATTTTAGGGTTTTTTAAATTTTAATGGATTTTTGGGGATTTATTATTATTTTTATGGTTTTTAAGGTTTTAATGATTTCAATGGTTTTTAGGATTTTTTAGTGTTTTTGGGTTTTTTTGGGGTTTTTAGGGTTTCTAACATTTTTAGGGGTTTAACTGTGTTATTTTTTAAGTCTTTATTTGGATCTTTAGTGTTTTCAATATTTTTATGGATTTAAAGGATTTTTAGTTTTTTATGGTTTTAAGGGTTTAGGGATTTTGTGTGTTTTTTTGTTTTTTGGGTTTATACAGTTTTTTGAGTTTTAGGTTTTCTTTTTTTAGAGATTTTAACATTTTATGGGTTTAAAGGGGTTTTAGTGATTTTAGTGGGTTTTTAGGCTTTTAATTTTTTTTTTCTGGTTTTATATTTTTAATGGGTTTTAGGTATTTTTGGTTTTTTCTTTTTTTTAGGGTTTTTAGAGTTTTTATAGTTTTTTGGATTTTTAGTAGATTTGTTTTTGTTTTTTGGGGGTTTGAATATTTTTTTGAATATTTTATCATTTTGGGGTTTTAGTGTTTTAGTGTATTTTTTTGGGGTTTTTAGGATTTTTAGTGTATTTATGGTTTTTAGTGGTTTATGATATTTTTGTTTTTTTTCTGTTTTTAGGGGAATGAATGGATTTTAGGTTTTTAAGATTTTCTGAGGGATTTTTAGGGGTTTTTTTATATTTTTATGAATATTTTTATGGATTTTATTATGAATTTTATGATTTTTATGCTTTTTTATAGTCTTAAGAGACTTTGTGAGTTTTAAGGGTTTTTAAGGTTTTATGGATTTTGTGTTTTTATGATTATTTAGTGTTTTGTAGGGGTTTATATTTTTTAGTGTTTTTAATGATTTTAGGGGTTTAAAAATTTATTATAGTTTTTAATGGTGTTTAGGGTATATTTGGGGTTTATGGTTTATTTGAGGTTTTTAGGGTTTTATCCTTTTTATGGTTTTTCTGATTTTTAGGGTTTTTTGGGTTTTTAGTGTTTTTTGGTTTTTAGGGGGTTTAAGTGTTTTTAGGTTTATAAGTTTTTCATAAGATTTTTCAGTGTTTTTTAGGTTTTTTATGTTTTTTGGTATTTTGTGGATTTTGGAAGATTTATATGGGTTTTTTGGTTTTTATGGATTTTAAGGGGTATTTGGGGTTTTCTAGGGGTTTTAGGGTTTTCATGAATTTTCGGATTTTTAGGGGTTTTTTGAGTTATTTAGCATTTTTAATGTTTATTAGAGTATCTTACTGTTTTTTGGGGTTTAATGTGTTTTTCATGTTTTTGATGGGTTTTTTTCCTAGGTTTTTTAAGGTTTTTAAAGGTTCTATGGTTTTTAGGGGTTTAAGGGTTTTATAGTTTTTATTGTTTTAGGCCTTTTAGTTTTTTTAGGATTTAGAGGTTTAAAGTGCTATTAGGGTTTTATTGTTTTGTTATTTTTTTATGTTATTAAGGGTTTTACGTTTCTAAGGATTTTTATTAGATTTTTATGATTTTTATGGTTTTTTCGGGGTTTTGGTGTTTTCCAGGTTTTAGGCATTTTAATGTTTTTTAGGGTTTTATGTGTTTAATTTTTTATATTTTTAAAGGTTTTCTTTAGGGTTTTAAGCTGTTTTAATTTTTTAGCATTTTTAGGGGTTTTGTGTTTATTTTTATTGTTTTTAGGGTTTTAGGTATTTTGAAGGTTTTTAAGATTTTTAGGGCTTTCAAAGATTTTATGGGTTTTTATATTTATTGGATTTTGAGATTTTTAGAGTTTTTAATTTTTTTTTGTAATTTCAAAATTTTTAGGGGTATAAAGGGTTATTATAGTTTTTAGTTGTTCTTTAGTGTTTTGGATTTTTTTAGGATGGTAGGGTTTTTATGGGTTTTATGGTGTTTAAGGTTTTATAGGGTTTTAGCATTTTTTCTGGGGTTTTATGTGT
The DNA here is from genome assembly GCA_963277665.1 of Viscum album. Classification (NCBI taxonomy): domain Eukaryota; kingdom Viridiplantae; phylum Streptophyta; class Magnoliopsida; order Santalales; family Viscaceae; genus Viscum; species Viscum album. Next base: position 1,332,320,382 of record OY728150.1, read on the forward strand.
TTTTATTTTTGTAATGTTTCCTAGGGGTTTTCAGGTCTTTAGGGTAATATTTTTTTGTAATTTTTTTGGTGATTTATATTTTTTAGGTTTTTATGAAATTTAAGGCGTTCTAGTGTTTTTTAGGGTTTTAATGATTTTTTTGGAGATGTAGGTTATTTGGATTTTTTTAGAGTTTTAATGTTTTAAGAGTTTTTTATTGTCTTTAGGGGTTTAATTTCTTTTTAGTTTTTAGTGGTTTTTATGGATATTAAGGTTTTTTATATTTTTTATATTTTCTACAGGTTTTCTAGTTTTCGTGTTCTTTCTGGATTTTAGCAATTTTAGGTTTTTGGAGTATTAATTATTTTTAGGTTTTATATGTTTTCTTGGGGTTTTTGCATTTTTTTTAAATTTTAGGGGTGTTTGTGAATTTTTAGAATTTTTTGTGTTTTGCGATATGAAGATTTTTCTGGTTTTTTGGGTTTTAGATATTTTTTTGCTTTTTCAATTTAAGGGGTTTTAGAGTGTTTATGGTTTTTATGGGTTTATAAAAAAAATTGGTTTTAGGGGGTTTCTAGGATTTTTATGGGTTTTAGGGTTTTTTAAGGGTTTTAGTATTTTTAGGGATTTTAGGGTTTTTAACGTCTTCAGGTTTTTTAACGATTTTATATTTTTAGGGTTTTGTTAGGGGTTTTAGGTTTTTTAGGGTTTTTACATTTTTAAGTACTTTTAGGGATTTTGTAGAATTCTTAGGACATTTTTGGATTTTAGTCTTTTTAGGGATTTTATGTATTTAATGGTTTTTAGCGTTTTTATTGAGTTGTTAGAGTTTTTAATATTTTTATAATTATTAATATTTTTTGGGTTTAAAGTTTACTTTGAAATTTTAGTGGTATTTAGGACTTTTTGGATTTTTAATTATTTTATGGATTTTATAGTTTTATGGGGTTTTTAATTATTCTTATTATTGTCTAGGTTTTTAGGGGTTTTAAGTGTATTTAGATTTTCAACATTTTCTTAGTGATTTTTTTTTTGTGTTTAGTGTTATTTATACATTTTAGGGATTTTAGGACCTTTTTAGAATTTTTATGGTTTTTAGGGTTTTTACGGATTTTGCTGGTTTTTATGGGTTTATGTTTTTTAGAGGTTTATGGTTTCCTTTCGTTTTAGGTTTTTTTTGATTTTTTAATGTTTTAATATTTTTTTAGAGTGTTTTAAAGTTTCTATGGGTTTATATGGTTTTTATAGTATTTAGTGGTTTAGGTTTTTTATATATTTTTATCGTTTTATGGTTTAGGGGTTATAGAATTTAGCATTTATAGTCTTTTATGGTTTTCTAGGGTTTTTTACATTTTTATGAGTTTTATGTGTTTTTAGGTTTTTAAGGTTTTATTATTGGTTATTATGGATTTTAGAGTTTTTAATATTTATAGGGGTTTTATGAATTTTTAGGACTTTTATAGGTTTTTAGGGTTTTGGGTTTTTTATGGTTCTTAGTGGATTTATGTTTTTTTTGGTTTTTAGCACTTTATTTTTCAGTTTTTTAAGGTTAGAATTTTTTTAGTAATATTTGGAGTTTAATGATTTTTAGAGTTTTTTAGGGGTTTGTGTGTTTTTAGGGTATTTATGGTATTTTGGGATTGAGTTTCTTTTAAGGGATTTTAGGGATTTTAGAATTTTTTATGTTATTTGGGGCTTCTGTAATTTTTTAGTTTTTTATGTTTTCTTTTGTTTTTTTTTGTTTTTAGGGGTTTTAAATTTTCATATATTTTTAGGGTTTTTAGTATTTTTATTGTTTTTAAAGTTTTTAGGGATTTTAAGGGTTTTATTGGGGTTTTGAGGGTTTATGGTTTTTTAGAGTTTTTTTATCATTTTAGGGTTTTAAAGGGTTTTTATAGTTTTTAGTGGTTTTTAAGGATTTATGGGTTTCTTTGTTTTAATGGATTTTTATTAGTTTTAGGGTTTTAATTGTTTTTAGTGTCTTTTAAAATTTTTATCATTTTTAGGTTTTTAGTGGAATTAAGTTTTTTTGGTTTTCAAGGTTTTATTTGGAGGTTTCAAGGTTTTTAGGTTTCTTTACATTTTTATGGATTTTTTAGGATTTAAATGGGTTTATAGAGTTTTTATGGATTTTGAGGGTTTTACATTTATTAGGGTGTTTAGGGGGGTTTTATGGTTTTTATCGTTTTTAGGTTTTTATGGGTTTTATTTTCTTTTAGGATACTATGATTTTCATAGTGTTTTTCATGGTTTTTGGGGATTTTTTTTATTTTATAGGGTTTTTAGGACTTCATTGTTTTTAGGTTTTTAGGGATTTTGAGGGGTTTTAGAGTTTTATGATGTTTTTTTGTTTTGGGGGGTTTATGGGTTTTTACGTTTTTTGGGATGTTTAGGTTTTATACAGTTTTTAACATTTTTATGGATTAAAAGGGGTTTTTATAGTTTTTAAGGGGTTTATGGTTTTTATGGGTTTTACGGTTTAAATTTTTTTTAGTGGTTTATGGTTTTTAGGTTTTCTATAGTTTTTAGCATTTTTTGGTTTTCAGGGGTTTTATGTTTTTTAGGATGTCATGGTTTTCTTAGGGGTTTTTGATATTTTTATGTTAATTGGGATTTGTAATGATTTTTTATAATTTTCAATGTTTTTTAAGTGTTTTACGGATTTTGGGTGTTTTTAGGAATTTTTTTTTGGATTTTTAGTGTTTTTTGGGTTTTTTGGGTTTTAGGGGTGGTTTTTGAGTTTTTTTTGGGTTTTATGGGTTTTACACCTTTTAACATTTTAGGGGTTTAAATGGTTTTTAGATTTTTTCTGGATATTTATGGTTTTATGGATATATAGAGTTTTTTAATGTTTTGGGGGGGTTTTTGGTTTTTTGGGATTGTTTGGGGTATATGATTTTTTTAGTTTTTAGTATTTTTGTTTTTTAGTGGTTATAAATTTTTATATGTTTTCATATTGTTTTATCTGGTTTTTTGAGTTTTTATGTTTTAGGGATTTTAATTATTTTTTTGGGTTTTGGTTTTTTTTGGGTTTTAGGGGTTTTTAGGGTATCTAAGGATTATTGGGTTTTTATGGGTTTTTAACTTTTTTAAGGTTTTAAGGGTATTTAGATTTGTTAATTTTTTTATGTGTTTAAAGGGTTTTATAATTTTAATGGTTTTTGTGTTTTTTGGTTTTTAATAGATTTTAGAATTTAGGGGTGTTTATCAATTTAGGCTTTTCTAGTTTTCGGTGATTAGGTTTTCTAGGATTTTAAAGTGTTTTTAGGTTTTTACGGTTTCCTTTGGGGTTTTAGGGTCATCTAAATTTTTATTATTTTTATGGGTTTTTTGAATTTCATGTTTTTATTGATTCTCATAGAATTAAGAGTTTTTTGGGGTTTTTATTGGTTTTTTGGGTTTTTAATTAGGATTTTTTGAGTTTTTAATGTTTTCCGGTTTTTTATAGTATTTTACATTTTTTGGGGTTTAATGGGTTTGTTGAGTTTTTTTTGGGATTTTAGGGGTTTATGGGTAATTAGGTTTTTTAAGGTTTTAACGAGGTTTAGGTTTTTTATGGTTTTTAGGATTTTAAGGGTTTTATGTATTTTAGGTTTTACAGGTTTTCTTAAATATTTGTAGGGTTTTCAGAATTTTTTAAAATTTGATGGATTTTTTGATAAGTTTTTTTTGGGTTTTAGTGATTTTAGGGATTTTGATGGTTTTATTAGTTTTATGGTTTTTAGGGGTTTTTTATGGGGGGGGTTGTTTTTTAGGGTTTTAAATTTTTTAATGTTTTTAGGGGTTTAAATTGATTTTTAGAGATTAAAATGTTTTTCTTTGGGATTTGGAAGGGTTTTTGGGAATTAATGGTTTTTTACCATTTTTAGTTTTTTGAGTTTTTATGGGTTTTAATGATTCCTATAGTTTTTAATGTTTTTTGTTGTTTAAATTGTGTATATATTTTTTAGTAGTTTTATAGTTTTTAGGGTTTTTTGGGTATTTTAATGTTTTTAGTGGTTTTTTAAGTTTTTATGGTTTTCTCGGTTTTTAGAGTTTTTTTGTCTATTATGGGTTCTAAGTGTTTTTATATTTTTTATGTTTTCTTTTTATTTTCAAGGAATTTTGGGTTTTTACATTTTTATAGATAATTTAGTTCTTTAATGGGGTTATATAGTTTTTATATGTTTTGAGGGTTTTTATGGTTTTTAGGGTTTTTAGGATTATTTTAGGTTTGAGGGTTTTTTATGGTTTTTAGGGATATTTGGGGTATGAAGGGGTTTAAGTATTTTTTCTGTTTTATGGTTTTATTGTTTTATTGATTTTTTAGTTTTATTGTTTTTAGAGTTTTTTTACATTTTATGGTGATTAAAGGGTTTTCATATCTTTTAGTGTTTTTTGGGTTTTATGAATTTTTGGGTTTTTACATATTTTTTGGATTTAGGGTTTTTTATTTTTTTAGGTATTTTTAGGATTTTTGTGGGTTTTTTGAGTTTTTTAGAGATTTGGAGGGGTTTTAGGGATTTCTATAGGTTTTAGGGGTTTTATGGTTTTTATGGTCGTTTCTGGTTTTTATGTTCTTTTTGAGTTTTTAGGGGATCTATGGGTTTTGTGAGTTTTTCAATATAATTATAGGTTTAAAAGTTTTTAGATTTTTAGTGGTTCTATAGTTTTTTTTGGGTTTTAGGGTTTTTATGATTTTTAGGATTTTTAGGGATTAAGTATTTTTTTAGGATTTTTAGAGGTTTTAAGTGTTTTTAGGATTTTATGGTTTTCTTAGGGGTTTTCTTGGATTGTATGGTTTTTTAGATTTTTATGTATTTTATCACTTTTTTAGGATTCTTATGGCTTCTAGGGATTTCATGGATTTTGAGGTTTTTTGGGGGTTTTTGGATTTTTAGGGATTTTATGGGTTTTTGGCTTTTTATTCCTTTTAGGGTTTTTTAAATAGGGGTTTTAAATTTTTTCCTTTATTTCATCATTTTTGGGTGTCTAAGGTTTTTATTTTTTTGTGGGGTTTTAGGTTTTTATGTATTTTTAGGGTTTCTTAATTTTTTTTGGGTTTAAAATATTTTTAGGGTTTTTAGCATATCGTAGGTCTTGATGGGTTTTAAGTGTTTCTAGGCTTCTAAAATTTACCTAGGTATTTTAGGGTTTATGGTTTTTTTCATGTTTTTATGAATTTCTTGGGTTTTATGATTTTTTATATTTTTAGGGTGTTTAGGTATTTGACGTTTTTTATCATTTTTTAGGTTTGTAGGGTTTATATTGTTTTAGGGTCTTTAGCGATCAAAATTATTTTTAGGTTTTAAGGTTTTCTTCGGGGTTTAAAGGGTTTTAGGTTTTTCCTAACATTTTAGGAATTTATAGTGTTTGTATGGATTTTTTAGTTTTTTGGGGCTTTTATTTTTATTTACAGTTATTGAATTTTTAAGGGGTTTAAAGGGTTTTTAGAGTTTTTAGTGATTTTTAGTATTTTTAGTGTATTATAAATTTTAGGGTTTTTTTAAATTTTTTGGGTTTTAAGGTTTTTTGGGGTTTTGAGGGATTTATGTTTTTTTCATGTTTTTAATGGTTTTTAGCCGTTCTCTTGGATTTTAGAGTTTTAAAATTTTTAGGGATTTTTGGGGCTTATTATTATTTTTATGGTTTTTTTGGGTTTTATGCATTTTGAGAGTTTTATGATTCTGTTTTGGGTTTTTAGGGATATTTAAGTTTTTTATATTTTTTGGTCTTTAGTCGTTTTACATTTTTTTGTTTTTATGGGTTTCTTAAGGTTTTACTGGGTTTTTAGGGTTTTTTATATTTTTTAGGGTTTTTAGGACTTTTATGGTTTTTAGTGTTTTTTGGTATTTTGAGGTCATTTTATTTTTTTAGGGTTTTAACGCTTTTTATGTTGTTAGTGGTTTTAAGGGGTTTTGGGATTTTTTGTTTTCTTAGTGATCTTCAAGGCTTTAATGGGTTTTTATGTTTTATGGATTTTTAGGGATCTTTAGGATTTGAATTTTTTTATGGTTTTATATATTTTGAGATTTATTAGGGTTTTTTATGTTTTTTATGATTTTTTAGGGTTATTAGGTTTTTTTTGAGTATTTAGGTGTTTTATGGTTTTAAATAGTTTTTAACATTTATAGGGATTTTAAGGGGTTTTAGAGTTTTTAGTTTGTTTTTATGGTTTAAAGGTTTTTTATGGCCTTTAGGGTTTTTCTGGTATTTAGGGTTTTTGGGTTTTTAGGAGACTTTAGGGATTTTAGCATTTCTTTGGTTTTTAAGGTTTTAATTGTTTTTTATTAATAATATTTTCTTAGGGGTTTTAAGGGTTTTGGGGGTTTTTAAATTTTTATGGATATTTATGCCCTTTTAAAAATTTTATGATTTTTTAGGTTTTTAGGGATTTTAAGAGTGTTTATGGTTTTTTATGTTTTTTTAGTTTTTAGGTTTTTACGAGTTTTTAGGGTTTTTAAGGATTTTATAGTTTTTTAACATTTTAGGGGTTTAATGTATTTTTATATTTTTTGGTGGTTTTAGGGTTTTATGGGGGTTTTTGGGATTTTTAACGTTTTATGGGATTTTATATTTCTTAGGGGTTTTTTGGGTTTTTATGGATTTTAGTGTTTTTATGGTTTTTTGGGCTTTTAAGTGTTTTTAGGTTATAATGGTTTTCTAAGAGGTTTTCAATATTTTTAGGTATTTTACATTCGTAGAGATTTTCGGGATTTTTAGGAGATTTAAGGATTTCTATGGTTTTTCTGGATTTTAAGGGTTTTAGACTTTTTTTGTTTTTTTGGTTTTCAGGTTTTTTTTGAGTTTTTTTTGGATTTTATGTTTTATAGTTTTTTAAAAAAATATTAGGGGATTAAATGGAGTTTTCGAGTCTTTAATGGGGGATTTAGGGTTTTTATGGATTTTTATGATTTTTTAAAGTTATTTTGGGGTTTATGGTTTATAGGGGTTTTAGTTTTTATTGATTTTTTAGTTTTTTTTAGGTTTTTATGTTTTTTAGGGTTTTTATTAATTTTGGGTGTTTTAGGGGTTTTCTAGGTTTTATGGTTTTATTTACATTTTTTGGAATTTTTTGAGTGTTTAGGTATTTTAATTTTTCAAAAGTTTTGTATCATCTTCAGGGGTTTAAAGGAGTTTTCTAGTACTGAGTTTTTTTATGGGATTTTTTTTATTTTAAGGTGTTCAGGGGTTTTTATTTTTTTTATGGCATTTTGTGAATTTTTATGGTTTTATGGATTTTAGTGTTTTTTTAAAAAAATCAGGGATTTAAGTGTCTCTATGTTTTTTTTGGAATTTATTACAATTTTTTGGATTTTTAAATTTCATAGTTATTTTTAGGTATTTTTCTAAATTTTTGTGGTTTTTATGTTTTTAGGGATTTGGGGGGTGGGGTTTATGGTTTTTAGGGGGTTTTAGGGTTTCATGGGGTTTTAATGGTTTTTCGGGGTATTAGGGTTTTTTTGAGTTTTTAATGTTTTAACATTTTTCTGTTGATTAACATTTTTAGGGGTTCAAAGAATTTTTGAATTTTTTTGTGTGTTTTTATTTGTTTTTAGGATTTTTTTTGTTTTTATGGTTTTTAGCTTTTTTAGGTTTTCTAGGGGTTTTAATTGATTTTTGGGTTCTATATATTTCTAATTGTTTTTCTCAGTTTTAGGATTTTTTACATTTCAGCAAATTTTGGTGGTTATTTAGGATTTTTATAGGTTTTAGCATTTTTTTGGGATTTTGAGGGATTTTAGGGATTTTAGGGGTCTTAGGGTTTTCATGGTTTTTGGGGTTTTAGGGGGTTTTTTGTGTATTTTAGGGTTTTTATGGTTTTCAGTGCTTTATAATGTTTTTAGGGTTTTAAAAGGTTGTTAGAGTTTTTATTATTTTTTTAGGATTTTTATGGGTTTCTAGGGTTTTTAAGGATTTTGGGATTTATGATATTTATGGTTTTTAAGGTTTTAAAGATCTTTTTAGTGGGATTTTAGTTTTTAGGTGATTTTTTGTTTTTTTTACTTTTTATTTTTTTATGGTTTTTATTGATTTTATGATTATTTATGTTTTAGAAATTTTTATAGATTTTTTAGGATTTTTATGGTTTATAGGGACTTTATTTATTTTGAGGGTTTTCAGGTGTTTTTAGGGTTTTTAGATTTTTTTAGGTGTTTTAGCTTTTTTAATGGTTTTAGGTGTTTTTATGTTCTAATTTTTTCTTAGTTTTTTAGGATTTTATGTTTCTAGGTATTTTAGGGGTTTTAAGAATTTAATTGGTAATGTGTGTTTTAGGGATTTTTATGGTTTTGTAGGGTTTCTAGTATTTTTAGGGTTTTTTGAGCTTTTATGGGGGGGGGGGGGGTGAGTTTTTTACAGTTTTTATGGTTTTTATAGTTTTTAAAATATTTTTTGGTTTTAAATTATTTTTAGAGTTTTAAGTGGGTGTTTGGGAATTTTATGGGATTTATGGTCTTTATTGTTTTTAATGGTTTTTTTAGGGATTTAGGGTTTTCATCATTTTTAGGTTTTTAGGGGTTTTAAATGTTTTTTGGTTTTTTTTTTGTTTTCTAAGGGGGTGTTTAGAGTTTTAGGGGTTTTTTCATTTTAAGGAATTTTTTTGGGAATTTTTGGATTTCTATATATTTTAATGCTTTATGGATTTTGTGGATTTTTACTATTTTTTAGAGTTTTTCGGAAATTTTGAGGTTTTGTGTCTTTTTAGTGTTTTTAGTGTTTTAATTGTTTTTTTGGGTTCTATGGTTTACTTGGGGTTTTCAGGTTTTTCATGTTTTAAGGTATTTCTAGGGAAATTTTTGGATTTTTAGGGTTTTTTCATTTTTTTGAGGATTTTTAGGGTTTTCTGGGTTTTTATGTTTCTTTTTGGATTTTAGGGTTTTTTTGTGTTCTTAGGGTTTTTGGTGTTTTTATTATTTCTACATGTTTTAGGGGTTAAAGTGTTTTTAGTTTTTTTAGAGGTTTTCTAGTATTTGTACTGATTTTATTGGTTTGTAAGGTTTTTAGGGGTTTATGCTATCTAGGTATTTCATGGGTTTTTTTTGTGTTTTAAGGTATTTATCATTTATTGGATTTTTGGGGTTTTATGTGTTTTTAGAGTTTTAAGGTTTTCATAGGGTATTTTAAGGGTTTTATGGTTTTTTATGATTTTAGGGATTTTAAGGTCCTTTTAATAATTTTTATTGTTTTTAGAGATTTAGGGATATTGAGGGCTTTTAGGGTTTTTTAGGGTTTTATAGGTTTTATGTTTTTATTTTGATTTTTTGTTGTTTTTTGAGTTTTTTAAGGGGTTTTAAGATTTCATAGATATTTTTAATGTTTTTAAAGGATTAAAATTTTTTATAGTTTTAAATGGGTTTTAGGGTATATATAGGTTTTTAGGGTGTTTCAGGATTTTCAGTGTTTTATAGTTTTAGGGTTTTTAGTGTCTTTTTAGGGGTTTTAGTGTATTTAGGTTTTTAAGGGTTTTAAGTTTTTTTATAATTTTTTTGTTTTTAATTGGGATTTTAAAGGATTTTTTTAGTTATTTATGTTTTTAAGAGTTTTTAGGGATTTTTAAATATTTTTAATTCTTTTAGGATTTTTAGGTATTTTCATGGTTTTTGGGATTTTACGGTTTCTTACGGTTCTTATAGCCTGTTTCTTTTTTAGGTTTTTTTAATTTTATAGCGTTATTATGGTTTCTAGAGTTTTCAGATTTTTGGGGGTTTAAAATGTTTTCCAGAGTTTTTAGTGGGTTTTTTTGATTTTTTTTTATTTTTAGGGGTTTTCTGGTTTTCTGTGTTTTACTGTTTTCATGGGTTTTTACTATTTTTAGGTTTTTAAGGGGTTTGAAGTGATTTTAAATTATTAATTTATACTTTGTATTTTAGGTATTTTTAGGGAATTTTTTAGGTTTTTTATTGGTAATTATGGATTTTAAGGAATTTAATGTTTTGGGGGTTTTAGGGTTTTTTTCTTTTTTGGGTTTCTTAGTTTTTTTTTGAATTTTAGGGTTTTTAATATTTTTTTAGAGTTTTAAAAAATGTAGAGGTTTGAAGGATTTTCAGAGTTTTTAGTAGTTTTAGGGTTATTTATGGTGTTATTTGGTATTTTTATTGTTTTTAGAGGGTTTATGGGTGTTTATGGATTTTAGGGGATTTTAGGGGTTTTAGGGTGCTTAGAATTTTTTTGTTTTTAAGGGTGTTAATTTATTTTAAGTGTTTTAATATTTCTAATGGGTTTTCAAATTTTTCATGGTTTTTGCATTTTTAAGGATTTTTGGGTTTTTTTAATTTTAATTTTTTTAGGGTTTTGGGGATTTTGAGTGTTTTTACAGTTTTCGTTAGGTTTTACGGTTTCTGTGATTTTTTGGGTTTTAAATATTTATAGAGTTTTTATGGGTTTTAGTAATTTAATGTAATATTGGATTTTTTAGTGGTTTTGGGTTTTTACTGGTATTTAGGGGTTTTTATGGTCATATGGGTTTTTATTATTTTTATTGGTTTTAAGGTTTTTAGGGGTTTTTTAATTTTTGTGGGGTTATATTCTTTTGTTGGTTTTTAAGTTTTTCTTAGAGGTTTTTAATGTTTTAGGGTTTTTTATCTTCATAGGGTCTTTTAGGATTTTCTAAGGATTTTTTTTGTTTTTATGGGTTTTTGGGATTTTGATGGTTTTAGGGTTTTTAGAATATTTTCTGTTTTTATTGGTTTTTCAATATTTTCATGGTTTTTATGGTTTGATAGAGTTTTTTATGTTTTAATGGGTTTAAATAGTTTTAGAGTTTTTAGTGGTGTTTTTGGGGTCTTATGGGGTTGTAAGGTTTTTTATTTTTTAAGGGTTTTTAGGGTTTTCATGTGTTGTAGAGTTTTTAGGTTTTTAGGGGTTTTAAGTGTTTATTTTTGTTTATAAGGTTTTATAATGGTTTTTTGGGGGTTTTTACTGGTTTTTTTGTTTTTTGAAATTATGGGGCTTTTTTATTATTTTAATGGTTTTTAGGGGTTTAGGGAATTTGGGGGTTTTCTGGTTTTCAGGGTGTTTAAGAGTTTTAGTGTTTTATGGGTTTTATGGGTGTTTTTATGAGTTTTTGAGTTTATATTAGATTTTAGTGTTTCAAACATTTTTTAGTGATTTATTTGGTATTTTAGTGTTTTTATTGTGTTTTTACTTTTTTTATTGGGTTTAATGATTTTTAAGCTATTTAGGGGTTTTATGATTATTAGGGTTTTTATGGTTTTTAGTATTTTTAGTGTTTTTAGTGGTTTAAAGTGTTTTTTTTATATCTAGTTTTCTTAGGGTTTTTAGCATTTTCATGTATGTAGGTATTTATTGGTATTTTAAAAAATTTATGTGTTTTTTGTGGCTTCATGGGGTTTTAGGGATTTTAGGGGGTTTTATAGTTTTTTGGGGTTTATTGTTTCTTTTCTAGTTTTTAGGGTATTTATGGGTTTTTATAATTTTTATCTTTTTAGGGGGATAAATGTTTTCTAGAGTTTTACTAGTTTTTTAGGGTTTTTATGGGTTTTTTTGTTTTTAAATGTTTTTTGGGGGTTTTTGGGGTTTAGGGGTTTTTATCTTTAGCATTTTTAGGTTTATAGGGGTTTTAAGTGTTTTTAGGTTACTACGGGTTTCTTTACGGCTTTTAGGGTTTTCAGGGATTTTATTATATATATATATTTTAGGTAATTTTATTGTTTTTTAGGTTTTTAGGGATTTTTAGGGTTTGGGTGGTTTTGAGGGTTTTGGGTTTTTGTGGTTTTTATGGGGATTTAGGGTTTTTTGGATTTTTTTGTTTTTAAGATTTTTTTGAATTGTTTTATCATTTTTTGGGTTTGACTGTATCTTTAGGGTTTTTAGGGGGTTTAGGTTTTTATTGGTTTTTAGGTTTTTTGATGATTTTCAAGTTTTAGGGTTTTTTGGGGTTTAAAGTGTTTTTAGGTTTGTAAGGTATTATTATGGGTTTTAAGGGTTTTTAATGTTTTATACAATTTTGGGGATTTTTAGGGGGTTTTATATATTTTTTTGGTATTTGATGGTTTTAGGGATTTTGAGGGGTTTTAGGGTTTTTAGGGTCTTTATAGTTTTAATGTTTTCCATCTATAGGGTTTTTAAAAGTTTTTTTCAGTTATAAAGGGGTTTTTAGAGTTTTTAGAATTTTTAGGGAGTTAAAATATTTTTAGTGATATTAGCGGGGGGTTTGGGTTTTTATGGGTTTTTAGGGTTTCTAAGGATTTTAGGGGTATTAGGATTTTTAGGATTTTTTTGGGTTTTTTTGTGTTTTGGCATTTTTTGTTGGTTCTTAGTGGTTTTAAGTGTTTTTAGTTTTTCAACTTTTTCTTAGGGGTTTTCAAGATTTAATACATTTTATGTTATTAGGGTTTTGTGGGGTTTTTCGAATTTTTATGTTTTTAAGGATTATAGGGATATTAATGGTTATTAAGGGTTTTAATGTTTTTTTGTTTTTAGGGTTTTTAAATGTTTCAATAGTGTTTTGGTTTTTAATGTTTTCATAGTGTTTTTCATGTTTTTTTTTATTTTTTATGTTTTTAGTAATTATTAGGTATTTATTTGGTTCATTATGGGTTGTTAGTTTTTTATGGATTTAGGGGGGTTTATGGTTTTTTAGTGTTTTTAGCGTATTGATATAGTTTTTAAGGTTTTTATAGTTGTTTTTACATTTTTATATGTTTGAAGGGGTTTAACTGTTTTAGTGGTTTTTTGGGTTTTTATGGGTTTTGGTTTTTTTCAATGATTTAGGGGTTTTATGGATTTTAGGGGTTTTGGAGTTTGTTATGTTTTTAAAAAAAAAATTTAGGTTTTATAGAGATTTAAAGAATTTTTTATTTTTTATGGGTTCTATGTTTTTTAGGATATTAATGTTTTCTTATTATTTTTCAGGTTTTTTGGGTTTTTTATGTTTTTTGGGGGCTTAAGGGAGTTTTAAGATATTTATAGGTTTTTAGGGGGTTTATAGATTTTCTCAGTTTTAGGGTATTTAGTGGTTTTAGGTGTTTTTTGGGATTTTATGTTTTTTTAATGTTTTTAGAGTCTTTTATATTTTTTATCATTTTTAGGGTGTAAAGGGTTTTTAGATTTTTTATAATTTTTTTGGGGGTTTTGGATTTTTGTTTCTTTTATGGGTTTTATGGTTTTTTTGGGTTTTAAGGATTTTAAGGTCTTTTAGGGGTTTTAATGTTTTTAGGTTTTTATAGGGGTTTGATTTGTTTTTAGATTTTTTAGGTTTTCTCAGGGATTGTAAAGGTTTTATGATTTTTATGATTTTAGGGATTTTATGGGATTTCATAATATTGTTACGACTTTTATTGGAATTAGGTATTTTGAGGTTTTTCTGGTTTTTGGGGTTTTTAGGTGTTTTTAGGGTGTTTTTTTGGGATTTTAAGTGTTTTTAGGATTTTACAATTTTCTTTGAGTTTATCAGGGTTTTTACATTTTTTTTGTTATTTTTTGATTTTTAGTATTTTTATGTTTTTCAGAGATTTTGAGGGTTTTTAGGGGTTTTAAGGTTTTTTGGTTTTTTGGGGTTTTCTATTTTTTTGATTTGTTTATGGATTTACAGATTTTTTTATAGTTTATTAATTTTTTGGGGACCTTAAATGGTTTTTAGAGTTTTTAGTGATTTTTATAATTATATTGATCTTTTTTATTTTTATGGTTCTAGGGGTTTTTATTTATTTTAGAGCATTTAAATACTTTTTGGGTTTTTATTGTTTTTAGGTTTTTAGGGGTTTTAATTTTTTTTTGGTTTTTAATGTTTTCTTATGGGTTTTTTGGGTTTTTATGGGTTTTAACAAAATTTAGGGGTTTTTGGTTTTTAGGGTTTTTAGGGTGTTTAGGGCCTTTTAAGTGTTTTTGGGTTTCATGTGATTTGTAGTGGTTTTATGGTTTTTTAGGATTTTAGGGTTCTTTTATGTTTATTAGCGTTGTTAATTTTTCTTAGTGTTTTTAACATTTTTAAAGGTTTAAAGGGTTTTTAGAGTTTCATTGGTTTTTTTGATATTTTATGGGGGTTTATGGTTTTTATGGTTTTTATGGGGTTTTATGGTTTTTAGAGTTTAGATACTTTTAGTGGTTTTGTTGTTTTTTAGATTTCTAGGGAATTTAATAGTTTTTAGGTTTCTTTATGGTTTTTTGGTTTTTAGGGTTTTTTATGTTTTAGGGATTTTTTGGTGTCATTTTAGGATTGTTGGGTTTTTAGGGTTTTATGGTATTTTAAGGGGTTTTGAGTTTTTAGGGTTAAGGTTATTTTAGTCTTTTCCGAATTTTTTAATTTTTATGGGTTTTAAGTGTTTTTAGGTTTTAAGGTTTTCTTAGGGATTTTTAGGTTTTTTGGAAGTTTTTTCATTTTTAGGTATTTTTTGTGTTTTAAGGATTGTTATGGTTTTTTGGGTTTGTAATGATTCTAAGTGTTTTTAAGGGTTTTTAGGTTATTTGGGGTTTTTATGGTTTTTTGGGCTTTTAGGGTTTTTTGGTTATTTGGTTTTTTAGTTTTTATAATAATTTTTAGTATTTTTATCATTTTTAAGGTTTTTACATTGTTTTTAGAGGTTTTAATGGGTTTTAGGGTTTTATGTTGTGTTATTGGTTTTTAGGGTATTAGGGGTTTTATAGGTTTTAAGGTTTTTATCATTTTCTTTGTTTTTAGGGATTTTAACTATTTTAAAATTATAATATATTCTCGGGGCCTTCTGTTTTTTAGGGTTTTTACATTATTTGGAATTTTTATGGATTTTTTAATATTTTTATGGGTTTTATAGTGTTAAGTGGGTTTTAAGGTTTTTATGGGTTTTATGGTTTAAACAGGTTTTGGGGGTTTATGTTTTTTATAGGTTTTAGTCTTTTTAGTGTCTTATTTGGTTTTTGAGTTTTTTTAGAGTTTTTAGGTTTTTAAGTGGTTCAATGTGATTTTTGGTTTTTAATGTTTTCTTAGGGGTTTATAGGTTTTAAGGGGGGGGGGGGGGTGGTTTACGGATTTTTAGGGATTTTTAGGATTTTATAGTTTTTAGTATTTTATATTTTGACATTTTTTATGGTTTTTAGGGTTTTTTGGTTTTTATTTGTTTTTTTTTATTTTTTGGGTTTTCGAGTATTCTGTCTTCTTAAAGGTTTTTTAGAGTTATTTAATGTTTGTAGAGGTTCAATGGGGTTTTAGATTTTTTAGTTGTTTTTAGGGTTTCTTTGGGTTTTAACGGTTTTTAGTGGTCTTTTAGGTTTTCTGTGTTTTTTGGGATATTAGGGTGTTTTTTGGATTTTAGAATTTTTAGGCTTTGTAGGGATTTTATGTGTTTTTATGTTTTTATGTTTTTGTTAAAGGTTTTTATAGTTTATAGTTTTTTTAATATTTTTACGGATTTTAGGGCCCTTTATGATTTTTACGGTTTTAGGTTTTTAGGGGTATTGAGTGTTTTTAGGGTTTGTAGGGTTTGTAGGGTTTTTAAGGTTTTTATCATCTTTCTATTTTTAGGGGTTTTATGTATTATTAGGTTTTTATGTTTTTCCAAGTATTATTAAGGTTTTTATGTTTTTAGGTATTTTAAGGGATTTATTAGTATTTTTATGGTTTTTATGGTTTTTTATGTATTTGAGGGGTTGTAATCTTTTTTTAGTCTTTTAGGGTTTTTATGGTTTTTTAGAGTTTCAAAATTTTTTAATGGGATAATTGGTTTTTAGTGTTTTTTGTGTTTTTATGATTTTTAAGGTTTTTAGGAGTTTATGGTTTTTGGGATTTTTATGTTCTTTTTTATTTTTTAGTGGTTTATAGATTTTTAGGGGCTTTATTCATTTTTAGTTTGTTACGGTTTTCTTACTTTTTCATAGTGTTTTTTGACCTTTGTGGGTATTTTGTTATTTTTTGGGGTTTTAGGATTTTTATAGTTTTTATATTTTTTTATAGATTTTGAGAATTTTTAGGGTTTTTATGGTTTTTTTGGGGTTTTAGGGATTTTAGGGGGTTTAGGGGGTTTTTTTATTTTTCTTGGGTTTTTAATATTTTTAAGAATTTTTTAAATTTTTTTAGGGTTTATTGGGTTTTTTGTAGTTTTAGTGTTTTTTATGGTTTTTTGTTTTTTTGGTTTTTATGGGTTTTAGGGGTTTTATGAGTTTGAGGGGGTTTTATGGTTTTAGGGAATTTAATGGTTTTTAGAATATTTTAGGTTTTTAGGTGTTTTAAGTGTTTTTAGGTTTTTATGGCTTTCTTATGGTTTTTCAGGTTTTTTATGTTTTTTACATTTTAGGTGTTTTTAGGATTTTTATTTGTTTTCGGATTTTTAGTGAGTTTGAGGGATTTTAAGGTTTTTTAGTATTTTTATGTTTTTAGGGGTTATAGGGAGTTTGAGTGAATTTAGGGTTGTTTAGTGTTTTTATGTTTTATGGGTTTTTCATTTTTTTTTGTTTTTTAGGGGGTTTAATTATATTTATTTTTTTTTTAAATTTTCCGAGAGTTTTTAGTGTTTCATGGATTTTTATTTTATTTTTGGATTTTAGGAATTTTTTTAGCTTTTTTAATGGTTTTAGGTGTTTTTATGTTCTAATTTTTTCTTAGTTTTTTAGGATTTTATGTTTCTAGGTATTTTAGGGGTTTTAAGAATTTAATTGGTAATGTGTGTTTTAGGGATTTTTATGGTTTTGTAGGGTTTCTAGTATTTTTAGGGTTTTTTGAGCTTTTATGGGGGGGGTGAGTTTTTTACAGTTTTTATGGTTTTTATAGTTTTTAAAATATTTTTTGGTTTTAAATTATTTTTAGAGTTTTAAGTGGGTGTTTGGGAATTTTATGGGATTTATGGTCTTTATTGTTTTTAATGGTTTTTTTAGGGATTTAGGGTTTTCATCATTTTTAGGTTTTTAGGGGTTTTAAATGTTTTTTGGTTTTTTTTTGTTTTCTAAGGGGGTGTTTAGAGTTTTAGGGGTTTTTTCATTTTAAGGAATTTTTTTGGGAATTTTTGGATTTCTATATATTTTAATGCTTTATGGATTTTGTGGATTTTTACTATTTTTTAGAGTTTTTCGGAAATTTTGAGGTTTTGTGTCTTTTTAGTGTTTTTAGTGTTTTAATTGTTTTTTTGGGTTCTATGGTTTACTTGGGGTTTTCAGGTTTTTCATGTTTTAAGGTATTTCTAGGGAAATTTTTGGATTTTTAGGGTTTTTTCATTTTTTTGAGGATTTTTAGGGTTTTCTGGGTTTTTATGTTTCTTTTTGGATTTTAGGGTTTTTTTGTGTTCTTAGGGTTTTTGGTGTTTTTATTATTTCTACATGTTTTAGGGGTTAAATTGTTTTTAGTTTTTTTAGAGGTTTTCTAGTATTTGTACTGATTTTATTGGTTTGTAAGGTTTTTAGGGGTTTATGCTATCTAGGTATTTCATGGGTTTTTTTTGTGTTTTAAGGTATTTATCATTTATTGGATTTTTGGGGTTTTATGTGTTTTTAGAGTTTTAAGGTTTTCATAGGGTATTTTAAGGGTTTTATGGTTTTTTATGATTTTAGGGATTTTAAGGTCCTTTTAATAATTTTTATTGTTTTTAGAGATTTAGGGATATTGAGGGCTTTTAGGGTTTTTTAGGGTTTTAGAGGTTTTATGTTTTTATTTTGATTTTTTGTTGTTTTTTGAGTTTTTTAAGGGGTTTTAAGATTTCATAGATATTTTTAATGTTTTTAAAGGATTAAAATTTTTTATAGTTTTAAATGGGTTTTAGGGTATATATAGGTTTTTAGGGTGTTTCAGGATTTTCAGTGTTTTATAGTTTTAGGGTTTTTAGTGTCTTTTTAGGGGTTTTAGTGTATTTAGGTTTTTAAGGGTTTTAAGTTTTTTTATAATTTTTTTGTTTTTAATTGGGATTTTAAAGGATTTTTTTAGTTATTTATGTTTTTAAGAGTTTTTTGGGATTTTTAAATATTTTTAATTCTTTTAGGATTTTTAGGTATTTTCATGGTTTTTGGGATTTTACGGTTTCTTACGGTTCTTATAGCCTGTTTCTTTTTTAGGTTTTTTTAATTTTATAGCGTTATTATGGTTTCTAGAGTTTTCAGATTTTTGGGGGTTTAAAATGTTTTCCAGAGTTTTTAGTGGGTTTTTTTGATTTTTTTTTATTTTTAGGGGTTTTCTGGTTTTCTGTGTTTTACTGTTTTCATGGGTTTTTACTATTTTTAGGTTTTTAAGGGGTTTGAAGTGATTTTAAATTATTAATTTATACTTTGTATTTTAGGTATTTTTAGGGAATTTTTTAGGTTTTTTATTGGTAATTATGGATTTTAAGGAATTTAATGTTTTGGGGGTTTTAGGGTTTTTTTCTTTTTTGGGTTTCTTAGTTTTTTTTTGAATTTTAGGGTTTTTAATATTTTTTTAGAGTTTTAAAAAATGTAGAGGTTTGAAGGATTTTCAGAGTTTTTTAGTAGTTTTAGGGTTATTTATGGTGTTATTTGGTATTTTTATTGTTTTTAGAGGGTTTATGGGTGTTTATGGATTTTAGGGGATTTTAGGGGTTTTAGGGTGCTTAGAATTTTTTTGTTTTTAAGGGTGTTAATTTATTTTAAGTGTTTTAATATTTCTAATGGGTTTTCAAATTTTTCATGGTTTTTGCATTTTTAAGGATTTTTGGGTTTTTTTAATTTTAATTTTTTTAGGGTTTTGGGGATTTTGAGTGTTTTTACAGTTTTCGTTAGGTTTTACGGTTTCTGTGATTTTTTGGGTTTTAAATATTTATAGAGTTTTTATGGGTTTTAGTAATTTAATGTAATATTGGATTTTTTAGTGGTTTTGGGTTTTTACTGGTATTTAGGGGTTTTTATGGTCATATGGGTTTTTATTATTTTTATTGGTTTTAAGGTTTTTAGGGGTTTTTTAATTTTTGTGGGGTTATATTCTTTTGTTGGTTTTTAAGTTTTTCTTAGAGGTTTTTAATGTTTTAGGGTTTTTTATCTTCATAGGGTCTTTTAGGATTTTCTAAGGATTTTTTTTGTTTTTATGGGTTTTTGGGATTTTGATGGTTTTAGGGTTTTTAGAATATTTTCTGTTTTTATTGGTTTTTCAATATTTTCATGGTTTTTATGGTTTGATAGAGTTTTTTATGTTTTAATGGGTTTAAATAGTTTTAGAGTTTTTAGTGGTGTTTTTGGGGTCTTATGGGGTTGTAAGGTTTTTTATTTTTTAAGGGTTTTTAGGGTTTTCATGTGTTGTAGAGTTTTTAGGTTTTTAGGGGTTTTAAGTGTTTATTTTTGTTTATAAGGTTTTATAATGGTTTTTTGGGGGTTTTTACTGGTTTTTTTGTTTTTTGAAATTATGGGGCTTTTTTATTATTTTAATGGTTTTTAGGGGTTTAGGGAATTTGGGGGTTTTCTGGTTTTCAGGGTGTTTAAGAGTTTTAGTGTTTTATGGGTTTTATGGGTGTTTTTATGAGTTTTTGAGTTTATATTAGATTTTAGTGTTTCAAACATTTTTTAGTGATTTATTTGGTATTTTAGTGTTTTTATTGTGTTTTTACTTTTTTTATTGGGTTTAATGATTTTTAAGCTATTTAGGGGTTTTATGATTATTAGGGTTTTTATGGTTTTTAGTATTTTTAGTGTTTTTAGTGGTTTAAAGTGTTTTTTTTATATCTAGTTTTCTTAGGGTTTTTAGCATTTTCATGTATGTAGGTATTTATTGGTATTTTAAAAAATTTATGTGTTTTTTGTGGCTTCATGGGGTTTTAGGGATTTTAGGGGGTTTTATAGTTTTTTGGGGTTTATTGTTTCTTTTCTAGTTTTTAGGGTATTTATGGGTTTTTATAATTTTTATCTTTTTAGGGGGATAAATGTTTTCTAGAGTTTTACTAGTTTTTTAGGGTTTTTATGGGTTTTTTTGTTTTTAAATGTTTTTTGGGGGTTTTTGGGGTTTAGGGGTTTTTATCTTTAGCATTTTTAGGTTTATAGGGGTTTTAAGTGTTTTTAGGTTACTACGGGTTTCTTTACGGCTTTTAGGGTTTTCAGGGATTTTATTATATATATATATTTTAGGTAATTTTATTGTTTTTTAGGTTTTTAGGGATTTTTAGGGTTTGGGTGGTTTTGAGGGTTTTGGGTTTTTGTGGTTTTTATGGGGATTTAGGGTTTTTTGGATTTTTTTGTTTTTAAGATTTTTTTGAATTGTTTTATCATTTTTTGGGTTTGACTGTATCTTTAGGGTTTTTAGGGGGTTTAGGTTTTTATTGGTTTTTAGGTTTTTTGATGATTTTCAAGTTTTAGGGTTTTTTGGGGTTTAAAGTGTTTTTAGGTTTGTAAGGTATTATTATGGGTTTTAAGGGTTTTTAATGTTTTATACAATTTTGGGGATTTTTAGGGGGTTTTATATATTTTTTTGGTATTTGATGGTTTTAGGGATTTTGAGGGGTTTTAGGGTTTTTAGGGTCTTTATAGTTTTAATGTTTTCCATCTATAGGGTTTTTAAAAGTTTTTTTCAGTTATAAAGGGGTTTTTAGAGTTTTTAGAATTTTTAGGGAGTTAAAATATTTTTAGTGATATTAGCGGGGGGTTTGGGTTTTTATGGGTTTTTAGGGTTTCTAAGGATTTTAGGGGTATTAGGATTTTTAGGATTTTTTTGGGTTTTTTTGTGTTTTGGCATTTTTTGTTGGTTCTTAGTGGTTTTAAGTGTTTTTAGTTTTTCAACTTTTTCTTAGGGGTTTTCAAGATTTAATACATTTTATGTTATTAGGGTTTTGTGGGGTTTTTCGAATTTTTATGTTTTTAAGGATTATAGGGATATTAATGGTTATTAAGGGTTTTAATGTTTTTTTGTTTTTAGGGTTTTTAAATGTTTCAATAGTGTTTTGGTTTTTAATGTTTTCATAGTGTTTTTCATGTTTTTTTTTATTTTTTATGTTTTTAGTAATTATTAGGTATTTATTTGGTTCATTATGGGTTGTTAGTTTTTTATGGATTTAGGGGGGTTTATGGTTTTTTAGTGTTTTTAGCGTATTGATATAGTTTTTAAGGTTTTTATAGTTGTTTTTACATTTTTATATGTTTGAAGGGGTTTAACTGTTTTAGTGGTTTTTTGGGTTTTTATGGGTTTTGGTTTTTTTCAATGATTTAGGGGTTTTATGGATTTTAGGGGTTTTGGAGTTTGTTATGTTTTTAAAAAAAAAATTTAGGTTTTATAGAGATTTAAAGAATTTTTTATTTTTTATGGGTTCTATGTTTTTTAGGATATTAATGTTTTCTTATTATTTTTCAGGTTTTTTGGGTTTTTTATGTTTTTTGGGGGCTTAAGGGAGTTTTAAGATATTTATAGGTTTTTAGGGGGTTTATAGATTTTCTCAGTTTTAGGGTATTTAGTGGTTTTAGGTGTTTTTTGGGATTTTATGTTTTTTTAATGTTTTTAGAGTCTTTTATATTTTTTATCATTTTTAGGGTGTAAAGGGTTTTTAGATTTTTTATAATTTTTTTGGGGGTTTTGGATTTTTGTTTCTTTTATGGGTTTTATGGTTTTTTTGGGTTTTAAGGATTTTAAGGTCTTTTAGGGGTTTTAATGTTTTTAGGTTTTTATAGGGGTTTGATTTGTTTTTAGATTTTTTAGGTTTTCTCAGGGATTGTAAAGGTTTTATGATTTTTATGATTTTAGGGATTTTATGGGATTTCATAATATTGTTACGACTTTTATTGGAATTAGGTATTTTGAGGTTTTTCTGGTTTTTGGGGTTTTTAGGTGTTTTTAGGGTGTTTTTTTGGGATTTTAAGTGTTTTTAGGATTTTACAATTTTCTTTGAGTTTATCAGGGTTTTTACATTTTTTTTGTTATTTTTTGATTTTTAGTATTTTTATGTTTTTCAGAGATTTTGAGGGTTTTTAGGGGTTTTAAGGTTTTTTGGTTTTTTGGGGTTTTCTATTTTTTTGATTTGTTTATGGATTTACAGATTTTTTTATAGTTTATTAATTTTTTGGGGACCTTAAATGGTTTTTAGAGTTTTTAGTGATTTTTATAATTATATTGATCTTTTTTATTTTTATGGTTCTAGGGGTTTTTATTTATTTTAGAGCATTTAAATACTTTTTGGGTTTTTATTGTTTTTAGGTTTTTAGGGGTTTTAATTTTTTTTTGGTTTTTAATGTTTTCTTATGGGTTTTTTGGGTTTTTATGGGTTTTAACAAAATTTAGGGGTTTTTGGTTTTTAGGGTTTTTAGGGTGTTTAGGGCCTTTTAAGTGTTTTTGGGTTTCATGTGATTTGTAGTGGTTTTATGGTTTTTTAGGATTTTAGGGTTCTTTTATGTTTATTAGCGTTGTTAATTTTTCTTAGTGTTTTTAACATTTTTAAAGGTTTAAAGGGTTTTTAGAGTTTCATTGGTTTTTTTGATATTTTATGGGGGTTTATGGTTTTTATGGTTTTTATGGGGTTTTATGGTTTTTAGAGTTTAGATACTTTTAGTGGTTTTGTTGTTTTTTAGATTTCTAGGGAATTTAATAGTTTTTAGGTTTCTTTATGGTTTTTTGGTTTTTACGGTTTTTTATGTTTTAGGGATTTTTTGGTGTCATTTTAGGATTGTTGGGTTTTTAGGGTTTTATGGTATTTTAAGGGGTTTTGAGTTTTTAGGGTTAAGGTTATTTTAGTCTTTTCCGAATTTTTTAATTTTTATGGGTTTTAAGTGTTTTTAGGTTTTAAGGTTTTCTTAGGGATTTTTAGGTTTTTTGGAAGTTTTTTCATTTTTAGGTATTTTTTGTGTTTTAAGGATTGTTATGGTTTTTTGGGTTTGTAATGATTCTAAGTGTTTTTAAGGGTTTTTAGGTTATTTGGGGTTTTTATGGTTTTTTGGGCTTTTAGGGTTTTTTGGTTATTTGGTTTTTTAGTTTTTATAATAATTTTTAGTATTTTTATCATTTTTAAGGTTTTTACATTGTTTTTAGAGGTTTTAATGGGTTTTAGGGTTTTATGTTGTGTTATTGGTTTTTAGGGTATTAGGGGTTTTATAGGTTTTAAGGTTTTTATCATTTTCTTTGTTTTTAGGGATTTTAACTATTTTAAAATTATAATATATTCTCGGGGCCTTCTGTTTTTTAGGGTTTTTACATTATTTGGAATTTTTATGGATTTTTTAATATTTTTATGGGTTTTATAGTGTTAAGTGGGTTTTAAGGTTTTTATGGGTTTTATGGTTTAAACAGGTTTTGGGGGTTTATGTTTTTTATAGGTTTTAGTCTTTTTAGTGTCTTATTTGGTTTTTGAGTTTTTTTAGAGTTTTTAGGTTTTTAAGTGGTTCAATGTGATTTTTGGTTTTTAATGTTTTCTTAGGGGTTTATAGGTTTTAAGGGGGGGGGGGGGGTGGTTTACGGATTTTTAGGGATTTTTAGGATTTTATAGTTTTTAGTATTTTATATTTTGACATTTTTTATGGTTTTTAGGGTTTTTTGGTTTTTATTTGTTTTTTTTTATTTTTTGGGTTTTCGAGTATTCTGTCTTCTTAAAGGTTTTTTAGAGTTATTTAATGTTTGTAGAGGTTCAATGGGGTTTTAGATTTTTTAGTTGTTTTTAGGGTTTCTTTGGGTTTTAACGGTTTTTAGTGGTCTTTTAGGTTTTCTGTGTTTTTTGGGATATTAGGGTGTTTTTTGGATTTTAGAATTTTTAGGCTTTGTAGGGATTTTATGTGTTTTTATGTTTTTATGTTTTTGTTAAAGGTTTTTATAGTTTATAGTTTTTTTAATATTTTTACGGATTTTAGGGCCCTTTATGATTTTTACGGTTTTAGGTTTTTAGGGGTATTGAGTGTTTTTAGGGTTTGTAGGGTTTGTAGGGTTTTTAAGGTTTTTATCATCTTTCTATTTTTAGGGGTTTTATGTATTATTAGGTTTTTATGTTTTTCCAAGTATTATTAAGGTTTTTATGTTTTTAGGTATTTTAAGGGATTTATTAGTATTTTTATGGTTTTTATGGTTTTTTATGTATTTGAGGGGTTGTAATCTTTTTTTAGTCTTTTAGGGTTTTTATGGTTTTTTAGAGTTTCAAAATTTTTTAATGGGATAATTGGTTTTTAGTGTTTTTTGTGTTTTTATGATTTTTAAGGTTTTTAGGAGTTTATGGTTTTTGGGATTTTTATGTTCTTTTTTATTTTTTAGTGGTTTATAGATTTTTAGGGGCTTTATTCATTTTTAGTTTGTTACGGTTTTCTTACTTTTTCATAGTGTTTTTTGACCTTTGTGGGTATTTTGTTATTTTTTGGGGTTTTAGGATTTTTATAGTTTTTATATTTTTTTATAGATTTTGAGAATTTTTAGGGTTTTTATGGTTTTTTTGGGGTTTTAGGGATTTTAGGGGGTTTAGGGGGTTTTTTTATTTTTCTTGGGTTTTTAATATTTTTAAGAATTTTTTAAATTTTTTTAGGGTTTATTGGGTTTTTTGTAGTTTTAGTGTTTTTTATGGTTTTTTGTTTTTTTGGTTTTTATGGGTTTTAGGGGTTTTATGAGTTTGAGGGGGTTTTATGGTTTTAGGGAATTTAATGGTTTTTAGAATATTTTAGGTTTTTAGGTGTTTTAAGTGTTTTTAGGTTTTTATGGCTTTCTTATGGTTTTTCAGGTTTTTTATGTTTTTTACATTTTAGGTGTTTTTAGGATTTTTATTTGTTTTCGGATTTTTAGTGAGTTTGAGGGATTTTAAGGTTTTTTAGTATTTTTATGTTTTTAGGGGTTATAGGGAGTTTGAGTGAATTTAGGGTTGTTTAGTGTTTTTATGTTTTATGGGTTTTTCATTTTTTTTTGTTTTTTAGGGGGTTTAATTATATTTATTTTTTTTTTAAATTTTCCGAGAGTTTTTAGTGTTTCATGGATTTTTATTTTATTTTTGGATTTTAGGAATTTTTTAGGATTTTTATGGTCTTTTAATGGTTTTATTTATTTTTTCAGGTTTTAGGGTTTTACAGTTTTAGGGTTTTCTGGTTTTTTGGTTTATTTAGAGTTTTTTATGGTTTTAATGATTTTTTAGAGTTTTTAAACATTTAGGTTTTTAATATTTTCTTTGGGTTTTTACGGGTTTTAAATTTTTTATGTTTTTAAGGATTTTGAAATTTTTAGGTTTTTAAAGGGTTTTTAGGGGTTTTATTGTTTTTATAATTTTTTAGGTTCTTAGGGATTATAGATTTGGTTTTCAGGGTTTGTAGGGGTTTTTATGTTTTTTGGAATTTTTATGGATTTTTTTACGATTTACTGTTTTTAGGGATTTTGTGGGGTTTGGGGTGTTTAGGGGCTTTAGGGGGTTATTTTGGTTTGTTTTTGTGTTTTAGGGATTCATGATTTCTAATAGGTTTTAAGGTTTTTCATATTATTTTAATGTTATTCAGGGATTAAAGGGGTTTTATTCTTTTTATTAGTTTTTTGGATTTTTATAGGTTTCTGCGTTTTTAAGAATTTTATGGGTTTTATTTTAGTTTTTTTTGTTTTTAGCATTTTTAGGGTTTTTAGAATTTGTAAGTCCTTTAGGGGTTTATTTTTTTAGTTATTAATATTCTTATAGGGGTTTTTAGGGTTTTTATGTATTTTTATATTTTTAGGGATTTTAATGGTTTTTTATCGTTTTTCAAATTTTCAAGGATTTTCAGGTTTAGAGGGTTTTTTTGGTTTTTTTGGCTTTTTATGGTTTTTTGGAGTTTTTAGGTTTTTATGGTTTTTATATTTTTTTAACATTTCTAGGGGTTTAAGGGGTTTTGATATTTCTAAATCATTTATGGGTTTTATGGTTTTTATGGGTTTTATGGTTTTTTAGGGTTTTAGGGTTCACTGGTGGAGATCCCACCAATAACAACAGTTCTTTCCCAACGGTTTGAAAAATCCATTGGAATAAAGAACCTATACCAATAGTTCTGTGAATCCATTGGTATAAATTAATATAAGTTGGTTTTACCAATGGTTTTAGTGAATTGTTGGAAACAAAACTACCTCAATACCCAATGGTTCATAAGAACCGTTGGGATAAATCTACCTAAAATGCCTCCGCTCATGACCCTCCTCCCATCCCGACCCGAATTCTCCTCTCGTCATGCCCCACTTCTCCATCACTATAGCGCCGCCCCTCTCCATCGTGACTCCCCCTCACCGCCGCTCCCATCCTGACTATCCCTCACCGCTACTCTCATCCCCCTCACACTCCCCTCCTCCCTTTCTAACTCCCCCAAGATGCTTGATGCTTTCTGTTCACCGCTTGCCGCTCGTCGTCGCTCACTCACCCCCTCCTCTTCCTCCTTTAGTCGAGCATCCCCTCTAAGGTCGCACATCCCCCCTAGGTCGAGCTTTCCCCCACCCGACGCAAATCCCCACTAGGTCAAACATTCTGTCACCCGATGGTAATCCCCCAAGGTTGAGAAGGTCGAGCATCCCCTCGGGTCAGGCATCCTTCCAAGGTCGAGGATCCCCTCTTATCAAGCATCCCCTTCTAAATTTTTATGATTCAGGTATTCTTTGGCAATGAGTCCCAAATCTTATTCTATTATGGTTAATTTATTCATAGTTTTGTTTGAGTTTTTTCATTCAATTTGAATCATTTCATATTGTTTAATTTATATGTGATATATGATTGTTTTTGGTTTTCTCAAAACATAAAAATAGTTATCACTGAAGTGTTTGTAGATATAAATCATTGGATGTTCACATAGAAGATACCACGAGAATATTTTATTTCTTTTCGATTTACGTGAGTAGTATATAATGTGTTTCTAGTTTTCTAAAAATATCATATTCTATATGAAATCATTTGGAGCTCATAAAAATGTTAATAATATTGTATGTGAAGAATTATTCATACCATTTATGCTTTGTGGATGCAGTTTTCATGTGAATGGAGGGTTATAATTTTCAAATGAATATGTTATCTAATGCATACTATTTCAATATGTACATGATGTATGTGAAGGTGAATTGGTATATAGATAAATGTGTTGTTCTTTTTGGATTCACATACAGTTGAATTGGTAACCATATTTTATTAAATTATAAATTGTTATCTAGATGAAAAATACCCTATAAATATGGCATTAACTCGTGGGAAATGTGTTGAAATTTTTTTAGAGATGTGATTAACAAGAAGTTAGTTTCTTATTTTCTCCATGTTGACTTTTTCAATGGAATGACAACTCTATATAAAGGATTCATTTTGAAAAATTATTTTCCTTGAAAAAACAAAATATATGTGAAGTGCATGTTATGTGACATTTCCATTTGAGTGTTGTTTTATATCAACGTGTATGGTAATAATGTGGGTTTATCAACATAGATCAAAAGTGTTTGATTTTCTTTACATTTTTTTATTTCTCACATTCTAAGCATGTTAATGTTGAGGAAACATGGTTTTATCTTCTTTCACATGTTTATTATTGTTTAAAAATTGCATATTCACTTGAGAAATTAGAGAACTCTCAATGTTTTCCATTTTTTTGTTTATTTTATTATAACTCATCATACTATATGATCAAACATTCTTTCTTATCATGTTTAACCTTCTTCATAGGTGTGGATCCATTTGTAGCAACTGAATTAGAACATGATAACATTTACTCTTTTCCCTTACCAATAATCAAATGCTTTTGACTAGGAATCAAATTCATACATATGATAGCTCCATGACCAATGTAATTACACCTTTAAAAAACATCTTCAACTGATTTTTGATTTTCTTTAGGAAATCTCTTATGGTCTTCTTCAGAAATGTCTACTACTAATCCAATTATACTATCTTTTTCTTGGATGGTTTCCATTTTTAGTTCAAATTTTCTATCATAAAATTTGTAGATCGTTATTTCTATTTTTAAATAGTCTATCCACAATACATTTTTTATTTTATTTAAAATCCACTTTAACGGTACGTAGGAACCAACAAAAACATATTTTAACATCAAGTCACACACTCAAAAAATTTTAAATAGTCTATGATGTAGCCTTTCCTACTGGAATAGAATCATATTCTCCATAATAAAACCCCAGGATGATCATCTCTCTTCAATAACCACTTGTGAGCATCTTTCTACTTTTTTCTTTAGTTTAAAACTCAAGGTAGAATTTTTCCCCCTTTCTCCTACTTATTCAATCATGGACTCATCTTGACATTAATATATGCCTCATTTTGAGGGGGTGTACAGTGGGGTGGGGTGTCCAGGGGGTAGAGGGGCTATCCAAGGGGGTTGTCCATGGGGGTGGGGGTGACCAGGGGGTGGGGTGGGGGTTGTCCATGGGGTGTGTCTAGGGGGTGGGGTGTCTAGGGGTAGGGTGGTGTCCAGGGGGTGGAGGCTGTTTAGGTGGTTTGGGGTTGTCCATTGGGGTAGGGGTGTCCAGGGGGATGTGTTGGTGTCTAAGGGGGTGGGGGTGGGGGTTGTCCAGGGGGCGGGGGCTGTCCAAGGGGGTAGGGGTGTCTAGGGGGTGGGGGTATCCAGGGGGTGGGGGTGTCCACGGGGGTGGGGTGGTGTCCATGGGGGGTCCACGGGGGTGGGGCTATCCAGGGGGTGTCTAGGGGTGGGGTATCCAGGGGAGGGGGTTAAGTGGTTTTCAGGGGGTGGGGGTGTCTTGGGGGTGGGGTGTACATGGGTGGGGGTCTCTAGGGGGTCCATGGGGTGGGGTGGTGTCCAGGGGGAGGGGGTGTCCAGGGGGTTGGGAGGTTGTCCAAGGGGGTCAGGGGTGTCTAGGGGGTGGGGGTGTCCAGGGGGTTGGGGCTATCTTTAGGGGTTGGGGGGTCTTCCAAGGGGGTAGGGGGTGTCCAGAGGGTGGGGTTGTCTAGGGGTGGGGGGTTTTCCATGAGGTGGGGTGTTGATGTGGTGGGGGTGTCCAGGTGGTGGGGTGGTGTCCAGGGGGTGTTCAGGTGGGGTGTGGTGTCCAGGAGGGTGGGGGATGTCCAGGGGGTTGTAGTCGAAAATCCTTGATCTTCACAATGACTTTATACTACTCTTCTAATCTTATTTAATTTCCACTTATCTAACTATGATCCTCATTTCTTGGTAATATCATGGTTCTTTCAGGTCCACATCATACATGATTTGGCATCCGCTGCTTAAGGCAAAGAAGTTTGGATCATCTTGTTTCATCTACCTCCATTTTCCACCTTTTGAGGTTGGTTTATATTTCCCTCTTTGTTTGTCTCAATTTAATTTGGGGATTTTGGTGATTTATGTGACCCTGAAAAATATATATTAGGTATTAATTAAAGGAATAAGAAAACTTTACATCCTACCCCACTTATGATTTCCCTTGCATGATACCATTCATTTCTATGTAATTTTTACTCTAGAAATAGAACCAATACATTTAATTATTAATATGGATTGACTGATTATTATTAATTCTATGATCGACTAGAACCCAAATGAATGAAATTTTCCAAGATAATATGAACAAAAACAAAACAAACTAAATCTAATGGAAATGTCCCAAACAATCTTGCATCGAACAAAATAAAGCTAATATTAAACTCAAGCAAAACTGATTATATACCATTAATGGGAAGAGTAATTATTAATTAATTGGAATATACTATTGGATATTATCATTTTAAAACTTGAATATGTTTCCCCCTTGCTTGCAGGAAGATGATTTGAACCATTGGGCTTTGTGGTTCTTATATGTTGGGTGGTGACATGTATAATCACAGGAGATAAGTATATTTTAGTTTTGTTTTTATTTTATTTTCTTTACCACATTTTTCACTTAGGTCTTTTACTACTTTCTAAGGATAGATGGTAGTTATATTCTATGAAGGGGGCCAGAAGGGGTTCAGATTGATTCAGTCTACTGACTTTAATCAGATGTAAGATTCTCTAGTTACTTCTTGTCTCACTCCTCATGGAAGGATATAAAGTCATATATAATGAATATATATGATATATGTATTTGGGAATTTCAGTGTTTTTGACTCCATATTATGTTTTCGGTTGGGTGTTGGATCATTTCGTGTTGGTTTGGGTGGATTTGGTTCTCTGTTGAAATACTAGGTAACACTTTAATGTAGTTGGTTGGTTTCTCACTGGTTATGTAGAATCCTTTATGTGTTTTAAGGTTTCTAATATCCTTTTTGTAGTGCATTGATTCCTGATCGTTGGTTTCGAGCCACCATGGCATGGGAAACTCACCTGCGTGTGCATAGGTAAGTAAGTATATTTAGGTGGGTTCCCCCATTACGTGTATATTCACCCTTGGTAGTGATTATTCGAGTATGGGGTTAGGTGTGCCCATATATATATATATATGCATACTCAGGTGAGTGGAGACTGGTATATGCATATAAGCATATGAACAAGGATCCCCTTGCACGTGTTCATGGCCATTCAGGTGTTTGTATAGGGGCTATGTGTCCTTGAATGTGTGTGAAAGTATGTATACCCAGTGGGGGAGCAACAAATTTTAGTTAGAAAGCTCCAAGAGCCGAAGTGGACGGCTTGGTTCCACCTTGAGGTAGTGTCCCTCTCCTAGCCTCTTTAATTCAAGAATTCTTTAAATTAAATTTAACTTCTTTTTTAATTCTACTTATTTATATTTAATTGCATATGTTGAATAACTATTCTTTAATATAATTGTTTCATTTGATAAATAAATTCATGTTTTTATAATAAAACCCCCCTAACGGAGGTGCCCTATATGCAAAAAATCACAGTGATAGTTATGTTGATCTAGTTTCTTAACATATTTCATTTGATTTGTGTAGAATGAATTTTAGAATAAATGTTATATATAATTGCATGAATTTTGTGATAAAGCAATGACATGATGTTATAATAAATTCCCTCTAATAGAGGTTCACTTTCTTCTAAACCAAAGAATAGTGATTGTTATTTGTATCATGTTTAGGGGAGATACCTACAAAACATTGAAACATCTAGTTCTTCTATATTGATATAGAAGCCTTGTGTGATTCACACCACTCATATTTGTGCATGAAAATGGCCAACACACACACATATATATATCTTGATTTTAGTGGTATTCTCATCTGAAAAAACATAATTTTATATTAATAAATCATGTGGATGCATACAGTCATACATTAACTAATTTCCCACCTATGTGACCCGAATAAAAAAAACACAATAGGCTCTACTTCCATCCTCGATCACTACCCAATATCATCACCTTCAATCCCTATTGAGCTACTCCATCCAAATCCAGTACATAATATTTTCTTAATGTGTAGGACAGAGTCATGTATCCAAGCCCTAGAAAAATACTCATCACTCAATATAGCTCATCACTCAACTCCCAACATCTACCATACTACTAAAGGTAGTGTCTCATACCACTATATACCACATACCAACCTTTTCATTCAACGAACGTCCATGTTAATACATTATGATCAATGTAAATCCATTTTCTAAAATTATACCATATTAACCATGGTAGGTCTAATATCATATTACAAACACTCCATTATCACTAATGGGTGGGTTTATCTAGAACCTTATCATTCAAGGTGAGGCCATTATCTTAACCAAAACCTTATCGATCATGTTGGGGTTATATATCATGTTATAATATGATAACATAATTATCACTCAAGTAAGGGTCCTTCCAACACCTTATCACTCATGTTGTTGTCATTCCTTAAGATATATCACTATACTTGTTATAATGTTTCACCTAACATGTGTATGAAATAAAAAAAGGGAATTTGGTACATATTATAGCTCACCAGATTGGTACATGGTTCTAGTCACTTGGGACCTATACCCCCATACCAAAAATGTCTCACCATATAATTGAAAATGTCAGTCCTGTTGGTACTCATATATATTACAATAGGTAATCCACTAGAGTCCTTGAGACTCAAATCAGTCTCATACCCAAAAAAGAAATAATTACCTCATGATGACCTCAAATACTATATGATATTATTGGAACATTCCTTGAATCTCACTCTTCCTATGCTTACATGTCCTCACCACCACACTAGACTATCCTCTCAGTCACATAGTCTAGATTCATCTCTCGAGGATTATCCCATGGCTGACCAGATAGGTACAAGGTTCTAGTCACTCGGGACCTATACCCCCATCCCAAAAAATGTATCACCATCCAAGTGAAAAATGTCAGTCCTATTGGTACTCATATATCATACACTTGGAAATACACTAGAGTCCTTGAGACTCAAATCAGTCTCATACCCAAAAAATAATAATTACCACATGATGACCTCAAATACTATATGACATTATTGGAACATTCTTTGAATCACAGTCTGCCTATGCTTATATGTCTTCAACACCACACTAGTCTATCCTCTTGGTCACATAGTCTAGAATCATTTCTCTAGTATTATACCATGCCTCGATGCACATATCATCATGAAACTAGAAAAAGAGGATTATCCACCTCATGATTGTCCTAGTCACAAAAGCACACCATGTCGAACCCATCTACCTTCTTATCTCATCCACATTGGAATCCTCTAGGGTCCCTCAGAACCATCCTTGTTGCTACTCACTGACTAGAATAAGACATATGTTAGACCACTCATATCAGAATAGATATCTTATCCACTTGGAGACCAAGTGAAAGGGTGATTTCATTTCTATAAAATCATTAAAGAACCTTCTCTAAACCTAGGCATCTTTTGAACACCATATCTATAGGTCTACCATGTTAATCTATTTCCTTTCATTTACCATCCTTAGAGTCCATGACTCCCATGTAACATAGTTATAATCAATACCTTGGAAATCTATGACCGAATAATAATGTTATTTTTTAAGGGTCTATATATTCTCTTAATACTTTCTTTATACACATTGCATTTAAATGTTTTTCTATGTTGATAATTTAAAATAAGGGAGAAATCTCCACATCTTCGAATATTTCCCATGATTATCTACATAAAATTGGTTTCCTATGAATAAAAAATAATGATAGTATGTACTCATAAGACTCCCTAAGATCTACTATCTTTTACCCTAGAGAAGATACATATTTGCTTAATTAATCAATTGATCCAGTCCCCGCCTCTATAGCCTATCACAGTTCCTCTACCTTGGTAGCAACATCATTTCTGTCCTGCTCTACCACATCATGGAGCCTATATTGTTCTTATACTATATTATTTTCAATAGTCAACATGTATCATATGTGGGAAAACTTCTATTGAATCCTATTAATTTCAACACTCCCAGCATTGAATGAATTTTGGTGAGTCACTAATTCCATTTCATGCCGAGGTAATTTTTATAGGGCATTATTTTGATGTTGTAAATCCAAACATGAAACATCCACTACAAATAGAGTTAATTCAATGTACCTATTCTCCTCCCTAATTGTGACCACCTCTTTCACCATATAATTTAGTACTTGATATTCAAACCCACTAAAGCTATGGGTTTTGAACATGTACCAGAAGTGGTCCAAATGATCTTTGATATCTTTAAAGTTACCATCTAAGATCATTATTTATATCTCTCCCCACACTTTTTGCCTAATTTTTTATTTAAATGTAGAGTAGTCTAAACCTTAGCCTAGTCCTAGTCAAGGAACATATATGTATTCAGGAACAAGGTGGTAAGTGAGGGACTCGTACTCACATCCCTTGGTGTGAATGGTGTATAGATGGCTTCTATGGGAAGAGATAATGAGGCCACAGGATATGGGATCTCTAATCCTTGTGGCATAATTTACATAATTAATCATATAAGGAATGTTAGTCAATGTACATAAATAATGTTGTCAAATGAATAACAATTATGTTTACTGTTGAGCATTTACCTTTTTCAGTTAATGTAGTGGCTAGTTCTTTCACCTCAACCTTGACCCACGGGATGATAGAAATGTGTTCCTATTCCATGCATCATTGATGCCCAGATGATTCCCCTTCCACTGACACAATATGTTAAAGGAAGAATCTAGGGACACAAACACCCTAAAGGGGTGGAAGAAAAAACAAATGTCAAAAAAATTGATACATACCTGATGGTATATTCAATTTAAGGATAAATTATTATCATCTCCTAGTGATTCCTACATCCTAGCTTGGTCTGTCAGAGAATAGATACCCATATCAGAAGATTCTATGAGTTTTCATAGTCATGTCTGATCAAAAGGTATGTGGAATATTTAACCCACATCAGAGATCAAGTTTAACTCTTCTTGGACCTCAATTGGATTATACTCTCCATGGACCCTATCGAAGCCTGGGGGCATGTTGAAGGGATGGAAGGCGTATCTTTTCGGGATTTGTAATTTTTTTCCCTCTTAATACACTTAAAGATAACTGACACAGTTATGAAGGTCAGTATGAGATACTTAATAATTTGATGATTAATTTTAGAAAACACACTACATGATGACATTGGGTGAGGTTTCTTAGGTGACTACCTCACACCGCCCTCAAGGAAAATGTATGGCATGATTACCACTATATATGATACATAGTGATATTTAGAAATAATGTTCTAGACCCAGCTATAAACACAATTTTCAATCCATTCTAGATCTTAGGGATTGGGACAAACACAAGTCGAGCCCCTGCCCAGCCTAATTCTTAGATGATGCCCCTTCCTCCAAGTATGACCTATATCTGTGTGATATGTTCACATGGGTTTTCTTGGATGATGAGGACACAATAAATTCACACAAGTAATTATTTCCCACAACAGAATTTTCCATCCTTGTGTACATGATCAGGATCTTTATAGAAATACACTAGTCCAAACACTATGACCTTAAGAGCTATGCACTAATACCCGAGGTTTTCCTAATATTCCCTAGGCTATAAAAAATGCTAAGTTAATTTTCTATATATTTATTTATTTTTTGTATATCCTATTTTTCCTTATTTCAAGACCTTAAAAATTATACCCCTATACTATAGGATATATGAACATGAGGGTTATCCCCTTTGGTTAAAGTTATAAGACCATAAACTAAGCTGTTTTTGGATCACCCTTCATCTTACCACTAAATCATACGTAGATCCAAATTTTGTATACCCTATCCACATGCTTGAAGGTGTAAAACTAAGAGTACTTGAATAATTCTTGAGCATCTACTCTCATTTACATCCTTCCCCTAGTCTATATCCAGTAGGTGGTGCCTGAATCAAGGAGTCACCACTGGACCTTAGGCATGTCTTCCCACACACTAGAGGATATCGATTAACAATGAGGTTCTAGGGTCGTACCATTAGAATAAAATACCCCGTATCAGAGTCCATACAATAGATGAACATAAACCAATAAAAATCTATGATAGAAACATTAGATCATAAATGAAAAAAATAACCGAATTAAAATTAAATACATAAAAAGTAACACACACTGCTCTCCCACTAGATTGGCCCCATATATAAAAAATGAATATAAAAGAAAAAAAGACACATTAATTCATCCTCGAGTCTCACATCATATCCATCACCAAAACATCTAAATTGATCCATAATTATCATGTAACAATGATCATTTACCCAATTTAATCCTGTATGAATGTAATAGTTCTTCTCGGGGACCAAAGTGTCTTGGCCTCTTTAGCATGGTGAGAGTACAACATAGTAGGGAACCACTAATATAGATTGATACATAAATAGTAAATGTGTGTTTATGCATGTGATATTCTTAGATAAATAAATTTACAAACTATTTAATATAAATAAATAAATCACTATTGATACTCAGGATCTAATGCGACACTTCTGATTGACCACACATACCTCATCTTGTGCTGAAGTGTCTCAGACCGTGTGATGAAACTATTCTAACTATTAAATAATTTAAACCAAATTCCCATGATATTATAGAAATCCAATATAAAATTAGTGTGTTCAAGCATTGTTTCTTGGGTGAATGGCCCAAGGAAATCCAATTGTAGCAAGCCCACAACCAATTCCCCCTAAGAAATAAAATACTATTAGGCACAATGGTATATTCATAAACGTCCTATGAAGTGAAACATCATTTAGTATCATCCAATTCCCATGATCCTAGGGAAATGGTGTATCAATGTCCATAGAGTCAATTCTAAGACATCTTGAAAATTCCCACATCTGTAGTCACATCATAAAATCCAGGGGATTACATAAGGAATTCTACAGACATTAAAGTTGAATCGCATTATCCTAATAATTCCACACTCATTAGGATCAAGATTGAATATTTGAATCCTAATAATTACACACTTATTAGGATCAAGGTTGAATCCCTGCAACCTAAGAGTTTCCATGATTGATTGTAGTGAGTTTTTATGTTTGATTGCAATGAGTTTTTATGTGTTTTCTGTGTGATTTCAGTGAGTTTTTGTGAGTTTTTATGTGTTTTTAGTGAGTTTTATATGTGATTGTAGTGAATTTTTGTATGTTTTATTTGTGATTGCAGGTTTGGTGTGTGTTTTCTATGTTTTTAGTTAGTTTTTTTGTGATTTGTGGTTTCCTTCATGTTTTCTGTTTGTTGGGTGTTTTCAGTGTGATTGCAGGTTGCACTTTTGTGTGATTGCAGGTTGTAGTTTTTGTGTGTTTTCCGTGTGTTTACAGTGAGTTTTTGTGAGATTTTTTGTGTTTTCAGTGAGTTTTCTGTGTGTTTTCTATGTGATTACAGGTTGTAGGTTACCAACGTGTTTTTTGAATCATAGTGTGTTTGTGTGTGATTTCATGTTGTCTATAGGTTTCTTTGTTTTCTAATTGTAGGTTGTAGGTTGAAATCCTACATTTGATTGCTAGTTGAATCCCTGTTTTTATAGGTTATGGATGGCTGAAATTAGTTGGCTGGAAGAGAGGTGACTATTGTTTTTTTTTCTGCGAAGAGAAAATACAAACAGTTCTATGATCCATTGGTATACATATTGAGTTGTGTGTGCCAACGGTTTGAGAACCGTTGGTATACCTATATCCTAACAATTTCATTGAAATCATTGGAATAGAATGTCTTAGAGGCTATATACCAATAGTTATTAAACCGTTAGTGTATATACATACCATATAACCTATGGAAACAGTTCTCTGAACTATTGCAATAGGTATATACCTACAGTTTGATGAACCATTGGTCTAGTTTTATAAACTATATAAACCCACAGTTATTAACTGTTGGGAAAAAATACCAATGGTTGTAATGAACTATTGGTATATTGAAAATCCAGGAAACTATCCCAACAATCAAAGTTAGAACCATTGGGATATGGTTATCCCCATGCCTCACAGCCCAACGGTTCAGTGAACTATTAAGATAGTGTATCCCAACGGTTTCACGCCTTTTACCAATGGTTTGTAACCATTGGTATAAGCTTAGTTTATAGTAGTTGTTTTGGGGTTTTTATAGTTTTTTATGGTTTTTAGAGGTTTTTTATTTTTTTATGTTTTTATGGTTTTCTTAGAGGTTTCCATTGTTTTATGATTTTTTAGGAATTTTTATAATATTTATGGAGATTAGGGGGTTTAGGTATTTTTAGGGGTTTTAGGGGTTTCATGGTTTTTAGGGGTTTTTAGGTTTTTAGGGGTTTCATGTATAATTTGATTTTTAGTTTTTTTGAAGGGATTTTTTGTTTCTTACATTTTTATTTATTTATAGAGATTTTTTTAATTTTTTGGGTTTTTAGGGTTTTTTGATATTTTTGGGTTATGGGGCTTTTTAGGGTTTTTTGGGTTTATGGTTTCTTTGGGGATTTATGGTATATTTTTTAGTTTTTTAGTATTTTAAAGGTATTTTAGTGTTTTTACCATTTTAAAGTGTTTAAATGGTTTTAAGAGGTTTTTTTTTGTTTTTAGGGTTTTTTGTTTAGTTTTTAGGGTTTTAGGGGTTTCTATTTTGCTTAGGGTTTTAGTGTTTTTAAGTTTTTAGGGGTTTAAATTGATTTTAGGTTTTTAATATATTCATAGGCATTTTCTGGGTTTCTTAGTTTTTCTATGTATTATGGATTTTTGGGGTATTTTTATGATTTTTATGATTTTTAGGTTTTGTAAAAAATTTATGTTTTTTTGGGTTTTTAGTGTTTTTTATTGTTTTATGGTTTTTTTGGTTTTACAGTTTTATTATTATTTTAGGGTTTTTATGATTTTTTAGAGTTTATAATTTTTAGGGGTTGTAAAGTGTTTTTAGAGTTTCTAGTGGGGTTTTTAGGGTTTTTATAGCCTTTTGGGGTTTTATCATTTTTAAGGGTTTTAGTGTTTTTTATGATTTTATGTGTTTAATGTGTTTTTATGGATTTAAGGTTATATTAGGGGTATTATGGTGTTTTTATTATCTATTATTTTTTTAGGGATTTTTATGGATATTTTCTTATTTTTATTGTTTTTAGGGATTTGAGTGTTTTAGGGGTTTCAAATTTTTTATGGATTTTAGGGTAATGTTGGGTTTTAGGGTTTTGTTTGGGTTTTTTTGGGTTTTTAGGGTTCTTAGAGTTTTAATTCATTTTTAGGGTTTTAATATTTATTTAGTTCTTAGTGGTTTTAGTAATTATATTGGTTTTAGGGTTTTTAAGGTTCTGGGGTTTTTATGGTTTTTTAGGGGTTTTTAGGGTTTTGAGGGGCATTAGGGTTTTTATGGTTTTGATAATTTTTTGGGTTTTAGGGGTGTTAAGTGTTTCTAGGGTTTTATGGTTTTCATATGGTTTTAAAGGCTTCCTACATTTTAGGGGTTTTCAGGGCTTTTATATTTTTTGTTTTGTTTTTAAGGGTTTTATGGATTTTAACGGGGTTTAGGGTTTTATAGAGTTTTTAAGTGATTGTGTTTTTTTGTTTTTAGGGGGGTTTGGTTTTGTAAACATTTTAATATTTTTTTAACTCTTATAGGGTTTTTTATAGTTATTTGTGGTTTTAGGGTTTTATGGGTTTTTATGGTTTTATGGGGTTTAAGGTTTTTCGTGTTTTTATATTTTTAAATGTGTTTTATGTTTTTAGGTGTTTTTAGTGTTCTTAGTTTTTTGGGTTTTTATGGGGTTTTCAATGTTTTTGTGGTTATTTATGTTTTTAGGAATCTTTAGGGATTTTTAGGCTTTTTATGGGTTTTAGGGTTTTAGGGATTTTTAAGGTTTTTAGGCGACTTTTTGGGTTTTTTGGATTTTTAGAGGTTTTTTGAGTTTTTTAGTGTTTTAAGGTGTTTTAAATTTTTTAAACATTTTTTGGGGTTTAAAAGTTTTTTAATGTTTTTTGTGATTATTTAGGGTTTTTATGAGTTTTTAGTATTTTAAAGGTTTTTTGGGGGGTTTAGTTCATAGGGGTAGTTATGGTTTTTAGGTTTTTTATGGTTTTTTAGGGTTTTTAGCATTTTTAGGTTTTTATGGGTTTTATGTAGTTTTATGGTTTTAATATATTCTTAGTGTTCTTAGGATTTTTTACATTTGTAGGGATTTTTAGGGATTTTTAGTAGTTTTTTTTGGGGTTTAGGGATTTTTTAGTATTTTTCAGTTTTTGGGGTTTTTAGGTATTTCAAGTGGTTTTTTGACATTTTAGGGTTTTCATGGTTTTATGGTTTTTTTGGGTTTTTATGGGTTTTAGATTCATTTATCGGTGTTAAGGTTTTTTAGTGTTTTTAACCCTTTTGGGGTTTTGAGATTTTAGTGGTTTTTAGTGGTTTTAGTGTTTTTTATAGTGTTTATGGGTTTCTCTAATTTTTATTATTTTTAGGGTATTTAGTGTTTTTAGTAATTTTCATGGGGTTTATGTGTTTTATGTGTTTTTAGGTTTTTAAATTTTTCTTAGGGTTTTTTCGATTTCTAGATTTTTTATGTTTTTAGGGTTCATAGGAATTTTTTAGGGTATTTATTGTTTTTCAACTCATAGGTATTTTGAGGGTTTTTTGGATTATTTAGGGTATTGGGGTTTTTAGTGTTTTTTTTGGTATTTACAGATTTTATATTTTTTATGTTTTTAAGGTTCTATTACGGATGTAAATGGTTTTAGGGTTTTTTACGTTTTTATGATATTTTTAGTGATTGTTTAGGGTTGTTATGGTTTTATAGGTTTTTGGGGATTTTTATGGTTCTTATAATTTTTTAGGGTTTCTATGGGTTTTTTGGTTTTTTGTGTTTTAGAGGAGTTTTTTTATTTTTTATGTTTTTTATTATTTTTATAGTTTCTTAATGTTTTAGGAATTTAATGGTTTTTATAGTTTCTTATTGGATTTTAGGGTTTTTAATGTATTTAGTGGTGTTAGGGGTTTTAGAGATTTTTGATTTTTTTTGGGTTCTAGTGTTTTTTTGTGTTTTTTGGGGTGTGAAGTGTTTTTACCTTTTTATGGTTTCTAAAAGAATTTCATGGGTTTTATGATTTTTTATGTTTGTGGTGTTTTAGGTCTTTTTAGATTTTTTATGGATTTTTAGGTTTTTTATAATTTTTAAGGTTTCTGGGAGTTTTAGGGTTTTATGGTTTATAGGATATTTAGAATTTTTAGAGTTTTAGGGGTATTAAGTGTTTTTAGGTTTTTATAGTTTTCTAAGTATTTTTCTATGGTTTTAGGGTTTTTAACATTTTTATGATTTTTCGGGATTTTTATAATTTTTATGGTTTTTTGGGTTTTTGGATATTTTGAGGTTTTCTATGTTTTTTAGGGTTTTGATAGTTTTTTTGGTTTTGGGGTTTGTGGGTTTTTTTATTTTATAGCGGTTTTATGGTTTTTAGAGATTTTAAAAACAATTAGGGGATTAATGGGTTTTTAGAGATTTTAATGGTTTTTATGGGTTTTATGAGTTTATAAGGTTTTTGGAGTTTTTATGACTTTTAGGTTTTTATAGGTGATTAGGGTCTTTTTGTGTTTACTTATGGTTTTTAGCTTTTTTAGGCTTTATAGTGGTTTTAAAAGTCTCAAAGTTTTTAAGGTTTTCATAGAGTTTTTATAGTTTTTTGGAGTTTATATGGTTTTAGGTATTTTTTTTGGTTTTAATGCATTTTTAGGGTATTTAGGGATTCTTAGGGTTTTTAGGGTTCCTTAGTGTTTTTAAGGGCTTTAAGCATTTTTAGCATTATTTAGGTTTTGGGGAGTTTTTATTTTTTTTAGGTTTTTAGTGTGTTCTTATGGTTTTCTTAAGACTTTTAAAGATTTTTTTAAATATTTTTAAGGATTTTTAATAATTTTAGTATTTTAAGGGTTTTTAGGATTTGGAGGGTTTTATGGTCTTTCAGGTTTTTATTATTTTTTTGGTTAATGATTTTTTTGATATTTTTAGGTTTTTAATTTTTTTAAAGTTTTTTAACGATTTTAGGAGTTTAAAGGGTTTTAGGGTTTTAGTTGATTTTGGGGTTTTATGGATTTTTAGGGTTTTATAACAATTTTAGAGTTTTTTTTGGTTTTTAAGTGTTTTCGGTTAATTTCAGTATTTCTATTATTTTTATTCCTTCATGGGTTTTAAGTGTTTTTAGTTACTAACGGTTTATTTAGGGTATTCAAGGTTTTTAGATGTTTTTACATTTTTAGGAAAATTTTTGTGTTTTTTAGTATTTTTATGGTTTATTAGGGTGTTTAGGGATTTGAACGGTTTTTAGGTTTTTAGAGTTTTCTATGGCTCATGGTTTTTATCAGTTTTTGTGTTTTATGGATCATTAGGGATTGTTTTTAGTGTTTTGGTGGGATTTTGAGGGTCTTTATTGGTTTTTATTTTTTATTTTAAGGGTTGTTTAATTTTTTTGGGGATTTATGGGGTTTTAGTGTATTGAAAAACAAATTAGGGTGTTAAAGTGTTATTAGAGTTTTAGTTAGGTTATTTATGTTTTTATAGGTTTTGGGGGTTTTAGAGTCATTTAGAGTTTTTTAGGGTATTTATCATTTTTATGTTTTATAGGTTTGATGTGTCTTCAGGTTTTAAAAGTTAACTTAGGGTTTTTAAGGTATACATAGGGTTTTTAGGGTTTTTTATTTTTTTAATAATTTTTATGGTTTTTAGGGTTTTTATGGGTTTTTATGTTTTTATGGATTTTGAGGGGTTTTAGGGGTTTTTTGTGTTTTTAAAAAATTTTAGGGTATTTAATAATTTTTAAATTTTTTAAGGTTTTATTTTTTTTAGGTATTTAGTGTTTTATGATTGGTTTTCATTAGTTTTATGATTTTTTTAAGTTTTTGGGACGTTTTGGGATATTTTTTTGGCTTTTATGGTGTTTTAGGGTTCTTAGTAATGTTGATGGTTTTTATGGGTTTTTAGTGTTTTTTAGGATTTTAAGTGTTTTACATTTTTATTTTTTCTTAGGGGTTTTTGAGTTTTAGGGTTTAGGGTTTTTAATTTTTTTGGGAAATTTTTTCTTGCTTAGGGTTTTTTATGTTTTTTTGGTTTATAGGGATTTTTATTTTTTTTTGTTTTTAGGTCTTTCAATGGTATTTAGAATTATTTGGGTTTTTAAGTTTTTTATTTTTTAATTTGTTTAGAGTTTTTTTTAAAAAAAATATGTTTAAAGGGTTTTTATTATTTTTAGTAGTTTTCTATGATTTTTTTTTTGGGTTTTTAAGGATTAAGGGTTTTTTTGGTTTTTAGTGTTTTTTAGTGTTTTTAGCATTTTAGGGGTTTTAGGTGTTTTAATTTCTTTTATATTTTTAAGGTTTTATTAGGTTTTTTAAATGATTTTAGGATTTTTTACCATTTCATAAATTTTTTTGGCATTTATTAGGATTTTAATTTATTTTTATAGTTATTAGAAATTTTGAAGGTTTTTAGGGGTTTTATTGATTTTAGGTTTTTATGGGTATTATGATTTTTTTAGGTTTTTAAGGTTTTGTTAGGGGTTTTTAGGTTTTTTATTTTCTTTATGGATTTGTAGGTATTTTTAAGATTCTTATTGTTTTTTGTTTTTTACGGAGTTTGTGGATTTTTACGGTTTTTTAAGATTTTAGGGAGTTTGTGGTTTTTTGGAAATTAAAGGATTTTTTGAGTTTTTTATGTTTGTGAGGTTTTCTCAACTTTTTTATGTTTTTATGGATTTTAGGGATTATTTATGATTTTTGTGGTTGTTTGGGTTTGTTGGAGATTTTTATGGATTTTAAGAGTTTTTTTTGTTTTTAGGGGGGTTTTAGGGGTTTTTTGATTTTTTTAGGGGTTTTAATACTTTTTACATGTTTTTAACATTTTCGGGTTTTAAAGGCATTTTTCAGTTATTAGTGGTTTTAGGCATTATATGGGTTTTATGGGTTTTTACATTTTATAGGGGGTTATGGTTTTAAGGGGTTTTATGGTATTTTAGGGTTTTAGGGTTTTTAGTATTCTTGAGGTTTTCTAGGGATTTTAAATGTTTCTTGTTTTTTAATATTTTCATAAGGGTTTTCAGGTTTTTGGGATTTTTAAAATTTTTATACATTTTTAGGGATTTTTTAGAATTAATGGTTTTTATGGTTTTTATGGATTTTGAAGATTTTTGTTGTATTTTTAGGTTTTTAGGGTTTTGATGATATTTTTGGGTTTTATGTGGATTTTGAGTTATTTAGGGTTTTTAATGTTTTTAAAATTTGTAGTGATTTAAATGGTTTTTATAGTCTTTATTTGTTTTTTATAATTTTTATAAGTTTTTATTGGTGTTTATGTTTTTATGGGTTTTTATGATTTTTACGCGTATTTAAGATCTTTTAGGGGTTGTGGCATTTTTTTTGGGTTTTTATGGGTTTTAATTTTTTTAGTTTT
This sequence comes from Viscum album, assembly GCA_963277665.1. Lineage (NCBI taxonomy): Eukaryota > Viridiplantae > Streptophyta > Magnoliopsida > Santalales > Viscaceae > Viscum > Viscum album. The sequence continues at coordinate 1,332,363,820 of OY728150.1, forward strand.
TAGTGCTTTCAAAGAGATTTTAGTGTTTTAATACTTTTTAGTGATTTTAAGAGTTTTAAAGGGTTTTCGTATTTTTTTAGTTTTTGATGGGTTTTAGTGTTATTATATTAGTTAGGTTTTGTTAGTGTTTTTATGGTTTTTAGGGTTTTTATGTTTTTAAGGATTTTTATGATTTTTGTGATTTTTTAGGTTTTTAGGGATTTTTAGGGTTTTTGGATTTTATTAGATTTTGTATATTTTAGGTTTTTATGGGTTTTATATATCTTTTGGGTTTTAAGGTTTTCTTTGGTTTTTCCGGTTTTTTAGGGGTTTTTTATTTTTTTATGAACATTTTGGGATTTTTTTTATTTTAGGGTTTTAGGGTTTTTATTGATAATTATTGTTTTAGGGTTTTTTATGTTTTTAGGGTTTTTCAGTTTTTTACGGTTCTAAGGGTTTTTAGATTTTTTAATGTTTTTATGGGTTTAAGGGTTTTTGTAGTTTTTGGTGTTTTTTAGGGGTTTTATGGGGCTTTACGGTTTTTATGGGTGTTAGGGGTTTTAGTGGTTTTGTGTTGTTTAGGGTTTTTACGAGTGTAAAGTGTTTTTATGGATTTTAGTTGTTTTAAGTTTCTATATGTTTTTAAGGTTTTATTAATGGGTTTTAAGGTATTAAGGGTATTTACTTTTTTATTGATTTTAGCGATTTTTATGAATTTTATTATTTTTAGGGTTTTTATTGAATTTGATGGGTTTTGGGGATTTTTTGGGTTTTGGGGTTTTATGGTTTTTTTAGTTTTTAGGAATTTTTTAGTGTTTTATCATTTTTTTGGTTTTTTTCTGTTTTTTATTGTTTTATGGGTTTATAGGGTTTTTAGAGTTTTCTGGTGTTTTGGTTTTTTATAGCGTTTTATAATTTTTAATGGTTTTTAAGTGTTTTGGGGTTGGGGGTAGGATTTTTTGAAATTTTAAGATTTTAGGGGTCGTAAGTGCATTTAGGTTGTTATGATTTTCATAGGGTTTTTTAGGTTTTATGGATCCAAACATTTTTAGGATTTTTTTTTTGATTTTTATGATTTATGGGGTTTTTATGTATTTTAATGGTTTTAAAGGATTTATTTGGTTTTTATTATATTTTTTTATTTTTATAAATTTTAGTTTTTTAGGGGTTTTAAGTGTTTTTGGTTTTTTAATGTTTTCTTAGGGGATTTTAGGGTTTTAAGGGTTTTTATGTTTTTAGGGATTTTTTGGGTATTTTTAGGATTTTAATGGTTGTTTAGGGTTATTAGGGATTTTAAGGGTTTTTAGGTATTTACGTATTTTCTATTTTTTTATAATTTTTAATGTTTTTAAGGGTTTTAATTTTTATTAGTATTTCAATGTTTTATTATGGTTTTTTTCGGTTTTTATTTTTTACATTTTTAGGAATTTTTGGGGATTTTTTAGGATTTTAACGGTTTTTATGGTCTTTAAGGATTTTAATTGTTTTAGAGTTTTTTTTTGTTTTTTTGGATTTTAGGGTTTTTAATGTTTTTAGTGGTTTTAATCTTTCTTCCAGTTTTTAATGTTTTTTGGTACATTTTTTAGAGTAAATTTTGGGGGTTTTAGTGTTTTTTAGGGTTTTATGGTCTTTTAGGTTTTTAGCATCATTTTTCTTTTTATGGTTTTTTGGAAATTTTTTAGTTTTTATGGTTTTCATTTGGATTCTCTAGGTTTTTAGGGTTTTTTTACGTTTTTAGGTATTTTTAGTTTTTTTTTGGATTTTTATGGTTTTTAGGGATTTTGAGGGGTTTTAGGGTTATTTTGTGTATTTTATGGTTTTTATGGTTTTTAGCATTTTTATGATTTTTGGGGTTTTGGGTGTTTTTAGGTTTTCATGTTTTTCCTAAGTTGTTTAACGGTTTTTAGGTTTTTTTCATTTTCACTGATTTTTTAGTTTTTTTTGGATTTTTATGGGTTTGTTTTTGTTTTTATGGTTATTGAAAGGTTTTGTGGTTTTTATTAATTTTTGGGGGTTTGGGATTTTTTTATTTTTAGGTATTTTAGGCTTTTTTTGAGTTATTTTAAATTTTTACATGTTTATAGGGTTTTTAGAGTTTTTAGGGGGTTTGTGATATTATTGTTTTTAGGGGGTTTTAAGGTTATTTAGGGGTTTTTGGGTTATTATGCTTTCTTGGATTTTAGGGATTTTATAATTTTTAATTTTTGAGTGGTTCTAGGTGTTTTTATGAGTTTATGAATTTCTTAGGAGTTTTTAAAGTTTTTTATTTTTTTATGGATTTTAGGGATTTTTTGGGTTTTTATAGTTTTTTTGGGTCTTTGAGATTTTGAGGGGTTTTATCATTTTTATGGTTTTAGTGTCTTTTTTATTTATTAGTGTTTTAAATATTTTTTTAATGTTTAAGGTTTTAAATGTTTTTTAGAGTTTTTTAAGGGTTTTATGGGGTTTTGTTTTTTATGGTTTTAAGGATTTTATGGTTTCTAGTGTTTTAGGATTCATTAATGTTTTTATTTTTTATATTTTAAGGGGTTTTAAGTGTTTTGAGGTTTTGTAAGGTTTTATTAGCATTTTAATGGGTTTTAAGGTTTCTTATGATTTTATTGATTTTAGGGACTGATAGATTGTTTTTGTTTTTAGGTTTTTCAAGGATTTTGATGGTGGGTTTAAGGGTTTTTTTGGTTTTTATGGTTTATCTGAGTTTTTTAGTCTTTTTAAGGTTTTTATAGTTTTATTCATTTTTATGGGTTTAACGGTTTTTTATATTTTTTATTGGTTTGTAATGTTTTTATAGGTTTTTATAGTTTTTAGTGTTATAGATTTTATGGGTTTTTTGGGTCATTATGTTTTTAGGAGTTATTACTATTTTTAGGTTTTTAGCATTTTATAAGGGTTTTTTATGTTTTTAGGAATTTTTGGGCTTTTTTAGGATTTTTATTATTTTTTAGGGTTTTTGGAATTTTGGGTGTTTAGGGGGTTTTGGGATTTTTTATGGTTTTTTAGTTTTTAAGGGTTTTAGGGGTTTGAGGTTTTTAATATTTTTAATGTTTTAGTGGTTTAAGGGGTTTTTATAGAATTTATTGGGTTTTTAGGGTTTTTAGGGTTTTATGGGTTTTTTTGGTTTTTACTGGTTTTTACAGGTTTTTTGGGTTTTATGGTTTTTAGTGTTTTTAGGGTCTATTAGAGTCTTTATCAATTTAATGGTTTTCAGGGTTTTTAAGTGTTTGTTTTGTTTTTTATGTTTTTCTTATGGGTTTTTAGGAATTTTTGGTTTTTTCTATTTTTATGGATTTTAAGGTATTTTTTATTATTTTTATTGTTTTTCAGAGTTCTTGAGATTTTTAGTTTTTTTTAAAAATTTTAGTGCATTTATTGTTTCCGTGGGGTTTTAGTATTTTTTATTTTATAAGGTTTAAAATGTTTTTTTAATTTTTTTTAGAATTTTTAGGGGTCTAAATGGTTTTTGGAGTTTTTAGTGGGTTTTTTAGAGGGTTTAGGGGTTTTTAGTTTTTTTAATGATTTAGGGGGTTTTATGGATTTTAGGGGTTTTATATATTTTGGTTCTTATTAGAGTTTTTCAATGTTTTTAGTGTTTTTGGGTTTTTAGATTTTTAAAGTGTTTTATGATTTTAAAGGATCTTTTTGTGTTTTTAGGGTTTTTATGAGTTTATACATGTTTAGGTTTTTTAGGATTTTTTATGATTTTTATGGTTTTTAGTGTGTTTAGTGAATTTGAGTTTTTTTTGGGTTTTTATAGTTTTTTGGGGATTTAGGGATTTTTTGATTCTTTGGTGTTTTTATGGGTTTTAGAGTTTTTTTTATGTTTTTAAGGGGTTAAAGGGTTTCTAGATTTTTTTTTGGGTTTTTTGAGTTTTTTTTACGATTTTAGGGATTTATGGTTTTTAGAAGTTTTTAAGGTCTTGTAGTGGTTTTATAATTTTTTTTATGTTTTTATGGGTTTTTTTCTTTTCATTCAAAGGTTTTCTTATGGTTCTCAAGGTTTTTATAAAGTTTTATTTTTTATGGATTTTTAGGGTCGTTATAAGTTTTTATGGGTTTTAGGGATTTAGGGATTTTTAGGGGTTTAAGGGATTTTAGGGGTTTAAAAGTTTTTATAGTTTTAAAGTGTTTTTAGGTTTTTATGGTTTTCTTATGGTTTTTCAATATTTTCAGAGTTTTTTATGTTCTTAGTAATTTTAAGGTTTTTTTTATTTTCCTGGTTTTTACGGACTTTGAGGGATTTATGGGTTTTTAGGGTTTTATATTTTTTTGGTTTTTTGGGTGTTTTAAATTTTTATAGTTTTTATGTTACTTTAGATGTTTTAAAGATTTATATTTTTAATAATTTCTTATGGTTTTTTAGGGTTTTAATTGTTTTATACATTTTTAGGGATTTTCATGTGTTTTTTATATTTTTTATAGTTTTTAGGGGTTTTAGTGATTTGAATTTTTTTAGGGTTTTTAAGGGTTTCAGGGTTTTAGGTTATTTAGCATTTTTTTTTGTTTTTAGTGGTTTAAAGTGTTTCTAGGATTTTAGGGTATTCTTATGGGTTTTTATTGTTTTCAGGATTTTTCAAATTTTTACGGATTTAGAGGGATTTTTATGTTTTTTTGGGGTTTTAGGGATTTCATGGAATTTTAGGTTGTTTTAGGATTTTTAGTGTTTTATGGTTTGTTTGGGTTTTTAGGGGTTTTTAAGTTTTTTTGGTTTTTAAGGGTTTTAACGTTTTTCGAGGTTTAAAGTGTTTTTAGAATGTTTAGTGGATTAGGGTTTTAAAAGGCCTTTAGGGGCTATTATGTTTTCTCAGGTTTTATGGATTTTAGGGGTTTTATAATTTTTTTTATTTTAAAGGGATTTTAATTATTCTTAGGGTTTTATGGTTTTCTTATAGTGTTTTTAGGGTTTTTAGAGATTTTTAAATTTTTAGGGCAAGGAAGATGAAAGGGTCGGCCTATTCCCGACCCCCCCCCCAATTTATTAGAAAGAAAAAAAGAGAGTCCACAGACAAGGGACGGGAGGGGTCAAATGACCCACACCCGAAAAACCCTTACAACCCAAGCCAAAAAAATAAAAAACACAAAAGAAAAACCCAACAAGCACACCCAGGTCCAATACCACCATCCAGCAGCACCACATCCAATCATCACAGCGACACAGCAGCAGCAACACCTCTAAACCAACCAGCCCCAGCAACCAACCACACCAAATACAACTTTTACATTTTTAGGGATATTTATGGAATTTTTAGGATTTATGGTTTTTATGGTTTTTATTGATTTTGGGGGTTTTTGGGTTTTTGGGCATTTTATGGCTTTATGATTTCTGGGTTGTTTAGGATTTTATATTATTTTTGAGTTTATTTTGGGGTTTTATGGTCTTTTAGAGATATTTTACATTTTTAGGGAGTTCAAAGGGCATGCATATTTCTTGTGGTTTTTTCAGGTTTGTAATGTTTTTTATATTTTTTCGGGGTTCTTATGGTTTTAGAAGTTTTTGAGGATTTCAAGGTGTTTCAGGGTTTCTAGAATTTTTTAGGTTTTTAGGGGTATAAGTGACTTTTGAATTTTAATGTTTTCCTAGGGTTTTTAGGGTTTTTAGGATTTTTTACGTCTTTAAAGAATTTAGGGGGTTTTAGGGTTTTTATTATTTTATGGTTTTTATGGATTTTGAGGGTTTTTAGGTTTTTTTAGGGTTTCAGATTTTTCATGTTTTTTAGTAGTTTTTAGGTTTTTTAGGGGTTTTACATGTTTTTATATTTTAAAGTTTTTTTTCAGGTTTTTTTTTTGGCTTTTTGGGTTCCTTACATTTTTAGAGATTTTTTGGGATTTTTTTGGATTTCTATGATTTTTATGTTTTTATGGATTTTGAGGGGTTTTAGGATTTTTATGGGTATTTCGGTGGTGTTATGGGGTTTGGGGATTTTTAGTCTTTTAAGGATTTTTTGTGTTCTAAACATTTTTTGGATTTTAAAGGGTTATTTGAGTTTTTAGTGGTCTTTTAGGACTTTTTGGGGTTTTATGGTTTTTATGTTTTTATGGATTTATAAATTTTGAGGCTTTTATGGATTTTTGGATTTTTATGGTTTTTCGGGGTTTCAGTTTTTTGTTTGATTTATTTAGGGTTTTTATGGATTTTTAATGTTTTTTAACATTTCTATGGGTTTAAAGTCTAATTAGAGTATTCAGTGGGTTTTTAGGGTTTTTAGGGTTTTATGGGTTTTTAGGTTTTTTTTTATTTTTGAAGGGTTTTATGGTTTTTATGTTTTTTTTTGTGTTTTTAGCATTTTTTTGGTTTTTTAGGTAGTTTAAGTGTTTCTATGTTTTTATTGGTTTCTTAGACGTTTTTAAGGTTATTATGTTTTTTTAGGGATTTTTTTGTGATATTTTTTTTATTTTTATGGTTTATTATGGGTTTAATGTCTTTTTAGGTGTTTTAGGGTTTTTTGGGTTTTTGGTTTTTTGGGGGGTTTAGGGTTTTTTTTTGAGTTTTTTAGGATTTTAATGTTTTTATAGTTTTTTAATATTTTAGGGTTTAAAGAGTTTTTATATTTTTTAGTGAGAATTTAAGTTTTTTATTTTTTATTTTGGTTTTATGGTTTTGAGGGGTTTTTCGGGTTTTATAGGTTTTAGGGGGGTTTTGATTTTTAGGGTATTTTATGGGTTTTAGGGTATTTTATGGGTTTTACAGTTTTTTTTATCATGTTAGGATTTTATGGGTTTAAATAGTTTTTAGGGTTTTATGTATTTCTTATGTATTTTTTGTTTATTTTACGTAATTATAGATTTTTAGGGGTTTTTTGGATTTTTATGATTTTTTGGGGTTTTAGTGATTTTGACAGTTTTCAGCCTTTTAGGGTTTTTAAGGCTTTATGGGTTTTGGGGGTTTTGGGGTTTTTGGGGTTTTTTAGTTTCTAGGGGTTTAAGGTTATTTTAGTTTTTTAACATTTTTAGGTGTTTATGTGGGTTTTAGATTTTTTAGTTGGTTTGAGGTTTTTATGTGTTTTTAGGGTTTTTTATGGTTTTAGGGTTTTTATGGTTTTTTGGGGTTTTATGGTTTTTAGATTCTTTAATGGTTTTTTTAGTGTCTTTAAGGGTGTTAATTGTTCATTGATTTTCTGTGATTTCTTAGGGGTTTTCAGGGTTTTTGTGTTCTTTACATTTTTAGAAATTTTTGGGATTTTTGTTTTGAATTTTTACTGGTTTTAAGATTTTATTGATTTTTAAGGATTTCAGAGTTTTTTAGGGATTTTATAGTTTTTATAATTTTTAGTTTTTTAGAGGTTTTATGTTTTTTTAGTTTTTTATGGTTTTGTTCTTGTTTTTAGGGGTCTTTTGGTTTTTTAATTTGTAGGGAATTTTATGTGTTTTTATGTTTTTATTGTTTTTTATAGTTTTTATGGATTTTGACAGTTTTTTGGGTTCTTATTGTTTTTTTATTTTTGGGGTTTAGGGTTTTTCTGATTATTTTGTGATTTTTAAAGGGTTTTAGTTTTTTTTAATGTTTTTAGGGGTTTAAATTGTTTTTAATGATTTTAGTGGATTCTTAGGGTTTTATGGATTTTTATGGATTTTAATGGTTTTCATATCTTTTATGTATTTTAGGGTTTTTGGAATTTTAATTGGTTTTTAGTGTTTTTAAGATTTTTAGGGGTCTTCTGCTTTATAGGTTTTTAAATATTTTGTTGGGTTTTACAGGGTTACTAGTGTTTTTTACATTTTTTGGATTTTTTTTTCTGTTTTTATTTTTATGGTTTTTAAAGTTTTAGGTTGTTTATGCATTTTGAGGGGTTTTAGGGTTTTAGGGATTAATGTTTTTTAGGTTCTTAGGGGTTTTAAATGTTTTTAGTATTTTAAGGTTTTATTATGGGTTTTCAAGGATATTTATGGTTTTTAATGTTTTTAGGAATTCTTACATTTTTTAGGAATTTTATTTTTTTCGGTTTATTATATATTTTGAGGGTACTAGGGTCTTTAATGTTTTTTAAGTATTTTTGGTGTTTTGGGATTTTAGAGGTTTTTTGAGATTTTTTTGGGTTTTTAATGTTTTTTTAGTTTTTATCTTTTTAGTGGTTTAAATGTTTTTTAGAGTTCTTTTTGGGTTTGGGGGTTGTTAGGGTTTTCGCGGGTTTTGTGTTTTTCATGGTATTAGGGTATGAGGGTATTTTAGGGTATTTTTTGGGGTTTTGGAATTTTTAAGATTTCAAGTGTCTCTATATTTTTATTTTTTTCTAAGGTATTTTTTAGTGTTTTAAGGGTTATTACATTTTTTTTTGGATTTTTAGGTTGTTTATGAGTTTTATTGGGTTTTAGGGGTTTTATGGACTTTGCGGTATTTATGTTTTTTTAACGGTTTTCGATTTTTTATTTTTTTTGATTTTTATATTTTTAAGGGTTTTAGGTGATTTTTGGTTTTATAGGTATTCCTATATTTTCATGGTTTTTTTGGGTTTTTGGGGTTTTTTTATTTTTAGGGAATTTTTATATTTTTTGTGGATTTTAAGGCGTTTAAGGGATTTTGATGGTTTTTAGGGGTTTTGTGTTATTTGTAGTTTTTTGGTGTTTCTTGGGTTTATGGTTTTTTCACTTTTTTAGGAACTTAAGGGTTTCTATATCTTTTTTAGTATTTAGGGGTTTAAAAGGCTTTTTTAATTTTTAGTGGGTTTTAGGGTTTTTATGAGGGTTTAGAGTTATATATGTTTTTAAGGGGGTTTAGGACTATTAGGATTTTTAGGTGTTACAATAATTTTCGATTTTTACAGAGTTATTAAGGTTTTTTATGGTTTCTTGATTTTTTTTACATTTTTATGTATTTTTTGAAATTTTTTTTAGGGTTTTAGGGATTTTGAAGTTTTAAGGGGTTTTGGGGTTTTCTTTTCATTTTTTATGATTTTAGTGGTTTTATTTGCTTTCAGTTTTTAAGGTTTCCTTAATCTTGTTTAGATTTTATAGGATTTTTTACATTTTTGGTGATTTTTCAGAATTTTTTAGGTTTTTTATTATTTTTAAGGATATAAGGGATTTTGGTGGTTTTCATCAGTTTTAGGGTTTTTTGATTTTTTTGGTTTTTAGGGTTTTTAGGGTTATTTGAGTTTTTTTTTTGATTTTTAAGGTTTTTTTAGTATCTTATTATTTATAGGGGTTTAAAGGACTTTTTGAGTTTTTATTTGTTTTTTAGTTTTTTATGGGTCTTTAATATTTTTTCATTTTTTAATGTTTTTAATGTTTTTATGGGTTTTATGGGTTTTAGTGGTATTAGGGTATTTTTAGGTGTTTTAACAATTTTTGGGTTTTAGGGTTTTTAATGGTAATTGTTTGCATGTTTTTCTTTGGATTTTTTAGGGTTTTAAGTGGATTTTACATTTTTTGGTAATGTTTTTGGATTTTATGGTTTTTAGGGTTTTTAGGGATTTTCAGGGGTTTCGGGTTTTTAAGGTTTTTATGGTTTTATTGGTTTTTGGGGGATTTATGGTTTTTTTAGGTTGTCATTTTTTTTGATTTTAAGTGTTTTAAGGGTTTTTTATTGTTTTTAAACTTATTAGGGGTTTAACGGGGTTTTAGAGTTTTTATTTTTTAGGGTTTTATGGTTTTTAGAGTTTTTAAGGTTTTAGGATTATTAGGGTTTTCATGGGGTTTTTAGGGTTTTTGGTTCTTTTAGTGTTTTAGTGTTTTTTAGAGTTTTAAGAGTTTCTAGTTATTTATGTTTTTCATAGTTTTTTCCAGATTTTGAGGGTTTTTTTGTTTTTTTGAATATATAGGTATTTTTTAGGTTTTTAAGGGTTTTTATGGTTTTTAGGGATTTTGAGGAGTTTTATGATTTTTAAGGGTTTTAGTGTTTTTTAGATTTTTTGGGGGGTTTAGTGTTTTTAGGTTTTTAACGTTTTCTAATTTTTTATCAGGGTTTTCATGTTTTCTAAGTATTATGGTATTTTTAGGTTATTTTTATGGTTTTTATAGTCATCTAGGGTTTTTCGTGATTTTGAGGGTTTTTAGGGTTTTTAGGTATTTAAAAGTATTTATGGTTTTTTGGGGTTTTTAGGTTTTTTTTAGTTTTTAGGGTTTTATGGTTTTAAGAGTTTTTTTAACTTTTTATGGTTTTAAAAGGGTTTTGGAGTTTTTAGTAATTTTTATGTTTTTTAATATTTTTTATGGGGTTTAGTTGTTTTTTTTTGTTTTTTAGGGTTTTACGGTTTTTCGTGTTTTTAGAGATTTGTTTTGGATTTTAAACCATTTTTTTGTTTTTATAGGTTTTAAGTTTTTTTAAAGATAGAGGCCAGGCCTCATGTTAAAATAAAGTAAAAGACAGTGGCTGAGAAGAGTATAGGAAAAAAAGTCAAAACCCAAAGTCATAAATCCTTAATGATCTTTTTCAATAGTCGTACACTTAGCCACCTTTCTTCTTCATGAAGGGCGTTCTTGTCAACCCTTCCATGACCGCACCCCCTGCCTTGTGATCTCCCCCTACATGAAGGAAGATATTGAATCCTTTTTAAAAGCATCTCTTCATCAGTGCTCTCATAATCAGAGTAGTCCTCTTGTTGTTCCTCGCATTTCTCAAAACAAGCGTCTATTTTCACAAGCTTCACCATTCCATCAATGTTTATTCCTTCAGCTAGGTCCACAATCTCTTAGTTATTTTTATCATCATGAAGGATCATAGTTGAATGCTACATCTCAATGTAACTTATATTTTGGTCAGATAAAGAGGCAGTGTTACCTGCAATCAAATGCTTAACCACCAATAGAGTGGAAACTGGGGATTTTGTCTTCTTGTAGGAAACCAAATTAAATCCTTCACTATCCACAATAGGCTTTGAAGATTAAGAAAAGATTGTAGAGTCATATTCTAATATATGTTTACCTTTTTTATTACTGGAAGCAGTCATCCAGCCCTATGACATCTCGGGATCCATCGCTAATTGGACCCCTTCTTTATTCACTTGATCATCCATTAAGTCATCATCTTTATAATATAAACAATATTGAGTATTCTGAAATATTTTACCTTTTCCTATATTACAAGTATCAGCAATTTGAACATTCACCTATTCAGAAAATATGGCCACCCATGTTTTTTTCTTGTTTCCAAACATGGAGGCATTTGGATGGTCTCCCATTTTTTAGTGTTTTTTTGACATTTATCATTTTCAAGAAAAATTACGGATTTTATAGAATTTTTAGGGTTATAATGGTTTTTAGGGGACTATTGTTTTAGGGTTTTAGGTATTTTATTGTATTTTAGGGTTTTTATGGTTTTTAGCATTTTTTAGCTTTTTTGGGGTTTTATGTGTTTTTAGTTTTTGAATGTTTTTATGGGTTTTCATGGTTTTTAGTTTTTTTTATATTTTTTGTGATTTTATAAGATTTTTATTGTTATTTATGGTTTCTATAGATTTTGAGGGTTTTTATAATTATTTAGGATTTTTATGATTTTTATGGTTTTTAGGGTTTTTATATGTATTTTATAGTTTTTAAGGTATTTTAGAGTTTTTTAATGTTTTATGAGTTTAAAGGGTTTATAGAGTTTATTTTTTGTTTTTTTGGGTTTATATAGGTTTTTAGTTTTTTATGGTTCTCATGGGTTTTTATGGTTTTTAGGGTGTTTAGGGTTTTTATGATTTTTAGTGTTTGTTTTGTTTTTAGTGGTTTTCTGTGTATTTATGTTTTAAAGATTTTCTTAGGGTTTTTTAGGTTTTTTAGGTTTTTTATGTTTTATGGATTCTTAAGGCCATTTTATGATTTTTATGTGTTTTTAGGGATTTTGAGGGGTTTGTGTAATTTTTAGGGTTTTATTTTTTGGGGGTTTAGGGGAGGTTTTTTAATAGGGTTTCATGTTTTTTATATTTTTTTAACATTTTAAGGGTTTTAAAGGGTTCTTATAGTTTTTGGTTATTTTTAGGGTTTATATGGGTTTTTAGGTTTTTAGGGGTTTTATGGGTTTTAGGGTATTTATTGTCTTCATTTAGGTTTTAAGGGTTTTAAGCATTTTTAGGACTTTACGGGTTTTTAGTGTTTTTAGATTTTTATGGTTTTATTAGTGGTTTTCATGGATTTTAGGGTTTTTAGGATTAGTGTATTTATGTATTTTTTAGGATTTTTATGGGTTTTTATTGTTTTTATAGAAAGGATGGTGCAGGACAATGCTAGTCCGCATCCCCTAATATTTATTAAGATAAAAGAAATGTAGACAATGGAAGGAGGGGTCAAACGACCCACACCAAAAATTCCTAGACCCCCAAGACACCAGAAACCCCAAATAAACCCCATACAGTAGAAAGGAAAGAAACAATAACTACAAATCAATGTCTCCATCCCCATATGGATCCCCATTAGTACCCAGAGGAAACATCCGACTCCACTGACTCCCATTCAGATGATTCATATTTCTTAAGGAAGGCAGTGTAATACTCCCTAATATTTTTCTGCTCCACATTCAGCTACGCCTTGACAGACCGACCACTCTGACAGAGGCATTTTTCTTAGCTTTGTAGGAGGCTCTTGTGGACACAGTATTTGGAAAACTAGAGTAGTCCTTTCTCAGATTCTGCTTTAAGGAGTCTGAATTTTCAGCCCCATATTTGTTCTCCATACCTTTAGGTATGGCATCCCCAACCATTTCCCTCTCCCTCAAGACCAGAGCCATGTTGGAGTTGATCCGTCTAGCATCCTCGGCATACAACACACCCAGCCACTCAGCCTCCTACACATTTTGTGAGATACCCTTCCAAGATCCACATGATTGTTCCTCCATCTCCATATCATGTCGAACCATACAGCTAGTCCCGCTAGATGAGGCCCCAACCATGGCCAGCTACGCATGATTGGGAAACAAGTTTTCTTGACATGGAAGCATGCATCCATCCATACTATCGGCACAAACCACGTCATTTTTCTCTGTCACCTTCTCATGATCATCACCCTCTCACTACATATGAATAATTCAATCCATGTCCCACTGAAGAGGCACACAACTAGACTCACCAGCTAGTACCACATTAGGCACCATCAAGATAAGATGTCCTTTATCAGGCTGCAGACGCCCATCCATATCCACAACACTGGCCACATCAACATTCCCAACTATCTCCCCTAGCTTTTAGACCTCCTCATCCTCAGCCACCAAACCCATATCTTGACTTAATGGATCCACATACACCTTCCCATCTCCCTCCCCATATACGTAAACCTTCCATTCCCTAGATTCTCCCTCCTTCTCAGCCACCTCCTCCAACATATGGTTTTTTTGATTTTTTTTTTCTTCTTTTGGTTTTTTAAATTTTTAACGGTTTTTATGATTTTAGGGGTAAAAATGGTGTGTATAGTTTTTTTGTTGTTTACATTTTTTTATTGGTTTTAGGGTTTTTAAGGTATTTAGGGTTTTTATGGTTTTTAGGGTTTTAAGGTTTTTTTAGTGGTTCTTTAGGGGTTTGAAGTGTTTTTAGGTTTTTATGGATTTCTTATGCGTTTTCAGGGGTTTTATATATTTTTATATATTTTTTATGGATTTTTATGGTTGTTATTATTTTATGGTTCTTAGGGATTATGAGGGTTTTTAGGATTTTTTGGGTTTTACTGTTTTTATGCGTTTTTAGAATTTATTAGGTTTACATGGGTTTTATTTGTTTTTAGGTTTTAAAGGATTTATTAGGGGTTTTTAATTATTTTAAGGTATTTTACATTTTTAAGGTATGTTGTGAATTTTTGATTTTTTTTTGGAATATTTGGGTTTTTAGGGGTTTTAAGGGAATTTAGAGTTTTTAGGGTTTTATGTTTTTTACAATTTTTTTATTTTTTTTTAGTTTTTTTGAGTTTTCTATGGGATTTATGGGTTTTAGATATTTTTTTACCTTTTTCGGGGTTTAAAGTGTTTTTAGTGTTTTTATTAATTTATAGGAATTTTATAATCTTTTATAATTTTTAAGGTTTTTAAGAGTTTCCTTTTTTCAGTGTTTTTTATGGTTTTTGGGTTTTCTAAGGTTTTTCATGTTTTTATAGGTTTTAAGATATTTTTCATTTTTATGTTTTTTAGGGATTTCATGGTTTTTAGGGTTTTCTAGATTTGTAGGCAATTTTATGGATTTTTAGGATTTTTAGGGTTTTTAATGTATTATGTATTTTGAGGGGGTTTGGTGTTTTTAGGTTTTTTTCTTGGTTTTTAGGGGTTTTAACGTTTTTTAGATTTCTAGTGGTTTTAAGTGTTTTATAGTTTTAAGATTTTCTTTCATATTTTCATGGTTTTTAGTTTTTTTTATGTTTTTAGGGATTTTATGATATTTTGTAGGATTATAATAGGTTTTCATGATTTTGTAAATTTTTAGGGTTTATATGATTTTTAGGGTTTCATAGTTTTTATGGTTTTTTTAGGTTTTTATTTTTTTCCTGGTTTTTTATATTTTTTTATGTTTTTGATGTTTTAGGGGTTTAAAGGGTCTTTATAGTTTTTATTGGTTTTTAGGGATTTTATGGAGTTTTAATTTTTTTAATGTTTCTATGGGTTTTTATAGTTTTTAAGTTTTTTCTCTGGTTTTAATTTTTTTATGATTTTGGAAATGTTAAGTGTTTTTAGGTATTTAAAGTTTTCTTAAGATTTTTATGTTTTTTTACATTTTTAATAATTTTCTTTTATTTTTTTAGAATATTATGTTTAATAGGGAATTTGGGAATTCGAGGGGTTTTTAAGGTTTCTTATTATTTTTAGGGGTTTTAGCATTTTTTTAGGTTTTAAGGTGTTTTAAGTGTTTTTTGTTTTTAAGGGTTTCTTATTAGTTTTTAAGGTTTGTATGTTTTTAGTTTTTTAGGTATTTTTAGGTATTTTTGGGTATTTTTATGTATTTCAGGTTTTTAGGGATTTGGGGGGTTTTATATTATTTAGTGATTTTTTTATATTTTTAGATTTTTTATGAGTGTTTTTGGTTTTAAAGGTTTTTTGATGTTTTTATCTTTTTTTAAGTATTAAAATGTTTTTAGAGATTTTATTGATTTTTGGGGTTTTTATGGTGTTTTATGTTTTTATATGTTTTATGGTTATAGGGATTTTAGGGTCTCTTAGGGGTTTTTATCATTTTTAGCATTTTTAATGTTTTTTGGGGGTTTTATGTGTTTTACTGTTTTATGTTTTCTTAGGGTTTTTTTGTTTATATGTTTTTTAGAGTTTTTAGTTTATTTTTAGCTTTTTAATTGGATAATAGGGTTTTTAGGTTTTTAGGGTTTTTATGGGTTGTATAGTTTTTAAGGTTTTATGGGTTTGCAGGGCTTTTAGGGTTTTTATAGATTTTAATATTTTTATCATTTTTTATGTTTTTAGGGGTTTAAAGTGTTTTTATTATATTTTTTTTTTCTTAAGGGATTTTAAGGTTTTTAGGATTTTTAGGTTTTTTATGTTTTCATGGATTTTAAGTTCTTTTATGATTTTTATGGTTTTCATGGGTTTTAGTGTTTTTAACGATTTTGAGGGTCTTTAGGGTTTCTTATGGAATTTTGGTATTTTATAGTTTTTTAGTATTTTTTATTTTTCTAGGGTTTTTAATTGTTTGCGGTTTTTTGTTTTCTTGAGGGGTTCTTGGTTTTTTTTAAAGAATTTTTGGGTCTCTTTTATAATTTTTTAGGGTTTTTAGGGTTTTGGGATATATTTTATGGTTTTTAGGGTTTTTAGGGTTTTGTGGAGTTTTATGGGTTTTTTTTGAGTATTTAGGTTTTTTATTGTTTTTTGTGTTTTTAAACATTTTTATGAGTTTAAAGGGTATTCAGTGTTTTAATAGGATTTGAGGGTTTTTATAGGTTTTTATGGAATTTTATGGTTTTTTGTGGTTTTATGGTTCTTAAGGTATTTTAGGGTTTTTGGGTCTTTTATGGATTTTAGAGTTTTTGGTGTTTTTTTTGGGTTTAGGTGTTTTTAGGTTGGTAAGGTTTTCTTATAAGTTTTCAGTGCTTTCAAGGTTTTAATTTTTTTAGTGATTTTTATTGATATTTTAAGAATTTTTTTGGTTTTTAGGCTTTTAGCTATTTTTACGGGTTTTTAGGTTTTTACGGTTTTAAGTAATTTTTAGTTTTTTTAAAGTTTTTTTATGTTTTTATGGTTTTCTATAAATATTTGGAAATTCCATGGATTTTTTTTAAATGCCTAAGAATTTTATGAGCCCAAGAAAATTGATGACGCATGATTCTGAGGCCCGATGTGCCCGAAATCAATTTCTAAAGTTCTGTTCGGGTACGTTCAGTAAACGTACGAGCAGGTTTTTATAACTTTTGAACCGGTGCTCGGAATTAAAATCCATGGACACCGTTGAACTCGTAGTGCCGATATTCTCTTAAGGAGACTTTCACTTCGACGACAGTTGGTTGAGAATAAAAGATAGTTTTTGCGCTTTTAGAGAATGAATTAAATAAAAATAAAGTGTGTGGCTTAATTTTTATTTGTTGGTTAAAACCTCCTCATGGAAGTTGGAGGTGGGACCACAACACCCTAACATTTCATGAGAGTTTATGGTGGTGGGACCCACCCGAACCTAACCTCCCGCGAGAGGTTACGACATGGGGACCACACATGACTAAACCCCATATTAATGGTGGGAGAGGAAACCTTCAACTCCCCTCCTTAATGAGGGGGAGTCTCTCCACACACCCCTCCTTTATTGGTGCCAACTCCCCTAATTCAATGGTGCCAAATGCTCGAAATTAATTAAAGGGAACCAAGTTAATTAAATCACCAATTTGAATTTTGTACTCAAAAATTAAATAATAGATAAACACAATCTAATATTATTTTGGTTGGCAATGCTCTTTTGGTGGAACTTGGGAGAAGAGATAAAATCTCTCTCCATTGAAAAAATAAGCACGGAGGATGAAAAACGACGGCGAGGAGCGACTTCTACTTCCTTCCTCAGATCCTACCGACGTGGGACTTCTTCAACCGACTTACCCTCCGCATCGTTTTCAACGAGCCGATGCAGCTCGGGATTGGAAGTGTGTGGCGGACACGACGAACGGCGACCTCCTTCATCTTTTTTCCGTGACTTCATCGTCGATCAATGAACAAAGGTAGGGGTTGTTTTCTTTTATGCACCATGTTCCACTTTTCTTTCAAAACGAAGAATGAGGATTTGTTTCCTTTGAAAGGTGATTTTTTTTTCATCGTTCTTCTACCTTGATGAACCGATTGTTATCACCATAATTATGGAGGGAACATGCCAAACTAACATGGCCTGACTCACTCCTTTGATCGGTTTTGTGATATTCTTTAGCATGGGGATGAAGTAATGAGGCGAAGAAGGTGGAAAAGACAAAGGTCGCGCTACCCACGACCTATGTGATCTGCGCCACCCTCGCGGCTTCCCGCACCGCCACCGGCCTCACTGGCCCCAGCCGATCCCCTGCCGGCTGTGCTGGTCGCAGAGCTGAGCCGCTACCCTGAGTCGGCATGCGCCCCGCCAGCCTACAGGCCGGCCTGGTGCCTTGCCCGGCTTCCACCCGTGGGCCTAGCCAAACAGCATAGGCCCGCACGCCTGAAGCTCCCTCCGGGTCGATCCGCGCCAACCCGCGTACCCACCACAACCCACGCTCCTCGTGCTGTCTGAGCCGCACCCTCGCGACGATCTGGGCCGAACCAGCCCCGAGCTCAGACAGAACCACCCACGCGGCCTGCTGGGCTGGGCCCAGCGGGTCGGGCTGAACCTAATATGATGGCCCGCCCAATGGGTCGGGCCAGACCCAACCGGTCTGATCGGGTCGACCTAGACCACGTTGGCCTAGACTGGGTCGCACCGGGTCAGTTTGACCGGATCGGAATGGACCCAGCCCCACTACCGACCATTTACTTTCTTTGGATATATCTTAGGTACTGGACGACCGTTTGAAGAACCGTCAGCGACACTGGTTTTCTTCAACCACGACGGTCCCATTGAGAGTACCCCACTACAGTTCGAGGTAAAATTTTAGATACGATTTGTTTGGATCGTGAACGAATACAATCGGGCCCTCGGGACTAAAAGGATAATAAAATACAGACTGGGTGTCTGATTGACGCACCGTCTATTGTGTTGAGACCCCTATGACGTGGCATACCATTGAGATACTTCTTCATGGGACTTCGTGGCAGTTGGAGTATCAACCAGTATCTCATGGAGTGGATCCTCCCTGAGATGAGCAAGCATAGTGTGGGAACCTAGTGGCTGGCTAAGATTTGATGACTACTGACCGATTCGGCTCGGAGTGATTCTACTAGCTAAGTGGGGAGTGCCTTGGTGTTGCGGAGGACCCACAATGGGGAGCTCCTTGGTGTCACGGTAGACCCACGGTACTCGACAAGAGGAGTACCTCAACATGCTACAAGGGGGAGCGCCTCAGTGTGACGTGGCAGATCCACGGTGGGGAGCACCTATGTGTGACGTGGAAAACCCATGGTACTCGACAGGAGGAGTACCTCAACATTCCAAGGTTAATGGGAAGTTCCTATGTGTGATGCGGCAGACCCACTATACTCGATAGAGGAGGTGTTCCCCAGCAGCCGAGGTGTCTGATGTTGTGCTTGTATATGTTACTTGATACTACACCTAGAATAAATCCTGATGTGATATGAGTCAGTAACTTTTGTTTTTATACCACGATTGAGATGAATTAATTGATAACTTTAGTATATGTATGGTCATATACCTAAGTGGAGTTATCTATTGATTTCATACTTTGTGATTTATCCTTTTTGGTTTGTGAGACCTTAAGGGTCTCTGAGTCCCTACTGAGTATCGTTATAATCACCCCTGCACGGTCTATGCCCACACCTCTTTGTGTTCGATGGAGAAAATGGACATCGCTGACTGAGGATTAGTATACCAGGACTGGATGATACCCAAAGGTGGACCACACGACATGACGGTACATGGAGGAGACAGATGGACGTGAAGTGCTGTGGAGGCTATCAATACCTACCCTTCAGGTAGGATTTTCTGGTGGAAATTCCAGGAGTCGTTTTCCCATTTTCCAGTACATCTATATTCATATTCCTTGTACTTTACAGTTGGGCTTGTATTTCCGGAACCCTTAAACTTGTCAGCACTCCTTTTGTATATTGTTTTATTTAGTGTTTTTTTCTATATCTTACCATGTTGTGTGCATTTTTAAGTTATAAAGGAAATGCCATCCTAGTTTAGGGATTTATGTCTTTGGTGCTAGTCGCCAGCACCTCGCCTAAGAATGGCAGGTTTGGGGTTGTCACGGCATGGGCCCCGGAGGATGGGTTGTGAGAAATTGGTATCAGAGGAGTCGGTTCTACCACATAACATAGGACTCTTATCTACTCTATGAAGCAATAGTTTTAAGGGTACTGAGTGTGGTCTTCAGTTCAGGGAGTCCAGTGTTGGTGTGGTGACCGACGTATCTATACACCAGGACCTTGACTATTGATTTCTGACTTAGTGCATGAAAACACTGATTGTGTGTTTATTTTTAAAAGTTTTATTTATGTCAACTCAACAAGGTCATATCACCAGGAATAATATTTGACAGTGTCTCATCTATTTCTTTCTGGATGCCTCCTCACGGATGACCAACAAGAGTCATGAGAGTTGTATGCATAGATTGCACACTAATAGACGAGGCCTCAGTGCAGGTCCCTTTTCCAGTGGAGGCACCAATTGTACCACTTCTCATTGGGCCACCGATTCCACCAGTCCCAACAGCAGATGATTGATGCCATTTGAGTACATTTCACGAGTTCTATCACTGGAGGCCACCCAGGTTTAGGGGAGAGACAGACCCATAGGTAGCTGAGGATTGGCTAGAGGATGTTGTGATAGTATTCCGACTTGTAGGGACTCCAGCCGACTTCATGGTGATTCTTGTCGCGTGTCTCCTTCAGGAAGCAGTAGGCAGATAGTGGAGCCTGATGCTTCAGGTTCATGATGAGGCGACGCTTCTGTGGGTAGACTTTGAGAGCCTGTTTCAGGTAGAGTTTTTCCTAGCCACCCAACGTGCAGTGCGAATACAAGAGCTACTTCACCTACAGAAGGACAACAAGACTGTAGCTTAGTAATCATTGAGGTTCAACAACCTCTCACGCTACTCCATTGATATGATATGAGACCCATTCTTTAGGGCCTGAACCTTCAAGAAGGGTCTCAGGTGAGAGTTCAGGGCTTTGATGATCTCCCTCAGTATCCCGACGCATACATGGGAGTTTGAGCATGCCCCCTTTGTGGAAAGTTTCCTTGCTGACCAGTCTCCAGTAGAATGACCCACCACTAGTCGACATGCATCGGAGTCTTATACAGCTAGCTGTAGATAGATGTTTCAGAGGTCCAAGAGGACCAGACCCATGGGTGGACAACCGAATGACTTAGTATTAGTTGGGTGGGGCACCCGGGGCAGAGACATACATGCCAGGAGTGGGCAGTGTTACTCATGTGGCGGTCACAGTCACATGGCTCGTGACTATCCGACTTGCAGTTCGTATGATCAGAAGATGGTTGAAATACTACCCAGGAAGAGACAAGGATTCGATCGAGCCGGTCCGTAGGGCGCATGCAGACATTGCAGAGGATTTGGTCGTACAGCTGGCGATGGAATAAGTTTCGAGGTGTTACCACCACCACCACCAGGAGGTCCACCCCGACCACAAGGAGAAGGTGGAAATGTGAGAGTTCAGCTCCAAGAAGCTAAGGCATACAATCACGGGGCTCCTGAGATGAATCGAGGTATGATATGTGTCTACACCAGCATAGCTACTGTTCTTATAGACAAAGGTTTCAGTCACTCTTTCATTTCCATTTCCCTCGTTCGGAGCTCGGAGATTCCGACAGAGACATTGGATCGATCCTTATGGCTAGATAATCTTACGGGAGCAGACTCGACGACTACGCATTGGTCCAGGTAGTGTGAGATTACTCTAGGAGGTGAGTGATTCGTCTAGGATCTCCTCATAGTGGCATTGAGGCCTTACGACATCATCTTGGTTATGGACTGGTTATCTACAGTCCATGCTCAAATTGACTGTATTTGGCGCAAAGTGTGGTGTGTCTGCATGGATGGGACCAGGTTCACCTTCACCGATGAGAAGGTAACCTTTGCAGTGTAGTATAGACTTTCTTGGAGGATAGTATAGTCGATCACTCATCAGTTGTCTTACCTTACCCTCGTGGTAGTTGATGTGGACAGTCCGACTTATCCTTTAGTGGTGGACTAGTATGCAGATGTTTTTGATGATGATGTCTTAGTTCTACCCCCTCGAAGACAGGTGGACTTCTATATTGACATGTAACCTAGGATGACACCAATATCTACACCAGAATATCAAATGGATCCCGCTAAGCATCGTGAGCTGTGGGTACAGCTAGAGGACTTACATCGGAAGGGATTCATTCGACCTAGTGTTTCTCCCTGGTCATCCATGATTCTATTTTCCAAGAAGGCGGATGGGATCCTGAGGCTTTGTTTCGACAACCGTCGCCTAAACCAGGTGACCATGAAGAACAAGTACCCACTCCTGAGGAATGAAGACCTCTTTGATCAGTTAAAGGGAGAACGATGGTTCTCAAAGATAGACCTCGGATCAGGCTATCACCAGCTCAGAGTTTGAGACAAGGATGTGAAGAAGACGACCTTCATATTTCGATATGGCCACTATGAGTTCTTGGTTATGCCATTCGGTATAACCAATGCTCCAAAATTGTTCATGGGACTCATGAACAGAATCTTCCAACCATACCTCGATCACTTTTTTGTAGTCTTCATTGAATATATTCTAATATACTCGACTATTGAGGAGGAGCGTGCCAACCATTTTTAGGTAGTATTGGACACACTCCGAGAGCACCAGCTTTATGGTAAGCTCTCGAAGTGACATTTTTGGATTTGAGAGGTTCAATTTTTGGGACATTTCATCTCAGAGGATGAATTTGCAGTATATTCAGTGAAGATTGAGGTGGTACTTGCTTGGGATCCACCCAGGATTGTGACGGAGGTACGGAGTTTCCTAGGATTGGCTGGGTACTACTGGAGGTTCATGCCAGATTTATCTAGAGTTGCAGCACCACTATTAGCCCTGACGATGAATGGGAAACCCTTTGTGTGGTAAGAGATATGCTAGTAGAGATTTCAAGAGTTGAGGCATAGGCTGACTAGTGCCCCCATCTTGAGGCTTCTAGAGGAAGGCATAGGGTACGTAGTCTACTACGACGAATCAGGGACTAGACTCGGGTGTGTCATGATGTAGGAGTGAGCAGTGATCGCGTATGGTTCTCAGCAGCCGAGACATCATGAGAAGAACTACGCTATCCATAACCTAGAGTTAGCAGTAGTGGTCTTCGCCTTAAAGATGTGGAGACACTATCTGATGGCTGAGCAATTTAAAGTGTACTCTGATCACAAGAGTCTTAGGTATATATTCTCCCAGAAGGACCTGAACCTGAGACAGTCGTGATGGATGAGTTCCTCCAGGACTATGACTTCGATATAGTCTATACTCTCGGAAAGGGGAATGTTTTAGAAGATTAACTCAGCAAAAGATCTGGTATTCAGCTGTTAGGCAAGGTAATGGAGCCGATGGATGCTTTACAGATATCCTTTGTGGATAGATATGGAGCATATTTCTCCAGTCCCTTATAGTCACCCCACCTCTTCAGTGAGTCAGGAAGGCATAGCATGTGGACGCTGACTGCGAGACACAACGTGCTCAGATATCTATAGGGAAATCACCTGATGGATTTTCTGAAGATGGGGAGCACATCATCCTCTTCATAAAACGTACTATGGTACCAGTGTCACTTCAGGAGGAAGTGTTGAGGGGTTTCCACACATCCCCTTTTGCAGTATATCCAGGAGTGGAGAAGATGTACCAGGACCTTCGACGACAACACTGCTGGCTAGGTATGATGAAGGCAGTAGCGGAGTTTGTCTCTCGATGCCTCACTTGTCAGCAAGTGAAGGTAGAGCACCAGGTACCAGCATGGTTGGTGAATCCTATAGAGGTCCCAGAGTTGATGTGGGATGGGATATCCATGGACTTCGTGACTAGACTTCCACATACATCCATGGGTCACGACTCGATTTGGGTGATCGTAGACCAACTCACCAAGTCGGCCCACTTGCTACTAATCAGAGATCAGGGTTCATTAGAGAGATTGGGACACATCTATGTGCAAGAGATTGTGCGGATACATGGAGTAACTTTATCAATTGTCTCCGAACGTGATGCACAGTTTACTTCCCGGCTATGGATGGGGTTGCACGATGCTTTTGGGATGCAGCTTCGTTTGAGCACTGCCTTCCATCCTCAGATGGATGGTCAGACTGAGCGGACCATTTAGACCCTCGAGGACATGCTCTGTGCTTGTGTCCTCGACTTCAGTCGTAGCTATGAGGATAACTTGCCTTTGATGGAGTTTTCGTACAACAACAGCTATCACTCCACCATAGGGATGGCACCTTTTGAGACGTTATATGGGCGACCTTGCAAATCACCCATGTGCTGGACAGACCTAGGGGAGTTAGCACTGGTGGGACCCGAGATGGTACGTGCTACCACATAGAAGATGAAGATCATCCAGGAGTGGATGAAGACTGCACAAAGTAGGCAGAAGTCATATGATGGAAGAAGAAGGAGACCTCTAGAGTTCGAGTATGGTGACCATGTCATTCTATGGGACTCACCTCGATGAGGTCTACGAAGATTTCGTTGAGGCGGCAAGTTATCTCTAAGGTTCATCGGACCTTTCCAGGTCCTCAGTAGAGTTGGCGTGGTGGCTTACCGCATAACTCATCCACCTCAGTCGCACCGGGTGCACAACGTCTTCCACGTATCACAGTTGAGGAGATACGTGCACGACCCTTCTCACATCAACGACCATAGAGACTTGGATGTCGATGATGGGGAGACTTTCATGGAGGTTCCAATGACGATTGAGGATCAACAGGAGTGGGTCCGACGTGGATGGTCGATACCTCTAGTGTGCATTCGCTGGCAGCACGGTAACCTCCATGAGAGCACATGGGAGCGGGAGCCTCAGATTCGTGCTCAGTACCCCCACTAGTTCCCTTAGTTCGAGTTGTAGCTTACAAGGATGTAAAGCCCTACGGTGGGGAGAATGTAAAGTCCTGGAAATTCTATGATATTTTTTTTAAATAAATGGAAATTTTACGAGTCTGTGAAAATTAACGGCGCATGATTCCGAGGCCCGGTGTGCCCGAAATCAAATTCTGAAGTTTTGTTCAGGTACATTCAGTAAACGTATGAGCAGGTTTTTATAACTTTTGAACCGGTGCTCGGAATTGAAATCCAAGGACACCATTGAACTCGTAGAACTGATATTCTCTTAAGGATACTTTTACTTTGACGATAGTGGGTCGAGAATAAATGATAGTTTTTGGTTTTTGGAGAATGAATTAAATAAAAATAAAGTTTTTGGATTAATTTTTATTTGTTGGTTAAAACATCCTCACGGAAGTTGTAGGTGGGACCACCACACCTTAACCTCCCATGAGAGGTTATGGTGGTGGGACACAACCGAACCTAACCTCCCACGAGAGGTTACAACATGGGGACCATAGGGGAATAAACCCCCTATTAATGGTGGGAGAGGAAACCTCTCAACTCCCTTCATTAATGAGGGAGAATCTCTCCACACCCCCCTCATTTATTGGTGCCAACTCCCCTAATTTAATGGTACTGAATCCTCCACATTAATTAAGGGGAGACAAGTTAATTAATTCACCATTTTGAATTTTGTTCCAACAAATTAAATAATAGATAAACAAAATCTATTATTATTTTGGTTAGAATTACTCTTTTGGTGGATCTTGGGAGAAGAGAGAAAATCTCTCGCCATCGAAGAACGAAGAACACTTGTGAGGAGCGACTTCGACTTCCTTCCTCTGATCCTACCGATGTGGGACGTCTTAAAATGAACTACCCTCCACTTCATCGTCAAAAATCTGACACAACTCATGATTGGAAGTGTGCAGCATGCATGATGAACGACGATCTCCTTCATCTTCTTTTTGCGACTTCATCGTCGATCAACGAACAAAGGTAGGGGTTGTTTTCTTTTATGTCCCATGTTTGTCTTTTTTTCAAAACGAAGAATGAGGATATGTTTTTTTGACGGGTGAGTTGATGTTAATCATTATCCTACCATGATGAACTTACTTTTATCACCCTAATCGAAGAGGGTGCGGGCCAAACTAACATGGCCCGACTCCCTCCGTCGATCTATTTTGTGATATTCTTCAGCATGGTGACGAAGTAATGAGGCGACGAAGGCGGAAAAGACAAAGGCCACACTAATCGTGTCCTCTGTGATCCAAGCCACCCCCGCATTGTCCCGCACCACCACCGGCCTAACTGGCCCCGACCGAGCCCCTGCTGGCCGCGCTGCTCGCAGAGTCGAGCCGCTGCCCCAAGCCGGCTCCCACCCCGAAGGCCGGCCCGGCCGCCTCCTGGCCCACCCGGATGCCTCTCGGCCGCCTTCCGGCCCACCTGGCCTCCTGCCCAGCCGCTCGCCGGCCTGGCCGCACCCTGCCCGGCTCCCATCCATCCGGCATGTCAGCCTGCCTGGCCCTCTGCCGGCCCGCCTGGCACACTGCCCGGCCCCCGGCCGGCCTGCCCAGCCGCTTCCCGTGCGCCTAGCCAAACCGCACTGGCCCATGTGCCCCGCGCGACCTCGAAGCTGAGCCGCGCTGGCCCGCGTGCCCCGTTTCTTCCGAGCCGCACCCTCGCGGCGCTCCAGGCCGAACCTACCTTGAGCCCAGACTGAACTGCCCACAAGGCCTATTGGGTTGCGCCCAGCGGGCCGGCCGGAACCTAAAAAGCTCGCCCACCCAATGGGTTGGGCCAGACCCAACTGGTCTAACTAGGTTGACCCAGACCGGGTCGGCCCAGACCGGGTCAGCCTGATCGGGTCAGACCGGACCCGGGCCCACTACCGACCCTTTACCTTCTTTGGCCATATCTTTGGCACGGGACGACCGTTTGACGAAACGTCAATGATGCTGGTTTTCATCAAGCACGATAGTCCCTTTTAGTATACCCCACTAGTGTTTGGGGTAAAAGTTGAGATATGGTCAGGTTGGATCGTGCACAAATCCAACCAGGCCACTGGGACTAAAATGCTAATAACTTACAGACCGGTCGTCCGATTGACACGCCATCTGTTGTGTTGAGACCCCTAAGATGTGGCAGATATTTGAGATAATTCTTTGTGGGACTTCATGGAAGTTGGAGTATCGACTAGTAGCTCATGGAGAAACCCCTCCCAGAGACGATCGAGCACAGTGCAGGAACCTAGTGGCTGGCTAAGACTTGATGACTGCTGACCGATTCAACTCGATGTGATTTGACTAGCTCAGTGGGGAGCGCCTTGGTGTCACGGAAGAACCACAGTGGGGAGTGCCTTGGTGTCACGGCAGACCCACGATACTCAACCAGAGGAGTAACTTAGCAGGCTACAAGGGGGAGCGTCTCTGTGTGACATGGAAGACCCACAGTGGGGAGCACCTCTGTGTGACACGGCAGACCCACGATACTCGAAAGGAGGAGTACCTCACCAGTCCAAGGTTAGTGGGAAGCGCCTCTGTGTGACGCGACAGTCCCACTGTACTCGATAGAGGAGGAGTTCCCTAGTAGCTGAGGTGTTCCATGTTGTGATTGGAAATGTTACTTGATACTACCCATAGAATAAATCCTGGTGTGAGCTGAGTCGGTAACTTTTGTGTTTATCTCATGATTGATATTGATTACTTGATAACTTAGGTATATGTATGGGAACATTCATAGGTGGGGTTATCTGTTGATTTCATACTTTGTGATTTATCCTTGCTAGTTTGTAAGACCTTGAGGGTCTCAAGATCCCTACTGAGTATCATTATACTCACCCCTTCATGGGCTATGCCCGCACCTCATTGTATTGGATGTAGATGACAGACAGCATTGACCAAGGCTGAGCGTACTAGGACTATATGGTACCCGAAGGTGGACCATACGGTGTGATGGTACACAGATGAGATAGATGGACGTGGAGTTTTGTGGAGGCTATCTGTACTTACCCTTCAGGTAGGATTTCTTGGTGGATGTTCCAGGAGTAGTTTTCTCTTTTTTCTAATACTTGTACATTTAGTTTCCTTATACTTTATAGTTGGGCTTGTATTTCCGGACCCCTTTTACTTGTCAGTAGTCCTTTTGTATAAAATTTTATATAGTGTTTTTTCAATCTCATACTCTGTTTTGTACGATTTCAAGTTATAAAGGCAATGTGTTCCCAGTTTAGGGATTTAGGCCTTTGGTGCTAGTCTCCAGCCCCTGGCCTTTGGAAGGAGGGATTAGGATTTTAGGGTTCTTTTGGAGTTTTTATGTTTTTTATGGTTTTAGATTTTTATATGTTTTAGGGGTTTAAAATGTTTTTAGAGTTTTATGGTGTTTTTTGTTTTATGTGTTTTAGCATTTTTATAGTTTTTCAATGTTTTATGGGTTTTAGGGGTTTTATGTTTTGTAGGGTTTTTAGGGTTTGTAGGGTCTTTGGGGTTTTGTTTGTTTTAAATAAATTTTAGGTTTTTAGGGATTTGAATTGTTTTTAGGTTTCTGAGGTGTTATTTGGGGTTTTTAGGGTTTTAGGCTTTTTATATTTTTAGGTATTTTTTAGAATACTTGTGGGGTTTTGGGTTATTAGGGATATTTAGGGGGGTTTTGGGTTTTTTGGGTTTTTAGGGTCTTTTAGGTTTTTTAGCATGCGTAACTTTTTTAGGGTATTATGTGTTTTTAGTTTTTATGGTTTTCATAGGTTTTTTAGGGTTTTTCAGTTTTTTTAGGGATTTTTAGGGTTTTTTTCGATTTTTAGTTACTTTTAGGATTTTTAGGCTTTTAATTGTTTTTTCGGATTATAGGGTTTTTTGGTTTTTTAGAGTTTTTATAATTTTTTAGATTTTTTGTATTTTTTTGGGGCTTTAAAGGGTTTTTAGTGGATTTTTAGGGCGTTTCTAGGTTTTAGGATTTTTAACATTTTTTAGATTTTTTTCTGGATTTTATGTGTTTTTAGATTTTCTATTTTTCTTTGAGGTTTTATGGGTTTTTATATACTTTTAGGTATTTTTTTTGTATTTTATGGTTTTTATAGATTTTGAGGTGTTTTGGGGTTTTGGTTTTTTTTAATGACTTTTAGGGGTTTTCAGTGTTTTTAGGTTTTTTAGGTTTTCTTAGGATTTTTTCTAGTTTTTTAGGTTATTTTTAATATTTTATGATTTTTAGGCTTTTTTATGCTTTCAAGGGGTTTTTATGGATTTTTAAGCATTTATGGTTTATTGGGGGTTTTAATTTTCTTTTTGTTTTTAGGGTTTTTAATGTTTTTTAGTGTCTTTTAACATTTTTAGGGATTTAAAAGGTTTTTAGATTTTGCAGTGTTCTTTAGGCTTTGAATGTGCCCAAATGGCCTGAAGTCCTTCTTTTTCTTATTTTATTATGGATAATCCCCCTTTTAAGGGTTAAAGGTAACCTGTATTTTACACATAGGACTAAGGCACAAGGCCCGACATGACTTGCAATACAGGACCTGAAGGCCCAGAGGCATACCATGCCCAATACATGTCCCATATGCCCAACCCACTAGAACTTATCCTCCCCAGATTCTACATCATTGATCACCTAGCTCCCCACCTTGCATTGTGGACCAGCTAGCATTGCCCCATACAAAGATGAACAATGCCTTGTACAGATGGCGGTTTCCATACCCACTCATTCTTCCAATCGGGTAAGCTCTGTTTCTGGTGACTACTATTCTTGTTACTCTGATCCCCTTCTAGGGTCTTCTCTGTGTGAATTGGGATACTCCATGGTCTCAATGGCCTGATGGCCCTTTGGCCCAAAATCCATTGACGGTCTGAAGGCCCTAGAGACCTGTAGGCCCAAAACGGTGGCCCAAAGGCCCAAATCGGGTGAATAGTTCCCTTGCTATAGTACCGAACAATACATGCTACAGTAACTGCAACAATACTGCTACAATACCCAGAAATTCGCCTCCACCCAGTTTTTGAACCTAGGTTTTTTGGACGCCAAGAAGAAGCCCTTACCACTCAGGTACAAGCTCGTGGGCAGGTTTGAATGTGTTTTTAGGGGTTTTAAGTTTTTTTTGGGGTTTTATGGTTTTTAGGGGTTTTTTGATATCTTTGGTCTTTTAGTGTGTCTTAATTTTTTTCGTGTTGTTTAGGTTTTTTATTGGTTTAAATTGTTTTTAGGATTTTAAGGTTTTCATAATGAGTTTTTACAATTCAGGGTTTTTTAGGTCGTTATGGTCTTTGAGGAATTTTTTATGATTTTTATGGTTTTTAGGGGTCTTATTGATTTTTAGAGGTTTTAAATATTTTTACGGTTTTATGGATTTTATCTTTTTAGGTTTCTCTTTGGGTTTTATGTGTTTTTTGATATTTGATATTTTCTTGGGGATTTTCAAGGTTTTTAAGGTTTTTACCTTTTAATATATTTTTAGGATATTAATGGTTTTTTAAATTTTTAATGATTTTTAGGGAATTTGGTTTTTTAGGGTTTAATTGTTTTACTTCGATTTTTAGGGGTTTTTATGAGTTTTCAGGGTTTTAAAATATTTTAGATGTTTTTTATGTTTTTAGGGGTTTAAAGGGATTTTGGATTTTTTTGTGGGTTTTAGGGTTTTTACCAGTTTTTAGGGTTCTTTAATTTTTTTTGGGATTTTATGGTTTTTAGATGTTTTTAGGGTTTTTGGGTCATTTACAATTTTTAAGGGGTTTAACATTATTATGATTTTAGGGGTTTTACATTTTTTAGTGTTTAATATTTTTAGTTTTTAAGGTTTTCTTAGGGGTTTTTAGGTTATAACAGTTTTTTACATTTTTTGGGATTTTTATGGATTTTTTTGGGATTTTCATGGTTTTTTGGATTTTTCGGGATTTTGATATTTTTTGGGGTTTATATGGGTTTTTTATTTTTTTAGTGGTTGTTTATGTTTTTCATGTTTTAAAAATATTTTTATAGTTTTTTAACATTTTTATGGGTTTAAAGGGTTTTACAGTTGTTTTTAGTTTTTAGGGTTTTTATGGTGTTTCAAAAATTTTATGGATTTTTGGGGATTTTATGATTTTTAGGGGTTTTATGGTTTCAGGTTCATTATAGGGTTTTTATGGGTTTTATCATATTGAGGTTTATATAGGCTTTAGTGCTTTTAGTTTTTTGAGGTTTTATTAGGGGTTTTCAAGGATTTCAAGGTTTTTTCAATTTTAGGGATTTATAGGGCCTTTTAATATTTTTATGATGTTTTATGGTGTTAGGGATTTTTAAAGTTTTGGGGTTTTTATAATTTTTAGTTTTCTTAAGGTTATTGAGTGTTTTTAGGTTTTTATGTTTTTATTAGTGTTCTCAGGGTTGTTGGGTTTTTTTATATTTTTTGGTATTTAAAGTATTTCATTGGATATTTATGGTTTTTTATGTTTTTTAGGTATTTTTATGGGTTTTATGGTTGTTGGGGGTTTTAGGGGGGTTTTTGGTATTTTTAGATTATAAGGGGTTTTCATCAGTTTTTTTGGGGTTTTAAGGGTTTTAGAGTTTCTAATGTTTTTAGGGGGTTTAAAGGGTTTTTAGTGGTTTTAAAGTTTTTATAGGGTTTTAGGGTTTTTATAGTTTGTATGGGTCTTATTATTTCTTGGGTGTTAAGGGGTTTTAGGTTATTTCTATGGTCATTTATAATTTTGGACATTTTTTTGGTTTTTAGGTGTTTTATGTGTTTTTATATTTTAATGATTTCTTAGTGATTTTCACTGTTTTTCGTGATTTTTATGTTGTTTTTTGGATTTTAAGTATTTTTAATATATTATTGATTTTTTTTTGGTTTTTTATTGATTTTTTATGTTTTGGGGTTTTTTATGGGATTAAGTTTTTTAATGATTTTTGGCTTTTAAGGGATTAATGTTTTCTTAGTTTTTTAAATTTTAATTAGGGTTTTTCAAGGATTTTATTATGTTTTCATTTTTAGGTATTTCTAGGGATTTTTTGGGATTTTAATGAGTTTTTAGGGGTTTTTGGGATTTTTAGGTTTTTCAGGATTTATGGATTTTAGGTTTTTATGGTTTTTTGAGGGTTTAGGGTTTTTTTAGAGTTTTAGGGATTTTAATGTTTTTTAGGGTATTTAAATGTTTTTTGGGGTTGAAAAGGTTATCAGTGTTTTTAGTTGTTTTTAGGTGTTTTATGGGGTTTGGAGTTTTTAAATTTTTTAGGGCATTTTATGGGTTTTATTGTTTTTAAGTTATTTTTACAGTTTTTTAGGGTTAATAACATTTTTCAGTTTTTATGTGTTTAAAGTTTTTTTTTTGGTTTTTATGAATTTTTTTTGTATTTGAGGGTTTTTAGGGTTTTTTTACGTTTTTAGGTATTTTTATGTTCTTTTATGATTTTTATGGTTTTAAGGGGTTTTTTAGGAATTTTAGGTTTTTTGGGTTTCTAGGGTTTTTTTTGGGATTTTAGCATTTTTAGGTCTTTTAGGGTTTTAAGTGTTTTAGTTTTTAATTTTTGAATTTTTTCTTAGGATTTTTATGATTTATGGGTTTTAAAGTTTTTATTTGTTTTTTTGGATTTGTAGTATTTTTATGAATTTTTAGGGTGTTTTGGGGTTTTAAAGGTTTATAAGGTTTTTATGGTTTTTATGTGTCTTTTGGTTTTTAGGAGTTTTAGGGTTTCTAGGGAAAAGTAGGTGTAGATCTAGGATAATCCCAACCCACCCAGATATATAAGAAAAAAGACATGGAAACCGGGCAGTGGAAGAGTCAAAAGACTCATACCCAAAGGCAGTCCCAAAAGAGAAAAAGAAGAAAGTAACTACATATCAAATGTGTCATCCTCCCCAAGAACCCCATAGGGGTCTCCATCAGCAGCATATCCTAAAGAATCATCTAACTCTCCTATCTCCCACTCCACTATAGATTTCTTTTCATTTTACAAATCAACAAAAGATTGGTTTATATACCATTATGCCTTTGCTGCTCTGTAGACTTGGAGGCCTTTTAGGAGGCCCTAGTGGAAATTGGCTTTGGTAGGGTGGAGTAGTCCCTTCTTGTCCTCCTCCTCCTTGGGTAGAGATCTCTATAGTTCACCATCCTTCATTGCAGCACACCATCAGCACTCAAAACCCTAGTCCAAGAATTTTCATTCTTTCCATGTTTAACAGTACCAAGATCAGCTCCATCAAACTGGCTACCAGATCCGGGTGTACTGGTAGCCCCCAAATTCTGCTATTGGTGGCATTTCAGACCAACAGAACTAGGATAACCCATTAAGGCCTTATAATGCCTTATCTGATCCATGTCGTCATAAAGCATGGAATCATGATTCGTAATGATTTCATCAAGCCTTGCTACTTCATCATTGACATACCAAAAAAATTTCACATACTGCTTCATATCTACCTTCTACAGGATGTCTTATTTATGATTCTAAAATGATATGTCATTGCAATACAATATTATCTTCTCAAAAAACTCAACACACGAGGGCATGGTATCGTATAGAACCATAGCAAGGCTCTATTTGGTCCTCCTGCTCATAATTTTAGGTAGAACCTCTTGATATGAAACAGGATGAAAGCCTTCAGTAGGTCTGTCCCCAGTCCCCGCAATAGTAGCACCCACCTCCTGCTCAGGCACTTGATCAGTAGAAGGTAAAGGATGCTTCAACTTCATTTTCCTCGTTCATTTAGAGAAGGTGAGTGTATCTCATAGAGTATTTATAGGTATTTTAGTGTCATCCTTTGACTCTCCAGCCTTCATCACTCCCTTGTCATGTATCTTTGGACTTAGCCACTCCAAGTCCATAGATTCCACAACTTACAAACCTTCAAAACAGTTGGAAGTTACAACAACAACAACTTGTGAATTTTTAAACCTCTTCTCCCTCCCTATATATATGCTGGTGAGACAAGGTACCCTATCATAGGGTTCCAAAGTCTACACACCATCATCCCCAAAAGAATCAGCTTAAACCTCCTTCTGAACATTAATCTCCCACCTTTGCTTCCCAACATCAAAATTTTCCACAAGTCCTAGGTCCCCAAAGAGAATGGAAGTTGAACCAACAACAGGTCGTTATTATGGTATATCATTAGCCACCACCCCGCCATCATTAGGTGACTCACCCCCTATTCCACTGGAGGAAGTGTTGTCAAATGAAATTCCTAAGTCACCCCGTAAGCAAAAATTACTTACCTTATCCTCTGAAAGGTTCCCCGCTATAGAATTCCTTAAAGAGAAGCCATATCCTTCGACCCCAACATCCCTCTTAGCACCCAAAGAAGCATCCTTCAGAAATCCCGGCCTTTCCTCAAGACCCTAAGCCAACCCCAACCCCAGATGGCTATATCTCTTGTCAGTCCCTACTATAACACCCTCACTGCCCCTGTGCCTGAAATCACTTCCTCTATGACCAGGTGTCAATCAGGAATCATTGTAGCTCACCCATGATTCCAACACCACCGGTTACTTCCACTGGAGTTCCTCACCAATGGAAATACAAACAAAATAAACCGGCTCTTTCATAACATTATCTTCAATTCACACACTCGGGGGAACTGGGGGAAAAATATCCCTAGTTCGACTATCCATGCACAAGAAACATCCAACCATATTTCCCAACATTGAGATAATAGATAGATTTTGAAAGGGGGGGTTAGAAACCTCACCCAAATCACCACTACTGGAGAATCATGGTGAAAATGGAAATCAAGACTCCATCGAGAGATGGAAAATTAGGTTCCATCTCATCTTCAGGAGCCACAGACCAAGCCCAAATGAGATCCTCCTTAGATGAAAAACAAATTAGAATGTGGAAGGCATCAATAAGACCCACAATAGAATGATCCTAAATATTCCAGTGTTCAAACACGAACCTATCAAAAACATCAACCAGGGGGAACCAAATCAAAAACTGAGAAACCAGGGTCATCCTATGTAGAGAAGAATCCCTTTTAAACTCCTTGAGAAACTACTGTAGTTTCAAATGACCTTCATGCAAGACCAGCATCTTAGGGAAAATCTTAATCTGTAGAAATGATAGAAGCGATTCAGGATCTGAAAACGGGACAAAGGTTTTGTCTTCATTGAGGACCAACAAAGGCCCATCCTCCACTAAAGGGGGAGGCCGAGGTGCAGAATTCATCGACGTCTTCAAGCCGGTAGCGAGCATGTCGAATCTCCATTATGGGAGTGCGGGGGAGACATATTTGTATTCTTCTCTAGGGTTTTTTTCGGTGTTTTAAGTGAATTTACGATTTTAATGTTTTCTTAGGGATTTTCAGGAATTTTAGGGTGTTTTACAATTTTATATATGTTTAACTAATTTTTTGGATATTTATTTTTTTAAGAATTTTTTGGGTATCATGGGTTTTTACTATTTTTTAGGTTTTTAGGGGTTTTAATTGTTTTTATGTTTTTATGGTTTTCTAAGGATATTTCAAGGATTTTTGGTTATATATGGTTTTTTAGGATTTTTAGTTTATACGGTTTTTTGGGAGTTTGAGTTTTTTAAAAAAATTTAGGGTTTTAATGGTCTAATGGTTTTTTCGATTTTTAGGGAAATTTTGATTTTTTAGGGTTTTAAGGGTTTTTATATTTATTTATCATTTTGGGGGGTTAATTAATTTTTAGTTTTTTTAGTTGGTTTATGGTTCTTATGGTATTTTAGGGTTTTTATGGTTTTAGGGTTTTTATGATTTTTAGGGGGTTTGGGGTTTTAGGGTCTTTTTTGGGTTTTAGGGATTTTGTCATTTTTATGGGTTTTATTTGTTTTAAGGTCTTTTAGGTTATAAATGTTTTCATAGGTTTTTTATGTGATTTTAGGGGTTTTTACAATTTTTGTGATTTATTTTTTATTTTTCTAGGATTTTTGTTGTTTTTAGGGTTTTTATGGATTTTCAGGGGTTTGATGGGTTGTTAGGGTGTCAATGGTATTTTTGGGTTTTATCATTTTTTATGTCTTTTGGGGTTTTAAGTGTTATTGTTTTTTTAAGTTTTTCATTAGTTTTTTTGGGTTTCTATGTTTTTTTACTTTTTAAGGGATTTTAAGGTTTTTTATAGTATTTTTATGGTTTTTTGGTTTTTTTGGGATTTTTAGGGGTTTTAGGTTTTTTTTATCATTTTTATGATTTCAATACTTTTTGGTTTTTTAGGGTTTCATTGAGTTTTTTTTGTTTTTAAAGGGTTTTTGAGTTTTTTAACATTTCTAGGCATGTCAATGGTTTTTACAGTTTTTAGTGGGTTTTAGGGTTTTTATGGGGTTTAAGGTTTTTTAGGTATTTTGAGGAGTTTTAGGGGCTTTAGTGTTCTTAGGGTTTCTAGTTTTTTTTGGCTTTTAGCTGTTTTAAGTGTTTTTATGTTTATAAGGTTTTATTTTGGGTTTTCATGGGTTATTTGTTTTTTTAGTTGTAGGTATTTGTAGGGATTTTTAGTTTTTTGTAGTTTTGTTATCGATTTGGTGGGTTTTAGGGTTATCATGGAATTTTTTGGTTTTATGATATTTTAGGTTCTTTAGGGGTTTTGGTGATTTTAGATTTTTTAATATTTTCTTGGGGGTTTAAAGGTTTTTTTAGGTTTTTTTAGTGTTTTTTACGATTTTAATCGGTTCTTATCAGTTTTAGGGATTTTGAGGGTTTTTAGGTTTTATATGATTTTTGGGTTTTTTGGGATTCCTTAGAGTTTTTAGAATTTATAAGTTTTTTTAGAGTTTTAACATTTTTAGTGTTTTAATGTGGTTTTTAGAGTTTTTAGTGGTTTTTACAGTTTTTAAGCTTTTTAGTGTTTTTTATGGTTTATAGTGGTTTTTATGTTTTTCAGGGATTTTGGGTTTCTAGTGCTTTTATGTTTTTAAGGTTTTTAACTGTTTTTAGTTTTTAATGTTTTATTAGGGTTTTTCAAGATTTTTTTTTCATTTTTATGTATTTTAGAAATATTTAGATTATTTATGGATTTTTATGGTTTTAGGGATTTTTGGGTATTTTTAGGATTTTTAGCTTTTTAAGGTATTTTACAGTTTTTAATTCTTTTTAGGTATTTATTATTTTCTTATGGGATTTTAGGTTGTCTATAGTTTTTTAACTTTATCTGGATTTTTTTTGTTTTTAGTAATTATATGGGTTTTTAGGGATTTATGCATTTTGAGGATTTTTTATGGTTTTTTGGTTTTTTAGGGGTTTATTAATTTTTAGGTTTTTGAGGTTTTAAGTGCTTTTAGGTTTTAATAGTTCTCTTAATTTTCTTCAGGGGTTTGTGGGTATTAAACACTTAATGGATTTTTAGGGAATTTTTAGGGTTTTTATGGCCTTTAGGGATCTTAAGGGCTTTTATGGTTTTAGGGTTTTTAGGGTTTTTTTTGGGTTTCATGGGTTTGGGTGTTTTTAGGAGTTTTATGGGGTTTTAGAGTTTTTAAAAATTTAATGGGTTTAAAGGTTTTATTAGAGTTTCTTTTGAGTTTTATGGATTTTATGGGTTTTTAGGGGTTTTATGGTATTAGGGTTGTTTTTGGTCTTTAGGCATTTTTGGCTTTATAGTGTCTTTTTATGGGGTTTTTTGGGTTTTAAATTTTTTAGGTGTTTTAAGTGTAAATATATTTTTAGGGTTTTGTTAGGGTTCATCGTTTTTTAAGGTTCAATTTTTTTTATAGGTACTTTAGAGAATTTTTAATATTTTTATTGGGTTTTAGGGTTTTTAGGGATTTTGAAGGTTATTTGGGTCTTTTTAGGGTTTATATAGTTTTTTTGGATTTGTAATTTTTAGGTTTTTAAGGGTTTTTTGTTTTTTTAGGCTGTTATGGTTTTATTAGTGGTTTTTATAGTGTTTAGAGTTTTTTTAGTTTATAGGGATTTTAGAGATTTTTTAGGATTTTTAGGATTTTTATGATTTTTATTGATTTTGATGGGTTTAGGGTTTTTTTTGGGTTTTTTGGGATTTATGGTTTTTTATTATTTTTTAGGATTTTCTTGACTATTTTAGGGTTTTATTGTTTTTTATATTTTTTTTAACATTTTTAGGGATTTAAACAACATTTAATGTTTTTAGTGGTTTTTATGCATTTTTAGGCTTTTTAAGTTTTTATGGGGTTTTATGTTTTTATGGTTTTTATGGTATTTTAGCGTTTTCTGGGTTTTTAGGGGTTTTTAAATATTTTAGACTTTTATAGTTTTCTTATGATTTTTAGGGATTTTTAAATTTTTTGGAATTTTAAAATTTTGGATTTTTGGGGATATTTCGGAGTTTTAAGGGGGTTTAGGGTTTTTTTTATTGATTTTAGAAATTTTAAGTTTTTTGGGGTTTATGTGTTTTTAGTTTTTTAAGGTTTTCGTAGGTATTTTCATGGTTTTAGGGGTTTTTACGTTTTTAGGTATTTTTAGTGGTGTGTAGTGTTTTTTTTGGTTTTTTTTTTTGGTTTTTTTGGGAATTTGTGGGATTTATGGGTTTATAGGATTTTTATGGTACTCTTGGTTTTAGGTGGGTTTTTAGGGTATTTAATGAATTTTTTGATTATTGTAAAATTTTTAGGGGTTTAAAGGGTTTTTAGGGTTTTTGTTTTTGTTTTATTTTAAAGGGGTTTTAAGGTATTTTAAGGATTTTAGGAATTTTTATGTTTTTATGGATTTTAGGGTCTTTTCGGGATTTTAGAGTTTTTTTTGTTTTTAGGTTTTCAATTGATTTAAGTGTTTTTAGGTTTTTAAGGTTTTCTTACATGTTTTCATGGTTTTTATAGTTTTTAAATTTTTTATGGATTTTTAGCGATTTTTTGGATTTTTATTGTTTTTAGGGAATTTAGTTTTTTTGGGTGATTTAGGGTGTTTTAGGGTTTTTAGGTGTTTTAACAGTTTTAGGTTTTTCGGGTTTTATGTTTTTTTATGTTTTAATGGTTTTTTGTGGGGTTTTAGAAAATTTTGTATATCTTGTTTTCTTAGGTGTTTTATTGATTTTTAGGATTTTTTTTGTTTTTCAAGGATTTTAGGTATTTAATGTTTTTATGTTTTTTTAGGGTTTTTATTGTTTATTTGGGTTTTAAGATATTTTTTCAGTATTTTCGGATTTTTATTGTTTTTATATTTATTTAATTTTTTAGGTGTTTAGATTTTTTTGAGAGTTTTTGTTTATTTTTGTGATTTTTGTTGTTTTTGGGTTTTTAATGCTTTTTAGGAATTTTATGGTTTTTATCGGTTTTTTGTGTTGTTAGGGTCTTTCAGGGGTGTTTAGGGTTTTTAGTGTTATTAATTTTATAGGGGTTTTAAGTGTTTTTATGTTTTTAATGTTTTCTTATGGGTTTTAATTGTTTTTAGGGTTTTTTTATGTTTTTAGGGATTTTAAGGATTTTTCAGAATTTTTATGGTTTTTAGGGATTTTTAGGGGTTTTAGTGGTTTTACGGGTTTTTAGGGGTTTTATAATTTTTTAGGTTTTGGGGGTTTCAAGTATTGATAATTTTTTAAGTTGTTCATAGGTTTTGTCAACGTTTTTAGGTCTTTTTTGTTTTTTCCAATTTTTAGGGGTTTTTAGGATTTTTATAGTTATTAGGGTATCTATGGACTTTTAGGCAAGGAAGATGTGAGGGTCGGGCTATTCCCGGCCCCACATATTTATTAGAAAGAAAAAGAGACACATCATACAAGGGAGGGGAGGGGTCAAATGACCCACACCCAATAACCCTTACAACCCAAAACACAAAGACCCAAAAAAAGAGAAATCTAAAACGAGAAAAGAAAAGACCAAAAAGAAAGCAAATTAGTAAACATCACCACCAAAGTCTGAAACAAAAACCACATCAAAAGGGTAACCATCCGCACCATATCCAGAGGCCACATCATCAAAGAAGGAGTCAGATTCATCCCACCATGATTCGTATTCCTCATTAAGTTTAAGGAGCGTTAGAAACTTCTCCCTTCGTTTTTCTTGTTCTAGGGAATGCTGCTGCTCCTGATGATTAACTTTGATTTTCAGCTTAACCGCCTTTGATGATGCCTAGGTAGCCATGGGTCTGGGGATGGTGGATTAGTCCCTCTTCACCCTCCTCTTCGAGGAGGCATAGGTCGGACCATCACCTTTCACCTGTTCAAACTCATTGAAATGCTTCCCCACTGCCATGCCATGATCTCGTTCTTCATACGGGATAAAGGATGATTCCTGATTTAGAGGGAAATCAACAAAATCA
This sequence comes from Viscum album, assembly GCA_963277665.1. NCBI lineage: Eukaryota > Viridiplantae > Streptophyta > Magnoliopsida > Santalales > Viscaceae > Viscum > Viscum album. Next base: position 1,332,402,951 of record OY728150.1, read on the forward strand.
TCATGCAGAATCAAGCTCGAAGCCATTAAGGCATGTAATTTTGCACTCCCAATGACAGAATCCAGCAGTCCTTGCCCATCCTCCCCAGGCAGTACCGTCCCCCCAACATCATGCAAGTCCAAACAGACAGACCTATTAGCCAGGGACTCTTCCTGAACCTCCATGGCCAGCCCTATCATTTCCTCTATTGCAGCAGCTTCTCCTTTTTTGTGATCATCCTCTGTTCTAGCCCCCTCCCCTTGGCCAAACACATTCCCTTCCTTACGCACTCTCCCCTGATCAGCAACTTGCTCCAAAAGATTGTTGCCCCCTGCTCCTCCACCATCCCACAATGCAGCATGCTAGGGACCACCGTAGGTTCTAGAGAACCCAGACAAAAAGGATACCCCTGGGAAGAGGGTGTGTTTTCCAGTCCCTGAAAATCCCTTTTCCCCTGTTCAGCCTCAATTTTCACCTGGCTGGGAGAAGATGCAAAAACATGTTCATCACCCTCCACTTTTTCAGACATTAGACCTTCTGCGGACTCCCCCGCCTGCTCGGCCACCACCTTCCTCCTGTCTTGCACCTCCTTCTCATCCATCTTCCCCAGCCCAACTTCTGCAGTGACTTCCCCATCCTCCACATTACTCGCAGCCAACAAAGCATGCACCTCATCACAATCATTCCCAACACAGCTCAAATTCAGCACAGTAGCAGCAACCACCAGCGAATCACTCTGGGCGATCGCTCCACCATGTCCAGTGGCAGCGGCCAGTGCCCTATTATGTGCCTACTCGGCAGGTATATCACGTCCTGCATTTTTAAACGTGGGATCTTGCACCTCATCCTCACACTCCATCCCTTCAAAGCAGTTAAGAGTTGGGACCAAATACTGCCTCTGAATCATACTATCGTCAGGGGAAAAAGGCATCATAGCAGTAGTACACTCCATGCCAAGAAGACCACCATTGATTGGAAGAATCAAATCACTCCTCAAGCGCCTGAAATTATCACTCACCAAGGGATCTGATTGACACTGAGAAGCCACTTGTGCTAAATTGATAGCACCTACTGCATCCCCGGGGCCCTCCAACACAACCAGAATCACCCCAGACCCATGCTGCCCACTACCACAATGAGCCTCCTGGTCCCGGACACCTAGAAGTGGGTTTTCTACCAGCCCATGTGCAACCACCAACCCCGCCAACTCCATCGGGCCAGACCCATTGCACCACACTGCATCACCCGAAGCCTGAGACTGCTCCAGACTTCCAGCCTGCCCCTGCTCCTCTAATTCCTCATTGCACAACCTTAAGGAAGTGGACCCATCCTCCTTCTGGACTGTCACCTATTGAGACCTCACAACCAATGTGTCTGCAAGGTCACTGGTATCTGATTGTCGCGGCAACATCCTCAGAAGAGGATTCCCTGTCCCATCAATAATATGTTCTTCCACCATCACAACCTGATCAGATGACCTAGCCATCCCAATATACCTTTCCAAAGATCCGTTGCTGCTAAATCCTCGCCTGAAAGAAGAAATAGAATGACCCAAATGCCTACATCCAGAACAGAACAACACAACCAACTCAAACACCACCAGCTGTTTGTAGCGAAACTCCTTGCCAACAGTGATCCACACAAATTACGTTAGAGTCTTTGAAACATCTACGTCAACACAGATTCTTGGGGAAACCGAGTGACAGATCACTTTGGTCCAGCTATCCGAACACAGGTATCGACCATCAAGATTCCCAAGAATACATAAAATCGCTGGATTCTGGAACGGAAGAGGGAGCTGCGGGAATCTAACCCATGAAGCAACTAGTGGAGCGTCACGGTTCATATATAGATCAAAACTCCACCTGAAGAGATAGAAACTAACTCCGTTGAAGCTTCGAGGGGCTGCGGATAAATCCAGGATCAAATCATCCTCAGAAGAAAGCTGTATCATCAAGTGTCGGCCATCAAGCAACCCTACTATGGCCCAATCTTGGAGATTCCAAGATCCAATAATAAATTTGTCGAAAGCCTCCATCGAGGGATGAAACCTCATAAACCGAGCAACAAGGGTCAATCTATGAAGTGTAGAGGCCGAATTAAACTCCAAGACCGATAAAGAGAGATGAGGGAAGCCTTAATATAAGTCAGGAACCTTTGGAAAAAGCTCAATTCGGGGGAAAGGAGGAAGAAGATCAGGTGTCGGGGGAGGGATGAAGACCAAATCCATATTACCATCACGCATAAATCCCTCCCCCGCAGAGGCAGGAGATAGGATCACCAGCGGCACCGTCAAGGAGCCATCGGGGGAGTTAGGGTTTTTATATATGGAATTTTATGGTTTTTCAAGTTTTTTATGGGTTTTAAAAGTTTTATGATTTTTTGGGGGGTTTTAGGGTTTTTTGAGTTTTTTTAATATCTTTTAGATTTTTAGAGATTTGTAATGTTTCAGGGGGTGTAAATATTTTTTTATATTTTTTAATGGATTTAAGGGGTTTTATATGTTTTTATGGTTTTTATGGGTTTTAGGAGTTTTTATGTATTTTATGGGTTTTTGGTTTTTTTTGTGTTTTTTTTGTTTTTTTCGTTTTTTAGCATTTTTTTGGTTTTGTAGAGGTTTTATGTTTTGAGGGTTTTATGTTTTTCTTATGGTATTTTAGGAATTTTATGTTTTTTTTAAAATTTTAGTGATTTTTTATCATTTTAGGGTTTTATAGTATTTAGGGTTTTTAGCATTTTTTATCTTTTTTAGCAGTTTTATGTTTTTTTAGTTTTTCTCAGATTTTAGTGTTTTTTATATTTTTAGGGAATTTTATGGAATTTTATGGGTTTTGGGTTTTTAGGGATTTTGTGGGTTATTTGGGTTTTATAGATTTTTAAGATTTTTTAGGGTTTTAGTGGTTTTTAGGTTTTTAGGGTTTTTATGTTTTTATAATTTTCTAGGTTATTAGTGGTTTTATGTTTTTTTATCTTTTTAAAGTATTCTTAGGGTTTTTGTGATTTTGAAGTTTTTTAGGTTTTTAGGGATTTGTATGTATTTATTTGGATTTTTTATGGTTGTTAGGGGTTTTCAAGATTTTTAGGGATTTTAGGATTTTTTTTAGATTTATGCTTATTTTGGGGTATTAAGGTATTTTTATAATTTTAGGGTATTGAAGGCTTGTATATTTTTTTAAAAAAATTAGTGTTCAAAAGGGTTTTAGTGATTTTATTGGTTTTGAAGGGTTTTGGGTTTTTTTGTTTTCTGAGGTTTTTATGGACTTTAATATATTTATGGTTGTCATGTTTTTTTTAAGGGTTTTCAATGTTTTGAAGGGTTTTTTATGTTTTTATATATTTTTAGGGATTTTTGGTGTTTTTGTTGATTAGTTTCAGTTTTTGAGGAATTTTTGTCATGTTTTTTTATGTTTATTAATGTTTTTACATTTTTTATGTTTTTAAGGATTTAACATGTTTTTAGGGGTTTTAGTGGTTTTTGGGGTTTTATTGATTTTTAGGTTTTTAGGGTTTTTAGGGTTTTTTTATTATTTTTAAGGGGGTTTCTCGAGTTTTTTAGGGTTTTTTTGTTTTTTATATTTTTTGGGCTTTTATTTTTTCTAGTTTTTTATGGTTTTCTTTGGGGTTTTCAAGATTTTTAGGGATTTTTATGTTTTATGTAATTTTAGGGAATTTTAAGGATTTCTATAGTATTTTAGTGTTTTAGGTATTCTAAAGGGTTTTAGGATTTTTTTACGTTTTATTAATTTTTAGGATTTTTTTGGCCATTTTGGGAATTAGGGATTTTGATGGTTTTAGGGTTTTCTTAGGGTCTTTCAGGGTTTTTAGGGTTAATATTTTTTGGGAGTTTTAGGGCTTTTTTAGGATTTTAATTTTTTTACGAATTTTATTTATTTTAACAGTTTTATATCTTTTAGTGTTTTAGGGTTTTTATGGTTTTGATGAGTTTTTAGGTTTTTATATTTTTTTATTGTTTTATGGTTGTTTACAGTTTTTAATGTTTTTATGGTTTTAATTTTTTAGAGTTTTGTGGTTTTTTATGTTTTTTTTGGTTTTTCCGTTTTTTATGGTTTTAGGATTTTTAGGGGCTTTAATACTTTTTAGGGTTCTTATCAATTTTTACCTTTTTAGGTGTTTTATGTGTTTTTATTTTTTAAATGTTTTCTTATGGATTTTCATGTTTTTTAGGTTTTTTATGTTTTCAGTTATTTTTTGGTTTTCAGGGGTTTTAGGGATTGTTTGTGTTTTTATATTTTTGGGGGTTTTAGGATTTTTATGGGTTTTAGGGGTTTCAGGATTTTTTGAATATTTATAGGTTTTTTTAGGTTTTTATGTTTTAGAGTAATTTAATAATTTTAGGGTTTAAAGTAGTTTTTAGAGTTTTTAGTGGTTTTTGGTGTTTTTGTGTGTTTTTGGGGGTAGTGGATTTTTATGGTTTTTAAGGTTTTTATGGTTTTTAGGGGTTTTAGGGGTTTTAGCGCAAGGAAGGCATAGGGCCAGTCTATTCCTGACCCCTGTCAAAATTTATTAGAAAAAAGACACAATAGATAAGGGAAAGGCAGGGTCAATCAACCCACACCCAATAACCCTAGACACCCCCACAAAACCCAAAAGTCCCCTAAAACCAAAAAGACACACAAAACCAGATAAAATAAAAAATCATGAGCAACTCCAATTACATCTCCTAGCCAAACCTCGACCGGCATCCTGCAATACCATTTTCATCTTCCAGCACCTCTTTTCAAAGCGTATCTATCACCAGAATCACCGAACCACCAGCATCAAAGTCATTAGTCTAACCTTCGCCACCTCTCAGCAAAGCGACCACCAACACCAAGCACCAGCATCATTCATCACATCACAACAGACTGAAAACCAGCATGCGCATCGATTGACAACCAAGCCATCCACAACACGAATGACCACAATTCGACATAGCATCCATTGTGTAGCACAATTGATCACACCCTTCACCAACAACATGAAACATATCCAAAAGTGTATGAACCTGCATCTTCTTTAAAAACCAATTCCACACCGATATCATCTGCCCAAGAAACCAACAACAGCCTACAAAGCACAACAACACAGAATCACCAGCATCAACGACATCAGCACCTCTAAGACAACCATCTCCTTTCATTTTTCATCTCTTGTTCCATATTCCAGCACCTTCTAAACCATCAACTCCTAAGAGGTTGTAATTCAACCTCCAACAACCAAAACCTTCAGACTGAATAGATTTCATCATTCTACACCTTGCAGTACAACTAACTATGTACCACCAGCAACCATAGCCAGTACTAAATCAAATCACCTAGTGCCCCTCGCGTAGAACAAACTTATATAGTATCACCAGACCACGCCTAACACCTTTCAGCAGATACCATAACCAGAACTCGTAGTAACTCACAATAACAACCAAAACCAAGATCATGAAGTGCTTGCATCCACAATGTAAAGTGTAGATGAATCCAAGGAACTAGTTCGAGCACGCACCTGCATCTGCTTCTCAAAAATAAGACAAGGCCGAACCAAAGCACAATGCAAACCTTCATATGTATCGCGATATCGAGAATCTGAAATTGGAAATGAAGAAGAATCACCATTTTTCGACAACCAATCCCGAACCGAATCTATAGCTTTCCACGCTTCCAGGGAGGCCAAAATCTTGAGCAACACCACTACATGGAAACAAGGAATCTTCTAAAGAAAACCTCATGTTGGTGGTCTGAATAACGCTATTGAGGCCTGCTGTCACCGATATCTCCCCCTATAAGAGCGAGATGGCAGGTCCGTGAGAGTGTATGTTGCCGAAAACCCAACCAATGCTTCCACATGGAAAACACAAAGTCCTTGATGAACCACTTCCACACTGAAGAACTCCACACCAGCCTGCCGCCGCCAAGAACGCCCCGAAGAGCATAAGAGGGTAATGGCAACGATCTACTTCCACCATCACCATAAGAAGTCAGATAAAACCCTAGAAATCATGCCAAGAGGGAGAGATCACCAGGGGAGTGTTCCGCCATATCTTCTAGGGGTTTTTAGGGGTGTTAGGGGTTTACGTACTCTTTTAGTTTTTAGGGGTTTTAACTATTTTTATGTTTTAATGATTTTTAGGGGTTTTCAAGTTTTCTAGGGTTTTTATCTTTTTAGGTTTTTAGGTATTTTTAGGTATTTTTATGTTTTTAGGGGTTATATGTATTTTTGATAGTTTTTAAGGTTTTTATGGTTTGTAAGGTTTTTAGGGTTTTTAGTGTTATTTTTTTATTTTTTTAGGGTTTTTATGGTTATTTTCGAATTTTTTAACCATTTTAGCAGTTTAAATGGTGTTTATAATTTTTAGTGGTTTTAGAGTTTTATATGTTTATATAATTTTTTATATGGATTTTATGGGTTTTTGGGTTTTTTACGTTATTTTTTTGTTTTTATCATTTTTTATGTTTTTAGGGGTTTTATGTTTTTTTAGGTTTCTAAGGTTCTCTTGGAGTTTTTTAGAGATTTCATGTTTTTATTCATTTTTAGGGATTTTTAGGGACTTTTTAGGATTTATATGGGTTTTTAGGGTTTTTTTTGGATTTTGAGGGGTTTAAGGGTTTTAAACATTTTTAGGGTTTTCAGTAGTTTTTAGGTTTTTTTGGTTTAAATAGTCTTTAGATTTTTAATGATTTATTAGTTTGTTTCATGTTTTTTAGGGATTTTAAATTTTTATTTTTTTGGGATTAGTTTTGGATTTATATGGGGTGTTCATCTTTTTAGGGATTTTGAGGGATTTTTGGGATTTTTTAGGTTTTATGGGTTTTTTTGTGTTTTTAATGTTTTTATGGTTTCTTTTGAGTTTTTAGTGTTTTAATGATTTTTATAGATTTTTATCTTTTTAGGGGTAAAAATGTTTTTTAATGTTTTTATCATTTTTTGGGTTTTTAGGGTTTTTAAGGTTTTTAGGTTTTTTATGGTATTTATGGTTTTTTAGGTTTTTAGGGTATTTAGAACTTTTTAGGTTTCTAAGGCTTTGTTGTGTTTTTATTTTTTTAAGGCATTCTTAGGAATTTTTAGAGTTTTAGGGTTTTTAATGGTTTTAGATATCTTTACAGATTTTTTAGGGTTTTTATGGTTTTAAAGATTTTGAGGGGTTTAAGGGTTTTTTAGGGGTTTTATAGGTCATTAGGTTTTTAAGGTTTTTTAGGGGTTTTCAAGGTTTTTAGTTTTTTTACGTTATTTGGAATTTTGGGTGATTTTTAGGCTTTTATGTATTTTTAGAGTTTTTAGGGATTTTTAGGGGTTTTAGGGGTTTTTAGGGTCTTTAGAATTTTTAATATTTTGAAGGGTTTATTTTTTTAGGTAGATAAGTTTTTATTATGGTGTTTCAATGTTTATAGGTTTTTTGTGTATAGGTATTTTATGGATTTTTATGGGTTTTTAGGGTTTTTAGGGTTTTTTTGGATTTTGAGGGTTTTAGTGTTTTTGAGGCTTTTTAGGGTTTTTTAGTGTTTTAGTGGTTTTGGGGGGGTTTAAGGTTTCTTATTTAGTGTTTTTATAGTTTTTTAGATTTTTTTATGTTTTTAGGTGTTTAATGGGATTTAGATATTATAGTGCATTTTCTGGGTTTTGTGGTTATTTATGGTTTATTATGATTTTAAGGGGTTTGTGGTTTTTATTATTTTGAGGGTTAGTTAGGGTTTAATTGTTTTTATGCGTTATAAGGGTTTTAGTGTTTTAAGGTTTTATTTGGGTTCATCAGGGTTTTAATGTTTTTTTATGTTTTTTGGAGTTTTTAGATATTTTTAGCCTTTTTATGGGTTTTAAGTGTTTTTAGGAATTTTGAGGTTTTCAGAGTTTTTTGGGTTTTTAGGGCTTTTTAGGGTTTTTAGCATTTTTTAGGTTTTATAGGGGTTTTAATTATTTTTAGGATTTTATGTTTTTCTAAGTGGTTTTCAGGGTTTTATGGGGTTATTTGGTATTCAGGGAATTTTAGGTATTTTTATGATTTTTATGGGTTTTTTTGGGTTTTTAGAGATTTTGGTGGTTTTTAGGTTTTTTAGGCTTTTTTGGATTTTTATGGTTTTTTGTTTTTTTAGAGTTTTTTTGAGTTCTTTATGTTTTTAATGGGTACTTAGATATTTTTAACATTTATTTTGGTTTAAGGGGTTTTTACAGTTATTAGTGGTTTTAGGGTTTTTATGGATTTTTAGGGTTTTTAGTGATTTTTATAATTTTTAGGGGTTTTGGGGTCTTTAGGGTTTTTAGTGTTCAACAATTTTTTGGTTTTTAAGGGTTTTTAGTGTTTATTTTCATAATTATTTCTTATGTTTTTAAGGTTTTTAGTGTTTTTATGTTTTTAGGGATTTTTTGGATTTTTATGGTTTATTAGGTTTTTTTTATTTTTAGGGTTTTTAGTTTTTTTACTATTTTAATTGTTTTTAGATTTTTAAGTTTATATTATTATTTTTTATTTATTATTATATTTTTTTAGTTTTTAGGTATTTTTTATGATTTTTTGGTTTTTATGGATTTTAGGGTATTTTAGGGTATTTAGGGGTTTTTAGGGTTTTTAGAGTGTTTTTTGTTTTGTCTGGGATTTTTTTGGATTTTTTAAGTAATAGTGTTTTATGGATTTACAATTTTTTTAATGTTTTTACAGGTTTAAATTGATTTTTAGTGGTTTTAGTTGTTTTTAGGGTTTTTATGAGTTTTTTGGATATTTTTAATGTTTTTAGGGGGTTTTGTGATTTCTACAGTTTTTAGGTTTGTTCAGTGTTTTTAGGGTTTTTATAGTATTTTAGGTTTTTAGGTGTTTTAAGTGTTTTTTATGTTTCTACGGTTTTCTTAGGGTTTTTCATAGTTCTTAGGGTTTATTACATTTTTTGGGATTTTAGCCTTTTTTTTAGTATTTTTATAGTTTCTTAGTGTCTTTTAGGGATTTCCAGGTGTTTTATGGTTTTTTCTGGGTTATTACATTTTTTAGGTCATTAGGGGTTTAACGTGATTTTAGGTTATTAAGGTTTTCTGAGGAATTTTCAGGTCATTTAGTATTTTTTATGTTTTTAGTATATTAGGGATTTTTTAGGTTTTTTAGGTTTTTTAGGGATTCTGATGGGTTTTAGGGATTTTAAGAGTTTTATGGTTTTTATGTGTTTTTTGGGGTTTAGGGTTTTTTTGGGTTTTTTGGGGTTTAAATGTTTTTTAGTTTTTAACTTTTTGAATGTTTAAAAATATTTTTGAGTTTCAGTGGTTTTTATGATTTTTATGGGTTTTTGTGTTTTTTGAGGTTTTTAGGGAATTTTATGGTTTTTAGTAGTTTTTAGGGTCTGTAGGGTATTATAGGGTTTTTAGCATCTTTTAGGTTTTGGGGGTATAATTATTTTTTGGTTTTTATAGTTTTATTTGGTGTGATCAAGTTTTTTAGAGTGTTTTAATTTAATAGGGTTTTTAAGGATATTTAAATATTTTATTGGTTGTTAATATTTTTAGTGATTTTTAGGGGATTTATGGGTCTTTATGGTTTTTATAGTTGTTAGATTTTTTATTTTTTTATTGGTTTTAAGGGTTTTAGTATTTTAAGGTTGAATTTTTGGTTTTCAGAGCTTTTAGGGTTTTTTAAATTTTTAAGGATTTTTAGGATTTTTTAAAGATATTTAGGGTTTTTAGGAATTCTAAGGCTTTTTTATTTTTTTTTTGGTTTTTTGGGTACTTCGGGATTTTTTTTATTTTTTCGGGTTTTTAGGGTTTTAGAGTTTTTTTAACTTTTTATTTGTTTACAGGGTTTTTTATTTTTTAGTGGTTTTTTAGGGTTCTGTTGGGTTTTATTTTGTTTTTTGGGTCTTTTAAAGTGTTTGTGGGTTTTAGGGGTTTATGGGTTTTAGGTTTTTTTAAACATTTTATGTGTTTAAAGTTTTTTAGAGTTTTTAGTAATTTTTATGGTTTTATTGGGGTTTAATGGGTTTTTTTATCTTTTAAAGTGTTTGTGGGTTTTATGGGTTTATGGGTTTATGGATTTTTAGGGTCCTTTTGGGGGTTTAGGGTTTTTAACATTTTTTAGCTTCTTAGGGGATTTAATTATTTTTAGTTTTTTAGGGTTTTCTTTGGTTTTTAGAATTTTTAAGGCTTTTTAAGTTTTTATGTAGTTTTAGGGATTTTATCATTTTTATGGTTTTAGGGTTTTTAATGATTTTGAGGGTTTTTAGGGTATTTTAGGGTATGAGGATTTTTGTGTTTTTTATGGGTTTTTTAGTTTTTTATGGTTTTTACATTTTTTAGAGTTTTTAAACATTTTAGGGGTTTAAAGAGGTTTTAGAGTTTTAGTGGGTTTTAGGGTTTTTATGGGGTTTTATGGGCTTTTAGTGTTTTTAATGTTTCTAAGGTTTTATGGTTTTTAGGTGTTTATGAACTTTATGGTTTTTCATATTTTTCAGTGTTTTTAGGTTTTTTGTGGGTTTTAATTATTTTTATATTTTAATGGTTTTCTTTGGGTTTTCAAGGTTTTTTGGGTTTTTTATGTTTTTATGTATTTTTAGGGAATTTTTAATATTTCATGGTTCTTTTGGTTTTTAGGTATTTTGAGAGTTTTTAGGGTTTCAGGGTTCTTATGAGTTCTTATGTTTTTAAGGTTTTTTTGAAATTTTTTAAAAAATTTAGTGGTTTAATGGGTTTTTAGAGTTTTTTGTGGCTTTTAGGGTTTTTATGGGGTTTTAGGGATTTTATGAATTTTAGAGTTTTTAGGGTTTTATGGTTTAATATGGTTTTTATATTTGTTAGGTTTTTCGTTGGATTTAAGTGTTTTTACTTTTTTAATGTTTTCATAGGTTTTTCAGTTTTTTAGGGGTTTTTATGTTTTTAAATATTTTAGTTATTTATTAATATTTTTATATTTTTTTAGTGTTGTTAGGTATTTTAATGGTTTTTAGATTTTTTATGGTTTTTTTCATTTTTACTGTTCCTATGGGGGTTTTTGGGTTTGAGGGGGCTTTGGAGTTTTTTTAGTGTTTTAAGTGTTTTTTTGAGTTTTTAACTTTTTTAGGGGTTTGGAAGGTTTATATAGTGATTAATGCTTTTATGATTTTTATGTTTTTTAGGGTTTTTATGCTTTTTTGGGATTTTTATGGTTTAAAGGGTTTTTTGGGTTTTTTTGTTGTTAGCATTTTTTATGTTTTTAGGGGTTTTTGGGTTTTTGGGTTTTTGGGTTTTTATGGTTTTCTTATGGATTTTTAGGGTTTTGGGGATTTTTTCAAATTTAGGGAAATATGTGGATTTTTAGGATTTTAAGGTTTTTTGGGTTTTTATGTTTTTTTTGGTTTTTAAGGGTATTTTTGAGTTTTTAATGGTTTTATGGTTTTTATTGTTTTTTTTCATTTTTAGGGGTTTAAAGGGTTCATAGTGTTTCCATTGGGTTTTAGGTATTTTGTGGGTTTTAGTGGTACTTAGTGTTTTTAGGGGTTTTTTAATTTTTTTAGGGTTTTGTGGTTTTTAGGGTTTTTTTAGGGATTTTAGTGTTTTTATGTTTTTAGGGGTTTTAATAGTTTTTTTTTTGTTTTTATGGATTTCTTAGGGGTTTTCAGTGTTTTTTATAATTTTATGGATTTTTAGGGCTTTTTTAGTATTTTTATGTTTTTTAGGATTTTAGGTATTTTTAGGCTTTTAAGGTTCTTTAAGGTGTTTGGGCTTTATGGTTTTTTAGGTTTTTAAGGTGTTTTGGTTTTTAAGGGTATTTTTAGGTTTCTTGGGTTTTTATGGTTTTTTAGAGTTTTCTTACATTTTTTGGTGTTTAATTTTTTTTTTATAATTTTTAATAGTTTTGAGGATTTTTATTGGATTTTAGAGTTTTAATGATTTTTAGGGGATTTATGATTTGTATGGGTTTAGGGTTATTTGGGTTTTATGGGTTTTTATATATTCTTTTTGGTTTTTATGGTTATTATGTTTTATTAGTTTTTTATGGTTTTGTTATGGATTTCAATGGTTTTAGGGGTTTTTACATTTTTTGGGATTTTTGGGGGTTTTATGATTTTTACGGCATTTAGGGTTTTTAGGGATTATAAGGTTTTTTTTATTTTATGTATATATATATATTAGAATTTTTAGCGGTTTTATGTGTTCTAGGTTTTTATGGTTCTCTTTGTGTTTTTTGAGTTTTTTAGGGTTTCTAGATTTTTATTGATTTTTAGGGCTTCCGTCAGATTTTTATAAGTTTTTAGGTCTTTTAGGGATTTCTAAAAAAAATTTATGTTTTTGGGGGTTTTGGTTTTTAATCTTTTTGTGGTTTAGAGGCTTTATGGTTTTTAAGGTTTTTCGGGGTTTTGGTTCTTTTTTTGTTTTTTAGGGTTTTAAGTGTTTTTAAATTTTTAAGGTTTACTTAGGATTTTTTAGGGTTTTTAGTAATTATGTTATTAGGGATTTTATGGAATTTTTAGGATATTTGTGGTTTATTTTTATTTTAATCGATTTCTAGTTTCATAGGGGTTTATGGTTTTTAAGAGTTTTATGTTTTTTTTTTAATTTTAGGGTTTTTAAGGGTATTATGGTTTTTTGAGTTTTTTATGTTTTTGGGGGTTTAAAGGGTTTTTACAGTTTTTAGTGGTTTTATGGTTTTATGGGTCTTTAGGGTTTTTTATTGTTTTCATGGTATTTTAAGGTTTTATGGGGTTTTAGGGTCTTTTAGGATAATTATAATTTTTAGGTTTTTGTGGTTTTATGTGTTTTTAGGTTTGTAAGGTTTTCTATGAGTTTTTCAGGGATCTTAGGGGTTTTTATATTTTAGGAGGTTTTATGTTTTTTTGGATTTCTATGGTTTTACTGGTTTTATGGATTTTAAGGGTTGTAACAGTTTCTAGGGTGTTAGGGTTTGTAAGTGTTTTAGTGTTTCTTAGGTTATTTAGGGTTATAAGTGGTTTTGGGTCTTTAATGTTTTGTTAGGGTTCTTTAGGATTTTTTTATTTTTAGGGATATTTTGAGATTTTATACGATCTTATGGTTTTTGAGAGTTTTCATTGATTTTAATGGTTTTTAGGGTTTTTATGACTATTTTGGGGTTTAGAATTTTCGGACTTTTTTTAGAGATTTAAAGGTTTTTTCATGTTTTTTAACATTTTATGAGTTTAAATATTTTTTAGGGTTTTTAGGATTTTTATGGTTTTTTGGTTTTTTAAGGGTTTTTTGGGGTTTTTTGGGTTTTTTGGGGTTTTTTGGGTTTTTTGATTTTATTTGGGTTTTTAAGTCTATCATGATTTTTAGGGCTCTTAAAATTTTTAGGTGTTTTTTTTAATTTTTTTTGGGGTTTTGGGGGTTTGGAGGTTTTTAGGAGTTTGAGGGATTTTAGGGTTTTTTAGGGTTTTTAGTATTTATTAGTTTTTTGGGGGGTTTAAAGTATTTTTAGGTTTTTATGTTTTTTTGGGGGTTTTAGTGTTTTTATTTTTTTTATTTATAGTGATTTTTACGGGTTTTTAGGATTTTTTAGGGGTATTAGTGATATTTAGGTGTTTTAGTTTTTTCATTGTTTTTTTGGTTTGTATGTTTTTCTTGATTTTTTATTGTTTAATGGTTTTTAGAGTTTTTTAAAAAATATAGTGGTTTTAAGGGTATTCATAATTTTTAGTGGTAATTATGGTTTTTATTGGTATTTAGGTTTTTAAGGTTTTTAAGGGTTTTGTGTATTTTAGGGGTTTAGGGTTTTTAGGGTTTTTGGTTTTGGGGGGCATTAGTAATTTTTAGGTTTTTAGGGGTTTTAAGTGTTTTTCAGTTATTAAGGTTTTCATTGGGGTTTTCATGGTTTTTAGTGTTTTTTACATTTTAGGTACTTTTAGTGGTTTTTTAGTTGTCTAATGGGTTTTTAGGGTTATGATTGATTTTGTGTGTTTGAGGGTTTTTAGGGTATCTAGGGTTTAATTGTGTTTTGCGGTTTTATAGGTTTTTTGTGATTAAAAATTTTAAGGTTTTTAGAGTATTTTAATTTTCTTATAGGTATAAATGGTTTTTAGAATTTATATTTGTTTTTATGGTTTTTATGGGTAGTATGTTTTTTATGGTTTTGGGGGTTTTTTAATTTTTAGGGGGTTTATGATTTTTGGGGTTTATGGGTTTTATGGGATTTTATGGTCATAAAATATTATTATCATTTTTACGATTTTATTGTTTTTAAGTGTTTTAGATTTTGAAATATTTTTGTGGGTTGGAAAGGTTTTGGGGTTTTTTTGTTTTTATAGATTTTTATATTTTTAAAGGGTTTTATGTTTTTTAGAGTTTTTAGAGAATTTGATGATTTTAGGGGTATTCAAGTGTTTTAATTGTTTTTAGGGATGTTTAGAGCTTTTTGATTTTTTTAGGTTTTTAAGGGTTTTAGGTGTTTTTATGTTTTTATGTTTTTTATGGTTTTTTGGGTTTTTATGCCTTCTACTTTTGTAGGGATTTTTAGGTATTTTTTAGGATTTTTATATTCTTTTAGGGGTTTTAGTGATTCTTTGGGTTTTTAGGGTTTTATGGTTTTTATGTTTGTTGTTGTGCTTTTTGGGTATTAAGAGGTTTTTAGAGTTTTTTAATCGTTTTTAGGGGTTTAAATGGTTTTTATAATTTTTAGCGGTTTAGAGTTTTTATGGATTTTAGGGTTTTATAATTTTTTAGTGGTTTTATGGTTTTTAGTTGTTTTTAATGACTTTTAGGATTTTAATGTATTTTAGTTTTTTACAGGTTTTATGTGTATTTAGGTTTTAATGATCTCTTTGGGGTTTTATTGTTTTTATGGTTTTTTATGTTTTTTGAGATGTTTTGGGAGTTTTTATGTTTTCTATGGGTTTTAGGCCTTTTAATGGTTTTTAGGGTTTTTATTGTTTTTTTGGATTTTAGGGTTTTTTGAGTTATTTAGGGGATTTAATTTTTTTAGTTTTTTTATGTCTTTAGGGGTTTTTAGGACCTGAAAATTATAAATATAAGAAGAAGAAAATTCCATGAACATGGTGAAGGGTATAAATAAACCCGGGAGAAAAATTTGCAGAAAACTTTTCAAAGGGGGGGAAGTCGTGAAGGATGGTTTGGGTCTGCATAGTAAAAAATAGCTATGTGAAATGCTGCTCTAAAAGGAATTTTTCTACTTCACAAAGAACCCCATGAATGAAATCGTTCATGAGATGATACATTACCACCAAAACCCACAAATGAAACCAAGTTTTTTATAGGACCGAACAATGATTTCTTCCCCCGGGAATGATTGCCCCCATGAATGAAATTGTTCATGGGATGAGACGGTAGTGCTAGTGCCCGCTAATGAAACCTAGTTTTTATGGGGCTAGATAGTGATTTCCGCCCCTATGGATTACTGTACCCATGTGATCAAAATATTTTATAGGCCGAGGCATCCTCCTTGGGCTCTTTCAAATGAAGCTTAAGCCCACTGTAGGTGACCAACCATATTGGTTTCCTATCCTTCTATTCTTCAATAAAAGACCCACGATGAGAACTGAGAAAATAATGAAAACAGAGAGATGAAAAGAGAGAATAACATAATGATCTTTGACTTGGGAGGAGAATTGAATGAGATTCATCAATTACCAGCAGGTAAACAAACCGTATAGAATTAAGGAGGAAATAAAAAACATTTGGTCAGTCACAAACTTAATACACCTTTACAGAAATCATTCCACGAGGCATAGACAAATGGACCCTTTGTAGACCAACACCCCTTATAATAAAAGGATATAAGCGTGGAACCCTAACCCTTGTAGAAAAATGCTAAGTGTGAGGAATTTGACCCCATGTAGAAAAATGCTATTTGGCTGGAACCTAGCCCCACATAGAAACACGCTACATGGGAAGAACCCAAGTTTGTGTAGCACAATGCTACATGGACAATACCATCACCCACATATCAACATGCTACACTGAGGGAATGAAATCCTTCATAATAACATTCTATGTGGAATGGAAAATCCTATGGAGTTCTACATTACACCTCCTATCACTCCCTTCCCTTGTACCATCATTCCCAACATTAGCCCCACCATGAACTAGTCTAATGACATTATACCAAGGAATCATTGAAATCCACCTGGTGTTTATAGTCATATCATCAGGAGCATCATTGTGTCCTCTCTACACTATATACTCGTGGTAAGCGGAGTCATGTTGGTTGCCTTCATGATAAGTTAGACACTTATAATGTCTTCAAGTTCACATTCTTGTGGAAATGTGGGTTCCAACCTTGGAGGTTCTCCCTTGAACCAAAATTTAGTAGGGATTGATGGGAACCATCGACCTTTTCCTTTGATGAGGGTCGATGCTGGTCAATCCCCTCTTCCTCAGCGACCTGCAGGGCAACCCTCCTAGAGTAATCTTCTAGTCTTTCATGTGGGAGGTGGAAGTATTTCTCCTATTTGCCTCCCCAGGTTACCAAATAAATTAATGAGATTGACACTTAAATGTATATTCTCTCTCCCTTTGGACCTAGACCTCAACCACCTATGGACATAATGGATTGTGTGATCTTTGGATATACTACTTCCTCTTATTTCTCACACTGAGCTAGCCTCATGTTGGAATAGAGGTTAGTGGTGATCAGGACATCTGAGTGGTCTCAAATCACATGAGAATCCCTCAGAGTGTAATCACCAACCACATGGTCCTTCTCCATAGATTTAAGCCCCAAACCCCATTAAAAGGGTATCCTAACAGGTGTAATAACCAACTTACTGAACTTCGCTGGAATTGATTACCAACTAACTAGGATACGTAGGAGGCCTCCTTGAGGTCCAAAACCATCCCCCACATTCACCCTAATTTTTTCGGGGTCACATTCCTGATAGGATCATATCCACTTGGAAAATCATATCCCTTATGGGTCCCTTGGGATGACTTCACATAAGTCCCACACCATCCATGACCACACGCCTTTCACCTAGATGTCCTTACCACATGAAGTTAAACTACATGGTTTGGACCTTGTCACATGACCTTAAAAGGTTATGTGTCCTACTAATTTCCACTCAAATACATGGTTTCTAATTCCTTTCATGATGATATATAGTAATCCCATTAAATGGGTTTGATCCCAACATAAAAACATCTTTTGTATCCCTAGATGAAAGTAAACTCTAGAGCACCTAAGAATGTGGATTAAAAGTAGCATCATCATAACGAACGACCTAATAATATATAATATTTCCAAAAAAGGGTACCATTGATCGAGAACCATAGATACATACAGATATCCCTATCAATAGATATCCTCATATACATAAAGTTGATTTTGAACCCATGCATGTTTGTAATTTACTATTACCTCCAGGTGATCCATGTCTTACATACATGGGAATGAAAAAAGGATTCACAAACATATCTTAAATATATAAGAGAGTCCCGGAATAGGGAATGGTTCTCCCCAAAATGTTGTTATGATCCAGATTTATCATCCTCTTGACCAATGTGAGTTCTCAAGTATCGTTGTTTTAGTACCCCAAGGAACTACAACCTTTGTAAAGTATGTCCATGAGTTGGAGCGGATATGTGATCCATTTTCTGTTTCCATATCCATGAACAAAACCCATTGGAGACATTTTGAAGATGTTTTGTCTGACGTCAATGATTTCCCAAAGTTTAACCCCATTCAATCAATCATCGAGTGGGCACATGAATTTCATTAGAAAAAATAGTGAACCCTACATGAATCCATAACCAAGGTGGAATTTTTACCATGCTTCCAGCCCCATTCATATCCAAAATAGAGGAGGGCCAAATTAGACCATAAATTATGGATGTGGATAGGAGATTCTACATCAACAAAGTATTTTTTTTTGTATTTTTCATGTATATAATAGGAAATTTTCACCGAAACACTCTTCAATTAAATGGAATCTCACCAGTTTTCATAGACAAATGCATAAAACATTACATCGGGTGTGTCCTCAACTAAAAAAAGGATAACATCACCCACATAGTAATTTCAATGTTGGTTTTTAAATGCATTGGTTAGGGAGTGCCGCCATAATGGTACTCTCTACACCATAGAGGCAGCTCAACAGGCCTTCTGACTTTTGAATCATTACCAATCATTTACCCAGTGACTATTATTGATCCAGAACAAGAAGGCCCTAGTAACCATCCCAACTATTCAGATTTCATATCCATGGAATGCTATAACAAGTTCCTGTCATACCTTAGCAAGGCTAATGATGTCATCACCGGTGAATTCATCCCATTGACACAGGGGTCCCTCCCAAGGGACAATTTTGGTAATCATTGTCATCAATATTGTATGGATGAGTATCCTCACCATATAGAGGATATCACTCTACCCTCCCCATCCAAATTCCTACAGACCTGGGTCCCTTGGGTGGTTTAGAGAGGGCGATGATCAAACAATCTGGAATACACCATCATCATTGTTCCTACTGAAAATTTTTGTCATGTAAATATGGTGAAATCCAATGGGAATATGTATATTACTACTCATTCCTATGAATCTTGTCAGTCAAATACGATGGAAAAACAAAAGCAGACACAAATTCTAGATCATTCACATAAATCTATCCATGAAAATATGGTGTAAAATTATAGGCATATAGATATTCCAAGTAATACACATCAAACCCATTAGGTAAATATGTTGAAAACCATTAAGAAGTTACAAATACCTTATTTGGGACATCAAGACCGCTATGAAAATATGACATCAGTTGGAGAACACTGTCAACGTATCTTGACTAAAACTCAAGTGAAAAATCACATTCTTTCCCCAACACCGGAATAGGCGTATATTCCTATTCCCACCAAGGATGTTTCATAGTATATCCTATAAATGATGGAGGGTCATAAATTAATTATAGACCATATCCTAAAAACCTATCAATATGCAATCATATCATCTGAAATAGAAAGGATTTGAACCCATGACCTCATCTCCACATGTGGGTAAATTCATACAAACAAGAATATGATCAATCAAGATAATATATGAATCCCTACTCTCATAAAGTCTGGTTATCAGCAATATTACTTGATAAATAGACCATAGCATTAGGAATAAATTCTCATTACTACTGGGGAAAACTTTACCACTTTAGTGGCTACTCTAGGGTAGTCATATATCCCTACCATAATTTCATAATCTTTCCATCATATCCAAGCAGAAACAAAGGATCTACTCAAATAAGAACTCGTATATGGAGGTCTTCACTTATAGAAATCAACCCCAGTCTTCTAAAAGAGTGTTGCTATAAATAAATTTCCCTAAATGAAACTATAAAATAAAGAGCAGACTCTTAACTCTATTCTGCTGAAAGTTGGTGTTCAAGAGGCCATCAAACACCTGTCATGGGTAGACCATGATCTTATCAATCTATTACCAAATTACAATATTGGAAGTACCAGTTTTGAATGTCCTCCCTACAAATGTTTTACCAACAACTCAGATGGTCCTCCCCAGAGCATCTACCACAAAGTATTTGTCCATGGGAATAAACCAATTGATAATGAGAACTTGTATCCTAAGGAGTTCCATGATATCCCTCATAATGAAAAGAAGATAAAATAGCAAGAATGTAATCCCCTTGTTGTCATCAACCATGATGGTCCTCCCCAAGGTTTTCACTATAGTTTTTCTACCTGTAGATGGACTTTGAGCTATAAATGTAGTCCTCTGCATGATTCAATTCACTACAAAGGTCCTCCCCACAAATGACATCTCATTTCAGCAAGAAGACCCTCACCTTGACAAGTAAAATATGGTAAATTCCTAATATTTTGATCCACTTGGAAGGATAGGGCTAGAGATTCTAGATACCCTATCAATGAAGAGTGACATCATTTGTAAACTAGATGATGGACCGGGGAAATTATCATCCCTTATTCCACCCCAGAACGCTTCCATGCTAATTAAACCTCCACTATCCCTACTACATGTGAAAAAACCCATAAAGAATCATCCATGTTCAGATAGTAAAGTATATAATCTCTAGAATAAGAATATAAGGATATGTTTGTCGTGATAATACAATTGTCCAGGGATGATATACCCATTAAGTTCTAGCCCTTAGCCAACTCTCAGTTTGACATTACAAAGGCATTTTTAGAAGAATGCAGACACAACATCCATCTGAATCCCTAGATATCTCTCTATTATCTGAAAAAATTAATCTTGACTTATAATGGGTATGTAGTGCATGTAAAAATATTGGGAGATATTATTTGTCAATTTTACCTTGAATCCCTCCCATATGTACAACGAACAGAATCCAAGAAGTGGTGGGAATATATCCAAGAGACCTACCTCAATGAATTGCATGAGTTTCTTAGTATAATTTTCAATTCCCCACCCACTGTTCACATAAATGGATGGTGGAACATGGATCTTTTCATTTCACCCCACGTCCATTCAACTTAAACCATTAGAATGACATATTGTAATTACATTATTATAAGAAAACTATCAAGAAGTACACATGAGTAAGAAAGATGGAACACTTGAAAAAAATAAAACATTAATAAGCCTTAGAAACATCAATATTAACGAGAGAAGTCCATAAAAAATCATAAACTTAGCAACTAAGATCATTAAGAAGGCATCTTTCTTAAGGTAATCCAACCATCATGCCATGCTAATGTCTTAGAAAGTAATAAAATTGAGAAAACAAAAACGATCATTTCCAAGATAGAATTCCATAATATATCTTCTAGGAAAAACAATTCCATTTCCTTTGGATTCTTCATAATAAATTTTTTTCTACCTGAAAAATTAATACTTTTCCTAATTTCAACCTACTGCACATTGAATGTTATGTCACTTTTTACTCAAGAGAAATTGGATTTGTAGTTATTCTCATACATGGAATGTGTATGATTATCCATAGGAATGTGATAATTATAATTTCTTCATAGTATGAAACATTAAATTATTTTTAATCATAATTTATTTTTTGAGGTGAATTTCATGACTTATGGTTGGTGGGGAAATTATTAAAAAACTTAAGGTTGAAAAGAGGAGGTTTGACTATTATGTACAATGAATGAATAATCAAGTGAAAACATAGGATGAAACTCAGTAAATTACCCTTAAAAATGTGAAATAAAACATCTTATTTATTTTTATGACATGGGACATGAGCCAAGAAATGATTAATATGAATGATATTATCCAAGTTCTCCTCTATTTTTTATTTATTTTTCTTTTATTAAAGCTCCAAAAGTAACAACTTTATTATATTTTTATCTTTTTTGTCATGGATAATGAGATAAAAATTTAATATAATGAATGAATGAAAATAATTGCCTCTATTTTAGAGAGGTACATGATTCTTAAATGAATTTACAATGAGAAATTCATGCACATCTACATTTGTTTTCTTTTTTTTTCTTTTTTTGAAGGAGAACCGAATGAAAGAAATAATAAACAATGAAATGATATCTCAAGAACAAATATCTCTTTCTTATCAATTTTAAAAAATGATTACACACACACACATCACCCACAAACGAAACATAGACCAATGAACATACAAAAAAGTCCCTTACCCCACACTCATTATTGAAATATCAATGAAAAAATACAAAGAGTACAGGTAGGTAAGGAAAATAGGATTGTAATGTGGCCTAAACCTATAAGAAAATTTATGTATTATAAGGGATTAAAAAGGATATATGTAAGTGTGGGTATCAAAGAAAATATGTGGCTATCTAAAAAAGGGACTCAATCATATTAAAAATATTCCATGAAATCCAAATATTTAAAAGAGAAAAATCATAAGTTATGGTTCTCACACAAAATCCATGTATCTCTCAATAAATTGTGGGTATTAGGAAGAATATGTCAATGTGGTTTAGAATACCTAACAAGATGAGAAATAATATTTTAATCGTTTTTTCATGGGAATGGATTTAAAAAATTGGTCGAAATCATAAAAACTATTGAAGATACAATTCAAGGAAAAATCTCTTATCATGAATCATTTAAAATATATTTCATCATAAATCATTTCAATTCCCACAAAATAGATTCAAGTGTGAGAAGTGATAAAAAATATTCATTTCAACTCAAGGATCCTAAAATGATGAAAAAAATAAAAAAAACAACTAATAAGGTTGACACTCCCCCACACATAGATTTTTTACCCCTCATTTAAGCTAAAAAAAATAAAATGTAGCAAAAAAATGAAGACAATGAAAGATAGAAGCTGGAAATATTTTTTAGTGGCATTATTGAGTCCAGCACTTATATTATACCAATTTTAATCTATAAATCTGAAAATAAAACAAATAATAATAAAATATATATAAAAAAGAGTAAGGGAAAAGAAGTTAGAACATATTTTGAACATCCTATGGGTTCTAGGTTTTTACTATCCCCAGCAAGGAAATTAGAGTGGTTTAACCCCAATTTGTAAGTGGATTGGGTTTTCTTATTAAAAACCACAACATTTTATTTCTCTTAAAATCAATCATTATCTGACATTAATGAAAACCCTAAATGAAAATGAAAATAAATCCAACCCCTAGAGGTGAAGAAAGATAGAATGAGAGAAAGAGGGGGATGGAAAAGAATAGAGGGGGGATTCTTGTTTACCTCAGCTGGGGGAGTGGAATCCACTAGTTGTTAAACTATTAGGATAATGGGATGTTTCTTATATTTTATTTTAGTTTTATGAAATTATTCCTCAAGGATTTATTGTTTTGTACCATCACCCTCAAATTCACTAATGTACAAATCGATTGGTTCCTCCATTTTCTCCTCAGCACAAACAAATTCTTTATATTTTCATACAGGGCATGTTATAGTGGGGATAAATCTAAAAAATCATAATAAGGGAGATTAGTTTTATTTTTAAAATAAATAATTTTTGAATAAAGATAAGTTGAATCAATTAAATCCCCCCAAAACATTCAACTTTAGGATATTTTTTCTTAAGCAGTGAATCTAGGAATCCAATTGGTATAGAGGGAAGTGGATCTTCATGTATTTATTCAACCTCTATAATTTCATCTCTAAATTTTGGTGGAATAGGAATTTCATTGTCCTTAGTTTATATTTGTTTATATTCCATCAATATTACATTAACTTCTTCAGCTTCATCAGCTCTTGATGCAACTATCTTGCTTTCTTTTTTTAGAACATTAAAATATTCTTTAAGAATCATGGAATTTTATTCCATTTGAATCTTCAAAATATATTCCCTATTAGTCGCACCATAAATATTTTAAATAGGATAGTAATTATTGTAATAATTCTAAAAATCCATATTAGTAGAATAAAAGGAAGATATGAAATGATGTTATTTTTATAAAGTTTTTGAAATATTTAAATTATTTTTTTTATGAAAAACAGTGTACGTAAGCGCTTGGAATCCCCAAAAATAGTTACAATTGATGATATTATATTTTAGTCATTTTACCATATTTAATACTTTAGTTAACTATGTATGCAATATAGCATTCACACCATGGTCGATCTCTCATGGAGGCTAATTAGAACACACATTCTTTCTATTATCCCTATTATTATCTAACTAATGTAAAACTAACTTAACTAATATATATAGGGGATTTTAAATTAATGAAATATAAATATTTTAAATATATAAATTAAATTTAAATAAATAATTATGTTATAATAAAAAAAGAAGGAAAATGTTCTTAATAAGTCATGGTGTTTGAAATAATTGTTTAAAAGGGATCTCAATGTTCAACTCAATATAGTGATCAGGACCTATCACATAACAACCTATCATTTGAATTGTGATTATCTCATACAAAGACCTATTCATACAAGGTAATCCTCTTCCAAATTTCATCTATGATATCTCTTATCCAACTCTCTCTTCCCAATCCATACTCCACTATATTTGCGACTTAGATAGTGAAGTAAGGATGATTGTTAAATGAGAATAAGAATTTAGATGATAGAGAAAATGAGGTTACTACCCACTGCGATCAATTTAACCTTCATTAAAACACTCAAAATTGGATATATATCTATAAAATTAAGCACAAAAAAACTCAATAAAATCATTATTCCCTCTTCAAACAAGTGATGAGGTTATTTCTCAAAATTTAATGGTGTTGAGAAGGGAACATATTGGGAGAACACATAAAATAAAAGAAATGGAAGAAGTGAGGTATGAAGAATAATAATAATATATTAAAAATTATATAATATTAAAAAAATTAAAATACTATAAATATAATTAAATGACCAACAAATGATACCCCCGAGTTGTCACCCACATGAAATAAATAAGGGATACATTTTTATAAGGAGTGGGGATGAAATAATTCACTTCAAAAGTATCACCTAAATTATTCTACATGGATGTATCATTAAATGGTCAAATATTTAATATGTCTCTTTAATTAGTTGTTTAATAATTTCTCATTGGTTCAACCTAAATATTTCAGCATCATTGAACACCTTACGAAGGATTTATGGCTAATGTACTTCATGAAATTAATTGTTACTTGGAAACTCTTCGTATTCCCCACCATCATCATATCATGAAATTATTACCTTGAAACCAGCCGAATATACCTAGAATTTCTTCTATATAGTTGTTTGAAAATATTTTTTTGACCCTACAACTTTAAATATATTTGGTGACATTCTGAAATATCTATAATTCCATTACTGAATGTAATTGTTTCTTCCAGAAGAGACCATTCATATTAAACTAGTTGTAACCACCCAAATAATTTTTTAATAAGCCATACGTTCCATTAAAATCATCATGAAAGATAGACATTGAGTCCTCTTCCATCTCCAGGTGGAATCATCACATTTAGATTATGTTAGCCTGATTTATTCTCTAATAAATGAGGTGGGGTCCACCATTGTTTCCAGAAAAAATATTTTCCCAAAGAATGATTTATTTATACCCCTATAAGGTAAAATAATCACTTTTACTAGTTGAAAAATATATAGCCCATGAATATAGAAATCCTAAAAAAAATCAGATGATATGGATCATTATTGAAAATGATATTCCTGAAAAACAAGAGTGATTGAAAATGGTTAAAATTCCAGAATTGACCGTTTTTTCATTTACGCTCAAAATACATCAAAAACCTAAAAAAATGGAAATTTAAAATAAAATAACACTATGGTGACTTTATAAACATTTAATTATAGAATTAAATATATGAAATTGTTATCTTCATAAACATCTCATTTCAATAAGAATATCCTCCCATTGACAAGTCAAATACATGAAAACCCTCATATTTTGAGGAACATGGAATTATGGAGCCAGGCATGCTAGATACCCTATCAATGAATAGAGACATCCTTTCTCAATTAGATGATAGAAAAGGGTAATGTGTGTCCTCTGAGACACCCCCATACCATTTCCATGCCAAAGAATCCTCCACTAGCCCCGCTACATGTGACAAAACTGTCCAGAAGCATTCATGTTGGGATGATCAAGTAGAGATTCTCTGGTTGAATAATAGAAGGATATGTTTCTTTTGAGAATAAAATTGGCCATAGATGATATTCCCATAATGTTTTTTCCCTCAACTAATTCCCAATTTGACTTTCCAAATGCATTTCCAGAATAATTTATAAATAACATTCATCTGAATCTCTAGATAACTCTCTGCCACGTAAAAGAAAAATTATTAACATACAATGGGTATGCAGGCCATGTAAAAATATTTGGAGATATTATTTGTAACATTTACAAGGAATACCCCAAATATTCATGGTTATAACAATCAAATAAGTGGTGTAAATATATCCAACTCGCTACCTCAATGATTTTCATGAGTTTCTTAGTCTAATTTTTGATGCCCCACCTACTGTTAAAATCCAAAGATGGGGGAACATGGAGCTTTTTCATTCTACCCCACACCCTATTAAGTAGAACCCACTATAAGTGACATCTTTTATTTTTTATATTCCATGGCATCTATCAATAATAACCCATGTTGAGGAAAGATGGCACAGTCAACAAGAATCAAACATGAATAAGTCTTAGAAGCATCAGGCCTGACGAGAGAAATCCATCAAAAAACTCCTAAAAAGGAATCCTAAAACATTTATAAGGAATCTAACTTAAGGGAAAGCAACCACTAAAATTTTTTAATGTCTTTAGAAGAAATAACATTGTGTGAAGACCCGACATTGTACCAAATTCACGCCCAAACAAGGGTGTGCAAGATCAAGAGGGTGTTGATTCTACTTGATGATGTCATAATCCAAGATCAACATCATCCCACAGAGTTGGGGAATTTTACCACAAGATTCCCCAATAATACTGAAAATTTTGGACTGTGGCACGAATATAAGAGAACATGATCAACACAAGCCCATAGGACTGGCTGAATTTTTACCTCACCCTCCCCTTCGATGGAAATCAGTCTTTTCACATCTAAGGAGGATAGCTAGATGTATGTCACCCAGTTCACCCCATCTCATGACCAATTTACCCTTCAATGGAGGTATATATAAAAGATGCAAGGAGGCTCCCTTCAAGTTAGTATTTATTATAAAACTCAAAGAAGACCTCAAAAATGAAGGAATACATCCAAAAAAGTATGTGAACAACTCTCATATCATTTAGCATCTAGTACAATCCCCACAATTCCTTACACATCAATGAAATTCATGGACGTAAATCCTAAAAATGGCACAAAAATTTATGAAAATGTAGAATTTCAAGGAGATGATGGTTCTATTCGGTATACTATAAACATTGGTACAAACAACGGTGTGCATACCCAGAATCATAGAATCATCCGAAATTTAGGTTGTCCCTCAACCATTCCATCACTACCTCCTCTTAAAATATCTACCAATGAAATGAATAAAATAAGTTTTGTATACAATCCAACTCCTTCTATTAATGAGGACGATCTCCCTTTGATCGAACAAGGATTCTCTTCGTACGAGGAGAAAATGGAAGATTTGAGGATACTTAATGAAGAATTACTCTAAGGAAGCATTCCTACCGAATATGATCTATGGGAAGATCCTCAATGTACAATTAAAACATGTGAACCACTATAAGGGTTCATCATAGTGACTAAAGTATGTCTAGGAAAGCCTCCCAACTTGGTGTCTAGACCTGATCATGGAAATATATCAAGATTTATTTAAATTAAAGAGACAACTAGAGTGGGTTTGGGAAAATATTCAAAATATGTCTGGATCGGACACCATCCACAAATAATGGCAGAACTGTGACATCAAGTCCTTCTAATTACTTTACCTATCCAAAATCTTATTCATCCAAACATTCATCAAGGGATTATTGATACCATAGAGTCATTTGTAGCTCAATTGGAAGTCGTGGAGGAAGGACATGAACCAATATAGATAGAACAAAAGGCATTCCCTATATGGTTGAGTGACACACCACACCCACAAAACATCAGGAGTCATAAATTTATGATATTAAATGGATCAGGTGACTTAAAACATTAGACTCACTATGAATCCCATTGGGATCCGATGATGGGAACTCTCGAACAACAAGAAACAATGATACTCATGTGCTTTATTCAAACCTTGAAAGGGCTAGTATTTGTATAGTACACCAGTTTTCTAGCTCATTAAATCACGGGTTGGAAGGATCTCCTTCTGAAATTCCCCTTTTATTTCAGCTCAATGCTACAAAATAAAAAAATAATTGACCTATATAATTGAAAATAAATGATAACATGAGAGAGTCCCATATTTTATTTCTAGATATAAAGGGTTGATGGACTCCCTGAACCCACTGTTTCCCCAGAATGATATAATCACTCTCTTTATTTAGAACCTTTGTGATGAACTGCTAATTCCACTCATCCTAGTGAAATATACTATTGAATTTTAAGATTTCACCTCCATTTCTCAATGAATGGGAGATTCCATACAACAACTAATCTCAAGTCTATAATAACACCTTTATTCCTATGGAAACAAACAAGAAAAGTAGTGGTGGTATCCATTACACTTAATCCAGCTTCCACACCAGACCTGGATCCAAAAACCCCACCATATCGTAAAGTGCCCTCTTGGCATCAATATATTCCCCCTCCTTTCTAGGAGGAGAGAATGGTACCCAGTGGAAATAAATTTGAGAAGAGAAGGTACAAAGTTTACTCGTTCAGAGATGATTAGGTTAATAACTAATTTATAATCGTTATGGACAATGGTTTTCTCTACCTTCCAGAGACTAAGATGCTAGAACAAGTTGGTATTTATGAATAAAAATATTATTTTTTATTCCACATGAAATTGGGTGACACCATTCAGGAATTTGTCATCCTCAAAGACACCCTATAGAAGATGGTGGATTTTGGACAAGTGAAGTGGTGAAAGTCCTTAGCGCATGTAGAGTATGTTTCCACTACTACCCCGAAGGAAGAAGATAAGTGTTAATAGGTTGTTAGTAAGAGGTCGTAGATGTTTTATGGTTGTATGAATCAAAATAAAATCAACCAAACTCATGGTATTCTCCATGCATAGTTAAAACAACTATAAATTCCCCCAGTTACATCCCCTACAATGCATTCGACACCATCAACCCCAAAAACCTCTAAAGGATATCCTTTAAAAAATAGTCTTTTCTAGAATGTGAGGGAGTAACAACATGATAATTAACCTACATAAATTCCAAAATTATCTTAGACTCTCATAGACATTATTCCCTCATATTTGAAATAAAGGGCACCACCCTGCCAAACGACACCACACGAAATAAACAGATGGAAAAATTCCTCATCAGATGAGGATTTTATATTTGGTTCCATTAATGTAATTCAATTAATGGATCCATTATCCTATTATATGTATAGATATTAAACCAAGTTCCCTACATCTAATTAGGGGACGGGATGGAGAGACCGCATGAGTAGAGGATACTAGGGAAGTAACAGTCATGAAAGGAACCAGAATTATTCACACATCCCCACTCAGACAGTCAATGTTTTAGAATCTATGGAAGATTCCTTAATTGAGTTAAAAAAGAGTAGAAATACCCCTACATGGACATAAATCTACCCTAACCTAATCACTTTGGAATATCAATTTTAGGGGGTAATATCATCAAATCACCCTCACCGATTTGGTAGACCTACCCTGCCTAATCCACAAAGGGAATGAGCACCTATAACTCATGTTTTGAGGTCTGATCCATCTATATAAAATAATAATTCCCTGAAATTTCTTGTGAAATATTATCCCTACCCAGGTAATCAAATC
Organism: Viscum album; assembly: GCA_963277665.1. Lineage (NCBI taxonomy): Eukaryota > Viridiplantae > Streptophyta > Magnoliopsida > Santalales > Viscaceae > Viscum > Viscum album. Next base: position 1,332,432,079 of record OY728150.1, read on the forward strand.
CCTTTAGACAAGAATTATTAAATCCTAAAATAGTTAGCCTTAGTACTAGCTATGATATCAATCCTGGATGCCCTATGTTTGTCAAAAGACCTTAGTAAAGCACTCATAATGTCTTTTATAATCTTTAGAGAGTTTGAAGAAGAGTTTTTTGCAGACGGGGTGTATCAGATAGAGACCAGTCCTATGTAATTCCACATGATTATCCATTTTATATATTAAGATGAAGGTAACATTATATGGGGGAACATCAGACCTTTGTATGTGTTTGATAGGATAAATGTTGTTGATGTTCAAAAAAAATTCGTTGATAATGGATTTGGAGTTAACCTCATTCTAGTATAAAACCTTCATTGGATAGGATAAAATGGGAATAACCTAAATCCTTCCTCCATAACACTGCAGGGTTATGGAAAAATTTTGTAGAAGCCTTTGGGATAAATCATGATCAAGCCTTAGTTTAGAGATCTCATAGTTAATACATATTTTTTTATATTTTGGCTGAATACATCCATTAAAGGCTTTCTAGGATGGTCCTGATATCATCATCAAGTGTAAATACCATCATCATATCATCATTGCATAAAATGTTGTAGTAATGGAAAAATAAAAATGTTCAATGCTAATAATGCCTCATTAGAATCTTGTGAGTCACACTATATTGACCCAGTATTCTATCGGAGGGAAGGGAAATAACCCCTAGTTGATGGTGTTTCATTAGTACCACCCCAAATGGTCTGTAAATGATTACAACCAACCCCTTCAACAAGCATAGTGAAGAGTATATATTGCCCCTCAATTAGGTAGAGTATATGAGCCCAAACATAGACAAATATTAAAAAATATTCATGTTTTAAATCATGACAAACGAGTCCAAAAGTGTTGAAAACATTGATGACTCCCCAAACAATGTTGTACGATTGGATGAAAATTCCCACATTCCACCCACAGAGCTCCAAGAAATCCATGACTCACCCACTGAGGTAGAAGAGGTTGTCTCACCACCCAAAGAACATGAAGACACTCATTCTCAATATCTCACTCCACCCTCTCTATTTTTTCAAGGTAATCATGAGTTTCAAACTGGGCCAGAGGAAATCACTTCATCTTTGTATTTCCAAGATATCAGCTCCTCCCCCAACTTTATAGAAAATATCCCACTACATTCCCCCTATAGAACAAGAGAATGAATATGAAGAGGGGGAAGAATAACATGAAGAGGACCTTAGGTACTCCACTCTATAATTTTTGGAGGGATTCTTTACCACCATTTATGAACATAGAGAAATAAATATGGGTATAAAATAAGACCCACGACCTACATTGATTAATGAGTCTTTGTATGCTAAAGAGAAAGAGGTGTATACATAATTACTAAAGTTGTATCAGGATGCTTTCACCTAGAACTAGACATAAATGTTAGGCCTTCACCCAAGGGTTCACACTCATCACTTGGTCTTGCTAGAGGGCCACTAGGGCTATAAACATATTGTTAAGATGACAAAATTGACACATGCTACCAAAATTGAGGCTGAAGTTGACATGTTCACTAGGGAAAACATATTTCAGGATGTGAAATATCCAAAATAGTTTTCCAACAACATCTATGTCAAAAAGAAGAATGGGAAAATCAGAGTTTACACAGATTTTAGGTATCTTAACCGACATTACCCAAAGGATGATTTCCTAGTCCTGATCACAAAAATATTGATCGATGAATAGCTGGATATCAGGATATCTCCTTCTTGTTTGGTTATTCAGGATAAAATCAAATTTGAGTGGCCCAAGATGAGGAAGAATTTTCCACCTTAAGGGCTCCATGGGGGGTTTTTTTGTATTAGTTAACTCCATTTGGACTAAAGAACGTCGGTACTACATACCAATGGGTCATGCATCTCATCTTCAAACCCTTCCTAGGGAAGTTCATCGAATGATAAAATAATGACTTGGAGGATACATATTTAAAACACTATGAAAACCTTTAGGATTTAGAAATATATTATATAAATGAACCCATTTAAATGTGATATCATCATTTCCATAGGAAAATTTCTTGTCTCTATTATATCACACCATGGAATTGATGTCAGCCCTGAGAAGACGAAGGGTATCCTTGGTGTGTTACCTCCTCACAACCTCACTTGGTTGAGAGGGCTTCATGGAAATTTGGACTCCATTCAATGATTCATATACAACCTTTCATTCAAATATATTCTACTCAATATCTTAATAAAAAAGGGGTTTACATATTAGTGCACCGATGATTGTCAGAAATCGTTCAATAGTCTCAAGAAATATATCTTCACCCCACCAGTGTTGATGATTCCTGTCAAAGGGAGGCCACTTATTTTGTATATGATAAACATAGAGTGGTAACTTGGTTCCTTCCTCTCACAAAAAAATGATGTCTGTAGCGAAAAAAATTATTATCTTAGTAAAACCATGATTGATGTTGAGACTCATTATTCGTATATCGAGAAGAGCTATTTGGATCTAATCTTTGTAATCCAAAACCTGAGGCACTACCTAAAAAATCATGAGGTCCATTTGGTTTCTCATAGAAACCCAATAAAATACATTCTTAGACATATGATGTTGACCATACATCTTTTATGGTGGGTGGTCATCCAACAACAATTTGAAATTTAGACAGTGCCTTTGAAAGATGTCAATAGCCATGAATTATCATATTTTCTGGAAGAGAATCCCTCAGAATAAATGACTGCATTGGATAATGAACTACCTGATAAATATGTATTTTCTATTCAAGAGGGCCCCTATACATGGGCGATGTACTTCGATGGTGCATCCAGAAGTGAAATAGGGAAGAGGATGGAAGACCCTAGGTTCAACAATGTGGGTTTGGGAGTCATGCTCATCTATCCATTAATGGTAGACCTACCTTACTCCTTCCTACTATTGGAAGCGAGCATGAACAATTTAGTAGAATATGAGGCTCTAATTAGACGGCTAGAGAAAGAACTTTAGGTACATGTCAATTAACTGAAGATAAAAAGTGATTCATAACTAGTCATCAAGAAAATCAATAGGGATTATTCCATCAAAAAGAGGGAGTTAAACCCCTGCTAAACCACACGCAAGGAATAATCATGGAATTCACTTTGGAACTGACGTTGAATCACATCCCACACTCGCAAAATTCCCAAGATGATGCTTTAAAAAATTCGTCCATGTCTCTAGATAATCCAGAACAGGATGAAACAGCCATCATCATTGCACATCGCCATATGGTCTTACCTTTCATTCAAGACAATATAGAAGAAATCAATGAGATTAGCCCCATACCTGAACTATACAGTCCTACCACCAGTTGGATGACACCCATTATGAACTACCATCTAAAGGGAGAGTTCCCACCAGACATATTTGAGAGAGATAAAATCTGAAGACAAGTAATTAAATTAGTTCTATATTATGGCACGAATCATCTAAAGGTACTCTATAATAGGAGCCTTGATTGGGACCTTATCAAGTTCATTGATGTAGAAGAGACCATTGTTTTCATGAAGGAAGTACACAATAGAGCTTGTGGTTCTCACCAGCCCATATCCAAGTGTTCCCATCAAATCTGAAGGCCTGGGTACTACTAGACCACTATAATGCAAGACTGCACTAAATTCACCAAAAAGATCCATTAATTATAGGTTAATGAAAACTTTATTCTCCAACCACTAGAGTTGTTTCACACAGCAAAATACCCCTAGCCATTTTCAATATGGGGAATAGATGTCATGGGACCATATTCCTCCACTATAGTCAAGCATTTCATGTACATTCTCACTGCAACCGACTTCTTTTTTAAGTGGGGTGAAGTCATACCTCTCGAAGAGGTTAGGGAAAGGAACATATTTAGCTTAATTAGAACCAAAATCATCACTATATTTTGTGTCTCTATTATAATAATGATGGAAAATAATTCTAATTTATGTACTAATTAATTAAAAAAACTATATCAGGGGTTTGAAATCAAGTCAAATTGTTCATCCCTCTTCCAAGTAGTTTATAATAGAAATATTGAGGCCTTAAACAATAACCTATAAAATTTACTTCAGAAGATGTTTGACAAGGATAAAAATTATTGGGCGGACAACATCATACATGCCTTGTGTGATTATTAGGCTACAACCAACACTACCACACATGTGACCTAACACTCATTAATATACAAGATTGAGGTGGTCCTATCAATAAAGTTCAATTTCACTCACTCTGCATCACTATCTTTGATCAGTTTTCCATAGATGGGAAATCCCAGAAATGATTAGATGAATTAGAGTGATTGGATGAGAAGATATTTCAGACCATGCATCAGTTGAAAGTCCACTGAAACTAGATTACAGAAGCCCTTAACAAAAAAGTTCAACTATATTATTTCCTAATGGGATAGATATTGTTGGTCCTTAGGAATTCGATGATACTTGTAAATAAACCTCAAAATCTAGAGACAAAGTATTAGGGACCCAATGCCATACAAAAAGTCTTCTCCAGTGGAGAAAATTCATTGATCTCGATGGATGGGCAGCATACCATGGCTTCCAACAATGAAAGTTTCTTGAAGAAGTATTCCATGTAATCATAATACATCCTCATCTAGTTCACAAGATATTAAACTACATGGTACATCATAATTATCACATGAAATTAAAACACATGATACATCATCCTGGTCACATGATGTTAAACTAAATGGTACATCATCCTAATCGCATGAAGTTAAACTGAATGGTACATCATCCAGATCACATGATCTTAAAATTCATGGTATATCATCCTTAACACATGACATTAAACTACATAGTATATCATCCATGTAGCAAGAAAACAAATTGTATGATATCAACGCACTCATTGTATGATTTGAAACTACACATAACCATAATATTCACACCCAAGAGGACATCATACCCGACATCATACATCTATCATGCATTATCCAAGGACTACGTATGGCTTGATTCCTATAAACATAGGATACATAGCGATGCCTGAATTTTACATCTTGGTCCAACCACCCCAAAAGTAAAGAATTCCCATCCCTATGTATGGGTCAACCTATGTAGGTATATATTCATTAAGAACTACGCGTGTCTTGATTCTTTTCTACATAGGATACATAGTGATTCCATGATTTATATACATGGTCCCAACCATGATGACACTTATTTCACATCGAGTAACCCTTGTCCTTACTATACGATGTTAAAATTCCTGGATAATGTCCTTACCACAAGACGTTAAACAATATGCTTCCCCAAGAACTATGTATAGATTTATTCCTATCCACACAGAATACATAGTGATGCCCAGATAACCAATCTTATGTCTGGCCGCAAGAATCAAACAATCAAAGGAAAAAATACCCCCCCACACACACACTTTGCATAGAGATCAGGCTTACATGGAAATTTCCCATTCAGAACTTCATTTGGATAGATTCCTACCATCCTAGGATATATAGTAAAGATAAGATCTCTAATATGGAGACCAACCACAAAAAATGATAAAAATTACCCCCTCCACGTGTATGGGTCAGATATTCATAAGGATATTTATGATAAATATATATGGTTTTATTTTCATTTTTATGAGATATATAGTGATGCCCAGATTTTTCATCCTAGTCCATATACCACAAATGAAAAAAACCCTTATCATTTATTTTATCTCTTCTGTGAGGAAGAATAAAACTTTTTCACCCCCTTTTTTCTCATATATAGCATTACTCACGCAAGATTATGAGTTTTGGTAGGGGATTCCCCATGTGATCAAGGTGTATCAATCCACATTAGTGATTCCATGGTCCCGTAATAAATACTACAAAATGAACACCACATGTTCTAACAATAAGATGTTAAACTGTGTGGTTCCTCAAGAACTATGTGTGGCTTGATTTTCATTCTAACAAGATACTAAATGACACTTAGACCTGATGTCATAGTCCCAACCATAGGGTAATAAAAAATAAAATTTTTCTCACCACCTACATACAATCAAAAAACTATGCAGGAGATCTTAAAATTGGGTTTCCCTAATCAGAGATCCATAAAAGTAAAAGAAAAATACCCTAATATATATGAGTAAAATATATGAAGGCAATTTCACACTCCATAGAAAATCACGGTATGAATGTTTCTTAAATACCCAGAAACATTATTTCCATTCATCATTATTTATGCCCTGTACAATTTCTAATTTTCAAAATTTTCATCTGGCTATCAGAGATGGGGGCAGTGTCTTGAGGAAACCATTATTTGACTATCCAAAATATGACCCAGTTATATTTGAATAGGATTCTCACACAAAAGGTCATTCAACCAATGGAAAATTCATCCCAATGATAGGCCTCTTCTATCTCTGTAAACACCATTGTTTTTTTCCCCATATCATTTATTCAGACTCAAGAATCCCCAGAATCATAGTTTACACTTTGTTTCCACTAACATACATGGCTTGTAAAAACATATAAGCTTGATGAGCCTCCTATAACTCATAGTTTCTATGAAAAATGGTCCAAACCATATGACCTAAAACAACAAAACCCTATATCATCCTCACTTCATAATGTTAAAATACATGACTGATATCCTAGTCTCATGGCACAAAACTGCATGATGTCCAGAAATGTGTGTATCTTGATTCTTACCTCCACATGGTATATAATGACACCAGAATATCCAGTCTTGGGTCCAGTCATAGAAAAAGTTAAAAATTTACATTCCCTATGAACTAGTCCGACCTTCATGGGGAACCCTATAAGAAATACTTATGGACTAATTCTCACCTTTAAGAGATACACAGTCACACCCAGATCATATATCCTAGTTTTTTCATAACAAAAAATTTCCCTCTTTATCTTATACATGATTTAGATCTTCATAGGAGGGTCTAATATGTCTCTCGCCCAAATCATGAGTCTGTATTCAAAATAAAATTCCCCTTCCCCACACAAGATTTTAATTGATGCATGTGGAATCCTTCCCAGAACTATGTATGTCTTGATTATCTGTATGAAAAGATACATAGGGATATTTGTACATTATGTATCAGGCCCAATTGTAACAAAAGAATACTTCTTATATATGGGTTATACCTATGCAAGGAAAACATTTCTACCCATTCCTATAAAATTTCAACATAAAATGCTCCTTTGATACATTGTAAATTTCATTCATTAAACCAAACTCTGTGTATAGGGAAGTATAAATCCCTATAAAACTCCCAAGATCATTGAAATAGAGGGTCTCTGTCTTGAGGAATCCTTTTTTACTATAAAGAATATGCCCTAGTTTTCTCTACAAAAGTCACCCAAAAAAGGCCTTTCAAACAAAGTAAAATTCATCCCCAGGGGAGGCTTGTCTTATCTCTATGTTCCCCAATGTAATTTTCCATCCCACACCACTCATCGGATTTAGAAACCACTAGATTACATCTTACAACCTTTCTTATTCATGTCTAAAGATGATAGAATATTATTGGACAAATTATGGTGAAAAGAGATACTTTTTTATCGCTCAGTCAAAGATAAGTGACCCTAAATTTTGGCACTCTAATTTACTCACCATAAGACATTAAATTACATGGTCAAAATTATAAATTCATGTTTTTAAACTAAGTCAGGATTAAAAACTCCATTACACCATAAAAATTATTGTATAAGTGGTTTCTCATTCTTGTCCAGTGCTGATAAAAATTCTCTCATCATTTTTTAGACATTATTCCCTTGATATAACACCATTATTATTCTTGATAAATTCAAATTTTTACAAATTACCTAGCCATAAAAAATGGAGGTTCAATGTCCTGAGACACCTTCATTTGTGTATGCACAATATTCCCCTGTTAGATCTTTATATGTTTCTCACACAAAAGACATGTCAACTAAAGGAAAATGTTTTCCCCATAGAGGCCACTTATACATTTTTCTGGTCTGAAAAATCATATTGGAATCTTTTATTAGGGTTACTCCTTAAGTAATTACCCCATTTCATGCCTCATATTCAGATATCATAAAAATGGTCCAAAAAATTCCAATCAAATATGAAGAATATTCGGAAATTCTCAGCCATTAATCCCTATTGGTTTCATCAACCCATGAGTCTTATTTAAAGCTATTTGACCTAAAATTACAGTCATATTATTTTTCATTCCAAGACATTAAACTAACCATGAAAAGGTACATGGTACTCTCGAGGTTGAAAACCTACAAAGGGGGCATTGGTTAAACGCCAAGCCTCAACTCACTAAACATTTTCTCTATATCGTTTAGGAAAAAATACAGAAATAATAAAAAGAGACACAAAACTTGTAAGGTAAAAACCCCATAGATGGATTCCTAAGAAACAGTCAAGTTGAACCCCTTAAACCTAAACCATAGTGGACTTAGGAAAAATTTTAGGTGGTAATATAAAAGACCCAATGTTTAAAGGGTTTTTAATGTATCCCTAAGAACATTCAAATATATGGATGTTGAGTCCCTTGGATCAAGAAAAATTTAGAGAATTACACAATCATTTCAACTTGACTATTATATATTTCGATTGAAATTTATATTCAGTGATGAAACCATTCAAGTAATCTATAGGATTTACTTTCAAAACACACTAAAAATTATGATTGATTAGTACCAAAAAATGATATAATAATGGATTTGAATTAAAGAGAGAATAATTTTTCATTTAAATTGAGATAAAAGAGTAATTTCCACAACATTGATCCTCTCCATGTGAGAATAAAATTATGATTACCGAGCCCACTCAACGAATTAAAAAAGATGAAGAAGTGCTTGATTCGAATCCTCTATGGGTTGACGAAGCTCATACAAGGTTGCAGACACATCATTAGAACCAGATCATAGTTACTACTCCATGTCTTCCACATCCAATCCTACCTTCACATCATCCCCCACCAATCGTTTCCCTTCATCAAAAACTACCTCAACATGAGATAATTATATATTAAGCCACAATAGTCCCTAATTAAGTCCCTCAACCTCTTGATGAAGCCTCCTCAATATGTTTTTATGCTCTGTAACTTTTTCTTATCACCTCGTGGCTATCCCATCATGCTTAGCATCTTCATTAAGAAGGATCTACCTGGCTGCAGTAAGATGGGCCACAAAATCTATATTTTAAAGGCGAGAAAAGAGCATGGTAGTCCCCTCCTAGGAAGAAACCACATGTTTTAATATTTCATGAATGACATGATAATCATACCCCCCATACCCAAGAAATGAAAATATGTGATTGAGTTTGGGTAGTTTCATCAGAAATTTTTCTAGGGGGTATGAGAAATCAACTTCCAGACATCTTTCCATATTTTTTCAATAGGCAATTAAAAGGTTATCCAGAGCCTCATAGTCCACCTCACAATCACTCTCATATGACGGAATATATTAATCAATAAGTTCCACCTAATAGGGTATTCACTGAGAAACCTCATCATGGCTTGATTATGCAGTAGCTACCTCCCTTGAAATATTAGTAGGTGGTATGGTTGGAGCATTGTCTACAACCACAGAAACTTGTGGACATTATTAAAAAATTAAAAGACTAAATAATTAAATTACTAAGTTTTAAAAAAGTAGGTAATGAATGAAATATTTTAGAACTCACCTTCATTATCAGAAACATCGGCATTCTTGACCACCATCAATCCATCACTTGACGAAATGGATATTGCATCCTTTGTCTGCAAGTTGACTTTGGGTTCTTCTAGAGACACTCATGGTTCAGGATCATGATCATATGTCCAGTGATATCCAGATGATATATCAAAAATAGTGTAGTTGTGGGGATAACAATCATCGAATAAGGAGAAACAGTCGGTTCTGAATCCCCAATAATCTGAGTCACTGACTTTTCCATGATGAAGATCCTCATAGAAACAAGTTCAACATGCTCATCTTAATTGTTAACCTCTAGATTACCCCCATTAATAGGAAAGTTGTAATTTTATTATGAATATATTCCCCCTTAGGGTTTGGGATCCCCATAATGGCCTCAATTGTCTTGGGTTCCCAATCTGGTTTAGAAACAACCACTGGTGGTATCACATTTTTCTGTAAATATGAATGGGATGCCAGACCATTGATGGTTGTTGTCTATGACTCATTGGATATGCACCATTTCATGTGTGATGTGATTAGTTAGAACATGGAATGACATAACATGAAATCTGGGTAAATTGATGTAACAATCACTTGTTATCCTCAACTGTAGACGTATGACCAAATGTCATTCCTATCAATGCTTCATGGTGTTCTAGGAGGATGATCCCCTAGAAGGAACATAGGGTTGGATTAAAGGTGGTAATTCTCCAACAAGATCCGTGATAACCTCCTCGATATGCTCCATTACCCCAAGGGATCCCTCTTCGGTGAATCTCATGCTCGAAGGGATGTTCGCCCCCACCGGGATTCCCCTTGGGGTGTACTTCGAGGAAGAAACAGGTTCTTGATTCTCTCCCGGATCCTATAAGTACCAAGAGTAGCAGTTCAAGGCCAGAATAGTAAGAAGAAGAAGAGTTGGTACAAACAACCATATCCCCTCTTCGTTGGCATCATCTCACCCCATCATGATAACCACCACATCCTCTACTCATTCGTAGTAGTAATGTATTTCCTTCTATATGTGGATGTAGCAATTCGTTTCTTATAGATATATAACCACATCATGAAGATATTCTTTTGAAGATATCCACACATGAGCAGTGATAAATCCAAATCTCTCAAGCTTAAGGGTCTCTTTATGAAGTGTTTCTAAGATTTCTTTGGAATATGTACTTGTTCTAAAGGTATTCAACTCCCTATAAGCCTCTAGAAGTTCATAGTGGTTGGAATGGATATTTCTAGGGTATCTATATTAAGAAGCGTGTTGGGTTTCAGCCATTGAACCTTCTTTCTAGGGAACTCTTCCTCCTTGGAACCCTCTGGAGATATGTGCTTGTGGGACCCTAGATAGGAATGAGGAATTTATCCAACCTCAATTGCAGTATGGGGGTCAACTTAATCAGTTCCCTTGAAAAAATGAATATCATCCTCATCATCCTCACTATCCTCATATGTCACCATTGTGATCACTCAGTGAGAATATCTATGTCAGTCTTGCAGGGTATGGATTGAGTCATCATGTTATTGAAGATAGGAATATACCCTTTCAGGATCATTATAATAAGAAGTAGCGGTGGGTGCCGACACATGGCCATATATGATCAATGAAACCTCCTTCTGCTGTAGAAATTTACAAAGATCACATGCCAAATGGGAACTCCTCATTGAATCCCATTGTCTCTAGGTAGATAAAAAAGAGAATTTAGGATGGATGGATATGTGACCATGAAATACAACACCAACAACTTGTGAAGATGAACCCCAGGCCGTCAACATTTTCCTTGGTGGATTAAAAACTAGGTATTTTCTTAGATTCTTATTGGGCCCTGAATTCCCAACTATTTTTCTTTGGTTTCCTCTGACCATACGTACCTTTTGGACTTGGGAAATAGGGACAGGTTTTTTCAATTGATCTTTGAGTTATGATTAGTTCCAGACCATTAAATAAGATTTGGTAAGTGTAGGATTTAAACCCACAGAAGGTAAAATCCCAATCCAGCATTGTGTGCTCCTGAGTGAACATCAATCAGAGCTACCAAGCTACAATTATTTTTTTCTAGTGTTCACTATAAATGGTCCGAGGAGACCTCATCTAAACAGAAATAAATTAATGTGTGAATCTACATGGTGAATACCCCTTGCATATTTTCTCCCTATAAATCATGGAATCTATGATTCTATCTCTCATATAAATAATAAATCCTCACCTCAAAAATTCCCCAGAACCATCATTTACCAATGTATCGAAACAGTGGACGTAAGGAGCATAGATAAAATGATCATCAAAGATGACATGATCCATCATTTCTTGGTCACTCTAGTCAGATGAAATTACCCTACTTATGTTTTGAAGATATGGTTAGATGATAGATTATGGGATATTTTGAGTGTTGATATATCTGTAGCCTCTCATATGGGATTCTACCCAACTCTATATAACATAGAAGCAACCAACCAACTGATATGGTGGCCTACCCTCACTCATCCATCCCATAAAATAGTAAATATTTTATAGAACATGGATGAAAAGGTTAATACACATTCATGTGGACAATTGATGCAATATTATGAAATTCATGACTCTGACCCTAGTACAAAAAACACGCAATCAGTAGTATCCAACCACCCATAAAATGAAAATAATGGATTCTAGTTTGAATAGTATGTCTATATTTGGGATGATTTTCTATCCCCACTCATTAAATTGACCCTCCTCAAGTTTGGGACAATAGGTACTAATATTCATTTAGGTTTCAATATCTAGGAAAGTCCTGGACCTCGTCACGCAGGGCTCCAAGAATCTTAGCATGGAAAAGGTTCCAATAGAATCAGAAAATGGGATGTCCTACATTAGGAAAGGGTCTCACTTAAACAGATCCTTCACCTTGTCAATAAGTTTCCTAGAAATAGGAAGGATCCTCTCTATGTCATCCCAAGAAAAAACGGTTATTAGAAACTTTTCATACATGTAACCCATGATGGGAACCCCCAAAATCAATTGGTTGTATCAGAGACTAATGTCGACTTCCCAAGAACCAATTGGATGGTATTGGTGTTTGAGATCTATATTCTAACTATATAAGGGATAAACTTTTGATTTCAGTGGGAGTAATTATGAGACACATAGATATATTCATACAGCAACTCATCCTTCAACTCGATTTTAAATTCCTTACAACTCTGGTAGACTCAGAAATAAAACCCCTAGTTTAGTCTAAATGAGCCTCCAAGTGAGATGTAACACTTCAATGACCACCCTATATACTTGCTTGCAGTGTCCTTTCATGTGATACTATGATAGAAATGGATGTTCTCATCTATTACCTGTACAAATTCTTGTAGTGATAGAGGAGTGTAGTTCAAAATAAATATGGAATTGTGATTTTCCAAGATGAATTCTACCTCGCTGAGATGTTGGATCAGGGAATACTTCCATTCTTGATTATCCAATCCATGAGTTGATTTTTTTTGTGCACGAAATAATAATAGAAACTTTGGATAGTGTCCCAAATCAATAAAGAGTTTGTCTATCAGAGATCGAATATATCTTTTGTCCTGCACTCAAAATTACCATCATGGATTGATGGAAAGGATCAATAGTGATTTTGGTATTGTATTAAATTGAATAAACCAATTTTTTCCTCCTCTCTTTGGTAGCCGAAGGAGGACCAATGATAGTAGAAATAGCCTATGAGGTACCCATCCTTTTTCTATAGTGAAATCAAGGAGTAGAAGTGTTTATTATCCATAAAAATGAAAAATTATATAGCTCTATGAACCTCATTCCAAAAAGCAATTACCTGGTGAACCATTAGTTCACAAAGTGATGGCCCATGAAGCATTGGATAGTGAATGATCAGCCTATGAGGTGTTCAGTTTGTAGAGCGATTAGTATGTGTGGTACTCAATTCGTGAAGCATCCATTAGCTATGCAGTGGACCAAACTGACCATTCACGGATGAGACTTTGAGTTTATCAAAACGAAATCAACAGAAGATAAAAACTTCATAGAAGAAGTGGGTGATAAATAGTTCACCTAGGGATTAAGTTTTCAGTGATAAATAAATAAAAGAAAAAATATTTTGTCCCTTATTTATAGTCATGGTCCATTATTACGAGTCCAATTGCATACCACACACCAGTTCAAAATAAAACCAATTTTTCATTAGAATAGACTCCTCTTTATCCTAATCAGAACCCATTCCAATGGGGGGAATTTGTTTGGTCCTGAAAATTACACATACAAGAAGAAAATAATTCCATGAACATGGAAAAGTGTGAAAATAAAACCAGAAGAAAAATATGAAGAAAAATTTTCAAATGAGAGGAAGCCGTGAAGGAAGGTTTAGGTCTGTATAATAAAAATCAATACACATACAAATTCTCTTTAGGGATTTTTTATGATTCATAAATCACCTTTTAAATGAAATATTTCATGGGATGAGATGGTACCACTAGTGCCTCAAATGAAACCAAGTCATTTGTAGGCATGGATGGTCATTTACACCCCCAAAAATTATTTTCCACCATGAACTAAATCATTAATGTGTAGAGATGGTACCGCCTATTTCCACAAACAAAACCAAGTCATATTCAGGGCTGAAAAGCGATTTCTTCCCCTGAAAACAATTGACCCCCCCTGAAAACAAAATTCTTTTTAGGTTGGAGGTTCTAAAAAATATGTATTGTTCCCTAGGGTCTTATATAAAATTCCCATGAGGGGAACCAATAAAAGAACCAAAATCAAGAGTAAAAAACGAAGGACAAAAAATGATCCAAGACTTAGGAAGAGAATTAGAAGAGATATATTGATTACCAATAGTTAAACCCAACAAAAAGCATTGAGGAAGAAATAAAAATCAAATATCCATCCACAAACAAAAAACCCCTTTGTAAAATAAATTCCTTGGGGTATAAACAGATGGCCCCTTTGCAGACCACCACCCTACATAGAAAAAAACTATATGAGAAGAACCCTACCTCACATAGAAAAATGATACATGGGAGGAACGTGACTCCACATATAGAAAACTATAAGATAAGAACCTATACTCACGTAGCAACATGTTACATGGGATGAAACTAGGTCTCTGTAGAATAATATTATATGGATTGTACCCTAACTTGTGTACCCACATGATACACCGTAGGAACCCCATCTTGTATAAGAACATTCTTTGTGGAATGGGGAATCCTAGGGAATTCTACTCTAAACCTACTATCCATCAATTTTTTCATACCATTTTACCCCACATTGGCCCATATAGGATCCATTCTAATGGAATCATTCCCAAATCCTTTTATAAATCCAATGGAGATGTATGATCAGATCACAGGGCACATTAACAAGTCCTATCGAGTCTACATACCCATGGTAAGCAGATTCATGTTGGTAACCTCTATGATAAAGCATACCCACATAATTTCTTCATGTCTATATTCCCACTGTAATGAGTGTTCCAGAAATAGAGGTTCTCACTTGAACCTCTTTGTTCAAAGGATTGAGGTGAAACATTGTCCTTTCCCTTTGATGAGGTCCAATGGTGGTCACTCCGGTATTCCTTAGGTACCAACAAGAAATCCCTCCTAGAGTAAGCCCCTAGTATTTAATGTGAGAGTCAACATTATTTCTCCTATTCACCTCCCCAAGGTACTAAATCAAGTGAATAGATGAGAAATTAAATGTATATTCTCTCTCCCTTTGGTCCCAGACTTCATCCACCAGTACACATAGTGGATCATGTGACATTTAGATCCACTACTTATTCTTTTTTCTCAAATCAAGTATGACTCATGTGAGCATAGAGGTTAGTGGCGATCACAAAATCTACATAGTATCAAATCACATGGGCACCCCTCTGAGTGTAAGCCCTGTCCACATTGTCCTTCTCCATATATGTAAGTCCCAACAACCATTCAATGGTAATACTAATTATTTCAAGCCCAAACATACCAAAATATGTGGGATTCGATTCCCAAATAACCAGGATAAGTAGGAATCCGCCCTTAGGTCCAAACATAATACTCAAATTCAGCCTAATGTTCTTCGGGTGACATTCTCAGAACAATCATATCCACCTTGAAGATTATATCACATCTAAGTCCCTCATGCCACCTCGACATAAGTCCCACATCATCCTTGACCATGAACCTTTCACCTAGACTTCCTTGCCTTATGACGTTAAACTGCATGGTTCTTTCATCATCGAATGGACTTAAAGGTGATATGTCCTGCTAAGTGGCACCGAACTATATGGGATCTGATTCATTTCATGAGGATATGTAAAAATCCCAGTATATGAGTTTTATCCCGACATCAAAACAAATTTCATCTCCCTGGTTGAAAGTAAACTCTATAGTTCCACACAGTGTGGCTTAAAACCAACATCATCCCAATAAACGATCTAATAATCTCTAATCAACCCATAAAAGGGTACCATTGATGGATAACCTCAGATATAAATAAATATTCTTATAAATGGAGAACCTTGGATACATTTAGATGATTCTGAACCCTTTTATGTTCATAATTTATCATTACCTCGGGGTCATTAGTGTCATACATACTTGGGAATGATCAAATAATTCATTAACATATCTTAAATCTATAATAGAGCCATGGAATGTGAAATTGTTCCCCCCAAAGGGTGTGATGACCCTAACTTCCCATCCTCTCAACCAATGTGAGCTATTAAGTGTTGTTGGTTAAGTTCCCCAATGGACATCTATATTTGGAAAGTACATCCTTGACTCGTCTTGGATATAAGATAAATTTGGTGTTTTTGTCTCCATGAACAAATCTTGTTGGAGACCAGTTGAAGATGGTGTGCCCAATAGCAATGATTTCCCAAAGTTCAACCCCCTCCAATAAATTTTAATGAGGGTGCATGAATATCATTATAAATAGGGTTTTAAAGGGTTTTTAGTGTTTTAGTGGTTTTATAGGGGTTTTATTGGTTTTTATGGGTTTTTTCAGGTTGTAGGTGTTTTATGTTTTTTGGGGTTTTTAGGGGATTTAGGGTTTTTAGGGTTTTTATCATTTTTTAAATGTTTTAGTATTTTTAACTATTTTTAGGTAAATAATTTTTTCTTTGGGGATTTTTGTGGCTTTTTGGGGTTTTTACTTTTTTAGGAATTTCAAGGGTTGTTTAGGATTTTTATGATTTTTATGGATTTTCGGTATTTTGAGGGTTTGGGGGGTTTTAGGGGTTTTTAGTGTTTTTAGGGGGTTTATTGGTTTTAAGTGTTTTTACGATTTTTAGGGTTTCTTAAAGGTTTTCAGGGTTTAAATAGTTTCGTACCTTTTTAGGGATTTTTGGGGATGTTTTTAGGATTTTTATGGTTTTATGGGTTTTAGGTATTCTGAGGGTTTTTAGGATTTTTAGGATACTTAATAGGTTTTTAGTTTTTAAGGGGTTTCAACTTTTTAAGGGTTTTATGGTTTTCATAGGGGGTTTTCTGGGGTATTAGAGTTTTTAAGGTTTTTAGGTATTTGTAGGGATTTTTTTATAATTTTTAAGGTTTTTAGTTTTGTTGGGATTTTTTGGGGTTTTAGCGATTTTAGGGGTTTTACAATTCTTATTTTAATGTTTTTTAATCTTTTTAGGTTTTTTTGGTTTTTATATTTTTTAACATTTTTAAGGGTTAAAATGGTTTTAAGCATTTTATATGGTTTGAGGTTTTTAGGGGGTTTTAGGGGTTTTATTATTTTTAGGGGTTTTATGATTTTTGTGGGTTTTATAATTTTTAGTTTCTTTTAGGGGTTTTAGAATTTTTTATGTTTTTTGTTTGATTGAACTGTTTTTATATTTTTAAGGTGTTCTTAGGTTTTTTGAGGGTTTTTAGTTTTTTAATATTTTTTGGTATTTTTAGTTATTTTGTAGGATTTTTATGTGTTTTTAGTGTTTTAGAAATTTTAGGGTTTTTCGAATTTTTTGGGATTTTAGGGGCTTTATGTGTTCTGGGTTTTTTATGGTTTTATTAAAATTTTCATGGTATCAGTGTTTTTTACTTTTTTCTAGTTTTTTAGTGCCCTTTAGGATTTTTATTATTTGATGGGGTTTAAAGGATTTTAAGTGGTTTAGGGTTTTTAGTGTTTTTATCCTTTAATGGTTTTTAGGTTTTTTTATCTTTTTTAGGGGTTTTAAGTTTTTATTTGAGTTATTAATGTTTTTATGGTTTTTATGATTTTAAGAATTTTTAGGTATTTTTGAAACAAATTATGGGTTTCATAGTTCTTAGGGATTTTGTGGGATTTTAGGGGTTTTTATTGTATTAAGGTTTTAATGGGGTTTTAGTGTTTTTTATGTTTTTAGCGGGTTTAATTTTTTTTAGGTTTTTAGGGTTTTCTGAGGGTTTTCTAGGGTTTTTTAAAATTGTATGTATTTTTAGGTCTTTTAGGATTTTTATGGTTTTTAGGGTTTTAAGGATCCATAGTTTTTAGGGTTTTTATGTTATTTTTTGTGGTTTTATGGTTTTTTGGAAATTTTTAGGGGTTTAAATGTTATTTAGAGTTTTTAATTGTTTTTAGTGGTTTAAAGGGTTTTTATAGTTTTTAGTGGTTCTTAGTGTTTTTTTTTGTTTTTAGGGGTTTTATAGTTTTTAGGAGTTTTAGTGATTTTTTTAGGATTTATGGTTTTTATGGTTTTCAGCATTTTTAAAATTTTTTTTTGCATTAAATGGGTTTTTTTTTATTTTTTAAGGTTTTTTCAGGGTTTTAGGTTTTTAGAATTGTTTACATTTTTATGGATTTTTAGGGATTTTTTATGATTTTATGGGTTTTTTGTGTTTTTAGAGATTGTTAAGGTTATTGTGTTTTTGGGTTTTATAGGGTTTTATCATATATAAGGTTTTTAAGGGTGTTAATTTTTTTTTGGGGTTTTAATGTTTTCATAGGGTTTTTTGGGTTTTTTTTGGGGTTTTTAGGTTTTTATGGATATTTAGGGATTTTTAGTATTTTTTGGGTTTTTAGGGTTTATAAGGATTTTGATGGTTTTAATGTTTTTAGTGGTTTTTTGGTTTTTTGGATTTTAGGGTTTTTTAGTGCTTTATTGTTTTTTAAAGTATTTTAATTTTTTGGGTTTAAAGGGTTTCTATAGTTTTTAGCAGTTTTTATGGTTTTAATGATTTTAGGGTTTTTTATGGTTTGGGGGCTGTTATATTTTTAGGGGTTTTTAGGGTCTTTTAGGATTTTCAGTTTTTTTATGTTTTTAGGGGCTTTAAATACTTTTGGGTTTAAATGTTTTTCTTATTGTTTTTAGGGTTTTTAGGTTTTCTAATATTTTGAGGGATTTTTTATGATTCTTATTGGGTTTTTGGTGTTTTGATATTTTTAGGGATTTTAAGGTTTTAAGGTTTAATATGTATTTAGGATATTTAGGTGTTTTAAGTGTTTTTATAATTTTAATGATTTTTTGGATTTTTAGGGTTTTTTAAGATTTTTATGTTTTTAGGCATTTTTAGGGATTTTTTAGGATTTTATGATTTTAATGGTTTTTAGGGATACTGAGGTGTTTTAGGGGATTTATTGTTTTTAAGGATTTTTTATTATTTAGGGGTTTTATGTATTTTAGATTTTTTCCTTAGGTTTAGGGGTTTCTATAGTCTTTAGTTTCTTTTTAGGGTTTTATGGGTTTTAGGGATTTTATGGTTTTTAGGGGTTTTTATGAATTTTAGGGGTTTTTAGGGTTTTTAGGGTTTTTAAAATCTTTTAGGGTATTATTTTTTTATGTTTTGTGGGTTTTATGTGTTTTTAGGTTTTTAAGGATTTATTAGTGGGTTTAAATGGTTTTTAGGGGTTTTTAGATTTTTATGGATTTTCAAGGATTTTATAAATTTTAGGGCTTTAAGGTTTTCAAGATTTTGAGGGGTTTTAGGGTTTTTAGGGGTTTCAACGATTTTTAATTTTTATGGATTTTAATTGTTTTTAGGTTTTTATGGTTTTCTAATGGGTTTTATGATTTTTTAAATTTTAAGTTATTTGTAAGGATTTTTCGGATTTTATGGTTTTTAGGGTTTTCATGGATTTTGAGGGGTTTTAGGGTTTTTAGGGGTTTTAGGGATTTTATGGTTTTTTAATATTTTAGTGTTTTTTAAGTTTTTTTGGATTTTTTGTTATTTTATATTTTATTAACATTTTTATGGGGTTTAAGGGTTTTAAGAGATTTTATTGGTTTTTAGTGTTTTTATGCATTTTTAGGGTTTTTAAAGGTTTCTAAGGGGTTTATTAGTTTTTGGGGTTTTATGGTTTTTGGGGTCTTCTAGGGGATTTTATCATTTTTAGGTTTTATGTGTTTTAATTTTTTTATATTTTATTGGATTTTATATGGTTTCTAGGGTTTTAAGGGTTTTTATCTTTTTAGGGATTTGAATTTATTTTTAGGGTTTTTATGGTTTTTAGGGTTTCTAGAGATTTTGAAGGTTTTTTGGGTTTTTTAGGATTTAGGGTTTTCAGGTTTTTTTCATTTTTTGGTTATTTACGGGTTTAAAGTGCTTCTAGGATTTTATGGTTTCTTAGTTTTTTCCTTGGTTTTTAGTTTTTTTAAATTTATAGGGATTTTAGGGGGTTTTAGGAATATTATTATTTTAGGTTTTTAGGGATTTTGAGGGGTTTTAGGGTATTTTTTGGTTTTTTTGTGTTTCTAAGAGTTTTCTTTTTTTAGAGGTTTTTATGTTTTTAATGTTTTTTAACATTTTTAGGTGTTTAGAGTGTTTTTATAGTTTTTATTGGGTTGTGTTGGTTTTATGGGTTTTATTCTTTTTTATGATTTTTAGGGATTTATAGTTTTTAAGGGTTTTAGGTTTTTTTCGGTTCTTTTATGGTTTTTAAATATTTCAATGATTTTAAGTGTTTTAGGTGTTTTTAATGGTATCTTAACTGTTTTCTGGTCATTTTGGTTTTTTTAAATATTTAGGAATTTTTTAGGATTTTAATGTTTTTTATGTTTTTTAGAGTTTATAGGGATTTTGAGTGTTTTAGGGTTTTATCCTTTTTAGGGTTTTTAGGGGTTTTTATTTCTTTACGTTTTATTAAGGTTATTCATTGTTTTTAGGGTTTCTACATTTGTAGGTATTTTTAGGATTTTTATGGTTTTTATGTTTTTTTGGGGATTTCGATCATTTTTATGGGTTTTATGCTTTTATGAATTTTTTGGTTTTTTAGGGTTTTTTTCGTTTTTAGGGTTTCAACTGTTTTTAGAATTTATAAAAATTTTACGGGTTATATGTGTTGTTAGAATTTTTGGTTATTTTTAAGGTTTTTATGGGTTAGATGGGGTTTTGAAGGTTTTTAGGGGATTTTACAATTATTAGGGGATTTCAGGTTTTTAGCTTCTTTTATTGTTTCTATAATTTTTAGGTTTTTTAGTGGTTTAATTGTTTTTATAGTTTTATGGTTTTCACATTTTTTAGGGTTATTAGGGTTTTCTACTTTTTAGGGATTTGTAGGGATTTTTTTAAGATTTTAAGGGTTTTTGGGGATTTTGTGGGGTTTGTTTGTTTTTTTGTGTTTTTATTGTTTTTAAGTGTTTTTTAATTTTTATGGGTTTTTAGGGGATTTTAGGGTTCAAAGAGGGTTTTACATTTTTTTATATTTTAAGGGATTTTTAGAAATTTTATGGTTTTGTGTGGTTTTTGTTGTTTTTAGGTGTTTTAAAGTTTTTAGGGATTTATGTTTTTTTTGGGTTTTATAGTTTTTTTTAGTTTTTAGGGTTTATTATGGTTTTTCGTGTTTTTAAAAATTTTAGGGTTTAATGGGTTTTAATTTTTTTTGTATTTTTTTACGGTTTTTATGCATTTAAAGGTTTTTTATGGTTTTAGGGTTTTTATTATTTTTAATGGGATTTAGGGTCTTTTTGGGTTTTTGTTGTTTTTTAGGTTTTTAGGGGTTTTAATTTTTTTAGATTTTGAAGGTTTTCTTATGGGTTTTGATGGTTTTAATTTTTTTTAACTTGTTAAGGTTTTATATATATATTTTTTAGGGTTTTTTGTTTTTTCGGGGTTTTAGGGAGTTTTTAGGGTTTTTAGGATGTTTTAGTGTTTTATGGTTTTAAGCATCTTTTAGGTTTTTTAGGTGTTTAATGTTATTTATATTTTTATGGTTTTCTTGTGGTTTTCATGGTTTTTTGTTTTTTTATATTTTTATGGATTTTTAGGGGGTTTTAGGATTTTTCTAATGTTTTATGATTTTTTGGAATTTTTAGTGTTTTTGGGATTAAAAGGGGTTTTAGGGTTTTTAGGGTTTTTTATGTTTTTAAGGGTTTTTAGGGTTTTTAGTTTTCTAGTGTTTTCTTAGTAATTTTCATGGTTTTTAGGGGTTTAATGTTTTTATGGATTTTTAGGGATTTTAAGGATTTTTAAGGATTTTTAGGGTTTTAGGTATTTTCACATTCTTTAGTTTTTTAATGATTTTTATGGTTTTTTTTTTCTAGGTTTTTAGGGTATGAAAGGGTTTTTAGTGTTTTTAGTAGTTTTTACAGTTTTTGATGGTTTTAGGTATTTTTATCGATTTTAGGGGGGTTTATGGTTTTAGGGTCTTGTATGGTTTTAGCGTTTTCTAGGATATTAGGGGTTTTAAACATTTTTTTAATTACTTCTTAGATATCTTCAGGGATTTTTGGGTATTTTAAATTTTTTATGATTTTTAGGGTTGTTTTAGTATTTTTATGATTTTGTAGGTTTTTAGGTATTTTGACGGTTTTAGGGGTTTTCAAGGTTTTTAGAGGTTTGTATGGTTTTTAGAGTATTTTATTTTTTATAGGTTTTAAGTGTTTTAGGATTTTTAAGGTTTTCTTAAGGGTTTTTAGAGTTTTACATTTTTAATTTTTTAGTTATTTTTTAGGATTTATATATGTTTTTAGGGTTTTTAGGTTTTTAGGGGATTTAGTGATTTTGAGGGTTTTAAAGGATTTTTATGGTTTTTAGTTTTTTTTTTGTTTTCTGGGCTCTTAGGGGGTTTTTTGTTTTTTTGGTTTTATAGTTTTAAGAGTTTTTTTACTGTTTTTAAGGGTTTAAAGTGTTTTTGAATTTTTAATTGTTTTATGGTTTTATGTGTTTTATGTTTTTATCATTTTAGGGGTTTTATTACTTTTAGTGGATTTTAGGGGATTTTAGGGTTTTTAGAATTTTTAGCATTTTTTATGTTTTTAAGGGGTTGAAGTGTTTTTTGGTTTTATGTATTTTTCTGTGTTTCATTTTTTTTTGATATTTTTATGTTTTTAGGGGTTTTAGTTATTATTTAGGATCTTTATGGTTTTTAGGGGTTTTGTGGGTTTTAAGTTTTTTAGGGGATTTATTATTATTTTTTTCATTTTTATGTATTTGGGGTTTTATGTGTTTTTAGGTTCTTAATGTTTTCATTGGGTTTTACTATGTTTTTTAGGGATTTATATGTTTTTAGGTATTTAATGGGTTTATTTGGATTTTTATGGTTTTTAGTGTTTTTAGGGATTTTGAGAGTTTTTAGGGTTTTAATTCTTTTTTGGGGGTTTTAAGGTCTTTTATTTTTTTTAGGGGTTTTAAGTGTTTTTCTATTTTTTTAACATTTTTATTCATTTATTGTGTTTCTATAGTTATTCGTGGTTTTTTGGGTTTTTATGGGTTTAGGCGGTTTTTATGGTTTTTAGGGGTTTTATTATTTTTAGGGGTTTTAAGGACCTATAAGGATTTAATTGTTTTTTAGGTTTTTAGGTGTTTTATGTTTTTTTGGTTTTTATAGTTTTCATTGGGTTTTTCGGGGATTTGACGTTTTTTTACATTTTTAGGAATATTTAGGGTTTTTCCGGTTTTTTTGGCTTCTAGCCTTTTTTAGTTTTTAAGGGTTTTATGTTTTTTAGGTTTTTATGTTTTTCTTACAATTTTTAGGGTTTTTATGTTCTTAGGTATTTTTATAGATTTTTAGGATGTTATATTTTTAGGGATTTTGAAGGATTTATGGTTTTTTTGGGTTGTCTAGGTTTTTTTGATTTTTTTATTATTTTTATGATTTCTAGTGTTTTTTAACATTTTAGATATTTGAAGAGTTTTTAGAGTTTTTGGTGGTTTTTTGTGTTTTAATACGGTTTTGATGTTTTTAATATTTTTATGTGGATTTAATTGTTTTTAGATTTTTAAGGTTTTCTGAGGGGTTTTCAGGGTTTTTAGGGCAAGGAAGGCTCGGGACCAGGCAAGCCCCCCCAATTAACCAAAAAGGAAAAGGAAAAACGGAGTACGACAAAGGGGGATTATATAACTGGGTGTGCACGTCAACCTTCAAGTCAGGCATGATGAAAGAGGAGCAGTGGGGCGTGGCAACACAGGACCACAGCGAACACTGCTCCACAATAGCCTGCTTGGATAGAGCATCCACAACCGCATTGCCCTCCCAGTAAGCATGAGTCACAGTGAGATTCAGCCTTTGGCACATGGCAAGGCAGTCCATCCACATGGTAAGGAGCCTCCAGGGGAGGCACCTAGATCACTTTTTAAGAGCACTCACTGCAAGCATGGAATCAAACTCAAGCCATAGGAAACTCCACCCGAACCTGACATCATACCCAGTCGCCTTTATCATGGCCCATTATTCACCTTCAAGAGCACACCCATCACCAATAAAGTGTTGAATGAATCCTTTGACAAAGCCCTGGTAGGTGCGAAACACCCCACCACATCCAGAAGGGCCCGGGGCACCAAGGGCCGTACCGTCCACATTGACCTTAATCCAAGAGGGAAGTGAAGGGATCCATTGAATAAACATGGGGACCATGGGTTTTTCTCCCTACCAGAAACACCAAGAAACCGAAGGATGATCTGTTCGTGGACGTCATTCGCCATATGTCCTGTCTGAATATGGGATGCTACGTAGACAACCCTGTGGATCGCCACAACACCACCGTGAAAGGAAAGTCATTTCTTATGAAAGGTGACCGCATTCCGAGTGGTCCAGATAAAGGAGATGGTGGCTACAACCGCAGCCAGCAAAAGGATGCGGACTAACTCACTTTAATCCCAGTTAGGCAGGTCTTCCAGGAGCTCAAGAAGGGGCCTGTCCAGGCCAGCTGAAAACCCAAAAGTCCTCTGCAAATATCCCCAAAGATAACAGCTGAATTTACATTGAAGGAAGGTGTGATAGATGTTTTCTTCCACACTGAGGCAAAGGAAACACACATAGGAAAGGTTAAGACCAGCTCTCTGCAAATGACTTTGCATGGGTAGCCAATTATTATAGATTTTCCAGATAAGAAGATGGTTAGAAGGAGGAATAAAATACCTCTTGAACTTAGAGAGCCAGGCCGGTGGAGGGGATCCCCTGGCGCAGTTATACCGATAGTAATACTTGGTAGTAAGTCTCCCAACCAGATTGGGTTTCCAGATTAGGATATTAGAGCCAATTAAATGGTAGCACTATATTTGGAGTGAGACTACAGCCGGGAGAAGAGTCTCAAACTGTTCCAGCCTCTGGATGAACTCTGCAATGGACAGGCTCCTCAGTCTAGGAGGAGGGTTGATGAAGTCTTGCAGGGGCCTGTCAAGCCAAGGCGTGGACCAAGTATTCAAGTTTGATTGCTTTGAAACAAACCATCTAGAATGAGAGACAATGGAGTTGTTTGAGGCCCGAATTGCTGGCCAAACAGAAGAGGGGAAGTACCCTTCATATCCATCACAGAGCTTAAGCACAAATCTTTCCTGAGTGAATCTCAAACCCTGATACATAGGACTTAGTATCCGCCAAGTATATTTAGCAAGGAGGGCATCGTTGTAATGCCTGAGGTCTTTGATACCAAGCCCACCCAACTCAATTGTATTGGTGTAGTCCTTCCAGGCCACGGTAACCACTTTCCTTTGGGTTATCCACCCCATCCAGGAAAAGATCCTGATCTTTTCCTGTAGGTCATTGATGAGATTAACCGGCCACCTGTAAATGGAAAACGCATAAGTGAACATAGAGGTAATCACTGAGTTGATAAGGCAGACCCTTCTGACTTGCGAGAGGGATTCCCCTTTCCATTTCCCCTTTCCATTTAGCATTTTTAGGGGTTTTTAGTTTTTTTATGTTTTTATGTTTTAATTATGGATCTTTAATCTCTTGATAGTTTTTTAAAATTTTAGTTATTTTAAGGTATTTTTTTTATTTTTTTTATTGGGTTTTTGGGGTTTTTAGGTTTTATCAGTTTTTTGGGATTTTAAGTGTTTTTAGTGTTTTATCGTTGACTTTGTGGTTTTCAGTGTTTTTAGGGGTTTTCACATTTTTAGTGATTTCTATTGATTATTTATGGTATTAATGATTTTTTTAGGAATTTGAAGGCTTTTAGGGTTTTTAGGGTTTTCAAATTTTTTGAGTTTTATGTGATATTAAAGTTTTTTTATAGTTTTTAAGGTTTTTAGTGTTTTTTAACATTTTTAGGGGTTTAAAGGGTTTTTTGATTATTTAATAGTTTTATGTTTTCGATGGGTTTTTATGTTTTGGTATGGTTTTAGGGGTTTTTATAGTTTTTAAGTGTTTTATATTTTTTAGGGTCCTTAATCATTTTTAGAATTTTTAGGTTCTTAGGGGGTTTAATTGTTTTTATGGATATATGTTTTTATTATGTTTTTTTAATAATTTTCGTGTTTTTTATGTTGTTAGAGATTTTTATCCATTTTTTATGGTTTTTACGATTTTAATATGTCTTATGAATTTTGAGGGTTTTAAGTGTTTTTATATTTTTAAGGTTTTGTTGGGGTTTTTAAGATTTTAAGGTTTTTTATGCTTTTAGGGACATCTGTTTTTTTTAAAAAATTTATGTGGTTTTAGGGTTTTTAGCAATTTTGAGGGTTTTTAGGTGGGGTTTTAAGTGTTTTATGTTTTTCTTCTTTTTAGGGTTTTTTATTTTCTAGGGTTTTAATGGTTTTTAGTCTTTTGTAAGGTTTTGATAGTTTTAAAGAGTTTCAAGAATTTTTAATCGTTTTTTAGGGTTTTATGGGATTTTAGTTTTTTAGGGGTTTTATGGTTTTAGGGGTTTTAGGATTTTTTTTTGTTTTTTGGTTTTTAGAAGTTTTAATTATTTTTAGGTTTTTAATGCTTTATTTGGGGTTTTTATTGTTTTTAATGTTTTTTACACTTTTATATATTTTTAGGGATTATTAGGATTTTATTGTTTTTTCGAGTTTTTAGAGATTTTGAGTGTTTTATAAAAATAAAGAATTTTTTAGGGTTTTTAGGGTTTTTAGCGTTTTTAGTTTTTTTGGGGTTTTATGTGTTTTTATGTTTTTAATGTTTTCTTAGGATTTTTAAGGGTTTTTTTTGTTTTTTGAAATTTTTATGGGTTTCTATAGATTTTTTTTATATTTTTATGGTTTTTATGGTTTTTAAGGATTTTGAGGTGTATTAAGGTATTTATAGTTTTTTCAGGTTTTAGGGATTTATAGTTTTTTAGGGATTTAATGGATTTTTAGTGTTTTTTAACATTTTTATAGGTTAAAGGGTTTTTAGAGATTCTAGTGATCTTTAGAAATATATGGGTTTTTAGGTGTGTTGATGTTTTTATTGGTTTTATGGGTTTTAGGTTTTTTTAGGGTCTCTTAATGTTTTTAGTTTTTTTTATGTTATTAAGGGTTATATGTATTTTATGTTTTTATGGTTTCTTTAGGGGTTCTTTGAATTTTTTGGGTTTTACATTTTTAAATATTTATGTGCTTTTTTAGTATTTTTATTTTTTTTAGGGTTTTTAGGATTTTGATGGTTTTTCGGGTTTTTAGGGGGGGTTTGGTTTTCATCATTTTTAGGTTTTTTCTTGGTTTTATTTGTTTTTAGTTTTTTAATGTTTTTATAAGGGTTTACATGATTTTTTTAGGTTTCTTAGGGATTTTTAGGCCTTTTAAGTATTTATAGGGTATTTAAATATTTTTATTTTTTTAAGGTTTTTTGGGATATTTTTAATTTTTTACAGGTTTTATGGTTTATTTTTTTATTATTTTAGGGTTTTAAAGGGTTTTTTTAGTTATTAGTATTTTTGAGGGTTTTTATCGGTTTTTAGGGTTTTTAAGGGCTTTAAGGGTTTTACTAATTTTAGTTTTTTTAGTTTCTAATATTTTTTATGTTTTTATGGGTTTTATGTGTTTTTAGGGTTTTATGTTTTTCTTAGGTATTTTTAGGGTTTTTAGAGTTTTTACATTTTAGGGGGTTTTAGGGATATTTTAGGATTTTTATGGTTTTTAGGGTTGTTAGGGATTTTGAAGAATTTAGGATTTTTATGGTTCTTTTGGGGTTTTAGGGTTTTCTTAGGGGTTTTTAATATTTATAGGGGTTCTTAGGTTCTTAGGTATTTTTTAGGATTTTTAGGGATTTTTAGGGTTTTTCGGGGTTTTTATGGTATGTAGGGTTTTTAGGGTTTTTTTATTTTGTTTTGTTTTTCTAATATTTTTTGGGTTTTCATTGGTTTTTATTGTTTTTAATGTTTTTAAGGGTTTCAATGGTTATTAGAGTTTTTAGTGGTTTTTAGTGTCTGTATGATTTTTACGGTATTTTAATATTTTTTGGGTTTTGTGGTTTTTAGGGGTTCCTATTGTTTTCAGGGTCTTTTAGGATTTTTAGAATTTTTTTAGGTTTTTAAGGATTTTAATTGTTTTTATCTTTTTATGGGTTTTTAAGGTTTTTAGGTTTCTTATAGTTTTGTGTTTTTAGGTATTTTAGTGTTTTTATGATTTTGATGGGTTTTTAGGGACTTTGAGGGGTTTCGAGTTTTTTGGGTTCTAGGGTTTTTTGGGTTCTAGGGTTTTTTAGGGGTTTTAAGGTTTTTTATAGTTCTTTATCATTTTTAGGGTTTTAAAGGGTTTTTAGAGTTTTAGTTTTCTTTTAGGGTATTAATGAGTTTTTTTGGGTTTTGTATGGTTTTTATGGTGTATTATGGTTTTAGGGGTTTTAGGTTTGTTAAGGCCTTTAGGGTTCTTATCAATTTTTATATTTTAAGGTCAGGGAAGGCTCGGGTCCAGGCTATTCTTGGGACCCCCCAAATTTTATTAAAAGAAAAGACACAGACACTGCAGACAATGGAGGGGAGGGATCCACCGATCCACACCCAAAAACCCTTACGACCTCAGCCCTAAGGCCATAGAAAGAGAGGAAGAAAAGAAAAAGCAAAAACAAAAAAGTCAAAAGGTTCAAAAGGAAAAGAACACAAGGGGAGGATCAGTCAACATCTCCTTCAAAATCCTCCAAATCCGCACCTCAAAACCCCATGCCCACACCAAAGCTATCACCCACATCAGCAAAACTGAAATCTGACTCAGTACCCATGTTCGTTGAGTCCCATCCAGACTCAAAGTCCTCTTGCATGCCAAGCCTGGATAGCAGCGTCATCATAGCCTTCTCTTGCTCTGCAGAAATTGAAGTCCCCTCTCGCTTATTCACCTTTAGATTTAGTCTGATTGCTCATGAAGAGGCCCTAGTTTCCATGGGACGCGGGAGTGCAGAGTAATCCTTCCTTCGTCTTCGTCTCGGAGGGGCAGAAGTGGATCCAGCTGCAACAGCCTCCTTCACACAAGTGGCACCATCACTGAAATCTGATGTTGCCTTCCCTTTCTTACAGTCTGTCCCAGGAGTTTCAACACCTCTTTTCTCCTTTGGCCTAGCCATAGCAGCATTTATCCGGCAATCAGCCTCAGAAAACCTGTCCCCGATCCTCTTAGCTTCATCCTCAAGCGGGAACCTTTCCCATTCAACCCACACTATCTCATGCAGCACAGCCCTATGCAGTTCCATGGACGGCCCACCAGTATCACCAGCATTTTCCGGCATTAATCTGGCCACTGGGAGGATCCTCAGCACCGCTTGTACTGTCAGTGGGAGGAGATAACCCAGACCCCATGTCAGGTCCCCCCACGCTTGGACATCCAGACAGAACCAGAGGGGCATCACGCCAGTCCATGTGTGGCACCATGGGGTCATCCACCATAGATCTTTCCTTATCTGAGGACAATCTCCACTCGTCTCCATTCCTCAGGCCCTGAGCAACCACTGCCTCCTTCACGACATCTGCCACCCGCACATCTTCCCCGGCAGGCTCATCCAAGACTGCTCATTCTAGAACCAGATCATAGGCCTCCTCCACATTTTCTTCCCCGACGTCCATCACCGCAGCCTTCCCTAAATCGGTCTACCTCCTAGGGGAGTCACCATACCCGTGGACACCTTTATCAGAAGCCCGATTATCCCTCTCAGCTAGCAACACTTCCTCATCTTCAGTATTTCCCGAAACACAAGCCCCTCTAGTCAGACTCACAACAAAACCACCCGAATCCATCAGGGCCACCTCTATGTCACTTCCAGCCAGCAAAGCAGATGAGCAGGGAAAATCAGCATTCAGAGGTTTGGAGGAAGTCACCCACTTTTTCCCCTTCACCTCCACCAGAGGGAGGGTAATCTCACCAGAAGACATGCAAGCCGGAGAACCACCACCCCTGACAGAGCCATAGCAGCCTCCAGAGTGATCACTGTGCCCAAAACTCCTACAAGATGAGCAGAAAACCGGCCATTTCTCAAAGATGACAGGCTATCTCCACCTATGTTCTTCCCCCACTGCAATCCAGACAGCATCCACAGGAGACTTCAAAGCATCGATTTCAACAAAAGCCCTTGGTGGAACCGGATGACAAAGGTCCCTAGTCCTACTATCCACACATAGTAACCTCCCCACAAAATTCCCAAGCATTGAAATAATAGTGATATTTTGAAAGGGAAGGGGAAGCTCAGGAAATATCACCCAGGTAACAGCAATCGTGGAACTACGCTTCAGATAAAAATCAAAGCTCCACCGAAAGAGGGAGAAACAAGCACCATTGCATGACCGAGGAGCTGCTGACCAGGCTAAGACCAGGTGTTCCTCCATGGAAAAGCGAATCATGATGAGGGATCTATTGATCAAGCTCACAGTTGCTCGATCCCTAAGATTCCAGAAACCCGAAACGAACCTATCGAAAGTGACAACCAGGGGTCGCCGCATCGGGAAGCTTGCAACCAGAGTCAAGAGGTAGAGGTCTGAAGCTCCAGTAAATTCCCGAATCATGAGAGGAAGCTGCAGACAACCTTCAAAAAACTTAGGAACCTTCGGACAGAGCACCGTTCTTGGGAAAGAGGGTAACGAGTCAGCAGAGGAGAGTGACGAGATGTCCTCCAAGAGAGGATCATCCCCTATAGAGAGGGGGGGGGTGCATCATTTTCCATCGTCATCAACCTGAGAGGAAGCTGCCATCGCAAGGGAGCAGGATCGCCAGAATCGCCAGAATCACCAGAGCCACCATCCTCTATTTTTTAAGGGTTTTTAATTTTTTTTATGTTTTTAAGGTTTTCTTAGGATTTTTAGGGGTTTTGGGTTTTTACAATTTTTACATTTTTAGGGATTTTCAGGGATTTTTTTGGATTTTGTGCTTTTTAAGGATTTTAGGGATTTTATGGGGTTTAGGAATTTTAGTTTTTAGGGTTTTAAGGTTTTTTTGCATATTTTATATTTTTAGTGGTTTTTAGTGTTTTAAGGATTTATGGTTTTTAAGGGATTTGTGATTTTTTTATATTTTTAAGAATTATTGGTAATTTTTTATGATTTTTATGGATTTATAAGGGTTGTAGGGATTTTTAGGGGTTTTAGGGTTTTTTAGGGTTTTATTATTTTTTTTATTTTAGGGTTTCTTAGACTTTTTAGGGGTTTAAGGTTTTTTAACATTTTAAGGAATTTAAATGTGTTTTAGTATTTTTTTATTGTTTATATAATTTTTTATTTTTTTTATTTTTTATGGATTTTAGGAACTTTTAGGGTTTTAATGATTTTTTATGTTTTTATGGGTTTCAAGTGTTTTTAGGTTTTAAGGCTTTCTTAGGGTTTTGATGATTTTTAGCAGTTTTTACTTTTTTTTGTATTATTAGTGTTTTTTTAGGATTTCCTTTATTTTTAGGGTTTCTTGGTATTTTTAGGGTTTTAGGGTTTTTAGGCTTTTTTGTGTTTTTAGGTTTTTAGGCGTTTTAAGTGATTTTAGGTTTTTAAGGATTTTTTAGGAATTTTCATATTTTTGAGGGTTTTTTACATTTTTTGAATTTTTAGGGATGTTTTTTATATTTTTATGGGTTTTTAGGGGTTTTATTGTTTTTGGTATTTTTTGGGTTTTAAAGGGTTTTAAGGTTTTTTTGTTTTTATGGTTTTTAGATGTTTTTAGGGTTTTTATGGTTTTCAAATTTATTAATGTATTTAGGGGGTTTAAAATGATATTAGAGTTTTTAGTAGGTTTTAATGGTTTTATGGGTTTTTATGTTTTTCAATGGTTTTAGGGGGTTTTATTATTTTTTTTGGGTTTTGGAATTTAAGGGCCTTTTAGGGTTTTTAGTGTTTTTAGGTTTTTAAGGGTTATATGTGGCTTTAGTATCTTAGGGGTTTTATAGGGGATTTAATGTTTTATGTGTTTTTATGTTTTATAAAATTTTAAGAGATATTGATGATTTTTTATGATTTTTATGGATTATTTGGGTTTTTTGGATTTTTTGAGTTTTTGGTTTTTTAGGGTTTTTGTGTTTTTTACATTTTTAGTGGTTTTAAGTGTTTTATTAATACTGATATTTTATATAGGTTTTTAGGGTTTTTATGGTTTTTACATTTTTGGTTATTTTTATGACTTTTTACGACTTTCTATGTTTTTTTTGGTTTTTAATTATTTTGAGTGTTTTAGGGTTTTAAGTATTTGTCATGTTTTATATTTATCTTGGGGTTTTTTGAGTTTCCTATGGTTTTCAGGGGTTTTAGAGTTTTTTAATGTTTTTTGGGTTTAAATAGTTTTTAGAGATTTTATTAGTTTTTAGGGTTTTTATTGGGTTTTAGGGTTTTTATGGATTTGAGGGGTTTTATGTTTTTAGGGGTTTTAGGATCGTTTAGGGTTTTTAAAAAAAATTGGTTTTAGGGGTTTAAAGTGTTTTTAGGGTTTTAAAGTTTTCTTAGGGGTTTTTAGGGTGTTTATCATTTTTTATGTTTTTAAGAATTTTTATTGATTTTTTTATTTTTATGGTTTTTAGGATTTTTAGGGATTTTTAGGGGTTTAGGGAATTTTGGGGTTTTAGAATTTTTAATGTTTTTAGGTGTTTTTAGTGATTTTTTGTTTTTAATGTTTTCATAGGGTTTTAGGGTTTTTTATGTTTCTAGGTATTTTTATTGATTTTTTAGGATTTTTATGGATTTTTAAGATTTTATGGAATTTCTGGGTTTTATATTTTTTTGTGTTTTTTAGGAGGTTTATGGTTTTTAGATTTTTCTATCATTTTTAGAGGTTTAATGAGTTTTTAGAGTTTTTAGAGGTTTTAGTTTTTTATGGTTTTTTAGTGTTTTCTAAGGTTTTTTAGGATTTTTAAGGTTTTTAGGTTCTTTTAGGGGATTTAACATTTTTATGTTTTTGATCTTTTCTTATGGGTTTTCATGTATTTAGGGGTATTTATGTTTTTTTTCTATTTTTAGTTTTTTTTTGTATTTTTATGATTTTTAGGGATTTTGAGGGGTTTTAAGGGTTTTTTGGAGGTTTTATCATTTTTTGTGTTTTGGGGGTTTTATGTGTTTTAGGGTTTTTTATGGTTTTGTTAGATTTCTTCTGGATATTTAGTGCTTTTTATGTTTTTTTTTTGTATTTTTATACATTGTTTTGATTTTTATGGTTTTTTTGGTTTTTTTGGGATTTTGAGGTTTTTAGGGTGTTTGTGTTTTTAGGGTTTTTATAGTTTTATGGGTGTTTAGGGTTTTTGTAGAGTTTTTTTACAATTTTAAATGTTTTTTATAGTTTTTAACATTTCTATTGGTTTAAAGGGTTTTCAGAGTTTTTTTTGTTATTTAGTGTTTTTATGGGTATTTAGGGTTTTTAATGTTTTTAGGGGTTTTATGTTTTTTAGGGATTTTGGGGTTTTTAGGTTATTTTAGGGTTTTTAGCAATTTTTTATGTTTTTTAGTAGTTTTAAGTATTTCTAGGTTTTCATGGTTTTCTTCTAGTTTTTTCATTGATTCAAGGGTTTTTATGTTTTTAGGGCAAGGAAGATGCGAGGGTCGGGCTGTTCTCGGCCCCCCCAAATTTATTAGCAAGAAAAAAAGGAGACACAGCAGACAAGGGAGGGGAGGTGTCAAACGACCCACACCCAAAATCCCCTTACAACCCATGCCAAAAAAGAAAAGAAAATCAAAGAAAGAAAAAGACTCAAGAACAGAAACAACAGTGGCATCATCACGTCACATCCAGCCAGTACCAGCATCCAGCAACGCCATATCCAATCATCATAGCAACACAACAGCAACAATCCATCCAAACCAACCAACCCCAACAACCAACAGCACCAAAACCAGCATCACTGCCAAACACAACCAGCAGCATCAAACCACAGCACAAGCGCAACCGAACGCAGCAAACATCACCTTCCAATAAAAAACAACCATCGACTAGAATCACAACAATAGACTCATCCATAGCAGTATCAAAAACCAAACAACCACACATCATCTAGCATTCACCAGCAGCCAACAACTCATAGCCAACCAAAGACTCGCATCCAATCTCACAAGGTCCAGCACCCAGCACCTTCTCACCAAGAAGGTCCCTCTCCAGAAACATAGGACCATCAACATCAATAGAACGGGAATTAGAACCACCCAAAAGAACCGATAACCAGCATCCACAATGAAACCACAACAGAAGCCAAAACGTATTCAGCAGAAACAGCAACCCAAAACCATGCCAGCCACCAGTTAAAAACACACAGACCAGAAAATCCAAGCGAACACAACACAGTGTGACCATACCTCCGTCAACATCAAGATACAAGAACACGAAAGTAGATCTAGAAGAGAAAACCTACATCCGTGCCCTATACATCCACCAAGACCCGTCGAGAAGCCAGAGAAGCCAGCAAGACCTTCCTCGGGTCCAGACAAGCAGCGCAGAAATGACAGCGCAAAGAAGACGCAAAGCCTGTTGAACCCTCATATCACCAAGGCGAATCCAGAACTCCCCCTGGAAAAACCACCAAAGCGTATTGCCGCACCAAAGATCCATCGGGCTGAGCACACCTATTTTATGTGTTTTTGAAATATTATTAGTGTGTTTATGGATTTTTTATGCCTTAGGGTTTTTAGGGTCTTTTGGGTTTCTGTTTTTTAGTTTTTTAGTGGTTTTATGTTTTTTTAGGGTTTTAAGATTTTATTAGGGTTTTTCAGGGTTTTAGTGTTTTTATGTTTTAAGGTATTTTTAGGGATTTTTAGGATTTTTATGTATTTTTTAAATTTTTAGAATTATTTTTGGGGTTCTGAGGCTTTTTATGGGTTTAGAGCTGTTTAGGGTTTTTTGGTTTTAGGAGGATTGATAAATTTTTAGGTTTCCGTATTTTTCTTAGGGGTTTTGAGTGTTTTTATGGTTTTTTATATATTTCGGAAATTTCAATGAATTTTGGGTTTTTTTGGGTTTTTAGTTTTTTTTGGAATTTTGAGGATTTTTAGGGTTTTAGGGAATTTATCTGTTTTTGGGGTTTTGGTGTTTTTCAGGTATATTAGGGTTTTAAGGTTATTTATAGATATTAACCTTTTTAGTGTTTAAAGGATTTTTAGATGTTTCAGAGCTTTTTTGGGTTTTTATATGTTTTAGTTTTTTATGGTTTTATTGATTTTTATGGTTTTTATTGGTTTTTAGGATATTTAGGATATTTTTGGGGTTTTATCATTTTTTAGGTTTTTAGGCATTTTTTGTGTTTTTAGGATTTTAATGTTTTTTAGGGTTTTCCATGGTTTTTATGGTTTTTTATGTCATTTAACATTTTTTGGGATTTTTAATAATTTTATGGGTTTTAGGGTTTTTATGGATTATGGGGATTTTGAGGGATGTACGGAGGGTTTTATGGGTTTTAGGGTATTTTAGGGTTTTATGAATATTTTTGTTTTTATGGGTTTTTTAGTTTTATAGGATTTTTTTTTCATTTTTAGGGGCTTTTAATCATTTTTTAGGATTTTTTTTTCATTTTTATGGTTTTCATCGATTTTGAGAGTTTTTCTGGTCTTTATGGGATTTTGGGATTTTTAGGGGTTTTTGAGTTTTATAGGGGTTTTAAGGGTTTTAAGAATTTTTTAATGTTTTTAGAGTTTTTTTATGGTTTCTAGTGTTTTTAGTGGTTTTTAATGTTTTTATTGGTTTTTAGTGCTTTTAGGGATTTTAGGATTTTATGGTTTTGAGAGTTCTTAGGGGTTTTAGGGACTTTTAGGTTTTTAATAACTTTTTGTTTTTTAAGGGATTCAAGTGTTTTTAGGTTTTATGGATTTCATAGTACTATTAAATGTTTTAAGGGGTTTTTAAATTTTTATGGATATATATGAATTTTCTTTTTTTATGGTTTTTAGGGGTTTTTGTGATTTTTAGGGTTCTAAGGTGTTTTAGGGGTTTTAGGGTTTTTTTTCTAGAATTTTTTTATGTTTTTTACGGGTTCTATGTTTTTTTATGATTTTAAGAATTTAATAAGGTTTTCTTGGATTTTGTTGGGTTTTTTACATTTTTGGATATTTTTAGGTTTTTTTTGGATTTTAATGGGTTTTATGGTCTTTTACGGATTTTGAGGGTTTTAGTGTTTTTGGGGTTTTTTATTTTTGAGGGGTTTTATCATTTTTTAGTATTTTTTCTTTTTATGATTTTTGAAAGTTTTTTAATGGTTTAGGGGTTTAAAGTATTTTAATGTTTTTTGTGTCTTTAGGGTTTTATAAGGCTTTAGGATTTATTATTTTTTAGTGGTTTTTTGTTTTTTATCGGTTTTAGGGTTTTTAAGGTCTGTCAAGGTTTTAGTATTTTTAGGTTTTTATGGGTTTTAGCGGGTTTTTGGTTTTTTACTTCTTTAGTGATTTTTTGGGCTTTAGAGTTTCATTATAGGGTTTTTTATGTTTATGTATTTGGAGGGATTTTTGGAATTTTTAGTAATTTTATCATTTTATTGTTTTTGAGGGGGTTTAAGTGATTTTAGGTTTTTATGTTTTTCTTTGGGTTTTTAGGGATTTTACTACATTTTATTTTTTTATGGATATTTAAAGATTTTTTTTTGGATTTTTATGGTTTTCTATGATTTTAAGAGATTTTGATGTTTTTATTAAGTTTTAGAGTTTTTTGGGTTTTTTGGTTTCATAGGGTTTTTTGAGTTTTTTTTTTATTTTTACGGTTTTTAGATTTATTTAACGTTATTAGGGGTTGAAAGGGTTTTAATATTTTTTTGTTGGTTTTTGGGATTTTATGGGATTTTGGGACATTTTATGGTTTTTAGGGGTTTTATTGTTTTTAGGTGTTTATAGTGGTTTTATGATATTTTAAAGGTTCTATCATTTTTTAGTTTTTTAGGGGTTTTATGTTTTTTTAGGTTTTTATGGTTTTTAGGGTATTTTTACTTTTTTATAAATTTTAAGGAATTTTTTTATTTTTATGGGTTTTAGGGATTTTAGAGTTTTTGAGTGTTTTAATGATTTTTATTTTTTTAGTGTTTTTAAAAAAATATAGGTTTTAGTGGTTTTTTATGTTTTATGCGTGAAAGGTAATGTGAGGATTTTTCATGGTTTTTATGGATGTTTACATTTTTAAGTATTATTTTTTGTTTTTTTAGGATTTGTTGGGTTTTATGATTTTTTGGTTTTTAGGGTCGTTTTGAGTTTATTAGGGTTTTCAAGCTTTTAGAGTTTTTAGCATTTTGTGGTTTTAAAGGGATTTTAGTGTTTGATGTGGGTTTTTTGGTTTTTTTGGGTTTTTAGCGTTTTTAAATCTCTTAGGGGCATTAAGGTTTTTATGGAATTTTAGGGCTTTTAGTATTTTTAGGGATTTTGGGGGTTTTAAGTGTTCCTATATTTTCATAGGGTTTTTCTGGAATTTTTGGGTTTTTTATGATTTTTAGGATATTAAGGGCTTCTTTAAGATTTTTATAGGATTTTATGGATTTTGAGGGTATTTATGGGTTTTTATAGTTTTTAGGGTTTTCATTATTTTTTATGTTTTTAGGGGTTTGAAGTGTTTTTCAGTTTTTTAGTGTTTCTTAGGGTTTTCGAAATTTTTATGGTTTTTTACATTTTTAGGGATTTTTACGGATTTTGAAGATTTTTACGGGTTTTAGGGGTTTTAAGGATTGGGGGGGGGGGGGGTTAGGATTTTGAGGGGTTTTGTGTTTTTTTTTGGGTTTTTAGGGGGTTTTGAGTTTTTTAATGTTTTAAGGATTTTTTGAGTTTTTTAATGATTTTCGGGGTTTTAAGGGTTTTTATAGGGTTTAGTGGTCTTTAGGTTTTTTATGGGGTTTTATGGTTTTTATGGTTTTTAGGCGTTTTATGGTTTTTATGGGTTTTATGGTATTTTAGGTGTTTTAGGGTGTGTATAATTTTTTATGTTTTTATGGGTTTTAACAGCTTTTATGTTTTTAGATTTTTATTTGGGGTTTTCAGGTTATCTAGAATTTTTTACATTTTTAGTGATTTTTATGTATTTTTATATTTTTTGGGGTTTTATGGATTTTGAGGTATTTTATGGGGTTTTAGTTTTTTTGGGTTTTTTCATTTTTAGGTTTTTAGGGGTTTTATGTGTTTTATGTTTTTAATGTTATCTTAGGGGTGTTATGTTTTTTGGGGTTTTTTATAACAATTTTGGGTATATTTAGGGATTTTTAAAGATTTTTATTGTTTTTTAGAATTTTTAGGGATTCCGACAATTTTAGGTTTTTATGGATTTTAGGGCTTTTTTTTAGTTTTATAGGCATTTAATGGGTTTTTAGAGTTTTTTAAAATATTATAGGTTTATTGGTTTTTAGATTATTTAGTTGTTTTATAGTGTTTTTATGGGTATTTAGGGTTTTAAGGTTTAATGCATTTTAAGGGTTTTTGGGTTTTTGGAGTTTTTTTAGTGTTTTTATTAATTTTAGGTTTTTAAAGAGTTTTTAGTGTTTTAATTTTTATTATAATTTTTCTGGGTTGTAGGTTTTATTATATTTTTATGTATTCATAGGTATTTTGTAGAATTTTTATGGTTTTATAGTTTTTACAGATTTTGAGGGTTTTTAGGACTCTCTAGGGTATTTTGGGGTTTGTTGGTTTTTTTAATTTTTGGGTTTTTTGAGTTTTTATAGTTTTAATATTTTTTAGAGATTATAAAGTTTTTAGGGGTATAATATGTTTTAAGAGTTTTTACTTTTTTAGGGTTTTATGGTTTTTTACTATTTTTTTCATTTTACGAGGTTTTATTATTTTAGTGGTTTTTGGAGGTTGTAGGGACTATTTTTTGGGTTTTAGGGGTTTTTATGTATTTTAGGTTTTATAAGGGTTTATATATTTTTTTGGTTATTAATGTTTTCTTCGGGTTTTCCAGTTTTTAAGGGGTTTTTACATTTTTAGTTATTTTTAGGGATTTTTTAGGATTTGTTTTATTTTAAGGGATTTTAGGGATTTTGAAGGGTTTTTTGGGGTTCTATGTTATTTAGGATTTTCAACATTTGGGGGGGGGGTTAAATGTTTTAAGTTTTTTTTCGGTTTTTGTGGTTTTCTTAGGGGTTTACAAAAATTTATGATTTTTAGTGATTTTTAATGACTTTTTATTTGTTTTTTTATGGTTTTTTAGGGATTTCGTGGCTTTTTAGTGTTTTAGGTTTTTTACAGTGTGTTGGGGTTTTTGGGGTTTGATTTTTTAGGGGTTTTATGGTTTTTAGAGTATTCTAATTTTTTAGGGGTTTAATGAGTTTTTAGAACATTTAGTGGGTTTTTAGGATCTTATGGGGTTTTAGTGGTTTTTAACGTTTTATAGGTTTTTTTATGATTTTTAGGGTTTTCTAGTGTTTTTATGGTTTTTTGAATTTTCTTGTTTTTAGGTATTTCAAGTGTTTTTAGGTTTTCAAGGTTTTGTTAGGTTTTATCTAGGGTTTTAGGGGTTTTTTACATTTTTAGGAATTGTAAGGCTAATTTAAGAATTTATGGGGTTTTAGGGATTTTTAAGATTTTTAGGGTTTTTAGAATTTTTATGAAATTTTTTTGTTTTTTAATTTTTTTTGGGATAAAAGGGATATTATAGTTTTAGTGATTTTTAGGGTTTTTATAGGTTTTAAGGGTTTTTATGGTTTTATGGGTTTTATGGTTTTTAGGATTTTTAAGGGTTTTTATCATTTTTTTGTTTTTATGAGTGTTATTAATTTTTCCTTTTTGAAGCCTTTCTTAGGGTGTTTCATGGTTTTTAGGGTTTTTTACTTTTTTAAAAAAATTTAAGGATTTTTAGGATTTTTATGGTTTTAGTATTTTTAGCGATTTGAGGGTTTTTAAGGGTTTTTAGGGTTTTCAGGGTTTTTAGGGTTTTTATTTTTCTAAGGTATTTTAAGATTTTCAAGTGTTTTAGGGATTTAAGGTTTTCTTAGGGGTCTTTAGGTGTTTTCGGGTTTCTTATGTTTTAGTGACTTTGAGGGACTTTTTTGGATTTTTTGGGGGGTTTTAGGTATTTTGAGGGATTTTATGGGTTTTTATTGATTTTTTAAGGGTCTTTATGGTTTTTATGGTTTTTTAATATTTTTAGGGGTATAAATGGGTTTTATAGTTTTAATGGGTTTTTGGATTCTTCTTGAGGTTTTAGGGGTTTTTAGGTTTTTAGGGACCTTTAGCGTTTATTGGATTTTTAGGGATTTTATGTGTTTAATGCTTTTTACGATTTTATTACGGATTTGAAGGCTTTTAGGTTTTTTTATTCTTTTAGGAGTTCTTTGTTTTTTTGGTTTTTTATATATTTTTAGGGCTTTTAGGGGTTTTATTATTTTTTGGGTTTTTTGGGTTTTTTGAGTTCTTTAGGGTTTAATGTTTTTTAATGTTTTTCAAAATTGTAGGGGTTTAAAGTGTATTATAGTTTTTAGTAGTTTTTAGGGGTTTTATGGTTTTTAATTATTGTAGTATAATTAGTTTTTATGGGGTTTTAGGGTCTTTTAATGGTTTTTAGGGGTTCATCATTTTTAGGAGTTTTAAGTATTTTTGGTTTTAAAGGGTTTCTCAGGTTTTTTTCAAGAGTTCTTGGGATTTTTACATTTCTAGGGATTTTTAGGGATTTTTTGGATTTTTTTTTGTTTTTTAGCGTTATTATGGTTTTTATGGTTTTAGGTATTTTAGTGATTTTTATGGTGTTTAGTGTTTTTTAGGTTTTTAGGGGTTTTAAGTGTTTTTAGGGTTTTAAGGTTTTATTAGTGTTTTTATGGTTTTTAGATTATTTTCACCTTTTTATGGTTTCATAGGGATTTTTATGTTTATGTAAGGTTTTATTGATTTTGAGGGTTTTTAGGGGGTTTTGTGTTTTTTTTTTGAGTTTTTTTTGGGTTTTTATGTTTTTATAGCCTTTTAATGTTTTTAGGATTTTAAAGGGTTTTTACTATCATTAGTGGTTTTTAGGGTTTTTATGGGGTTTAGGTTATTTTAATGTTTTTAAATGTTCTTATGTTTTTATGGATTTTAGGTATTTTTAAAGGTTTTTAGTGTTTTTATTATTTTTATGTGTTGGTAAGTTTTTATGGTTTTCTTAGCGTTTTTCTGGGGTGTAGGGTTATTTATGTTTTTATAGATTTGGTTGGATTTTTTAAGGGTTTTTGGTGTTTTTAGGGATTTTGAGGGTTTTTAGGGTTTTGTTTTGGTTTTTATATTTTTTTAGGAATGAAAATAGAAAGAAGTGTATAAAAAGAAAGGGAATATGAATAAAACATAATAACATGAAGGTGAACCAACCAATGTCCAGGTGGAAAAAAGTAACAGTAACTCCTAAGAAAACACAAATCCTAATAAACCTCATGTGAGAACACAACAAAAATTCTTGAGAAATCTTATGAAGCCCATACAATCCACAACTTGAAAAACGGGCCTGAAAATCTCACAAAACCCATCCATCTAAACATGG
Source organism: Viscum album (assembly GCA_963277665.1). NCBI lineage: Eukaryota > Viridiplantae > Streptophyta > Magnoliopsida > Santalales > Viscaceae > Viscum > Viscum album. The sequence continues at coordinate 1,332,473,573 of OY728150.1, forward strand.
AACCCAAGTGCTCCGAGGAGACCCCCAAGAGATGACGAGTTCCCAAAAAAAACAAAATGGCCGGACAATATCGCAAATCCGCCACACACACAAGGACAACATTGACAAACACTGTAACCAGTGCCCCTATACAACCACAAAGAACACTGGTAGAAGAACCGACCAATAGACAAATATAGTAAATCCAAGAACAAAACCACAACGAACTAGTATAAGAAGAAAAAATAGTAGCAGGTACCAAGCCAGTGAGCACTCCAAGTGGAAGCACAATAAAGGAAGGCCCAAATAAGAGACAACACACAAGGAGGATAAAAAATATAACAATAAGAAACACCTGCACACATGCACACACACATCATCAACCACATGAATATGCACACAAAAACACCCACACACTCACAAAAGTTACCCACATGAACTGTACACCACCTTCACACATGATCACACATAAACACACCCAAAAAACAAACCCACAACCATCAAACTACTACATCACATCATAGAACACACCAACTAAGAACAAAGCCACATCCAACTGAATCCATAACACCTACCCCTGTACAACCTGGTATCCCCACAAACTAACACCCAAAACCACTTACATAGGTTGATGAACCCGAATCACCCCAGCCAACCAGCTTCACAAGGAACCAATAAACTAATAAACTAATCCAAATAAACCAACTAAAGCTAGAAACTAAGAGAATCCAAGCATAGGATTTCACCAAGCATCAAACCACACTATCATATCCTATCAATAAAATCAACCACCCACCATAGGTGATTTCATTAGAGAACCGCTACCAAACAGAAGAAAAAAATCCATCAAATAGGTGATAACATCCTAAAACTATCTCGTACAAAGATCCAACATGCTATCCATCTATCCACACATAAGAAAAACCAACATCCAAACACCCTTGATCTAGCAGCAACAACCAACAAACACGAAGCCCAAAAAAACACCATCCCACATAGATTCCAGAAAATGTAGACAACCACAACCACCCCAATAAAAACAACACAGGTAACCACCAGATATGGTGGAAACATCAGAATCACATCTAACCAGCACCATACATTCAAACCTGCGAAAGAAAAAAGAAGCATCCCAACCAGCCTATAGTAACCCCATAAGAATGCTAAGTCAGCACAATGCCATCACACTCCAGCCAGCTCCCCACTAGCCAATTCAACCTAGAACTGGGCTTTAAAGAAGAACTAAGAGAGAAACATAGATAAGAAAACACTAGAAAAACCACCAACCACCAACCAAATCCTAATCCACCAACATAGATAGAAAAAGAAAATTGTACAACAAAAAACAAAACACCTCCTAGCTAGAAGAGGATCCAACCAGAATCACTCCAACACCAACCAAAAACCAAACTATATCATCAAAGAAAAACCATTACTAGACAACCTCGGTTCTAGAACCCAAAAACATCCCTAAACAAAATTTACCAACACCCAGATAGCCAAAACATCGTCACCTTACTCCCATGACAACCCACACAACCAAGAACCAAAAAAACTACACCATCCATAAGAAACTGGCTAAAAATCATAAATCCAAAGAAACCATGTGAACACCAACCACCTCTATGAAGAGAGCCCCATGAGTTACATAAGTGAACCAGCTCCTGATTAGCCTTAATATTAGGAAACATATTATAATAAAGGGTTTTGTAATGTACATCCACCCAAATTTAAGCCAAATATATCTACCACTTTTAAACATTGATCTAAGAAAGTCATAATTTCATTAATTCTATAAAAGATACACCATAGTGTAAATCCAAAGTTTCATAAAAAACTCATAAATCAATCCCTAGTAAATGTTTTAGAACACCAACCAACATAATAAAAAATAACATGATCCAAAAAATCTATATTCAAGAGGCTCAAGAAGGAAGACTAATGCTTCCGAGAGAACTCACTATTGAAAAAAAAGACAAATACTATCAATACAAGTTAGAAGATGAAAAAATATTTAAAAAAGATAGGCCTCTGGACTGCAACCTATCATATATAGGAAAATGGTCAAGGATCAAAAAACAAAGAATAAAGGCATACCTAGCTGGGGTGACCTAATTCCAGACAATAGAATTCTATGAAAAATAAATAAATTTTGGTCTTAGCTCCTCCAAACAATATGAATTGAAAAATCAGGCTTCCCATTCCATATGATCTCATAATTATTATTTCCAGGATGAGGAAGTAAAATAATATCACTTATAACATCCCAAAACTCCGAAAAAAAGTCTATCAGAGGCATCCAATCCACATTAAAAATAATGTTAGAAACTCAGGTAGATTTTGGGAGACCTTATTTATAAATAATAAGACCATAAATGTATGAACATATAGGCCCCTAGGAAGAAAAGAATCAAACCAATGGGAGATAATAAATCCATTTCCAATAGATAGATACATATAATCCTTATGAAACTCTTATATCCTCAATAACTTTATCCAAGTCCATTATAAATACAAAGGAACTTTGTCCACCCAAAATTGGGATCAAGTAATTTTAAAAATGTGTTCCCAATCCACCAAAACAGTTGAAGATCAGGGTGAAGAAATTCCCAAACATGACTATACATATATTATTTATTCCAATCATCGAAACACTTTATTCTTAATCCTCTTCCTCTTTAGATCTAGCCACCAAGCCCCAACACACTTTGGACCCATATATGGCCAAGTAAGGGCCCTTCAAAAGGAAGCACCGAACCTTAACTTCAATAAAATAAATAACATTTTTAGGAAAGATGAAACGATAGAACCTATATGATTTCATGAAAAACATAATAGATTATACAATATATAAGTGACCTATACAAGAAAGAAATTATTTGTACAAAATATTATTCTCTAAACAATTTCTTCTTTCAAAATAGCACAATTAGAAGCTCATTATCTAGTATAATAAGAGTCACCCTATGGTAACAAAAAACTAAAAAACATATAATAATTCCAATGGAAGAACCAATACTTTCCTTAACCACCAAGGACACACCATTTGAGATCGTCATCGATTTTGAGATGTTAACAGAAAACCCAAACATGTAGGAAAAGTGATTCAAAGTAAAATTTAAGACCATAACAGAATCTATACCTACAAAGGAAAATGGAATAATATCATCTATAAATAAATTATGAGAAATGGATTTTTACCAAATATAAAATACAACATGAAAGAGTGATAATCATAAATAATAAAGTTTAAGATATGATAAAAAACTCCATTAAAATCATAAAAAATAAAGGGATAAAGGAGATCCCAGAACCTGAATACTTTATTCCCAGAAAAATAACCTTGGAAACGGCTATTAATATTCACTGAAAACATAGTATAAAAGAAACATCTCTTAATCCATGAAGAGAACCTAAAAGGAAAAACAAGACAGTTCAGAAAAATCACAATGGAATTACCATCTGCTAGAATCAAAGGCCTTAAAATGTTAAATCTTAAAAGAACGATGGGGAACTACTGAATTCAGGTCTTAACCCCACAAAAAAATCGTTAGAATAAAAAATATTATCCTAAATACATCTTCCTTGAATAAATGAATAATTTATCTTATTAGTACGGTTAGGAAGAACCATTCTCAATCTATCCACTAAAATGTTGGAGATACACTTATAAATAGTATTACAGCAAAAAATAGGCTTCAAATTAGAATAAGAAAAACTATTCCGGACCATTGGAATCAACGAATGAATAGATTCATTAGCTTCCTACATCAATTTACCATTTCTATAGAAATATGAAATAACATTTATTACATCAGAACCAACCACAGGAAAATACCTATGGAAGAAAAAGAAATTAAATCCATAGATCCCAAAATATTTTCTAGGTTGAAGAGAGAAAACTAGACGATGAAAATCTGCTAGCTCTATATATTTATCCAGAATATCACAAGAGGATGTAATAATAGAGTTATATAAAAAGGGATCCAAGATCACTCTCCTAGAATAGGACACAACTTGATAATCCCCGATCAAAGACATAAAAACCCAACAGTCTCATAAATAATATCACCTAGATCAGAAAGAAAAAAAACCATCAGCCTTTTGAAGACGAACTGATTTAGAAAAATTATATATATCTTTACCTGAGTTGAAACTGAATGATGAATTAAGGAACTCCTCCTTAATTGAAAGAACCCCACTCTTATTCTTGGATTAAAGGGTTTCCTTCAATGTCAAGGCTTTTATCCATTCTTTACAACTAACTTTCATTTGAATTAAGGCATGAGAAATTCCTTTAAGATAAAAAACATGATTGGAAGTCAAGTAATTACATCCTTATTATGTAAAATTCAGAAGAATTCTATGTAGACACCTAGTAAAGAAAGTATTAGAGATTCTAATTGACATTCATTTGTTTTTTTATACTTTTAAAATATTACACACTGAGATCCAAACATTATAAGAATTAGTGGTAAAAGATAGACATTAATCATAATCTTCTAAATGATTACCAAAATTAATGGAAAAATCCTAGAGTGAATAATATATCTATATTTCATAATAATTTGGGGATGATAAAAAATATATAATTGAAGGAAATAGGATATTGAAGAGGGGAACCTGGACATCCAAGAGGAATTGACCAAAACTCTGTCTAGCTTCCTAATAACCCTTGAATATCCATACCTCCAAGAGAACCTCATTCCAAAGCAACAAATATATTCATGAATAGTATCCAAAATTCCCAAATTACAATCCTCCATAGAATAAGTACAATCCAAGAAGCCTCCACATCCATCCTCTAGGAACCTAACTGCATTAAAATCACAAAGAAAGATACAAGGAGACTCAGAGTTAGACAAAACCGGGAAATCAATTTCTTCCCACAAAACCATTTGATCAGAAACAAAATTGGAACCATAAACAAAGTAAATCATGTAGGAAACATACACTTTAACATCCCTAAACATGAACACAATAAGATTAAATGATTCAAATTGAGGTTCAGCCGACAGAAAGAGAGGATTCCATAACACTAAAATATGCCCGATAGAGGAAGAAAAAAATCTAGAAAAACGATTCCAATTAAAATAAATATGCCTCAATAGAATCAATGTAGACTAATCTAACCTTACATTCAAAAATCCACAAACAAGACAATTTATAAGAGAAAATGAGGTCTCGAATCTCCTTTTACATAATAGGGGTGTTGAGACCTATAATATTACAAACTCCAAAGTAAAAAAATTGGGAACTAAGGGAGTATGAGAACCATTATCCTTTGGGTCCAGTTTTGACTAGGGCCCTTTATAGATCACAATAATCCTCATTAATCAGATTATTCCAAAGGGTTTCATCACTTAAAGTAGAATAGTAAAGTCTAATATGATTTTCAGATTTAGGGATAAGAGAAGAATACCCAACATCCTTAATTCCTTGAGGTAGAAGAAGACTCGAACTAAGTAATTCAGTCCCAGAACCACCACTATATCCATCCACATCCTTCGATACAAAAGCAGGACCATATCTAATAGTTTTCTTCATCACATCAGAAAAATGGAAAGTGCCAAGAACCATAAGAATACCATCCTAACCCGCACATTAAAGATATAAAGAAAGAAACCCCATTTCTCAACTACCTGGGGACTGAAGCAAACCCAATTCAGAATGTCAAGAATCCAAAACAAAACTGGATCCATCAGAATCTTTTTGCACATAAGAAGTAGTAATAGGATCATCAATGGTCTTTATCTCACCATAATAATGACCAATTATCAGGACATAACCTTAACCAACACCTACCTAGGGTATTTTTTCTGATATGTAGTCAAAGGGATTAAAAATATGAAAAAAAATCTTTTCTAGTATTCTTACTTAAGGGAGTAGGAACCTCTACAAAAGGATCCAATGAGGAGGGAACTTCCACAACCGAAGGTCCAACCACCATAGGGAAAATTAAACTTACCCAAAGAGGAGGTAGTATTGGTAGAATAAATCATTTCTCAGAAACATGGAATGGTGATTTATTTTTCTGATCATAAGTAGGAATTATAAATTTTTCATTCTTCATATAAGCACTTTTCTTTGTAATATCTTTATTATCACCCAAATGAGACTCGTCCATAGGGTTTTCAGGATTTTTTTAGGTTTTTAGGGTTTTTAACGATTTAGGTTTTATGGGTTTTTAATATTTTTAGGTTTCTAATGTTTTCTTAGGATTTTTAGGGTTCTTATTGTTTTTTATGTTTTTAGGCATTTTTAGGGATTTTTTGAATTTTTATGGTTTTTAGTGATTTTAGAGGTTTTGAGGGATTTTAGAGTTTTTAGGGTTTTTAACGTTTTTTTAGATTTTTTAACATTTTTAGGGGGTTAAAGGGTTTTTATAGTATTTAGTGGGTTTTAAGGTTATTATGGGTTTGAGGGATTTTTAAGGTTTTTAGTGTTTTTATAGTTTTAATAGTTTTTAGGGTTTTTAAGGTTTTTAGCATATTTTTAGGTTTTTAGAGGGTTTAAGTGTTTTTAGGGTTTTTATGGTTTTCTAAGTGGTTTTCAAGGATTATATAGTTTTGTACATTTTTGAAATTTTAATTTTTTTTAGAATTTTTATGGTTTTTAGGGATTTAGGGATTTTGAGGGTTTTAGGGTTTTTTGGGTTTTTAGGGTTTTTATGGTTTTTATGGTTTTTTGGGATTTTAGGGTTTTTTTTGGGTATTTATGGTTTTAAGGTTTTTTCAGATTTTTTAATGTTTTTTGGGGCTTAATGGTATTTTAGATTATTAAGTCCATTAGGATTTTTATGGGGTTTTATGGTTTTATGGTTTTTAGGTGGTTTTGTGTTTTTTAGAGTTTTAAGGGTTTTTTAGGATTTTTAGTGTTTTTAAATTTTTTAGGGGATATAATTATTTTTAGTTTTTACATGTTTTCATAAGGTTTTTAGGGTTTTTTATATTTTTCTTCATTTGTTGGGATTTTTTATGATTTTTATGGTTTTTATGGAATTTATAGAATTTCAGGGTTTTTGAAATTTTAGGGTTTTGTGGTTTTTTTGGGAATTTGAGGTTTTTTTCAGTTGTTAAGGTTATTAAGTATTTTTTTTAATGTTTTTAACATTTTTGGGGGTTTAAAAGGGGTTTTGGAGTTTTAAATAGGTTTTTAGGGTTTTTATGGGTTTTTAAGTTTTTTAAAGGTTTTTAGGGGTTTTATGTTTTTTGGGTTTTTGAGTTACAAAGGGGTTTTAAGGTTTTTAACGTTTTTAGGGTTTTTATGGGTTTTAAGTGTTTTAGGTTTTTAAGGTATTTTCAGGGGTTCCTGGGGTTTTTAAGGTTTTTTAAATTTTCATGGATTTTAGGGTTTTGGGGATATTTATGGGTTTTTATTCTTTTTTTAGTTTTTTTATTTTTAGGGTTTTTTTGAGTTTATATGGTTTTTATGGGTTTTTAGAGAAATTTTACATTTTTGGGGTTTAAACGGTATTTAAGTGTTTAGTGAGTTTTAGGGGTTTTTTTGGGTTTTTAGGGGTTTAAATGTTTTTAGGGGTTTTATGGTTTTTAGGTTTTATGGGTTTTTATGGTTTTTAGTTTTTTCTGGTTTTAAGGTATTTAAGTGTTTTTTTTGGGTTTTTAAGTTTCTCTTTTTGGTTTTTAGGTTTTTTAGGTTTTTTTTCATTTTAGGGATTTTTACAGATTTTTATGGTGTTTTGGGGGGTTTTAAGGATTTTAGGGATTCTTGGGTTTTTAACAGATTTTGGGATTTTAAATGTTTTTTGGTTTTTATAGATTTTTGAGTTTCTAGGGGTGATAAGGTTTTTCAATATTTTTTTAACGTTTTTATGGGTATAAATGGGTTTTACTGTTTTTTGTTTTTTTCTATGGTTTTTATTGTTTCTAAGGTTTTTAAAGGGTTTTATGGGTTTTATATACTTTTTAGGGTTTTTGTGTTTTTAGGTTTTTTGGGGGTTTTAGTTTTTTTATGGGTTTTAAGTGTTTATATGTTTTTATTGTTTTCATAGGGGTTTTAGGTTTTTTTCATTTTTATGATTTTTATAGCTTTTTTAACCCATTCAGGGTTTTTAGGGATTTTTAGGTTTTTTAGGTTTTTTTTTGTCTTTCGGATATTTATGGTTTTTTGAGTTTTTATTGTTTATAAGGGTTTTTAGAATTTTAAACGTTTTTAGGGGTTTAAGGATATTTAGAGTTTTCGGTGGGTGTTTAGGGAAAGGAAGGCTTGAGGCCAGGCTATTCCGGACTCCCCCCAAAATTTATTAGAAAAAAGACACGAAGACACTGCAGACAAGGGAGGGGCGGGGTCAATCAACCCACACCCAAAAAACCCTTAACAAACACACACCCAAGGTATGTAAAAAAAGAAAAACGAAAAGAAGACTAAATACACAATGCAGAAAAACATAAAATTCACCAGCATCAGCTCCCAGTACATCAGCAACAAGCCTCCCTCGGCACCAAGACCAGCAATCATCCACTAGCCATTCAGCAACCCGCATCCATCAGCATTAAAACCATCATCAACAACTTCAGCAACCCAACCACATAGGATTTTCATCCCGCAGCAACACACCAACCATCACCAAGCACCAGTAACTTTTATTACATCCCATCCAAATAATAGCCATCACCTAGAAACTTAAGAACTAGAAGCCATCACCACCTGTCTCCAATCCAGAAGCACCATAGTCATACCTAGCAACATAACCAGTGCCACCATGTAAGGTAGTTCAATCACCATCCACACAAAACCACCAGCATTAGAGGCAGATCCACTAGCAACCAAAGCAGAAACTAGTATGCAGCTCAAACAGCCCTTCCAACAGCCTAGAAATCGCAACACATAACCATAACGCAACACCTCAAAACCATCCCAGTGAAAAACATCAACGTCATCCCATAGAAGGACTATCCACCACCACAAACAGATCCATAACCAAATAATCCATCCAGGAATCAAAACCAGAACACCGCAAACCACCAACGGGCCAGGAGAATTAACATGAGTCAAAGATCGGGATGAGAAACAAACCTAGAAGTTCTGCACAGACAAAAAACAAGAAGAATTGAAAACCCAGAATCCCGGAACAAGAGCATCACCACAATTCCATGACTTCTGCATTCAATGAGAAATTAAGCAACGCCAGAGAGGCCACCGCAAATCTCCCAGGCACAGTGCTACAAGGGAATAAAAAAGAATCAACGATTGAGGAAACCAAACCCCCACATTACGTCGACGAAGAGGCCATAACCCATGCCACCGAAGAAATCCCATACAGTTCTGTAAAATTTGATGTTGTTGACCCATCCGTGGAGGCCCCATCTCAGAAAATGAGATCTGGATCTGCAACTGAAGACCTCTAGGGTTTCCAAATGCCAAGGAGTTGACCACTTCACCATATGCTGAGAAGATCCGATCCAAAACCACAACGGGAGTCGCAACCTCTGAAGCCGCCAAATCCTGAGCACAGGGTGAAAGAATCCAAGAAAATCCTGAATTTGGAGTTGAAGGCTCATGAAAGAACATTGCTCTGAAAAATCGAAGCCACAGAAAGAACACAACATCCTCGAGTCTAAAGAGCACATCAAGCAGTTTTAGTGTTTTTTAGATATTTATGGGTTTTTAAGTTTTTTAATGCTTTTGGTTTTTTACATTTTTTTGGTTTCTTTATAGTTTTTTTCGATTTTTATGGTTTTTAGGTTTTTAGGGGTTGTATAGATTTTTAGGGTTTTATGGGTTTTAAGGGTTTATGGTTTTTAGGTTTTTTCTTTTTTTAGGTTTTTAGTGGTTTTAAGTGTTTTTAGGTTTTTATAGTTTCCATAGGGTTTTTTAGTGTTTTTAGGAGTTTTTACATTTTTAGGGATTTTTATTGCTTTTTTAGTATTTTTATGGTTTTTAGTGTATTTATAGATTTTGAGGGTTTTAGGGTTTTTTAATGGTTTTGAGATGCTTATATTTTTTTGGTGTTTTTAGTTTCTTTTTTAGTTTTCAAGGGTTATATGTTTTTAAGAGTTTTTTATTGTTTTTAATGGTTTAAATGGTTTTTTGAGGGTTTAAAGGTTTTTATATTTTCTATGGGTTTTCAATGTTTTATAACGTTTTAATGGGTTTTATAGTTTTTAGGGTTTACAATGGTTTTTAGGGTCTTAGTGTTTTTATTTTTTAGGGGTTTTAGGTGTTTTTAGGTTTTTATGGTTTTCTTAGAATTTTTAGAGATTTTTGGGTTATTTAATTTTATAGGGATTTTTAGGGCCTTTTTTGAATTTTTATGGGGTTTAGGGGTTTTAGGGATATTGAAGAATTTTCAGGGGTTTTAAAGTTTTTATGAGTTTTTGGTGTTTTAGGAATTTTTAATTTTTTATGGGGTTTTAATGTTTTTCAGTGTTTTTTACAATTTTAGTGGTTTAAAGGGTATTTAGAGTTTTTGTTTTTTCAGGTTTAATGGGTTTTTAGGGGTTTTAAGCCTTTTATAGGTTTTATGGATCATAGGGTTTTTTGTGTTTTTAGGTTTTTTAAGATTTTTTAGAGTTTTTTAGGGGTCATAAGTGTTTTTTGGTTTTTAATGTTTTCTTAGGGTATATAAGGGTTTAAACGGTTTTTTTATGTTTTTAGGGATTTAAGTATTTTTTATTATTTTTATGTGTTTTTATGGTTTTTAGGGATTTTGAGGGTTTTTTTTGGGTTTTTTGGGTTTTTTGGGTTTTATAGTTTTGTTTTATTTTTATATAGTTTTTATGGATTTTAGAGTTTAACATATTTAGGGGTTTAAAGGGTGTTTATATTTTTCCGTGTTATTTAGGTATTTAGGGGTTTTAAAGGTTTTAGTGGTTTATGGATTTTTAGGTTTTTTCATTTTTATCAATTTTAGGTTTTTAAGGGTTATAAGTTTTTTTTAGGTTTTTATAGTTTTCATTGTGTTTTTTTGGTTTTAGGGTATTTTACATTTTTTTGAGATTTTATGGGATTTTTGGATTTTTATGGGTTTTAGGGATTTTGTGGGGTTTTAGTTTTTTTAGGGTTTTTGGGTTTTTAGGGGTTTTATGGATTTTTCTTAATATTTAATGTTTTAAGTATTTTAGAATTTTTTTAACATTTATAAGGTTTTAAAGGGTGATTAAAGATTTTAGTTGGTTTTTATTGGGTTTTGGGTTGTCAAGGTTTTTTGGGGTTTTATGGGTTTTAGGGTATTTTTAGGATTTTTTCATGTTTTTAGTTTTTAGGGCTGTTAATTGCTTTATAGTTTTTAATGTTTTCTCAAGGGTTTTTATATTTTTATTGTTTCTTATATTATTAGGGATTTTAGCGATTTTTTTGATTTTTATGGGTTTTTAGAGGTTTTAAGAAGTTTGATGGTTTTCGAGGGTTGTTAGGGTTTTTAGAGTTTTTTGAGTTTTTAAGGGGATTTATGGTTTTCTAGAGTTTATGAATGTTTTTAGGGTTTTAAAGGGGTTATAGAGTTTTTACTGGGGTTTTATGGGGTTTTGGGGTTTTAATGGTTTTTAATGGTTTTAATTTATTTTTTAGGGGTTTTAGGGTTTTTTAGCTTTTTGGGGTTTTAAGTGTTTTTAGGGTTTATAGTTTCTTATAGTTTTTTAGGGTTTTAGGGGTTTTATTGTTTTTTTGTATTTTTAGGAATTTTTATGAATTTGTATGGGTTTTAAGGTTTTTTTTTCAATTTTGAGTGTTTTTAGCATTTTTAGGGTGTTAGGTTTTTATGGTTTTTTTGGGTTGTAGGATTTTTTATTGAGTTTTTTAGGTTTTTATGATTTTTTAATGTTTTTAGATGTTTAAATGGTTTTTATAGTTTTAAGTTGTTTTTGGGTTTTTATAGGGTTTTAGGTGTTTTTTAGGAATTTTAGGTTCATTTAGGGTTTTTAGCATTTTTACAGTTTTTAGGGGTTTTATGTGTTTTTAGGTTTTTAAAGTATTCTTAGTTTTTTTTTTGGGATTTTAGGGTCTCTAGGTTTTCATGGGTTTTTATGGATTTTTGGGATTTTTATTGTTTTTTAGTTTTTTAAGAATTTTGAGGGGTTTTAGGGTTGGGGGTTAGGGTTTTTAGATTTCTTAGGTTTTTATGGGTTTTAAGTGTTTTTAGGTTTTTTACATTTTCATAGGGTTTTAATAGTTTTTAAGGGTTTTAATAGTTTTTAAGGGTTTTTTATGTTTTAGTTAATTTTAGGGGTTTTTTGGATTTTTATGTTTTTTAGTGACTTTGGGATTTTTTTATGTTTTTATGGTTTTAAAGGTTGTTATGTTTTTTGGATTATTAAGGGTTTTATTAATGTTTTTAGGGGTTTTAATGTTTTGTAGAGTTTCTTAATATTTTCATGTTTTCAAGAGGTTTTAAATATTTTAGTGGTTTTTATGGATTTTTTTTGGTTTTTTGTTTTTAATATTTTTTAAAACTTTTTAGGGTTTTTATGGTTTTTCAATTTTTTAGGTTTTTTTGGTTGTTTAGTTTTATATGAGTTTTAAGGATTTATTATTATTTTTTAGATTTTTTTATGTTTTTTGGGATTTTATGGGTTTTATAAATTCAATGGGATTTGATGATTTTAGGGATTTTAAGTGATTTAGGGGTTTTATGGCTTTGACGGTTTTGTTTTTGGGTTATAGTGTTTTTTTTGGTTTTAAGTGTTTTAAAGTTATTATATTTTTTAATTTTTTATGCATTTAAAGGTTTTTTTGAGTTTTTAGTGGGGTTTTATAGTTTTTATGGATTGTTATGGTTTTTAATGTTTTAGGTGTTTTTATAAGTTATAGGGATTTTTGGGTTTTAAGATCTTTTTATGGTTTTTAAGTGTTTTTATAATTTCAATGTTTTCTTAGGGGTTTTCTAGGGTTTTAGGGTTATATAAATTTTTAGTTATTTTTAGGGATTCATTATAATTTTTATTGGATTTTCTAGTATTGTGAGATTTTGATGTTTTTAGGGTTATTTAGATTTTTTGAGTTTTTATGTTTTCTAATAATTTTATGTATTTTTAGGTTTTTAAGATTTTAAAAGGAGTTTTCAGGGCTTTCATAGGAGTTTTATGGGGTTTTAAGGATTTTTGGGGTTTTTAAGGGTCTTAGGTATTTAGCAGATTTATATGGTTTTTTAAAGTTTTAATGGTTTTTTGGGGTTTTAGGGTTTTTAGTTTTTTTGGATTTTTATTGTTTTAAGAGTTTTTGTTAATATTTTATTTATTTAAAGGGTTTTTAGAGTTTTTAGTGGGTTTTAGGGATTTTAGGGGTTTTAAGGTTTATAGGGTTTTATGATTTTATGGGATTAGGGTTTTTAGGGATTTTTGGGTTTATAGAATTTTTTTAGGTTTTTAGGTATTTTATGTTTTTTAAGGGATTCATTGGGGTTTTCAGTGTTTTGTAATCTTTTAGGGATTTTTATGGATTTTTTATGATTTTTATGGGCTTTTAGGGATTTAGGTATTTTGAGGGTTTAAGGGTTTTTTGGGGTTTTTTGGGTTTTTTGGGTTTTTTGTTTTTTTTCTTCAGTTTTTAGAGTTTTTAATGTTTTTGGGTTTTAAAGGAATTTCAGAATTTTTAGTTGGTTTTTATGTTTTTATTGGTTTTTAACAATTTTTGGTGTTTTTATAGTTTTTAGGTTTTTTAGGGTTTTATCATTTTTCCGGACATTTATTGGCTTTAAGTATTTTTAGTTTTTTAAGATTTTCTTACAGGTTTTTATAGTTTTTATGGTTTTTTAGGTTTTTAAGGATTTTTAGGGATTTATATGTTTTTTATTTATTTAGGATTTTTAGATATTTTTTGGGTTTTACGAAATTTTTTGGTTTTTATGATTTTTTTGGTTTTAGTTTTTTTTTGATTTTTTATGAGTTTTGAGGGTTTTTAAATCTTTTCAAGTTTTTATTTTTTTAAATGGTTTTTTGAGTTTTTAGTGTTCTCTGGGGATTTTATGGTTTTTATTATTTTTTAATGTTTTTACAATTTTTATTGGTTTTGGGGTTGTTAGAGTTCTTTTTGGGTTTTTAGTGGTTTTATGTGTTTTTTGTATTTTAAGGTTTTCTTATATTTTCTTAGTGTTTTAGTGGTTTTTTTATTTTTATATATTTTTATGTCTTTTTTACGTTTTTATGGTTTTTAGCATTTCTTGGGATTTTTAGATTTTTATGCTCCTAGTATTTTTAGACTTTCTATTGTTTTTTTTTGGTTTTTAAGGGTTTTTTGGGGTTTTATGGTTTTTGATAATTCCTTTAAAAATTTTAGGGGTTTAAATGGATTTTAGAGTTTTTGGTGTTTTTAAGTTTTTATGGGATTTCAGATTTATAATGTTGTTGGGTTATTTTTAGGGTGTTATGTTTTTTTGTTTTGTAGGGTTTCTTTGATATTTTTAGTGTTTATGGTATTTTAGAGTTTTTTTGTATCATTTTTCGGGTTTTAGGATATTTTTAGATTTTTAGTGGTTTTTAGGTTTTTAGTGGTTTTTTATGTTTTTTGGGGCTTTATTGTTTTATGGTTTTTTGTGCTTTTCTATAGTTTTTAGAATTTTTAGGTCTACTAAGGGTTTCAAGTGTTTATTCATTTTTAATGTTTTAATAGGGTTTCTCAAGGTTTTTTACATTTTTATGTACTCTTAGGAATTTTTAAGGATTTTAATGTTTTTAGGGATTTTGAGGGGTATTATGGTTTATTATAGTTTTTGGGATTTTTATGCTTTTTTTAGTTTTTTTCTATTTTCTTGAGTTTTTAAGGTTTTGAAGGTTTTATAATTTTTTAGTATATTAGGATTTTAAAGGATTTTATTATTTTTATTGGGTTTTTTTGGGTTTTATGGTTTTTTAGTATTTAAGGGTTTTTGGGGTTTTATGGTTTTTAAGGGTTTTTATGGTTTTTAGGGGTTTTCTGGCTATTTAGTGTTTTTATCCTTTTTTGGTTTTTAGGGGTTTAAATAATATTTAGGTTTTAAAAGTTTTTTAGGGGTTTTCAAGTTTTCTACATTTTTAGGGATTTTTATGGATTTTTTATGATAGTTATGGGGTTATAAGGATTTCTAGGGTTTATAGTTTTTTAATATTTTTTGTGGTTTTAGGGGTTTTTTGAGTTTTTTAGGCTTCTTGATGTTTTTTATAAATTTTAACACTTTTATGGGTTTAAAATGTTTTTTGAGTTTTTATTTCTTTTATAGATTTAATGGTTTTTAAGACATTTATGATTTTTTTGGGTTTTATGGTTTTTTCAGGGTTTTCCACATTTTTTGTGATTTTTAGGGATTTTGTAGGATTTTTATATAATATTAGGGTTACAGGGATTTTTAAAGTTTTTTGTTTTTTGGGTTTTTACGTTTTTTATGGTTTTTAGAGGATTTTTTGTTTCTTATGGTTTTTATGGACTTTTGATGTGTTTAGGGTTTTTAGGGCTTTTAGGATTTTTATGGTTCTTTGGGTTTTTACGGTTTTTTTTGTTTTTATGGGTTTTTTGATTTTTTAGGGGTTTAAATGTTTTTTAGTGTTTTTAAATATTTTTAAGGGATTAATGGGGTTTCAGAGTTTTTAGTGGTTTTTAGGTTTTTATTGGTTTTTTGGTATTTTTATGGTTTTTGGTGGGTTTTAATTTTTTAGGGTTTTTTGTGTTTTCTAGGTTTTTAGGGGGTTTATGTGTTTTTAGATTTTAAGGGGTTTCATGGGTTTTCATGTTTTTAGGGTTTTTTATATTTTTTGAGTTTTTTGGGATTTTTTATAATTTTTATGTTTTCTTAGGGTTTTAAGGGATTTAGATGGGTTTTAGGGTATTTTGGATTTTTATGATTTTTATAATTTTCTGGTTTTTTAGGGGGTTTTTCTAGATTTTAGAGTATTTAATACTTTTTAGAGTTTTTAGAAATTTTTAGGGGATTAAATTTGTTTTTATAGTTTTTATTAGGTTTTAGGTTTTTTTGGGGTTTTTAGGGTTTTAATGATTTTAGGGGTTTATGGGTTTTTTAGTTTTTATGGTTTTCTTGTGTTTTTTTGGGTTCTATGTGTTTTTTACATAGTTAAGGGTTTTAGGTAATTTTTATGAACTTTATGGTTTTTAGTGATTTGGAGAGTTTTATGGTTTTTATGGATTTGTTTTGTCTTGTTTTGAGGGTTCTTTTTTAGTTTTTATATTTTTTAATGTTTTTAATGTTTTCGTATGATTTCATTGGTTTAAAGGGTTTCCATATTATTTAGTACTTTTTTATTATTTTTAAGTGTTTTATGTTTTTTAGATGTTTTTAAGGGTTTCTAGGGTATTTAGTTTTTTATTGTATTTATATTTTTTTTGTTTTTTATGTTTTTTTTGGTGTTTGAGGTGTTCTAAAAATTTTAAGGATTTAATATTGTTTTCATGGATTTTCGGGTTTTTACATTTATCATTTTTAGGGTGTTTAATAGAATTTAAGGTTTTAGGGATTTTTAGGGGTTTTAGGATTTTTAGGATTTTTAGTGTTTTCATAATTTTTTTAGTTTTCACGGATTTTTTTGGAATTTTTAGGGTTTTTAAGGTTTTTGGAGTTTGTTATTGTTTTTAGGGGTTGAAATTGATTTTAGATTTTTCATGGTTATTTGTATTTTAATGGGTTTTAAGGAATTTTAAGGGGGTTTTAGGGGTTTTATGGATTTTAGTGTTTTTAGGGTATTAATGTTTTTAATTTTTTTTTCTTTTAGGGGTTTTCAATTTTGTAGGATTTTATGTTTTTATTAGGATCATAAGGGGATTTAGTGTTTTTTAGGTTTTTAGGGTTTTTTTCATTTTTAGAGTTTTATGAATATCTTATGATTATAATGTTTTATTGGGTTTTTAATGATTTTGAAGGGTTTAGGGTATTTAGGGTTTGTTTTGGTTTTATGGGATTTAAAGGTGTTTTGGAGTTTTTTAGGGGTTTCATGGTTTTTTATAGTTTATATATTTTTAGGGATTTAAAGGGTTTTTATAATTTTTAGATGTTTTTATGATTTTATGGGGTTTTAGGGTTCTTATGGTTTTTATGGTTTTTTATAATATTTAGGGTATTTAGGATTTTTAGGCTTTTAGGGATTTTAGAATTTTTAGGTTTGTAGGGGATTTAAGTGTTTTAGGTTATAACATTGTCTTAATGTTTTTTAGTGTTTTTATAGTTTTTTATGGTTTCTGGGATTTTATGATTTTTTAGAGGGTTTAAGGGTTTTTATGGGGTTTTAGCATTTTTATGGTTTTTAGGGGTTTTTGTCTTTTTATGGTATTTTGGGTGTTCAGAGGTTTTTTAGGGAATTTATCATTTTTATGTTTTTTGGGCATTTTAAGTGCTTTTAGGTTTTTAATGTTTTCATAGGGTCATTAGGTGCTTTAGGGTTATTTATCTTTTTATGGTTCCTTAGGCCTCTTTAGTATTTTCATGTTTTTATAGCAGTTTTATGGATTTTTAGGGGTTTAAGGTTTATTAGGGGTTTTCAAGTTTTTTGGGTTTCAATGTTTATTTATTTTTAGGGGTTTTAAGGTTTCTTAGTGTTTTTTTAATGTTTTAGGGGTTTTAAGGGTCAATATATTTTTAGTGGTTTTTTTGTGTTTTATGTGTTTTTATGGATTTTAAATGTTTTTATGGGTTTTATAGATTTTTGGGTTTTTAGCATTTTTTAGGGGTTTTATGTGTTTTTTGGTTTTTAATTTTTTATTAGGGACTTTAAGTTTTTTTGGGTTATTTACATTTTTAGTGACTTTTAGGGATTTTCTAGGGTTTTTATGGTTTTTAGGGTTACAGATTTTGAGGATTTTTTGTGGTTTTTAGTTTTTTTAGGATTTTTATAGTTTAATTGGGTTTTTTGAGTTTTTGGATTTTTAAAGGGTTTTTATAGGTTTTTTAAACATTTTTTGGGTTTAAAAGATTTTTAGATATTTTAGTGTGTTTTAGGGTTTTATGGGTTTTTATGTTTTTAGGGTTTAATGGTTTTTAGGGTTTCTATGGTTTTTTGTGGTTTTTTAGTTTTTTCATTTTTTAGGTTTTTATGGGATTTATGTTTTTTTAAGTTATTATGGTTTTCTTATGGTATTTCATGGTTTTTAGGGATTTTAGGTTTTTATGTGTTTTTTTGATTTTTTACGATTTTTATGGTTTTATGGGTTTTAGTGATTTTGAGGGGTTGTAGTTGTTTAGGCGGTTATATTTCTTTTTTGAGGTTTCAATGTTCTTTTTTGAGTTTTTTGGGTTTTTAATATTTTTAATAATTTTTATGGGTTAAAAGGGTTTTTAGAGTTTTAGTTGTTTTTAGTGTTCTTATTGATTTTTTAATGATTTTAGGATTTTTTGGGTTTTTTTAATTTTAGATTCCATTAAGGTTTTTTTTGTGTTTTTATGGGTTTTAAGTGTTTTTAGGTTTTAAAGGGTTTCTTATTGTTTTCAGGGGTTTTATCATTTTTATGGATTTTTATGATTTTTATGGTTTTTTATAAAATTAGGGGTTTTGGGGTTTTTTTAGGTTTTGCAGTGTTTTTAAAGTTTTTAAGATTTTTTGTAGTTTTAAGGTATTTTTGGTTTTTACGGTTTCCTTTATGTTTTCTATGTTTTTATGTATTTTATGTTATTAAGTATTTTATGGGTTTTTTTGTTTTTTATGATTTTTATGGTTTTTAATGTTTTTTTGGGATTTTGATTTTTTTATAGTTTTTAGGGTTTTAGGGTTGTTAAGGTTTTATGTTTTTAGTTTTTTTTGAGTTTATATAGGTTTAAAGGAATTTTAGAGTTTTTTAATGTTTTAAGGGTTTAAAGGTTATTTAGAGACTTCAAAAAAAAATTGGGTTTTTATGCATTTTTAGTATTTTTATGTTTTTTGGGTTTTTAGTTTTTTTAGAGTTTTCTTGCTCCTTTAGCATTTTTAGGGGTTTTAGTAGTTTTAAATATTTTGAGGGTTTTAAGGTTTTCTTAGTGGATTTCATGGTTTTTATATTTTTTGGTATTTTTAGGGATATTCATGATTTTTATGGGTTTTAAGGGTTTTTATATATTTTGGGGTTTTATGGTTTTTAGTGTTTTTAGAATTTTTATGTTTTTTAGGTTATTGGTAATTTTTTAGTTTTATAGGGTTTTAGAGGGTTTTTAGTTCTCTTAACATTTTAAGGGGTTTAAAGGGGTTCTCGAGTTTTGAGTGGGTTTTAGGGGTTTTATGGTATTTTAGGATTTTAATGGTTTCTATGGTTTTTAGTGTTTTTATTGTTTTTTGGGTTTAATGGTTTTTATCATTTTTTAGGTTTTTAGGGGTTTTAATTGATCTTCTTTTGTTTTAATGTTTTCTAATATTTTTCTAGAGTTTTTAGTTTTTTTAAATTTTTATAGAATTTTTGGAATTTTTTAGCATTTTTATGGTTTTTAGGTTTTTTAGGTATTTTGATGGTTTCTAGGAGTTTTTAGGCTTTCAATGGGTTTTTACGGTTTTATGGTTATTTTTGTGTTTTTAGGGTTTTATGGGTTTTTAGCGTTTTTTAACTTTTTTAGTGTTTTAAATGGTTTTTATTGTTTTTAGTGGGTTTTATGGTTTTATTTGGATTTTATAGTTTTTTATGGTTTTCACGGGTTTTATGGGTTTTAGGGTTTTGGGTTTTTTAGGATTTTGTTTAGGTTTTTGGGGTTTTAAGAATTTTTAGGTTTTTATGGTTTTCTTGGGGTTTTACATGGATGTTAATTTTTTTCATTTTTTTGGGATTTGTAGAGAATTTTTAGGATTTTTATAGGGTTTTATTGTTTTCTGGGATTTTGATGGGTTTTAGTGTTTTTTTTATTTTTTAGTGTTTTTAAGGTTTATAATTTTTTACAATGTTTTTATGGGTTTAATGGGTTTTTAGATTTTTTAGTAGTTCTTATGGTTTTTAGGGTTTTTAAGAGTTTTAAGTGTTTTTTGGATTTTATGTTTTTCTTAGGATTTTTACGAGTTTTTCAGGTTTTTTTAGTTTTCATGGATCTTCAGGGGTTTTTAGGTTTTTTATGGATTTTTAACATTTTTATGGGTTTTTTAGGGTTTTAGGGTTTTTATTGTTTTTGGGGTTTTTAGGTATTTTTTTAGTTTTTAAGGTTTTTTATAGTTTTTTTAATTTTCCTAGGGTTTAAATTGTTTTTAGATTTTTTCGAGGTTTTTGGGGTTTTATGGGATTTTATGAATTTAAGGGTTTTAGGGGTTTTAATGGTTTTTAGGGTTTATATGGTTTTTAGCATTTTTTATGATTTAATGAGTTCTAAGTGTTTTTTAGTTTTTAAGGTTTTATTTGTGGTTTTTTATTGTTTTTATTGGTTATTATTTTCTTGGGGATTTTAGGGAATTTTTAGTATTTTTATGAATTTTTAGGGTTTTTAGTGATTTTGATTATTTTTGTGGTTTTTTTGTTTTTTTGTTTTTTATATTTATTTTGGGTTTTACATCTATTTTTTAGAATTATAGGGAATTAAAGGTTTTTAAGAGTTTTTTACAATTTTAGTGGTTTAATGGTTTTTTAGAGTTTTTTGTTGTTTATTGGAGTTTTTATTGGTTTTTAGTGTTTTTATAGTTTTTAGGGGTTTTTATTGTTTTATAATTTTTATTGTTTTTTTGGGTTTTTTGGGGTTTTAGTGTTTTTTTAAGTTTTTAGGGATTTTAATGTTTTCATATTTCTAATGGTTTTCTTAGGAGTTTTTATGATTTTTGGGTTTTTTACATTTTAATTGATTTTTATGGTTTTTTATGGTAATTAAAGATATTTATGGTTTTTTAGGTTTTTAGGGTTTTCACGGTTTTTTGAAATTTTAGTGTTTTTCTTAAATTTTTAGTGTTACTTTTAGTTTTTTATATATTTTTATTTTTTAAGTGTTTAAACAGTTTTAAGAGTTTTAGTGGGTTTCAAGGTTTGTATGGGTTTTTAATGGTTTTAAGGGTTTTTTGTGTTTTCCTGGTTTTTATGGTTTTTAAGGTTTTTAGGTCATAGGGTTTTTATTGTTTTTTGGTATAAGGAGTTTTTGAGTTTTTTGTTGTTTTAAGGTTTTTTCATGTTTTTAATATTTTTGGGGTACAAAGAGTTTTTAGTGTTTTTCTCCATTTTATGGGTTTTTATGGGTTTTAAGGTTTTTAAGGTTTTAGGGATATTTATAGTTTTTATGGGTTTTTAGGTTTTAAGGGGTTTTAGTAAATTTTTTATGTGTTTAGAGGTTTTAAATTTTTTAAGGTTTTTATGGTTTTCTTAGGAGTATAAGGTTTTTTAGAGTTTTTTTTTCATTTTTAGGGACATTTATGGATTTTATAGGTTTTTATGGGTTTTTAGGATTTTGAAGGTTTTTAGCATTTTATGGTTTTTTGTTCTTGGTGTTTTTTTTAGTTTTTAGTATTTTTATGGGTTTTTAAAATTTTTATCATTTTTAGAGTTTCAAGGTATTTTAATATTTTTAGTGGTTTTTTTGGGTGTGTATATGATTTTAGGGGTTTTTAATTTTTTTTGGGTTTTATGGTTTTTATGGTTTTTTCTTGTTTTTTGAGTTTTAAAGGTTTTAAGTGTTTTTATGTTTTTAGGTTCTTCTTATGGGTTTGGGGTTTTGGAGTTTTCTACATTTTTATCCATTTTTAGGGAACATTTAAAATTTTAATAGTTTTTAGGGTTTTAGGGATTTTGAGGTTTTTATGGGTTTTATGGGTTTTAGGGTTTTTAGGTTTTTTTGTTTGGGGGTGGGGCTTCTTTTTTTAAGGGTTTTCATTTTTTAGAGTTTTTATGTTTTTATGGGATTGAAGGGATTTTTTAGTTTTTAATAGTTTTTAGGGGTTTTACAGTTTTGAGGGTTTTTATGGTTTTTATGGGATTTATGATTTTCAGGGGATTTTGTTTTTTTATTTTTATAGGGGTTTTATCATTTTTTACTTTTTATTGGTTGTGATTATTTTTAGGTCTTTATCTTTTTCTTGGGGGTTTTAGAGTTTTAAAAATTTTAAGGATATTTATGGATTTTAGGGATTTTTTATAATTTTTAGTGGTTTTTAGTATTTTTATGAATTTTGAGGAATTTATAGTTTTGTGATTTATGGGTTTTTATGGATTGTGTTTTTTTAGTTTTTAAGGTATTAAGGTTTTTAGTGTCTCTTAATATTTTTAGAGGTATAAAAGGGTTTTTAGGGTTTTAGTGGTGTTTTATAGTTCTATGAGTTTTTAGGGACTTTTAAAATTTTTAGTGGTTATAGTTTTTAGGGAGTTCTGGGTTTTTTAGGGGATTTAGGGTTTTTATGGGTTTTTGGGTTTTCTAGGGTTTTTAGGGGTATTAAGGGTTTTTATCTTTTTAAGTATTTATGAGGTCTATTCAAGGTTTTTATGGGTTTTTACATCTTTGTGGACTTTTTGTGGGATTTTAGGATTTTTATGGATTTTAGTGTTTTTATAGATTTTGATTGTTCTTAGGTCTTTAGGGATTTTATGTTTTCTTGTATTTTTATGGGTTTTCTTGAGTTTTTAGGTGTTTTAAGGTTTTAAGATTTTTTATGATTTTTTATTCTTTTAAATGGGTTTTAGAGTGTTTAGTGTTTCTAAGTTTGTTTAGAAGTTTTTCGTCTTTTTAGATTTTAATGATTTGTAGGGGTTTGGGGTTTTTAGTCTTTTTAGCATTTTTTAGGATTTTTACAAGTTTTAAGTGACTTAAGGTTTTTAAGATTTTCATAGCAATTTTCATGTTTTTAGGGGTCTTTATGTTTTAAGCGATTTTAGGTCTTATTTAGTCTTTTTAACGGGTTTTATGGTTTTTAGTGATTTTAAGGGGTTTTTATGGTTTTTAATGTTTTTTGGTTTTTTGGGTTTTATGGGGGTTTTTTAGTTTTTTCTGGGTTTTTAGGGTTTTTAGTGTTTTAAACCATTTTTGGGGTTTTAATGGGTTTTTAGAGTTTATAGTGTTTTTATGTTTTTTTGAGTATTTAGGGTTTTTTAAGCTTTTTAGGTATTTTTATATATTTTATGGTTTTTAGGGTTTTTATTAATTTTTATTGTTTTTAGAGGTTTTAAGTGTTTTTAGTTATTCAAGGTTTTCTTATTGGTTTTTACGATTTTAGGGGTTTTATGTTTTTAGATATTTTAAGGTTTTTTTTTGGATTTTTATGGTTATTGGGGTTATTTTGGATTTTGAGGGGTTTGAGGGGTATTTATTGTTTTAGGGGGTTCATGGTTTTTTGCGTTTTTAGGGTTTTTATTTATTTTTTAATGCTTAAAGGTTTTTTAGTGTTTTTAATATTTTTATTTTTTGAAAGGGTCGGGCTATTCTCCCCCCCCCAAATTTATTAGAATGGAAAAAGAGGAGACACATCAAACAAGGGAGGGGAGGGGTCAAAAGACCCACACCAAAAAACCCCTTACAACCCACGCCAAAAAAAGAGAAACAAAGAAAAAGACTCAAGAACCAGCCACAACAACGGCATCATCATGTCACATCCAGACCGTACCAGCATCCAGTAGCACCACATCCAATCATCACAACTACACAGCATCAACACATCCAAACCAACCAGCCCCAGTGAACAACAAAACCAACATCACATCCCATCACACCCAGCAGCATCAAACCACAGCACAAGCACCACAACCAAACGCAACCATCATCACCTACCAGCAAACAGCATCGAGCAACAAGCAGCACAACATCAAACTCATCCGTAGTAGCAGCAAATAACCAAACAACCACAAGCACCAACACCCAAATATCATTCAACAACCAGTAAATAATGCAGCCTTTCCCCAACCAGCCTTCATTCACACAATTACCAGCAACCAGCATGTCCTCCACAGGAGGGTCACAGGACCACCAGCCCTCTCGCTGAGGACCATTCTGCAGCACCCAAGAATCCTTGGGAAGACCCATGACTAGTCTTCCCCTCCAGTCACCCAAAAAACGCACACCATGAGGAGAGAACATCCAACACCGCACGTAATAACCATCATCCAGTACCAAGCCAAATCCACCATAGCCCATGAAACAGCCACCATAGCACAAGAAATAACCCAGAACGCAGCACGTATCCGGATCAGCAGCAATGGCATACAACGAATAAAAGTTCCAGAAACAAACCTGCACCTGCACTGAGATCCAAACAAAGAAAACTACACCATTGCTTGATGACCCAAGACATACCAAGGCAGCGAATCCTCGCGCAGTAACAAGGATCGCTAAAACTGAGAAACCAAACTGCACTGCATGGTGAAAACAAGTCCTCCGAAGAACACCAGACTCCTTATATCTGAAGGATTCTGCAAAATTTACCTCAAAACGTCTAGAAACACTGAGGCCGAGCCTCTCCACACCACTGTACGGAAAAGACTAAGCCGCCAAAGAAACTAGGAATCACCTACCGCCATGGAACAGAAGGTCACCGCCAAATCCCATCAAATTCGAAGGGACAGAGATCTGTAGCACATCAACCCAAATGCCCCAGATCCGTCCCACCCCTCCACAGAGTGTCTCATAGAATCAGATCTGAGTGGCTTCACCATGGAAGTGACAAGCCACACCCTGGTAGAACCAGATCTGGCCCACTCCTCCAAGAAAAAGAAACGTCGGAAGCCAGGGAGATCAGATCTCCAATCATTTAAGGTTGATGTCTTTTCCCGATGCCATCCAGACTGAAAGATCACAGACAAACCAGAAGATATGCACCTCCAAAGGTGTGAAGGTCGAACCCTCAGAATCCGAAGAATCCGAGAACGCAGATCCACACCAGAGAGGAAGCACCACGATAGAAGTCACAGGGAAGCCCGAGCGCGAGAGGAACTGGGAGAGATAGCCTCCCTCTTCTTCTTTGGGTTTTTAGGAGTTTTAGTGTTTTTTTATGTTTTTGGATTTTAAGTGTTTCACATTTTTAAGGTTTTATTATATAATTTCATGGTTTTTATAGTTTTTTACAATTTTAGATATTTTTTGGTATTTTTATAATATTTGTGGTTTTTAGTGTTTTTAATGATTTTGAGGGGTTTTTGGGTTTTTTTATTGTTTTTATGGTTTTTTGGGTTACCAAGGTTTTTTTTGAGTTTTATAGGGTTTTTAAGGTTTTTACTATTTTTTAACATTTTAAGGGGTTTAAATGGATTTTAGAGTTTTAACCGGTTTTTAAGGTTTAAATGGGTTTTATTGTTTTTAATGTTTTTAGGTGTTTATGGTTTAATGTTTTTAAGAGGGTTTGGGGTTTTTAGGGGTTTTTAGAATTTTTTTATGTTTTTATGGGTTTTATGTGTTTTTTGGTTTTTAAACTTTTCTTAGGGGTTTATGGGGTTTCTAGGGTGTTTTACATTTTGAGGGATTTCTATGGATTTGTTAGGAATTTTAAGGATTTTTTTGGGGTTTTAGAGATTTTGAGGGTTTTGAGGGTTTTAGGTTTTTTAGGTTTTTTTGAGTTTTTCTGGGTTTGTTTTTTTAGGATATTTATGTTTTTAGAGTTTTTTATTATATTAGGGGTTTAAATTATTTTTAGAGTTCTAGTTCTTTTTAGGGTTTTATGTGTTTTTATGGGTTTTTAGGGTTTTTAATGGGTTTTTTGGGGTTTATGGTTTTTAGGTTATAATGGTTTTTAGCAGTGCTTAGGTTTTTAGGTGATTTAATTGTTTTTATGTTTTTAAGGTTTTCTTTGGGGTTTTCAAGGGTTTTATATATTTTTTACATTGAAGGTGTTTTTAGTGATTTTTAAGTATTTTTATTATTTTTTGGGTTTTTAGGGATTTTGTGGGGTTTTAGTGTTTTATAGTTTTTTGAGTTTTATTTGTGTGGGGGGGTGAGTTTTTTAGGGTTTTAATGTTTTTACAGTTTTTAGAGTGTTTTTTATTTTTCTCGGTTTTAGGGATTTTTATTCTTTTTAGGTGGTTTTATAGTTTTTAGGATTTCTTAGGGTTTTTAGGACATTTAGTTTTTTTAGGGGTTTTAAGTGTTTTTTGGGTTTTTTGATTTTTTTGGGTTTTCATGGTTTTTTGGTTTTTTATCATTTTATGGATTTTGATTGCATTTGGTGGTTTTTGGTGACATTAAATATTTTTTTGATATTTTGGGTTTTTAGGGTTTTTATCTTTTTTTGGGATTTATGGTTTTTTGAGTTTTTTTTTGGGTTTTATGGTTTTTTATAGTTATCTAAAATTTTTAGAGGTTTAATTTTTTTATAGTTTTTTCTGGGTTTTTAGGGTTTATTGGGGATTTACGGTTTTTTTAGGTTTTTTCGGGTTTTTTAGTTTTTTTTTCTTTTTTAGGGTTTTAGAATTCTTAGGTTTTTGGGGGTTTTAAATGTGTTTTGGTTTTTAAGGTTCTGTTATGGTTTCTTCCGAGTTTCTAGTGTTTTTTTCATCTTTTGGGATTTTTAGGAATTTTTTAAGTTCATTTTGGGTTTTAAGGTTTTTAGAGATTTTGAGAGGTTTAGAGGTTTTTAGGGTCTTTAGGGTTTTACGAGTTTTGGGGGTTATTAGGTTATGTATTGATTCTTTAGGGGTTTGTGGGATTAAATAGTTTTTATAGTTTTATTATTTTTTAGGCTTTCATTTTATCTTTAGAGTTTTTTTAAGGTTCTTGTTGTTTTTATGTTTTTTAGGGTTTTTTGGATTTTATTTATTTTTAACCATTTTTCGGTTTTTAGTGATTTTAAGTTTTTTTAGGTTTTTAAATTTTTCTTATCGGTTTTCAATATTTTTAGTGTTTTTTAAACTTTTAGATACATTTATGGATTTTTAGGATTCTAATGGGTTTTAGGGATTTTAGTCATTTTGAATGTTTTTTTTATAATTTTTAGGGTTTTTATGGTTTTTTTGGGTTTTTAGGATTTTTATGGTTTTTTATGTTTTTAACATTTTTTGTTTAAGTATTTTTATAGGTTTTTTGTATTTTATGGTTTTATGGTTTTTTTGTGTTTTTAATGGTTTCCTAGGGTTTTTATGTTTTTAGAAATTTTTAGGTTTTTTAGGTTTTTTATTGTTTTTAGGGAGATTGTTGTTTTTTAGAGTTTGATGGTTTATTAGTTTCTTGGGATTTATTTAAATATTAAAGGTTTCAATGGTTTTTTAGAGTTTTTTAACATTTTTAGGGTTTTAGAGGGTTTTTACAGTTTTTTGTGGGGTTTTAGGTTTTTTATGGGTTTTAGGGTTTTAGGGGGTTTTATGGTTTTTAAGGTTTTTTTATGGTTTTTGTGTTTTTTAGGTTTTTTCTGGTTTTAAATGTTTTTAGGTTTTTAATATTTTATTAGGGATTTTTATGGTTTTTACATTTTTAGGGATTTTATATATTTTTTAGGATTTTATGGTTTTCCGGGTTTTTAGGAATTATGAGGGTTTTTATCATTTTTAGGTTTTTATGGTATTATTTGGGTTTTAGGATTTTCTTTGAGTTTTATGGATTTAAGGCCTTTTAGTGTTTTTCAACATTTTTAGGGATTTAAATGGTATTTACTATATTTTATGGGATTTAAGGATTATTATGGGTTTTAGGGTTTTTAGGATTTTTAGATTTTTTATCATTTTTTGCTTTTAGGGGCTTTATGTGTTTTTATGTTTAAAGGTATTCTTGGTGTTTTTAGGGTTTTATGGGTTTTTTAATAATATTTTGGGATTTTTTAGGATTTTTTTTTGGTTTTTTATTGGTTTGGGGGGGGGTTCAGTGTTTTCCTTTTGAGTTTTTATGAGTTTTGAGGGTTTTTAGTGTTTTTATCATTTTTTGGGGATTAAAAGTTTTTTATATTTTTGGTGGTTTTTTGTATTTTAATGTGTTTTATGGTTTTTAAGGGTTTTAGGGGTCTTTTGGTTTTCTGTTTTTTAGTATTTTTTATGTTTTAAAGGGTTTAAAGTGTTTTTTATTTTTTTACGGGTTTTTTCAGTTTTTCAGGGTTTCGGGGATTTTTTGTTTTTAGAAATTTTTAGGTATTTTTTGTTTTTTAGGGTTTTTAGGGTTTTTAGGGTTTTATTGGTTTTAGTTGTTTGGATTTTTAATGGTTTTTATAGTTTTTTTAAATTTTAAGGGGTTTAAAGGGTTTTTAGATTTTTTATAGGTTTTTAGGGTTTTATGGATTTTTGGGGGTTTTATGGGTTTTTATGGTTTTAAAGGTTCCTTATGATTTTTATAGTTTTTAGAATTTTTTTATATTTTTAAGGTTTTAAGTGTTTTTAGGGTTTTAAGATTCTCATAGGGTTTTCAATATTTTTAGGATTTTTAAATTTCTAAAGATTTTAATTTATTTTTTTTGGAAATTTATGGATTTTTTGGGGATTTTAGTGAATTTGTGTGTTTTTTAGGGTTTTTTATTTTTTAGTGTTTAATTTGGGTTTTTAGGGGTTTTTTTTATTTTTTATGGATTTTCAGGTTTTTTAGAGTTATTTAATGTTTTTAGAGGTGTATAGGGTTTTTATAGTTTTTTATGTTTTTTCGATTTTGATGTGTTTTGGGGTTTAAAGGTTTTTAGGTGAATTTATGGGTTTTTTTGGTTTTTTAGTGTTTCTAGAATTTTTTAGGTGTTTATGGGTATCAAGTGTTTTTAGGTTTTATGATTTTATTATGGTTTTTCATAGTAATTACTATTTTTGACATTTTTTTATTTTAAGGTTTTTTTTAATATTTTTTAGGTTTTTCATGGTATTAACGGATTTTTAGTTTTTTTATGGATTTGAGGGGTTTAAGGGTTTTTTGGTTTTGTATTGTTTGATGGGTTTTTTAGGTTTTTAGGTGTTTTTTTGAGTTTTTCAGGGTTCTCAGGTATTTTAGAGTTTTTAAATGTTTTTAAGGGAGTAAATGGTTTTTCTATTATTTAGTGGGTTTTAGGTTTTTTAATTTTTATTGGATTATTTAAGGGTTTTTAGTGTTTTAATGGGTTTTGTGGTTTTTATATTTTTTTTGGTTTTTTTGGGTTTTCATTTTTCTTTATGTTTTTAGGGATTTTAAGTGTTCTCATGTTTTTAGAGTTTTCTTAGGGGTGTTCATGATTTTCAAGATTTCTTAATATTTTAGGGAATTTATGTATTTTTAGGATTTTTATGGATTTTAGGGATTTTTAGTATTCATAGGGGTTTTTAGGGTTTTTGGGGTTTTGCTTTTTTTGGGGTTTTAGGGTTTTTTGAGAGTATTTTCTTTTTCATAAGGTTTTTTAAAGTTTGTGACATTTTTTTGGTTTTATTTTTCTAGGGTTTTTATGTATTTTTAGGGTTTTTAGGGTTTTTAGGTTATTTATGGTTTTTATTTTCTATGTTTCTTTATGTTTTTTTATGTTTTTAAGGTAATCTTAATTTTTTAAGAGGTTTTAGGGTTTTTTTACATTTTTTGAAATTTTTAGGGATTTTTTAGGATTATATGGGTTTTTAGGTTTTTTAGTGATTTAAGGGGTTTTTAGGGGTTTTAGTGTCTTTGTGGTTTTTTGGGTTTTAACGGGTTTTGGATTTTTAGGGGTTCTATAGTTTTTATATTTTTTTAACTTTTTTAAGGTTTTAATAACTTTTTAGTGTTTTTAATGGTTTTTAGGGTTTTAATGTGTTATGTTTTTTTAATATTTTTGAGGTTTTTCTAGGTTTTTATTGTTTTTTGTAGTTTTAGGGGCTTTAGTGTTTTACAGTTTTTAGGGGTTTTATGTTTTTTACTTTTTAAAGGTTTTTTAATATTTTTTAGGGTTTTATTGATTTTTTTACATTTTTAGGGAATTTATAGATTTCATAGGATTAATATTGTGTTTATGGGTTTTAGCGAATTTTTGGGTTTTTAGAATTTTTGGGTTTTTATAGTGTTTTTGGGTATTAGGTTTATTTATTTTTTAGGGGTTTAAGGGTTTTTTAGAGTTGTTAACATTTTTAGGGTTTTAAGGGCCTTTTAGATTTTTTTTTGGTTTTTAGGATTATTATGGGTTTTGGGGTTCATTTTAGGGTTTTTATGGTTTTTACCATTTTTCGGGGGTTTAGGGTTTTGTGTGTTTTCATGTTTATAATATTTTCTTAGTAGTTTTTAGGGGTTTTAGGGTTTTTTATTTTTACGAATTTTTAGGTTCATTTAGTATTTTTATGGGTTTTTATTGATTTTGAGGGTTTTAGGGGCTTTTAGGGTTTATAGGATTTTTTTTGGGGTTTAGTGTTTTTTTTTTGGTTTTGAGGTTTTTTAGAGTTTTTAACATTTTTAGGGGTTAAAATGGTTTTTATAGTTTTTATTGGTTTTTGAGGATTTATGGGTTTTTTATATTGTTTTTATGGGTTTTTATGGTTTTCAGGGGTTTTAGGGTATTTTAGGGTTTATCATTTTTAGGTTTTTAAGGGTTTTTAGTGTTTTTATGTTTTCCCTAGTATTTTTCGTGGTTTTATGATTTTTTACACTTTTGGTTATTTGTAGGGATTTTTTTATGGGTTTTAGCGATTATTAGGGTATTTATGGTTTTTTAAGAATTTTTTTGTTTTAGGGTTTTTAGGGTTTGTACCGTTTAGGTTTTTTACGGTTTTTTGAGATTTTATAGTTTTTATAGTTTATTTTGGTTTTTTAGATATTTTAGCGTTTTTAGGGTTTTTAGGTTTTTTAGGTGATTTAAGTGTTTTTATGTTTTTAAGGTTTTCTTAGGGATTTTTGGGGTTTTTACATTTCTAGGTTTTTTTGGGACTTTGATAATTTTTATGGATTTTAGGTATTTTGAGAGTTTTTTGGGTTTTAGGGATTTTATAGTTTTTAGGTCATTATTTTGTTAGAGTTTTCAGTTGTATTTTAGGGTTTTCATGGGTTTTAGGGGTTTTATGGATTTTTATGATCTTTAGGGTTTTTGGGTTATTTGTAGATTATAGGGATTTAATATTTTTTAGGGTTTTTAGGGATTTCAAGTGTTTGTAGTTATTTACATTTTTCTTATTTTTATCTGGGATTTTATTGTTTTTAAATTTTAAATATTTTAGTGATTGTTATGTTTTTATGGTTTTTTGGGGTTTTATGAATTTTAAAGGTGTTTACGGGTTTTTAGGTTTTTATGTTTTTTTAGATTTTTAGGGGTTTTTGATATTTTTACGGTTTGTAAGGTTTTTTACAGTTTTAAATGTTTTTAAGGGTGTAAAGGATTTGTAATGTTAAAAGTGGTAGTTAAGGGTTTTATGGATTTTTATCACTTTTAATGGTTTTATGGGATTTTATGGATTTTATGGTTTTTTGAGTTTTTATGGTTTTTATGGTTTTTTAGTATGTTAGGTTTTTAGGGGTTTTAAGTGTTTTAATATTTTTATGGCTTTCTTAGGTTTTTGGGTGTTTTAGGTTCTTTTATGTTTTTAGGGATTTTGATAGGTTTTAGGGTTTTTGGGGTTTTTAGTATTTTTTTGGTTTTCCTAGGTTTTTAAGGATATTATTGTTTTTTGGGTTCTTTGTTTTTAGAGTTTTTTATTTTATTATGAGTTTAAATGTTTTTTATAGTTTTTAGTGTTTTTGGGGTTTTTTTTGGGTCTTTTGGGTTTTTTAGCATTTTTAAGACTTTTATAGTTTTTAGAGTTTTGGGGGTTTTTAGGGGAATGAAGTGTTCTTAGGTTTTAATGGTTTCTTTGGGGATTTCAAGGTTTTTAGTGTTTTTATGTTTTTTGGTATTTTTAGGTCTTTTTAGGATTTAAATGTGTTGTTAAAGTTTTCACTGTTTTAAGGGGATTTTGGGTTTTTTCGGGTTTTAGGTTTTTTATGGTGTGTTTGGGTTGTAATGGGAATTTTATTGGGGTTTTTAGGGTTTTAAAAGTTTTTTTAGAGTTTTTATCATTTTCAGGGGTGTAAAGGGTTTTTTTAGTTTTAGTGGTTATTTAGGGTTTTTATGGGGTGTTTGGGTTTTTTTGGGTATTTTTTTTTTGTGTTTTTGAGTTTCTATCATTATTTAGGTTTTTAGAGGTTTAATTTGTTTTTAGGTTTTAAGTGTTTTCATGTTTTTTGGGTAATTTACATTTTTAGTTATTTTTTGGCCTCTTTAATATTTTAATGAGTTTTTCAGGTTTTTAGGGATTTTGATGGTTTTTACGGTTTGTGAGGATTTTAAGGTTTTTTTGTGATTTTGGGTTTTTAGTTGTTTTTTAGTTTTTAGAGGTTTTAAGGTTTTGGAGATTTTTGTATCATTTTTAAAGATTTAATGGGTTTTTATATGAAATTTTAGTGGTGTTTATGGTTTTATGGGGTTTTATGATTTAATTATGTTTTTTGTGGTTTTATGGTTTTTTGTGTTTTTTGGGGGTTTGGGGGTTTTTTAGGTTATTGAGGAATTTTAATTGTTTTTTGGTTTTTAATTTTTTCTAAAACATCTGCAAGGTTTTTAGGTTTTTTAATGTTTTTAGGAAATTATAGAGATTTTTAAATATATTTATGTTTTTTAGGGTTTTAGGGATTTTTTTTATTTTTAGATTATTTAGGGGTTTTAGGTTTTTATGTTTTATTAGAAGTGTGAAATGAGTAAGTGAATATAAATTCATGAAATGTAGTTTCAATTAATATGGCTTAAATAGAACACCACTCACCAACGTTTCCTTAATCACAAAGACAATGTCACCAGTAATGGAGATACACAATTAATTCCAAGCCAAGAGAAGAGTCTAAAGAAAGAAGGATGAAAAATAATCTTAAAAAATTCGTCAAATTCAAGTCACCCCATTAAAAAGGAGTTAAAATACAATATAAATACATTATAAAGAGATGAAAATGATCCAAATATAATTAAAAGGCACAGGGAACTCCAAAGTCACATTAAAATTATTTAAAACACATCCTAAAGATATTTAGTGATCCCACTAACTATAGTAAATAAATTCCTTCTTAATGATGCCTTTTCCAAGTTCCCTCTCTTATTTAATGTGTTGCTATTAACATCCTTCCATTTCCATGTGGATAAGTCATTTTAGGACCCGAATATCTGTGTTGTGGCCCATCATGGTTTTGGATGTCCAAAAGTGTGGGCTAGTCTAATTCAAATAATAAATGGGATTAAAATTTTTACGAAGCCCAAAATTATTATACTTTGGTTGATTCTGATCTATATCATTCCCCAGGGTTGGATAAGATTTCCCCTCAATTCCATTGAATATTCTTATTCAATGTATGAATACATTTCCCAAATGTTGAAATTTACAAAAATTTCATCTAAATCATAGAGTAAATCATTTTTAGGCATTATTTCCCACTCATTAAAGAACATTGAATGGAACTTCGACTCATGGTACCAGCTTGATTTTCCTTTAAGATAGAAATATCTTTTTTTGAGGTTGAATCCAATAACTGTCTCTAGGTTGTTAAATGTACTGCTTCTGATGCCTGTTAGCTCGCCACATGTATAATTCATTAGAATTCTCCATTTGAGAATGAATAGATTCAATATGCTTCTTTATCTTCTCTTCCTTCTACTCCATATCAATATTCACCATAAAATAAAGAGTCAAAGAGAAAAATTCTTTAGTAGTCATTGTATTTATTCCGTAAACCACTTCAATTGGTGAATTTTGAGTAATAGCATTGGGAGATCTATTGTATAAAAATTCAACATTTGCAAGCTATAAATCCCAAAATCTTGTATTATGGTTCTCCAATGTTCTTAGAATAATTTAAAATGTATGATTGGTAAATTTAATTTTCTCATCAATTTATGGGTGATGGGAAATGCTAAAAAGAAGCCTTATATTTAATTTTTCCCATAATGTCCTCCTAAAAATGGATAAAAAATTTACTATATCTATCTGAATTAGTGTTGTGAGTAATTCCATGAAAGAAAAACAATCTCTTTGAAAATAATTATACCACTTTCACTTCATCTTCAGTCAAATAGAATGGTATATAATAATCCATCTTAGAAAATCGATCAACAATATCTATTATCAAGTCTTTAACTCATTGACTCTTGTGAAACACCACAATAAAATCCATGTTGTGATCTTCCTATAGCTTCTCTAGAATAGGTAAGAGAGTGTATAAACTAGGCTTGAAATGAATCTTTTCTATTCGACATGTCCCACATCTCAAAAGAATTTCTTGGACATTTGATTGCATCTTTGGATAGTAGAAATTCTCCTTTACTATCTATAAGGTTTTTTGGATTTCAAAATAACTAGAAAGTCCCACTTCATGTACCTCTTGAAAGAGTATGTCCCTGTAATTACCATTTTTAAAAAACAAAAATTTTCTCTTAAACCATCTTGTATAGAATATTCCTCCACTTATCCGTTTTGACATTATATTAAAATATAATTTAACTCCATATCATGATGATAATATTCTTTAATAAGATGAAACACAAGAATTCAAACATCTAGAATCGTACGAAATGAATACCTTCGAGATAAAGCATCTTTCACAAGGTTATCTTACTCCTTATTTTATTTTGACACAAATGATAATAATTTCAATAATTCCACCAAATTTTGATGCCTTGAACTGATCTTTTGTTAACCATTGATATATCTTAATTCCTAATGGCTATAATGAAGAACAAACTATTTTGGTCTCAAATAATGAGAATAATGATCTAGGGGATCTCATATTGGCATATTATTCCTTATCATAGGTTTTTTAATTCCTCCTTGAATCATTACATTTCTCACTAAAATTTAGAATATGATACTTTCTTCAGATGAGAACAATACCAATCCCAACCCCACTTGCATCACACTCCACTTCAATGACTTGATCAAAATTAGCTAACGCAAAAATTTGTGTGTCACTACTTTTTATTAATGATTTACAATTCTTTATTTTCTACCTTTAACCACTAAAATTTCACATTTTTCAAGAATTCAGTGATTTGTTCCATGGTAGTTCTGAAATTAGAAACATAGTGATTATAAAAAAAATTCCAAACCATGAAAAAAAATACTTCTGTGGTGGATTCTGGTTTTGGATAGGACTTGATTACTTCCCCATTTGATTGATCCACCATGATGACTTCTTTGGATACCACATATCCTAATAAATCCAATTGCGTTAAAAGGAAATCACA
Organism: Viscum album; assembly: GCA_963277665.1. Taxonomy (NCBI): domain Eukaryota; kingdom Viridiplantae; phylum Streptophyta; class Magnoliopsida; order Santalales; family Viscaceae; genus Viscum; species Viscum album. The sequence goes on from OY728150.1 coordinate 1,332,508,405, forward strand.
CTTTTCCTACATTTAATATAGGCTTTGTTCCCATTAAATTACAAATTCCTACCAAATATGATCCACATGGATCTCCACATCCTTAATTTAAATCAAAATATCATCCAGATATATAATAAAAATGTTAACATTAAATGGTTTCAGAAATTCATTCATGAGTTTCATGAAAGTACAACGATCATTTGAGAGGCTGAATGGAATTACCAACCACTCAAAAAAATACACCTTTTATTTTGAATGTTTTTTCACGCATCCCCTGTGTTCATTAGAATTTGGTGGTATCTGCTCAAAATTTCAACCTTCAGAAATATTGATGACCTATGTAAATCATCAAGTATATCATCGAGTCATGGAATGGGATACTTTTATTTAATGGTAATATTATTGATAGATCTATTATCAATACACATGTAATGTGTACCATCATTATTTGGAACCAACTATCCAGAAACTAGACATGATCTTATGTTTGTCCTTATAATCCTTGGTCCATCAATTCATCAACTTTCTTCTACAATTCCTTTAATACTTTATGATTACAATAATATGTTGGTTTATTAGACAATTGTTCACCTAGTATTGGATAAATCTAGTGTTCCATGATTATAAAGGGTGGTAATCCTACTGGAAGATCATTAGCACTAACATCATGATATTATTCAATGAAGGAATGATCTAACAGTTGATGATGCCTCTTCTACTCAACAAATAGTTTTTCCATCATCAATAAAGTAAAAAACTGGATTTTTCTTATGGATTTATTTCTACAAGTGAGATTTATTATTAAAGAGGATATCTTTGGGAAATTATGGAATAGATTTTTATTCATGAGTTTTTGATAGATTAAATGGATAATGTTTGATATTATTTTCCCCAGATCAGAATAATATATATTCTTTCATCCAACATATTTAACTTACATATTAACCCACCATGGCCTTCCCAAAAACAAGTGATCATTATCCATAGTAATAACATCACATAATACCTCCACAATATAGTTATTACCAATGGAAAATTAAATAAGAACCTTTTTTGACTCAAAGTGTGCTCCCATTATTCAACCATTTCTATTTGTACAATCAAGGATGATTCTGAGTTGGAAGCCTCAATTTGTCAACTAGTGTAATTAAAGAAAAATTTATTCAAATCCCACAATCAATAATAACCATGAATAATCAATTATTAATGGTGTAATGAGTTGAATCAAGTTTTCCCAATTATATTATTCCAGGTATATTTGATATTTCAAAACTCTTCAGAGTACAAGCATGTTACCCACATCAACTTCTTCCATAACATAATCATCATTTTCAGATTCTTCACCACCATGTTCATCCTCTTTTATTTACAATTCAATATCTTTAATCTCATTTATATATAAAATTAGTTTTTATGAAAATTAGCATTAAAATGATCATACTCATGAGATTTTAAGCACTTTTGATTCCCAAATTCAAACGAGTAGGATTTTCCATTTGGTTGTTCTATAGAATTCTCTTTTCCTTTATCCAAAATCTTTTTTTTTCAAATTAATTTTCATAAAAACCAAATGTATTAGAATAAATTCCTTTATTAAAATATGTACCATAGTTTTAGTTCTTGAGTGTCATTTCCATTGAGGTCCACTTTTTCTTTTCCACCTTGATATCCATCTTGTAAACATTATCAAGTGAGAAGAATGGTTGTAACTCCAGTTAATGTTAAATTTATTCATTTAATACACCCAAAAACAACAATTGTTTTTTACTATTTCTACTCTAGAACATCACTTCGTATCAATAAACAATAAAACTCCCAAATGTACTCTTCAACAGATTTATCTTAGTGTCACAAGCAATGAATTATGACATAATGTTCTTACATACAATTCTCAGAAGGAAATCATCTTCTGAAAATATTTTTCATCTTCTCCCAGGAGAGTATTTTTTATTTCCCAAAACATTCCCACTTTTTCTTGATATTTTCCGACCAAAGAGATGAGTGTAGATTCCATGAAATTATTATCATCAGAACAATTCATAAATTTGTAGAATTGCTTTATTTCACACATATAATCAATAAATCCATTCATATTCATACTTTCATAAAAAACTAGAATATCAATATTTGATCCTATTTCAATATATTCACAATCTCTTATTATTTTAATATCCACATATGACACACTATAGTCATATTAATTTGTACAATATTCATAAAATGGTATGGTATTTACATTACTATGTGGATATAGATGTTGAGGATGTCATTGTAATGGAAGGGAATTGAATATTCATGATCATAATAATTGAAAACATTTCTCACTAATTTGACTAATTTGTGATTTAAATATGTGTTGGAAATTTCCCATTCAATGGGATGAGAAAAATATCAACACTTTCACGACATGGTGAAGAGTAATAAGAGAAATTCTATAGAACATACTCTTTGGAACCTATTTCTCTGATGCAAAAATGATGTGTCACTAGAAACATGGAAGGAGTAAGTGAATATGAAGAAATTAAATGTAGCCAAAATGACCAAGGATTAATGGAAACTCAACCCAACAAGGATTCTATATCCTTAAATATAATGTCACTAACAATGGGGATGCACCACCAACTCCAAGAAAAGGGAAGTGTCTTAAGAAAAAAGGATTCACAACAAGCTTCAAAAACTCTTCTGATTTAAGTTAACCCATTATAATGGAGTGGAAACACATTATAATGGAAAAATAATGAGAATAAAATGATCTAAATCGAATTAAAATCATGGGTTACTAAAAAGGAACATAAAAATGCATAAAAACACTTCTTCATTCTATTTAATGACCCCACTAACTAATGTTGCCTAATTTCTTCTTAATGAAACTTTTTAGAGCATATTTATTATTTAATGTGATATTATATATTTATTTCCTTTTTCATGTGGATAAGTGATTCTAGACCCAAAATAGGTGTTTTTTGGCACACCATGTTGTTAAATGTCAAAAGGTGAATACTGGTCCAATTCAAAAAACAATTGGGCATAAAACAAATTTGAAGGCCAAAATTATTTTTCAGAGGTTAAATCTGATCTATATCAGGTAGTTTTTTAGGTATTTATGTATTTTTTTTAGTTTTTTAGGGTTTTTGAGATTTTTTAATGTTTTTAACATATTTTGTGGTTTAAAGGGTTTTTTATAGATTTTAGTGGTTTTTAGATTTTCTATGGGTTTCTAGTGTTTTAATGGTTTTTATGGTTTTTTCGGTCTTTTAGAGTTTTTATATTTTTACAGTTTTTAGGGGTATTAATGGTTTTTATGTTTTTAAGGCTTTAGGGTTTTGTATTATTTTTTATGTTTGTCGGTATTTTAAGGATTTTTTAGGATTTTTCTTATTTTTAGTGTTTTTATGGATTTTGGGGGTTTTATGGGGTTTTAGTGTTTTATGGGGTTTTTGAATTTTTTTATGGGTTTTTTTTGGGTTTTTTCGGGTTTTAATGTTTTTTAGAGTTCTTTAACATTTTTTGGGTTTAATGGGTTTTTATAGATTTTAGTGGGGTTTAGGTGTTTATGGAATTTTAGTGTTTTTATGGTTTTTATGGTTTTTTATAGATTTTAGGGGTTTTAATGTTTTTGGGATTTTAGCATTTTTTAGATTTTTAGGGGTTTAATGTTTTTTTAGGTTTTAAGGATTTCATAGGGGTTTTTAGGGGTTTTTATGTTCTTAGATATTTTAGGTTTGTTTTTTTTATTTTTTAGGGTTTTTATTAATTTTGATGGGGTTTAGAGATTCTAGGGTTTTTTATGGTTTTTGGAATTTTAGGTATTTTAGGTATTTTAGGATGTTTATGGATATTTAGAGTCATTTAATATTTTTATAGGTTTAAAGGGTCCTTATAGTTTTTAGTGATTTTTATGGTTTTTAGGGTTTTTTATGGTTTTACGGTTTTTTTCGTTTTTATGGTTTTTAGGGTTTTTAGCGATTTTCAGCTATTTTAAGGGTTTTAAGTTTCTTTTGGTTTTTAAGATTTTCTTTTGGGATTTCAGGTGTTTTGTGTATTTTTACATTTTTTATGGATTTTTATGTATTTTTATGGTTTTTATGGATTTTTAGGAGTTTAGGGATTTTGAGGGTTTTTAGGGGCTTTAGGGTTTTTAGTGGTTTCATGGTTTTTTGGTTATTATATTTTTTTGTTTTTTAGGGTTTTAAAAAGTTTCTATATTTATTTAATGTTTTGATCCATTTAAAGGGTTGTTAGATTTCATAGTAATTTTTACACATTTTATGGGTTTTAAGGGTTTTTAAGGTTTTTAGGGGTTTAATGGATTGTATGTTTTTTTTTGGTTTTTTAGGATTTTTAGTGTTTTTATGTTTTTAGGGGTTTTAAGTGTTTTTAGGTTTTTAAAGATTTCTTAAGTGATTTTAGGGTTTTTCAATTTTTATGGATTTTTTATGGGTTTTTAGGGTTTTAAGGATTTTTAGGGTTTTTTGTTTATTTGGGTTTTTAGGGGTTTTAGGGTTTTTTGAGTTTTATAAGGGTTTAAATGTTTTTAAGGGTTTTTTATTTTTTAGTGGGGTTTAGGATTTTCATGTGTTTGTAGGATTTTTTAATGTTTTGTGGGGTTTTATGCTTCTAATGGTATTTAGGGATTTTAGTACATTTTGGTTCTTAAGGGTTTTAAGTAGTTTTAGTTTTTTAGGATTTTCTTAGGTATTTTCATTGGTTTTAGGGAAATTTAATTTTTTTTACATTTTTAGGGACATTTAGGGATTTTAACAATTTTTATGGCCTTAGGGATTCTTAGGGTTTTTTAGGGTTTGTAGTATTCTTTATTTTTAGAGGTTTTAAGGGTTTTAAAATTATAATGGTTTATTAGGGGTTTTTAGGGTTTTTAGTATTTTTATGTTCTTAGGGAATTTTACGGATTTTTTAGTATTTTAATGGTTTTTTGTGTTTTTGGGTATTTTGAGTGTTTTTAGGGTCTTTTAGGATTTTAATCGCTTTTAGGGGGTTTCTTTATTTTTTATTTTTTTTACGATTTTTTAGAGTCTTTAACATTTTTATGGCTTTAAAGGGTTTTTAGATATTTTAGTGCGGAATTATAGTTTTTATTGTTTTTATGGGTTTGAATGTTTTTAGGAGTTTTTATGGTTGTTAGGTATTTTTGGGTTTTTAGTGTCTTTAGGGGTTTTTAGGGTTCTTAGGGGTTTTAGGTTTTTAGGGGGTTTAAGTGTTTTTTTCAAGGTTTTCTTAGTGTATTTCAGGTTTATTAGGTTTTTTCTATTTTTTGGGGTTTTTATTACTTTACTAGGATATTGAGGGACTTTTGGATTTTTTATGGATTTTGAGGGGTTTTAGGGTTTTGTAAGGTTTTAACATTTTTATGGTTTTTGGAATTTTTAGGTTTTAGGGCATTTAAGTGTTTTTTTTGTTTTTAAGGCTTTATTAGGGTTTTTCTTTGTTTTTAGGGTTTATACCTTGTTATGGATTTTAGGGATTATTTTATTATTTTTTATAGGGTTATAAGGTTTTAGGGATTTTAAGGGGTTTTAGGGTTTTTATGGTTTTAATAATTTTTATGAATTTTGGGGGTTTTTTAGGATTTTAGGCTTTTTAGTTGTTTTATATGGGTTTATGGTTTTTAGGGTATTTAGGGGTTTTATGGTCTTTAGGGTTTTTTATAGTCTTTATGAATTTTAGAGTTTTTTTATTTTTTTGGTTTTTAACTATTTTAAGGTTTTAAGGGTTTCTTAAGGTTTTTCAGGGTTTTTCAATTATTTTATGTTTTTGGGATTTTTAGGGACATTTTAAGATTTTTTGGATTTTTTGGGACATTAAGGCTTTTTTTGTGGGGGGGGGGGGGTAGGGTATTTAGGGTTTTTTACGTTTTTTGAGTTTTTAGGGGTTTTATGGGTTTTTAGATTTTTTAAATGTTTTTAGTGGTTTAAAGGGATTTTATAATTTTTATTAGTTTTAGTTTTTTGGGTTTATGGGATTTTATGGATTTGAAGGGTTTTATTGGATTTTAATGTTTTTAATGTTTTTAAGGTTTTAAATGGTTTTAAGGGACTTTAGATTTTTTTTATTATTTTAAGGGATTTTAAGGGGTTTTATGTTTTTAAGGTTTTCTTAGTGTTTTTCAGTTTTTTATGTTTTAACGGGGTTTTAGTGTTTTTAGTATATTTTTGGTTTTTTAGTTTTTTAGGAGTTTGATAGATTTTAATTATTTTGGGTTTTTATTATTGTTTCTGAGTGTTTAGTTTTATTTTCAGTTTTTAAGGGTTTTAAGATTTTTTTATTTTATTAACATTTCAGAGGTTTAAAGGGGTTTTATAGTTTTTAGTTGTTTTTGGGGTTTTATTGGTTTTTAGGGTTTTTAACATTTGTATGGGTATTTATGGATTTTATGGCTTTAGAGTTTTTTAGGGTTTCTAGAAAATTTAGGTTTTTAGGACTTTTAGATGTTTTTATATTTTTCATGGCTTTTGGGTTTTTTACATTTTAGAGATATTTGGGCCTTTTTGATTTTTTCGTTTTTATGGTATTTAGAGATTTTGTGGGTTTTGAGTGTTTTTTAGGATTTTAATATTTTTTAGAGTTTTTAAATTTTTTGGTGTTTATTGGGTTTTAGAGATTTTAGGGGTCTTTGGGTTTTTATGGGGTTTCAGTGGTTTTATAGTTTCTAGGGGTTTATGCTTTTTAGGGTTTTTAAGAGTTTTTAAGATTTGGTGGGTGGGGGGTTTCATTTTTATGATTTCTATGCATTATAAGTGTATTTGGGTTTTTATGGATTTCTCAGGGTTTTTTTGGGGTTTTATAGTTTTTTATGTTTTGGTGATTTTATGAATTTTTTGAGATTTTATTGTTTTTTAGGGTTTTTGGGATTTTGAATTTTTTATCATTTTTAATACTTTTTGGTATTTTATTATTTTGATGCATCACTAGAAGCATGAAATGATTATCTAAAGATGAAGTAGAGAAATGTAGCTAAAATGAACAAATCCCAAAGTCAATACCACCCACGAATGTTTCTCCATGATGAAATACGAAGTCACCAAAAATGGAAATGTACCAAATAATTTAGGTAAAGGGAAGAGGCTAAAGAAAGTAGGATGAAAAACATGCTTAAAAAATTAGTCAGATTCATGTTCCCCCATTACAATGATGTGAAAACAAATTATAAAGACAAAATAAAGAGATTAAAATGACCCAAATAGAATTAAAAGTCATGGGGCAGTCAAAAATAACATAAAAATCATAAAAAAGCATCTCCATACTATTTAATCACCCCACTTACTAAAGTAGTGAAATTCCTTCTTAATGATGAAATTTTTTAGGTACTCTCTCATCTTTAATGTGTTATTACCAATTTCATTCTTTTGCAAGTGGAAATGTCATTTTGGTCCAAAAATAAATGTGTTATGGCCCACCATGGTGTTGGATGTCAAAAATTGTGGGTTGGTCCAATTTGAATAATTATTGGGATTAAAATTTTTATCTACCCTAAAATTATTCTCATTGGGTTGAATATTAACGCTAAATTCCGTCTATTTTGAGAGGATTTATCCCCAAATACATGTCACCATATTCTTAAATTTATTGAGACAAGTCCCCAATGTTGAATGATGCATAAATCCCACCAAAATCATCAAGTATATCACTTTTGTAGGCATTGATTACCACTCCTTCATGCACTTTGAATACAAATTTGGTTCATGGTGCTATCATGGTTTTCCTTTTGGATAGAAATATCTCCTTCTAAAGTTTAATCCACACTTCGCCTCTAGATTGGAAAATGGAATTCTTCTAATACTTGTTAGATCACCTCTTGTATACTTCATTATACTTCTATATTTGAGAACTAATAGATTCATAAATCCTCTTCATCTATTTTTTCATTCTTGTCAGCATCAATATTCACCTGAAAATAAAGTTCAAAAGAGAATAATTATTTTGGAGTGATTGGATTGATACCATAAAACACTTTGAATAGATAATGTTGAGTGGTAGAACTGGGAGATCTATTATCTATAAAATTATCATATGCAATCTATAAATCATAAGATCTCATATTCTTTTTCACTAATGTTCTCAAAATAGTTCCTAATATATGATTGGTGAGTTCTATTTTCTCATCAGTTTGAGGCTGATGGGTAGTGTTTAAAGGAACCTTAGTACTAAATTCCTAACATAATGACCTCTTAAAATATTCGATAAACTTAGTGTCTCTATATTTATCAATGTTGGTAGGATTTTCATGAATGTGAACAATATCATTAAAAGACAATTATTCCACTTTCACTAAATTATCAGTCTTTTGGAAAGGTATGAAATGATCAATCTTGGAAAATTGATCAACAACAACCATTATTGAATCATTACCTCACTAATTCTTTGTAAAATAAATAATGTAATCCATAATGAGATCATTTGATAGATAATCTAGAATTAGTAACATAGTGCATAAACTAATCATGAAATAAATATTTTCTATTTGACATGTCCCAAATCTCAAAATAATATCTTGGAAATTTGATTTCATCATCATTAGGTAGAAATGACCCATTATTATCTCTAAGGTTTTTTGGATTCCAAAATGACTAGTAATCCCCCTTCTTTTGCCTCACGAATTTGGAAGTCCATGTAATTACCCTTTGGAACACACAAATTTTTGTATTAAATTGAAATTCAACATGTACCTAATAATCCTCTAGAAATCCATTTTTTCATTGTGTTAAAATAGAATTTAAATCCATATCATGCTGATAATCTTCTTTTATAATATGAAATACATGAATTATATCATCTAGAATAGTAATTAATGTATACATTTGAAATAATGCATCTTCCACCAGGTTATCTTACTCCTTATATTTCGACACAAATGAGAATTATTGTAAGAATTCCACCCACGTTTCATGCCTCAAACTTGGATTGTGTTGAACATTGATAAATTTCAGTTCATGATGGTCACATTGAATTAAAAACTATTTTGGTCTCAAATAATGAGATAAGGGGTCTTGGGCTCTCACAATCTCATAGAATTTCAGATCATAAGTGATATAATTCCTCCTTGAATCATTCAATTTATCACTAAAATATGAAATATGATTATTTTTTTGGTTGAGAACAGTGCCTACCCCAACTCCACTTTCATCATACTCAACTTCATAATACTTGGTCAAGATTAGGTAACACCAAAAATGGTGCTTTAACAAACATTTTCTTAATGATTTTAAATGATTCGTTGGTTCCTTTGACTACTCAAATTTCACATTTTTCAAAAATTAAGTGATCTATGGTAGTGATTAAATTGGAAATAAAAAGATGATAAAAAGATATGAAGCCTTGAAAACTTCTTACTTATGTGATGGAATATAGTTGTGGATAGGACGTGATTGCTTCCAATTTTTATTAACCATCCATTATTCCTTCTTTATATACTATATATCCCAAGAACACCACATTCATTTAGAATAACTCAAACTTTTCCATCTTTCTATATAGTCCTTTATTCCCGCATAATGCTAATTACCTACTGAAGATTATCCACCTGGATCTCCCAATCCTTTTTGTAAATCAAAATGTCATCCATATAAAAAAGTACCAATAAATGGTTTGAAAAATTCATTAATGAGTAGAATAAAATTACCAAGAGAATTTGTGAGTCCATATGGAATGATCATCCACTCAAACTATCCAACTTCGGTTTTGAATGAGGATTTCCACTCATCCCCTTCCTTCATTTGAATCTGGTGGTATCTACTCTGAATATCAGTCTTCAAAAATATTAATGACTTATTTAATTCATCAATCCTATCATCAATTCATGAAATAGAATACATATATTTGATGGTAATACTATTTAAAGATATATTATACATACACATTTCATATGTAACATCTTTATATGGCACCAACAATGTTGGAAGTAAACATGGGATCTTGATTGACCATATAAGCCTCGATCCATCAATTTTTCCACTTTCTTATGCAATTCCATTGATTCTCTACAATTAAACTGATATGTTTTTTTATTAATAAATTAAACACCTAGTACAAGATCAATATAGCATTCAATGCCTCTAAAGGGTGGTAATCCAATTGAAAGATAATTATTAAAAACATCATGATATTCCTCAATCAAAGAACTAGTTAATGGATAGTGATGGAACTTATCCTCATGGAATGATTTTTCCATCATCAATAAAGAAAAATTTTGATTTTTATTATTGATTTATTTCTCCAATAGAGTTTTTTATATAAATAATCTTTATTTTTGTTCTACTATAATATTTTTTTGGGGAGTTTGAGATGGATTTAAAAGAGAATGTGTGATATTCTTTTCCCCAAATCGAAAAGAATCTGCATTCTTCCTCCCTCTATATTTTACATCCCTCTCAAACTTACACGGCCTTCCGAACAACAAGTGAAAATATTATATAAGAATAAAATCATACAATACCACATCAACATAGTTCTTACCATTGAAAAATTAAAAAAGAACATGTTTTTTTTGACTTAGAGTGTCCTCTCATTATTCAACCATTGCAATTTTTGTGATCATGGATGATTGTGAGTTGAAATATTCAATTTCTCCACTTGTATTGTTGAAGAATCATTTTTACATCTCCCGCTATAAATAATCACCAAGCATACTTGCTAATTATTTGTGAATTTATTTTAGAAAAAGTTTTCTCATTGAACTTATTTTGGGTAGATTTGGGCTTGAAAAACTACTTTTAGCGTAAGAATGTTACCCACATCAGGTTCTTCCATAACATGATCATTACATTAATATTATTTACTGCAATATTCATCCTCTTCGATTTCCATGTCAATCTATTTGATCTCCTTTAAAGTAATAATTCAATGTATAGGGTAATTATATTGATAATGGCCATACCCATGACTTTTTAAGCACTTTATATTCCCATGTTCATATGATTTAGAATTTACCTATGGGCGTTCCAAAGCCTTCTAGTTTCCTTTATCCAGCATATTTTTCTTTCCAAATTCATTCTCACTAACACCAAATTTATCAGAATAGAAACCTTTTTAAAAATATATACCTCGATTGTATTTCTTGAGTTTAAATTCCTTTGAGATATTATTTTTCTTTTCCACCTTGATAGATTGGTTTCCAACATCCTTAAGTTAGAATAATAGATGTAACTCCACATAATGTGAAATTTATTTATTTAATACACCCAAAAAACGTGAATACATTAACTATATGTACTCTAGAACATCACTTCACATTAATAAATGATCAAACTCTCAAATGTACTCTTCAACGAATTTATCTCCTTATCATAAGCTGTGTATTTGGAAATAAAGCTATTTCTTTTAATTCTCATGCAGAAATCATCTTCTCAAAATATTTTTCATCTTCTCCCAAGAGTTTATTTTTTTCTTTCCCATCATATTGCCTCTATTTTTTAGATTTTTCCACTAGTGATATTCATAATAATTACATTTTATAATAGAAACCTTACACTTCTTCTCATAGAAAAAATTCATAAATTTGAATAATCATTATATTTCCCGCATCCAATCTAAAGAATTACCTAGATTCATACTTCCATAAAAATTGATAATGTCAATATTCAATCCTCATTCAATATCATCATAAATTCTTCTTTTCCAGTATTCCACCTATAAATTTACAGAATCGTTTCTATTGGTATGATCTTCATAAAATGCTATCTAATTTCACCTATTATGTGGAGATGGATATTTGTGATTCCACTTCGGTGGAGGGTTTTAAAGGCTTTTATGGTTTTAAGTATTTCAAAGGGGTATTCATGGTTTTTTATGTTTTTAGGGATTTTTAGAACTTTTTTGGGTTTTTAATATTTTTTTGTGATTTAAGATATTTTGAGGGTTTTAAGGGGTTTTAAGGGTATTTTGTGTTTCATGGTTGTTTTGGATATTTTGTGTTTTTTTATTTTTTTAGGGGTTTTAAGGATTCATAGAGTTTTCTAAAGCTTTTAGAGGTTTATGTGGTTTGTATAGTTTTTATTTGGTTTTTAGGGGTTTTTTGGTGTTATTGAGGGTTTTATAGATTTTTTATGTTTTTAAAAGTTTTAGGATATTAGGTTTTTATAGGGGTTTTTGAGGGTTTTTATCATTTTTAGGGGTTTTAAGTATTTTTATGTTTTTATTAATTTGTTATGGTTTTTCAAGGTTTTTATGGATTTTTATGTTTTCATGTATTTTTATGGCCTTTTTGTATATTTATGGTTTTATGTTTTTTGGTGTTTTATGGGTTTTATGGTTTTTAGGGTTTTAGGGTTTATTGTATTTTTTTGGTTGTTTATAAATATTAAGTCTTTTTTGGTTTTTTTGGTTTTCATAAAGTTTTTCATGGTTTTTATGTGTTTTTACATTTTTAGATATTTTAGATATTTTTTAGATTTTTATTTTGTAGTAGTTATTGAGATTCTGAGGGGTTTTAGGGTATTTTGATTTTTTTTGGGGGTTTTAGTCTTTTTTGAGTTTTTTCGGGTTTTTAATGTTTTTTAGAGTTTTTAATATTTTTATGGGTTTAAATGATTTCTAGATTTTTTAGTTGGTGTTAGGGATTTTATGGGGTTTTGGTATTTTTTATGGTTTTTATGGTTTTTTTTGAATTTTGGTTTTTAGGGGTTTTCTATGGTTTTAAGTGTTCTTTTGGTTTTTAGTGGTTTTATTTTTTTCTTTTTTTTATGTTTTTCTTATGGTTTCTTAGGGGTTTTAGATTTTATTATTTTTTTAGGGATATTTTGGGGATTTCTATCATTTAATGGGTTTCTTGGTATTTTATGGTTTTTAGGGTTTTAGGTTTTTATCATTTTGATGGTTTTGTAGGGTTTTAAGTGTTTTTAGGTTTTTAAGGATTTATTAGGGGGTTTAAAAGTTTTTTTGCGCTTTTTACATTTTTATATTTTTTATGGATTTTTTTTATTTTTAGGGTTTTGGGTATTTGAGCTTTTTAGGGGGTTTAGGGTTTTTATGCTTTTTTGGGGTTTTCAGTTTTTTTATATTTTTATGTTTTTTAATGTTTTTAGAGTTGTTTTACCTTTTTTAGTGTTTTAAAGGGTTTTGAGAGTTTATAGAGGGTTTTAGGGGTTTATTTATTTTTAGGGGTTTATGTATTTTTAGGGGTTTGTATGGTTTTAAGGGTTTTATGGTTTTGGGGGGTTATATTGTTTTAGGGTCTTTCTAGGGTTTTTTAGTGTTATAGAATTTGTAGGGGTCTTAGGGATTCATGATTTTTTAGTTTTTATGGTTTTATTTAGTTTTTCATGGTTTTAAAGATTTTTACGCTTTTATTGATTTTAAGTATTTTAAGGATTTTTATGTTTTTAGGTATTTTGAGGTTTTTAGGGTTTTTGTGATATTTAGGGTTTTTAGAATTTTTAGGATTTAAGTGATTTTAGGTTTTTATAATTTTAAGAGTGTTTTTTCAATGTTTTAGGGGTTTTTACATTTTTAGGGATTTTTAAGGATTTTAGGGATTTTTAGGGTTTTAAGTGATTTTGATGGTTTTAATGTTTTTAGTGGTTTTTTGGTTTTTTGGGGTTTTAGTGGTTTTATTTTCAATTTTTTGAGGATATTAAGGTTTTTAGAGGTTTTTAATGTGATAATGTGTTTTAAATTGTCTTTATAATTATCAGTGTTTTTAGGGTTTCTAAGGGTTTTAAGAGGTTTTAAGGTTCTTAGGGGTTTTTAGGGATTTTAGGGGTTTGTAGGATTTTTATCATTCATTATGGTTTTAGGGGTTTAATGTTTTTTAGGTTTTTCAACTGTATCATAGATATTTTTAGGGTTTTAGGGGTTTTATGTGTTTAGGTATTTTTAGGATTTTTAGGATTTGTAAGGGTTATAGGGTTTTTTTAGGATTTTGAGTGGTTTTATGGTTTTCTTGGATTTTATTGTTTTTATGATTTTTAGGTTTTTTGGGTTTTCATGAGTTTTTTTTTTGATTTTTTAAAATTACTAAAGTTCTTTATCATTTTTAAGGGTTTAAAGGGTTTTATTGTTTTAATGGGTTTTAGAGTTTTTAATGTTTGTTTGGGTTTTTTAGTTTTTAGGGGTTTTATGGTATTTTATGGTTTCATAGCGTTTTTAGAATTTTTTAGGTGTTTAGGGGATTAAATTCTTTTTATTATTTATAGTTTTTAGGGTATTTCAAGGTTTTAGGGTTATTTATGATTTAAGGGAATTTTTTTTGTATTTTTTTAGTTTTTTATTTTTTTAGGGTTTTTAGGGATTTTGCGGGGTTTTGGGGTTTTTTATGGTTTTTAGAGTTTTTTTCCATTTTTATGAGATTAAAGGGTTTTTAGAGTGTTTAGTTTGTTTTTAGGGTTTTAATGGGTTTAAGGTATTTATGTTTTTAGGAGTTTTATGTGTTTTAGAATTTTTAGGGTTGTTAGGGTTTTTTGGGTTTTTTAGGTTTTTAGTTGTTTTTAGTGTTTTTTGGTTTTTTAGGATTTCATAATGGTTTTCATGGATATTATCATTTTTACATTTTAATGAATTTTTTTTCAATTTTTTGGATTATAATGGTTCTTACGGTTTTTGGGGATTTTGAGGGATTTTAGGGTCTTCTAGGTATTTTATGGTTTTTATTGTTTTATTGGATTTTTAGGGTTTTGTAGTTTTTTGTGGTTTGTTTGGTTTGTTTTGTTTTTTGAGGATTTTATGGGTTTAAAGGGTTTTTTAGAGTTTTTAGTGGGATTTCAGGGATTTTATGTATTTTAGGGTTTTATGTTTTTTTTTGAGTTTTTAGTGTTTTTATGTTTTTTAGGAGTTTTAAGTGTTTTTGGGTTTTTTTGTATTTCTTTGGTTTTTTAGGTTATTTGTGGTTTTTTATATTTTTATGTATTATTAGTGATTTTACTACAATTTTTATTGATATTTATTGGTTTTTTGGATTTTAAATGTTTTTGAGATTTTTAGGGGTTTTTGGGATTTGATGGTTTTGTGGGTTTTTTGTGTTTTTTTTGTGTTTTAAGGTTATCTATTTCTAGAGTTTTTAATGTTTTTAGGGGTTAAAATGGTTTTTATTTTTTTTAATATTATTTTAAGGTCATTATTTCATTTAGTGTTTTTACGGTTTTTAGGGATTTTTATGGTTTTTAGATTTATTTAGGGTTTAAAGGGTTTCTTAGTTTTTTAAGAGGTATTATATTTTTTTAGGTTATTAATATTTTCTTATGTGTTTTTAATATTGTAAGGGTTTTAAAATTTTTAAGGATCCTTAATTCTTTTTTAGGATTTTTTTATATTTTTTTGGGGTTTATGGGCTTTGAGGGTTTTTTATGTTTTTTGGCTATTTTTGGATTTTATGGTTTTTAGCATTTTTTGGTTTTCTAGTTGTTTTATGTGTTTTTAGTTTTTTATGGTTTTCATTTTTTTCTGGTATTTTAGGTTTTTTATGGTTTTTAGGTTTTTTGTTTTTGATTTTTGTGGATTTTTGTGGGTTTTAGGGATTTTGGGAATTTTTAGTGTTTTTACAGGTTTTTTGGGTTTTACGGGTTTTGTTGAATTTTTGGGGTTTTCTACATTTTTTAGTGTTTTAAAGGGTTTTAGAGTTTTTTAACATCTTTATGTGTTTAAAGGGAATTATTGTTTTTTTTATGTAGGGTTTTTTGGGGTTTTTAGGTGTTTTTAGAGTTTCTATGGTTTTTTAAATTTTTAGGGTTTTTTAGGGTTCTTAGGATTTTTAGCATTTTTTTGGTTTTTTAGGGTAGAGGAGGCACAGGGCCAAGCTATTCGTGGCCCCCAAAAATCTATTAGAAAAAATGACAGAACAAACAATGGAGGGTAAGATTCAAACGATCCATACCCAAAAACTGTTACATGTCATAGTCAGAAACAAGACCATATGGGTTACTATCCTCACCATATCCAGAAGACGCATCAACATCTGATGACTCCCACTTAGATTCATACTTCTTGTTGAGTATAGTGTACATGCCCCCGAGCCTTCCCTGCTACCTATTTTTTTATAGTTTTCATCGGTTTTCTATGGTTTTTACTATTTTATTTATTTTCAGGGTTTTTTTGGTGTTTTAGGATTTTGAGGAATTTTGAGGCATTTTAGGGTTTTTTGGTTTTTATTGTTTTTATGGTTATTGGGGTTTTTTTGGAGTTTTTTAAAATTTTATTTATTTTATGGAATTTTATAAATTTTAAACATTTTTATGGGTTAAAAGGGTTTTTTAGAATTCTTAGTTGTATGTTAGAGTTTTTATGGGTTTTAGGATTTTTTTAATGGGTTTTAGTGTTTTTAGGGTTTTTTGGAATTTTAACTTTTTAGAGGTATTAGTGTTTTCATGGTTTTTATCGGTTTTATGTGTTTTAGGTTTTAAATTATCATATTTTTTCAAGGTTTTGTAGAATCTTTATGTTCATATGGATTTTTATGGATTTTTTTAGGATTTTTATGGTTTTTTAGGGTCTTTAGTTTTTCAAAAGGAGTTTTATTTTTTTAAGGGTTTTATAGGGATTTTAGTGTATTTAGGGTTTTTAGGGGTTTAATTTTTTTTAAGGTTTTTAAGGTTTTCTTAGGGGTTTTATGGTTTTTTTGGTTTTTTTTGTTTTTATGGATTTTTTAGGACTCGTATGCTTTTTAGGGTTCATACAGATTTGAGGGTTTTAGGATTTTTATACCTTTTTAGGTTTTTTATGTGATTATGGTGTTTTTTTTTTGTTTTATTATTTTTTTTCATGTTTTCAGGGATTTTTATATTTTTGGGATTTTGAGGGATTTTTAGGATATTTATGGTTTTTACGGCTTTTGAGGATTTTGATGATTTCTAGGTTTTAGGGGTTTTATGGTTTTTATGTTCTTTTAGGGTTTTTAAGGGTTTTTTTGTGTTTTTAGGGATTTAATTATTTTTTGGTTTTTAAGGTATTGTTAGGGTTTTTCTTTGGATTTATGGGATTATTGTTTTTAGGTATTTTTTTTGGATTTTTAGGAATTTTATGGTTATTAGGGAATTTTGGGATTTTGAGGGTTTTTTTGGGTTTTTAGGTTTTTAATCATTTTTTTTATTTTTTGGAGTTTTAAAATTGTTTTGGTTTTTTAGGTTTTCTTAGAGGGGTTTAGGGTTTCTAAGTTCCTTTTACATTTTTAGTGATTTAAAGAAATTTTTTATTTTCTTTTGGCTTTTTAGGGTTTTTATTGTTTTTAGGGATTTTGAGAGTTTTTAGTGTTTTTTCTCGTTTGTAGAGTTTTTATGGTTTTTTGGGGGTTTTGGGATTTTTTATGTTTTTTCATGTTTTTATGGTTTACAGTATTTTTAATTTTTTTTAACATTTTTGGTGGTTTATAAGTTTTTTATAATTTTTATTGTTGTTACAGGTTTTTGGGTTTTATGGGTTTTTAAGGTTTTAGGGGTTTTTATGTTTTTTGGGTGTGTTAATGGTGTTTAGAGATTTTAGGATTTTTTATGGTTTCTATAATGTTTTAGGTTTTTTGTGTTTTATTTTTTTAGGTTTTTAAGAATTCTTATGGGTTTTTACAAGAGCTTCATGTTTGGTTACAATTAAGGAGTTTTATTGTTTATTTAAGGATTTTAGGGTTTTTTAGAGTTTTAGATATTTTTTGGGTTTTTATTGTGTTTGTTGCTTTTAGGTTTTGATGGATTTTTTTGGTGTTTTATTGGTTTTATGTGTTTTTAGGTTTTTTTGGGTTTTAATTGTTTTTAGGTTTTTAGGTTTTCTAATGGATTTTCCGGGTTTTTAGGGGTTTTCATGTTTTAGGGATTTTTAAGTTATTTTATGATTTTTATGGTTTTTAGGGATTTTATGGAATTTTAGGGTATATGGTGATTTTCAGGGTTTTTAGGGGGTTTTTAGTATTTTTTTCGTTTTAGTGTTTTTAATTATTTTAATGATTTTAGGGTTCGTAGGGATTTTTAATGTTTTTAAGGGTTTAAAGAGTATATAAATTTTAGTAGGGTTTAGGGTTGTTTTGGGGATTTGTGTTTTTGAAGGTTTTAAGGGGTTTTTTAGTTTTTAGGTATATTAACTGTTTCTACGGTGTTTTAGGTGTCTGTGTTTTTTTAGACTTTTGAGGGGTTTTAAGCGTTTTTATGATTTTATGGTTTTCTGACGGGTTTCCATGGTTTTTGGATTTTTTACATTTTTTTTGGAGTTTTAGGAATTTTTTGGATTTTTATGGGTTTTTAGGGTTTTAGTATTTATGTTTTTTTGGTTGATTTATGTGATTTATGGTTTTTAAGGTTTTTTAAGGGTTTTTAGTGTCTTTCTATTTTATTAAATATTGTGTTATTTTCAGTTATTTTTATAAATTTTTATGGGTTTTTAGGGTTATTAAATATTGTGAGATCTTTTTAGGGGGTTATAGTGTTTTTAGGATTTTTGGGGGTTTAGGAGGTTTTTTTTTTGAGATTTTAGGGTTTTATATATTTTTATAGATTTTTAACGTTTTTAGTGGATTGAAGGGTTTTCATAATTTTTAGTGGCCTTATAGAGTTTTTATGGGGGGTTTGTTGTGTTTTTTTCATTTTAAGGGTTTTAGGGTTTTCAGTGTTTATAGTGTATTTTTGGGTTTCGAGGGGTTTTATTGTTTTCTAGGTTTTTAAATGTTTTATGTGTTTTTTGGGTTTTAAGACATCCTCAAAGGTTTTTAATGTTTTAAATGTTTTTCATATTGTTTTTTGGATTTTTGGGGTTTTTTATGATTTTAAGGTTTTTTAAGTTTTTATGGATTTTTTTTGCATTTTTAGTGTTTTTAGGGTTTTTCACTTTTAGGTTCATAGGGATTTTTAGTTCTTTTAGGTTTTATGGTTTCTTAGGGGTTTTCATGGTTTTAGGGTTTTAAAATTTATTATAGTTTTTTAGGGATTTTAAGACATTTGTGGGTTTTAGGATTTTACGGAATTTTTAATGGTTTTATGTGTTTTAGGGTTTTTTTAGGGTATTTATCATTTTTTTCGTTTTCAACGTTTTGTTTTGAGTTGTTTTGTTTTAAAGGTTTCTATAGTTTTTTAACGTATTTAGTAGATTAAAGGGTTTTTATTGTTATGAGTTGTTTTCTATAGTTTAATGAGTTTGGCGGGATTAATATTTTTAGTGGTTTTATGATTTTTAAGGGTTTTTAGGGTCTTATAAGGTTTTTAGGGTTTTTAGCATTTTTTATGTTTTTAGGGGTTTTAAGAATTTTTAGTTTTTTAATGTTTTCTTTGGGTTATTCGTGATTTTTATGGTTTGTTTAGTTTTTTGAGATTTTTAGGGATTTTTATTATATTTCTGGTTTTTATAGATTTTGATGGGTTTTATGGATTTTTAGGGTTTTTAGAATATTTAGTGTTTTTTTATATTAATATTTTTAATTATTTTTTTTATTTTAAGTTTTTCTTATGGTTTTGAGGGTTTTATGGGTTTTTAAATTTTTATATATTTTTATAGCTTTTTAGGACAAATGGGTTTTTAGGGTTTTGAGGTATTTTTAGGATTTTTAGTGTTTTTTGAGTTTTTATGTGTTTTAATGTATTTAGAGTTTTTTAATGTTTTTAGTGGTTTAAAAGGATTTTATAGTTTTTATTGGGGTTTTGGGAGTTTTTACGGTATTGTGGTTTTTAGGGGTGTTTATAGTTTTTTGTTTTATTAGGGTTTTTATGGTCTTTTTAAGCGATTTTTGAGTTTTTAGTGTTTCTACGATTTTAGGGGCTTTATCTGTTTTCCATTTTTTAATGTTTTTTTATAGTTTGTAGGGTTTTATGGTTTTTTATGATTTTAGGGATTTCTTCGTCTTTTTACGACTTTTATGGTTTTTAGGGTTTTTAGGGATTTTTTAGGCTTTTAGGGTTTTTTAGATTTTTTATGTTTTTAGAGGTTTTATGTGTTTTTACGGTTTTTCGATATTCTAAAGATCCGTTTAAGGTTTTTATGGTTTTTAGGTTTTTATAGATTTTTTAGGATTTTTTTTAGGTTTTTAGTTTTAGAGAGATTTGGAGTGTTTTAATGGGTTTTAAGATCTTTTTATGTTTTATTGTTTTTACAGGTTTTTTGATAGATTCTTTTAACATTTCTAGGGTTTTATAGGGTTTTGGGGTTTTTTAGTTGTTTTTAGAGTTTTTATGGATTTTTAGGGTTGTTAATTTTTTAGGGTTTTAGGGTTTTTAGGGGTTTTGGGTTTTACAGACTTTTAGGGTTTTTTGGGTTTTTGTGTTTTTTGGGTTTGTAGGGGTTTTAGCTGTTTTTAATTTTTGTTATGATTTTCATTGAGAACTTCAAGGATTTAATGTTTTTTATATTTTTAGGTAAATTAAGGATTTTAAGGATTTTTATTGTTTTTAGGGGGTTTAAAGGGGTTTTTTTCAGGTTTAAGGGTTTTAAGTGTTTTTAGAATATTTTAGTTTTCTAGGGATTTTATTGTTTTTGGGGGATTTAATTGTTTTTTGGTTTTAAATTTTTTCTTAGGGATTATCATGTATTATAGGGGTTTTTTATGTTTTTAGGGATTTTTAAAATTTTATATGGATTTGTAGGGTTTTAAGGATTTTAGGAGTTTTATGAGTTTTACTTTTTTATGTTTTTTTTGTGTTTTTAGGGGTTATTTAGTTTTCAGGGGTTTTAATGTGTTTTCTAGTTTTTAGGGGTTTAAAGTGTCTTTATATTTTTTAGAGAATTTTAGGGTTTTAATGGATTTTTGGGATTCTTAATGTGTTAAGGGTTTTATGGTTTTGATGTTTTTTTGTGTTGTTTAGGGATTTTTAGGTTTTTAGAGTTTTTATTTTGGTTTTTAGAAATTTTAAGTGCTTTTAGGTTTTCATGGTTTCCATAGGAGTTTTCATGTTTTTAGGTTTTTTTACATTTTTAGGTATTTTTAAGTATTTCTTAAGATTCATAGAATTTTTTACGGTTTTTAGGTATTATACGGTTTTTAAGTTTTTAGGTTGTTAGAGGTTTTATACATTTTAAGCGTTTCTATGATTAAAAGGTTTTCTTATGGTTTTTTAGGGTTTTTAGGGTTTTTTAATATTTATAGATTTTTTATGATTTTTTATTATGGTTTTTATGGGTTTTTTTATTTTTTAGGGTTTTACTAATTATTTAGGTTTTTAGGGGTTTTAATTGTTTTTATGCTTTTATGATTTTCTTATATTTTTTATGGTTTTTATGGTTTATAATTTTTTAGAGGTTTATAGGTATTTTTGGATTTTTATGGTTTTTATGTTTTTTAGGGATTTTTATGGGATTTAGGGTTTTTAGGGTTTTATTGGATTATTTATTTTTAGGGTTTTTTGGAGTTTTTTGGGATTTAAAATTTTTTTTAGTGTTCATAACATTTTTAGGAGTTTAAAGGGTTTTTAGTGTTCTTAAGGGTTTTTAGAGTTTTTTATGGGTTTTTTGGGTTTTTATTTTTTTAGTGGTTTTTAGATTTTTTATGGGGATTTAGGTTTTTTCAAGGTCTTAGAGTTTTTTAGGATTTTTGGGGATTTCAAGTGTTTTTAGGACTTTAAGGATTTTTTACAATCTTTTAGAGTTTTAGGGTTTTTTACTTTTGTATTTATTTCTAGGGTATGGTTAGGTTTTTCAAGGGGTTTTATGGTTTTTAGGGATGTTGAGGTGTTTTAGGATTTTTTATAGTGCTAGGTTTTTTTATATTTTTTATCATTTTTGTGAATATTAGGGGATTGAAGAGTTTTTAGTTTTTTAATGTTTTCTAAGGGGTTTTCAGGGATTTTATGTGTTTGTATATTTTTAGGTATTTTGAGCGGTTTTTATTATTTTTAGGATTTTTTGTATTATTAGGGTTTTGGTATTTTGAGGGTTTTTGGTGTTTTGGGGTTTTTATTTTTTATTTGCATGATATTGTTTTTTTTTTGAGTTTTTAATGTTTTGTTGTGTTTTTTAATGTTTTTATATGTTTAAAGGGGTTTTCGGGTTTTTAGTGGGTTTTTATGGTTTTATGATTTTTATGGTTTTAGTCGGTTTTATGGTTTTCATGTTCATCTAAGTCTTTTATATTTTTTATATTTTTCAGGAGTTTTAACTTTTTTAAGGTTTTCACATGCTTTTTCATTGTTTTTATAGTTTTTTACAATTATAAATAATTTTATGGATTTTTTTTAATTTTTTTTTGGATTTTTAGGGTTTTTAGGGATGTTAAGGGGCTTGGTGTTTTTAGGGTTTTCCGAGTTTTTAGCCCTTTTATATTTTTAGGGGTTTTAAGCGTTTTTAGGTTTGTAGGTTTTCTTAGTTTTTTGGGTGTTTTCGGTTTTACGGGTTTTTTTGGTTTTTTGGGTATTTATGGTTTTCTGGTTTTTTCTGGTTTTTTATTATTTTTTATACTATTTTATGGTTTTTAGGACTTTAAATGGTTTTTTGAGATATTAGTGGTTTTTAGGGCTTTATGGGTTTTATATTTTTAGGGGGTTTTATGGGTTTTAGGGTTTTTATAAAATTTTAGGTTTTTAGGAGTTTTAAGTGTTTTTCAGTTATTAATATTTTCATAGAGTTTTTTAGGGGTTTTTACATTTTCATAGTTTTTAAGGCATTTTTTCGGATTTTTATGGTTTTAAGGGTTTTAGAAATTTTGATGGGTTTAAATGTTTTTGGGTGTTTTCATTGTTTTATTGTTTTTACATATTTAGGAATTTTAGGGGTTTTTTGGATTTTTATGTTTTTTTTTGTTTTTAGAGATTTTGATGGTTTTTTTTGGCATTTTTAGGGTTTTTTATAGCCTTCATGGTTTTTTGGGGTTTTAATATTTTTCATGTGTTTTTTTAGAGGTTTTAAGGTTTTAGGGTTTTTAATATTTTTATTGGTTTGATGGGTTTTTATATTTTTTAGTGATTTTAGTGTTTTTTGGGGTTTTAGGGGAGTTTTACAGTTTTTGGGTTTTTATGGGTTTTTATGGTTTTTAGGATATTGAAGGGATTTTAGTGTTTTTAGGGTTTTAGAGGTTATAATATTTTTAGGTTTTGAAGGGTTTTTTAGGTTTTTTTGTATTTTTAGGGTTATTTGTGTTTTTAGGGTTATTTTTTTGAATTTTTTGAATTTTAATGGTTTTTAGGGATTTTGAGCGTGTTTAGGGTTTTTTATTATTTCAAAGGTTTTTAGGGATATTAATAATTTTTAGGGATTTAATGGAATATAAGTGTTTTTTGGTTTTTATGGTTTTCATAAGAGTTTTCATAGTTCTTAGGGGTCATTACTTTTTTAGGAATTTTAAGGGATTTTTTCAGATTTTTGTGGGTTTTGTGGTTTTAGTGATTTTGAGGTTTTATGGTTTTTTAGGGTTTTAGGGTTTTTAGAGTTTTGAGAATTTTTTGGGGTTTAAAGTATTTTTAGAGTTGTTTTGGTTTTATAGGGGGTTTGTTGTGTTTTTTTCATTTTAAGGGTTTTAGTGTTTTCAGTGTTTATAGTGTGTTTTTGGGTTTCGAGGGGTTTTAGTGTTTTTTAGTGTTTTTTGATGTTTAATGTGTTTTTTGGGTTTTAAGTAATTTTTATAGGTTTTAAATGTTTTTCAAATTGTTTTTGGATTTTTTGGGTTTTTTAGGATTTTAAGGTATTTTAAGTTTTTATGGATTTTTTGCATTTTTTGGGTTTTTAGGATTTTTCAATTTTAGGTTTTTAGGGATTTTAAGTGATTTTAGGTTTTAAGGTTTCTTAGGGGTTTTCATGGTTTTAGGGTTTTTTTGTTTTTTAGGGATTTTTAGGGATTTTAAGACTTTTGTGGGTTTTAGGATTTTTAAGGTATTTTTAATGGTTTTATGTGCTTTAGGGTTTTATCTTGGTATTTATCATTTTTTTCATTTTGAACGTTTTGTTTTGAGTTGTTATGTATTAAAGGTTTCTAGAGTTTTTCAACGTATTTAGTAGATTAAAGGGTTTTTAATGTTATTTGTTTTTTTCTATAGTTTAATGAGTTTGGTAGGATTAATATTTTTAGTGGTTTAATGGTTTTTAGGGGTTTCTAGGGTCTTATAGGGTTTTTAGGGTTTTTAGCATTTTTTATGTTTTTTTGGGTGTTAGGATCTTTTAGTTTTTTAAAGTTTTCTTTGGGTTATTCATGATTTTTATGGTTCGTTTAGTTTTTTGTGATTTTTAGGGATTTTTATTATATTTCTGGTTTTTATAGATTTTGATGGGTTTTATGGTTTTTAGAGTTTTAGGGTTTTTAGAGTTTTTAGTGTTGTTTTATATTAAGATTTTTAATTATTTTTATTCTTTTAAGTTTTTCTTATGGGTTTTAGGGTTTTATGGTTTTTTACATTTTTATAGATTTTTATAGCTTTTTTAGGATAAATGGGATTTTAGGGTTTTGAGGTATTTTTAGGATTTTTATTGTTTTTTGAGTTTTTATTGGTTTTAATGTATTTAGAGTTTTTTATTGTCTTAGTGGTTTAAAAGGTTTTTATAATTTTTATTGGGGTTTTGCGGGTTTTTATGGTACTATGGTTTTTAGGGGTGTTTATACTTTTTTGTTTTATTAGGGTTTTTATGGTCATTTTAAGCGATTTTTGAGTTTTTAGTGTTTCTACGATTTTAGGGGCATTATTTGTTTTTCATATTTTAAGGTTTTCTTATAGTTTCTAGATTTTTATGGTATTTTATGATTTTAGGGATTTTTTGGTCTTTTTATGACTTTTATAGTTTTTATGATTTTTATGGAATTTTTAGGCTTTTAGGCTTTTTTAGATTTTTTAGGTTTTTAGAGGTTTTATGTGTTTTTATTGTTTTTCTGTATTGTAGAGATCCATTTAGGGTTTTTATGGTTTTTTACGTTTTTATAGATTTTTTAGGTTTTTAGTTTTTGGAGAGATTTGGAGTGTTTTAATGGGTTTTATAGGTTTTAAGTGCTTTTTATGTTTTATTGATTTTAATGGTGTTTTGATAGTTTTTTATCATTTCTAGGGTTTTAAAGGATTTTGGGGTTTTTAGTTGTTTTTAGGGTTTTTATGGATTTTTAGGGTTTTTAATTTTTTTTAGGGTTTTATGGTTTTTAGGTGTTTTGGGTTTTACGGTCTTTTTGGGTTTTTTTGGGTTTTTTGCGTTTTGTGGGTTTGTAGGGGTTTTAGCTGTTTTTAATTTTTTATGATTTTCATTGAAATTTTCAAGGATTTAATATTTTTTTATATTTTTAGGTAATTTAGGGATTTAAAAGATTTTTATTGTTTTAGGGGTTTTTAGGGATTTTTTTCAGGTTTAAGGGTTTTAAGTGTTTTTAGAATATTTTAGTTTTCTGGGGATTTTTTTTTTGGGATTTAATTGTTTTTTTGGCTTTAAATGTTTTCTTAGGGATTTTCATGTATTATAGGGTTTTTCATGTTTTTAGGGATTTTTAAACATTCCTATGGATTTGTAGGGTTTTAAGGATTTTTTTAGTTTTATGAGTTTTACTGTTTTTATGTTTTTTGTGTTTTTAGGGGTTTTTTAGTTTTTAAGAGTTTTAATGTATTTTCTAGTTTTTAGGGGTTTAAAGTGTCTTTATATTTTTTAGATCATTTTAGAGTTCTTATGGATTTTTATGATTCTTAATGTGTTAAGGGTTTTATGGTTTTGATGTTTTTTGTGTCGTTTAGGGATTTTTAGGTTTTTAGAGTTTTTTTTTTGGTTTTTAGAAGTTTTAATTGCTTTTAGGTTTTCATGCTGTCCATAGGAGTTTTTATGTTTTTATATTTTTTTTTATATTTTTAGGTATTTTTAGGTATTTCTTAAGACTCTTAGGATTTTTTATGGTTTTTAGGTATTATAGGGTTTTTATGTTTTTAGGTTTTTAGTGTTTTTTAGGTTTTTAGGGATTCCATTTTTTGGGTTTTTTAGACATTTTAATAATTTCTAGGATTAAAAGGTTTTCTTATGGTTATTCAGGGTTTTTAGGGTTTTTTAAATTTTATAGATTTTTTATGATTTTTTTATTATGGTTTTTATGGGTTTTTTGATTTTTCAGGGTTGTATGCAATTTTAAGGTTTTTAGGGGTTTTAATTGTTATTATGTTTTTATGTTTTTCTTATATTTTTTATGGTTTTTAGGGTTTTTAATTTTTTAGAGGTTTTTAGGTATTTTTTGATTTTTATGGTTTTTATGTTTTTTAGGGATTTTGATGAGATTTAGGGTTTTTTAGGGTTTTTATGGTTTTATTGGATATTTTTTTGTTTTTAGGGTTTTTTGGAGTTTTATTTTGGGATTTTATGATTTTTTAGAGTTTATAACATTTTTAGGGGTTTAAAGGGTTTTTAGTGTTCTTAAGGGTTTTTAATGTTTCTATGGGTTTTTCGGGTTTTTATTTTTTAGTAGTTTTTAGAGTTTTTATGGGGATTTAGGTTTTTTCAGGTTCTTAGAGTTTTTTAGGATTTTTGGGTGTTTTAAGTGTTTTTAGGTCCTTATGAATTTCTTACAGTCTTTTAGAGTTTTAGGGTTTTTTACTTTTGTATGTATTTCTAGGCATTGGTTAGGTTTTTCAGGGCGTTTTATGGTTTTTAGGGATGTTGAGGTGTTTTAGGATTTTTTTATAGTGCTCGGATTTTTTAGATTTTTTATCAGTTTTGTGAATATTAGGGGATTGAAGAGTTTTTAGTTTTTTAATGTTTTTAGGGGTTTTCAGGGATTTTAGGTGTTTGTATATTTTTAGGTATTTTGAGGGGTTTTTAATATTTTTTATATTTTTTAGTATTTTTAGGGTTTTTGGATTTTGAGGGTTTTGGGGTTTTGGGGTTTTTATTTTTTATTTGCATGATATTGTTTTTTTAGTTTTTAATGTTTTGTTGTGTTTTTAATGTTTTTATAGTTTTAAAGGGGTTTTAGGGTTTTTAGTGGGTTTTTATTGTTTTTATGGTTTTATGATTTTTATGGTTTTAGTAGGTTTTATGGTTTTAAAGTTCATCTAAGTCTTTTATATTTTTTCTATTTTTTAGGGGTTTTAATATTTTTTGGTTCTTAAGGTCTCATCATGGTTTTTATGGGTTTTTACATTTATAAATAATTTTAAGGATTTTTTTTTATTTTTTTTTGGATTTTTAGGGTTTTTAGGGATGTTGAGGGGCTTGGGGTTTTTAGGGTTTTAAGGGTTTTTATCCATTTTTTTGTTTTTTAAGGGTTTTAAGAGTTTTAAGGTTTCTAGGGTTTCTTAGTTTTTTCTGGGTGTTTTGGGTTTTTTTACATTTGTTGTGATTTTTAGGGATTTTTTATGATTCTTATGGTTTTTATTTGTTTTAGGAACTTCAATGGTTTTTTGGGTTTTATTTTTTTTGGGATTTTAGTATTTATTGAATTATTTTCGTTTTTATGATGTTTTAATAGATTTTAACAATTTAAGGGTTTAAAGGGGTTTTAGACTTTTAGTGGGTTTTTAGGTTATTTATAATTTTTTAGTTTTTTAAGGATTTTAAGAGTTTTTATAGTTTTTAGGGGGTTTAGGTGTATTTGGGTCCTTTAGGGTTTTTTGGGGTTTTAGTATTTTTTTAGTTTTTAGGGTTTTTTAGTGTTTTTTATGATTTTAAGGATTTCTTAGTTTTTTCAAGGTTATTAGGTTTTTTAACATATTTATGGATTTATACATCTTTTTCTGATTTTATGGGTTTTTATGATTTTTTAGATTCTTGAGGGTTTTTTGGGATTATAAATATTTTATCATTTTAAACGTTCTTTAGGGGTTTTAGTGTTATTAGGTTTTTAAGGATTTCTTTGGGGTTTTTAGGTTTTTAGGGTATTTGTTTTAGGTATTTTTAGGGGTTTTTAGCATTTTATTTGTTTTTAGGGTTTTTAGGGATGCTGAGGGTTTTTAGGGTTATTAGGGGTTTTATGTGATTTTTGGTGATTTTTTTTGGTTTTTTGAGTTTAATTAGGGGTTTTATGGGATTTAGTGTTTCGACGTATTTTTAGCAGTATTTATAGTTTACAAGGATTTTTACATTTTTAGGGCCTTTTAGATGTTTTAATGGTCTTTTATTTTTTATTTTTGAGGGGTTTTAATTGTTTTTAGGGTTTTTAATGTTTTATTAGGGGTTTTAATGTTTTTAGGTATTTTTTGGGATTTTTAGGTTATGTATGATTTTTTTATGTTTTTGAGGGATTCAGATCTTTTTTAGGTTTTTAGGATTTTTGGGGTTTTTTGTGTTTTTAGCATTTTTACGTTTTTGGGTTTTTATGTACTTTTTGTTCTCAATGTTTTCTTAGGTTTTTTTGGGGATTTAATGTTTATATGTATTTATGGATTTTTTTGGATTCTTTAGGATTTATGATTTTTAGGCTTTCTAGGGAATTTGAGGGTTTTTAGTGATTTTTAGGCATTTTATGGTTTTTGTAGTTTTTTTGGGTTTTTATGGTTTTTTTGAGTTTGTAGGATTATTAAGGTTTTTAGACTTTTTAAATTTTTTAGGGGTTTGAACATTTTTTACTATTTAAGTTATTTTTAGGTTATTAGGTTTTTTAGTTTTTTTTAAGATTTTTAGGGGTTTTATGCTTTTTATTGGTTTTATGGGGTTTTAGGGTCTTTTATGTATTTTTAATTGTTTTAGCATTTTATGAGGTTTTAGTTTTGTTAAGTTTTTTTAGGGGTTTTACATTTTTATGTATTTTTATGGATATTTTTTGGTGTTTGTTGGTTTTTAGGTTTTTATGGATTTTGAGGGTTTTAGAGTTTTTTTACATATTTTCACATATTTCATTTTTTTAGACTTTTTTTGTTATCGGGGGGGGGGGGGGGGGTTTAAATGTTTTATGGTTTTTAAGTTTTTCTTAAGGTTTTTAGGGTTTTTTATGTTTTTAAGAATTTTTATGCATTTTTTATTGTTTATTGTTTTTATATTACTTTGGTTTTTAAAGGGGTTTTTGGGTTTTTAGGGGATTTAAGGTTTTTAGAGATTTTTAACATTTTAAGTGGTTTAATGGTTTTTAGATTTTTTAGTTGTTTTTAAGGTCTTTATGTATTTTAGGGGTTTTAAAGATTTTAAGGGGGTTTTAAGGGTTTTAGGGTCTTTTGGGTATTTTAGGGGTTTGAGCGTTTTTGAGTTTTTTTAGGAGTTTTAAGTGTTTTTAGGTTTTTAAAGTATTTTTAATGTTTTTCAACGGTTCTTGGGTTTTTTACATTTTGAGCGATTTGTTGGGCTTCTCCAGTATTTTTATGGGTTTTTACAGATTTTTGGGATTTAGTGACGTTTTATCATTTTTTAGGGTTTTGGTGTTTTTAGGATTTATAGTTGTTTTGGGTTTTTTAGGTTTTTCTAGATTTTATGGGTTTTTTGGGTTTTTTTGGTTTTTTTAGTCACTTATGATTTTTAATGTTTTAGAGTTTCTTGTAACATTATTATGGTTTTAAAGGGTTTTTAGGGGTTTTAGTGTCTTTTAAGAGAATTTGATGGTTTTTATTATTTATTTATGTTTTTAGGATTTTAAAGTGTTTTAGGTTTTTAAGGTTTTCTTAGGGTTCATCTGGTGTTTTATAAGTTTTTACATTTTTAGGGAAATTCTGGGAATTTTTGGATTTTTATGGGTTTTTAGGGTTTTAAAGGATTTTGAGGTTTTTTATGGTTTATTAAGGTTTTTAGGTTTTTTTTGGTTTCTAACATTGTTTAGCTTTTTAGGGGTTTTAAGTGTTTTGAGGTTTCTGGTGTTTTGAAAGGGGTTTTCAGGGTTGTTAGCATTTTTATATATTTAGGGAATTTATAGATTTTTAGGATTTTTATGGGTTTTTATTTTTTTTTTATTTTTAAGGGTTTTAGTGTTTTTTCGGTTTTTTGGGTTTTTTGGTTTTTTGGGTTTTTATGGTTTTCTAGGATTTTTTGGTTTTTTATTATTCTTTATACTATTTTATGGTTATTAGGAATTTAAATGGGTTTTCTAGATTTTAGTGGTTTTTAGGGTTTTATGGGTTTTATATTTTTAGGAGGTTTATGGGTTTTTAGGGTTTTTATAAATTTTTAGGTTTTTAGGATTCTTAAGTGTTTTTAAGTTATTAAAGTTTTCATAGAGTTTTTTAGGGGTTTTTACATATTCATATTTTTTTGGGATCATTTTGGATTTTTATGGTTTTAAGGGTTTTAGAAATTTGGATGGGTTTAAATGTTTTTTGGGGGTTTTCATTGTTTTATTATGTTTACATATTTAAGAATTTTAGGGGTTTTTTGGATTTTTATATTTTTTGGGGTTTTAGAGATTTTGATGGTTTTTTGGCTTTTTTAGGGTTTTTATGGCCTTAATGGTTTTTTGGGTATTTAGATTTTTCATGAGTTTTTTAGAGGTTTTAAGGTTTTAGGGTTTTTAATATTTTTATTGGTTTAATGGGTTTTAAGATTTTTTAGTGATTTTATTGTTTTATGGGGTTTTAGGGGAGTTTTATAGTTTTTGGGTTTTTATGGATTTTAGGATATTTAAGGGATTTTAGTGTTTTTAGGGTTTTAGGGGTTATAATTATTTTTTGATTTTTTAGGTTTTCTTAGGGTTTTTAGTATTTTTAGTGTTTTTTGTGTTTTTAGGGTTCTTTTGGGAATTTTTTGGATTTTAATGGTTTTTAGGGATTTTGAGGGGGTTTATGGATTTTTATTGTTTCAAGGGTTTTTAGGGATATTAAAATTTTTTATGTTTTTATAGAATTTAAGTTTTTTTTGGTTTTTATGGTTTTCTTAGGAGTTTTCATAGTTTTTAGGGGTCTTTACTTTTTTTGGAATTTTTAGGGATTTTTTTTGATTTTTGTGGGTTTTTTGGGGTTTTAGGGATTTTGAAGTTTTATTGTTTTTTTCAGGGTTTTAGGGTTTTTTAGAGTTTGTAAATTTTTTTGGGTTTAAAGGATTTTTAGAGTTGGTTTGGTTTTATGGGTTGTATGGTTTTTGGGGTTTTTATGTTATTTAGGGTTTTAATGCTTGTTAGGCGTTTTGGGGTTTTGTAGGGTTTTTAGAATTTTTTGGTTTTCTAAGGGTTATAAGTGACTTTAGGTTTTTAATGTTTTCATAAGATATTTTAGGGTTTTTATCATTATTTATTTTTTTCAGGATTTTTTTGGATATTTATGGTTTTTAGGGGTTTTAAGGATTTAGTGGTTTTTTAGGGTTTTAGGGTTTTGGGGTTTTATGCATTTTTTATGTTTTAGGGGTTCTAATTGTTTTTAAATTTATAATGTTTCTTTGGGGTTTTCAAATATTTTTTGTTTTTTTATGGTTCAAGGGGTTTTACGAATTTTTAAGGGGTTTTAGGGTTTTAATGGTATTTTTTGTTTTTAGGGTTTTTTTAGTTTTTTTGGGTTTTGCTGGTATTTTTAATTTTTTTTAATGCTTTTAAGGGCTCAAAAGATTTTTAGATTTTTTAGTGGTTGTTAGTTTTTTCGGGGTTTAATATTTTTTAATGTTTTAACAGTTTTTAGTGTATTTGAAGACGTTTTAGGGTTGTTTGTGTTTTTATAGTCTTTTTGTTTTTTAGGGGTTTCAAGTGATTTTATTTTTTTATGTTTTTCTTAAATTTTTTCAGAGTTTTTATTTTTTTTACATTTTTAGTGATTTGATGGGTTTTTTATTATTGTTATTGTTTTTAGGGTTTTTAGGGTTTTTAGCATTTTTTATGTTTTTTTGATTTTTATGGTTTTTGTACAGCATTTTTGGGGTTTTACATATTTATGGAGATTTATGGATTTTAATATTTTTATAATATGTTATAGTTTTTAGTGTTTTGAGGGTTTTGGGGTTTTTTTTGTTTTTATAGTTTTTTTTTGTTTTAGGGTTTTTTATTTTTTATTTTTCTTAAGGTTTTTTATATATTTTTAATAATTTTAGGGGTTCAAAGGTTTTATATAATTTTTAGTGTTTTTATGATTTTTATGAATGTTTCTATTTTGTCATGGTTTTGGCGGTTTATGGTTTTTTTGGTTTTTAGGGTCTTTATGGTATTTTTTTAGGTTTTTATCATTTTGTATGTTTTTAAGGGGTTTCTAAATCATTTTTTGGGTTTTAATGTTTTTATATGGATTTATATGTTTTTAAGGGGTTTTAAGGGGTTTTTTTATTTTTATGGTTTTTTATTATTTTAAAGGACTTTAAGGATTTTAGGGATTTTAAGGTATTTTTGGGTTTTTTATGTTTTAGTATTTTTATGGTTTTAGGGTATTAAGTGTGTTTAGAGTTTTCAGGTTTCTAAGGTTTGTTAGGGTTTTTTTAATTTTAGGGATTTTTTGCACTTTTTAGGATTTTTATGGATTTTTAGTGTTATTTGTGATTATTTGGGTTTTATGGGTTGTTAGGTATTTTAGGGATTTTATATCTTTTAGGTTTTTATGAGTTTTAGGTGATTTAATTTTTTTAAGTCTTTCTTAGAGATTTTCAATGTTTTCAGAATTTTTTAACATTTTTGGGATTCTTATGTATTTTTTAGGTTTTTAATCGGTTTTGGGGTTTTAGGTTGTTTTAGGGTTTTAGTGTTCATTAATATTTTAAGGTTTTTTGGGTTTTTATAGTTTTTTTGAGTTTTTAAGAGTTTTTAAGGATTTAAATATTTTTTTAATATTTTTAGTTGTTTAAAAGATTTTAAGGGATTGGGTGGTTATTTAGTTTTTTAGGGTTTTTGGTTTTTAGGTGTTTTTTGGTTTTTAGGGTTTTTAGGGACTGTATGGGTTTATAGGTGATTTTAGGGTTTTTAGCATTTTTATGTATTTTTAGGGGTTTTCATTATTTTTATGTTTTTAAGGTTTTCCTTGAGGTATTCAATGTTTTTAGGTTTCTTGATTTATTTAGGGATTTTTTGGGATTTTAAGTATTTTTTTGTTTTTTATGGATTTTTGGGATTTTTTTTGCTTTTTATTTTTTTAGGGTTTTATCAAATTTTTAGGTTTTTGGAGGTTTTTTTTCTTTTATGATTTTAGGTTCTTCATAGGGATTTTTACATTTTTAGGAGTTTTTATGTTTTTATGGATTTTTACGGATTTTAAAGGATTCTTATGGATTTAATGGTTTTTTTGGATTTTGAGGGTTTTAAAATTTTCTATGTTTTTTAGAGATATTTGGGTCTTTTTGTTTTAATTTTTTTAGTGTTTTTAGGGAGTAAATAATTTTTAATGTTTTTTTTAAAAATTAGGTGTTTAAAATGTTTTTTTAGTTTTTAGTGTTTTGGGAATTTTATGGGTCTTTAGGGTTTATTATGGTTTTTAGGGGGTTTATGGTCTTTTTCTTGGGGTGGGGTGATAAGGTGTTTAGGGTTTTTAGGCTTCTTAGAGTTTTGAGGTTTTGTAGCGGTTTTAAGTATTTTTCTGTTTTTAAGGATTTCTTACATTTTTAGGGGTTTTAGGGTTTTATAATTTTTAAGTTTTTTTATGAATTTTTGTATGATTTTTTGTGCTTTTTTGGATTTTGAGGGTTTTATTGGGATTTCTAGGGGTTTTAGGGGTTTTATTGTTTTTATCTTTTTTTTTTGTTTTTAGGGGTTTTATGTGTTTTTTAGTTATTTATAGTTTTATTGTTGTTTTTCAGGGAGTTTAGAGATTTTAATATTTTGATTATTTTTGGGATTTTCTATGATTCTTATGTATTTTAGGTATTTTGAAGGTTTTTAGGGGTTTTCAGTTTTTTGTTGGTTTTTTAGGGTTTTAGGGGTTTTATGAGTTTTTGTGGGGTTTTATGGTTTTTAGAGTTCCTTAATATTTTTAGGTGTTCAAATGTTTTTATATTTTTAGTGCGATTTTATGGTATTTATGGGATATGATGATTTTTAATGTTTTTTGGGGGTTTTATGGGTTTTAGGGCGTTTTAGTGATTTTAGGGTCGTTCAGGGTTTTAAGGGTTTTTAACAATTTTCAGTTTTTTACAGTTTTCAAGTTCTTCTATGTTTTTATGGTCTTTATTGGGTTACACAAGTTTTTTTGAGGTTTTTTATATTTTTAGTGAATTTTTGGAATTTTGTAGCGATTTTGTGAATTTTTGGGGATTTTAGGGGTTTTTAGGGTTTTTAGTGTTTTTAGCATTTTAGGATTTTTATGGTTTTAGTGTTTTAGGTTTTTTTGGGATTTAATGTTTTTTGTTTTTTAAGGTTTCCTTATGGTTTTTCTCTGTTTTTTTTACATTTTTAGGAATTTTTTATGGCTTCGTTAGGATATTTATGGTTTTATGGTTTTTATTGGATTTTGGGTGTTTTATGAATTTTATGGTATTGATGGTTTTATGTTTTTTTTACATATTTTTTGTGTTTTTTTATGGTTTTTTATTTTTTTAGATTTTTTAATGTTTTAAAGGGTTTAAATTGGTTTTGGGGTTTTAGTGATTTTTATAGTTTTTATGTGTTTTTAGAGTTCTCCATGTTTTAGGGGGTTTATAGGTTTTAAGTGTTTTTTGGGTTTTGGGTATTTTATGGTTTTCAGCATTTTTAGGATTTTTATAGGCTTTAAGTGTATTTAGGTTTTTAATTATTTCTTAGGGTTTTTAAGGGTTTATAAGTTTTTTTACATTTTTAGGGATTTTTAAAAGATTTTTTAGTATTATTATGGTTTTTATGTGTTTTAGAGATTTTGAAAGTTTTATGTATATTTTTGTTTTTTAGTTTTTTAGTATTTTTGGGGGTTTTGAAAGGACTAAGTGTTTTAGTTTTTTATGGATTACTTATGGTTTTTAGGGTTTTAATGGTTTTTTACACTTTTATGGATTCTTTAATATATTTATAGTTTTTTACTAGTTTTTAGTATTTTTTGAGTTTTATGGTTTTTAGGATTTCACAGTTTTATGATTTTTTTTTGTTTTGAGGGTGTTTTTAGTTTTTTTGGTGTTTTTAAAGTATTAGTGTTTTTTGGGTTTTTTGAGTTTTTTTTGGGTTTTCAATCATTTTAGAGTTTTATGGTTTTTATGGGTCTTAACATTTTTAGATTTTTAGGGTTTTATGTGTTTTTATGTTTTTGAATATTTCTTAGGGTTTTTATGGGTTTTTAGTTTTATTATGTTTCTAGAGGTTTTTAAGTATTTTTAATTATTTTTATAGGTTTTTAGAGTTTTTAGGGATTTTGAGGGATTTTAGGGTTTTTTGGATTTTTAGGGTTTTTAGTGTTTTAGGATTTTTATATATTTTAGCGTTATTTAGGTTTTTAGGGTTTTTATGTATTAATAGTTTTTAATTGTTTTCTTAGCGTTTTTCAGGGTTTCATGGATTATTTACATGTTTTTGATTTTTAGGGACTTCTTTGGATTTTTATGGGTTTTTAGGGATTTCGATGGTTTTTTGGGTTTTGTAGTATTTTTAGGGATATTGTGGTTTTTTGTGGGTAATAGGGATTGTTGATTTTTTAGGGGTTTTAATGGTTTTTGGAGTCCTTTACAAAAATTAGAAATTTAAAGGATTTTTTGAGATGTTATTGGGTTTTTCGAGTTTTATGGGTTTTTAAGTATTTAAGGGATTTTTATGTTTCTAGGGTTGTTAGGGTTTTAGGTTCATTTAAAGTATTTAATTTTTTTAGAATTTTTTGGGTTGTTTTGGGGTTTTACGTGTTTTTAGGTTTTTAAGGGTTTCGTATGTTTTTTTAGTTTTTAGGGTTTTTTACGTTTTGGGGGATTTTTGAAATTCTAAATGATTTTTTTTTGATTTTTTATGGTTTTTAGGTATTTTGATGGTTTTTGGGTTTTTAGGGATTTTATAGTTTTTAATTTTTTTAGGTGTTCTACGTGTTTTTTGGTTTATAAGGTTTTGTTTGGGGTTTTTAGGGTGCTTAGTGTTTATGTTGGATTTTTAGTGTTTTTTTAATCGTTTTTAGGGCTTTTATAGTTTATAGGGGTTTTATGGTTTGTTGGCGTTTTAGGACAATTTAGTTCTTTTTAGGGTCTTTTGGATTTTTAGGTTTTTAGGGTTTTTATTTATTTTAAGTTATTATGGTTTTCATAGAGTTTTTCAAGGTTTTTAAGGTATTTATTTTTTAGATATTCTTATGAACTTTTTACGATTTTTATTGTTTTTAGGGTTTTTAGGGATTTCTAGGGTTTTTGGGTATTTCTAGTTTAGTATTTTTAGTGTATTTAGAGTTTCTTAGGGTTTTTGAGGTTTTATGTGTTTTTATGTTTTCAATGTATTCTTTGTGTATTTCTATGGTATTTAGGGTTTTTACAATTTTAGTTATTTTAGGGATTTATTAGGTTTTTTACATTTTTAGGGTTTTTATGAATTTTGAAGGGTTCTGGGATTTTTAGGGTATTTATGTTTTTTTGGTTTTCGGAGGGTTTTTGAGTTTTTTAGGATTTTCATGGTTTTTTATAATTTTTATACTTTTTAGGGGATTGAAGTGGTTTTAGAATTTTGAGTGGGTTTTTAGGTTTTTATGTTTCTTGGGGTTTTTAAAAGCTTTAAGGGATTTTTAAGGGATTTAGGGGGTTTTTGGATTTTTATTGTTTTTAGGGATTTTTGCGTATATAGGTTTTTTAAGAATTTTATGTTTTTTATGTTATTATGGTTTTCATAGAATTTTTCATGGTTTTAAGAGTTTTTCTATTTTTTTATTTTTACAACCTTTTTAAGATTTTTATTGTTTTTAGGGTTTTTTTAGGTATTTTTAGTCGTTAGTGTTTTTATTGTTTTTAGGGTTATTTATGATCTTTTATTGTTTTTTGGGGTTTTGAGTTTTTTAGTATTTTTAAGGGTTTTAGAGTTTTTAAATGATTTTAGCCCCTAATGGGTTTTTAGATTTTTAATGGGTTTTTAGGGTTTTTATGGGTTTCTTAGTTTTTAATTTTTCTAGTGATTTTTTGGGTTTGTATATTTTTTATGGTTTTAGGGGTTTTATGTGTTGTGGGGGTTTAAATTATTTTCGGGGGTTTTTAGGGTTTGGATAGTTTTAAGGGTTTTTATGTTTTTAAGGATTTTTAGGGGTTTTTATTAATTTTATGGTTTTTGGGGATTTTAGGGATTTGGAATATTTTTATGGTTTTAGTGTTTTTAAGGTTTCTTCATTTTTTTTAGGGGTTTTATGTGTTTTTATGTGTTTATATTTTTAGAGTTTTTAGGGTTTTTTTTGGGATTTTGGGTTTTCTAGGATTGAGTTTTTTATGGTTTTTATGGTTTGGGTTTTTAGGGGTATTAAGTGTTTTTTAGTTATATATGGATTTATTGTATATATTTAGGGTGTTTAGGGTTTTTAATATTTTTATTTTTAGGATATTTTTTATGATTTTTATGTGTTTTAGGGATTTTTAAGGTTTTCGGGGTTTTCGGTTTTCTGTTGGTTTTTGGGGGTTTTAGGGTTTTTTTGGAGCTTTTGTGGGGTTTTTATGGGTTTTGGAGTTTTCTAATATTTTAGGTGTTTAAAGGGTTGTAGAGTTTTAGTAGGGTATTAGGGTATTTATGGGATATCTTGATTTTTAATGTTTTTGGGGTTTTTTGGGTTTTAGGGTGTTTTAGTGTTTTTAGGGTCTTTTAGGGTTTTAATGGTTTTTATCAACTTTAGGTTTTTTTTACTGTTTTTAAGTTCTTTTAGGTTTTTTTTATTTATTAGGGCTTAACATGTTTTTCTGGGTATTTTATAATTTTAGGAATATTTTGGGATTTTTTTAGGATTTTAGGATATTGTTTGGGATTTTTGGGTTTTTAGGGTTTTTAGTGTTTTTTAGCATTTTAGGTTTTTTAAGGTTTTAGTGTTTTTATGTTTTTAGGGGGTTTAAATGTTTTTACGTTATTAAGGTCTTTCTGTTTTTTATGTTTTTTCACAGATTTAGAAATAACTTACGATTTTTTTAGGATTTTTATAGTTTTAGGGTTTTTAAGGGATTTTGTGGGTTTTAGTTCTTAATGGTATTGATGGTTTTATGGTTTTTTTTGTTTTTTCATATTTTTTAGTTTTTTATGGTTTTTAATGTTTCATATATTTTTTCAATGTTTTTAAAGTTTTAAAGGGGTTTTAGTGTTTTTAATGGGTTTTTATAGTTTTTATGTGCTTTTAGGGTTCCCCTGGTTTTAGGGAGTTTATAGGTTTTAAGTGTTATTTTGGGTTTTGGGTATTTTATTGTTTTTACTGTTTTTAGTATTTTTATAGGCTTTAAGTATTTTTAGGTATTCAATTATTTCATAGGGTTTTAATGGTTTATAGGTTTTTTAGATTTTTCGTGATTTTAAGGGATTTTTAAAGATTCTTATGGTTTTTATGTGTTTTAGTGATTTTGATGGTTTTATGGATATTTTTGTTTTTTAGTTTTTTAGTCTTTTGGGGGTTTTTGCAGGTACTACGTGTTTTTAGTTTTTTATGGATTTCTTTTGGTTTTCTATTTTAAGGGGTTTTTAGACTTTTATGGATTTTGTTATATTTTTATGGGTTTTTACTGGTTTCTGGGATTTTCGGATTTTAAGATTTTTATTATTTTTAGGTTTTTTTGTTTTTTTGGGTTTGGAGGTTGTTTTTGAGTTTTTTAGGGTTTTAGAGTTTCAGTGTTTTTTGGGGGGTTATGAGTTTTTTTGGTTTTCTATGATTTTAGAGGTTTATGGTTTTTAGGGGTTTTAGCATTTTTAGATTTTTAGGGTTTTATGTGTCTTTATGTTTTTTAGGATTTCTTTGGGTTTTTCTGGGTGTTTATGTTTTTTATGTTTTTAGGGTTTCTCATGGAATTTTTAAGGGTTTTTATTGGTTTTTATAGTTTTTAGGGATTTTTAGGGGTTTTAGGGTTTTTTTGTGTTTTAGGGTTTTTTAGGGATTTAGGATTTTTAGAAATTTTAGCGTTATTTAGATTTTTTAGGGTTGTTATGTTATATTAGTTTATAATGTTTTTCTTAGGGTTTTTCAGGGTTGTTTGGGTTTTTTACTTTTTTAGTGATTTATAGGGACTTCTTTGGTTATTTATGGGTTTTTTGGGTTTTTAGGGATTTCGATGGTTTTTTGGTTTTTGTAGGATTTTTAGGGTTGTTGGGATTTTTTGGGGGTAATAGGGTTTTGGAGTTTTTTAGTGGTTTTAATGGGATTAGGATTTCTTTAAAACAATTAGCGGTTTAAAGGGTTTTTTGAGTCTCTAGTGGTTTTTAAGGTTTTATGGGTTTTTAAGATTTTATGGGATTTATATGTTTCTAGGATTTTTAGTGTTTAAGGATCATTTATGGGTTTTAGTTTTTTTAGCATTTTTTGGGGGTTTTGGGGTCTTAAGTGTTTATAGGTTTTAAAGTGTTTCATAATTTTTCTTAGTTTTTAGGGTTTTTTTCATTTTCAATGACTTTAGAAATTTTCAAGTATTTTTATGATTTTTTAGGGTTTTTAGATATTTTGAATGTTTTTTGGGTTTTCTAGGGATTTTATAGTTTTTTATGTTTTTTGGGGTTCTAAGTGTTTTTTGGTTTATAATGTTTTCTTTGGGTTTTTAGGGTGCTTAAGGATTATAGTGGGTTTTTTGTGGTTTTATGTGTTTTTAGGGTGTTTTATCATTTTTGGAGTTTTTATGGTTTTTAGGGTTTTATGGTTTATTGGCGTTTTAGGACTTTTCATTTCATTTAAGGGAAAGTAAGGTACAAGGCTAGGCTAATCCTGACCCCCCCCCAAATTTATTGAAAAAAAAGACACAACAGAAAAGGGTGGGAAGGGACCAATCGACCAACTCCCAAAACCCTAAAGGAATCCATAGCCAAAAAAGAAAAAAAAGACCCAAAAGAAAAAACAAGCCAATCAACATCACCACAAAAATGGAAAATAGAAGTAGTTCCGTGAGGGTCACTCTCGGCACCATATTTATTGGCTGCATCATCTCCATATGGATCCCCATCAGCACCATACCCAGAGGAAGCATCTGAGTCCACCGAATCCCATTCAGATGATTCATATTGCTTGAGAAAGATGGAGCAATAATCCTTGAGATGTTGATGATCCACATTGCGCTACACCTTGATAGCCCTTCCTCCCCTTCCATAGTCATTTTCCTTATCTTTGGATGAGGCTCTTGTGAACACAGTATTTGGAATAGAAGAGTATTCCTTCCTCGCCTTCCTCCTTCGTGAGTCAATAGAGACCCCAACAGGATTTGTTTCCTTCCCAACGGCCTCCTCAGGCAAGGACCTCTC
Organism: Viscum album; assembly: GCA_963277665.1. Taxonomy (NCBI): domain Eukaryota; kingdom Viridiplantae; phylum Streptophyta; class Magnoliopsida; order Santalales; family Viscaceae; genus Viscum; species Viscum album. Next base: position 1,332,548,315 of record OY728150.1, read on the forward strand.
CTTAAGGATCATATCCATGTCGTGATTCATCCTTATTCCATCCTCCTGGACTTGGTAAGGAATGAAGGAGGCTTCCTGGTTTAGTGAGCATCCAGCAATAACCCCACCCGGCAGCGTGCTAGAGACCGCTTCAGGTGCCCCAAGAGCCATTCCATCCAACACCTCCAGTCGTTCGGGAAGATCCACCTTGGGGCTTCCCTTCCAGGGGTCATCTGGGCGGTCAACCAGCTCCAACTCATGCAAGCCCATATAGCCAGGCCTGTCAGCCAGGTCATCCTCATGCACCTCCATGACCGTCCCAATCACCTCCTCCTGTGCAGCAGCGTCCCCCTGCTCGTGATCATCCCCCGTCCATGGACCCTCCCCATGCACGCACACCTTCCCTTCCTCAGACGCTCCCCCCTGATGATCCACCTCCTCCACTGTATTCACTACCCCCTGCTCCTCTACCTTACCATGATCAATCACAGGACAAGAATCACCACCAGCATCCCCCTCAAACACCGCCCCACGCATATTCAAATCTAGTTCAGGAAGCCTGCAACCAACCACGCCCTAGAAACCATCCTCCCCAACCACCACATTGATCACCGCTGGGAGGACCCCTCCCTGTTCAGCCAACACCATCTGCTCAGCCATGTCCCCATGTGTAGCTACTTCCCCCTTTGCATCAGCACGTACAAAATTCTCAATCCCAACACTAGCATCACAGATGGGAAAGGGAACCTTTACATCAGCACCTGTGAACTTCTTCTCATTACTAGTGGGGTGAGCTGCCATCACTCTACTAAGCACCAAAGAACCAGCCAACATAATTTCACCACCATTGTCCTATGACCCCTTACCCCTGTCTTTACAATCCACTCCCTGAAGCCTAGAGCAGGCATTCTGCCCATATTTCTCATCAAAGTCACTGGCCATTTATGGTTACACAACATGATGCTCCTGAGTTAAATCCTTCGAAGAAAATCCATCAAACTGAATGTACAAAGGGACATAATCATATCCCTCATGCACTACCAATTGTTTTGAAGAATCTCTAGAGGCCTCTAGACCTTCCAAAATGGGAGATAGCCCAGGCGGCTCCATCTATCGCAACTCCATCATCCTCAGACTCTTTCCTCCTACCATGGGATTCATCACCCCCATATCGTCCACGATTCCAAGGTCACATTTTAGCCTATCAAGGACATCACAGACCCTCATATTAGAAAGGTATTCTCGATAAAACTTGAGTGGAACATCCCCAACCACTATAATAACATGATTGTCATCCAAAGGTACATTATTCTATCTAGTAGGGAAACCTGCATTGTGAATTCCATGGCCCCCCAGGGAGGCGCATCTGTTTGCATACCATAAGATGGAGCATTTGGCCGCGGAACGGTAGGCTTGACAGAAAAAACACACATATAGGTAGAGGCATAGTGGCCTAGTCTATAGCATTATGAGAAAAAAGGCACCCAAGATTCAAATAAGATCATCTGGTGCCACCGGAGCTCACAATTAATCTCAACGCAGACATAATTAATCAGATCGTTGGACACATCCACCTCAATGCAAATCCTTGGTGCAAACGGGAGGCAGGAAACACTAGTTCATGCATCCATACACATGTATCTTACAATTATTTTTCCAATGATGTGGAGGATGGATGGGTTTTGGAAGGGCAGGGCAAGACCAGGGAGGGTGACCCACAAAGCCACACTCGTGGGATCACGATGCAGATGAAAGTCAAAATTCAAGTGGAATAAGTGAAATCAAAGGCCATCAAAAGATCATGGAGAAAACTCCCAGAGTGAAATTAGATCCTCTTGATTCCTAAACTGAATCAGAAAGGGTCGAGCATCCAAAAACCCTACAATCGCCTGTTCACGGAGATTCCAAGAAGAAGCAACAAACCTGTTAAAATCAGCCACCGAGGGATATATCCTTCCAAATCGGGCCAACAACGAGATATCCAAGAGATCATAGGCCATCGAGAAATATCGGGGAAGAGACCTGAAATGAAGGCAAACCATTCTCATAGTGGGGGACTGTGGGGAAAACGTCAATCTCTTGAAAGCAAGGATGTTGTGCTGGATCAGGAGTACGTGAAGAGGGATTCTGCAGAGAAGGCACATCCACCACCTCCCCTGGCCAGGATTCACGGCGGGGTGACTTAGATGAAATCATAGCTACGCCATCGAAAACCTCCATGGTGAGGAGTGGAGCACCCATCACGAGAGCTGAAATGTCACCATAATTTCATTTTTGAGTTTTTTTTGTATTTTTAGGTATTTAGGGGTTTTATGTTTTCTTAGGTTCTTCTGGTTTTCCTATAGTTTTTCAGGGGTTTAGGGTATTTAATTTATAGATATTCTTAGAAATTTTTTATGATTTTTATTGTTTTTAGGGTTTTTAGTGGTTTTTAGGGTTTTAGGGTTTTTAGGGTTTAGGATTTTTGGGGTATTTAGATTTTTTAGGTTTTTTGAAGTTTTAGGTATTTTTATGTTTCGAAGGTATTCTTTGGGTATTTTTAGGTTTTTTTAGGGTTTTAACATTTTTATGTATTTTAGGGATTTATTAGTATTTTTATTGGTTTTTAGGGATTTTGATGGATTTTGGGGGTTTTAGGGTTTTAATTTTTTTTGGTTTAGGGTTTTTTTGGAGTTTTTTAGGATTTTCAAGGTTTTTTATAGTTTTTAAAAATATCATGGGTTTAAAGGGGTTTTAGAGTTTTTAGTGGTTGTTTAGGATTTGACGTGTTTTAGGGTTTTTAAAAGCTTTAAGGGGTTTTTATTTGTTTTAGGGGGTCTTAGGGGTTTTTATGGTTTTTAGGGATTTTAGAGCCTTTAGGTTTTTTAGGAATTTTATGTGGTTTATTATTTTATGGTTCTCTTAGAATTTGTCATGGTTTTTAGGGTTTTTTCTATTTTTTTATTTCTAAAGCCTTTTTTGGAATTTTATTATTGTTAAGGTTTTTTAGGATTCTGAGTGGTTATAGTTTTTAATGTTTTTATGGTTTTTATGGATTTTTTGAGATTTCAGGTTTTTTTTTGGTTTTTTATGATTTTTAAGGTTTTTAGAGTTTTTTAAGGTTTTTAGGGGTTTAAAGGGATTTTAGAGATTTTAGTGTTTTTTTAGGGTTTTTTGGGGTTTAGGTTTTTATTTTTTTAGTGATTTTTAGGGTTTGTAGCTTTTTTAGGGTATTAGGGCAAGGAAGATGTGAGGGTCGGGCTATTACCAGCCCCCCAAAATTTATTAGAAAGAAAAAAGAGACACATAAGACAAGGGAGGGGAGGGGTCAAACGCCCCACACCCAAAAACCCCTTACAACCCAAGAAACAAAAGACCCCAAAATAAGAAAAATCAAAAGAGAAAAAGAAAAACACACAAAGCCAAGCAACCACCACAATCATCTAGCATCAACTAGCATTCTGCGGCTCACAGCTAACCAAACTCCCAGCTTTTAAACTCGAGCAACAATCAACATCCAGCAGCAGCACAATCATAAACCACAGCTTCAGCAACTCCCAACTCAATAGCAACCAGCATCCAGCATCACAATGGCCATCATCCAGCGCATTCCAGCATCCAGTAACAGCACATCCAATCATCACAGCAACATAGCAGTAGCAACACATCCAAACCAACCAGCCCCAACAACCAAAAGCACCAGAACCGACAACGCAAACAATCACAGCCAGCAGCATGAAACCACAACGCGAGAACCTCAAACAAACACAACCATCATCAACTCCCAGCAACCAACAACACCAAAGCAGATCATGCCTTTCCAATCCCATATACCCAAGAAACCAACAGCAACCTCTTAACCCATCTCTTAAGAGGTCACATCTTAACAACCAGCAACCAAAACCTTCAACCCAAGCAGCTTGCAGCAATCCACATCTCGCAGCCTAACTAACAGCGCACCACTAGCAACCATACCTAGTACCAAATCTCATCATCCATAATTTCGCAGTAGTGTGAGACAATTGAAATCCCTAACACACGATAATCCAGAACTCATGATTTGCAACAAACTCATGATCCAGTAGCAACAATAACCCACGACCCAACCAAGAATTATCATCACGTCGGCCCACAAAACCACACAAAGCACCTCCAAAAACCAAAATAGCATCCAAAAATCCACAACAAACAAGAAGATTATAATTAGCATAAAACGAAGCAAGTCGAAAACAAACCTTGCCTCCCTGATTGAGGATCACCACCGTCAGATCCACAGGTCTTGAAACCCTAGAAACAGATTCTAGATCGGTCGAACCCACACCACACCACTGCAGAAATCCGTCCAAATCGAAGCCAACAAGGACCGAGAAACCCCACCGGAGACCAGATCTATCAAAGATAAACCCCGACGCACACAGACGCGCCTCCAGCCGCACGAAAACCGTTCCATCCACGCCTCTGAAGGTCTTGAACGCGTCATCCACGAGCCGCTTGAAGAAGTTCGAGAGCATAGATCCATGCCAGCAAGAAACCCCACCGCCAAAAACCACATCTGCATCACACATCAAGGGCTTGAAAAGTGAAGTGAAGCCGCCCGGAAGGGTTCTAGGAGGAGCTCCTGGGAAACGCGAAATCGGGAGAGAACCTGGCGAGAGCGGCGACATTTTTTCCTTCTTTAGGGACTTTTTGGGGTTTTCATTTAAGGTTTTAGGGGTTTTAAGCATATTGGGTTTTTAATTTTTTCTTAGGGGTTTTCAAAGTTATGAGAGGTTTTAGGGTATTTTAGGTTTTTATGAATTTTTAGGGGGTTTTATTATTTTTTTGGTTTTTTTAGACATTTTAGTGATTTGGAATATTTTTATGGTTTTTAAGGTTTTTACAGTTTTTGAGGGTTTTTTGTTATTTAGGGGTTTTATGTGTTTTTATATATTTATTTTTTTAGGGTTTTAGGGTTTTTTGGGATATGGGGTTTTCAAGGTTTGTGATTTTTAGGGTTTGAATTGTTTTTTGTGTTTTTCAACATTTTAGAGATTTAAATGGGTTTTAGAGTTTTTAGTGGTTTATTGGTTTTATTGGTTCTTAGTGATTTTTAATTTTTAGGGGTTTTCATGTTTTTAGGGGTTTATGGTTTTAGCTTGTTTTTTAGTGTTTTAGTGTATTTATCAATTTTTAGGTTTTTAGGGGTATTATGTTTTTTTAGGTTTTTTTTTTCATAGGGGTTTTCATGTGTTTTAGAGTAATTTACGTTTTTTTGGATTTTTTTGAAATTTTTTAAGATGTTTATAGTTTTTTAGGATTTTTAGGAATTTTTTGAGTTTTAGGGTTTTTTAAGGTTTTATGGTTTTTTAATAATTTTAGTGGCTTTAGGAGTTTTAGGTGTTTTATAAGTTTTTTCATTTTTAGGTTTTCTAAGGTTTTATCAAGGTTTGAAGTGATTTTTATGTTTTTAGGGATGATTTGGAATGTTTTATGTATTTTTATGATTTTTATGGTTTTTAGGGATTTTAATGTTTTTTGGGGTTTTATGGTTTTTGGAGATCGTATTTTTTTTTTGATTTTAGGGGTTTTTTGAGTGTTTGGTATTTTAATGGTTTTTTATAGTATTTTAATGTTTTTACGGGTAAAAATATTTCTTATAGTTTTTAGTAGTTTTATGTGGTTTATGGGTTTTAATGATTTTTAAATGTTTTATAGGTTTTTATGGTTTTTAGTGTCTTTTTATTTTTAGGGGTTTTAATGGTTCTTATGGGGTTTCAGTGTTTTAGTGTTTTATGTGTTTTATGGTTTTTAAATAATTTTATGGGTTTTATGGTTGTTAGGGTTTTTAGGGGTTTGAGCATTTTTATGACTTTTAGTGGGTCTAAGGGTTTTTAGGCTTTTAAATTTTTCTTTGGGTTTTCATGGATTTTTCCATTTTTTGTGTATTTAGTTATTTTTTAATGATTTTATTGGTTTTTATTATTTTTAACAGGGTTTTAATACTTTTTGGGGTTTTAGGGGTTTTTTGGGTTTTTGGGTTTTTATGGTTTTTACGGGTATTTTTTGGGATTTTCAATGTTTTTAAAAAATTTAGGGTTTTATGGTTTTTTACAGATATATAATTTTATTAAGGGATTAATGGTGTTTTTATATCTTTTAGTGATTTTTATGGGTTTTATGGTTTTTCGGATTTTTATGGTTTTTTGTGGATTTTATGATTTTTGGGGTTTTAGGGTTTTTAGGGTAATTTTAGTGTTTCAAGGTTTTAGCATTTTTAGTTTTTCTTAGAATTTTAATTATTTTCAGGTTTTTGTGATTTTATTAAGGGTTGTAGGTGTTTTATGATTTTTTTATGTTTTTAGGGACTTTTAGTTATCTTTTAGGATTCCTATGGTTTTTAGGGTTTTAAGAATTTTGTTGGTTTTTAGGGGGTTTATAGGTTTTTAGGGCTTTAGTGTTTTTAACGTTTTTATGTTTTTAAGGGGTTTTTAGTGTTTTTAGGTCTTAATGTTTTCTTAGGGGTTTTAAATATTGTTAGGGTTTTTATGTTTTTAGAGTTTTTTTGCTATTTTTTGGATTTTTATGGTTTTTTACGGTTTTAGGGATTTGAGGGATTTGATGTATTTTAGGGGTTTTAGTATTTTTATAGATTTTGGGGGTTTAAGGGAATTTTTTTTCAGTTGTTTGGTTTTTATGTATTTTTAGATTTTCTTAACGTTTTAAGGGTTTAAAGGGTTTTTTGAGTATTTATGGGTTTTCTGGGTTTTTTGCGTTTTTATGGTTTTTAGTGGTTTATGGATTTTATTATTTTTAGGATTTTTACATGTTTTTAGGGGTTTTAGCATTTTTTATGTCTTTTGGGGTTTTATGTTTTTTAGGCTTTAATTGTTTTCTTAGGTTTTTTCAGGGTTTTAGGATTTTTTAATATTTTAAGGCTTTTAGTGATTTTTATGATTTTTATAGTTTCATAGAGTTTTTAGGTATTGGGATTGTTTTTACATTTTTATGGTTTATGGATTTTTTTAGGTTTTGGGGTTTTATGAGTTTTTAGGGGGTTTAAGGGACATTTTTAGTTTTTAAAAATTTTCCGGTTGAAGGGTATTTTTAATTTTTAGTGGTATTTTATGGTTAATATGGGATTTTTTATTTTTTATTTAGTTTTGTCATTTTTTTGTTTTTAAGTGTTTTTAGGTTTTTAAGGATTTTATGGGTTTCTTTGGGTTTTTAGGTTTTTTTTATTTTTTAGGGTTTTTATGGAGTTTTTATAATTTTTTGGGTTTTTAGGGTTTTTATATATTTTGAGGGGTGTTATGGTTTTTATGGTTTTTTGGTTTTTTTTTGTTTTTTGTGTTTTAAAGGTTTTCTTAATTTTATTATGATTTTAAAGGTATTTTATATTTTTTAAATTTTTTGAGGTTTAAGGGGTTTTTAGTGTTTTTTGTGTTTTTGGGGTTTTTAAGGTTTTGAAGGTTTTTATGTGTTTTTTGGTTTTTTGGGTTTTAAGGGGTTTTTAGGGTTTTCATAATTCTTACATTTTTTGGGGTTTAAGTTTCACTATTTTTTAGGTTTTCTCAATTTTTTTCTATGTTTTAGGGTTTTTTACATTTTTAGGGATTATTAAGCCTTTTTTTATGATTTTTATGTTGTTTTAGAGTTTTTAGGTTTTTAATGGGGTTTTAGTATTTTTAGGTTTTTGTGGTTTTCTTTGGGTTTTTCAGGGTTGTTAGGGTTATTATTTTTTTAGGGTTTTATGTGAATTTTTTTTATTGATATGGTTTTTAGGGTTTTTGGGGATTTTGAGGGGTTTTTTGGTTTTTTACGTTTTTTAGAGTTTTTATGGTTTTTTGCGGTTTTAAGGATTTTTTCAGTTTTTCATGTTTTTAAGGATCTTTAGAGTTCTTTAATGCTTTTAGGGTTTGAAAGGGTTTTTATGAATTTTAGTGGGGTTGTAGGGGTTTTGGGGTTTTTAGGGGTTTCATGGTTTTTAGTTGTTTTATGGTTTTTACTATTTTTAGCGTTTTAGAGTTTTTAGGGTTATTAGCATATTTTAGGTTTGGGGGGGTTATGTTTTTTAGAATTTAATGGTTTTCTTAGGGTTTTATTTATTTTTATGTGTTTAAGGATTTTAGGGAATTTTTAGTATTTTTATGGTTTCATAGTATTTTTAGGGTTCAATAGTGTTAAAACGGTGTTAGGGTTTTATGTGGGTTTTAGGTGTTAGGGTTTTTTGAGTTTTAGAGGATTTAAGGTTATTTTTTAGTTTTTTACAATTTTCGGGTTGAAAGTATATTTAAAAATTTTAGTGTGTTTTGTGGTTTTTATGGGATTTCATGCTTTTTATGTTTTTAGGAGTTTTTTGTGTTTTTAGGGTTTTAGGGTTTTTTAGGGTTTTAAGCATTTTTCACGTTTTTTGGGGGGTTTGAAGTGTTTTTATGTTTTCATAGTTTTTATGGGTTTCTTAGGGGTTTTAATTTTTTTATATAATTTTATATTTTTGGTGTTTTTATGGGCCTTTTATGATTTTTATGCGTTTTTAGGGTTTTTAGGTATTTTAAGGGGTGTTATTGTTTTTGTGGTTTTTTGGGTTTTTTTGTTGTAGCGTTTTTTGGGTTTTAAGATTTTTTTGAATTTTTTAAACATTTTTATTAGTTTAAGGGTTCTTAGAGTTTTTAGTGGTTTTAAGTGTATTTATATATTTTAGGGATTTTTATGGTTTTTAGGGGGATTTAGGGGTTTTAAAATCTTTTTGGGTTTTTAGGGGTTTTAGAATTTTTTAGTTTTTTAGGAGTTTTAACTGTTTTTAGGTTTTTAAGGTATTTTTATAGATTTTCTAGGATTTTTATGTGTTTTTAGGGATTTTAAGGATTTTGAGGGTTATTAGCATTTTCTAGGGTTTTGGTGTTTTTAGGATTTATAGTGGTTTTAGGTGTTTTTTTGTTTTTGGTATTTTTTTTATATTTTGGATCATTTTAGTATTTTCTGGTTTTAAGGTCTTAAAGTTTTTATTTAAAAAGAATTATGGTTTTAAATGGTTTTTATAGTTTTTAGTGGTTTTTGGGGTTTTTATCGGTTTTAGGGTTTTTATGGTTTTTAGGGGTTTTATGGTTTTAAGTGTTTTAGGGTTTCATGGGTCTTTTAGGGATTTTTTAGGTTTTTTAGGGTTTTTATATGTTTTTATGTTTTTATGTTTTCCTTGGGTTTATTCCAAGGTTTTAGGATTTTTTACATTTTTATGGATTTTTTGGATTTTTATGGGTTTTTTTGGGTATTTAAGTATTTTGAGGGGGTTTTGGATTTTTATGGTTTTTAGGGGATTTAGGGTCTTTATGGGTTTTCATATTTTTTAGTTTTTACACATTTTAATTTTTTTAGGTTTCTGAGGTGTTCATAGATTTTTTCAGGTTTTTTAGCATTTTTTATGTTTTTAGGGATTTTTAGGGATTTTTTTAGGATTTTTATGGTTTTTTTATTCTTTGGAATTTTTATGGGTTTTAGGGTTATATAGTTAATATGGTTTTTTAGATTTCTGTTTTTTTGGGTTTTAGTGTTTTCTTTGTTTTTTAGTTTTTTAATGTTTTTTATATTTTTTAATGTTTTTAATGGTTTAAAGGGTTTTTAGAGTTTTTAGTGGGTTTTAGGTTTTTATGGGTTTTAGATCATTAGGGGGTTTTGGGTTTTTGGGTTGTTAGGGATTTTATCAATTTTTAGGTTTTTATCAGTTTTACATGTTTTTATATTTTTAAGGTTTTCATCAAGTTTTCTATGGTTTTTAATGTTTGAAGAGATTTTTAGGGTTTTTTTAGGATTTTTTTGGGTTCTAGGAATTTTGAGGGGTTTAAAGGTTTTTTTTGGTTTTATCATGGATTTTTGGGGTTTTTTAAATATTTATGTATTGTTAGGGTTTTTTTTATATTTTTATGGTTTTTTGGTTATTTAGAGATTTGGACAATTTTTTGGGTGTTTTAGGGTTTTCATGGTTTTTTGGGTTTTTAGTGTTTTTTATGTTTTTATGAGTTTTACAGTTTTTAAGGTATTTAGAATTTTTATAGGTTTAAAGGTTTTTTAAAAAATTTAGCAATTTTTAGGGTTTCATGGTTTTTAGGGGTTTTAAGGTGTTAGGGTTTTTATGGGGATTTAGTGGTTTTGTAGAGACCCAAATCTTGACCATCATAGACATTATATTACTTTGGAGGAATAGTTAACACATGACAAAAACAGACGCCCAAAGATCGTATTAGTTTAGTCTCTTTGAAAACTCTGAACATAAGCTTCTAACCATGGTGAAAGATCTTCAACATCTCCCATAGAGATCTTCCCCTTTGGTTTTTTTAACCAAAACCTTTCTTTATATCCTGGGGAAAAGAAAACATAAAAAGGGTGATCTCAAATGCTTAGTAAGGGTAAACATGGAGAGCATAAAACAATCCCTGAACATTTGAACGTAAGAACATGAACATAAAATATCAAAATAATGAGTAATAGCATAAATCATGGTAGTGCATAAGGCATAGATCATAAAGGAAAATTAACCGTGATAAAATATTATGTGAATAAAAAATGTAATTGTGGCAACCATTAATCATATGATATGATTTCCATAGAGGCCAAGGCATTTCTGCCAAGACCATCATGATGGACAAAGTCCATTACTGAACCGGGTTTACTTTCCATTCCAGCACTATATTACTGAACCAGATATTACTTTCCATTCCATCCATGTCTATCTCATGAGATATAAATCTTTACCCAATTCATTGGAGGGAGATATAGGTCCCATCCATGTCATAATGATATCATTATTACGTGTGCCACAAGATAAACATAAATCATTCATCATAACCCAAAGAATAAAATGAGGTTCATAAACATCATACCATCATAACATAATCCATATAAAAAATGGATATCATTTCATCATAAGAAAAATCAACCAATGTAAATAATATAGACATTATTCTTGAAACATAACCATATTAAATAATGTCATCATAGATCGAAAATAGTTTTAATAAAACACTTGAGATGAATTCTGGAGGAAAATATCCTTTATTCTTCGAAATCATTTTTTTTCTCAAAATGACATTCAATTTGAAATAATTTTTTTTGAAAATAATCATGAAATCTTTTAGAGTAATCTTATTTAAATAAGGTGTTATCAAATCATAAAAATCCATTCACGTCGTATAAGTTAAAAAGGCATTCTCCTCGTCAAAAAGTACCACATATGGAAAATAAAAGAAAGATCCCATCCATAACACAAAGTAAAAGTCAAAAAGGGTTAAACATGACTTTAAACATACATGGAAGAATATTAAACATTTTATAAAAGAATTTTTATAGACATGGATGAAAAATATAACCCCAGTAAATACTTACGTATAAGCAATATTGGATAAAAATGAGATTGCAAAATTTTCCCTTACCTTATGTCCAATTTCGTTCGTATGTGTCGGAGACTCCTGTATAGTGGGTTTAATCATATTATTAACTTGTAATAGAACCATAATAATATTTATTATATCATATATTATTCACTTACGACTTTATATTACCCATTCATTTGTCAATTCCATGTTAAAGTAGCGTTTTGGGTAAAATCGTTTCATTTATCATCCGTGTTTTGACTTGTAATTATTCATATGATTAATTAGATCATGATTAATTACTTCCAGAATGTAGAACATGATTTATATATAATATATAATCAGAATATACAAATATATAATAGATCGATAAATGGAAAGAAATACACCGTTCATGGAGACAGTAGGTCGTACGTACGTATGAACGTTGTTTTTGTTTCCTTATTAAATTTAATGGAAGTAAATAACATATACTTAAATATAGTATAATTAATATGTCATATATTTAATGATTATTTATTATATATACTATATAATCATTCTTGAATGGTCAACTTGGAGAATGAATCTCATCGTGTCGTGGAGACGGTAATCCGTACGTACGCACGAGCGATGATATCGTTCCCACAATAATTGAATTGAGTCAGAGTGGATGATATAATATCTCAGAATTAGTATCATGTTATAATAACCAAATATATTTATTCTTTACACCATTATACCCATCCAAGGTGGTGGTGGAAAAACAGATTGCACCATGGCGTGGAGATGGTATTCTGTACGTACGCACATGTAGTGATTTCATTTTCGGTAGGATGGATATAAGGTTAAATAGGGTTGATTAACATTTATAATAACATATCAGTATATTAGTGATACTTATGTTATTACTTTATTATGAAACAACAAAATAAGATAAATTATAAGAATAAATTAATTTAAAAGAATCGGTAAAGGATATTAACTCTTCTTCGACGCGCCTCTTCTAAACCTCCTCTTAGGGCACTAAAGTTGGTCTTTGAAGAATACCATGACCTCTAGTATGTTTCTAGGGAAGTGGAGAAGAGAAATGTTTAGGGTTTGGCCGAGTTTTAAGGCTCAAAATGTTGTGAGGAGGAGAGGGAGGAGGTGCCCTTTTTTAAGAGAGGAGAGGGGCACTATTGGAAACCTTTAAAATATTAATTTATAATAAACCCAAACCCCATATAAAAACTTCCAAAGTGACTCAAATTCGGATATTAGATAATTTTTTGTTGTAATATCATCAACCAATTAAATTTAGACATGTTTTAATTTTATTTTAAACCTTATCATTTTGATTTATCCTTATTTAATCTTTTTAATTTTATTTGTGGTAGTAATGTTATAAATTTTATATGGTTATAAATACTTACTTATTTATTTTTAATTATACATAATTTGATAATTTATAACATTTTATATCATATAAATTTTAATTTGTAATTTTTAAATAATTTTGTGATTTTTAAACAATTTAATATCATAAAATATCAATAGTGTCAATTTTGACACGATTCATTTATTTGAATTTAATTAAAATCCACAGAGAATATATTTTCGCAAAAAACTATTTAATAGATTAATAAAAAGTCATATTCATCTATAAAATTTGTGGATAACATTAATTAGTTCATATAATATTTATTTTAATACTTTTAAAATCATGTATTTGATATTTCTCTTAAAAGGATATTTAATACATCATTTTTGTATAATTATTTAATATACATATTTGTTGTATAAAAATTAAAAATAAAATTATATGATGAAATTAAATATAATAGATTTCATAAGAATACTTTTAGTCGAATTTATCGTCTAATACAACCAACTTTAAAAAATTTATCTTTATTAAAGTATGAAGGTGACAACTTTGACATCATTTAAAATAAAATAATACAAATGTCATAATCTGTTTTATAAAGCTCCAAATGGACCTTAATCGTACCCTTGGATGATTAGGGTGTAGATATACTCGACCAATGAGGTTTGGTCAAGTTTCTGGTCCTTTTTATTGGTATTATTAATGTTATAAAAACTATATTATTGATTTCTTTACTAAATAAATAATTTCTGCATCATTAATGTATAAGCTATTAAGGTAATTAAATATCTCTTAAAAATTAAAAATAAATTACCATAACAAAGAAAAACACATTATATTTTAAATTAGTATTTATAATAGAATTTATATTCTATATAATCTTATATTAAAATACTTTAATTATTAAAGTTTGAGTGAGACGTATTTCACTTTCCTTTAAATAAAATAAATTAAAGGTCTTAATCACATCCAAGTGGGTTTAAATCGATTCCATTTCGACCCAAATATTCCTTATGACGAAATATAATCATCCAATAATCGTAATACAAGTTTTAGGGTAATTTTATAATATTATATTTACCCTTAATTACCTGATTTACCATTAACTATGGTAAATAATATTTACCATAATTACTATTCATAGTGCCCAAAAATAAAAAGTAGCCTATTAACATAATTTGGACATACTGATTCCAAATATGGAATCCATTTTTCCAAATTCAAATCACATAATTTCCAGAAATTAATTTAAAATTACTCTCGTTGTTAAGAAAACGATTTATAAAGTTAAAACATTGCAAAAGATTGAAATGATTTTACCTATGAATTCAATGTAAAATCAATGATAATGACATAAATTATATTAAATGGTAAAAATATATTCTATTTATACTTTAAAACCATTAAATATTATAATATTACCACATAAATTATCTTGATGAAAAAAGTTATTTTTAATTAAAATTTAGCGTATTCTTATTGTTCACCAAAATATGAAGGTTATCGGAATAATGTCAAAAACTTATCCAAAGTAAAATTTTATATCATAATTCCAAGAAAGAAGTTTTATTTGTTATGTTGAACTTATAAAAATGTCAATAACTATATTTAAAGTGGGTGTTCCATCAGAAGGCGGCAAAACTGCATTTTTTGAAAAATAATTATTTTACCCAAAAAATTTATTTTGTTCTCATACCATGTTCTAGATAATGTGTTATATGAATAATAATGTTATCAAATTAAAATTTTAGTTAATACTATTCATAACGGCTAGTTCAAAATAATATTATAACAATATATCGTTGTTTAGTGAAACTCGGTATTGCGTACTAGACACACTATCAAGGAAGGTCGTGATTACGTGTAATGCAAACCAATTCAGGGCTGCATGTAGTGAATCCACCCTTTGGTGTTGAGTATAAAATAATCAAAAGTTATTTCATTTATACATTAAACAATCTATACTTACTGTTTAATAGAATAATTTCTACAAAACGAACTTGAAATTGGGTGTAACACAAGCCAAGAATAGTGTTGCGTATACTGCAAGCTAATACGGTGTTGCGTATAGTACAAGATAATCTTGGTGTAGTCCAAAATATAAGACTTTAAAGAAATTAAAAATAATATATCTCATAAAATCTTAGGGTGTTACATTCTACCCCCTTAAAATGAATTTCACCCTCGAAATTCATCGGGCTTATAAATCGTTTACTACTTGAAAGTTTCTTTCATTGAAACCGACAACATAAAAAGGAATACTAAAACTTAATTTTAAAAATTGAAGTAAGAAACATAACGGTTACCCAAATTAACTCATTACTGGGTTTCCACATAGGAGAACATAGGTGAGAATATGGATATGGAAGAGAAATATAACTGTCAACTTCTGATGAAGCGTGGTAGAGGACATGGCTATGAAAAAGCCAACAATCACAAAGCCATAAATTTGTAATGATCTAAGGTACAATCTGATTCATCAGATATAAGGGTACTAGGTCAACATTTTTGGTTTTCAAGATCATTTTCCAATTTTTGAATAATTTTTTAATTAAAATAAATACTTACTTGATTTTGGTACAATCTCACCATTGTTCGTGCCTTGAACAATTTCCACTTCATCTCTTAAAGAAATGAAGTTGAATTTGTCTTTTGTGAAGTTTTAGCAGACCATGCGATAGAATGATATGTCATTCCATCTATCTAAAACATAAGGTTATCAAAAGTTATATACATAAGTCTGTCTATGGTGAGATTAATCGTATATGGTTCGAAAAATGGACTTATACTTCATATATCATCCTGCTTAATAAAATAAAACTAGTTTCTACTAACTAGTGACTTCCTGTAGGACAGTGGTAGGTGATAAAGGCTTGTCGCACTTCGGTTGTGGGTTCGATTCACGCAACCTTGTCCAACGCGATGGGTTTTTTCCCATTCTACAGGTTTTCCTTTTTCTAAAACTACACTATTATAACATTACAGAAATAATATCGAAAAAAGTTATAGACTTAAACAATACTATCTGATGTCTAACATAATCTATTCCAATCTTTAGACTTATCCAAAATACATTTGTCCAATCTCATAGTATAACGAAAATGATTACTTGAATGTTCATCTACCAAGTATGTGAATTCCATCATTTATCCCCAATATATCATAAGATATATCTTGTTGGTCACATTCCAAACATTTTAATTCCTTAATCGTGTATTCTCTTGAAAAATGAATACCCATTGAACCTTAGTGAAACCATGAATTTTGTCAAAAGATAACTCTTTCCACATACCAAAATTCACAAATTTCTATATACTCAAACCATTATATCACTTTGTACTTATATCAGTCATGAGATCATTAATACTATAAACCATTTAATTATCTCTTTATCCCTTCATTATGCGCATATCATATACATTCCAAAAATATTTCAATCTCTTTTCATGGTTACCAGTACCATAAAATTATTTAAAACCACAATAGACAAATACATAAATATTCCAGTATACCATAAAAGTACCTCAACAATATTATTCTTGAATACCAATACATAAACACTTAAATTTTTCCTCTTCAATGATTGTCATGGAATAAGTCCTTCTTTGATTTAGATGTAACCTCTTAGGTCAGGGCACTGAGTTGGGTAATTCCCATGTTCTCCATAGATAATACATTGAACTCCATAATAGTCTGTCACTCTATGACCCTTCTCCCCACACAGATAACATCTTCCCCTTCACTTGATGTATTCATCAAGGTTCTTCTTCCCTTCTTTAGAAATCTCAATCTTCCTTTCTCTATGCTCCTCACCATGAGAACATGCATAAAAGTCCATCTTCCACTTATTTTATGAATTAGGAATACCACTAAAGTATACCTTGTTAATCATATATCGCGATGACTGATTCAGCATAATCAAAATATCTTTCTTTCTAAGAATTACAAAAAAAATTTGCTCATAGTCACCAATTTGTCCATTGGATTCAATGTTGACCCAATTCCTTCTAGTTCCCTCCATTGACTAAAACCAAAAACCATGGTGTAAGAAACAGTTAAAATAACGAGGAACCACAAAATCATAAAAAGTCTACCTTATCACACATTCTTTAATCCATGACACCTTATGTTAATCCTATCTTACTCATGATCATTATCATAATTCTAGGACTGTAACCTATAGTTATACTAAACCTTTGGGACATCCCTAGAAAAACCTTAGCAATATCTCTAGGGATATCACTAATGTTTTCGGATCCTAGTTTCCAAAGGTTAACTAAACCTTTTCTCTGATACCAACTATAGATACCCAAAGCAAGACCTACATAGACATTACATTACTTTTTTGGAATACTTAATACAAGACAAAAAAGACGCCCAAAGACCGTATTAGTTTAGTTTCTTTGGAAACTCGTAACATAATCTTCTAACCATAGTGAAAGATCTTAAAAATCTCCCATAAAGATATTCCCCTTTGGTTTTCTTACCTAAAACCTTTCTTTATATCATTGGAAAAAGAAAACATAAAAATTTTGAGCTCAAATGCTCAGTAAGGGTAAACATATATAACATAAAATAATCCCTGAACATTTGAATGTAAGAACATGAACATAAAACATCAAAATCATGAGTAATGACATAAATCTTGGTAGTGCATTAGGCATAGATCATAAAGGAACATTAACCACGATAAAATATCATGGGAATAAAACATGTAATTGTGGAAACCATTTAGCACATGATATGATTTCTATAGTAGCCGAGGAATGTTTTCCAAGACTATCATAGTAGACAAAGTTCATTACCGAACCGTGTTTACTTGCCTTTCCAGCCCTGTATTACTGAACCAGATTTTACTTGTCGTTCCAGCCATGTCTATCTCATTAGATATAAATCTTTACCCAATTAATTTTAGTGATATATATTTCCCACCCAACTCTTAATGAAATCATTCTTAAATGTGCCATAAAATAAACATAAATCATTCATCATAACCCAAATAATAAAATGGGTTTCATAAACATCATCCCATCATAACATAATCCATATAAGACAAATGGATTTCATTTAATCATAAGAAAAATCAAACCATGTAAATAATGGAGGCACTATTTAGGAAACATAACTATATTAAATAATGTCATCATAGATGGAAAATATTTTTAATAAAACACATGAAATGAATTCTGGAGGAAAATATCCTTTTTTCTTCCAAATCATTTTCTTTTCTCAAAACGACATGCAATTTATAAGAAAATAATTTTGTGGAAAATAATCATAAAATCTTGTAGAGTAAGCATTATTTAAATAAAGTGTTATGAAATCGTAAAAATCCGTTCACACCGTATAAGTTAAAATAACATTCTCCTCGTACTTTTAACAGAAAAGTCAAAAAGTACCACGTATGGTAAACAAAAGAAATATTCCTTCCATAACACATAGTAAAAGTAATAAAGGGGTAAAAATGACTTTAAACATACATGGAAGAATATTAAACATTTTATAAAAACATTTTTATGGACATGGATGAAAAATATAACCCCAGTAAATACTTACCAATAAGCAATCCCCGATAAAAATGAGATTGCAAAATTTTCCCTTAAGTTATGTCCAATTTCTTCCATATGAGTTCGATAATATTATATAGTTGGTTTAAACAAATTATTAACTTCTAACAGAACCATAATAATATTTATTATATCATATATGATTCAATTACGACTATATATTACCCGTTCATTTGTCAATTCCATGTTAAAGCAGCGTTTTGGGTAAAATTGATTCATTTATCGTCTGTGTTTTGACTTGTAATTATTCATATGATTACTTAGATCATGATTACTTACTCCCAGAATTTAAAACATGATTTATATATAATATATATTCATAATATACATATATATGATATATCAATAAATGAAAGAAATACGCCGTTCATAGAGACGGTAGGTCGTACGTACGCATGAACGCTATTTTTGTTTCCTTATTAAATTGAATGGAAGTAAGTAAATAACATATAAATAAATACAGTATAATTAATATGTCATATATTTCATGATTATTTATTATATATAATTTATAATCATTCTTGAATGGTTAACATGGAGAATGAATCTCATCGGGTCGTGGAGACAGTAATCCGTACGTATGCACGAGCGATGATATCGTTCCCATAATTATTGAATGGAATTAGAGTGGATTATATAATATCTCAGAATTAGTATCATGTTATAATAACCACATATAGTTATTCTTTACACCATTATACCCATCTAAGTAAGGTGGTGGGGGGAAAATAGATTACACCATGGTGTGGGGATGATATTCAGTACATATGCACACACGGTGATTTTATTTTCAGTAGGATGGATAGAAGGTGAAATAGGGTTGGTTCATATTTATAATAAATATCAGTATGTGATTGATACTGATGTTATTAATTTATTATGAAACAACAAAATAATAGGAAGTAGAAGAAGAAATTAATTTGAAAGAATCGGTAAAGGATATTACCTCTTCTTCGACGCGCCTCTTCTAAACCTCCTCTTAGGGAACTAATGATGGACTTTTAAAAAGACCAGGACCTATAGTATGTTTCTAGGGAAGTGGATAAGAGAAATTGGTAGGGTTTGGCCATGCTTGAAGGCTCAAAATGTTGTGAGGATGAGTCGGAGGAGGTGCCCTTTTATAAGAGAGGAGAGGGGCGCTTTTGGAAACCTCTAAAATTTTAATTTATAAGAAACCCAAACCCTACTTAAAAACTTGAAAAGTGAAAAAAATTAGGATATAAGATAATATAGGGTTTTAATATCATCAACCAATAAAATGTAGACATGTTTTGATTTTATTTTAAACTTTGTCATTTTGATTTATTCTTATTTAATCTATTTAATTTTATTTGTGGTAATAAAGTTATAAATTTTATATGGTTATAAATACTTACTCATGTGTTTTTAATTATAAATAATTTGATACTTTATGACATATTAGATCATATAAATATTAATTTGTAATTTTTAAATATTTTTGTTATTTTTAAAAAATTTAATAATATAAAATATAAATAGTGACAATTTGGACACAATTCATTTATTTGAATTTAAATAAAATCCACAGAAAATATATTTTCGAAAAAAAAATTTAATAGATTACTAAAAATTAATATTCATCTATAGAATTCGTGGATAACATTAATTAGTTCATATAATATTTATTTTAATACTTTTAATATCATTTATTTGATATTTCTATTAATAAAATAATTAATACAACATTTTTGTATAATTATTTAATATACATATTTGTTTTATAAAAATTAAAAATAAAATAATATGATGAATATAAATATAATATATTTCATAAGAATACTTTTAGTCGAATTTATCTTCTAAAACAACCCACTTTTAAAATTTTATCTTTATTAAAGTATGAAGGTGACAACTTTGACATCATTTAAAATAAAATGATATAAATGTCCTAATCTGTTTTATAAGGCACCTAATGAACCATAATTATACCCTTGGATGATTAGGGTACATAGATACTTGACAAATATGGTTTGGTCATGTTTCTAGTCCTATTGGTGGATATTATTATTGTAATAAATACTATATTATTGATTTTTTACTTAATAAATAATTTCTGCATCATTAATGTATAAGATATTAAGGCAATTAAATATCTCTTAAAAATTACAAATAAATTACCTTAAAAAAGAAAAAAAATTTATATTTCAAATGAGTATTTATAATTGAATTTATATTCTGTGTAATCTTATATTAAAAATACATTAATTATTAAATTTTGAGTGAGACGTATTTCACTTTCCTTTAAATAAAAAAAATTAAAGGTCTTAATCACATCCAAGTGGGTTAAAATGGATTCCATTTCAACCCAAATATTCCTTAGGACGAAATATAATCGTCCTATAATATTAAGACAAATGATAGGGTTGTTTTATAATATAATATGTACCCTTAATTACCCGATTTACCTTTAACAATGGTAAATACAATTTACCGTAGTTACTATTCATAGTGCCCAAAAATAAAAAGTAGCCTATTAACATAATTTGGACAGACTAATTTCAAATATGGAATCCATTTTTTAAAATTAAAATCACAGAAGTTGCAGAAATTAATTTAAAATTAATCCCGTTGTTAATAAAATGAGTTTTAAAAGTTAAAGCATTACAAAAGATTGAAATTATTTTACATATGAATTCAATGTAAAATAAATGATAATGACATAAATTATATTAAATGGTGAAAATATATTCTATTTATACTTTAAAACAATTATATATTATAATTTAACCATATAAATTATCTTGATGAAAAAATTTGTTTTGAATTAAAATTTAGCGTATTTTTACTATTCACAAAAATATGAAGCTTATCGGAATAATGTAAAAAATTAATCCAAAGTAAAATTTTATATCCTTATTCCAAGGAACAAATTTTATTTTTCAAATTGAACATATAAACATGTCAAAAACTAGATTTAAAGTGGGTGCGCCATCAAAAGGCAGTAAAACTGCATTTTTTGAAAAATAATTATTTTACCCGAAAATTTTATTTTCTTCTCATACCATGTTCTTGATAATGTGTAAGATGAATAATAATTTTATAAAATTCAAAAGTTAGTTAATACTATTCATAACGTCTAGTTCATAATAATATTATAACAATATATCGTTGTTTAGTAAAACCCAGTATTGCATACTACACACACTATGGAGGAAGATCGCAATTGCATGTAATGCAAGCCAAGTCAGGGTTGTGTGTAGTAAAAGCTCCATTTGGTGTTTTGTATAACATAATAAAAACATATTTAATTTAAACATTAAACAAAATCTATACTTAATGTTGCTTAGAATAATTTCAAAAAAACGAACATGAAATTGGGTATAACACGAGCCAAGAATAGTGTTATGTATACTACAAGCTAATACGGTGTTGCATAAAGTACAATATAATCTTAGTGTAGTGTACAATAGAATACATCAAAGAAATTAAAAAAGAATATATCTCATAAAATCTTGGGGTGTTATAGGTTTTGTGGTTTTTAGGGTCTTTGGGGCATTTACTGTTTTTATGTTTTTAGGGGTTTTAAGTGTTTCATGGTTTCTAAGGTTTTCTTAGGATTTTCATGGTTTTTATGAGTTTTTGTGTTTTTATGGATATTTCAAAAAAAATCATATTTTAACGGTTTTTTATGGTTTTAGGAATTTTGAGTGGGTTTAGGGTTTTTTAGTTTTTAAGGGTTTATAGATTTTACCATTTTTTAGTTTTTTTATGGGTTTAATTGTATTAAATTCTTATGCTTTTCTTAGGGGTTTGTTATGTTTTAGAGGTCTTTAGTTTTTTGGGATTTTTTGGTATTTTTAGGATTTTTGTGGGTTTTATTCTTTTTAGGGATTTTGAGGTTTTATGGTTTTTTTCAGGGTTTTATGGTTTTTTTGGATTTTTTGAGTTTTTAGGGTTTGTATGTTTTTTTCAGGTTTTTAACATTTTATGGGTTTAATAGATTTTTTGAGTTTTTAATGGTTTTATGGGTTGTATGGTTATTGGTATTTTTATGTTATTTAGGGGTTTGATGGTTTTTAGGGATTTCAGGGTCTTTGGGATTTTAGGTTTTTAGGTTTTCTAGGGCTTCTATGTGTCTTTAGGTTTTTAATGTTTTGTTAGGGAATTTTAGGATTTTTAGTGTAATTTTTGTTTTTGGTTATTCTTAAGGATTTTTTAGGATTTTATGGCCTTTATGGTTTTTAGGAATTTTAATGGCTTTGAGGGTTTTAGGGTTTTAGTGAAAAGGAAGGCTCGAGACCAGGCTAACCTGGACCCCCAAATTTTATAAAAGAAAAGAGAGAAAATAGGGCGCTACAAGGGGGGTTACATAACCGAGTGTGCAACTCACCCTTCAAGTCAAAATCCACAGGCAAAAAAGCAAGAGGGTGTGGAAATAAAGGACCGTGATGAACACCTCTCCACAATGGACTATTTGGAAATAGCATATGCAACCGCATTCACCTCCCGATAGGAATGTGTCACAGTTAGATTCATCCTTTGACATCGGGTGAGGCATTCCATCCATTGAGGGAGGATCCTCCAAGGAATGTCCCTAGATCTGTTTTTGAGGGCATTCATAGCAAGCATGGAATCAGATTCAAGCATTAGGGAGCTCCATCTGAAGCTGACATCATACTTATTCGCCTTTATCATGGCCCACATTTCATCTTCAAGGGCGCACCCATCACCAATAAAGTCATGGAAACATACATTGACGAATCATCGATAGGTGCGAGAAACTCCACCACACCCAGTAGGTCCTAGTTCACCCAGGGACACACCATCCACGTTAACCTTAATATAGGAGGGAAGTGGGGTGATCCAGCGGATGAATTTGGGAACCATTGGCTTTTTGGCCCTACCAGAGACACCAAACAGCTGAAGAATAATGAGTTTGCTAACGTCATTCACCATTGAGATATTCTGGATGTGGGACGCCACATAGACAACCTTGTGAGTCATCACCACACCACCATGGATGGAGAGTCGCTTCTTGTTGAAGGAAACCACATTCTGAGAGGTCCAAATATAGGAGATGGTGGTTGTAACTGCGACCATCAGGAGGTTGCGTACCTACTCACTGTAATCCCAGCTATTCATGTCGCCCAGGTGTTCGAAGAGAGGCCTCTCTAAGCATGATGGGAGCCCAAAAATCAGCAGTAAGTAACCCCAAAGCGCAGAACTAAATCTACATTGGAGAAAGGTGTGTTGTGTATTCGCTTTGGCGCATAGGCAGAGAAATCATATGGATGCAAGGCTGTGCCCAGCTTTCTGAAAATGTTTCTACATTGGCAGATGATTCTTCTAGATTTTCCAAAGAAGAATATGGCTAGTGGGAGAGATGAAATTCCTCCTAAATTTGGAGATCCAAGCTGGGGAGGGGATCCCCGAGTGAAATTGTACCGATAATAATTCATAACATTAAGTCGCCCAACACGGTTGGGATTCCAAATCACAATGTCAGAGTCAACAAAGGTGTAATGCTAGATTTGAATAAAGGATTCAGTTGGGAGGAGCGTCTCAAACTCTTCCAACCAAGGAATGAATGTCATGATGGACAAGCTCCTATGGATAGTAGGAGGAATCATGCATTCCTGATGAGGCCCATCAAGCTAGGGCGTGGACCAAGCATTCAGATCAGAGTTCTTTGAAACGATCCATTTCTAGTGAGAGATAATACCCTTGTACGAATCACGAACTGCTTTTCAAATAGAGGAGTGAAGTAACCTACATATTCATCACAAAGTTTGAGCACAAACCTTTCACGATTGAAGCCCATTCCCCCACTGCTGTGATTAAGCATCCCCCAAGTAAATTTAGAAAAGAGATAATCATTATATTTTCTAAGGTCATTGATTCCAAGCCCTTCCAGCTCAATTGGTTTGGTACATATTGAGGGGGTTTCGGGAGTTGACGAGGTCTATGAGGAGGGAAATCTACCTAAGAAGAATAAAGGGAGAGAACGCAAGGACTACTCATTTTTACCGATGCCGATGGAAACACAGTCAGGTAAAAAATCTAAGCTAGGTGAGAAGGAAACATCATTTTCCATGGTTGTCAGGCAGGAGGATCCCGAGGTTATGGCCAGAGAGAACAATAATTAAATGGGAAGACCTTCTAAAACGTAAAATAACATAAAAGAACCTATCATTTGCTCTGAAGAGCACATGGTAGAGGAATTTCTCTATGTCAACATCCCTCAGGAAGAGGATGATATTATGGGAAGACCTATCAAATTGGAGATCAACAGCGAGCAGGCTGGGTGGATAGACAAACAGGATTTGATCCTAATGAGAGGCTTCAACAATCGAAAAATCAGCAAAGAAGAATATATTCGAACATGGGACAAAATGGCGGATCGATTTGATGAAATCATTGGGGAAGACCCTGATGCTAAGGTATGGTTAATGAATTAGAATCTGTATAGGGAGGAAAGCACTAATAGGCTAAGACTGTGCTTTGGTAACTTTTCATTTTCTTATGAGGCTTCACCTTTGGACTGATTGGGACATCTTCGTTGGGCTAGAGCCCTCTATCATCATCTTTGTAGGCCATTTGGGACATGGCTGTTTTGGAGGGATGGAAACATCGGGAGGGACCATGCTTGCATGGGATTTCCAAGTTTCCTACATGGGGATGGTGGTTGTTGATATTGCTTGAATGAGGTAGATCCTGTTTTTCCTATTTTTTCTTTGGGTTGTTTGGGTGTATTGCTAGACCCTACGGTTTCTCACTTTTCCCGTAAAAGTGTTTTTCTTAATAAAAAATAATAATTTTCAGTCAAAATAGAAGTGATCACTGAGTGGATAAGACAAACCCTTCCAGCTTGTGATAGGCACTTCCCTTTCCATTTCATCTACTGCTGAGTAATTCTAGTGGCAATGTTATCAAGATGACATCGCTTGACACATCCCTAGAAAATGGGGACACCTAGGTAATCAAAAGAGAGTGACCCGCTCTTGACCCCAAGGGACCTTGCAATGGAAAGCCAAATGGGTTGAGAGACCCCCTCCCCAAATACAATCAATGACTTTACCCAACTAATTGATTCCCCACCACATTTTCATAAAGTCAGAAAATCATCCAGATTGAGGCCATGGTCTGTTTGTCAGCTTTCCTAAATAGAAGAATATCATCAGCATAAAACAGATGGGATGGCATAGGAAGATCCCTCCCGACCCTAATAGGATTGAAGAGACCAGCCTGGAAAGGTCAATAAGACACCTACTCAAGTAATCCTTACCAATCACAATGAGAATTCCTGATAGCGTGTCACCAAGTCTAACCCCACATGAGCCGGGGAAACCCCCTTGGGAGAGCCATTAATAAGGATAGAGACCCAAACACTACATAAGATGGACATGACTATCCTAATAAATATTTTCAAGAAGCCATACATGGAGAGAACCTGAGAAATGAAGCTCCACTTAATAGTGTCGAAAGCCTTGGAGATGTCAATCTTAAGCGCAATGTTTCCCTACTTGGACCTCTTCCGCATGACTTTGATACCATCCAAGGATGTGAAAATAATTTCCTAGATATTCCTCCCTGAGATGAACCCGAACTGATTTGGAGTGAGAATTTCCCCCAAAAACATCTCAATTCACATGACCAGAATCTTGATAATGATTTTGGAAAGATTATTCCCAATAGCCACTAGACGAAAGTCGCCAATGTCAATGGAATTGTCCTGTTTGGGAATCAGGGTGATGAAATTAGAGTTGACCACATATGAAAAAACACTAGAGAGATGAAATTCCATAACAGTGCTGGTGATTTCCTCATGCATGATATCCCAGTAGGACATGAAGAACTTGTTGGTGAAGTCGTCCTGTTCCACTGCACTATTAATGTTCAAAGAGAACAAAGCATCCCAAACTTCCTCCTCAAGGGGGGAAATCCTTAAAGCCCTGTTCTGCTGCTCATTAACGCATGGTAGGATGGAATCCATCAAAGGGAGGGTGTATTCCTTACCATCATCTAAGTAAATACCCTGGAAATGATTGATAATAGAAATGGAAATATCATCCACTGTCATAAAGGTAGATCCGGAGATACGAACTACTTTTAAGAACTTTTTAACCATTTTCTCCTTATCCAACTGGTGGAAATATTTCTAGTTGTGATCTCAATCTTTGAGCTATCTAACATTGAACTTATTTTTTGCCAGCTTTTCATTAAGGGCCAAAAGATCATAAATCTTGAAATGATGCTGCAACTCCTCTAGAGAGGGAAGAGTCAAGTGTTGGTATGAATCCTGGTGGAAGGCGAGCTATATCTCAGCAACCCGAATATCATTATCCAGCCCAGAGAAGCAGTTCATGTTCCACTCTTTGAGTGAGGCTTTGATTTTTTTAATCTTAGAGACCAACATATGGTAGTGAATTCCCCATAGGTCTTCATTCTAACCATTTGTGACAATTTCCCTACAGCCTGGAACTATAGTACAGGCACTTTTGAACCTGAAGGGCAGGGGTGATGACCTTGAAGAGCCCATGGAACATTCAACAATCAATGGGTTGAGATCCGAGTGAAATTTGGGGAGGGAAAAGCCAGAGACATCAAAAGTAGTACTCGTGTCACTGATCCTATAAAAGAACTTGTCCAATTTTCTGGATTGCCTTCCATTAACGGTGAAACGCCCCCAAGTAATTGAGGCTCCAGAGATAGGAACTTCCATGAGATCACAAGTATCTACACAGAAGGATAAGTCATCATCAGCCGAGTGAGAGATGTTGGGGCCAATCTTCTAGTCCAGGAACAAAACAGTGTTGTAGTCCCCAATTACAATTCAGTTGTTCTCGATGATCCCATTTAGGGTAATCAATTTTTCCCATAGTGCATGTATCCTTGTATATGAACAAGATGTATACACAAAGGATAGGGAAAGAGGGGTAGCACTGCATGTAACATACAAGGTGATGACCTGGGTACTCACATCCACAGACAACAGCTGGATTTCATCATGCTTCAACACCCATAAGTTATCCAAACATTTCTCATTAGCAGCCTTGGAAACACATGAGTATCTAAGGCTACCCCAGTTGAAACCCATCCAGTTATCAAATGAGATCATTGGTTTAGCAATTCCAAGAAACATATGCCTCTGAGAAATGAGAAAATGCCTAAGGGTTGAGGCAGTGGGAGAATTCCCAATCCCCTGGCAGTTCCAGAAGAGGATCCTCATTAATTTATACGGGAGCTTCCCCTCTTATAGGGAAAGTGTTTTCATTCAAAGGAATTTAATTTCCCATTAACTTTTCCCCCTTTTTTTGGTCCTGCCCACAGGGTTCTTCTTAATGGAGGGGTCGGTGGATTCCAAGGTTCATTATTTCAGTCCCAGATCATCAAAATATTGAGAGCCAACCTCGTGTGGTAGGACCTTGTCAACCCATTTGGAGGATCCTTCTACCTCCTCATCGTCCTTCTCTTCGGCCTCATCAACCCAAAAGCTACCACTGAGAGAGGTGAATTTGTTCATGGGGAATAGTGGATCAGGGGAGGCACACTTAGCCGTGTTTCTATGTGAAACCTTACCAGAGGACACAACCATAAAGGAATCATCAGTCAGTGGCCGGAGGGCCAAAGTTAGGCAATCCTTCTTAGGGATAGGGAAGGCAGCAGCAGACCCTCGAGTAGAAGTAGACGTAGGAAGGGCCGAACCATCATCCACCCCCTGAATGAGAGGTGGTGCTCACTGTAAGTTGGTGGGGATCATCACCGTGGGAGGACCAGGATGAGTGGAAATCTGGCTGGGCACATCCATGGAAGCCTACGATCCGGGGGTGGTAGCAGTAAGCTCCAAGGTCTGACCAGGCTCAGCTATGGCTGCCTGTGAGCTGGGGAAAATAGGCTCTGAAGTAGAAGATACCAGATCGTCTAGATTATTAATAGAAGGCCCAATATCCACTCCCTGCATATGAGGGGGCGTCTCTTTGCAACCAGTTTCAACAACCCCCGACACCCCCATTTGAGAAGGAAGCACCACAAGACTTACTACCACATCAGGACCAGTCTCGGAGGGATAAGGTTCTTGGCCAGAGGCGTTAATCCCCTTTTATGAACTTTTTGGGTCATTAGGGATTAGAGGGATTTTGAAGGATTTTAGAGTTTTTTAGGACTTCAATGGTTTTCATAGTATTTTTGAGGTTTTTACTACATTAAAGGTTTTTTAATTTTTTTAAATATTATAACGTTTCAAAGGGTTTTTAGAGTTCTTAGTGGTTTTCAGTGTTTTTTTGGGTTTTTATAATTTTTAATGTTTTAAGGGGTGTTTAGTGTATTTAGTGACTTTTTAGTGTAGTTTGGGTTCTTATATTATTTATGGTTTTTAGGGGTTTTAAGTGATTTTATATTTTTTTGGTTTATAGGGATTTTTAGGGTTTTAATGTTTTTTAAATTTTTAGGGATTTTATCTATTTTTTATCATTTTTATTATTTTTAGGGTTTTTAGAGATTTATAGGGTTATTAAGGTTTTTAGGTTTTTTTATCATTTTTTGGTTTCATTGATTTTCATGGGTTTCATAAGTGTTTTTGGGTATTTTACATTTTTAGAGAGTTTTAGGAATTTTAAGATTATTATGGGTTTTTATGGCCTTCAGCTTTTTTGAGGGTTTTTTGGTATTTTTTATTTTTTTGTGTTATTAAGGTTTTGTATATATTTTTAAATATTTTAGGGTTTGAAATGTATTTTAGAGTGTTTAGTGGGATTTTTAAGGATTTTTATGGATGTTTATGTTTTTTAAAGTTTTTTCAGGTTTTATGATTTTTGTGGTTCTTAGGGTCATTAAGGAACTTTTTTAGGTCTTTTAGGTTTTTATCAATTTTTATGTTTTTAGGGGTTTTATATATTTTTAGGTTTTCAAGTTTTTCATTTGGGTTTTTTATTTTTTTTGGTAGTTTTAGGGGTTCTTTTATTTTTATGGTTTTTTAGTGTTTTCATGGACTTGAGGGTTTTAGGGATTTTAGGGGTTTTGGGGGTTTAAATGTTTTTAGAAATTTTTGGGTTTTAGGGTTTTTATGTGTGTTCGGCGTTCTACTTTTTTTCTTTGGTTTTTTAGGATTTTTTTGTTCTTATTTTATTTACAAAACTTTTTAAATCTTTTTATGGATTTTTAGGGGTTTGGGATTTTTTAGGTTTTTAAGGTTTTTAGGTTTTTTAGGGATTTTAGCGGTTTTAGGTTTTTAGGGGTTTTAATTTATTTTATGTTTTAATGTTTTTATTAGGTATTTTCAAGGTTTTTAGATTTTTTTTATTTTTTATGGTTTTTAAGGATTTAATGGCTTTTAGTGTTCGTTACGGTTTTTATGGTTTTTGGGGGTTTTAGAGTATTTTATGTGTTTTGGGGTATTGGGTGATTTATAGAGTTTTGTAATGATTTTAGGTGTTTAAATGTTTTTCAAAGTTTTTAGTGGGTTTTTATGGGTTTTATTGGTTTTTAGGGTTATAAATGTTTTAGGTGTTTTTTGGTTTTTAGTGGTTTTAGGGATTTGTAGGGGTTCTTTGGTGTTTTTAGGGGGTTTAACATCTTTTCAGTATCTTAGGGGTTTTAATTATTTTTAGGTTCTTAAGGTTTTCTTAAGGGTTTTCAATGTTTTTATGGGTTTGTACATTTTTAGGGATTTTTAGGGATTTTTAGTATTTTTGTGGATTTTATGGTTTTTAAGGATTTTGTTGGTTTTTATGTTTTTTAGAGATTTTTCATTTTGTTGAGGTTTTAATTGTTTTTTAGGTATTAAGGTCTTCTTATGGGAATTCAGGTTTTATGGTTTTTTATGTTTTTATGGATTTTTAGGTATTTTGAAAGATTTTTATGGGTTTAATGGTTTTTTAGTAATTTTTGGGTTTTTTGGTTTTTTTGGTTATATATATATATTTTGATTCTTTTCGGGTTTTTTTATATAATTTCTAGATGTTTAAATGGTTTTTATAATTTTATGGGTTTTTTTTGGAATTTTATGTGTTTATAGGTCTTATTATGGTTTTGGGGGGTTTTATGTGGTTTGGAATGTTTTAGGGTGTCTATAGTCATTTTAGAGTTTTTAGGGGATTTAGTGTTCTTATATTTTTAGTGTTTTAAAGTGTTGTTAGTTTTTTGAGGTTTTATTAGGGTTTTAGGGGTTTTAGGATTTTTTACATATTTAGGCTTTTTATGAATTTCAATTGATTTTTATGTTTTTTGTATTTTTAGGACTTTGAGGAGTTTTTTGGGATTTTTAGGGTTTTGAGGTTTTTTAGGGTTTTACGCATTTTTTTGGTTTTCTAGGGGTTTTATGTGTTTTTAAGTTTTGTAAGGTTTTATTGTGGTTTTTATTGTGTTTATGGTTTTTTTATGTTTTCAGGATTTTTGGGTGATTTTTATAAATTTTAGGTATTTTAGGGAGTTTGAGGGTTTTCGTTTTTTAGTTTTTTAGGGTTTTATGGTTTTAGGGTGTTTTATTAGTTTTTTTGAGTTTTTATGGTTTTTAATGTTTATTTATATTTGTAGAGGTTTAAATTGGTTTTATATTTTTAATGGGTTTTTAGGGTATTTATGGGATTTCACGGTTATTAAAGGTTTATTTACGATTTATGGATGTTTTTTTGTGTTTTTTGAGTTTTTAGGGTTTTTTAGGGTATTAAGAGTTTTTATCATTGTTAGGTTTTTACTATTTTTAAGTAATTTTTGGATTTTATGGTTTTATATGGTTTCAAATGTATTTTGGGATTTATTTGTTTTGAGGAATTTTTTGTATTTTTTAAGGATTTTAGGATTTTTATGAGTTATTAGTGTTTTTTAGCATTTTAGGGATTTTAAGGTTTTAGGGATTATAGGTTTTTATGGTTTTCTTAGGGTTTTCAGTTTTTTTATGGTTTTTTTTTATTTTCAGGGAAATTTTTATTGCCTTTTTTGTATTTTAGGTTTTTTTTTGGGTTTTAAGGGATTTTGAGGTTTTTTAGGGTTTTTCGGTATTGATGGTTTTATGTTTTGTTTTTGTTTTTAAGTGTTTTTTTATTTTATTTTTGTTTTTATGGTTTTTTAGAGTTTTTTAAAATTTTAAGGATTTAAATGGTTTATAGAGTTTTAAGTTGTTTTTGGAGTTTGTATGGGTTTTTAGGGTTCTTAAAGTGGGGGGGGGGGGTAATAGGTTTTAAGGGCTTTTTTAGCGTTTTTGGGACTTTTATGGTTTTTATCATTTTTAGAATTTCTACAGGTTTTAATTGTTTTTAGGTTTTTAAGATTTTCTTTGGGTTTTTCAAGGATTTTAGGTTTTTTTTACATTTTTTGGGATTTTTAGGGATTTTTTTGGTTTCTTATGGTTTTTATGTGTTTTAAAAATTTTGAGGTGTTTTTTGAATTTTTGTGTTTTTTAGTTTTTTAGACTTTTTGTGGTTTTACGGGTTCTATGTGTTTTAAGGTTTTAAGGTTTTCTTATGGTTTTAGGTCTTTAAGGTTTTTTTTACTCTTTTAGGGGTTTTTTAATTTTTTTTTTTGGTTTTTTAATGGTTTTAGGGATTTTTAGGGTATTAGGTTTTTTTAGGTTTTTTAGCATGATTATCGTTTTTTGGTTTTTAAGGGGTTTTTATTTTTTTATTGTTTTTTTGAGTTTTTAGTGATTTATTGGGTTTTTGGGATTTTTGGGATTTCTAAAGTTTTAATGGTTTATGGTTTCAGGGGTTTTATAATTTTTAGATTTTTTAGGTGTTTTATGTGTTTTTATGTTTTTGTAGATTTCTTATGGGTTTTTTGGGTTTTAGGTTTTTTTTTTGCATTTTTAAGTGTTTCAATCCTTTTTACAATTTTTATGGGTTTTTAGTGTTTTTATGGATTTTGAGGGGTATTATGGTTTTTTGGATTTTTAGGGTTTTTACTAGAACAAAAACTATTTTTAATTTCATTTTTTTCACATCGTTTTTTAGAACCAACGTGAAAATATTTGAAAATTGGTTTTTCACGTCAGTTATTATATAACCAACATGAAAATCTATTTTTTCCAATTTTTCACATCGGTTATATAAGAACTGACCTGAAAAATCAATTTTATCTAATTTTTCATGTCTGGTATATAATAACCGACATGAAAAATCTATTTTTCAGATTTTTTCACATCGGTTTGAAATAACCGACGTGAAAAATCAATTTTCATGAATTTTTTCCATTGGTTATTTAATAAACGATTTTAAAAGGTATTTTTCACGTCATTTATTTAATAAATGATGAGTAAAATTCTTACAATAATTTATTTCATTTCTCAAGATTCGATTTGTTAGGTCACAAAGCTCAAATGGAGTTACATAACAAAAGTTATGGTCATTAGAAGTTGATCATCTTTAAACTAAGTCTTAGGGAAGGCCAATTTCTGAAAGCCATAGCTTTTATTCTGTAACTCTATTTGAGCTCCATGACCTATCAAATCAAAGATTGAGAAATTAAATATATGTTTGTAAACCTTTTTAACATTGTTTATTAAATAACCGATGTGAAAACGTCATGAAAATTTAATTTTTAGGTCGGTTATTTTATAACCGACGTGAAAAAGTGATGTAAATTGATTTTTCACGTCAGTTATATAATAAGTGACCTGAAAAATAAGAAAAAAATTAAATATTGTTTCATGACTGTTATCATAAAACTGACGTGAAAGATATTTTTAATATCCTGTCAATGCAAAATTTCAATTTTTTACATCGGAACATTGAAATTTCCAATTACCGCCTAAATTTTTCAATACCTCATTTTATTTTATAATCTCAATTATATGTTTCTAATATATAGATATCCTAATTTACCGAACATTTCTTTCAACCATCATCATTACCCTAACTCGAATCATTTGATCTTCAACGTGAACCAATTATTACTTCTTTTCGTGATCTAGTCAAGGTATTTTTAATTATTTACCCATGATTTAATATATTTTTTTTATTTTCATAATTTATAAACCATTTAAAGATCATTTCATTCAACCGTAATCATTCCACCGAATAAACTTGTTTGATCTTCTACATAAATCTATTTCTTCTTTCCGTGATCTCGTGAATGTATACATAATTATTTTTCCATGATTCATATTTTTTATGAATATTTTTCTTAATTTCTATACCATTTATTGATTATTATTTTATTATAATGATGGATAATTATTTATATCATGGTAAAAAGACAAATCCTCCTTCGGATTCTGAAATTCCTTTTATGACGAAGCTACGGTTGGCTCATTAGATCATTCCTTGAAAAAAAATATATCAAACTTCTGGTGGTCATTACTTTTGATATGTAACTCAGATAGATCTCTATGACCTATGAAATCAAAGAATAAGAAATTATCCACCAGATGGTAAAACTTTTTTTTAGTAATTTAAAAAACGATGTTAAAAATGACTTTTAATGTCATTCTTTTTAAAAACCAGCGTAAAATGGATTTTATCATCATTTCCAGAAGTTCTTTCACATTGGTTTTTTAAAAACAAGCATTAAAAACCATAAATCCCCATTTTTAACATCGGATATTAAATAACTGATGTAAAAAATAATATTTTTAACATCGCTTGAAATAACATCACCTGAAAACCGATGATAAAAATCTAAGAAACCCGACATAAAAAAATGTTTCTTACTAGTGTTTTTTGGGGTTTTAGTTATTTTAGTGTTTATTAGGTTTTTAGGGTTTTTTTGTTTTATTGTGTTTTTATGGTTTTCTTATGGTTTTTATGTTTTTTTTGTTTTTAATATTTTGAGTGATTATTTGGGATTTCTTTGTATTTCTATGGTTTTTAGGGTTTTTTGGGATTTTAACGGGTTTTTGGGCTATGTAGGTTTTTTAGGATTGTTATGGTTTCCTGGGGGTTATAGGGGGTTTCTTGTATTTTAGGGGTTTTATTTGGTTTTTGATTTCTTTTTCTATTTTATCATTTTAAAGGGTTTTTTTAGTTTTTAGTGGATTTTTATGATTTTATGGGTTTTTTGTTTTTAGATGTTTTTATGTTTCTTTGGTTTTTTTGGGTTTTAGTGTCTTTTAGGGGTTTAAAATATTTTAACATTTTTTTCTTCTTTGGGGTTTTAAGTGTTTTAAGGTTTTTAATGGTTTCTTATAAATTTTTCTATTTTTATAGATTTTTATACTTTTATGTATTTTAGAAAATTTAAAGGATTTTTATGATTTTTTAGTGTTTTTAGGGATTTTGTGGGTTTTTTGGGTTTTCTAGGGGTTTTAGAGTATTTTATGTTTTTAGGGTTTCTAAGAGTTTTTTATTTATAAGGGTTTATTTGGGTTTTTAGAGTTTTTAGAGATTATAGTGGTTTTATGGGTTTTATTTTGTTTTAGAGTTTTTATTGTTTTTATGGTTTTCATGGTTTTTATGGGTTTTATAGTTATTTGGGTGTTTATAAATTTTGAGGCATTTTTAGTGTTTTTTGTGTTTTCTAGTTTTTTTGGGTTTTATGTATTTCTAGGTTATTGTGGTTTTCCTAGAGTATTTTAGGGTTTTTATTTTTTATAGATTTGTAGGAATTTTTTTATAATTTTTGGGGTTTTTAAGGTTTTAGGGATTTTTAGGGTTTATGATTTTATAGGGTATTTAGAGTTTTTTAGCTTTTTTGGAGTTTTTGGTGTTTTTTGTTTTCATGGTTTTCTTTGGGTATTTTTATGGGTTTTAGGGGTTTTAATATTTTTTAGGTATTTTCAGTTATTTTTAGGATTTTTATTATTTTTGGGTTTTTATGGATTTTGAAGGGTTTTGGGGTTTTTAGTGTTTTTATGTTTTTTTTTTGGGTTTTATGGATTTTTTAGCTTTTTTCATTTATGGTTCATTATAGTTTTTTACAATTTTAGGGCTTAATGGGGTTTAAATTCTTTGTGGTTTTTATGTTTTTATGCATTTTTAGGGTTTCTAAAAGCATTACAGGTTTTTATGGGTTATGGGGTTTTATTGTTTTTATGGTTTTTAGGGATTTTTTCATCTTTATATTTTTTTAATTTCTAAGTGTTTTTATGGTTTTATGGTGTCCTTAGAGTTTTTCAAGGTTTTAGGGTTTTTATGCTTTTTTGTATTTTATGGCCTTTATGATTTTTATAGTTTTTAGGGTTTTTAGCTATTTTTAGGGTTTTAGGTTTTTTAAGGTTCCTAGGGTTTTTATGGATTTTTAGAGTCCTTGTGGTGTTTTGAGATTTTTAGGATTTTGATGGTTTTTAGAGTTTTTTAAATTTTTTTTTGTTTAAAGGGTTTTTAGATTTTTTAATGATTTATTAAGGTTTTTATGGGTTTTTAGGGTTTTTAATGTTTTAGTGTTTATATGCTTTTTAGGGGCATTTATAGTTTTTATGGATTTTTAGGGTTTGTATATTTTTTATGTTTCTTAGGGTTTTTAATTTTGTTTTTAGGTTTTTAATGTTTTCTTAAGGTTTTTAGGGTTTTTAGGGTTTTTATGTTTTTAGGGATTCTTAGGGATTTTTATGATGTTTATGGTTTTTTAGGGATTTTAGGAATTTTACATATTTTTATGGTTTTATGGTTTTTTATGGTTTTTATGGTCTTTTATTTTTTGGGGGTTTTAAGTGTTTTTAGGTCTTTATGTTTTTCTTTGGGATTTTGTATTTTGGTATGTTTTTAGATACTTGTAGAGATTTTTTAGGAATTTTATATTTTATGTTTTTTAGGGTTTTTTGGATTTTAAGAATATTTTGTGATTTAGGGGTTCTAGGGATATTTTGGTTTTTTGGGTTATGTTGTTATTAAGGTTTAATTTTTTTTAAGGGTTTTAATTATTTTTTGTGTTTTTCAACATTTTATGGGGTTTAAATGGTTTTTTGTGTTTTTAGTGGTTTTTAGGGTCTTTATGGGTTTTTAGGGTTTATTAATTTATAGGGGTTTTCCGGTTTTTTAGAGGTTTTAGGGGTTTTAGGGTTTTAGAATCTTTTTTAGTGTTTTTTGGGTTTTTAACATTTTTTAGGGTTTTAGGGGTTTTATGTGTCTCTTGGTTTTTGATGTTTTCTAAGTGTTTTTCTTTGGTTTTAGGGTATTATATGTTTTTTTATATTTTTTGGAATTTTTTATGTTTTTACAATTCATTAGTGTTTTTAGGAAATTTAAGGGTTTTAAGGTGTTTAGGGTTTTATGATATTTTAAGAATTTTAGTGGTTTATGGTTTTTAATCATTTTTATGTGTTTTTAATTTTTTATGGATTCTATGGTTTAATCAGGTTTTTAAGTGTTTCTTATATTTTTAGGGATTAATTGGGATTCCTTTTTTGATATTTATGGTTTGTTATGGTATCTATATATTTTTATGGTTTGGGGGTTGTTATGGTTTCTAGGGTTCTTATTATTATTATTTTTAGATTTTAGGGATTTTTGAGTTTTTTATTGTTTTTAGGGGTTTAAATATTTCATAGATTTTTGTGTGGTTTTATTGGTTTTTATGTTTTTTAAAGGATTTAGGCAAAGAAGATGTGAGGGTCAGGCTATTCCCGGCCCCCCCAAATTTATTAAAAAAACAAAAGAGACATAGCAGACAAGGGAGGGGAGGGGTCAATCAACCCACACCCAAAAACCCTTAACGACCCAAGACAAAAACCTCAAAAAAGAAAAATCAAGAACGAAAAAGAAAACACACAAAGCAAAGCAGCCACCACCATTATCCAGCATCAACCAGCATCCAGCAGCTCGCAGCTAACCAACGACCAGCATCTAAATTCAAACAGCAAACAACATCCAGCATTATCGGGACCATAAACCAAAGCTTCAGCACCTCCCATCCAAGCAGCAGCCAGCCTCCAGAATCACCAGGATTCAATATCAAATAACTGCCAGCAACCAAAGCCACAAAACCACCAGCATCAACATCACAACCATCACCAGCATTCATCAGCTCGCCATGAATCAGTGACCAGGATCCAATCTCACAAGAACCAGAATCCATCATCTTCCCACAAACACAAGCAATAACCAACAGCACATAGCCATCATCACCAAAATCACACAACCACCATTCACCAAAGCTCACATCCAGATAGCAGCCATCATCCTTTTCCACAAGAACCAGAATCCAGCACCTCCCAGCTATAGAGGTCCATCGCAAGCACCACAGAACACGCACACCAAGAGCAGGTGGCAATCCGTATCTCAAAACAGAACAAAGAGCCAGCACCAAACCAATCCCACCACAATCCATGAAGCAGCCACCACATCCCTATATAGGGTTTTATGGGATTTCAGTGTTTTTAATGTTTTAGAAGATTTATTGACTTTTATGGTTTTTAGGGTTTTTAGGGTTTTGATCATTTTTAAGGATTTTTACTGTTTTATGGGTTTTTAATTTTTAATTTCTTTCACAGGGTTTATCAAGGTTTTCATGGAATTTTTCATGTTTTTGGATTTTTAGCAATTTTTTGGTTTTTTTGTATTTTTGAGGGTTTTATGGTTTTTTTGATTTTTAGAGTTTTTTGAGTTTTTAGGGGTTTTACGATTTTTTAGATATTTCTATTGTTTTTTGGGGCTTAATAGTTTTTTTATAGTTTTTAGTCATTTTTATGGTTTTTATGGGTTTTTAAGGGGGGTTATGGTTTTAGGGGGTTTTATGGTTTTTAGTAGTTTTAGGGTTTTAGGGTCATTTTAGTGTTTTTAGGGTTTTTAGGTTTTCTCAAGGTTTTAGTTTTTTTGGTTTGTAGGTTTTTCATAGTGGTTTTTAAGGGTTTTAAGGGTTTTTACGCTTTTAGTAACTTTTAAATATTTTTTATGTTTTATATGGTATTTAGGGTTTTAGGAATTTTAATGGTTTTTACTGTTTTTATGGTTTAATGTATTTAGGGTTTATAGCATTTTTTAAGTTTTTAAGGGGTGTTTAGTGTTTTCAGGGTTTTAAGGTTTTCTTAGGGTTTTTTAGGGTTAGGGTTTTTATGCTTTTAGGGTGTTTAAATATTTTTTAGATTGTAATGGTTTTAAGGGTTTTTAGGGAATTTTAGGGTTTTTAGGTGTTTTAGGGTTCTTATGTTTTTCTCGGGTTTTAGGGTTTTTTTTATATTTTGTGGTTTTAATGGATTTTTATTATTTTTAACGTTTTTAGGTGTTTCAAGGGGTTATTATTCTTTAGTGTGTTTTTAGGGTTTTTATGGGTTGGTGGTACTTTTTTGAATTTTTTGCGGTTCTATGATTTTCACTGTTTTAAGGGGTTTTGGTGGTTTTTAGGGTTTTTAAGGTTTTTTTGTTGTTTTATGTTTTTTAGGCCTTAATGGTATTCTTAGGAATTATCTGGTTCTTAGGGTTTTTTATTTTTTAAGGCTTTTAGTTATTTTTTATGATGTTTATGGTTTCTTAGGATTTTTAGGGATTGGTAATGTTTCTAGGGTTTTAGGGTTTTATGGGTTTTTTATGTTTTATTGTTTTTAAGGTTATTTTTTAGTTTTTTAACAAATTTTGGGTTTAAAGGGTATTTAGAATTGTTTGTGGTTTTTTTGGTTTTTTTGGGATTTCAGGGTTTTTTATGTTTTTAGGGGGATTAAAGTTTTTTTGGGTTTAGGTTTTATAGGTATTTTAGTGTTTTTTTGAATATTTGGGTGTTTAAGTGTTTTT
The DNA here is from genome assembly GCA_963277665.1 of Viscum album. Classification (NCBI taxonomy): domain Eukaryota; kingdom Viridiplantae; phylum Streptophyta; class Magnoliopsida; order Santalales; family Viscaceae; genus Viscum; species Viscum album. The sequence continues at coordinate 1,332,587,079 of OY728150.1, forward strand.
AGATTTTAATGGTTTTTCAGGTTTTCTTTGGAATTTTTTGGGTTTTTAGGTTTTTTAGGTTTTTTAGGTTTTTAGGGGTTTTTATTATGGGTTTTTGGGCTTTCAGGTATTTTGAGGGGTGTTAGGGTTTTTATTATTTTTTAGGTTTTTGGATTTTCTTGGTTGTATGGTTTTTTAGGATTTTAAAGGTTTTTTAAAATATTTTCTCATTTTTAGCAGTTTAAAGTGTTTTTATATTTTTTAGTAGTTTTTGGGTTTTTATGGGGTTTTAGGGTTTTAAATATTTTTACATTTTTTGGGTGTTAAATGGTTCTTTATGGTTTTCATCATTCTTACGTTTTTTGGGGTTTTAAGTGTCTTTAGGTTTTTTAGGTTTTCTTAGGGATTTTTATGGTCTTTAAGGATTTTTATATTTTTAGTTATTATTGGGTATTTTTTAGGGTATTTATAGGGTTTTATAATTTTTAGGGATTTTCAAGGGTTTTAGGGTTTTATTTTTTTTTCTATTTTCATGTTTTTTTTCAGTTTTTGGGGTTTTAATGTTTTTATTGTATTTAGGGTTTAAAGGGTTTTTTTATGTTTTGAGTGATTTTTTGAATTTTTATTGGTTTTTAGAGGTTTTAAAGGATTTTCTGGGTTTATGATTTTTAGAGGTTTTATGGATTTTAAGTTCATTTGTGGTCTTTTATGGTTTTTAACATTTTTCAATTTTAGGGGTTTTAAGTGTTTTTCTGTTTTGAAGGTTTTCTTTGGGGTTTTCGTCGTTTTTAAGGGTTTTACATTTTAGGGATTTTCATGCATTATTTATAATTTTAATGTTTTTAGTGTATTTAGTAATTTTGAGGGATTTAAGGGATTTTTAGAGGTTTTGGGTATTTATCATTTTTTAGGTTTTGGGTTTTAAGGGTTATTTTAGTTTTTTAACATTTTAAGGCGTTGAAAATTTTTTAGAGTTTGTATATTTTTTAGGGGTTATATTGTATTTAGGGTTTTATAATGTCTTTCTGGGTTTTATGGTATTTAGGGTTTTAAAGGGTTTTTATGGTTTTAGGGTTTTTAGAGTATTTAGAATTTTTAGGTTTTTGAGGGGTTTTATGTAGTTTTTATTTTTTCTGTTTTTCTAGGTTTTTTCAGGGGTTTTGAATTTTTTTTTAATTTTTTTGTATATTTATGTATTGGTAGGGTTTTTGTAAATTTTTACGGTTTTTAGTGATATTGAGTTTTTAGGGGTTTTAGTGTTTTAGAGTTTTTAGTGTTTTTTTTAATTTTTTAGTTTTTAGGTTTTAGGGGGTTTAAGTGTTTTTAGGTTTTTAAGTTGTTCTTTGGATTTTTTTGGATTTTTTACATTTTAATGGATTTTTTGGATTTTTTGGATTTTTTTTCATTTTAGGGTTATTAGGGATTTTGAGCGGTTTTATGGAATTTAGGTTTTTTAGGTATTTTAAGGGTTTTATCATTTTTTGGATTTTTGGGGGGTTTAAGTGTTTTTATATTTTAAAGGTTTTCTTAGGGTTTTTAGGGTTTAAATTTTTATTTATGTTTTTAGAGATGTTTAAATATTTTTTAGGATTTATATGGTTTCAAGGGAATCTAGGTATTTTGGGGGTTTTTTATAATTTTGAGTGTTTTAAGGGTTTTTTGGTTTTTTAGGTTTTTTGAGTTTTTATAAGTTTTATGATTTTTAAAGTTTTTCAAATTTTTATTTGCATAATTGGTTTTTAGAATTTTTATTTGGTTTTTAGGGGTTTTTTGGGGTTTTAGGGTTTTTATGGTTTTGATGGGTTTTTTGTTTTTATCAGTTTTGAGTTTTTCGGGTATTTTTTGGGTTTTTATAAATTTTTTTTTGTTTTTTAGGGGTTTTAATTATTTTTAGGTTTTTAATATTTTCTTAATGGATTTTTATATTTTCTTAAGGGTTTTTATAGGTTTTAGGGTATTTATGTTTTTAGAAATTTTTATTGTTTTTTGGGATTTTTATGGTTTGTTGGGGTGTTAGGGATTTTTAGGGTTTGTGGTTTTAAGGTTTTATTGTTGTTTTTAAAGGTTTTTTTTTCAGTTTTTACATTTTTTGGTATTTTTATTTATTTTTTTTAGTATTTTTTATGGTTTTATGTATTTTGAGTGTTTTTATGGTTTTTAGGGATTTAGGGATTTAGGGTTTTATCATTATTTATGGTTTGAAGGGTTGTGAGTTTTTTTAGGTTTTCTTAATGTTTTCAAGATTTTTATAGGTTTATACGTTTTAAGGGTTTTTAGGAATTTTTTAAAATTTTATAGTTTATTTGGTTATTTAGGGATTGGGCGGGGGTTAGGTGTGTTTATGGGTTTTTTGGGTTTTTATCATTTTTTTAGTTTTTATGGGTATTATGTTTATTTTGGTTCTTATGGTTTTCTTAGGGGTTTTCTTATTTTCAAGGGATTTTATGTTTTTAATGATTTTAGGGCCTTTTTAGTATTTTTATGAATTTATAGGGATTCTAAGTGGTTTTTTTTGTTTTTAGGAGTTTTTTTTTGGTTTTTGGGGTTTTTTATGTTTTTTAGGGATTTTAAGGTTTTAGTGTTTTTTTAGCATTTTTAGGTGTTTAAATTTTTTTTAGATTTTTAGTGGGTTTTTTGGGTCTTAATGGGGTTTTAGTGATTTTAGGGGTTTTTGGGATTTATAATTTTTAGTGGTTTTCGTATTTTTAGGCTATTTTCAGGTTTTTTAGGTTTTTTAGGGTTTCTGGTGATTTTTGGTTTTTTAGGGGTCTAAAGTATTTTAGTTTTTTTTGGTTTTCCTACTGTTTACAATGTTTTCGTGTTATTTTCATTTTTTGGGATTTTTGGGGATTTTATAAGATTTTTTTGGTTTTATGGTTTTAGGGATTTTGAGGGGTTTTATGGTTATTTATGGTTTTTAGAAATTTTAAAAAAATTTAGGTTTTTTGGGGTTTTAAGTGTTTTTATGTTTTTGAGATTTTCTAAGGGGTTTTAAGAAAACTTTAGCGTTTTTATGTTTTTATAAATTTTTAGGGTTTTTAGTATTTTTAAAATTTTTAATGTTTTTTTGGATTTTTAAGATTTTTGGAATTTTTAGTGTTTTTATGAATTTTATGGTTTTTTTGGTCATTATAATTTTTTTTGGGTTTTGAGAGTTTTGAGAGTTTTTTAATATTTTAATGGTTTTAAAAGTTTCATAATGTTTTTTGGGTTTTTAGAGTTTTTATGGGATTTAAGGTTTTTTAGGTATTATAGTTTTTATGGTTTTTATTGGTTTTAGTGTTTTTAGGGTTTTTTTTGGGTTGTTAGTGTTTTTTAGGTTTTTAAGGGTTTTAAGTGTTTTTTGGTTTTTACAGTTTTCTTAGGGGATTTCATGTTTATTATGTTTTTTAATGTTTTTAAGGATTTTGGGTGTTTTTTTGGGATTTTTATTGATTTTTATGGTTTTTATGGATTTTTAGGGTCTTATGGTTTTTATGGTTTTTTAGGGTTTTTAGGGTTTTTAGAATTTTTTAGAATTTATGGGGGTTTTATTTAATTTTTTAAGGTTTTCATATATGTTTTCATATTTTTGAGTAATTTTAAATTTCCAGGGCTTTTTAGAGATTTTTTTTGGGTTTTTATGTTTTTTACAGTTTTTATGGTTTTTGTAGTTTTTAGGTTTTTTGTGGTTTTTTGGGTTTTTAATGTTTTTTCCTATTTTTAATGTTTTTAGGGGATTAAAGGGTCATTATAGTTTTTAGTGATTTTTAGTATTGTTATGATTTATATATTTTTTAAAGTTTTTAATGTTTTTATGGGGTTTTATGGTTTTTATTGGTTTTTAAGGTTTTTATTGTAATTTAGGGTTTTTAAGGTTTTCTGTGTTTTTTAGGTTTGTTAGGGGTTTTAAATATTGTTAGGTTTTTAGGGGTTTCGTATGATTTTTCCCGGGGATTGTGGGTTTTTATGTTTTTAGGGATTTTTTGAGTTTTTTTGTATTTTTATGGTTTAAAGAGATTTTAAGGGTATTTGGGGTTTTTATGATTTTTCGGGTTTCAGGGTTTTTAGGGATTTTAGGGTTTTTAAGTGTTCTTATGTTTTTTAGGTTTTATTAGTTTTTTTATATTATATGTATTTTTACATTTTTAGGGCTTTTTAAGGAATTTTTTGGTATTTTGGAGTTTTGGGGGGGTTTAAGTGTTTTTAGGTGTTTTAGGGTTTTAATGTTTATTGGGGTTTTAAAGGAATTTTATATTTTTCTATGGTTTTCAAATTTTTGTTTAGTTTTTTTGGGGTTTGAAGTTTTTATATATTTTTTAGTGTCTTTCTGGGGTTTATATGGGTTTTAGGGTTTTTAAGGGTTTTTCATGGTTTTTGGTTTTTTTATGTTTTAATATTTTCTTATAGTTTTTACAGTTTTTATGGAATCTTATGTTTTCTGGTACTTTTAGGGATTTATTCTCATCTTTTATGGTTTTTATGGGTTTTCATGATTTAAGAGTTTTTTGGGTTTTTTCCATTTTTATGGTTTTAAAAGTTACTAGAGTCTTATAAAATTTTAGGGGGTTAAAGGGTTTTATAGTTCTTAGTGTTTTGTAATGGTTTTATCGGGTTTATGGTTTTTTATGGTTTTTAGGTGGTTTTATGTTTTTAGGGAGATTTTAGGGTTGTTATAATCATTAACTGTTATTTTTTTATTTTTTTTAGTGTTTTATGTGTTTTAAGTGTTTTTAGGTTTTGAGAGATTTCATAGGGTTTTAAAGGTTTTTTTCATTTTTAGAGATTTTTATAGATATTTAGGATTTTTATGGTTTTTAGTATTTTTTGGTATTTTGAGGATATTAGGGTTTTTTAATGGTTTTTTATGGTTTTTAGAGTTTTTAGGTTTTTTATGTGATCGATGTGTTTTTTGGTTTTTAGGTTATTTTGGGGGTTTTCAACTTATTTAGTGATTTTAATGTTCTTAGGGATTTTTAGGGAATTTAAAGATTTTTATGGTTTTTTTTGGGGATTCAACTATTTTTAGATTTTTGAGGTTTTCTTAGGGTTTTTTAGGGGATTTATTTTTTTTCATATTTTTAGGGATTCTTATATAATTTATATAATTTTTAGTGGTTTATGGTTTTAGGGGTTATAAGGGTTTTAGCGTTTTATGGTTCTTTTAGTATTCAGGGTATTTTTTAATTTTTAGGGTTTTTATGGGTTTAAACATTGTATGTGTTTAAAGGGTTGTTATATGGATTTGTGGGTATTTTGGGTTTATTGTGCTTTTTTATGGGTTTTAATGTTTTATAAGGGTTTTTATGGTTTTTATGGGTTTAGAATTTAGGTTGTTTAGCGTTTTTATGGATTTGTCAATTTTTATGTTTTAGTTGATTTAAGTGTTTTAAGGTTTTTATGGGTTTTCCTACTTTTTAGAGGTTTTTACAATATTAGGTATTATTTGGATTCTTTTATGATATTTATAGGTTTCTATGGTTTTTAGGGATTTTGAGGTTTATAAGGGTTTTTATGATTTTTCTTGTTTTTTAGGGTTTTTATATTTTATAGGTTTTTTGGGGGTTTTAAATTTTTTTAAGGGTTTTTAGGTTTCCATTTGGGTTTTACATGTATATATATATATTTATGATTTTTTATGTTTTTATGGTTTTTATTATTTTTAATGTTTTTTGGGTTTTATGGTTTATGGGTTTTTATGGTTTTTTTAGATTTTAAGGGTTTTAAGGTTTTTAGAGTGTTTTGACATTTTTAGTGGTTTAAAGGGTTTTTAGTGGTTTCATTTTTTCTTCGGGTTTTATAGGTATTTACGGTTTTCTATGGTTTTTCATTTTTTATGGTTTTTATAGTTTTTAGGGTTTTTATGGCCATCTTTGTTTTTTTTTGTTTTTTATATTTTCTCTATTTTAAGTGTTTTTAGGTTATTAAATAATTTTGTAAAAAAATTAGGGGTTTTTATGGTAAATTAACATTTTATGGATTTTTATATCTTTTTTACAATTTTTATGTGTTTTTAGTGTTTTTATGGATTTTAAGACTTTTAGGTTTTTTTAGGTTTTAAGGATTTTTACAGTTTTTATAATTTTTAGTTTTTTCAGGGTATTTTGGTGTTTTTAGGATTTTAATGGTTTATTTGGGATTCTCATAGTTTTTAGTAGTTTTTAGGATTTTAGAAATTTTTAGGGATTTTTTATGTTTTTTATTTTTTGGGTTTTTAGGGATTTTGAGGGTTTTAATGGTTATTAAGGATTTTTGTAGTTTTGAGGTTTTTTTGGTTCTCAGGGTTTTTTGAAATTTTTAGGCCTATAATGATTTTTTAGATTTTTAGGGGGTTTTATGGGTTTTTACCATTTTTTAAGGTTTGGGGGATTAAATATTTTTTTGCTTTTTGGTTTTTTTGGATATTTTAGGAATTAGAATGTTTTTTTAATGTTTTTATGAATTTTTAAGGGTTTTACGGTTTTTATGTTTTTAGTGTTTTAAGGTTTTTATTGGTTTTAAGTGTTTTAGGTTTTTAAGGTTTTCTTAGGGTTTTTATTTTGTTATAAATTTAAGTTTTTTTTGGATTTTTATGGTATTTAGGGTTTTTTGGGATTTTTAAGATTATTAGGGTTTTAGGGGTTTAGTAAATTTTTTGTTTTTTTGAGTGTTTTTGGGTTTTAATGGTTTTTATATTTTTTTAGTGCTTTTAAGACATTTTTATGGGTTTTAGGGCTATTTACGTTTTTATAGATTTTTATAGTTTTTAAGGTTTTTATGGTTTTCTTAGGGTTTTAATGTTTTAATTTTTTTAGGGGAATCATATATTTTTTTAGTTTTTTAATTTTTTTCTAATATTTTATTAGGGTTTTAATGGTTTTTTACTTTTTTAGGGATTTTTAGATATTTTTATGTGTTTTTAGGGTTTTTAGCAATTTTGAGGTTTTCTGGGGATTTTTAGAGTTTTTTCGGTTTTTAGGGTTTATAATGTTTTTTATGTTCTATAGGGGTTTTAGGTATTTTCTTTTTTTTAAGGTTTTCTTACGTTATTTATAGGTTTTTAGAGTTTTTCACGTTTTTTGGGATTTTTAGGGTTTTTAGGTTTTTTTGTGTTTTTAATGGTTTTTATGATTTTTATAGTTTTTAGAGATATTTAAAATTTTAGATATTTTAAGGGTATTTAGAGTTTTTAGTGGTTTTGAAGGGTTTTTATGGGATTTTTGGGGTTTTTATGGTTTTTAGGGTTTTATGGTTTTTAGGTTTTTTAGGTTTTCCAGCATCTTTATTGGGGTTTTTAGGTTTTTAGAATTTTTTGGTTTTGTAGTGTTTAAGTGTTTTTAGGTTTTTAGGGTTTTCATAGGGTTTTTCATGGGTTTTAGTGTTTTTTACATAATTACATAAATTTTTTTATGTTTTATGGTTTGATGGTTTTTATGTATTTTTCAGGGTTTGGGGTTTTTTTATGCTTTTAGGGTTTTTTGTATTTTTTTATAGTTTTTAGGAGTTTTTAGTGTTTTTTTGGTTTTTAAGGTTTTCTTAGGGTTTTTTGGGGCCATTAGTGTTTTTTATATTTTTAGGTATTCTTTGGGATTTTCTAGGATTTTTATGGTCTTTTAGGGTTTTAGGGTTTTTAGGGTTTTAGGTTTTTTAGGTTTTTTAGGTGTTTAGGGCAAGGAAGATGTGAGGCCTGGCTATTCCTAGACCCCAAAATATATTAGAAAAGAGAACAAAAACAACCAAGAGAGGGGTGGTGTCAAAAGACCCACACCCTAAACCCCGAAAACCCCCAAAAAACAAAAGTCCAAAAAGCCCATGAAGAAAAAGGAGAGACACCTACGGAACAAAATCAGCATCCCCAATGGGGTCCCCATCTGCGCCATAGCCCGAGGACGCATCCGAGTCCACCAAATCCCATTCAAAATATTCATATTTCTTGATAAGGGCTTCACAATACTTCCTAAGTTTCACATCCGGCTTCACTTTGGTTATCGGATCATCCCTGCCTTGTGTGCCTCCGTTACCTTTGCTGGCCTTGGAGGAGGTCCGAGTGGCTATTGGGCTAGGTAAGGAGGAGAAGTCCCTCCTAGCCCTCCGTTTCACTAGAGGATAACTCTTCATGTTGACCTTACAATGAGCAGTGATAGCAGGTGCATCCATGCCACCTTTCTTACAACATTCAGGATCAGACCATGACCTTCTTTTCTGATTACAGCCAGTGAAGACAGAGAGGCCCATCTTCTCATGCGCCCTCTTGATCATTTTCAAGCTGGCATGCATAAGGTCATCACGGTTCCCTAGGATTTCTCCTAGCCGAATGTTCTCATCATTATCATCCCCAAGAAAGATCATCAGCTACATATTCGACTTATGAATGATGTCATATATGTGCTGATCAAGCGGGATTTCCGAACAGTCCAACAAAATTGGGTCAGAAAATTCAACACAGGTAGGCAACTTCTCGAACAGAACAAGGGTCGAGTTCCTATCAGGCTCCTCGATGATCTACTTACTAGAATGAGGACTACCAAGATGCGGCCTGGGATGAGGGGTATCACTCGGACCAAGTCCAGGCACAGTAGAGACCTGCAACGCTTGCTACAAAGGGGGCCCAGTGGGTATGAGGGATTCCACACCCAAGGCCCAAACACCATCATCAGGGGAAGGTAGGTTTTCCTCCTAGGGGACATCAAAATCCACCACCTCTGGCAGTTACCGACCTCCCTGAACCCCTTCCTCAATTCCCACAGATTTCAGGTCGTTGAATTGATTCGAGAACACAACAAGATCGACGCCACCTCCAACATCCACTAGAGGACTTGGCAAGAGCATCCTCTCTGTGCCATGAAAAGATGGATTTAATGTCACACTCATGCCCCTAGCAGGATCAGGCTGCAACACCACAGTCCCAACTCCACCGGGAGTGACATCCCCTACTTCGAAAGAGGAATCACCCCCTGTCCCATATCACACTTCATACACATAAATATGTCCCTGACCAAAATTTGTTCATCCACGCCCATCTGGGGGATGAACCACCTTCCCCCATCTTACCACCCCTCCAAGAATCCTGCAAAGAATCTTGTAGGGTGTCATTCTTCACCTCTAGGTCCCCTGTTGAGCTTACCATCAAGGGGATGATCTCCTTTCAAACCTAGACACCATGCCAGACATGAATCTATAATCCCTTTCCATATGACCAAGAGTAAAGCACGAGGTGCAGTCATTCACCCATGATTAAAATACCACTGACCTCTTCCATCAAAGCTCTTCACCAATTTAAATCTAGAAGAAGTCGACTGGTTCCTTCGAGACATCAATTTCAACAAAAACCCACGGGGAAACTGGATGAAAAAGGGACCTGATTCGGTTATCCACACACAGAAACCATCCGACCAAGTTCCCCAGCATAGTAATAATGGACAAATTTTGGAAGGGTTGGGGGATTTCCGGTAACCTTACCCAGATTTTCATTAGCGGGGATTCACAATTTAAATGTAATTCAAAGTTCCACCAGAACATGGAGAATCGAGCGACATCACACCTGTGAGGATCCTTTCATGTTTTTTTTTGGTTTTAAGGGGTTTTTTGATTTTTTTGGGTTTCATGGGTTTTTAGTGTTTTTAAGATTCGTAGGGGCCCATTGGTTTTTTATTGATTTCAGTGGTCTTTATGGTTTTTATGTGTTTTTTTGGTTTTAAGGTTTTTAGGGGGTTTTATGGACTTTAGGGTGTTTCAGGGTTTTTTGGTCTTTTTGGGGTTTTAGTTTTTTTAGCAATTTTATCTTTTTGGGGGGTTTTAAGTTTTTTTCGTTTTTCAATGTTTTCTTAGGAATATTTAGGGGTTTTCCTCACCGTTGGTGGTGGGGTGGTAAGGGTTTGGGGGGGTGAGGGGTAGGTCACTGGGTCAAGTCCACGGGCTTACGATTTAATGTAATTTTTTTCCTTGTGTGTGTGTCAGTTTCGCGGTTGTACCCGAATTTTTATTTAATGTTTTTTTATTTTTTAGGTTTTTAGGTATTTTTAGGTATTTTTTATGATTTTTATGGCTTTTAGGGTTTTTAGGGGTTTTGAGGTGTTTTAGGAGTTTTAGGAGTTTTATGGGTTTTTAGGTTTTTTAGGTGTTTTATGTGATCTATGTTTTTATAGTTTTATTAGGAGTTTTTGAGGTTCTTAGTTTTTTATGTTTTACAAGAATTTTTGGAAGTTTCTATTCGTTTATGGTTTTTTAGGATTTTTAGGGGGTTTTATGGGTTTTAGGGTTTTTAGGGTCTTTTTGTGGGTTTTAGGGTTTTTTTGTTTTTCGGGTTTCTAAGGGTTTTTAAAGATTTTTTATCATTTCTAGGGGATTAAAGGGTTTTATAATTTTTACTTATTTTTAGTATTTTAGGGGTTTTAGGGTTTTTAAGGTTTTTAAGGTCTTTAATTAGTTTAGGGGTTTTCTGATATTTACAGTATTTTTAATGTTTTTAGGTGATTTTGTGTTTTTTACGTTTTTAGGGGTTATAAGTGTTTTTATGTTTTTAAGGTTGTCTTTGGGGTTCTAAAGGTATTTTTATTTTTTTTATGTTTTTTGTATTTTTTAAATTTTTTTAGGATTTTTATGGTTTTTAATGTTTTTAGGTATTTTTGTGGGTTTTACGATATTTTAGGGTATAATGGTAATTTTAGTTTTAGTAGTTTTTGAGTTTTTACCATTTTAATGTTTTTTTGAGTATTTTAACGTTTCTAGGGTTTTAAAGGGTTTTAGATTATTTAGTGGTTATTTATAGTTTTATTGGTTTTTAGGGTTTTTTGGGTTTTTTGGGTTTTTTGGGGTTTTATGGTTTTTAGGGTTTCGTGTTTTACAGGGTTTTATAATTTTATGGTTTTTATGGTTTTTAACTTTTTTAGGTTTTTTATAAGTTTATGTGTTTTTATTATTTTAAGGTTTACTTATGGATTTTTAGAGATTTTTATATTTTTTATGTTTTTAGTGATTTTTAGGGGTTTTTTGGATTTATATGGGTATTAGAGTTTTTATGGGTTTTAAGGGTTTAAGGTTTTTAGGTTTTTTAGTGTTTTTAGGGTACTTAACATTATTTTTATGTTTTCTAGGGGTTTAATATTTTCTGTGTTTTTAAGGTTTTCTTATGGGTGTTCAAGGTTTTTCTGTATTTTTATATTTTTAGGAATTCTTTGGTCTTTTTGGGATTTTTATGGTTTTTTAATGTTTTTAGGTATTTTGAGGGCTTGTGGGGTTTTTGGGTTTTTGGGTTTTTTGGTTTTTATGGGTTTTTTTTACTTTTAGGGTTTTTTGAGTTTTTTTTTCTTGTTTAGGGTTTTTATAGGTTTCAACGTTTTTAGGGGTTTAATGGGTTTTTATAGTTTTATTGGTTTTTATGGGTATTTAAGGTTTTTGAAAAAATTTAGGGGGTTTATAGTTTTTGGGGGGTTTCAGGAATTTTAGGGTTTTTGGTGTTTTAGGCACTTTATGAGCTTTAGGTGTTTTAGGTTTTTAAGGTTTTGTTAGGGTTTTTCAGGATTTGTTTTTTGTTTTTTATGTTTTTTGTACTTTTAGGGAATTTTTAGAATTTTTAAGGGTTTTTATGGTTTCTAATGACATTTGGGGTTTTAGGTTATTTTAGGGATTTAGTGTTTTTATGTTTTTATGTTTTTCATAGGGGGTTTTACGGTTTTTTGTGTTTTTTATGCATTTATTGTTTTTTAGGAATTTTTTGGATTTTTTTAATTTTTAGTGTTTTTAGGGATTTTGTCGGTATTTAGGGTTTTTTAGTTTTTTTGGAGGTTTTATGGGTTTTTGGTGGTTTGGGGGATTTTTTTTTTTGGGTTTTAAGGTTTTTTATAGTTTTTTAACATTTTTTGGGGTTTAAGGGTTTTTAGAATTTTTACACTAGAAAACAATTTTAATTTAGAGATATTTTTTAAAAACATCGTTAATTTTTAAATTTAGTGACGTTTCATGAAAAACGTTGCTTATTTATCAACATTTCCAGAAAAACATAGCTAGTTTAGCGAGGTTTTATGAAAACATCGCTAAAAAAATTTATTTTTACCTAACTCATTTCCCCACATCGATGTAAATATATTTATATAATTATATATTTATATTAATATATATAAAAAAAAACCTTTATATATAAATATAAATATATATATATATATACATATATTTACATATGAAAACCCAAATATATTTTAAATTTAGTCATGCTTTAATGAAAACATGGCTATATTAGTGACATTTTTACCAGTTCTTTCAAATGAGGAAAATTATATATATACATACACATATATATTTATACACACACACACATATATATATATAAACATATTTATATAAAAAATAAACATATATATTAATATAAATATACAATATATATATAAGATAAACATAATATATATATATATATAATATAATATAAACATATATATAAATATAAAATATAAAACTATATATATAATATAAAATATAAACATACATATGTATATAAAATATAAACTGATATATATAATAATATATAATCGTGTATGAAAAATATCAACATATATATATATAATATTAACTTATATATATATAAACCTAAAATATAAAATATAATATTTAAACTTATATTTATATATTAATATATAAAATTATATATATATATATATATATAATATTAATTTTATAATTCCAGTACATATATATAAATATTATATTAATAGATACACACACATATATATAAATATAAAGTATAAACATATATATATATATATATATATATATGAATAAAAAACATAAACACACACACACACATATATATAATAAAAAATATAAGCACACACATATATAATATACACATCTGTATAATATAAAATATAAACCTATATATATAATATAATATAAACATATAGAAATATATAAAAACATAAAATATAGATATATTAATATATATACATAGTAATATAATATATATGTATATATAATATTAAACTTAAAACACTCAAATATATATATATATATATTTATATAACATAATATAATTAAATATTTTAAATTTATTAATGTTTTTAAGAAAACATGACTATTTTAGTGACGTTTTTACCAGTGTTTTAAAACATGTCTATATATATATATACATTTATACACACACTCTCACACACATATAAACATATATATAAATATATATAAAGATATACAATATATGCATATATATATAATATATACATAAATATATAAACAAATAAATAGAGATAAAATATAAAATATATATAAACATGAAATATAAACATATATATAATCATATACACATATATGTAAAATATAAACATATATATATATATATATTAATCTTTAAACTACTTAAGACTATATATATATATATTTATATATATTTATATAAAATAATACATTTAAATAAACAACATTATAATTGGTGAGTTGGTCTTCTTGTGATGTTGGAGGTCTAGGCATCAATTCCTAGTGCTATAATTTTATTTTGGATGTGGAGGTGTGTTGTACGGGGGTTATTGTGCGGCCTTCAAGATGGGGATGATTGGGACCATTATAGGGGTCGGGATGGGGTCGTTCAGTGGTACTGGATGGTCAGGAAAGGATCTTCTGGTGGTACTGGAGTACGAGGCCAGTTTCTGGCGGGGACAGAACAAGATAGGTGAGGTTGTCAAGGAGTCGAGTTTATAGGTTCAAACAGGGTTGGTACTTGCGGGGTGCGGTGGGGATCAGGCAGGGATAGTACTGGATGGGTGAGGCTGGTGAGGAGTCAGGTTCAGGGGTTCGTGATATAGGTTTCATCTAGCGGTATGAGGTAGGTGAGGGCGGTGGTGGGTACTGTAGTCAGGTTCAAGTGTTAATTTATTAAAAAAATATTAAATATAAATATAAAAATCAGTAAAACTAAAATTATATATTTCAAACAAAAATATTTTTAGGTAAATGAAAATTTAAAATTAAAAAATATAGTAATTTTTTAGAAATACTGGTAAATGAGGGTTTCATTTACCGATGTTTCTAATAAACGTTGGTAAATAAGGTACATCAATAAATGAGGGTGTCATTTATCATTGTTTCCAAAAAAAATTCAATAAATAAGGTGTCACTAAATAGTGATGTTTACATATGGTGATAAATTAGGTAATCTTATTTACTAACATTTTATTAGAAATGTCAGCAAATGAGGTGCCACTAAATAGTGACATTTGTAAACATCGATAAATTGGAAACATTTACTTACTGAAATTTTTAGAAAACATCGGAAAATGAGGTGTCTCTAAATAGTGAAATCTATAAATGTCTCCAAATTAGTGGATTATATAAATGTATCTAATTAGTGATGTTTTTAAACATTACTAATTTAGAGACACCTCACTTAGAGACATTTTTTATAAATTTTGGTAAAATCACTAGCAACGTATATAAACATCGCTAACAAAAACCAAACATAGATAATTGATGTTTTTTTTGTTGTGTTAGTGGTTTTCTATGTTTTTATGTTTTTTTCATTTTTATGGTTTTATAGGTTTGTACGGTTTTTAGGGGTTTTTAGGGGATTTAGGGTCTTTTTAAGGGTTTTAGCGGTTTTAGGGTTTTCTTGGTTTTGGGGGGGGGGGGGTTCGTTTTTTATTTTTTTTAATGTTTTCTTAGGGTTATTTAAATTTTTAGGGTTTTTTTATTTTTATGGGTTTGTAGTGTTTTTAGGGATTTTGAGGTCTTTAGGGATTTTTTTGGTTTTTATGTTTTTTCGGGGTTTTAGCATTTTTTATGTTTTTTATGGGTTTTAATTTTTTTTAGTTTTTTTATGTTTTCTTAAGATTTTTTAGTTTTTTCAGTTTTTTGCCTTTTTAAGTATTTTTAAGGATTTTTTTATCATTTTTATTGTTTTTATGTATTTTTAGGGAGTTTTAGAGGGTTTAGGATTTTTTGGGGTTTATGGTTTTTTGGGTTTCAGGGATTTTTTTTTTGTTCTAATGGTTTTAATTCTTTTTTAGAGTTTTTTAATATTTTAGGGGTTTAAAATGATATTATTGTTTTTAGTGGATTTTTAGGGTTTTTAATATTTTTATGCGTTTTTAGGACATTAGGGATTTTTAGGGGTTTTTGGGTTTTTAGTTCCATTTAGTGTTTTAGGGTTTTTAGGCTTTTTTACAATTTCAATTTTTTAGGGGTTTCATGTTATATTAGTTTTTAAGGATTTATTAGGGTTTTTTCATGGTTTTTATGGTTTTTATGTATTTACATATTTTTAAGGATTTTTTAGGATTTGTAGAGTTTTTAGGGATTTTAGGGATTTTGAGGGTGTTTTGAGGTTTTAGGGTTATTATGATTTTTTGTGTTTTTTAAGGTTTTTATTTTTTATGGGTTTTATGTTTTTAGAGTTTTCTTACACATTTAGGGGATTAAAGGATTTTTAATGTTTTTAGTGGGTTTTAGGGTTTTATGGGTTTTTATAGTTTTTAGGGGTTTTACGGTTTCAAGGTGCTTTTAACATTTATAGGGTGTTTTAGGGTGTCTTATGGTTTTTACCATTTTTTGTTTTTGGGTTTTAATTGTTTTTAGGTTTTTAAGGTTTCCATAGGGGTTTTCATAATTTTATGGTTTTTTATAATATAGGGAAAGGAAGGTGCAAGGTCAGCCTACTCCTGACCCCCCCCCCCACAATTTATTAGAAAAAAGACGTAGTAGACAAGGGAGGAGAAGGGTTAAACAACCCACAACCGACAACCCATAGCAAGACCAAACCCAAAAAACCGAATAAACAAAAAACAACACAAAATCAAGAAAAAAATAAATTCAAAATTGTTCCCATCAGCTTATCCCATCCAAACAGCAACCAGCATCCAGCATCAGCATAACCATAAGAAGAAACTTCATCAACATTCATAAGCATGATATCAATATCACCATAGTAAAACCTACCTTATCACCACCACATTTCAACACCTTACCTTGATCAGCAACCATCAGCCCATATTCAAATCTTAGCTTATCAAACCTACACCACTTAACAGCGCTGACCTACCGAGATGAACCCTAGTCGCCAAGATGAACCACCAACACCATCCCAACACCGCCACAAGAACCATCATTCAAAACCAGGGTGAAGTTAAATGTTATGGGGAGGGAAGTAAGAGCATAGGTGGGCGCACGAGCCAAGGGGAATGACAACTATGGGCAGCTGCACCCCAGTATACAATTCCAACAGACTCTCAGATTCCAACAGCCAACATCCCCTTCAACAGATCCCAACAAACCACCGACCATCACCCAGTAACCTAGTTCCTAGATCCCAGCACCTCCATGCCAATCAGATTCCAAATCGAATCAAACCATTCAAATACCCCTAACATTACTAGACAATGCCCCACACCTCGCATGAAATCCATCATCCACTACTAGAAGCAGATCACAACTACTCTATCGATACACAGAACCAAAAATACCACTTGGGCACCCCAGAAACCCACAGACCAACACTTTAACCTGATCGTAGCACAACTTAAGCCATCCTGCATCAACAGCATGAAACGAAGACAATGATTAGGAGCCAGAAAAATAGAATTGCATCTTCGGTACAAACAATTGACCAATAGATCTGAGAGCCCTCACCACTAAAAAAAGCATGCCACCAGCAAGCAAACACAAATCCTTTTAAATCCACCATCTTCCGTCAAAAAACTAGAAGAACCAAAAAAGCACTCCAGACCTCAGATCTGCAATCATCTGCAACACTAATGACCAATAGATCCCAAACGTTGAGTCGCACCTCCACTGAAACCAGTCACTGTGTCAACCGAACCACCAGAAGGAAGTCGTTGATGAGGCCTAAACTCCCACCACCATTGTGACCCTATCCAGCAATGAGACCCTTTTTGACACTGACCCGTCTGTGGATACCCCAAATCCCCACACTCAAAACAAATCAGACTAGCAGGATCCCAAGATAGCGCGAAGCGCCAAAGGCCCCATTGGCTACCTGACCACCCTTGAATCATGCCGCCCACAAGCAGAGATCCACTAAGGCCAACTCCAAATGAAATCAAATTCGGGGGGTCACAGTGGAGATTCCTGAGAGAAACTTATCGCCAATGATCCTTCTCCAAATTAACCAATCCCTACTTGGATTAGATGCTGAAGGCTCAAACAAAGTCATGGCTCGGGAAAGTCAAAGCCGCCGAAGATAGGAAACCACCACTGCCTTGGATCTGAAAATGCTTCCTAATCACACCATCACCAAGATCACTGCCTAGAAGTAGGAAAGGGTGAAGAGATGTCATCAAATACCCAAGAGGAATATAGGAGGAACCCTATAAGAAGCGTCGATCGAGAGAGAGATCCAAGAGAGTGCACCACCATCTTATTCTTCTCTTTTAGGTTATTTTGAATTTTGGAATGAATTTCTATGGGGTTTTGGGGTTTTTGTTTTATATTTTAGGTACATCTTGGTATTTTTTATGATTCTTATGGTCTGTTAGGGTTTTTGGTATTTTGAGGGGTTTTGGCGCTTTCAGTGTTTTTAGGGGTTTTAGGGTTTTAGATTTTTTTTATTTTTATGTTTTTTAGTGTTTTTAGGTTTTGAAGCTTTACTTAGTGTTTTAGGATGTTTTTGGGTTTTTAGTGGTTTTTAGGCATTTTTTAGAATTTTTATGAGTTTTTTGGGTTTTAGGGATTTTTTGGGGTTTCTTAGGTTTTTAAGAGTTTTTATGTTTTTTTGGGTTTTTGGAATTTTTTAATTTGTTAAGGATTTTTAAAACTTTTTAATGTTTTAGGGGTTTAAAGGTGTTTTAGTGTTTTTATTTGGATTTTAGGGTTTTTATGGGTTTTTTATGATTTTTATGGTTTTTAGTGTTTATGAGGTTTTTATGGAATCTTAGGGGTTTTAGGGCCTTTTAGTGTTTTTTAGGTTTTTTTGTGTTTTTTATTTTTTTTGTATGGAGAAAAAAATATATCCAAGGAATTGCAATTTTTAGTTTGGGGGGGGGGGGTTAAAGACTTTTTATATTTTTATAGTCTTCTTTGATTTTATCTGGTTTCTAATGATTTTTATGTTTTTAGGGATTTTAAGGTATTTTTTATGATTTTATGGTATTTAGGGGTTTTAGGGATTTTTATTGTTTATGAGGATTTTTAGAGTTTTTAGGGATTTTAGTGTTTTTTTCGTTTTTATTAGTTTTATGTGTTTCTATTTTTTTATGTTTTTCTTAGGGATTTTCATTATTTTAGGATTTTTTAGATTTTTAGGTATTTCAAGGAATTTATTAGTATTTTATGTATTTTAGGGATTTATGGATTTTCAAGGGGTTTAGGGCTTTTAAAGTGTTTTTGGTTTTTTTGGGGTGTTTGGGTTATTTTTTATTCTGAGATTTTATGATTTTTTAGATATTTTAACATTTTTAGTGGTTGAAAGGGTTTTGAGAGTTTATAGTGGTTTTTTGGTGTTTTATGTATTTTTAGAGTTTTTTTTATTTTTTATGGGTTTTATGGTTTTATGGTTTTTTTGGGTTATGAGGGTCTTTTATTGTTTGTTATGGTTTTTAATATTCTTTAGGTTTTTGGGGTTTTATGTGTTTTTAGGATTTAATGTTTTTCTTATGTGTTATTTGGGTCTTTAGGGTTTTCTATGTATTTATCAATATTTGTGAATTTTTTATGATTTTTATAGTTTTTAGTTTATTTAGTTATTTTAGGTATTTTAAGGGTTTTAGGGTTTTTAGGAATATTTAGTGTTTTTAGCAGTTTTTTAGGTTTTAGGGGTTTTAATTATTTATAGGTTTTTTCAGTTTTCTTAAGGGTTTTTTAATTTTTTAGCGATGTTCGATGTTTTCCGGAATTATTAGGGGTTTTCTATTTTTCTTATGGTTTTTAGGGGTTATATAGATTTTGATGGGTTTTATGGGTTTTATGGGATTTTTAAGTTTATACTGGTTTTTTACCCTTATAGATTTTTTAAGGTTTTAAAAGGTTTTATAGAGTTTTTTTTAACAATTTTTGGTATTTAATGGTTTTTAATTGTTTTTTGGGTTTTTATATTTTTTTGTATTTTTTATGGTTTTAGGGGTTTTTATGGTTTTTAGGGGTTTTAGGGGTTTTTACGGGTTTTGGAGTTTTTGTGTTTTTTGGAAATTTTAGGTGTTTTAACATTTTTTAGGTTTTTAAGGTTTACATTGGAATTTTTATGGTTTTTTACCTTTTTAAGGATTTTTATGGATTTTTTTTAAATTTTTGGTTTTTGGGTTTTTTAGGATTATAAATGTTTTTCGGGTTTTTTGGTTTTTTTGGGTTTTAGGATTTTTTTTATTTTTTAGGTGTTTAAACGTTTCTTAGAGTTTTTAACATTTTAGGGGTTTGAAGAGTTTTTCAATTTTTTTGATGTTTTTTAGGGTTTTTATGGGTATTATGGTTCTTATGTTTTTAGGGTTCTAATGGTTTTTAGTGGTTTTTACGATTTTTAGTATCTTTTATTGTTTTTTAGGTTTTAAGGTTTTTTTAGGGTTTATGGGGTATTTAGGTTTTTAGCGGTTTTAAGTGTTTTTTGGATTTTATGGTTTTCTTATAGGTTTTTAGAATTTTAGGGGCACTTTTGAGTTTTATGGATTTTTAGGGATTTTTTATGATTTTATGGGTATTTAGTGTGTTTAGGGATTTTGAGGGTTTATTATGTTTTAGAGTTCTTAGGGGTTTTAGGGTTTTTAGTATTATTTTACTTTTTAGGGGTTTAAATTGTTTTTAGGTTTTTAATTTTTCTTCCTAGTGTTTTTAGGATTTTTAGGTGTTATACATCTTTAGTTTTTTTTGGCATTTCTATGTTATTTTTTGGTTTTTAGGGATTTTGAGGGTTTTGAGGTTTTTTAGGGTTTTAATAGTTTTTTTTGTTTTTATGGTTTCTTTTATATTAGTTTTTTAAGGTTTTTATGGTTTTAAAGGTTTTTAGAGTATTTTTAATGTTTTAGGTATTTAAATGGGTTTCATAGATTTAGTGGGTTTTGGGGGGGGGGGGGGTTAAATGTTTTTAAGGGTTTTATGGTTCTTAGTGTTTGAAGGGTTTTTTGGAATGTTCAGTGTTTTTAAGGGTTTTTAGAATTTTTTAGGATTTCTTATCAAGGAAAAAAAATATATCAATTGAATTGGAATTTTTTGATTTTTTTTGTGTTTTAATTATTTTTTGGTTATTAAGGTTTTCATTGGGTTTTCCATGGTTTTTTGGGTTTTTTATGTTTTTAGGGTTTTTACATATTTTTATGGGTTTTTATGGTTCTTTAGGTTTTTTCATTTTTTTAGTGTTCTATTTAATTTTATGGTTTTTAGTGTTTTTTAGTTTTTTTATCTATTTTAGGATTTTATATGTTTTAAGTGTTTCTATGTTTTAATGGTTTTCTTAGGGGTTTTCATAGTTTTTATCTTTTTTACTTTTTAGGAATTTTTTAGGGAATTCTTAGATTTTTTATTATTTTTTTGGGTTTTTAGGGATTTTGTGGGGTTTTAAGTTTTACGGTTTTTTTTAGGTTTTTAGTATTTTGTTTTGAGTTTTTTTTTTGGATTTTAAGAGTTTTTAGAGTTTCTAATGATTTTAGAGATTCAAATAGTTTTCATAGTTTTTAGTGTGTTTTTAGGAATTTAATGGGATTTTTGGATTTTATATGGGTTTTAGGGGTTTTTATGATTTTTAGGGTTTTTTAAGGTTTTTTGGGTATTGAGGGTTTTTAGAGTTTTTAGAATTTTAATGGTTTTTATGGGTTTTACATTTTTTTTGGTTTTTATGTTTTTTACAGTTTTGATGATTTTAAGTGTTCTATGTTTTTATGGATTTTGTGGAATTTTTTAGTATTTTATAGTTTCTTAGGATTTTTAGGGAATTTGATTATTTTAAGGGTTTTACATATTTTAGTGGTTTTAAGGGTTTGTAGCGTGTTTCGTTTTTAAGGCGTTTTAAGTGTTTTTAGGTTTTTATGATTTTTTAGGGTTTTTCAGGGTTTTAGGATTTTAGACATTTTTTTGTATTTTTAGTGAATTTAAAATATTTTTATCGGTTTTTGTTGTTTTTTGGGATTTTGAGGGTTTTTAGGTTCTTCAGAGTTTCTTTAGGCTTACAATATTTTTTGAGTTTTTAGGGTTTTTATAGTTTTTTAATGTTTTTAGGGGTTAAATACTTTTTAGATTTTTTAGTTGTTGTGTAGGGTTTTATGGTATTTTTTCATTTTAAATGATTTTATGGGTTTTATGGTTTTTATAATTTTTTAGGTTTTTAGTGGTTTTAAGTGTTTTTTGGGTTATAAGGTTTTCCTAAGGGTAACAAGGGTTTTTTTTTTGAGTTCTTTGAGTTTTTAAGGATCTTATGTTTTTTTTTTGTTTTTTTAAATGTTTCTAGCGATTGAAATAGTTTTTATGCTTTTTAGTGGTTTTTGGATTCTTTTTGGGTTTTAGGGTTTTTAAAGTGTTTTATTGGTTTTTTGGTTTTTTTTTATTTTTAGGAACATTTAGGGTTTTTTGGGATTTTAGTTTTATAATGTTTTTAAGGGTTTTATGTGTTTCAGGTTTTAATTTTTTTCTTAGGGATTTTCAAAAAAATTAGGGGGTTTTAGGGTTTTTAGTGTATTTAGAGTTTTTTGGTTTGTTTAGGATTTTGAGTGTTCTGGTATTTAAGGCTTTCTTAGGTATTTTAAGGGTTTTTAGGTTTTTTTAAATTTTAGTGATTATTATGTATTTTTAGGATCTTTTTGGTTTTTAAGGGTTTTATGGATTTTAAGTGTTCTTAGGTATTTATGGTTTTCAGGGTTATTTGGAGAGTTTGGTATTTTTTGATATTTTAGGGGTTTTAAGGGTTTTTAGATTTTTTTAAAGATTTTTAGGGTTGTAATGGTGTTCTATATGTTTTAGAGGGTTTTTACGGTTTTTATGGGCTTCTTGGATTTTCGAATGTTTTTATGGGATTATGGTTTTTGTTTTTATGATTTTTTAGGCTTTATTATTTTTCTATTATTAGGGGTTTTATGTATTTTTAGGTTATTAGGATTTTCTTAGGCTTTTCTGGTTTTTTTTCATTTTTAGGGATTTTATATATTTTCTTTGATTTTTATGGTTTTTTGGGTTTTTAGGGATTCATAATGTTTCTAGTGTTTTTTAAGGTTTTGAGGGGATTTTTTTGGGTTTTATGGGTTTTATTTTTAAGTTTTTTAGGGTTTTTAAGGTTTTTAGGGTTTTTAATATTTTTTATAAATTTGATGGTATTTTTAGTTTTTAAGGGTTTTAGGGGTTTTAGTATAACTATAGGGATTTGGTATTATTAATATTATTTAGGTTTATTAAGTCTTTTAAGTGCTTTTATGTTTTTATGGTTTTCTTATGGGTGTATAGGTTTTTTAGGGCTTTTAACGTTATTTTTTTAATGATTTTTTAGGATTTTTTTAAGGATTTTTATGATTTTTAGTGTTTTTATATATTTTAATTAATTATTTGGTTGTTTTTAGGTTTTTTGTGCTTTTTTGGGGTTTTTATCATTATTTTATGATTTTAGGGATTTTTTTGGGTTTTTAAGGTTCTCTAAGTATATTTTAGGGTTTTTGGATTTTTTACGTTTTTATGGATATTAGAACTTTTTTGGATTTTTATTGTTTTTAGGGCTTTTATTGATTTTTAGAGGTTTTAGGGTTTTTACGGTTTTTTCGTATTTTTTTGGGTTTTGGGGGTTTTTTAATTTTTTTGGCGTCTTTTAGGTTTGTTGGATTTTTTAAAATTTTAATGTTTTTCAAGGTTTATTATAGTTTTTAGTGGTTTTAATGGAATTTTATGGGTATTTATGGGTTTTTAATGTTTTTAGTGGTTTTATGGGTTTAGGTTTTTAGGGATTTAGTGTTTTAGTGTTTTAGAGTTTTTAGGGGGTTTTAGGGGGTTTTATGGCTTTTAACATATTTTAGGATTTTATGGTTTTTAAATGTTTTTAGGTTTTATGGTTTTCTTAGGGGTTTTAAGGGTTTTTAGGGGTTTTTACATTTTTAGGGATTTTATTGATTTTTTAGTATTTTTATTATTCTTATGTTTTTAGGGATTTGAGGTTTTTAGGGGTTTTAGGGTTTTCATGGTTTTTAGGGTATTATGGTTTTTTTGGATTTCATGATTTTTTGAGTTTTTAGATTTTTATGGTTTGTTAGTGTTTTTAACATTTTTAGGGGCTTAAAGGGTTTTTATAATTTTTTGTGGTTTTAGGATCTTTTTGGTTTAATAGGATTCTAAATGTTTATTTGGGGGCTTTATGGTTTTTAGGGGTTTTAGGGTTGTCGGGGTGTTTTGTGGTTTTTTAGGGTTTTATAGTTTTTTATGTTTTCATGGTTTTTAAGTGTTTTTATATTTCTAAGGTTTTCTTAGGGATATTATTTTTTTAAGCGTTATATATATTTTTATGCATTTTAGGGCCTTTTTAGTTTATTTTTGGTTTTTAGTATTTTTAGTGTTTTTAATGATTTTGATTTTTTTTGCGGCGGTTAGGGTGTTTAGTGTTTTTAAGGTTTATACTGTAATTTATATTTTTTAAGGGTTTTAAGTGTTTTTAATTTTTTAAGCTTTGTTAGGGATTTTTAAGTTTTTAGGTTTTTTTAATTTTTAAGGGTTTTTAAGGAATTTATTCGAACTTTTGTGGTTTTTATGGTTTTATGGATTTTGAGGTCTTTTAGGGGTTTTAGGGTTTTTTTCTTTTTTCTTGGTTTTTTTTAGTTTTTTAGTGGATTTATGGTTTTTTATAGTTTTTAAACATTTTTAGGGGTCTAAATGGTATTTAGAGTTCTTAGTGGATCTAGGGTTTTATGGGTTTTTTATGATTTTTTTTTGTTCTTAATTTTTTGATGGATTTTAGGGGGTTTTTGGTTTTTATCATTTTTAGGTTTTTAGGTGTTTTAATATTTTTTTTACTTATAACGTATTATTTGGGTTCTTTCAGGGTTTTTTGTGTTTTTCTAATTTTAGGGATTTTTAGGTAGTTTTTTGTATTTTTATGGTTTTTAGTCATTTTAGTTATTTTGAGGGGTTTGGGTTTTTTAGAGTTTCTATGATTTTTATGGTTTTTATGTTTCTTTAGGTATTTATGGGGTTTTTGGGTTTTTATGATTTTATGATTTTTTATAGTTTTTAATATTTTTATGTTTTTAGTGGTTTATGGATATTTTAGAATTTTTATTGTTTTTAGTGGTTTTTGTATTTTGTGGGTCTTAGGGTTCTTAGGGTTTTTCGGGTTCTTAGCATTTTTCAGGTTTTTTGTGTTTTAAATATTTTCTTTGGTATTTTTCAATTATTTTAAGGTTCTTCACTTTTTAGGGATTTGTAGTGCTATTTAGGATTTTTGTGGTTTTTGGGGAATTTTAGGGTTTTAGCGTTGTATGGTTTATGGTTTAATTGGGGTTTTAGGGGTTTTGGAGTTTTTTTATTGTTTTTACGGTTTATTTTTAGTTTTTATCATTTTTAAGGGTTTAAAGGATTTTTTAGATTTTGGGGGCTTTATAGTTTTTATTGGTTTTTAGGTTTTTTAGGGAAATTATAGTCTTTATAGGTTTTCTTGTGTTTATAGAAATTTTTAACTTTATTATAGGTTTTAAGATTTTTTATGTTTTTTAATTTTTGTTTGGGTTTTTAGGATTTTTAGGTTTTTTACATTTTTCAGGATTTTAGGGATTTCTTAGAATTTTAAGGATTTTATGTATTTTTAAGGTTTTTATCACTTTTGAGTTTTTTGGGGTTTTACGTGTTTCTAGGTTTTTAATGGTTTCTTAGGATTTTTCAGGGTTTATTTTGATTTTAGAGATTTTTAGGTATTTTTATCTATTTTTAAGGATTTTGAGGGTTTTAGGGTTTCATGGTTTTTACTGTTTTTATTGATTTTATGGGGTTTTACTAGGTTTTTGAGTCATTAGGGTTTTAAAGTATATTAGTGTTTTTTAACATTTTCAAGGGTTTAAAGGGTTTTTAGAGTTTTTGTTTGTTTTTTTGGGTTTTTTATTGTTTTTAGGGTTTTTATGGTTTTCAAGGGTTATAAGGGTTTTCAAGGGTTTTAATGTTTTTAGTGAATTTTTTTTGTTTTTTATTGGTTTAAGGTGTTTTTAGGTTTTAAGGTTTTATAAGGATTTTTCAGGGTTTTTAGGATTTTTTATGTTTTTTTTGGATTTTTAGGGAATATTTATGATTTTTATGGTTTTATGCTTTTTAGGGATTTTGATTGGTTTTTGTGTTTTTAGGGATCTTTTTTGTTTTTTAATGTTTTTAAGTTTTTTTTTGACTTTTTTATCAATTTTAGTGGTTTAAAGGGATTTTAGAGTTTTAAGTGGGTTTTTAGGGGTTTAAAGGTTTTTTACGGTTTTTAATGGTTTTACGAGTTTTATGGTTTTTAGGGGTTTTGGGGTATTTTATGGATTTTTTATAGTTTTTTGTGTTTTTTGGTTTTTTAGGGGTTTAATGTGTTTTTAGGTTTTTCATCTTTTCTTATGGTTTTTAGGGTTTTTTAGGTTTTTGGTGATTTTTAGGGATTTTTTATGATTTTCACTATTTTTAGGGTTTTTAGGGATTTTGAGGGTTTTATGTTTTTTATGAATTTTGAGGGTTTTAGGGTTTCTAGGGATATTTAAGTCTTTTAAGGGTTTTAGGTCTTTAATGTTTTATTTGGTGTCATTAAATTTCTAAGGGGTTTTTAAATTTTTTTGGTGATTTTTTGGGAGTTTAGGACTTTTATGGGTTTTAGGGTTTTTAGAGATTTTGAGAGGTTTTTAGGGATTTTAGGGTTTTTTTACAGTTTTGAAGATTTTTATGGTTCTCTAGAGTTTTTAATGTATTTAGGGAATAAGAGGTGTGAGGCCAGCCTATTCCCGACCCCCTCAAAGTTTATTATGAAAAAATAAAGAAATAGAAGATGAGGGAGGGGAGGGGTTAATCAACCCGCACCAAAAAACCCTCAGAACCCAAGACACAAAAGACACCAAAAAATGAAAAAAGAAAAAAAAAGAAAAAACACACAAATCCAAACAAGCAGAAAAACGATGATGTCCTGAACATCACTTCCCAATCGATCAGCATAAAACATCCATCCGCACCAAATCCAGCAATCATCAACAATCATCCAACAACACCAAAATCATCGTCGGTCGTTTCACGAAACCAACTACAGCACCAGAAAGTCACAACCATCAACCTCCATCAGCTCCAAGTCAAACACCATCACAACAGCAACCATCAACAACAACATCTTTTCCACCAAAATACTCACCACAAGCAACATAGAACCGTCATCTCCAAAATCATGAACTTAGCAGCACAACTATGGGCAAAGAACTGCCCGCTTCCAAAGCAAGAACCAGTGCACAGCCCAATCAGCCCTTCCAGAAACATAGGAACCACAACGCATAACCATAAAGTAGAACTGCATATCAGTCCTAGAAAAAAACACCAACATCGACAGAAAACCACATATAGCAGCCAAAATGCAGCACAGATGCATCTCTTGCTCAGAATTCCAAGCCAATCTCATCTGCCCAAGAAGCCAATAGCAACCTCTGAAAAATGGCAGCACCGAAACACCAGTATCAACAACAAAAGCATCACCTCCACCAACAAAACAAGATCCTATCAACTTGCAGCTCATAAAATAGCAACCAGCACATCCAAACCAATCGTCTCCCAATGAATCACAGCTCAACATCCCGCAATCAAGGCCTTTGGGCCAAACAACATTCAACATTCCAAACCTCATAGCATAGCTAACCGCATACCACTAGAAATTGCACATAAAAAATCACATAACCCATATCATCAAAACTGAAACAAGAACCTATGATTATTCATAACCAAAATCACAACAAGGAAAAAGGAGAACATGGAATGCCAAAAGGTCCGACCGAATCTAGCATCAATATTGTGGAGCGGAGATGAAGCCGAAAGACAAGGATGAGTACGCACCTACAGCTGCTTCACGAACTGAGGAAAGGATCGAAACAGAACATAGAACAAACCTTCGGCAACGTGGGATCGAGAAGGGCCTAACCAGCGCTACCATACCAGATCATCATACCATCTGCAAAAACGAAGTGCCTTCTGAGGAGAAACTGGACAGAAAAGCAGATCGGGGTAGGCGAACATCCGTCTAGGATTCCAGAACCTGTATCGATGAAGCAACCAACTCTTCCATTAATCCATTTGACTGTGTTGACTCGCCTATAGAAACCCCTATCTGAAAAAATTACCCCGATCTGCGGCTGCTGTCTGATGCCATCTTCAACACATTCCAGATTTATCCAATCTAAAGACCCTGCAACCACCATATCCATCAAAGCTCGGACGTGCCAGCAACAGAGAAAATCCATATTAAAGTTTGAAAGCCATAGAAAAGAAGATCGGGGAATTCGTAGTTGCCGAAGTGCGAATGACACTACCGCCTTGAGGCTGAAGAGCCCATCCAGGGCATGCCATCAACGAGAGCTAGGAAGGAGCAAGGATCCAACGCCGAAGCTCCGATCTAGATCTTGGGGAAAACCTGAATGAGGCATCGAGTGAGAGAGACCCCTAGGGGAGTTCTCCTTATGGGTTTTAGGTTTTTCACGTTTTCTTAGGTTTTTTTATGTTTTTAATGTTTTTAGGGGTTTAAAGGGAATTTATAGTTTTTAGTGATTTTTAGGTTTTTTGTATTTTTTTATGAATTTGGGATTTTACGGTATTTTAGTTTTTTTAGTGTTTGTTGTGTTTTTAGGGGTTTCAAGTGTTTTATATTTTTATTGTGTTCTTAGAGATTTTCATAATTTTTAGGATTTTTTATAGTTTTAGGGATTTTTTAGGATTTTTATTGTTTTTAGGGGTCTTAGGGATTTTGAGTGTCTTTTGGGTTTTTGTGGGGTTTTAGTTTTTTTATGGTTTTTTGGATTTTTAGGGTTCTTCTATGTTTTTAGTGTTTTTAAGGTTTTTTAGACTTTTTTAATATTTTTATAGGTTTATAGGGTTTTTTTAGTTTTATTAGTTTTTTTTATTTTTTTTGAGTTTCTATGTGTTTTTAGGGTTTTTAATGTTTTTAGGGGTTTCACGGTTATTTAGGGTTTGTAGGGTTTTTTGGGTATTTTATGGTTTTATTTT
This sequence comes from Viscum album, assembly GCA_963277665.1. Taxonomy (NCBI): domain Eukaryota; kingdom Viridiplantae; phylum Streptophyta; class Magnoliopsida; order Santalales; family Viscaceae; genus Viscum; species Viscum album. The sequence continues at coordinate 1,332,615,099 of OY728150.1, forward strand.
TTTAGAAATTTTATGTTTTTAAGGGTTTTATGTGTTTTTAGGTATCTAAGTTTTTCTTATTGTTTTTGCGTTTTTTATATCTTTAGGGTTTTTTGGATTTTTTTTGGATTTTTGTGGTATTTAGGGGTTATTAAAAATTTCCAGGGGTTTTTAGGGTTTTTAGGGTTTTTCTGTCTTTTTAGGAGGTTAGGGTTTTTTTTGAGATTTTAGGGTTTTTAATTTTTTTTAATAATTTTTAAAAGTTTACTGGTCTTTATTTGGTTATTAGAGTTTTTAGTGGTTTTTTATATTTTTATGGATTTTTGATATTTTTAAATATTTTAGGGGTTTTTAGGTTTTTAGGTTTTTTAGGGGTTTTAGGGTGTTTTAAAATTTTTATGGAGTTTATAATTTTTTAGGTTTTTAGGTGCTTTAAGTATTTTTAGTTTTTTAGGGTTTCTATGTCTTTTAGGGTATTAAATTAATTTAAGAGTTTTTAGAGTTTTTGGGGTTTTTAAGGGTTTTATAATTTTTTTAAATATTTTTAATGTTCTTAGGTGTTTAAAAGGGTTTAAGAGATTTCAGTAGTTTTTAGGGGTTTTAAGGGTCTTTTAATGTTTTGGGGTATTTTAGGGATTTTATGGGTTTTAGGGTCTTTTAGTTTGGGGGGGGATAACATTTTTTAACTTTTTAGAGGTTTTATGGTGTTTATGTTTTTATGGTTTTATTATAGTTTTTTAGCTTTTTATGGTTTTTATGTTTTTAGGGATTTTTGGGGCTTTTTAAGGATTATTATATTTATTAGATTTTTTAGGAATTTTCAGGGATATTATGATTTTAGGGTTTTTTAGGGTATTTAATTTTTTTTATGTCTTTAAGGGTTTTAGGTTTTGTTTAGGTTTTTAAGATTTTATTTGGTGTTTTCAACGTTTTTATTGTTTTCTATGTTTTTAGTGATTTTTTATGATTTTTATGGTTTATGGTTTTTATTTATTTTGGGAGGTTTTGTATTTTTTTAGGGTTTTTAGGGGTTTTTTGTGTTTTTATGGATTATAATGTATTTGTTGAGTTTTTTTAAATATTTTAGGGGTTTAAAGGGTTTTTATGCTTTTTAGTGGGTTTTAGGGTAATTATGGGGGTTTTAAGGTTTTTTATGTTTTTAACAATTTTTTATGTGTTTTATAGTTTTTATGGGTTTTAGGTGCTTCTAGTGGTTTAAAGGGTTTTAAGCGTTAGGTTTTTAAGGGTTTTTAATGTTTTTAGGTTTTTAAGGTTCTCTTTGGGTTCTGTAAGTTTTTTAGGGGTTTTTAATTCTTTAGGTATTTTTAAGGAAATTTAAGATCTTTATGTGGTTATAGGGTTTTTAGGGATTTTGAGGGGTTTTTTGGGTTTTTTTGCTTTTTAGGGGTTTTAGTAATATTTTTGGTTTTTAGGGGTTTTAAGTGTTTTTATGTTTTAAATATTTTCTTAGTTTTTGTTAGTTTTTTTAGGATTAAAACTTTCTTAATGATTCATGTGGATTTTTAAGGGATTATATTGGTTTTTACAGTTTTAGGGAGTTTGAGATATTTTAGATTTATTAGGGTATTATGGTTTTTTGGGTTTTTATGGGGGGTTGGGGTTTTTATGGGGTGTTTTTGGGGTTTTAGGGGGTTGTTTTCAATTATTTGTTACGTTTTTTATGGGTTCAAAAATAATACTCATTTCTAGGTGTCTAAAGGGGTTTTAGAGATTACAGTGGGTTTTTGGAGTTTTTATTGGTTTTTATTACTTTTTAATGTTTTAGGGGTATTTATGTTTTATGGGGTTTTAGGGTTTTTAATTTTTTTTGGTTTTTCCACTTTTTTTAATATTTTAGAGGTTTTATGTGTTTTAGGTTTTTAAGGTTTTCTTATGTTTTGTCATGGTTTTTAGTTTTTTTTATGTTTTTAGTTAGTTTTAGGGCCTTTTAGGATTTTTATTTCTTTTTTGGTTTTTAGGGATTTTGAGGGTTTTATAGTTTTTAAGGAGTCTTAGTGTTTTTATGTGGTTTTGGGTATTTATGGTTTTTTTAGTTTTTCTGTGTTTTAAAGTTATTTTAAATTTTTTAAATAATTTTCAGTGGTTTGATTGGTTTTTAGTGTTTTTAGTGGTTTTTAGTGTTTTTAGGGGTTTTATTGGTTTTTAATATTTTTAGGGGATTTAATAGTTTTATAGGTTTTTAGATTTTTTATTATCTTTTTATGGTTTTTAGGAGTTTTAGTGTTGTTTTTATTTTTTAAGGGTTTTATGTGTTTTTAGGTTTTAATGTTTTTATTAGGGTTTTTCAGGGTTTTTATGGATTTTTACATTTTTAGTGATCCTTGTGGATTTTTTAGGATTTTAGGGATTTTAGGGATTTTAGGGATTTTGAGAGGTTTTAGGGTTTTTTGAGGTTTTAGAATTTTAAGGTTTTTTAGAGATTTTAATTTCCTTAGGATTTTAAGTTTTTCTTTGGGTATTTTAGGGTTTTACGATTTTTACATTTTTAGTGTTTATTATGGATTTTTGGGGAGTTTTATGTTTTTACAGTTTTTAGTGATTTTAATTGTTTTTACGGTTTTTTTTGGGTTTTTTGGTTTTTTGAGTCTTTATGGGGTTTTAGAGTTATTTAGGGTTTTTTGGTTTTTTGTATTATTTTAATGTTTTAGGGGTTTAAAGGGTTTTTTAGTGGGTTATAGGGTTTTTATTGGGTTTTAGAGTTTTAAGGTTTTTCAGGCTTATTATTGTTTTGGGGGGATTTTTGGGTCTTATTAGGGATTTTATGGGTTTTAGATTTTTTTTGGTATTTTAGGGGTTTAATGTGTTTTTAGGTTTGTAAGGTTTTCATAGGGTTTTCACTGCTTTTACTATTTTTTTTTAAATTTATATGGATTTCTAGATATTTTTAATATTTTTATTTGTTTTTAGCATTTTTACTGATTTTGAGGGTTTTAGGGTTTTTAGGGTTTATTTTTTGGTTTTTAGTGTTTTTTAGGTTTTTAGGGGTATTAATTGCCTTTAGGTTTTTATTTTTCTCTAACGGTTTTAGGGTTTTTTAAATTATTAGGTTTTTTATGGGTTTTTATGGATTTAGGTATTCTTTGATGTTTTAGGCTTTTAAAAGACTTTTGGGATTTTTATGGTTTTTTGGAATTTTGTAGTTTTTTTGAGTTCTTAGGGTTATTTATACCTTTTAAATATTTTTAGGTGTTTAAAAGTTTTTTAGTTGTTTTAGTGGTTTTTAGGCGTTTTATAGGTTTCTCATTTTTTATAGTTTTTAGGGGTTTTTATGATTTAATGGGTTTTAAGGTTTTTAGGGTCTTTTTAGGGTTTTTAGTGTTTTTTTGGTTTTTTGGTTTTTGTAGTTTTAACTGTTTTTAGGTTTTTATTGTTTACATGAAGTTTTTTCAATTTTTTAGGGGTTTTTACATTTTTAAGGATTTTTTGGAATTATTTAGGATTTTTATGGTTTTTACGGTTTTTAGGGATTTGGAGGGGTTTTAGAGTTATTTAGGATTTTTGCATTTTTAGTTTTTTAGGAGTTTTATGTTCTTTTAGGTTTTTAAGGTTTTCTTAAGGTTTTCGAGGTTTTTTAAGGATTTTTTTGTTTTATGGAAATTTTAGGTCGTTTTAGTATTTTTATGGATTTAAAGGGGTTTTCGATATTTTGGGGGGTTTTAGGGTTTTTATGGTTTTTAAGGTTTCTTTATAGTTTTTGGGTTTATGGGTATATTTTTTTATATTTTTTAACATTTTTAATGGTTTAAAGGTGTTTTACGGATTTTAGGTGGATTTGGGTTTTAATAGATTTTTTAGGTTATTTTAAATATTCTATGGGTTTTATAGTTTTTAGATGTTTAGGTTTTTAGGATTATTTAGGGATTTTTAGGGATTTTTCAATTTATTTGTTTTTATGGGTTTAAAGTGTTTTAATGTTTTTAAGGATTTTTTTATGGATTTTTAGGGGATTTCAGGGTTTTTATGGTTTTTTATATTTTTTGTATTTTTAGAGCTTTTTAATATTTTTAAACATTTTTAGGGGTTTTGGGATTTGATTGTTTTTTAGGGTTTTAGAGTATTTTATGTTTTTAGGGTTTTATATGTTTTTAGGTTTTTAAAGTTTTCGTAGGGTTTTTCAGGGTTTTCACTTTTTTTTCATTTTTAGGATTTTATGGGATTTTCAGTTTTTTAAGGTTTTTAAGGTTCTTAGGTATTTTAAGGGATTTTAATGTTTTTAGAGTTTTTTTGGTTTTAATGGTTTTTTAATAATTTAGTGTTTTTTTGAGTTTTTAAGGGTTTTAATGTTTTTATATAGTATTTAACGTTTTTTGGGTTTAAAGGGTATTTAGTGTTTTTATTTGTTTTTAGTTTTTTATGGGTTTTAGGGGTTTTATATATTTTTTGGGTTTGATGTTTTTTTGGGATTTAAAATGTTTTTATCATTTTTTAAGTTTTTGGGCATTTTAAGTGGTTTTATTTTTTCAAGGTTTTCTTATAATTTTTATGATCTTTAAGGTTTTTTTATTTTTTTTGATTTTCAAGGATTTAATGTTTTTTATTTTTTTTCTTGGTTTTTTAGGTATTTTATGGGTTTTAGGTTTTATTAGGGTTTTTAAGGATTTATGGGTTTTGGAGTTTTTTTGGTGTTTTTTAGGGTTTTAATGTTTTTTTAATGTTTTTAATGTTTTTAGGAGTTTGAAGGGTTTTAGGTTTTTTGGGGTTTTATGAGTTTTTAGGATTTTTAAAATATTTTAGTGATTTTATTGTTTTTAAGTGTTTTAGGTGTTTTAAGATGTTTTAGGGTTTTTTGGGTTTTATGTTTTGTAGTTTTTAGTGGTTTTATTTTTTTTAGTTTTCTGATGTTTTCAAAGGGGTTTTTATGGTTTTTAGAGTTTTTTACATTTTTGGGGATTTTTTATGTTTGTGTAGGATTTTTATGGTTTTTTAGGGTTTTAGTAATTTTGAGGGTTTTATGGTTTTCTATGGTTTTTAGAATTTTGTATATTTATGTGTTTTATGTAATTTAGGTCATTCTTGTTTTCTTAAGGGTTTTTACAGTTTTTAGGGTTTTGTACCTTTTTATTTATGTTTATGGATTTTTTTCAGGATTTTAATGGTTTTTTAGTATTTTTAGAGACTTTGAGGGTTTTAATGTTTTTTTGGGTTTTTAGGGTTTTTAGGGTCTTCTAACATTTTTTGGCATTTAAGGGTTTTTAGAGATTGTAGTGTATTTTAGGATTTTAATGGGTTTTTATGGGTTCTTTAGGTTTTTATGGGTTATTATGGTTTTAGGTGATTTTAATGTTGTTTTTTGGTTTTTAGGGATTTTAGTGTTTTCAGTTTTTTAATGGTTCTAAGTGTATTTAGATTTTAATGGATTTATTAGGTTTTTTTATGGTTTTTATGATTTTTTAGGTTTTTAGGGATTTTTAGGAGGTTTTATGGTTTTTATGGTTTGTAGGGATTTGGGGGGTTTTAGGGTTTTTAGGGTGTTTAGTTTTTTTAGGTTTTTTAGCATTTTTTAGGTTTTAGGGGTTTAAATTATTTTATGTTTTTAATGTTTTATTTTTATTTTTCATGGTTTTTTGGGTTTTTTTATAATTTTATGGATCTTTAGTGTTTTTACAATTTTTATGGTTTTTTATTGTTTTATGGATTTTAGGGTTTTCAGGGGTTTTTAGGTTTTTCATTTATTTTTTGTTTTTTTTCTTTAATGGTTTTTTTGAGTTTTTAGGGCCTAAAGGCTTTTTAGACTTTTTTAACATATTTAGGGTTTAAAAGGTTTGTTTTAGTTTTTAGTGGTTTTTGGTTTTTTATGTGTTTTAGGGGTTTTTATGGTTTTTAGGGGGTTTTAGGGTTTTTAGGGTCATTCGTGTTTTTAGGGATTTTTGTATTTATGTTTTTTATGTGTTTTACGTGTTTTTTGGTTTTCAAGGTTTTCTTAGAGTTTTCTAAGGTTTTTTTAATATTTTTGGTGTTTTTTAGGATTCTATATATATTTTTTTGGGTTTTTACGATTTTTATGGATTTTAGGGGGTTGTAGGATTTTTTTTTGGATTTTTCAATTTTTTTGGATTTTTAGCATTTTTAAGTTCTTTGGGGTTTTAAGTTTTTTTTAGGTTTTTTAGGGTTTCATAGGGGTTTTTAGTGTTTTTAGGGCTTTTTATGTTTTTTGGGATTTTTAGGGATTTTTTGGATTTGAATCGGGTTTTAGGGTTTTAAGGGATTTTCAAGGTTTTTAATGTTTTTTAAGGTATTATAGTTTTTAATGTTTTTAAGGAATTTTAAGGTTTTTTATATATTTTTAATGTTTTTTGGGTTCACAGGGTTTCTTAAATTTTTATTTTTATTTTAGGGTTTTATATGTTTTTAGGTGTTTTCTGATTTTTAGGGGTTTAGGGTTTTTGGGGTTTTTAGGGGTTTTAGTGTATTAGTTTTATTAAAAAATTTAGTTTTTTAAGGGTTTTAATTGTTTTTTGGTTTCTAAGTTTATCTTAGGGTTTTTTAGGTTTTTTAGGATTTTTATTGTTTTTAGGGATTTGGAGGGTTTTATGGGGGCTTTAAGGGTTTAGTGTTTTTATTATTTTTTGGGGTTTAAGGGTTTTTGAGCCTTTTGGGGATTTAAGTGTTTTTTATAGATTCTTGACAGTTTTAGGGGTTTAAGGTACTTTTAGAGTTTTTATTTCTTTTTAGGATTTTTAGGATCTTTTAAGGCTTTTAGGGGTTTTATGGTTTTCTTGGTTTTTTGGTTATTTTTAGGGGGTTTAGGGTTTTAAACATTTTCTAGGGTTTTAAGGGGTTTTAAGTTTTGTAAAGTTTTTAATATTTTCAAATTATTTTTATAGGTTTTAGGGTTTTTTACGTTTTAGGGATTTTCGGTGATTTTTTTTGGATTTTTATGGTGTATTACAGTTTTTAGGGAATTTTTTAATTTTTAGGGTTTTTAGGATTTTATGGGGTTTTATGGGTTCTTTTGGTTTTTATGGTTTTTTTGAGTTTTTTAATGTTTTAAGAGGTTTAAATCATTTTTAGAGTTTTTTCGATTTTTAGGGTTTTTATAGGCTTAGGGTTTTTATGGATTTTATGGTTTTTATGGGATTTTTGGGTTTTTAGGGGTTTTTAGGGTTTTTAGTGTTTTTTAGGGTTTTAGGGGTTTTAAGTGTTTTTAGGTTTTTTCGGTTTTAGTAGGGTTTTAGGGGGTTTAGGGTTTTTTACATTTTCAAGGATTTTTAGGTATTTATAGATTTTTATTGTGTTTTGGGTTTTTAAGGATTTTGAGGGTTTTTTCATTTTTTAGGGTTTTTAGGGCTTATAAGTGTTTTTTTCTTTTTATTATTTCTTAAGAGTATACATGGATTTTATGATTTTTACATTTTTAGGTAATTTTATCTATTTTTAGGATTTTATTTGGTTTTTTTGGGATTTAGAGGGTTTTTTGGGATATTTACGGTTTTTAGGAATTTTATGGCGTTTGGATTATTAGGGGTTTTATTGAGTTTTTAGGGTTTAAGTTAATTTTATAGTTTTTAACATTTTTTGGGGTTTAAATCATTTTTATATTTTCTAGAGGTTTTAGTGTTTTATGGGTTTTTAGGGTTTTTAATGTTTTTAGGGGGTTTTTCTTTTTTAAGGATTTTTAGTATTTTTTAGGTTTTTACGGGTTTTATGTGTTTTATATTTTTTATGGTTTCTTTAGGGTTTTGATGGATTTTATGATTTTTTAAATTTTTAGTTGTTTTTAGGTTTTTTACGATTTTTATGGTCATTTGGGTTTTTATGGATTTTGAGGGTTTTAGGGGTTTTATGGTTTTATGGTTTTTATGTTTTTTGCGTTTTAATTGGTTTTTCGGAGTTTTTTAGTGTTTTATGGATTTTTATAGTGTTCTAATGTTTTTAGGGTTTTATAGGTTTTTTTTGTGGTTTTAGGGTTTTTATGGGTTCTAAAGGTTTTTAATTTTTTCAGGGGGTTTTTATTGTTTTTATGGTTTTTTGGGTTTTAACGATTTTTATCATTTTTTAGGTTTTTAGGGGTTTTATATTTTCTTCTGTATTAAATATTTTTTGGGGTTTTTAGGGTTTTCCTAATTTTTTATGTTTTAAGGGATTTTTAGTGCTTTTTGGATTATTATGGTTTTTTATTGTTTTTAGTGGTTTTTAGGGTTTTTAGGGTTTTTAGGTTTTTAGTGTTTTTTAGCTTTTTTAGGGGTTTTGAGTGTTTTAAGGTTTATGGTTTTCTTTAGGGTTTTTAGGGGTTTTCATGTTTTTGGGGTTTTTTAGGTTTTAGGGATTTTAGGTATTTTTCATGATTTTATTATTTTTTAAAGGTATTAGAGATTTTAAGTGTTTTTAGGTTTTTAATGGTTTTGTGGGGTTTGTTTAGGGTTTTTATGGTTTTTTATTGTTTTTTAACATTTTTATGGTTTTGAAGGGTTTTAGTGTTTTTAGTTGTTTTTATAGGTTTTATGGATTTTATGGTTTTTTATTGTTTTTTTATCATTTTTAGTGGTTTGATGGGTTTTATAGTTTTTAGTAGTTTTTATAGGTTTTATGGGTTTTTAATGTTTTTATGGGTTTTATGGTTTATAGAGGTTGTAGGGTTTTAGTGTATTTTTAGGGTTTTTAGCATTTTTAGGTTCTTATGGGTTTTAAGTCTTTTTAGGTTTTTACGTTTTTCTTAGGTGTTTTCAGAGTTAAATATTTAAGTATTTAGGGATTTTTAGGATTTTTATGGTTTTAGGGTTTTCAGATATTTTTAGTGTTCTTTGGTTTTTTAGGGGTTTTAGGGTTTGTAGCACTTTTCTGGTTTCTAAGGGGTTTAAAGCGTTTTTTGGTTTTTATGGTTTTATTTGGTTTTTTCATGTTTGTAAAAACTCCATTTTGTCTCATGGGATAAAAATATTTAATTAGAAATACCTCAAGAAATAAATAGGTGAAGAGATGAAAAAAGGATTAAGGGAACTCCCCCAAATCGGCCTGTATGCACGAAGCCTGCATGCCAAGAGGCTCTATCAGACCCTACTTATGCAGCCGATATGGGCCATCCACCCCTATACTAGGAACATGTGTGGGAAAACTATGCGGGATACCTATGCATGAAACTTCCTTCATCTATTCTCTCATATTTTCCTATAAATAGGACCCTGGTTTCCTCGTTTAAAGAACTAGAAAACTGGAATAAACATTAGAGATCTGATCATGTATCCACATCGTCCAGGCCCTAAAAACCTTTTATTTAGCTCTTCAAAAATTAAGAAATTAGGGAAATATGGGGGGGGGGGTAGTGGAATCAAAGTCCCTCTAGGGTCTGAAACACAAGACACCTATGCGAGGAAACCCTCCCCCCTAGCAGACAATAACTAGAAATAAAGCCCCTTCCCAAACCTAAGAACTTCCTAAGACCGTTAAAGGGACACCTGAGGAAACCCTTGGTGTTTAGGGGAAGGCCTATCCCAAGTGTTTTTCCCCGGTTGTCCATCACCCTAGGCATCTCTATCTCGGGCTGGCCAACCCTATGCAAAACACTTCTAGCTCATCATAGGTCTACCCTACGCAAAAAACCATATACTTGGCCAACCCAGACCTATTTGTGCCACCTTCTAATCCATATTTCATGCCACTAATGGGAATTATCATATTCTTATATATCCCTCTTCTGAGGGGGACCAAATTGAAGCCTCCGCCTAGGCCTCCAGACTTGCAAAACCACAGCGAGATACATTCCTGTGTGTATCCTATTCGATTATGCATTTATTTGGTCATAGGTATCACACAATTTTTCCACAAGATGGGTATGGTCCTTAGGGTTTTTATAGTTATTCATCCCTTTGATCTCAAGGACCCTAACCATGGGGGTAGTGTTAGGGACCTCATAGTCTCATATGTGAGGGTGAGGATGTTCTCCCCTTCTCATCTCTCAAACCAGGGACCTCTTGTTTCGAATGATGAGGGTTTTGGGATAACGCTTGATTTTACCATTGACAGGAATTAGTGACTAATCCTCCTCAACTAATATGTAAATAGGATAAGGTAATTCCTCCTATAGCAAGACATTGTTATTTATTATGGGACGTATCTAGATAAGTAGTCAGACGTGACTATCCTGTATTTGAAAACATGAAAGGAAATGGGAACATGAAATCCATTTATTCTTCTCATATAACCTTAGCCTCTTACACCAGAAAAATAAGGATCATGTTTTTTTACAAATCTTATTCTTCCTCTTGTTTCTCACATATGATCATGAATCATTAAGGCTTAGAGGTTAGAAACAATCATGACATCTGCACAGTCATATGCATGACTCAGTAGATAATCCTTTTCCAGATATTCCTCTCACCTCATTCAGATGGCCTCTATATGTGTGGGTCCTAAAATACATGTATACATATTTTGAATATTCTATTCGGTATAATCCCCAACCATCCTCATCACAACCAAGGTAATCCTCCTAGGTTCAATCCCCGACCAAACCTCTAAATCACCATGAGTCAGAACGATTCTCATAGTTCCAGACACATGGAAATCCTCCTATTTGTAAGCCCCAAAACCATGTCATATCCTTTCAAAGGGACACAATACCCTATGAGAAAAATATTTTGAGAGTATCCAATGGAATGGGTCTTTGAATTCATCGAACTACATGAAATTTGATTCCCATCCAAATGGGATATATAGGAAGTCTCTCTATGGTCCAAACCCAAAACCCCAAATTCAACCTAATCATCTCTAGGGAACATTCCTAGTGGTGTATTCACCAAACCAAGAGGATAAACTCCCTCTAGATTCCTTGGGATGCTTCTATATAAGTCCCACACCAACCCTTGGCTGGGTATCTTTCACCTAGACAACCTTGTTGCACAACGTTAAACTTCATGGTTTGGTTCTGATCACATGAACTTAAAATATATGATGTATCCCATTAAGTGGCACCAAACTGCATGGGTTTGGATTCCATTTACAAGAAAACATAGAAATTACAAATCATGGGTTTGATCATGATATCAAAACATGTCCCATCTCCCTAAATGATGATAAATTCCATAGCACCCCACTACATGACTTAAAACCAGAATCGTAAAAATAAAAGACTAAAGAATATCTAGTCCACATAAAATGTGTAACATGGATATAGAACCTCGGATATATATATATATATCCCTATTTATGAAAATCCTTGGATATATATAGATAATTATATAATAAATACATGCTAATAATTGATTATTACTATTAGGTGACTTGAGTTATACTTGGTATTTAATAAAGGATTCATGAATATTTCTTAAATATATAAAAGAGCCTAGAGGGGGTAAAATTTCCCCTCAAAAGTATTTCATGATCCTGAAATCCCATACTCTCAACCAATGAATGTATTTAATCATTTTTGGACCGTTTTCCAATAATCTTCTACCTTTATAAATCGGGTTCGTGAAACATCTTGAATAAGAGAACCATTTTATGTTTCTAATTCCATGAAAAAAACTCATTAGAAAGAATCTGTATATAGTGAACCTAATGTGAATTATTGTGAAAGTTCAAACCCCCACAATAAATCACAGGGGAGCCAATATTTCTATGGGGAAATGATGAACCTTCTATGAATCCTTAACCAAGATGACTAAGTAACCCACAAGTTAGGCCCATTCACACTCTTAAAAATTGGATCATGCCAAACGTAGATTCAAAATAATCAATATTTCATGGATTTTTTATTGATATTTTGCTTTTATGGGGTTTCCTTGTTTGTGTACATCACCTTAATTTCAGGAATTTTCTCTCAAAACTCCCTTCAATACAATGGAGTCTCACTAGTTCAATCAAATATATGTATCGACTACCGTTCATGTTGGATCGTTGAATAAATAGAGAACATCATTGCCAAACAAGCATCTTTAACACTGGGTCTAATATAAACTAGTTCATGAGTACCACAAAAATGGTACCATCCTGACCCTGGAGGCATCTTTAAAGGACCTCTAGCACATGATGCCCCACAAGTCATCCACCCCATGATGGTTGGTTGTCCAGAAAAATAAGGCACCAATTTTTGTCTCCAACCATTTAAAGAGATTATCCCTATAACACATCAATCATCTCCTCCCTTCTCTTAGGGATGTAGATAATGTGGAAAAAAATTGCCTCAATTAAAAGACATTTGGGTCCCTCCAAGGAGATCCTTATAGAAGTCAATGTTTCCAACACCACATGGAAGTGAACCCTTAGCATGATGAGGGTACCATCCCTGGAATCCTGGACCATGTCACACAGACTCAGTCACACAAGGTGGACCACCAAGGGAAGTGACTATTCAATAGAGAATATGGATAAACCTTTTTTCCCTCTCAAAAATCTCATAAAAAACATTGGAAAAAATCAGCAAGTGGGAATAAACGCTGACTTACACCAACCAGGCCTACTAGTAGAATTGTCTGGTAGCATCTAGGGAAGCCCATCAACAAAATATGGTAAAAAATTGAGTGCACGCACAAACATATTCTTACCCCAAGAAGGCCTGATAGTCAAATATAGTAGCACACTACGAGTAACTGTACCCATCCATCTAGATCCATTAACCCTGCAAGCAGTCTCATCTAGTAGTAATCGGAGAAACCTACCAGCAAAACCTAGAAACAAATATGGGGTAGACCCATATCTCTTCCCTCGCACGTAAGTACTATTATTTTATACCAATAGAAAATGTAGGAAAGGAACAGTAACACGCCCTTTCTAGAACAATATAATGGTCATATATCCTCATTATAGCCACTAAAGTTACCAGGCACAACCAAAAAATGGTGATGGGGCAGACAAAAATTCATACCCACATCCTACAAACCTACTAGGATATAATAACAACAATATTAGTTTTAGAGGGTTGGACTTACAACTTTATCCCAATAATTGGGTGACTCATAATCATGTCACTATGGAGAAAACACACATATATGCTCCCATCAAAGAGGGTTTTGGTACAAACTTCCCCATGATATACATACAACCGGATCGGAACTACACTCCTCTTCCAACAGGAGGTCATCATTCTACCTCAATGGACCATACATGGTAGGAACATACCCTTTTAAAATACCATAGACCTATCATAAAATTCTAGAAATAGTACATGATATAATCAAACAAGATAATTCAAGTGAAAAATTATTTCCCCAGCAAGCAGTCTCATTCACCCGCAAGAAGGAATCCAACAATAATCCTCACTAAAGGCGGTTAGAAAATAAAGAGTTATACTATAATATATCACTTATTAACACATGAGTTCTTTATGTCCTCATACATTTATCACTAGTAGATCAAGATCCAACTTCTTTGTTACCAAATTATGGAAATAATAGCAATACTTCTGAAGGTCCTACCTGGACATCATACCATGAAGGCTTTCTTCATGATCTAATTGATCTTGAGATTCCATCTTCATATGAGCACCATAGGATCCATTTTTGTGGATCGAAGATCAAACCAAAAGAAGGTAATCCACTTTTCTCATCGTCCCTATAATTCCTCCCCTAGTTATATACTATAGTAACTCTCCTTATAGTTAGATGCTAATCCATAATGTTATTCCTTCACATGATGGAATTCACTGTGATGGTCCTCCCAACTATATTTTTTCACTTTGATAAGAAGGTACTCCCCTTTTTTATTAAAAGATGAAAAATACATCCTACTGTAAGGAACTTGAGAAAATGAGCCCAGTCTTTCCTGATGCCTCATAATTTACAAGTGAAATATTTTCTCAGTCTGAAGATAGTCTAAGGTAGATTTCATTCCCTAAACCACCATTGGATTTCTTACCTTCAAGTGTTACAGAGAAAATTGTCCATGTCGATCATGTTATTTAAAATAATTAAATAATGAAACATCCACTTTGGTTGGACCAGGTTGAGGAGCCTCTTAAAATAGATGAAGAAGACATGTTGAACATGAGGACGTAGTTGGCTTAGGATAATAAACCAGTCATGTTTTGTCTTGTATACACTCTCTAATACAAAATTCTGAGGAGTTGATGGAAAATTGTGTGCATTCTATCCTCCTCAATGTATGGAATAATCTTCATCACTTAATATTTGAATTGTTACATTACAATTGTTATTAAATACTTATCATGTTAATAAAATGGATACACCATCAAATAAAATTGGATTCCCTCCTAGTTGTACGACACCCAAAATTAGGAAAACAACAAGGATCGCTTCAATGCATATGTGTCAATGTGTTAAAATATATTTTTGTCATCTTATCACAAATTCCACATCTTTTGTTCGCAGTAGAGAATGGGAAAATCTTGGGGCATTACACTTCACGTCACTCTCTAATCAATAAATCCCACCAATGGTGACATTGTGCAATTTCATAGTATTTGTACAAATTCAAAAAATAGAATCATCCCGCAATAGATAATTTGTTCAATAAAAACCATCCCTAAAAGAATCTTAAAAATGTATAACCAAGGGAGAGTGATCCATAAAAATATTTTTAAATAAAATTTATAAAAATATTGAGTAAGTCTCCAACATGAGGGAAGTCAAATGTCAGATAGCGCAAATGTTTCAAATTTAAAAATTAACATTAGTAGTAGGGAGCTCAGGTGAAGGTCACACCATGAATCTATCCCATATTCAGAAATGGATCCATAAAATTAAGAAAGAATCAACGATGGTCTAGAAGGAATCTCATCCCATAGGGTTGGTGGATTTGTTACTACAACCTTAAATGACAAAAAATAAACAGATTCGAAAGGTTGTGAAGATAAAAAAGAATATCCCCAACCCATAGGGTTGGGGAACTTTTTACCTCAATAATCATCTCTTCATTGGAAGTAGATCTTCTATCGATTAGGGGGAACATCTAAAAATATATTTTCTCGTGTAATATTTTCACATGACCCAGTTTATTCACTTGAATAGGGCATGAAAAAAATTTATAGTGATTCTCTTATGATCACCCATCATCATAAAGCCTAAATAGGACTAGAATAAGAAAGGATGAGGCCTCGTTGTAGAATCAAACAAAATCAATCTCTCAAATAAACTACTAAAATTCCCATAATTTTTTATGCATCAGGGATGGTTGTTAACACCACCCTTAAAGATGCTATAGAATATGTGGCCAGTATAGATGTGTAGGAGGAGGATGTTTTGGTTCATAATATGGTCCACAAAAAAAATATTGAAGGATGTGCTCATACTCAGAACCAGATGATTTATTCAAATTTTGTAAATCCTTTGAATGTTCTAGTTCCTCCACATTGATTATAATCATACAAGGAAAAGGGTATTGTAAAGGAATTACATATCCCACCTCCTTAAGAGGTTTAACTCCTCAAACTGGAGGGAAGGTTATCTTGAAAGGTGGAATAAATCAAGGAGTTGAGAAAACTCGATGTTGATCTTCTCTAAGGAATCATCCCTACCAGATATGTTCTATAAGTATAACATAATCTATCACTCCCAATCGGAATACCTCAACAAAGAGGCTTCACCACTGCAATTGCAGTGGATATAAAATATCCAATCAATGTGGGGTTCAGACAACTAATATATTTTTATCTCAGGGTAGAAGATCGGATGTTCCTTTCATTGGGTACACAACTAAAACAGGTCTTGGCACATCCTCACAGACTTTCCTCTATAGGTTACCCATGATAGATACAATTAGATTCTCCATAGTTAGCCCTACCTATTACCACCCCCATTAAAGATCCTTCTCAACCATACATTCCTCAAGGAATATTCAATACCATTGAGTCACTAATTTCATTATTGTAATCTATAGAGGAGTGGCGGGGGATGGTACATTTGGAAAAGAAGCCTTACCCCAAATGGGTTGATTCAAACCCTCCCTGGCCAAATTTTTGGAACCATAAATTTTCAATTTTAAATGGTTTGGGGGACCTGGAGTATAATTTTATATGCTTTTTTTTCCATTTTGAACCCATGATTAGGAACCCTTCACAATAAGTAGTAATGAAAATCAATTTTTTTGTGTAAACACTATAGGGACCAGCCTTTGTTTGGCACACTATTTTATCTGCTCAATAAATTGCAGGATGGGAAGATATTCACCAGAATTTTCCCTTCAAATTCAACTCAATGTTGTAGAAGATGATGATCCTTAAACTCTCAAACTAAAAAATTGGTATAATGATAGAGTCATTGATTTTATTTCTCATTTTAAGGGGTTTACATACTTAATAAGCCTACAACTTCATCAAGAAGATTTTGTGTCCATCTATATAGAGAATACTCATGATGAGTTTTGTTAGAACCCAATTTAGTTTTTGTTGTATATGTTTTCAATAGATCAATATGTTTATTTTTCTGATAAAATAATGTATGTTTTAAGTAAATAAAAATAGTATTGAAGAAATTTTGTGAGTGATTTTTTCAATCAGATCTAGAATCAAAAGGATGATAATCGGATCCAAGAGTATCGAATTCAGAGCCAATGTTTTTAGATCTATACATCATCATGATTCAATAGATCTAGTAAATCATAATTATACATTGATATGAAGTAAGAAGCTCATGTAAATCATATTAATACTATAATGAAAGTGGTGATCGTAATGATATTTTTTTGGATTCAGAATGTCTCTGATAAGATTCTACCGATACTTTACTTATTTTTATTTCAAAAATATCAAAAGTTTCCTGTAGAACTTGTAATGAAATCATTATGAATGAAAGGGGAAGAAAATGTGCTTCCAATAATATTCAGTCCAATCATGTTTATGAAAGTCATATTCGGGTTTCATTGGAAAATAAAATGTTTCTAAAAGACAAGGATGCTAACATACATTCCTTGGTAAGTCAGAGGATGATAACGCTGATCTTAAACATAATAAAATTCATAAAGAAATTAATTCTTAAAAGAAAATGTTTGTGGAATAAGGAAGCCACAAAATTAAAATCTTTTCTATCTCAGATCGTCAAATTCAATTTTGTTAGAAGGGTGGGAAAGTTTGATTCATCATAATGAGAGAAACTGCAGGTTCTGATTTCTAGTCTGACCAAAATCCAAAAGAATTATGTATTCAAAGAATCATGTCTATGAGTATCATAATCCTAAAAGATAAAGAAGTTGAGTGCTGAAAGATAATTGGAATCTTATTCAAAAAATGAAATGTAGAAGTGGTTGTAGAAGTTTGAAAGAATCAATTTTATCCATTATAATGATGAAATCAGAATGATAGATGGTTCTGAGAATGGTAATGAGAAGACATATGTTTTCCTTATTACATTTGGGGCAGAGAAACATAATGAAGAAAGTGTTGTTGGACAAGTTCTTCCATCATAATGATTAAATAAAAATGGGTAAATAGTCTATTAGGTGATGTAGAGTAATGTGATGAAATATCTTTAGTTCAATTTTGTTTTCATGTGGGTCAAGAAAATTAGAGTGACTAAATTATTTTGTCATAATGAAGAAATCATATTTGTAAATCAGAATCAAGAATCAAAATTAGACTGAAGTTTATTAAGAAGTATTCAATTCCAGATTTACAAGTGGATCAATAAATCAGGATGACCATCGTAATACAGAATCATATTGGGAAAATTGGAATGACAAATTAGACTCGGATTGAAGATTTTTTTAGAAAGACTAAACGAATATTTGAAGATCTAAAATTCAAGTAAGGTTGAAGAAGTCAAAGAGAGATATGAAAATCAAGAAGATTTGAAGATTTGAAAATGTGTTAAATAATTCAAAGACAGATCAGATATTTTAAGAAGATTAAAGATTCGGGTATTTTGGTAAAGTGGGGAAACCATTTTAGAATATATCTTAAATAATTTTCACATTCCTATAAAATGAGAACATATTACATTTTCATGATGTGAAAAAACATAAATTGTTAACATGAACCAAGAGCTTTAACATTTTATTTGTCAGGTATTGAGTGTGTAACCATACTTTGTTTTTTAGGTTGATGCTAAGGAGGTTCCATAGGTATGAGATTATCAGAGTGAGGTTCAATCCAATCATCAGAGAAAGTTCCATTGCGAAACTCTTCATTGAAGCAAGTCTATTGGAGTGATCCCATCATAACAAAATCCCTCTGATCATGGTTCATTGGACTGAGTTCCATCAGAATTTGGAATTTTGAGATACCAATTGAGTTACTACTCAATTGAAGAAAGAATAGGAGAAGGAGAATCATATCATACTAACCATTATATAGAGACCATAAGACTGAGTTTTTAAGACTGGGAAGATCGGACTGACATTACTGAGGAAGATTTCTAGAGTGAGTTTCTAGAAGAAGATTCAAGACCAAAAATTTCCTTATAGAGTTATTAAATATTTTGAAGGTTGTATGCTGGAAAATTTTGATTCATCTTGCTTGTGGATAAATTGGATAATTTATAAAGTTGATCAAAAAAACAATAATTAAAATGAAGCTTGTATCTTTTTATACTTATTAGATTCAAAAACAATCATGATTGTTTTTTTGGGTACATATCCAGCTGTGGTGTAACGCCTCGACCACAGTTACCCAGATTCGGTGCATTATTACATAACATTGGCATGATCACAAGAAAGATCATGTCTCGAAAGACCAATTATTTTAGTAGACTTGGAATAACTTGATACATTCATAATGTTTTACATTACATCATAAAACGAAAACTACAACAATATAGTCTCCATAGTCCACACTCTTATCCCCTCATAGTATCCCTGCAGGTCATTCATAAATCACTTCTTCACATCTTGGGAAAAATAAAACATGGAAAAGGGGTGATATCAAATTCTCTGTAGGGATAACAATATTGTGGAAACTTTCATAAATAAACATAAAAATTTAAGACAATGTATAACTAAAACAAAATCCTTTTAAACTTGAACTTCAGCATAATATGGCAAGGATAAAATTAAATAATTCCATTTAATTATTCACATGGATATTCTACTAGTCGAATAATCACATGAAAATATTAATAACCACTTTCATAATGATGGAATTCATAATTCCAGACTATCATAACCATGTAGCCAAGGCCTTGTGCCAAGACTACAAATAAGATTTTTTCAAGGCCTCGTGCCAAGACACTAGTTTGTCTCATGAGACCTACCGATGCATCGAGGAGCTATAGCGGGCTCCACTCATCACTTAATAAGTCCAATGAATTCCTCATAGAAAAAGTTGAAACATAACAAAAACATTCATATTAAAACTATCATATAAAATGTCAATACTTTATCTACAAAATATGAATGGTATAAAAATAGCACATCCACAGTCAAACATAACTCATTCGATAAAATATGGAAGATTTTATTGTATCATATTAACCTCAATCGAGAATAATGAAGGATATTGACATAGATGAAAATAATCATCAAAACTATTTGAGAGAAATATCCCCCTTTTTCTTGAAATCATTTAAAAGTCACACTATTTGTCAAGAAGCAATTTAAAAATAGATTTTTGAATCAAAGTGTCCCATACCACTTTGAAAATTTTAAAAGGAGTCTTAATTTTAAAACTTTAATGTCCATATAAATAAATCCTTAAAACCATTTTTAAAACATGGACATTAATGAGCAAGATTTAGAAGAATAAGTCTTTAAAACATTTGAAAATGGTATTTTAGTTAGAGTTTCTAACCAAAACAGAGACACTTGAATACAAATAATTGAGGTACTAAAAACTTTTCAATATCATGAGAATAAAGGGATTCATGATATACTATGTCAAAGTACATTATATACACCACATAAAAGTGATTTAGTGTATAACAACAAAGAAGTCTCAATGGAATGTAAAATGAGATGAAATCTCTCATAAAGGCCATATCATTAGGTTAGGGATAAATCAACGAAATAATTATGTGTGAAAAATATAAATAAACTAAATATGATTGGATATTCAGTGTAAAACAATCAAAAGGCATTCACACATATTCATGTAAAAACAACACCAATGAATTGGATATTTAACTCAACAAATCGAGATTGAGTAAAAATTACTCTTATCAAGTTCATACAGATGACCTGATAATTTATCAATGGAGTTATTATGTGTATCAAAAGTATGTCTACATAAAGGGGAGTTGAATTTATGGCATAATAAAATGAATAGTTATTTTACACATAATCTTAGAGTAAAATAATCAATGAAGTATGCATAAAGCTGAATGAGTGGAAATTGAAATTTGAAATTCACTTATTGATTTGGTACCATACAAAACATAAACCCATGAAATAAGGATCATACAATCATGATGTAAATATACATTAATTAATGTATATTACACAATTAATACAAACATGGACAGTACACACACCACATGTCATATATAAGTGGTGAACCATGGAATTCTCACAGAATTAAATATGAGAGAAGAAACCCCTTACTTTGTACTTTTTCCTTGGTCGATGGTAGGTTAACCTCTAGTATAATGGTTAAATAATTGTTATTTAATTATACAAGAATCATTTTCATTAATATGATATCATATATGATCTTTTAAAATTTATTTGTTAATAATATCATAGTATTATCATCATTTTGGGTGTTAACTTACTTGTTTTCCTTTATATTCGTAAGTCGTGTTTGTCATGGATAGGATGTATCTTATTCATATTCAGAATTATATCAAGTCCTTAAAAATTATTTGTAATCATCAAATGATAATTATACTTGAATGGATACGATGGAGAATGAATCTCATCGCGTTCGTGGAGACGGTAGTCCGTACGTACGCACGGACGACAATATCATTCTTTTGATGTTAAAATAATATATAATTGGATGGTATATCATATAGACAGAATACTTATCATGTTATATTTATTATTTAAATGAATTATACATCATTATTATACCCATCCAAATAATAATTTATTGAATGAAAATTACACCACGACGTGGAGATGGTAAGCCGTACGTATACACGTATGGTGACATGCCATTAAAGATTGATAGAATAATGAATATGGATGTACCATATTTATAATAACATCACAGTATATATAATATACTGGAGTTATTATTTTATAATAGAAATAACAAAGAAAGAAGAAGTTCAAGAAGAAAGGAACTTGAAAGAGGGTGGTGAAAACATTACCTCTTCTTCGGGTTCTCCCTTTTGATTTGATCAAAAGGGATACTTATGTTGAATTTCTGATCAAACTAAGGCCTCTAGGTTGTAGTGAGGGAATTTTAGAGAGTATTGGGGCTGGGTTTGGCTGAGACAAAAGGCATTGAATGTGTGAATTAGTGAGAAGGGGGAGTGCCCTTTTATAAGAGGGGTGAGGGGAACCTTTGGAAAAGCTAAAAATATTATTTTATAATAAATTCATATTCGGTTTGTAATGGCTCCAAAGTGGATTATTTAAAAGTTAATGTATTTATGGGTCTAATACCACTCAAACAATAGAATTTAGACAGGTTTGGGTCATTATATTAACCTTATCTTTAAGTATTAACTCTTAGTTAATTTGTTTCACTTTTACAATGTATCTTTGTATTTTTATATTATATGGTTAATATGCGTACTATATACATCCAAGATACCCCCAAGTGGTCCGTTAATGATACACCTATCCTGATATAATTCTTTTGGCCGAACCTCAGTTTTTTAGGAATTGAATATAAATTAATAATATAATATTTGTTTTAAAAACACTTTTATGTCAATTCTGACCCTATTGGTTATTTTGTTTTTGATAAATTCATAATAGAATTATTACTTCGAGAAAAATTTATATAATCAATAATAATATGTCATAGTAACCTATAAAATTATTATAATTCATAAAAAGTCTCAAATGACATTTATTTTGATATTTATAATATCAATTATTTTAATATTTCATTAATTAGGTAATTACAGCATCACCATTGTGTCATAAATAATTTAAATTATTTAATGTCTAAAAATTATAAATAAAATACCATTATCTAGGAAATCGTTTTAGCTTTCTAATGAATATTTACAATCGAATGTTTCTTATGTATAACCCTATATTGAAAATGTTTTAGTAAATAAACATTGATTTTAACTCTTTTAACTCTTCTTTGAATTAAATAATAATAAATGTCCTAATCGAATACAAGTGGACCTAAATGATAATATTTTACTCCTAAGGTTGTTTTTGGTCGAGATAAACTTGTACAATATAATTATGACATGTTTTAAGGTAATATTAATATCATATTTACCCTTAATTACCCTATTTACTTTTAACCGTGGTAAATAAAAGTAAAAAGTTACTATTCACCAAAAATTATTTTCATCTCGTTGAACAACATTTTACACCTTGATATTAACCATGTCTCTCGGATTTTTGAAATTCCACTCATAGAAGCAGTAAAATTATGTTTTATGAAAAATTCAGTTTTTTTAACTACCTCTTAGTGGTTTCACTATTCATCAAAAAATGAATCTTTCCAGAAAAATACAAAAAATTAGGCCTAAGCTATATTTGATATTATGAATTCAATAATGATGTCTATTTTACCAAATTCCAAACATATCATTTTCATTAATTAATTTAAAAATTAATTCCCGTCGTCAAAACAAATAGCGTGTTTTTAAGAGATAATAACAATCAAAAGATTGACACTTTTTTATGTCTGGTTTAAATGTGAAATTACATCCAATGACCAACATTGTATTAAATGGTAAAAATATATTCTAAATATACTTTAAAACCACTCAAATTAATAATTTATCACTACTAATTATTTCGATTAAAAAAGCTGTTTTTAATTAATATTTAGTAATTTTCACTATTCATCAAAATATGAAAGTTATCCAAAAAGTACCAAAATTTAACCCTAAGATAATTTAGATATTATGAATCCAAAAATGAAGTCCATTTCGAAAGATAAAATTTATAAAATTTCAAAAAGTAGGTATTACTATTCATAACGGCTCGTTTGATTGGTTGTGGTGTGTTAGAATCTTGAAGTTACGTACAATGCACGCCATTGCCTTATTAAAAGGGAAACGTACCGTGGAAGCTTGGGGTGTTACATTCTCCCCTCATTCAATAAATTGTGTCCTTGCAATTTTTTTAAAATTGGGCTTGAGAATATAATGGAAAGTCCCACATCGGAAAAAA
This sequence comes from Viscum album, assembly GCA_963277665.1. NCBI lineage: Eukaryota > Viridiplantae > Streptophyta > Magnoliopsida > Santalales > Viscaceae > Viscum > Viscum album. Next base: position 1,332,638,172 of record OY728150.1, read on the forward strand.
GAGTAAATAAAACTATCACTTTAAAAGAAAGGAAGAGAGGTATAAAGGTCACCCAGGATAACCCATACTAGGATTGCATGTAGGAAAACATGGATACGGATGATAAACTAAGTGTTAGGTTCTGATTGAGAGGGATAGAAAACATGATCAGGAGAATATTAACAATAAGAAAATCACAAACTTATGTTGGGACAAACGGTCATTTGTCTCCCAGTAGGAAAAGTAAATGGAAAAATTTTTTTGTTTTAAGTTACATTACATAAGGACGAGGAATTCATTTATGATATTGACTAAGAACATAAATATATATACTTACTTTTTATGTAGAGTTTCATTCTTTAATAATTTTTTTCCACTAACTCATTTTTTTGAACAATGTGTATTCAAGAATACTTGGTCACAATGGTAGAGCTAGAATAAACTTCTATAGAAATACATGATCCACATAGGATAAACTATATATTTACCTTGTCTTTAGAGATTAATCAAAACCAAAATGGTTAGTATAATATCTGATGATCCCCCAAATGTATATTCTATTAGAGAAAAAAACAGTAATCTTAATTTCTAAAATTAAACCATCAATACCCCAAAGTTAAATAAATACCATTCAATAATTACTTTTCCTTAAAATCCTTCAATATAATAAAAAATAATATTGAAACCCAAAACTTATAAGAATTTAGTCTTCCACGTTAAATTGTATCTCCAAATGACATTAATTACTCTAAAATTAAAATACATAAAAGTAATTAACCTAATCATTTCCATAAATAACCCAAATCACTATAAATCCACAATAAAAACACCGATAAAAATCAACCATTACTCCTCAAATGAAATCTCACACTATTCTATTTTCCTTGGGCATATAGTGTTCACAACAAAGCGAACAACTTCTAAAATAACATTAATCACTTAATTACCAATTCATTTTCCTATACTAATGGTATTCATTTGATAAGACATAAGATCCCAAATCATCTTATTATTGACCAATAAAATAATTTAACTAAAAATAATTGTCACACTAACCAGGGACTTCACATAGTCCAGTGGTAGGTGATAAATCCCAATCGCACTTTGATTGTGGGTTCAATTCCCACAGCTTTGTCTGACGCGACGGGTTGTCACACGGTCTGCGTGTTGTCCTTTTTCAAAAACTATATTTTGTAACATTACCAAAATGAGATAAATTCCTCAAAATAACCATAACATAATTTAACCACAAATCTTATCTCATACCTTGCATTTTCATCCCAAATTATAATAACTTATAATTGCCTCAAACCAAACGATCATATATAACCAAATGGTTATTTATAACTATATCCACAAGAGAAAAGATAATTCTTCCTCAAATATCATTCTCACATGGAAAACTGCAGGGTTAAAAATACAAGAGAAAATTATTCCAAAGTAAACCCATCAACAAGGAGCACTAATACTTTTTAAACATTTCTCTGACCATTTATTCCCACATAGCTTCTTCCTTGACCAAGAAAATATCCTATAGAATAGGGTATTCACTCGGGTAATGGCCCGGTCCCCTACATTTACGGAAAATTACTGTAAATGGATTCGTGGGACCATTTTTATCTTCTTCCATAGTACTCTTCATTTTTCTTCGGAAATTCTTCACATTATTTCCTTCCTTCCCGCACGTAAAGCATTTCTTTGTCCCATTGAGACACTTTCCTGGGTATCTCCTTCCACATTTCCTGCATGATGGAAATTGAGGATTCCTTTCTCCATGGTCTCCACTACTGGAGCTCTTATCATTCATCACCTTTCTCTTCTTTGTTGAGTCCAGGAATTGGTTAATATATATATTGTTGATCATATTTTTGGAAAATTGATTTGGCATAAAGACGATATATTTTACACTTATCAACATTCCATTTTGTTGCTCATTGCCACCACCGTTCCCACCTTGTACATCATTCTCAAAGTCACTATGACTTCCTTGGAATCCAGCCATTAACTAAAACCAGAATGCATTGTGTGAGTAACAGTATTCATAAAATCATTTATAGATTAACATGTCACCATATTCTCAATTTGAAACACATTAGGATTAACCAAGGTCATTTACTCTCATCATATATATATAATACTACAAATAAGTTTGTAAATAAAATTTAAATTATCCTAAAAATATCCCACGGGAGTGTCGTAACCAAGAGTGCAGCAAGGCATGTTGTCATGCACTAGTTCCTGTTCGAGTCTAGCTCAAAGTGGTGTTTTCGGGTTTTACCCCTAGGTACATCTGTGCCAGAGCTGCCTCTACCTTCTTGTATCCAGACAGGGATGTATTGCTAAAAAAACTAACAAAATCTCTACAATACCAAAATTCTAGGAAGTTCTTCTATACTAATCCTCAAATTTCATCTTAGGTCTACGTGCTCTAATCAGATTTTATCTAAATCTAGATTCCAAGGTTTGTACTAAACTTCCTCTGATACCAACTGTAACACCCCGACCCTAGTTACCCAGAGTTGGTGCATTATTACATAACATTGGCATGATCACAAGAAAGATAAAGTCTCGAAAGACAGATTAGTTTCGTAGTCCTAGAATAACTAGATACATTCATAAAGTTTTATATTACATCATAAAATTAAAACTACAACAATATAGTCTCTATAGTCCACACTCTTATCCCCTCATACTATCCCTATAGGTCATTCATAAATTACTTCTTCACATCCTGGGAAAAATAAAACATAGAAAAGGGGTGAGTTCAAATGCTCAGTAAGGATAACAATATAGCGGAAACTTTCATAAATAAACATAAAAATTTAAGGCAATGTATAACTAAAACAAAATCCTTTTAAACATGAACTTCCGCATAATATGGCAAGGATAAAATGAAATAATGCCATTTACTTATTCACATGGATATTCTACTAGTCGAATAATCACATGAAAATATTAATAACAACTTTCATAATGACGGAATGCATAATGCCAGACTATCATAACCACGTATCCACAACCTCATGCCAAGACTACAAATAAGATTGTGTCAAGGCCTCATTCCAATACACTAGTTTGTCTCATGAGACCTACCAATGCATCGAGGAGCTATAGCGGGCTCCACCCGTCACTTAATAAGTCCAATGCATTCCTCATATGAAAAGTTGAAACATAACATAAACATTCATATTAAAACTAGCATACGAAATGTCAATACTTTATCCACAAACCATGAATGGTATAAAAATATCACATCCACAGTCAAAAATAACTCATTCGATACAATATAAAAGATTGTATGGTATCATATTATCCTCAATCGAGAATAATTAAGGATATTGACATAGATGAAAATAATCATCAAAACTATTTGAGAGAAATATCCCCCTTTTTCTTGAAATCATTTAAAAGACACACTATTTGTCAAAGAGCCATTTAAAAATAGATTTTTGAATCAAAGTGTCCCATACCACTTTGAAACTTTAAAAAGGAGTTTTAAATTTAAAACATTAATGTCCATATAAATAAATCCTTAAAACAATTTTTAAAACATGGAAATTAATGAGCAAGATTTAAAAGAATAAGTCTTTAAAACATTTAAAAATGGTATTTTAGTTATAGTTTCTAACCAAAAGAGAGACACTAGAATAAAAATAATTGAGGTAATAAAAACTTTGTAATATCATGTGAATAAAGAGATTCATGATATACTATGTCAAAGTACATTATATACACCACATAAAAGTGATTTGGTGTATAACAACAAAGAAGTTTCAATGGAATGTAAATTGAGATGAAATCTCTCATAAAGGCTGTATCCTTAGGTTAAGGATAAATCAACGACATAATTATGTGTGAAAAATATAAATACACTAAATATGATTGGATATTCAGTGTAAAATAATAGAAGGATATTCACACATATTCTTGTAAAAACAACACCAATGAATTGGATGTTTAACTCAACAAATCGAGACTGAGTAAAAATTACTCTTATCGAGTTCATACTGATGACCTGATAATTTATCAATGGAGTCATTATGTGTATAAAAAGTATATCCACAGAAAGGGGAGTGGAATTTATGACAGAATAAAATTAATAGTGATTCTACACATAATCTTAGTGTAAAATAATCAATGAAATATGCGTAAAGCCGAATGAGTGGAAATTGAAATTTCAAATTCCCTTATTAATTTGGTAACATACAAAACATACACCCTTGAAAGAATAATAATACAATGATGATGTAAATATACATGAATTAAAGTATATTTCACAATGAATACAAACATGGTAAGTACACACACCACATGTCATAAATAAGTGGTGAACAATGTAATTCTCACGGAATTAAAAGTGAGATAAGAAACCCCTTACTTTGTACTTTTTCCGTGGTCGATGGTAGGTTAACCTATTTTATAATGGTGATATAATTGTAATTAAATTATACAAGAATAATTTACATTAATATGATATCATATATGATCTTTTTACATTGATTTGTTAATAATATCTTAGTATTATCGTCATTTCGGGTGTTAACTTACTCATTTTCCTTTATATTCATAAGCCGTGTTTGTTATGGATAGGTTGTATCTTATTCATATACAGAATTATATCAAGTCCTTAAAAATTATTTTTAATCATCAAATGAGAATTATACTTGAATGGATACGATGGAAAATTAATCTCATCGCGTTCGTGGAGATGGTAGTCTGTACGTACGTACGGGCGACAATATCATTTTTTGATGTTAAAATAATATATAGTTGGATTTTATAAAATATAGAAAGAATAATTATCATGTTATATATATTATTTACATTAATTACACATCATTATTATACCCATAAAAATAATAATTTATTGAATGACAATTACACCATGACGTGGAGACGGTAAGCCGTACGTACGCACGTATGGTGACATGCCATTCAAAGGATGGATTGAATACTGAATATGGTTTTACCAAATTTATAATAAAATCAATGTATATAGAAGATACTGGAGTTATTATTTGAAAATAGAAATAACAAATAAAGAAGAAGTTTAAGAAGAATGGAACTTAAAAGAGGGCGGTGAAAACATTACCTCTTCTTCGGGTTCTTCCTTTTGATTTTTTCAAAAGAGCTCCATAGGATGGCTTTCTGACCAAAATAATGCCTCTAGGTTGTAGTTAGGGATGTTTAGAGAGTATTTGGTCAGGTTTTGGCCGATCCAAAAGGCTTTGAATGTGTGAATTAGGGAGAAGGGTGAGTTCCCTTTTATAAGAGGGGTGAGGGGCACCTTTGGAAAAGCTAAAAATATTATTCTATAATAAATTCATATTCGGATTCTAATGGCTCCAAAGTGTATTATTTAAATGTTAATTTGGGTATGGGTCGAAAACCACTCAACAAATAGAATTTAGACAGGTTTGGGTCATATATTAACCTTATATTTAAGTATTAACTCTTAGTTAATTAGTTTCACTTTTACAATGTCTCGTTGTATTTTTATATTATATGGTTAATAAACATACTATATACATCTAAGAGACCCCCATGTGGTCCATTAATGGTACACATATCATGATATAAGTCTCTTGTCGGAACCATATATTTTTAGGAATGGAATATAAATTAATAATATTATATTTGTTTTAAAAAATCTTTTATGTCAATTTTGACACTATTGGGTATTTTGTTTTTGATAAATTCATAACAACATTATTACTTAGAACAAAATTTATATAATCAATCCTAATATGTCATATTAACCTATAAAATTAGTGAAATTCATAAAAAGACTCAAATTACATTTATTTTGATATTTATAATATCAATTATTTTAATATTTCTTTAATTAGGTAATTACTGCATCACCATTGTGTCATAAATAATTTAAATTATTTAATGTCTAAAAATTATAAATAAAATACCAATATCTAGGAAATCGTTTTAGATTTATAATGAATATTTACAATCGAATTTATCTTATGTATATCGTTATATTAAAATTTTTTTAGTAAATAAAATTTGATTTTAACTCTTTTAACTCTTGTTTGAATTAAATAATAATAAATGTCCTAATCTAATAAAAGTGGACCTAAATGATAATATTTTTCTCATAAGGTTGTTTTTGGTTGAGATACACTTGTCCAATATAATTAGGACATGTGTTAAGGTAATATTAATATCATTTTTACCCTTAATTACCCTATTTACTTTTAACCATGGTAAATAAAAGTAAAAAGTTACTATTCACCAAAAATTATTTTCATCTCATTGAACCACATTTTACTCCTTGATATTAAATGTGTCTCTTGGATTTTCGAAATTCCACTCACAGAAGTGGTAAAATTAAGTTTTATGAAAAATTTGGTTTTTTTAACTACCACTTAGTGGTTTCACTATTCATCAAAAAATGAAAGTTTCCAGAAAATTACCAAAATTAGGCCTAAGATATATTTGATATTATGAATTGAAAAATGATGTCTATTTTACCAAATTCAAAACATATCAGTTACATTAATTAATTTAAAAATTAATTCCCATCGTCAAAACAAATAGCGTGTTTTTAAGAGATAATAACTATCAAAAGATTGACACTTGTTTATTTCTGGTTTAAATGTGAAATTACATCCAATGACCAAAATTGTATTAAATGGTAAAAATATATTCTAAATATACTTTAAAACCACTCAAATTAATAATTTATCACTATTAATTATTTAGATTAAAAAAAGTTGTTTTCAATTAAAATTTAGTAATTTTCACTATTCATCAAAATATGAAAGTTATCCGAAAAGTACCAAAATTTCCCCCTAAGCTAATTTCGATATTACGAATCCAAAAATGAAGTCCATTTAAAAATATAAAATTTATAAAATTTCAAAAAGTGGGTATTACTATTCATAACGGCTCGTTTGATTGGTTGTGGTGTGTTAGAATCTCGAAGTTGCGTACAATGCACGCCATTGCATTATTCAAAGGGAAATGTGTCGTGGAATCTTGGGGTGTTACATGTGGGAAGTTAATAGAAGAAATGATAGTTGGAGGTATAACAAAATAAATTAGGAAATTTTCTACTGGGATTTTAAAAAAATTCACTTCTTATTCCTTTGTATTTTGGAAATAATATAGTGAAAGAATCCATGTTGGTGGAACTATCCAACATGGAAATGAGTATGTATTTTTATATAACATTTTAAATATCCTGTGTTTCCCTCTCATTTCATTTTTCTATACGAAAGGTGAGGTTGTGAGTTATATTTGATTGGATCATAACTCTAACATGTCTTATAGGTTAAGAAAATGTTTGTTAAGGAGTTAACAAACATTCTTATAAAATAAAAAAGGTACCACTAATTCCCCCCAATGGTCTGGATCCTACTTGGGAACAAAAAATGATATCAGATCAAAGGTTGCCTCTATGAGATCCATCTCAAGAAAGGGTAATTTTAATTTCATTAAATATAAATAGATTATAGTTTTCAATAGAAAGAACTATGATATCTGGAAATATAGAATGTTGTAATGTCTTATGCCCCTAATGTATGATTTTTTGGAAGCTACTATAGAAGGATTTCCTCCTTGTATTTAGAATGATATTCCTAGAGTTTTTGATATGAAAAATCTTGAGAATGATGGAAGAGCTAAAAATTATTTACTCTCATCATGTATTGAAAGTGATTTTCTTAGAGTAAAGTGAGTTGGAATAACCAAAGGTATCTAGGATAAGTTGAAAAAAATTTATGAAGGTTATAAGAAGGCGAAGAAGGAAAAGTTACAACTCTGGAGGATAATGTATGAAAATACGAGAATGGATGATCAATAATACATTGGTAACTTCATTAAAATGGTAAATGATATTGTTAGCACCATAAGATGTTTTGGTGAAAAATTAGAGGACACAACTATTTTTAAAAATATCATTATAATTTTTCAGAATAAGTTTTATGTCAAGGTTTCATCTTTGGAAGATAGATATCCCGAAACTCTATCATTGGATTATCTACACAGTACTCTTGTTACTTATGAAATTTGAAGAGAAAAGGTTATGAAAAAAAAGAAAATACGATCAATAAATTTCCATAATATATTTATTAAAAAAACAAACACAAATAAATTAAAGAAGAATCAAGTGAATCGAAATATGATAAAGAGGATGAAGATTTAAACATTTTTGTTTCCCTCATTTCAAGGAAATACAATAATGAAAAATAGAAAAGTAAATCTCTAAATTTTTTGAATTATGAACGGAAAGTAAATTTTTCATATAATTATACAAGGAATAAAGATGAAGAATATTATTCTAAATATGATAGTGAGAAACCTCATAAAAAGTGGAAGAAACATAAGGAATGATTTTATTATGAAAAAAAGAAGAAAACATAACTGATTAGAATAAAGAAGAATGATTCCTCATCTGATGATGAATCAGATCATCAAATCAACTTTATTTCTCAAGTAAAAAATGGATGTGATTCTTTAGTCAGTGATGATAATGATGAAGAGATGAAAAAAATGGAATGGATTCTTTAAAATAATTCAGAGGATGCACTTAAAACAAAATAATCAACTCGAGAAATAAATATAGATGTTGAATAAATTTTTTAATGGTATAACTTTTGAAAATTGTGAGATTGAATAAAAAAAGAAAAATTATGAATAAATATCATATGGAAATGAGAATATCAACATGAATGACTCTACACTTGTTGAATAAATTAAGAAAAACTAATTGAAGATAGTTGAATCAGAATAAATCATAGATGTTCTAAAATGTAATTTATCTGAGAATGAATAAGTTTTTTTAAAACACAATCATTGTTTCTTATAGAATAATATAAGAAAAAAATATATGAGATTAAAATTAACCTAGGTTTTTGATGTTAAAGGTTAAACTTCTAAATAATGTGGAAAGAAAGGTTTATAAAAGAGGGTTTGTGAAACATATATTTCACCAAGAAAGATAGGAATTATTTTTAAAAGAATACTCCTGAGGAAATTGGTTCGTGATTTTTATAGAAACAACAACAAAAAGTTATGAACAAGTTCACTATCAATTGAAATGATCAAGATTCAAAGGTCACTGTTGGTGTTGTGTAATTTTCATACACATAAATTATTCATGTGTTATAACATTTCACTACCTAGAAATAGGTATGAATCAATGGGGTTCCTTAATGGGAAAATAAGATCAAATATTTCTAAAAAATTTGTGTAATATAAAATAGAATGTCTGATGATAAAAAAATATGAGTATATTAAGAAAGTGTATAAAAGGAAAGATGTTGAGTCTGAAAAGAAAGAGTGCTGAGTTATTTGGCCAAAAAAAGTTGATATGGAAATAAATTTAGAATAAGAATAAAAATAAGATGACAAAAATGGGATTGAAAAGGATTATAAATATATAAATAGAGTTGTTAAAAACATATCAACATATTTTTCATTGAAAATACAGAAAAAGTGAAACAGATGTGAGAAAAAAGAGCATGTTATTAAAACTTTATTGATTATATAGCTAGAATAAGATGAAGGCATGAAATAATTGTTACAAAATCATTTTTATAAAAAAAATTCAAGAGATAAAGAAAATTTTACATCCTTATCATAATAATCATCAGAAGAAAATAAACCAATTACAATATTTGAGAAGGATGAATAGAAAGAAAAAAATACATCTACTGAAAAATTCAAGAAGAAGAAGAAAAAGGAAAGGTTGAGAGAGGAATCTCAATCTGAATGATGATTCTAATAAACAACTGGGTATCCTCCTTATTCCCAAAAACTTTTTTATTTTTACTATCTTGTATGTAAATAAAGGATTTGAAATAAGGAAGATGATTTTGTTGAGTCTCTTGTTATTCTTTAAAATGAATGTAATGAGGTAACAATATTTGAGTTTTTTGAAAAAATATTTATACACATAAACATTCTAATTTATTTTTTAAGATGGGTTCATTTTATTTTTATCTTAAACAAATCCTTTCAAGGTTTCCCCGAGAAATGAGAATGTTGAAAGAAACATTAAAAGGGTATTACATGAAAATTGTGTAACAGGAAATATTGGTAACCATAATTATACAATCTTGTTTTCTACTCTAGGTTCACCCATATAGAATTATATTTGTTTATTTAAATTCCATTTGTTAAGAAACTAAAGTGTTACTTATGTTCTCCTAATGAAAATTTTAACATTTTTTAGATAAAAAATATCAACTTTTTGAAAAGTGATAACTTTTCAATAATGAAAGAAACATGTCCTGATGACCCCTTTGAATATTATTTTCAATAAAGGGGGGATAATATATTAATGTGGAGATATAAGGAATATATGGAGAAAGAAAATAAGACATGGAGAAGAAAATTTGAGAAAATAAAAGGGGGAGATTATAGGTATTGAAGTGGGTATTGACAACAAACACACATAGGGATATTGTTGGACCCTAGTTAAGTTTTGGTTATTTATTGTAAATGGATCAATATGTTGATTATGTTGATGGAATAATGTTTGTTTTATGGAAATAAAAATTTTACTGAAGAATATGTGAGTGATGTTTTTAACCAGATCCAGAATCATAAGGATGATAATCAGATCCAGGAGGATCGAAATTCAGAACCATAATCATCAGTTTCATACATCGGCATGAGTTAAAAGATCTATGAAAATGTAATGATACATTGATAGGAAGTTATAAGCTAATGGAAAGTGTATTAAGTCTAGAATGAAATTAGTGATCGTAATGAGAATGTGTTTCGAATTTAGAATGGATCTGATAATATTATATCAATGCTTTCCTGTTTTTTATTTAAAAAATATCATAAGTTTTTTGAAGAACTTATGATGAAAGCCTTGTGAAGGAATGATGGAGAAAAGTTTTTTCCAATAATATTCAGTCCAATTGTATTCAGGAAAATCATATTCATGTTTTATTGGAAATAAATAGGTTTCTAGAATTTAGGGAATTTGCAATACTTTCCTTGGTAAGTCAGATGATGATAAATCGTAACCTCAACATAATCAAAGTCATAAAGAAAGTAATGATTACAAAAAAATGTTTCTGGAATAAGTGGGTTTTTGAAGCAAAGTATTTTTGGTATTAGATCCTCGGATATATATATGTTTGAAGAATGAGAATGTTTGCTCGATCATAATGAGAGAAAAAGAAGGTTTTAGTTTTTAGTCAAACTAAATGATAAAATATTTAAGTATTTAGAGAATTAATTATATATTTATCATAATCAAAAATGGGAATGAAGTTGAGTGTTGAAATATATTTGATATCATATTCAGAAAATAATAAGTTTAAGCAGTTGAAGAAGTTTGAAATAATATGTTGTCTCCACTATAATGAAGAAACTGTAATGAGATTTGGTACTTAGAATCATTATAATAACACATATGTTCTTCTTATTACATTTGTTGCAGAGAAACATAATGAAGAATGTTTTGTTGAACATATGCTTCCATCGTAATGAGGAAATCAGAATTGGAAGATAGTCTTTTAGGTGGTGTAGAGTAACATAATGAAATATCTTCATTTATAATTTGTTTTCATGTGGGTCAAGAAAATCAGAGTGACCAAATGACTTTATCATAATGAAGAAATCGTATTTGGAAATAATAATTACTAATCACAATTCAATAGAATTTTGTTAAAAAGTTGTCAGTTCCATTTTTACAATTGGGTCATCAAATTTGGATGACTATCATAATGGAGAATCATTATGGGAAAATCAGAATGAAAAATTAGAATCGGAATGAACATTTTTTAGAAATATTTAATGGACATTTGAATATCCAAATTTCAAGTAAGGTTGAAGAACTCAAAGAGAGGTATGAAAATTAAGGAGATTTGTATATTCTAAAAGGTGTTGAAGAAGTCAAAGAGAGTTATGAAATTTAAGGAAGATTAAAGATTTTTGAATTTTGGTAAAGAGGGAAAACCTTTTCAGAATATCCCTTAAATAATTCTGTAATTCTTATAGAATGAGATCATAGTACATTTATACGATGTGAAAAAACATAAACTATTAATGTTCTTTGAGATATCTAACATTTTCTTTTCCATGTATTGTGTTTCCAACAAGACTTATTTCTGGTTGATGCTGAGGAAGTTCCATCAAAATGAGATTATTGGAGTGAGGATCAGTCTGATCATTGAAGAAATTTCTATCATTAAATACTTCATCTAATCTATTCCATTAGATTGAGCCCATAGGAGTGAAATACATCAGATCAAGGTTCATCGGATCAAGTTCCATTGGACAGAGGAATTGTGATCTACCAATTGAGTTCATAATTAATTTAAGAAGGAAGATAAGAAGGAGAATCAAACAATACTGACCATCAGACAGATAACATCAGACTGAGGTTTCTAGAATGAAAAGATTAAACTAACTCTTCTGAGGAAGATTTTTGGGATGAGAATACGAAAGAACTTTCAAGACTAATATGTTCCACAAAGATTTATTGAAGATCTTAATGTTTGTACACTAGTAATGTTTGATTCAAATTTCCAATAAATAAAGTTAATACTTTCTAAATTGAATTATAAAAGAAGAAATAATGTGAAACTTGTAGCTTTGGATACTTACCTGTTGATGAAAAGGCTTGATTGTTTTTATGGGGTGCATAACCAGCTGTGGGAAGTAAATACTAGAAAGGATAGTTTGGTGGTATATCCAACTATAGAAGGAAAGTTTCTACTAGGATTTTATAATTTTTCTCTTCTTCTACCTTTGTATTCCGAAAACAAGATAGTGAAAGAATCCTTGTTGGTGGGATTATCTAACATGGAACAGAGTAGTTATTTGTATTGAAACTTGTAAATATCATGTGCTAACTTCTCTTTATATTTTTTTCATAAAAAATGTGAGGTTGGGAGTTATATTTAAGTGGATCATAACTCTATCAATTTTTATAGGTTAATAATGTTTTTATTTAGGACTTAATAAAATTTCTTATGAAAGAAAAAGGAACCACTGATTCAACCCCTCTTAGTGGTCTTGACCCTACTTGGGAACAACAAGTTACGCACACCACTCATCCCTACTAAATAATCATAAGGGTTTCAAGATACTATAGGAATTAATTATATATTGGAAAACTTCATCTCTAGAATTAAGGCTAAGTCTAGAGAAGTTACATCAACTTAGAGAAAGAGAATAGGGAAATAAGATACTTCCACCATCACAATTAAGTCATCCCCTACACACGGTCTAGCTATAAATCCAACACCATATCATGTGGATCCCCCTCCTGATCATCAAAAAAAATTCTTACCTCATCAGGGAAAAATAAATAGAAATGATGAAAATAGTTTGAGGAACTAAAGAACAAATTTCATTCTTTTTGAGATGACACAGTCCTTGGCTATTTTATCTGAACTCTATAAAGTATATAGATCAAGTTGATGAATCCCAAGATCCATAATCTAGATGGTATCAAATATCTCTTGAAGTTTTTCCCCTTACATTAGACATTGGGGAACACCATCTATGAATTCATTATTTTCAAATACATCCTATAAAAAATTATGGAATATGGGGAGTGAAGCTGGGAAAACCACTCGTGTAAGTAGTGTATATTTCTACCACCAATCTAAAGGGGGATAATTAATGGATGGAATTTAACATCAAAGGTATATGATTTTAGTTAATATAAGGTTATAAATAATAGAAAAGGACTTATGTTATTCTTAAATCATAATTGAAGCAATCAACTATTCCCCCAGCTTCTTCTGTTATGGAACATCAGACTATGTCAGCCCCACTTCCATATAAAGTCTAGTCATCTAAAAAATGACATGGACGATAGAGAGGGAAACAAATACAAGAGTAAGAGCTTGTTCAAAGTCAAATGATGGATTTTACTCTATTATACTTCATGCCTATAGTCATAAGATAATTGGAACCACCCCCACAAAATTGTACCCTCATAGTTGGCCCACCAGAAGGAATCCCCATCGGATGAAAAGTTATTCTCCAATTCCATTAATGTTATTCACTTAATGGATCTTTTATATGGTGATGAATGTGGCCATAAATCATAATTCCCAACATCCTATTTGGTAATTATGGGAAGAGCTCACCATAACTAAGGATACTGAGGAAGACATGTTCGTAGAATAAACCAACACTCCATCAACAACCCCTCTTGGACTATATATTCCACTAAAACATAAGGGAGATCACTACAGCAGGTACAACAAGATCAGGAACGTTCCCCCACCAATTTCAGGAGTCTTCCTAAACCAATTATCCTATAATATCAAATGGGGTGACACAAATTCCTGATCAACCTTATTGAGTAGGAATACCGACTCGACCAGACCACTAAAATACAAGAATTCCTTCAACACCCATTTCAATGGATAATCGTTCCCACATCAGGTAATTCATCCCCTAAATTTCCTGAAAATGAGAATCCTCATGCTACAAGTCCCAAACCTCTATCTTAAAAGTATAATATTTTAATGTAATTGGCCCTGGTGTTGGCCATGTTTTTTATTCTGGATACTCTCAGTTTGTTGAAAGACCTCCACAAAGTGCTTATAGAGGCTTTTTAGACCCCTCGTGAGTTTAAATATGAGGTTGTTGAAGTTGAAGTATATAATAAAGTGATTAATCCTGAATAATTATAGATAGAAACCACTTTTATGGAGAAATATTGAGACACTATTATACAGGGACACATCATACCCTTGAATGTTTCTAGAAGGTTAAACGATGCTGAAATATGATGTGATTTCATTGGAAATGGATCGGGAGTCAACCTCATTCTAGTCTAAACACTCTATCATCTAGGTTAAAATGATCCCCACATTCACCCCTCCACTGTAATATTATAGGGTTATAACAAAAGATAGAAAAATCCTCTCAACAGAATCATGCTCAAGACCCAGTTTGAGGACCTCGTATCTGAATTTGAATTTATGGTTGTTTGAAAAGATAGATCCTTCAACATTCTTCTTGGTAGGACTTGGTTACATCATTACATAATCCCCTTTTCATACTACCAATGCCTCAATTACTACATTAATGGTCAAATTGGAATGTTTCATGGTGATAAAGGCTCAATCAAATCATTTAAATCACAATAAATTGATGTGGTATTCTACTAGAGGGAAGGAAAAAAATCCTATGATTGATGAAGCTTCTCAAATCAATGCCCCAAATTGTATATAAACGACACCTATTAATCCCTTCAAGTAGCGCAGTGATGATTATGTTCTTAACATCAATCATATTGAATGAATGGGACCATATTCAATCACATGTTCATGGAATTTAATGATATTCGTCATGACCACTGAGCCCAATAGTATATAAGAATCCATCAACTCTCCTGACAGTGGCAGTAGTTTGGATGAAAATACTATCATTTCAACTCATGATCTTCAATGACTCCATGTTTTAATAGATAAATCTAATAGATATATCATGTAACCAAGAGAGAGTGAAGATACTTATTCTCTACCTCTTGTCTCCCCTCTAGAGCTTCAAAGAGACCACACTTTCTTAGTTGGTTCGAATGAAGTTGTTTCATCTCCCAAATATCAAAATATTGACTGATATACTAACATAGAGGAAGTTTCTATATCACTAAATTCCCCTCAAAACATGTAAGAGGTGGAAGAGGAAGAGTAAGAGGAAGAATAAGGGGAGGAAAGACGTCAGGGATTCCCCTCCATTATTTGAGGAAGACATCTCTACCACCATTGACAAGCTCAGGAAAATAAATCTGGGTATAGAAGAGGAACCATGACCCACATTGATTAGTACCACCAAGTATTACAAGGAAAAATAGGTATATAACCACTTTATTAAGTAGAATCAGGATTTTTTCCTGTAACTATAAATAAATACCATGTCTTGATCCTAAGGTGTCCACTCACAACATAGGATTACCAAAAAACTATCAGAGCTATAAACATGAAACCAGAATGACACAACCACCTCAAACATCTAAAATTGAGGCTGAATTTTACAAGATTATCATAGAAAATTTCATTTGAGAATTTTATTATATGAAATGGCTTACTAATATAGTATCGGTACAGAAGAAGAATGGGAAAATCAAGTTTGCATCGATTTATGAGATCCCAACTGGCATTTTCGGAAGAAAAAATTCCCAATCCCAATCACGGAACAACTAATTGATGATAAAATTGGATATCTATCTGTTTCCTTCATGGATGGCTATTCAGGTTATAAACAAATTAGAATGGCCCAAGAATATAAATAATCCATCACTTTCAGGGCCCCATGGAATTTATTTCTATTTAGTAATGCCATTTAGCTTGATTAATGTTGAAATCACATACCAACACACCATGAATCACATATTCAACCCCTTTCTAGAAATTTTTTTTGAATTCCACATTGATGATTTTGTGTTTAATTATCTACAACATTATGATCACCTAGATGATCTTTAGACCATTTTTATCAAACAGCGACAACATAGATTGGAGATAAATCCCTTGAAATTGTTTTTCAGGATAACATTCAGAAAGTTCCTAGAATTTTTCATATTCCATCAGGGAATCAAATTTGACCCTGATAAGACCAAGTTTATCCTTAATATAGAACTTCTTAGAAACCTTAATGTTTTTAGAGGATTGTAGAGAAAAATTTCCTATATGAAGTGATTTATATAAAACCTCACAGGTAAATGTTTACCATTCACAATGTTGATGAA
The DNA here is from genome assembly GCA_963277665.1 of Viscum album. NCBI lineage: Eukaryota > Viridiplantae > Streptophyta > Magnoliopsida > Santalales > Viscaceae > Viscum > Viscum album. Next base: position 1,332,654,844 of record OY728150.1, read on the forward strand.
AAGGGGTTCACATATCATTGGACCAAGGAATATTAGGAATCATTCAACATTCTCACGAAATATATCTTGACTCCACTAGTGTTGATTCTTCCTGTTAAAGAGAAACTGCTTATTTTGTTTGTAACAACCTTGGAATGATCCATGGGTAATTTCCTCACACATAAGAATGATGTAGAGAATGTAAATAGCTTTTATTACCTATGTCGAACTATTATTGACATCAGGACTCATTATTAAAATATCTAGATGTGTTATCTGGTGTTAATCTTCATGGTACAGTTGTTGAGACACTACTTGTAGCACCATGAGTTCAATTTGGTCTCCCGAAAAAACCCACTAGAATACATCCTTTTCCATCCTATGTTGATCGAACATCTGGCATGGTGGGTGGTGATCTTTTAGTAGTTTGACATTTAGTTTTTTCCTCAAAAATTGGTGAAAGTATATGCTTTGGTATATTTTTTTATAGAAGATCCACATTCCAAAATAACATCATAAAATACTGAATTACTAAAGGAAGAGGTTTTATCTATTAAATATGTCCCCTATACATGGGAATTGTATTTTGATGACACATCTAGAATTCTAGTAGGTATGAGATTGGAATAAGCCAATAACAAAAAAATAGCATTTGAATTTAGGCGTACCTCTCCAGAAAAGGCAGTCACATCTTACTCCTTTATGTTATCAGAACGTTTCACAAATAATGAGGTAGATTGTTATGCCCTCATCATAGGTCTAGAACTAGAACTTCAAATACCAATGGACTTCTTGAAATTTAAAGGTGATTCATAGTTGGTAAACAAGAAGATCAAATGGGATTATAACATCGTGAAAGAAGAGAAAACCCCCTAATTGAATTTTTTAGAGGTTTAATGGTAGAATTTATCTTGGATCCAATATTAACTCATGTTAGGTGATTAAAAATTTCCCAAGAAGATATTTTGGAAAATACAACCATGGATTTGGTAGATCCATATCAAGATGAAGTAGTAATTAGCATTGGGCACCGCTGAATGGTGTCTCCTTTTTTCTCGTGTCAACATGGGGAAAATAAATGAGTTAACTCATTATCCAAAACCAAAGTTCTTAAAATTGGTTGGATGATACCAATTGTGGAATAACTTCAAAATTGAGTGATCTCATCAAAACATTCCAGAAAAAAAGAGAAATTATGATGACATGTGACCAACTTTTCTCTCTAAGATGACCCAAATCACCAAAAGGTCCTAAAAAAGTGGCTTTGATGAAGTCCTTATTTTATGAATCAAAAAATAATAGACATTAATTGTCATTAAAAATGTACACATAGGAGCTTGTGGTTCCCACTAGTCAGGGTTCAGGATTTCCCATAAAATATATAGGATTGGATTCTTTTGGCCTTTAATGATTCAGGATTACACAAAATTCACCACGAAATTTCAATCCTTATAGGATCTTTCCAACTCCATCCATCAAACTCTGAAGTTGCTGCACACAACCAAATACTCCAAGCCATTTTTCATATGGGTAATGGTTGTTCTAGGGTCGTATTTCACAGCAACATCCAAGTATTTCAAGTTCATCCTTACTGCTACCAACTTCCTCTCCATGTGGGCTAATGCAATACCCTTCAAAGAAGATAGGTCCAAATGAATTATTACCTTCATGAAAGACAACATCATCATCATATTTAGTTTACCTCATGAAATACTGATAGAAAATGATACCAATTTTTATTCTCTTGAGTTGAGAAGCTATCTGAGAAGTACATCATCAAATACAACCATTACTCCCACTATCAACAAGTGGATAATGGATAGATAGAGGCCTTTAACAAGAACCTATCAACCATACTCTAGAATATTGTGGATATGGATAAAAATATTTTGCCAACAAACTCGTTCATACCTTGTGGGATTATCAGATTACAACATGGACCACCACTTAAGTAACCCCATATTCATTGGTATATGGTATATAAATAGTCTTACCCATTAAAGTCCAATTTTCCTCATTCTGTCTTTCCATATGTGATCAACTATCCCTAAATGATAAATACAAAAAAAATCTCAATGAATTGGAGCGATTTGACGATAAAATACTTCATACCTTGCATCACAATAAATTCCACAAATCTCAGATAACATTGGATTTTAAGAAGAAAGTATGCCTTTTCTTGTTCCTCCAAGAGAATTGGTACTGGTCCTTAGAACACTAATGAAACCATAGAAGGATCCTCCAAATCTTGAATGAATGTGCGAGGGACCTTATTCCATACATAAGGTTCACTCTAATTAAGCTTATTATTTGATTTCTATGGATGGATAGCTTGTTAAATCCCCTACTAAGGAAAGGTTTCTCAATAAATACATTGTATGATAAAGAAACCACATGTTCATGCTACAAGATTATAAACCTTGTAGCATCCTTATCCTAGTCGCACAATAGTAAAATGCACAACATGCACGTCCTCACTACATGATGTAGAAATACACAGCTCCTCATCCTTATTGTATGATGTAAAACTACATGACACTAACTTCCATTCCCCATGAAGTTAAATAGTACGACATACACATCATCACCATATGATATAAAAATACAAGGTCCCTTGTCCTTTTCTTATGATGTACAACTGCAAGACACCAACCTTCTTTACCACATGATGATAAACTGTATGGTTCCCTTCATCCTAGATGCTTGACGCAAACATGCATAGCAGCATGGACCTGGATGCCTGACCTTAAAAGGAACATCGAATGGTCCTAGTCATATACCCTAAAACTAAGAGGCCAAAATATGAGTTCTAAGACTCTAAAATACATATCTTAATGTCCAAGTCACATGACATTAAACTGTCTGACAACATCCTTACCGTATGACATAAAACTTCATGGTTTACATACTTTTTCATGATGTAAAACTATATATAATTTTGATCCATTATCAAATGGATCACAAGTCTTGGTGCTAGTCTCCTATCACACCTCAATTAAGAACTACATATGTCTTTATTCTCCTTTTGATGCAATATATAGTGATGCCCAGACCTTTTGTCTCGGGACCAAACATTATTTAAAAACACAAAAATTACCCATTTCCACACATTTAAACCTGATAAATGTGGGTAAATAATTCAAGAAAAATATGTTACATGATTCATTTTATTAAATAATACGTAATGACACCCATATCTCTAGTCTTGGGTCCATCTACAGTGTCCCTTCTTCACGTCGAATCAGTTATTTTCCTTACTGCATGATGTTAAACTATATTGTTTTTATTCAACTTATTAAATGTTAAAGATACATATAACTATGTATAGATTTACTCTCATTTATATGAGATATGTAGCGATACCCAGATCTTATATCTTAGTTCATCCACCACATGATAAAAATTATCCTATCATTTTTTATTATTGTTCTGTGTATTAAAATAAACCTTTACAACGCTTTATTTCTCACACAGAACATAACTCATGTGGGATTAGGATTTTTGGAAAATGATTCCATGAATGATCAAGGAATGTTAGTTCATGGATGATTTAACATGGTCTTGGTTGCAAGAAATTAAAAGGCGCACTAAAATTTACTTACCGTATAACATACAACTACATAGTTTTTATCCTTTTTTCTTGATGTAAAATTGTGTAACATTTCAATCTATACATGGGTGGATCACAATAATTGGTCCTAGTCTCTCACCACACCTCATTTCAAGAACTATGTGTGTCTTCATTATCATTTCAATGGGATATGTAGTGATGCCTGGATCTTGTTTTCTAGGCCCTGGGACAGGGAAAAGAAAAATCCCCCCTCTCCTACAATCAAAAATCTATGTAGGATATCCTAAATTGGGTTTCCTCAATTAGGAGTCCATCCAGGACGAATAAATGTCCCCTCCCACATATGAGTTAGATCTATGTATGGGAATCCACATTATACGGTCAATGCTGGTCCAAATGATTCCTTTTTTCTCAGATATATTCCATCCACACATCATACTCTTACTCCTAGAAAAATATGGATCTTCATAAACTTCCTTTAGCTATTAGTAATGGAATTTATGATACCTAAGGACACCTTTGTCTGACTATATAGTAATATGACCTAGTTAAATTTTCATAAATTCACCCACAAAAAGGTCATGTCATTAATAGAATGTCATTTTTTGCCTATGTAGTAATTCACCCAAGTTGGATTCTCATAAAGTCACCCACCAAAAGGGTTTTTTCAACCAGCGACATGTTTTTTCTTGGGAGAAGCACCTTTTATCTTCATAAACCCTAATGAAAACATGAAGAAACCCTCTATTTGAAAATGTTTTGTGGTCATTCCATGTATGATTTCCCCATGTAACTTCTCTTGATCTGAGAACCACAATGGTATTATTTTACAATTTTCTCCATCACATTTGAAGTATGTTGAAACATACTTGGTCTAATAGGCCTCATATTACCCATTATTTCCATAATATCATGGTACTAATCATACGACCTAAAACTAAAAGGCACCTTTTCATCCTAGCAATATGACATTAAACCACTTGACTCATCTTTACCGCATGACATTAAACTACAAGGTTGAAGTCCCACTTATTTGACATTAAAATGCCACCTCATCCTCATTGCATGAAGTTAAACTATATGGTATGTACTTTAAGAAAGACATTAAACTTCATGGTTTCAAAGAAATACATTTGTATTGATTCTCATGTTGATGAGACATATAGTGATGCCTGGATCCTATGCCTCGGGCCCAGTCATAATAAGGATAAAAGGTCCCCTTCTCTATATAATAATTTGATCAGTGTGGGAGTCTAATTCTAAAATATTATATGGATTTATTCTTGATTCCACAAGATATGTAGTGATTCCCAGAACATATATATTGGGACTAGATACAATAAAAAACTCAGGTTTCTTGTGTATGGTTCATAATAGAAAAGGAAACATTCCTCTCCATTCTTAAGTGAATTTATCATGAAATGAACCTTCCATAACTCAACTACATTCATTACACAAACCAAAATCTGTGTCTAGGTAAATATAAATTTCCATAATCATTTTTTGGACATTAGAAATATAATGTTATATTCTTGAGGATTCCATTGTCTTAATATGAAGTAATATTCCCCAGTTGACTTTTCATAAATTCTCCCACAAAAAGGGACCATTAGTTAGTGGATGTTGTTGTTTTATTATGTAGAAATACACCCTGTTGTCATTGCATAAATTCACCCACAAAAGGATTTTTAACCAGTGATACATTCACCCCATGAGAAACCTCCTATATATTTGTAATCCTCAATGATATTATGCTGGAACCATCTATTTGAATGTGGTTTGCGATGATTCATTTCCTATTTCCCCTATATCACCTTTTGAATCTAGAAACCCCTAGATTACATCTTAAAACCTCCCCCCTTAAAACCTGAAGATGGTGGAACATTCTCAATTTGATCACTGTCAAATGGAAAAATACAAATCCTTTTATCAAAGATAAATGACCATAAATTGTACCCCTAAATGTCCTTTATGTGTGATGTTAAAATGCATTTTCTATGTCCTAGTCACATTACATTAAAATACACGATGCATAAACCCTCACTAGGTAGAATCACTTCTTTAGATATTGGTAATCTACCATATCACCCCAAAGAACTACATATGAAATGTTGCTTATTCCATCAAGACATGTAGTGACACGTGGATTCTCCATAATATACCCCATTACCACAATATCCAAAACATTTGTGTCTCACTAATCATGGAGACAACCCTAATCTGGGCAGGATGTTTTGGAATATTTATAGGACCCCTAACTTTCATGATTTTGATCGAAACATATTGTCCCATCCTCTACACTAGGAAAATTTGTGTAGGAGAGACTTCCCCATTCATGGTCAGTGCAAACACATATGTTTCCTTCATTCACATAAAACCCCCCTTTAGGGTATTGAGAAATAAAAATCTTCATAATATTTCTTCGGCCATAAATAATATAATTTTAGTATCCCGAGGACACCCTTGTATGACTATATAGTAATATTCCCTAGTTTTCTTTTCATAAGTTTCCCAAACAAAGGTCTTTTTAGTTATCAGATGTTGTTGTATGACTATGTTGTAATATTACCAAATTTTATTTTCATAAATTCACCCACTAAAAGAGTTTTTCTACTAGTACTTCATTCATCCCCAGGAGAGACCTCCTATATTCCAATAAGCCCTAGATATATTGAGCTAGAAACTTCTTTTCATACATAGTATGTGACCATTCCTCACATAATTTTGTGATATAATTTTTGACATCTGTGAATAAAAAAAGCATGACTCAAAATCCTCCATTTTCATATCTAGAGAATGTTTAAACAGTCTCGGCCCAAAACCCTTGTTTGGGACATCATTCCAAAACTCATGGTCAATGTTTTTCAACCTAAAACACCAATCTCATTAGTCAAGCATAAAAGAATCTAATGCTCTTAAAAAGAGATAAAGTGCTCTCTAGGTTAAAAAACTGTAAAGGGGAAACTATATGAAATTTGAGTCTCAGCTCACTAGACCTTCACTCTGCATGGTCTGGGGAAAAAAAGAAATGAAAGGTAAAAGGCACAAAAATTGTTAGGTTAAAAACCGCAAAATGGTGGCCTAAGAAAAATCAAAGTCTCGACTGCTATGTTTTATTTATATTAAGCATTGGAAATAATTAGTGATATGACAAAAAAATGGTTAATGTTTGTAGGGTCTACGATATGACCCTAGAAATATTTAAACTATGTTCACTAGGTACAAAGACTTAGGAAAAAATTAGAGAACTCTCTCACCACTATCATTTCAATAATAACATAATGGAATTCAATCAATTATATAATTTTCAATATTATATTATGATTTCAATAAATATGGGAGTGTAGGAATATATGTTCAAAAGAAATATAATTTTCATTAATATTCTAAAAAGGGAAGGAACATACACATATTGAAGCCTTTTTGTCATGTTTTACTAGTGATCCTCAACATAGGCTTTGAGTTGTTGGACTGTGGCCCATTTATTGTATGTAGTTTTTTGTGACCCAACCAATTCTATAGTAATGGACTCCTAATCATTATATATCTTCTCCTGATCTGCAGTAACATAATATATTCCTTATATAGAGGCCCCCACCAAGGTTCAGTGGAGTTGGACTATCTATTCATTCATAATATTTTATTGTTCTTGAAGGTGAACTATTTGGAGAAATTTCTCATCAATGAAATATTTTTAATCATCAACCTCTATGGTATGGATGATCTCATCTTGGGATATTGAAACTCTGAGACATTAAAACTATCCTTCTAGATGTGCCTAATCTTTCTATGATCTTTTATCATCTTTCTGATGCCGAATGATTTACTTCACCACATGATGCTTCATGTGGTCATCAAATACACCATATCCCAACATGCCAAGAATTAGTGGAAGTTGGAGAAGTTGCAAGGGTATGACATAAAGAGGTGTCTCATAGACTATCTTCTATATTTCCCACCAGAAAATAGGTCATGTGGTGTGAAGGGAGTCTCGTATCTTGAAGTCTAACTTAGAACTGCTTTTAGCGGTATAAATGTATTCTGGTATTATTGTACTTAACGAGGCATCCTGCTCTGCCCCCTCTCAAATAGTGTTATATCCACTTTCTAGTGTTTTTTGAATGGGAATGAAGCTCCCCTATAAGGATCAGTCACCAATGTTACTGGAAATGGATAACAGAAGACACCCCTCATTAACAATAGGGTGTTAATAGATAAAAAAGGTAGTGAAACGATTAGAGTAGTCGAAAAAACATACTCATTGTTAGATCAACGATTGAAATTGATGCCTCTATGACATACCTAGACTCAATTTTTTTATATGGGAATCTCCTAAAAAGGAATTTACCCGTAATTTTGTTCAAAAACCATGATAGAGGGCTCTCATAAATCTTCCACTTCGAGGCCCTCAGTTGTTACTCCCTTGGTAATGGGAGTAAGATGGAATTAGACTCCTTTTCCATGAATTTCCTTAGTAATGTTTTATGTGGAAAAAGTTTCACAAGTAAACCTCATATGTGAGAAATAAAATGTAAGGAGTTTTAATTTCTTGGAAGAAACATGAAATAGAAAACTCACGCCCATCAAATAACCTATCAAAGTCACAAAACTCCTCCAAAGGGGTTGGGGTATTAACTTTTTTCAAAATTTCCTCAAGATTGGTTAGTTCATTTGTTAGTTAATTATATAATCCCTCATATATCACAAAATCCTCATCAGTAGTGGTATCCATGGAAAGTGGATTAGGACCCAAATTGGCACGTTCATCGATTTCACCAGTCGGTCTCTCAATAATAATGACCTATATGAACCCTACAGAGTCATTATCAACACCAAAACCTTTATTAGACTGTCTGAGGTCTCTATCATCCCCTTCTAGAATAGAAATGGTCTAGAATTGATTATTTTAAGGTACTGTAGTGGAGGAATAGATCTAAAATGTCATGAGGAAGTAAAGTTAGAGACCAACACATGACACTATATGATATTAATATGACATTACCAAGTCCATCATCCATCTCTAAAGTAATGGGAGCAGACACAACTTAAAATCTTATCTCATCTCCTATCAAAGGGATGAATTCATTGACATGAATTTTTTCCTCATCCAAGATGACCCCTCAGTCCTCAAAGGATCAATGTCATACCCCTTAAGGGAGGAAAGTGAATCAAATATTACAAAAAGTCAAGCATAGTAAAATGGGTATGTCCAGTGATTTATGAGATTAAGTGAAAGTGGAAATGTTTACTGAGGTGCATAAATCTGACTAGATTTTTTACCCTTTTTTTCTTAAGATGGAGAGGGTCATGTGTTGGTTCTCTCATTTATGGTTATTGGAAGTGGTAGTTGAGAAGACCATCCCTACATATCCTTCACCATCATATGATGACCTAATGAAAGTTATGAGGACATAAGATACTTAACCCCAATATTATGTTGGTTCCCGTTGGCCCATATTTCGATGAATTGAGTACTTACCTTGGTTCTTCTTCTTCTCCTCCTTCTAGATATAAGATAAATTCCCTAATTGTTAATGATGGTGGATGAGGGAGGAAAGGAAAATGGAAAAAAGAGAGATACATCACTAATGTCAACATAATAATCCCATTCATCTTCAGATAAACCAAATATCTTCTCAATATTAGCTCAGACCATCTTATCAGATACCGTCTTAGTGGATGGGATTAGATCATTAGTCGTGTATATCTACATCTCCAACTCCTTAATATATTTTCCCACCTCAGAAAATTTTATGCCAGGATAAATATTAGAGGATTATAAAATATATACAAGCTCCGAGATATGAATCCCACATTGGAGAAACACCCACATGTCTTTGAGGCCTTGTGTCATGCCCTACTAGTCTTGAATGTCCAAAGTCAGTACATGATCCAATGTTAATGTAACTGACTATGAGGAAGACCTGACATCTTTTGACTTTGAAGTCCTTTCAGGCCTATCAGATCTCATAGGATCATAGGTAAATGGATCTTGATTCACCTCCTAGTGGGGATGAATATACTGAATTATCCTAAAAGATGTGGTCTCAACTCTGATCATCTCTGTGTTCCTTTCCTGAGATCACTTTGAGGAATTTGAAGATTCAGAATCGTCATCATCGAGATGAACCTTCCTACCAATATTTACCCAACTATCAGTAATCGTAATCATGACATGAGGAATATTTTTTTTAATTCCCCTTGAGGGTATGAAGAAATCCAAGCACTGGAATAACCAGATTCTAGCTCGATCGATGCACCTAATAGAGGTATCTTGATTGAAATTTTGAATACCTCCAAGGATATCAAGATCAAAAATTTCCAAGCCACAATCAAGTGTTTCTAATGTATAACGTGATTGGGGAGAGAGAAACTTGGCTATTGTAGATTTTTGAATTGGTGGTTAAATCAATATGTAGCATAGTCCTCACATATGATCTCTCTGTCAATACAAGCCACCAGTACACTATCTCTAAATGCAATCATATATGACCTCAAATTGTTATCATTTTTTCTATTATTAGTGAACATATTGGGAGTGGGATCACCATATGGGAATAAGTTTTACTCTCCCAGTATGTTTATAATCCTCATATTTTTTTCATCATTCAAGTATAAAGGTTGGATACTAGAAATATTCTGAATGAATGGAAAAAATTAACCTTCAAGAACCTGAACACAAATAGTAATAGAATAAGAACTAAAGTGTGCCTCTATCCATATCCATAATAATTGAAAGGGACCTGAAATTATGAATGGGGAATTCCCAGTGTACACATGCAATACACACGGGTATATCTTTTCCAGAATAGGGGCATACAACCCTATGTGGCTCCCTTCTATTAGTTTGGTGGATATAAAAAATATCCCTAGTCTCAAAACACCATTGGATTCATAGACTAGAAAAAACTAGGTTCTTATCCACATTTTAAGAAATCCATCTTATAGGGTCATCACAAAATCCCTAAAAATCTCTTTATATCCCCACTAGTGATATTGGTCTTACTCCAAGGTAAGACAAAATCTACTAGGAATACTCCTCTTACCTAATGCAGGGTATCCCATTATGCACTAGAAAGTAGGAACTTCTCCTTCTGGATCAATAAAGGACTTCATCCATAATTCATAATGATTGTTTCCCCAAAGAAAAGGGTCTCCCTTATTAATTTTCCATGCCATCTCCAAAATCTCATGGGCCAAGGTTGGAATCCTTTCAGCATCTTCCCACATCACCTTCAGTGGGATAAACTGATCATATATTTGTCCAAGTATAGGGGCTTTGGAGATTTTGTAAACATACCGAAGTCTAATGAATAATTCACCATGAATTAGATGGAAATAATTCATTTGAGGGATTCATTAGCTCCATAGGTTAGTGATTATGGTTGGGTTCTTATAAATATATGTCACCACCACCCAAACGGTCTTGTAAATTCTGAAATTTTTAAGCTTAGTCTTAAACTATGAACATGTTTAGTGCCCCCCGGTATGCCCACATCCATTCAGGCATGAATCCACTTATAGATCGGAAGTCCCAATCCTCCTCACATCCTTGTAGAAATTTTGTATTGGAAGCGTGGAAGGTTGAAACGTAGTAGTTATGATTTTATTCTTAGGTTTTAGTACTTAGATCTTGGGCACAAATGTTTTTGTGTACGACACGGGTGATAAGAACCATTATTTGATGAATATTACCTTGGAAGAGACGTTAGAAATTGTAAAATTGTTATGTTCCACAAAATAAGACTTTAGAAAGTATCTCTAGATCTTGGGGATGAATTCAAATCTCATAAGTCCATGTCTATAGAGTGGTAGATAATCACTTCTTAGGTACTAGTGTTAGTACTACATCAGATGCATCTCTATGTTTTGGGGGTTGAGTCACATATATCATGGAAATCTGGCCTGATAGTTTTGATCACGTCCAAAACATGTGCAACAACATGTTTGTGGGAATACATTGAAGCATCCATTAGATGTATGCAAGAACACAATGAGAATTTAATTAAAGACAAAATATTTGTGTTATAAAATTTATAAATTTTAGTAAAGGGGAGGGCCTCGGGTAAGTGAATTGCAATTGTAACTCACCTAAGTGACTTGAATAGGTCACTCACCTAGATGACTCATATAGTTCACTCACCAAATTGACCTTGTACATGTTACTCAATCAGAGTTCTATGATTGTTTTACAATGTCATACTAATATATTGTGAAAAGAATAACCTTTAAAAGGCTGGCATGAACAACAAGCGCATCATATAGTGTAGAAGATCTATGCATTGAGAGAAGAAGAAAGAAAAATCCAAAGGAATAATTATCTAGGTGGTGACCTCTATATATAGATGTTGTGGAACTATATTCCATACTTCCATAGTTGACCTTCACAGATGACCTATGAGGAATACCTATAGGATAAAAATAATCCTTTCCTCCCTTTACCCCAAAACTAGACCATCTTATTCCGATCGAATCCAATTCTGAGGGGGGATTTTATTAACATTCAATTTTGTTGTATGGGGATGAAAATATAAATATTAGGTTCTTGGGGGTATAATTACATTAAAAAATCACACACCACACAAACATAGGCCTGAAAGTCAGGTCATATCCTCCAAAGGGATAACCCACCCAACTAGATACTTTATTACGTAATATATTTTTTGCCAGAAGGCCTAGTGTGCATGATGCCTATAACATGGCTTGTTGGCTTGAAATTTTTTTCCCAAGGCCCAATCTATGAATTATAACCTGACTACTACAGTACCCTCTTCCACTATAGTAATCACTACAGTACCCATCATGTCGCCCAACGCTACTACAGTACCGCTATAGTACCTATTGTTGCTACAGTTTCCACAACAGTGTCCACTGCCGCTATAATTTCACCAGTAAATAGTTCCACCGCTGCTACAATATGCTACAGTATTTCTATAATACCTGCTTCTAATGGGTTTTAAAGCCCCATTTTGCATGTAGTATTAAGGGGTTCTTACCACTAAGAAAATCTGCAACACCAATGGGGATGAAAAAAATTAAAGAGAAATACCACAATATATAAAGAGGGGAATATCCTCATGAAGGATCAAGGGAACTTTCCCAAATCGTCTTGTACACACTAGGAGTGCATTCTAAGAGGCCCGCACAGGCCCTACCTGCGCCGAAGAGAAGGGGAATCTTCCCCTGGGTGAGGTACCTACACTAAAAACCTATGAAATTTACTTATTCAAGAAACATCCTTCACCCAGTGTACCTTGTTTTCCTATAAATAGGACCCTAGGGCTCTACATTTGAAGAGGTTGAAAACAGAAAGAATCCTAAGTTCTTTGATCTCACAACCACTTTGTCCAAGACCTCAAAAAATCTTAGGCACCTCTCCAAAATACAAAAGAAGAGAGAACTAAGGGGTTTAATGGGATCAAAGTCCCTCCATGTTATGAAACATGAGGAACTTGCATGAGGGACCCTCCCACTAGTTGACAAGCTCTAGCACGAAAACCCCTTCCCAAACACCGGACTTTTATGAGACCCTTCCAGGAAGACCTAAGGAACAATTTATGCCTATATCAAGGCATCTATAAATTTATTTTTTTCATAGGTATTCCATCATCCAAGGCATGTCTAGCTCATGTAGGCCTACCCTTCGTGAATCACTTCCAGTTCCACCTAGGTCTACCCTGCGTGAAGCACCATCTTCTCACCCAACCCTAACCTATGTGAGACACATTCTAAGACCTATTTCAATCTAATAATGGTAGGTATAATCTTCCTCTATATCCCTCAAATGAGGGGGCCAAATTGAATCCTCTAATAGAGAATCCAGACTTGCATAACCATGGAGAGAGATAAACCAGAGTCTCTCTCATTCAATTATGCATTCATTCGATTAGAGATGTCTCATACTTTTCTCACCTAACAAATAGGGTCCTTAGGGTGTGTGCAGTTATGTATCTCTTCATTCAAGAGGAACCCATCCCTAGGGTAAGTTCTAGGGACCACCTGATCTCAGATTCAAGGGTGAGGATGTTCTCCCCTTCTCATCTCTAAGATTAGGGACATCCCATTTTTTATGGAAAGGGGGTGGGGATCAGTATTTATTTTCATGATGGGGAATAGTGACTAATAATACTCTATTAATCTAGGACTATTATTTGGGAATCCATCCTAGAGTATTCCTCAATAATCTCTTATGGTAAGTATCCATATCAGTAGCCAATTGTGACTATCCTGGTTATAAAAACAGGAAAGGAGACTAGCATATCAAATCCCATTATTCTTCTCTCATTACCCAGACCTCTTCCAATAGTGGGAGAATGATCATGTTGTTTCCCAGATCATCCTCTTACTATTGTTTCTAAAATCCAAGAATAAATCATATGTGACTAGAGGTTAGCAATGATTATGGAATTTGCATGGTCAAATGCATGTCTCAACAGAGAATCCTTTTCTGGATCTTCCTCTCATCTTCCTTCAGAGGCCCTCCATAGGTGTGCATTCTTAAATCCATGAATCAATCTTTTGGTCCTTCTATTTGGTATAAGTCCCAACCATCCACATAAAATCCAAGGGAATACACATATTTTTAATCCCAAAAAAACCTCTAAACCACCATAAATTAAAACGTTCCTCATGGTTCTAGAAACTTTGGCCTTCCCTTGGGTGTAAGCCCCAAAACCTTGTCATATCCTTTCAAAGATACACATTCCCCTATGAGGTAAAATTTCAGAGATCCTCTATAGACATGGTTCCTTAAAGACATCAAACTATGTGGTATTTAATTTCCTTCCAACTAGGATACGTAAAAAGCCTCTCTGAGGTCAAAACCCAAAATCCCAAATGCACCCTAATATTCTCTAAGACACATTCCTAGTATGGTCATCACAAACCAAGGATTCCACACTCCCTTCGGGTTCCTTATGATGATTTAGAACAATTACTACACAAACCCTTTGTTAGGTATCTTTCACCTATATTTCCTTTCCACAAGATGTTAAACTGCATGGTTTGGTCCTCATAACATGAAATTAAAAGGTATGATGTGTCCTGTTAAGTGGAACTGAACTACATGGGTCCAGATTCCATTCACAATAGTACATAGAAAGATCATATCATGGGTCTGATCCCAATATCAAAACAAATCCCATATCCTTGGATGATGATAAATTCTAGAGCGCCCAATTTTTTGGCATAAAACCAGCATAGTAATAATAAATTAATAATAATCTTTAGTCTGCATTCAAAAGTGTTAAATTGATGGATAACCCTGGATACATACCAATATCCCCATCGATAGAGATCCTAAGATACATATAGATGATTCAAGAATTACTACGTACGAATAATTGACTGTTAATACGTTGTGACCTGAGTTATACATGGGATTTAATAAAGGATTCGTGAATATGTATTAAATCTATTAGAGAGTACCATTATTGGAAACTATCCCCCAAAGGCATTGATGAGCCGGACCTCCCATCCTCTTGACCAATACAGGTCCATATGCTTTGTTGGACTATTTCCTAACAATCACTGACTTTTATAAAGAAAGTTCATGAAACATATCAAATAAGGGAATCATTAGGTGTTTCTAGTACCATGAGGAAAAAATTTTGGAAACCATTAAGAGATAGTAAACCTGACAAGAATGATTTTATGAATCTCAAACCTCAACAATCAATCACAAGGGTGCACAAATTTATTTGGGGAAACAAGGGTTTCTGGTTTTTTAGATTTTTGGGATTTTTTATGGATTTTTTAGGATTTTTATGTTTTTATGGGTTTTATGTATTTTTAGGGGTTTTATGGGTTAGTGGTTATTTTATGGTTTTTGAGTTTTATTTAATTTTTTAGGGATTTAATGTTTTCTTTGATTTTTTAAAATTTTTATGGGTTTAAAGGGGTTTTAGAGTTTTTTGTGGTTTTAGGGTTTTATGGGTTTCATGGATTTCTATGGATCTTAGGTGTTTTTATGGTTATTAGACTTTTTTAGTATTTTTTAGAATTTTTATAATTTTTTTGGGTTTTTAAAGGATTTATGTGATTTTAGGTGTTTAATGTTTTCTTAGGGTTTTAGGGTTTTATGGTTATTTATAATTTTTTTGATTTTTGAGATTTTTAGAATTTTTTTGTGTTTTAAGGATTTTTCTGTGTTTTAAGAATTTTGAGGGGTTTTATTGTTTTTATGGGTTTTATGGTTTTTTTAATGTTATAGGTTTTTCTTGTTTTTTCATGTTTTTATTTTTTTCCAGATTTATTAAATGTTTTCTGGGGTTCAAATGGTTTTATAGTTTTAATTAATTTAGGGGTTTTATGGGTTTTTAGGTTTTTTTAAGGTTTTAGGGGTTTTTATGGTTTTTATGGATTTTTAGGGACTTTGTAGGTGTTTTCAGGGATTTTAGTTTTTTTAGTTTTTTTAGGGGTTTAAGTGTTTTTAGGTTCTTTAGTGTTTGTTAGGGTTTAACATAATTTTAGGGTTTCTAAAATTTTAGGGACTTTAGGGGGTTTTAGGGTTTTTATTGCTTTTAAGGCTTTTAGGGATTTTGAGGGATTTCAGGGAGTTTTAGGGTTATTATGGGGTTTTTGGGTTTTTGCGAGTTTTCTATGGGTTTTATGCTTTTTATAATTTTTAATGTTTAAGGATTTTTATGGGTTATTATGGTTTTTACGATTTTTAGGGGTTTTATGGTTTTTATGATTTTTTTTTGTTTTTAGTTTTTTTTTGTTTTAGGGGTTTTTATTATTTTTATGTTTTTATGGTTTTCTTACGGGTTTTCATGTTTTATAGGTTTTTTAATGTTTTTAGGGATTTTTATAGATTTTAAAGGATTTTATGGATTTTAGGGGATTAGGTATTTTGAGGGTTTAGACGGTTTTTTGGGTGTTTGTGTTTTTGCGAGTTTTTAAGGTTTTTTAGTTTTTTAAGGGTTTTAATGTATTTAGAGTTTTTTAACATATGTATGGATTTAAAGGGGTTTTAAAATATTTAGTGGGTTTTAATATTTTTATGGGTTTTCAGGGTTTTTCAGTTCTTATGGTTTTTAGATTTTTTATGGTTCTAGGGGATTTAGGTGTTATAAAGGATTTTTACGATTTTTTAGGGTTATTAGTATTTTTAGGTTGTTAGGGGTTTTAAGTGTTTTAGGTTTTTATGGCTTCCTTAAGAGTTTTTAGGGGGTTTTGTATTTTTACTATTTAAGGATTTTTACAGTTTTTAGGATATTTTATGACTTCTATGTATTTTAGGTATTTTGAGGGATTTTAGGGGTTTTAGGGTTTTTATGGTTTTTTGGGATTAAGGTTTTTTTATTTTTTTGGATTTTAAATTTTTTTATAGATTTTTAATATTTTTAGGGGTCTAAACTATTTTTATAGTTTTATCCTGTTTTTTGGGTTTTTATGGGGTTTTAGGGTTTGAAATGGTTTTATGGTTTTAGGGGTTTTTTGGCGTTTTAACATGATTTTTATGATTTTAGGGGGTTTTTATGTTTTTATGGGTTTTAAGTGTTTTTTATCCTTTTTATTTTTTCTTAGGGGTTTCCAAGGTTTTTAGGGTTTTCATTATTGTAGGCAATTTTAAGGTTATTTTAGGATTTTTATGGTTTTTGGGGTTTCTAGGGATTTCTAGGGTTTTAGAGTTTTTAGGGGTTTTTTTGTGTTTGTAGCATTTTTAGGATGTTTATGAGTTTTAAAGGTTTTGTTAGGGGTCTTCGGTTTTTTATGGGTTTTTAAGAATTTAGGATTTTTTAGAGTTTTTATAGGATTTTTATGTGGTTAAGGGTTTCTAGGGATTTTAATTGGTTTTATATTTTTTAGGGTTTTTAGGGTTTGAATGGTTTTTAGTTTTATTTAGTTTTTAGGGGTTTAAATGTTTTTTGATTTTTTGATTTTTTATGTATTTTATGTGTTTTTTGATTTTTTAGTGGGTTTGTAAAATTTTTATTTATTTTTAGTGGGTTTTACAGTTTTTTGGAGTTTTATGGTTTTTAGGGGTTCTTATTGATTTAGGGTCTTTTAGGGTTTTTAATGTTTTTTTATTTTTAGGGGTTTTAAGTGTTTTTAGGTCATTAATGATTTCTTAAAGGTTTTCATGGTCTTTAGGTTATTTTATATTTTTAGGGTTTTTAGGGATTTTTTATAATTTTTATTGTTTTCATAGAATATTAGGGTTTTTAGGTTTTTATGTTTTTTAGATTATTATGGGTTTTGAGTGTTTTTTTGGGTTTTAAAGTTTTATTAGTGTTTTTCTGGGTTTTTATATTTTTTATTTTTTAGGTATTTCAGGTAGTTTTTAGGATTTTTATGGTTTTTAGGGTTTTTAGGGATTTTAGGGATTTTGAGGTTTTTTAGTGTTTTTAAAAGTTTTTTGTGTTCTAAATGGTTTTTAGAGTTTTTAGTGGGCTTTAGGGATTTTATGGGGTTTTAAGGTTTTAAGTGTTTTTACAGTTTTAGGGATTTTTAGGGTAGTTAGGGTCTTCTTAGGGTTTTTAGGTGTTTTTTCATTTTTTAGGTTTTTTTGGGGTTTTAAGTGTATTTATTTTTTTAATGTTTTCTTAGGGTTTTTATGGTTATTTACATTTTTAGTTATTTTTATGGTTTTTTGGGGGTTTTGGGGTTTTTAGGCTTTTTAGGGATTTTAGTGATTTTAGAATTTTTTTGGGGTTTTAATTGTTTTTATGTTTTTGAGGGTATCATAGGGTTTTTAGGGTTTTAGTGTTTTTTACATTTTTAGGTATATTTATGGATTTTTTTGGATTTTTTTGGTTTTTAGTGTTTTTAGTTATTTTGAGGGGTTTTAGGGTTTTATGTTTGGGGGGGGGGGGGGGGGTTTAGGGTTTTTTGTCTACGATTCTTAAGCATTTATAGAGTTTTCTAACTTTTTTTTCTGGTTTAAAGAGTTTTACAGTTTTAGTGTTTTTTAGTATTTTTATGTGGTTTTAGGGTTTTTATGGTTTTTGGGGGGTTTATTGTTTTTACAGTATTTTAGGGGTTTTAGGGGTTTAAAGGTTTTTAGGCTATTTTTAGTTTTTTTATATTTTTTTGGTTTTTTATGGGTTTTAACGGTTTTTAGATTTTTATGTTTTTCTTATGGTCCTTTAGGGTTTTAAGGATTTTTATGTTTTTATTTATTTTTAACTAATTTTTATTATTTTTATGGTTTTTAGGTCTCTAATTGATTTTGATGGGTTTTAGGGTTTTTAGGGGTATTTAAGGTTTTTAGGGGTTTTATGTGTTTTAGATTTTTACGATTTTCATAGGGATTTCTTAGGGGGGTTTTTGGGTTTTTATGTTTTTAGGGATATTAATGAATTTTTTATTATTTTTATGGTGTCTTAGGGTTTTTAGGGATTTTGATGGGTTTTTGGGGTTTTTAAGGGCTTTGGGTATTTTTTTTGTTTTTTTGGGTATTTAGCGTTTTTTTAGTTTTTTGTTTCTGAATGGTTTTTAGGTTTTTAAATATTTTTGGTCACGTTAATTGTTTTTGATTTTTTAGTAGTGTGTTATGGATTTTATGGGTTTTAAGGGTTTTTGGTGGTTTTGTGGGTTTTAGTGAGTTTTAGCGTATTTAAGTTCTTTTTAAGGTTTTTAGAGTTTTTATCATTTTTTTCAAATTTTAATGATTTTAATTGTTCGTATGTTTTTAATATTTTTTAAGGTTTTTTAGGGTTTTAGGGTTTTTTCAATTTTAGGGGGTTTTAGGAATTTTTTAGGATTTTTATGGGTTTTATGGGTTTTAGGGATTTTTAGGGTTTTTAGGTTTTTTAGGGGTTTTAGTGTTTCTAGATTTTTAGGGGATTTAAATGTTTTTAGGTTTTTAAGGTTTTCTAATTGGTGTTCAGGTTTAAGTGGTTTTTAGATTTTTAGGAATTTTGAGGGATTTTTTAGGATTTTTAGGGTTTTTAGGAGTTTTAGTGTTTTTTTTTGAATTTTTAAGGGTTTCAAGGATTTTTAGAGTTTTTTTTATTTTTAGATATGTAAAGGGTTTTTAGAGTTTGTAGAGGGTTTTTAGAATTTTTATGGGTTTTAGGGATTTTAGGGATGTTTATGGTTTTTAGGGGGTTTTATGGTTTTTAGCATTTTAGGGGTTTTTTGTGCTTTTTTGGTATTTTAAGGGTTTTAATTGTTTTTAGGTTTTTCATATATTCTTATGGTTCTTCATGGTTTTTAGGTTTTCTTTTATACTGAGGGATTTTAGTTTGTTTTAGCATTTTTCTACTTTTTAATGTTTTTTAGTATTTTGGGAATGTTTGTGGTATTTTTGGGTTTTTAGTGTTTTTATCCTTTTTTAGGTTTTTAGGGGATTTAAGTATTCTTAGGTTTTTACGGTTTGGTTATGGGTTTTCAGGTTTTATGTATTTTTATGTTTTTAGGGGTTTTGAGGATTTTTGTGGTTTTTTATGGTTTTTAATGATTTTTTGGGGTTTTCTGGTTTTTAGGGTTTATATGTTTTTTTTGTGTTTTATGTTTTTTGAGTAATTAGGGTTTTTAAGGGTTTTTAGTGTTTTTAGACATTTTTAGTTGCTTAAATGGGTTTTATAATTTTTAGTGTCTTTTTAATAATTTTATGGATTTTTAGGGGTTTTTTTATGTTTTTTAGGGGTTCAGGGTTTTTTGAGTTTTAGGGTATTAATTAATTTTAGGGTTTTTTATAGGTTTTAGCATTTTTATGTTTTTAGGGGTTTGAGGTGATTTTATTTTTTATTAGAGTTTTTTGGGGTTTAGAGGTTAATATGTTTAGGGATTTATAGTTACTTTTAGGGTTTTTTTATTATTTTATCGGTTTTTTGGGTTTTTTGGGATTTGAGGGGTTTTAGGATTTTTTAGGATTTTTATAGTTTTTCGGTTTTTCTGGGATTTAAGTGTTTTTTGGTTTTCTTGGTTTTCTTATGGGTTTTTAGGGATTTAATGGTTTTTTACATTTTTAGGGATTTTTATGGATTTTTATGGATTTTTATGATTTTTAGGGTTTTTAGGGATGTTGAGGATTTTGAATGTTTTTTAGGGTTTTTAGGGGTTTTTTAATTTTTTTTGGTTTTTTTTCTATTTTTTGAGTTTTTAGGGGTTTTAATATTTTTTAGAATTTTTTAAAAATTAGGGGTTTATATAGTTTTCATATTTTTTAGTTGATTTTTAGGGTTTTTAGGGTTTTATGGTTTTTAAGTTTTTTAGGGATTTTTATTGTTTTAGGGGTTTTTTGGATCTTTTTAGGATTTTTTAGGGTTTCTAGCATTTTTTAGGTTTTTAGGGGTTTTAGTGTTTTTAGGTTTTTAATGTTTTCAAAGGAATTTTCAGGGTTTTTTTGTTTTTTTATATTTATATGGATTTTAGTGATTTTTTAAGATTTTTTGGATTTTTTGGGTTTTTTAGGAATTTATTGGTTTTTTAGGATTTTTAGGCTTTTTAGATTTTTTAGGTTTTAAGATGTTTTTTTAATTAGAGGTTTTTAATGTTTTTATGGTTTTTTATGGTTTTAGATGTTTTTATGTTTTTAGGGATTTTAGGGTTTTAATGAATTTTATGGTTTTTAGGGCTTTTAGGAATTTTAGGGGTTTTATGGTTATTCGTATTTTTAGGGGTATTTTTTTTGAGTTTTTAAATGCATTTAAGGTTTCTTAGTTTTTTTAATGTTTTTAGGGGTTTAAATGGTTTTTTTATGTTTTAGTGGATTTTTTTTTGTTTTTAGGGTTTTTAAGGTTTTAAGGGAATTTATGGTTTTAGGGGTTTTGGGGTCATCTTAGGGGATTTAGGAATTTTTTGTTTTTAGATTTTATTTTGGGTGTTAGTTTTTTTAGGGTTTTAAGGTTTTCTTATAATTTTTTATGTTTTATGGGTTTTTTGGGATTTTTTAATGATTTCTATAGTTTTATGGTTTTTAGGGATTTTAATGGTTTCTATGGTTTTTAGGGTTTTTTGGATTTTCATGTTTTTTATCGTTTTTTGGTTTTTATGGATTTTATGTGTATTTTTTTTGGTTACCGGGGTGGTTTTCATTGGTTTTAAGGGTTTCATTACATTTTTAGGTATTTTTTGGGATTTTTTAGGATTTTTATAGTTTTTAGTGTTTTTTGGGATTTTGAGGGATTTTAAGGGTTTTTAACATTTTTGGGTATTTATGTTTTTTGGGTTATAGGTTTTTTTTCAGTTTTTCAGTTTTTTATTTTTTCCTATAGTTTTTAATTTTTTAGCTGTTTAAAGGAGTTTTAGTGTTTTTAGTGGGTTTTTGGAGTTTTTAATGTTTTAGGGATTTTTAGGATTTTTAGAGGGTTTAGGGGTTTTTATGGTTTTAAGGGTTTTTAAAGGTTTTAGTTTTTTTAGTGGTTTGAAGTGTTTTAGGTTTTATTGTTTTTCTTATGGGTTTTATAGTTTTTTAGTGTGTTTTTCATTTTTAGGAATTTTTAATAATTTTTATGGATTTTTAGGGTTTAAAGGATTTTTAGGTTTTTTATAGTTTTTCGGATTTTTAGTGTTATTTGGTTTTTAGGGGTTTTAATAGTTTTTATGGTTTTATGGTTTTCTTCAGGGTTTTCTAGGTTTTAAGGTTTTTTCCTTTTTAGGTATTTTAGGCATTTTTAGGATTTTTATTGGTTTTTGGGTTTTTAGAGATTTTTAGGGTTTTTATGGGTTTTATGGTTTTTAGGGTTTTATGGTTTTTTTGAGTTTTTAGGGATTTTTATGAATTTAAATTTTTTTAATGTTTTTAAGGGTTCATAGGGTTTTCTATGTTTTTCATGGTATTTAGGGATTCTAGTTTTTTATGGTTTTTGGTGCTTTTATAGTTTTTGGGGTTTTAGGGTTTTCTGGACTTTTTCATATCTTTTAGGGATTTTTAGGTTTTTTTACATTTTTATCTATTTTTATGTATTTTTTAGGATTTTTATGGTTTTTTAGGGTTTTCAAAATGTTGTCAAGTTTTTTGGGTTTTAGAATTTTTAGGTTTTTATGGGTTTTAAGTGTTTTTAGATTTTTAGTTTTTTTATTAAAGTTTTTAGATTTTTTCAAACTCCTTTTTGTCACATGGGGATGAAAAGATTTAATAAGAAATACCTCAAGAAATAAAGAGGTGAACATCCCCAAAAAGGATTAAGGAAACTCGCCCAAATTGACCCATGTGCACCAGGTATGTGCACACAGATGCTCACACAGGCCCTACCTATGCAACCCAGAAGAAGAATCCACCCCTACAAGAGGAACCTATGTGAGACACCTATGTGGGGTACCTATAAGAGTAAATTCATTTTCCTAGGGTCCAATGTTTTCCTATTAATAGGACCCTGGGGCTCGTCATTTGAGTAACTAGAAAACTAGAAGAAACCTCAGAGATCTAATTGGGAAATACCTTAAAACAGGATCTCATAAACATTCAGGAAGCTCTCCAAAACCCAAGAGAAGATGTACCTATGTTGGAGAGTGGTATAAATGTACCTCTAGGGTCTAAAACTCAAGACACCTATGTGGGGACCCCCTTTTACCTAGTTGACAAGAACTCATGAGAAGGCCCCTTGTCAAACTCAAAACCTAAGTGAGACCCTTCTAGGGACACCAGAGAAAACCCATGGTGTCGAGAGTAAGGCCACATCCATGTGTTGTTTCTCAGGTTTTCCATCTCCCCTGGAATCCTCATCTCGCATAGGCCTACCCGGTGTGAAGCACTTCGAGTTCCTCCATGGTCTATGCTGCATAAAGCACCATATTCTTGCCCAGCCCTGACCTACGTTATCCACCTTCTAAGCCTCTTTCAATCCAAAAATGACTGGGCTCCTCTGCCTCTATATACCTTATTAGATGGGGACTGAATATAAGCCTCCACTGATGTAGAGACTCGAAGCTTGACGTACATGGACATTACACTACTTTTGTGGAATACTTAATACATAACAAAAACAGACACACAAGGATCGTAATAGTTTAGTGCCTTTGGAAACTTGGAACGTAATCTCCTAATCGTGGTGAAAGATCTTGAACATCTCCCATAAAGATCTTCCACTTTTTGTTTCCTTACCTAAAGCCTTTCTTTTTATCTTGAGGGAAAATAAAACATAAAAAGGGTGAGATCAAATGCTCAGTAAGGGTAAGCATGGATAAAATAAAACATACCATATACATTTGAACTTAAAAACATGAACATAATGTTTAAACATCAAAATCTTGAGCAACAACATAAAACATTGAATTACATAAGGCATAGATCATAATGGAACATAAACCATGATAAAATAGCATGGGAATAAAACATGTAATTGTGGCATCCATTAAGAACATGTAATGATTTCCATAGTAGCCAAGGCATTGCTTCGAAGACCATCTTAGTGGACAAAGTCCCATTCTGAATCGAGTTCACTCCTCGTTTCAGTCCTGTAACACTGAACCGTATTAACTTACCATTCCAGCCATGTCTATCTCATGAGATATAAAATCTTTACCCAATGCATTGGATGGAGATATAGGTCCCAACCATCTCAAAATGAAATCATTCTTACTTGTGCCACAAAATAAACATACATCATTCATAATAACCCAATAAATAAAATGGGTTTCATAAACATCATCCCATCATTACATAATCCATATAAAAGAAATGGATATCATTTTATAATAAGAGAAGTGAAACCATGTAAATCATAGAGACATTATACTTGAAACATACATATATGAAATAATGTCATCTTAGATGAAAAATGGTTTTGATAAAACACTTGAAATGAATTCTTGAGGAAAATATCCTTTTTTCTTCAAAATCATTTTCTTTTCAAAAAATGTCATGCAATTTTAAAAGAAAATTATTTTGTTGAAAATAGTCATTAAGCCTTTTGGAGGAAGCTACATGAAAACAAGGCTTTATAAAACCGTAAACATCCTTTCATGAGGTATAAGTTAAAAAAAACATTCTTCTCGTACTTTTTTCGGAAAAGTCAAAAATTACTTCGTATGGTAAAAAAAGATTTCTTACATACCATGTAGTAAAAGTCAAAATGGGTAAAAAGTACTTTAAACATACATGAAAACACTTTTATAAAACATGGACATGGATGATAACAATAACCCCAGTAAATACTTACGAATAAGCAATCTTGGATAAAAATGAGATTTGCAAAATTATCCCTTACCTTAGGTCCGATTTGTTTCATAAGTGTCTGAACCTCCTGTATAATGATTTAAATAATGTCATTGACTTATTCCAGAATCATACTCATTGTTATGATATCATATATGGTTCACTTATGACTTTATTTTACCCGTTCATTTGTAAATTCCATGTTAAACAGCATTTCGGGTAAATTCGTTTCATTTGTCGTCCATGTTTTGACTTGTAATTATTCATATGATTAATTAGATCATGATTAAATAATTCCAGAATATAAAACATGATTTATATATAATATATATTCAGAATATACATATATATAATTGATCAGTAAATGGAAATAAATACACTGTTCATGGAGACAGCAGGCCGTACGTACGCATGAACGCTGTTTTCGTTTCTTTATTGAGTTGAATGGAATTAAGTAGATGACATACATATATATAAAAATAAATCCAGTATCATTATTATGTCATATATTTCATGATTACTTATTATATATAATTTATAATCATTCATTAATGGTTAACATGGAGAATGAATCTCATCGCGTCTTGGAGACGGTAGTCCGTACGTAAGCACGAGCGATGATATCGTTCTCATGATCGTGAAATTGTATTTTAGTGTATTTATACTATTTTAGAATCAATATCACTTTACAATAAACATATATAGTTATTATGTACACCATTATACCCATCCAAGTAAGGTGGTGATGGAAAATAGATTACACCACGGCGTGGAGATGGTATTCTGTACGTATGCACGCGTGGTGATTTCGTTTTCTATAGGATGGATAGATGGTGAAATAGGGTTGTTTCATACTTATAATAAAATATCAGTATATGAGGGATACTGATGTTATTACTTCATAATTAAACAACCTAATAAGAATAAGTGGAAGAAGAAATAACGTTGAAATAATCGGTAACAGACATTACCTCTTCTTTGAAGCGCCTCTTTGAGATCTCCTTTTAGGGCACTAAAATTGGTCTTTGAGGAAGACCATAAACTCTAGGATGTTTCTAGGGAATTTGAGAAGATAATTTGGCAGGGTTTGGACGAGCTTGAAGGCTCAAAGTGGTGTGAGTAAGAGAGGGAGGAGGTGCCCTTTTATAAGGGAGGAGAGGGGCTCTTTTGGAAAAACTAAAAATATTACTTTATTATAAAGCCAAATTCGGTTTTAAATAGCTCCAAATTGATTTATTTAGAAGCTAATATGGGTATGGGTCGAAATCCTCTCATCAAATATAATTTATACATGTTTAGTTTCCTATTTTAACCTTATCAGTTATATTTAACTTTAAGTTAGATAATTTTACTTTTACCGTGTCTTTTTGTGTTCTTACACTATAAGGTTAATAAACATACTATAAGAAGCCAAACGAACCCCAAGTTGTTTATTATTAATATATATAAACTTATATAAGTCATTTGGATGAACCGTGGATTTTTAGGAATAAAATAACAATTAATAATATAATATTTGTTTTAAAAACTATTTTATGTCAATTATGACACTATTTAGTAATTTATTTTTGTGAAACTCATAACAGAATGATTAGTTAGAAAAAAGTTAATTAAATAAATAATAACATGTAATATTAACCTATAAAATTAGTGTAATGCATTAAAAGTCTCAAATTACATTTATTTGGGTATTTATAACATCAATTATGTCAATATTTCATTAATAAGATAATTACTACATAATCATTGTGTCACAAATAAATTAACTTATTTAAAGTATAAAAATTACAAATAAAATATAATTATGTAGGAAATCTGTTTATATTTCTAATGAATATTTATAGCCGAATTTATCTTATGTATAACCCTATATAAAAAATAATTTACTTATTAAACTTTGATTTTAACTATTTTAACCCTTCTTTAAATAAATTAATAATAAATGTCCTAATCTAATCCAAGTGGTCCTAAATGGTCATAGTTTATTCCTAAGGTTGTTTTTGGTCGAATTACACTTATCCAATAGAATTATGACATGTTTCAGGGTAATAATAATATCATTTTTACCCTTAATTAACCTATTTACGTTTAACCATGGTAAAAAAAGTAAAAAGTTACTATTCATCAAAAATTATTTTATTCCCATTGAACCACATTTTACATACTGACATCAACCGTGTCTCTCTGATTTTTGAAATTCCACTCATAGAAGCGATAAAATTAATTTTTATGAAAAATTCATTTTTTTAACTACCACTTAGTGGTTTCACTATTCATCAAAAAATGAAAGTTTCCAGAAAAATACAAAAAATTAGGCCTAAGATATATTTGATATTATGAACTCAAAAATGATGTCTATTTTTCCAAATTCAAAACATATCAGTTTCATTAATTAATTTAAAAATTAATTTTAGTCGTCAAAAAAATATTGTGTTCTTAAGAGATAATAACTATCAAAAGATTGACTCTTGTTTATGTCTGGTTTAAATGTGAAATTACATCCAATGACCAACATTGTAATAAATTGTAAAAATATATTCTAAATATACTTTAAAACCACTCAAATTAACAATTTATAACTATTAATTATTTCGATTAAAAAAGTTTTTTAATTAAAATTTAGTAATTTTCACTATTCATCAGAAAATGAAAGTTAGCCGAAAAGTACCAAAATTTCACCCTAAGCTAATTTCGATATTCTGAATCCAAAAATGAATTCCATTTTTAAAAATAAAATTTACAAAATTTCAAAAATTGGTTATTACTATTCATAACAGCTAGTTTTAATAATATTTTAATAGCATATCGTTTTTTAGTGAAACTCGGTATTGCGTACTACACACGCTATGGAGAAAGGTCGCGATTGCGTGTAATGAAGGGCAAGTCAAGGATGCATGTTGTGTAAGATTCTTTTGGTGTAGCGTACAACACAAGACATTAATTAAATTAAAAAGAATATTTTTCATAAAATCTCGGGGTGTTACATTCTACCCCCCTTAAAATGAATTTCGCCCTTGAAATTCGTTGGGGTTATAAATGGTTTACTACTCGAAAGTTTCTTTAATAGAAACCCACATCACAAAAAAGAATACCAAAACCAATCTTTAAAAACAAAATCATGAAACATAACGGTTACCCAAATAAACTAATCACTAGGTTTCCACATAGGTGAAAATATGTATATGGAAGAGAAATCTAACCATCATGTTCTGATGGAGAGTGGTAGAGAACATAGCTATGGAAAATCCAGCAATCACAAAGCCATAAATTTGTTACGATCTAAGGTACCATCTGATTCATCAGATATAAGAGCACTAGGACAACATTTTTGGTTTTCAAGATCATTTCCCTAAAGTTGATGAAATTGGAATTAGAAGAAATACTTTCGTGATTTTGGTATAGTCTCATCGTTGGTCGTTCTTTGGAAAATTTCCACTTCATATCTTAAATAAATGAAGTTGAATTTGTCATTCGCGATGTGTTAGCAGATCATGTGATAGAATGATGGGTCATTCCATCTATTTTAAATAAAAGGTTAGCAAAAATTATCAAATATACATAAGTCCATCTATGGTGAGATTAATTATATATGGTTCCTAAAATGGACTTATACTTCTTATATTATACTGCTGAATATAATAAAACTAGTTTCTACTAAACAGGGACTTCCTATAGGCCAGTGGTAGGCGATAAAGGCCAGTCGTACTTCGGTTGTGAGTTCGATTCCCACAGCCTTGTCTGACGCGATGGTTTGTCACCTGTCCTACAGGTTGTCCTTTTTCTAAAGCTATATTACTATAACATCCCATCAATAATATCGAAAAAAGTTCTATCCTAACTTATTTCCAACATAATCCATTCCAATCTTTAGTCTTATCTAAAATAATTCGGTCCAAGCTCATAGTATAAAGAAAATGATTACTTGAAATGTCACATAACAATCACGTGAATGCCATCATTTATCCCCCATATATCATAAGATATATCTTGTCAGTCAAATTAAAAACATGTGAATACCTTAATCATGTATTCTCTTGAAGAATGAATATCCATTGAACCTTAGTAAAAACATGAATGCAGTCAAAAGAAAACTCTTTCCACATACCAAAATCCAAAAATTCTATATACTCAAACCATGATATAACATTCTCCTTATATCAGTCATGAGCTCATGAATATGGTCAAACATTTCATTTTCTCATTTTCCTTTCATTATGCGCATATCATCTTTTTTTTCAAAAATATCTCAATCACATTCTATGGTTACCGGTACCATTGAAAACCACAATAGACCAATACATAAATATTCCAATATTCCATGATACTATATACAACATTATTTTGGAATCCCATTACATAAACACTTAATCATTCCACCACATTGTTGTCATATTCAAAATCGCCAATAGTGATCGCATGTGACTTCCCTTTGTCCTTTTCCTTAAGTGGTTTCTCCTGTCGATCATCACTAACCCTTGGATTAGGGCATTTATTAGCATAATGCCCCATTTCCTTGCACTTGAAGCATTGAAGTGTTGGTGGTGCGTTCTCTGTAGTCTTTTCTTTATTCACATCAATAGAAACCCTTTTTCCATTACTTCAACACTCAGCTGCTCGATGACCTTCTTTTCCACACTTAAAACATTTTCTAGTCCCTTTAAGACAATCTCCACCATGCTTCTTTCCACACTTTGAGCATAAGGAAACATTCATCTTCTTTTCACCATTATTCTGAGATTTCTCCTTGAACTCCATCTTTCGTTTCTTGTCAAAACTATGAGATGGATAAGTAATACCAACTTCCATTTCTACCTTGATAGCACAACGCAAAATTTCTTCATAGCTACTGAAGTATCTTATAGATAATTCCCTTAGAAGATTTGGTTTTAAGCCACTGAAGAATCGATCAACTTTACTTTCAGGTTGGATGATAAATCCAGATGCATACCTTGCAAGCCTTGTAAAATTCGCTTCATATATACCAACAGATTCGTCATCCTTTTGCTTTAGTTCAATAAACTCTTTCTCCATCTTTTTTCGAAGAATACGAGGGAAGTACTTATTGAAAAATAAGTTCTTGAAGTCATCCCATTCCCTGGACTCAATTTCATCTCTTGTCCTCGTATTCTTCATAAGATTCCACCATTGATCAGCTTCACCTTCCAAACGATATACTGCTAAGATGACTTTATCATGTTCAGAACATTGAAGAACTGAAAATATCTTTTCAGTGGTAATGATCCCTTGTTCAGCAACAAGTGGATCAGAAGACCCATTGAAAGAAGGTGGACGTTGCCTTATGAAGGACTCAATAGAATATTGTTCCCTTCTCTGCCCATTTGGAAGTCAAGAATGATTCATAGCTTGTGTAAGTATAGCAATAAGATTTTGCACTCCATCTCCCGTAACATTTGTTTGTTCAGGAGGAAAATCATTGCATTGTCCATTACATTGATCAACACAGTTCCTTCGGGTTCCAGCCATCGTCTAAAACCCAAAAAGAATAGTGTGAGAGACAAAAATCACGCTAGGGAAAAAAATATAATAAAGGGGGGGTAACTTCAATATCTAACATCTTGGGTTACCATAATTCTAGTACTATAACCTATACTTATACTTAACCTTAGGGACATCCCTAGACATACCTTATAAATATCTATAGGGATCTCACTAACGTTTTTGCATCCTAGTTTCCAAAGGTTGACTAAACCTTTCCTCTGATACCAACTGTAGAGACCTGAAGCTTAATGTACATGGACATTACACTACTTTTGCGGAATACTTAATACATAAAAAAAATAGACACACAAGGATCGTAATAGTTTAGTGTCTTTGGAAACTTAGAACGTAATCTTCTAATTGTGGTGAAAGATCTTCAACATCTCCCATTGAGATCTTCCACTTTTTGTTTCCTTACCTAAAACCTTTATTTTTATCCTGAGGGAAAATAAAACATAAAAAGGGTGAGATCAAATGCTCCGTAAGGGTAAGCATTGATAAAATAAAACATACCATATACATTTGAACTTAAAAACATGAACATAATGTTTAAAAATAAAAATCATGAGCAACGACATAAAACATGGAAGTACATAAGGCATAGATCATAATGGAACATAACCCATGATAAAATAGCATGGGAATAAAACATGTAATTGTGGCATCCATTAATAACATGTAATGATTTCCATAGTATCCAAGGCATTGCTGCCAAGACCATCTTAGTGGACAAAGTCCCATTCTGAATCAAGTTCACTCATCGTTTCAGTCCTGTAACACTGAACCGGATTAACTTACCATTCCAGCCATGTCTATATCATGAGATATAAAATCTTTACCCAATGCATTGGAGGGAGATATAGGTCCCACCCATCTCATAATGAAATCATTCTTACTTGTGACACAAAATAAACATACATCATTCATAATAACCCAATAAATAAAATGGGTTTCATAAACATCATCCCATCATTACATAATCCATATAAAAGAAATGGATATCATTTTATAATAAGATAAGTGAAACCATGTAAATCATAGAGATATTATACTTGAAACATACACATATGAAATAATGTCATCTTAGATGAAAAATGGTTTTGATAAAACACTTGAAATAAATTCTTGAGGAAAATATTCTTTTTTCTTCAAAATCATTTTCTTTTCACAAAATGTCATTCAATTTTAAATGAAAAGGATTTTGTTGAAAATAGTCATGAAGTATTTTGGAGGAATCTTCATGAAAACAAGGCTTTATAAAACCGTAAACATCCTTTCATGAGGTATAAGTTAAAAAAACATTCTTCTCGTACTTTTGTTGGAAAAGTCAAAAATTACCTCGTATGGTAAAAAAAGATTCCTTACATACCATGTAGTAAAAGTCAAAAATGGGTAAAAAGGACTTTAAACATACATTAATCCACTTTTATAAAACATGGACATGGATGATAACAATAACCCCAGTAAATACTTACGAATAAGCAATCTTGGATAAAAATGAGATTTGCAAAATTATCCCTTACCTTAGGCCCGATTTGCTTTGTAAGTGTCCGAACCTCCTGTATAATGATTTCAATAATGTCATTGACTTATTCCAGAATAATACTCATTTTTATGATATCATATATGGTTCACTTATGACTTTATTTTACCCGTTCTTTTGTAAATTCCATGTTAAAGAGCGTTTTGGGTAAAATCGTTTCATTTGTCGTCCGTGTATTGACTTGTAATTATTCATATGATTACTTAGATCATGATTACATAATTACAGAATATAAAACATGATTTATATATAATATATATTCAGAATATACATATATATAATAGATCAGTAAATGGAAAGAAATACACTGTTCATGGAGACGGTAGGCCATACGTACGCATGAACGCTGTTTTCGTTTCCTTATTGAGTTGAATGGAATTAAGTAGATGAAATACATATATATAAAAATAAATCCAGTATCATTATTATGTCATATATTTCATGATTACTTATTATATATACTTTATAATCATTCATGAATGGTTAACGTGGAGAATGAATCTCATCGCGTCGTGGAGACGGTAGTCCGTACGTACGCACGAGCGATGATATCGTTCTCATGATCGTGTAATTGTATTGGAGTGTATGTATACTTTTCAGAATCTATATAACTTTACTATAATAATATATATTCATTATGTACACCATTATACCCATCCATGTAAGGTGGTGATGGAAAATAGATTACACCACGACGTGGAGATGGTATTTCGTACGTACGCACGCGTGGTGATTTTGTTTTCCGTAGGATGGATAGATGGTGAAATAGGGTTGTTTAATACTTATAATAAAATATAATTATATGAGGGATACTGATGTTATTACTTCATAATGAAACAACCTAAGAAGAAGAAGTGGAAGAAGAAATAAAGTTGAAAGAATCGGTAACAGACATTACCTCTTCTTTGAAGCGCCTCTTTGAGATCTCTTTTTAGGGCACTAAAATTGGTCTTTGAGGAAGACAATAACCTCTAGGATGTTTCTAGGGAAGTGTAGAAGAGAATTTTTCAGGGTTTGGACTAGCTTGAAGGCTCAAAGTGGTGTGAGGAAGAGAGGGAGGAGGTTCCCTTTTATAAGGGAGGAGAGGGGATCTTTTGGAAAAACTAAAAATATTATTTTATTATAAAGCCAAATTCGGTTTTAAATAGCTCCAAATTGATTTATTTCTAATCTAAGTTTGGTATGGGTCAAAATAATCTCATCCAATATAATTTAGACTAGTTTAGGTTCCTATTTTAACCTTATCATTTATATTTAACTTTAAGTTAGATAATTTTACTTTTAACGTGTCTTTTTTTGTTCTTACACTATAAGGTTAATAAACTTACTATAAGAAGCCAAACGAACCCCAAGTTGTTTATTATTAATATATATAATCGTATCTAAGTCATTTGGCCGAACCTTAGATTTTTAGGAATAACATAACAATTAATAATATAATATTTGTTTTAAAAACTATTTTATGTCAATTTTGACACTATTTAGTAATTGATATTTGTGAAACTCATAACAGAATGACTAGTTCTAAAAAAGTTAATTAAATCAATAATAACATGTCATATTAACCTAGAAAATTAGTGGAATTCATAAAAAGTAATAAATTACATTTATTTGGGTATTTATAACATCAATTATGTCAATATTTCATTAATAAGATAATTACTACATCATCTTCGTGTCATAAATAAATTAATTTTTTTAATGTCTAAAAATAAAAAATAAAATATCATTATGTATGAAATCTTTTTAGCTTTATAATGAATATTTATAGTCTAATTTATCTTATGTATACCCCTATATAAAAAATGATTTACTTATTAATCCTTGATTTTAACTATTTTAACCCTTCTTTAAATAAATTAATAATAAATGTCCAAATCTAATCCAAGTGGGCCTAAATGGTCATATTTTATACCTAAGGTTATTTTTGGTCGAATTAAACTTATCCAATAGAATTAGGACATGTTTTAGGGTAATAATAATATCATTTTTACCCTTAATTAACCTATTTACTTTTAACCGTGGTAAAAAAAAGTAAAAAGTTACTATTCACAAAAATTATTTTCATCTCATTGAACCACATTTTACTTACTGACACCAACCGTGTCTCTCTATTTTTTGAAATTCCACTCACAGAAGCGGTAAAATTAAGTTTTATGAAAATTCATTTTTTTAACTACCACTTAGTGGTTTCACTATTCATCAAAAAATGAATGTTTCCAGAAAATTACCAAAAATTAGGCCTAATCTATATTTGATATTATGAACTCAAAAAAGATATCTATTTTACCAAATTCAAAACATATCAGTTGCATTAATTAATATAAAAATTAATTCTCGTCGTCAAAAAAATAGTGTGTTCTTAAGAGATAATAATTATCAAAACATTGACACTTGTTTATGTCTGGTTTAAATGTGAAATTACATCCAATGACCAAAATTGTATTAAATTGTAAAAATATATTCTAAATATACTTTAAAACCACTCAAATTAACAATTTATAACTATTAATTATTTCGATTAAAAATGTTTTTTAATTAAAATTTAGTAATTTTCACTATTCATCAGAAAATGTAAGTTAGCTGAAAAGTACCAAAAATTCACCCTAAGCTAATTTTGATATTCTGAATCCAAAAATGAATTCCATTTTGAAAAATAAAATTTAAAAAATTTCAAAAATTGGTTATTACTATTCATAACGGATAGTTTTAATAATATTTTAATAGCATATCGTTGTTTAGTGAAACTCGGTATTGCGTACTACACACGCTATCGAGGAAGGTCGTGATTGCGTGTAATGCAAGGCAAGTCAAGGATGTGTGTTGTGAAAGCTTCTTTTGGTGTAGCGTACAACACAAGACATTAATGAAATTAAAAAGAATATTTTTCATAAAATCCCGGGGTGTTACAACTGAAGCCTTTGTACTTTCAAACCCATATAGAGATACACAATAGGATGTCTCCCATTCAGTTATGCATTCATATGGTTAGAGGTGTCCCGAACATGTCCCACCTAACATGTAGGGTCCTCGGGGTTTTTACAGTGATGCATTTCTTGGGTCTTGAGGACCCCAACCCTGGAGGAAGTGATAGGGACCTCCCAGTATCAAATGTTAGGGTGAGGATGTTCTTCCCTTCTAATCTCTAAGAATCAGGACCTCCTGTTTTGGATGGTTAGGGGGTGGGGATCACACTTTATTTTCCATTTGATGTGGATTAGTGATTAATACTCCTCTCTTCCTATAGAACTAAGAGTAGGGAATACCTCCTGGAGTAAGACCCTAACCTTTCTTATTGTTCATATCCAGATGAGTAGTCAAATGTGACTAGACTTATTATGAAAACGGAAAAGGATACAAGCACATCAAAGCCCTTTATTCTTCTACCATATCCACAACCTTTTCTACTATAAGAAGAAGGTCATTATTTTTTTAATAGATATTCTACTTTATCTTATTTATCACATCTGATCATGACTCATTTGGGCTTAGTGGTGAGCTATGATCAAGACATATACATTATAATGACCCACACTTTACATTGTTATTGCTTCAAAATTGAAGCACACTTATTACAAAATATAACAAAACAATGAAAGGACCATATAGGTATAGTGTCTTTAGAAACTGGGGAACATAAACAACTAGTTCATAAACCATCTACATTGCCTCCCATTTATTTCATCATATCATGAGTCCCTTTTGGCATATCCTACTTAATAACCTTCTTCCTGACCTGGGGAAATAAAACATACAAAAGGGTGAGCTCAAATGCTCAGTAAGGGTAAAGAAAAGAAGTATCAATCACATCATATTAATAAGAACATAACATTTTGGAAATCTTAACCTGCAAAAGAGTTCATAATTTCATAACATGGGATAAATCATAGTAGTGAAATTTAATCCCAATAATCATAACTTAAAACATTAAACTTTGTGGCATACACACATAATCATAGAGAATCATTTCCTAGTAGTCGAGACTCATTTCCAAGACTATCTTAGCGGACAAAGTCCATTTCGGAACCGAGTTCACTCCTCATTTCAGTCCTATTTCACTGATCAGGATTAACCTTCCATTCCATCCATGTCTATATCATGAGATATAAATCTTTACCCAATGCATTAGATGGAGATATAGGTCCCACCCATCTCATAATGATACCATTCTTATGTGTGCCATAAGATCATAAATCATACATCATAGCATAACCCATGTAATAAAAATGGGATTCTTAAACATCATGCCATCATAACATAAATCATATAAGATAAAAGGACTTCATAATTCCATCATAACATAATCAAATCAATGTAAAAATAGGGATAGAAACAGAACCCTATATTATCTTAGATGGAAAATAATTTTTATAAAACACTTGAACTCCATTCTTGAGGAAAATATTCTTTCTACTTCAAAAACATTTTTCCTTTCATAAAATGTCATATAATTTTAAACTAAAAGAAGTTGATTAAAAATAAACTTGAAAAATTGTAAAGTAATCTTAATGTAAATAATGTTTTAAAATTCCATTCATGTAGTATAAGTTAAAAAAACATTCTTCTCGTACTTTGGCCGGAAAAGTCAAAAAGTACCTCGTACGAAAAATGACAAAATATTCCATTCATATCTTTTACTAAAAACTAACCGAAGTGTAAAATTGGATTTAAACAATTGTAGGAGGATAATATTACATATTTAGGAAACATGGATGTGGATGATAAATATTCCCTAGTAAATTCTGAAGTATAAACAATCTCAGATAAAAATTGAGATTGCGAGATTTTCCATTACCTGAGGTCTGATTTGCTTCATAAGTGTTCGAACCTCCTGTATAATGATTTAAATAATTTCATTGAATTATTCCAGAATCATACTTATTGTTATGATATCATATATGGTCATATTCTTAGCTTCTTATTAGTAATATTTCATTGCTACATGTTATTCGGGTGTTTATTACTTTTTGTTCTTATGCGTGTTTTTTCGAATAAATTCTTATTCTTCTTTTTAAGTTATAGATACCTCATTTACAGAATGGTATCAGTGTAATATATACCATATTTATTCATTCAATTCATTTATATAATCATTATGCAATGAAGATCATATAGAACCAGTCGCATCACATCGTGGAGACGGTATTCTGTACGTACGCATGAGCGATGATATCGTTCGCATGATCGTGGAATTGTATTTGAGTGTATGTATACTATTTCAGAATCAATATAACTTTACAATAATCATATATATTTTTTATTTACACCATTATACCCATCCAATTAATGTGGTGGTGGAAAACAGATTACACCACGGCGTGGAGACGGTATTCCGTACGTACACACGCGTGGTGATTTCATTTTCCGTAGGATGGATAGATGGTGAAATAGGGTTGTTTCATACTTATAATAACATATAATTATATGAGTGATAATTATGTTTTACTTCATAATGAAACAACTAAATAAGAAGAAGTAGAAGAAGAAATAAAGATGAATGAATCGGTAGTGGAAATTACCTCTTCCTTGAAGCGCCTCTTATTAACCTCCCCACAGGGCACTAAAAAGGACTTTAAAAAAGACCATAACCTCTACTATGTTTATAGGGAAGTGGAGAAGAGAAATTTTCAGGCGTTGAATGAGCTTGAAGGCTCTAAGTGGTGTGAGGAAGAGGGGAGGAGGTGCCCTTTTAAAAGGGAGGAGAGGGGCACCTTAGTTAAAACTAATGATATTATTTTATTATAAAGTCATATTCGGTTTTTAATAGGTCCAAATTGATTTATTTCTAAGATAAGGTGGGTATGGGTCTAAATCCTTTCATCCAATAGAATTTAGACAAGTTTAGGTTTCTATTTTAACCTTAACATTTAGATTTAACTTTAAGTTAAATAATTTTACTTTTACCATGTCTTCAAGTTTTCGTACACTATAAGGTTAATAAACTTACTATAACAAGCCAAACAAACCCCAAGTTGTTTAATATTAATATATATAATATTATCTAAGTCATTTGGCCGAACCTTATATTTTGAGGAATAAAATAACAATTAATAATATCATATTTGTTTTAAAAACTATTTTATGTCAATTTTGACACTATTTTGTAATTGATTTTTGTGAAAATCATAACAGAATGATTAGTTCTAAATAAGTTAATTAAATCAATAATAAAATATCATATTAACCTAGAAAATTAGTGTAATTCATAAAAGGTCTCATATTATATTTATTTGGGTATTTATAAAATCAATTATGTCAATATTTCATTAATAAGATAATTACAGCATCATAATTGTGTCATAAATAAATTAAATTATTTAATGACTAAAAATTACAAATAAAATAAAATTATTTAGGAAATCTTTTAATCTTTATAAGGAATATTTATAGTCGAATTTATCTTTTGTATAACCCTATATTAAAAATGTTTTAGTTATTAAACATTGATTTTAACTATTCATTAAATAAAATAATATTAAATGTCCTAATCTAATCCAAGTGGGCCTAAATGGTCATATTTTATTCCTAAGGTTTTTTTAGTCGAATTTAACTTATCCAATAGAATTGGGACATGTGTTAGGGTAATAATAATATCATTTTTACCCTTAATTACCCTATTTATTTTTAACTGTGGTAAAAAAAGTAAAACGTTACTATTCACCAAAAATTATTTTCATCTCATTGAACCAAATTTTAGTCCTTGATATTAACCGTGTCTCTCGGATTTTCAAAATTCCACTCACATAAGCGGTAAAATTAAGTTTTATGTGAATTTTCAAATTCTCCAAGGAGGTGGGTAAAAGACGGTGAAAAGTTAAATAAAATTTTTATATATCTAAAATTATTATAAAATGACTCCAATGAATTAAATTGAACTTATATAGGTGTTATGTATAAATTTTGAACTAAAATAAAAATAAAATAGATAATTAATTAAATACAAAGTCGGTTTTTAAATAGTAACCCAGTGTTTTCACTATTCATCAAAAATTGAAAGTTTTCAGAAAAATACCAAAATTTCACCCTAGGATAATTTCGATACTCCGATTCCAAAAATGAAGTCCATTTTGAACGATAAAATTTAAAAAATTTCAAAAATTGGGTATTACTATTCATAACAGGTAGTTTTAA
Organism: Viscum album; assembly: GCA_963277665.1. Taxonomy (NCBI): domain Eukaryota; kingdom Viridiplantae; phylum Streptophyta; class Magnoliopsida; order Santalales; family Viscaceae; genus Viscum; species Viscum album. The sequence goes on from OY728150.1 coordinate 1,332,693,616, forward strand.
TAATGTTTTAATAGCATATCGTTGTTTAGTGAAACTCGGTATTGCGTACAATGCAAGCTATCGAGGTAGGTCGCGATTACATATAAAGAAAGACAAGATAGTGTTGTGTGTAGTGAAAGATTCCTTTTATGATTTATATAACATAGAAACAAAATATTTCTTATAAAAATCTCAGGTGTTACATTCTACCCCCTTAATATGAATTTCACCCTCGAAATTCGTCACTATGTGACAAACAGATGAGGATACCACTCCCTAATAATATCTTCAAGCTCCCATGTAGCTTCTTCTAATTGGTGGTTCCTCCATATAAATTTCACCAAGTGAGTCGTCTTGTTTCGTAGGACATTTTCGCTATGATCCAGAATCTCTATCAGGTGTTATTCATAAGAAAGATCTTGCTCCAGCGGTACAACTTCTGAGCTGAGTACATGTGAAGGATCGGGTATGTACTTTCTCAGGAGATATACATGGAACACATCATGAACTTGAGAGATATTTGGTGGAAGCGACAATCGGTAAGCTACCTTCCCAACACGATCCAGTATTTCGAAAGGACCGATTTACCTAGGGCTCAACTTTCCCTTTCCAAATATCATTACTCTCTTCCAAGGAGATATTCGTATGAAACCTTTATCACCCACTTAAAACTCTACGTCTTTTCTTCGATTATCGGCATAACTTTTTTGTCGACTCTGAGCTTCTATAATGTGTTGTTGAATAGATCTGACCTTTTCTTCCATCTCATCAACAAGATCAGATCCTAATAGCTTTCTTTCCCCAACTTCATCCCAGCAAGTTGGAGTTCGACATTTCTTTCCATATAGAGCTTCATAAGGATCCATCTGAATACTCAAGTGAAAGATATTATTATAAGAAAATTCCACCAAAGGTAGATGTTGATCCCAACCACCTTTAAAATCCATAGAGCAAGCTCTTAACATATCTTCTAGAGTTTGAATTGTTCTCTCAGACTGACCGTCTGTCTGAGGATGATAAGCAGTGCTGAAACTCAACACTGTATCCACAGTATGCTGAAGACTTCACCAAAAAAGTGAGGTAAAATTCAGATCCTGATCAGATATAATGGAAAGTGGTACTCCATGAAATCTTACAACTTCCTTTACATATATCCTGGAAAGCTGATCCAGAGATAAATCCTCTCTAATAGCAATGAAGTGTGCTGACTTTGTAAGACGATCAACTATAACCCAGATAGCATTATTTCCATTGGATGTTTTAGGAAGTCCAGTGACAAAGTCCATAGTTATGTTTTCCCATTTCCATTCGGGTATGGGTAATGGTTGTAACATCCCCTTAGACTTCTGTCTCTCAACTGTAACTTGCTGACAAACCAAGCATCGAGAGACATATCCAGCAACATATCTTTTCATGTCTTCCCACTAGAAGTACTCTTTCAGGTCCCTATACATCTTCGTGCTTCCAGTATGAATAGAGAATGAATAACTATGAGCCTCATCCAATAGATCCTTCTTTAATTCTGGGATGGGAGGAACACAAACCCGATTCCTGAACATTATTATCCCATCACAATCAAGGTTGAATTCAGGAACATTTCTCACATTCTTTTGTAACTCTACATCTTCTTTCTGTGCCTCTCTAATCTTCACATGTATATATCGTTGAACATTCATTTGAGAAAGATAAGATTTCTCTCCTTCCATTATAATTCCAAGATCCATCCTTTGTAAATCCATAAATATTGGATCTTTTGTGATCCTCATCATGGATAAGCTAGCATGGTCTTGTCGACTTAATGTGTCGGCCACCTTGTTTGCTTTCCCTGGGTGGTAATGAATTGAGCAGTCGTAATCCTTAATCAACTCCAACCATCTTATTTGGTGCATATTTAGCTCCTTTTGTGTGAAAATATTCTTTAAACTTTTATGATCATTATAAATACCAAGCCTTTCACCATAAAGATAATGCCTCCAAATCTTTAATGCAAAGATTACCGCAGCTAACTCCAAATCATGAGTTGGGTAATTTTGCTCATGGATTTTCAACTTTCGTGAGGCATAAGCTATCACCATATCATTTTTCATAAGAACGCACCCTATCCCCTTCTTGTATGCATCACTGTAGATCACAAACCTTTCTCCACTCTAAGGAAGTTTGAGTACAGGTGCACTGGATAACCTTCTTTTCAACTCCTTGAAATTCTCTTCACATTCCTCCGTCCACACGAACTTAACTCTTTTTCGAGTCAACCTAGTAAGTGGATTAGATAATCATGAAAAATCTTTCACAAAACATCGATAATATGCATCCAAACCAAGAAAAATTTGGACCTCAGTTACTGTTGTTGGTCTCGACCATCTTTCGATAACCTCCGTTTTTGCTGGATCCACAGATATCCCCTCTTTTGTGATTATGTGACCCAAAAAAGCAACTTTTTGAAGCCAAAATTCACAGTTGGTAAATTTGGAATAAAGTTTCTCCTTTCTCAGGGTCTTCAATACAATTCTAAAGTGATCATCGTGTTCTTCCTTTCTGTTTGAATAGAAAAGAATATCATCTATAAAGACTACCACAAACAGATCAAGATAGTCTCTAAAGACTCGATTCATCAGATCTATGAAGATAGAAGGGGCATTAGTAATACCAAATGACATCACTCTAAATTCATAGTTTCCATACCATATACGGAATGTCATCTTTGGTATATCCTCCCTTTTGACCCTTAATTGATGATACCCTGAATGAAGATCAATCTTGGAAAAGTATTGAGCTCTGTGTAGTTGGTAAAATAAGTCATCAATGCGTGGGAGAGGATATTTTTTCTTGATAGTGATCTTTTTAAGTTCTCGATAATCAATGAAGAGTCGCATTGATCCATATTTCTTCTTAACAAACAGGATAGGTGCTCCCCAAGGTGACAAACTAGGGCGTATGAATCCCTTATCAAGATTCTCTTGGAGTTGCTTCTTCAATTCCTGCAACTCAATTGGGACCATTCTATAAGGTGTCTTGGAAATAGGCAAAGTACCCGGTACGAGTTCTATTGAAAACTAAACTTCACGATTTGGTGGAAGACCCGACAATTCCTCTGAAAATACATCATCAACCTCTCGTACAATGGGCATATTCTTAACCGTGAGTTTCTCTCCAACCATTTGAGATAAATAACCTTCATTTAGTGGAATCAAGACCCATAAATGGAAGAAATTTCCACTTGAAGGTTATGTTCATCCTTGCATCGATAGATGATCATAGATAGATCTGTAATATGAAATGTGACTTCCCTTATTTGGAAATTGATACAAGATCTATATAAATAAATCCAATCCATGCGAAGAGTCACATAAAATTCCACTATAGGAAGGATCAAAAGATTTTCAGGAAGATCATTCCCACAAACTTCAATCGGAGAAGAATTATAAATGTTTGATGCGACTGTTGTGCCATTAGGGGTTGTCAAAGCTTACTCAACATCTAATTGTTGAGGTAATATGGTGATACCCTTAGAAAATTCTTTAGAAATAAAAGGGTGGGTGGATCCAGAATCAAATAAAACATTTTCTACGTTAGAGTGGATGGTACGTGTACCTTTCACCACTTCGTTCTCATACTCCACATCGCTGATAGAAATTGCATGTGACTTTCCTTTGTCTTTAGCCTTAAGAGTTTGTTGACGTCGATCATCATCAAGAACCCTTGAATTAGGGCATTGATTAGAAAAATTCCCCATTTCCTTGAACTTGTAACATTGAAGTGTAGGAGGCGCATTCTCTGTAGCCATTTCTTTGTTCACATCACTAGACATATTATTCCCATCATTGCGGCATTCAAACGCCCGATGACCTTCCTTTCCACATTTGAAAATTTTACTTGTCCCTTTAAGACAACTCCCGCCATGTTTCTTTCCACACATTGTGAATAAGGGAAAACACATATTATTTTCAGTGTGCTCTTTATATTTTCCTTTGAATTCCATTTTCCTCTTCTTATCAAACCCATATGATTGATGGGTTACTCCAATATCAATCTCAACCTTGAGACCACATTGAACGATTTCCTTGAAGCTATTGAAGTATCTTATGGCTAACGCCCTTCGAAGACTTAGTTTCAAGCCACTGAAGAATCGATCGATCTTACTCTTTGGTTGGATAATAATCCCAGAATTGTACCTTGCAGGTCTTGTAAAATTTGCTTCGTAGGTACCAACAGATTCATCATCCTTTTGCTTCAGTTCAAGAAAATCCATCTCTATCTTTGTTCGAAGAATACGAGGGAAGTACTTATTGAAAAATAAGTTCTTGAACTCGTCCCATTCCATGGACTCAATTTCATCTCTTGGCCTCGTATTCTTGATAAGATTCCACAATTGATCAGCTTCATCTTCCAAATGATAAACTGCTAAGATGACCTTATCATGTTCAGAACATTGAATAACTGAAAATATCTTTTCAGTGGTACTGATCCATTGTTCAACCACTAATGGATCAATAGACCCACGGAATGAGGGTGGACGTAGCCTCATTAAGGATTCAACAGAATGTTTCTCTTTCCTTTGCTTGTTTGAAAGTCCTGCATGATTTATAGCTTGAGAAAGTTTTGTGAGCATGGCTACAATATTTTTCATTCTAGCTCCCATAACGTTTGGTTGCTCAGGGGGACAATTATTGCATTTCCCGTCGCATTCCGCGTTAACACGATTCCTTCGGGTTCCATCCATTGACTAAAACCATGAAGAATTGTGTGAGAAACATTAATTATAATAGGAAAACCACATAATAAAGAATAAAGTTTTAAACTTAAGGTCTTATCATAGGTTTTTTCATGGCCATTTCAAAAACACTATGATTGTGTTCTATGCTTATACATATCCTTAGGGTTCTTACTAAGGCTTTCACATCCTAGTTTCCAAAGGTTGACTGTACCTTTCCTCTGATACCAACTATAACGACCCACACTTTACATTGTTATTGTTTCAAAATTGAATCACACTTATTACAACATATAAAAAAACCATGAAAGGACCTTATAGGTATAGTGTCTTTAGAAACTGGGAAACATAAACAACTGGTTCATAAAGAATCTACATTGACTCCCATTTATTTCATCATATTTAGAGCCCCTTTTGGCATATCCTACTTAATAACCTTCTTCCTGACCTGGGTAAATAAAACATACAAAAGGGTGATCTCAAATTCTCAGTAAGGTTAAACAAAAGAAATATCAATCACATCATATTCATAAGAACATAACATTTTGGAAATATTAACCTGAAAAAGAGATCATAATTTCATAACATGGGATAAATCAGAATAGTGAAATATAATCCGAATAATCATAACATAAAACATGAGACTTTTTGTAATACACACATAATCATAGAGAATCATTTATTAGTAGTTGAGACTCATTACCAAGACTATCTTAGAGGAAAAAGTCCATTTCTGAACCGAGTTCACTCCTCGTTTCAGTCCTGTTTCACTGAAACGGATTAACCTGTCGTTCCAGCCATGTCTATCTCATGACATATAAATCTTTACCCAATGCATTTGAGGGAGATATAGGTCCCACCCATCTTATAATGATACCATTCTTATGTGTGCCACAAGATCATAAATCATACATCATAGCATAACCCATGTAATAAAAATGGTATTCTTAAACATCATGTCATCATAACATAAATCATATAAGATAAAAAGAATTCATAATTCCATCATAAAATAATCAAATCAATGTAAAAATAGGGATAGAAACATAACCCTATATTATCTTATATGGAAAATAATTTTGATAAAACACTTGAACTCCATTCTTGAGGAAAATATCCTTTCTACTTCAAAAACATTTTTCCTTTCATAAAATTTCATAAAATTTTAAAATAAAATAAGTTGATTAAATATAAAATTGAAAACATGTAAAGTAAGATTCATGGAAATAATGTTCTAAAAGTACATTAATTTAATATAAGTTAAAAAACATTCTTCTCATACTTTGGCCGGAAAAGTCAAAAAGTACCTCGTACAAAAAATGACAAAAGATTCCTTTCATATCTTTTACTAAAAACTCACTAAAGGGTAAAATTGGATTTAAAAAATTTTAGGAGGATAATATTACATATTTAGGAAACATGGATATGGATTATAAATATTCCCAATTAAATTCTGAAGTATAAACAATCTCGGATAAAAATTGAGATTGCGAGATTTTCCCTTACCTTAGGTCCGATTTTCTTCGTAAGTGTATGAACCTCCTGTATAATGATTTAAATAATGTCATTGAATTACTCCAGGATCATACTTATTTTTATGATATCATATATTGTCATATTCTTAGCTTCTTATTTGTAATATTTCATTGCTACTTGTTATTCGGGTGTTTATTACTTTTTGTTCTTATGTGTGTTTTGTTGATTAAATTCTTATTCTTATTTTTAGGTTATAGATACCTCATTTCCAGAATGGTATTAGTGTAATATATACCATATTTATTCATTAAATTCATTTATATAATCATTATTCAATTAATATCATGTAGAACCAGTTGCATCACATAGTAGAGATGGTATTCCGTATGTACGCATGAGCGATGATATCGTTCGCATGATCGGGGAATTGTATTGGAGTGTATGTATACTATTTCAGAATAAATATAAATTTATAATATTCATATATAGTTATTATATACACCATTATACCCATCCAAGTATGGTGGTGGTGGAAAATAGATTACACCACGGTGTGGAGATGGTATTCTGTACGTACGCACGCACGGTGATTTCATTTTCCGTAGGATGGATAGATGGTGAAATAGGGTTGTTTCATACTTATAATAACATATCCGTATATGAGTGACATTGATGTTATTACATCATAATGAAACAACTAAATAAGAATAAGTAGAAGAAGAAATAAATTTGAAAGAACCGGTAACAGATATTACCTCTTCTTTGAAGCGCCTCTTCTTAACCTCCTCTTAGGGAACTAAAAAAGGACTTTGAAGAAGACCAGAACATCTAGGATGTTTCTAGGGAAGTGGAAAAGAGAAAATGGCAGGGGTTGGACGAGAATTATGGCTCAAAGTGGTGTGAGGAAGAGGGGAGGAGGTGCCGTTTTATAAGGGAGGAGAGGCCCACCTTAGGAAAAACTAACAATATTATTTTATTATAAAGTCATATTCTTTTTTTAATAGCTCCAAATTGATTTATTTATAAGATAAGGTGGGGATGGGTCGAAATCATCTCATAAAATAGAATTTATACAAGTTTAGGTTTCTATTTTAACTTTATCATTTAGATTTAACATTATGTTAAATAATTTTACTTTTACCGTGTCTTCTTGTTTTTTACACTATAAGGTTAATAAACTTACTATAACAAGACAAACGAACCCCAAGTTGTTTATTATTAATATATATAACCTTATATAAGTCATTTGGATGAACCTTACATTTTTAGGTATAAAATAACAATTAATAATATAATATTTTTTTAAAAAACTATTTTATGTCAATTTTGACACTATTTGGTAATTTCTTTTTGTGAAAATCATAACAGAATTATTAGTTCTAAAAGAGTTAATTAAATCAATAATAAAATATCTTATTAACCTAGAAAATTAGTTTAATTCATAAAAAGTCTCAAATTACATTTATTTGGGTATTTATAACATCAATTATGTCAATATTTCATTAATAAGATAATTACTGCTTCATCATTGTGTCATACATTAATTAAATTATTTAATGTCTAAAAATTATAAATAAAATACCATTTTGTAGGAAATATTTTTAGCTTTCTAATAAATATTTATAGTCGAATTTATCTTTTGTATAACTCTATATTAAAAATGTTTTAGTTATTAAACATTGGTTTATAACAATTTTAACTATTCTTTAAATAAAATAATATTAAATGTCCTAATCTAATCCAAGTTGGCATAAATGGTCATATTTTATTCCTAATTTTTTTTGGTCGAATTACACTTATCCAATAGAATTAGGACATGTGTTAGTGTAATAATAATATCATTTTTACCCTTAATTACCCTATTTTCTTTTAACCGTGTTAAAAAAAGTAAAAAGTTACTATTCACCAAAAATTATTTTCATCTCATTGAACCACATTTTAGTCCTTGATATTAACCGTGTATCTCGGATTTTTGAAATTCCACTCACAGAAGCGGTAAAATTAAGTTTTATGTGAATTTGCAAATTCTTATAGGATGTGGGTAAAAGAAGGTGAAAAGTTTAATAAAATTTTTATATATCTAAAATTATTATAAAATGACTCCAATTAATTACATTGAACTTATATAGGTGTTATGTATAAATTTTGACATAAAAAAATAATTAATTAAATAAATAAAAATTCAGTTTTTAAATAGTAACCCAGTGTTTTCACTATTCATCAAAAATTGAAATTTTTCAGAAAAATACCAAAATTTCACCCTAGGATAATTTCGATACTACGAATCCAAAAATGAAGTCCATTTCGAAAGATAAAATTTACCAAATTTCAAAAAGTGGGTATTACGATTCATAACGGCTAGTTTTAATAATATTTTAATAGCATATCATTGTTTAGTGAAAACATGGTATTGCGTACAACGCAAGCTATCGAGGAAGGTCTCGATTGCGTATAAAGAAAGCCAAGCTAGTGTTGTGTGTAGTGAAATATTCATTTTATGATTTATATAACATAAAAACAAAATATTTCTCATAAAAATCTCGGGTGTTACATACATGATCAGATGCATGTCTCAGCAGAGAATCCTTTTTTGGATCTTCCTCTCTCATTCCATCAGAGTGCTTCTATATGCATGTGTTCTCAAAGATATGTATCCATATTGCAGACATGCTATTTTTTATAATCCTCAACCATAATCTTCTCAACAAATAGAATCCTCCTAGTTCTAATCCTTGAACAAACCTATAGACCACTATGAGTCAAAATTTTCGTGATAGATCTAGACACATGCACCTTATCCTAGGTGTAAATCCTTAAACATTTTCATATACTTTTAAAGAGCCAAATTCCACTGTAAGAAAAATATCTAGAGAGCCTCCATAGGTATGGTTATTTGAAGTCATAAAACTATGTGGGATTTGATTCCCATCTAATCAGGATACGTATGAATCCTCTATGAGGTCCAAAACCAAAATACCAAATCACTCTAATATTATATGAGACACATTCCCAATAGTATCTTCACCAACTTATGAGGCCACACTCTCTTCAGATTCCTTGGGATTCATTGGATCGAGTCCCACACCAACCCTTGTCTAGGAGTATTTCTCTTGAAAGTCCTTATCACATGATGTTAAACTATATGGTTTGGTCCTTTTGACATGATCTTAAAAGGTATGATGTGTCCCATTAAGTGGAACCAATTCATGTGGGTTATGAATTCATTCATAAAGTTTTGTAGGAATCCTATCTCATGGGTACAATTTTGATATCAAAGAAAATATTATTTCTCAGAACAATAATAAATACCAGAGTTCCCCACTACATGGATTAAAACCATAATTTTAATAATATGTGAATAAAGAATCTTTAGTCCACATACAAAATGGTAAAATTGATGGAGAACCTCATATACATATAGATATCTCCAAAAATAGAGAAACTTGGATACATACAGATAATTGAGAATCAATAAATGATAATAATTTATTGTTAATATCAGGAGATTTGAGTTATAATTTTGATTTAATAATGAATTCACAAATATGTCTTAAGTCTTTAAGAGAGTCCCGAAGTAAGAAATAATTCCCCCAAAAAAGGATTTAAGATCCTGACCTCCTATCATCTAAAGCAATGCAATTCACTAGGAATTGTTGGACCATTTACCATTAATATTCGGTCCTTGGAAAGAAGGTTCGATAAACAAATTGAATAAGGGAACATATGGGTGTTTCTAGTTCCACAAGAAAAATCCATTGGAAACCATAAAAGATAGTGAACTGGAAGTAAATGATTTAACAAAGATAAAACTCCTACAATCAATCAAAAGGGAACAGACATTTCTATGGTAAACTAAAAATGGTGAACCCGATGTGAATCCTTAACAAGGATTCCGGTGTTACCCACATGTCAGGACCCTTCACACTCTTCAAAATTGGACAGGTCCAAATGAGGATCCAAAACAATAAGTTGTACATTCATTCATTTATCGAGATTCTAGTTTGATAGGAGTTAATTATCTGTTTCTTTAACCTATATATCAATGAATTTCTCTGAGACATCCATTCAAACCAATGGAGTATCACCAGTTCAATCATATGTATTCCTCAACTACCATTCAAGCTAGATCCTTGAATAAAATGAGGAAAACATCACCAACCCAGCATCATAAATGTTGGGTCTCAAATGTCCTAGTTTTGGAGTACCGCAAAAATGAGACCATCCTGAACCTATAGGTATCTCAATAGTCCCTCCATCTCATGAATCCCTACCAATCATCAGCCTAATGATTGATGGTGGTCTAGAATCATATGGAACCAATTGCTATATCTGACCATTTTTTGAGCTTATCCCTGAAATATATAAATCTAATCCTCCCTTATCTTAGGTAGGTATATTAAGAGGCCACAACTGGACTCTCCCAAAGGTCACTAGAGTCCCACCAAAGGGTTCATTCCAGAAGTCGATGCCACCAACATTTCATGGAAGCAAACCATCATCATGATGAAGGTGTCATCCTCAAAATCTTGGACCAGGTCATCCAGAAATGGGAATGAAAGATTTCCCACCATGGGTAGAGACGAAAAACATGCAATAAAGATAAATATATATTCCATATGGAAAATACCTTCAATAAATTTTGGTGGCAACTAGTGAGAAAGCACAAACACTAGCCCACACCAACCAAGCCTGCCGGAAGAATCATTAAGAATAATTCTGGGAAGCCCACCAATAAAATATTGTGGAAAATTGTGAGCAGAAAACAAAAAATTCACACACACATAAATCTCACCAATTAAATTAAAAGGTACCCGATGAGTAGGCACACACACCCGTCTTCATCCATTAAGCCATCCAATAGTATCATCTGCTAGAAATAATTTAAACTAGTAGGAAAACCCCCAAAAAATAGAGGAAAGACCCACATCTCGACCCCTACACCAGAGTAATATCAGTATATATCAATAGGAAATGGAGGATAGGAGCAGTAACACACCCATGACCCAATCATAGAATGGTTATATATCCCTCATCCAGTCACTGAAGTTACCAAGAATATATTGAAATAGGTTAAAGGGAAGATACTACTTCATATCCACACCCTATAAACCTTACATAACATAATAATAATAGTGGTAGTGGTAGTGGGGCAGACACACAACTCCATCCAAATAATTGGGTTGACCCATCAACATGCCACTATAGAGTAGACACAAACATATGATCCCAACCAGGATATTTGTGGGCCCAACCAACTGATGATATATTAAACTTTTGATCAGAACCACACTCTCATTCCAACTGGAGGTCGTCAGTCTACCCTAGTGGCTACTCCATGGTAGGTACACAACCCTTTTAGAATTCTAGAGACCATTCGGAAAATTTTGGAAGTAATATAGGATATAGTGAAACAAGTTTCCTCATATGAAAACATTTTTCCCCAGTAAGCGACCCCAATCACCCACAAAAATGCATCCAAAAAGAATCCTCACCAAAGGTGAATAGAAAATAGTCATACATCAATCATGTTATTATTAATGATATATTTATTTGAGTGATCATACATTTATCTAATATGTCTTATGATTTTACATTTACATTACCAAATTATGGAAATGGTATTAACAATTTCAGAGGTCCTCCTCGGAAATCACACCATGAAGGATTCCTTTAAGACTTAATCAATCGTGGGAGCCCAACTTCTGATGAGTTCTATGGAAACCCACTATGTGGATAGAAGATCAAAAAACAGGAAGTTTATCCCCTTAATTTGACCTCCCTAATGGTCCACCCCAGGGTAAATGTTGTAGGAACTCTCCTTGTAGTTAGATGTCAAGACATAATGGTAGTCCTCCCTAAGATGGTATTTTCTATGAAGTTCCTACCTACATTAGGGTTTAACATTGACAAGAAGGTTCTAATCATGTCAATTTAATGATGATAAATCTCTCATAACACAAGGCACTTTGGAAAATGAGTCTTGTCATTCCTGATTCCTCGTCATTAAAAAGTGAATTCCTTTATTATCTAAAAGATATCCAAAAGAAAAGATCATTATCCAAACCACCCTTGGATAATTTTCCATCTAGTGTGACAGAGGCTACTATCCATATCAATCATGATATTTAAAATAAATTTGTAGGGAAATATACACTTTTTTTGGACCAGGATAAGGAGCCTATGAAAAAATTTGAAGAAGCCATTTTTAACATGGACATACAGTTGGCCAAGGAAAATGTACTAGTCCTATTTTGGCCTTTATCCACTCCCCAATACAACATTCCAGAGGTGTTACTAGAAATTTGTGTGCATGACATCCACCTCAATGTAAAGAATAATATTCATCACTTAAAAGAAAAATTATTTCCTTACAATGATTATCAAATCCATGTTAAGATAATAGGATGGATTAACATTCAAATCAACTTTCCTAACCTCCTAGATGCATGACACCCAAAATTGGGAAAATAGTAATGAGCCATTCAACACACATGTCTCGACAAATTAAAATATTTGCATTAGTTGATTGAAAATTCCCTATCCAATGTTCATATTAGAGTATGGGGTGAGTATTGGGTGTTTCACTTCCTTTACCCCTCAATAAAAAATCCTTACAATTGTCACATCATGCAATGTCATAGCTTCAGGATAACATCAAGAATCAGAATCATTTTGTGACAGTTGCTGCGTGTAATAAAAACCATCTTTGGTCAACTCATGCAAATGTTGATCTAGGAGAGAGTGATCCTTAGAAATACTTTTGTATGACACATCAGAAAATTTTGATCAAGCCTCCCTCTTTAGGGACTTCAACGAAAAAATAAATAAAATGTCTCAAATTTCTTCTACAATAGGTATCTCAGGTGCAGGTCACACCATGTATCTAGACCATGTTCGAGAATGACTTGATAAAATTAAGAATTTAGTCATGGTAGTAGTAGCCATAGTGGTCCAAAGGAAATCTAAACCCATAGGGACATGGTATTTTTTACCATAACCTTCGTGATTTGAAAAAACATCCTCAATAGATTTTGATTATAAAATAGGAACACCCCATCCCTTAGTTATGTGGGATTTTTTTTACCTCAATAAACTCCACTTCAGTGGTAGTCAATATTCTCCAGATTAGGGGGAAGAATAAAAAATAGATCTTCCTAGATCATCCTTTATCATGACCTTATGTACTCCCTTGTAAAGTAGATGAAATTTTTTCTAGATATTCCATTCGGGTCATAATTCATCAAAAAATCCCAAGAGGATCAGTAGAGAGAAGGGTGAGGCCACATGGTGGATTCAAACAAAATCAATATCTCAAAGAAGATGTTGAAATTCCCATAATTTTTTATTCATAGGTTAATATTTTTAACACAATCCCTAAAAACTGTATAGAACATTATGCCAATACAATGGAGTAGGAGGAGGGATTTTAGGTTCATAATATGGTTCACATTGAAATGATTGAAGGATGTGTGAATACTAAGAACTAGAGGCATGCTATGAATTATAAAATAATTTGAATGTTCTAATGCTTAAAAATTGATAAAATTCATCTAAGATAAAGGGCAAAAAAAAATAAGTACCTCTCCAACCTTCCAAATATTTTTAACTCCTCACGCTGGAGGAAGGATTTTCTTGGTAGGAGGAAGAAATAAATGTGTTGAGAAAAACTCAATGCAGAACTACTACAAGGAAACATCCCTACCGAAATATGTTCTACCCGAAGAAGCTCATCTAATGCTCCCAATTGGTGTACCTCAACCAAGAGGTTTCATCCGTATAATTTAAATGGAGCCAAAACATTCCCAAAACATGGGTTTTATAAAACCAATATATTTGTATCCCATGATAGTAGATTGGGAGTTTCCTCTATTGGGCGCACAACCAGAAAAAGTCTAGGTCCATCCTCACAAACCTTACCCTATAGGTTACCCAAAAATATACCAATAGACACCCCATAGTTGGCCCTAAATACTATTTCTACTATTTATTATCCTACTCATCAATAAATTCCTCAAAGACTCATCAATACCATTGAGTCAATAATGGCTTGATTGGAAGCTATGGAGGAGTAGTGTGTAGTGGTACAGTTGGAAAAGAATCCTTACTGCAAATGGGTCGATCTGACCGTTCCACCACTAAATTTTGGGAAGCTTTAATCACCAAAATCCAATGGATTAGTGTAATTAGAGTAGTATTTGACATATTTTGTATCACACTGTGATCCCATGATGGGGAACCCTTCACAACAAGAAGTAGTGAACCTCGGGTGATTTATGAAAACATTATAGGTACCATCCTTTGTGTGGTACACCAGTTTTCCAGAATGATCAATTATAGGATGGGAAGTTATTATTTAGAAGATTATCTTTCAATTCAGCTCAATGTTGCAGAATAAAATGGTCCTAAGCCTCTGAAACTGCAAAAAACATGATAATGATAAGGTATCGAATTTCATTGCTTGGTGGAAGGGGTTAACATAATCCCTAAGCCTACAGATTCCTCAAGAATATTTTTCCCATCTACATAGATAATATTTTTGAAGAGTTTCACACACCACTCATACCTATTAAATATAAATGAGGGTTTCATGATATTTCTATAATTTCATAAATATCGGAAGACTCCATCTTAAGAACCGAGGATAAGTGATGAGTTGTTCCATCAACTCAGGGGAAGAGAAAATGGAATGAAAAGGTTACCATTCTCAAGATTAAACCATCCCCTATACCTACTCTAGTTTCAAATATCATGCCATATAATTTGAAACCCCCTATGGATCATTAGTATCAACACCCACATCATTAGGATGAGTAAAATGTGAAAAGTAAAAAAAGTAGTTTGTGGAGTTAAATAATTTTTTTATTCGTTTTGAGATGACCAAATCCCTAGCTATTTTATCTCGGTGCTGGAGAACATATTGAAAAAGTTACTAATTCTCAAAAGGCTTGACAAGGATGGTCTCAAATATGTCTTGAACTATTTAACCGTCCACTAGACATTAGGTCACACCATCCAAAAATTATTTTTTTCAAATACATCGCACCAAAAATGATATACTCTAGGAATGTGATGTTTGGAAAAACACCCATGAAATTAGTGTGTGTTTCTATCACCAATCCATATAGGGAGAGTGAATTCAATGAAGTTAATAGAAAATTTGTGTATAAGTTCATTGATAGGATGTTCAAAAAGAAAATAAACTAGACTCGTGCTATTTTATGAGCATAGTTGAAGCATGAAACTATTCCCCCAACTACATCAACTATGACCCAACTGATTCCATCAGTACAACAACCCTCAAATGTTGAGTCTCCTAAAAACCAACACGGACTTAATGGAGGAAAAAAAAAGAAATATGAACATATGAAAAGTAAAACATTGGATTTTAATACCTATTAATTCATTCCTAGAGTCCCAAGAGAATTAGTTCCATTCCTATAAATGGAACACTAAGAGTCGGCCCGCCAGACAGAATCCTAGTCAAACAAGGCGTTAATTTTCAATTCCATTAATGAAATTCAGTTAATAGATACATTATCTGATGATGAATATGTACATGCACCTTAATTCCATACATCTAATTGGGGAATTATTGTAAGAGGTCTCCAGATATGAGGATATAAGGAAACAAGCAACTATAGAAGAAATCTGAACTCCGGCTATGTCCTTGTGGGAAGTGTCTATGCCACTGAAACTCATGGGAGAGATATCTAGTGGGCACAATAGGAGTAGGAATGTTCCCCCCACAAATGATAGGAGTCTCCATAAATTAGTTATCCTAGAATATTGAATAGGGAGGAAACAACTTCTTGATCAACCTTAGTGACCAGGTATACCAAACCAGTCTAACCACCAAAAGACATGAATGCCTTCAAATCCAATTTCAAAGGAAAGTCTACCCACATATTGTACTATATCCCCTAATATTCCTGAATAAGATAAGAATAATGATATATGGTTAATACCTCTATCTCAGAAGTTTTAAATTCTAAATTAATTGGTTGTGGTGCTGGACAAGCTATCGATTCTAGATACCATTTGTTTTTAAAAAGACCTCCATGAAGTTCTCATAGAGGATTTTATAAGCCCTCGTGATTTTGAATATGAGATTAAAAATAATAATTATATCAAAAGGAGACTGATCCCGCATAATTCCATGCGATCATCTCATTCATAAAGGATGACTGATATGATATTATACAATGACACATCATACCCTTATATATTTCTAGAAAGATTAATGATGTTGATATCTGATGATCCTTCATTGAAAATGGATTAGGAAACAACCTCTTTCAAGTTAAAACACTTCGTCGATTGGGTTATATCAATTCCCACTTGTCTCTCGCTTCTCTAATGATACAGGGTTATGAAAAGAGAAAGAAAATGGCAATCTGAAGAATCAAGATCTAGACCTAGTTCGGGGACCTTATATTCAACTCTAAATTTCTAGTTTTTCGGAAAGATACTACCTTCAACGTTCAACTAAGAAGGCCCTGATTACATCAGCATGTGAAAATCCCTTATTCATACCACCAATGTCTCAAGTACCACATTAATAATAAAATTGGGATGTTTCATTATGAAAAATCCCCATTTGATTCTTTTGAATTGCAATACATCGATGAAAAATTCTACCAGAGGGAAAGAAAGTATCCCAAGACTGACAAAGTTTCTCGAATCAATACCCAAAATGGTCTACAAATGACCCCATTAAATCCATTCAATATGATTAGTGAAGAGTATATATTTAACATCAATATTATTAAAGTAATGATCCAAATTCAAGCACATGATCAGTGACTTTCATGATATCAATAATAACAACTGATCCCAATACTTTTGAAGAATCCATCAACTCTTCATTAAATGGTAGTAGTCTAGATAAAAAATTATCAGTCCATCACCAGAAATTCAAAAAATCCTTGCCTCATCAAATTAATCTAAAAGATATACCCTGTCACTAAGATATAGTGAATATACTCATTCTCAAACACTTGTATCCTCTTCGGTTCTTCAAAGAGAACCCATATCGCCAGTTGGATCCGAAGAAGATTCTTTATCTATTAGATGTCAAAATATTGACACCTCTCCTAACTTCAAGAATGTTTCTTTATCATCAAATTCCCCTTGGGAAAAATCATAGGTGGAATAGGAAGATATAGATCATGAAGAGAAGGATTAAGACCTTAGGTATTCCCATTTATCATTTGAGGATGGAATATCTTCCACCATTTATGAGCATATGAAGATAGATATGGTTACAAAATAGGATTAACAACCCACATTGATTAGTGTGGACATGTCTTCTAAGTAACAATAGTTATATACCTTCTTCATGAAGAAGAATCAGAAAATATTGCATATAATTAAAAAGAAATACCAGGTCTTGATCCTGAGGTGGCCACTAACCACATAGGCTTACAAGAAAACTATCAGGGCTACAAATAAGCATCCATAAGGACACACTCGACTCAAACTGCTAAAATTGAGACTAAAGATGACAATATTATCAGTTCCAATTTCATTTGGGAAGTTTAGTATCCAAAATTGCTAGCCAAAATATTCCCAATAATGAAAAAGAATAGAATAATAAGTGTCTTCATCAATTTTATAGATCTCAACCTGTACAATCCAAACAATGGCTTACCAGTACTAATTAGGGAACTAATGAATAATGCTATATCCAGATATCAGGCTCTTTAATTCATGGATATCTATTCAGGGTATAAAAGTTTTTGAATAGACCTAGAAGATGATGAATCCACCACCCTTGTCCCCCCCAGGGAGTGTTATTGTATCAGGTAATGCCCTATGGATTGAAGAATGACAGTGACACATACCAATGCACCATGCATCATATATTAAAACCCTTTATGAGGAAATTCATCAAATTATACATCAATGATTTGGTGGTTAAGAAATGACAATGTTATGATCACCTGGATAATTTTAATATCATCTTCAAAAAATTATTGTAGAATATCCTAAAGGTAAATCCCTTGACATGTTTCTTTTGGGTGACTTCAGGAATGTTCCTATGATTTTTAATATTACATTGATGAATTAAATATTACATTGAGAATACGAAGGCTATCATTAATATTTTACATCATCGAAACCTTAAATGTGTGGTAGTATTTCAAGGATACCTTTCTTACATTCAGAAAATTATAGAAAATATCACAAGTAAATGTTTTCCCTTCACCGTGTTAATTATAAAGGGGGTCAAATACCATTGGACAAATGATTTTCAAGAATCATTTGACAGTCTCAAAAAATATCTCTTTATTCCACCATTGTTGATTCCACCTTTTGAAGGGAAACCACTCATTTTGTAAGTGTAGTCCTGTAATGATCATTGGGTTATTTACTTGCACAAATTAATGAAATCTAGGATAAAAACCATTATTATCTCAATATAATTATTCTTGAAATTGATACTTGTGATTCAAATATTGAGAAGAGCTACCTTGTGTTAATCATCATGGTTTAGAAGCTGAGGAAATGCATGCAGCACCATGAGTTCCATTTGGTATCTATCAACAACTTGTTAAAATACATCATCAGCCTTAATATGTTGACCAGACTTTTGGAATGGTGGGCTGTGATCTTACAATAGTTTCAAATTTAGTTTGTGCCTCATAAAGCGATGAAAGGATGGACATGGACATAATTACTTTCAAAACATTTTCATGTATAATAAAGAATCCTCAAATACTAAATTACACCATGAAGAGGTCTTCTCTATTCAAGATGTCCCCCATACATGGGAAATATATTTTTAATACCCATATATGAAGTCTAATAGGGAAGATAATGGGAAATCCCAATATCAAAGAAGTCAAGTTGACAACTGTTATTATTTATCTAAAAAAGGAAATCAAGCATTAATACTTCCTACTATTAGATGGATGCACAAATAATGAGGTCGAGTATCAGGACCACATCATAAGGCTGGAACTGGAACTTCAAATACCTATGCACCATTTGAAACTGAAAGGTGATTCAGAGTTGGTAATCAAGAATATCCACAAGTATTATTCCATCAGAAAAAGTGGATCTAATACCCTTGCTTGACTATGTTTGAGGGTTAATGTTAGAATTTTCAATGCATAAAACATTTAATCACATTCCATGATCACAAAATTCCCCAGAAGATGCATTGGAAAATGAAGCCATGGCTTTAGAAGATTCATACCGATATGAAATAGTCATTATCATTACGAACGAGTGAATGGTGTCACCTTTTTCTTCTGTACACATAAGAGAAATAAATGAGAATAAATCCTTACCCAAACCTAAAGGTCTGATAACTGATTGGATGACTCCTGTTGTATACTACCTTAAAAATGGAGTGATATCATAAGATAGTTCAAAATAATAGAAAATATGATGACCAGTGACCAACTTTACTCTCTATGACGGTCTAAATCCTTATAAGGTCCTCTAAAAATGAGGATTTAATGGATTCCTACTCAGATGCATTGATAGAGAAGGTACTTTCAATATCATGAAAGAAGTATACATGGGATCCTATGGCTCCCACTAGTTAGGGTTCAGGATTTCCTATCAAACCCATAGGTTTGGATACTTTTGGAATTTAATGATGTAGGATTGCACAAAATTCACCAAGAAATTTCATTCCTTCCAAGCGCATTCCAAATTCATTCATCAACCCTTGGTGTTGTTTCACACAACCAAATAATATCGACCATTCACCGTATAGGGAATGGATGTCATATGTCGATATCCCCCATATATGTACATGTAGTTCAAGGATATCCTTACTACTATTAACTTATTATATAAATGGGATGAGGAAATACCCCTCAAATATTTCAAGAAAAAATTATTATTAGCTTCATGAATGATAACATTATTACCAGATTTGGTGTCCCTCATACAATACTGACAGACAATGGCACCTATTTCTATTCCAAGGAGTTAGAGAAGCTATATCAGGAGTACAATAACAAATACAACCATTCATACTGTTATTAAATAGTGACTAATGGACAGATAGAGGCCATAAACAAGACCCTACAAAACATATTATAGATGATGGTGGATAAGGATAAAAATTATTTTCCTAACCAACTCTTTCATGCTTTGTGGGATTATCAGACTATAACTTGTACCACCACCATAGAAAACCCATATTCTCTGTTATATAGGAAAAAATTTGTCTTACCCATAGAAGTCTAATTTCCCTCACTCCACATTTCCATATGTGATTATATATCCATATATGAACAATCCCAAAAACAAAAGGATGAATTATAGTGACTCAATGGAAAAATATTGCATACCTTGAATCAATTATAAGTTCCCCAAAATCAGATAGTTTGGGACTATAAAAATAAATATCACCTCCGATAATTTCTCCAAGGATAATTGGTCCTAGTCCTCAGGACTCTAATGATACCAAGGAAGAAACCTCCAAAGCTTGATCCAAATTGTGAGGGACCTTATTCCATACACAAGGTCCACTCTAATTGAACTTATTCTTTGATTTCGACAGATTTAGATCTTTTCACAGACTCTACCAATAAAAGGTTTCTCAAGAAATAATTTGTCAGATAAAGAAGATACATGTCTATGCTAAATTATGTTAAACTGTGTAGAATTTTTCTCCCATATACATAATGATAAGATACATGACATACCCATACCCACCACATGATGTAAAAAAATAGACCCTCATTCTTTTCATATGATGTAAAAACAAATGGCACCATTGTCCTTTCAACATGATACTAAAATGTTAAAAATATAAATCTTCACCACATGATGTAAAACTACATGGTTCATCATGATTTTCATATGACATAAAACTATACAACACCAACATAGTCTCCATATGACACTAAATAGTATGGTTCCCTTTTTCTTGGAAAGAAGACATAAAACTGGATAGCATCATGGTCTTGGACGCATGACATTAAAATGCACACCAAATAGTCCTATCCATTTGACTCAAAACTACAAGATGAAAAAGTATGAGTTTAAAGACTCTAAAATACATAAACCAATGTCCAAGTAGATAGATGTTAAATTATATGACAATGTACTTTCCACATGATGTAAAACTATTTGGTTTACGACCTTGTTTTATGATGTAAAACTGCATATCATTTTGATCTGTGCATAAATGGATAAAAAATATGGGTGTTGGTCTTATAACACATTTCAATTTTAATCTAACTGTGTCTTTATTCTAATTTTGAAGGGATACATAGTGATGCACAGACCTTATATCTTGGGACCAACTGCATTTAAAAAAAGTCCCATTATTCCTGCATCTAAACCAGACTAATGTGGGGAACTAATTCAAGAACTAAATGTGGATTTATTCCTATAATTATAGTATATCTAGTGATGCCAAGATCTCAATCCAGGGGTCCAGCTACAATATCCATTCTTCACATTGAATCACCTATGTACTTACCAAATGATGTTAAACTATAGAGTTATTATTCATCTCATTAAATGTTAATCATTACTAGAACTCCGTATGTATTGATTCTCATTTGGATGAGATATGTAGGGATGATCAAATCCTATATCTTGGTCCAACCAACACAATATCAAAACATCTCTTTCCTTTTCTATGATATCTTCTATGTGGTAAAAGAATCCTTCACTACTCATTGTTTCTCACACCGATCATTGATCATACGGGCTTAGTAGTTTAGGAAAAAGATCCCCAAAAAGATCAAGGTGTTTCAGTTCACGAATGGGTTTACATGGTCTTTGTTGTAAGACCTTAAATGGAACACCAAAATTTACTAACATCATGATGTAAAACTGTAAGTTTTATATGCTTGTTTCATGACATAAAATTTTGTAACATTTTAGTTCGTACTTAATCAAATCAAAATCTTTGGTATTGGTCTCCCACCACACATAATTTTAAGAACGATGTGTTTCTTGGTTCGTATTTAAATGGGATATGTAATGAAACCTAGAACTCATGTCCTAGGACCATCCATGGGGAAAATAAAAATTCCCTTCCCTATATACAAATAAAAATTTATACAGGTGATCTTAATTTGGGTTTCATTATTTTGGATTCAATCGAAGAAACAAAAATCTCACCTTCAGATATGAGTCAGATCAATGTAGGGGACTCCATATTCTATTTTCAATGCCGATTCAAATTATTTCTTTATTCTTAGAAATATTCCTACCACATTTCATACTCATAATCTTGGGAAATGTTATATATTCATACTCTTACTTTAGATATCGGTAATGAAATATCTAATACCCAAGGAAGCCTTTGTATGAAAATATAGAAATACACCCCATTTGGATTTTCATAAAGTTACCCACCAAAAAGGTTCTTTCATTTAGAAGATTTCATTGTTTGACTATGCAATAATACACCACATTTTTCTTTGCATAAAATCTCCAACCAAATGGGTTTGTCAACCAGCAGCACGTTCGTCCTCAAGAAAATTCCCATCTATCTCTATAATCCCTAACAATATCATGGTGAAACCCAATATTTATACATGGTCGGTGGTGATTCCCGGCATTCATTCCCCATGGAACTTCTCCTGATCTGATAACCACCATGATCTTGGTTTACAATTTCCTCCCTCATATCTGAAGTATGCAAGAACATTCTTGGTCTGATAGGCCTCATATTACCTCCCATTTCCATAATACCATATTCCTAGTCATAAGACCTAAAAATACATGGAACTATATCATTCGGATCACATAACATTAAACTGCATTATTTTTCTTTACCACATGATGTTAAACTTCATGGTATAAATTCCACTTATTCGATGTTAAAATGCTCTGTCATCCTTGTGTCACAACATTAAACGACACGGTATGTCATGTTAGTAATAATTTAAACTACATGGTTTCAAAGAACTACATATGGATTTATTCTACCATTGATGAGACACATAGTGTCGCCTAGATCCTTGGTGTTGGGACTATCCATAATAATGAAAAATAATCCACTTATCCACACAATAATTCAATCAATGTGGGGATATTAATTCTAAATGTATAAATTTATTGATTCTCATTTAGATGAGATACCTAAAGATTCCTAGATTGTATATATTGGTCCCATCTGTAGTGAAAAAAATTCATCTTCCTTGCATTGGTTTTCGACCAGTGTAGGAAACATTCATCTCCATTATTAAGTGATTTTGACATGAAATTTCTGTTCCATAACTTAGACAATTTCTTTACACAAACCAATCTCTGTGTTTGGGGATATCTGAATCTTCATAAATTTTTTTTGGCCATCGTCAATACAATTTTAGATTCCTAAGGAAATTTTTTTCTGAATATGTATTAATATGCCCTATTTATCCTTTCATAATGTCAACCACAAAAAAAATTTCATTTGGAGGATGTTGTTGTTTGACAATGTAGTAATACACCCCAGTTGATTTTCCATAAAGTCACCCACAAAAAGGGTTTGTCAACCAATGACACATTAATCCCTAAGAGATACCTCCACTATCTTTGTATGCCTCTAAAAAATTATGTTGCAACCTTCTATTCAAATGCGGTCCATGGTGATTCCTTGCATATTTTTTCAATATCACCTTTAGGATTTAGAAACCCTTGGATTATAGCTTACAATCTCCCCCCTTCATACTCGAAGATGGTGGAACGTTCTCTGTCGTATCATCATGGAAGAAACAAATAATATTCCTTTGATCAAAGCTAAATTAACTTAAGATTTATTCATCGTATTCATTTTAATACGATGTTAAACTGTATGGTCCATGCCATGGTTGCATGACATTAAAATACATGATACTTTAACCATCATCAGGGAGGAGCCTTTCTATTGATGTTGGTTATCGACTAATCGCCCCATATAACGTCATATGACTTGATGATCATTCCATCAAGAAACATTGTGGCATCTAGATCCTCTATTTTAGGCCCCACCAACACAATGATCAAAACATGTGTGTCCCTCCATTCACGAACACAACCCTGATCCGAGTGAGAGGTTTTAGACTTTTTATAGGACCCCTCCCTTTTAATATTATGATCAAAACATAATATACCCTCCTATATACATACCAAATTTTTATAAGACGAGATTCCCCATTCAAGTCCATCATGAACAAAGATTTTCCCTTCATTCTTATAAACCTTCCATTCGTGGTCTTGAGAAATTTGAGTCTCCATAATATTTCTTCATCCATAGACAATATAATATCAACATCCTGAGGATAAATTTTTTCTAACTATAAAGTAATAAACCTAGTTTTCTTTTCATAATTCTCCCACCAAATGTTTTTTTCAGTCATAGGATGTTGTTGTCAGACTATATAGTAATACACCCCAGTTGGATTTTCATAAAGTCACCCACAAAATAGGGTTTCAACCAGTAGAACAATCATCCCTCAGAGAGACCTAATCTATTCCCATAATCCTTGGAGATATTGTTCTAGAATCTTTTTTTCAAACGTGGTCCATGTACATTCCTCACATACATGTCATATATCATATTTGAGATCCAGGAATCACAAAATTGTGACTCAAAATCCCCATTCATGTATTTGAAGAAGGTTGTAACACTATTGTACCACTACCCTTTTTAGTTTCATGATTCTAAAAATCATGGTCAAATATATTGAACGTAAAACACAAATCACAATATTCTGACTTTCATGACTCTAAACTACCTAAAAATGAGACAAAACACTCGCCAGGTTGAAAAACTGTAAAGGGAACCCTGGATAAAAGTTGGGTCTTAGTTCACTATAACTACAATCCTAATGTTTTAGGAAACATTTTAGAAATAAAAATCAAAAGGCACAAAACTTTTTAGGTTGAAAATATATAAATAGAATCCTAAAAAAATACATGTCTCACCCACTATGTATTCTTCATATCAGACTTAGGAAAAAAATAGGGAGATGAAACAAAAAAATACAAAGTTTTTATGGTTTTTTATATGACCCTAGCAGCAATAAAAATATTCTCACTAGGTCCAAAGACCTAGGAAAAAATTAGATCAGTCCCCCACCCATTGATCCATTTGAAATATTATATTATTATTAAAATGATTATAATAATGTTGGAACTGATGATAAAAAGCAAAATAATCTTCATTCATGTTCTAAAAAGGGAAGGAACATCCACATGTTGGAGCCTTTATTCTATGTTTTACAAGCACTGCTTATCATATACATTGAGTTTTTGGACTACAACCCGAGCATTTTCTGTAGTTTTCTAAAACATGGGAAATTGTGTAGCAATAAACTCATCAGCATTATGGAGCTTCTCCAGCTCTACAACAATAGAATATCTTCCTTATTTCAAGTCCCCCATCAAGGATTGGTATATTTGGTCTATCTATTCTTTCATGACATTTAATTCTTCTTAAAGGCACACAATTTGGTGAGATTTATCATCAATGTGATGTTTATACTCCTCCACCTCCATAGCATGGTTGAGATCAACTTAGGATATGATAGCACTGAGACCTTCAAACTCGCCTACTAGATGTGCCTCAACTTATTGAGATATTTTCCCATTCTCTTGATGTTGAATGAGTAACTTCACCACATGATGGATCAAGCGATAATGAATTCCTCCATATCCCAACATGACAAACATGTGTGGAAGTAGAAGAATTCACGATGGTAGGTATTCAAGAGGAATATCAGAGGATATATTCTAGATGTCCTTCCAGATAATATGGTGTGCGGTGCTAATGGTGTCATGTGTCTCTAAGTATGACTCGAAATCAATTTTAGAGGGATAAATGCATTCTGGAATTAGCATACATAATGAGGAATTTGGTTATTCTCCTTTCGAAATAGTGACATCTTCACTTTACAATGTTGGGTGAATGGGAATTGAAGCTCCCCTCTTAGGCTCAGCTTCTGAAGTCACTATAATTTGAAAATAGAAGACACCCCTTATTAACATTAGCTAGTTTACAGATAACAAGGGTAATGAAACAACTAGAGCAGTTGAAAACACTCACCCATTTTTAGATCGATTGGTGAAATTGATGCCTTTATAATAACCCTAGTCTTGATGTTTTGAGTGGTGGTCTCCTGGAAAGGAATGTACCCCTATGTTTTTTCAAAAACCATGATTGAGGGATCTTAGGAATCTACCACTTTCAGTACCTCAGTTGTTTCTCCCTTATAAATGGGAGTTTAATGGACTTAGATTTTTTGCTCATGAATTGACTTGGAAATGTTTTATGTGGAAAAAACCACACAATTAAAGCTCTGATGTAAGAAATAAAATGTATGGAGGTTGATATTATTTGAAAATACAAGAAATAGAAAACTCAGGTCCACCCAATAACCTATAAACGTACCAAAACTCCCCCATAGAGGAATGCGTATTAATTTTTTTAAAATTCTTCTTAAGATCCATTTATTTATCTATTAATTCATTAAATAAGACCTAAAATTTTACAAAAAACTCACCAGTAGGGGTATATGAGGAGAGTTTATAATGAACACAATTTTCCCTCTCACCGATTCCTCCCAATATTCTCTCAATCTGAAGGATCTCTTTGAACCAAGTAGATTCATGATCAGCATTGAAACATTTATCAGACTGTCTGAGGTCCCTGTCACCCCCTTGTGAAATAGAAATGGGGATAGAATTTACTACTGAAAGGTATTCCAGTGTAGATGATGGATCAGAAGATTCATGAGGAAAGAAATTAAGAGACCTATTCTTGAAACCTTATGATATGCATCTGACATTACCAGGTCCCTCCCCCTCTCTACAATAATAGGAATAGATGCATATTCATCTCATATAATATATTATTTCAAAAGTATAGATTCATCAGTATGAATATATACCTCATCTAGGATGCCAACTTGGTCATCAATGGATCAATTCCAAACCCCTTAAGGGAGGAAAGTGAAGCAGATCCTACAAAATAAAAGCATGTTCAAATGGTTATGTCAGATCAGTCATGAGATTGTGTGACAAAAAAAGTTTTATTGCAGAACATATGGTTATCTAAATTCTTCACCCTCTTTTGTTTCTTTTCTTAAGGTAGTGGGGGACCCATGTTGGTCCTCTCAGTTAGGGGTACTAGCAGAAGAAGTTTAGAAAACCCTCCCTCTATCTCTTTCACCATCATCCTCTGTCTTGAAGATAGATATGAGTACTTGGGAGACTCAACCCCCACTTTGATGGGGGTGGACATGGGCCCATATTTTTACAACTCAAGTTCCACCCTTGGTGCTTCTTATTATCCTCCTTCAAAATTCAATATGAAGAAGTTAATTATGGAGGATGAGAGAGCAAATAAAAATGGAAAATAGATAGATACATCCCTAACGTTATTGTTTTCATCCCATTACTCTTTATATAAACCAAATACCTCCTCAATAATAGCTCAGTCTAGAATATTAGATACCCGCTTAGTGGTAAGGATCTGATCCTATGTTTCATATATTAGTAAATCTAGCACTTGAATATATTTATCAACTTTAGAAAAATTGATGTCAGGGTGAATATAGGAGGGTGATTCGATATCTCTAAGCTCTAGGATATACAAACCATCCTAGATAAATACCCACATGTCTTGAAGGTCATGATTCATGCCCTTATAGGATTTAATGTCCAAAGGTCAGACATACTCTAATGATAATTCAACCAACTATGATGAAAACCCAACATCTTTTGACATTGAATCCCTTTCATGCCTCTGTGCTCTCATAGGATCCTTGGAGACTAAATCTCAATTATCCTCCTGGCAGTGAATACTAAACCACTTTGTCCAAGAAGATGTGTTTTCAATTCTTACATGATCTGTGACACTTTCTTGAGATTTCTTTAAAGACTTTGATGCTTCAACATCATAACCCTTGGGATAAACCTTCATTGAATGTGTGACACAACTATTAGTCATCATATCCCTGAATTAATGAATTATTTTCATTAACTCTCCTTGAGGGTAAAAAAATCCATGAACTAGAATACCCATATTCCAACTTTCTATATGAACCTGTTAGAGGTAGATTGATTGACATTTGGGAAAACTCCAGGGCCTTCAGGTTCCACAATTATTGATCCACCATCGGGTGTTTCTCATGTAAAACATGAATTGGGGGGGGGGGGGTCACTAACACTTGAATTCGTGGGTAAATAAATATATAGATTATGCTTCAAATATGATTTCAATATCAATACGATCCACCATTATATTTACTTTGAATGAAATCATGTACGACCTCAAATCATTGTTCGATTTTCCATTTTCAATGAACATTATAGTAGGTGGATCACTATACAGGATGAAGTTAAACTCTCCCAATATGTTCAGAATCCTCAGAGATTCATCATGCTTTAGGGATAAAGGATATATAATCGAAACAACCGAAATGAATGGAAGAAATGGACTTTAAAAAACATAACTATTCTAAACAAAACATTTGAACTTAATTATATTGTTATACATCCCCACAACACCTGAAATAGACCTAAAATAGTTAATGGGGCCTTCCTGGTGTAGACATGCAGTAAATTCGGGTAGATATATTCCATAATAGTGGAATCCAAACCTTTATGAATACCTTCCACTATTTTTGGATTATATAGCAAATTTCTCTGGTCTCACACTGCTTTTGGATTCACGAACATGAAGTTGGCTGGTTCTTAGACCCATTTCAAGAAAGTCATCTAGGTGGGTCCTCATAGAAACCTCAAGCTTCACTTGATAACCCCACTGATGATACTATCCTTGCTCTAAGTTAGGCCATAATCTGTCAAGAATGATCCAATTTTCTAATGCACAGAATCCCATTGGAAATTGGAAAGTAGGACCTTCTCCTTCTAACTTGAGGATGTATTTGATCCATTCTTTAGAATGAAATTTTTCACTTAGATGTGGATATATATTTTTAATTTTCTGATCCATATTCAATATCTCGTTGGCTAAGGATTATTTCCATTGAGCATCATCCCACATCACCATAGGTGGGATAAACTCATCATAAATTTATCCAAGTACAGGGGTTGTAGATATTTTTTAAACACCCCAAATGATAAGGTCGAATTCACCATGTTTTAAATAGAAATAATTCTTATGAGGGCCTCATCAACTCAGAATTTTAGGGATGATTTCTAGGTTTGTGTAAACATATGTCTATTTCACACAAACAACCTCATAAATGATGAAATTTCAAACCTCAATCTTAAACTATGAATAGGTTTGGAACACCCACAATGCCCACATCCATTCAGGCATGACTCCCACTCTATAGTGGAAGTCCCAATCATCATTCTAGCCTTTTGATTGGTCTATCTTGGAAGTCTGGATGGTTTAATTGTAGTAGTTAGGATTTTATTATTGGGTGTGAGGCTTCAAATATGGGAAACATAGACAATGGTGCATGACACGTGTGATAGGAACCATTACGTCCTTGATGAATACACCCTTGTAAGAGGCTTTGGAAATGGGAAAATTGGTATGTTCCACAAAACTTTTACATTGGTAGGTAACTCTAAATATTTTGGATGAATGAATCTCTTAGAATACCATGACCATAATTTGGTAGATAATAAATTCTCATGTACTCACTTTGTTACCACATCAGATGATTTTCTAATTGTCGAAGTGTGGATTCCCACAAATCATAGTAGTCTAGCCTGATGGTTTTGAGAATGTATGAAATTCATGCAACATCTTTTTCATGGGAATCCATTGGATAATCAATTAGAGGTATGAAAGGACACATCAATATTTTCATTAAAGTCAAAACATTGGAGTTAGAAAATTCATAATTTTTTGTAAAATGGAGGGCCTCACATAAGTGAATCACACCGATCAATTACCCTAGTGACTCTTATAGGTAAATCTACCAAGTGAATCACATAGGTTACTCACCCAAGTGACCTTCCATAGGTATCTTTTTTAGGGTTATATGATGGGTTGAAAAAGTCATATCAAGTGTTTTCATGAAGGAGATCCTCTGGAAGTATTTTAAGAATGACAACTGTGGGAAGATAGCATAGAAGACCTATGTGATCAAAGTATAGGAAATAAAATGTTAAAGGAATAAATCATTTGGGTGGTCACCTCTATTTATAGAATCATTTGAGATACTCTCCATAATTTCATGGCTAACCTCTATGGATGACCTATTCAGAATACATACGTGACCCCAAGAATCTTTTCCTCCATCGACCTCAGGAATAGACCCTCTTCTTCTAATTGGATCCAATCATGAGGGGGGATTTTATTGATACTCCTTATTTTCATATAGGGATGAAAATATTTATTGATAAATAACATAAGAAATAATGTGGTGAAGATTACCATGAAGGATCAAGGGAACTTGCCCAAATTGGCCTGCGTGCACCAAGCCTATGCATCAAGAGGCTCATGTAGGCCCTACCGATGTGGTCGAGAAGGGGATGCCACCCCAGCATGAGGCACCTGTATGGGACTCCTACAAGGGGTACCCAAAAGAGAAACATATTTCTCCTAGGGTCTTTTGTTGGCCTATAAATGGGATAATGGGGCTTTTAATTTGAAGATCTTGAAAACCAAATGAAACCTCAAATCTCTGATCACACATCCCCTTTTCCAAAGCCATAAAAAATATTTTAGGTATCTATCTAAACCCTAATAGAAGAGGGAAATATGTTGGATAGTGGGATAAAATTCCCTATAGGGTCTAAAACAAGAGACACCTACATGAGGACCCCCTCCCCTAGTTTGAAATCACTAGTGTGAAGGTCCCTTCCCAACCCTAAGACCCATAAAAGACCCTTCAATGGACACCTAATTAAACCATTAGTTCTTAGATAAAATCCATGACATGTTTTTCCATGGTTTTCTATTTCCCAAGTAATATACATCTCATACAAGACTACCCTCTGTGAATCACTTCCAGTTCCTCCTAGGTCTACCCTGCGCGAAACACCACTAGCTCACCCATACATGACCTGTGTGATCCACCTTATAAGCCAACCATTAAGACACTAATGGAATGGATCTTATTCCTCTATATCCCTCATATAAGGGGGATCAAATTGAATCATCCATCAAATCCTATGGGCTTACACAACCTTGGAAAGAGACACGTCATCCTGTCTCACATTCAGTTATTCATTCCTTCGATTAGAGGTGTACCACAATTGTACCACCTGATGGGTTGGGTCATTGGGGTGAGTTTAGTTATGCATCCATTCAGTAATGAGAAACCATACCCTAGGGAAATTGGAAAGGACCTCTATGTCTCATATTTTAAGGAGATAATGTTCTCCATTCTCATCTCAAAGACTGTGATCTCTCATTTCAGACGGTGAGGGTTGGGGGTCACACTTGATTTTAATTTTGATTGGGATTAGTGACTAATCCTAATATATTACTCTATAAATGGGAGTATGGAATCCCTCTGAGAGTATTCCCCTGACTTTTCATATGGGTCGTAACTAGAGGAGTAGTCAGATGTGATTATCCTGATTAAGAAAATAAGAAAGGAGATGGGCCCATAAAATCCCTTTCTTCTTCTCCCATGGCCCTGACCACTAATAATTTTAGAAGGGTCATGTTGTTTTACAGATCATCCAATTCCAATTGTATCTAAAATATGATCATGAATCATGAATGCTTATAGGTTAGAGATGATCATGACATCAACATGGTCAGATTCATATCTCAGCTGATAATCCTTTTCCTGGTCTTCCTCTCACATTTCATTAGAGGGCCTCTAAAGCTGTGGGTCTTAAAAACCATATATCCATATTATGTTCCTCTTATTCTGTATAAACCCTAACCATCCTCATCATAACCAAGGGAGTAATACTAGGTTTAATCCTTGATGAAAAATCTAAATAACTATTAGTTAATTTCTTCATGGTTCTAGACACATTGGCCTCCTCTTACATGTAATCCCCAAAACCGTATCATATCCTCTAAAAGGGAAACATTAACCTATTAGATAAACCATCAAAGAGACTCCATAGTCACGTGCCTTTGATGTAATAAAACTATGTGGGATTTTATCACCATCCAAGTGGGGTACATAGGAAGCCTCTCTGAGGTCCAAACCCCAAACCCCTAATTTAACCTAATCTTCTCTATGCCACATTCCCATTAGGGTATTCACCAAACCAATAGTCTAAACTCCCTTCTGGTTCCTTAGGTTTCTTAAGAATAAGTCTCACACAAACCCCTGGATAGGAATATTTCACCAAGATGTCCTTTCTAAATGACATTAAACTGCACAATTTGGTCCAGGTCACATGAACTTAAAATATATTATGTGTCCCATTAGGTGGCATTGATCTACATGGGTTATGATTCCTTTCACAAGGATACATAGAATGACTATATCATAGGATTGATCCTAATATCAATAAAACTACCACCTCCCTAGAGGAAGATAAATTCCAGAGAAAAAAATTGCATGGCATAAAACCAACATCGTAATAATAAATGACTAATGAATTTCTAGTCTTCATAAAAAATGGAAATATAGATTTAGAACCTCAGATACATAATGATATTCCTATAGATGGAGAACCTCATATACATACAAATGATTCTAGAATAAATCCATGCTAATAATTTATAGTTATTACTGAGAGACCTGAGTTATACTTGGGATTAGATGAATGATTCACATATATTTCTCAAATCTATAAGATATTCTCAGAGTAGGAAAAAAATCCACCAAAAAGGGTGTGATGAGCCTGACCTCCCATTCTATAGACTAATGTGAGTCCCTAATCATTTTTGGACCATTTTCCAATAATCACCTTCTTTTGGAAGCAAGTTTGTGAAACATCTCGATAAAGGTAACCATTGGGTGTTTTTGGTTCCATGAAAAAAAATCATTGGAAAGCATTCGAAGATAGGGAACCTGATGTGAAAGACTATACATAGCTCAAAAATCCACAAACAATCACAAGGGTTACAACATTTCTGTGGGTAATGAAGGGGTTTTAGGGTTTTTTATATTTTAAGATATTTTTAAGTAATTTTAGGGTTATTATGGTTTTTAGGGGTTTTAGGGATTTTGAATGGTTTTAGTGTTTTTATGGTTTTTTGGGTTTTAAGGGATTGTTTTTTGATTTTTTAGGGGTTTAAATATTTTTTATATTTTATAAAATATTTATGGGCTTATAGGGTTTTTAGAGTTTTAGTGGTTTTATGGATTTTAACTGTATTAGGGGTATTAATGGGTTTTAGGGGCTTTTAAGGCTTTTAGGGTTTTTAGAATTTTTTATGTTTTTTAAGGGTTTTATTTGTTTTTAGGTTTTTAAGGATTTCATAAAGTATTTATGGGTTTTAGGGGTTTTAATGTTTTTATATAATTTTAGGTATTTTTTAGGATTTTATGGGTTATTGAGATTTTTGGGGATTTTGACGGATTTTAGGGGGTTTTAATGGTTTTATGGTTTTTTGCCTCTTTAGGTGTTTTTGAGTTTTTTTTGTGTTTTTATGTTTTTTATAGATTTTAAGTCTTTTTGGTGTTAAAGGTTTTTGTGATTTTTTAGTGGGGTTTTAGGTTTTTTTTGTTTTTAGGTGTTTTTAAGGTTTTAGGGATTATTATTGTTTTTAGGGGTTTTCAGAGTTTTTTATTAATTTTTAGATTTTAGGGGTTTAATTTTATTTATGTTTTTAAAGTTTTATTAAGGTTTATCAAGGTTTTAGGGATTTTAGGTTCTTTAAAGATTTTATGGTTTATAGGTTTTTGTTGATTTCTATGGTATTTAAGGTTTTTATTGTTTTTAGGGTTTTTATGGTTTTTTGGGTTTTTCGAGGTTTTTGGTGTTTTGTTAAAAAAAATAAGGGGTTTTAGAGATTTTTACATTTTTAGGGGTTTATAGGGGATTTAGAGTTTTCAGTTGTTTTTAGGATTTTTATGGGTGCTTAGGGTTCTTAATGTTTTTAGGGGTATCTATGGTTTTTAGGGTTTTAGTAGGTTTTAGGGTTATTTTTTGATTTTAAGGGTTTTATATTTTTTAAGGATTTTTATTGTTTTTAGGGTTTTTAGTATTATTTAGGTTTTATAAGGGTTATAAGTGTTTTTAGGTTTTTAAGTTTTTCTAATGGGATTTCATAGTTTTTATGGTTTTTAATTTTTTTATTGATTTTTAGGGTTTTTTTGGATTTAATGGGTTGTTGGGGTTTTTATGGATTTTTAGGGATTTTAGGGGGTTTTTTGGGGTTTTTTGGATTTTTAGTGTTTTTTGAGTTTTTTGGGGTGTTTATATTTTTTAGAGTTTTTTATTGCTTTTTGGGGTTAAAGGGTTTGGTGATATTTTAGTGGGGTTTTGGGGATTTGGGGGGTTTAGGTGTTTTTAATGTTTTATGGTTTATTATGGTTTTTAGCGGTTTTCAGAGTGTTTGTTGTTTTTTATTTTAGGGGTTTTAATTTTTTTTAGGTTTTAAGGTTTTATTAAGGTTTATCATGTTTTAGGATTTTTTACATTTTTATGGATTTTAGGGTTTTTAAGGATTTATGGTTTTATAGGTTTTTAGGGATTTTGTGGGTTTTTCGTGTGTTTTAGTTTTTAGGGTTTTTATGGGTTTTCAAGAGTTTTAGAATTTTTTGGAGTTTTTTTAAAAAATTACGGGTTTTTATAGTTTTTAACATTTTTAGGGGTTTATAGGGGATCTAGAGACTTTAGTGGTTTTCGGATTTTTATGGTTGTTTAGGGTTGTTAATTTTTTGGGGGTTTATCGTTTTTAGGTTTTTAGGGGTTTTTAGCATTTTTGGGATTTTTAGGGTTTTATGTGTTTTTAGGTATTTACAGTTTCATATGGTTTCTTATGGGTTTTTACGTTTTAGTTATTTTAGGGAATATTTAGGATTTTTATTATTTCTTAATATTTTTAAAGATTTTGAGGATTTATAACGTTTTTATGGTTTTTTTGGTTTTAGGGTTTTTTTAGTTTTTAGGGGTTTAAAGGATTATTAAATTTTTTAACATTTTTATGGTTTTAAGGTGGTTTAAGAGTTTTTAGTGGTTTTTAGTGTTTTATGGGGTTTTATGGATTTTTCCAGTTTTAGTGGGTTTTATTGTTTTTTGTGGTTTTTAAGATTTTTAAGGGTGTTTAATTTTTTAGGTATTTTTAGGATTTTTATGGTTTTTAGGGTTTTATGGGATTTGAGGGTTTTTAGGGGTTTTAGGGTCTTTATGTGTTTTAGGTGTTTGGTTTTTTTGATTTTTTAGGTTTTTTAAGATTTCATAGTGTTTTTAACATTTTTAGTGGGTTTTAAGGTTTTTATTGGATTTTATGTTTTTATTGGGTTTTTTATGGATTTAGGTGTTTTTTTGGGTTTTAGGGTCTTTTTAGGAATTTTTAGGGTTTTTTAGGTTTTTAGGGGTTTTAAGTGACTCCATGTTTTTATGGTTTTCTTAGTGTTTTTAGGGGTTTTAGGGTTTTTTCTATTTTTAGGGATTTAATGGTTTTTTATTATATTTATAGGATATAATAATTTTATGATTTTGAGCGTTTTATGGTTTCTTATGGTTTTTAGGGCAAGAAAGATGCGAGGGTCAGGCTATTCCTGACCCCCCCCCCCCAAAAAAAAATTGTTAGGAAAAAAATGATAGATAAAACAGGGGAGGGAGGGGTCAATCAACCCACAACCAAAAACCCTGGACACCCCAAAAAGACCCACAAAACACCAAAAAACCCAAAAGACACCCAAAACCATAAAAAGAAGAAAGATAGAAGATTCTCCAACATCTCCCAGACAAGCAACAACTAGCAGAAATTCAATAACATCACCTTCAGCACCTCCCATCCAAGAAAAAACCAACATCCAACATTACTATCTCCAGCCTCCAGTACCTCCTCACCAGTCAGAACAACTACCAGCAACATAGAGTCGCCATCCCCAAAAACATAGACATCAGCTTCACAATTTTCTAGCCAAGCATCATAAAAAATCCGACACCTCGGTTTCCAAAAACAATCACCTTCGTCAACCATACCCAGCCAAGTAGCATCTATCCTCCAACATCTAAGATACATGCTTCGGGGACCTCTTATCCTATCAACTTCAGGCATGACACACCTAGAGATACAATCAACAACACAGGACCACCAGCACCCGTTCCCAGAACATACAGCTTCATCATATCCCAACCTAGCATCAAATAGAATCTAGCACTGTAGATCCCAACAACCAGAAAATCCCTTCACACCTTGTGAGAAAGTAGCGGCACACAACCAATCAATCACATCGATACACCATCACCTACTTCTAGGGCCAAACCACAACACCCATAACTCCTTGTTCAAACCCATAACCATATATCCCAACAAAAGCTCACATCCAATTTCACCATGACTCAGGAAATCAAAGTCCAGCAAAGCATCCACACAACGCAAATTGGACAACCTTTCATCAACAACATAGTGCAAAAATGAATAGAGGAACTAGAGGCGCAAACTGATATTTTATGTGAAAATTGGAACCAATACAACATGAGAACCCACACCAGAGAACTGGTTAGGCCACCACCAAACCAGTGAAGCTCCTTCCACCTCTTCCAAAACCTCCGCTGGAGCCAGACACTCCCGCCACCAAGACAATCAAACAGAACCTCCAAAGGACTACAACATCACAATTAGGGATACCCAGATCTGCCCCAAACAACTTAGAAGCAAAGCCGCACTCCAGAAAAAATGTAATCAACCATAGCCTCCATGAAACTGAAGCACCACATAGAAGAATGACCAAATCTAACCCACCCCATCAATGCTCTGCAAAGCTACATGCCAGCAGGACCAGATTCGACCAAGGATATGACTCACCACACAAAAGAGAGACAAGATCTGACCCATCCCACCAATGATCAGTAACTCCACACTCCAGAAGGTCTAGATCTGACCTGTTTGTTCTTTAAATAATCTTTCATTCCAAGATGACACGTGAGTAGATCTTCAAGGGCACCATCAAACCAGATAAAACTCACCTCGAGAGGGGGAAACAACAACGCTGAGCAGGTGGACTCTTGAGAATTCATCGCCATGCCAAAGGAGCACCATGCGAGGAATTGACGCTGCTAGAGAACCCAAAATCGAGAGGAACCAAGTGGTGCGGGAACTATCTAGGGTTTTTTATGATTTTTAGGGGTTTTTATGTTTTTTTCATTTTTTCAATTTTATAGGGGTTTTGTATGTTTTTATGATTTTAAGGCTTTCTTATGGGTTTTTAGGGTTTTTATGTTTTTTGGGATTTTAAATAATTTTATCATTTTTATGGATTTTTATAGGTTTTAGGATTTTTAGGATGTTTTGGGTTTTTATTGTTTTTTTGTGGATTTAGTGTTTTTTAGTTTTATGGGTTTTTTTGGTTTTTTGTGTTTTTAGAAGTTTTTAGGGGTTTAATGGGTTTTAGTGTTTTTAGTGGGTTTGTATAGTTTTAGGGAATTTTAAGGTTTTTAAAGGTTTTAATGGTTTTTAGTGGTTTTAGGGTCTTTTAGGTATTTGTTTGTGTTTTTAGCATTATTAGATTTTTAGGGGTTTTCAGTGCTTTTAGATTTTTAATGTTTTCAAAGGGAGTTTCTAGATTCTTTTGGTTTTTTACATTTTAGGGATTTTTAGGATTTTTATTATTCTTATAGTGTTTATAAATTTTGAGGAGTTATAGGGTTTTTTTAGGTCTTTTAATTTTTTTTTTGATTTTTAGGTGTTTTATGTGATTTTATGTTTTTAATGTTTTATTAATTTTTTTTAGGGTTATAACTTTTTTATGGGGTTTTATCATTTCTTTAGGATTTTTATTATTTTTAATGTTTGTAGGGATTTTGTGGGTTTTTAGAGGTTTTATGGTTTTTATGATTTTTTTTGGGTTTTAGGGGTTTTTTTAGTTTTTAGGGTGTTTAGGGATTTTTAGAGTTTTTTATCATTTTTAGGGGTTTAAAGGATTTTTATAGTTTTTGGTAGGTTTTAGGGGTTTTATGTGTTTTAAATGTTTTTAGGGGATTTTATAGTTTTAAGGGGTTTTAGGCCTTTTGTGTTTTTACAATATATATATATATATATTCTGTTTTAAATTTTTTAGGGCTTTAAGGTTTTCTTATGAGTTTTTATGGTTTTAGTGTTTTTTTTACTTTTTAAGGTATTTTTATGAATTTTTTAATTTTCTACTAATATTTTGCTTTTTTAGGGAATTTGAGTGTTTTTTGGGTTTTTATGGGTTTTAGTGTTTTTTAGATTTTTTAGGGGTTTTAATTGTTTCTAGGTTTTTATGGTTTTCTTAGTTGTTTTTATGGTTTTTAGAGGTTTTAACATTTTTATCAATATGTAGGTATTTTTATAATTTTTATTGGTTTATAGAGATTTTATATATTTTGAGTGTTTTAGGGGATTTTAGGGGTTTTATGTAATTTTTGGGTTTTTGTTTTTTTTTGTGTTTTTAAGGTTTTTGGTTTTTTAGTAGTTTTAAGGTTTTTAGGGGTTTAAAGGGTTTGTAGATATTTTTGTGGGGTTTTAGAGTTTTTATGGTGTTTAAATATTTTTATTGATTTTAGGGGATTTTATGTTTTTAGGGGTTTTAGTGTCTTTTTAGATTTTTTAGTTTCTTTAGGTTTTAACGGGTTGAAAGTGTTTTTTTGGAATTAAAGGTTTTATTAGGGACATTCAGCTTTTTTTAGGGTTTTTATACTTTTAGGGATTTTTAGGGGGTTTTATCATTTTAGGGATTTTTAAGGTTTTAGGGGTTTATGGTTTTTAAGGTTATTATGGTTTTTAGAATTTTTAGATTTTTTAGTGGTTTTAAGTGTTTTTAGATTTTTAATGGTTTCTTTGGTGTTTTCAATATATTTAGGGGTTTTTATGTTTTTAGGGATTTTTAGGATTTTAGAGTTTTTATTGGTTTTTAGGGATTAAAATGAATTTTAGGGGTTTTAGGGATTATATTTTTTCGGGTTTTATGGTTTTTTGAGTTTTTAAGGGTTTTAAGCATTTTTATGATTTTTATCATTTTTAGGGTGTAAATGGTTATTAAAGTTTTTAGTGGGTTTTAGGATTTTTATGGGTTTTTAAGGGTTTTAATTTTTTTATGGGTTTTTGGGGTTTTAATATTTTTTGGTTCTTTCGGGGTTTTTAGAGTTTTTAGCATTTTTTAGGGTTTTAGGGGTTTTCAGGGTTTTCAGGTTTTAAAGGATTTATTAGAGGTTTTCAGAGATCTTTTACGTTATTAGGTATTTTTAGGGATTTTTTTGGATTTTTATGGTTTTTAGAGTTTTTCAGTGTTTTTGGTGTTTTTAGGGGTTTTAGTGTTTTTAGGGGTTTTTAGAGTTTTAGGGTTTTTTTGGGTTTTATGGTTATCTTAGATTTTTTAGGGACTTTAGGGTTTTTATCTTTCTTGAGATTTTTAGTTTTTTTTTTGATTTTATAGATTTTATGGATTTTATGGATTTTGATGTGTCTTATGGTTTTAGGGGGTTTATGGGTTATTTTGGGGGTTTTGGGTATTTTTGTCCTTTTTAATTGGTTTTTAAGGTTTTTAGATTCTTTTAACATTTTTAGTTGTTTAAATGGTTTTTATATATTTTAGTAGGTTTTTGGGTTTTAAAGGTTTTCATGGTTTTTATGGTTTGTATGGTTTTTAGGGGTTTTGGGTTCTTTTTGGGTTTTTATGTTTTTAGT
The DNA here is from genome assembly GCA_963277665.1 of Viscum album. Classification (NCBI taxonomy): domain Eukaryota; kingdom Viridiplantae; phylum Streptophyta; class Magnoliopsida; order Santalales; family Viscaceae; genus Viscum; species Viscum album. The sequence goes on from OY728150.1 coordinate 1,332,733,398, forward strand.
CTAATTATGTTTTGTTAGTGGATTTAAGAGTTTTTAGGTTTTTAAGGATTTCTTAGGGGTTTTCATAGTTTCTAATATTTTTTACATTTTTTGGTGTTATTTGGGAATTTTAAGGATTTTTATGGTTTTTGGGGATTTGGAGGGATTTTAGTGTTTTATGTTTTTTTCCATTTTAAGTTGTTTTATGATTTTTTATGTTTTAAGGGTTTTAATATATTTATAATTTTAAGGGTTTATTATGATTTTTTTTTGGTTTATTTCGTTTTTTACATTTTTTGGGATTTTTAGGATTTTTTTGTTTTTACGGTTTAAAGGGATTTTGAAGGATTTTAGGTTTTTAGGTTTTCTATGGATCTTTTGAGATTTTAGTTTTTTTTAAAATATGTTTTAAGGTTTTTTATTTGTTTTAAATTTTTTTTGGGGTTTAATGGGTTGTAGTTTTTTCAATGTTTTTTAGATTTTTTATGGGGTTTTAGGGATTTTAAAGTAATCATGTTATTTATTTTTTTAGAGGTTTTATGGTTTTTAAGGGTTTTAGGGTCCTTTTAGGTTTTTTATGGTTGCCAGTGATTTTATTGATTTTTAGGGGTTTTAAGTGTTTTTAGGTTTTTAAGGTTTTGTTAGGCGTTTTCGAATCTTTTAGGGGTTTTTAAACATTTAGGGACTTTTAGGGATTTTTTAGGATTTTTAGGATCTTTAGATATTTTAAGGATTTTTTATGGTTTTAGGGGTTTTAGGGATTTTTTTGGGTTTTAGTGTATTTGAGGGGTTTAAAGTGTTTTTAGCTTTTAAAGGTTTTCTTAGGGGTTTTAGCATTTTTCAATTTTAATAATTTTTAGGGAATTCTAAAAAAAATTATACTTTTCAGGGTTTTTAGGGATTTTGAGTGTTTTATGGTTTTTGAATGTGTTTTTTTTTTGGATTTTTAGTGTTTTTTGAGTTTTTTAAGCTTTTAAAGGATTTTCAGAGTCTTGTATCATTTTTAGTTATTTAATGGTTTTTATATTTTTTACTGGGCTATCAGTATTTTTTAGGATTTTAGGGGTTTTAATGTTAATAAGGTTATAGGGGGTGTTCTGGGTTTTAGGGGTTTTAGTGTTTTTATCGTCATTTTTTGATTTTTGGGTTTTTATATTTTTTTTAGGTTTTTATGGATTTTAAGTGTTTTTAGGATTTAGTGATTTTCAAAGGGGGTTTTAGGGTTTTTAAAGTTTTTTTACCTTTTTATTGATTTTTAGGGACTTTTATATTCTTTAGGTTATTAGGGTTTTGGGTATTTTTAGAATATTTTGTTTTTTAAAATATTATTAGGTGTTTTAGAATTTTTATGTTTCTAGGGGATTTAATGTTTTTTAGGTTTTAAGGTTTCAAAGGGGATTTCAACGTTTTTTATGTTTCTATGGATTTTTAGGAATTTTTTTACAATTTTTATGGTTATTAGGGTTTTTGAGGGGTTTAGGGGTTTAATGGTTGTTCTAGGTTTTTATGGGGGTTTTTTTTGAGTTTTTAAGGTTTTTTGGATTTTTTTATTTTTTAACATTTTTATTTGTTTAGGGGGTTATAGAGTTTTTAGAGGTCTTTTTTGGTTTTTATTGGGTTTTAGCTTTTTTTATGTTTTTAGGCATTTTTATTGTTTTCAGAGGTTTTTAGGGTTTCTAGGTTTTTAGGGGATTTAAGTATTTTTAGGTTTTGATGATATTATTATAATTTTTTAGGTTTTTCAGTTATTTTATGTTTTTAGGGATTTTTAGGAATTTTTTATAATTTTTATGGTTTTAGGGTCTTTTGGTATTTTGAGGGGTTTTAGGTTTTTTAGGGTTTTTTTGGGATATGAGGGTTTTTAGCATTTTTTAGTTTTTAGGAGTTTTAAGTGTATTTAGTTTTTATGGTTTTCTTATATTTTTTAAGGTTTTTAGGGTTTTAAAAATTTTAGGTATTTTTTATAATTTTTCTAATTCATTTGGTTTTTTTGGGATTTTGAGGGTTTTTAGCATTTTTAGGATTTTTATTGATTTTTTGGGTTTTATGGTTTTTTAGTTTTTATTGTTTTTAATATTTTTTATTTTTTTTACATTTTTAGGGGTTTAAATGGTTTTTATAAATTATAGTGGGTTTTTATGGATTTTATTGCTTTTTATTGTTTTTACGATTTTATGGGGTTTTATGGTTTTTATGTGTTTTTTGGGTCTTTTTTATAGTTTTTAGGGTTTTAACATTTTTAGGTTTTTAGGGGTTTTTTGTATTTGTAGGATTTTATGTTTTTCTTATTTTTTTCAAGGTTTTTAGGGGTCATTATATTTTATAGGTTTTTTGGTATTTTCTTGGATTTTTATGATTTTTAGGGTTTTATAGAATTTTATGGGGTTTAGAGTTTTTAGGGTCTTAATTGTGTGTGGAGTTTTTTTAAGAATTTAGTGGTTTTAAGTGTTTTTTGGTTTTTAAGGTTTTCTTAGTGGATTTTATGGGTTTTAGGTTTTTTACACTTTTTTGGGATTTTTAGGAAATTTATAGGTTTTTTATGGTTTTTAGGGTTTCTAGGGATTCTCAGGGTTTTGTTCTCCGGTTTTAAGGATTTTATAGATTTTTGTGACTTTTCGGGTATTTATATTTTGTATTGGTTTAATAAAATATTATATGTTTTTGAAATGTTTAGGGTTTTAAAATATTTTTATAGTTTTTGGTGGTATTTAGGGTTTTTATGGGGTTTTGGTGGATTTTTCGTGTTTTGGGTTTTTAGGTTATTTTTATTGTATTTTAGGGGTTTCAGTTTTTTTTTTAGGGGTTTTAAGTGTTTTTGTTTTTTTAATATTTTCCTTGTAACTTTTAGTTTTTATGGGTTTTAACATTTTTAGGGATTTTGTGGGGTTTTTAGAATTTCTATGGGTTTATTGTTTTTTTAATGATTTTGTGGTTTTTTAGGTATTTTGTATTATTAGGGTTTTAAAAGTTTTACGTTTGTTTCAGTTTTTATGTTTTACTTACGGTTTTTATGGTATTTATGGATTTTTAAATTTTTTGGTATTTCATATATTTTTTAGGATTTTTATGGGTTTTTTTGCGATTTTGAGGGATTTTGATGGTTTTTAGTGGTTTTAGAGTTTTTAGTGTTTTTAGGTTTTTTATGTGGTTTTAGGTATTTTAGGTTTTTAATGTTTTATTAGTGTTTCTTTATATTTTAGGATTTTTTACATTTTTTGGGATTTATAGGTTTTTTTTGTATTTTTTTGGTTTTTAGGGTTTTTTGGGATATTAGGGTTTTTAGGGGTTTTCGTGATTCTTTTGGGTTTTTTTAGGTTTTTTTAATTTTTTCAGTTTTTATGTATTTTAGTGCATTAAACATTTTTTAGGGGTTTGAAGGGTTTTTATATTTTTAGTTATTTTTAGTATTTTATGTGGTTTTATAATGTTCTAGGGTTTTAGGATCTTTATCTGGTTTTTAGGATTTTTAACGTTTCTTAGGTTTTTAGGAGTTTTATGTTTTTTTTATTTTTCTGCTTCTCTTAGGGGTTTTAAAGGTATTTATGGTTTTTAATATTTTCCAGTACTTTTAGCTATTGTTTTTGAGTTTTGTGGGTTTTTAGTGCTTTTAGGGACTTTGAGTGTTTTAGGGTTTTCCTGGTTTTAAAGATTTTTTTAGGGGTTTTAGGGGTTTTTATTTTTTTAGGTATTTTTTAGGATTTTTATGGTTTTTTGGGATTTTGGGGGTTTTTTATTATTTATAGTGTTTTAACGATTTTGAAGGTTTTTTTGGGGGGGGGGGGGGTTAGTATTTTTATTAGTTTTTAGGGTTTCATGGATTTTAGAGGTTTATAACATTTTTAGGGTTTTAAAGGGTTTTTTGAGTTTTTAGTGGCATTTTAGGGATTTTTGGGGGTTTTACAGGGTTTTAAGGAATTTAAGGGTGTTTAGGGTTTTGAGTAATTTTAGGGTCTTTAGGGTCTTTTAGGGGTTTTAGGGGTTTTATAATTTTAATTGGTTTTAAGTGTTTTAGGTTTTTAATGTTTTCTTATGGGCTTTTAGGGGTTTTATATTTTTTAATTTTTTAAGGGATTTTTAGAAATTTTATAGTTTTTAATATTTTTAGGGATTTTTAGGGGTTTTCGGGTTTTAGGGTTTTAGGGGTCTTTATGGTTTGTAGCATTTTATGTTTTTTAGGGGTCTAAATGTTTTTATGATTTCTAGGTTTTATTTGGGTTTTATAGGGGTTTTTAATATTTTTGATGTTTTTAGGGATTTTTGGGATTTTTTGGGTTTATTATGGGTTTGAGGTATTTTGAGAGTTTTAGGAGTTTTAGGATTTTTAAGGCTTTTATGGTTTTTTTGGGTTTTTAGGTTTTTTTATCTTTTTAAGGTATTTTAAGGGTTTTTAGTTTTTTAATATTTTTAGTGAATTGAAGGGTGTTTAGATTTTTTAGTTGTTTTAAGGGTTTTAAGCGGTTTTAGGGTTTTATATGGTTGTCAGAGTTTTTATATTAATTATGGTATTTATGATTTTTGGTGTCTATTTAGGCTTTTTATTTTTTCTAGTAGGTGTATGTGTTTTTATGTTTTATTAGGGGCTTTCATGGTTTTCATGGTTTTAGGGTTTTTAGGTTTTTATCCTTTTTTATGTTTTTGTGGATTTTACATTTTTTTATTTTTAAGCTTTTCGTAGGTTTTAGCAAGATTTTTAATGTTTTTATGTCATTATGGATTTTTACGTTTCTTTATAATTTTTATATTTTTTAGTATTTTTAGGGATTTTTAGGATTTTTAGTATTTTTTGGGTTTTTATGGATTTTTTGTGTTTTTAGTGTTTTTTGAGTTTTTGAATGTATTTATGGATTTTTAGACATTTAATTTTTTTTGGGTTTTAAAGGGTTTTTAAATTTTTAGTGGGTTTTAGGGGTTTTATTAGTTCTTAGGTGTTTTAATGGTTTTAGGGATTTTATGGTTTTTAGGGTGTTTTAGGGTTTTTAGTATTTTTAGGATTTTTAGCATTTTTTAGGTTTTTAAGGATATTATGTATTTTTTGGGTTTTGGGGATTTTCTTATGGTTTTCAGGGTTTTTAGGATTTTTATGTATTTTTACGTATTAGAGATTTTTAGGGGTTTTTACGAATTTTACAGTTTTTAGGGAGTTTTGTGTTTTTAGGACTATTTAGGTTATTAGGGTTTTTATCATTTTTTATGTTTTTAGGGGTTTTAAATGTTTTTAGTTTTTTTAATGTTTTCATAGTGTGTTTCAAGTTTTTTATGGGTTTTTTTATTTTTAGTGTTTTTAGTGATTTTTTAGGATTTTTATGGGCTATAATGGTTTTATGGATTTTGAGGGGGTTTTGGGCCTTTATGGTTGGGGGGGGGGTTGTATTTTTCTTGAAATTTTCAGGTTTTAAAGGTTTTTAGGGGTTTTAATGTTTTAGGGGTAAAAATGGGTTTTATAGTTTTTATTAGGGTTTTATGGGGTTTTAGTGTTTTTAAGTTTTTTAAGTGCTTTCATGGTTTTGAAGGTTTTTATAGTCTTTTTATGGTTTTTATATTGTTTTTAGAGTTTTTAGGTTTTTAGGGGTTTTAAGTGTTTCAAGGATTTATGGTTTTCTTACGGGTTTTTAGGGTTATTATGGTTTTTTATGTATTTAGTTATTTTATTCTATTTTATAATTTTTATATGGTTACAGGGTTTTAGGTATTTTGAGGCATTTTATATTTTTTTAGGAATTTTAGGGATTTAAGATTTTTAACTTTTTATAGGGGTTTTTGGAGTTATGTGTTTTTATATTTTGAAGGTTTTCTTAGGGGTTTTCATGGTTTTTAGAACTTTTTACATTTTAGGTATTTTTATGGATTTTTTAGGATTTTTATTGGTTTTTTGGGATTTTTAGGGGTTTTATCGTTTTTATGTGTTTAGAGGTTAATTGAGTTTTTAGGGTTTTATGCCGTTTTATATTTTTAATGTTTTTAGGGGTTTAAATGATTTTTAGATTTTATTGTGATTTTTAGTGTTTTCATAGGGTTGTGGGTTTTTAACGTTTTTAAGGATTTTTATAGTTTCTATGGATTTTTGAATTTTTACATTTGTTAGGGGATTTAAGTGTTTTCAAGGTTTCAAGGTTTTCTTTGGGGTTTTCAATATTTTTAGGAATTTTTTATGTTTTTAGGGGTTTTTTATAGCCTTTTGAAAATTTTTATTATTTTATGGTATTTTTTGTATTTTCAGTATTTTAGGGAAAGGTCAGTGCATGGACAGGAAATTCCCGACTACCCCTCCCCCAAATGTGTTATAAAAAAGACACAGTAGGCAAGGGAGAGGATGAGTCAAACGATCCACACCCAAAAACCCTTAAACAACCCCAAACCCAAAAAAACTCCAAAACCTAAAAGAACGCAAGCAAGGGAAGAGTCTAGCAGCCCATTCCCAAAATAAACTACATGTCATAAGGGTCAAAATATCTATAGGGATCTCTATAGGGGTCTCCATGAACACCATATCCAATGGCCTGATCTGACCCCACCGTCTCCCACTCAGATGCAGCCTTCCTAGAATTATACATATCCATGGAAAGAGTCATATATCTGTCCCTTGTCCTTGAATGCTCCTCAGATGACTGCGCCAATGGTTCTCAGGCCACCCATACCTCCCAAAAGCATTCTTCTTGATTCCCTTAGAGTAGGCCCTCATAGACACTATTCATTCTTAGATTGAATAGTCCTTCATTGGCTTCCACTTTCTGGAATCTTAATTTTCCACAACATAGTTGTTCTCCATCCCAAGAGGCATGACAACCCCAATCGTGGCCCTCTCACTCAAGACATGCTCCATGTTGGAGTTGATCTATCTAGAATCCTCAGTATACAACACACCCAACCGCTCAACCTCATCCAAAACCTAGGTACTGCCCTTCTAAGAGCCTCCTGAATGTTCCTCTACCTCCATGTCATGCAGAACCATAGAGTCAGGCCCACTAGTTGAGGCCCTAACCTTGCCCAACTTCACCTGACCTGGCAGCGTGTTTCCCTGACATAGCAGTGTGCATCCATCCAAACTCTCAACCCAAGCCACACCAGTTTTCTTTGTTTCCTTCTCCTGCTCAGCTACCTCCCCTGCGCATGACCAATCCAAGTAGTCTCCCATATAAGAACGTACAACTAGACTCACCAGCCAATATCACTGCATGCACCATCAAGCCCAGCTACCCCTGACCTGGAAGCATATTAGGATCACCATCATTCTGATCCAAGGGAAAAATATCCATAACATAATAAAAAAATAGAGCTACTGACCCCTTCTCATAACCATTATAACTTTTAATAACCTCCAAGTCAGTGCCACCTAGATTTACCAAAATCAATTTCAATCCCTCATAATTCTCACGAGCAACCTGCACGGCATGTACTCCCTCTTAAGATTTAATGGAAGCTTTGTCTGGCCCCATGTCAATCCCAACACTACCATCAAAGCTGGATAGGGGCACCTGCACATCAAGACCATGAAAATCAGTCTCATTACCATCAGACCAAGCTAAAAGCACTCTCTCAAGCACCAAAGAATCATCCCCTCCAATCTGAACAATAGATATATTCATAGTAACACTAGAATCATGCAAAGTTAAATATTACTCACCCCTATCTTCGCAAGTAGTACCCTGAATCCTAGAGCACGAAATCTGGTCAGGTCTTTCATCAATGTCACTTGACTACTTTGGTTGCACAACTTGCTTCTCCTAGAGAAACTCCTCCGAAACCAAGCCATCAAACTGATTGTGCAAAGGGACACCAGCACATCCCTTATTCACTTCTAATTTTTCCAAAAAATCCTTAATCCTCCTCTAAAGCTTTTGAAATGGGGCAAAATTCAGGTAGTTTCATCTGTCACATCTCCACCATCCTCAGACTATTGCATCCTTCCTCAGTTTCCATCACCCCCTACTAGTCACAATTCCCATGTCATATTACAACCTGTTAAACGCAATAAAGACCCTCAAGACATGAGGATATTGTCGATTCACATTCTGTGGAACGTCTCCAACCACTATAAAATCATGATCATCAGCCAGAGGCACATTATCATGTCCAGCAATTATACCCACAACATGCCTTCCATGACCTCCCTATAGAGGCACATCTGTTTTCAGACCATACGAAGGAGATTTCATCCAATTCAGTGAAGTCTTGACATATCTACTACCGCACATATAGGATGAGTCATAGTGGCCCAGTTTATGGAAGATCGAGAAAAAAAGAAACCCAGGATTCAAATCAAATAATTTGATGCCACCAGAGCCCACCATTGATCTTATTGTAGAAATAATTCACCGGATCTTTAGACACATCCACCTCTAAAAAAACATCAGATAATCGGGTGGTTGTCAGCACTAGTCCATACATACATACAAAGGTATCTACCAATGAGTTTTCCAATGAAGTGAAGTATGGTCGAGTTTTAGAAGGTCAGGGAAAGGCTAGGAATGGTAACCCACAGGGCCATGTTCATGGGATCATGATGCAGATGAAAGTAAAAATTCTAGCAGAATAAATAAAAGCGAAGGCCATCAAGAGACCGTGGTGAGAAATACCAGAATGAAATTAAATCCTATTTATTCCTAAACCAGATTAGAATATTCTGAGAATCCAATAACCTTACAATATATTATTCATGGAGATTACAAGAAGAAGCAACAAAACTGTCAAAATCATCAATAGAGGGCTGGTTCTTTCCATCAGGAGCCACCAGCATGAGGTCCAGGAGTAAAGAGGCCATTGAGAACTCCTGAGAAGATATCTGAAATGAAGGAACACCATTATAGCAGTGGGGGACTTTGGAAAAAATTTCAATCTCTGGAAGTCAAGGAAGACACGTAGCATCAGAAGAAGGTAGGAAGAGATTCCGTAGTAAAGGCCTATCCTTCGCCCCCCTAGCCAAGGCTCAGGGAGGGGTATTGTCATCGTAGCCATTAGTGACGACATTATCGTATTCCATGTAGAGGAGATGAACACCCATTGCGAGAGCCTAAGCACATCCATCCTTCCTATCTTGATTATTTTAGGGGCTTTTAGGGTTTTTACCGTCGTTATGATTTTTTGGGTTTTTAGGGTTTTTTAATTTTGTATTGGATTTTATGAGTTTTAGAGTTATTTTAAATTTTATATGGGTTTAAATGGTTTTTAGTGTTTTTAGTTGTATTTTGTGTTTTTATGGGGTTGTAGGGTTTTTATGATTTTCATGAGTTTTTATATTTTTTAGAGTTTTTAGGTTTTTATGGGTTTTATGTGTCTTTAGGGTTTTACAGTTTTCTTAGGGGTTTTTAGAGTTTTTAATATTTCTTACATTTTTAGGGTTTTTAGGTCCATTTTAGGTTTTTAATGATTTTCAGGTTTTTAGAGGTTTTGAGGTGTTTTAGGGGTTTTAGGGTTTTGTAGAGGTTTAGTTTTTTTATAGTTTTGGGGTTTTAGGGTTTTTTTTGAGTTTTTTGGGGTTTTATGGTTTTTATAGTTTTTAATGTTTTTAGGGGTTTGTGGCATTTTTATATATTTTATTTTTTTCATATGGTATTTATGTATTTTTAGGGTTTTAAGGTTTTTAGAGGTTTTATATTTTTCAAGTGTTTTAGGGCCTTTTAGTGTTTTTAGGTGTTTTATCATTTTTGGTCCTTTAGGGTTTTAAGTGTTTTTAGGTTTTTACCATTTTCCTAGGGCTTTTAAATTTTTTTATATTTTTGGTGATATTTGGGATTTTTATAGATTTTTCATGGGTTTAGTGACTTTTAGGGGTTTTTTGGTATTTAAGGGGTTTTAGGGGTATTAGAATTTTTAAATTTTTAGTAGTTTTAACCGTTTTGTATTTTTAATGTTTTCTTATGGTTTGTTATGTTTTTTTATTATTTTTATGTTTCAAGGTATTTTCAGGGATTTTGTTGGATATTTATGGGTATTGTGGTTTTATGGATTTTGAGTGTATTTATGGTTTTTAACATTTTTTGGTTTTTAGAGATTTTTAAGTGTTTTTTTGTTTTTGAAGTTTTTAATGTGGTTCTTAGGGGTTTTTACAATTTTAGGGATTTTTAGGGATTTTTGATGATTTTTATGGTTTTATGTTTTTTGGGGATTCTAAGGGGTTTTAGGGTTTTTAGGATTTTTATGGTTATTTGGGTTTTTAGGGGTTTTTTAGTTTTTTATGGTTTTTAGGTTTTTATATTTTTTCACAATTTTAGAGTTTTAAAGGGTTTTAGAGTTTTTAGTCATTTTAGGGGTTTTATGGGTTTTAGGGTTTTTAGGGGTTTTTATGTTTTTTAGGGACTTTAGGTTTTTTTAATTTTTTTATGTTTTTAGGGGTTTAATGTGTTTTTTGGTTTTTAAGGTTTTCTTAGTGTTTTTTAGTGTTTTATGTATTTTTACATTTTTATGGATTTTTAAGACTTTTTGGGTTTTTAGAGTATTTAGTTATTTTGGGGGGTATTATGGTTTTTATGGATTTTTGGGATTTTTGTTATTTTTAATATTTTTTAGATTTTTAAGAGTTTTAAGTGGTTTTAGGTTTTTATGGTTTTTTGGGGTTTTAGGGTTTTAGGGATTTTAACATTTTTATGGATTTTTCTGGATTTTTATGATTTTTTTGATTTTTAGAGATTTTAGGGATTTTGAGGGGTTTTAGTGTTTTTAGGGTTTTTTGGGGGATTTCGGGATTTTTTAGTTTTTTATGGTTTTAAAGGTTTTTTAGAGTTTTTTAACTTTTTAAGTGGTTTTAAGGGGTTTTATAGTTTTTAGTGGGTTTTAGTGAATTTATGGGTTTTAGGGGTTTTTAATGTTTTTATGGCTTTTATGGCTTTTAGGGTTTTTAGTGTATTTTTTTGGTTTTTAGGGGTTTTAACATGTTTTTTCATTTTTTAGTGGTTTTAAGTGTTTTTAGGTTTTTAATGTTTTCTTATGGTTTCTCAGAGTTTTTTTGGATTCTTACATTTTTAAGGATTTTTATTACTTTTGTAAAAATTTAATGGTTTTTAGTGTTTTTAGGATTTCGAGGGTTTTTAGGGGTTTCATGGATTTTTTAGCCTTTTATGGGTATTAAGTGATTTTTGGTTTTTATTGTTTTCATAAGGATTTTTAGGATTTTAGAGTTTTTTATATTTTTTGGGTTTTTCAGATATTTTTTACAATTTTTACGAGTTTTTAGGGTTTTTAGGTATTTTTATGTTTTTTAGAGTTTTATTATTTTTTGGGGTTTTATATGTTTTGATCCAATTTTTAGGGGTTTTAAGGTTTCTAGTATTTTCTTATGTTTTTTTGGGGTTTAAAGGGTTTTTAGAGTTTTTAGTTGGTTATTAGGGTTTTATGAATTTTTAGGTGTTTTTATAGGTTTTTGGGGGTTTTTATAGTCTTTAGTGTCTATTTATGTTTTTAGGGTTTTTAGTTTATTAGGATTATTTCAATGATTTTAGGTTTTTGAGTTTTTATTAGGGGATTTCAAGGTTTTATGTTTTATTTATATTTTTTGGGATTTTTATGGATTTTTAGTGTTTTTATGATTTTTATGGTTTTAGGGATTTTGAGTTTTTTAGGCATTTTTAGTATTTTTTGGCTTTTTGGGGTTTTATTTATTTATTTATGGGGCTTGTTTTTTTTATAGTTTTTAAATGTTTTTATTTTTTTATAGTGTTTTGGTGTTTATAGTGGTTTTTAGGGTTTTCATGGGGTTTTAGTGTATTTCACGTTTTGATTGGTTTTAATGGATTTAGGGATTTTAGGGTATTTTTAGGTTTTAATAGTTTTTATCATTAATTAGGTTTTTAGGTTTTTTAAGTATTTTTAGATTTTTACGGTTTACTTAAGGGTTTTTAGAAATTTTTGATATTTTATTTTTTTGGTATTTTTAGGGATTTTTAGTGTTTTTATCATTTTTTGAGTTTTAGGGATTTTTAGGGGTTTTTTGGTTTTTTTGGATATTTATTTGTTTTAGGGGTTTTAGCATATATACGGGTTTTAACAGTCTTTGGGGTTTTAAGGTTTTATGAAGGGTTTTTAGTGTTTTATGGTTTTTTATGCTTCTAAAAATTTTATGAATTTTATTTGTTTTTTATTGTTTGGCGGGGTTTTTAGGGTTTTTGGGTTTTTTGGGATTTTAGTGTTTTTAACATTTTTAGGGGTTTAAAGGGTTTTTATAGTTTTTAGTATTTTTTATGGTTTTATAGGTTTCTATGATTTTTAAGGGTTTTAGGGTTTTTATGGTTTATAGAGATTATTAGGGTTTTAGGGCCTTTTAATGTGTTTTTTGGGATTTTAAATTTTTTTATGTTTTTAAGGGTTTTTTGTGTTTTTTGGTTTTTAAAGATTTCATAGGGTTTTTAGGGTTTTTTATATTTATAGGGTTTTTAGGTATTCTATAGTATTTGTATGGTTTTTTAGCATTTTTATGGATTCTGGGAGTTTTATGTTTTTTTGGGTTTTTGCGTTTTAGGGTTTTTAGGTTTTCTAGGTGTTTTAAGTGTTTTTATGTTTTTAAGATTTCCTTAGGGGTTTTATGGGTTTTTAGGTTTTTTTATTTTTCTTAGGTATTTTTAGAAATTCTTTATAATTTTAAATGTTTTTAGGGATTTTATTGATTTTGTGGGTTTTAGGGGTTTTTAAGATTTTTAAATTTTAATAGATTTAAAGAGTTTTTTGAGTTTTTAGAGGAATTTTTTTTTGTTTTTTGGTGTTATAATGGTTTTTATAGGTTTAATGGTTTCTAAGGTTTTTTTGGGTTTTAGGTCCTTTTTAGGATTTTGATGATTTTTTAATCATTTTTTAGTATTCTTAGAAGTTTTAATGTTTTATGATTTTAATTTTTTCTCTCAAGTTTTTAGGGTTTTTATGTTTTAGGGACTTCATGGATCATGTAATATTTTAAATGTCTTTTGTGTTTTAGGGATTTTGAGTGGTTTTATGGGGTTTTAGGTTTTTTTAGATTTTTAAGTTTTTCATTGAGGTTTCAGGGTTTTTAGGGTTTCTTAAAATTTTAGATCTTTTAGGTTTTTTTTATTTTTATTGTTTTATGGTTTTTAAGTATTTTGTGAGTTTTTTTGGGTTTTTATATTTTTTGGGGGTTTTTGTTTTTTTTTTCATTTTTAAGTGTTTTATGGTTTTTAGCGTTTTTATCATTTTTAGGAGTTTAATGAGGCTTAAGAGTTTTTAGTTGGTTTTATAATTTTTATAGTTTTTTATTGTTTTTATGGGTTTTAGGGGATTTAGGGCCTTTTAGGGTTTTTAGAATTTTTCATATTTTTTAAGGGTTTTATGTGTTTTTTATTTTTTATGTTTTTTTTGGGATTTTCAAAGTTTTTAGTGATTTTTAAATTTTTATGGATTTTTGTGGATTTTTTTAGTTTTTAATGTTTTTTTTGATTTGGAGCATTTTATGTTTTTTTTAGTTTTTAGGGTCTTTATGTGTTTTAGCGTTTTTTGGTTTCTTAGGTGTTTTTGTGTTTTATGTTTTTTATGGTTGTTTTAGGGTTTTAATGGTATTTAATTTTTTCAATGATTTTAGGGATTTTAAGGGATTTTTAGTATTTTGAATATTTTTACGGTTTTTAGGGATTTGAGGTTTTTAAGGGTTTTTAGGTTTTTAATGATTTTTTTTTGTTTTTTGGTTTTTAGGGTTTATTTGAGTTTATTATGGTTTTATGTTTTCTAGAGTTTTTAAATATTTTAAAGAGTTTAAAGAGATATTAAAGTTTTTATTTTTTTAGGTTTTTATGTTGTTTAAATATATTTTTATGGTTTTATGGGTTTTTGTGGTTTTTAGGGGGTTTTACGGGTTTTTAGTGCTTTTTATGTTTTTTAAGTGGTTTAATTGTTTTTTTAAGTTTTTCTTAAGGATTTTTAGGGTTTTAATGTTTTTATGGATTTTTAAGGATTTATATGGATTTAGGGTTTTATGTATTTTGATATTTTTTTTGGGGGTTTTAGGGGTTTAAAGGATTTTAGGGTATTTATTATTTTTAGTTTTTTGGGTCTAAAGTGTTTTGAGGTTTTTATGTTTTTCATAGGGTCTTTAGTGGATTTATGGATTTTTTGTAGCCCTTTTTATGTATTTATTTTGGATTTTTATGGTTTTATAGAGTTTTGGGGGATTTTGAGGGGTTTTAGGAGTTTTATGGTTTTAAGGGGTTTTTTTAGGATTTTTATGGGTTTTAGGATTTTTAGGGTGTTTTTTGAGTTTTTATGGGCTTTAATGTTTTTTATAGTTTTTTTTACAATTTTCAGTATTTAATGTTTTTTATATTTTTTAGTGGTTTTAAGGTTTTTATGGGGTTTTTAGTTTTTTAAGAGTTTTATGGGTTTTTAACATCATTTTTTTTGGATTTTTAGTGTTTTTAAAATTTTTTGGTTTTTAGTGGTTTTAATGTTTTTGATATTTTATTGTTTTCTTTCGATTTTTTTAGGTTTTTAGGGATTTTAGTGATTATTTTTGAATTTTTATGGTTTTTAGGGTTTTTAGAGATTTTGTGGGGTTTTAGGGTTCATAGGGTTATTTAGGGTTTTAGCATTTTTAGATTTTTAGGGGTTTTATGTGCTTTTTGGTTTTTAGTGTTTTCTTAGGGTATTCAGACTTTTTAGGGTTTTTATGTTTTTAGTGATTTTTAGTGGATTCTAGGGTTTTTATAGGTTTTTAGGGTTCTTAGGGATTTTGATGGTTTTAGGGTATTTTAGGGTTTTTATGGTTTTGGGGGTTTTATTTTTTTTTGTGTTTTTTTGGGGTTTTATGGTTTTTAGAGTTTTTAACAGTTTTAGGGGATTAGAGAATTTTTAGAGTTTTAGTGGGTTTTTAGTGTTTTTATGTGGTTTTATGGTTTTAATGTTTTTATGGGGTTTATGGTTTTTAGGAGTGTTAGGGGTTTGGGGGGTTTTAGTGTTTTTAGGGTTTTCTAGTGTTTTTAGGTTTTTAAAGGTTTTAAGTTTCTTAAGGTTTTTTAAGATCTTCTTAGGGTTTTAGGGATTTATGGTTTTTTACATATTTTGGGTATTTTTATGGATTTTTTTGTATTTTTATGGTTTACATGGTTTTAGGAATTTTGAGGGTGTTTAGGGTTTTTATCATTTTTTGGGGATTTATTGGGGGTTTTAAGTGTTTTAAGGTTTTTATGGTTGTCTTAGGGTATTATGGGGTCTTTAGGGTTTATTTTTTTTTGGAGATTTTTATGGATTTTTTATGTTTTTTAATATTTTTTTCAGTTTTAGTGATTTTGAGCGATTTTATGGTTTTATTGGGTGTTTGGGTTTTTTTGGAATTTTAGGATATTTTTTGAGTGTTTAGGTTTTTTACAGTTTTTGAAGGATTTTACATTTTTAGGCTTATAAAGGGTTCTTAGTGTTTTTTGGTTTTTTGGTATGTTGGCATTTTTTATGTTTTTTAGGTGTTTTATGGTTTTTATGTATTTCAGTCGGTTTTAGGTTTCTTAGTTGTTTTTGTTTTTAGGGGGATTAAGTGTTTTTTTTTTGTTTTTTTGTTATCTTATGGTATTTAGGGTTTTAAGGATTTTTATGATTTTTTACATTTTTAGATTTTCTTTATATTTTTATGGGTTTTTAGAGTTTTTATGAATTTTGAGTTTTTTAGGTTTTTAGGGGATTACTGTTTTTTGGTTTTTTGGATTTTTACAGTTTTTATTATATCTGGGTTTTTAAGGATTTAAAGGTTTTATATAGTTTTTAACAGTTTTATGGGTTTGAAGGGTTTTTATAGTTTTAGTGGTTTTAGGGTTTGTATTATTTTAAAGGGTTTTCAATGTTTTTAAATTTTTATGGTTTTTAAGGATTTTTTGAGTTTTTTAAGGGGTTTATTTTTAGATGTTTTAAGGATTTTTCTATATTTTTATGTTTTTAGGGTGTTAGGGATTTTGAGGAAATTAAGGAGTTCATGGTTTTTATGGTATTTTGGGATTTAGGGTTTTATTGGTTTTTAGGTTTTTATGTTTTTGTAGATTTTATTAATTTTTTGGGGTTTCAAAGGTTTTTATATTTTTAGTGAGTTTTTATGGGTTTTATTATTTTAAGAGGTTTTTAGGATTTTTAATTTTTTTAGGGGTTTTCGGGTTTTAGGGTATTTTAAGCGTTTTCATGGTTTTATGGGTTTTAGGCGATATAGGTGTTTGGGGGTTTTAATGATTTCTTATGGGTTTTTAGGGTTTTATATTTTTTTTATGTTTTTAGGGATTTCAGTTATTTTTTTCGATTTTTATGTATTTTTAGTGTTTTAGGGATGTTGATTGTTTTCATGGTTTTTCGGGATTTAAGGGGTTTTTAGTATTTTATGTTTTATGTGTTTTTAGGTTTTTATTATTTTCATAAGGTTTTTATAGTTTTTTTGTTTCTAGTGAGTTTTATGGATTTTTTATGAAATTTATGGTCTTTTAGGGTTTTAGGGATTTAAGGGTTTTTAGGGATTTTATGATTTTTGGGGCTTTTGAAGGTGTTTTTCTAATTTAATGGTTTTTTTATCTTTTTTTTTTAAAAGTTTTAGTGTTTTAAAGGGTTTTTAGAGATTTTATTTCTTTTTAAGGTTTTATAGGGTTTTAATGATATTAAATGTTTGAATGGGTTTTTATGGTTTATAGAGTTTCTATGATTTTTAGGGTTTTTAGTATATTTTGGTATTCTTGGGGTTATAAGTGTTTTTTGGTTTTTAAGTTTTACTTAGTGGTTTTCATGGTTTTTAGAATTTTTTAAATTTTATGGTTTTTAAATTTCTCTATTTTATTATAATATTTTAGAGATTTTGAGGGTTTATATAGTTTCATAGTGGTCTTATGGTTTTATGTGACTTTAGGTTTTGTTGAGTTTCTTTTGGGTTTTAAGGGTTTTTAGAGTTTTTAATCATTTTTAGGGGATTAAATGGGTTTTAGTGTTTTTTGTGATTTATTAGGCTTTTATGGGTTTTTCGGTTTTTCTTATTGTTTTCAGATTTTTTTTGTTAATTTTTGGGGTTTTTAGGATCATTTAAAGGACTTTTAGGCTTTTTAAAAATATTTGGTTTTTAAGGGTTTTAAGTCTTTTTAGGTTTTTAATTTTCTCTATTGGTTTTCTAGGGGTTTAAAGGTTTTTTACATTTTTAATGAATTTTTGGGGGTTTTAATGATTTTATGTTTTTTAGGGATTACGAAGGTTTTTTGAGGTTTTTATGGTTTTTAGGGGATTTATGTTTTTTGGGGTTTTTTGTGATTTTTTTTTTCAGGTTTTAGGTTTTCTATGGGTTTTTAGAGTTTTAAAAACTTTTTTTGGGGTTTAAAGGGGTTTTTGAGTTTTTAGTGGGGTTTTATGATTTTTAGGGGTTCTAAGGTGTTTATGTGGTTTTACTGTTTTTATATGTTTTAGGGGTTTTAATCATTTATAGCTTTAAGATTTTTATAGGTGTTTTCACGGTTTTTAGGGTTTTCTATGTTTGTAGAAATTTATATTGATTTTTAGGATATTTATAGTTTTTAGGGTTTTAGGGATTTTGATGGTTTTAATGATTTTTAGGAGTCTTAGGCTTTTTTTGGTTTTTACAGTTTTTTAGGTTTTTAAGTTTTTAAGGGGTTTTAGGTTTTTAAGGTGTTTAGGGGGTTTTATATTTTTCAGGGTTTTACATTTTTTAGTTATTTTTAGAGTTTTTTAAGGTTTTTATCGGTTTTTTAGAAATTTTATGGATTTTTATGTTTTTTTGGGTATTTAAGGTTTTTAGAGTTTTTAGTTGGTTTATAAAGTTTTTAAGAGTTTTTAAGGGTTTTAATGGTTTTTAGGGGTTTTTATGGTTTTAGGTTTATTATATTATTTTTAAGCTTTTTTACCATTTTTTAGTTTTTTTGGTGTTTTAAGTGTTGTTAGGTTTATCTAGTTTTCTTAGTGATTTTTAAGGATTTATTATTTTTATGTTTTTTGGGAATTTTTGGGTATTTTAGGATTTTTATAGTTTTTAGGGATTTTAGGTATTTTGAGTGTTTTTAATGTTTTTAGGGTTCTTAGTATTTTTTAGGGTTTTTAGGTTTTTAGTGATTTAAAGTGTTTTTAGGTTTTCAAGGTTTTCTTAGGGGTTTTTAGGGTTTGTAGGGTTTTTTTTGGAATTATATATTTTTAGGACTATTTTAGAATATTTATGGATTTTAGGGATTATAAGGGTTGTTAGGGTATTTTATGGTTTTTATGGTTTTTTAATTTTTTTGGTTTTACGGGTTTTATGATTTTTTACTGTTTTCATGATTTTTTAGAGTTTTTTTAACTTTTTAGGGATTGAAAATGTTTTTTTGAGTACTTTGTGGGTTTTAAGAGAATTTACGTGTTTTTATTGTTTGTATGGGTTTTAGGGTGTTTTAGGGTCCTTTAGTGTTTTTAAGGTTTTTAGATTTTTTTTTTGGTTTTTAGGGGTTTTATGTTTTTATAGGTTTTTAAGGTTTTCTTAGCAGTTTTCTGGGGTTTTATCATTTCTTACATTTTTAGGGAATTTTAGGGATTTTTAATATTTTTATTGGTTTTAGGGATTTTAGGGATTTTGTGGATTTTTAGGGTTTTTATAATTTTAGGGGCAGAGGACTGTTCGGGGCCAGACTATTCCTGTCCCCCCCAAATTTATTATAAAAAAAAGAAACAGTAGGCAAGGGAGGGGAAGGGTCAATCAACCCACACCCGAAAACGTTGAACACCCCCACAAAACCCAAAAGTTCCCAAAAAACCCAAAAGACATAGAAAACCATACAATGAAGTAAAGCATAGCATCTCCGACAGCATCTCCCAGCCAAACAACAACCAACAGTAGTTCAAAACTAGGACCTTCGGCACCTCCCATCCAAGCAGCAACCAACACCCAACTTCACTATCTCTAGCCTCCATCAACTCCTCGCCAATCGTATTTACGTCCAACATCACAGAACCAACACTAGAATCATAAACAGAAGATTTATGAAAACGTATCCATACAAATACCATCATCCAACACCTCATTTTCCGACAACCATCTCCTCTATCAAAAAAACATAGCCCAACAGCCCACTTCCACCTCAGCAACCAATAGCACCAATTCCTATCAACCCCACCATAACAAAATCCCAGCACCCACCACCTCCAGTACTCAAGGAAAGCGGTAGCCAAAGTCCAGTAGATCATCATCCAGAAATTCAAGATCCAATAAAAAATCAATAGAAACTCATGGAAAGACTAATAACCATCATAAAAAATCATACATCAGCTCATAAACTAGAAACCATCTCCTCTTGGCCAGACGGGTTCCATCATCCCACTATATCCAGACACACAAGGCCACCAACACCAATTCCTAAACCCATTCTGCACCATCCACAACTCCTTAAAATCATCATTCAGCAACAACAACAACTCACAACCGAATCAGTCCAAAATAAAAAATCCACAGTCCGGAAAATCAAAGGGAACACAACACAAAAATATCAAACCTTCCTCGGCAGCAAGACCCAAGAGCAAGGAAGAGGAACCAGAAAATAAAACCTATGTTTTCGCCCTTTGTATCCACCATGGACCGTCGCAAAACCAGAAAAAAAAAAGTCCCTCCTCAGGTCCAAACGAGAAGCACAAGTCTGAGCATAGGACCATGAACATCACCTCCAAGAAGCAACAAAGCCCTTCGTATCCACCATTCACCGAAGCGAAGCCAAAACTTACCCAGACAAAGCCACCAGATCATCGTGTCTCTCTAGAGATGAGATCTAACGAACCGAACCCCAAGAGACCTGAACAGCTTAAACTAAACCCAGATCTGATAAGCATGCCTGAAATTCGGGCTAAGCACGCCTCTACCCAGTCATCGACGCATTCATCACACCTACCTTACACCACCGCGAAACAAGAGAGACTCGTACGACTTCAGATCTAAAGTCATCTTTGAAATTTTAGTATTCATTAACTGGGAAGGGGCCAACCAAGAATGCCATATCTTTCCACCAACTCACCGACGTGAATAGCTGCATCTAGCCCCGAACCAGAGGATCTTCCAAGACCGTGACCAAGCCATTGAGAGATCAACAACGCTGCCAAGGAGCAGCAACTATCCATCAAGGAGAGGGGGCGACGATGATGGAGATCGTGAAGGGAGATCACCCGGAGACCCAGCCGCCATCTCCTTTCTTATAATTTTTGGGGTTTTAGGGGTTCATATTTTTTAATGGTTTTCTTAGGGTTATTCAGGTTTTTTAGTATTTTTTTATGTTTTTAAGGATTTTTATAGTTTTTAGGGTTTTTTTTATTTTGATGGTTTTGGGTTTTTTATGGTTTTCATGATTTTTTACGGATTTTATTGGGTTATATGTTTTTTTAGTGCTTTAAACGTTTTTTAGTGTATTAAATGATTTTATAGGATTAAATTCTTTTTAGAGTTTTTAGTTGTTTTAGGGGTTTCATGGGTTTTCATAGTCTTTTAAGGTTTTTAGGGGGTTTTAAGGGTTTTAGAGAATTTTCAGCTTTTTATGGTATTTTAGGGTATTTTAGGGTTATTACTCTTTTTTAGGTTTTTAGACGTTTTATGTTATTTTCTTATTTTATGGTTTTCAAAGGGGTTTTAGGGTTTTTTATTTTTTTAGCGGTTTTTATGTTTTTTAAGGTTTTTAGGGTTTTAGGTATTTTATGTTTTTAGAATTTTTTAGGTTTTTTTGGGGTTTTAATTGTTTTTATGTTTTTAAAATTTTCATTGGGGCTTTTTCTAGTTCTCGGGCTTTTATGTTTTTAGGTAATTTTAGGGATTTTTAGTATTTTTATTATTTTTAGGGTTTTTATGTATTTTGAGGTTTTCTAGGGTTTTTAGGGATTTTATGGGTTTTATGGTTTTTTTGGTGTTTTAGGTGTTTTTTCAATTGTTTTAGGGTTTTTAGGATTTGTATATTCTTTAACAGTTCGTGGGGTTTTAATTTATTTTAGTGTATTTAGTGTTTTTTAGGTTTTTTTGGGTTTTAATGGTTTTTGAGGTTTTTATGTTTTTAAGGGATTAAAGGGTATTAGGGTCTCATTATAGTTTTTTGGGTTTTTAGAATTTTTATGTTCTTTATAGGGTTTTAATAGTTTTTAGGTTTTAAATGTTTTTTTAGGTTTTTCGGGTATTATTGTTTTAGGTATTTTAAGGGATTTTTTAGAATTTTTATGGTTTTTAGGATTTTAGGTATTTTAAGAGTTTTTAGGGGTTTTAATTCTTTTTAGTATTCTAGGGGGTTTAAAAGATTTTACGTTTTAAAGGTTTTCATAGGCTCATTTCAGAGTTTTTAGAGCTTTCCACGTTTTTAGGTATTTTTAGGTATTTTTTATGATTTTTATGGGTTCTTGGAGTATTATGGATTTTGATCATTTTATGGGTTTTCAGTGTTTTCAGGGTAATTATTATTATTTTTTGGGTTTATGGGTTTTTTTGAGCTTTTAAGGTGTTTTATGCCTCCAAATCAATTTTTTCTAAAGAAAGAAAATTACAACAAGGACACAAAGGGTTTATGGGGGTCTAAAATAATACAAACTGAGGGCATCCCCTCTGATCAAATTAACACCCTTTGGATTCAAGCTATTAGGGTTAAGGAGACATGTGTTGATGGAACTTTGATTCGCTAAAGATGCCAGGTAATCTGCAACCTTATTTCCCTCAGACCACGTATGAGTCACATTGAAGTTGGTGGATAGGATGGCTTTACATTGCCTGAAAATGTAGGTAATGGACGAGGGGATAGAGCCTTTACCGTGCATAGAGTCGTGCAGAATCAAAGAGTCGGTCTCTGCTTGAGAGATGGCAATGTTCTACTGAGTGCAAAGAGTGAGCCCGGTAAGCATTGCTTTGGCCTCGGCCATAAGAGAGTTACTGTTGCCAAAGGATTAAGTGAAAGAAAGAACCAAATTCCCTCCAACACCATGCACCACTCCCCATCCTCTCAGGATTCCCATAATATAGGACCCATTAGTGTTGATCTTCAAACCACTACCCGAAGGGTGCCATCAAACCCACTTTCCCTGCACTCTGTCCATGGAGGTACAAGACCTAGGGTTACTGACTTGCAGAAAGTGTAAATAAGGGGCGTGACGCCGGCTCTGGAAAAGAAAAATCAGGTCCGCTAGTAGGAAACGAGTTCTCAAAATAATGGACCTCACCGAAGGAAGAGGCCCCTCGAACCTCACCTGATTTCTGGATTTCCATAAGCTTCTGCACCTAGTATTGAGAATCAACACTCGAGCCATCCTCTCCATACCCGTGTCCTGTTCTCCATAGATCCTCCATTCCAAAAAACGTGTTATCCCTCTGTTCGTAAGCTACAAGAGACATGAAACCACTGAATAATGACCATGTTGCAAGAGCCCAATCACTTTCAAATAATAGAAGATTATTGCTCTCCTCCTGCCTGAAGAGACAGTAATGGCAGCTCGAGGAAAAGCTAATACCCATTTTTTAAAGTTATCATCTGTAGCTATAGTGATGTTCCTGATACGCCAAATGAGGAAGTTGTATTTTGCTGGGATTCTGTTGCACCACATGATTTAACTCCAATTATCCTGTTGATCTTGAGAAGAAGATAGCTTGTGGAAATCCCTGTAAGTGAAAGCGTAGGATGTAGAGGGTGAAAACACACGCCGATCGGGTTCAGAAGTAATCAAAATGGATTCAAGAGATTCTTGCTTCTATTTGTCTAAAACCATCTACGTGAACCTGGAATAACTTCTTTCCTCTTTAAGGGTGATCATAGGATCCAAACTACCAGAAAAACTGAGAACATAGCCTCCCCAATTCCGATACCAGAAAGAGATATTCCCTACACACACAATCCAACGAGAATGATGCTGGAGGACTTGGATAAGAGGAGAGATTTTAGACCAAAAAGGGGATGAAGAACCACGCATATACTCCTCATTACCCCCATAGTTTATAGACATTGACCTACCCCATAAGGTGTGTTCCTCAATAACTTCCCACGCCATCTTGGCCTGAGAGTAGTGCAGCGTGTTTTGGAGGCTGCACACCTTAATCCCTCCTTCATGGAAAGGTCTTTCCAGCCCTCCCCACGAGGCCTAATGAAATTTCTCCTTGGATAGAGAATCCAAGATAAAGCTACACAAAACCTTGTAAATATTCTTGATGACCCCCAGTGAGATGTTAACAGATGCCAAAGCGTGGACAAGCATGGCACAGAGGATGATGTGAACCATAGATATACGACCCCCTAAAGATAAATAAAAGTTCTTCTAGTTAAGGATGTGATTCATGATCTTATTAAAAACATGGTAAAAGTCCCGAACCCAAATCCTACATGAAGAAATAGGCATGCCCAGATAATCCATTGGGAAGCTTCTACGCTTCATGTCCAAGCGGTAACACATGGAAGCAGCACACCTGGGATAACTCTCTTGATTTAAGAAAATATTACTTTTGGAATTGCTAAGTACCTGCCCACTCCAGTAGCTATACTCATCAAGGATCATCTCGATACTACGAACAGAGCCCCTTCCCCCACTGGGTAAGATGATAGTGACTTCTGCGAAAATCAGGTGGGAGATTGAATAAATATTCGGTTTCCTTCTATACTGAAGAATAGCTCGAGTAATCATGCCCCAGTTGATAAGGCGACTAAGAGTGTCCTGAGCAAGGATGAAGATAATCAGAGAGATCGAGTTCCCCTTCCAGATACCTCTTGTGGCCTTGAAGAAGCCATTAGACTTGCCCAATAAATAACGATCCAACCAAGATGAGCTGAAACAGCGGAAGAGTAAATCCCCAAACCTTGGTGAGAAACCCCTGGCTCCAAGAACTCTATTAATGAAAATTCAATCGATCCTATCACAAGCCTTATTCATGTCAAGGTTGATATACACGATGGATCCATATTATTTTATGTTTTTTAGTATTTTAGGCGTTCTTAGGGTTTTTAGCATTTTTAGGTTTTTTAGGGGATTTATTTGTTTTTAGGTTTTTAAGGTTACCTTTGGTTTTTTTCGGGGATATCAAGGTTATTAGTTTTATAGTAACATTTGGGGATTTTTTATAATTTTTATGGTTTTTAGTGTTTTGGAGGGATTTTTTGGTTTTTTTGGTTTTTAGGGTTTTTATGGATTTTTGAGGTTTTAGGGTTATTTTTAGTATTTCAAGGGTTTTATGGTTTTTAGAGTTTTTAAAAAAATTTATGGGTTTAAATGGATTTAGAGTTTTAGTGGTGTTTTAGGGGTTTTATGGTGTTGTAATTTTTTTATAATGTTTTATGGTTTTAGGGATATTTTTGGGTTTTTAATGTTTCTACAGTATTTACGAATTTCAAGGGGTGTTTAGTGTTTTTAGTGGTTTTATTTTTTTAAAATTTTTAGGTTTTCTTTGGGGATTTTAGGCTTTTTAGTGCTTTTATGTTTGTAGGGATTTTTAATATTTTAATGGGTTTTTTGGTTTATAGGGATTTGGAGGGTTTTTAGGAATTTCAAGGCTTTTATGCTTCTTAGGAATTTTACGTGTTTATTGGGTTTTATGGTTTTCTTCACATTTTTTATGTTATTAATTTTTTTTTACAATTTTAAGTATTTTTTGGTATTTTTAATTATTTTTATTGTTTTGAGGGTTTTAATAATTTTTTATTATTTTTATGGTTTTGGGGTTTTTAGGGATTTTGGGAGGTTAGGGTTTTTTTGAGTCTTCAAGGGTTTTAATGTTTTCAGTGATTTTTTTTGTTTTAGGGGTCAAATGTTTTTTTATATTTTTTTAGTGGATTTTAATGTTTTTAGGGGTGTTTATGATTTCAGGGTGTTTTTAGTGTTTTTTTTTCATTTTTTGGTTTTTAGTGGTTTTATGTGTTTTTAGGGTTTTTATGTTTTTCTTAGGGGGTTTCATGGATTTTATGGGTTTATATGTTTTTTGAGATTTTATGGTATTTTTTACTATTTTATGGGGTTTATGGGTTTTAGTGTTTTTTAGTGGTTTTAAGGTTTTAAGGGGTTTTAGTGTTTATAGGGTATTTATGGATTTTCTGTTTTTTGAGGTTTTTATGGATTTTTTAGTATTTTTTTGGGTTTTTATGATTTTTAGGAATTTATTTGGGTTTTAGAGTTTTTAGAGTTTTTTATATTTTAAGGATTTCAAGGTTTTTTTTGATATTTTTAATGTTTTTAGGAGGTTAATGGGTTTTATTTCTTTTAGTGGTTTTTAGGGGTTTTATTGGATTTTAGGGATTTTAACTATTTTTAGAGGTTTTAAAGGGATTTAGGGTTTTTATGGTTTTAAGTTCTATTTATGTTTTTTTATATTTTTAGGGTTTTATTAAGGTTTTTAGGGTTTTTGGGATTCTTTTTGTTTTTAGGTATTTTTAGGGTTTTTAAGTTTTTTTTTCAATTTTTGTATTTTTTTAAGCTTTTTAGGGTTTTACGTAATTTCATATTTTTATAATGATTTATGGGTTTAATTTGTTTCTAGAGTTTTTAGTGTGTTTTTAGGTTTTATATTGGTTTTTAGGGGTTTTTATGGTTTTAGGGGTTTTATGGATTTAGGGGTTTTAGGGTTTTCAGTGTTTTGTGCTTCTTAGGAGTTTTTATTGGTTTTAGGTTTTTATGGATTTTGTATGGGTTTTTAGTGTTTTTTAGATAATTTTTAGAATATTTATGCATTTTTATGTTCTGCATAGATTCAGAGGGTTATTAGGGGTTTTTCAGTATTTGGGGTTTTCTGGTTTTTTAATGTTTTTAGGGTTTTTATGTTTTTATAAATCTTTTTAAAAAATTCATGGTTTTAAATGGTTTTTATATTTTTAGTTTTTTAGGGTTTTTATGAGTTTTAATGTTCTTAGTGGTTTTATGGATTCTAGGGGTGTTTAGGATTTTTATCATTTTTAGGGTTTTTTGGTTTTAGGGTTTTTCATTTTTAGGGGTATTAAGTGTTGTTCGGTCTTCAATGTTCTTAAGGGGTTTTAGGGTTTTTAAGATTTCTTACACTTTTTGGTATTTTAAAGGATATTTTTGGTATTCTATTGGTTTTTAGGGATTTTAATGATTTGGGGTGTTTTTAGGGTTTTTAGCATTTTTTATGGTTTGGGCGGGGGGGGGGCTAAGTGTTTTAGGTTTTTAATGTTTTCTTATGGGTTTTTAGGGGTTTTTCGGTTTCTTTAGGTTTTTTAGTTTTTTAGGGATTTATTATGATTCTTATTGTTTTTAGGGGTTTTATGGAATATGTGGGGTTTTTTGGGTATTTAGGGTTTTTATGTGTTTTTTGGGGTTTCATTGTTTTTAATGTATTTAATGTTTTTTGGGTTTTACATTGTTTTAGTGTTTTTAGTGGGTTTTTGGGTTTTTATGGGTTTTAGAGTTTTTTATGTATTTTAGGGATTTTTTATAGTTTTTATGGGTTTTAGGGTCTTTTAGGGGTTTTAAGGTGTTTAGAGTTTTTTAGGTTTTTTGGGGGTTTAAGGGTTTTTTTATTTTTATGGTTTTAAAGTGGTTTCAGTGTTTTTACTATATTATGAATTTTTAGGGTTTTTTATTTCAATGGTTTTTATGGATTTTTTTGGTGTTTTAGGGACTTAGGGTTATTAGATTTGTTGTTTTATTAGGATTTTTAAGTGTTTTATGGTTTTCTTTGGGGTTTCTAGGGTTATTAGGGGTTTTTTCATTTTTAGGTATTTTTAGGTATTTTTTTGTATTCTTATGGTGCTTAGGGTTTTTATAGATTTTTAGCGATTTTAGGGGTTTTAGAGTTTTTTGGTTTTGGGGAGGGGTGGGGGGGGGGTTGTAGGGTTTTTTGAGTTTTTTTGGGGTTTTAGTGGTTTTTTAATATTTTTTAATGTTTTAGGGATTTTAATGGGTTTTAATGGGTTTTAATGGGTTTTAATTTTTAGTATTTTAATATGGATTTTATGGTTATTTTGAGTTTTTAATGTTTCTGTGTGTTTTTATGGATTTTAGCGGGTTTTAGGGTGTTTTTTGGGTTTTTAGAGTTTTGATAATTTTTTTCTTTTTATGGGTTTAAGGGTTTTTTAGGTTTTTAAGGTTTTCCTTGGTTTATTCAGGGTTTTTAGGTTTTTTATATTTTTTATATTTTTTGTGCTTTTATGGTTCTAATGGGTTTTAGGTTTTTTTGGGATTTAGAGTGTTTTTATGATTTTTTAGGATTTTAAACATTTTTTAGGTTTTCAGGGGGTTCAAGTGTTTTTTAGATTTTAATATTTTCGTAGGGTTGTTTTGGGTTTTTTAGGTTTTATAAGTTTTTAGGTATTTTTAGGGATTCTTTATGATTTTTATGGGTTTTGGGGTTTTATGGATTTTGAGGGTTAATGAGGGGTTTAGGGTTTTTTAATGTTTTTAAGGGTTTTACATGTTTTTAGGTTTTAAGGTTTTCTTAGAGGTTTTCTAGGTTTTTATTTTTATTTTTTATTTTTTGGAGTTTTTAGGTTTTTATGGTCTTTTAGGATTGTAGTGATTTTGAGGATTTCTAGGTTTTTTAAGGGTTTTTAGGTTTTTATGGTTTTTTTGGGTTTATGGTTTTATTTATTTTTAATGGATTTTACGGTTTTTTAGAGTTTTTTAATTTTTAGAGGTTTAAATGGTTTCAAGTGTTTTTAGAAGTTTTTTTGGTTTTTTTGGGTTTCATTTTTTTTAATGTTTTTATGGGTTTTAGGGTGTTTTGTAGTTTTTATAGTGTTTTTGGGGTTTTTAGAGTATTTAGCATTTTTTATTTTTATGGGTATTAATTGTTTTTATTTTTTAAGGTTTCTTTTGTTTTTCATATTTTTTATATTTTTTTGTTTTTATGGATTTTTTTTAATTTGTATGGTGTTTTAGCATATTTAGAGATATGAGGTTTTTATTATTTTTAGCAATTTTTGGTTTTATAGGGATTTTATGTATTTTTAGGTTTTATGGTTTTTAAGGGTTTTTAAGGGTTTTGGGTTATTAAATTTTATGGGATATTTAGGGCTTTAAAAGTATTTTTATTGATTTGGTGTGTCTTTTGTGTTTCTTTGGGTTTATTGTATTTCTATGGGTTTTGGGGTTTTTAGGAATTTTTTTGACTTTTTTAGGGGTTTTAACATTTTTAGAGTTTTTAACGTTAAAAAGGTTTCAAAGGTTATTTAGAGTTTTAATTGGGTTTTTGTTTTTTTATTATATTTTATGTGTTTTTAAGGTTTTTTAGGGTGTAATAGTTTTTAGGGACTTGTAGATTTTTTAGTGTTTTCATCATTTTTAGGTTTTTTAGGCATTTTAAGTGCTGTTATGTTTTTTAGGGTTTCTTAGTGGTTTTCCCACTTTTTAGAGATTCTAATCTTTTTAGGTATTTTTAGGATTTTTAGGATTTTTAGGTTTTTATGGATTTTAATGGGTTTTAAGGGTTTTTTGGGTTTTTAGTGTTTTCGGAACTTTTAGTTTTATAGAGATTAAATTAATTTTTAGGTTTTTAAGGTATTTTAGGGTTTTTCAGGTTCTATGGGTTTTTAACTTTTTAGATATTTTTAGGAAATTTTTATGATTTTTATTGTCTTAATGGTTTTTAGCAATTTTGAGGGGTTTTAGGGTTTTTAGGGATTTAAGGGAATTTTGGTTTTTTTTTCGGGTTTAATGGTTTTATGTTTTTTAAGGGCTTTAAGGTTTTTAGAGTTTTTTTAACATTTTTTGTGAGTTTAAAGGGGTTTTAGAGTTTTTAGTGGTTTTAGGGGTTTTATGAGTATTTAGAGTTTTTTTATAGTTTTTAGGTTTTATGGGTTTTAGTGGTTTTCAGGGTTTTAATCGTATTTTTTAGTTCTTTAAGGGTTTTATCTTTTTTATGTTTTTAGGGGTTTTGAGTGTTTTTATGTTTTAAGGTTTTTTATGGTTTTATGGGTTTTTTAGAGTTTTTTTTTCAATTTTTAGGTTCTTTGTTATTTTTTAATATTTTTATGGTTTTGGGGGGTTTTATGAACATTAGGAGTTTATAGGGTTTTTTGGGTTTTTTTGGTTTTTTGGGTATTTTGGGTTTTTAGAATTTTTAGGATTATAGGGGTTTTAGGTGTTTTGTGGTTTTTAAGGTTTTCATAGGGGTCTTTAAGGGTTTTTTATGTTTTTATGGATTTAATGTGTTTGTTTATGATTTTTAAAGTTTTTAGGGGTTTTATTGATTTTGAGGGGGTGTTTTAGTTTTTATGGTTTTAACATTTTTAGGGTTTTAGGTGTTTTAAGAGTTTTTAGCTTTTTAAAATTGTCATAGGATTTCTCAGAGTTTTCTACATTTTTAGGGATTTTTAGAGTATTTTGAGTATTTTTATGGTTTTTAGGTGGTTTAGGGATTTTGAGGGTTTTAGGGATTTTATTATTTTTTGGGTTTTTAGGTTTCCTACGGTTTTTAGAGTTTTTTTTTACAATTTTTATGGTTTTAAATGTGTTTTTTAGTTTTTAGTGGGGTTTTACGATTTTTATTGGGTTTTAGTAATTTTAGGATTTTATGGGTTTTTATGGGTTTTTGGGGGTTTTATGGGTTTTATGGTTTTTAGGGGATTTTAGAGGTTTTGGTGTATTATTAGAATTTTAGGGTTTTTATCATTTTTAGGGGTTTAAGTGTTTTTATGGATTTAAGGTTTTATTTACGGTTTTCATGGTTTTAGGGGTTTTTATGTTTTTAGGGATTTTAGCTATTTTTATGTTTTTTATGTTTTTTGGGTCTTCAGTAATTTTGAGGGTTTTAGGGATTTTTTGTGTTCTTATCATTTTTATGTTACTATGGGTTTTATGTGCTTTTTTGTTTTTTAGGTTTTCATAGGGTTTTTTAAGGTATTTATGTTTTAATGATTTTTTAGATATTTTTTAATATTTTTATGGGTCTTTAGGGTTTTTATGGATTTTTAGGGTTTTGATGGTTTTTATATATTTTTTAATGTTTTGATGGGTTTAAAAGGATTTGAATATTTTTAGTGGATTTTTAGTATTTTTATGGGTTTTATGGTTATTAAAGATTTATATGAATATTTATGGTTTTTCGGAGGTTTTAAGGTTTGATGGAATTTTATATTTTTCGGTGTTTTTAGCATTTTAGGTTACTTAGGTGTTTAAAGTATTTTTATAATTTTAATGTTTTCTTAGGGGTTTTAGTGTTTTTATAGTTTTTTACTTTTATATCATTATTTTGGTTTTTAGGATCTTTATTGGTTTTTAGTATTTTTTGGGTTTTTAGGGTTTTTAGGGTTTTTAGGAATTTTAGGGGTTTAATGTTCTTTAGCATTTGTTTTTTTGGGGTTTTTATTTGTTTTAATTTTTTTAGGTTTTATGGATTTCTTAGGGGTTTTTGGTGTTTTTTAGGGATTTTTTGGTATTATTGGTATTAATGTGGTTTTTTTTGTTTTTATAGTTTTTTTTATTTTTTTAGGGTTTTAGGGTTTTCTAGAGTTTTTTTTAACATTTTTAAGGGTTTAAACAATTTTTAGAGTCTCTAATGTTTTGGGGGTTTGTATGGGTTTTAAGGGTTTTCAGGTTTTCAGGGGTTTTATGGTTTCAATGGTTTCTCTGGTTTTTTGGGCCCTTTAAGGGATTTTTATAGTTTTTATCATTTTTAGGTTTTAGTGGTTTTAAGTGTTTTTAGGTTTTAAGGTTTTTTTAGGGGTTTTCATGGTTTTTAGGTTTTTTATGTTTTTAGGTTTTTAGGGATTTTATAGTATTTTTATTGTTTTTTAGGTTTTTAGGTATATTAGGGGTTCTTAGGGCTTTTATGGTTTTTAGCATTTTTAGGGGTTTTAGGTGTTTTAAGTTTTTTGAGGTTTTTATGATTTTCTTAGGGGTATTCGAGGTTTTTTTAATGTTTTAGGTATTTTTAGGGATTTTTTAGGATTTTTTTTTGTTTTTAGTGATTTTGATAGTTTTGAGGGTTCATAAGGTTTTTAGTGTTTTTGGGGTTTTATGGATTTTTTGATTTATGTAGGGTATTATAGTTTTTTATAGTTAGTTAACATTTTTACAGGTTAAAAGGTTTTATAGATTTTTTTAGTTTCTTCTTCAGGTTTTATGTGTCATATGGGTTTTTATCATTTTTTATGGTTTTAGGGGTTTTATGTGTTTTTAGGTTTTAATATATTCTTATGATTTTTAGGGATTCTTATGTTTTAGGGATTTTTTGGTACATATTAGGATTTCTATTTTTTGTAGGGTTTTTAGGTATTTTGAGGTTTTTAGGGTTTTTATAGGTTTTATGGTTTTTTTGGGTTTTAGTGTTTTTTGAATTTTTATGGATTTTAAGGTTTTTCGGAATTCTTTAATGTTATTAGGCTTTTAAATTGTTTTTAGAGTTTTTAGTAGTTGTTTAAGGGTTTTTATGTTTTTAGTTATTTTTAAATTATTTATGGGTTTTATGGTTTTTAGGGCTTTTAGGGTCTTTTAGGGGTATTAGATATTTTAGCATTTTTAGGATTTTTAGGGGATTTAAGTGTTTTTATATTTTTATCTTTTCCTTATGGGATTTCAGGGTATTTATGATATTTTACAGTACTCAGTAATTTTATGGAATTTATATGACTTTTAAAGTTTTTAGGGTTTCTTGGAATTTTGAGGATTTAGGGTTTTTAGTGTTTTTACAAGTTTTTCTTGGTTTTACCATTTTATAAGGTTTTTAGGGGTTTTATGTTTTTTTTAAGGATTTCTTACAGTTTTTCAATGTTTTTAATATTTTTTAGTTCTTACGGGTTTTTATGGATTTTTTAGGGTTTTTAGGGTTTTAGGGATTTTGACAGGTTTTAGGTGTTTTATAGTTTACTAGGTTTTAATGGGTATTTTTTCCGTTTTTTGGATTATTTTTAGTTGTTCATGGTTATATGGTTTTTTATAGATTTTTTATTATTTTTATGCTGTTAAAGGGTTTTAGAGTGTTTAATTATTTTAGGGATTTTATGGGTTTTTATGGATTTTTTAGTCTTTTAGAGGGGTTTTATGTTTTTTAAATCATTTTATGGTATTGGGGGTATTTTTAGGTGTTTATGGGTTTTAGATTTTTTTATTTATTTTAGGCGTTTTATATGTTTTGAGTTTTTTTATGTTTTTCTTAGGGGTTTTAAGAGGTTTAGTGATTTTTTATGTTTTTAGGTATATTTAATTTTTTTTATATTTTTTTGTATTTTTAGGGTTTTTAAGGATTTTGAGGGTTTTAAGGATTTTGTAGGGTTATTGGGGTTTTTTAGTTTTTAGTTTTTAGCTGTTTTAAGTGGTTTGGGTTTTTAATGTTTTCTTATATTTTTTCAAGGTTTTATGGATTTTTTTTATTTTTAGGGATTTTTATGGCTTTTAAGGATTTTTATGGGGTTTGGGGTTTTTAGGGATGTTGTTCAATTTTAGGGTTTTAATGTTTTTTTTTGTTTTTAGGGGTTTTTATGGTTTTCATGGGCTTTTCATGTTTTTAGGTTCTTTTTAGGGTTTTGTTGGATTTTTAGCAATTTTTTGGTTTTTTTGTAGTTTTAATGTTTCAGTATTTTAGGGTTTTCTTAAGGGGTTTTAGGTTTTATTATGTATTTCGTGATTTTAGGTATTGTTTATGATTTTTATATTTTTAGGTTTTTTAGGGAGTTTGATGGTATTTATGGGTTTTTTGGGATTTTAGAGGTTGCAACGTTTTTTAGGTTTTTAGGCATTCTATGTGTTTTTATTTTTTTGTTGTTTTCTTATGGTTTTCAGGGGTTTTAGTGTTTTATATGTTTCTAGGGAATTTTTGGGATTTTTTATAATTGGTATATTTTTTGGGTTTTCTAGTATTTTGATATTTTTTATTTATTTTTTGGGTTTTTATGGATTTTTTGGTTTTTAAGGATTTTTTGAGTGTTTCAGGGTTTTTAATATTTATTAGTATTTTTAATGTTTTTAGGGTTTTAAAGGGGTTTTAGATTTGTTGGTGATTTTTAGGGTTTATGGGTTAATTATGGTTTTTAGGTGGGTTTTGGTTTTTAGGGTTTTTTGGGGTTTTTGGATTTTATATGGTTTTTATGGTTTTTACCATTTTTAGGCATTTAGTTGTTTTATGTTTTTTTAAGATTTTATGGTTTTCCTAAGGTTTTTAGTGTATTAGGGTTTTTTACGATTGTATGATTTTTTAGGGTTTTTTATGTTTTTTGTTATTTTCGGTGTTTTTTTTGGGATTTTGAGGGTTTTTAGGGGTTTTATCATTTTTAGGGTTTTTAGGTGTTCTAAGTGTTTTTATGTTTTAAATGCTTTATTAGGATTTTATTTTTTTTGGTTCTTAGGATTTTTCGAGTATTTTGTATTTCTAGTTTTTTGGGGTTTTAGAGTTTTAGAGTTTTATGTTTTTTATGGTTTTTATAGTTTTTTATAGGTTTTAATAGTTTTTTAGTGTTTTTTTTATTTTTAGGGTTTTTATAATTTTTAGGTGTTTTAGGGGTTTAGGGTCTTTTAGTGTTTAGGGTTTGTAGAGTTTTTTAGGTTTTTAGGGGTTTCAAGTGTTTTTAGGTTTTTAATGTTTTCTTAGGGGTATTCAACTTTTTTTGGGTTTTTATGTATTTTTAGAGTTTTTGGGATTTTCTGGATTTTTATTATTTGTTAGGTTTTTAGGGATTTTGAGGGTTTTAGGGTTTTATAATATTTAGGGTTTTTAGTGTTTTTAAATTTTTATGGCTTTCATAGGGTTTTTAGGATTTATTAAGTTTTTAGGGATATTGAAGGTGTTTTAGGATTTTTAGGTTTTTATGGGTTTTATGGATTTTGCGGGTTATTAGGAATTTTTACGGATTTTTTGGATTTTATTTTTTTTGGGTTTATAGGGTTTTTGGAGTTTTTAGGTTTTTAAGTGTTTTTAAATTTTTTGGGTTTAAAGCTATTTTAGTTTTCTTAGTGATTTTTAGGGTTTTTTTGGGGTTTTCAGGTATTTTAGGTTTTTGGAGATTTTATAGTTTTAGGGGATTTTCAGGGTTTTAGAGTCTCTTTATGGGTTTTAGGGATTTTTGCATTTTTAGGTTTTTGGGAGTTTTAATATTTTTGGGATTTTAATATTTTCTTACGGTTTTCAATGTTTTTAGGGTTTTTATGTTTTTACTATTTTCAGTGTTTTTTACAGAATTTTTTGGTTTTTAGGGTTTTAGAGAATAGAGATTTTTAGGGTTTTTAGAGTTTTTTGGTTTTTTAGGTTTTTATGGGTATTATTTGTTTTCAGTGTTTTAATATTTCTTTGGTTTTTTGGGGTTTTTAGGGATTTTTATTGTTTTTGGTATTTTTATAGACTTTTTATGTTTTTAGTGGTTTTTTGTTATTTTAGGGATTATGAGGTTATTTAGGGTATCTTAAGGTTTTATGGTTTTTTTGGAGTTTTAGGATTTTTAGAGTATTTTAGAGTATTTAATGTTTTTTAGTGTTTTTAACCTTTTTAGGGGTTTAATGGTGTTTTAGATTTCTTACTGAGTTTCAACATTTTTATGGGTATCTTATGTTTTTGTTGTTTTTTATTTTTTAGGAGTTTTATGGGTTTTAGGGTCATTTTAGGGTTTTTAGCATTTTTAGTTTTTTGGGGGGTTTGTGATGGTTTTAGGTTTTTAAGGTTTTATTTTAGTTTTTACAGTTTTTAGTGTTTTTTTTCCTTTTTTGGATTTTACGGTTTCTTTCGTATTTTTATGGTTTTAATGGATTTTTGGGATTTTGAGGGGTTTGGGGTTTTTAGGGGGTTTTAGTGTTTTTAGTGTTTTTTGGGGTTTTAGAGGTTTTAAGTGTTTTTAAGGTTTTAATGATTTTTGCGTTTTATAGGTTTTTTAGAGTTTCTATGTTGTTAGGTATTTTTTTGGTATTTTTTTTTGGTTTTTTGTGACTTTTGTTGGTTTTTAGGGATTTTGAGTTTTTTTTTGGGTTTTTCTGATTTTTTGGGGGGGTTTTGTTTTCTTCTGAAAATTTTAGGGGTTTAAAAGTTTTTATAGTGTTTTAACGTTTTTATAGGTTTATAGGGGTTTTTATATTTTTTAGTGGATTTTAGTGTTTTATGTGATTTTGGAGGTTTTTAGGGGTTTTTTTGTTTTTTTGTTGGTTTTAGGGTTTTTTCAATTTTTTTGGGATTTTAGGGTTTCTATGGATTTTAGTTTTTTTTTGTTTTTAGTGGAAATAAGTGTT
This sequence comes from Viscum album, assembly GCA_963277665.1. Taxonomy (NCBI): domain Eukaryota; kingdom Viridiplantae; phylum Streptophyta; class Magnoliopsida; order Santalales; family Viscaceae; genus Viscum; species Viscum album. The sequence continues at coordinate 1,332,768,384 of OY728150.1, forward strand.
TTAGGGGTTATAAGGTTTTATGTGGCGTTTTCAAGTCATTTATGTGTTTTTTTTAATTTTACATATTTTTAGGAATTTTTTAGGGTTTCTATTGTTTTTAGGATTTTGATGGATTTTTAAGGTTTTTTTGGCTTTTTTCGGTTTTTAGGGTCTTAGCTTTTTAGATTATTTTAGGGTTTTTATAATTTTTTAGCTTATTTATAGGTTTTAAGTGTTTTATCAATTTTAAGGTTTTCTTAGGTATTTTCAGCGTGTTATGGTTTTTTAAGGTTTTTATGGATTTTAGATATTTTGCAGTTTTTATAGGGGTTTTTGGGACTTTTAGTGTTTTTATAGTTTTATGGTTTTTTAGAGTATTTTTGTTCTCTAGGATTTAGTGGGTTTTTAGAGTTTTTAGTGTATTTTTTGTTTTTTATATGGTTTTAGGGTTTTAAATGGTTTTTAGTGATTTTAGGGTTTCTAGGGATTTTAGGGTTTTCTAAGGTTTTTAGCATTTATTTTTGTTTTTAGTGGTGTTACGTTTTTTAGTTTTTTTCTTATGGTTTTTCTGGGTTTTTAAATTTTTAGGTAATTTTTTTCTTTTTTATGGATTTTTATGGTTTTTAGGGTTTTTAGGGATTTTGAAGGGTTTTATGGGTATTATAGTATTTTGGGGTTTAAGGGTTTTTTTTGGGTCTTTTAGGGTTTTAAAGGTTTTCGAGTGTTTTTTAACTTTTTTATTTGTTTAATATGTTTTTTATAGTTTTTTCGGTTTTTAGAGGTTTTGTGGGTTTTATGGTTTTATTGGTTTTTGGATTTTAAGGTTTCTTAGGGGTTTTTAATGTTTTTGTAGTCATTCTATGGTTTTTAGGGTTATAATCATTTTTAATGGTTTTAAGGTTTTTATGTCTTCTTAGGTTTTTAATGCTTTTATTGTTTTTCTAGGTTTTTTGGGTTTTTTGGTTTTTAATGATTTCTAGAGGTTTTTATGAATTTTATGGGTTTTATGGTTTTTAGGTGTTTTGAGTGTTTTTTGAGGTTTTTATGTTTTTATGGTATTTTGGAACTTTTTTACATTTTAAGGGTTCTAAAGGGTTTTTAATGTTTTTAGTGGGGTGTTAGTTTTTTATGGGTTTTAATGGTTTTTAGTGGTTTTTATGGTTTTTAGGGGTTTTCAGGGTTTTCAGGGTCTTTTAGGGTTTTACAGGTTTTTAGGTTTTTTAGGGTTTTTAAATATTTTTGTGTTTTAAGGTTTTATTAGGGTTTTCCAGGGTTATTAGGGATTTTTAAATTTTTTGGGATTTGTAGTGGTTTTTTTATTTTTATGTTTTTAGGGGATTAAGTGATTTTAGGGTTTTAGGGTTTTTACAGGTTTTAGTGTTATTTAGTTTTTTTGTGTTTTTAATCATTTTTGTTTTTTAAATTATTTCTTAGTGTTTTAGATTTTTTTATGTTTCTAATGATTTTTAGGTATTTTTTAGTATTTTTATGGATTTTAGGGTTTTTAGGGATTTTGATGGTTTCTTGGGTTTTTAGGTTTTTAGGATTTTAAGGGTTCTCTTGGTTATTAGTGTATTTTTTTATTTTATGGGTTTTATGGTTTTTAGAGTTCTTACAATTATTTGGGGTTTAGATTTTTTTTATAATTTTTTGTGATTTTTAGTTTTTTTATATATTTTTAGGATTTTTAAGGGTTTTAGGGGTTTTATGGTTTTTAGTTTTTTTTAAAGGGTTTTAAGTGTTTTTAAAATTTTAAATCTTTCTTATCATTTTTCTGATGTTTTTTTATATATTTTTCATTTTTATGTTTTTTAGGGATTTTTAAGAATTTTATAGTTTATAGGGTTCTTATGGATTTTAAGGGTTCATAGTGTTTCTTAGGGTTTTTATAATTTTCATGGGTTTTAGGGTTTTTTAATGTTTTTTAAGGTTTTATATTTTTTTAGAGTTATTTAATGATTTATTGGTTTAATGGGTTTCTAGAATTTTTAGTGGTTTATTATGGGTTTTATGTGTTTTTAGGGTTTCTATGGTCTTTTATGGATTTTTAAGGTTTTTAGGTTTTTAGGGGTTTTAGGTGTTTTTAGGTTATTAATTTTTTTCTTTCGTTTTTTCCATGTTTTTAGTTTTTTATGTTTTTAGGGGTTTTCAAGGTTTTTAAAGGATTTTCTGGGGTTTAGTGTATTATGGATTTTGAGGGATTTTAGGGGTTTTTTAGCCTTTTAAGTTTTTTTTAGTTTTTTAGGGTTTTTTTTGATTTTTTAGGGATTCTATGGTTTTGAGTGTTTTTTAAAAATTTAAAAGTTTTAACATGTTTTTATAGTATTTAGTTGGGTTTTAAGGTTTTTATGGGTTTTTATGGTGTCTATGTTTTTTTAGGAAATTTTATAGGTTTTTGGGATTTTTAGGGGTTTATTGTCTTTTTTCGGGTTTTTAGGTGTCTTAGGGTTTTTAGGTTTTGTAGTGGTTTTAATTACCTTATATTTTTATGGTTTTCTTAGGGGTTTTCAATGTTTTTAGGGTTTTTTACATTTTTAGAAATTTTAAGTGATATTTTAGTTTTTTTGGTTTTATAGGTTTTTGAGATATTTTGAGTGTTTTTTATATTTTATAGGGTTTTAAGGGTTTTTTTCTATTTTTAGTGTTTTTTATTTTTTTAGGTGTCTAATATATTTTATGGTTTTTATGTTTTTATTAAGGGTGTTCAGGGTGTTTAGGGGTTTTATATTTTTTGGGATTTTTAATGTTTTTTATGATTTATATGGTTTTTAGGGCTTTTTACCGATTTTGGAGAGTTTTATGGTTTTCTAGGGTTTTTTATTTTTTTTAGGGTATTTAGGGTTTTCAAAGTTTTCTAGGGTTTTTAATGGTTTTTATATTTTTTTAACATTTTAGTGGATTAAAATGTTTTTTTAGTTTTTAGCTAGTTTGTAGGTTTTTGTTGGATTTTTTGGGGTTTCAATGTTTTAGTGTTTTCTAATGATTTTTAGGGGCTTATTAGGGATTTTAGGTTTTTTTACATTCTTATATTTTTTGGGGTTTTGTGTTTGTTTGGGGTTTTTATGTTTTCTCAGTGGTTTTTATTGTTTTTAGGGTTGTTTACATTTTAGGTATTTTTATATGTGTGTTAGGATTTTTATGGGGTTCTAGGGGGTTTTAGTGTTTTTATAGTTTTTTAGTGTTCTTAGTGTTTTTTAGTATATTTATCATTTTAACGCTTATAGTATTTCTCAGTGTTTTTAATTTTTTATTGTTTTATTTAGTTTTTTATATTTTTTATGTTTTCATGGATTTTTTTTCTTTTTTAGGCTTTTTAGGCTTTTAGTTTTTTTTTATGTTTTTAAGGGTTTTTTTACTTTTTGAAGGTTTTAAGGGTTTTTTTATAGATTTTTAACTATTTTATTGATTTAAATGGGTTTTTAGTTTTGCGTGCGTTTTTAAGAGTTTTTTTTTGGGTTTTTATAGCTTTTAGGGTTTTTATGGGGTTTTATGTCTTTTTAAGGTTTTTAGGGGTTTTAGCATTTTTAGGTTTTTAGGGGTTTTATATTTTTTAGGGTTTTAAGGTTTTCTTAGTGGCTTTTAGGGTTTTTTGGTTTTTTACTTTTTTAGTTATATTTAGGGATTTTTACAATTTTTATGGTTTTTAGGGTTTTTAGGGAATTTGAGGGTTTTAGGGTATTTAATGATTTTAGGGTTTTTAAGTGTGTTTATATTTTTAGGGTTCTCATAGTGTTTTTAGTTTTATTAGAGGTTTTTACCTTTTTAGGATTTTTAGGTAATTTTTATAAATTTTATGGTATTTTAAGTTTTTAGAGATTTTTATGGTTTTCAAGGGTTCTTTGGAGTTTTTATATTTTTTAGGGTTTTTAGTGTTTTTTAACAATTTTATGGATTTAAAGGGTTTTATAATTTTTAGTGGTTTTTAGGGTTTTTATGGGTTCTTTTGTTTTTAAGGGGTTTAGTTGTTTTTATAGTTTTAGTTGGTTTTGGTGTTTTTAGGGTCTTTTAAGGGTTTTTAGGAGTTTTAGCATTTTTTTGTTCTTATGGTTTTATCAGGGGTTCTAGGGGTTTTTACCTTTTTATATATTTTTGGGACTTTTCTAGGATTTTAATCATTTTTATTGTTTTTATGGATTTTGTGGGTTTTACGGATTTTTAGGGTATTAAGGTTTTTAACATTTTTAGGGTTTTAAGCATTTTTTGTGTTTTTAGGTTTTAAGGTTTTCTTAGGGGTTTTCAGGATTTTTAGGGTTTGTTATGTTTTTAGGTATTTTTAGGTATTTTTTAGAATTTTATGGATTTTAGTATTTTTAGAGATTTAGAGTGTTTTTAGGGTGTTTAAGGGTTTCTTGGTAAAATGGGCTTTGGCGGTTTTTTTATGAGTTTTGAGTTATTTTTTTGGGATTTTATGGGTATTTTTGGGTTTTAATGTGTTTAAGAGGTTTTAGGGACTTTTTTTGGGGGTTTTAGAGTTTTTAGCGTTTTTTCTTTTTAGGGGTATAATTTTTTTAGATTTTAAGTTTTTCTTAACACTTTTCATATTTTTTTTACTTTTATAGGTATTTTTATTAGTTTTTAGGATTTTTATTGTCTTTTAGGGTTTCTCAGGATTTTGAGGGTTTATAGGTTTTTTTGGTTTTTTGGGATTTTAGCATTTTTTAGGTTTTTTAGAGGTAAATTATTTTTCGGTTTGAGGGGTTTTTCTGGGATTTTAGGGTTATTTATTTTATATGGAATTTTACGGCCTTTTTGGATTTTCAAAATTTTAGGGTTTTAGGGATATTAAGGATTTTTTGGGTTTTCTTATGTTTTTTAGAGTTTTTTAGGGTTTTTAGAATTTTTAGGTTTTTATGGGTTTTAATTGTTTTTAAGTTTTTAATGACTTATTCGGTGTTTTATAGGTTAATAGGTTTTTTTTATTTTTTTTTTGTATTTTTATGGATTTTTAGGTTTTTTTGATTTATAAGGATTTTGAGGGGTTTTCTGGTTTTTAGGTTTTGTAGGTATTGTTTTGTTTTTGGGATTTTTGGGGTTTTATCGTGGTTTTTATGGGTTTTAAAGTTTTTAGAGTTTTTTTAAATTTTTAAGGGATTAAATGGTTTTGAGATTTTCTATTTGTGTTTAGTGTTTTTATTAGTTTTTAGGGGTTTTAATGTTTTTAGGGATTTTTATGTTTTTATGGGTTTTAGTGTATTTCTATGTTATTTTAGTGGTTTTAGTGTTTTTTAGGATTTTTAGTGGTTTTAAGTGTTATTAAGTTTTTAAGGGTTTTTACGGTTTTTATGGGTGTTAGGGTTCTTACCATTTTTTTGGTTTTTAGGGGTATTAGTTTTTTTTGTTTTTTATGTTTTCTTAGGGCTTTCTTGGTTTTATAGTTTTCTACATTTAGGGTATTTTTAGTATTTTTTATCATTTTTATGGTTTTTAGGGATTTTGTGGGGTTTTAGGGATGTTTTTTGTTTTGTTTGGTTTTTTTTGAATTTTGTGTTCTTTTGAGTTTTTTAGAGTTTTAATGGTTTTTAGAGTTTTTTACATTTTTAGGGGTTAAAAAGTTTTTATAAATTATAGAGGTTTTTGGGTTCTTTTTGGGTTTTAGGTTTTTGATGGTTTTTAGGGGTTTTAATGGATTTTAGGGTTTATTAGGCTTTTTATGGTATTTAGTGTTTTTAGGTTTTTAGGTGTTTAAGTGTTTTTAGGTTTTCAATTTTTTCTTCGGGTCTTTCACAGTTTTTATGTTTTTTATATTTTTATAATTTTTATGACCTTTTTTGAATTTTTATGGGTTTTTTAGGATTTTGACGGTTTTTATGGTTTTCTAGGATTTTTAGGTGTTTCGATTTTCTTTTGTTTTTTAAGATTTTTTAGGTGTTTCCGGTTTCTCATGTATTTTTTCGTTTTTAGGGTTTTTTAGGGGTTTTGGAATTTTTAAGTATTTAGGGGATTTAGGTATTATGAAGATTTTTATGGGTTTAGTGGGTTTTTGGGTTTTAAGGGGTTTTTTGTGTTTTTAGGGGTTTTAAGCATTTTTAGAGTTTTTAAAATATTTTAGGGTTTTGAGGGATTTTAGGATTTTTGTGGGTTTATTTAAATGGGGTTCAAGGTTTTTAAGGTTTTGGTGGGTTTTATGGTTTTTAGGGGTTTAGGTATTTTAGGGTCTTTTTAATGATTTATAATGATTTTAGAATTTTTGTATGTTTTCTAGGGTTTTAATTATTTTTTTATGGTTTTCATAGGGGACATTGGGTCTTTTAGGGTTTTTTATGGTTTAGGGATTTTTATGTATTTTTTTTGTTTTTAGTGTTTTTTGGGGTATTAGTTTTTTCTATGTTTTTATGGCTTTTAATATTTTTATGTTTTTTACAGTTTTCTTAAGTGTTTTCCATTTTTTAAAATTCTTTATGTTTTTGGGGTATTTTTTGGTGTTTTTAGTGTTTTTATAGGTTTAAGTGTTTTTAGGTATTTTGAGGGATTTTAAGTATTTTTTAGGGTTTTTATGGTTTTAAAGGTTTTTAGAGTTTTTTGGTTTCCGAGGGATTTTATAGTTTTTTTGAGTTTTTTAGTGTTGCCATGGTTTTTAAGAATTTGTAATCTTTTTAGGAATTTAATGGGTTTTTTAGTTTTTAGTGGTTATTTAGGGTTTTTATAATTTTTGTGGTTTTAATGGTTTTAGGGGTTATCATGGTTTCTTGGTCTATTATGGTTTCTAGCGTTTTTTGGTTTTAAGTGTTTTTAGGTTCTTATGGTTTTCTTAGAGTTTTTTCTTGGTTTTGAGGGGTTTTTATGTTTTTAGGGATTTTTATCCTTTATTAGTAATTTTTTGTTTTTAGGGTTTTTAGGGACTTTATCATTTTTTAGGTTTTTAGTGGTTTTATGCATTTTTATGATTTTAAGATTTTCATAGGGGTTTTTAGAGATTTTAGGGGTTTTAGTGTTTTTTATGTTTTTATGGATTTTTTAGGATTTTTAAGGGATTTTAGGATTTTTTGGGATTTTTAGAGTTTTAGGTTTTTTATGGTTTTTATAGTTTTGTGATTTTTTTCGGTTTTACGGGGTTTTTTAGTTTTTTAGGGTTTTAAGGTTTTTTTAGTTTTTTTTTGTTTGTAGGCATTTAGATATTTTTTAGAGGTTTTATTTGTTTTTAGGGGTTTTATGGGGTTTAGTGTTTTTTATTACTTTTAGGGGGTTTTATGGTTTTTAGGGTTTTTAATATTTTTACGTGGTTTGGTATTTTTAGATTTTTAGGGTTTTTAATTATTTTTTGGTTTTTAACATTTTCTTAGAGGGTTTTTTGGTTTTTAGGTGTTTTTTATGTTTTAGGAATTTATAGGGATTTTTATGTTTCTAATGATTTTTTAATGTTTTTAAGGATTTTAGGGTTTTATGTTTTTAGGGTATTTATGGTTTTTTTGAGTTTTTAGGTGTTTTATAGTTTTTATATTTTCTTAATGTTTTAATGGGTTTAAAGGCGTTTTAGTGGTTTTTAGTGTTTTTATGGTTTTACAAGTTTTTAAGGACGTAGGGGTTTCTTATTGTTTTTAGGGATTTAGGGTTAGGTTAATAGTGGTCTTTAGGGTTTTTATGTTTTTAAGGTTTTCATAGGGTTTTTGAGGGATTTTTAAAATTTTAGGGGCTTTAAGGGATCTTTTAGGATTTTTATGGGATTTAGTGTTTTTAGGGATTTTCAATTTTTTAGGGTATTTAGGGATTTTATGAATTTTTAGGGGTTTTAATGTTTTTTTTAGTTTTTTAGGTTTATATAGTTTTTTAGAGATTTTAAAATTTTTATAGGTTTAAAGGGTTTGTATAGATTTTTTTGGGTTTTAAAAGTTTTATGGTTTTTAGGGGTTTTTGTGGTTTTTAGGGGTTTTAGGGGTATTCATGGTTTTTAGTGTTTTTCATGTTTATTAGAGGTTTTAATTGATTTTGGTTTTAAAGGTTTTCATAGGGTTTTTTGGGCATTTTACATTTTTAAGGATTTTTAGGGAACTTTTATGATTATAATGGTTTTTGGGGTTTTATGAATTTTGATGGGTTTTTAGGGTTTTATGGTTTTTAGGGGTTTTAACATTTTTAGGGTTTTTAGGGGTTTAAATTGTTTCTATAATCTTAAGGGTTTCATAGGGTTTTTCCAGTGTTTTTAGGGTTTTTAAAATTTTTAGGGATATTTTTTGGCAAAGAAGGCGCGGGGCCAAGCAGAAGGCTTGGTCCCTCAAGTGTATAAATGAAAAATAAAGTACAAGGCATTACAAGGGGGACTTATGCAACCGGGTACGGATAGCACCCTTCATGTCCGAATCCACAGTTGACGAACAAAACGAGGGAGCAACAAAAGACCACCATGAGCAGCGTTCTTCAATAGCCTTCTTGGAAAGCACATCAGCCACCATATTGACTTCCCTGTATGCATGGGTGATTTTAAGAACCAGATTTTTGGATAAACTAATGCAATCATTCCATTGGGGTAGAAGATGCCAGGGAACCGTCCTTGAATTTTGACGAAAGGCCTCAACCACAAGCATGGAATCAGGCTCAATCCAGAGTTTCTTCCAACCAAACTGGTTTGAAAACTGCACTACCTTGATGATAGCCCAAATCTCTTCTTCATAAGCACAACCAATTCTGATGAAGTGGTAAAAAGTGCCCTTGACAAAACCAATATAAGTAGGGAAGACACCACCACAGCCCGAAGGCCCTGGAGAGCCTATTGCCACACCATCAACATTGACTATGATCCAAGACGGGATAGGTAGAATCTATCGGATTGACTTCACCACCAAAGGTTTTTTTCACCTACCAGAGACACCAAGAGTGCGGAGAGTGATGAGGTCAGTAAAGAAATTGTTCATCGCACCTATTTTAATGCCCCCGACCATCCGAACAGCAGAATGTATGGCAATAATACCCTCATGAAGGGAGCTAGACTTATTCCAGAACATAGCAGAGTTTCTGGCAGCCCATATAAAAGCCTCAATGGCTGCCGATGCAGCAAGAATAAGATTGTAAATTTGCTCACTATACCTTGATTCCGTAATGAGAGAAATCATCTGAGCAAAGGTTCTATCTAAGGGCACTTGAATACCAAAGACATCCTGCAGGTACTTCCACAGACCATAAGCAAGCTTGCATTCAACAAAAAGATGCTGCACATTTTCAGCATCCCGCATGCATATACAACAGACCAAAATAAGATGCCAATCAACATTTCGAAGTTGGCCATGCATGGGCAGCCGATTCCTCCCGATCTTCCAGAAGAGTAGAAAATGTCTAGGAGGAATAAAATGGCATTTGTATCTCATGAGACATGAGGGGGGATCCATCCCTTGCCGGTATTTGTGATTGTAAATGTCTTTTGCAGTAAGCAGGCCAATCAAGTTCAGTTTCCAGATAATTGTATCATAATCCATGTAACTGTAGAATTGAATCACAGAAATGATATGGGTAGGTAATATCCTAGCCAGATCTGGTAGTATGGTGTTGGGTTCATTAATGTTGAAGGCCATACGGAACCTGCATAGATTCATGCAGCGGAATCTTGACCCAAGGGGTGAGCCAACAATTCATGTTGCATTGCCTCGAGACATCCCAAGTAGATTGAGAGATGATGTCCTTATACGAGTATTTAACCGTTGTCCAGACAGAGGAGAGCATGTACCCAGTATAATCATTGCACAGTTTCCCAGTAAAGCGTTCTTTAAGAAATTCCAACTCACCCTCTCTGTGTGTGAAAATATTCCAAGTGAATTTGGCCAACAAGGCATCATTGAAGATCCTGAGGTCCTTAATTCCTAGCCCACCCATTTCAAGTGGTTTGATACACTCCTTCCAGGCAACAGTGATCAATTTCCTTTCATTAATACAGCCTTTCCATGCAAAGTTCTAGATCTTGGAATGAAGGGATTTAATTAGGATAATTGTCCACTTATAGACAGAGAAAGTATGAGAAAACATTGAGGTGACAACAGAATTGATAAGACATATCATGCCTGCTCGTGAGAGGGTCTTGCCCTTCCATTTGGCAAGCTGCTGAGTGATATTAACAGAGATGCTTTCAAGATTACAACGTTTAACCTTCCCCCAAAATAAGAGAACCCTAAGATAGTTGAATGGAAAGGATCCTTTTTTGACACAAAGGCATCTAACATTCTTGTTCTATCTCATAGTAGAGCTCCCTTTCCCAAACACAATAGATGATTTACTCCAACTAATGGCCTGTCCAGCAATAACTTCATAATGATCGAAGATTTTTCGGATAGAAGATATGGTCCGCATATTAGCCTGCCCAAAGAGAAAGATATCATCAGCATAAAGTAGATGTGAAGGCACAAATAAATCTCTCTTATATTTAATAAGGCTATAGAAGCCAGCCAACATAGCATTATTAACAAGGTGACTTAGGAAGTCCTCAACAAGTTCAAAGATAATTCGGGAAAGAGGATCCCTCTGTCTGACCCCCCAGGAACACTGAAATAACCCTTTTGGAGCTCCATTAATCAAAACAGATATTTTGTCACTATTCAAGATGGTGGAAATCATGCAAACAAATTTTTCTTAGAAATCATACATTCCAAAAATCATGAACAGGAAATCCCACTTAATAGTATCAAAGGATTTGGATATATCGAGCTTTGTGGAAAAGGACCGAAACTTCGATGCCCTCCTCATGGAATTAACTCCTTTAGAGGCCGTGTATAAGCAGTTCTGAACACTTCATCCAGGAACAAAACCAAATTGATTAGGTGTAATCAAGTTTCCAACAATCTTCCCTAACCGGATAACAATGATTTTTCTAATAATCTTGGGTATAGTGTTCCCAATGGAAATTGAACGAAAATCACCTATCTCAATTGCAGCTTCCTTTTTTGGAAGCAGGGCAATAAAATTGGTGTTGAATCCATGAGGGATTAACCCCAAGAGAAAGAATTCCCTGACAGCTTTAGTGATTTCTGCATGAAAGATGTCTCAATAAAAGGTGATGAATTTGTTGGTGAAACCATCTAGGCCAGGAGCACTATCCGGATTGAGAGAAAAAAGGTCATATCTGACTTCATCCTCAAGAGGTGGAGATGTCAGATCATTATTCTGTGAATCATTAACACATTTCTCAATGCATGTAGAAAGTGGGGAAGCAGAGGGAATTCCATCATCATTATAAAGCACCTTTAAGTGTTCAACAATAGCATAAGAGAGATCTTTCTCATCGACAATGGAATGACCATTGATACAGATCTGATTTGGTCCTTTATGAACTCTTTTCTCCCGTTGCAAGCGATGAAAAAACTTTGAATTTATATCACCATCTTTAATCTAGCGGACATTGAATTGATGTTTTTTCAGACTCTCCTTGAGTGCCAGGAGATCATCAAGCCTTTTGTGAAACACAATCTCTTCACTGGTAGGAATGTTCCCTTGTTGATTATTCTCCTGGAAAGACTGCAGCTGATATTCTGCATCACTAATGTCATCATCTAGCCTTGAGAAGTAGTTCCTGCTCCAGGATTTTAGGAGGCTTTTGATCTTGCGAAGCTTGGAGGCAACCACAAATTGAGGACTCCCATGAAAAGAAGTGTTCCATCCATCAATAACGACTTCCCTGCAACCTGGAATTAAGAGCCAGGCATTATTAAATTTGAAAGGTAGAGGAGTGGTCCTCCTAATTTCCTCCCGAATATTGACAACAACAGGGTTGTGATCAGAATTGAATTTCGGAAGATAAAATCCTGAGATAACAGATGGAGATCTGTAGTCATTGATTTTCATAAAGCACCTATCAATCTTACTATCCTTCCTACTATTGATAGTAAAAATTCCCCAAATAAATTCGGGACCTGAAATAGGGACTTTAGTGAGGTTTCATTGATCCAAACAACATTGAAAATCATTTGCAGCAGCACGAGATAAGTGAGGTCCAATATTTTCATCTGGAAAAAGAATAGCATTAAAGTCACTGGTTATGACCCAGTTGTGATCCATATTCTCACTTAGAACAGATAAATCATTCCAAAGTTCTCTTCTTCTGGTGTAAGAGAAAGAGTCATAGACAAAAGAGAAGGTAAAAGTGATATCCTGCAGCCGGGTGTGGACTGAGATTAGCTAATTGTTAATCTCAAAAGAAGAAATTTGCAGAACATGGTGTCGGAAGACCCATAAGGTTTCAAGAGGACCCACACCTCTATTGTGAGCAATAAAGGAATATCTAAGGGAACACCAGTTGAAACCCTCCCCATTTTCGAAACTAATGAGAGGTTCAACAATGGCCACAAGCGAAGGCTTGTGGGAGGTGAGAAAATGTCGAAGGGCTGCAATAGTGGGAGAGTTCCCAATCCCCTGACAATTCCATAACAACATCTTCATTGATTAGAGATATTTTTGCCTCTCAGGCGAGGCAATCCTTATGTATCTTTATAGGAGATCTCTTTTCCCTTCCCTCTCTGCTTTGGGGGTCTTCTAGGGGGATTCTTGAAGACTTGATCAGTTTTAGGAACCTGGGGAGAGGTAACCTCAGAGATGGTGTCAATATCATGGATCTCATCAGCTTGATCATCCCAGAACATCCCAGAAAGGGGGGAGAAGGTATTGGAAGCACAAATACCCTCATTGTGGTAAATCAGAATGGTTTTGGCCTTTGCAGCCTTCACTACAGAAACATGGATGAACTCACTAGGCACCTTGTCAGCAGAGGGATTAGGGTCATTATGCTGAGTAGATGAAGGCTGCTTAGGGGCAGGTGAAGGGACGAGATCTGATGACTCCAGGGAGGAACCAAGTGGATTGATCTCTAGAAAACCCCAAAAGGAGCACAGACAGCGGCATCCATATTAGTCTGCTCAGCAGGGAAAACATGTCCAGCTTTCACCTCAATGGTATCCAAAAAGACAGGTGCAGGTGTATCATGAATCTTTCCAGCAACTATAAGGTTAGGCATGTTCATTTCTGCAGCCTGCACTTCAATGGTATGATCATGTGTAGGTGTATCATGCATCTTGCCAGCAATTGCAGGACTATGTGCATCAGGAGAAAGAGAGGGTATCACATGGGCTAGGGAGGTGAGCTCAGATGCTGGAAGGGGGGAACTAACAGGTTCAGAATCCCCTAGGGGAACCGGAACAGATGCAGTGTCCTTGGGCTGCTCAAGAGAGGTTGTTTTCTTCAAACTATCAGGTGCTGAGTAACTAGACTCAGGGGCCTTGGGATGCTCAGCAGGAGCTGAACCATTCTGCTCAGGGAGGGTCATGAGTTTCTCAACATAGACAACTTGTTTAGCATTGTTAGGAACAAAGCCACTGGCCTCATTAACTAGTTCCATCATAGCTGGAGCACCAGTTCGGATGCTTTCATTGCCTTTCATTGAGAGGGATGCATCTTTATGGGTCATTTCTTTTATTTTTGGATTCTTGAAACGAACCATCTCCATGTCCTTTTTCCTTGAAAATGCTACAGGTCTTCAGCCTCCTACATTCATTGATGGAGTGACCATGGAATAAGCAGTTGCTACAGAACTTGGGTCTCCTTTCATATTGAATTTTCAGCATGAGTCTGTCATCCAATGTGTTTAACACCACTTCTTAAACCAGAGTATTGTCTGTGTCCACTTCAACAAGTACTCGAGCATAATGCCCAAATATTGGGTTATCTGTTTCCCTGTCAATTCGAATTGGAAAACCTACAGAAGAAGCAATGTAACACAGAATCTGGGGGTGCCGATAGAACCAATTCAAATTGCAGATGTGGATCCAAACTTGAGTGAAGGTATTCTTTACACTTGTTGGATCGAAATTTTGATCCCAATCATGAATCCGTAGTAGACTAGGCTTGAGGGAGAGTGAACCGAAACTCCATGAACGTCCCTTGTATTCGTCCGATGTAAAAACAATGTGATAGAATCCTCGTCCCATGGCTGTCATTTTCCAGTCCGAGAAACCCCATATCTCAGCAACTCGCCTAACAAGCTCCGAAAATATCCATAATCGCTCACCCTTGGGTATGACCAACCGAGAAATGATCAAGAATTTACATAGTTTAGTTCTCTCCTCAATAGCCTCCCGATTGGCAGTCACATAAGCTATTTTTCCTTTCTTAATAACACAACCAGGAGAGGGAATGCCAATGTTAGAGAACGAGGTTGTAGCCGCAGATTTGACGACCTATGAAAAATTCTTCTTCGACACATCCAAAGAAGAATCTGCTGGTTGATCATGCTTACCAACATGTGGATTGAAAAATTGAAAGAGAACATTATGCCCAACAGGTTCAAACTCAGGTTTTTGCACGGGATCTATTACCTCATTCGAGGGAGTCAATGTGTGCGCAGGTTCCACATAATCACCTGATCCCCCATCTTGCGCAACCATCTTTCTTTAGGGATATTTTTGGGGTTTTAAGGATTTTTATCATTTTTAGGGGTTTTAGGGGTTTTTAGGGTTTCATGGATTTTTTGGGGGGTTTGGGGGTTTAGATATTTTTTGAGTTTTGGGGGCTTTAATGTCATTTAAATTCTTTAACCTTTTTAGTTGGTCAAATGGATTTTTATAGTTTTTTATGGGTTTTTATGGTTTTTATGGTTTCTTGGGGTTTTTAAGGTTTTTGGGGCTTTTATGGTTTTTAGGGTTTTCAGGGGGTTTTGAGGTTTTTTTGGGGTTTTATCATTTTTAGTTTTTTAGTGGTCTTATGCATTTTTAGGTTTTTAAGCTTTATAGGTTTTTTTCAAGGATTCATGGATTTTTTACGTTTATAATGATTTATAGTTTTTTTATTATTTTTATGGTATTTATAGTTTTTGTAAGTGTTTATGGTTTTTAGGGGTTTTTAGTGTTTTTAGTGTTTTTATGTTTTTCTTGGGATTTTCATGTTTTCTTTGTATTTTTTAGGTTTAATGGTTTTTAGTGTTTTAATGTTTTTAGATTTTTAAAATATTTTTAGAGTATTTATTAGTATTTATGGTTTTTTATGGGTTTTTGGGTTTCTATGGTTTTCATGGGTTTTAGGGTTTTTTTGTGTTTTTAGGATTTTTATGGACTTTTATGTTCTTCGTGTTTTATTAGGTTTTTAGGTATTTTAAGGGGTTTTCAGTTTTTAATGTTTTCATAGGGTTTTCTTTAGTTTTTATGGGTGTTATTTATTTTTATGTATTTTTAGGGTTTTTAGGGGTTTTTATGGTATTTAGGGTTGTATGGAATTTTTATGGCTGTTTGGACATTTAACGTTTTTTAGGTTCTTATGTGGTTTAACTATTTTTAGGTTTCAAAATTTACTTAGGGTTTGTCAAGGTTTTTAGTGTTTCTAAAAATTTTCAAGATTCTTAGGCCTTTTTAGGATTTTTTGGGTTTTATGGGGGTCTTATGGTTCTTAGAATTTTTTAGGTTTTTAAGGGTTTTATTTGTTTTTATATTTTATGGTTTTCTTTTTTTGGTTTTTAGGGATTTTTAGGCTTTTTATGGTTTTTTGTGAGATATAATAATTTCGAGGGGGTTTAGTGTTTTTGTGTTTATATGTATATTTTGAGGTTTTAGGGGTATGAAGGGTTTTTTAGAGTTTTAGTAGGTTTTAGTATTTTTATCATTTTTAGGGTTTTATTATTTTTATGTATTTAGTGGTTTTATTTTTTTAGGTTTTTAAGGATTTCATAGAGTTTTTTTTGGTTTTTATGTTTTGATATTTTTAGTGTTTTTTACGTTTTAGATATAATTAGTGTATTTCGGTTTTTATGGTTTTCTGGGATCTTGATGGTTTTTAGGGTTTTTAGCGTAATTTAGGCTTTTTTGGTGTTTTAAGTTTTCGGTTTTGTTGTTTTCTTAGGGTTTTTACGGTTTTTAGAGTTTTTTTTTGTTTTTAGGGGGTTTTTGGGTTTTTGGGAATCCTATGGGTTTTTATGAATTTTTGGGATTTTGAGGGTTTTGTTGGAGTTTTATGATTATTTTTGGTTTTTATGATTTTTTATGGTTTTTTATTTTTTTGGGGTTTTACAGGTTTTAATATATTTTTAATGTTTTAAGAAGTTTAAAAGGTTTTTAGAATTTTTGGTGATTTTTTATGGTTTCTTTGCGTTTTAATGGTTTTTTAGGGTTTATTGGTTTTAGGGTTTTCTGGGGTTTTAGGGTCTTTTGGGGGTTTTAGTGTATTTAGGGGTTTAATAATGTTTAGGTTTTTTAGGTTTTCAAGGGGTTATATGGTTTTAGGGAATTTTAAATTGTTATGGATTTTTAGGAATTTTTTGGGGTTTTTAATATTTTTTAGTTTTTAGGGATATTGAGGGGTTTTAGGGTTTTTTTTTGGTTATTTGGGTTTTATGGTATTTTTTATGGTTTTAGGGTTTTTTTGAGATTTTTAGGTTTTTAAGGTTTATTATAGTTTTTAACGTTTTTAGAGTTTCAATGTATTTTTTGGGTTTTTAGTGGTATAAAGGGCTATTCTAGGTTCTTAGGGTTTTTATGGTTTTTAGGGGTTCTTTTTTTTTATGAGTTTTATGGGTCTTGTAGGGGTTTTAGTGTTTTTATGTTTTTAGGAGTTTTAAGTAATTGTATATTTTTAAGGTTTTCTTAGGATTTTTTGGGTTTTATTGTATTTTATAGTTTAAGTGATTTTTAAGGTTTTTTAATATTTTTATTTGTTTTAGGGATCTTTTCAGCCTTTATGGGTTTTAGGGTTTTAATAATATTTAGGTTTTTAGAGGTTTTAACTGTGTTTTTATTTTTAAATTTTCCATTGGTGTTTTTAGTGAATTTATTGGTTTTTACGTATTTAGGTATTTTTAGGTTTTTTTTATTTTTTATTGGTTTCAGGGTTTTTAGGGATTTTTAGGGTTTTTAGTGTTTTATCCGTTTTTTTAGGTTTTTAGTGTTTTTTTAGTTTTTAGGTGTTTTATTGTTTTTACAGTTTTTATTATTCGGAGGCATTAAAAGGGTTTTTATATTTTTTAGAGGATTTTTTGGGTTTTATGTTTTTTATGGTTTTTATGGTTTTTAGGTCTTTTATGATTTTTAGAGTTTTTAGGTTTTTAGGGTTTTTACAATTTTTATCATTTTTTATGTTTTTAGGGATTTTAAGGGTTTTTACGTTTTTAAGAATTCATTAGTGGTTTTGTGAGTTTTTATGGGTTTTTACATTTTTTAGGATTTTTAGGGATTTTTTGAGCTTTTAAAGGTTTTATGGTTTTTTACGATTTTGAGGGTATTAGGGGTTTTATGAGTTTATGGTATTTTTTGGGATTATTTATTTTAGTTTCGTAGGGTTTTTAAGGTTTTTAGTTTTTTTATCATTCTTAGGGTTTTAATGGATTTTTATAGTTTTTAGTGGGTTTTAGGGTTTTAGGGTTTTTAGGGTTTTTATGGGTTTTAGGTTTTTCTAAGGTTATTAGGGGTTTGATGGTTTTTAGGGGTTTTAGTGTCTTTTGGGTCTTTAACAGGGTTTTAAGGATTTTATCATTTTTTTGTTTTTTTGGGTTTTAATTTTTGAGGATATTAAAGAGTTATTAAGTTTTTTAATGGTTTTTGGGGTTTTTAATAATTTTAGTGATTTTAGGGTTTTTCTGGATGTTTATTTTTTTAGTGTTTTTTAGGAAATTTGATGGGGTTTCATGTTTTTAAGGTTTTTGGAATTTTTTAGGTTTTAGGGGTTTTAAAAATTTCTAAATTTTATGGCTTCTTAGGGGTTTTCAGGGTTTTCATATTTTTTTACATATTTATGTATTTTTAGTGATATTTTAGGTTTTTTTCATTTTAAAGATCTTGATGGTTGTCTTGAGATTTTAGTGTTTTTAGGGGTTTTACTTTTTTTTTGTTTTACGGGTTTTTTTTGAGTTTTTAGGGGTTTTAAAGGTTTTGTGTCTTTTTAACATGTTAATGGTATAAAGGGTTTTTAGAGTTTTATTGGGTTATTAGATTTTTTATGGTTTTAGGGGTTTTAATGGGTTATATGGTATTTTAGGGTTTTTATGGGTTTTAGTATTTTTTATTTTTTACGGGTTTAAAGTGTTTTTTTTGTATTTACGCTTTTTTGGGGGTTTTCACTATTTTTAGGGTTTTCTATGTTTCATGGATTTTTAGAGATTTTTTGGATTTTAATGGGGTTTTAAGGATTTTGAGGTGTTTATAGGGTTTTTAGTGTTTTTATGGTTTTTAGCATTTATTAGGTTTTTTGGGGTTTAATTTGTTTTAGGTTTCTATGATTTCCTTTTGGTTTTTAAGAGTTTTTAGGGTTTTTTTTGTTTTTAGGGATTTCTAGGCGTTTTTTTAGAATTTTTATGGTTTTTAGTATTTTTAGGGATTTTGAGGGATTTAATTATTTTCACATTTGTAGGGGTTTATGGTTTTTTAGGGTTTTTAGGGTTTTTTGAGTCTTTTTTCGTTTTACGGGTTTTGAGAGTTTTTAACATTTTATGGTTATAAAGGGTTTTTAGAGTTTTTTGTGATTTTTATGGTTATTATCTATTTTTATTTTTTTAGAATTTTTACAGGTTTTATATTTTTTTTAGTTTTATGATTTTTAGGGACTTATAGGGTTTTTTAGGGTTTTTATCATTGTTTTTGTTTTTTTTGGGTTTTAAGTGTTTTTAGGTTTTAATGGTTTTCATTTGAGTTTCTAGAGTTTTAGGGTTTTTTATGTGTTTAGGTATTTTTAGGGTTTTTTAGTATTTTTATTTTTTTATAAAATTCTTAATGATTTTGAGGTTCTTTAGGGTTTTTAGGGATTTTTACGTTTTTAGGTTTTTTATGGGTTTTAAGTGTTTTTAGGTTTTTAAGGTTTTATTAGGATTTTTTTGTGGTTTGTAGTGTTTTTTTTGTTTTTTTGGCGTTTTAGGGGGTTCTAGTATTTTTATGCATTTTAGGTTTTTTATAAATGTCGATTGTTTTTAGGGGTTTCATGGTTTTTTTAGTTTTTATGGGTTTTAAGGTTTTTGGAGTCTTTTTGAATATTTTGGGTTTTAAAGGGTTTTTAGAGTTTTTAAAATTTTCGGTGTTTAATGAGTTTTTTAGAGATTTTAGTTATTTTAGCATTTTATGGGGTTTATGGGTTTTTTATGGTTTTTAGGGATTTTGTGGTTTTTAGGGGTTTTTAGGTTTTCAGAGTGTTTTTAGTTTTTTTATAGTTTTTTTGGGGTATTATTAAATTTATGTGTTTTTATGTTTTCATGATTTTCTTAGGGATTTTCATTGTTTCTGATTTTTTATAGACTTTTTGGGTTTTTGATGATTTTTCTAATGTTTTGGAGTTTTGAGTGATTTTGATTGTTTTAGGGGGGTTGTATTTATAGTTTCATGGGGAGGTTTATCGTTTTTTATGTATTTTAAGGATTTCAATTGTTTTTAGGTTTTTATGGTTTTCTTGGGATATTTCATATATTTAGGTTTTTTTGTTTTTAGTGATTATTAAGGAATTTTTGGATTTTTATGGTTTTTAGTGATTTTGAGGTAATGTGGGTGTTTTTATGGGTTGGGGGTGTTGTTTGGTTTTTTGGTGTTTTAGGATTTTTTTGAAATTTTTGGGCGGGTTTTATGGTTTCCAAGAGTATTTAAAAACAAATTAGAAGTTTAAATGGTTTTTAGAGTTTTAGTGGGTTTTAGGGTTCTATGGGTTTTTAGGTTATTTTAATGTTTAGGGTTTTTTTTTGGTTTCTTGGGGTTTTGGGGTTTTTTAAGGTTTTTATCATTTTTATGTTTTTATGAGTATTATGTGTTTTTTGGTTTATATGGTTTTCTTAGTGGTTTTTAAAAATTTTAGGTATTCTTAGAGATTTTTTATGATTTTTATGGTTTTTAGAGAATTTATTCATTTTGAGAGGTTTTAGGATTTTTAGGTTTTTAAGGGTTTTTTGTGTTTTTTTGAATTTAAGGATTTCTTAGGGGCGTTTTATGGTTTTTATATTTTTTTATGTTTGTAGAGATTTTTTGGGGATTTGGGATTTGTATGGTTTTTTATGGTTTTTAGGTATTTTGAGAGGTTTAAGGGAGTTTTTAGTGTTTTCATCGTTATTTAGGTTTTTTGGGGATATTAAGTGTTTTTAGTTTTTTAAGGATTTCTTTGATTTTTTAGAGTTTTTTTGGGAGTTTAGGTTTTTATGGATTTTTATATATTTTTAATCATTTTTATGGTCTTTAAGATCTTAAGATATTTTGAGTATTTTACGATTTTTATGGTTTTTTGGGAGATTTAGATTTTTTTGAATTTTTAGTGTTTTAAGGTTTTTAGAATATTTAACGTTTTGAGGGATTTAAACGCGTTTTAGAGTTTTCAATGGTTTTTAGGATATTTATGATTACTAGGGTTTCTAAATTCTTAATGTATTTTATGGTTTTTAGAGTTTTAGTTTTTTTAGGGTTTTTAGGTTTTTTAGGTGTGAAATGTTTTTATGTTTTTACGGTTTTATTTGGGGTTTTCAGGGATTTTAGGATTTTTTATATTTTTAGGAATTTTTGGGTTTTTTATGATTTTTATAGTTTTTAGGGTTTTAGGGATTTTTATGGTTTTTAGGACTTGTAGGGGGTTTTAGATTTTTTAGCATCTTTAGGCTTTTTAGTAAATTTAGGTTATTTTAGGTGTTTATATTTTTCTTATAATTTTTCATGGGTTTTAAGATTTTTTACGTTTTTATGAATTTTTAGGTCCATTTTAGGATTTTTATGGTTTTTTTGGGTTTTAATTGATTTCGAGGTGTTTTAGAGTTTTTATGTTTTCTAGGGTTTTAGTAGTTTTTTTTGGGTTTTTAGGGTATTTTTATTACTTAAAGGCATGACGGTTTTTTAGCATTTTTAATGTTTTTAGGGGTTTAAAATTATTTTAGTGTTTTTAGTTGTTTTAGAGGGGTTTTATGGGTTTTTTAAGGTTTTAATGTTTTTTAGGGTTTTTATGGTTTTTTGGGGTTCGTAGTGTCTTTTTTGGGATGTTTAAGAATTTTATAACATTTTAGAATTTCAAGGTTTTCATAAGATATTTCTAGGTTTTAGGTTTTTTTACGTTTTTAGGGCTTTTAAAGCTTTGTATGGGTTTTATGGTGTTTATGGATTTTAGTGACTTTGAGGGATTTTAGGGTTGTTAAGGGTTTTTAGGGGTTTTAAAGATTTTAGCATTTTTTAGGTTTTTTATGGGTGTTCAGAGTCTTTAGTTTTTTAATATTTTCTTAGGGTTTTCTACGTTTTCTGTGGGTTTTTATGTTTTTGGGATATTTTGGTATTTATTTAGGATTTTTATGGGTTTTTATGGACACTAGGGGTTTTTAGGTGTTTTAGGTCCATTAGGGGTTTTAGGGTTTTTATGGGTTTTTTGGGTTTTTAGTGTTTTTTTAGTTTATTTGGAATTTTAATGTTTTTACATTATTTTAACGTTTTTATTAGTTAAAATGGGTTTTTATAGTTTTTAGTGGTTTTGGGGTTTTTATGGGTTTTAGGGTTTTAATGTTTTATGGGTTTTTATGCTTCTGAGGGGGTTTTAGTGTTTTTGGGTCTTTTAAGGGGTTTCATGGGTTTTTTTGGGTTTTTTGGGTTTTTAGGGGGTTTAAGTGTTTTTAGTTTTTTATGTTTTTTGTTTTTTTATGGTTTTAGGGGTTTTTATGTTTATAAATATCTATAGTGAATTTTTATATTTTTATGATTTTTTACGATTTTTAGCGATTTTAAGGGTTTTTATTGTTTTTCAGGTTTTTAAAATTTTTAGAATTTTTAGGTTTTTAAGGGTTTTAAGTGTTTATAGGTTTTTAGGGTTCTCATAGAGATTTTTGTGTTTTAGGTTTTTTTACTATTTTTGGATTTTTAGCACTTTTTAATGATTTTTTTAGTATTTTAAATTTTTAAGAATTTTTCAGGGTTTAGGGTTTGGTAGTGGTTTGGGGTTTTTATGGTTTTTTCTGTTGTTTTATTGATTGTTTTGAGTTTTTAGGGCTTTAAATGGTTTTTTGAGTTTTATAACATTTTTTGGGTTTATAATGTTTTCAGAATTTTAGTGGGCTTTAGTATATTCATGGGGTTGTATGGGTTTTTATTGTTTTTTAATATTTTTGGAATTTTTAGGGTTTTTAGGGGTTTTAATGGTTTTAGGGTTTTTATTATTTTATATGTTTTTTTGAGTTTAAAACAATTTTTATGTTTTAAGGGGTTTGTTAGTATTTTTCAAGGTTTTTAGCATTTTTTTACATTTTTTGTGATATTAAGGGATTTTTTGGATTTTTTTTGTTTTTAGGGGTTTTAGTGATTTTTCAGATTTTTATGTTTTTTATGGTTTTAGTGGTTTTTTAGATTTTTTAACATTTTTAGTGTTTTTTAATATTTTAAAGGGTTTTTCTAGAGTTTAGTTGGTTTTAAGGGGTTTTATGGTTTTAGGATTTCTATAGTACTTGGGGTATTTTTAGGGTCTTTTAGGGTGTTTATCATTTTTTTTTGTTTTTTTACATTTTTAGTGATTTTATGGGTTTTTTAGGATTTTATGGTTTTTAGGGGTTTTTACTAAATTTGAGGGGTTTTTAGGGTTTTTAGGGTTTTTAGGTATTTTTAACATTTTTTATTTTTTTTGGTTTTTAGGGGTTTTAATCCATCCGAATTTACTTTTTTATTTTTCCAACACTTTCAAGGGGGAAAGTGAGAACCCTCACATTTCAGTAGATCAAACATCAAAATAGACCACTGACTTGTTAAACACAAGATTGAGACGATTGGAGTCAAATTCCCTGGACAATTTTTATTGGAAGGACTTTACTTGGCAGCCTGAATCATCTTCAAGAAGTGCTTCATAACAAGTTTCCAGGTATTCATAGGTTTGCATGTACTTTTCATTGCTAATTTTCCCCCTATTGAAGCCACTAATCAATATATGGTATTGCTTGTTAATCCTCTCCCCTTTCTCCTCTGTACCTTCCACTCAGAGAAGTCTACTCATCATTTGATCAATATCTTCCCTTGTCGCCTTAATCACTAGGACGTCCTCCACCATTTCCTCACTCGAGTGTATGAGTAGATCCATCTTCTTATCCGAATCAACATCCCCCATGCACTGCCAACCAACAAGAGGCCCTTCCACCGGCCGCTGAAGATCTTCCTCTATTGCTGCCATCACCTCTTTAGATTGAGTTTTCCATTCTCCCTACTGATTATATTCCCTTGTAGTAGCCACAGGTTCTACAGACACCCGATTGTTGGCCTATGTAACACCTTCTTGCTTACCCTCCTTGTGCTCATCATCTTCCTTCCTCTTGTTTGTGTAATTGTTTTCTGCAATATTACTACCCATCGGAAAAAGTTTACCCTTACTTGCAGACCTCGTAACAGGGGGACTATGTAAGTTAGAGTAGTCCTTCCTCCCTCGTGTCCTCCGGTTATGCTTAATAAAACCTTCTGAATCAATAATTGTATTCTTGCCCTTCCATGATGAGGATTGAAAGTATTCCTCTGCCAAACCCACTTCTATGGGCTCAACAGGTGAGTCTGAGGCTGGATCTTCCTCCTCTTGAGTAATCCCCCTTACTAGGGAAGGGTCCTCTCCTTGTGTATCCTCCATCTCCATGACTTCTCCAGGAATCTGACAGTCTTCTTCTCCCAGAACATCAAACCGGTTCTGAGAATTTTTAGGAATGCCTCCAGTTTTAGCCTTCTCGGCATAAGAAGGTTCTGCCTGCATGACCTGCGCTAAAAATTCTGAACACTTTGATTGGACGAAGCCACGACCTCTATATTGAAACGAGAAGGAGGTTTCTCCACTAGAGGCTAGATACACACCCACTGCATCTCTCACTATGGAACCACTGGGTAAAGATGAATCTAGTTGCCTAACCATCTCAGCATTCAAATGTGGATCCCCCTCCTCAAGAGATGTTTCCTTCTCCTACACCAATCCAGTAGTCCTACTGACTCCATTTCTTCCAACAACACACGTTGACTCAAGAGAACACCCAACACCCAAATCATCTTTCTGTCAACTAATAATTTCATAAACAGTGGGGTCGCACTGAGCATCCATAGCTAGCTTCTGAGAAGCCTCCTGTTTCCCAACGGCCTCCAACACCTCTGTTACAGCCCCACACAACTCCACTTGCTCACCCACAACTTCCACTGTTCTCGACTTTTCCTTCAGCATTCCACTTTCTTCTCGTGTGATAGAATAACATCCAATCTCTCCAGTAGCCAGCTGACCCATCTCTGAGGCCTTGTGTTCTGCACCAGGATCTGTATCCCAAAGATCCTTAGGGAAATATCTACGAGTAAATGGAGAAGAGATTATAAGGAATTTTCTAACTTCGTGACCCAACTGATTACATCCTACAAAGAACTGGACCCATGAATCGTAGCATACCATCTAGTTCCAATGAAGTTCTCCTTCAACCTCGATTGTTATAAACTCCACTGGACTCTTAGAGACATCAACTTCAACGCAAATTTTTGGAGAAATCGGGTGGAAAAAGAGCAGGTACTGGCATCAGAACAGAGGTAACGACCCATCATATTTTCAATACACTAAAGAATACCTGGATTCTGGAATGGTAATGGGAGACCAAGGAGTGAAATATATATTGTTGTAACCAGAGAGTCGCGTAATAGATGAAATGCGAAGGACCACCGAAAGAAGAATAAATGAAAACCCTCATGAAACGTGGAGAATTAGCCCAAGCCTTGCACAGATCCTCCTCATTTGAAAATTGAATCATAATATGCCTTGAATATAGTAGTCCAACAACTGCCCGATCCTTCAAATTCCAGGAAGAGGAGACAAACCTGTTGAAAGCATTAACGGAGGGCCGCTTCTTCCCAAAACGAGCGACCATCGTAAGGTCTAGCAGCGCTGAGGATTCCATGAGTTCCAGAGTAGAAATCGGAATAGAAAGATCGTCATCCACACAGGACTGAACTTTAGGGCTCACTTCAATAGTAGGGAATAAAGGGAGGGAAGACATATCTATAAAATTTGAAAAAGAATGTCCTCTAGAGGGGAACAGAAGCAAAGGATATTCTGCATCCCTCCCTGACCGAGGGGGACCGAGGAAGGAAGCCAACACCGCATCCATGATCTAAGCCATGGGAGCCAAGGGAGGAAGAGGTGAGCGATCCATTAGGGGTTTTACTTATTTCTAGGTTTTTTAGGGTTTTTATGGGTTTTTAGTGTTTATAGGGTTTTTAATTTTTTAGATTTTTAGGGGTTTTTAGGTTTTTTTGGGGTTTTTAGGTTTTTAGGGTTATTTAGGGGTTTTTATGGTTTTTAGGGGTGTCTGGTTTTTTTTGGTTTTTTTTGAGTTGTTAGGGATTTTAATGTTTTAAATATTTTTAAAAAAAATTACGGGATTAAAAGGTTTTTAGAATATTTAGGGTTGTTTGAGTTTTTATGGGTCTTTAAGGGTTTTGTGTGTTTTAGGTTTTTTTTGTTTTATTAGGGTTCATTAGTATTTTTTATGTTTTTTATGTTTTTAAGGATTTTTAGTGATTTTTGTAGGTTTTTATGTTATTTAGAGTTTTTTTTGAATTTTAGGGTTTTTAGGGTTTTTAGGGTTGTTAGGATTTTAGGGATTTTTTGAGTTTTTTAGGATTTTTATTTTTTTTAGATTTTCTAAAAAAATTTGTGGGTTTAAAGGGGTTTTATAGTTTTTAGTAGGTTTTAGGGTTTTTTAGGGGTTTTATGATTTTTTAGGGTTATACGATCTTTTAGTGTTTTTAAGGTTTCATTTTTTAGTTGTTTTAAGTGTTTCTAGGATTTTAATGTTTTTTTACTAGTTTTTGGGGTTTTTAGAGCCTTTTTACGTTTTGGGGATTTTTTTTTAATTTTTATGGTTTTTTGGGGGGTTTAGAGATTATGAGGAATTTAAGGTTTTTTAAGGGGTCTTAAGGGTTTTTATCATTTTTATGTTTTTAGGGGTTTTATTTGTTTTAGGGTTTTCTGTATTTCTTAAGTTTTTTTAGGTTTTTAAAATTTTTTATGAGTTTTAGTGATTTTTATGATTTTTATGGTTTCTTAGAGTTTTTAGGGATTTTGAGGGTTTTTAGGGTTTTTCGCATTTTTTAGGTTTTTTTGGAGTTATTAATTATCTTTATGTTTTTGAGGTTTCTTTAGCATTTTTAGGGTTTTACGGTTTTTTACGTTATTAGGTATTTTTTTTGGGTTTTTATGATTTTTATTCTTTCTTAGTATTTTTAAGGATTTTTGGGGATTTTGGGGGTTTTTATGGGTTTTAGCATTTTTTTGTTTTCAGGGGTTTGCATTTTCATAGGTTTTTATGATTTTTAGGGATTTTTAGGGTTTTTTTAGGGTTTTTCTTGTTTTTTAGGTAATTTTATGGATTTTTAATTATTTTTATGGGTTATTTTGTTTTTAAGGAATTTTGGGGCATTTCAGGTTTTTATGTTTTTTTGGGGGTTTGGGTTTTTTTAGTTTTTTTGGGGGGTTTTAATGTTTTTATAGTTTTTTTATGTTCTTAGGGTTGTAAATGGTTTTTAGTGTTTTTAGTGGTGTTTAGGTATTTTATTGGTATTTTATTGGTTTTAATGATTTTAGTAGTTTTATGGTTTTTCGAGGTGGTTGATTTTTAGGGTCATTTTTTGCTTTTTTAAGGTTTTTAGTGATTTTAGGTTTTTAGAGGTTTTAACTTTGTTTATATTTTTATGGTTTTCTTAGGTTTGTTCAAGCTTTTGAGGGATTTTTAATTTTTTAGGGATTTTTTAGGAATTTTTTGGTTTTTTATGATTTTTTGGTTTTTTGGGATTTTGAGGTGTTTTAGGGATTTTAGGATTTTAGAATTTTTAGGGGTTTTAGGGGTTTTTTTTTTGTTTGGGGTTTCTAATTTTATGTTAGATATTTTCAGTTTTTCAGGGTTTATTACCTTTTTATATATATATTTTGGAAATTTTAATGATTTTTAGGGGTTTTATTGATTTTGAGTGTTTTCATGGTTTTTTGGTTTTTATAGTTTTTTGTATTTTAGAGTTTTTAGGGATTTTATAGTGTTTTTATCATTTTTAGGGGTTTAAATGGTTTTTATAGTTTTTAGTCATTGTTGACACTATGAAATATGTTCCATCCACCATTCTGCAGAAATGAAGATGTTAACCTCACTTGGATACCAAATGTTGAGAATGAGTAGAAATACATCTACATTCCAAATAATGATGTATGCAGGATTCCCATGTTCCAATAGACTTGTCCATAATGAGGGATAAGTGTAAAGAAACACCTCAAAAAGTAGGGAGTGGATTTCAAAGATTGATGACAAAAAGGTGTCAATGCATTAAAATAAAATTTCCACATTTTGTTTGAGTAAAAGTTAACACATTAACCATATCAAGAAGCATATATCTCTATGATATCTTTGTTTATATAGGTTATATAGCCCAAATAGACTTACGGATCAAATGTTATGTTACTCAGAATATGGAAAAATTTTATAAAGGGATTCCAAGGACCTTCGCCAAGGAACTATGCCCAAAACCTATGTTCCAAAGAAGGTGTATCCCCCATGAATGTGACACCTACACTAGGCACCTATTCCATGGACTTGGGCAGAAAAAAGCTTCTTCCAGTGTCCCATATTTGCCTATAAATAAGATCCTTAGGATCTTCATTTGGAAAAATGAAAACAAATCAGAAGAATCACCAGAGCCTTGACTGTGAATAACCATAGCATAGGTCCCTAATAATTTCTTAGGTAACACTTTAAAACACTATATAAGGTAAAATTAAAGGGGATAAGTAATATCTAATTCCTCTCAGGTTCTATAATACAAGACACCTATTGAAGGACCCTTCTTCCATAATAGGAAGTCACCTTTGGGATGCCTCTTCCTTAAGCTAGGACTTGCATGAAACCCTTTCAACGGCACAATTGTTAACATAGAGTGTCTAGGTTAAGGCATAACCTAAGTGTTGTTACCCCAGTGGTCCATTTCATGAGGCATATCCAGCTTGTGCCGGTCTATTCCCCATACGTGAAGCGATTTCAGTTCCTCCTAGGCCCTGCGTGACACCCCTGCGCCAAACACCTACACCAAGGACATGAATGAGTCACCCTTTAGGCCCTCTTCCAAGACACACATGGTAAGGAATCTCCTTCTTTTTCTACCTTTTCTTAGTGGGACCGATTTGAAACCTCTACCAAGACATATGAACTTACACAACCATGAAATTTGGCACAACAGTGTGTCCTCCATTTTGGTATGTATTCTTATGGTCAGAGATTCACCACACATATCCAGTTGGCCGGTTAGGGTTCTTCGGGTGAACATGAGTATGTATCCCCATGGTCACTAGGACCCCTTACCCATAGATAGTTTCACAGATTTCCCGATCTCAGATACCAGGGTTAGGAACATTTCCTTTCCTTATCATCTCTAATAAATAGAGCCTCTAGTTCTATGTTAGGGGGATGAGTATTAAACTTGAATTTCCATTTGACATAGAATGATACCGTCCTTACCTACTGTTGATACTCCATTCCATTACAAAGTGTAAAAATTTACAAACGTAAATTCCTTAGAAAAAAGGGGATCAAACACATGAAGAAAATAAAGATTTTCAAAGGTTTGAAAATTGGATTGTCCCAGTCAAGCTGAGGATCTATCAGCACAGATGGAGCTTGCGCTCCGCATTTTTGGCGTGAAATCCACTTGTGCACCCCACAACCATTTTTCCTAGGGTCATTTATTTTCCTATAAATATACCCTGGGGCCTTCATTTGTATGGATAAATTTACCTGAATCCTAATTGCTGCTCTGTCGCCCTAGTGCTTCACCCAAGTCTTCTGAAACCATCAAGGTAGTTCTGTAACACCCAGAGTAGAGGAATTTAAGGAGGATCATTAACGTTGAGTTCCATTACTGTTTGAAATCCATAACACTTGCATACCTAAATCTCCCAACCTCCTTGAATAAAAAACACTTGCGTGACACTTATTCCCATCAAAGGAACTTGAGCTCACCACTTATGGAAATACCTGCAAATACTCCTAAAGGATTGAGTCAAGTCTCTCCCAAGTATCAACATCCAGTTTTTTTATCATTTAAGTGAACATAAGGTCACCCATGCCTACTTGCGCACCCCTTACCTTCATGCAATATACTTACTTGGGCACCCTTCTTTTGCTTAACCTAATCCCTTTAGTCTATAAACTCTTTTCATCAAGCCTTATTCAAAGACATTCATGGTAAGGATTATTCTTCATTGGATCCCTAATCCGAAAGGGGTTATGTTCAAACCTCCACCAAAACCTCCTGACTTATCAAACCTCTATTATGGGCACATCAGCAAGTCTCCCAATTGGGGTAGTATATCCACAGTCAGAGGTTTTCCACATTTGTTTTGCAATGGGGTTTTGATTCATGGAGTGTTTGTGGTTTTTTATATCAATATTCACATGGACCTTTCTCCCCGGAATAGTTTTGGGAAGTTCTTAGATTGGAGGATTATGGTTTTGGTTATGACCTACCCTTTTCATCTCTAAGTCCCAAAGCCTCTAATTCTGTATAAGGAGAGTGTGGATTACACTTTATTTTCCATTCACGAAAATGAGAAGTCTCCCTCCTCTCCTAGGATCCATCAGGACACTCCCACTAAGGTAAGTCCTTAATCTTTCGAGGGTCGAGCCGCCTGACCCCCAATGTCATCCCACATTGAAGGGTTCATTGCTCCACGCCATATTCCATGGTCGCCTCAGCTTCTTTCGTCGTAGGCACATCCTCTCCCATCAATAGAAGAGAGTGTATGTGTAATTGTTGAATCTTTGGGATCCTCTTGTTTCTCACAACAATTATGAGACATGTGGGATTATAGATTTTTTATGACCACAACATTTGCAAAGACACCTCATCTCTTGAAATACAAGAACACTGATTCCTACCATAATTGGGAAACATAGGAATCTGTCATTAGGACCTGAGCTCATTGGATATCCTCTTTAGGAATCTACCCATATTTCTCAAAATTAGAGCAAACTCCTTATGAGTAATCCCTAAACTCATTTCTCTCAAAGGACATACACCCCTATGATACTAAATGAACTACGAGAACTTTGATTCCCTCCATAATTGTGATACATAGGATTCCTTCCTAAGGCCCAAGCTCGGTCTCATTTCATCCATAAATAGGCATCCTTTTCAGGAATTATGCCCAAAAATCATTTCTCTTAAAGTACTAAACTCTCCTATGAGACTCATCGAAATACATTGGATTTGATTCCCATCCGAATGGGATACAAAGGAAGCCTCTATATGGATCAAATCCAACACTCCAAAACAACCTTGTTCTTCCTGGGCTATATTCCCAACAAGGTCTAATCTAACATGGAAAATCATAACTTTTAAAAGTACCTTGGGATGAATAAGAATAATTCCCACACCAAACATTGACTAATCAATTTTTCTTAGATGTCCTTACCACATGACGTTAAACTTTATGCATAGGTCCTTATCACATGACCTTAAAATTTATGATGTTTCCCATTAAGAGGCACTGAATTATGAGGGTTCTGATTCCTTTCACAAGGATACATAGGTATCCCATTTATGGATACGATCCCAGCATCTAAAAAATATTCTGTCACCCTGTAATAAAATTAATTTCAGAGTGCCCCACTAAGTGGCGTAAAAACCAGTATTATCATAACAGTGGATAAAAGAATCTCTAAACAATATATGAGAGGATACCATTGATGGATAACCTCATATACATATAGATGTCTCCATTAATGAAGAATTTTAAATACTTATGGATGAGTATAAATTACACACATTCTAATAATTGATTGAAAATTATAACGTAAACCAACATTAGACATGGTGAATTAATAAGGATTCATGAAAATATCTAAAATCTAAAAGAGTCTCTTATAGTAGGCAATAATTTCCCCCGAAAGGGTGTGTTGAGTCTGACCTCCAATCCAATCGATCAATGCATGTTCTTATGTATCATAAGTTCAAACATAATGAATAATTTCCTTAGGAAAGAATGTATTTTTGGATAAAGAACCATTGAATGTTTCACATTCTATAAAAAAATCCAATGGAAACCACTCGGAAGTAGTGCTTCCTAACTATAACACATGTTCCGAGGGATGAGAAACAAAAAATGGTGATCCCAAAGTGAATCATTAACCATGTTGATAGTGTTACCCATCTATTAGTCCCCTATCAATTGATAAATGAAGGCTATAAAAAGGAATAAATCATGCATGTATCCATCTATTTTTTTTCTTTAATTTAGTTCATTGTTTTTCTCAAGTTTTCTCAGAACTCCCTTCACTCCAAATGGATTCCTTTATGTTTTCACCCATGAATACACCAGCTGCTACTCAAGCTGGATCCTCATCCGCTGGAAGGAAGTCATTACCAACTCAGCATCTTCAACACTGGGTCTCAAATGTACTAGTATGGGAATACCATAAACATGGTACTATCCCAAATCTAGAGGCTACTCGACACGCTCTACAAGTTTACAACAACCCTCAATCGTTCGATCAGTGATGACCGATGATCAAGAAGAAAATGGTGACAACCATCGTATTCAATTGTTTCATGTCCTTATCCTCATAAACCAATAACTAGTACATTATATACTATAGGGAGGTGGATCAGGGGGTCACTCATGGCCTCAACTCAAAGATACAGGGGTTCTTCCCAAGGGCTCCTACCAACAATCGATGTCAGCAGAATCATGCGGCGGTGAACCCCCAACATTATAGGGGTGTTGCCTTCGGTTGTTTGGCCTATGTCCCTCAAAACTAGGAATGCAAGATGAACCACTGGGGAAAACGTCTAGCCAACATGGATCAGGTTCTTACCTTTTCCCCCTATGCATAAGTTCATCATCCTAAATTGATGTCAAACAATGAACGAGCACAAACACCCGTCCATCCCAATTCCACAGGCCAACAAACTCTTCTAGCAGCACTAACCAATCCCAACATTTAAATATGGTGGAGTACCATGAATAGGCACAAAAACCTTTTTAAAAACTATCATCCGATCAGTAGGCTCATATGACTACATTCCTAGAATCCCTCTAATCAAATATGGTGGAAACTGATAAGTAGGAACATACAACTGGTTACACACACCAATTCTGCCAACAATCTTTTCTGTCAGCATTGAAGGAAATATATCAACCATTCTTGGTAGAAAACAACCAGAAGGCACATACACCTACAAACATCCATCAAGCCTTCCAAGAGACTTGTTTGGAATCTCCCTAAGAATTCAGTCAGAAGGCTCTGATGACAAACCTGTGGTAGACTCAACTCTCTACCCCCATACATGAGTAATATCAGTACCAAATAATAGGAAATAGAGGACAGGAGTAGGAACATACACCTAATCCAGATACAGAGTGGATGTATATTCCCGTTTCGACTGCTGAAGTCAATAGACACATTTTAACAATGGTGAAAGGGAATACACAAATTCCTACCGATGTTCTAGAAGCATTCTAGAATATCATAACAGAATCTTTAGTAGTACAAGGGGAAAAGGCAAATAATTTTTTCTCCACACATAGGATGACTCATCGGTATGCCATCCCAAATCAGATACACACCTCTATTCTAGTATATGAGGGTTATTGGGCATACTCTTCCATTTCATAAGGACAATCAGATTGGGAAAATACACACTTTAAAATTGGATATAATTAGTCCATTTTGATGACCACTCCAAGGTTGGAACAAACACCTGCCCATGATAACCACTTCTCCCAATAAGTGTCCCCAATTACGTATAAAAGAGAATCTATGAAGAAGTTTTGGCAAACACAGTTGGAAAATCAAGATCCAATATGCGATATGGCTCCTCTTAATGCTAGATTTCTTGAATACCTCATACATATATCTGTTTCAAATCAAAATCCCACACTCCCATTACCAAATTATGGGAGTAGTAGTAATAATTTTAAATGTCTCCATCTGAGCATTCATTATGAAGGCTTATTTCATGAAAATTTGCTCAATCTATAGAGCCTATCTCTGGATGAGAGCCATGGAAACCCTCCATGTGGCCAGAAGTCCAAGGAGCAAGGGTATTTTTCCCTTACTGTATTCCACCATGGTGGTCCTCCCCATGATAGAATTATATGAAAAATTTCTATCTACATTAGTGTTTCACATTACCAAGATAATTCTATAGTTGACAATGTAGTAGTGAGAAATCCATCTTATCTCGAGTCACTTTACAACATAAGGCAAATCATGTTTGAGTCCTTGTGACTAACAGGTGAAATACATTCTCAACCATAAGGCATCCTAAGGGTATAGTCATTCATTGAACCTCCCTTGGGTTATTTTTCATCTAATATAGAAGAGGAAAAATAAAATGATTCCATTGTTTGTAGTAAATCAATATAGAAGCATCCACTCTGGTTGGACCAAGTTGAGAAACATATAGAAAAAGATAAGAAAGACATGTTTAATATGAGAACACAATTGGATAAAGGTGAAATAACATCCAGGTTCTAGCCTTTAGAAAAATCTCAATAAAACCTTAAATAATTGATGGCTGGGGATTGAATTCATGATATCTGCCTCAACATTTGGAAAACTCTTCATCATTTTAAAGACAAAGTATTACCATATAATGAATATAAAATTCATGTAAAGGTAATATAAGGGTTTCAACTCTGAATTAACTTGGCATCTCTCACAGTTTTCTCACATCCAAACTTTGAGAAGTAGAAGGGAACCCTTCAGCGTGCATGCGTCAATGTACTAAAGAGACTATACCAGTTAATTATTGATACCCCATTTGATGTTTGTATTAGAGGATGGGGTGCATATGAAGCCTTTCTTTTCACTATGATCCAAAAATAGAAATTCCCACCAAAATTTGTCTAATGCAATGTTATTTCCCATGACTGGATAAAATCAATAGATTCTGCGTGAAATCAAAGATACGCTCAAGAACATGCCTCAATTTCTCTCATCAAATTCAGTCCCAATAAGAGATAAGTTTTGAGATACTTTTCATCAAGAATCTAAAAAAAATAAGTAGTCCTCCCTCTTCGATTATGTAATCTATTATAGGGTAAAATTTTCTAAAATAGCACAGTGATATTCTGAAACATGTGATTTAAGTGGTTGTCGGATAATGAACCCAACCAATATTCATACCAAAATTCACAAAATAAGAAGAGCAGCTATGTTAATCTTAGCTATAGAAGTTCAATAGCCACCCCATCCTGAAGGATTGAGGGATTGTTTAACTAAAACTTATATTTCAATAAACAAAGTTCAATGGTTTGAGGAACAAGAATAGGAATAACCCCAGCATGTAGGGATGAGGTATTTTTCACATTTACAATCCCCTCCTAAATGAAAGTCAGTTTTATCCCAATTAGGGAAGAACCCACAATGTGAACACACAACTAAACTATCCAAGGATTCCCTTTAGGTTACTGTCTGTCAAATAGTTCTCAGGAATTCATAATACAGTAGAATAGAGACTCATGGAAGATACAACAGGAGACAATCTTGCAAATATACCATTATAAATCAACCTATGCATTATGCGTTAGTGAATGGAATTAATACCGTTATAGAAGATCCTCCAAAGAGTGATTCTAGTTATGGTTAGGTTTTTATGGTTTTCTTAGGGTTTTCCTAGGTTTTTAGGGATTTATAAATTTTTAGGGATTTATAGGTATCTTTTATGATTTTTATGTTCCTTTTAGGTTTTTAGGTATTTTGAGTGTTTTTAAGGATTTTGAGGGTTTTTTGGTTTTTAGGGGTTTCTGGGTTATTTTTCATTTTTTGCATTTTTTAGGTTTTTAGGGGTTTAATGTGTTTTTCAGTTTTTAAGGTTTTCTTAGGGGTTCTCAGCGTTTTTAGAGTTTTTTATGTTTTAGGGTTTTTTGGGTCCTTATAGGGTTTATATGGTTTTTAGGGGTTTTAGTGATTTTGAGGGTTTTTGGAGTTTTTTGCTATTTTATGGTTATTGTGCGTTTTTTGGTCTATTATAATTTTAGAGTTTTTAACTTTTTTAGATGTTTAAAGGGTATTTCGAGTGTTTTTTGGTTTTTAGGTTTTTAGTTTTTTTTTAATTTTTTAGGAATTTTTATGGTTTTATGGTTTTTTAGGGTTTTTAGGGATTTGAGGGTTTTAAAGTTTTTAAGGGTTTTTTTGGGTTTTTTCGTTCTTAAGGTTTTTTAGGTTGTTAAGGGGTGTAATTGTTTTTAGGTTTTAAGGTTTCTGTTAGGGTTATCATATATTTTGGGTTTTTTATGTTTTAATGGATTTTTAACGGTTGTTAGTGTCTTTAGGGATTTTGAGGGGTTTTAGGGTTTTTTATTATTTTAGGGAAAGATAGGTGTTGGGAGAGGCTATTCTCAACCCCCCCCCCCCCCCAATTTATTAGAAAAAAAGATGTAGCAGAAAAGGGAGGGGCAGAGTCAAAAGACCCATACCAAAAGATAGTCCCAAAAAAGCAAACAAAGAAATAAAAAGTAACAAAAAAGAAAACACAAAATCAGCATCAGCATCACGAAGCCACAAACACCAACCTATGGCAGCCCCAATGCCAATCACCATCCCATTATCCATCATCAAGCACCATCATCACCTTTCAACCAAACAGTAACCAGCAACCAGCAGTGCAAATCACCAAAATCACCCACCATAGAAAATCACCAACAACATTGCTCATTAACCCAAAATACCAACAACAGTCGACGACGATAACTTCTTCACTTCCCATCCAAGTAGTAACCTGCATCCAGCATCTCACAACCAAGGAACAACATGTATCCGAAGTCACAAAATCCAGAAAACAACACCTCTTCACCAAAAAGACCCACCACCGGTAGCACAGAACCATCAGCACCAAACTCAAGAATGTCAGCTTCAAGTGTTGTAAGGTTTTAATGGTTTTCATAGAGGTTTTTAGATTTTTTATTGTATTTTACTTTTAATAAATTTTTATGTATTTTTATGGTTTTTTATTTTTATATTTTGGACATATTTTTAGGGTTTTAGGGGTTTTTTGGTTTTTTGGGTTTTTTGGGTTTTTAGAATTTTTTTGGTTTTAAGGGGTTTTAAGTGTTTTTAGTTTTTAAGGTTACATTTTAGATTTTCAAAGTTTTACATTTTTTGGGATTTGGTTGTATTTTTTAGGATTTTTATGGTTTTTAAGGTGTTTATAGATTTCGAGGGGTTTTAGATCTTTTTAGGGGTTTAAGGATTTTTATGTTTTTTTATTTTTAGTGTTTTTTGATTTTTGTAGTGATTTTATGTGTTTTTAGAGTTTTTTAAAAAATTTAGGGGTTTTAAGAGGTTTTATAGTTTTTAGTGGGTTTTTATGGTTTATGGGTTTTTATCGATTTTAGGGGTTTTATGGTTTTTAGGGTTTTTACAGGTTTTTAGTATTTTTCATGTTTTCATGGGTTTAAATTGTTTTTAGATTTTTATGGATTTTATAGGGTTTTGTGGGTTTTTTATGCTTCTATAGATATTTAGGGGTTCTTTTTAACTTTTATATTTTATAGGGTTTTTATATATTTTTAGGGTTCTTTTTTTAGGGTTCTTTGTTTTTTTGGGTTTTTTGGTTTTTTAAAGTTTCTAGGGTTTTTTGGAGTTTTTATGGTTTTTAGTTTTTTTTTTGGTTTTTATCATTTTATGAATTTAAAGGGTTATTAGGAATTTTAATATTCTTTAAGGGTTTCTATGAGGTTTAGAGTTTTTATGGTTTTAGGGGTTTTAAGGTTTTTAGCAGTTTTCGGGGGTTTCAGCAATTTTTAGGTTCATTAGTGGATTTATGTGTTTTTAGGTTTTCATGTTTTTCTTCGGGGTTTTCAGATTTTTTGGGTTTTTTATATTTTTTGGTATTTTTAGGTTTTTTTAGATATTTCTGGTTTTTATGGTTTTTAGGGATTTTTAGAGTTTTAGGGTTATAAGGTTATATGTTTTTTAGGGGTTTTTGTTTTTTTATTAATAGGGTTTTTTGAGTTTTTAGGAATTTATATTTTTTTAATGTTTTTAACATTTTTAAGAGATTAAAGGGTTTTTAATGGTTTTAGTGGTTTTAGTGGTTTTTATGTTTTGGGGTTTTTTGGGTTTTTTGGGTTTTTATGGTATTTAGGGATTCATATTGTTTTAAAGGTTTTTAGGTTTTTTAGGGTTTTTATTGTATTTGGCATTTTTAGTTTTTTTAGGTATTTGGAGTGTTTTATGGTTTTTTAGGGTTTTAAATGATTTTAGGAATTTTTATGTATTTTTTAGTATTTTTATGAATTTTTGGGTTTTCTAGGATTCTGAGGGATTTAGGGTTTTTAGGGTTATCGCGGTTCTGATGGTTCTTTTGGGTTTTTAGGGTGTTTCTATGTTTTTAGGAATTTACATTTTTTTAGAGTTTTTACGGTTTTCAGGGGTTTAAAGGGGTCTTAGAGTATTTAGTGGTTGTTAGGGTTTTTTTTGGTTTTTTAGGGTTTTAAAGTTTTTAGTGTTTTTTTTCGTTTCTATGGGGTTTTGGGGGTTTTTAGGGTTTTATGGTCTTTATAGGGTTTTTAGCAATTTTATGCTTTTAGGGGTTTTAAGTGTTTTTAGGTTTTTAAGGATTTATTAGGGTTATTAAGGGTTTTAGGGGTTTTATGTTTTTATTTATTTTTAGGGAATTTTTAGGATTCTTGTGTTTTTTAGGGTTTTTAGGGATTTTGAGGGTTTTTTGGATTTCTTATAGTTTTATGTATTTTTAGGGTTTTCAGAATTTTTTAGGTTTTTAGGGGGTTTAAACATTTTTAGGTTTTTAAGGTTGTCTTAGGGGTTTTTTAGGGTTTTTATGTTTGTTTATGTTTTTTGGAATTTTTTGGGATTTTTAGGACTCTTGTGATTTTTTCAGGTTTTTATGGATTTTGGGGGTTTTAGGGTTTTTAGGGGTTTATATTTTTTTTGGATTTTTAGTGTTTTTTTAGTTTCTAGGGGTTTAAAGGGTTGTTACTGTTTTTAACGTTTTTATAGTTTCAAAGGGTTTATAGAGTTTGTAGTGGTTTTTTAGGGTTTTGATGAGTATTTTGGGTTTTTTCAAAGAAAATAAAACATATTATATAAAATAAGGAATTGAAGTACAAGGAAATCACCCAAAGGATGAACAAAATTGTCCAAATGCCCCTAGCAATTGTCAAAAAGGAAAATGGGATCGTGGGTCCTCATGAATCCCAAACACCCTAACATTATAAAAGGGTCCTGAGAAACCTCAAAAATCAAATCCAAGCCATTGTCTAGAAAATGGGTATGATAAAAATTCTGAATCCCAAAAAACATTTCCCAAAAAAGGGCTTAATAAACCTCACGAAGACCGATCAACGATCAAGTGAAAGATGGCCCATGAAGCCTCGTGAATCCCATTCAAACCAGTGCTTGAAAAAAGCCCAATAATTCTCGTAAATCCCAATAAACCCATCATCCAGGACACAACACTCAGCTCCATCACCCACCCAAGAAGAAAGCATCCCCCCGAAACACCCAACACCCCACAAGATCTCCCAGAAATATGAATGGAACTCTTAGAACCAACATCTCCTAGAAGCCTCAACAGCTTCCCACACCCCTCTTCAATTACCAGCACAACAGCCAGTAGCCACAATAAGTCAAGTACCTTGTAACATCTTCCAAAACAGATCCTAGTAGACTCATACTTAGCTCCATCAGAAAATTAAAGTGCAAAAAACACCACAACCAGCCATACCACCTTACAACACAATGTATAGAACCCAGCACTAGCTTCAGAAGAAAATAAAACCCATCACCCGCACCAATCTAGCTCCTAGAATCTAAATCAGTAGTCCCAACACTAGGAAAAACACAACATCCCACTACTAGAAATAAACCATTTACCAACGGTTCCAAACTGTTGGTATAATATTTACCAATGGTTATCCAAACCATAGGGATGTAAGCTGTAGGGAAAAACATATTCCAATGATTTCTAGAAAACCATTGGAATATGTTAGGAAATCTACATTATACCAAAAGCTATGTCAAACCGTTGGTATAACATTTCACCAATGGTTTGAAACCATTTGTAAACATACTATTCCAATGGTTTCAAACCCTTGGAATATAGTTTTGTAATGCTTTTTACCAATGTTTTATGCAAACCATAGGTATATCTAAACTTTTCACCGAAATCCCAACAGTTTATAAACCATTGGGAAAGTGTTTTTACCAATGGTTCTCTTAGAACCATTGGTATAAAACACATCCACATCCCTATTACAATAGTTTTAAACTGTTGGCATAGGCTTTGTTGTGCAATTCAGGCAGCAGCCTCCTGCTCTGTGCTGCTATGTGCTGCTCTGTGATTTTCAGTAGCAGTCTTCCCTTTCTGCATTTCCATCTTCCCCAACTCCAATTACCTATAATAACACACTATAACACATACATATACACAATTAATTCATATATATTTAACACATAATGCCCCATGCAACTATACACATACAAAATTAAAACATAATTCATAAGGTAATTATAAATGTACATAACTGCTTTAGAATTCAATTCATAATTGAGATTACAATTACACGTGTAATCCGAAATTCAATTCATTATTGAATACTGAATTGAATACATACATAATTTAGTTATCAGTTATGAATAAAATACATAAAAAACTAAATATGTAATTATATGTGTTATATGGAATTAAGAATACATAAAAAATTAAATTTTGTATTACACATACACGATTGAATTCAGAAATTAGATGCTAATAACCCCAAAATAAGGAAATTGATAAATGACTTAAATCAAACACAAATATAATGTCCCATAGTTTGGGGCATGTGTCTTTGAACTTATTGATGATGATAATGGGTGTGTATCAATGAGCTTGTGAGACTTAGGGAATGTAGTTGTCCTTGGCGTATTAAATGTCATGTGTTTTAGAATAGGGGTTGGAGTTCCTCACATGAAAAGTGGATTGTGTGAGGCTGGACCATGGATCCTTATGATAAAGTTTCAACACAATCTGAATACGTTTGGTCGGTTTTCCATATGCCAGTTTTTTTTACTTAAAATACTGACACTTCAAGTGACACCGGCCACACCGTGCCTCAAATTGTGGTGGGGTTGACTCGAATATGTCACATATGACCCATGGATCATTTTCTTAATGTATCAACACAATATGAATGTGTTTGTTCAGATTTCTGTATGCCAGTTGTTGTTTTAACTTAAAATGTTGTCCATTTCAAATAAAAGTGAGACACATTTAATGGTACATGCCACACCGTGCCTCGGATTGAGATGGGGTTGACTCATACACTTCACAAATGACCCATGGATCATTGTGCTAAAGTATCAACACAATCCGAATATGTTTGGTAGGTTATACGTATGTCGGTTGTTTTTTACATAAAATGATGTCCATTTTAATCAAAAGAGAGACACTTAGAGTGATACATGTCCTATTGTGCCTCGGATTGAGCCGGAGTTGACTCGTACATGTCACAAATGACTCATGGATCATTGTCCTGAAGTATCAATACAATCTGAAAGTGTTTGGTTAGTTTTCCGTATGCAAGTTGTGGTCTTCACTTAAATTCCTATCCTTTTCAAATAAAAGTGAGATAGTTGGAGTGGTACCAGTCACACTGTGCCTTGGATTGAGGAAAGGTTGACTCGTACGCATCAAAAATAATTAATGGGTCATTTTCCTAAACTATCAACAAAATCTGAATGCATTTGGTCGGTTTTCCGTATGCCAGTTGTTGGTTTCACATAAAATGATGTCTATTTCAAATAAAAACAAGACACTTTGAGTGGTACCAGCCACACCATGCATCAGATTGAGGCAGGGTTGACTCGTACCCATAAAAAATGACCCATGGACCCTTGTGCTAAAGTATCAACACAATATGAATAAGTTTGGTCGGTTCTCCATATTCCAATTGTTTTTACTTAAAAGGGTGTCCATTTTAAACAAAATAAATACACTTAGTGTTATACCAGCCACACCGTTCCTTGTATTGAAGTTGGTTTGACTCCTATATGTCCCATATCACCCATGGATCGTAGTCTGAAAGTATTGATACAATCGGACGACTTTTGGTCAGTTTTCCATATTCCAGTTGTTGTTTTCACTTAAAATGTTGTCCATTTCAAATAAAAGTGAGACACTTTGAGTGGTACCGGCCACACTGTGCATTGGATTGTGGAGGGGTTGACTCTTACACATCAAAAATGACCCATGTATCCTTGTACTAATGTATCAATACAATATGAATATGTTTGGTTGGTTTTCCATATGCCAGTTGTTTTTACATAAAATTATGTCCATTTTAAACAAAAGACAGTCACTTCAAGTGATACTGGCCACACCGTGCTGTAGATTGAGGCGGGGTTGACTCGTACACGTCAAAAAAGACCCATGGATCCTTGTGATAATGTATCAAAACAATCTGAATACATTTTGTTATTTTTCCGTATAACAGTGGTTTTTATATAAAAGAGTGTCTATTTTAAACAAAAGAAAGAAACTTTGAGTGATATAGGCCACACTGTGCTTCAAATTGAGGTGGGGTTGACTCGAACATGTCAAAAATGACCCATGGATCATTTTACTAAAGTATCAATAGAGTCTGAATGTGTTTGGTTAGTTTTCTGTATGCCAGTTGTTTTTTTCACATAAAATGTTGTCCATTTTAAATAAAAGAGAGACACTTTGAGTGGTATCGGCCACACCATGCCTAAGATTAAGGTGGGGTTGACTCTTACACATCAAAAATGAACCATGGATCCTTGTGCTATAGTATCAACACAATCCGAATAAGTTTGGTTGGTTTTCCGTATGCTAGTGGTGTTTACTTAAAAAGGAATCCATTTTAAACAAAAGAAAGACACATAGAGTGATAACGGCCACACCATGCCTTGGATTGAAGCGAGTTTAACTCGTACACGTCACATATGATCCATGGATCATTTTCCTAAAGTATCAACAGAATAAGAATGCATTTGGTCGCTTTTCTATATGCCGGTTCTTTTTTTTCACTTAAAATGTTGTCCATTTCAAATAAAAGTGAGCCTCTTTGAGTTGTTCCAGCCACACCGTGCCTCAGATTGAGGCGAGGTTGACTCGTACACATTAAAAATGACCCACGGATCCTTGTGCTAAAGTATCAACACAATCCAAATGTGTTTGGTTGATTTTTCATATGCCAGTTGATTTTACATAAAAGGGTGTCCAATTTAAACAAAAGAATGACACTTCGAGTGATACCGGCCACACCGTGACTTAGATTGAGGTGGTGTTTACTCTTACATGTCAAATATGACCCATGGATCGTTTTTTGAAAGCATAAACACAAAAACATTGCGTTTGGTCAGTTTTCATAATGCCATTTGTTGTTTTCACTTAAAATGTTGTCCATTTCAAATAAAAGTGAGACACTTTGAGTGGTATCGGCTACAACGTGCCTCAGATTGAGTTGGGGTTGACTTGATCACGTAAAAAATGAACCATGGATCCTTGTTCTAAAGTATAAACAGAATC
This sequence comes from Viscum album, assembly GCA_963277665.1. Classification (NCBI taxonomy): domain Eukaryota; kingdom Viridiplantae; phylum Streptophyta; class Magnoliopsida; order Santalales; family Viscaceae; genus Viscum; species Viscum album. The sequence continues at coordinate 1,332,810,776 of OY728150.1, forward strand.
TGAAAATGTTTGGTTGGTTTTCCGTATTCCAGTTGTTTTTACTTAAAAGGGTGTCCATTTAAAAAAAAAAGAAAGATGTCAAGTGATACCGGCCACACCGTACCTCGGATTGAGGCTGGGTTGACTCGTACATGTCACATATAACCCATGGATCATTTTCCTAAACTATCAACACAATCCTAATGCATTTGGTCAGTTTCATGTATGCCAGCTGTTGTTTTCACTTAAAATGTTGTCCATTTCTAATAAAGGTGAGACACTTTGAGTGGTACCGGTTACATTGTGCCTCAGATTGAGGAGAGGTTGACTCTTACACATCAAAAATGACCCATGGATTGTTGTGAGAAATTATGAACAGAATCAGAATATGTTTGGTCAGTTTTCCATATGTTTTTTGTTTTTACTTAAAAGGGTGTCCATTTTAAACAAAAGAAAGACACTTCGAGTGATACCGTCCACACCATGCCTCAAATTGAACCAGGGTTAACTCGTACACATCACAAATGACTCATTGATCATTGTCTTAAATTATCAATACAATCAGAATTAATTTGGTCTGTTTTCTGTATGCCCGTTGTTGTTTTCACTTAAAATCCTGTCCGTTTCAAATAAACGTGAGACAGTTTGAGTGGTACCAGCCACACCATGCCTTGGATTGAGACAGAGTTGACTCGCACACGTCACAAATGATCCATGGATCGTTTTCTTATAGTATCAATACAATCCAAATGCGTTTGGTCGGTTTTCCATATGAATGTTTTTGTTTTCACTTAAAATATTGTACATTTCAAATAAAAGTGAGACACTTTGAGTGGTACCGGCCACACTGTGCCTCGTATTGAGGCGGAGTTGACTCTCACACGTCACAAATGACACATGGATTATTGTGATAAAGTATCAACACAATCTGTATACGTTTGTTTGGTTTTTCGTATGCCAGTTGTTTTTACGTAAAAAGGTGTCCATTTTAAACAAAAGAAAGGAACTTCGAGTGATTCCAGCCACACCATGCCTCCAATTGAGGCGAGGTGGACTTGTACACGTCACATATGACCCATGGTTTTTTTTCTGAAATTATCAACACAATCCTAATGTGTTTGGTCGGTTTTTCGCATGTCGGTTGTTGATTACACTTAAAATGTTGTCCATTTCAAATAAAAGTGAGACACTTTGAGTGGTACTAGCCACACTGTGCCTCAGATTGTGGAAGGGGTGACTCATACACGTCCAAAATTAATGATAGATCTTTGTGATAATGTATCAACACAATCCAAATACATTTGGTCAGTTTTCTGTAAGCCAGTTGTTTTTACTTTAAAGGGTGTCCATTTTAAACAAAAGAAAGACACATAAAGTGATACCAGCCACACCATGCCTCTGATTGAGGTTGGGTTGACTCGTACACATCACATATGATGCATGGATCATTTTCCTAAAGTATAAACACAATACGAATGTGTTTGGTTGGTTTTTCGTTTGTCAGTTGTTGTTTTCACTTACAATGTTGTCCATTCCAAATAATGGTGAGACTCTTTGAGTGGTACTAGCCACAATGTGCCTCAGATTGAGGCAGGGTTGACTCGTACACATCATAAATGACCCATGGATCATTGTGCTAAAGTTTCAACACAATCAGAATATGTATGTTTGGTTTTCTGTATGTCTATTTTTTCTTACTTAAATGGGTGTCCATTTTAAACAAAAGAAAGACACTTCGAGTGATACCGGTGACACCATGCATCATATTGAGGTAGGGTTAACTTTTACAAGTCACAAATGAGCCATGGATTGTATTCTGGAAGTATCAATACAATCAAAAAGTGTTTGGTCAGTTTTCCATATACAAGTTGTTGTTTTCACTTAAAATCCTATACATTTCAAATAAAACATAGACAGTTTGAGTGGTACTGGCCACACTGTGCCTTGGATTGAGGCAGATTTTACTCATACAGGTCAAAAATGACCCATGGATAATTTTACTAATGTATCAACAGAATATGAATGCATTTGGTCAGTTTTCTGTATGCCAGTTGTTGATTGCACTTAAAATGTTGTCCATTTCAATTAAAAGTGAGACACTTTGAGTGGACCGGCCACATCGTGCCTCATATTGAGGCGGGGTTGATTCGTATACATCAAAAATGACCCATGGATCCTTGTGATAAAGTATCAAAACAATCCAATTCTCCCAATATCTCTTATGGAAAGATATCATTCGATCCTTGGGCATTTTGAGTGACGTCCAGTGTGGATTGAAGATCCAGGTGAGTCTAATCCCCTCCTTGATTCCTCTTTTCGAATAAGGTTCACACTCTTCTCTCATCTTCATCCAAAGCTCTCAAACCCTCTTTTTCATTGGTATTTAGGGTGAATCTTGAAGAGAGCTTAGATTGGGATCTGAGACGCCAAATTAACAGTGTGATTGTCTCTAGAATCAAGGTTGGTGGTCCTTATCCTTTCGTGAATTTTCATGATGTTTTATATATGCTGAATCGCCGCTCATCCAATGTTGGGGTGTCGGGTTGGGGGATGTTCGGGGTCCAGGTAGGATGGTGGGGGGTTGTCCAAGGTTCAGGGAGGAGGGGGGATGTCCAGGGTCCAGGAAGAAGGGGGTTGTCCAGGGAGTTTCCAAACACACAAAACTATGCAAACATTCTCAAGATACACCTACATAAAAAACTGACACATAAAAACAGCCTTGCATAAAAACAAACACATAAAAACATCCTAGCCTGCATAATACACTTCATACACATGTATAAAAAACACACATAAAATGAGCACAAAAAATAGACACACTACATAACACACTGCATAACACACTACATAATACACTACATACACTTCACTGCATACACCAGCATAAAAAGCAGCACCAAAAAAACATATACATACATACATAAAACACTATAAAAAACACCTTCAATAGCACAAAAAAAACACATATGTCCATAGAGATGGGAGGGGGTCTGTCCAGGGTCCAGGGAGGAGGGTGGGGGCTGTCTGGGGTCCATGAAGGATGGGGGTGTTGTCTATGGTCTAGGGAGGAGGGGGTTCTACAAGGTCTAGGAAGATAGGGGGTTGTCCAGGGAGTTCCCAAACACAGAAAAATATGAAAACATCCTCAAGATACCCCTGCATAAAAAACATACACATAAAAACAGCCTTGCATAAAAACAGACACATAAAAACAGCCTAGCCTACATAATACACTGCTTACACCTGTAGAAAAACACACATAAAAAGAGCACAAAAAACAGACTCACTACATAACACACTGTATAATATATTTCATACACCTCACGGCATACACCAACATAAAAAACAACACAAAATAAATATAAAAACATACTTCAAACACCATCAATAGCACAAAAAACACATATTTCTAGAGAGAGGGGAGGGGGTTGTTCGGGGTCTAGGGAGGAGGTGGGGGGCTATTCGGGGTTCGGTGCAGAGGGTGGGGGCTGTCCGGAGGGGCTATTCAGGGGGCTATCCAGGGGGTTGTCTGGGGTCCAGGAAGGAGTGTGGGGCGGCTATCCAGGGGGTATCATGGGGGCTGTCTGGGGTCTAGGAAGGAGGGTGGGGAGGCTGTCAGGGGGGTTATTCGGGGGGCTGTCTGGGGTCTAAGGAGGAGGGTGGGGGGCTTTCTGGGGTACTATATGGGAGGTTGTACGAGGTCCTTGGAGGAGGGTGGGGGTTTTATGGGGTCCAGGAAGGTGGTTGGGGGGGGGGTTGTTCAAGGTCCATGAAGTAGGGGGATGTCTGGGGTCTAGGAAGGAGGGTGGGGGATATTTGGGGGGGGGGGGTTAGGGTCCAAGGAGGAGGGTGGGGGCTGTCCAATGTCCAGGGAGGATGGTGGGGGATGTCCAGGGTCCAGAAAATAGGGGTGTCCGGGGTCCAGGGAGAAGGGTGGAGGGCTGTCCGTGGGGCTATACGTGGGGTTGTCTGGGGTCCAGGAAAGAGGGTGGGGAGGCTGTCTGGGGGAATGGCTGGGGGAATCTGAGGTCCAGGGAGGAGGGTGGGGGCTGTTCGGGGGGTTTTCCAGGGTCCAGGGAGGAGGGTGGGTGGGATATCCGAGTGTCTGTCTGTGGGTCTGTCTGGGGTCCGGGGAGGAGGGTGGATGGGGTTGTTCGTGGTCCAAAGAGAAGGGTGGGGGTGTCAAGTGTCCAAGGAGGAGTGTGGGGGGGGGCTGTCCAGGGTCCATGAAGGAGGGGGATATCCGAGGTCTAGGGAGTATGGGGGGGGGGGGCTGTCTGGATTCAAGGCAGAAGGGTGGGGAGGATGTTCGGGTTGCTATCCGGGGGGCTGTTTGTGGTCAAGGGAGGAGGGTGGGGGGTATCCAGGGGGATGTCCGAGGTCCAAGGAGGAGGGTGGTGGGGCTGTCCGGGGGGTTGTCTCAGGTACATGGGATGATATTAATATATTTTATAAGAAAATTATTTCAAGGTTTAAAAAATAATTTCATTATATCAAATTCTAATCAGACCACCAATATTCAGAATTCCACTAAAAAATTATAATTTCATTAAAATAGGGGGATTTCACAACATCCATGATTTTTAAAAATAAAACATTCATAATATATAAATAATCATTTAAATCATTTATAATCTCATTTGCTATCAATAATTAAATTTAAGGTTTCATTTCAAGGGAAAAATATTATGGAACCACCGATGTTTTATCAATGTTCAAATCAACACCCACTACTGGAAAACCCATGAACAGAGGGTGGGGGGCTATCCATGGGGTGGGTGGACTGTCCACAGGGGTGGCGGGGCTGTCTAGGGGGTACAAGTTGTCCGGGGGGTGGGGGCTATCTAGGGGAGGGGTGAATTAGTCACATTAAATCATCAAATCATGTTTTAATATTTATAGATAAAAAATAAAGATAATGTGACCTACATAATCACACATATATTCAAGCACAACAAATCAATAAACATCAACGGTCTGTAATATCAGTCAACAATGTAATGAATCAATCTATCCCTCACCACCATCATGATCATCACCATCATAATCACCCTCACACTCGTCCTCATCATCATCCCCATCATCATCCCTGCCCTCCACCTCACCCTCGTACTCAACCTTAGCCTCCTCATCGCCCTCCTCCTCTGCCTTGGCCTCCCCCTCGGCCTCCTCCCCTACCTCGACCTCCTCCTCACCCTCCTCCTCATCTACCTCGGCCTCCTCCTCGCCATCGTCTCAAACACCACTAGAACTACCATCTGGTTCCCCATATATAGAACTCATTGATGACATATATTTATCACAAGCAGTGTTGGCCTATGGTGGAAGTGTTGGACGTAAAACTTCCATCAGTTTCATAAATGCAGTGTTTGCCCTAGCAGACTGTTCTTCCATCTCTGTGGCCCTTTTTGAGTCTGTTCTTCCTATTCCTTAACCTGATTCAAATCAGTGGAACTACAACTTGTACCTGAGGAGGGCCAAAAACTCGTCCGAACTATACTCTTCCTAGGTCAGTAGTGTAGTCTATCAAGGTGCTCATCTCCCAACACCTAATGTAAGTTATTGTTTGGCCCAAAATTGTCAGGTTCTTGGGCATCAAGGGCCTCTAAAATATTCTGTTACAAATAAAAATATATTATTAAGTTAAAAAAATGTTGATTAAAATTTTAAATCTACAAAGTAAAACATACAATCTGCTACAGATTTGGTTCATTAACCGCACTTCCATATTTCTTCTTTCTACTTGAGAAAAACATTTTTTCTCGAGGCACACGTCCTTCTATATTCAATTTATACATCTAAAATGACATTGAATGTAGGAAACCATAATTAAAAATAGGATACCAAAAAAACATAGTAATTGCATAAATAAAATTATATAACAACTTTAGAAATCGAATAAATTATGGAGGAATCAAAAGAAAGTTCAAGTCATAAAGAAAGATTATAAATTGTCACAGCTGCGGTCTCCCATGATCTGGCATCGTAGTACGTCCTAAAGTGTGGATGTATTTATTAGAATCAATGTTTTTTATTTCTTCCAAATGCATCCGAAATAAAATTCAACAATTAGTATTAACGAAAAACAAGAAAATTTTCATTTAAATACCTCTAATTTGATTAATACCGTAAATTGGCTAGTCATCCAATGAGTAATCATCTCTCTGTATTGGTCTAAAGGACAATCATCCACGAAAAGGACCGCCTCTAACTCTGTTCCCACTATAGCACGCCAGCCAATGTACAACTCATGCTTATAATCTCTCCAAAGATCGCCTAAATATTTTAGACGTGCTGACCATGCACCCTCACCATCGGGGAAATTAAACCACAGCTGACACCACAATAGTAATTCATATAGATACAAAAATTAATATATTTCATTAAATACAACAAATTTTTTTACCCATATCTCTACCCAGGCTTTATCCTTGACTTCATTTGGAAGTTGTCTCCATGAGATCGGAATGACAGGAATGATGTCAGAGTATTTGGAAAGCGTCCCAAAAAAACTCCGACATTGATGCCCTGATTTCTCAATCATCTGACTATCTTCATTGTAGTCCACAATCAACTGCGTGCGGTAGTTTCACACCGCACACATGTGTGTACACCCCCGCCCCCACATCCTATCATTAGATGTGTCTGTTATCAATGAAAAACAAATATTTTATCAAAAAATTTTATAATGAAAATAAATAATGGTGTAACAATTTGTTAGGGTTGTATAAGTATACCTACGGTAGTTTGATCAATGGGCACCGCTGGATCTGCAGACACTGAAGGAACACCCTATACAGATGGAGTGGGTCCCAATGTATACTCTACAGGGACAGACTCTGGGGGAGCAGGAGCCGAAGAAGATGGAATATAAAAGCCCGAAGAGAAGGAAACAGAAGTAAAATAAGATGACAAGGATGGCTGGCCAAATGCTGGATGGGGAGTGGGAATCATCATCGGATATGGTACAGATGGGTGAGGAGGATTAGATGTAAAGGGTGGTAAAAACATTGGAGGCCTAAATATCTTGTGTGTCCTTAACGACACGATGAGATGAGAATGTAGGATGGATGGTATGTTACTGGGAGGGGTAGGGTCTAGTTGAGTACACCGACCAGATCATCTATCTCCCATACCACCCCCCTTGTACGAACACCCCAAGTATTGGGACCACCACTATGCTGCTCATCAAATAGTTGTCGCCTAATAGATGGATCCTAAAAAATGTTTTAAAAAATTAATCACATGACATTATATATTATTTAAATAAATATATTTGAAATAAAATACTCACTGTAGGCACTAGTGGTGGAATTCCCAGCTCTGTTATGCGACGGTTGTTGTCAATAATCTGTTTTCAATGCCTCTCTTCAATTGGTTTCATTTCCTGCATTTGTAAACAAATATGGAAGTAAATATAAATGGATAACTAATTTCTAACTTAGAAAACAGAATAAATGAGAAGGAATAGGTGGATTCAGGGATAATTTAACTAACCATTATTTTAGGTGATCTTAGACAAATATATATTGAAGTCAATAAGTCATACAAGATGTAATAAAGAAATTTAATTTTTAGTCGGATGATTATTTACTAAGTGTCATAAGTCTATTAAAATCATGGAAAATTGATTCTTCCATATTCATAAGTGGTAAACCAGTTGTCAAAATTAAGGAAAAATTTAATTTCATTAGCTTAGGCAGATTATGTAGGTTTAAATACATGTTTTTCAGAAGAATACAAACCATCATGTTCATTACCTAGTAAAATGTAAAAGTGAGGTCTTAGAGTAATAAAAATGTTATAAAAATCACAGATGAAGCATTTAAATGTTCACCATGTTAGAAATGTTGGTTTCATAGGTTCAAATACAGTTCATTTCCAAATTATAAAATGAAATTCAATTAAAATTTCCAACCAATAAACATTGAAAATTCACATAACATTCAAGTCGGATAAAACATATTTGTAATCAATATTAAATAAATTTGAATAGTATCATCCTTAACAACCCAACTCAAGGTAAACAAAATAAATTGAGAACATGGATGGATGATTCTATATTTTTTCCAACACAACTTCAGGTTCACAATAAACTCTGAAAATTGAGATTTTATATTCATCAAAATAAATAAATGGATTGGTTCCAATTTCAGTAGGGAATGTGTCAATTCCATCATCACCATCATCAAAAATATGTCTTGGAATTACTTCAACTATGACACCAAATTCAGGTTGAAGTTGGTCTTTGACAAAAAAAAAACTTTTTTATCCATTGATGCCAATACATATGGTTTTTCAGTAGAAAGAGATCGATTCATATTAATTAATTGAAATCCACAATCATTAATAAATGTGCCTTGTCTCGTAATCAAATCAAAACAATGGAATTTCATCATCATGACTCATCCATGAGAGTAATAATCCAATATTATTATTTTTTCAATGACTCTATAATAACCCACGTTTTCAAATCATGGTCTACTATCTGATTCATTGGCATGAAAATCTGGTGTGGCAGTAACCATAACACCATTATGTTGTGTTCTTATTTTCTTTTCTTGTTCAGTGATAATAAATTTGTACCCATTAAAAAAATTTATTTACAATCATGAACCACGGTATTAGAACCAAAATCCAATGCTCTTATTTCCTCAGAGACAGAGTATGTAGGAAAACTCAATACTTAAAATATAAATGAATATTAAATTTAATTAAATATTAATTTAATTAGTTTAAATATTATTATTTTTTCCTTCAATTTTAACCAAGCAGAAAACTCTTTGCTATGCAAAGTTTCCATCATTCTCAAAGATAAAGAGAGATACTTTCTATTTATCATTGTTTTATGTTCCCTATAGATAAAAAAATATGAATAGTTTAATAGATATATATGTAAGATATACATATTCAATTTAGTTACCTTATGTAGTCATCGAAAAAATCACAGTTGAAGAAAATTGTGTGATGTGCCATCTCTCGATCTTTAAGGCTTAATGTATTCAATGTATATGATCCAGGAATTCCTCCTCTTTGAGTAAGTGATGGAAAACTGGGTTCAATTAGTTCATACTTATCTTCTTCATTTCTCATTGGTTGGTTCATTCTTGTAGTAAGATCAAACCAATACATTGAGAAGAAATCCATAAATTCTTGAGCCAAGTAACCATTCATGATAGAACCTTTGGGATGATTCTTTTTTCAGACATAAGACTTTAATGTGTACATATTTCTTTTAGTTGGATACATCCAACAAAAAGAAACAGGTCCTCCGAGAAGTATTTCAGTGGGAATATGGAGAATCATATGCAACAAGCATGTGAAAAATGATGGAGGAAATATTTTCACCAACTCACACAGTGTTATTGGGGCATCTGTCAACATTTTATGAAAGAAAGACATGGAAGACTTCTTAGCACAAAGATCACTAAAAAAAGGCACCACTAAATAATAGTCACCCTTACATTATTGGACAAAAGATGATGGATTGTTATTGGAATCAACTCATGTAGAAAAATGTGATAATCATGAGTCTTCAATGATCTTAGCTTCAACTCTCTTTTGTTGACCCATTTAGATATGTTGCTTGAATATCCATCAGGAACTCTAATAGTCTCTAATACGTCTAGAAATTATTATTTTTCATAGGTGTCATCACATAAGAAGCACATGTAACTTTCCATTTATTTTCACTAATACACACATGATGCAATTCTCATCTGATGCCCCAATCCACCAAGTGACACCGAGACCATAAATAATATTTTCTCTTTCCCTTAACATTTATAAGTATAGAAGGAAACATTTCACATATATTCTATTCAATGTACATTACTTCTAAGAAATGATGTAACAAATTGGTTGACCAATATGGAAAATCAAAAAAGATACTCTCTTCCTCCAATAGTAACAGGTTTCAGTGGAAACATTATCTCTCTTTCTAGATTTCATTTGACCCTTCGAGAATGAAAAACTGAAATCTTTTAATTCATTAAGCACATCAGTTCCAGACGTAACTGTGGTGGATCATCGGTCTCTATGGTATTATAAAATCTTCGATGATTATTTCTATATGGATGGTCCATCGGCAAAAATCTTCGATGTCCCATAAAACTGAAACTATAGTGATGTTTTAGTCTTATGGATCATGTATTCTTCATACAAACAGGACATGATAGTTTTCCCTTCGTGATCCATCCAGAGATCATTGCATAATCAAAAAAATCATTGATCATCCACAAAATCTCAACACTCATCTAAAATATTCCTTTCAAATATGCATCGTATGTGCGCACACCCACATCCCAAAGAAGTTTTAACTATTTTATAGGTTGCATGTATAAGTAAATATCAATGCTAGGATCAGAAGGGCTAGATATGATAATACTCATGAAAGTGAAAGGTTTTTTCATACACAGTCATAGGGGAAGATTATAAATGTGTATAAAAACTAACCACGTGATATGCGAAGTAAGCATCTACCCAAATAGATTAAAAACGTTGCATGAAAGACCCAGAATCACATTACACACATCAACTACAAAATCAGGATATCGAGCATCAAATATCTGCCATGAAAATCTATCTGCGGGGTGAACCAACTCATCATTAGTCTTCTTTCTCTCAGAATCATTCCATCTCATTTTTATTGATATTTCATCATATATAAAAATTTTCTGGAGTCTGGGGATCAATGGAAAGTTACACAATACTTTTTTTTGGCACACGAGATGGGGTTCCATCCGATTTTGACTTCCATTGGGATGTTCCACATTTTATACAATCATTTCGTTCAGCATTTTCCTCCTAGAATAAACTACAATCATTCAGGCAAGCATGAATTTTGTTTCTTGAAAATCGAAGTTCCTTAACTAACTTTCATTCCATATAGTGGTTTGAGGGAATATATGCATCATTTGAAAGTAAATACTTCAAGAAGGAAATAATGTAATCAATTTCTATATTAGAAATCCCATACATAGTTTTCCCATGAAACAATCGGATTAAAAATTCCAGCTCTTTCATTTTATCTCATTGTTGATATACTGGAGTCATGGCAGCAGCATTCAATTTTTTCACCCTGATAATATCATCATTTTCATTAGATGCATCATCTGTCCTCATATCAATGTCTTCAAGAGTCGAAATCCTTTCTTTTTCAAGATGACTAATAAATGGAAACCGGTCATCTAACAAATTCTTCAGTCCAGTCCTTTCATTTCGATCATCAGCAATTTGAGATTTCATTTTCTCCCCATTGTGATACCACACATAGTATTTTTCTTTAAAACCATATTTTGTTATGTGGTAGCTGAATTCTTCACAGCACAACCAAGGTCTACCAACACAATTGGAACATGGGTAGTGTATGCGACCACTATCTAAATCATTGTGAAATAAAAAATCTAAAAAGATATCCAAATTGTTTTGAAAATTTCTTGAGATACGATAGGTTTCATACATCCAACTTCTACACATTCTATAAAAATAATTGTTGTAAGTCATTTCTCATAATAAATTCAATAATATTGATGTTTAATCGAAAATATATTTAATTATACGATAAAGGAAGGAGTTTCTAGTTGATGTAGTGAACTATTAAAACAATGTAAATATATACTAATTCAGTTATGTGTTCCTAAATTTAAGGTGAGATTTGTTTTGTAATTTTTTCATTTATCACATACAAGAAGACACCATAGAACTGATAAAACATTTTTCAAGATATTACAAAGTGAAGTCTTTTCATGAAAGATGGAGAATGTGTAAAGAGAGTTTTTTAAATAAGTTATTGATGCTAAAAAATGGAAATATTGTGAAAGGATAGTACATTTCATAACACCCAAACTAAAGTCTACAAAAAGTACCATATCACCCCAGTAAAGAAAGGAAAACCACCTACCCAACTACCCCAACCGTCCCATATCCCTTCACATGGATCATCCTTAAATCCATTACCCACCTCGATAAAATATGACTAAAAAAACCATTTATCATCTTTGAGTGGGGATACATCTCACCAACACCTCCATTAATCGATATGATTACCTAAATACATAAAAAGAGTGTCTATGAAAACATAAAATCAAGTTGATTCATATAATCATGACACTTGAATTTTAAAATGAAAATAAAAAATAAATCAAACTACACTTATTGGGTATGTCATTCCACACACTTCACCACCTGGTTTAGTTCAAATCAAAATAGAAACAAAGAATAATTGATGAAAAACATTAAAACTAAGTTAATCCTTACAGATTTGGAGTGTAGAACTAAAAACTTGATTGAATTCAGATGGATTTATAGGGAGGAAGGAGTTCCCAGCCTGTGTAAAGAGAGAGGCCTCTAGTTTAGAATCCAAGGGGGACTTCCCCAAGGCTTCATAAATCATAGTCACTATGAATCCAAGGTAGATTTACCCAAGGTATTCTAAACCAAATAATCATGAATCTAAGGGAGTTTCCAAATGGAATTAAAAGCTATGTTTTTAACATGAATCCTTGGGGGGTTTCTTCAAGGAATTCCACATCATTAATCAATGAAAATGTACTCATAAGTTTAATTAAAATTTATTTATATTCATTTTCAATAGGTCTCATAAAAGGGGGACATGCCTCATGACCCATTATGTGTTATAGGCATCCCAAATCATTCACTCATGTTCAATAACTCATTCTTGGCACCCCTATAGTCAAACCTTTTATTACCCAATTAGTTTCCCAAGTCAAGCGCACCCCATGGGTGGATAAAGTTTCGACTTTTACACTAATAGGTTGTTCATGGATCATAAAGAGGTTTAATTTCATAATGTATAGACAAAAACATTTATTTTTAAATTTGATTTTAATAATAAAGTATGACAATGATACTAAGCATAATAAAGAACACAAAACAATGATACTTTTATGGGATAGTTTATAAACCATCTTCTATATACTCACAGACATCTACCAATCAAGTATTAGTCATTGATTCAATATCAAATAGTGTGAATCATAAAATTTTCCAAAATCCCTAGAAATAGGGAATAATGATGTGATCTTTCTAGATTGTGAAATAATTGGAGAAAGGTTGAGAATATAAGGATATCCACTCATAGTTGGGATGAACAACACTAGAAAGAGATAAGATACCTCAACTCACCCTATTAGATCACATAGTTTGGTAGACCACACACCAACCATTTCAATTACCTCAATAAGGGATTCTATGTTGGTATTTGGGAAGAGGATGAAGGAGTCTAACCTAGATGAGGGAGTTTCAGCCGATCGGATAGAAGACTTCGGGTTAGGGTTCTCCTGTAAGGGGGATTCTGGAAATTGGGGGAAATGAAGAGTTATATACTTCTATGTAATCGGGGGATGGGGTGGTTTTGTTGCATTTGGGGAGGGATGTTTCTCTATTTTTTTTAAAACTGTTGGGAAAATCATGGAATTTACCAATGGTTTGTAAAAACTGTTGGTAAAGGGAGAAATTTTCTAGATTTCCCAACGGTTTCTTTAAACCATTCAGAAATCATTCACTAACTCAACCTTTAGCAACATTTTATTAAAAATATTGGTAAATTACCCCTTTACCAATGGTTCTATTGAACCGTTGGTATAAAATTGTTGGGAAAACACAAATTCCGAGTAGTATCCCCCAACACCACTTTTAGCACCCATAGTTAGGACCAAAGTAACCTCAACCTTCAACCTCACCATAAACCCTAAATTCCCTACATCCCTACATCCCCTACATCATTGTATCCCATGCATCCCAACCAGATCTCATTCACAACCACATCCCTCCCACTTATAATTCCACAGTTCCATCAATCCCAACACCCAGCCAGTCAACAATTCCCAAAAGCATGAATTCCTAGCAAGATACTTTCATCAAAAGTTGGAACCAAGTAAAAGGCCCACCCATACACCTTCCCACCATCTACAAACATATATCACTTCTAGAACCAATTTGAGACAACAAAAAACCACCGCAACCAAAAAAAATTACAAGCCCCCAAAAAATAATCCTCCAAGTAACCCTGCACAAACTAGAGCCTAGGATGAGAGAAATAAAATCTAATACACATAAAGCAGAAGTCCACCAGAAACTAAAGCATCCCAACATTGAAGTACGATGTTTATGATGCTACTGTATAATTCATGGACCCCACCAACCTAACTCCAACCAAGAGAGATGATCACATCATCATTGGCTAACAAACCATCATCTAGTAGACTGAAATTAAACACTAGCCAATGGATAGAAGAAAACACGAATCCATCACAGACACACAAAAATTCAATGGAGCCACCTTCAAGAATCCATATAATGTAGAACAAACACCATCACCATTAAAGTAATCCAAATGAAACTATGAAAAAATCCACCAGTATACCACCAATAAGAACCAGAAAGGCATAGTCGGTTGAAAAACCTTCTGTTAGCATGGTAATGATATAGAAGCAAAATTTTTTGATGGGAAAATGAAACTATATGAACCAAAGAAGAATTAGAAAAAGGCGAAGGCCAACACACCCAACACAGAATAGATGAAAACCCACTACATGCCACCCAGAAAAAAACTGATAATTTTATTCCATGGTCCTCAAAGGTAGAAACCAAAACAACAACATTGAGCTAGGTTTTAGAAAAAAGAAATGAAATAAAACCCACATGTAACTGAATCGAATCCCACAGTTCCCCATGTTCACCTATTAGAAGAATAGTGGTTAAAACCTTTTGTCATCAATAACCAGTAGAATTTTTTAAAACTGATATTGATAGCCAGAAAACATGTGGACTAGTGAACTGTCCATCCACCCAACATATTGTAAAAAATGATGTCATTCAATAAACTAGTGGACCATAAATCACTAAAAACCCTCCAAAAAAGTTGTTTGTGAAAGAAAAATTCAACCAAAACTTGACATCCATTGAACCCCCCATGCCGAAAAATTCTAGTAAACCAAATCCCCACCTATGACCTAAAGAAGCATCAACCACAATATAAAAAAAGAATCCAAGAGTAAGAAAAGGTCAAAAAAATCGATTACAACTACCCCTGAAATGTAACCACCACCACCCCACGTGCACCACATCAGGAACAATGACCAAGAAACTGGTGATGATGGTTAGTAAACCAATTGGGCTCCAACAGAACAACCCATCATCCACTAATTGAGTGGTAAAAAAATAGATCGGAACCCAGCGAACCATGGGTTCCAATGATCGATGTAACCCTACTAGAAATATGAAAAAATAAATGAAACATATTCTAAATGATCCACCCATATCTGAAATTCGATGAGAAAGCACTCCTTAAACCAGTAATTCAGGAATGTCAGCCTTTGTCACGAATACAGAATTCCCACAACAATCCATAAGAAATAAAAAACAAAAAAAAATCTATGACTAGACACAACCAACCACGAGCACCCCAAAGATGAACCACAAACAGGAAATCAAAAAACATCCATCAAAGAGCCCCAACGAACAAGAATCATCCAATGAAGGTAGCCAATGGAAAAACTTGGAGAACCTGATCCCAAATCACAACATTGAATCCACCTAGGGCATTGGGCTCTTGAGAGCATTGAGATATCAATTAAGATCCCCTAGGTTCTAAAGGGGGTTAGAGTGTTTCCATTTTTAATGTTTTTAATTATTTTTATGTGTTTTTAGGGTAAGAGAATCTTTTTTTGTGTTTTTACGGTTTTTATCATTTTTTAGGGTTTTGGGGGTTTAAAGTGTTTTTTTGGGTTTTTAATTTTTTTCTTAGGGGTATTCAAGGTTTTTAGGGTTTTTTGAAATTTTTAGTTATTTTTATGGATTTTGTTCATTTGTATGGTTTTTTAGGGATTTTAAGGAATTTAAGGGGTTTAAGGCATTTTAGGGATTTTACCATTTTTGTAGTTTTTAGGGGTTTTAAGTGTTTTTAGGTTTTTAAATTTTTCATACGTTGTTTCATGTTTTTAGGGGTTTTTACATTTTTAGGTATTTTTTAGGTTTTTTTGTTGTTAGGTTTTTTAGGAATTTTGTGGGTTTTATGTGTTTTTTAGAGTTTTTAGAGTTTTATGGTTTTTAGTGTTTTTTTAGTTTTTAATGGATTTTAATATTTTTTATAGTTTTTTAACATTTTTAGGGGTTTAATTGGTTTTGGAGTTTTTAGTGGTATACGATTTTATGCACTTTTAGGGTTTTTATAGTTTTTAAGGGTTTTTATATTTCATAGGGTTTTATGGTTTTTCAAGGTTTTAGGGTTTTTATGGATTTTAAAATTTTTAGAGGTTTTAGTGATTTTATGTGTTTTTAGGATTTAAAGGTTTTCATAGGGTTTGCATCATTTTTATGATTTTTTATATTTTTAGGGATTTTTTAATATTTCTATGGTTTTTATGGTTTTTTAAGATTTTGTGTGTTTTTTTTATTTTTTCGGCTTTTTATGGTTTTTATGGTCTTCTTGGGTTTTAGGGGGGGTGATTATTTAGGGGTTATACTATATTTTAGAGTTATTTAACATTTTTAGAAATTTCAAGGTTTTTTTGAGTTTTTAGAGTTTTTAGGGTTTTTATGGTTTTCATGGGTGTTTTAAGGTTTTTTGAGTTTTTAGTGTTTTTAGGGTTTTAAGGTTCTCATGGGTGTTTTATGGTTTTCAGGGGTTTTTTTGGTTTTAGGGTTTTTAGGGCCTTTAGAGTCTTTGAAGGGATTATATAGTTTTTTATCATTTTATTGGTTTTTTATTGTTTTTAAGTGTTCTTAGGTTTTTAAGTATTTCATTGGGTTTTCCAGGGTTTTTAGGGTTTCTTACATTTTTAGGTATTTTTAGGCATATATTTATAATTTATATGGGTTTTTAATGTTTTTAGGGATTTTGAGTGGTTTTTTTGTTTTTAGGGTTTTTAGTGTTTCTTAGGTTTTTAGGGGTTTTAAATGTTTTTAGGTTTTTATGGATTTCTTAGGGGTTTTTAGGGTTTTTTTTTTCTATGGATTTTTTTTTGTTTTATAGGGGTTTTAGGTTTTCTGGTGGTGTTTTGGGTTTTTATGGGGTTTTAGGGTTTTTTTGTGTTTTTAGTTTTTTAGCCTTTTTGTATTTTAATTTTTTTTAGAGTTTATTAATGGTGTTAGGGGTTTAATGATTTTTTTCATTTTTAGTGGTTTTTATATTTTTTTTATAGGTTTTTATTGTCTTTTTAGGTTTTCATGGATTTTATGGTTTTATGGGATTTTTAGATTATTTAGGGTCTTTTATTAGCGGCTTTATGTGTTTTTTAGATTTTTATGGTTCTCTTAGGGGCTTTCTGATTTTTAGGGTTTTTTACATTTTAAGGGATTTTTAAGAATTTTTAATTATTTTTTTAGTTTTTAATGTTTTTAAGGATTTTGAGGTTTTTCTGTTTGGGGGGGGGTTAGGTTTTTTTTTTTGATTTTTTGTGGTTTTAAGTTTATTTAAATATTTTTAATGTTTTTTGGCATTTAAAGGGTTTTCAGAGTTTTTAGTGGGTTTTATAATTTTATTTGATTTATCGTTTTCTGGTTTTTAGGGATTTTATGGTTTTTGGGGATTTTATGGTTTTTGGGGATTTTATGATTTTTAGGGGGTTTTGGGTTTTAGGGGTTTTTAGGTTTTCTTAGGGGTGATTTGACAAAAGGAGGAGGAAAAAAGAACAGACTGGATACTATAACATCTTCATGATTTACATTATTATCACTTTCAATTTCAATACATCACTTTATCAATCATTTTACTTCATCAATATATCATATTTAGATCATATTTTCATTGACTTTTCAAATCTTCCATAATTAATGGAAACCCATAGACCTAACCTTTCTACCCCTTTTCCACCTTTTAATATTTTGTCTACCCTCTTTTACACCCTTTACTATTTTTTAACCATTTATCACTCAAACTATTTGTTTAAGTCCATTCTCGTACACCATCCTATTTGGGAGAGGATTGGCATATCATGATCTCCACAAACGATTTATTAGTTTTCATAAAATCCCGAGAATTGAGTTGAGTGTTTAGAACTGGGGAGAAATAAGTACAAACACAAAAACATCCTTGATTGTGTGTCCTTGTGTGTGTGAGTGTGTACATATTTTGTGGGAGTGTGTGTATCTTGTGAATGTGAGGATGTATCCTTTTTTGTGTGACTGTGTACATCATGTTTGTGTGAGTACACATCCTTGTTCATGTGTGTTTTTGTATCTATGTGTTTGTGAGTGTGTGTGTGTGTCCATTTTGGTTGTGTTATTGTTTGTGAATCATTGTGTGTGTTTCTACTCATGTCAGTTTGTGTTCATTTTACTTACCATGGAAAAAGATCGTGGGAAGATAATCCTTCATGTATGTGATGAAGGGATCCAAAAAAGATAGCCTCCACCAAAATCTACACAACTCCAAATGAAATATTTGGTGAGACTTTTTGAGATGTTTATTTACAGGAAGTTGGGGGTTCTACATGATTGGATTTATAACTTTCAAAATCAACCAAACCCAAGAATGATCCATGATAACCCAAAACGCACCCGGGCACTATATTGTACCTACATCATGGAAGAGGAGATATATAACTTTAATGATGATTTTGAGTATGTCCCAAAAAGAAGAAGGATATTCCAACAATCTAGATGTGTCAAAAGGAGACCACATTATGAAGACATCCTTGGAGGTATTAAGGTGAAGTTTCCATATTTTCAAGGAAAATGTGCTCTAGATGCATACTAGGTGTGGGATATGAGGATCGACCAAGTTCATTCATGCTATCTATATTAAATGGAAAAAATGGTCAAACATTATTCACATAAATTTTACTATTATTCATTAATTTGGTGGGATAAAAATGAAAAATAATAGGGATAGATATGACAGATGTCCAATCAATACTTGGGACAACATGTTGTTTTCCATGAAGAAGTGGTTTGTTCCCTCACATTACCATAGAGATCTCAAAAAAAACATCAATTCCTAACCTAATAGAGTAAGAGTTTTGAAGATTACAATAATAAGATGAAAATTAACATGATTTTAAAAAGCATTAATAAGGATATGGAGGAAACCATGGAACGGTTTTTACGGAGACTTAATTTGGAAATCTTCTATCAAATGGAGACATTCCATCATGTGAAGATATAAGATATGATCCACCAAGCCACCAAAGTCAATCAAAAATTCAAAAGGAGGCACAACATGAGAAAACCCACAACACTTGCACTCCATATAGAAATTTTAGGAAGGATATTAGAGAATCGTCAATTCCAAAAGAGGTGGTTGATCGCAAAAGTGACGAGGTAATTCATCCACATAAAAAACTACTTTTGAGGCTAACCAGATGAGAAATCAGGATATTCAATGAATCAAATGACAAGAAAGGGCTCACAATCTTTGTGAATTCTCAAACCTGATCACCATTACCATAAATAAGTATAGATAATGAGAGATAGATGGAGAGATATTAGAGGAAGAGGTGGACGATTTCCCAAAATTTGATAATGGATAATTTTCAAAAGAATTTGAGCTTATCACCACAAGAAGGGTTTTGAATTCTCAAATGATGATCAATGAGTAGGGGAAAAGGGATAATCCCTTTCATAACTAGTTACAAATAAATGTTAAGGTATGTAGTTTCATCATTGATGGGGTAATTTTTTACAATGCGGTGATCATCGAGTTAGTGGAGAAATTGGGACATACAAATTTGATGCACTAACATCCATACCAACTTAAGTGGTTGAATGATGGTGTAGTTACGAAGGTCACCAAATAGGTGAATGTTTTATTCATCATTGGTAAGTATATTGATGAGGTGCTGTGTTATTTGGAACCAATGAAGGTGTTCCACATACTTTTAGGTCAACCATGGAAATATGATCAGGGTGTGACACATGATGGTTTTCTAAGCCATAGTTTTTTTGTAATATGAGGGTACCCTATAACCCTTATCCCGATGTCCTCCAAAAATGTTCTAGATGATCACATTTTGGGAGAGAAGAGAAAACTACGGAGAAGAAAAAAGATTGGAATGAGGGGAAAGGTGAGAATAAAAGAATAAAAGATACCATGTTTAATGTGAAATCATGATAGAAAATATAATCATTGAGTGGAAAAATGTGATGATGATAGAGAAGATAGAGATTAACAAACCTTTTATTTCTTGAAAAAAACACTATGTACCACTGTACAAATACTCAATTGAAAACACTAACCACTTAACACCGTTTTTTCAAATATTGTGGAATCTTTTTCATAGGTGTATGTGGGGGTATTTCTTCAGGATGCACCACAATGTTTGCTACATATTAGAGAGAGAAAATGTAATGTCCCAGTTCTGGAAGCCGCCCAGAGGTACCCCGTACCCAGTTGGTCACATGGACTCAATCGCATTTCCCCAAACACCATAGGCTGCCGACTAGCAGCGAGGTCCTTGGGTGTGATAGTGGGGAAACCAGACCCTCATTGACAGAGTAACATAGTGGAAATAAAAAGATAACAATAACAGAAGTAGTAATAATACCATACAATAGTAAACAATAGGAAACTAATGAAAAAAATAATTGGAGAAAAAAATATAAATGATGAATGATATTTATGTCTAAGAAAGCTTCCAAACAAGTCACAATGATGGAATGTAGTAATAAAAAAAGTACAAAGAAAAAAAATAAACTCCAACAACATTGTAATCCTCATCTTGGTTCCATGCTCTCCAGCTCCACAACAATCATGTACCTGAAGTTAAAGGGCACTTGTACTTATCTAAACCAACAACAATATAAACTGTTTGAGCCACAAATAATGACCCAAATAGAGTGTGACACAAATACCATTAGGAAACCACCCAATAATCTGTGCCTAAATGTTAGTGAATGTATATGGAAGGCAATATGAAAAATGAAGTAGTGAGCAATGAATTACTCTGAAGAAAACTATCCTAAAGTTTCAATTACATCCAAATTCATTTATTAGTTAAGTAACCAATAATCATAATTAAACCTATGGGAAGTAATCACATCCTAACCCCTCTTGTTTAACCAAACAATCACAAGAAACCCTCTAGGATGTACTCACAGTCTAACCCCTCTGGTTCAGCTTTAACAGAGACAGTCTGAGGAAGTAGTCACCATCAATTCCCCATGTGGTATCGTATTGGTAACTATAGAAACTTTGGGGAAGAACCCAATGTACAATTCCCCCATTGGTCTCGTAAAGAGGAACTAGAAACACTCTGAGGGAGCACAAATCTCACCCCCCTATGGTATCGCATCGTAATAGTAAACTGACACTTTGAGAAATCCCTCAATGTCCATTTTCCCTATGGTCTAATACACTAGGTTCCCACAGCCCTGTGTAAGTCGATCGTGCACAAATGATATATGGAATCAAATCTAAACCTCAATAACTACTTGGATAAATAATCTACATCATCTCACAACATGTTAGATAAAAATCACTCTATCCTAATAATACTAGGAATGGAAAATAAAGCATCCTAATAGGTAAAGCTATACCAAATGGTCAATATCAAGAAAACATGGGAAACACATCCATAGAAAGGTAAATAACCCTATTTACCATCATAAATCATATACTCAAGAACACAAGGCATAACAGGCAATAACAGGGCTAAACATCATAAGTACACAATACCCCGAAAAAGGGTACTGGGCACTTTTGCACATATATCTCAAATACTAAGTATGAAAAGGCACAAACCACCTACCTCAGAATTGTAAGATTAATATACATGAACCTCAAGCATTGAATCTTTCTATAATTCCATAGATCTATAAAAAATTCTAAACACGTTCTATTGATGATAACTCACGAAAGAAGATAAAACTGAAAACGAGGCTCTAGAACAAGGAAGAGCTTACCATCGTGATTCCAAAGCAATAGACGACATTCGATTCAGAGAACAGATGATGATTCTGGGGCTTGGAGAAGAATCATCGGCCATGGACGCTTCTGGATGATATGAGTGTAGAAGAATGGTGTTCTGTCAATTAGAAGTGACCCCGGTACATTTAATGAAATAAAAATGTACACAGTGTGTTCTTCAAGGGTACACAGAATGTACTTGCTTTAACTAGCCCAAAATTTAGGTGGCCTCTGGGTCAACCCACACATCCATTTGTTCGGCTGTTACATGGCCAACACATGGCTACCCGTAGTAACTGAGTAGATGATGTGTACTTATAAGTACACAACGTGTACTCCTGAAATTTACAGAAACTCCTCTTTTTCTAAAAAAACCATAAATTAAATACATAATAGAAAAGAAGATCCAGGTTCTTACAAAAATCCCCCCTTAAATAAATTTGTCCCAGAATTTCCTAGCAAGGTGGTGTAGAAGAAGAAACCTTGAACAGCTCTGGCCACTGTGATCGTACATCAGCCTCCCTCTCCCAAGTTTCGTCCTGTACTCTTCCATGCTACTATAGACACTATGAAATGTGTTTCATTTACTTATCCACAATTGAAGAAGTATTTACATGTGTCGCAACTCAAAATTTCCTCAACCAGGCTCAAAACATTCATGGTGAGAATCTGCATTTTTAATGGGGGTCAGTGAAGGTAGCGAAGGTACCAGCCTGAAGGGCCAGGATAGCAGCCCAAAACTGATCCCAAATAGGGGTGTGGGGGCGTATCCTCCGTGGTATGGAGAAATTATTTGGCTATGTCCCTAAAAAGACACCCATGGTACCGGTTCACAAACACCTATGTGCCACTATGTTGAAGCTGAATGAAAGCATTATTTTGGCTATGTTCTCAAAGTGGTGCCCCTATTAGGAAAAATCACCAGCGGCGTGCAAGTATACTTAGGCGTCACTCATCTGGCACGCAGCCACTTTCACGCCATAAATTTGGTAGGAAACCCACTTGTGCTTCCAAACTCCTTTCTCCCATGGTCATATTTTTGCCTATAAATAGACCTTTGGGGCCTTCATTTGGACAAACAAATTTCCTTGAAGTCCAATTGCTGCTCTGGTCACCCTACTGCTTCGACCAAGTATTACTAAAGTTTCAAAGTAGTTTTTCAACACCTTGAGTGGAGGATTTAAATGAGTATCATTGTAATTAAGTCCTTTTAGCATTTGAAACCCATAACACTTGCGTGCCTAAAGCGCTCAACCTCAATAAATCAGAAACACTTGCGTTCCACCTATTCCTTTCATAGGAACTTGAGCTCCCCACTTTTGGCATTACCTTTGAATACTCATGATGGCTTGAGCCAAGTCTCTCCCAAGTATTACCATACAGGTTTTCTATCTCTTAAGTGAATATCAAGTCGCTCAAGTCTACTTGCACGCTCATACTTGCACACCCTTATCTACCTGAGCACCCCTTTTTGATACACCTAATCTCTTCAGTTTACAATCCATCAATCCTTCAACAAATCAATTCATGGAAAGGATTCTTCTTCCTTGTCTCCCTGGTCTGAAAGGGATTCTGTTGAGATCTCAACCAAACCTCATAACATATCAAACCTTTGGGAAATGAACATCAATGTGTCTCCTATTTAGGTTTTTATTTCCACAATCATAGGGTTCCCAAATTTGTTTTATAAGGTAGTTAGGATACATGGAATGTCTGTGGGTTTTTATATCCATAGTCACATTGACCTTTCTCCTAGGAACAGTGTTGGGAAGTTCCTAGTTTGGAGGAGGGTTTGGGTCCTAACCTCTCCCTTCTCAAAGAGACGACCCAGAACCTCAGGTCTCTGGATGGGAAGGTATGGTTCAAACTTTCCTTTCCATTTATGAAAAGGATAAGTCTCCCTCCCCTACCAGGATCAATTTTAGGGCAACCATCCTGGCGTAATCCCCTAGATTTTTTTATAGGAGGTAGCATCATTGCTCCTCCTTTCGTCTTCCATGCCAAAGATCATATGAGATATGGGAACAAGGACTTTGGTTACCCTTTCCCTCTCCCATTGGGATTTTCACCATGGTAATCTACTATAATCCCCTAACCGTCATCCCTTCCTCCTTACATTGGACCCTTGTCCAATGTAAATAAAACAGAGGGAAGGCTCATCACCTCACCCTCTTCCACGATCGCCTCTCCCTCATCCACACTCGCCGCCATAGGTGAACCCCCATCCATCAGAAGAAGAAGAAAATTGTGGATGCTTTTGTTTAATCTTTGAAATTATCTTGTTTCTCACATCTAACATGACTCACATGTGATTAGAGATTATTCATGGTCACAATATTTTCACAATTGACTGAACTATGAGAACTCTGATTCCCACCATAATCAGGATACATATGGAGCCTTCATAGGGCCCGTGCTCACTAGATGTCATCTTCAGGAATCCAACCCTAATTCCCCTAATTTGGGCATCCTCCTTAGGAAAAATCCCCAAATTATATACTTAAACCACCAAGGAATCCTTTTTAGGAAGTAATCCCCAACTCATATCTCTTAAAAGACTATACTCTCCTATGAGACTTATCAAACTATGTGGGCTTTGATTCCCATCTATATGGGATACGTAGGAAGCCTCCTTGAGGTTCTAACCCAATACCATAAATCAACCATGTTCTCCTGGGTCCATATTACCAATAGGGTCTGACCCTACTTGAAAACCCATATCCTTTCCAAGTTTCTTGGACTTCTTTATCATATGAACCACAATTTTTTTTACTAAGTACCTTCCTCTTAGATGTCCATACCACATGAAATTAAACTGTACGGCCAGGTCCTTATCACAGGACCTTAAAAGGTAAGATATGTCCCATTCAGTGGCACCAAACTACGAGGGTTCTGATTCCTTTTACAAGGATATGTAGGTAGACCATTTTATTGGCACGATTCTAAGATCAAACCAAACCTTCATCTCCCTGGATGACAATAAATTATAGAGTGCCCAAATGATTGGATTAAAAATCATTATCATCATAATGATGATTAAAATAATCACTAAGTAGTATATGAGAGGATCCCATTGATGGAGGACCTCAAATACTTATGGATATATCCATTAATGAATAACATTGAATACATACGGATGATTTTAAACTTTTCACATTCTAAATAAGTGATTGAAAATTCAAAGGGATGCTTATGATATACTAGATGAATTAACAAGGATTCATGAAAATATCTTAAATTATAAAGAGAGTCTCAGAGTAGATAATAATTCCCCCCCCCCCAAGGGTGTGATGAGTTAGACCTCCCATCCTCTCGAACAATGCACATTCTTATGTATCATGAAGTTCAAAATTAACGAACGCCTTCCATTAGAAAGCAGGTCCCCTTTGGAAAAAGAACTATTGAAATATTCTGTTTCCATAAATAAATCCAATGGAAACCGCTTGAAAGCACTGATTATTAAAACTAGAATACACATTTCAAGGAACTACAAAACAACCTCCATATAACTCGTACCAGAGGGACAAATCATCCATGAATAACCTTCCTACTGGAATCAACATTCCAGATAGGATGCTCCTCAAATGTTGTTTCCACCTCTAGTTCAACCTCCTCGGGTTGAAAGGCATGAGACAGGTCTAAGATGTAACTTCGGAGTTGTGAAACATGGAAGACATCGTGCACAACCCGATACCACTGAGGTAACTGCAACCGACTTGCAAATTTCTTGACTCTCTCCAAAACCTCACATGGTCCAACTTATCTCGACAAAATTTTAACATGTTTCCTAATCCTCCTATGTCCCAACCATGGTGTGATATGCATGAAAACCTGTTCTCTAGACTTGAACTCCAGAGGTCTTCTCTGTCGATCAGCATAAGACTTCTGTCGTGACAATGCAGTGGTCATCCTCTTCTGAGTAATCTCTATCTGCTTTGTGGTCTCCTGAACTAGAAGAGGTCCCAACATAGCTGTCTCTCCTTCTTCCAGCCTACATAGGGGTGATCAGAATGGCCTACCAAACAAAGCCTCATAACATGCCATCTGAATATTTTTTTGAAAAATATTATTGTTGGAAAATTCCCCAAGAGGTATGTGCCTCTCCCAAAAACCTCCAAAATCTTGGATGCATGCTCGAATCATGTCCTCCAACACTTGAATCTATGCTTGGACTGGCCATATTTCTGGGGGTGGAATGCTGTACTTAGAAGTACCTATGTACACAAAGCCTTTTGTAGTCCCTGCCAGATCCGAGAAGTAAAATGGGCATCCCTGTCTGAAATAAGGGAGTGTGGAATCTTATGTAGACGTACAATCTCCAGGATGTACAACCATCACAACTCATCTACAGTTAAGGTATCCTTGATTGGAAAAAAGTGAGCAACATTTGTGAGTTCTTCAATGATAACCCAAAATGCAACATTCCTGCGAGGGAACCTCAGTAACCCTATCGAAAATTCCATCACGACATCATTCCACTTCCACTCAAGAATGGGTAGCTGCTGCGAAAGCCCTACTGGTCGTTGATGCTCCGCCATCACCTGCTGACAGGTGGAACACCTCATGACAAAACCAACAAAATCCCTCTTCATACATGTCCACCAATACTGATGGTGTAGATCATGATACATCTTGGTGACACTAGGATGAACTGCCCAAACTAAGGAATGAAAGTCTTGCATCATCTCCTCATGCATGTCTGCTGACAACCATAAGTTTCAATGAAAATGAAAGATCTCATCCTTGCCTACTATCCATCTAGGAAAAGGGTCCTCTCCTGACACACTCTCCTGCATAACTAGGATTTCAATGTCTTATAGTTCTCTTATTCGCAGTCAATCAAGTAGAGTAGAGGTAACAACTACAAAGAAAGAAAAAACTACCCCTGTCTGTCGTGCACCTCTAAATGCATCTCAGAAAACATATCCATAAGCTACCACTCACTGCTAGCCTCCTAAAATACATGTATATGAGTCCTCTTTCTCAACGCAGTAGCTACTGCATTGCCTTTATCATGTGTGTAGGAAAGCTCAATGTTAAATAACTGAAGGTACTCAACCCAACTTCGATGTATTAGATTCAGATCACACTGAGTAAAGACATACTTGAGACTTTTGTGATTAGTGAAAACCACAAAATGATCTCTCAAAAGATAATGTCTCCAACAGCGTAAGGCATGAAAAACTACAGCCAACTCGAGATCATGCATCAGGTAATTTCTCTCATGTTTACTTAACTGCCGAGACCCATATGCAACGACTTCTTCTTCCTGTATAAGCATTGCTCCCAGACTGATACCTGATGCATCATAGAAAATGGTATAAATCTTGCCCAGATTAGGAAAACTAGTATCGGTGCTAAAGTCAACATCACTTTCAGCTCTTGAAAGGCTGACTCAGAAGAATCTGACCATAAGAACTTTCCACCCTTCTTAGTGGGCCCCGTCAATGGTGTTGCTAGGCATGAAACTTCCTATATGAAACACATGTAGTTTCCATACAACCCTAGAAAACTCTGTAACTCAATGATGTTCTTCAACTACTCCCAGGAATCTACTGCTCTCACTTTCTCTAGGTCTACTGATACTCCTATCTCTGCATGACCCAACAAGTGAATTTGGTTCATACAAAAGTGGCATTTTGAGAGCTCAAAATATAACTGATTCTATCTTAGTGTGCTTAGAATTATATCAAGATGTGTGGCATGGTCATGTAAAGTGTGATAGTACACCAAGATATTGTCCATGAAGACCACCAAGAAAGAATCCAAGTATGGACGGAACACTCGGTTCGTCAGTGCCATGAAAACCACAAGTGCGTTCGTGAGACTGAACGGCATAACCACATACTCTTATAGACCATAATTGCTCTAAAAGGATTAAAGAGGTATATTAGATAGTATAACGTGAAATTGATGATAAATGGATCTCAAGTCAATCTTCCAGAACACTTGGTCTCCTCATATTTGATCAAAGAAATCATCAATCCATGAAAAGGGATATTAGTTCTTGACCTCCAAATGGTTAAACATCCAATAATACACACTAATTCTGAGGGTACCATCCACCTTCTTCACAAAGAGGACAATCGAACCCCATGGAGAAGTACTGGGTTGGATGCAACACTTTGCATGTAACTCCTATAATTGCTTCATGAGCTACTGTAACTCTGCTGTAGCCATCCTATAAGGAGGAATGGACACTGGTGCCGCCCATGGCACAAGATCAAAAGAAAAGTATACCTCTCGCTCCAGAGGAAAACCTGAAAATTCCACTGTAAAGACATCCTTGAAATTATCCACCACTAGAGGAAAGTACAATTGTGATGTCCCTTGGTCATCTAGCTATTGACTAGATATCTAGACTATAACTCCTCCCAACCCATGATGCTCGGGTCCTGCTCTGCTCACCTGGACATCCTATTCACCTTTTTGTAAAAACAAACCACCCTCTGGCGAAGTGAAAATCACCCTATGGCGATAAAAGTTGACAAAAACCTAGAAAGGAATTAACCAGTCCTTTATGAGAATGAAATCATATCCCGTCATCTCAAAGACATAGAGGTCCCATAAGAAGTGACACCCACCAACCTCAAAATGGAACCCCTTATAGTGATGTACACATTCCATCCATGTCCCCAAAGGAGTGTCCAGTGTCAATACATCTACAGAAGAAATGATATAGAGCCCAAGTCTCTCCAAAACAGTAACATATAAGAAATTATGGGAATCTCCTATATCAAAATGTGCAGAATATAAAACTAAGGAAACTAGGATCATACCTCCAATTGTAGAGGGTCCGAGATCCTTCTCCTGCTGGGTCTCCTCCACTGTTAAAGTTTGTCCTGCATCGTGACCGTGTGACCTTGCCAGACCACCCTGAGCCGATCCACCCTATTTTCCATGAAATATTGGTCACTGTCTACCACGACCGCGACTCCATTTTGGCCTGAACGGTGGAAAGAAATCCAATTCTCATACTATTGAGAAATTGGAGGTTATTCTTCTGAATGAGGATTCATAGAAGAACCTATGTCACCAACTGCTGGTGATACAAACTTACAGAGAGGCTAAAGATGTCCCATATTGCTACAATATCGGCACTCCACTAGGTATCTTGGGAAATGTGGTTTCGTATGCCCACTCTTCCCACACTGGTAGCACACCACCTAGCTACCAGAAGAAGTATCCCATCTACTACTATCTCCACACGTAGACTCCCTGCGGCGCTTCCTGCTGTCTGTCTGAGGGGTACCAACTCTGGATGTTGAATCGCCCAAGCTCACAGCTCCAGAATCCCTTATATTTCTCTCCATGATCAGCACCTGGTTGAATATAGAGGTGATGGAAGTCAACCTGAAGATGTCCACCTGATATCGGATATCGTGCCTAATTCCATCCTCAAACTTCATCTCTAGGAATAACTCATCTCCCCATGGAATGGATGTGAAGTGCTGCATATCTGTAAAGAAGGAAGAGTACTTCATAATGGAAAGAGTACCCTATTCCAGACTCATGAAATCTTAGGCCCGATCAGCCCTCAAAGTCTTAGGGTAGAAATAATCATAGAAGGAATGCTGGAACTCATCCCAAGCCATATCCTACTGGTGCCCTACCTATGATATGACATCCCACCATCTCTTAGAGTAACCCCGAAGAATGTACATAGAAAGATTCACCCTCCTCTCTAGAAGCATCTCCAGATTCTTGAAGATAGATAGAATGGATTCCAACCATGACTCTGCAGCCTGAGATCCTCCATCCCTAGTGATGGTGGGAGGATGATGCTGCTGGAAAACCCATGTTAGCTCTACCATAGAAAGGCCAAGTTTCCATACTCTTTGGAAGGTCTTTATGAACCACATACAGCCCTATCAGAACTATGCATAAGCACCTGCATCAAGAATAATGGCTGGTTCCAAGACTGGCACTATAGGAGATTCTGCTAGCAGTTATTGATCAGCCATGTCCGGTGTCTGATCACTACCCTATGACTGGCATACAACCAAAGCACATCTCAGTGGCATGACTCTGCAAGTTCAAGCACACACATAGTTCAAGACTATTAAGTATTGGAAGTTAGAAGTGTAAGAAGGAAAAATAATAAGGAAAGTATTGAATATTTTTAATACAGGGACTCATAGAGTGTATAACCCCTACACGATGTGTTCCTTTAAGCATTCAAATGGGCGTGTACTCCTTCTAACTCTGGTCATGTAACACCCCATAAACATGGCATGTTTCTCCAAGACACAGTGTGTACTTGAATGGTGTTTCCCTTACTGAGTTCTTCTACATGACTAACCCACATGTTTCCCCTATAACATGACTACACGGTGTGTTTGTGCCAGACAAGATGAGTACTATAATAACTTCACCAAACTGTGTTGTTAGTCACATGATTGGTTACACGGCTGACTCTACCCAGCGTGTTTTTTCCAGACATGATGTGTACTAGCTACCCATTATCCACCTGTGGTGTTGGTCACACGGTTGGATGAATTGTCTATACACAAGACATGTACGTCTGGTACACTACGGGTTCCACCAAGAATTTCTCAACCTCGTGTCTCTGCCCACACAACTAGTGACACGGTTAGAGACTAAACAGTGTTTACTTAAGAAAAACATTTCAATAAAAAAAAGGATACATGGCATGTATTTATCATTCTATGCCGTGTATTATGGGTTTTTCTAGATATTAAGCTTCAGAAACTACAATGGAACCCAGAAAACATTGAAAAAAACATTAAAGTTCCAAATTCTGATCTGTGAGGGCTCATACTCCCCATGAATCAAAGCATGGAATCTTATACATGTCATATATAACGAATAAAAAAGCAATGATCCCCCAAATTATGATCCATGGGGGCCCATAACACCTCAAGAATCAAAGATTGACGTTCATTCAAACTAAACCATACTCAATCTAATACCCTATAAAATAGCAGGTATTATATCAAGAAATCTAGCACAACCACATGAATATCTAGCATAACATACATCACAACAACATGAAATTAGTGATGCACCCTAAATGGCATGGAAATAATGAATGAAATGTGATCTCTAGTAAGTTCTTATATGAAGAATGAGATGGAATACCCTCATCTCATCGGGTTTCAATAGAAATAAAACCTCAATAATATTAATGATAAGAGCACAAAACATGTGAATCACCCAATGGTGAAATCAAATCAACTATAATAATTGAAAAACTAGAAAAATATAAATATATGAGTTAAGTCGGTTTTTCCATGTACAAGAGTTAGCTACTCCTTGGAACAACTTCTTACCAAGTACATATTCCTTCATATCCCTATATATAGGCTCCAAACAGTATTTCACGAAGAAAATAATGCCTCGGATACAACTTTGTAAAATCTCGGTTTCAGAAACAGCCCATAGGTGCCCTATACCTAGTTGGTCACATGGCCTCAATTGTATTTTCCTAAATTCCATAGGATTCCGACTAGCATCAAGGGCCTTGGGTGTGATAGTGGGGAAACTATGCCCTCATTGGCATAGTAACACAGTAGAAATAAATAGATAACAATAGGGGAAGTAGTAATAATAACATACCATAGTAAACAATGGAAGACTGAAGAAATAAAAAACTGAAGCACATATATAAATGATGCAAGATACCTTTGTCTAAGAAAGCATCCAAACAAGTCACAATGCTGGAATACAGTACTGAACCAAAGTATAACGAAAAAAATAAACTCCAACAGCATCTCAAGCCTCAACTTGGTCCAATTCTGTCCATCTTCACATTAATCAAGTACCTTAAATAGAAAGGAATTTTACCTTATCTAGGCCTGCAACAATATAATCTGTATGTGACCAAAAGCATGATGCAAATAGAGTGTGAGATGAATCCCAATAAGCAACCACCCAATGATCTCTGCCTAATAGTCAGTTAATGTATATGGCTGGTAATAAGAAAAATGAAGTAGTAAACAAGTAAGTACATAGAAGTAAACAATCCTATAGTTTTAATTAAATATAAATTAATTTATTAGTTAAGTAACCAATAATCATAAGTAACCCTCTGAGAAGTACTCATAGCCTAACCCCTATGGTTTAACCAAACAAACCCAAGTAACCCTCTGGGAAGTACTCACAGTCTAACCCCTCTGGTTCATCTTTAGTAAAGACCCTCCAAGGAAGCAATCACTGTCAATTCCCCCTGGGATCTCGTATCGGTAACTATAGACACTCTGGGGAAGCACTCAACACCCAATTCCCCCATGTGGTCTCGTAACGAGGAACTACAGACACTCTGTGGGAGCACAAAGTCCACCCCCCCCCCCTATGGCCTCGCATCTTAACTGTAAACATACACTCCGGAAAATCCCTCAGCATCCATTTACCATATGGTCTACTACACTAGGTTCCCACAGCCCTGTGTAAGTTGATATTTCACAAACAATGTATGGAAGCCAAAGTAAAACTCAAGAACTACTTGGATAAATATTCTACAACATCTCAAACATTTCTAATAAAAATCACTCCATCCTAACAATACTAGGCATGGAAAACAAAGCATCCTAGGTGGAAAGGCTAGACCAAATGGTCAATATCAAGAAAACATGGGTAACACATCCATAGGAAGTTAAATAACCCTATTTAAAATCATAAATCCTTTACTCAAGAACACAAGACATAGAAGGTAATGAAAGGGCTAAAAACCATAAACACGCAATACCCTGAACAATGGTATTGGGCACTTTTGCACATAAAACTCAAAGAACTACTACAGAATGGCACAAACCACCTACCTCGATATTGTACGATCAATATACATGAACCTTAGGCCTTGAATTACCATATAATTATGTAGATATATAAAAAATTTAAAAATTCTCAATAGATGATAACTCAGGAAAGAAATGGAAATAGGAAACGATGATCTATAAGAAGGAAGAGCTTACCGTGGCGATTCCAACGAAATTTATGGAAGTATATTTGGAGAAGGGATGGTGAGTTGGGGGTTTAGATAAGAATATTCATCCAGGGATGCTTCTGGAAGAGATGAGAAGAGAAGAAGGGTGTTTTGTCGATTAGACATGATCCTGATCTGTTAAATGAAATAAAAAGAACATACACAATGTGTTTTTCAAGGGTACATGGTGTATTCTTGATTTAATTGGCCCCCACTTTACGTGTTCTCTAGGTTACCCCACACGACCATGTGTTCGTCCGTTACACGGCTAGCACACAACTACTCGTGATAACCGAGTACAGGGCGTGTACTTATAAGTACACGCCGTGTACTACTAAAATTTCTAGAAACTCCTATTTTTCTAAAAAACCACAAGAAATGAAATACATACCAGAAAAGAAGATTTCGGTTCTTACAAAATATAAATTTAATGACCCATTAACAATATCATGAGAATAAATGTGCAGTCAAGGTGGTGGATGAGTGGTCCACCACCTTTTTTACTACATAAAAAGTGTTGGTTCGATCCTCTACAAGATATTAATTGGTAAGTGGATTTGTCTTGTTGTTATAGGGAAAAAGGTGTTTTACCATATAATGATGCATAGGGGGTTAGGTGGAGAATCAATGATGAAAACTATCCCTGGTGAAATATAGGTGATGGTAGGTGAACTTCTGTCTAAATTCATTTACATCATAGGATGTCGATGAAAGGGCGGCATCTCTCAGTGATGTGGTATGCAAGCGATGGAGGTGATAGTTGTGTGGAATATGATAGAAAATTCCCATTGATAGGGTGGGTAAGTTCCCAGTGTCGTGGTGATGCATGAAAACATGGATTGTAGGCTCTATTTTCACAGGTGATCCAGACCATGGGTCAAGGCCTTCGGGTCAGCTATCTGTGTCTCTGTTCTACTAGGATATAAAGGCCTTGTAATTGGTTCCTCCTCTACTAAAAAATTGGGTTTCCTTCATTTAATAAAAATGGGAGCTTTCCCAACTTGTTATAAAATCATGAACCCAAAGGATTGGATGGAGTGTCTACCACATGTGTATTTTTATTAAAAAGGTAAGATCACTCTATAATTCAATTTTATCCATCTAGAACTCCTTTTGGATTTATACTATTGTAACATCTCACCCTCTTCAAGGGATGGAGATGAGGTGGAATTGCTACTCGACCTTAGGAGACATCCCTAGGATGCCAAAGGCTAGAAATAAATGGCAAGGGATTCATGGATAGATGGGGGAAGATTTTCCATTTGAAAGTAAAATAAAAAATCCAATAATATAACAACCAAACAACTACAAAATGATGCATGATAACAATTTATACAAATAAAAATTATCCAAAATGACAATAGATGTTACTAGAGTACAATGAAAAAACCAAAACCAATATCCGAGTTTAAAGTTGAAGACAAAACCAACAAAGCACAAAGACACCAAGACACTAAATCCACTGCTCCCAATATGCACTAACCTCAAACTCCACAATACAACACAATGTATCATGATTCATCACTAAATAAATGAGATACTTTTCCTTTACCTATGTCTTGACCAACCGTATCTTCAAAAGAACCAAAGTTACAAAGAAGGGAGTGAGTAATGAAAATTAGTAGGTTATACCACAATGAATTCCCCACTCATGACACTAGGATATAACATGTAATAAAATTTATATAAAAAAAATTATATAAAACACTATATGATATTTTTAGCAATTTATATCAAAGATAATCATTTTCTCAAAAAACCAGTTTCAATGGAAAAAAACCAATGAAGTCCTTTAAACCATTTCACAAATACATTTGGAATAACCCATTCTAATCCAAAAATGGACACATGCATACCAAGGTTTTAGTTCCATATTCATAAGAAGTCTCTTGCCGATCTACCAAGTCATCACAAGGTAACCATATACTAGTTCCCAAATGGTACACACCCCTTCCATAGGGTCACGTCAATGTAAATGAACACAAAACAACCAATTATTCGAATAACATTTCAAACCAATTATGCCAAACCATTTCAATAAACAGTTATTTTTATCAAAAACCTTTCCACAAAACCTTTTTCCATGAATCAGAACAAATAACCATTTTTAAAATAATCATTTTAAAATCATTCAATAAAACACTTTCACAATAATTCTTCAATTTCACTAACCATAACTAAATAATGTTTCTTCCAATATTTGAACAAAAATTTCACAGAAAATTTCATAGAATTCAAAATTTTGAAACCCATACTTCATGTTCTAATAAGAGGAGTCGA
Organism: Viscum album; assembly: GCA_963277665.1. Taxonomy (NCBI): domain Eukaryota; kingdom Viridiplantae; phylum Streptophyta; class Magnoliopsida; order Santalales; family Viscaceae; genus Viscum; species Viscum album. Next base: position 1,332,845,848 of record OY728150.1, read on the forward strand.
AGGTGAATCCACCTACCATAGAATCTACGGAAGAAATGAAGAACGACCTGAATTCTTCTACAAAATTTGGCTGAAACATAAAAAACTGACTTAGATATTATTACCAAATATAAAAATAGTTTAATATCATCATGATTGGAATAAAAAATCACATATATATCCCCAACATACTGAATTTATGAATCTATGAGAGGGAAGAATAATAAATCTAAGGAAACCCACTAAGAATGGAGACTTTCAAAGAAATCCAGCCTTGAACGCACCAATATTCTCAAACATATCACTCCCAGATCAATAGGAAGGGTCTAAAAATCCTTTTGGAGGAGCTGAATACAATTTAGGGTCTATTTAGAGAAACAAATGCACCATTCATATACAAATTTGGATAAGATCCAGATAATGTGAATCTTGTTTTTAATGTCGAATAGTTCGCTCATAGATTTAGGAAAATTCAATGCTAATTGTGTTCTAGATACATACTAAAGATTCCCCTTACATGGTTGGATCACACAGTTAGACAAACTATATGCCAACCCGGAAAAATCCCTATGTCCCCAAAATCATGGTATCTCTTAGGTTGCTGTACAGTTTGGATAAACTATGCACCTACCTAGATCCCACTATCTCACTTTTCATGGTTTACTAGATTTGTTTCATTTATTATACTCACTATTATCAAATAATTCACCTCTATAAAATCCCCCAAAACATTCCAAAATCCCTCCAAATCCTTCCCAAAAATAACCCAAACACTTTACATACATAAAATACATATAGAAAGGGTGAATTAATTGAAACTGAGGATGCTATATTGTAACACCCCGAGATTTTACGAAAAATATTCTTTTTAATTTTATTGATGTTTTGTGTTGTACGTTACACCAAAAGGAGCTTTCACTACATGCATATCTGACTTGGCTTGCATTACACGCAATCATGACCTTTCACGATAGCGTGTGTTGTACGCAATACCGAGTTTCACTAAACAATGATATGTTATATAAACTAGCTGTTATGAATAGTAATACCCACTATTTAAAATTTTATAAATTTTATATTTCGAAATGGACTTCATTTTTGGATTCAGGATATCGAAATTAGCCTAGGGTGAATTTTAGGTATTTTTCTGAAAACATTCAATTTTTGATGAATAGTGAAAACACTGGGTTACTATTTAAAAACCGACTTTTTATTTAAATAATTATTTATTTTATTTAAATTTATTTTAGGTCAAAATTGATACATAATACATATATAAGTTCAATTAAATTCATTGGAGTCATTTTATAATAATTTTAGATATATAAAAATTTTATTGAACTTTTCACCGTCTTTTACCCACATCCTAAGAGAATTTGAAAATTTACATAAAACTTAATTTTACCGCTTCTGTGAGTGGAATTTCGAAAATCCAAGAGACATGGTTATTATCAAGGACTAAAATGTGGTTCAATGAGACGAAAATAATTTTTGATGAATAGTAACTTTTTACTTTTTTTACCACGGTTAAAAGTAAATAGGGTAATTAAGGGTAAAAATGATATTATTATTACCCTAACACATTTCTTAATTCTATTGGATAAGTGTAATTAGACCAAAAACAACCTTAGGAATAAAATATGACCATTTAGCCCCACTTGGATTAGATTAGGGCATTTAATATTACTTTATTTAAAGAATAGTTAAGATAGTTAAAATCAATGTTTAATAACTAAAAGATTTTTAATATAGTGCTATACATAAGATAAATTCAACTATAAATATTCCATAGAAATATAAGAAGATTTAATACATAATGGTATTTTATTTATAATTTTTAAACATTAAATAATTTAATTTATTTATGACACAATTATGATGCAGTAATTATCTCATTAATGAAATATTGACATAATTGATGTTATAAATACTCAAATAAATGTAATTTGAGACTTTTTTTGAATTCCAATAATTTTATAGGTTAATATTACATATTATTACTGATTTAATTAATTTTTTTAGAACTAATCATTCTGTTATGATTTTCAAAAAAATCAATTACCAAATAGTTTCAAAATTGACATAAAATAGTTTTTAAAACAAATATTATATTATTAATTCTTATTTTATTCCTAAAAAACTACGGTTCGGCCAAATGTCTTAGATAAGGTTATATATATTAATAATAAACAACTTGGAGGTTCTTTTTTCTTGTTATATTATGTTTATTAACCTTATAGTGTAAGAAATCAAGAAGACACGGTAAAAGTTAAATTGTCTAACTTAAAGTCAAATCTAAATGATAAGGTTAAAATAGAAACCTAAACTTGTCTAAATTCTATTGGATGAGATTATTTCTACCCATACCCACCTTAGCTTCTAAATAAATCAATTTTGAGCTATTAAAAAACGAATATGACTTTATAATAAAATAATATTTTTATTTTTTCCTAAGGTGCCCCTCTCCTCCCTTATAAAAGTACACCTCCTCCCTCTCTTCCACAAACCTCTTTGAGCCTTCAAGCTCGGCCAACCCCTGCCAAATTCTCTTTTCCACTTCCCTATAAACATCCTAGAGGTCCTGTAATTCTTCAAAGACCAATTTTAGTGCCCTAAAAGGAGGTCTCAAAGAGGGGCTTCAAATAAGAGGAGTTTCGGACACTTACGAAGCAAATGGGACCTAAGGTAAGGGAAAATCTTGCAATCTCATTTTTTTCCGAGATTATTTATACTTCAGATTTTTTTGGGGAATATTTATCATCCACATCCATGTTTCCTCAATATTTAATATTATTTCCATCCACCTACAATTGTTTAAATTTTATTTTACCCATTGGTGAGTTTTTAGTAAAAGATATGAAAGGAGTCTTTTATCGTTTTTAGTATGAGGTACTTTTTGACTTTTCCAGCCAAAGTACGAGAAGAATTTTTTTAACCTATACGGCCTGAATTCAATTTTAGAACATTATTTCTATGAATCTTCCTTTACATGTTTTCAAGTTTATGTTTAATCAACTTCTTTTAGTTTAAAATTATATGACATTTTAAGAAAGGAAAAAAATGTTTTTGAAGTAGAAAGGATATTTCCCTCAAGAATGGAGTTCAAGCGTTTTATCAAAATTATTTTCAATATAGGATAATATAGGGTTCTGTTTATATCCCTATTTTTACATTGATTTTATTATGTTATGATGGAATTATTTTTATGATGTCCTTTTATCTTATATGGATTATGTTATGATGGCATGATGTTTAAGATTCCCATTTTTATTACATGGGTTTTGCTAGGATGTATGATTTATGATTTCGTGGCACACATAAGAATGGTTTCATTATGAGATGTGTGGGACCTATGTCTCCCTCCAATGAATTGGGTATAGATTTATATCTCATGAGATAGACATGACTGGAATGGAAGGTTAAACCGGTTCAGTGAAACAGGACTGAAACGAGGAGTGAACTCGTTTCAGAAATGGAATTTGTCCACTAAGATAGTCTTTGAAATGTGTATTGACTACTATGAAATGATTCTCTATGATTATGTGTGTATTCCACAATGTTTCATGTTTTATGTTATGATTATTGGGATTACATTTCACTACTATGATTTATCCAATGTTATGAAATTATGATCTCTTTTGCAGGTTAAGATTTCCAAAATAATATGTTTTTATGAATATGATGTGATTGATATTTCTTTTTTTAACCTTACTGAGCATTTGAGATCACTATTTTTATGTTTTCTTTTCCCCATGATATAAAGAATGGTTTTAGGTAAGAAAACAAAACGGGAAGATCTTTATGGGAGAAGTTGAAGATCTTTCACCATGATTAGAAGATTAAATTCCGAGTTTCCAAAGACACTAAACTATTATGGTTCTTGTGTGTCTGTGTTTGTTATATATTAAGTATTATGAAAAAGTAATTTAATGTCCATGTACATCATGCTTTGGGTCTCTACAGTTGGTATCAGAGGAAAGGTTTAGTCAACCTTTGGAAACTAGGATGCGAGAAAATTAGTGAGATCCCTATAGATATTTTTAAGGTATGTCTAGGGATGTCCCTAAGGTTAAGTATAAGTATAGGTTATAATCCTAGAATTATGATAACTATCTTAGAATTAAACCTAAGATGTTAGATATTGAAGGTACTCTGCATTTATTATGTTGTTTTCCCTAGCATGATTTTTTCCTCTCACACTATTCTTTTTTGTTTTGAGACGATGGCTGGAACCCGAAGGAACCATGTTGATCAATGTAATGGACAATGAAATGATTATCCTCCTGAACAAACCAATGTTATGGTAGATGGAGTGAAAAATATTATTTCTATACTTACACAAGCTATGAATCATTCTGGACTTTCAAATGAGCAGAGAAGGGAAGAATATTCTATTGAGTACTTCATGAGGCAACGCTCACCTTCTTTCAGTGGGTCTTCCGATCCACTTATTGCTGAACAATGGTTCAGTACCCCTGAAAAGATATTTTCAGTTCATCAATATTCTAAACATGAAAATGTCATCTTAGCTGTATATCGTTTGGAAGGTGAAGCTGATCAATGGTGGAATCTTATCAAGAATACAAGGCCAAGAGATGAAATTTAGTCCATGGAATGGGACGAGTTCATGAACTTATTTTTCAATAAGTAATTCCCTCGTATTCGTCGAAAAAATTTGGAGAAGGAGTTTCTTGAACTAAAGCAGTAGGATGATGAATCTATTGGTATATACGAAGCGAATTTTACAAGGCTTGAAAGGTATGCATCTGGCTTTATCATCCAACCTGAAAGTAAAGTTGATCGATTCTTCAGTGGCTTAAAACCAAATCTTCGAAGGGCATTAGATATAAGAGACTTCAGTAGCTATGATGAAATTGTGTGTTGTGCTATCAAGGTAGAAATGGAAGCCGGTGTTACATATCCATCTCATAGTTTTGACAAGAAACAAAAGATGGAGTTCAAGGAGAAATCTCAGAATAATGGTTAAAAGAAGATGAATGTTTCCTTATGCTAAATGTGTGGAAAGAAGCATGGTGGAGATTTTCTTAAAGGAACTAGAAAATGTTTTAAGTGTGGAAAAGAAGGTCATCGAGCAGCTGAGTGTGGAAGTAATGGAAAAAGGGTTTCTAATGATGTGAATAAAGAAAAGACTACAAAGAACGCACCACCAACACTTCAATGCTTCAAGTGCAATGAAATGGGGAATTATGCTAATAAATTCCCTAATCCAATGTTTAATGATGATCGACATGAGAAATAACATAAGGCAAAGGACAAAGGGAAGTCACATACGATCACTATTAGCGATGTTGAATATGAAAACGATGTGGTGGAATGATTAAGTGTTTATGTAATGGGATTCCAAAATAATGTTGTATATGGTATCATGGAATATTGGAATATTTATGTATTGGTCTATTGTGGTTTTCAATAATTTTATGGTACCAGTAACCATGGAAAGTGATTGAGATATTTTTCAAGAGAAGATGATATGCGCATAATGAAGGGATATGGAGAAAATGAAACGTTTGACAGTATTCACGATGTAACACCCGAGACTTTTATGTTATATAAATCATCAAAGGAATCTTTTTCTACACAACACTTTCTTGGCTTGCTTTACACGAAATCGTGACCTTCCTCGATAGCTTGCGTCGTACGCAATACCGAGTTTCACTAAACAACGATATGCTATTAAAATAAAACTAGCCGTTATGAATAGTAAAAACCACTTTTTAAAATTATATAAATTTTATTTTTCAAAATGGACTTCATTTTTGGATTCGGAATATCAAAATTATCCTAGGAGAAATTTTGGTATTTTTCTGAAAACTTTCAATTTTTGATGAATAGTGAAACCACTAAGTGGTAGGTTAAAAACTGAATTTTGCATAAAACATAATTTTACCGCTTCTGTGAATGGAATTTCGAAAATCCGACAGACACGGTTAATATCAAAGAATAAAATGTGGTTCAATGAGATGAAAATAATTTTTGGTGAATAGTAACTTTTTTACTTTTTTTTACCACGGTTAATTGTAAATAGGGTAACTAAGGGTAAATATGATATTACTATTACCCTAACACATGTCCTAATTCTATTGGAAAAGTGTAATTTGACCAAAAACAACCTTATGAATATAATATGACCATTTAGGTCCACTTGGATTAGATTATGACATTTAATATTATTTTATTTAATGAATAGTTAAAATAGTTAAAATCAAAGTTTAATAACTAAAACATTTTTAATATGGGGTTATACATAAGATAAATTCAACTATAAGTATTCATTATAAAGCTAAAATAATTTCCTACATAATGATAGTTTATTTATAATTTTTAGACTTTAAATAAATTAATTTATTTATGACACAACGATGATGCAGTAATTACCCTTTTAAGGAAATGTTAACATAATTGATGTTATAAATGCTCAAATAAATGTAATTTGAGACTTTTTATGAATTACACTAATTTTTTAGGTTACTATGATATTTTATTGTTTATTTAATCAACTTGGTTCGAACATATAATTCTGTTACGACTTTCACAAAAATCATATATCAAATAGTGTCAAAATTGACACAAAATAGTTTTAAATCAAATATTATATTATTAATTGTTATTTTATTCCTAAAAATCTAAGGTTCGGCCAAATGACTTAGATAAGGATATATATATTTATAATAAACAACTTGGGGTTCTTTTGGCATGTTATAGTAAGTGTATTAACCATATAGTGTAAGAAAACAAAAAGTCACGGTAAAAGTTAAATTATTTAACTTAGAGTTAAATCTAATTGATAAGGTTAAAATAATAACGTAAACTTGTCTAAAGCTTATTGGTTGATAGTATTTCGACCCATCCCCACTTTACCTTCTAAATAAGACCCTTTGGAACCATTATAAACCGATTTTGACTTTAATATAAAATAATATTTTGAGGTATTCCTAAGGTGCCCCGCTTCTCCCTTATAAAAGGGCACCTGCTCCCCCTCCTCCTCACACCACTTTGAGCACTCAAGATCGGCCAAAACCTGATATTTTCTCCTATCCACTTCCCTAGAATAATCCTAGAGGTCCGGGTCTTCTTCAAAGACCAATCTTAGTTCCCCAAGTGGAGGATTCAAAGAGGCGTTCCAAAGAAGAGGTAATATCCATTACCGATCTTTTCAATTTCTTTCTTCTTCAACTTCTTCTTCTTTAGTTGTTTCATTATAAAGTAATAAAATCAGTATTACTTACATACTGATATGTTATTATAAATATTAAACAACCCTAATTAACCTTATATCCATCCTACGGAAAAATGAAATCACCGCGCGTGCGTACGTACGGAATACCGTCTCCAGGCCGTGGTGTAATCTATTTTCCACCATCACCTTACAAGGATGGGTATAATGGTGTAATGAGTAAATATTTATGATTATTATAACGAAATATTGATACTGAAATAATATATATATACTCCAATACAATTCCACGATCAAAGGAACGATATCATCACTCGTGCGTACGTACGGAATACCGTCTCCACGATGTGATGCGACTCATTCTACATAATCCTCATTACATAGTAATTATATAAATGAATTGAATGAATAAATATGATATATGTTACACTAATAAAATTCTGGATATAAGTTATCTATAACCATAAAAGAAGAATAAGAATTTATTCGGCAAAACACGCATAAGAAGAAAAGGCAATAAAGACCCGAGTAACAAGTAACAATGAAATATTACTAACAAGAAGCTAAGAATATGACCATATATGATAACATATCAACATGTATGATTCTAGAATAAGTCAATAACATTATTTAAACCATTATACAGGAGCTTTGGAAACGTACAAAGCAAATCGGACCTAAGGTAAGGGAAATACCACAATCTCATTTTTTTATCCGAGATTGTTTATACTTTGGTATTTACTGGGGTGTATTTTATCATCCCCATCCATGTTTCCTCAATATGTAATATTATTTCCATCCACCTACAATTGTTTAAATCCAATTTTACCCTTAGATGAGTTTTTAGTAAAAGATATGAAAGGAATCTTTTATCGTTTTTCGTATGAGGTACTTTTTGACTTTTCCGACAAAAGTACGAAGAATGTTTTTTTAACTTATACGGCATGAATGGATTTTTAAAACATTATTTCCAAGAATCTTCCTTTACAAGTTTTCAAGTTTATTTTTAATCAACTTCTTTTAGTTTATGATTATACGACATGTTAAGAAAGGAAAAGTGTTTTTGAAGCAGAAAGGATATTTTCCTCAAGAATGAAGTTCAAGTGTTTTATCAAAATTATTTTCCATCTAAGATAATAAAGGGTTCTGTTTCTATCCCTATTATTACATGGATTTGATTATGTTGTGATGGAAATATTTTTATGAAATCTTTTATCTTATATGAATTGTTTTATGATGTCACGATGTTTAAAGATTCCCATTTTTATTACATGGGTTATGAAATTATGTATGATTTATGATTTTGTGGCACACATAAGAATGGTTTCATTATGAGATGGGTGGGACCTATATCTCCCTCCAATGCATTGGGTAAATATTTTATATCTCATGAGATAGACATGGCTGGAACGGTAGGTTATACCGGTTCAGTGAAACAGGACTGGAATGAGGGTGACTCGGTTCAGAAAGGGACTTTGTCCACTAAGATAGTCTTGGCAATGAGTCATGACTAACAAGAAATGATTTTCCATGATTATGTGTGCATGACACAAAGTTTCAAGTTTCATGTTATGATTATGGGGATCTCATTTTCACTTCTATGATTTGTTCCATGTTAAGATATTATGATCTCTTTTGCAGGTTATGATTTTCAAAAAGACATGATATGATTTTTATTTCCTTTTTTGCCCTTGCTGAGAATTTGAGATCACCCTTTTATGTTTTCTTTTCCCCAGGTCAGGAAGATGGATATTAAGTAGAATATGCTAAAAGGGACCCTAGATATGATGAAATAAATGGGAGACACTGTAGAAGATTTATGAACCAGTTGTTTATGTTTCCCAGTTTCTAAAGACACTATACCTATACGGTCCTTTGTGGTTTTGTCATATGTTGTAATAAGTGTACTTCAATTTTGATGTATTAACAATGTATATAAAGTATGGGTCGTTATAGTTGGTATCAGAGGAAAGGTATAGTCAACCTTTGGAAACTAGGATGTGAAAGCCTTAGTAAGAACCCTAAGGATAAGTCTAAGCATAGAACACAATCTTAGTGTTTTAGAAATGGCCATGAATACCCTAGGATAAGACCTTAAGTGTGAAATTTTATCCTTGATTATGTGGTTTTCATATTATAATTAGTGTTTCTCACACTATTCTTCTTGGTTTTAGTCAATGGATGGAACCCGAAGGAACCGTGTTAATGCGGAATGCGATGGGCAATGCAATGATTGTCCCCCTGAGCAACCAAACGATATGGGAGCTGGAATGCAATATCTTGTATCCATGCTCGCACAACTTTCTCAAGATATGAATCATGCAGGACTTCCAAACGAGCAAAGGAAGGAGCAACATTCTGTTGAATCCTTCATGAGGCAGCGTCCACCTTCTTTCAGTTGGTCTACTGATCCATTAGTTGCTGAACAATGGATTAGTACTACTGAAAATATATTTTTAGTTCTTCAATGTTCTAAACATGATAAAGTCATCCTCTTAGTGTATCGTTTGGAAGGAGATGTTGATCAATGGTGGAATCTTATTAAGAATACGAGGCAAAGTGGTGAAATTGAGTCTATGGAATGGGACGAGTTCAAGAACTTATTTTTTAATAAGTACTTCCCTCGTATTCTCCGAACAAAGATGGAGAAAGAGTTTCTTGAACTGAAGCAAAGGGATGATGAATCTGTTGGTACCTATGATGCAAATTTTACAAGACATGCAAGGTACGCTTCTGGTATTATTATCCAACCTGAGAGTAAGATCGATCGATTCTTTAGTGGCTTAAAACCAAGTCTTCGAAGGGCGTTATCCATAAGGGACTTCAATAGCTACGAGGAAATCGTTCGATGTGCTCTCAAAGTCGAGATGGAGATTGGAGTAACCCATCAGTCATATGGGTTTGATAAGAAGAGGAAAATGGAATTCAAAGGAAAATCTAAAGAGCACACTGAAAAGAAGATGAGCTTTCCCTTATGCTCAAAGTGTGGAAAGAAACATGGAGGGAGTTGTCTTAAAGGGACAAGTAAATGTTTCAAATGTGGAAAGGAAGGTCATCGGGCATTTGAATGCCGCGATAATGGGAAGAAGATGTCTAATGATGCAAACAAAGGAAGGGATACACAGAATGAACCTACTACACTTCAATGTTTCAAGTGCAAGGATATGGGGCATTATGCCAATCAATGCCCAAATCTAAGGGTTGATGATGATGGTCGATGTCAACAAAATCTTAAGGCTAAAGACAAAGGAAAGTCACATGCAATTTCTATCAGCGATGTGGAGTACGATAACGATGTGGTGAAAGGTACACTTACCATCCACTCTAAAGTTTAAAATGTTTTATTTGATTCTGGATCCACCCACTCTTTTATTTCTAAAGAATTTTCTAAGGGTATCACCGTATTACCTCAACAATTAGATGTTGAGTTAGCTGTGACAACACCTAATGGCACATCAATCGCATCAAAAGTTTATAATTCTTCTCCGATCAAAGTTTGTGGGAAAGTGCTTCCTGCAAATCTTGTGATCCTTCCTATAGTGGAATTTGATGTGATTCTTGGCATGGATTGGCTTTCTTTATACGGAGCTCATATCAATTTCCAAAGAAGGGAAGTCACATTTCATATTCCAGATCAATCTACGATCGTCTATCGATGCAAGGATGAATATAACCTTCCAGTGGAAATTTCTTCCATCTTATGGGTCTTGATTCCACTAAATGAAGGTTATTTATCTCAAATGGTTGGTGAGAAACTCACGATTAATAATTTGCCCATCGTACGGGAGTTTGATGATGTCTTTCCGGAGGAATTACCGGGTCTTCCAACAAATCGTGAAGTTGAGTTTTCAATAGAACTCGTACCGGGTGCTTTGCCTATTTCAAAGACACCTTATAGAATGGCCCCAATTGAGTTGCAGGAATTGAAGAAGCAACTCCAAGAGAATCTTGATAAGGGATTCATACGCCCTAGTGTGTCGCCTTGGGGAGCACCTATTCTATTTGTTAAGAAGAAACATGGATCAATGAGACTCTGCATTGATTATCGAGAACTTAACAAGATCACTATCAAGAACAAATATCCTCTCCCACGCATTGATGACTTATTTGACCAACTACGCGGAGCTCAATACTTTTCCAAGATTGATCTTCGTTCAGGGTATCATCAATTAAGGGTAAAAAGGGAGGATATACCAAAGACGGCTTTCCGTATAAGGTATGGACACTATGAATTTATAGTGATGCCATTTGGTCTTACTAATGCCCCTGCTATCTTCATGGATCTCATGAATAGAGTCTTTAAACACTATCTTGATCAATTTGTGGTAGTATTTATAGACGTTATTCTTGTCTATTCAAAGAGAAAGTAAGATCATGAAGATCACTTGAGAATTATATTGAAGACCCTGAGAAAGGAGAAGCTTTATGCCAAATTTACCAAGTGTGAATTTTGGCGTAAAAAAGTTACATTTTTGGGTCACATAATCTCAAAAGAGGGGATATCTGTGGATCCAGCAAAAACAGAGGTTATAGAAAGATGGTCAAGACCAACAATAGTAACTGAGATCCGATGTTTTCTTGGTTTGGCTGGATATTATCGACGTTTTGTAAAGGATTTTTCACGATTATCTAATCCACTCACCAATTTGACTCGGAAAGGAGTTAAGTTTGTTTGGACAGAGGAATGTGAAGACAATTTCAAGGAGTTGAAAAGAAGGTTATCCAATGCACCTGTGCTCACACTACCTTGTAGTGGAGAAAGGTTTGTGATCTACAGTGATGCATCCAAGAAGGGATTGGGGTGTGTTCTTATTCAAAATGATATGGTGATAGATTATGCCTCACGACAGTTGAAAATCCATGAGCAAAATTACCCAACACATGATTTGGAGTTAGCTGCGGTAATCTTCGCATTAAAGATTTGGAGGCATTACCTTTATGGTGAAAGGTGTGATATTTATACTGATCATAAAAGTTTAAAGTATATTTTCACACAAAAGGAGCTGAATATGCGTCAAAGAAGATGGTTGGAGCTGATTAAGGGTTATGACTGCTCAATCCATTACCACCCTGGGAAAGTAAACAAGGTGGAAGATGCATTAAGTCGACAAGACCATGCTAGTTTATCCATGATGAGGATCAAAAAAGAACCAACATTTATGGATTTACAAAGGATGGATCTTGGAATTATAATGGAAGGGGAAAAATCTTATCTTTCTCAAATGAATGTTCAACCATCTATACAAGTGAAGATTAAAGAGGCACAGAAAGAAGATGTCGAGTTACAAAAGAAGGTGAGAAATGTTCCTGAATTCAACCTTTATTGTGATGGGATAATAAAATTCAGGAATCGGGTTTGTGTTCCTCCCATCCCCGAATTAAAGAAGGAGCTGCTGGATGAGGCTCATAGTTCTTCATTCTCTATTCATCCTGGAAGCACGAAGATGTATAGGGACCTGAAAGAATACTTCTGGTGGGATGGCATGAAAAGAGATTTTGATGAATATGTCTCTCGATGCTTGGTTTGTCAACAAGTTAAAGATGAGAGACAGAAGTCTAAGGGGATGTTACAACCATTACCCATACCCGAATGGAAATGAGAAAACATCACTATGGACTTTTTCACAGGACTTCCTAAAACATCCAAAGGAAATAATGCTATCTAGGTCATAGTTGATCGTCTTACAAAGTCTACACACTTCGTTTCTATTAGAGAAGATTTCTCTCTAGATCAGCTTGCCAGGATATATGTAAAAGAAGTGGTAAGATTGCATGGAGTACCACTTTCTATTATATATGATCGGGATCCGAGATTTACCTCGAAGTTCTGGCGAAGTCTTCAGCATACTCTGGATACAGAGGTGAGTTTCAGCACTCCTTATCATCCTCAGACAGACGGTCAGTCTGAGAGAACAATTCAAACCCTAGAAGATATGTTGAGAGATTGCTCTATGGATTTCAAAGGAGGTTGAGATCAACACCTACCTTTGGTAGAATTTTCTTATAATAATAGCTTTCACTCCAGTATTCAGATGGCTCCTTATGAATATCTCTATGGAAACAAATGCAGGACTCCAACTTGCTGGGATGAAGTTGGGGAAAGAAAGCTATTAGGACTTGATCTCGTTGATGAAATGGCAGAAAAGGTCAGATCTATTCAACAACACATAAGAGCAGCTCAGAGTCGACAGAAAAGTTATGCCGACAACCGAAGAAAAGACCTAGAGTTTGAAGTGGGCGATAAAGTGTTCTTACGAATATCTCCCTGGAAGAGGGTTATGAGATTTGGAAAGAAGGGGAAGTTGAGCCCTAGATATATCAGTCCTTTCGAAATACTGGATCGTGTTGGAAAGGTAGCTTATCGATTGGCGCTTCCACCGAATCTCTCTCAAGTTCACGATGTGTTCCATGTATCTCTCCTGAGAAAGTACATACATGATCCTTCACATGTACTCAGCTCAGAAGTTGTACCGCTGGAGCAAGATCTTTTTTATGAAGAACAACCGATAGAGATTCTGGATCGTAGCGAAAAAGTCCTACGAAACAAGACCACTCGATTGGTGAAAGTTTTATGGAGGAACCACCAACTTGAAGAAGCTACATGGGAGATTGAGGATATGATGAGGGAGAGGTATCCTCATCTGTTTGTTACAAAGTGACGAATTTCGAGGGTGAAATTCATTTTAAGGGGGGTAGAATGTAACACCCGAGACTTTTATGTTATATAAATCATCAAAGGAATCTTTTTCTACACAACACTTTCTTGGATTGCTTTACACGAAATCGTGACCTTCCTCGATAGCTGGCGTTGTATGCAATACCGAGTTTCACTAAACAACGATATTCTATTAAAATAAGACTAGCCATTATGAATAGTAAAAACCACTTTTTAAAATTTTATAAATTTTATTTTTCAAAATGGACTTCATTTTTGGATTCGGAATATCGAAATTAGCCTAGGGTGAAATTTTGGTATTTTTCTTAAAACTTTCAATTTTTGATGAATAGTGAAACCACTAAGTGGTAGGTTAAAAACTGAATTTTGCATAAAACTTAATTTTACCGCTTCTGTGAATGTAGTTTCTAAAATCCGACAGACACGGTTAATATCAAGGACTAAAATGTGGTTCAATGAGATGAAAATAATTTTTGGTGAATAGTAACTTTTTACTTTTTTTACCACGGTTAATAGTAAATAGGGTAAGTAAGGGTAAATATGATATTACTATTACCCTAACACATGTACTAATTCTTTTGGATAAGTTTAATTCGACCAAAAACAACCTTATGAATATAATATGACCATTTAGGTCCACTTGGATTAGATTATGACATTTAATATTATTTTATTTCATGAATAGTTAAAATAGTTAAAATCAAAGTTTAATAACTAAAACATTTTTAATATGGGGTTATACAAAATATAAATTAGACTATAAATATTCATAAGAAAGCTAAAAATATTTCCTACTTAATTATATTTTATTTATTATTTTTATACTTTAAATAAATTTATTTATTTATGACACAACAATGATGCAGTAATTACCCTTTTAAGGAATTGTTAACATAATTGATGTTATAAATGCTCAAATAAATGTAATTTGAGACTTTTTATGAATTACACTAATTTTCTAGGTTACTATGATATATTAGTGTTGATTTAATCAACTTGGTTTGAACATATAATTCTGTTACGACTTTCACAAAAATCATATATGAAATAGTGTCAAAATTGACACAAAATAGTTTTTAAATCAAATATTATATTATTAATTGTTATTTTATTCCTAAAAATCTATGTTTCGGCCAAATGACTTAGCTAAGGATATATATATTAATAATAAACAACTTGGGGTTCGTTTGGCATGTTATAGTAAGTGTATTAACCATATAGTGTAAGAAAACAAAAAGTCACGGTAAAAGTTGAATTATTTAACTTAGAGTTAAATCTAATTGATAAGGTTAAAATAATAACCTAAACTTGTCTAAATATTATTGGTTGATAGGATTTCGACCCATCCCCACTTTACCTTCGAAATAAGACCCTTTGTAACCATTATAAACCGATTTTGACTTTAATATAAAATAATATTTTGAGGTATTCCTAAGGTGCCCCTCTTCTCCCTTATAAAGGGGAACCTCCTCCCACTCCTCCTCACACCAATTTGAGCACTCAAGCTCGGACAACCCCTGAAATTTTCTCCTCTCCACTTCCCTAGAATAATCCTAGAGGTCCTGGTCTTCTTCAAATACCAATCTTAGTTCCCTAAGTGGAGGATTCAAAGAGGCGTTCCAAAGAAGAGGTAATATCCATTACCGACCTTTTCAATTTCTTTCTTCTTCAACTTCTTCTTCTTTAGTTGTTTCATGATAAAGTAATAACATACTGATATGTTATTATAAATATGAAACAACCCTAATTCACCTTCTATCCATCCTATGGAAAAATGAAATCACCGCGCGTGCGTACGTACGGAATACCGTCTCCACGCCGTGGTGTAATCTATTTTCCACCATCACCTTACAAGGATGGGTATAATGGTGTAATGAGTAACTATTTATGATTATAATAAAGTAATATTGATACTGAAATAATATATATATACTCTAATACAATTCCACGATCATAGGAACGATATAATCACTCGTGCGTACGTACGGAATACCGTCTCCACGATGTGATGCGACTCGTTCTACATAATCATCATTACATAGTAATTATATAAATGAATTGAATGAATAAATATGATATATGTTACAATAATAACATTCTGTATATTAGGTATCTATAACCATAAAAGAAGAATAAGAATTTATTCGGCAAAACACGCATAAGAACAAAAGGCAATAAAGACCCGAGTAACAAGTAACAATGAAATATTACCAACAAGAAGCTAAGAATATGACCATATATGATATCATATCAACATGTATGATTCTGGAATAAGTCAATAACATTATTTAAACCATTATACAGGAGCTTCGGAAACGTACAAAGCAAATCGGACCTAAGGTAAGGGAAATACCACAATCTCATTTTTTTATCCGAGATTGTTTATACTTTGGTATTTACTGGGGTGTATTTTATCATCCCCATCCATGTTTCCTCAATATGTAATATTATTTCCATCCACCTACAATTGTTTAAATCCAATTTTACCCTTCGGTGAGTTTTTAGTAAAAGATATGAAAGGAATCTTTTATCGTTTTTCGTACGAGGTACTTTTTGACTTTTTTGACAAAAGTATGAAGAATGTTTTTTTTAACTTATACGGCATGAATGGATTTTTAAAACATTATTTCCCAGAAGCTTCCTTTACAAGTTTTCAAGTTTATTTTTAATCAACTTCTTTTAGTTTATGATTATACGACATGTTAAGAAAGGAAAAGTGTTTTTGAAGCAGAAAGGATATTTTCCTCAAGAATGAAGTTCAAGAGTTTTATCAAATTTATTTTCCATATAAGATAATAAAGGGTTCTGTTTCTATCCCTATTATTACATGGATTTGATTATGTTGTGATGGAAATATTTTTATGAAATATTTTATCTTATATAAATTGTTTTATGATGTCACGATGTTTAAAGATTCCCATTTTTATTACATGGGTTATGAAATGATGTATGATTTATGATTTTGTGGCACACATAAGAATGGTTTCATTATGAGATGGGTGGGACCTATATCTCCCTCCAATTAATTGGGTAAAGATTTTATATCTCATGAGATAGACATGGCTGTAACGGTACGTTATACCGGTTCAGTGAAACAGGACTGGAACGAGGGTGACTCAGTTCAGAAAGGGACTTTGTCCACTAAGATAGTCTTGGCAATGAGTCATGACTAACAAGAAATGATTTTCCATGATTATGTGTGCATGCCACAAAGTTTCAAGTTTCATGTTATGATTATGGGGATCTCATTTTCACTTATATGATTTGTTCCATGTTATGATATTATGATCTCTTTTGCAGGTTATGATTTTCAAAAAGATATGATATGATTTTTATTTCCTTTATTTGCCCTTGCTGAGCATTTGAGCTCACCCTTTTATGTTTTCTTTTCCCCAGGTCAGGAAGATGGATATTAAGTAGAATATTCTAAAAGGGTCCCTAGATATGATGAAATAAATGGGAGACACTGTATAAGATTTATGAACCAGTTGTTTATGTTTCCCAATTTCTAAAGACACTATACCTATACGGTCCTTTGTGGTTTTGTCATATGTTGTAATAAGTGTACTTCAATTTTGAAGTATTAACAATGTATGTAAATTATGGGTCGTTATACACGAGCTCATGACTGATATAAGGAAATAGTTATATAATGGTTTGAGTATACAGAATTTTGAGATTTTGGTATGTGGAAAGATTTAACTTTTGACAGCACTCATGTTTTCACTAAGGTTCAATGGGTATTCATTTTTCAAGAGAATACATGATTATGGCCTTCGAATGTTTGGAATGTGACCAACAAGACACATCTTGTGATATACGGGGATCAACGATGGTATGAACAAGCTTGTTATATGAACTCTCTGAAAATCGTTTTCACTATAATATGAGATTGGATAGCAGTATTTTCGATAAGCCTAAAGATTGGAATAGATTATGTTGGACATAATTTAGTATTGTTTAAGGCTACAACTTTTTCGATATTATTGATGGAAAGTTATAATAATGTAGTTTTAGAAAAAGGACAACCTGTAGGACGGGTGACAACCAATCACGTCGGACAAGGTTGTGGGAATCGAACCCACAACTGGAGTGCGACAGACCTTTGTCACCTACCACTGGCCTACAAGAAGTCCATGTTTAGTAGATACCAGTTTTATTATAATAAGAAGTATTATATATGAAGTATAAGTCCATTTTAGGAACCATGTATGATTAAGCTCACTATAGATGGACTTATGTATTTTTGATAACTTCTTCTAACCTTTTGTTTGAGACAGATGGAATGACCCATCATTATATCACATGATCTGCTAACACTTCACGAATGACAAATTCAACTTCATTTCATTAAGAGATGAAGTAGAAATTGTCCATGGAACGACCAACGGTGAGACTGTACCAAAATCAAGAACGTATTTCTTCTAATTCCAATTTCTTCAACTTTAAGGAAATGATCTTGAAAACCAAAAATGTTGTCCTAGTGCCCTTATATCCGATGAATCAGATGGCACCATAGATCAACACAAATCTATGGCTTTATGATTGTTACATTTTTCATATCCATGTTCTCTACCACTCTTCATCAGAACATGATGGTTAGATTTCTCTTCCATATCCATATTTTCACCTATGTTATCCTATGTGGAAACCCAATGATTAGTTAATTTGGGTAACTGTTACATTTTATACATTAGTTTTTAAAGATTGGTTTTGGTATTCATTTTTACGATGTGGGTTTCTATTAAAGAAACTTTTGAGTAGTAAACTATTTATAACCCCGACGAATTTCGAGGGCGAAATTCATTTTAAGGGGGGTAGAATGTAACACCCCAAGATTTTATGAAAAACATTCTTTTTAATTTTACTGATGTCATGTGTTGTATGCTACACCAAAATGATCTTTCACTACACGCATCTCTGACTTGGCTTTAATTACACGCAATCGTGACCTTCCACGATAGCGTGTGTTGTACTCAATACCGAGTTTCACTAAACAACGATATGTTATATAAACTAGCCCTTATGAATAGTAATACCCACTTTTTAAAATTTTATAAATTTTATCATTCTAAATAGACTTCATTTTTGGATTCGGAATATCGAAATTATCCTAGGGTGAATTATTGGTATTTTTCTGAAAACTTTCAATTTTTGATGAATAGTGAAAACACTAGGTTGCTATTTAAAAACCGAATTTCTATTTAAATAATTATTTACTCTATTTAAATTTATTTTAGGTAAAAATTGATACATAATATATATATAAGTTCAATGAAATTCATTAGAGTCATTTTATAATAATTTTAGATATATAAAAATTTTATTTAACTTTTCACCGTCTTTTACCCACCTCCTAGGAGAATTTGCAAATTCACATAAAACTTAATTTTACCGCTTCTGTAAGTGGAATTTAGAAAATCTGAGAGACACAATTAATATCAAGGACTAAAATGTGCCTCAATGAGATGAAAATAAATTTTGGTGAATAGTAACTTTTTACTTTTTTTACCACGGTTAAAAGTAAATAGGGTAATTAAGGGTAAAAATGATATTATTATTACCCTAAAACATGTCCTAATTCTATTGGATAAGTGTAATTCGACCAAAAAAAACCTCATGAAAAAAATATGACCATTTATTCCCACTTGGATTAGATTAGGACATTTAATATTATTTTATTTAAAGAATAGTTAAAATAGTTAAAATCAATGTTTAATAACTAATAAATTTTAATATAGGGTTATACATAAGATAAATTTGACTATAAATATTCATTAGAAAGATAAAACTATTTCCTACATAATAGTATTTTATTTATATTTTTTATATATTATATAATTTAATTTATTTATGACACAATGATGATGCAGTAATTATCTCATTAATGAAATATTGACATAATTGATGTTATAAATACACAAATAAATGTAATTTCAGACTTTTTATGAATTCAAATAATTGTATAGGTTAATATTATATATTATTACTGATTTAATTAACATTTTTCGAACTAATTTTTCTGTTATGATTTTCACAAAAATCGATTACCAAATAGTGTCAAAATTGACATAAAACTGTTTTTAAAACAAATATTATATTATTAATTGTTATTTTATTCCTAAAAATATAAGGTTCGGCCAAATGACTTATATAATGATATATATATTAATAATAAACAACTTGGGTTTCTTTTGGCTTGTTATAGTATGTTTATTAACCTTATAATGAAAGAATACAAGAAGACACGGTAAAAGTTAAATTATCTAACTTAACATTAAATCTAAATCATAAGGTTAAAATAGAAAACTAAACTTGTCTAAATTCAATTGGATGAGAGGATTTCGACCCATACCCACCTTAGCTTCAAAATAAATCAATTTAGAGCTATTAAAAACCAACTATAACTTTATAATAAAATAATATTTTTAGTTTTTTCTAAGGTGCCCCTCTCCTCCCTTATAAAAGGGAACCTCCTCCCTCTCTTCCAAACACCACTTTGAGCCTTAAAGCTCGGCCAACCACTGCCAAATTCTCTTCTCCACTTCCCTATAAACATCATAGAGGTCCTGGTATTCTTAAAATACCAATTTTAGTGCCCTAAAAGGAGGTCTCAAAGAGGTGCTTCAAAGAAGAGGAGGTTCGGACACTTACGAAGCAAATCGGACCTAAGGTTAGGGAAAATATCACAATCTCATTTTTATCCGAGATTGTTTATACTTCAGAATTTACTGGGGAATATTTATCATCGATATCCATGTTTCCTCAATATGTAATATTATTTCCATCCACTGAAAATTGTTTAAATCCGATTTTACCCATTGGTGAGTTTTTAGTAAAAGATATGAAAGGATTCTTTTGTCGTTTTTAGTACAAGGTACTTTTTGACTTTTTCGGCCAAAGTACGAGAAGAATGTTATTTTATCGTATATGACCAGAATGGAATTTTAGAACATTATTTCCATGAAGCTTCCTTTATAAGTTTTCAAGTTTATTTTTAATCAACTTCTTTTAGTATAAAATTGAATGACATTTTAAGAAAGGAAAAAATTAATGAAGTAGAAAGGATATTTTCCTCAAGAATTGAGTTCAAGCCCTTTATCAAAATTATTTTCCATATAAGATAATATAGGGTTCTGTTTCTTTCCCTATTTTTACATTGATTTGATTATGTTATGATGGAATTATTTTTATGATT
Source organism: Viscum album (assembly GCA_963277665.1). Lineage (NCBI taxonomy): Eukaryota > Viridiplantae > Streptophyta > Magnoliopsida > Santalales > Viscaceae > Viscum > Viscum album. The sequence goes on from OY728150.1 coordinate 1,332,866,896, forward strand.
TCCTTTTATCTTATATGGATTATGTTATGGTGGCACGATGTTTAAGATTCCCATTTTTATTACATGGGTTATGCTATGATGTATGATTTATGATTTTGTGGAACACATAAGAATGGTTTCATTATGAGATGGGTGGGACATATATATCCCTCCAATTCATTGGGTAAAGATTTATATCTCATGAGATAGACATGACTGGAATGGTAGGTTAAACCGGTTCAGTGAAACAGGACTGAAACGAGGAGTGAACTCAGTTTAGAAATGGAATTTGTCCACTAAGATAGTCTTGGAAATGTGTCTTGACTACTAAGAAATGATTCTCTATGATTATGTGTGTATGAAAAAAAATTTCATGTTTTAATTTATGATTATTGGGATTACATTTCACTACTATGATTTATCCCATGTTATGAAATTATGATCTCTTTTGCAGGTTAAGATATCCAAAATAATTTGTTCTTATGAATATGATGTGATTGATATTTCTTTTTTTTACCCTTATTGAGCATTTGAGATCACCCTTTTTATGTTTTCTTTTCCCCATGATATAAAGAAAGGTTTTAGGTAAGAAAATAAAAGGGGAATATCTTTATGGGAGAAGTTGAAAATCTTTCACCACGATTAGAAGATTAAATTCTGAGTTTCCAAAGACACAAAACTATTACGGTCCTTTTGTGTCTGTGTTTGTTATATATTAAGTATTCCACAATATTAATTTAATGTCCATGTACGTCAAGCTTTGGGTCTCTACAGGTGGTATCAGAGGAAAGGTTTAGTCAACCTTTGGAAACTAGGATGTGAGAACATTAGTTAGATCCCTAGAGATATTTCTAAGGTATGTCTAGGGATTTTCCTAAGGTTAAGTATAAGTATAGGTTATAATCCTAGAATTGTTGTAACAATCTTAGAATTAAACCTAAGATGTTAGATATTTAAGGCACCCCCCCTTTATTATGTTGTTTTCCCTAGCATGATTTTTTCCTCTCACACTATTCTTTTTGGGTTTTAGACGATGGATGGAACCCGAAGGAACAGTGTTGATCAATGTAATGGACAATGCAATGATTGTCCTCCTGAACAAACCAATGTTATGAGAGATGGAGTGAAAAATATTATTTCTATACTTACACAAGCTATGAATCATTCTGGACTTCCAAATGAGCAGAAAAGGGAACAATATTCTATTGAGTCCTTCATGAGGCAACGTTCACCTTCTTTCAGTGGGTCTTCTAATCCACTTGTTGCTGAACAATGGATCAGTACCACTGAAAAGATATTTTCAGTTCATCAATGTTCTAAACATGATAAAGTCATCTTAGTATTATATGATTTGGAAGGTGAAGCTGATCAATGGTGGAATCTTTTCAAGAATACGAGGCCAAGAGATGAAATTGAGTCTAGGGAATGGGACGTGTTCAAGAACTTATTTTTCAATAAGTAATTCTCTCGTATTATTTGAAAAAAGATGGATAATGAGTTTCTTGAACAAAAGAAAAAGGATGATGAATCTATTGGTATATACGAAGCGAATTTTACAAGGCTTGAGAGGTATGTATCTGGATTTATCATCCAACCTGGAAGTAAAGTTGATCAATTCTTCAGTGGCTTAAAACCAAGTCTTCGAAGGGCATTAGCTATAAGAGACTTTAGTAGCTATGAAGAAATTGTGTGTTGTGCTATCAAGGTTGAAATGGAAGCTGGTGTTACATATCCATCTCATAGTTTTGACAAGAAACGAAAGATGGATTTCAAGGAGAAATCTCAGAATAATGGTGAAAAGAAAATGAATGTTTCCTTATGCTCAATGTGTGGAAAGAAGCATGGTGGAGATTGTCTTAAAGGGACTAGAAAAAGTTTTAAGTGTGGAAAATAATGTCATCGAGTAGCTGAGTATCAAAGTAATGGAAAAAGGGTTTCTAATGATGTGAATAAAGAAAAGACTGCAGAGAACGCACCACCAACACTTCAATGCTTCAAGTGCAATGAAATGGGGCATTATGCTAATCAATTCCGTAATCCAAGGGTTAATGATGATCGACATGAGCAATCAATTATGGAAAAGGAAAAAGGGAAGTCACATGCGATCACTATTGACGATGTTGAATATGACAACGATGTGGTGGAATGATTAAGTGTTTATGTAATGGGATTCCAAAATAATGTTGTATATAGTATCGTGGAATATTGGAATATTTATGTATTGGTCTATTGTGGTTTTCAATAATTTTATGGTACCAGTAACCATGGAAAGTGATTGATATATTTTTTGAAAGAAGATGATATGCACATAATGAAGGGATAAGGAGAAAATGAAATGTTTTACAGTATTCATGAGCTCATGACTGATATAAGGAAATAGTTATATCACGGTTTGAGTATACAGAATTTGAGATTTTAATATGTGGAAAGAGTCAACTTTTGACAGCACTCATGTTTTTACTAAGGTTCAATGGGTATTAATTTTTCAAGAGAATACATGATTAAGGGCTTCGAATGTTTGGAATGTGACCAACAAGGCATATCTTATGATATATGGGGATCAACTATGGTATTAAAATGCTTGTTATATGAACTCTCTAGTAATCGTTTTCACCATAATATGAGATTGGACAATAGTATTTTGGATAAGCCTAACGATTGGAATTGATTATGTTGGACATAAGTTAGTATTGTTTAAGGCAAGAACTTTTTCAATATTATTGATGGAATGTTATAATAATGTAGTTTTAGAAAAAGGACAACCTGCAGGACGGGCGACAACCCGTCGCGTCGGACAAGGCTGTGGGAATCGAACTCACAACTGAAGTGCGACAGGCCTTTATCGCCTACCACTGGCCTACAGGAAGTCCCTGTTTAGTAGATACCTGTTTTATTATATTAAGCAGTATGATATATGAATTATAAGTCCATTTTAAGAACCATATATGATTAATCTCACTATAGATGGACTTATGTATTTTTCATAACTTCTTCTAACCTTTTATTTGAGACAGATGGAATGACCCATCATTCTATCACATGATCTGCTGACACTTCATGGATGAAAAATTCAACTACATTTCTTTAAGAGATGAAGTGGAAATTGTCCATGGAATGACCAACGGTGAGACTGTACCAAAATCAAGAACGTATTTCTTCTAATTCCAATTTCTTAAACTTTAGGGAAATGATCTTGAAAACCAAAAAAGTTGTCCTAGTGCCCTTATATCCGATGAATAAGATGGTACCTTAGATCAACACAAATATATGTCTTTATGATTGTTACATTTTTCATAGCTATGTTCTCTACCACTCTCCATCAGAACATGATGGTTAGATTTCTCTTCCATATCCATATTTTCACCTAAGTTCTCCTATGTGGAAACCCAGTGATTAGTTAATTTGGGTAACTGTTACATTTCATACATTAGTTTTTAAAGATTGGTTTTGGTATTCCTTTTTACGATGTGGGTTTCTATTAAAGAAACTTTCGTGTAGTAAACCATTTATAACCCCGACGAATTTCGAGGGTGAAATTCATTTTAAGGGTGGTAGAATGTAACACCCCGAGATTTTATAAAAAATATTCTTTTTCATTTTATTGATGTCTTCTGTTGTATGCTACACCAAAATGATCTTGCACTACACACATCTCTGACTTGGCTTGCATTACACGCAATCATGATCTTCCACAATAGTGTGTGTTGTACGCAATAACGAGTTTCACTAAACAACGATATGTTATATAAACTAGCCGTTATGAATAGTAATACCCACATTTTAAAATTTTATAAATTTTATCATTCTAAATGGACATAATTTTTGGATTCATAATATCGAAATTATCCTAGGGTGAATTTTTTGTATTTTTCTGAAAACTTTCAATTTTTGATGAATAGTGAAAACACTAGGTTACTATTTAAAAACCGAATTTTTATTTAAATAATTATTTACTTTATTTAAATTTATTTTAGATAAAAATTGATACATAATACATATATATGTTCAATGAAATTCATTGGTGTCATTTTATAATAATGTTAGTTATATAAAAATTTTATTGAACTTTTCACCGTCTTTTACCCACCTCCTAGGAGAATTTACAAATTCACATAAAAATTAATTTTACCTCTTCTTTGAGTGGAATTTTAAAAATACAAGAGACACGGTTAATATCAAGGACTAAAATGTGGTTCAATGAGATGAAAATAATTTTTTGTGAATAGTAACTTTTTGCTTTTTTTACCACGGTTAAAAGTAAATAGGGTAATTAAGGGTAAAAATGATATTATTATTACCCTAACACATGTCCTAATTCTATTGGATAAGTGTAATTCGACCAAAAACAACCTTTGGAATAAAATATGGCCATTTAGGCCCACTTGGATTATATTAGGACATTTAATATTATTTTATTTAAAGAATAGTTAAAATAGTTAAAATCAAAGTTTAATAACTAAATTTTTTTTAATATAGGGTTATAAATAAGATAAATTCGACTATAAATATTCATTAGAAAGATAAAAATATTTCCTACATAATGGTATTTTATTTATAATTGTTAGATATTAAATAATTTAATTTATTTATGACACAATTATGATGCAGTAATTATCTCATTAATGAAATATTGACATAATTGATGTTATAAATACTCAAATAAATGTAATTTGAGACTTTTTATGAATTACAATAATTTTATAGGTTAATATTACATATTATTACTGATTTAATTAACTTTTTTCGAACTAATCGTTCTGTTATTATTTTCACAAAAATCAATTACCAAATAGTTTCAAAATTGACATAAAATAGTTTATAAAACAAATATTATATTATTAATTGTTATTTTATTCCTAAAAATCCGAGGCTCGGCCAAATGACTTAGATAATGTTATATATATTAATAATAAACAACATTGGTTTCTTTTGGCTTGTTATATTAAGTTTATTAACCATATAGTGAAAGAAAACAAGAAGACACGGTAAAAGTTAAATTATCTAACTTAAAGTTAAATCTAAATGATAAGGTTTAAATAGATAACTAAACTTTTATAAATTATATTGGATGAGAGTATTTCGACCCATACCCACCTTATATTTGAAATAAATAAATTTGGAGCTATTAAGAACTGAATATGACTTTAAAATAAAATAATATTTTTAGTTTTTCCTAAGTTTCCCCTCTCCTCCCTTATAAAAGGGCACCTCCTCCCTCTCTTCCACACACCACTTTGAGCCTTCAAGCTCGGCCAACACCTGCCAAATTCTCTTCTCCACTTACCTATAAACATCCTAGAGGTCCTGGTTTTCTTCAAAGATGAATTTAATGCCCTAAAATGAGGTCTCAAAGAAGCTCTTCAAAGAAGACGAGGTTCAGACACTTACAAAGCAAATCAGACCTAAGGTAAGGGAAAATATCACAATCTCATTTTTATCCGAGATTGTTTATACTTCAGAATATACTGGGGAATATTTATCATCCACATCCATGTTTCCTAAATATGTAATATTATTTCCATCCACCTACAATTTTTTAAATCCGATTTTACCTATTGGTGTGTTTTTAGTAAAAGTTATGAAAGGAATCTTTTGTCGTTTTTAGTATGACGTACTTTTTGACTTTTCCAGACAAAGTACGAGAAGAATGTTTTTTTAACGTATACGTCCTGAATGAAATTTTAGAACATTATTTCCATGAATCTTCCATTATATGTTTTCAAGTTTATTTTTAATCAACTTATTTTAGTTTAAAATTGTATGACATTTTAAGAAAGGAAAAAAATGTTTTTGAAGTAGAAAGGATATTTCCTCCAGAATGGAGTTCAAGCCTTTTATCAAAATTATTTTCCATCTAAGATAATATAGGGTCCTGTTTCTATCCCTATTTTTACATTGATTTTATTATGTTATGATGGAATTATTTTTATGATGTCCTTTTATCTTATATGGATTATGTTATGATGGCATGATGTTTAAGATTCCCATTTTTATTACATGAGTTATGCTATGATGTATGATTTATGATTTTGTAGCACACATAATAATGGTTTAATTATGATATGGGTGGGACCCATATCACCCTCAAAATCATTGGGTAATGATTTATATCTCATGATAAAGACATGACTAGAACGGCAGGTTAAACTGGTTCAGTGAAACAGGACTGAAACGAGGAGTGAACTCGGTTTATAAATGGACTTTGTCCACTAAGATATTCTTGGCAATGTGTCTTGACTAATAAGAAATGATTCTCTATGATTATGTGTGTATTCCACAAAGTTTCATGTTTTACGTTATGATTATTGGGATTACATTTCACTACTATGATTTATACCATGTTATTAAATTATGATCTCTTTTGCAGGTTACGATTTCCAAATTAATATGTTCTTATGAATATGATGTGATTGATATTTCTTTTGTTTACCCTTACTGAGAATTTGAGCTCACCATTTTTATGTTTTATTTTCCCCAGGATATAAAGAATGGTTTTAGGTAAGAAAACAAAAGGGGAAGATCTTTATGGGAGAAGTTGAAGATCTTTCACCACGATTAGAAGATTAAATTCCGAGTTTCCAGAGACACTAAACTATTATGGTCCTTGTGTGTCTGTGTTTGTTATATATTAAGTATTTCGAAAAAGTAATGTAATGTCCATGTACGTCATGCTTTGGGTCTCTATATATATTCTCCCCATCATAGGAATTTATATCACCAAAAATTAAAAACCCACCATTGGACTGAAAGAGTTTGGGTCATTGCTCGACCATTTACTTCCCTCGTTCCCATATTTCTTCTTGAAATCATACCATGTTCCCACAAAATCCACACATGACTGATTATTTTTCCTCACAAGACTTTATCTTTCCTATCCAAATTCCAAAATGACACATGAAATAATGAAGAATCTAGCTCTAGGTCAATGTGATCCCATGAAATCACATGGTCAAGATTAGGCTGAGACTTTCAAATGAGATACAAGAAACACATTATGCACTAAACTGAACCGTGGTGGAAAATAAAAGTGATATGCCACCTCACCAACCCATTAAAGTATCTCAAAAGGGCTTATATATCAGGGAGATAAATTTACATGATTCCATAAACAATGATGCCCAGGACATAGAGAAATTATCAAGAACACATGATCACCCACCTCAAATAAAAATTGTCATCGACAATGATCCACATACAATTTATAATAACTATGAGCCATCTCCATCCTTTTACTGGTCAATTTAATCTTCTTCATTTTCTCTTTGACAAGGATCATCCCAACCAATAAAGTATCACCTATTTCCACCCAAAAAAAGTGGAGAACGACATGGACTCCCATAAAATAATTTAAAAGGATCCATATGTATTGAAGAGTGATACTATTTGTTATATGATAACTCCACTAATGGAATGTGATCCTCCCATGAGCCATAAAAATTCATTACACAAGCCTAAATCATGTCATCCAATGTTTGTATCATCCTTTCAGATTTTACATCCATATGAGGATGATAATCCATACTCATAGTCAACTGAGTCTTAATGGATTACTGTAAGATTTTAAAAAATGAGATATAATATCAGATCTCTGTCTGAAACTATTGAAACTAGTATGTCATTCCTATTTTCCACTCCTTATATATAGGTTTTAGACAAGTCCTCCATTGTATGATATTCAGGAATAGGAATGAAATGAGATGAATTGGTGAGCCAATCCACTATCACCCATATGGAGTCATGTTTCTGAACCATCCTTGGAATACTTGTAAAAAATCCTTGTCTATCTATTCCCATTTCTAAACATGAATAGGTAAAGACTACAAAATACCTTCTAGAGATTGTTTCTCTTAATTTACCTACTAAAAAGTTTGGTATCTTAAAACAAACTCAGCTACCTTACTTTTCATACCAACCCACAAAAACTATTATTTTACTGACTTATACATATTATGTATTCCCAGATGAACAACCAATCTCGAATTGTGGTAAGAAAAAAGGAGTTGTTCCTGACAAGCCATAGGTACAATCATCTAATTTCAAAACCAAAAAACTAAAGTCTCATCCATATTTCATCCCTCAATGGTCTCCTCAACGATGAGTTTTGACCATATAACAACATATTCTAAATTAGATTTTTGTGACTCCTTAAGTGTCACAAAAAAAATCAAGAACAAAAGAAACTATAAATATAACCAGAACATCACCTCAGTCTTCACAATCCATGTGCATGTTAGATATCACTGACATCAGCATCCACTGATATGAAGATTCGTTTTTCAAATGACCTTATGAATTTCTTCTTAATGCATCTTCCAAAAAAAATTCCTTTACCCTGTGTATAAATCAATTAAAAGTCAAAAATTTTAAGATAATCCATCAATATTATTTATCTTAGGCTCAAATATCTTTGTGAGAAAATGGGTTTCAAGCTCTTATGATTAGTAAACACCATAAATTTCTCACCAAATAGGTAATAATGAAATGTCTTCAAAGAATGGACTAAGATAGCTAACTCAAAATCATGTATTGGTTATTTCTTCTCTTGTAACCATAATTATTATGATCCAATAGAAAAAACATGATCTCCCTGCACGATAACACATCCCAACCTAGATCTTAAAGCAACTAAATAAACCACATAGCCTTGTATTGATTCATAATGAATCATGATTGGTGATAATATAAGGCAAACATTAAGCTCCTGAAAAGTATTATGACATTCCTTGTTCTATTATAATGGAACATTTTTCCTTTTCAAAACTATCATAGGTGAATATAGTCACGAAAATTCATGAACAAAGCATCAATAATAACTATCAAAAATAGGGAAATTACATATCTCTAATATATTATTTGGTGGTTGATAATATATAAAAGCTACTATCTTTTATAGATCCACAAAAACACATCTTTCAAAGATTACATGGTCAAGGAAACATACCTATTGTATCAAAAAAATCACACTTTGAATATATTGAATATAGATGATGATCTTGCAAGATTCCCAACATTTTCGCTAAGGGTTTCTCATGCTCATCCCTTTTCCTTGAATACACTAGTACATAATTCACAAAAAACATTAAAAAATAAAGTAAATATATCTAAAATATACAATACATAAATTCCATAAAGACATATGGTGCATTAATAATATATAAAGTCACAACCATGTACTTGTAATGTCCATATATACTCCTAAAAGTTGTCTTTGAAATATTCTCTTTTTGAACCCATAATTGGTGATATATTGAATGCAGATAAATTTTAGAGAACCACTGATCACCCCTAAATTGATCAAACATATCATTAATTCAATGAATTTGATACCGATTCTTTATCATATCTTGGTTAATATTATGATAATCCACACACGACTGAAGAGTTCCATCAAACTTTTTGAAAAACAAAATTGGTGTTGCCCAAAGAGACATGCTAGGCTGAATGATCCCTTTTTATTACAACTCTTCCAAATACACATTCAATTCCATTAATTCCTTTGGTTCCATTTTATAAGATGGATCTGAGATAGGGCCGGTCCCTAATAGGAGATCAATCATAAACTCCACTTCTCTTATGGGTGGTAACCTTATGAAATTTTTAGGAAAAATATCTAAAAACTAATCAAAAACTATTAGAAATTTATTATTCTCAATATTTTTCATTAATTCCAAAGTCAAATATTATAAATAGTATGATATAGATACAACCATTGGTTCCAAAAATCTGGTTTCACATTCCTTTACATTTTGGTATCTTTTAAAGAGATGTTCAATGTCATCCTCAGTCATAAAACTAACCCTTTGGGTATAAAAATCAATGTGATCTTTGAACATTATTAACAAATCCATACCCAAGATAATTTCATATAAATCCATATCATGAATAGAGAAATAATATATCAACTCAAATTCATAAATAGTTATAAAACATTCTCTACACATAAAATCCCTTCATTCTCTTTGACCAAGAAGAGGTTGATGTTTCAAAACAAAAGGCATCATGTCAACCTGAAAACCCAACAAATCAATGGTATGAGAAGAGATAAATGAAAGGGATTAACCCATAAAAAAAAGCTTTCATAATGGTGGAACTCAAAATAATCACACATCTCACCATTAATGGTATAGATTGATCATCCACAAAATCTTTCTTAGCTCTATTTAACTGCTTACTCGCTGCAATTTGTTCATTATTTCCATGTTAAGATTACAATGCCAAAAGATTCATGGTATTCATGGAATTACTAGGGATAGATCAGTTCTACTAATGATAATTAATTTGTTTCCCTCATCACCTTGAAGAATACAATGTCTACGAAACATTAGATGTTCCCAAAAAACCTGACTTTGGAAAACTACGATAATAGTGATAATGATTCTATAATTGGTTAGAATTATTTCATACTATATGCGGTTCCATAAAATCCCACATTATGTGCTCAAAATATCCACTTTGGAAACATCCATCCATACTCTTGTGTTTTGGAGGAATATTTACCGATCGGTCTGTCTGATTCTATGTCATCCCACTATCTTCGGAATAAGTGTCCCTCTTCTGATTATTCCTAGCATTAGAGTTCTCATCATTTTCTATAATTATCAACATACTCCCTCCACTTTTAATTCATGATATTTTCATTTTATCCATGATTTCACTATTGACCATATCTGTATAATCCATCAAAAAAAGCATGAAAATATTTAAGAAAATATCCTATGTTATCCCTAATTAAAAAATGTGTGCCTTTAAGGACACACTATCAGTAACTTCAGGTGAAAACGGATTGAATTAATAAATTTTTATTTATAATCTTCCCTTGAGAGGCTCTCCTGATTCAACATGATAATGTGAATTGTTCTTATAATCCTGAATGAGTGGGGATAAAAAAATTTGTTTAAAAATTATTTAAAATCATACATTGAAGTGGCTTGGTATAATTTAGCCTAGACTACTAAATCCCACCACGTGAATGAAAGATCCTCCAACATATACATCACCAACTTGACATTCAAATATAATGGTGTTCCAATGATATCTAAGATACGATTCATCTTATTCAGCCACACCTCTTCCTTCTCTAGTTCTAAATCACTCTGAAATATTGGTGAATTTTATTTCTAGAACTGAACGGAATGATATCCTTTCATAAGTTCATCCCTCTTGATCTCTCTACCGATAACATGAAAATATTGTACATTAATTTGAACTTGATATTGGTTCACCTTTGGCTCATGTGCAACCACATTCTCAAAAGCCTCTTCTGATTAGATTCTACAACATCTACTGGGTGAAAATTTCTGTGACAAAAACAAAAACTCAATATGTCTCACTCTTTAGAAACACAGGTATTAGAAATATAAAATTTAACACATCACATCTATTAAAAATAGGCCTCTCAAAAGTCAACACTTTCTATCTTCTCCCTGTTTTTGAAAATCCTGCCATAATTTTCAAAATCAAAGGATTTTTAAAATACCACAACCATTCCATTTTCAAAATCTCACATTTGAAAACAATTTGAAACTTTTTCAAAAATCAACATGTCGGTACTAAATCATAAATCATTACTAAAAATGAAATATACACTCCTAGTGGGAATTCATTTCTAACTATGCATATCATGCTCCTCTCATTTTCTAATTGTGTGACATTGATATTAAAACTTCTATAAGTGTCTTAAAACACATATGTAACTTACTTTAGGGTAATTGTGGTTCAGAATAAATATGTTAGTTATGCATTATTATGCTCTACATTTCAAGTTCCAATAATCATACTCATTTCTACCATCACAACTCAATGACCAATTAAGAAATATTTTCTACTCCAAGACTGATACAACTGATACCCAAGGGTTGAGAAAACCGATACCACCTGTCCCAAAATATTTGGACCGAACAAAACTAATAGCACTTGTAGCATCCCACCCTAATCATTGGATTGAGATGAGGAAGATGTAAAACATGGTTTTAAGAGACATCCCTAAGATTCCAAAGGCTAGAAATAAATGCCAAGATCTTCATGAACAAAAGGGGAATGATTTTACCTTTTAATGGAAAACAACCCAACCAATCATAGAAAAACCAAAAAACCACTAAATGATACATGAGAAAAATTTATACAACTAAAATGTAACCAAACCAAAAATAGACCATACGAGAGTAAAATTAAAAAACCAAAACCTATATCATAGTATAAATAAGAATACAAAAACAAAAACGATCAAAGACACCAAGACACCAACTCCACATCTCCCAACATTCTATAATATCCAACTACACAACACATCCCAAAGTATCATGATGAATCTCTAAAGAAATGATTTAATTTTTCTTTACTTTTGTCTCAATAAACAATATCTTCAAAAGCACCAATGTTCCAAAACAAGTGGTGAGTAATGATACCCAGTAGGTTTTACCCAAATAACTTAACTACTCACATCACTAGGATAGAACATGTTAGTACAATTACAAAAAACAATTTATATAAAATATTATAAAAAATAGTAGTTTATATTCAATCCAATAATTTTCTCAAAAAAACAGTTCCTTAGAAAACAAAAAATCAAGTCCTTAAAAAAATTTCAAAAATACATTTGGCATAACACATTCCAATCCACACATACACACATTCATGCCCAGGTGATAGTTCCATACTCATGAGAAGTCTCTTGTTGATCTACCAAGTTGTCAAAGGGTGACCATATATAGTTCCCTAATGGAACACACCCCTTCCATAGAGTAATATTAATACATATGAACACACACCAACCAATTTTTACAAAACCATGCCAATTTTTTTTTCTAGAACAATTCAATAAAACAATATTTTTATTGAAAATCTTTCCATAAAAACATTTTCCATGAATCAAACCGAACAACCATTCTTACAATTCATCATTTTAAAATCATTCAATAAAGAACGTTTCCCAATAATTCCACAACTTCACAAACCATCACCGAAGAAGGTTTCTACCAATATTTTCATAAAAAACATTTCAAAAAATTAAAACAATTTGAATTAAATATTTCATTTTCCAATAAGAGGAGTTGATAGTGAATTAACCTAACTCGTAAACTATGGTGGAAACAAAGAAGGACAGGAATTACTCAACAAAAATGGGTTAAAACTCCAACAATACACCTTAGATCCTGTTACCTAACATAAATAAAACCAAATATAATCATTATTGGCATCAACTATTATAGAACTATCCCCAATGGAATATATATATGAATTTAAGAGAGGAATAATAATATAACTAAGGAAACCCACCAAGAACTAATACTTACCAAGTAATATGTCCTTCAACACAACAAGATTCACCAATGGATCACTCTTGGATTAAGGGGAAGGGTCTTCACAGCCATTGGGAGGAGAGTAATTAGAGTTAGGGTATGTTTAGCGAAAAAATGAACCGTTAAGGGACAAATCTAGATTAGATGGACAAAATCCAGATCTTGCTTTTAACATCGCACAGTTATCTCACATGGGTAGCCAAACCATGTGCTAACCATGCACTAGCTAATGCACCAAGAAGCACCTTTCATGGTTGTATCGCATGGATAGAAAAATCATGTTCTAACCATTTATATTCCTTTATTTCCCAAAAATCATGGTTTCTCCTAATTTTTCATATAGTTTGGGCTAACCGTGCACCTAACTATGAACCCACCCAGAGCCTAATACCTCACTTTGCTTGATTTTATAGAGTTATTGCATGGTTTCTACTAACCATACTCAAATTTTTCACCTCTATATAATACCCAATAACATTCCAAGTCCTCAAACCCTCCAAAACATCATCCTGAAACTTTACATAATTAAAATACATAAATAAAGGTATACATTCCTGAAACCTATGGTTCAACACCTACTTACCCATATTTAGGACGTTTCATGACCGTTGTAGGAAAGTAAAAATATAGAAGGAAAATGTAATGTTAAGAAACACCATGATAGAGAAAAAAAGATGGATGTGTTTCAAAAGAAACTAAATATAATGATCAAGATACTGGGAGATGGAACCTACATAGTGGTTGAAATGATTTATTTCAAGATAACATTACAAGGGGAGTATGATACTATTTTTAAAGTCAATGTTTCTAATCATTTTTCATAATTGGATGCAAATGATTAAGTGTCAAGGATAACTCCTTTTAAGAGGGGGATATGAAATAAAATTTGTGGATAAAATGACTTGATGGAATTTTTGAGGTTAGAGTTACAAGTCCCAATGATGAAAAGAAATTAAAGAGACTAGAAGTGGAAGTGAGAGCCCATAACATTTCATTAAAAATATCAAACTCAATTTGCATGTATAGAAGTAGAAAAAGGGCTTATCATCACTCTTATTTAATCACAAATGAGATGCATAAATCCTAAGACACATGGTCGTATGAATTATAGAAGCCTTTCCAAATTATATTTTAGAATGAAATATTTTCACACCAAAGTACAATCCAATGGGCTTGGTACTCAATGTGAAATATCATGGGCTATGGGTTCAAATACATGTGCTAAGTTTTAAAAAATTCATTATTAGACTTTATATTTTTGAATTTTTAGGGTTTTGAAAATTCCTCTAAGGGAAGAAAATACTGCCACCAATGCTTTGTAGAAGGAAGAAAGTACTCCTACAAATATAGAAAGGTGAAAAGACTCAAATTGAGTTACAATATTCAGATGAAACATGAAGTAATTCAAGTTTTAAAGGTTTTTTTTGTTGCTTGTGTACCATCACCGGGAAATATACTCGAAGAAGTATGATTGCAAACCTCCTGGTGTGTGGATCGATCTATGAACCGCTGGCCCACGAGGTGATAGCGAGTGAAAAATGCATACTGTGAACTAAGTTGCTGATGGATTCATACATGTAAGGATCGTCTGTGTACCTTGATGCACCCTCATCAGTTAGCAGACAAAGAGAACCAGTAGGGTTTCGTGAACCATTATCGCGAACAGAAGCCTCCACAAACTCTGTTTGACTATGTCTTCTACGGTTCAGAATATTACTTTAATGGGCCTCTACAAATGGTGTTGTGTGACCAATAGGTATGATCTCTCTGGTGCACTATAAAAATATCACAATATAAGTACAAAAGGATGAGAAAGGGGAGAGAGCTCTAGGACGGGTGAAATGTGGACAAAGAATGTAGAGGATGTGGGTGAAATATCTTCTGCACCTGAAGTGGTTCGTGAGACTCCATCCTGCATGCAAAACAATTCATGGAATCTATCCTATGAACTATATGAACAAATCAGTTAACAAAATTCCTCCACACAAATAGTATTTGTAAGACCCTCTAGAGCCAACTAGGAAACCAAAAAAATATAATAAAAATAGTTCTTGAATGCCCATTTGAGGAAAAAGGTTTGAAGATGCCCATATGGGGAAAAAGATTCACATATTATCATATGGGGAAGACAATAAGCAGACAACCCTATGCAGAAGACAGTACGCAAGGCCCCCCATGTTGAAGCCAGCTCACGGAATGCTCCTCTGCATACCATCATATGCGACCAACTCCTCCGCATACCATACTATGCAGATAGATCCTTCGTGAAAAGAAAGTTCACGCCCAGCTCTTATGCGGACGCTCTTACATTGACATCCCCTACATGAACAACCTTATGTGGAAAATAGTTCGTGCCCACCGATCCATACCATGAGGCATGCGCTCCCGTACCCCCACTTCGGTTCAATGTCGGGCTAAGGTCCTGGCCCTCCGGGCCTGGTCGAGGAAATTTTCCATTTCATCCTTATGCCGCCATATCATCCATCCCATAAATACCATGAGAATATACATTCCTCATGCACATCCTGAAAAGCCCTATCATTGGCCTCATATGCCAGACTGACCCAGAAATCCATGAACAATCACAACCTGAATGTTTCTTCAATTCCGAAACACATCCTTTCCATCCATCAAAATCTATGTCTCTAGTGATTCCATATCCTTATAAAACCTCCATGGGCATCCGAGGAGGAAGGAAAGTGTCCTTAAGACACCTTTGTTTGACTCTGCACATTATGCCTCAGTGGCTCTTCATATGTTTACTATAAAAGGGCCGTCAACCAAAGGAAAATTCTTCCTCAGGAGAGTCCTTTCCTACCTACGTATGCCTCAATAGCTTGCATTCCCCATATCATTTCTCATGATCCAAGAATCCCTAAAGTCATAGTTTACAGATTCCTTTCCTCTCATGTTTGAGGCATGATAGAAAATCCCAGCCTGATTTTCCTACAACTAATAATGGATTTGATAACAAACGGTCCAAAATCTATGACCTTAAACTATGAATTATCATCCTATCCACATGACATTAAACTTTATGGTACTAGTCCCGACAACATGGAATTAAATAGTGATGTCATCATACAAGCTATATGACTTCAAAATTTAGTATACTGGATAATTTCAGATCATCATAAATATCCATGGCCATCAGAAGAAGAAGAAGGTCGGTGTCCTGAGGACACCTCTACTTGGCTAGGCACACAATGCCCGAGTGGCTCTCTATATTTTTCCTAAAAAATTACCTTCAACCAAAGGAAAATTTCTCCTCAGGAGAGTCCTTTAATACCTATGTATGCCTCAATGGCATCCATTCCCCATATCATTTCTCCTAATCTAATGATCCCACAATTTACACATTCCTTCCCTCTCATGTTCGAGGCATATCAGAACATGCTAATATGATTATCATCCAGTTAATCATCATCCATGCGATATGACTTTAAACTATAGTATAATGGGTGATTTTTGGATCCTAATAAACCTCCCTGACCATTATAAATGGAAGGAAAATGTCCCGAGGACACCTTTGCTTTACTATGCACATCATCCCCCAGTGGATCTGCATTTCTTGCCCACAAAAATTGTCTGTCAACAATTGGAAAATTCATCCTCAGGAGAGTCCTTTCCCACCTCTTTATGGCTCAATGGATTCCATGCCTCGTATCATTTCTCCTCATTTGGGATCCATCAAAATCATGGTTGGTACATTCCATCCGTCTCATGTTCAAGGCACGTCAGAATATCCAAACATGATTTTCCTCCAGTTAATCATGGTTTATATAAAAAGTGGTCCACATCGCATGACCCTAAACTGAAAGACCCCAAATATTCTTATCCACATGATGTTAAATTGTGATTCCATTATCCAAGCTATATGACTTTAAACTATAGTATACATCATATGATGTTTTGGGGCCCTCACACTGAGGTAAGTCCCCAATATTCTAAGGTAGGGCTGCGTGACCTTCAATGAAATTTCACATTGAAGGGATCATTTCTTCGCTCCCTCACCCATGGTTGCCCTAGACTCTTCTTCTGCAGAATCTCCCTCTCCCACCAACAGGGGAGGAGGCATGTGCATTGTTGAATCTTTCACATCCGCTTGTTTCTCACAACGAGCATGACTCGCGTGGGCATAGAGGTTTGTGAGGAATAAAAAATCCATATGAATATGAACTATGAGAAATCTAATTCTTGATCAAACCAGAATACGTAGGATGCCTACCTGAAGGGCCGAGCTCAAAAGGGTGCCCATCTGAAAGTGTCCACCCAACCATGTCCCCTCAAATGTGCAGCTCCCACGAGTAATCCTCACACAATCCGAATTACGGGTGTTCTGATTCCTCTCCCAAGGATACATAGGAATCCCTCCTTATGGGCCCGATCACAACATGAAGTCACCTTATATCCCTCCTAAATGATTATAAACTCTAAAGCGCCTTATTACATGGCTCAAGTAAACATCACCTCTGTAGAATCAAATAAATTCATGCCTACAACGATCCTATAAACCAAGTGTATCCCATGGAATCACTCTTTGTGAATGAAACATGGATTCACTAACATGGGAAAACAACTTAAATCTATAAGAGAGTCCAAGAATGGGAAAGAATCCTCCCTCAGAATGGTGCAGTGAGCCTGACCTCCCATCCTCTCGACCAATGGAGTCCATAAGTGTTCTTGGTTGAATCATTAGTCAATGAGTGCCTGACTTTGGAAAGTAGGTCCATGAATCATGGATACCAAGTCCATTTGGGCATTCTTGGCTCCACGAATAAACCCGTTGGGGACCTTCCAGGGAAGTTATATATGAGAAAGACCGATTGTGCAAGGGCTTGACCCCCACACAATCACTCGTTGGGACAAATAGTTACCATAGGGTTAATTCAACATTCATTAAAGGATAATGATGTTGAAAAGGTTGAAACAAAAGGAATGGTGAATTCAATGAGAACCCGTCTCTATCGTAAAAGGGAAGGGTGACGATCCTCATCGTGCCATTTTTTCCCCACCCGGAAATGTGCCAACTCGGAGGTAGAACAGAATTTAATGGGACAAGGTAGGAACATTAGGTTAATATACCATTGACCCTTTGTGTCACCCCTTGGATATAAATATCCACCCCATGACATTTTATTCTCATTCAAGTTTACATCAGTGAAACTCTTTGATTTTATTCTTTCCTTTGTGAGGATCATTAATTTCTTCCATTTCTCATGTGTATTCATTCCATGACAATATATTAGTTATATTGGTGATCCAAGATAAAAAAAACCCCAAATTAAAATCTCAATCCAAGTGCATTGTTGTGTGGATTGGAAATAACATACATCCGTTGAGTGTGTTTTATAAGTAGTCGGTCATGATCCATATAACGTTGGTTGACTACTAGCTTCGACTATCCAAACCTCATATCTTCCACTTAACCATGAACTGTATTTTTCATCATCCACCATATGTTGTGAGTATTGGTCCTCCTAGAGCATCGTTAAACAATGTTTTTTTGTTTTTAGGGTTTTAATGGGGTTTCAGAGTTTTTAAGGGTTTTAGGGGTTTTATGGGCTTTAGGTTTTTTAGAGTTTTTTAGGTTTTTCAGGGTTTTAAGTGTTTTTAGGTTTTTATGGTTTTCCTAGGGGGTTTTATAGTTTTTAAGGGTATTCATGTTTCTTGGTATTTTTTGTTTTTTATATTTTTTGGGTTTTAAGTGTTTTTAAAGATTTTGATCATTTTTTGGGTTTTGGGTTTTTTAGGATTTTTTAGAGGTTTATTATGTTTTTATGGGTTTAAAGGGTTCTTAGAGTTTTTAGTGGTTTTTTGGTCTTTTTAGGATTTTTTATGGTTTTTAGGGGTTTTTTATAGTGTTTAGGTTTTTTAATGTTTTTAGGTTTTATATGGGTTTTGAGTGTTTTATGTTTTTTTGGTTTTCTTAGGGTATTATATGGTTTTGACGTTTTTTTATGTTTTTAGGGATTTTAGTGATTTTTACGATTGTTTTTAGGGATTTTGGGGGGGTGGGGTGGTTATGGTTTTAGGGGTTTTAAGGTTTTTTTTGGGATTTATGGTGTTTTTTATTCATTTAGGGTTTCAATGGTTTTTAGGGTTTTTAATTTTTTTTTAGATCATTTTAAAGTATTTAGGGTTTTAAAGGAAATTTAGATTATTTATAGGTTTTTAGGATTTTTACAGTTTTTAGGGTATTTATGATTTTAGGGGTTTTTAATGTTTTTATGGGTTTTTAGTTTTTAGTTTTTTTTTTAGTATTTTTAGTAATTTTAGGGGTTTTAAGTTTTATTATGTTTTTAATGCTTTCTTAAGGGTTTATAATGATCTAGTGGGGTCTTATTTGTTTGAGTTTTTTATGGATTATTTATAATTTTTATGGTTTTTATAATTTTTAGGTTATTAGGGTTTTTATGGTTTTTTAATGTTTTAAAGGTTTTTTGAGTTTCTAGGGTTTTAAGGGGTTTTAGAGTTTTTTAATGTTTGTAGTGTTACAAAGAATTTTTAGTGTTTTTATAAGTTTTAGGGTTTTTTGTGTTTTAGGGTTTTCTGGGTTTTTTTTGGGTTTTTAGTAGTTTTTATGGGTTTTATATTCTTATTAGGATTTTTTGTGGTTTTAGCATTTTTTTGGTTTTTAGGGGTTTTAAGTGTTTTAAGGTTTTTACGGTTTTATTAGGGGTTTTTAGGTTTTTAGTTTTTTTTACATTTTTAGGGATTTTAGGGCTTTTATGAATTTTATGGTTTTTAAGGGTTTTATGTAGTTTGAGTTTTTTTGTGATTTTTAGGGTTTTATGGGTTTTTAGGGTTTTTAGGGTTTTTAGTGTAGGTGTTTTATGGGTTTTAATGTTTTTAATGTTTTATGAGGGGTTTAATGGGGATTTATGTTTTTAGTGAAATTTAGAGTTTTTTTTTTGGGTTTTTATTGATTTTTATGGTTTTTATGTAATTTGGGGGAGTTTACTGGTTTCTAGGGGCTTTTAGGGTTTATGGTTTTTTCGATTTTTAGGGGATTTTTGAGTTTTTAGGATTTTTTAGATTTTTTAACATTTTTATACATTTTAAGAGTTTTTAGAGTTCTTATGGGTTTTACGGGATTTATGTGATTTTAGGGTTTCTATAGTTTTTATGGTTTATTGGTTTTTAAGGGTTTTTAGGGTTTTTTTTTAATTTTTATGGTTTTTATGTATTTTATGTTTTTTTGGGTTTTAAGGTTTTCGTGGGTTTTTTCAGGGTTGTTAGGGGGGGTTTTGTTTTAGGGATTTTAGTGATTTCTTAGGATTTTTATGGTTCTTAAGGGTTTTATGTGTTTTGAGAGCTTTTATGAATTTTTAGGATTTTTTGCTTGTTTATTTTTTTCAGGGGAATCAAGTGTTTTTTGGTTTTTAAGGTTTTATTAGGGTTTTTAAGGTTTTTAGGATTTTTTTTGTTTTTTTTATTTTTAGTTCTTTTTTTGTTATTTTATGGTTTTTTTGTTTTTATGTATTTTTAGGGGTTTAGGTTATTTTTAGGTATTTATGGTTTTTATGGCTTTTGGTGTTTTAAGGTTATTGAGTTTTTTAGGGTTTAATGGTTTTTTATAATTTTTAACATTTTAGGTGTTTAAAGGATTTTTAGTGTTTCTAGAGGTTTTCAATTTTATTTTATTTTTTTAGTATTTTTTAATGTTTTTATAGGGTTTATGGTTTTTAGGGGTTTTATGGTTTTATGGTTTTTTCCATTTTTTGGAGTTTTTTGGGATTTATTATGATTTTTATGGTTTTTATGGATTTTTAGGGGTTTTGGATTTTTATGGTTTTTTAGTTTTTTAGGTTTAGTTGAGTTTTTATGGTTTTAAATTTTTTATATTTTTTAATGTTTTAGGGGTTTAAAGTGGCTTTATATTTTTTATTGGTTTTAGGGTTTTTAAGAGATTTTAAGTTTTTTAAGGTTTTAGGGGTATTATTTTTTTATGGTTTTTAGGGGTTTTATAGGGTTTTATGGTTTTTAATGGTTTTTTTATATTTTATAGGTTTTTAGGGTTTTTAGAGATTCTAGTGTTTTTAGGTTTTCTTTGAGGGTTTCAAGGTTTCATTACGATTTAAGAGATTTTAATGCTTTTTATGGATTTATATGGGCTTTAAACTTGGTAAGTATTTTTAGGGATTTAGGATTTTCAGGGGTTTTATTGTTTTTTGGGGGTTTTGAGGTTTTATTATCTTTTTTGGGTTTTATGGTATTTTAAAAAATTTTAACATTTTTTGGGGCTTAAAGGGTGTTTAGAATTTTTAGTTGTTTTGGGTTTTTATGTGGTTTTAGGGGTTTTTTAATGTATTAAGGATTTTTATTGTTTTTGTGGTTTATTAGGGTTTTTAGGGATTTTAGAATTTTTTAGGCGTTTTAGGTGATTCAAGTGTTTTGAGTTTTATAAGGTTTTCTTTGGGATTTTATATATTTTTAGGGTTTTTTATATTTTTAGGGATTTTTGAAAAGTTTTTGGGATTTTATATTTTTTTGGGTTCTAGAGATTTTGAGGGATTTTTAGGGTTTTGCGGGGTTTTATGGTTTTAATGGGTTTTTAGGGTTTTTATGGTTTTTTTACTATATATGTTTCTCATTTTTTTAGAGTTTGTATGTTTTTAGTGGTTTTTAGTTTGTTTAGGGGTTAACTTTTTTAGTATTTTTAGTGGTTTTAGGGGTTTAATGGGTTTTTAGGGGATTTTTATGGTTTTTCGAGGTTTTCATGATTTTTTGAGGTTTTAGGGTCTTTTATGGATTTTAGTGTATTTATCATTTTCTAGGGTTTTTATGGTTTTTAAGTGTTTTACGTTTTTAAGTTTTTCTTTGGGTTTTCAAGGATTTTAGGGTTTTTTAAATTTTTAGTGATTTTTAGGGATTTTTTAGGATTTTTATTACATTCACACTTTTTAGGGTTTTAGGTTTTTTTAGGGGTTTTAGTGATTTTTATGTTTTTATGATGTTTAAGTGCTTTTAGTTTATTAACATTTTCGTAGGGTTTTACCGTTTTTTGAATTTTTTTACATTTTTAGATATTTTTAGCTATTTTTTGGATTTTATTGTTTTTAGCAATTTTATGGATTTTGAGTGTTTTAGGTACTTTTAGGGTTTTTAGTGTTTTTATGGTTTTTTTGGGGAGGGGTTAGGGTTATTTTGTGTTTTTAGGGTTTTAAGGTTTTTTAGAGTTTTTAATGTTTGTAGGGGTTTAAATTATTTTTAGTGTTTTAAGTTGTTTTAGGGTATTTATGATTTTTTTGGGTTTTTAAGGTTTTTAGGGTTTTTAAGGTTTTTAGGGTTTTTATGGTTTTTTAGGATTTAAGGCTTCTAGGGTTTTATAGGGATTTAGCGTTTTTTGATTTTCAGTGGTTTAAGTGTTTCTAGGTATATAAGGTTTTCTTAGGGGTTTTTATGGTATTAAGGGTTTTTTTATGTTTTTAGTGAATATTTTGGATTTTTTAGAATTTTAATGGGATTTTAGGGTTTTTAGGAAAATTGAGGGATTTTATAGTTTTTAAAGGTTTTAGGGTTTTTAGGGTTTTTAGGATTTAACCATTTTTAGGTTTTTTAGGGGTTTTATGTTTTTTTATGTTTTTATGTTTTTATTACGGGTTTTCTGGGTTTTTAGTGTTTTTTAAAGTTATTATGAATTTTCAATGATTTTCTTGGATTTTTTGGGGGGTTTGGGGAATTTTAGAGTTTTTTGATATTTAATGTTTTTGGAGTTTTGTAGGGGTTTTAAGGTTTTTTATAGTTGTTTATTTTTTTGGGGTTTATGGGATTTTAGGGTTTTAATGGTTTTTAAGGGAATTATGGTGTTTAAGGATTTTAGGATTTTTTAGGGTTATTTAGGGTTTTTAACATTTTAGGTTTTTAAGGTTTTAACTATTTTTATTTTTTAAGGATTTATTAGGGGTTTTAGGGGGTTTCCGGGTTTTTTTATGTATTTAGGGTTTTTTTATTTTTATGTTTTTTATTTTTTTAAGGATTTTGAGGGTTCTTAGGGTTTCAAGGTTTTTATGGGTTATTTTGTTTTTAGGGTTTTTTGAGTTTTTTTAGTTTTTGAGCGGTTTTAGAGTTTTTAAAAAATTTAGGTTTTTAAAGTGTTTTTAGAGATTTTAGTGGTTTTTTAGGTTTTTAGTTTTTTATGGTTTTTAGGGGTTTAGGTTTTTTAGGGTTTTTACCATTTTTTATGTTTTTTAGGGTTTTAAGGGTTTTTGGGTTTTAAGGTTTCCATCGGGGTTTTTAGGGTTTTCAGGGTTTTTTTGTATTTAGGGATTTTTATGAATTTTTTAGAATTTTTATGGTTTTTAGGGTTTTTAGGGTTTTTAGGGATTTTCAGGGTTTTAGGGTTTTTAGGGTTTTTTAGGGTTTTTAGGTTTATAATCATTCCTTAGGTTTTTCCATGTTTTTAGGGTTTTTTAAATTTTTAGGTTTTTTAGGATATTTAGGGGGTTTACGGGTTTTAGGGTTTTAATGGATTTTTGGGTTTTAGGGATTTTTTTGAGTTTTTAGGGGTTTAAAGTTTTTCTAGTGTTTTTTAATGCTTTCATGGGTTTGAAGGGATTTTATAGTTTTTAGTGGTTATTTTGGGTTTTTTTGGTTATAGGGTTTTAAAGTTTTTTTATTATTTTAAGGGGTTTTTTAGGGTTTTTTAAGGTTTTATTGTTTGTTAGGGGTTTAATATGTTTTTATGACTTATGTATTTATTAGGTGTTTTACATTTTTAGTGGTTTTTATGTTTTTAGGGATTTTTAGTGATTTTTTATGTTTTTTATGGTTTTTATGGTTTTTAGTGATTTTTAGTGTTTTTAAGGGTTTTAGGGTTTTAAGGTTTTGTAGTGTTCTTTTTCTGAAAGATGAAATGAAAGTAGTATGTAAAACAATGTGAATTGAGGTACAAAAAAATCACCCTAGGGTGAAATAATTCCAAATCCTAAGTAACCTCAGGAATGAAATTTGAATCATGACTCGAGAGAAACCTTGTAAAGCCTATTGAAACCAATACATGGAATACAAGCCCAAAACACTCACAAATCCCAACCATATCATAGCCTAAAATATTATGAGAAACCTCAAAAATCCCATCTAAACCATTTCTTGGAAATAGGGACTGAGAACCCTTGCAAAGATGATCCAAACCATAACCTCAAAATGGCTGAAGAAAACTCATGATGACCATCCAAACCATTTTCTGGAAAAGGATTGAGAACCTCATGAATCCCAACAAACAAAAAATCCCAACATCCAACACACAAGCTCCAGCTCCCAACACCCATCTCCCATCTCCCAACACCCAAAACCCCCCTCCCGTGAACCATCTCCCTACAACCAACTCCAAATTACCACTACACCCCATAAGAAATCTATATCCTCAACAAAAAAAGCAACACCAACTCTCAACTTCCAAACAACAGCCATCCCTCCTCAACTGAGCCAGCTCACCAATAACCCAAGAACCAGCAGCAGACCACTCCACTACACCATCACTTCACAAAAAGCATCATCCTAATATACTCCAACAGCATTAGCCAATAGAATCAGTACAAGTGAACATCCCCAATTGAAACCAACACTCCAGCAGCAACTCAATATACAAAAATAGATGCATCACCTTCTATCCAAATAACTCCTGCACCACCAAGAAAACCAGCTCCTTCTATATCAACCAATAATGGACCCAAACTGGAAACTCCAGTCACCAGCACTAGCCCAATCCACTCCCACAACACTCCCCACAAAAGCAACATATCATAATCCAACATAACCAACCAACATCCCATACACCAGCTCACAACCCCCAAAAACAACCATGCTTTAGTAGAAATCCACTCCAAAGGAACATGACGACCATAACCTCCCCACCAACACCATCCAAACATGAATCCTACAACCTCTCCAACACTAACTAGTTCCCATACCGCTCCACAGATCAAGCTAACTAACTATAAATAGTCACACTAACGTGAAAAACAACACCCACCATCACCTCCAAACCAAATCCCTACGCTTTTCAGGACCCACAACTTGACTCACAACATCTAACACCCTCTCTCGGCACCAACACCCAGTAGCCGAAATTCCCTCTAGCAGCAAACACCAACCCCTACAAAGCCTTTAACTCCCAAGTTCCTAGCTCCAGAAACAAAAAACATCATTTCCCGACTCCCAAAATTGCTCCACTTCTCTAGTCTTCATGATAGAATCCAAAAACATCAAAGGCCATCAAAACTGCCTTCTACCAAATAGACAGTTCCTCCAACCATCAACCCCAAATCCACTAGATGAAAACAAGAAATCCTCAATAAATCCAAGAGAATAACCTAAAATAACTAGGAAAACTAGAAAACCCCTATATCCCCATCACCTATAAACTTCAAGCTCCCTCCACTAAACCCTGAGCTCCCTTCTGTCAATCAATTTCCACCCCTCAATTGAACCGGCTCACCAGCAATAATAGTAGACCACTCCACACCTACAACACTCTCCACCAATAAGAAGCCTACTCCACTCCAAAACACCAGCCAATAGCACTTATACTAGAAAAACCCCCTAAAACCACCAGAGTGTTAGCAATAACCCGCTAAACCGTAATAACACCAACACCTCCTAGTCACTAAAAAACATCTACCCACTATAAATGGACCCAAACCAACAACACTATCCACCAACACCAACCCATGCCACTCCCGCATCACACCCCATTAAATAAGTATCTCCTACAACACCAAAATAACAAGACAACTTCTCATGTACCATCTTACAACCCCTATAGTAACCATGCTCCAGTTGCAACCCATTCCCAGACAAGATGACATCCTACACCTCCAAGCTAACACCAATCACACCTGAATCCCCTACACATGTACAGTACCAACCATCCCTCTTCATGTTCTCTCCCAGAAGATCCCAAAACCTCTCAACAATGTCCCTTGGTAGCTCAAACACCCCAAAACATCACCTATCATCCTATAAACCCCTAATAGAAGAAACACATCCTTGAACCCACAAAATCACCTAAAACCCCGCTGCACCAGCTCCAAGTAGCACAACATGCCTAGACGAGCATCATGACCCATAACCAGTAAAAAAAACATTAGCTACCCTATTTAGACCATCATCACTCCCAACACCTAAGAGACACAACACCAACACCAATATTCCAACTCCCAATATCAATTTTCCTCTCCCCCACATCTAGGATGCCTCAATCCACACCAATAGCAGCATCAAACCATACCATCAAATCCACCATAATAAATGCACTAGAGTAATACCCTCTCCCAACTAACACCTAGCATATAGTCCATACCCCTCCATTTGAGAAAAATCCAACCCATCGAAGAAACCAACATCACCCCCTTCCCAACAAAGGATCACTACTACTAGAACAGGGCCACCAGACATCACCCAGTAGATTGAATCCTGTAACTCCACAATGACCCATGATAACCAAAGACACCATCTAATAGAAGAATCCAAAAGCACCAGCCAAGAAACCCTCCAAGATTGATTCTCCTAGCCAGGAATCCATTTCCGAAGAATATGAAAGATCGAAGTATCTATGTCTTCAACCACACAATAGAAAGATTTGGAAAACCAACAAAAACTACTGAAGAGTTATAGCGGCCTCCAATACAAAGAGTGTAAATGAAAAACTATGAAACATTGGGTGACAGACCATCAACATGAAAACCAAAAATAAGAGTGATGCCAACCGATAAATAGTTATCCAGAATACCAAAGAACCATGAACGTTGAGCTCCTAAAGATAAAGAGAATAAGGAACACTTATCATGAACCCATCACTGAATAGAATCTGACAAAATCTAGTAGAATCATCATGGAATGGGATGCTAGGAAACAACCATGTCAGGCGATGAGGTCCATTGAACAGAAGTACCGATGAACCTAAAGCACTGATGAGACTTCATCAATGCCATAGATAAAGGAACACCAACAAATTTAATCAACCACAAATCATCAAAGAAGTCACAATAGTCTTGTAGTCCCAACCCTATTATATAAAGTCCGGACGCCTCGATCCACATGACCTCAAACCGTGAAACCTCGAAAAATAAGAGCCTGTCAAATGCACTGGTGTTAAGAAGAAGCCAGTGCCAACACTAACCTCACATGATAACCATGAATGCACATGATTCCAAGGAACACAACCTATAAATCCCCAAACAAAGACAAAAAAAATCTTTCAAATCCAAAAATCCGCTGGTTGATGAATCCACAACTAGAAAACGATGAACCTCAAACCGAATGATGTGAGATTATGGAGTGCTACTGAACAACACCTCCAACATGAAATAGGCAAGAAAACCACCACACTAATGAACTCATGATGAATAACCAGTAAGGTGAATGCAACCAATAAATCATAACCCAAAAAAAATTGGAAAACCTACAAAATATAGCATCCACCTCCAAAAACCAAAGGAACAACGGACACCAACGAACTAACATCCTGCTAAACTAAGATGACCTCAGCTGATGAGCCAAAACCAACATGAAATTAGGAGAACTAATGGAGCCACTGATTATGAAAAATTTAAATTGTGATCCCCACCACTAACCACAAACCACCCACAAATCGAAACTAGATTGACCAAATACTTCTGTCAAAGAGACCATCTAAGAACCATTAATTAAAGTAATTCAATTTGAATGCACTAGGAAACCTAGTTCTGAAACACGATACTGAATCAACTACCGGAATGGGGCACCGAATAACTATGAAGGCTCCATCGATATCCCTTTGGTTTTCTTGGGTTTGTTTTTTGATTTTTTAGGAATTTAATATTTTTTTGAGTTCCTTTTACTTTTTAGGGGTTGAAATATTTTTTAATGATTCTAGTGGGATTTTTTGTTTTATTAAAATTTAGTGTCTTTTTAGTTTTTTAGGTTTTTATGGGTCTTAAGTGTTTTTAGGTTTTTATGGTTTTCTTAGGGATTTTATGTTTTTTAAGTTTTATTGTATTTTTTGGTCTTCTATATGATTTTTATGGATTTGTATTATTTGTTGGTATTTTTATGGTATTACGGTTTTTTTGGGATTTTAGGGTTTTTATGGTTTTTGTGGTTTTTATTTTTTTTATGGGATTCATGTGATTTTATGATTTTAATGCCTTATTAGAGATTTTCAGGGATTTCAATGTTCTTATGGGTTTTTATGGTCTTGTGATTTTGAGTGTTATTAGGGTTTTTAGTGTTTTTATCAGTTTTTAGGTTTTTAATGTTTTCTTAGGGGTTTTTAGAGTTTTTAGTGTTTTTTGTATTTTTACAGATTTATATGGATTTTTTAGGATTTTTTTGGTGTCTTAGGGTTTTTATGGATTTTGAGGGTTTTTAGGGTTTTTATGGGTTTTATGTTATTCATATGTTTTTAGGTTTTTAAGAGTTTTATGTATTTTTAGGTATTAAGGTTTTATTAGGGGTTTTCATGGTTTTAAGGGGTTTTTATATTTTCAAGGATTTTTAGGTATTTTTTATGTTTTTTATGTTTTTTATGGTTTTAGGGGTTTTGATTGATTTTGAGAGTTTGAGGGTTTCTACTGTTTTTTTTGGGATTTTATTATTCTAGATTTTCTAGGGGTTTTAATGAATTTTAGAGATTTGTAATATTTTAGGGGTTTAAAGGGTTTTTAGAGTTTTTAGTGGGGTTTAGGGATTTTATGGGTTTTTAGGGTTTTCATGTTTTTTATGGTTTTATATTATTTTTAGGGTTTTAGGGATCTTTTGTGTTTTTAAAATGTTTTAGGTTTTTAGGGGTTTTAAGTGTTCTTTGGTTTTTAAGTTTTCCAGGTAGTTTTCAGGGTTTTCTACATTTATATAAATTTTTAGTGCCTTTTTATTAATTTAATGGTTTTTAGGGTTTTTACAGATTTCAGGGAATTTATTATTTTACGGTTTTTAGGTTTTTAAAGGTTTTTTGGGTTTTTTCAGGATTTATTTGGGTTATTTGAGTTTTTAGTGGTTTTATGGTTTTTATGGGGTTTTAGAGTTTGTAAGTTTTTAGTAGTTTTAGGGGTTTTAGGAATTTTTAGGGTTTTCTAGGGGTTTTAGCACATTCCGGTTTTTAGGGTATAAAAGTGTTATTAGGTTTTTAAGGTTTTCTTAGAGTTTTCTGAGTTTTTTTATTTTATATGATTTTAGGGATTTTTAGCTCTTTTTTAGGATTTTTATGGTTTCTAGGGTTTTTAGGGATTTTGAGGGTTTCAGGGTTTTTATGGTTTTGTTGGGTTTTTAGGTTTTCATTGAGTTTTTTATGGTTTTTAATGTTTTTCAGAGTTTTTTAACGTGTTATTGGTTTAAAGGGGTTTTATATTTTTTAGTGATTTTTAGTGTTTCTATGATTTTTAGGGTCTTTACTATTTTTATGGGTATTTATAGTTTATAGGGGTTTTTAGGGATTTAGGGTATTTTAGGGATTTAAGGTTATTTAGTGATTTTTTAGTTTTTATGGGTTTTAAGTGATTTATAGTTTTTAATAGTTTTCTTATGGTTTTTAATGGTCTTTAGGGAGTTAATTTTTTTATGGATTTTTTTGGTTTCTTGTGTTTTTATGGTTTTTAGGATTTTTAAGGGTTTTTTGGGGTTTTATTGTTTTTATGGTTTTTAGGGTTTTATATTTTTTTAGGTTTTTGTGGGGTTTTTTTTGAGTTTTTTGGGTTTTAATATTTTTAGAGTTTTTAACGTTTTTAGGGGTTTAAAAGGTTGTTTCTGTTTGTAGTGGGTTTTTTTGGGTTTTAGGGTTTTATGTTTCTATGGGTTTTATGGTTTTTAGGGGGTTTTAGGGGTGTTTATGTATTTTTGGGTCTTTTTATAATTTTATTAGTATTTTTAGTATTTTTTTTGGTTTTTGTGGGGGTTTAAGTGTTTTTAGGTTATTATGATTTTCATGGTATTTAGAGTTGTTTACATTTTAGGGATTTTTAATGACTTTTTAGGATTTTTATGGATTTTTTTTGTTTTTATTGGGATTTTGAGGGGGTTTTAGGGTGTATTGAATTTTTTAGGTTTTGAGGGGTTTTATGTGTTTTTGTGTTTTTGTGATTTCCTTAGAGTATTCAGGGTTTTAAGGGTTTTTTCTTTTTTAGTGATTTTTAGGGTTTTTATTATTTTAATATGTTTTAAGATATTTAATGGTTTTGATGGGGTTTAGGGGTTTTATGGTTTCTGTGGGGTTTTGGGTTATCAATGTTTTTTTTTTCTAGTTTTTTTGTTTGTTTTTAGAGTTTGTAACATTTTTATGTGTTTAAATAGTTTTACTTTTTTTAGGGTTTTTGGGGTTTTCAGGTTTTATGTGTTTTTATGATTTTTTTGGGGTTTTAGGTGTTTGAAGGGTTTTTTAGTGTTTTTAGCATTTTTAGGTTTTTAGGGATTTTAAGTGTTTTAAGTTTTTTAATGTTTTCTTAGAATTTTTAGGGTTTTTATTGTTTTATATGTTTTTTGGTATTTTTAGGGACTTTTTCTATTTTTTGTAGGTTGTATGGTTTTTAAGGATTTTGAGGGTTTAGGGTGTTTAGGGATTTTTGTTTTTTTGGGTTTTAAGGATTTTATTGTCTTCATAGTTTTTATGTTTTAGGGGTTTATAGGGTTTTATATTTTTCGGGCATTTTTATCGATTTTATGGGATTTTAGGGTTTTCTTATTTTTAGTGATTTTCATGGACTTTAAGGGTTTTATGGTTTTTAGTGTATTTTTTGGTTTTAGCATTTGATAGGTTTTTATAGGGTTAAGTGTATTTATGATTTTAAGGTTTTCTTAAGCTTTTTTAGAGTTTTTAGGAATTTTTTGTTTTTAGGGATTTTTTGAGACTTTTTTGGATTTTCTTTTGGGTTTTAGGGTTTTTATGTATTTTCAGGGGTTTTAGGATTTTTAGATTTTTTAGGGTATTATTATTTTTAGGGTTTTTTAGTGTTTTACATGATTTATGGTTTTATGGGTTTTAGTCTCTTTGGGTTTTTAAGGTTTTCAAAGGGGTTTTAGCTTTTATAATTTTTTAAATTTTTATGGGGATTTTAGTCCATTTTTTGGATTTTTATGGGGTTTTGGGTTTTAGGTAATTTGAGGTGTTAGAGGGGTTTTTAGCGTTTTTTAGCGTTTTTATATTTTTTTCGGTTTTAGCATTTTTTATGTTTTTAGGGGTTTAAAGTGTTTTTATTTTTTTAAGATTTTCTTTGGGGTTTTCAGGATTTTTATAGTTTCTTACATTTTTAGGAATTTTTAATCCTTTTTTAGGAAATCTAAGGGTTTATAGGAATTTTTAGGGATTTTTAGGGTCGTAGTGTTTTTACTATTTTCTGGGGTTTTGTGGTTTTTGGGGTTTTTAGATTTTATTTTGAGTTTATGGGTTTTAATGTTTTTTAGTATTTTTTAATGTTTTTTTGGTTTTAAAGGGTTTATATATTTTTTAGTATGTTTTTACGTTTTTTATAGGTTTTAGGGTTTTTTAATGTTTTTTAGGGTTTTATGGTTTTTAGGGGTTTTAGATTTCTTAGGGTTTGAAGTGTATTTTATGTTTTTTTTGAATTTTTTAGTGTTTTGGGGTTTTTAGGATTTCTTAGGGGTTTTTAAGATTTTAGGGTTTCTTATAATTTTAGGGATTTTTAGGATTTTTGTGGGTTTTTAGTGATTTATGGATTTTTTATAGCATTTATAGTTTTTAGAGTTTTTAGGGTTTAATGGTTTGTTTGGGTTTTAATGTTTTGGTGTTTAGTTTTTATGGGTGTATAAGGTTTTTTTACAGTTTTTTAACTTTTTTATGGGATTAGAGGGTTTTTAGTCATTTTTAGGGTTTTAAGGTTTTTAACATTTTAGCGGTTTAATTGTTTTTAGGGAGTTTTAGGGTTTTTGGTGTCTTTTTAGGATTTTTTGGTGTTTTTAGATTTTCTAGGTTTTTAGGGGGTTTAAGCATTTTAGGTTTTTAAGAATTTTCAGGTTTTTTTGGGCAATTTATGTTTTTAGGAATTTTTAGGGTTTTTAATTATTTTAAAGGTTTTTGGGGGTTTTATGGATTTTTTATGTTTTTTAGGGTTCCTAGAATTTTATTTTTGTTTTTATCATATTTTATGTTTTTTGGGGTATTAATTGATTCATGGTTTTAAGTGTTTTTATGATTTTAGTGTTTTTTATATTTTTATGGGTTTTAGGGCAAGGAAGATGCGAGGGTCAGGCTATTTCGGACCCCCCAAATTTATTAAGAAAAAAAGACACAACATAGAAGGGAGGGGAGGGGTCAAACGACCCACACCCAAAACCCTTAAATACCCCAAACATATAAAAATAAACTCAAAATTCAAGAAGAAAAACAAAACCAAGCAATAAAACACACAAGAACCAAGCAGCTACCATCACCATCATCCAGCATTAGCCAGCATCCAGTTGCTCATAGCCAAACAGCATCTCACAACACCATTATCATCAATCATCAGCCCCTTTCCAAACATATCCCCCACCAACATCATCACCATTGGGTTTTTTTGTAGTATTTAGTGTTTTAATGGTATTTAGGGGTTTTATGGGTATTAGTGGTTTTTGGGCGTCTTTTTAAGTTTTTTAGCAGTTTTTATATTTTTTTGGGGGGTTCAAATGTTTTTAGGTTTTTAAAGATTTCTTGAAGGATTTCATAGTTTTATGGTTATTATGTTTCTGGTATTTTTAGATATTTTTAGCATATTTATGGTTTTTAGATTTTCTAGGGATTTTGAAAGATTTTAGGTTTTCTTGTCATGTTTAGGGTTTTTAAGGGTTTTTAGTGATTTTAGGTTTTTAGTGATTTTATGTATTTTTAGGTTTTTATGGTTATCATAGGGGTTTTAAGGGTTTTTACAGTTTTTGGTATTTTAGGGATTTTTTATAATTTTAAAATTTTTTAGGCTTTTTTGGAATTTTGAGGGTTTTTTTTGTTTTATGGGTTTTTTTAATTTTTTTTGGGTTTTTAGGTTTTTTAGAGAATTTATGGTTTTTAGGGTTTTTAAGTTTTTTAGTGGTTTTATGGTTTTTATAGATTTTTAGGGGTTTTAAGGTTTTTTTCTTTTTTTGGGTTTTTTAGGTTTTCGGGTTTTTTACGGTTATTAAAGGTTTTTATCATTTTTAGGGGTTTTAGGGGATTAATTTTTGTTTAGTTTTTTTAGGGTTTTCTTAGGTATTTTTATGGTTTTTTGGGATTTTATGTTTTTAGGAATTTTTAGGTATTTTTTTAGTTTTTTTAGTATTTTTTTCTGATTTTTAGTGTTTTTGAGAGATTTTTAAGGGTTTTTTCAGTTTTTTAGTTTTTTTTGTGTTTTTAGGGGGTTTTGATCATTTTTATTTATTTTAAGGTTTTTAGAGTTTTTTTAACATTTTTTGGGTTTTTAAGGGTTTTCACAGTTTTTAGTGGGTTTTATGGTTTTTATGGGGTTTTAATGTTTTTAGGGGTTTTATGGTTTTTAGGGTCTTTAGGGTGTTTAGGGTATTTATCATTCGTTTTTGGTTTTTTAGGTATTTTAATTTTTTTTAGTTTTTAAGTGTTTCTTATGATTTTTAGGGGTTTTATGGGTTTTTAGGTTTTTAAAAAATTTAATTCTTTTTTAGGATTTTAAATGTTTTTTAGGGTTTTTTTGGATGGACATGGGTTTTATGGTTACTTTGGGTTTCTAGGGGATTAAGGGTTTTTATGGGGTTTTAGTGGTTTTAGGTGTATTTTTTGTTTTTAAGGTTTTCTTAGTGGTTTTCAAGGTGTTTATGGGTTTTTATGTGTTCAAGGATTTTGAGGGGTTTTTTAGGATTTTTATTGATTTTAAAGTTTTTAGGGATTTTGATGGTTTTGAGGGTTTTTTAGTTTTTTGGATTTATAATGAATTTTTTGAGCTCTTAAGAGTTTTAAGGTGTTTTACACTTTTTAACATTTTTTAGGGTTTGAAAGGTTTTTGGATTTTTCAATGGGGTTTTATGGGTTTTTAGGGGTTTTAAGAAATTTATGGTATTTATTATTTTTGGGTTTTTTCTTTGTTTTAGTTTTGTTAGAATTTTTTATGTTTTTAACAATTTTTGGAATTTTTAGGTTTTTAAGTTTTCCTTAAGTTTTTTAGTGTTTTTTGTATTTTTTACATTTTTTAGTATTTTTAATAATTTTAGGAATTTTGATGGATTTTATTATTTTTAGGGTTACTATGGATTTTTGGGTATTTTGTGTTTTTAGTGGGTTTAAGGATTCTTATATTTTTTTAAACATTTTAGGGGTTTAAAGGTCTTTTAGAGTTTTAGAGCTTTCATGGTTTTTATGGGTTTTTACGGTTTTAGTTGTTTTATAGTTTGAAGGGATTTTAAGGTTTTTAGGGGTTTTAGTGTCATCTTATGTTTTTAGGGATTTTTAGTGTTTTTAGGTTTTTAATATTTTCTTAGATCTTTTCATTTTTTTAGTGTGTTTAAGTGTTTAGGGATTTTAAGGGATTTTTTATGATTTGTATGGTTTTTAGTGATTTTATATATTTTAAGGGTTTTTTCATTTTTTGGGTTTTGATGGGTTTCTTAAGGGTTTTAATGTTTTTAGGTTTTTAGGGTTTAAGTTTTTTTAGTTTTTTAATGTTATCCTAGGGGTTTTTATGTTTTTTTTATATTTTTAGGATTTTTAAATCTTTTTAGGATTTTTATGGTTTTAGGGTTTTTACGGGTTTTGGGAGTTTGTACGGGTTTTTAGGGTTTTAGGGGAGTTTTTTATTTTCTGTTGGTTTTTATATCTTTTAATGTTTTTTGTATTTTAAATGTTGTTTATAAATTTTAGTGGGTTTTTGTGTTTTTTGGGTTTTAGGGTTTGTTAATGTTTTTAGGGGTTTTATGGTTTTAGGGATTTTTATGGTTTTAGTGTATTTTTAGGGTTTTAAGGGTTTTAGTTTCATTTATATATTTTTGGATATTTTGGTGTTTTTATGTTTTTAAAGGATATCTTAAGGGGTTTTCTGGGTTTTTAGGGTTTTTATATTTTTACGTATTTTTTGGATTTTTTATGATTTTTATGGACTTTTAGGTGCTTTTAGGATTTTGAGGTTTTTAGGGGGGTTTATAGTTTTTATGTTTCTTAATGTTTTAGATTTTTTATTGGTTTAATGTGTTTTTTTGGTTTTTATAGTTTCTTAAGTGTTTTCAGGGTTTTCGTGTTATTAACGTTTTTGGGAATTTTTAGGATTTTTATGAGTTTTTAGTAATTTTAGGGATTTTTAAGGTTTTTAAATTTTTTATGATTTTTATGTTTTTAGGGACTTTTAATTTTTTTGGTTTTATGGTTTTTTGAGTTTTTTAGTGTCTTTATGGGTTTAAAGGGTTTTTTAGGGTTTTTTTGGTTTTTAGGGGTTTTATGGTTTTTTAGGGTTTTTTATTTTTTTTAATGTTTGTAGTTTCTTTTAGTGTTTTTAGCATATTTTAGATTTTTAGTTTTTTAAGTGTTTTTAGTTTTTAAGGTTTTATTTAGGGTTTTTAGAGATTTTAGGAAATATTAATTTTTTAGAGATTTTAGGAAATATTAATCTTTTAGGGATTTTTAGGTTCTTTTTTGGATTTTCATGGGTTTTTAGGGTTTTTGGAAATTTGTGGGTTTTAGTGCTTTTTAGGGATTTGAGGATTATTATGAGGTGTTTTTGGGTTTTAATGGTTTTTTTGAGTTTTTAGGGCTTTTATGTTTTAGAGGTTTTTATTTTTTTAATGGTTTAATAGGATCATAGAAATTTTATTTTCTTTTTAGGGTTTTTTTGGGTTTTTTTTGTATTATAATATATTAAATATTTTGTATGATTTTTATTACTTTTTGGGGTTTTAGGGACTTTTAGGTTTTTAGGGTTTTTATAGGATTTTAGGTTTTTAAGGGATTTAAGTGTTTTTAGGATTTTGAGGTTTTCTTAGGGTTTTTCTAGTTTATTAGTGTTTTTTAAGTTTTATATATTTTTAGGTTTTTAGGGTATTTTAGGGTTTTTAGAGATTTTGAGAGTTTTTAGGATTTTTCTAGGTTTTGTGGTTCTTAGTATCTTTTTGTTTTTTTGGTTTTTTAACTGTACTTAGGTTTATGAGGTTTTCTTAGGGTTTTTTGGGTTTTTTTATATTTTTGGAAAATATTAGAAACTTTTTTGAATTTTTATGTTTATTATGGTTTTTATGGATTTTGAGCATTTTAGTTTTTTATGGGTTTTTTGGGTGTTTATTTTTTTTTATTTTTAGGATTTTTAATATTTTTTTTGTTTTTTATCATTTTAGGGGTTTAAAGGGATTTTAGAGTTTTTAAATATTTTTAGTGTTCTTATTGGTTTTTAGGGTTTTTAAGGTTTTTTGGGGTTTATGGTTTTTTGGTTTTTTAGGGTTTTAGGGTTTTTAGTGTTTTTCATATGTTTATGGGTATAAAGTGTTTTTTGGTTTTTAAAATTTTCTTAGAAGATTTTAGGGTATTTAGTGGTTTTTATGTTTTTAGGTATTTTTATGTTTTTATGGATTTTTAGTTATTTTTAGGATTTTTATGGTTTTTAGGTTGTTTAGTGATTTTTAAGGTATGGATGATTTTTAGGGTTTTTACCATTTTTAGGTTTTTTAGGGGTTTTAAATTTTTTTGGTTTTTATGGTTTTCTTAGGTTCTTTCAATGCTTTTTTGGGATTTTACATTTTTAGGGATTTTAGGTCATTTTTAGGATTTTTATGGGTTTTTGGTATTTGAGGGTTTTTGTGCTTTTGTGCTTTTTTTGGGTTTTTAGTGTTTCGAGATTTCAGGGTTTCTATAGTTTTAAGAGTTTTTTAACGTTTTTTAGGGTTCAAATGGTTTTTTGATTGTGTAGTGGTTTTTAGGGTTTTTATGGGTTTTATGGTTTTTAAAGGCGGCTAAGGTTTTTTCTGGTTTTTAGGGGTTTTTAGGGTTTTAGCATTGTTTACATTTTTAAGGGGTTTAAGTTTTTTTAGGTTTTTATGGTTTCATTGGGGTTTTTAGGGTTTTTAAGGATTTTAAATTTTTGGCAATATTTAGGGATTTTTTATAGATTTGTATGATTTATAGGTTTTTAGGGATTTATAGGGCAAGGAAAATGAGAGGGTCGGGTTATTCCCAACCCCCCCCCCCCCCAAATTTATTAGAATGAAGATGCAGCATACAAGGGAGGGGAGGGGTCAAATGACCCACACCCAAAAAACCCTTTACAAAACAAACCCCAAAACCCCCAAAAGAAAGAACCAAATACACACAAAGAAAAAAAATATAAAATACCCCAACATCACCTAATAGATCATCATCAACCAGTATCCATAAACACCAAACCATATGCAGCAACTTCATCAACCCAACTTCAGCACCACATATTCACAAGACACCAGCCTCCAACAACCCCAAGAAAGCAGCATCACCTCATTAACCACCAAGAAACACCATCTTCCAGTAATCAGCGACCATCAACCAGCAGTGGAAGCCACAAAAGACACACATCACAACACCTAATAGAAGCAAAAGAACTAAAAATGAGGATATCTAGAGGAAACAGAATGTAGGGCCTCCCCCTCCCGGCCATTGGAAGCAGTCCCGAGCAGATCGGAGCACACCAGAACTGGCGTCTAGCTGGGAAGAGGTCTGGTTGGGATTTTGTAGCAGGAAGTGCATCCAATGCTGAGAAAACAACGGCTGAGATTAGATCCCGAGCTCCAGGAAGATCTAACAACATCCTACAATAATCAATCTGGAGGCAGCAACGAGCGCACTGAGGCCGCAACGAGAACCTGATGAAATGCCAAATTGGACACCAGTCACGTCAATCCCAACAACAAGATCTCGTAGCCGCAAGAATAACCCAGATCTGAAGAGGAAGACACTGATCTGGAAACCCAGATCCAGAACCTACAGAGTCAATTGAAGTTAAAACCAGAAAAGGATCCCAAAGCCATGATAGCCGAAGTCACCTCTACACGATCCAGAACCAGCGACTAGTGAGCCGAAGCCAAAGCCAGATCCCGAAGTGGCACAGAGCAAAGAAGCCACCACCAGATCAGAAATGAAGCTAGATCAAAAGTGAACTACCTCCATCGATGCCAATCCAGGGCGGAGCAACAGTCCCCAAGGATGGACCACGTTGGAGGGGGAGGGAAGAAGATCTGGAGGGGAACCCTAGCGGCACAACGATAGGAGAAGAGCCGCCGCTCCAATGGGTTTTAGGGGTTTGAAGGGATTTTAGATTTTTAATTTTTTTAGGGGTTTATGAGTTTTTAGGGTTTTAAATGTTTTTATGGGTTTTTGGGGCAAGGAACATGCGAGAGTCAGGCTATTCCCAACCCCCCCCCCCCCAAATTTATTAGAAAGAAGATTCACCAGACAAGGGAGGGGAGGGGTCAAATGACCCACACCCAAAAAACCCTTTACAAAACCAACCCCAAAAAACCCAAAATAAATAAAAAAAAAGACACAAAAGGCGGAAAAAAAGACCCCAACATCACCTCACATCTCATCATCAACCAGCAGCCATCAGCACCAAACCATATGCAGCAACTTGTTAGGTTTTAAGGGGTTTTATTCATTTTTTGGTTTTTATGGTTTTTAGGGTTTTTTAGGATTTTTATGTTGTTAAATATTTTTAGGTATTTTTTGAGATTTATTAGGATTTTTATTATTTTAAGGGGTTTTAGTGATTTTTAGGGTTTAGGGGGTTTTAGGGGTTTTGATTTTTTTATGATTTTTGGAGGTTTTTAGGTCGTTTTTTTGAGTTTTTGGTGGTTTTAAGGGTTTTAATGTTTTTTGACATATTTATGGGTTAAAAAAGTTTTATGTTTTTAGTGGTTTTTATGGTTTTTATGGTTTTTAGGGTTTTTAAGGTATTTTTATAGTTTTTAGGTTTTTTAGTGTTTTTTAGTTTTTTTAGTGGTTTTATGTGTTTTTATGATTTTAAGGTTTTTATGGTTTTTAATGTTTTTAAGGTTTTAGACATTATTTGCAATTATTATTGATTTTATTGTGTTTTTTATTGTTTTAGGGGTTTAAAGGATTTTTAGGGGGTTTAATGTTTTCTATGGTTTTTAGGGTGTTATAATTGGGGGGAGGGGTTAGGGTTTTTTGAGTTTTTTAAGGTATTTAATGGTTTTTAGAAATTTTTTAATATTTTTTTGGGATTAATTGTATTTAGAGTATTTAGTGGTTTTTAGGATTTTAAGGGGTTTTAGGGATTTTTATTGTTTGTTGGGTTTTTTTAATGTTTTCGAGGGGTTTTGGAGATTTTTGGGTTTTTAACGTTTTTAGGAATTTTGGGATTTTACATGTATTTTTTGTTTTTATGGTTTTGTTAGGATTTTTTAGGGTTTTAGTGTTTTTTAAATTTTAGGTATTTTTAGGGATTTTTTAATATTTTTATGTGGATTTAGGTTTTTTAGTGATTTTTTATTTTTTTAGGGTTTTTATTGTTCTTAGGGTTTTAATGGAGTTTTGGGGTTATAGGGGTTTTTTGATTATTTGGGGTTTTCAGGTTTTATATAGTTTTTAATTTTTTTAGAGGTTTAAACAGTCTTAAGTGTTTTAGTGGATATTTAGGGGGTTTTTTGAGTTTTAGGTTTTTGTAAGGCTTTGTGCGGTTTTTATTGTTTTTATGGTTTTTATGGTTTTTAGTTTTTTAGCATTATTAGGTAATTAGGTGTTAATCAGTTTTTATGTTTTTAAGGTAAAATTAGGGCCTTCAGGGTTTTCAGGGTTTTTAAGGTTTTTTTATTTTTAGGAATTTTGGGGGATTTATTTGGATATTTATTTTTTTAGGGGTTTTAGTTAATTTTGGGGTTTTAAGTAATTTCAGAGGTTTTACATTTTTGATGGTTTTCTGGTTTTAAGGGGTTTTTTTCGTGTTTTAGTGGATTTTTGAGTTTTTTTATGGTTTTTATATTTTTTAATGTTTTTAGGGTTATGAAGGGTTTTGAGGGGTTTTAGTTTGTTTTTAGGGTTTTTATGGGTTTTGATGGTTTTTATTGGTTTTATGGTTTTAAATGGTCTTGAGATTCTTTTATGGGTTATAAGGTTGTTTTCATTTTATGAGGTTGAAGTGTTTTTTTTAGTTTTTTTGGTTTTTATGATTTTTGTCAGGTTTTTAGGGGTTTTAGGGGTTTTCGGGGTTTTACCTTTTTATGTATTTATGTATTTTTAGGGAATTTTTATTATTTTTATGGTTTAAGGGTTTTTAAGCATTTTGAGTGTTTTTAGGGGTCTATGGTATTTTATGTTTTTATGGAATTTTATGTATTTTTAGGATTTTATCATTTTTAGTAATTTTAGGTATTTTCAGGGTTTTAAGGGTTTTTATGGTTTTTATGTATTTAGGGTTCTTATAGGTTTTTAGGATTTTTAAGGATTTAGGGACATAAATGGGTTTTAAGGGTTTTTAGGGGCTATTGGGTGTTTGTATGGTTTTTAGAATTTTTTGGATTTCAGGGTTTTTAAGCGTTTTTAGGTTTTTAAGGTTTTCTTAGGGATTTTTAGTGGGTCTTGGGTGTTTTACATTTTTAGTGATTTTTTTGGTCTCTATAGGATTTTTATAGTTTTTAGGGGTTTGTGTATTTTTAGGGGTTTTGGGGGGTTTTCATGTTTTAAGGGTTTTAGTGTTTTTTAGTTTTTTACGATTTTTAAGTGTTTTTAGGTTTTAAGGTTTTCTTAGGGGTTTTCAGCATTTTTTATTATTTTATGGTTTTTTATATTTTGGGGTATTTTTAGGGATTTTTAGGTTTTTTAGGGGTTTTAGTGATGTTAGTGTTTTTAGGGATTTTTGGGGTTTTATGGGTTTTCTCATTTTTCTGGAGTTTAATGTTTTTTTATTTTTAGAGCTGTTTTAATATTTTTTTGAGTCTTTTTAACATTTTTAGGAGTTTAAAGGGTTTTTGGATTTTTTAGTGGGTTTTAATGTTTTTTATGGTGTTTTATCACTTTTAATGTTTTTAGGGGGTTTATGTGTTTTTAGGTTTTTATGGTTTTCTTAGGCTTTTAGGGAATTTATGGTTTTAAATTTTTTTAGATATTTTTTGGTATTTTTTTGAATTATATGTCTTTTATGGGTTTTAGGGACTTTTAGTGTTTTTAAAGAATTTTTTGGGTTTTTTTGGCTTTTTTTTCAATTTTAGGGGTTTCTAATCATTTTATTGTTTTCATGGGTTTTTAGAGTTTTTTTTGAAATTTTAGGGGTTTAGAACATTTTTCAGGTTTATAGTGGTTTTTACGGTTTTATGGGTTTTAAAGGGTTTTAGGGTTTTAAATGCTTTTTTGTTTTTAGGGGTTTTATGTATTTTTATTTTTTTAAGGTTTCTTATAGTTTTTATGTTTTTTATGGGTTTTTACGTTTTTAGGGAATTTTAGGAATTTTATGGATTTTATGGTTTTTTGGTATTGTGTGGGTTTTTAGGGTTTTTAAGGTTTTTGTGGGTTTTAATTATTTTTCACGTTTTTAAAGTTTTTATTGGTATATGTGTTTTTAAGTTTTTAAGTGTTTTTAGGGTTTTTCATGGTTTTTATGATTTTTAAACTCTTAGGGATTTTTAATAAATTTTTAATATTTTTATGGTTTTTAGGGGTTTAGGGATTTTGAGGGATGTTGACGGTTATATGGGTTTTTTAGATATTATATTTTTTAATATTTTTTAGAGTTTTATAATTTTTTTCTATAGTTTAAAGGGTTTTTAGAGTTTTAAGTTGTTTTTAGGGTCTTTATGGGGTTTTTAGGGTTTTTATTTTTTTAGGTGCTTTTTGGTTTTTTAGTGTTTTTACGGTTTATAGGGTTTTGGCCTTTTTAGAATGTTTTTGGTTTTTTGGTGTTTTAAGGGGTTTTATGTTTTATATATTTCTTATGGTTTTTAGTATTTTTTACATTTCTATATTTTTTTTGGGTTTTTTATGAATTTTATGGTTTTTTAGTGTCTTGAGGGTTTTTTTTGTTTTTAGGGTTTATGCATTTTTTTTTGTTTTTAATGGGTTTTATGTTGTTTTAGGGTTTTAAGGTTTTGTAGGGCATTTCTGGGTTTTCATAGTTTTTATAATTTTATGTATTTTTAGTATTTTTATGGGGTTTTAGGGTTTTTATGGATTTTGAGGGTTTTTATGGTTTTTATTGTTTTTATGGTTTTTAGCGGATTTTGGGTTTTAGGGGTTTTTAGGGTTGTTGTGGGTTTGAAGGGTTTGACGGGTTTTTTATTTTTTATGGCTTTTATGTTTTTCGAGTTTTTACCCTTTTTAGGGGTTTAAATGGTTTTTATAATTTTTATTATATTTTAAAGGTTTTAGAGGTTTTAGGGTGTTTAGGTTCTTTTAGGGGTTTTTTGTGTTTTTAACAATTTTTAGGATTTTAGTGGGTTTAATATTTTTAGGGATTTTTAGGGATTTTTTAGAATTTCCATGATTTTTTATATTTTCAATGGATATTGAAGGGTTTTAGGGGTTTTCAGGGGTTATATTGGTTATTTTTGGGTTTTTAGATTTTTTTGAGTTTTTTAAATTTTTAATATTTTTTGGACTTTTTTAACTTATTAAGTTGTGTATTGGTTTTTTTAGAGTTGTTTAATTTATTTTTATGGTTTTAATGTGGTTTAGGGTTTTTATGGTTTTTAGGGGTTTTATGGTATTTTAGGGTTTCCATGGTTTTTATAAATTTTTAGGATTTTTAGATTTTTTTAGTTTTTTATGGTTTGATTAAGGGTTTTTATGGTTTTATGGTTTTTTACATTTCTAAGGATATTTAGAGATTTTTTATGGATTTTTATGAGTTTTTTGGGTATTTAGTGATATGGGGGGTTAGGGGTTTTATGGCCTTTTGTAGTTTTACATTTTTTAGAGTTTTTAGGGTTTTTAAGGTTTTTCTTACTTTTAAATGATTTTAGGGGATTAAAGGGTTTTGGAGTTTTTTTGCGGTTTTAATGTTTTTAAGGGTTCTTTGGAATTTTAATGTTTTTAGGGGTATTTATGGTTTTAGGGTGTTTAGGGTTTTTAGGGCGTTTTAGGATTTTTTGTGTTTTTTAGGTTTTATGGTGTTTTAACTGTTCTTATGTTTTTATGTTTTTCTCTGAGGTTGTTAGGAGTTTTATGATATTTTACATTTTTAGGGATTAAAAGGAATTATC
Source organism: Viscum album (assembly GCA_963277665.1). Taxonomy (NCBI): domain Eukaryota; kingdom Viridiplantae; phylum Streptophyta; class Magnoliopsida; order Santalales; family Viscaceae; genus Viscum; species Viscum album. The sequence goes on from OY728150.1 coordinate 1,332,910,245, forward strand.
TTTATTTTTATTGGGTTTTAGTGTTTTCAATTTTTTTTAGGGTTTTTAGGAGTTTTAGAGTCTTTTATGGTGTTTATGGTATTTTAGGTTTTTAGGTTTTTAGGGGTTTTATGTGTTTTAATATTTTTAAGGTTTTCATAGGATTTTTAGGGTTTTTTAGGATATTTTAAATTTTAGGGATTTTTTAATAATTTTATAGAATTTAGGGACTTTTTTGGATTATGTGGGTTTTTATGATTTTTTACGGTTGTTAGGATTTTTCGGTTTTTGGGGGTGTTAGGGTTTGTTGAGTTTTTTAGGAATTTAAGGGTTTTTAGAGGTTTTAAACATTTTTAGGTTTTTAATTTTTTAGTGTTTTTAATGGTTTTTGAGTGTTTTTATGAATTTTTTAATTTTTAGGGGTTCTATGTTTTTTCGGGTTTTTCGGGTTTTAGGAATTTTAGGGTTTTTAGGTTTTTAAGGATTTTAAGTTTTTTTTAGGTTTTAAGGTTTTATTAGGGTTTTGGGTTTTTGTTTTTTTATGATTTTAGGTATTTTTATGGATTTTTAGTATTTTAATGGGTTTTATTAGTTTTAGGGATTTTTTGTTTCAGTTTTTAGGGTTTTAGGGTTTCATGGTTTCTTTGGTTTTCAATCCATTTTTTTAGTTTTTACGAGATTTAAGGATTTATATAGTTTTTAACTTTTTAAGGGTTTTGACTAGTTTTTATAGTATTTTATTTTTTTTGTGGTTTTTTCGTTTTTGAAGGTTTTTAGAGGTTTTAGGGGTTTTAGGGTTTTTAGGGTTTTTAGGGCCTTTTTACATTTTTATGGTTTTTAGTGTTTTTAGGTTTTTAGGGGTTTTAAGTGTTTTTATATTTTTAATATTTTATTAGTGTTTTTAGGGTTTTTAGGGATTTTTAGGTTTTTTTTAGAATTTTTATATTATTTCAGGTTTTAGGGTTTTTGATGGTTTTTAGGGTTTTTTTAGTGTTTTTAAGTGTTTTAGGGTTATCATCATTTTTTAGGTTTTAAGGGATTTTAAGTGTTTTAAGGTTTTTATGTTTTTCTTAGTTTTTTTCAAAGATTTCAAGTGTTTTTCTCTTTCTAGGGGTTGCAGGGATTATTTTGGATTATTATGGGTTTTTAGGGTTTTAGGGATTTTTAGGGGTTTTGTGTTGTTATGTTTTTTTGGGTTTTTAGGGTTTTGTTTTTGAGATTTTTAGGATTTTTAGTTATTTTATTGGGTTCTATAGGTTTTTATTAGTTTTAGGGGTTTTAAAGGTTTTATGGGTTTTATGTTTTTTTATTTTTTGGGGGTTTTTAGGGGTTTTAGGGTTTTTAATTTTTTAGTTTTTAGTGGTTTTAAGTGTTTTTAAGTTTTTATGGTTTTCTTAGAATTTTTAAGGGTTTTGGGGTTTTTTAAGGTGTTTAGGGTTTTTATGGTTTTTTGGGTATTTAGGGTTTTTTTATTTTTGTAATGTTATTTAGGGTTTTAGAGTATTTTAACATTTTTACGAGTTTAAAGGGTTTTAGTGTTTTTAGTGTTGTTTTAGGGTTTTATGGATTTTTTATGGTTTTTAGGGGTTTTTTGGGTTTTAGGGGTTTTTCTGGGTTTTACTGTTTTTTTGTTTTTAGTGGTTTAATTATTTTTATTTATTTATGTTTTTCTTAGTATTATTCTGATTTTATATGGTTTTTTTATTTTTAGATATTTTTAGGGATTTTTATGTTTTTATGGCTTTTAGGAGCTTTAGGGATTTGAGGGGTTTCATTTGTTTTAGGGGTTTTATGGTTTTTTTGGTTTTTTCATGTTTGTTTGAGCTTTTTAGAGTTTTATGTTTTTTATAGTTTTTATCATTTTTTGGGGTTTAAAAGGTTTTTAGAGTTTTTAGTGGGTTTTTATGGGGTATTAGAGTTTCTTAAGGTTTTTGATGTGCCCAGATCCGTGTGAATCACTGAGGGGGAGGGGTGAATCAGTGATCCCTTTAAATATTTTTACTAACTGATTCTTTTTAATTAAACCTCTATGGCTGGTTAATTCCTCGATCCACTCTTCTTGTGTCTCTGAACCTTAACTCGAATGACGTTGTAAATGTAAAGGCATTGAACATAAGTATTTACAAGGTTCAATCCAGAGACCTACTCCTTGATGTGTTGGTTATTCTCCCCAACACAGATTCTCCACTATAATCAGATGAGTAATTACAATGGTCGATACAGAGTCACATTGTATCTCTCCTGAGCCCCATAGGAGGTTCCTTATACTATTTCCCATAGTGTTACCAGAGTCCCACTGGCCTACTTCTGAGTCCCCTAAAGTCTTTTTCTCCACCCTGAATTTCACAGGGTTCTTCTATGTCTCGAGTCACACGAGCAGCTTACTTCTTTGTTATTTCTGGATTCAATGTATATGATATACTTCTCTCTCTTTACAGGCTTGCTAAATCACAATTCCTTGTGTATCTATTCAAGAATCTTCAACAACCTTTGGTAAGGTATGTTGGCCTTGCTCAATAAATCCGATCACCTTACTAATCATTCCTCAGTTCAACAATGCTCAGGCAATTCTTTCTTCTTATGATGAAGACCTGGCCTCTCTAATATGTGTGAAAGTGGTGCACACAACCTATTCAAGAATGAATGAGTGATTCTTCACAATATCAGCTCATTCTGCCTTCTTGGAATCTCAATTACTAAACACTCAGATAGAATAACTTCTTTAATTATGTTTGCATCTAATCTCAAAACTCACTTACTTCATGCATGGATTGCATGGGATCCAATACCTCTTGTAACTAGATATCTCTATGATTTTCACAGGTTCATGTGTTAATGTATTATTTCATGCATGGGTCTCTTTATTTTGAATATGCATTGTATTCTCTTACTTTCTGAATATGCACACACACTTTTGATTCTTTCTTTACGTTTGCATGTGCATGCATGCACTCTTCCTTTTGTTCTTCATTGTGTAAAAACCTCTATGGGTAAAACACATTGATCACACACACAATCTATTTTATTTCTCCTTTTCTATTTTTCTTCTTCTTTTGGGTCTTAGCACACACAAACTTGTTCTTTTTAATTAGGGTTCAAAGGGTGTGTTTTATTTTTATTTCTTCCTCCTTTTTCACATGTCCACACACAATTTGTTCTTTTGTTTTCTTTTCATGCAAGCAGTTTCACCTTATGCTCATGTATACAAGTGCACCATGTGTTCCCTTCTTCTTCTAGTAAATACACCCAAAATCATTGATTCTTTGTTTTCTCTAAGAGACTTGGGTTCCTTCTTCTTCAAACAGAACACACACAAGCTTCTACCTTTATGCAACCACCTTCTTCTTCAAATACAAACCCCTGAAAATAGTATATAAATATAAAAGGTGCAAGCAATAGAGAATTTCTTCTTTTTAAAAATAAGACTGAACAAGTTCTTCTCCTTCAACACCATGGTTTGCGTGGGTCTCCTTTACAGAAACAAGAAAACTCTTGGTTCGTTCTTCGCAAAGCACAACAAGGGTGTGTAGTACCAGTTGTGTTTTTGTGGTGTCTACTAAGCCTGATGAGGGTTCCAAAGAACGTATCATGTGTTCGAGAGATTTTATGCACAGAGGATGCTTCCTCTTTTACGCAAGGGATGCACGACACATCTTTCACGAACCAAAGGGTTCACGGTTCTTCTCTTCATGAACCACAAGTAGTGTGCAGTTCTTCTTCGCCCAAGGGAGGTCTGAGTATCTAACTTCCAAAAACCAGAGAGGTTTTCTTTAGTTCTATTTATTCAGAGAAATATGAGCTTCTTTCTTCAAGAATGGCAACATCTTATCTCGTGTCAGGCTTCTTCATTTATAGGTGAGGGTGACTCCTCCTTCCATGTTCAAAATCCTTGATATATTCTATAGTGATCTAGATTTTAATGAATGAGAAATATGGCATTTTGAAATTTTCAAACATGGGATAATTATTACACTGAGTCTCCCGGTTTGTTTCCATTAAACGTGGGTCATTCTTTCTCAGTGAGTATAATCATCATGTGCATGCATTTTCAAATGCATGAAAATTACTTTCTTTCTGAATATCAAATGACACAACCTCGTCAACCTTGAATTGTATCATCCAAGATATATTTCTTCATGTTGATGGATTCATGTGAATGTTAATGCAGTCTTGTGTTTATTTTTCTTTAGATGATCCATAAGATCTTGGAATGAGCTCAAATGGTGGCCAGAATGATGAGATTGGTGTCTAGGATCATTACTGGTTTGCAGGTGCATCGGGGGTCATCAGAGGTTGAAGATAACTCGGTGAAGGAGATCGAATGGACACAGTTCAATCAGTGAGATGTGGGATGAGATGAGTGGTCCTGATTATATAAAATAGCATGGATTATATGTATGATTGAGATCTCATGTGCGATCATATGGATGGTGGAAATTTCGTTTGTGTTTTTAAATCCCATCCTTAATCTAAACGGAGACATAGGATGTAGATCATTTATAATACAAGCTACCACAAACTCAACTCATAATTCTCCTCCTCCCTCCACAGTACCACTTCATACTATGTTCACCCTGTGGGTGCACTCTTAACGCCCACTCTACCTCCTATGGGTGCACTCCAAGCGCACACTATGCACTCGCTGTACGGGGTTACCCATCGTGTGCAAAGACCTGCAGGCTTATACATGGCCCGCATTCCTACCTCACGTGGGGGTGACCTTGAGATATTCCCTCATGCATGGTTGAACCTTAGGTCTCACATGTGTTTAAGGATTGGGACCTCAGCTGGCCTCCATGTTTGGCCCAATTATTTTAGTATAAAGGAATATAAAAATAACTACTTAGTGTAAACCTAAGTATTCAAAAATATAAAATTCCAAACCACCATTCTCGTTTTTTCTTTTTATTCTATTCTCTTTGTAATGATAATTCCAAATATCTTCTCCAAAACATCATCTTTATTTTCTTCTTAGATTAGGAATCTATAATATCTTCAATATATTGTTTTGATCCAACCATGGATGATGCATGGATCATTTCTTCATTCCTCATGCATTAAGGCATAAGGCATGGATTCTCTTTGTTGTGAGGGATGTGTTCTCTATTAACACATATCTTGGACTTTGAGGACTAGCTCAAAAAATAGTCTGATATGATTCACAACCTTAATCCAATTATAATACATTCGATGGATATTCATTCTCCTCATGCAGTTGAGTATTTCATGGACTTCTTCCAATGTTGTAACAAAGTGTCTTCCAGTGACACATGTCTTGGAACATAGGACCAGTTCGACAATCATCATAATTAATTCATCAATCTTTATCCATAATCAAAGTGTGATCTTCACAGAATTAATAAATACACTACATCAATCATATACACAACTTCCATCATCATGTTTGCAAGCACATATTGACAACCTATTGACAATTGACTCCTTATTTACCTCTTATTGAAAAAAATGCAACATCATGCTCTAAAATATCCCCCTTTGTATTTTTTTTCCAATATTACATAAGCACGCATTAAATGGTTCAATATGTATGCCAAGATTTTTTCTCCCTTATCAGAAACCAAATGAAAAGGTATTGTCGGGGTCTCTTCAAAAACATGTCCTCCTCCATTTGAAGAATATATTTTGGAATATTTTTGAGAGAGGGATGATTTCACATGGTTCACATAGCACATAACATTTAGTTAATCAACTCTAATTCTACTTGGTCTAACCCAGTGTAGAAAACAGGAGATATTTGACCAAGATTTTCAATGTTGTCCACAAACAACCATACATGTGTAATCATGTTCAACATTTTATCCAAGGGGTTGTAAATTATCAAATTTATCAATGAATTGCTAAATTATGAACATAACTCACCAAACATATTTCAATGATCAAGTAAACATATAAAGATCCCCCTTTCATCCCATCTAGTCATCAATCAAGCACTCCCCCATAATTGACATGATAAATACAATTAATAAAAAAGGGATGAAAGTGCGACTATAATAACTCAACATTAAACTTCTTAAGGTGATATGAATTTCGAGGTTCGTATTGACATAATCCTTGATATCATCTTCTTTAAATGGTATCCCCCATAAGGGGTGCACTCCATTATTTCCATACCATTCTCATTTTTAGAATTACCTTCACCTTCAATTACCTAAAATTTGAGTACATGTATATAACAGAAATATAAGGGAATAAGATGAAACACTTGTGAGGTTATTAATAGAAGAACTGGGGATGATAATTTTCTCTCAACCCAAGAACTCATTTCCTTGTAACTCTAATGTTTCTGGTACTCTTCATGCTAGTGTTTAATCTCCATTTGAAATTTTGATATTTCTTTGTTAGAATGGACCCTTTACTTCCATTTACCTTCCAATTTTGTGGATTATTTTTATTTATTTACTCCAGTAGTGAATGGATTCCACTGGTGCATGTCATTAAATTATTAGCATCTCCATTTGGATTGGTAAAATAGTTATACATTTGTTTTCATGATGTCCATCCTTCTTGAACCTTCCATACAGTAGTTGTGAGAAACTTGGGTTTTCATGTGTTAACAACCTCTCATGAAATTTGAATTTTCCTTCATGTGAAAGGGCTTTTTCCCCTTTTACCTTTTCATTATCCATTACTTCATCATCAGTTTTTGCAGTTCTCTGTCAATTTTAAAGTGATTAGTTCGGATTACTAAACACTCCTTGTCATTTTTTGGCTTGGACCTTCCACATGGCTTATTCAATGCTTTCATGCTACCTTTCTCTGGAAACTTATCAAAATTATCTTTAAGAATGTCTTTAATCAATCATTTTTTCTTCTGGATTGATTATCCTTTAAATTTGATATTTCTTCCATTCATTTCCATGGATTTTTTTCAGTGGTACATGGTATGAAATTTCTTTTGAAAAATATAAGAATTTTTTCTTTGTTGAGATGAAATTATTGGATTCCGTCTTGAGCCTATTCTTGGGAATAAAATTTTCACGGTTTTCATGACTGCATTGTATTGCATATTCCTCATAGAATACTTTTAAAATATTTTTTCTTTCCCTTGACTTTATTGGGGTATATGCATATTATCAACATATACTTGAGGCATGGTATAACTAAACAAGCACTCATCATAACTGTGACCACTTCTGTTGAAATTATCACAGATGTCTTCAAGATACTCAAATCTATTCGTGATAGACTGATTCTTCTTCATCTATGTTTTCTACCTTTGTTTTGCAGGATGCTTCATTTATTCCCATATACTTTCCCTAAAGGAAGTCCTTTTATAATTTTAATATGTTGATATATTATTCCAGCAATCATTGGATTGATACCCATTCTTCCAGTAACACCAATAGTAGCTAATAAATATCCTCCATTTTCTTGTAGTATTTTTCTGGATAGATTAAGTTCTTTGTTTTTTCTGGAATTTTCTGTATTTCTTTGAAGCATCCATTTGTGATTTTTTCTTCTTAATCATCATAATAACCATCCTTGAAATTTTTATGGATGTATTATCATTTTTATCAATGCACATATTCTTATATTTTAGATTTGAACCTATACTTGCAGATGCAACTGCATTGGTAGAAAAAAAATAACTGGGTTATGGGATACCTTCTTCTTGAAGAATGTTTCCATTAGATTAGATTATGATCTGATGTTATTTTTGGAATCATATTCCTCAATGAAAAATTGAGTGGAAACATCGCTTCATTCAAATGATTGGGAAGTTCCATCTTGGAGTGATTTTTGATTCTTCAATTTCACCTTCTGCTCTAAAAAAATCATGTTGAGGGAGTTATTCTCAACCTCAAATGATCTCATCTTGATTTCAAAATTCTCCTTCAGCTTTATTATTTGTTCTTCATGCATATTTTTTAATTGTTTCTAAGAGATGTCAAGCTACTTTACCTTGTTAGTTCTGTCTTCCAGTTGAGCAGATTTAAAAACCCTAGAAAATTTGTGCAACTTTTAAAATGCATGGAAAGCTTATAAAAATACAATCTTAAAGAATTATTTCTCACAAATACTTCCCTGCAATTCTTGAGTAACTTGAGAATGTATTTCATTTAAAAGATAAATCATTTTTTCCTTTTCCTTCACTAGTTTTGTGAGATTTTTGGATATTCCAACCATTTATCCTATGATTCTTCCATGGAATTAGCTTCTTCTTCCAACTATAATTTTTTATCTTGAAGAGCACTAATGCTTGAAGCAATTTTTCTTTCCACTTCTCTAGGGACTTTCTTCAGATGATATTTTAGTACAGTCTAAAGATCACTAATTGATCTATCATCATAGATTGAACATGCTTCATTAGAAAAATAATAAGTATTATCACATGTTTTACCTTTCAGATTACCTTCAGTAGAAGGTGTCTCCCCATTAGTAGTAATATTTTTCTTCATCTTCTTTCCTGTTTCTTCTTTTTATTTTTCTGAGTCTTAGAAAAAACCTCCATTTGAGGTTTCTTACTAATCTCCTCAAATATTCACTTCATAAATAATTCCTTTAATCTTTTAGTGGTAACCTCCCTATGATTCTAATTGAAGTGCCTAGATCCTTATGAATCACTAAGAGGGAGAGGGGGTGAATTAGTTATCCCTTAAAATATTTATACAAATTGATTATTTTTAATTAATCCTATATGGATTGTTAAAGAATTAATCCACTCTTCTTGTGTCTTTCAGCATTACCTTGAATGATATAGTAAATTTAAAGGCACTGGACACAAGGATTTTCAAGTTACAGTTAAAAGACCTTCTCCTTACTATGTTGGTTATTCTCCCCAACACGGATTCTCCACTATAATCAGATGAGTAATTAAAATGGTCGATATAGAGTCAAAATATATCTCTATGAAGTCCCACAAGAAGTTATTTATACTACTTACCATAGTGTTACCAGAGTCCCACATGCCTTCTTTAGAGTCTCACTGAAGCCTTCTTCTCCTCCCTGAATCTCATAGGGTTCTTCTAGCTCTCGAGTCACATGAGAAGCTTTCTTATTTGTTCTTTTTTGATTCACTATATATGATATTATACTCTCTCCACATAGTCTTGATAAATCAAAATTTCCTTTGTATATCTTCAAGAATATTGAACAGCCTTTGGTAAGGTTTGTTGGCCTTGTGTAATAAATCCGATCACCTTACTGATTAGTCCTCAGTTCATCAATGCTCAGGCAATTCTTTATTCTTCTCATGAAGACCTAAGCTCTCTAATAAGTGTTCAAGTAGTGCACATAAACTCTTTAACAATGAAAGAGTTATTTTTCATGATATCAGATCAGTATTCCTTCTTGGAATCTCAATTATTGAAAACTCAGATAGAAGAACTTCTTTAATTATGTCTACCTCCAGTCTCAAAACTCACATACTTCATGCATGGGATTCTTGTTTTGTATATCTCAATTACTTATCACATGTACTTGTGATTACACATGTGAGAAGTAATTGAGATATCAAAAACAAGAAATCCATGAATTAAGTAAGTGAGTTTTGAGACTGGAGCCATACATAATTAAAGAAGTTCTTCTATCTGAGTTATCAGTAATTGAGAATACAAGAAGGAAGAATGAGCTGATATTGTTAAGAATCACTCTTGAATTCTTGAAGAGGTTGTGTTCACCACTTACACACATGTTAGTGAGGCCAGTTCTTTCTTAATAATTCTGATCACTTCTTGAAAGCGTTGAAGAAGCCATGTGAAATCTCCAAGCCAGGTATTGAAAGCATTGTAGCAACCATGTGGAAGCTCCAATCTAGGAAATACCAAGAAGGAGTGTTTATTAATCTGGCCTAATCAATTCAAAATTTCTAGAGAACTAAAAATATATGAAGATGAAGTACTATCTAAAGAAAATGAAAAAAAGGGAAAAGCTCACTCCACATGAAGGAAAATTAGAATTTCATGATAGGTTGTCAGCACTTGACAACCCAAGTGTCTCGAAACTACTATGTGGAATGTGAAAGAAGGTTGGAAATCATGAAAAAAAATGTATAACTATTTTACCAGCCAAATGATGATGATGAAAATTGAAGATCATGCATTAGTGGAAGCGACTTCAAAACAGATAGAAGTAAAGACAAATAATCCACACAAGTTGAAGGTAAATAGAATTAAAGGGTACATGATGACAAAGAATGATCAAAATATCAAATAGAGAGAAAACACTAGCTTGAATAGTACTAGACACATTAGAGCTTCAAGGAAAGGAGTTCTTGGGTTGAGAGAAAATTCTCATCACCAATGCTTCTATTAAGAACCTCACAAGTGTTATATCTTATTTCTTTATATTTTTGTATATACATGCGCTTACATTTCAGGGAATTGAAGGTGAATGTCATTCTCAAAATGAGAATGGAATTGACATAATGGAGGACACCCCTTGAGAGGGAGAAAATGTCATGACCCGACCCTACCCGGGCTCAAGCCGCAATTACCCCAAGCCCACCTCCATAGGTCAGGGGCTGGGGACAAGAGCCAAAGGCTAAACAACTCAGGGAGGCCTTTTCCTAAGTACTTGTACACACACATAGCCCACTCAATAGAGAAGTGAAGAGTAAAAAATAAAATTCAAGTACCAACTACTATAGATAAACCACAAAGTGCATCAACCTCTAACAGTACAAAGAAAATGATGATGGTAAACTAAAAAGAAAAGGGAAAAACACGCGCCCAACCAGAAAAGTGCCACAACCTGGCAACAGGTAAAAAAATAACAGCTGGTAGGGTCCCACACCTCGAACCCGACTACGACCACTACACGCGGTCCAAGCTCCCAAAATCTGATGCTCCTCTGTGGTCACGAGAAACCTATCAGTTGTCTACAAGGGCACACCAAGTGCAGGCAAAGCCCAAGAAGGGGTGAGTATAAAAATACTCAGTAGGATACCTCGAAGGCTCAAGGGATCAATAAAGGAGGTACTGAAGAGTGAGCAGTAGATCGAAAGGGGAATAGTAATGGAGTACAATAGAGAGTGCCATAAAGAGAACAACTCAACCTAAAAAGAGTAAGTAGACTCGTCCGAACACAAGTAGCTATAAACTGTGAGAAGATGAGCTCCTCATTGAGACTTCGCTACCTATAGCAGGAGAGTAGAATCATCTAACCATGAGAAGCTAGACATGGAAAGAACATGGCATACCCCACACATCATCGCCTCTCCTAGAAGGAGAGTAACCAAAAGCCATTAATTGGGTACAGGAACAAGGTATACAAATATATATGCTCTGTCATGAAACCCGGACAAGATCGTAAGGGGATCTCCATCCTGTAGCTCAGCCCAAGATAGTGAGTAGCCAAAATTCCCAGAAGTAAACACCATAGATGCAGAGTATCTCGTATGTTTTCCCCAAACTGCATGTCAAGGGGCTCAAATCACCGCACCTTAACACTATCTGCTTTGGGCGACACTGACTCACCCGCACGGTTTTAGGTCACGTCACAAGGACGTGTCTCAGTGGGGAAAGTGCCCCTCATACTTGAGAGTTTTGGGGAAGTCAAACCACACCTCGTCACTGTCACACCACTGAACCATACAATCAAATGGTCCCACTCGGGTAATCACAAAGAAAAGCCACAGACTAGCCTAGAAGAAAGGAATGAGTCTAAAAGAAGTCATCGGGTAAACCACTGGCTAGCCCCGCTGGAGGGTAAACACTAAGAGGTCATTGGGAGACCCACTGCCCTATCTCTACTGGAGGGTATACCCTAAGAGGTCGTCGGGTGACCCACTGCACAGTCTCTACTGAAGGGTAAACCCTAATAATTTAATGAGCAACACACTTCCCAATGTCTGCTGGAGGGTAAACTCAAAGAAGTCAATGAGAAACCCATTGCCCAGTCTCTACTGGAGGGTAAACTCGAAGAAGTCAGTGAGCAACACACTTCCCAGTCTCTGCTGCAGGGTAAACACAAAGAAGTCCATGAGCGACCCTCTGCCCAGTCTCTATGGAGTGTAAACCCAAAAAAGTCAATGAGAAACCCACTTCCCACTCTCTGCTGGAGGGTAAACTCGAAGAAGTCGATGAGCAACCCACTGCCCTGTCTCTGCTGGAGGGTAAACCCGAACAAGTCGATGAGAAACCCACTGCCCAGCCTCTGTTGGAGGGTAAACCCAGAACTGCTCCAGCCATCCCTACTGAATGGTCAACACTGGCCAATAGAACACGGAGTGGGTATCGCGCAACCAACCAAATCCAGAACAAAACTAGGGGAAACCACTCAACCCAGATAGTCTAAACCATCGATAATAGGAGGACCCTCTACATCGCGAGAGGTAAAAGGTATGTAAAGCAGAACATGACACGTAAAAGGGACCCACACAACGTTTGGACCTATTTTATCTCCGAACCAAGCCCACAAACGTCCTTGGGTACAAAACACAACATGTACCTCTAAGAATTCTCGTATACTCCCAGAGTATACTACATTTCTAGCCCCAGGGATATCATGCACATGGCACCCAAAGTCAATGAAAAATGTGTAAACACAGTTTCTCCAACCTGCTTCCTCTACAACCCTAGCATGGACAACCACATCTCTTCAAACATCAACTTCACTCACACGGAATTGAACGCGATCACACGCAAAGGGTTTTCAACAAACACCGTAGGAAGAACCACCACTGGTACACCTTTCATGCTTCCACATTTAATGAGATCTCGAAAGAGACTCTGCACATCCAAACGGGTTGTACCGTGGTAATCCTTGTGAAAAAACAGGCGAGATAGACTACTTACTCGCTGGAAACGGGTTCCCGGTGGAAAATTTATTCAACGCCGCTTTATGTCTATACGACGTCTCATGGGGCCCGCACCTCGGTCCAGAAAGTGTTTGGGTGAACTGTGACATCATGATTCTGTCGTAAAAACACACTGAAACAAGTACTCAAACACCCTAAATGGGTGGCGGGAGAAAAATTGGTGTTTCACCGTAAAATGTGCGAACTAGGCCATGTGGGTCCTGCACCTTGTCTCCAACCCGAACGCTTTGAAAAGTGTCTCAAAAAGTCTGCATGAGGACTGGGGTCACGCTGCCGCTGACGGTGCGTCAATCAGACATCCCAAGCAGGAGTTAGGTCCGACGGAACAATTAATTAATTAATTACATTTTGTGTTTCTTGATACTGAGCAACAAAACCAACCCTCAAAGGCTCCAAAAAAACCTTGGAAGGACCGTCTCAACTCTGGGGCCACCGCGCCTCTGACGGCACGTCAAATGGACATCCAGCTTGCGAGGTGCGTCCATTGAGAGCTTTAATAATAATTTAATATTATTAAATTAAAGATCTTGGGTTACTCGCCTTCGGGTGCATGACTGAAAAACCCCTAAAATCACTTTATAAGGGCTTCCGGGTTGATATGGTCCCATAGACAAAGACGACACGTCAAACGGGCGTGCCATTTAGGAGATACGGCCCCCTGAATGCAAGGGGGTCCAAAATGGGCAGGTCCAGACCGTCAGCCCGCGGCCGAGCCACGGGTCCAGCCTGTCACACCGCGGCCCAGTAGTCGTGGCCCACCTATTAGTACTGAACCCAAGTGGGTCTGGTTTCATCCACACAAACCGGCCAACGGGCCGGTCTTCGTTTCCAAACGGACCCACGCTTTGTGGGTCCTTGTCTTCCAAGCAGACCGACCAATGGTCGGTCTTCCACGTCGCGCAGTAGGACCTGCCGAATGCGGGTCCCTATTTCCCCCGGGGTGCCGCCTCCACCGACCGGCCATGCAGTCCGGTCCTCCCCCACACGTCGTCTCAGATGGTTCCCCGCTTGAGTGCCCGACGCACTGCACCGACACCGTCGCTTTCACCCCGGCCGCCCAAACTCCCCGTCCGCCTCCGGCTTTGCCTTCCTGCTGAGAAGCACACCCAACCGGTGCCTCGCTGCCTCGGTAGGCCAGCTGCATTGTGGCTCCACTCTGGCACCTAACCACCTCTACCCAGCACACCGGCCAGCCACTTTGACTGAACTCCATCCGCACCAGCCACCTAGTCTGAACCCCCGCTGCGCCACCCCGAGCTCTGGCCACCGCCCTTACCGGAGTCGGGACTTCCGACGGCCACCTCCACCGCTCTGGTGGCCCGTTTCCAAAACCGAACGTGGGTTCCGGTTCCTCGGGACGAGGCCTTCACAACATCTTCCACTGATCATTGATCCGACATGATTTGGTGTGTCTGAAAAGATGGATGAACAATTCCCAAGAACGATGAACAAAACGGAGCTCGCGCGTTGGCCGTGTTCGCTCGGCCAACGCCCCAAATTCTAAAATTAAAGAGTTTAAAATAAAGAAAATTTTTAAAAACTCCAAAAATTGATGATGGTGCAAAAATTCACAAGAACCCTACCTTGATTTCGATGCACGTCGTAGGTGATGCGTCCATGAGGCTCCACCTTTGAACCACCGAGGTTTCTGCGAAGATCGCTTCTCGATCCGGCGAAGAATGGTGAAGAACGGCTAGAGAGAGAGAGAGGGAGAGGGGGGAGAGAGATAGGGAAAGAGAGAGAAATACAATGGGTCTCCCTCTAATTCCACATTTTCCTATTTATACAAAAACCACTTAGAGTGGGATCCGACATCACCGCACCTTCTCATTTTATATCATGCATAGGATAAACACCCCATTTTGAAATCAACGGAATTATTAGATTTCCATTCTAAGACTCAGTTTAAAAATTATTTGAAAGAAACGTCAGTGATAAAAATCACTAAGTGGTCATTTCGAAATGACCCTTTTGCCCCTGGGTGACATCTCTCACAGCAGGCCCGCACCTGCAACTTTTACACCCCGCCTAGGGTAAATGGCACGCTCCTGACTAAACGGTAACCTCAGTTTTCCCATCTGAGCAACCGTTTAAAGTTTACTCAGGTTTGTGCTATTAAATGAATAATTTAATTCAATTTATCCATTTAACACACTGCTAACGAGCGAGGGGTCCGAACGTCCTGCGTCGACTTATTTTATGTTGTTCCTGGGGTAAACACCCCATTTCAGACCCATCTGTAGTCTCAAATATAGGATCTGAATTACCATTCAAGAGTTATCCCATTTATTTTTTGTGCCCAGTGTGAACGCACTGAAAACATAATTCCGGCCACACCGGGGCTCAGAATCATACTCCGTCTGAAGGTGCTGCTCTGGAATGACATCAAGAATTTTCCAATGTCTTTTATAGCAAAAAATTGGTTCTTAAAAAAATTCCCTCCTTCAAGATTTTCATCTCTGAAAAGAAAAAAATAGGGGAACAACTCCGGGTACTAAGCCCACACCTGGCTCTCCCGTACCCAGAAGAACTCTTATACAGTTCTGTGCCACCGTACACAGACCAAAGGATTTGATCTGTTTACGTAAGGTCTTCCCTCGCCAATATAGTGCATCGGAGCATGAACACTTCTTCTCAGGTATGTCACACGGGAGACATCGTGCACCCACTCCGGAATTCGGGGTTAGGGTAAAGTGGTAGGGAGCCTCGCCATCCCTTCGCTCGGTCTCAAACGGCCCGAAGGCCCTCGGGGGTAGCTCACCTCCCCAGCTGAACTCCTACATCGTACGCCGCGACTGGAATCACCGTTTCGTCCTGGGACAAAGCCCGGTGATTCCCTCCTTCAGAATATCCATATGGTGAAACACCTAAGGATATCTGATCATGTAGGTTTCACAGTCGATGTCCCACGACCAAGAATCTCTTACACGCTCGAAAGGTGAAGGAGTCGCCACCATCGACAAAAGAGAAAGGTTTCATGACTTCTATTCTACTAACACAGGGTTACACTGACGCCCTGCATCACCCTGGAAACAACTCAAGAAAAGAGCAAAGAAAAAAGCATTCCACACATAGAATCTCGAAATTCTACTTGAAAAAAAAGTAGGAGAGATGTAGAGCAAACCTCTTATCACCTCATGCTCTGTAGGATCGTAGACATCCAAAGCTCGCGTCTGTTCGTGGTCCCAACTGTCAGCTCCCGGAGCCTGACGTGGATCACCCGACGGTGATGGGAATACCTTGTAAGGTTCTCCCCCACTACTAGCTCCTCCCTCTCCTCTGATATCACCATCTCTCTATCCACTACTCTGATCACGGCGTTGCCTCTGTCGTGGTGGTACACCTGCTGCCTGCCCAATATTCTCAGCGTGCCCGGTCTGGCAGTCTCGTACCAGGTGACCTTACCCGTCGCAAGCATAGAATCAGTGCTCTCTAGGCTGCCTTGGTGCCCTCCAGAGCCACTTTGGTTTACGATCATGCCCCTGAGTCTAGTTATTGGAAAGCCACCTACGTCGAGGATCTGTCTGCCGACGCCCACTAGCTGCGGCCGACGTCTCCGCTCCATCGTGCCTGCTTCCACCACCAACTATAGAGTGTGACTGGAAGCTCTTTGTCACCAGCACCTACTCTAGAACCCCAACATAAGTGAAAATTCACAAGGGTACTATGACAGCACGAATCTCACTACAGAGACCCTGCTTGAACTTCCATGCTCGAAAGTTTCTATCATGGACCATGTCCGGGTAAAATCGTGCATGGTCTGCAAAACTAGTCGCATACTCAGTCACCGTCATCCCTCCCTACTGAAACTGCTAGAGCTCCTGGATCCGAACAGAGCGTAAGCAGGAGGGGTAAAACTACTCACGGAACAGAATCTGAAAGTCATCCCACGAAAGCGACGACTCATCAAGAAACTGATTCACCAGACTCAACCAACACCTAGCTGCTCTGTGGAAAAGGATGGCGGCCAAATCCACCATCAAATCTTCCAGCATCTGCACAAGCCTGAAGAGGCAAACCACTGCCCCCAGCCAAACCTCTAATACCTGAGGGTTTGGATCACCACTGAACCTCAGCGGTCTCTGTCGCTGGAACTCACAGAGCGCGCTCAACCTACGCTCAAGCTCAGCCTACTCTGCTGAAGATGTCTACTGCTCACCAGGTGGGGGTGGTGCTACAGGCCCACTCAGAGAAAGGGACTCACATGGTGGCTCCTGGACTGAGGCCTCGTATCTCACAGGGTCGTTGTCATGAACCAAAGTTGTTATCCTGGCTGGATGTCTTCGTGGAAACATCCTAAATATTATCATGGAGTGTCGCGGTTAGATGACCATATGTGTATATAACAATAACGACAATGGGGAGATGACTCAAGAAGGACAGTCAAAGACTCAATCCTTTATGATGCACAAACCAATTTTCCCTGCAACGAGTGTCTCAGCACGCCAAGTCGACAAGCGGGTTATCAGGGTCCTGGTGAATGGAAACATCGGCCTTCGCACCATCCCTGGACTCCCTGGCCTGAAAGCCGCTCTTGAGACACATTAACACTATTTCCCTAAATCCCAACCAATTCCTTTTTAGGGACATCCAAACAATGTCCCAAGGAACGAACCACCTCTGATACCACTTCTTCATGACCCGACCCTACACGGGCTCAAGCTAAAACTACCCCAAGCCCATCTCCATAGGCCATGGGCTGGCGACAAGCGTCGATGGTTAAACAACTCAGGGAGGCATTTTCCTATGTACCTGTACACACACACAACCCACTCAATGCAGAAGTGCAGAGTAAAAAAGAAAATTAAAGTAACAACTACTATAAAGAAACCAAAAAAGTGCATCAACCTCTAACAGTAAAAATGTAAATGCTGTTGGTAAACAAAAAAGAAAAGGGGAAAAACATGCGCCCAACCAGAAAAGTGCCACAACCTGGAACCAGGTAAACAAAAGTAATAACATGGAGGGTCCCACACCTGGAACCCGACTATGACCACCACACATGGTCCAAGCTCCCGAAATCCTATGCTCCTCTGTAGTCACGAGAAACCTGTCGATCGTCTGCAAGGGCACACCAAGTGGGTGCAAATCCCAAGAATGGGTGATTATAAAAATACTCAGTAGGATACCCCAAAGTCTCAAGGGAGTAAAAAAGGAGGTACTGAAGAGTGATCAGTAGATTGAACAGGGAACATTAATGGAGTACAACAGAGAGTGCAGTAAAGAGTATAGATCAACCCAAAAAGAGGAACGAAGTGGACTCATCCTAACACAAGGAGCTAGAAATAGTGAGAATATGAGCTCCTCGTCGAGACTTCGCTACCTATAACAAAAGATTAGACTCATCCAACCACAAGAAGATAGACACAGAAAGCATGTGGCATACCCCGCGCGTCATTGCCTCTCCTGGAAGGAGAGTAACCAAAAACCAGGAAGTGGGTACCAGAATAAGGTATACATATATATATGCTCTGTCAAGAAACACAAACAAGATCGTAAGGGGATCTCCACTCCATAGCTCAGCCCAAGATAGTGAGTAGCCAACAGTCCTAGAAGTAAACACCATCGATGCCCAGTATCTCATACGTTTTCCCTGAACTACAAGTCAAGGTTCTTGAATCACCGCACCTCGACACTATTCGTTTTGGGCGGCACTAACTCACCCGCACAGTTTTAGGTCGCGTCACAAGGATGTGTCTCGGTGGGGAAAGCACCCCTCGTACTTGATAGTTTTAGGGAAAGGCATACCACACCTCGTCATTGTCACACCACTAACCCGTAAAATCCAACGGCCCCGCTCCGGTAGTCACAGAGAAAAGCCACAGACTAGCCTAGAAGAAAGGACTGTGTCTGAAATAATTCATCAGGTAACCCACTACCCCGCCCTACTGGAGGGTAAACCCTAAGAGGTCATCTGGTGACCCACTGCCCAATCTCTACTGGAGGGTAAACCCTAAGAGGTCATTGGGTGACCCACTTCCCAGTCTATACTAGAGGGAAAACACTAAGATGTCAATGAGTAACCCACTTCCTAGTCTCTGCTGGAGGGTAAACTCGAAGAAGACAATGACCAACCCACTGCCCAGTCTCTAATGAAGGGTAAACCCGAAGAAGTCGATGGGCAACCCACAACCCAGTCTCTACTGGAGAATAAACCCGAAGAAGTTGGTGAGCAACCCACTACCCCATCTCTGCTGGAGGGTAAACCCGAAAAAGTCATTGAGCAACCCACTTCCCAATCTCTAATGGAGGGTAAACCCGAAGAAGTCGATGAGGAACCCACTGCCCAGTCTCTACTGGATGGTACACCCGAAAAGGACGATGAGCAACCCACTAACCAGTCTCTGCTGGAGGGTAAACCCAGAACTACTCTGTCCATCCCTACTGGATGGTACAACACTAGCCAACAGAACATGGAGTGGGTATCGCGCAACCACCAAACTCCAAAACCAAACCAGGGAAAACCACTAAACCCTGCTAGTCTAAACCATCGAGAATAGGAGGACCCTCTATGTCATGAGAGGTCAAAGGTACATAAAGCATAAAACGACACGTACCAGGGGCCCACATGACGTGTGTCCCTATGTCATCTATGAATCATGTTCACAAACGTCCTTGGGTACAAACCACAACATGTACCTCTAAGAATTCATGTATACTACCAGACTATACTACATTTCCAGCCTAAGAGCTATTGTGAACACGACACCCAAAGTCAATGAAAAAATGTGTAAACACAGATTTTCCAACCTAATTCCTCCACGACCCTAGAATAGCCAACCACATCTCTTCAAACTTCAACTTCACTCACACGGAAGTGAACGCGATCACACACCAAGGGTTTCCTAAAAACACCGCAGGAAGAACCACCACCGATACAACTTTCATGATTCCACATTTAATGAAATCTCTAAAGAGACTCCGCACATACAAACGGATCATACCGTTTTAATCCACACAAAAAAACATGCGAGATAGACTACTTACTCGTTGGAAACAGGCTCCCGGTGTAAAAGTTATTCAACACCGCTTTATGTCCATACAATGTCTCGTGGGGCTTGCACCTTGGTACTGAAAGAGGTCGGGCGAACTGTGTCATCGCGATGCTCTCGGAGAAACACACTGAAACGAGTACTCAAACACCCTAAACGGATGACGGGTGAAAAGGTGGTGTGTCACCGTAAAACGTGTGAACTAGGCCATGTGGGGCCCAAACCTTGACTCTAACCTGAACACTTTGGAAAGTGTCTAAGAAAGTCTGCACGAGGACTCGGGTCGTGCTGCCACTGACGGTGCGTCAATCGGACATCCCAAGCATGAGTTAGGTCCTACGCAACAATTAATTAATTAATTAATTATTTATTTATTTATTCAAATTTATTGTTTCGTGCTACCGAGCAATGAAACCAACCCAAAAAGGATCTGAAGCAACCTTGGAAGGACCGTCTAAGCTCCAGGGCCACCGCACCTCTGACGGTACATCAAACAGACGTCCAGCTTGCGAGGTGCCTCCGTTGCGAGCTTTAATAAAAATTCAATATTACTAAATTAAAGCTCTAGAGTTACTCACCTTCGGGGTCATAACCTATAAACCTCTAAACTCACATTAAAAGGGCCTCTTTTTTGATATGGTCCCACAGCCGCAGACGGCACGTCAAACCGACGTGCCGTTTAGAAGAAACGGCCCCCCGAATGCAAGGGGGCCCAAAATGGGCTGATCTAGACTGGCCGACCCGTCACGACGCGGCCCACTAGCCACGACCCACCCAGCAGCACCAGACCCGAATGGGTCTGGTTTTATCCACACAGACCGGCCAACTAGCCGGTCTTTGCTTCCAAAAGGACCAATGCTTTTCGGGTCCTTGTCTCCCAAGCAGACCAGCCAAAGGTCTGTCTTCCGCGTCGCGCAGCAGGACTTACGGAACGCGGGTCCCTATTTCCCCCGAGGTGCCCCTCCACTGACCGTCCATGCAGGCCGGTCCTCCCTCGCACGCTATCTCAGACGGATCCCCTCCTGAGCGATTGACACACCGTGTCGACGCCGCCGCTTACGCCCCGACAGCCAAAACTCCCCGTCCGCATCCGGCCTCGCCTTCCCGCTAAGCATCACACCCAACCACCGCCTCACCGCCTTGGTATGCCAGCCGCTTTGCGGCTCCACTCCGGCACCCAGCCTCCTCTGCCCAGCACACCGGCAAGCCTCATTGACCGAACCCCTTCTGCGCCGGCCACCTAGTCCAAACTGTCGTTGCGCCACCCCAAGCTCCGACCACCGCCCTTGCCGGAGCCGGGTCTTCCGACGGTCGCCTCCACCGCTCTGGTGGCCCGTTTCCAAAACCGAACGGGGGTTCGGGTTCTTCGAGACACAGTCTTTGTAGTTCCTACCACTAATTGTTGATCCGACACAATTTTCCGCATCCAAAAAGTTGGACGAAGAATGCCCAAGAACGATGAACAAAACGAAGCTCAGGCGTTGGCCGTGTTCGCTCGGCCAACGCCCCAAATTCTAAATTTAAAGATTTTAAAATGACGAAAATAGTTGAAAACTCCAGAAATTTATGATGGTGAAAAAATTCACAAGAACCCTACCTCGATTTCGATGCGCGTCGTAGGCGATGCGTCCGTGAGGCTCCACCTTCGAACCACCGAGGATTCGGCAAAGATCGATTCTCGATCCGGTGAAGAATGGAAAAGAACGGCTAGAGAGAGAGGGAGAGGGGGGAGGAGAGAGAGAGAGGGAAAGAGAGATAAAGATAATGGGTCTCCCTCCAATTCCACATTTTTATATTTATTGAAAAACCACTTAGCGTAGGATCCAAAATCACTGGGCCCTCTCATTTTATATCACGCATAGGCAAAACACCCCATTTCAAACTCAACAGAAGTCTCGGATTTCCATTCTGAGAATCCATTTAAATGTTATTTGAAATAAACGTCAGTGATAAAAATTACTAAGTGGTCATTTTGAAATTACCCTTTTGCCCCTAGGTGAAATCTCTCACAACAGGCCCGCGCCTGCAACTTTTACACCCTGCCTAGGGTAAACGGCATGCTACGGACTCAACATTGCCCTCAGTTTTCCCATTCGAGCAACCATTTAGGAGTTACTCAGGTTTGTGCTATTAAATGAATAATTTAATTCAATTTATCCATTTAACACACCGCTAATGAGCGAGGGGTCCGAACGTCCCACACCGACTTATTTTATGTCGTTACTGTGGTAAACACCCCATTTGGGACCCATCCGTACTCTCAGATTTAGGATCCGAATTATCATTCAAGAGTTATCCCATTTATTTTGCGTGCCCAGTGTGAACACACTGAAAACTTAATTCTGGCCACACATGGGCTCAAAATCGTACGCCATCTAAAGGCACTGCTCTAGAATAACATCAAGAATTTTCAAAAAGTTTTTTTAGAAAAATTTGGGTTCTTATAGAAAATTTTAAGGAGATGATATCAAGGATTATGTCATGAAAAAACCTTGAAATTCATATCACCTTAAGAAGTTTAAAGTTGAGGTATTCTAGACACAATTCAAACCCTTGTTTCTTAATTTTATTTATCATGTCAATTAAGGGTGAGTTCTTGATTGATGACTAGATGGGATTAAAGGGGGAGAATTATCTTTTCACTTGAACATTCTAATATGTGCAGTGATGTATATATAGGATTTAGCAATTCATTGATAAATTTGAAAATTTCAAACCCCTTGGATATGTTTTTGAGCTTGATTTCAAATGTATGGTTTTTATGGATAGAATTTTAAACCTTTGTCATATCTATCATTGTTCTACACCAACTTATCCCATGTAGACTTAGAGTTTATTAACTAAAGGATTTGTGCTATGTGAACCCCATTAAATCATACCTCTATCAAAAACATTCCAAAAGATATTATTCAAAGGGAGGAGGACATGTTTTGGAAGAGACCCGAGTAACACATTTTCATTTGGTTCCCAATAATGGGGAGAAAATCATGGCATACATATTGACCCATTAAATGTGTTCTTAAGTGGTATTGACAAAAAAATACAAAGGGGGGCATTATAGAACATGAGGTTGCATTTTTTATCAATAAGAGGTCAGTAAGAAGTCAATGATCAATATGGTGTCAATATTTGCATGCAAAGGTTCTGATGGAAGTTGTTCCAATGATTGAAGTAGTGATGTTATTAATTCAGTGATTTCATCAAAGATGTCATTCAGATACAAGATATTCTATTAATTCTTATATTATGAATCAAAAAGATCTTCAATATGTTGTTTTGATCCAATCATGGATGATTTATGTTTAATTTCTTCACTCCTCATGAATTAAGGAAAAATTCATAGATTCTTCTTATCGTGAGTGATGTGTTCTCTATTAACAAATATCATGGACTTTTAGGACTAGCTCAAAAAATCATATGATATGATTCACAACATTAATACAATTAGAGGACATTAGATGGATCTTCTTTATCCTCATTAAATTGAGTATTGCATGGCCTTATTCTAATGTTGTAACAAATTGTTTTCCAGTGATACTTGTCTTGGAACTTAGGACCAGTTTAACAATCGTTAGAATTAATTCCTAAAACTTAATCCATAATCAAAGTGTTATCTTCACTGAATTAATAACCTCACCACTTCAATCATTGGTAGAAATTCCATCATCACCTTTGCATGCAAATATTGACAACCTATTGACAATTTTCTCCCTATTGACCTCATATTGAAAACAAATGAAAAATCATGCTCTACATTTTTAATGGGTTTTTTTGGATTTTAGTGTTTTTAGGGTTTGAAATTTTTTAGGTTTTTAGGAGTTTTAATTATTTTTAGGTTTTTAATGTTTTTACTGTGGTTCTCAGGGATTTCATAGTTTCATATGTTTTACAGATTTTAGGGATTTTTATGTTTTTTTATTTTAAGGGTTTTTAGGGATTTTGCAAATTTTTAAGGTATTTATAATTTTTAGGGATATTTTTGTTTTTTAAGGTTTTTTGATTTTTTAGGGTTTGTTAGGTTTTTTAGTTTTTTAATGTTTTTAGTTGTTTAAATGTTATTTTGGGTTTTTAGTGGGGTTTTATGGTTTTTATGGGTTTTTAGAGTTTTTAATGATTTTTAGGGTTCTTATAGTTTTGAGGGGTTTTATGGGTTTTATGGTACTTAATGGTTGTTAGGGGTTTTATCATTTTTTAGGTTTTTAGGGGTTTTATGTGTTTTTAGGTTTTTATGTTTTTCTTAGGCGTTTTCACGGTTATTAGGGTTTTTTACCTTTTTAGGTATTTTTTAGTATTTTTAGGGTATTTTATGATTTTTATGGTTTTTATGGGTTTTAAGTGTTTTTAAGTTTTGAGGGTTTTATTAGGGGTTTGTCAAAGTTTTTAGGGTTTCCTAAAGTTTTAGGAATTTTTAGGGAATTTTATGATTTTACTCTTTTTATGGTTTTTAGGGATTTTGAGGGTTTTTAGGATTTTTTGGTGTTTTTTTTTGGTTTTTAGATATTTCTTTAATGAAAAATAGAAAGAAGTATATAAAATGAAAGGGATTAGGGTACAAAAAAATCACCCAATGGTGAAACAACTGATGGCCAAGAGTACAAAAGCAACAACAACATGGAAGTGAACTCAAATCCCAAGAGACCTCAAGAATGCCTAGCAGATGTAGGTAGCCATAATCAGCACCATAACAACAACACAAGATGTCCCCTGATATTAAAGAATTAGCACAACCATTTCCATCCAAAACCATACAACCACACCTTCCAAGACCCAAGAATGATCACAAAAAGCCTGCAATAAACCCCATAGAACACCAAACCGGTATAGAGCCATCACACTCCAATCAGATCCCCACCAGAAAAGAAAACTAGAACCCACCCTAAAAGTAGAACCAATAGAGAAACAAAAATAAGAAAACACTAGAAAAACCATCAACCACCAACCACCAACCAAATCCGAAGCCACCAGTACACCTAGGAAAAACCAAGTGCACAACAAAAAAACACCCCCATCCTGAAGTGGATCCAACCCAAATCACTCCAACACCAACAAACAACCAATATACATCATCAAATACAAGCCTTCACTATATATCCTTAACACCAGAACCCAAAAACATCCCCATCTAACAAGATCCAATACCCAGAAATACACAACACCAACACCTCATGCCTATTACAACCAACACACAACCCAACACCAGAACAACTACACCATCCACAAGAAAAAATCTACAAACAAAAAGGAATAAGTAGCCAGGGGAACATCAAGCACCTTGGAGAAGAGATCCATTCAAGTTCCACCGGTGAACCATCTACCAATTATTCTTAATATTAAGGTTTTTTTACAAGAATTGAGTCTGAAATGGACAACCATCTCTAATTGAAGACAAATATAACTACCATATTGAAAGATGGATCCAGGAAGGTGATAAATAAATTCCCTCCATGTAAGATACACTATGTGCCAAGACCGTGTTTTCCCAAAACAATTAACATAGAATCCCTAGTAAATCTCTTAGAACACCAGACAACAGATTCAAAAAGAGAATGATCCAAGCAATCAATATTCTTGATTATTAAAAAGGAAGACCAAAACTTCTGAGAGAACTTATAATTGAAAAAATGATTAATACTCTAAAGGGAAGTCATAAAAAGAAAACAACCTCTGGGAAAATTCAAGACCCTTCACTACAACCTATCATTTGTAGGAAAATGGTCACGGATCACCAACCAATGAATAAAGGAGTACCTAGATGGGGTGACCCAATTATAGGCTAGACAATTCCATGAAACAATGAAAAATTTTGGTCTCAACTCCTCCCAATCGATATGAATAGAAATATTTGGATGCATAACCCACAAGATCCCATCATTATAACAATCCGGCTGAGGAAGTAATAGAATATCACTTTTAACATCCCAAAACTCATCCAAAACTACCATCATAGGATCCCAATCCTCATCAGAAATAATGTTAAAACCCTAAGAAGATTTAAGGATCCTAGAGTCATAAATAATATGATCATTAATGGATGAACATATAGGCCTTCTGGGAATCCAAAAATAAACCTCGAGGGATATACATAATCCATTTCCAATAGAAAATGAAATATATTCCTTGAGAAAATCATGTAGATCTAATAACTTTCTCTATTTCCATGAAAAATTCTAGAGAACTTTGGACATCCAAAATAAGGAGCAACCAATCTGAAAAATATGAGCCCAATCCACCCGAACAAAAGAAGTGGAGGGTGAAAAAAGGTCCCAAATATGTCTAGACTTATCTTATTTATTTCAGTCACCAACACACTTTATACCTAATAATCCCATATATTTAGATTTAACCACTATGGCCCATGCCAATTTATCACCAGACATTACCAAGGAAGGGAACTTCCAAAGAAATTTATTAAAATTAGCTTCAATAGACTTATACTTTTTTTAGGAAAGAAGAAATAATATCACCAATATTATTTCCTATAAAAAATATATATTGTATAAGCTTCAAGTGGCCCCTGAAATAAATATTTTTTTCCAGATGTTCATTCTCCTATCAATATTCTCTTCCAAAATATCACAATTTGTTTCTCTTATTTTAGTAGTAATAATTGGAACCCCAAGGTAAAAAATATGTAATGAACTTCCACTAATTCCCATGGAAGCACCAATAATATCCTCAATATCCAAGGATGTACCATCCATGAACATCTTCATTTTTGAGAATTTAACAGACAACCCATACATGGTGGAAAAGAGATTCAAATATTGATTTATAACCAAAACTAAATCCAAATCACTAAATAAAAATATAAGAAGGACATCCACAATGAAAAGAAGATAAATTAAAATTTTACCCCATCTCCAATGAATCTTGAAAGAGTGAGTAAAAAATCATAAAATCTAAGATATGATAAAAAAACCTCCAAATAAATCACCAAAAGAAATGGAGAAAGGGTGTCCCCAAACCTTAATACTTTATTCCCACAATAATAACCTTGATAGGTAACATTAATATTCACAAAAAACAGAAGAGAAGAGACACAACTTTTAATCCATGAAGAGTACTAGACCAGAGAACGAAGAAGGTACATAGCATCCCAAAGGATTTCCCATCTAACAGAATGAGATGGCTTAAAAAGACAATATTAAAAGTACTCTAATGAATGACTTAATGTGGTACCCCCACATTATATCCTTACTAAAAGAAATATTATTATAAATAGGTTTCCCTTATATGAAGGTAGATTGGACCTCAATGATATAAGCAGGAAGACCCCTTCTCAATTTGGAAACTGAAATCTTGTAGATACACATATCAATAATATTTAATAATGAAATATGCCTAAAATATGAAAGAGAGAAAGAATTACGCACCTTGGGAATCAAAGAAATAATATATATATTAGTTTCCCACATTAAGTTTCTAGATATGAAGAATTCTAAAATAGCAATTATCACATCCGAACAAACCTTTAGCTAAGACATATGGATGAAAAGGAATTAAAGCCAAGAGGCCTTGAATATTTTCTAGGGTAATGAGATAAAATCACATGATTAACATCATCCAGCTCCATATATTTATCCAAAAATCACAAGAGGACAAATAAATAAATTGAGACAAAAAGGGATCCAATATCACCCTCCCCAAATAGGTCGCAACATGAGAAGTCCCATTCAAAGACTAAAAAAACCCAATAGTGTAAAAAATAATAGCACCTAGATCAAAAATAATAGAACCACTAGCCTTTTGAAGAAGAATGAATATAGATGAACTAAATCCAGCTTTCACCAAGATGAAAAATAAGGCTGAATTAAGCTCCCCCTTTTTAATCCAAAGAACCCTATTCCTATGCTCAACCTAGAGGGTTTCCTTTATGGTTAAGGTTTTTTTTAACTTTCCATGCAACTAACTTCATTTTAAATGAAGGTATCATAAGGGAAATTAAGAACAAAATATGATTTAAAATCATGTAATTCCTTTCAAATCAGTGAAATTTTAGCATAATGCTGAACAGACATCTGGGCATGCAAGGATCATAGAGTGAGCTTGAACATCTATGGTTTTTGGTAAACCTAGAAAATCTTACACCCTGATACCCCAACATTACAATAATTGGATATGTAAGACAGAAAGTAGTCATAAAATTCCCAGTGATTAAAAAAATATAACAATGACTTCCTATAGTGAATAATCTTCATATATCTGATAGTAATTGGGGTATACTCAAAAATCCCAAAAGAATGGAAATTTGAGATCGAAGAGGGAAACTTGTAAATCCAAGAGGAATTTTCCAAAGTTATATCTAGTTTCCTCAGAACCCCAGAATAGACCTTACTTCATGAAAACAATCATCCCAAAGCAACAAAAATCATTTGTACTGACATAAATAATTCCAAAATTACAGTTCTATATAGAAGAGATCCAATCCAAGCAGCCTCAACATATGTCCTCTAGGAAGCTAACTGAATTAAAATCACCAAGAAATATACAAACAGAATCAGAGTCAGACACAACTTGGTATACAATTTCCTCCCACAAAACCCTTTAATCAACAACCAAATTGGAACCATAAACAAAGGAAATCCAATAGGAAACATTCAACTTTAAATTCCCAAACCAGGAACTCAATAAGCTAAAATGATTCAACCTAAGGATCAAAAGATAGTAAGTGAGTATTACATAACTCTAAAATATGTTTGATAGAGGAATAAGAAAAGTTATAAAAATGATTCCACTTCAGAGAAATATTACTTACTATAGAATAAATTTTTTTCATTTTAATCATCAAATAATAAAATTTATGATATAAAATGAGGCCCCGGACCTTCTTTTTATTACTTGGAGTGATGTGACCTCTAATTTTCCAAAATCTAAAGTTAAACATTGGGTTCTAAGGGAGTGTCAATGATATTATCCTTGGGTTTTGTTTTGACTTGGACCCTCCTAAAATCACATTCATCCACATTAATAATACTAATCCTATGGGGATTATCAGTTAAAGTTGAAGATTCAAGACTAATCTGATATTTACTGTTAGTTCTGGGAGAAGAATACACAACTTTATTAATTACTTGGGATAAAAGAAGACCTAAACTAGATAATTCACACCCAAATTAATCCATGTCTTTTAAAATAGAATATTTAATAGATCCAACGTATTCCTTTAGCACATTCATAAAAATGAAAGTTCTAGGAAACACAATAACACCATCCAGACCCACATATTTAGGGCATGAATAAAGATATATCACTTCTTCATGAACTTGGGATTGAAGAATACCCAAGTCATAAATTCCAGAACCAAGAAAAAAATTGGATCCATTCAAATTTTCCCGCACACAAGAAGCATGAATAGGATCATCAGAGGTCTTTATCTCACTAGAAGAAGGGTCAACTGCTGGGGCAGAACCAGAACCATCACCTACCTAGAGAATTTCCTTCGATAATAATTCAGAGGAATTATGAATAGAAAGAAAAAAATATAATCCAGTAGTCTTGACCAAGGGAGGAGGAACCTACAAAAAAAATAACCAATGAGTATGGTGATTCCAAAACTAAAGGACAAACGACCACAAGGAAATCAGACTTACTATAAGAGGAGGCAGTATTGGTAGTAGAAGATATCTTCATAGAAACATGGGATAGTAGTTTAACTTTTTTACCTAAAGAAGAAAATATAAATGGATCCTTCTTTCTCTATGCACACTTCCTTTGAGTAACTTTAATCGAAGCCAAATAAGATACATCCGCTGGTTTATTTGGTTTTTTCAGGGTTTTTAGTGTTTTCATTTTCTTTAGGGGTTTAAATATTTTTATTATTTTAATGTTTTCTTAGTTTTTTTCATGGTTTCTAAGGTTTTTACATCTATAGGGACTTTATTTATTTTAAGGGTTCATATATTTTTTAGGGGTTTTAGAGATTTTGGGGGTTTTTAGGGGTGTTTTGTTTATTTGGGTTTTTTTAATATTTTTAGGGGTTTCATGGGTTTCTAGAGTTTCTAATGTTTTTAGGGTTTTAAAGAGATTTTATATTTTTTAGTGGGTTCTAAGGGTTTTTTGGAATTTTTAATATTTTTAGGGGTTTTATGGTTTTTAGTGTTTGTTATGATTTTTTATGGTTTTAACATTTTATTGTTTTTAGGGGTTTTAAGGGTTTTTAGTTTTTTGATGTTTTCTTCTTATTTGAATTTTTTAAGGGGTTTTATTTTTTATGTATTTTTAGTGTTTTTTAGGATTGGTTTTGAAATTTTATGGTTTTTTGGGTTATTTGGTATTTTGAGGGTTTTTATAGTTTTTATGGTTTTTTATGTTTTTTGGGGTCTTTAGGTATTTTTTTATTTTTTTAGGTTTTAAAGGGTTTCTAGATTGTTAGAGGGTTTTAGGGTTTCTGTGAGTTTTTAGGGTTTTATGTTTTTTTGGGGTTTTATAGTTTTTAGAGTTTTTTTGGGGTTTTAGGGTTTTTATAATTTTTAGTGTTTTAGTGGTTTAAGTGTTATAGGATTTTTAATGTTTTTCTAGGGGGGTTTTCAGGTTTCTAGGGGGTTTTCTGTTTCTACAGATTTTTTTTGTATTTTTAAATTTTATGGATTTTAGTTGTTTTAGGGATTTTGAGGAATTTTAGGTTTTTAGGGTTTTATGGTTTTTTTGGTTTTTTTGGGTCTTAGGTTTTTTTAGTTTTTTTGGAGAGAGCGTCCACAACTGAATTTGTCTCCCTATATGTATGTGAAATACAGAAGCTCAGGGTCTGAGAAATATTAAGACACTCAATCTATTGCAGAAAACGTATCCATGGGATATCCCCGGAAAATCCTTTTAGAGTGGCAACCGTGAGAATCAAATTAGACTCAATCTAATGCCTTGTCCACTTGAACGGACTCGTAAATTTTACAGCCCATACAATAGCCCATAGCTCCATTTAAAAAACACAACCATCACCAATAAAATAGAAGAAGAAACCCTTAACAAATCCTCTAGAGGTAAGAAAAACGCCACCACACCCTGAGGGTCTAGGATATCCCAGGGCCGCACCATCAACATTGACCTTTATCCATGATGGGATAGGAGGAATCCATATAATGTAATTCAGGACCATCAGTTTTCTGCTTCTGCTAGCAACCCCAAGAGAGCGCAAGACTTCTTGATCGCTAACATCATTAAACATCGAACCTGTTTATAGTCATGAGGCATTCTAGATAATACTGTGGATGGTCACCACCCCCCCCCCCCCCCACCCCCCATGTAGCGAGAGGGGATTTCGATTGAAGGCTGTATAATTGTGAGTAGCCCAAACATAGTGAACTGTCACCTCCGAACCAGCAAGCAGCAGTTTGTGGACTTGGTCACTTTGCTTTATCTCCACCATGCCTTGTAAGAAGTCGCAGATTGATTCTCTCAAGCTGTAAGTCAGACCGAAGCATTGTAACAGGTAGCACCAGAGTTCCATAGAAAAGGTGCTTTGTAGAAAGATATGATTGTAGTGTTCCATAGTGTTCCAACATAATAAAAAAGTATATGAAAGTTTCCATCTAGATATCTTCAACTGATCATGAGTTGCAAGCCGATTCTGCTAGATTTTCTAGATATGAACAAACTGTGAGGGGGGAATAAAAGGGGTTCTAAATTTAAGTAGCCATGATGGGGAGGCCAGACCATGCAGACAATTGAATTGGTAATAGTCAGGGGTATTGAATTTCCCAACCATACAAGGTATCCATATGAGTGTATCAATGTCTCCAAAGAAGTAGCACAGGACATGGATAACAATATTATTCAGAAGTTGTACCCCTGGGTTACTACCTTGCTAAATGAGACCAACAATGGTTAAATTTCACATGTTTGGGGAGTCGTTATTACCTCCGAGATGGGATTCTCAATCCATGGGGTAGACCAGAAATTCAGGGAAAAGTTCCTTGACACAATCCATTTTGATTAAGACATAATATCCCTATATGAGGATCGTAAAGCAGGAAAGACTGAGGAAGAGATATACCCAGAAAAACCATCACATAGACTGCGCGTGAATCTCTCCTTGAGAAAATTCAGTCCATCACCATGAGTATCGACCAGGCTCTAGGTGAACTTCCAAATAATGGCATCATTGAAGTGTTGGAGATCTTTAATACCAAGCCCACCCAGATAAATCGGCTTTGTGCAGTGCTTCCAGAACACAGAGACCAACTTATGTTCGCTGATAGAACCTGTATAGACCAAATTCTTGGTTTTTGAGTTCAGGTTTGTGAGGAGACTTGTTGGCCATCTGTACATAGAGAATGAAAGAACAAACATTGAGGTAATAAAATAGTTAACAAAGTATAACCTTCCATCTTGAGAGAGGCACTTTCCCTTCCATTTAGACATTTTCTTAGTGATTTTAGAAGTAATGTCCCCAAAGTAGCTACTCTTTTCTTTCCCCCAAAACAGAGGCACCCCTAGGTAGGTAAAGGGAAAAGAGCCCCTCTTCACCCCTAGAACATTGGAAATGCGAAGCTTCCTTGAAGAAGAGAACCCGTTTCCAAAAACCATTGATGATTTCATCCAGCTAATAGTTTGTTCGGCTACACTCTCATAATGGAAAAAGATTAGTCTGACTGTTTAAAGTGTTTTCTTATCGGCCTACCCAAGAATGAGTATGTTGTCTGCATAAATAAGGAGTTAGGGGAAATAAAGGTCCCTATCTGATTTTAGTGGTTTTTAGGTTTTTTAGGTTTTTAGGGGTTTTATGATTTTTAGGGATTTTTAGGGTTTTTATGTTTTTTAGCATTTTTAAGTTTTTTGGAGGGTAAATTATTTTCAAGATTTTAATGATTTCTTAGGGGTTTTAGGGTTTCTCAGGTTTATTAGAGTTTTTTTCAATTTTAGGGTTATTTTAGGATTTTTATGGGTTTTAATGTTTTTAAGGATTTTGGATGTTTTTAGGGATTTTAGGATTTTTATATTTTTCTGGGTTTTATGTTTTCTTTACGGTATTTAAGGATCTCTATATTTTTTAAATATTTTTCAGGATTTAATTTTTTAAGAGTTTTTATTAGGTTTTACTGTTTTTTATAAATTTTCAGTATTTTTTTATTGTTTTTAGGGATTTTAAAGTATTTTATGGTTTTTAGAGTTTTTATAGTTTTATAGGGGTGTTAGGGTTTTAAACGTTTTTAGGAATTTTAATCATTTTTATGTTTTTATGGTTATCTTATATTTTTTAGTATTTTAGGGTTTTCTAAATTTTTAGGTATTTTTAAGGAATTTTTAGGATATTTATGGAATATAGAGTTTTTACGAATTTTACGTGTCTATAGGTTTTTTAGGGTTATTTGGGTTTTTATGTTTTTATTTGGTTTTTAGGGGTTTTTTGAGTTTTTTAGGGATTGAAATATTTTAGATGTTTTTTCATAAATTTTAGGGTTTGAAAAGGTTTTTATAGTTTTAGTGGTTTTTGAGGTTTTTATGGGTTTTACGGGTTTTAGGGGTTTATGATTTTTAAGGTGGTTTTTGGTCTTTTAGGGTTTATATCATTTTTTATGTTTTTAGGGGTCTTAAGAGTTTAGGTTTTTAAGGTTTTCCTAGGGTATTTTAGGGGGGTTAGGGATTTTTTAGGTATTTTTAGGGATTTGTTTTTTGATTTTTATGATTTTTAGTTTTTTAGGGGTTTTGTGGAGTTTTAGGGTTTATTAGTGTATTTAGAATTTTCTGGGTTTTTATGGGTTTCAAATATTTTTAAGGTTTTATTAGGGTTTCTCAATGATTTTAGGGTTTTTTAAGTTTTTAGGTACTTTTAGGGTTTTTTTGGATTTTTACTGTTTTTATGGTTTTTAAGGATTTTGATGGTTTTAGAGTTTTTAGGGATTTTTTTGGTTTTCTGGTTCATTTTGGGGGTTTAAGGGTTTTTTGAGTTTTTTATATTTTTATGATTTTTAAGATTTTTAATTTTTTTTTATGATTTTAAAGGATTTTAAGAGTTTTTAGTGGTTTTTAGGGTTTCTATGGGTTTTAGTGTATTTATGTTATTTAGGGTTTTTTATTATTTATACAAATTTTTATGGTCTTAAAAAAATATATTTTAAGGGGTTTTAAGTGTTATTATAGTTTTTATGGTTTTCTTAGGGGTTTTCAGGAATTTTATGGTTTTTTAATTTTATGTATTTTTAAGATTTTTATATATTTTTAGATTTTTTTGGGTTTTAATGGTTTTTATTGTTTTAGGGATTTTTTTGGGGGGTTTTAAGTTTTTTGTGGGGTATTAGAGGTTTTAGGTTTTTTATAGTTTTTTAACAATTTTTTGGGTTTAAATTGTTTTTTATGTTTTTATTGTTTTAGGGTTTTTATGGTTTTTAGGGGTGTTTATGTTTTTTAGGGGTATTTATTTGTTATAGGTTTTTTTGCGTATATATAGTTTTTTAGGTTTTTATGGGTTTTAAGTGTTTTTAGGTTTATAAGGATTTCTTAGGTTTTTTGACGTTTTTATGGTTTGTCATGTTTTTAGGGATTTTTAAGAGATTTATGGTTTTTTATTTTTTTATTTATTTTGAGGTTTTTCCATTATTTTTTTCATTTTCAGAGGTTATTTGCGTAATTTTTTTCTTTTTAATGTTTTTAATGTTTTTATGTTTTTTATGTTTTTTTTTATTTTTAATTTTTTGGGATTTAAACGGGTTTTAGAGTTTTTATTGGGTTTTTGGGTTTTTTAAAGTTTTAGGGTTTTCAATTTTGTTAGGGGTTTTATGGTTTTTAGGGGTTTTTTTTGTTTTTAAGGTCTTCTATGGTTTGTAGCATTGTTTGGTATTTTAGGAGTTTTAATTATTTTTGGGTTTTTATGATTTTCTTATTGTTTTTTAGGGTTTTTGTTTTTTTACATTTTTATGGATTTTTAGGGATTTTTTGGACTTTTATTGGGTTTTAGGGATTTTTGTAATTTTTAGGGTTTTATGGTTTTTAGGGTTTCTAGGATTTTTTAGGTTTTTTGGGGGTTTCAGTGTTTTTAGGTTTTTATGGTTTTATTAGTTTTTCAACATTTTTATAATTTTTTACGTTTTTAGGTACTTTTAGGGTTTTTTATCATTTTTATTATTTTTAGGGTTTTTATAGAATTTGAGGGTTTTAGGGGTTTTTATGACTTTTAGAGGTTTTATGGTTTTTTGGGGGTTTTGGTTTTTTTTGTGTTTTTAATTATTTTTTTACAGCTTCATAACATTTACATGTTTTTGAAGGGTTTTTTGATTTTTAGTAGGTTTTAGAGTTTTTATGGGAGTTTTCTGTTTTTAGGGGTTTTTATGGTTCTTTGGGGTTTTAGGGGGTTTTAGGGTTTTCAGTGTTTTTTAGTTTTTAGGGTTTTTATGTGTTTTTAGTTTTTTATGGGTTTCTTATGGTTTTTATAGTTTTTAGGAATTTTTATGTTTTTATGGATTTTTGGGATTATTTAGGATTTTAAGGGTTTTAAGTACTTTTCTGTGTTTTAGGGTTTTTAGTGTTTTAGGTTTTTTACCTTTTTTTGGGTTTTTTGGGCCTTTTATGGTTTTTGAGTTTATTTAGTGTTTTTATTGAATTTCAGGGTTTAAATTGGTTTTAGGTTTTTTTTTTGGGTTTTAGTGTTTTTATGGGTTTTAAAGGTTTTTAATGTTTTTAAGGGTTTTTATGGTTTTTCCAGGTTTTAAGGGTTTTAGTGACTTTTTAAGATTTTTAGCATTCTTTATGTTTTTTGGGGTTTTAAGCATTTTTTTTATTTTTTACGATTTTCTGATGATTTTTCAGGTTTTTTGGGTTTTTTTATGTTTTTAGGGATGTTGACGCTCCTTTCGTCACAGAATCTAATGATCGGAAAAGGGGAATATCTGAGCTCAAAGTGATTCAACCTTTGAAGAAAATATAAAAAATTGACAAAAGCATGAACAAAGGATCAACAGCAACTGCACCGCGCAAGTTATATCACTGTCGTGCAAGTGGACTTGCGCGACTCACCTTGGCGCGCAAGTGACTTGCGCGACCTAAGTGATAACCGCCCAGTAACTGCCCGGGGTCTTCTCCTGCCTATAAATAGACCCTGTGGGTCCCCCATTCGAGAATATTTTTTTCCAGAAACTCAGATTGAAGCTCCCGATGCCGAAGTCTCTTCTCAAAGCTTCTGAAACACTTCTAAGGTAATTTCTTACCTAGAACGGAAGATCTAAAGAGAAGAAGGAAGGCCTAAGTGTTGAAACTTATCAAACACTTGCGCGCCGCCTTATTTCCTTCAATAGAACTTGCGCGTCCCTTTTCTGGAAGAACCTCAAGAGGATTCTAAAGTGATTAATAAAGAGTCGCTCAAGTATTCTAATGCTGGTTGAAAATCGCGCAAATACCCCACATGTCGCGCAAGTATACTGCGCGACCAATACTTGCGCGCCCACGGAAGACTTGTGCGCCTTTCAAGACTTGCGCGCCCCTACCTTATTTGGGTGCCCATTTTACCCCTCTTAAGCCATTACACCTTTCCTTTTCATGATTCAGTCTTCGAGACACTCTTCAAATCCATTTATGGCATGATTTCTTGATTTGACTTCCTTATCTGAAAGGAATTATGTGGAATATCTCTCAAAACCTAGTGGTTTAAATATCCTTATGTCACTAAATATGGAGAGTTCATTCATTCAACCTCATCCTTTAATATGAGAGAATCCTTAACTTGGGTCTCCTTTTTTAGGAATAATCCCCAGTTATAAGTCCTTTAATCTGGGCATCTTCCTTAGGAGTAAGCCCCAAATTCTTAAAGTTTCCAAACTTGGGCATCCTCCTCAGGAGTAAGCCCCAAACCTTAATTCCTTAACTTGGGCATCCTCCTCAGAAGTAAGCCCTAATCCTTAATTCCTTAACTTGGGCATCCTCCTTAGGAGTAAGCCCCAATCATAATCCTTTAATCTGGGCATCCTTTTTAGGAGTAAGCCCCAAGTCCTCTAATATGGGCATCCTTCTTAGGAGTAAGCCCCAAGTCCCTAAATTTGGGCATCCTTCTTAGGAGTAAGCCCCAATCTCAAATCTGGGCATCCTTCTTAGGAGTAAGCCCCAAGTCCCTTAATTTGGGCATCCTTCTTAGGAGTAAGCCCCAATCTCAAATATGGGCATCCTCCTCAGGAGTAAGCCCCAAACCTTAACCCCTAACCTGGGATTCCTTTTCAGGAATAAGTCCCAGTTATAATCTTGGGCTTCCTTTTCAGGAATAAGCCCCAAGTCCCCTAATTTCTCTTTAACCAGTCCTAATTTACCCTTGATTTGGGTTTCCTTTTCAGGAGTAAAACCCAATCATAAGTCCCCTCCTAACTTGGGCATCCTCCTTAGGAGTAAGCCCCAAGATTAGAGTATTCAAATCTCCATGAAGCACATATACCTTTATAGACCATGTTCATGGATTTTCTTCCCAAAAGTGAATCCTAAACCTTCATCTATCTGGGCAGTTATACATACATAAGCCTGAAACCATTTCTTATGATTTCATCATTCATGGCACAATTATCACATTTTTTACCAATACCTCTTGTTTCTCACACCGAGCATGACTCACGTGAGCTTAGAGTGTAAAAGTAATTATGACATCCTTCTTTGATCCATCAATCATAAACGTCATACTCCCTTACTCGAACTACGTGGGTTCTGATTCCTTTTCCAAAACAAAGGATACGTAGGTAGCCCATTTATGGGTTCGATCCCAACTTTGAAATAATCCATGTCCTTCTGAATGACAATAAACTTCAAGTGCCCCACTGAGTGGCTTTAAAACCGGCCTGGTCATCATAATGACCAAGAGACTTTTATAAATGTTTTTGAAGGATACCATTGAATAAGAATCTCTAAATAGATACTGATGATTCTCTATTGATGAAGAACCTCGAATACATATAAAATATCCTCTAAATTTCTTACATATTTAATCATTGATTATTAAACTGAATGAAAGCTCATTTTATACTTGGTAATGTAATAAGGATTCACGAACATAACTTAAATCTATAAAGAGAGTCCCGGAGTAGACAATAATTCCCCTCAAAAAGGTGTGATGAGTCCGACCTCCCATCCTCTCGACCAATGCAAATTCCTAAGCCTCATTAGCCCACAAGCTAATGAGCGACTACCTTTGGAAAGTAGGTCCAAACGGATGTGGAATCATTGGATGTTTCCGGTTCTACGAACAAACCCGTTAGAAACCGATCAGAACGTTTGAATCTCCCATCCAGGAGGTCATCCCCGAATTCCGTGCGAAACAAAAAATGGTGAACCCAACGTGAATCCTTAACCAAGTTAAAGTGATATTATTCTTATTTGTTAGGCCCCTTGGCCCAACAAAGCAATCATTGACATGTGCTCATCCAAAAGATGAAGTGGCCGGATTCATCTTGATTATGTCTGTTATATGGAACAGGCACTCTTTTCTCAATATCTTCTGCAAAATGGCTTTCCTTAAATTCACCCCTGTGAATACTGCTGCTGTGAACACCTCTACTTTGAGGTCAGATGCTGTGAAAACCAATGCTGCTACTCCTGCTGGAACATCGTCCGCTCTAAGGATGACATCACCAACTCAGCGTCTTCAACGCTGGTTTTCTAATCCACTGGTTAAGGAGTACTGTTGCAACGGTACGATCCCAACTTTGGAGGCCGCTCGTCAAGACCTCCAAGTTAACAACTCTACCTGGTCGTCCGGACAACGGTGGCCAGCGATCAAGAAGCAGACAGTGCTGACTACCGTCTCCAACCGTTTCGGGTCGTTATCCCCGGAACACAATTTCCATTCACTCCCTTACTCTGAGGAAGTGAATGAGAAGGTCCCTCAGTGCCTTAATTCAAAAAGACAGGAGTC
Source organism: Viscum album (assembly GCA_963277665.1). NCBI lineage: Eukaryota > Viridiplantae > Streptophyta > Magnoliopsida > Santalales > Viscaceae > Viscum > Viscum album. The sequence goes on from OY728150.1 coordinate 1,332,948,811, forward strand.
CTTCCCGAGGGCTCCCATCAACAATCGCTGCCAGACTCATGCGGCAATGCGCCCTCAACATGATGAGGGTACCGACTCCAGGCATTCATCTCAGGTTCTTCGAACCCGAGCAGGCAAGATGAACCGCCAGAGACGGAATCCGGTTGACAATGGGTAGGTTGTCATCCCTGCCATCTCCGGAAAAGTCCACCAACCTAACTTGGTGGAAAATAATGAGCAGGCACACACACCTGTCCGTTTTAATTCCACTGTCTAGCAGACTCGTCTTGCAGCATCAAGCCAATCCCGCCAGGCAATTCCGGCGGATTAATATAGGCAGGAACATGCACCTACTTATGCATCATCAATTAGTCAGCAGACTCGCCTGACTACATATGATGAAGTCCACCAACCTAACTTGGTGGAAAACAGTGAGCAGGCACACACACCTGCCCGTTTTAATTCCGCTGTCCAGCAGACTCGTCTGGCAGCATCAAGCCAATCCCGCCAGGCAATTCCGGCGGAGTACTATAGGCAGGAACATGCACCTGATTATGCATCATCAGTTAGTCAGCAGTCTCATCTGACTACATATGATGGATCTCGTCAACCGCGTTTGGGGAAGTGTAATCAGCAGGCACATACACCTGCTAATACTAATCAATCCTACCAATAGTCTCACTTGGTAGCGCACGGAGAACTCAGTCGGAAAGGCCCGACGAAAAACAGGAGGCAGACTCAACTCTCTGCCTCCGCACTTGAGTACTGTCAGGATTCACTGACAGGAAAAGGAGGACAGGAGTAGGCACATACACCTACTCCAAACCTGGAATGGACGTATATACTCGTTCCAGCGGCTGAAGTCACCAAACATATTTTGTCAATGGTGAAAGAGAAGAAGCAAATTCCTGCTCATATTCTGGATGTTTTCCAGGATATCATAACAGCTTCAGCATCATCTCAGGGACATACACATAAATCTCTCCCTAGCAGTGGAGTGACACATCAACGATTCACTCCGGAACAGACACACACATCTGTTCCAGTCCAAGAGGGTTATGGGGAATACTCCCCCATATCATACGGACAACCAAGTCAGGAACATACACCTGATTTGAGTAGAGATCGTCAGCCTAACCTGACCATCTTTCCTGATCAGGCACATACACCTGCTCAGAGCAATCACTTTTTTCATCAAGTGGTTTCTAAAGCGATTAAGAAGGCATCTAAGAAAAAGATCCTCCCAGCACAGTCAGGAGATCAAAGGCCAATCTGCAACAAGGCCTTGCTCGATGCTAGAGTTCTTGAAGCCCTCAGACATTTATCTGTTGGAATTCAAGATTCTACTCCCTCAGTTCCCAATAACAGGAACATTAATTCTGAAGGTCTTCAACAGACACTTCCTCATGAAGGCTTGCTTCATGAAAATTTGGTCAATCTTGAAGTTTCTTCTTCAAATGAGAGCCACAGGAACCCTCTGTGTGGTCAGAAGACCAAGGAGCAAGAGATCTCATCTTTTTCTATAACCCATTATGGTGGTCCTACCCATGATGATGAATTTCGCTGTGAAATTCCTCTCCGCAGTAGTGATTCACATTACCTGAAAAATACTCCAGTGGAAAATGTAGTGCCGAGAAATCCCTCTTATCATGAGGCACTAGAAAATGCGAAACCAGTCATGTCTGATTCTTTATCGCTAACAAGTGAAATACTTTCTCAATCAGAAGATAGCCCAGGGTGTAGGTCATTCTCCGAACCACCCCTAAGTCATGCATCTTCTAGTTTGATCAATGATCTCTCTACCAATCTTGTTGAATCCGATGAAGCAACAAGGAAACACCAACTCTGGTCAAAACAGGTAGAAGAATCTTCATTTAATGATAAAGAAGAAATGATGAACATGAGGGAAAAACTGGCAAAAGGTGAGGTACCATTCATGTTTTGGCCTTTGGCTGACTCCCAGTATGACATTCCAAAGATGTTGACGGATGATAGAATCCATGATATTCATCTCAACATATGGAAAATTCTTTGTTAATTGATGAAGAAGGTATTATCTTATGATGAATATGAAAATAATCTTAAGATAATAGAAGGGCTACAATGTCATATTGATTTCGCATCTCTATCAGTCTCTCGGTATCCGAAGGCTGAAAAGCAACAGAGAACCCTTCAACTTTCATGCCTTAGAGCACTAAGAAAATTGCGTCAGTTAATTGCCAATGCTTCATCTGATGTTCATATCAGAGGATGGGGTGTTCACAGAGCACTACATTTCACAGTGCTTTCTAGTCAGCAAAGCCCGCCGAAAATGGTCTCATGCAATGTTATTGCCCATGTTCGGCCACAGTCAATGGGCTTTGTTCATAATCAAAAGCTTGTTCAAGAACAGGCTTCAACTAGTTCCTCTAAAAATCAAGCATATAGAGAACAAGTTGTTGAATTGCTCCTACATCAAGTAGGCGAGAATATTGCACAATCCTCTCGTATGGAGCAAACAAATCATCAAATGACAGAAGTCTCAGAAATCATCCAACGGTCTGTTGAACTAGGTGATAAAAGTGGATACAGGTTAATGCATCCAGCTAATTTCCTAACTAAGATTATCAAGATCAAGAGATCTTTTAAGAAGATCTCAGACATAGCATGTTAAGAGCCACCCCAGCTTATCAGATTGGGGACTTCTATAACCCAACCCTCAGAGTCAACAAATGGGATTCGAGGAGTTGAGCGGAAGCAGCAGGAACATCCCCAGTTCTCAAGACTGGGGACTCATTCAAATTATCAATCCCCTCCTCAGAGAATGTCGGTCTTTTCTCGATTGGGGAAGAAGCCCCAAGAGGAACGAAGAGCCAAATTATCAGGAGATTCCCTCCAAGTTATAGCTCGTCAAGAAGATCCTAAAAGATTGAATCAACAAAAGGCAATGTCTCATCAAAGACCTGAAATAAGACAATACCACAGAAATGTTGATAGAAGAGATGCGATGCATTATGCATCAATCAATGTCATCAATGCCGTTGTGGCTAATCCACCAGAGGAGACTCACTCAGGGGACTCAGATGAAGAGCGTCCTGCTCAAGAAAATGTACGCACCGATACAAATGAAGAAGGTGTGTGTACACGAAGTCAAAGGATTACTCAGAACTTAGGTAATCCACTTCCCTCCCTCCAAAAGGTATCCAACAAAGGGAAGGGAAAGAATCAGGTTACATATCCTTCCTCTAGAGAAGGTCAATCGCTCTCATTAGAGCAAAGGATTGCACAACAGGAGGAAGAAATGAAAGAATTAAGAAGAATGAATGCAGAACTACTTCAGAGTAGTCTTCTTCTTAAGAATGCTGAAGTTCGACAGCCGAAGGAATTTGTTGCAGTTACTGAGATGGATCAAGAATATCCTCCTTTATCAGTACACCCTCAGAGGTCTAATCCCGTGGGTCAAGCGCAACAACGGTTAGCAGTGCTACCATCAGTTGCAGCACCAACCACCATGTCTATCCAAGTTCCATTCATTGCACCTACCCAAAACCAAGTTCAACCTGATGTTTCTCAAAAGTTAATAACTACTATTGAGTCATTAACAGCTCGGTTAGAAACTATGGAAGGGAAACGAGCGCAAGTTCAACCAGAAAAGAATGTTTACCCTGAATGGGTAGATTCAATTTCTCCTCCATCTAGTTTTGGAAACCCTGTTTTCCCTACTTTCAATGGATCAAGCGACCCTGAACAACATTTGACGCATTACGTGCCTTGTTGTGATCCTATGATGGGAACTCCAGAACAGCAAGAAGCAGTGAAACTCAGATGCTTCGTGCGAACCTTGCAAGGACCAGCTTTTGTCTGGTATACAAGCTTGCAATCCCGGTCAATCATCGGATGGGAGGATCTTCATCAAAAATTCCTTCTTCAGTTCAGCTCAACTTTGCCAAAAATGACAATTTTCGATCTTACAAACTGCAAGCAAAGGGAGAATGAAAGAGTCTCTGATTTCATTGCTTGCTGGAAGGGATTAACGTATTTCCTGAGTTTAGCACTCCCTCAGGAAGAGCTGTTTCCAATCTGTGTGGCAAATTTGCGTGACGAATTACGCACGCCATTGATCCCTGTGAAATACACAGGAGGGTTTCGAGACCGTACTTCAATCGCTCAGCAGATTGAAGATTCCCTTATACAGGCTAAGGCCAAATCTTGTGTAATTCCATCAGTTCCAGGAAGGAGAATGGGTAAAGCAGAAACTGCTACAGTTATGCTTAAACAAGCACCTGTACCTATTTCTACATCAAAACCTTCATCTTCTCGAAGGGCTCCACCTCATGAACGCCAACAACAAAGGCCGTTTCGTCCAAATGATCAAAGAGATCAACGACGAATACAATTTGAGGATATGAAGAGTAAAACATACTCTTTCAGAACTGAGCAAGTTCCTGGTTACTTCATTTCATCTCTGGAAAATAATTTGGTTCAATTACCAGTGCCCAAGAGGCCAAACAAGGAAGGAGATGAAGACCGTCCCAATTATTGTACCTTTAATCAAAAGTTGGGGCATCCCATCCAGGAGTGTTTTGTCTTTAAAGACCTCCTACAAAAGATGGTCGACTTGGGACAAGTCAAATTGAAGGGTTCTTCAGCTCATGTAGCGTGTGTTACCGCTACAGATTCAGAGGAAGGAGGCGAGTGACAGGAAGTAAAAAGCAAAACTACCCAAAAATATGATGATTGGATGGTCAGAAAGACAATCAATCGGACCCATGCCATTTTGCGAACACAATTGAAGAAGCCAATTGTGTCTCCTACAAAAGCTGCAGTGAAGTCTCCATCAAAAGACAAATCCTCAAAAGGGCAGCTAAATTCAAAGAAGAAAGAGGAATCAGAAGAAGATGAGTATGTATCGAGGCCTAAGTTGTCTTTGAGTCTGGCAGATTTCATGCCATCTACTTCAAAGCCACGGGCACCGCCCCATCAAATGGCACAGCCTAAATAGGCTAGTCAGGCAGGGTCTTTATCAGACGAAGAGTTAATCTTCGGTTCTGTTAATATGATTCAATTAACAGATCCATATTCCAGTCTTGATGAGCCTGAATTCCCTGTATCAAATAAGGGAATCCGAGGAAGTTCTAGAGGTTCAGGATACATGGGAAGACGTGGATCTTTCCGAAGCCACTACTCCAATTCTACCCATGCTAGCACTGTGTATGCAGTAGAAACTCGTGGTAGAGCCCTTCAGCGAGCTCAAAAAGAACATGCAAGTTCTTCTTCCAATGGCCAACTCAGTTTTGGCATAGTTATTTTGGAAGACGGATTAAAGGTTCCATCTTCTTTATCTCAGCAAGTAAATGGATCTAATCAGTCTAATCTTCCAAAACCAAGGATGTTTCCAACTTCTATCCCAATAAAAGATGCATCAGCTTCCAAAGCATCTGCTTCCAAGGTACCTGCTAAACCACATATTCATGTTGGGAAACGCAGGCCTCTAGATCAAAAGTATGATATATTGAAACACTTGGCCCAAGTACCAGCCATGTTATCAATTTTGGATGCTTTGAATCTGTCAAAAGATCTTCGGGAATCACTCATCGAAGCTTTGTCAAGTCCTCAAGAGTTTGAAGCTGAAATTGCTGCAGCTGAAGTCTATCACATAGAGAATAATCCTGCAGAATGCCATGTAGTGATATATTTTACTAATAAAGATGAAGATGATGTTGTGCATGGGCACATAAAACCTTTGTACTTATCTGGCAAAGTCAATGATGTAGATATCCGAAGATCTTTCATTGACAATGGTTCAGGAGTCAACCCCATGCCCATTCGTACACTTCATCGATTGGGCCTCACAGAATCTAATTTATCTCCTTCTACCATGATGTTACAAGGATATGATAAAAATGAACAAGAACCACTGGGTGAAGTTACACTCAGAACCCAGTTTGGAGATCTTGTATCCAATTCGGATTTTATGATTGTTGATCAAGACTCAGCTTTCAATGTCTTGCTTGGAAGACCCTGGCTACATCAGCATGCAGCTATTCCTTCATCATACCATCAATGTCTCAAATACTGTTTCAATGGTCAAGTTGGAACATTGTATGGTGATAAGGCCTCGTTCAAGACATGTGAGTCTCAATACATTGAGGAAGAATTTTATCACATGAAGGGAAGAGAAAAATCTACAATGAAGGAAATTACCAAAATTAATGCTCCATATGGTTTGGAGAAAATTCCAATAAATCCAATTACACATGTGAGTACAGATTATGTTTTACCTATCAGTCAAATTGAAAAAATAGGCCCAAATCAAAATACTCTTATGGAAAGATCCATAATGTCAATTACGGCAATTGAGCCAGACAACATGGGAGAAATTGGTAACCTACCAAACAGTGATGAAAGCATAAGTGGTGACGTTTTCATTTCATCTGCTGAAGTCCAACAAGTCTATACTTCGCCAATCAGGTCAGAAGAAGTTATAGCAACACCAGAGGTGAATAATGATGTCGATTTTCAATCCATCATCTCCTCTTTATTTCCCAAAGAAGGCCCTTTATCATCAATAGGGTCGGAAATGGAACCTTCTTCTTCAAAATGTAAAAATTTTGAAATATCTTATGATCATGAGAATTTTGTTTTTTCATCTACTATGCAAGTTGAAACGGAAGAAATAACACATAATGAAGAGGAAGAGGAAGGTCTTAGAGATTCTCCTCCAGCATTTGAAGAGGGTATCTCTACCACTGTGGATGAACATAGAGAAATAAATCTAGGACCAGAGAAAGATCCACGCCCCACTTTAATTAGTGCGGCCATGACCCTTGAAGAGCAAGAGATGTATATTTATTTTCTAAAGCAAAATAAATATATATTTGCTTGGAACTATACAGAAATGCCTAGGCTTGATCCTGATGTTTCTACTCATCATTTGGGTTTACCAATAGAACATCGAGGATTTAAGCAAGCCGCGAGAAGAACACACCCAACTTATGCTTCCAAAATTGAAGCTGAAGTGGATAAGCTGATCAAAGCTAACTTCGTCAGAGAAGTTCAATATCCCAATTGGTTGGCTAATATTGTCCCTGTAAAGAAGAAGAACGGACAAATTAGGGTTTGCATCGATTTCAGAGATCTTAATCGGTATTGTCCTAAAGATGATTTCCCAGTTCCAATTACAGAACTCTAAATTGATGCGACGACTAGTTATGAAGTACTATCCTTCATGGATGGATATTCCAAGTATAATCGGATCCGAATGGCCCCAGAAGATGAGGAATCTACAGCTTTCAGAGCTCATCAAGGTGTGTTTTGTTACCGGGTGATGCCCTTTGGTTTAAAGAATGCAGGTGCAACATATCAATGCGCCATGCATCATATCTTCAAACCTTTCTTAGGGAAGTTTGTTGAATGCTATGTGGATGATTTGGTAGTTAAATCTAAACAACATTCTAATCACTTGGCTGATTTGGAGGTCATATTCCACAAACTTCGACAACATAATTTGAAGATGAACCCCTTAAAATGTGCTTTTGGGGTAACCTCAGGAAAATTCCTCGGCTTTGTTGTACGCCATCGTGGTATTGAAGTCGATCCTGAGAAGACCAAATCAATCCTTGGTATGTAACCTCCTCAGAATTTGAAATAATTAAGAGGACTTCAAGGACACTTAGCCTATATTCGGCGTTTCATCGCCAATTTGGAAGGCAAAAATTTACCCTTTACCAAATTATTGAAAAAAGGAGTCAGTTACCAGTGGACTGAAGAATGTCAAGAATCATTTGATGTTCTCAATAAATACCTCTTGAGTCCACCAGTACTCATGCCACCTGTTGAAGGTAGACCACTTAACCTCTATGTGGCAGCCCTGGAGCGATCATTGGGTGCCTTTCTCGCTCAAAAGAATGATGCTGGGAATGAAAATAGCCTCTACTATCTCAGTAGAACTATGCTTGAAGCAGAAACCCGGTATTAAAGTATTGAGAAGTGCTGCCTAGCATTAATCTTTGCAGTTCAGAAACTGAGACACTACCTACAACATCAAGAGGTCTAATTGGTATCTCGCAATAATTCGCTCAAATTCATCCTTAGTCGTCCAATGCTTACAGGACGTCTAGGAAGGTGGGCAGTTATTTTGCAGCAGTTCGACATTCAGTATGTATCTCAAAAGGCAATTAAGGGCCAAGCTCTGGCTGATTTCCTGGCTGAAAATCCTTCCATGGAAGACACGTCTTCAGATATTGAACTCCCTGATGAGGAAGTTTTCTCTATTCAAGAGAATCCTGAAACATGGGAAATGTATTTTGATGGTGCTTCTAGAAGTCCAACAGGGAAGAAAATGTAAAATCCTAAATTCAACAAAGTTGGTTTAGGAATTGTACTCGTTTCTCCAGATAAGGCATTGTTACCTTATTACTTTTTATTGTGGGAAGTTGGTACTAATAATGAAGCCGAATACCAAGCTCTTATTACAGGCTTGGAGTTAGCGCTCCAAGCACAAGTGAATCACTTAAAGGTGAAAGGTGATTCAGACCTAGTAATCAAACAAGTCAATGGGGATTATGCCATTAGAAAAGAAGAATTAATCCCTTTGTATGATTACATCAGAGATTTAATGGCGGAATTCCCTTCAGAACCGACATTTTCTTATGTCCCAAGATCACAAAATCCTCAAGCTGATGCACTCGCTAATATAGCCACAACTCTAGCAGATCCAAATCGGGACGAGACAACCATCAGTATTTCCCACCGTCGTGCAATTTCACCTTATGTTCAAGCCAGAACAGAGGAAATTAATGAAATTAGTCCCATTCCTGAACCGTATGGTCATACTATAGGATGGATGTCACCTATCAGGGAATACCTTCAAAATGGAACACTTCCACCTGATAGAGCCGAGAAAGAACAAATCCGTAGACGTGTGGTCAATTTTACTCTTTATGATAGCCCAAACCACCTAGAGAAAATTCTCTACAAATGTGGTTTTGATGGAGTTATCTTCAGATGCATTGATGGTGAAGAGACAATGGCTGTCATGAAATAAGTGCATGCAGGAGTCTGTGGTGCCCACCAGTCTGGACATAGATTGTCTGATCAAATTCGAAGGCTTGGATACTTTTGGCCTTCAATGATACAAGATTGTGTTGATTTCACAAAGAAGTGTCATTCATGTCAAGTACATTCCAACATTATTCATCAACCTCCAGAGTTGCTTCGTATAGCTAAATACTCATGGCCATTTGCCACATGGGGAATGGATGTGGTGGGACCTTACCTTTCAGCTACGTCCAAGCAGTTTAAGTACATTCTTACTGCTACTGATTTCTTTTCCAAATGGGCAGAGGTAGTACCTCTCAAAGAAGTCATTTCTAAATGCATTGTTAGCTTCATCAAGTCTAACATCATTACTATATTTGGTGTCTCTTATACCATATTGACGAACAACGGCACCAACTTCTGTTCTTCTGAGGTGAAGAAATTGTATCAAGAATACAACATTAAATCCAACAATTCATCTCGGTATCATACGGTGGACAATGGCCAAATAGAAGCCTTTAACAAGACTCTTTCAAATATACAGCAAAAGATGGTGGATAAAGATAAGAGTTCATGGCCTGATAAACTCTTTCATGCTTTATGGGCTTATCGGACTACCACCCGCAATGTAACGCAGCCAACTCCATATTCATTAGTATATGGAACAGAAGCAGTCTTGCCAATTGAAGTTCAATTGCCCTCACTCAGAGTAGCCATTTGTGATCAGTTATCCACAGATGAGCAATCCCAAAAGCGATTGAATGAATTGGAACAGTTATATGAGAAAATATTTTGCACTTTGCACCATTTGGAAATCTATTAGAATAGAATAGAACGAGCTTTTAACAAAAAATTTCATCTTCGTTCATTCATTCAGGGAGAATTGGTATTAGTTCTCAGAACACCAATGATACTAGGAAAGAAGCCTCCCAAGCTTGAACCAAAATGGGAAGGACCTTATTCAATACATAAGGTCTACTCCAATGGAGCTTATTCATTAATCTCAATGGATGGAGAACTCATCACGACTCCAAACAATGCCAGATTTCTGAAGAAATATTTTGTATAAACACAAAATATGGTCCCCAGAACCAAGATTCTTACAATTGGTTCATGTAATAGTATAGTATGACTTTAAACTGCCTCAACCTTAGTCCAGTATGAATTTAAACTGCATCAACCTTAGTCCAATATGACTTTAAACTGCATCAACCTTAGTCCAGTATGACTTTAAACTGCATCAACCTTAGTCCAGTATGACTTTAAACTGCATCAACCTTAGTCCATTATGACTTTAAACTGCATCAACCTAAGTCCAGTATGACTTTAAACTGCATCAACCTTAGTCCAGTATGACTTTAAACTGCATCAACCTTAGTCCAGTATGACTTTAAACTGCATCAACCTTGGTCCAGTATGACCTTAAACTGCATCATCCACGGTCCATGCATATGAACTTAAACTATTCGCACTTTCATCCAACATGACGTTAAACTGTAGAAAAAAGAAGATGTCCCTTCAACATGACACTAAACTGTGCAGCACCATTTCTTCCTTGCTATATGACATTAAACTATACAGCAATGGTCCAGTATGACCTTAAACTGCAACTACATCCAACATGACGTTAAACTGTAGGAATGTCCCTTACATCCGGAAAGATGTTAAACTACATAAGCACTAAATGGTCCGGTATGACCTTAAACTGCATCATCAACGGTCCATGCATATGACCCTAAACTATTTGCAAGTCCCTTACGTCCAGCAAGATGTTAAACTGTGACGTCCTAACTACATGACGCTAAACTGTATAAAAGTCCCTTACGTCCGGAAAGACGTTAAACTATATAATCTCAAAGGTCCAGCATGACATTAAACTGCACCATTCATTGTCCATGCATATGACCTTAAACTATTCACAATTTCGTCTGACATGACGTTAAAATGGTACACTCTTTTGTCCTTACTGCATGACATTAAACTGCACAATCCCCCTTTCGTCCAATATGACGTTAAACTGTATTTTCCCCATCGTCCTAACTACATGATGCTAAACTGTACAGAAAATCCTTGATATGTCCTACATGACATTAAACTGTTATTTTGTCCCTGCTACATGACACTAAACTGTGAAGCACCAATAGTCCTAACTGCAAGACTTTAAACTGCATAGTCCCTTGATATGTCCTAATTGACATTAAACTGTGCATCGTTAAGGTTTTTGTTATCTCTTGTTTCTCACGCTGAGTACGACTCACGTGAGCTTAGAGAAAACATCAACCATAACACTCTCTTTGGGCCGCTAACCATGTGTAAGTCCCAACAACATTTTTATTAGATCATTGTCCCCAAGAACAACTTCATCATTAATTCATTCTTTAATTGAACTACACGGACTTTGTTCCTTGCCCTCTAGGCTGGGTATGTAGGCAACCTCCCAGGGTTCAAGCCCAAAAACAATCTCTTCACATCGGTTCACCACCATCTCATATGATGTTGATTCGTGAAACCGCCCCTAGAATCAATATCTTTACATTGATTCACTTTCTTCCTTGTTATATGACGTTAAACTATGCAACACTTTTGTCCGGTATGACAATAAACTACAATACTCTTTGAATTTATCATTTGAGAGAGAACTATTATTGACATTGATTTTTCAATCATGGTTTTCATTTTCAAAAGACTACGTGCATACATGGTAATACCTAAACTTTTTGTCTCGCATTAAACCATCATTGCACTACAGTCCCCTTTCACCCTTCACATGTACGAACCAAATTTGTACAAAGGGTAGTTCTAGAACTACGTGGACTTGATTCCCATCCCTATGGGATACATAGGAACATTCGAGTGTCCCTCGAATCTAGTCCCAAGTCTTTTGGGCCTAACCCCAAATTTCACTTCCAGTCCCTTAGCTGAAAAGTCCTCATGAAAACACACACTTTGTATTAATTATTATGGTCCAAATTCTATGACCCTAAACTAAGATCTCTCATACTTTCGTCCTGCATGACGTTGAACTGCATTTCAAGAACTACGTATGGCTTGATTCTCATTCTTATGAGATACGTAGTGAAGTCCAAAAGGACCCAGCCACAACATGATTATGGTTATCATTGACCTATGTACTTCTATATACATTAGAAAATACCCATATTTATGTATTATAATCCTAACCTTAAATATTTTCAGATCTTCATAACCCTTTTCTTGACTTCTAGCCACAAAAATGTCAAACTTCTGAGAATTCTTTTGCTTGACTATGCAGCACGTGCCCATAGGTGGCCTTGCATAAACTGTCCACATAACAGACTTGTCAGCCAAAAGATGCTATTTATTTGACCATGCAGCCAATGCCCTTAGGTGGACCAGCATATTTCAACCCCCTAACGGGTTTGTTAAATGATAGTAACGTCATTCTTGGGAAGAATGCCTCTTTAATCCTTATTTGTCTTAAAGGACAGTATGTAGGGATCCGCAAAAAAATAGCCATCCTTAACATATTTGTCCCATATCCTTTTTTCATGATCTGAAATTATTCAAGTCTATGGTTTATTCTTATTCCCTACGTTTGGGTCAGACCTTCGTAGGAGTGATATTCATCCAATTCTTCGATATTCTTGTTCGAAAATATCTTCTCCATATTCAAGTACCTCTTTCCATGCAATAAACTCTATACTTTAGAAAATTTGAATCTCCATAAACTTTCACTGGCTTTTAGCACTAGGAAAGTAAATTTTTGAGAGTTCTTTCGCCTGACTATGCAGCACGTGCCCATAGGTGGCCTTGCATAAATATTCCACATAATAGACTTGTCAGCCGAAAGATACTATTTATTTGACCATGCAGCCAATGCCCTTAGGTGGACCTGCATATTTCAACCCCCTAACGGGTTTTTTCAAATAATAGTAACTTCATTCTTGGAAACTACTTCTTCTAATGCCTTTTAGCTCTTTTTCATATCATTACTCAGATTCAAATATTCTTAAGCCATAGTTTACATATTTTCCCTCATACCTGAGTATGGTAATATGTTTTCAGATAAATTGTCAAGGAATTGAATCAATTTTCAATCCATTTTGGTCAAATCTATTTCGACCTTAAACATTTGCCCCTTTATGTCCGGCATTCATGACTTTAAACTACCCACAAAAGACAAAGGAACTCTGAATAAAATTCAAGTTCCAGCACACTTGCGCGCTGCCTTCTACGCCATGAGGACTTGCACGCCCCCTTTTCCTTTGTATGGATTCGATTTCCTCAGAGTCAAATCCTCATTTCTCTCTGGATCCAACTCTGAGGGGGGAATTTTGTTGACGCTCCTTTCTTCACAGAATCTAAATATCGGAAAAGGGGAATATCTGAGCTCAAAGTGATTTAACCTTTGAAGAAAATATCAAAAATCGACAAAAGCATGAACAAAGGATCAACAGAAACTGCACCGCGCATGTTATATCACTGTCGCGCAAGTGGACTTGCGCGACTCACCTTGGCGCGCAACTAACTTGCACGACCTAAGTGATAACCACCCGGTAACCGCCCGGGGTCTTCTCCTGCCTATAAATAGACCTTGTGGGCCCCACATTCGAGAAGATTTTTTTCCAGAAACTCGGATTGAAGCTCCCGACGCCCAAGTCTCTTCTCAAAGCTTCCGAAACACTTCTAAGGGAATTTCTTGCCTAGAACGGAAGATCTAAAGAGAAGAAGGAAGGCCTAAGTGTTGAAACTTATCAAACACTTGCGCGCCGCCTTATTTCCTTCAATAGAACTTGCGCGTCCCTTTTCTGGAAGAACCTCAAGAGGATTCTAAAGTGATTAATGAAGAGTCTCTCAAGTATTCTAATGCTGGTTGAAAATCGCGCAAGTACCCCACATGTCACGCAGGTATACCTGCGCGACCAATACTTGCGCGCCCACGGAAGACTTGCGCGCCTTTCAAGACTTGCGCGCCGCTACCTTTTTTGGGTGCCCATCTTGCCCATTTTACCCCTCTTAAGCCATTACACCTTTCCTTTTCAAGATTCAGTCTTCAAGACACTCTTCAAAGCCATTTATGGCATGATTTCTTGATTTGACTTCCTTATCTGAAAGGAATTCTGTGGAATATCTCTCAAAACCTAGTGATTTAAATATACTTATGTCACTAAATATAGAGAGTTCATTCATTCAACCTCATCCTTTAAGATGATAGAATCCTTAACTTGGGTCTCCTTTTTTAGGAATAATCCCCAGTTATAAGTCCTTTAATCTGGGCATCTTCCTTAGGAGTAAGCCCTAAATTCTTAAAGTTCCCAAACTTGGGCATCCTCCTCAGGAGTAAGCCCCAAACCTTAATTCCTTAACTTGGGCATCCTCCTCAGGAGTAAGCCCCAATCCTTAATTATTTAACTTGGGCATCCTCCTTAGGAGTAATCCCCAATCATAATCCTTTAATCTGGGCATCCTTCTTAGGAGTAAGCCCCAAGTCCTCAAATATGGGCATCCTTCTTAGGAGTAAGCCCCAAGTCCCTTAATTTGGGCATCCTTCTTAGGAGTAAGCCCCAATCTCAAATCTGGGAATCCTTCTTAGGAGTAAGCCCCAAGTCCCTTAATTTTGGCATCCTTCTTAGGAGTAATCCCCAATCTCAAATATGGGCATCCTCCTCAGAAGTAAGCCCCAAACCTTAACCCCTAACCTGGGCTTCCTTTTCAGGAATAAGACCCAGTTATAATCATGGGCTTTCTTTTCAGGAATAAGCCCCAAGTCCCCTAATTTCTCTTTAACTAGTCCTAATTTACCATTGATTTGGGTTTCCTTTTCAGGAGTAAAACCCAATCATAAGTCCCCTCCTAACTTGGGCATCCTCCTTTGGAGTAAGCCCCAAGATTAGAGTATTCAAATCTCCATGAAGCACATATACCTTTCTGTACCCTGTTCATGGATTTTCTCCCTAAAATTGAATCCTAAACCTTCATCTATCTGGGCAGTTATACATACATAAGCCTCAAACCATTTCTTATGATTGCATCTTTCATGGCACAATTATCTAATTTTTTACCAATACCTCTTGTTTCTCACACCGAGCATGAATCACGTGAGCTTAGAGTGTAAAAGTAATTATGACATCCTTCTTTGAGCAATCAATCATAAACATCATACTCCCTTACTCGAACTACGTGGGTTCTAATTCCTTTTCCAAAACAAAGGATACGTAGGTAGCCCATTTATGGGTTTGATCCCAACTTTCAAATAATCCATGTCCTTCTGAATGACAATAAACTTCAAGTTCCCCACTGAGTGGCTTTAAAACCGGCCTGGTCATTATAATGACCAAGAGACTTTTATAAATGTTTTTGAAGGATACCATTGACTAAGAATCTCTAAATAGATACAGATGATTCTCTATTGATGAAGAACCTCGAATACATATAGAAGATCCTCTAAATTTCTTACATATTTAATCATTGATTGTTAAACTGAATGAAAGCTCATTTTATACTTGGTAATGTAATAAGGATTCACGAACATAACTTAAATCTATAAATAGAGTCCCGGAGTAGACAATAATTCCCCTCAAAAAGGTGTCATGAGTCCGACCTCCCATCCTCACGACCAATGCAAATTCCTAAGCCTCATTAGCCCACAAGCTAATGAGCGCATACCTTTGGAAAGTAGGTCCAAACGGATGTGGAATCATTGGATGTTTTTGGTTCTACGAACAAACCCGTTAGAAACTGATCAGAACGTTTGAATCTCCCATCCAGGAGGTCATCCCCGAATTCCGTGCGAAACAAGGGATTTTGGGGATTTTTTATAATTTTTATGGATTTTTAGGTTTTTTAGTGTTTTTAGGGGTTTTAGAGTTTTTTAGAGTTTTAAGGTTTTCATTATTTATTAGATTTTTTTAGGGGTTTTATGTTTTTAGGTTTTGATTCCTTTCCTAGAAGTTTTCAAAAAAAAAATTACATGTTTTTATGTTTTTTGAGATTTTTAGGGATTTTTTAATATTTTTATGATATTTTTTGGTTTTTAGGAATTATGAGGGGTTTTAGGGATTATGAGTGTTTTTAGGGTTTTTAGGATCTTTTGGGTCTTTAGTAGTTTTTGTGTTTTTTAGGGTTTTACGGTTTTTAGAGATTTTTAATATTTTTAGGGGTTTAATGGTATATAGTGTTTTTAATTGGTTTTTAGGATTTTTATGGGTTTTTAAGGGTTTTAGGGTTTTAGGGTTTTTATGTTTTATTGGGTTTCTATGGTTTCTATAATTTTATGGGTTTTAGGTTTTTAAGTTGTTTATGATTTTTAAGGATTTCATAGTGTTTTTCAGGGTTTTTAGGGGTTTATCTTTTTATGTATTTTTAGGATTTTTATGGTTTTGGGGGTTTTTGGTATTTTGATGGGTTTGAGGGTTTTAAGGGTGTTTATAATTTTTATGATTTTTTTGGAAGTTGGGGGTTTTTTGTGTTTTTTATGGTTTTACTATTTTTTATACTTTTTTAACTTTTTAGGGATTTCGAGGGCTTTTAGAGTATCTATTTGTTTAGGGGTTTTATGGGATTTATGGTTTTTTATGTTTTTAGTGGTTTTTAAGGTTTTTGGGTGGTTTGATGAAATTAATAAACTTTTTAGGGCTTTATGGTTTTTTTTTATTTTTTAGGTTTTGATGTGTTTTAAATGTTTTTAAGAGTTAAAGTTTTTTTAGGGTTTTTCAAGGTTTTTATGTTTATTTATGTTTTAGGTATTTTTATGGATTTTTTATAATATTTATGGTTTTTTAGGTTTTTAGGGATTATGTGGGTTTTAGGATTTTTAGAGTTTTTTGTTTTTTTAGTTTTTCTTAGGTTTTTAGGGGTTTTATGTTTTTTAGGTATTTTTGTTTTTGTTTTGGTTTTTCAGGGTTTTTGTATTTTTCAAATTTTTACGGATTTGTTAGGTTGTTTAGTATTTTTATGATTTCTATGGATTTGGATGTTTTTTATAATTTTTCTAGGTTTTAGGATTTTTTGAATTTCATAGGGGTTTTAAGGTTTTTTTTAATGTTTTTATGATTTTTGGGGGTTTTATGGATTTTATTGTTTTCTTAGGGGTTTTAGCATTTTATAGGTTCTAAGGGGTTTTAAGGGTTATTCAGTTTTTATGGTTTTCTAGGGGGTTTAAGGGTGTTGGGGTTTTTTATGTTTTTAGGGATTTTAGGTATTTTTTAGGATTTTAATGGGTTTTTAGGGTTTTTAGGGATTTTGATGTTTTTAGAGATTTTAGGGGTTTTAGTATTTTTATGTTATTTATGTTTCTAGGTTTTTTTTTGAGTTTTTAGGGATTTTAAAGCGTGTTAGAGTGTTTTAAAATTTTTATATATTTAAATAGTTTTTACAGATTTTAGTGTATTTTTTAGTTTATATGGGGTTTTAGGGGGTTTTTTGTGTCTTTTTGGGTTTTTTGTATTTTTTAGGTTTTTTGGGGGTTTTATCTGTTTTACAGTTTTAAAATTTTTATTAAGGGTTTTCAAGGTTTTTAAGGATATTATGTTTTTAATATTTTTAAGGATTTTTTAATATTTTTATGGTTTTTAGTGTTTTAGGGATTTTGAGGGGTTTTGGGGTTTTTTAGTGTTTTAAGGGTTTTTAATAGATTTTAGCAATTTTAGGTTTTGGGGGGTTTGAAGTGTTTTTTGGGTTTTTAATGATTTCCTTGATTTTTTTTCAATTTTTTAGGGTTGTTTAGTTTTTTATGGATTTATTGGTATTTTTTAGGATTTTTTTTGGGTTTTTAGGGTTTTTAGGGATTTTGAGGTGTTTTGGGGATTTTTTTTTGTTTTTAAGGGTTTTATGTTTTTTTGGTTTTAATGGATTATTGAGCATTTTAGGTTTTTTATGTTTTTTGGAGTTTTGTAATGATTTTAGGGGTTTAAAGTATTTTAAGAGTTTGTATCTTTTTTTAGGGGTTTTAAGGGTTTTTATAGTTTTTATGATTTTTAGGGGTTTTTATAGTTTTTTACAAGTTTTTGTGGTTTTAAAGTTTTTTTAGGTTTTAGGGGTTTAAATTTTTTTAGGTTTTTATGGGTTTTTAGGGGTTTTTTGGGTTTTTTAGGACATTAATATTTTTAGTGATTTTTAGGGATTTTTTTTGATTTTATGGTTTTTAGGGTGCTTAGGTATTTTGAATGTTTTGCATATTTTATGGTATTTAGGGTATTTTAGGGGTTTTAGGGTGTTTTTGTTTGTGTTTTTTAGAATTTTAGGGTTTTTTAGAGTTTTTTAATGTTTTTAGGGGTTCAAATTGTTTTTATATTTTTAGTGGTTTTCAGGTTTTTATACGTTTTTTGAGGGTTTTAAGGTTTTTAGGGGTAGTTGCGGGTTTTAGGGTTTTAGGGGTTTTAAGGATTTTTTATGGTTTTTTAGCATTTTCTATTATTTTTACATTTTTATGGGATTTAATTTTTTAAAATTTTTAAATATTTTATTAGTGGTTTTTCCGTTTTTTAGTGTTTTTATGTTTTTAAGGATTTTTAGGTATTTTACGGATTTTATAGTTTTAGGGTTTTTAAGATTTTTAGGGTTTTGGGTGTTTTTAGGTTTTCTAGTGTTTTTTAGTGTTTTATTATTTTTAATATTTTCTTAGGGTTTTTCAGGAGTTTTTGGGTTTTTTACATTTTTATGGATTTTTAGAGGGTTTTAATGTTTTTATGTGTTTTACAGTTTCTAGGGATTTTTTGGGTTTTTAGGGGTTTTATGGGGTTTTTGAATTTTTAAACCTTTTTAGGGTTTAAAAGGGTTTTTATAGTTTTTAGTGGGGTTTTAGGGATTTTATGGGGTTTTAGGGATCTAATTTTTTAGGATTTCTAATGCTTTTTTTTTGCTTTTTAGGGCTTTCAGGGTCCTTTTCTAGGGTCTTATGGTTTTTATCATTTTATTTTTTTTAGTGGTTTTAAGTGATTTTATGTTTTTAAGGTTTTATTAGTTTTTCTCATGGTTTTTTTGAGATTTTTTACATTTTTAGTGGTTTTTAGGTATTTTTTAGATTTTTTTGGGATTTTAGGGTATTTAGGGATTTTGAGGGTTTTAGGGGTTTTAGGGTTTTTATGTTTTTTTGGGTTTTAGGGGGTTTTTTAAAGGAAAATGTATAATATATATATAATAGAAGATTAATTATGAGAAATTCACACAAGGGTGAAATGATAGTTTTTTGAGGAATGAAGCTACCAAGATGAAACCAAACCCAAGAGCCCCAAGGGAGTCACACAAAATGATCTGGAGAACAAGAATACTAAAATATCCTTAGAATCTCATGATGCCCCTCTATATGGAATTTTTGTGGTAGCTAAGCACTACCACCATAACGGAATGACAAAAGACCCACTAAGAAGCAGTATAAAACTCCTGTAGTAAAAGAAACTTTTTACTAATAGCACACAAGACAAGCAAGCAACCAAACTCAAGAGATGCCAACATCAATGAATACCATAACCAATGCCACCTATGAGCCACCAACATCACACCAAAAAACCGCTAACCACACAGAATCATAGAACACATGATGCTTTTGACCTTGCAGAAGGAACCCCAACAACTCCCAAGCACCAATCCAACAAGTACTCTCAAGGGCACCACATCCAAGGAAACAAACAGAAAGGATGAAACAAAAACACCCAACTAGGAGTAGACACAAAAATTAGCAACCAACAACTCATACGAACACATATTTATAACCATCCACACATATGTATGCACACACAACCACCCACACAAATGAATGCACACACACCACCACCACCCACCAACACACACACAATAAAACATGACCACCAAAACACCATAACTAGCACGCCAGAACACAAGGGATGACACAACCACTAGACACAACATCACCACAAGGAAAAAAAGTATCACCACCAATCTACAAGCCAAAATGCTACCAAAAAACACAAAAAATGGTCCCAACATAGCATCATCAACAAAAATCACCCAAGACACCTCCCTATCCATCATTGAACCAAAGAGGTAACACCTAAATACCCTGACGAAACCAACAACAACCACCATAACACGAAAATCCAAACTAACAATCATCCACTTTAATCCCATATAAAGTATCCCCTTTCAAACCCAATATATCCACGACATCCTCAACATCCAATTAACCCAATGCCCCTATAGCCCCCCATCCATGCCAATCGAGAATCCCATGAGTAGCACCTCTAAAACCCCACTAGCATTCATCCAAGACGAGAAATATCCAACCGTCACTATCATCCAAAAAACCCTAAAATGGATCACATATAACAACTACAAAAAACACTAGCAATCAAACCCACCACTTTATACCCTCACACATCAACAAACTATACATATATCACCCAGGCACAACACTGCTCCCCCAAACACCATAAATTGCATCCATCCCACACAACACTAAACATAATCCATCCCTCCCAACCAATCACACTAGAATGATCATTTCAAACAAAGAGGATACCGAAACCACCTATAAAAACCCATCTCTAAGAACCACAACACCATCCACTACACAACCCAAACCACCAGCCTTCACATGAACCAAGTACCGAAGAAAACATTATATAACAATATTGAACAAAAACACCACATGTGGCCACCAAAATACCCAAGAAAACCACAGGTAAACATAACACATGAAAAAGACCAATCATAAACATCATTCCCTACCTGTCATCCACAAACCCAACCACAATCATCCAAAACACATCCCCACAAACAGCCAAAAAGCAGGAATACCACAACCCAAACAGAAACCATTTGGATAAAAACTAGAAATCCCATACTGAAGAACTCACACCATAAACCCAGAATCCACAATATCAACTATAATAATAACCTACACCTCCTTTTTCACTACACTATAATCTTCTCCAACAACATCTCCATTCACCAGAACCATGTAGCCTCTGTACCAGAACCTTGCGCTCCAAACAATCGGCACCCATCCAACACTAGAACAACAAAAAAAACCACCAGAACAACACCTAAAAGACCCAAAAAATCATAAAACATGAAAAAAAATCCATGTTATATCCATATAAATTTCCAACATCCAAACCCAGCACCAAAAACCACAACAGACCAAAAGACTTTCCAACAATTACCCAATCCTCCCAAAGTAATCAACGACCATCCCAAAGAAAATAACCTAGAAAATTCAATATTCAAACCAATCCATAGTTCTACCTTCAATTGGAAAATATTTTTCAAGAATAAATCCAAGATTGGATGGTCAATTCATACATTATCTAGATATAAGTTCTAGTGTATGGAAGATCCATGCGGCCAAAATTCTATTCCTTCTAAATACAATACAATAAGGTTGGCACCCCAATATTTCTAAGACACAGCTAAAGTAATAATCAATAAAAAGACAAGTGAACCAATTAAAAATGGAATAAAAGGATCCATCATTGTAATAAACGTTTAACATGTTCAAAAAATAAGACCAGAGCATCCTAGAGAACTCACAATTGATAAAAACATGATCAATAATTTCAGAATTTAGCTCAAAATGAATGAAGAGGTTAGGAAAACCCAAACCCCTTTTCTAAAACCTATATTAAGTGAATATCCAATTGAGGATTACTAACCATAATATGAACAAAAATATAGAAATGGAGGGATGAATCTAGACCATATAAATCCATGAAAGAGTGTAAGATTTTACTTTTAATTCATCCCAATAAAATGAATAGAGAAACCAACCTGACCATTCCAAAGATTCCTATCATAGCCTCCTCGCATCCTATTTAAAGAGATAATCTCCTGCCACAAATCCTAAATATCAATAGAGGTAGAAAGAAGTACATTCCAAGATCCATCCAATGTTATGTCAGTAACCAAGGAAGATTTTGTTAACCTGGAATCATAGATGATACGGTCATCTGTAGAGTTGAAAGTAGGACGTTTATGAATCCATTAATCAAAACATAAGGATATGATCAATAAATTCCCTATTAAAAAGAAAATATGGTCTCTAAATAAATCATGAATCCCCAAAAAATTTCTATAGGTCCACAAGTAGTTCCATGGAACTTTAGCCACCCAAAACTGATAGTGGACAAGAAGGAAAATACATGCACAATCTACCCAAACATAAGAAAAGGATGGGTTACAAATATCTAAATTATGTTTAAAAATCCACTTTTTTCTAGTACCTTCCATGATCATCCCCTAATATTCCCTCCACTTTAGTGCTAGCCACCAAATCTCATGCTAATTTAGCCCCAAATGTATAATGTGAAGTCCCTTTTTCAGAGAATACTCATAAGTTTGGATTCAATTGATTTAAAAAATTTATTAGGAAAAATAGTGTGATTGTAAAAAAAGATTTCATAAAAAATTAAACTTATTGAAAAAGATGTAAACAAACCGTAAAAGAGAGAAAATTATTTTTCCAAACTTTAATCCATCTATAAATTTTCTCCTCTAAATCCATACAGTCATCCTCACTAAGATTTGAAGTAATAAGTGGAGCCCCAATAAATAAAGAGGATGGAACCATCCCTTGATACCCAAAGATACCTCAAATACTATCTCTAACTAAAGAATAAGTCTCATCTATGAACATCAAAGACTATATAAGGTTAACATTCAAACCATACAAGGAAGATAAAGGATCCATAACATGTTTCAAGACTAAAACAAAGTCCAAATTTCCAAATTATAACAACAAAAGATCATCCAAAAAGAAAATATGGGAGATATAAGTCTTACTGAAATGATAATGAAACTTTTGTGGGCTTGAATCCAAAATGATAGAATCCTGAATACGAGAAATGTTCTCCATACAAGTAACAAAAGGGAAGGAGAAAATAGGATACCCTTGACTCAACCCTCTCTTCCTAGGGAATTAATCTTGAAGGATACCATAAATATTCATGGTATACATTATAGAAGATAAACCTTTTGATCTAAGAGGAGAATCTAACTATAAATACAAGAATGTCCAAGGAATCACAAATAAACTCCCATCTGAATGAATAAAAATCCTTAAACAAATTAATATTAAAGGCACTCCTTGGATCCCTAGAATCATGATGATAACCCCCATTAATTCTTGGGTAGTCAAAATGTTATTGGAGTTTCTTATTCCTTGAATAATGGTTGACTGAGACTTATTAACTCAATAAGGAATAACCAATCTCATTCTAGCTCCTATGATCTTAAAAATAAGATTTTATATTATGTTAGTTAAATAAATAGGCCCAAAATATGTAAGGGAACAAGCATGTGACACCTTAGGAATCATAGAAATTATTGATCCATTAACTTCTCACAACATCTACCATGTTCTGAATAATTATAAAAGAACATAATTCACCTCTATTCCAACTGTAGACCAAGACTTATAGAATAAAAATGCTTTAAAACATCCATACCTAGTGCATTATTTAGATGAAGGTAAAATGGGGCCCTATGGACTTCCAATGTCTCTATGTTATTCCTCAGTACATCACAACCAGCCATATCAATGGAGTGAACCAAAAAGTTATAATGACCTAGGATAAACATAAATGGATATTACATAATTTTAGATGAATATTCAGCACATTAAAAAAGTAAAATCCTTGGGACCATAAAAGTTTAATGTCTTTGGAAACTTGGATCACAAACATCTAACTTGGTGAAGGATCTTCAAGGTTTCTCACTATGTTTTTCCCATTTATTACTCCAACTTAAAACCTTTCTTCATAACCTGTGGATATGAAACATAAGAAAGGGTGAGCTCAGATGCAAAGTATGGGAAAATTAAGGACATATGTAATCATAACATGAGCACAGGGGTATGCGAACATGAGAATAATATTTTAAGATTATACCCTTCATATCAAAGATCTTATACATGAATCATAAAATAAATATTGGAAGTTAATAAGACAAGAATCATAAAAAAATCAAGAGGATAATCTTTGAATGAATAACATAGGAATAAGACACAGAATCATGGAATAAACATAATCATAAAAAATATTATGTCAAGGCTACCAACCAATACCTTCATAACCTGTTAGGCTTGGGATAATCACTTGTGTACCTAATTGAATCTTGGTATATAACATGTGTACCCTCTTGTTTTTAGTCTTAGGCTATAACCTGTATACCCTCTTGTTTTTTTTGGCATGGGATACAACCTGTTTACCTGATTTTTTTCAAGCTTGGGCTACAACCTATGTATTGTCATGTTTTTCGGATTGAGCTATAACCTTTATACCCTTTTGTTTTTAGTCTTCATCTACAACACATGTACCCTCCTATTTTCATGTTTTGGATACAACCCATGTGCCCTCATGTTTTCAGGATTGGGATAGAACCCGTGTATCGTCTTGTTTTCAGGCTTGGGCTAGAACTCATGTACCTTCTTGTTTTTTGGTATTAGGATATAACCTATGCACCCTTTTAAATAATATACCATTTATCATTACCCAATTAATTTTAATGAGATATAGGCCCCACCAATCATATACCCAAATCATACATATGTTTTCCACAAGATAATTCAATAATCATCATATCATGATCCATAAAAAGAGATGGGTTTCAAAAAATGAATATCATAACCCATGAAATAAAATGGGTATCATAAACATTTCATCATTTCATAACATGTGGAAAAGGGTCAAATTTCAAAATCATTTCATCATATAATAACCTATGAAAGGAAGTGGGTTTTATAAGCATTTTAACACGGTATAGATTTTGGAAGAGAAACAGATTTCATAAACAAGTTGTCATATTAAACATAAACCACCCATAGAAATAATATAAATGATCTCCTTGTATCATTTCCCCAATAAATCATAAATAATATCAGATTATTTTATCTTATATGGAGAAGAATTTTGAAATATCACATGGAGAATTTCATAAGGAAAATTACCTTTCTTTAAAAATCATTTTTTGAAGACATAATATTTTTTCAAAATCATTTTATTTTAAAATCACATTTGAAAACTTAGGAGGTAACATTTCAAAAACATAAAAAAATTATTGGGTAAAGTGTCATCTCTTCATTTAAAAAATCTTTTAAAATCATAAAACATTTTGAAAACATTTTTTTTAAATAAACATGAAAAATTAAAAAGGAAACTTTGAAAACCTTTTTAAATACATAAATAATTTTTAAAATCCATTTACTTGAAAATGATCTTAAAATATCATTTAGAAATATTTTTAAAAATATTTTTAGAAAACATGGTTTTTGAATATAACATATTTCTGATCAAAGAGTGAAATAAGGTTATATTTTATTAAAAAGGGTTCTTTAATTATCTTAGGTACGAAATAGTAATAAAATGGTACCATTACTTGAATATATATTGAATAAACATATTATAATAAAATTAATGAGATTTTGTGAGATATTGATCACAATATTTCCTCAATGGAATCATAATTATAAACGATCCTGATAAATGATGAGATTTTTTCATTAAATCTTACCTCTTTGGTAACATTGAATCATAATACCCATGATAGAATAAAATCACATGAATTTTATAATATCATAAAAAGTTTTAGATTTATGACACAACATTTCCAAGGTTAGTATATACACCTCATAAAATAATATAGGTGCATAACATAAAATGTGTCTCAAAGAAGGAAAATTGAGACAAAATTAATTTATCGTTTTGGTCACTTTTAACCATAAAAACAATTTAAAAGATATCATACAATGGATAAATAAATACCCATAAATTTAAGTATATGAATCATATAATACATTCATGGGTAGTATATACACCACACCAAATAAATAAGTGGTGAATATGGCATAAGTCTCAAGAAGACCTAGAAAGGTATAGACCACTCTAAGTTGGAGAGAACTACTGTCACCAGATCCTTAGGGATTCAATTGTACAAAATATTTATCTCTCCTCGTTCAGATGTCAGTGAGTATCCCTTCTCCTAATTTTATGATAAGGATTACTCCTCATCCTCCGATGAAGGGGAGTCAGAGGATGCCATTAAGATTAGGAATTTCACCCATGTTATTAAGAAGGGCTATAATGAGGAATTCTACCCATGGATTAAGGATCAAGAAAGGAAATACTTTTGAATTTATATTAATAAGGAGATAAATATAGAAATTTATCAAAGTATCAGAGAGTATATGTTTGATAGGGTTTAATTTGAACTTGATAGAAACCCAAGTTTTTATTTTTTACAACTTCCTTGGGAATAACTATTTTTCTTGGAGAGGTTTGGATGTTTGTTATCCAACCACATGATGGAACACTGAGTGAACCTGATTTTTTACTTCACATTGCTTGGTTATCTAGCCATAACAGTTTGATATGTTGTTATCTTTATGATTCTACTTATCTTTTTACATGCTGAGAGATTTCATTATGGACCATTTTTGGAACTTTTATGAATTTAGGCCTTTTTCTTAGGAATTGTTTGTTGTTTAGTGATTCTATATAAGTTGATTTTTTCTATATATTGAAACATTCAAAGTGTCCGGTGTTTCATGGACTTCCCTTGGTATTACCCATATAATCATTAGTGGATTTTTGGTGCTATGGAATGAGTATCTTAATGTTTTGAGGGATTCTCATACCCCTTTTTATCTCCTTATGAGAAGCTTCTAATTCATTTTTATGATATTTTTCTAGAGCTGTTTCTAGTGGTTATAGTTTGATAAGTATTGGATGGAAATTACCATTGATCTCATGGATATTGGTACCCTAAAGATGACTTTCTTCTATGATTACTCTTGAAGGTTTTGAAGTCATGTGTTTTGGAACATGTTGTGATGAGAAAAATTGCATATTACCTACATTTTTTCCAAACCTGCACTCATTGGATTTTGTGCATTGTTCTTAATATGGGATTGGAGTTGGGTTGGAAACTTCTTTTTCATCTATTTTTATTGTGTGGGTAGACTATACGATGTTGTATTCTGCCTGTACTGATTTTCAGGTTTCTAGAGGTTGGGTTGCATGGGTTTTTCCATGGTTTGCATACTTTTGGGCCTGTTGATGGAAGTGGAGTTTCTACAGTGGATTAAACAAGATCATTTGGATGTGAGACTATTAAATAATGTGACTATGATGGAATGTATATTTTCCTCTATTTAAATTTATAGTTGGTGTATGTTCATTACACCTAGTCTATAAACAGATGGTTCCTTTTTCTTTAATAAGTTTTTTTGGGGGATATGGGTTGGGCCACCAACTCATATCTCGTGTCGTTCTGGTTAAGTCTTTTCTTTATTCATACAAATTCAAAAACTCTTGTATAATAAATATAATTTTGTCATAAGTATTAAAAAAATATAATTATATATACTAGAATATATTATTTTTTTATGACATTATGTTATCTTTTTATTAACAATTCCATTTTAAAGTTACATTTTGGGTAATATTCGCTTTGTTTTATGTATATGTTTTTGACTTTTTATTTTTGGTACTTTTTATTTGATCTTGATTGTATTATCTATAGAATTTAAACCATGATTTAAATATCCTATATATTCAGTATATATATATTTATAATAATCTATAAAATAGAAAAATATAAAATGAGATACACCATTCATGGAGAAGATAATACATACATAAGCATGAATGCTTTTTTCATTTTCTTGTCATATTGAAAGAAAGAAAAGAAAGTTATATATATGTATATATATTATAATTAAAGTATAAATATTATGTCCCAAATATCACATATTTTTAATAAACTCATCTTTAATACATTCCATGTATATTATGAATGAATCACATTTATTTGAAGAGGTGGTACTCCACACGTCTGTATTCCTAAAAAATGGAAAGTATGAAGGTATGTGTTATATAATAATTAAATAAGCATAAAAACATAATAAATATCATATATATCATATAAAAACATTAATCTCATCATTAAACATGACATTGATAGGTGATAATGGAAGAAAGAATAATATCGATTCACGATGTGGTAGTTCACTATACACACGAATTATGACTGTGTATACCATTTAATGGAATTTGCAGATTTTTTGGCTTCCACAGCATCTCATGGAACTGATGTCATCTTATATTCACATTTAGAATCCCTACCTTCAGAGGGTGAAATATTTTTAAGGGGGTATTCCCTCAACCTGAATTATTTTAGGTCTCCCTGACCAGTCGTCTATTTTACTCTGAGACTTTTTATTTGAATAAATTCATGATGATTAGCAGTAATAATGTTACCTTTTCTTCGGGTAACTACTTTTGGTTTTCACCAAATGAGTTCATTGGTCAGATTTATACCCAAAATAATTATTCAAGTTTGAGATCACGAAATATGGGAGACTATTTGGTCTTGTTTTGTATGATCCAAAAGGCTTGAGTGGTGTGAAAAATTTATGGGTGTGAGTGCCCTTTGTAGTGAAGGATGTGTGGCATTCTTGTAAATATAAAAACATAAACACCATTGAGAGGTCTCCCTTACATCATGTGCCTCCAATAATAAACCAAATTATATAAAATTGGGTATATTGTATAAATATTTATATAAAATGGGTTTTTGACAAGTTTCTAGGTCTTTTGGCCACCTAATATAATTGTTTAACCACTAAGAATACTCATTTTTACTTTAATCGCTGTAAATAATTTTAATTTATTTCACTAATATTTTGGGTAAAAAATTAACATAACAATAGTATAAATTATAAATTATTCTGATTCCAAATATGGAATCCATTTTTCCAAATTCTAATCACATATTTGGTAGAAATTAATTTAAAAAAATCCCACAGATGGGATCAAACAACGTGTTTTTAAAGTGAAAATGTTCAATAGTTTGAAATGTTTTTATATCCAATTTCATTTTGTAATTGATTAAAATGAAATAAATTTTAATAAAGAATTTATAATATATTTAAATATACTTCAAAACCAATTTAAAATATAAATTTACTATATAAGTGAATTATATGAAGATGCAGTTATAAATTAAAATTCATTATTTTTCATACTCATAAAACAAATAAAAATTCTTAGAAAAATACCAAAAATTAACCCAACATAAATTTTGATATCATTATTTAAAAAATTAAGTTAATTTTTTCAAGTAAAATTTATTGAAGTGTAATAAAATAAAAACAAGTCTACCATTAAAATGCTATAAAACTTTTATTTAGAATTATAAAACTTTTTATGCTTAAAATTGGATTTGTTATTATTTTATGCCTATAAAATTTATTAAATGAATGTAAAAACATTTGGTTGAATTTATAATATAAATTTTTTGTTAATATATCTATCTAATAGTGTATAATTTATTTTATTATGATAAAATACCATTTTGGGCATAAAAATAGTTTTTTCATAAAAACACATCATCTATATTCAATTAGTTTTTTATTTTCATTTACAATTAATTGATAACAAGATAATTAATTTTATAAAAATTTGTAAACCATAGTTTAATTACTTAGTTAATATTATTCATATATTCCATTTAAATTTCTATTTGATAACTAAAACAATATTTTAACAATAATATTAATAGTATATTTTATCTCGGTAAGACTTAGTCTTGCGTATAATGAAAGATATCAACGGAACTCAAAATTGTGTGTAACACAATCCATATATAGTGTTTTATGTTAAAAAATATAATCTAATTGTTTCATGTAGTGAAATCATAAATTCGTTTTGTGTATAAATAAATCCTATCTTGGTGTAGCGTGCAATAAAATCCATCAAAAAAAATTAACTTACTCAAATAGAATTAAATCTCAAAAACTATGGGTGTTACATTATAACACCCTTAAAATGAATTTAAACCTTAAAATTAATATGGTTTTTCAAAGGTTTAATACTTGAAATTTCCTTTCATAGAAACCATCATCCTAAAAATCAATTCTAAAAATTCTTTTAAAATGGAATTTTGGGAACATAACGGTTACCCAATGTAAATAATAACTATGTTTACACATAAGAGAACATAGGTAGCATGTGAAAACATGGACATAGAAGAGAAATATAAATAACATGTTCTAATGTGGAGTGATTGAGAATATGGTTAGGATAATGTTAATGATAAAAAATCCATAAACCAAAGAGGCTTGAAAAAGTTATTTGATATCATAAGAAATTATGACAATGGAAAAAAGTTTTATTTCAATACCCTTTTCCAAAAGATGAAAAAAATCAATAATAAGATATATTTACTTGATTTCATTCTTTTTTATCAGCATAATCTCACCCCTTGGTTGTTCTGTGATCAAATTAAAATTCATCTCTCACTCTAAGAAATGAAGGTGTATTTTTTATCCCCAAATAAATAGTGGATCTTAAGACCCATATATAAACAGATAAGTCACCCCATCTATCTTCAGGTATCCTAAAAGAATGGTCATCATAGGTTATTATACATGCATAAATCTTCATACAATTAAGTAATATATTAATCTCCAAAACCTCATCCAAAGTTCAAATTAAACCATTCCATAAATGGTTATCCATATAACCTTTTTAAAATAGGAATGTTCAAAACTTTAGAAAGATAGTCACTAATTTTCTCCAAATATTCTTATCATTAATCTCCAATATATCATAATATATCTCTTGGTTGTCACATACCAACCATGTGAATATGTTCATCACGTATTCTATTAGAAAATGATAATAATATTAATTACCATAAAACCATATTGAATCATACATGCTTCTTCATTACATACATGGAACACAGATTATTGGATATATTCCTTGAATCAAAAAAATGCTCTGAAATTCAATAATGATAATATAATCCACTTTTTCCACAATTCC
The DNA here is from genome assembly GCA_963277665.1 of Viscum album. Lineage (NCBI taxonomy): Eukaryota > Viridiplantae > Streptophyta > Magnoliopsida > Santalales > Viscaceae > Viscum > Viscum album. The sequence goes on from OY728150.1 coordinate 1,332,979,569, forward strand.
TTTATCAATTTTGAGGTCATTAACACTATCCAATTTACTTTATATATATTAATAATCTCTTTATCCAAACTAATAAAAATTTTCTCAACATATGAAATACATTAAGGGTTACCTTCCCTTGATCATAGTATCACCATTTCATTAAATAACCTTTCTAGGTCATTAGAACCATTCAATATATTTTTGTGAATCCTTAAAGAACATATAATTCATGATTCATATAACATAATTCTTTAACTACAATACATTTTCATTTCAATCATCCAACATATTTTCCAAACCATTATCTAGGATTTATAATCTTATTCTTTAATACCCCTTCTTAAAATTTGAAATATGAAACATGTATAAACATTTATCAAACTGAATTTAGTCATGTTTATAAAAAACACTATTATAAAAACACATACCTTTCCTATGTCATTCATGGTTTCTTCATCATCAGTTGCTAAACCATTACTCTTATAAACCTGATTATTTTGTTCATAATATTTCAAACTAATACATTTATTTTCATAATTTATATACTTTCCACACATAAAACATTAAACTATTGATAATAACTTAGGGAGACCAATACAACCATCCACTGTTTTAACTAAACATTTTTCATTTTCCTTTTGTATAATTTGATTTGTGTCATTATATTCCATAGTTAAACCATCTTCATATTCGTCTAATACATCCACTTATACTATCTATACAGGGATATAATTTTTTGGAAACCATTCTATCAATGCTTTCCAAAATTCCAGAACATTTTCCAAAACATTGAGTTATCCTTAGACTAATCCTTATAGAAATCCCTAGATATATCCATAGAAATATCCCTGGGGATCTCACTAGAGTTTTTGCATCCATGTTTCCAATGGTTAACGAAACCTTTAATTTGATACCAACTATAGAGGCCCTGGATTAACATAAATGGATATTACATCATTTAATATGAATATTCATAATATTATTAAATTACCTTTCCAAGGATCATAATAGTTTAGTGTATTTGGAAACATGTAACAAAATCATCTAACTTGGTGAAAGATTTTCAATGTTTCCCACTAAGATCATCCCATTTAGAACACCTACCTAAAACCTTTATTCATAATCTATGAAAAGGAAACATAATAAATTGTGATATTAGATGACTAGTAAGGGTAAATAAAGAAGATACATAAACATAACGTGAGATAAATGGTATATGAACATGATAATAACAATTGAAGATCATACCCTACATATCAAAGATCATATACATGAGTCATGGCATAAAGGTTGGTAGTTCATAAGACATGAATCATAAGGGAATAAAGAGCATAATCCAGGAACGAATAACATATGAATAAGACATGGAATTGTGGTATCTACACAAGCATATAAAATCTTATATCAAGGATACCTACTATAAACTTTATAAAATATTAGACTTGGGATAATCACATGTGTTCCTACTTCGTTCTTTTTTTACCACCCATGTACCCTATTTTTTTAGGGGAATGGGTTAAAAACCATGTACCCTATTCTTTTCAGGATTGGGATACAACTCGTGTACCCCCTTGTTTATTGGTCTTGGGATACAACCCTATTATTTAAAAATGTTTTTTTGAAAACATAAAACATTTTAAAAATTATTTTCTTAGAAAATAAATCTGAAAACTTATGAGGTAATATTTAAAAATAATTAAAAAAATTTCTTGAGAAAAATATAATTTCCTCTTTGAAAAATACTTTTTAAATCCTAAAACCTTTTGAAAAACTTTTCTTTGAAAATAAAAATGAAAATTTATAAATAACGCATTGAAAACCTTTTTAAAAACATAAATAATTTTTAAATTAATTTTACTTAAAATTTAGATTAAAATATATTTAAAAAAATTTAAAATCATTTTACTTATTGATGTTTTTTGAATAAAGCATATTTCTGACCGAAGAGAGAAATAATGTTGGGTTTTCATAAAAACGCATTTTGAATTATCAAAAGTAAAAAATAGTGGAAAAAGACCCCATTACATGAATATGTAACAAATAAAAATAAGTGAATAAAATTCATAATAGTTCTGGAGTTATGGATCACAAGATTGCATCAATGGAATCATATTCGTAAACAATCTCGGTAAAAGAAGAGATTATTGCCATAAATCTTACCACTTTGTTAACATTGAATCATAATAAACACGAGATAATAAAATTTAATTAATATTAAAATATCATGAAAATAATTAAATTAATTGCAAAACATTTCAAAGGTAATTACATATACCTCATAAAATAATATAGTTGCATAACATAACTTGTCTCTCAAATAATAAATTTGGGACAAAAGTACTTTACTGATTTGGTATCTTTTGAACCATAAACCCAATGTATGATTAATCATCAAATGGATAAGTAACTAACCACATATCTAATGATAATAATCATATAATACATTTATGGTCAGTATATACTCCACACTAAAGAAACTAGTGGTGAATATGTCATAAAAATCAACAAAATAAAAGTGAGACTAGAAATCCCATTAACTTAAGTCTCTACTTTCTTATTACATGTTCAAAAATCATGTATAATAAATATAAATTTAATATACATATAACATATAACCATTTTATTATATTTAAAACCAGAAATTATTTTATTATGACTTTATATTTTCCGTAAATTTATAATTCCATATTAAAGGTACATCTTAGGTAATATATACATTGTTTTTCATATATGTTTTGATTTTTTATTTCTGGTCCTTTTTATTTGATTCTAATTTTATCATATCCTGAATGTAAACAATGATATAAATATTATATATATATATATATATTCAGTATATATGTATTTATAATAATCTATAAATGATAGAAAAAGAAAATGAGATACGTCGTTCATTGATACGGTAGGTCATATGTATGCATGAATGTTGTTTCAAATTTTATTATTGTATCGAATGAAAGAAAAGTAAATGATATATATATATATATTATAATTTAAGTATAATTATTATGTCAAAAATATATTATATGTTTAATAAACCCATACTTAATAGATTCCATGTAAATCATGAATGAATCACGTTGCTTTGAGGAGGCGGTAGTCCACACACCCACATATGATGTCATCTTATTCCCACAAAGTGTAAATAATGAAGCTATGTGTTATATAATAATTCAATATTCATAAAGAATTCATAAATATCATATATACCATATAAAATAGTAATACCATCATTATTCCCAACCTTGATAGGAGGTAATGAGGAACAAATGACAATGGTTCACAAGGTGGTAGTCTGCTGTACACAAAAACAATGATTCTGTATCCCATTTAATGTAAGTGTTTGGGACTACAGGTTGAAACCATAACATAAACAAATTTAAGTATATTGAGGTTAATAAGGTTATTATATAATAATGTAATAATAATAATTTTAGGGGTGTGGAAAGAAATTAAACAAAAGTGCTCGTTGAAAAATGTGACCCCTTCTTCGGGTAACTCTCTAGTACAAAAACTATTTTTTACATCGCCTTTTTTCACGACAGTTTTTTTGAATTGACGTGAAAATCATTGAAAATGGATTTTTCACATTGGTTCTTATACAACCAATGTGAAAATCCATTTTTTCTGATTTTTTACATTGTTTATATATGAACCAATTTGAAAAATCAATTTTCATGAATTTTTCATGATGGTTATTTAATAACTGATGTCAAAAATGTTTAAATGCTTTTATTTTAGTTTGCAAGATTCAATTTGACAGGACACTGAGCTTAAATAGAGTTATAGATACAAGGTTATGGTCATCGGAAGTCGATCATCTCTAAATGAATTTTTAGGGAAGGGCAACTTCTGATGGCCATATCCTTTGACCTGTAACTCTGTTTATGCTCTAAGACCTATAAAATCAAAGCTTGAGAAATGAACTAAATGTTTGTAAACATTTTTAATATATGTTATTTAATAAATGATGTGACAAATTCATGAATTTTTTTTCACCTTGGTTCTTATATAACCGACGTGAAAAATAAGAAAAAAAATTTAATATCATTTCATAACAGTTATTATAAAACTGATGTGAAAGATAATTTTAATATTCTTCCAACATGAAATTTAAATTTTTTTCATTGTGACATTGAAATTTCCAATTTCATCCTAAAATTTTTAATACCATGGTTTTTATTATCATATCAATTATATGTTTTCATTATACACATATCGTAATTTAACGATCATTTATTTCAACCATCATCATTCCCCTAACTCGACACATTTGATCTTCAATGTGAATCAATCATTTCTTATTTTCATGATCTTTTTAAGGTATTTGTAATTATTTTTCCATTATTTATGTTTTTTCTGATTTTTTTTCTTAATTGATATACCATTTAATTATCATTTCTTTCAACCATCATCATTCCACTGACTCGACTTGTTTGATCTTCCATGTGAATCGACTATTTCTTCTTTCTATGATCTCTTTAAAGTATTTGTAATTATTTTTCCATGATTTATGTTTTTATGAGTAGTTTTCCTAAATGATATACCATTTAATTATTATTTATTTATTATAATGATTGCTAATTTTTTATATCATGGTAAAACTACAAATACTCCTCCGAATTCTAAAATTTCTTCTAAGATGAATCCATAGTTGGATCATTCAATCTTTCCTCGAATAAAATATATCAAAATTCTGATGGTCATAAATTTTGATCTGTAACTCTATTTGAGCTCTACAACCTTTCAAATCATAGATTAAGAAATTTTATAAAATATGAGAAACATTTATTATGTATTTTTTTAAAAACGAAATAAAAATGGCTTTTAGTATATGTTTTTAAAAAACCGATGTAAAAAAAATGAATTTTAACATCAGTTTTTTAAAAACCGATGAAAAATATAGCCTTCTAACATCATTTCTTGATGGTCTTTCACATTGGGTTTTTAAAAACCGACGTTAAAAGACATAAAAACCATTTTTAACATCGGTTATTAAATAAACAATATAAAAATTCATATTTTTAACGTTTCTCTCAAAGACTTCGCCTCAAAACCGACGTTAAAAAGCTAAAAAATGACGTAAAAAAGGTTTTTGTAATAGTGAATCCTTTTAGTTTTTACCAATGGACTTCATTGGATTGATTTATGAAAAAATGTAGGATACTAGGTTGAATTTAGGGATGTTGGAAGAATATTTGGGATGTTTTTGGATGAAACAAATGTCTTTATATGTGTGAATAAGTGGGGGGGGGTGGGGTGAGTTCCTTTTTTTAGGGTAGAATGAGTGGAATTCTTGTAAATGCAAAAAGGTAAACACAATTTAATGGTCTACCTTACATAATTAACCTAAAATAATTAAAAAATTAGTGAAATTTATGGATATTGTAACATCCCGGTTCCGGGTGCCCCGAACCCGGTTCGCCATGTGACCTCAAGCACATTTCCCCAAATGCCAGAGGCTTCCAACTGGCAGTGAGGGCCCAGGTCTGATAGTGGGGAAACTATGCCCTTATTTGTCAAAGTGTAGCACAACGGAAAGAATAAAACACACAATAACAGCGGAAGCAGTTACAGTGTATATAACTAAAATGGATAACTGATAACAAAAAGGGAAACCAGCAGTCATACATATATGAAGATGCAACATGTCTCTATTCTATGAAAACATCCAAAACATGTTACACTACAATACAATACATTACAACTGAAATACAAGTGCAGAAAGAAAAACAGAACAGCCCGCAGCATCACGAGCCAATGCTCAGTCGCATGCTCTCTTACACCACATCAGCAATCAAGTACCTGTATAAGGGCCCTTGCCCTTATCTACACCTGTAGAAACGTAATCTTTTTGGGCCGAAACACATGACCCAAACAGGGTGTGAGAAATGAATCCCAGTAGGCACCCACCAAAGGCTCGTGCTCAACTGTGTGTAAAACGTGCAACAATAGTGTGCAGTAGTAAAATGAAATAAGGTAAGCAGTACTAAAAACCAACTAACTTAACCAATAATATTTCCATTTTAATATTCATTTAATCATTTAATTTAAAATATCACCACAGTGAATATTCTGAGTAAACAGCTAATGTCATCAGTCACCTAAAATCCTAACATCAAGTAAAGAGTACCCAACACAAGAATCTTCCCACAGGCATACAGATATTTCCCACAGGTGTAAGTAGTGTCTCCCACAGGAATAGAATCAACTGCCCATAGGCATGAAAGAAGTTTCCCACAGGCTAAGTAGTACAACGCCCACAGGCTAATCACAAAACTGCCCTTGGGCTAAATAGGTAATCCGGCCTTTCCTAACATGTAACCTGCAATATACAAGCAATTCTTCTCAAGGAAATTCTACAATCATTACTTTAAAGGCATAATTTAAACAAGGCATACCCTTGGGTATCCTGGTCAAATGGATAAACAGAGGAACGCACCCCCAGGGTGGTCCTGGATCTAAGTAGCGATCCCAAGCAGCATTTTAATATCACATTTAATTACCTATCCAATTCTAGGTATTTAAAATAGCCATGGCCTCATCCACACGACACCCCAATATGGGTTCGTAGCTCAAAAACACACAAAAATGCATGATAGTTGGAAATAAACACCAAGCAACCTACCTAATACGCCCCTTATCAGTATACTCGAACGACGTTCCACAAATCGTCCTTGAACGATGTAGATCTGAGGTAAAATACAAAACATTCAAACGTAAATAACTTACTTACGGGGAAGAATTGGTGAGAACTACTCCAGGCGAAGGGAGAACTCACTCGTTCGGTTCCAACGAGATCGTCCGAGGAGGAAGCAGATTCTCGACGTGCACCCGGCGGATCTTCGAAGCTTTAGCCTCCTCCTTTGGCTCCAAAATGGCTCAAATGCCTCCTCTTCCAAAAGAGGAGGCTACTTCCTATTTTAAGCCAAAAAAAACTACACGGCGTGTACTTCCAAATACACGGCGCGTACTTCCCATTTTTAAACTGTTCCTTTGGCGGCTTCCCACCAGTGCATCACTGTTCACCTGCCGACATGACTACATGACGTGTCTTCTTGAGTACATGGCTTGTGTTGTCACACAGCTGGCCACCGCCTTACTATTCGCCTGCCGACTGACTACACGGCGTGTAAAGGACCACTACACGGCGTGTAGTCGGTTCTTACACCCTTCATCGCCGACATGGCCACATACCCTATGCACTCATTCCACACGGCCAAAAGTACACGGTGTGTGGATAAGTACATGGTGTGTACATCCAAAATTTGGGATTTTCCCCATTTTCCTTTTATTCTCAAAAAAACTTAATGGAAAAGAGAAAATAAGAAACCCATACCTCAAAAATATGAACCGGGTTCTTACAAACTTCCCCACTTAAAGCAATTCGTCCCCGAATTTCCCTTCCAAGGGTGGTGAAGATATAGCTGTGAAAAACTCCGGCCACTAAGCATGTAAATTGGTCTCTCGCTCCCAGGTTTCATTCTGCACTCGGCCATGCTGCCATAGCACCCGTACGAGTGGAACTGACCAGCCTCAGAGAACCTTCGTGCTCCTGTCAACGATACAAATCAGATGCTCCTCAAAGGACACATCCATCTGAAGCTCAACCTCCTCGGGCTGAAGGATGTGAGACGGGTCTGAATGATAGTTGTGCTACTGATATACCTGGATGACGTTGTTCATGGCCCGATCCTCTATGGTAACTGCAACCAATATGCATTCGTCCCAACTCTCTCCAAAATCTCAAACGACCCCACATACCTCAGTGAAAGTTTACCCTACCTCCTGATCTGTCTGTGTCCTAGCCTCGGCGAAACATGCAAGAAAACCTTATCCCCGACCAAAAACTCCAAAGGTCGTCTGTGGCGATCAGCATAATATTTCTGACGAGACTACGCGGTAGCCATATGCTTCTGAATCAACTGAACCTGCTCAGAAGTCTCCTGCACGAGACGTGGTCCCAATAAAGCTACCTCACCTTCCTCTAACCAGCATAAAGGTGATCGGCATGGCCTACCATATAAAGCCTTGTATGGTTCCATCTTGATAGTTTCCTAAAAACTATTGTTATAGGAAAACATGACTAAGGTATATGTTTCTCCCAAGATCCCCCAAAGTCTAGGACGCATGCACGTAACATGTCCTCAAGCACCTGAATCATACGCTCTGACTGGACATTGGTCTGAGGGTGGTATGTTGTGCTCAGAAGCACCTGTGTACCCAGTGCCCTCTAAAAACTTTGACAGAAATAAGACACAAAGCAGGTGTCCCTATCTGAAATGATAGAACGAGGGACCCCATGAAGACGTAAGATCTCTCGGATATATAGCCTTCCGATATCGTCATCCTCGATGGTCTCCTTGATCGGAAAAAAGTGTGCTACCTTAGTGAGTCTGTCTACAACAACCCACATGGAATCATTGCCTCTGGGTGACCTCGGCAACCCCATCATGAAATCCATCGAAACATCATCCCATTTCCACTCTGGAAGGGGTAACTTCTATAATAGCCCAGCTGGTCACTGATGCTCTGTCTTCACCTGCTAACATGTAGAACACCTCGTAACAAAACCATCCACATCTCTCTTCATACCCGGCCACCAGTACTGACGTCTCAAGTCACGATACATCTTGGTAACCCCGAGATGAACTGCCAAAGCTGAAGCATGAAACTCCCACATCAGCTCCTCACGTATATCCCCTGGAACCCACACTTGTCCATGGAAATGCAGATCCTCATCATCTCCTATCATCCAAGCAGGAGGAGGGTCCTCACTTGCCACCGAATCCCATAGAACTAGGCCTTATGGATCGGATAGCTGTCTCATCCTCACTCTATCCAGGAGAGTAGAAGTCACAACAAAATATAAAATATAGGTCTTCCCCTGACTGTCGTGCATCTCTAAATTAATCTCAGAGAACAAAGTCATAAGCTTCCACTCATCACCGGACTCCTGCACAGCCTGTGTCTGAGTCTTCCTGCTCAGTGCATCAGCTACTGCATTACCTTAACTAGGTTTATAGGAAATCTCAAAATCGAAGGACTGTAGGTATTAGACCCACCTTCGCTGTCTCAGATTAAATTCACGCTGAGTGAAGATAAACTTGAGACTTTTGTGGTCAGTGAAAACCACAAAACGTTCCCCCAATAGATAATTCCTCCAACAGCGCAACGCATGCACAACTGCAGCCAACTCGAGATCATGTGTCGGGTAATTCCTCTCATGTGGCCTCAACTGCGGAGACACGTACGAAAAAACTCGATCGCCCTACATCAACACTACTCCCAGCCCAATACCTGATGCGTCATAGTAAACTGTATAGCTCTTCCCCTACTCTGGGAGTGTCATGATCTGTGCTGATGTCAACCATCCTTTTAGGTCCTGAAAGGTTGTCTCTCAAGATTCCGACCAAACGAACTTCACACCCTTCTTAGTCAGACCCGTCAACGGCGCTGCTAAGCGGGAGAAGTCCTGTATAAAGCATTTGTAGTAACCAGACAGCTCCAAGATACTCTATATCTCAAACACGTTCTTCGACTGCTCCTAGTAAAATACTTTTCTCACCTTCTCTGCGTCTACGACAACTCCTGCCTCTGAGATAATGTGACCCAAGAAGTGAATTTGGTCCATCCAAAAGTTGCACTTTGAGAGCTTAGCATATATACAATGCTCTCTTAGTGTACTAAATATGATCTCAATATGGGTGGCATGGTCGTGTCGAGTGTGAGAGTACACCAAGATGTCATCTACGAATACTACCACAAAAGAATCAAGATACGGATGGAACAAACGATTCATTAGAGCCTTGAAAACTGATGGCACATTTGTGAGTTCTAACCGCATAACCATGTACTCATATAGACCATATCTTCTTCGAAAAGCCGTAAGCGATATGTCCGATGGTCTCACGCACAGCTGATGATATCCTGACATCAATTAAATCTTCGAGAACACTTGTTCTCCACAAAGTTGATCAACAATATCATCAATCCTTGGCAAGAGATATCAGTTCTTAATCATCAACTTGTTCAGATTCCGATAATCCACACAAAGTCTGAGGGTACTGTCCGCCTTCTTCGCAAAAACGACCGGCGAACCCAATGGAGAATTATTGGTTCAGATAAAACCCTTTTCCTATAACTCCTCTAACTGCCTCTTGATCTCCTGCAACTCAGGTGTACCCATTCTATAATGAGGAATAGACACCAGTGCTACTCTTGGAACAAGCTCAATCAAGAAATCCACCTCTCGCTATGGAGGTAGACCCGAAAAGTATTCTGGGAAAACATCCATGGAATGATAAAAAACTAGAGGGAAATCCATATGACAAGTCCCCTGATCATCGAGATATAAACTCACAATCTGGGCCATGACTCTACCTCGCCCATGATGCTCTAGTACATCTCGACTTTACTGAACATCTCATTCCCCATGTATAGAAACTCTCTTCCCTCTGGTGACGTGAAACTCACCTTGCGATGATAGCAGTCTAAAAAGGCTCGAAAGGGAACCAACCAGTCCATCTCGAGAATGACTTCATAAGCTGTCATCTCTAAGACATAGAGGTCCCAAAGAAAGTGACACCCACCAACCTCAAGGGGGAACTCCCTGCACTGATGCACACCAGCCGTTCTAGTCCCCAACGGAGTTTCTAGCATCATGAAATCAGAAGAAGAAGAAACACAGAGCCCAAGGCTCTCCACAACAGGCACATATATGAAACTATGTGTAGCACATATATCGAAAAGTAATGAAGATAAGACAGAAGCTACTAGAATAGTACCTCTGACGGTAGAAGGTCTGGGATCCTGCTCCTGAGAGGTCTGTTGCACTACATATGCATGCCCAGTGCCGCAGCACTATGACACGGCCTGGCTACCCTGATCCCTCCCACCCTGCTGCCTCTGAGATCCTAGTGTCTGGATACCACAGCCACGACCACCATATCTTCCTGCATAACATGATGTATTCCAGTTCCCCGACTGGTAAGAAGCCAATGGTCCTGCTCCCGCACACGGAGTCTGCACAGAACCCCTCTCACTATCCATCGGTAGAAACACCCTGAAAAAGCGATGTAGATGACCCATCCTACCGCAATCTCGGCACTCCATTGGTTATCATGAACATTATGGCCTCTTGTGCCCCTCTTTACCACACTAGTAGCACATGACCTGTCCACCTAAAGAAACTGTCTGGCTGGTACTGCCACCCTGAGATAAGTTCATCTGTCTCCTCCTCTTTCCCGTAGAAATAGTACCAGTAACTGGTGCTCAACTGCCATGGCCCACACCACTAGATTCCCTCAGGTTCCTCTCTATAATCAGTGTCTGGTTCACAATAGAATGTATTGAAGGAAACCTGAAAACATTCTCCAGTGCTCAGATGTCATAATGGAGACCATCCTTAAAGCGCCTAGCTCTCAACGTCTCATCACCCACCAGTACGAGTGAAAAACGCTTAAGATCGGTGAAACGAGCAGAATAGTCCATCACCGACATAGTGCCCTGCTGCAGATTCTTGAACTCTCTAGCTATATCTGCCCTCAACGTCTCTAGAAATAAGAAGTCATAGAAGACTGCCTGAAAATCTTCCCACGCCATGTCTCTGTGATGCTCTAACTGGGAGGTAACATCTCACCACCTCTTGGTGGCATCACGCAACATATAAGTTGTGAGCTTGACCCTCCGCCCTGGAGGCACCTCAAGATGCTCGAAAATAGTCTGCATCACCCCAACCAAGACTCTAAAGCCTGTGGTCTTCCATCCCCTGAAAACGTAAGCGAATGCTGCTGCTGAAAGATAAGTGTCAGCTCACCCATAGATGTGGCATCCTGCAGTGCTCCCTGAAAGGTCTGCATGAACTGCATAAAACCTTCACAGAACTGCACCTCCACGCATGTGTCCGGTATAACCGCTGGTGCCGCATCTGGCTCTACTGTAGGGGTCCACTAGTAGCCCATGGCCATCATCTCTGGAGTATAGTCATCGCCACTCTCCTGGAGAACAACATGAGGTCGTCTAGGTGGCATGACACTACAGGGTCAAAAACATGCATTAGATTCAAGATTAACAAGACTGAAAATGAAGGAACCACAAAGGGAACAAGAGGAAGAAGGCATTTTAAAATTTTCAAAACAAGACTACACGGTGTGTACAATTACTACACGGCGTGTACTTGACTTCCCTTCCCCTACCCGGGTCCTTCGACATGGCTAAGCTACACGGCTTCCGTTAAACAAAAATACAATGCTTGTACACTGACTACATGGGGTGTATGGTGAAATTTACAACTGCCCGTGTCGTTTGTGACACGGACAACTACTTGGCTTGACACTACATGACATGTTACACCTGCACACGGTGTGTACACCACCCTGTTTCCCAGCCACACGGCTATCACCACATGGTCTATCCTCGGACAAGACTACATGGCGTGTCCCATAGGTAAACGGCCTGTACTAGACGAGATTCTCTGACCCGTGTTGTTAGTTACACGGCTGGACACATGGATCACACTACACGACATGTCCATTAGTGACACGGTGTGTTCAAGAAAAGAGTTCACCGACCCGTGTTGTTAATTACATGGCCAGACTCCGGGTCAACACTACACGACATGTACATCAGGTACATGACATGTTTTTCCCAAGCCTTTCTATACCCCGTGTCACCGCCCATACGGTTTGTGACACGAGAAGTGACTACACGATGTGTACAGAAGCGACACAACATGTTCGCACCAAGATCTTCCCTTCCCCATGTCTCTGCCAACATGGTTTGTGACACGGGAAGAGACTACACGGCGTGTACTTAGTGTACACAATGTGTACTCAAAAGTTTTATTTTTCTTCCCGAATTGAAGAACATACATGACATGTTTAAAGGTACTACACGACATGTATACTGGGTTTCCGGATTGTATGCCTAAGAAACTTCCCCGGAACCCAGAAAACACTTCAAAACAACACCTAAGAGTCAAATTCTGATCTGTGAGGGCCCATACTCTCCACGAATCAATGTTTGAAATCTTATCTGTGTTATAACAAAATAAACGGTCAATGATCCACCAAATTCTGGTAAATGGGAGCCCATACTCCCCAGAAACAAAATTTTGGCGTCCATTATTTCAACAAGCATATAAATAAATACCCTATCACATAGCAGGTATTTATCAAGAAGCTATCACAACAACATGCTTTTCTAGCACAAAAACTATCACAACAACATGAAAATTCTAATGCACCTACATGGCATGGAACTATGCATGGCATGTGATTTCTAGAATGTGCATATATGATGCATGAGATGGCATACCCTCATCCCATCGGGTTGCAACTAAATAGAACCCATAGATAAAATATAAATAGCACAATCCCAAGTGCGTCACCCAATGGTGAAATGAAATCAAATGTAAATTTTAAAATCTGTAATATTGCAACATGAGGGAATTTGGATTTTCCATGTACGCGGGTTAGCTACGCCCGACTACTACTCCAAATAGTAGTTCAGAGAAAAGAACTCCTCTGATCCCACTTTGTAACATCCCGGTTCCGGGTGCCACGCAACGGGTGCCTCGGAACCGGTTCTCCATGTGACATCGAGTGCATTTCCCCAAACGACAGAGGCTGCCAACTAGCAGCGAGGCCCCAGGTCTGATAGTGGGGAAACTATGCCCCCATTTGTCAGAATGTAGCGCATCGGAAGGAATAAAACACACAAAAACAGCAGAAGCAGTAATAGTGTATATAACTGAAATGGATTACTGATAACAAAAAGGTAAACCAGCAGTCATACATATATGAAGATGCAACATGTCACTATTCTATGAAAACAGCCAAAACATGTTACACTACAATACAATACATTTCAATTGAAATACAAGTGCAGAAAGCAGAATAGAACAGCCCGCGGCATCATGAGCCAGTGCTCGGTCCAATGCTCTCCTACACCCCAGTAGCAATCAAGTACATGTATAAGGTCCCTTGCCCTTATCTACACCTTCAGAAACGTAATCTGTTTGGACCGAAAAGAATGAACCAAATAGGGTGTGAGAAATGAATCCCAGTAGGAACCCACCAAAGGCCCGTGCTCAACTGTGTGTAAAACTTGCAACAATAGTTTGAAGTAGTAAAATGCAATAAGGTAAGCAGTACTAAAAAGTACCTAACTTAACCAATTATATTTACATTTTAATATTCATTTAATTCTTTAATTTAAAATATAACCACAATGAATATTATAAGTAAACAACTAATGTCCTCAGACACATAAACTCTTACCCTCAGGTAAAGTGTATCCAACACAAGAATCTGCCCACAGGCATACTGATATTTCCCACAGGCGTAAGCAGTGTCGCCCATAGGCACAGAATCAACTGCCCATAGGTACGGAAGAAGTTTCCCATAGGCTAAGTAGTACAATGCCCACAGTATAATCACTACATTGCCCTCAGGCTAAACAGGTAACCGGGCCTTGCCCAACAAATAACCAGCAATATACAAGCAATTCCTCTCATGGAAATTCTACAATCATTACTTTAAAGGCATAATTTAAACAAGTCATACCCTCGGGTATCCTGGCCAAACGACTAAATAGAGGAACGCACCCCCGGGGTGGTCCTGTATCCAAGCAGCGATCCCAAACATCATTTAAATATCACATTTAATTACCTATCCAATTTTAGGTATTTAAAATATCCATGACCTCAGCCACAAGACACCCCAATAGGGGTTCGTAGCTCAAAAACACAAAAAACGCACGACAGTTGGAAATAAACACCAAACCACCTACCTTATATGCCCCTTATCAGTATACTCGAATGATGTTCCACGAATCGTCCTAGAACGAGGTAGATATGAGGTAAAAGACAAAATGTTCAAACATAAATAACGTACTTATGGGGAAGAATTGGTGAGAACTACTCCAGGAGAAGGGAGAACTCACCCGTGCGGTTCCAACGAGATCGCCCGAGGTGGAAACAGATTCCCGACGTGCGCCCAACGGATCATTGAAGCTCCGGCCTCCTCCATTGGCTTCAAAACGGCTCAAATGCCTCCTCTACCAAAAGAGGAGGCTACTGCCTGTTTTAAGCTGAAAGAACAAACTTCACGGCATGTACTTCCAAGTACACGGCGTGTACTTCCCATTTTTAAACTGTTCCTCTGGCAGCTTCCCGCCAGCGTGGCACTGTTCACCTGCCGACAAGACTACATGACGAGTCTTCTTGAGTACACGGCATGTGCTATCACACTGATGGCCACCACCTTACTATTCGCCTGCCGACTGACTACACGGCGTGTAAAGGACCACTACACTGTGTGTAGTCGGTTCTTACACCTTTCATCACTGACATGGCCACACTCCCTATGTACTCATTCGACACAGCCAAAAGTACACGACATGTGGATAAGTACATGGCGTGTACTTCCAAAATTTGGGATTTTCCCCATTTTCCTTTTATTCTCAAAAACACTTATGGAAAAGAGAAAATAATAAACCCGTACCTCAAAAATAAGAACCGGGTTCTTACAGATATGGTCTAAATATTTCCCTACAATGGGTTTTGGACAAGTTACTAGGTTGTTTTTCCACCTACGATTATAGTTTAACCACTATGTAAACTCATTTTTACCTTAATTATAATAATTAATTTTAATTATTTTCAATATATTTTTGGTAAAAAATTAATTTGACTAAATTATAAATTATAAATTATAAATTATAATTAATCTAAATATTTAATATATTCTTCTAAATTCCAATCACATAAGTGTAAGAAATTAATTTAAAATAACCCCACAGATGTGGTGAAACAACGAGTTTTTAAAGTGAAAATGGTCAAAATTTTGAATTGTTTTTATGTCCAATTTCTATGTGAAATGAATTATAATGAAATAAATTGTATTAATATATGTATAATTTATCTAAATATACTTCAAAACCAATTTAAAATATAATTTATCTATATAAATAAATCAGATGAAAATGAAATTTTTAATTAAAATTTAGTGTTTTAATGATTTATCAAAAAAAGAAACTTCTCAGAAAAATTTCAAAAATTCACCCAAAGTAAATTTTGATATATGTAAATTTTAAAAATAAATAATATTTTGTAAAATTAAAATTATAAAAGTTTTAAAAATTAGTTTTAAAACAAATATGTCATTATAGGGCAGTAAAATGGCCTTTTAGAATCACACATCTTTTTATGCCTAAAATTGGATGTTTTCTTATTTTATGCCTATAAAAACTATTGGATGAATGTAAAAAAATTGTAGATGAATTTATAATATATAAATTTCATTAATATAACTCACTAATAGTTATTAAATTTATTTAGTAAGATAAAACACCATTGTAGGGGAATCAATTCATAAAAAACACACCCTTTGTATTCAACTGGTGTTTATATTCATTTATAATTAATTTATAACCAAATAATTAATTTTATAAATATTTATAAACTATAGTTTTATAATTTAGTTAATATTATTCATATCTTCCATTCCATGTTTAGGTGATAAATATAATAATATTTTAATAATAATATTAATAGTATATTAAAGATCAGTAAAATTATGTATTTCGTATAACAAAAACTATCATAGAAACTTAGTATTGTGTGCAACAAAAGCTAAACATCGTATTATGTGCACAAAAACTAATTTATGTGTTGTGTTTAGTTCAATAATAACATGGTGTTGTGTATAAAGTAATAATAACTTGGTGTATCATGCAAATGCAATCCATCAAAAAAAATTCATTTATTCTAAAAACAATTAATTCCTAAAAACTTGGGGTGTAATAAAAGGACATCATAATAGATATCCCAGAGTAAGTTTTAGAATTAGAGGATCCAATCTGGCCTTGGATTAAATAAACAGTATCATTAATTATAATTATAGGATTAGTGATAATTTAACCAATAGCTATATTGAGAAGTACCAACTTAGAAGAATTAAATTGATCTTTAATTGAATTGAAAAAGAAGAAAGTATTGAGATCTCCCACCTTTATCCATTGGAACCTACTCTTCTATTTTTTGATAGGTATACCTTCAGCATCAAGGCCTTAATCTTCTCTTTAAATTTAATATCCTATTGCATAAGGACTTCATAGGGGGCATTCTTGATAGAGGTAGTTTCAAAATCAGATAATTATGACCAGAGGATGCAATTTTAGAATTATTCTGGTCACTAACCTGAGTATCTGTTTCATCTAGTAATGGGTATGACCTCGTTTGTTTAAGGTTTAAGCTTTCCAATCAGTTTATAATGGGTTTATTCGTAAAATCAGAAATATACAATGATTCGATATCCATTTGTACCTACATTACAAATGTAGGTGCTCATTAGTTGTGGACTGATGAGGCTTAAGAATTTGCATTGGTCGATAGGATGGGAGGTTAGGCTCGTCACACCTTTTTAGGGATAATTATTGCCTACTTCGGGACTCTCTCATAGATTTAAGTTATGTTCACGAATCCTTATTAATTTTCCAAGTATGAAAATGAGTTTTCCTTTAGATTTAGCAATCAATGACTGATATGTATAAGATTTAGAGAATCTTTTATATGTCTTTGAGGTTCTTCATCGATGGAGAATAATATGTATGTATTATAGATCCTTAGTCAATGGTATCCTTCAATACATTATATATATATATATATATATATCTATTGGTCATTATGATGACCATACTAGTTTTAAAGCCACTCAATGGGGCACTTGAAGTTTATTGTCATTCATAAGGACATGGATTATTTCAGAATTGGGATCATACCCACAGATGGGATACCTACATATCCTTGTTAAAAAGGAATCAAAACCCACATAGTTCGATAAGAAGGATATAGTTTAACGTCATATGTGACTGAAAAGAATTAATGAAAGATGGGATTGAACCTTATAAAGGCTTCCTATGTACTCTACTTTTAAGGAAGAGATCAAAGTCAGCGTAGTTCGGGTAAATAAATACG
Organism: Viscum album; assembly: GCA_963277665.1. Classification (NCBI taxonomy): domain Eukaryota; kingdom Viridiplantae; phylum Streptophyta; class Magnoliopsida; order Santalales; family Viscaceae; genus Viscum; species Viscum album. The sequence continues at coordinate 1,332,997,531 of OY728150.1, forward strand.
GGGTTTATGCAGTATTAATGGCCCAAAAAGAGATGTCGTGATTACATTCACACTCTAAGATCACGTGAGTCATGCTCGGTGTGAGAAACAAGAGGTATCAGTAAAATTTGACGATGGTTCCATGAAATATGCAATTATGAGAAATGATATGGAGCTTACGTATGTATGATGGCCCAGGTAAATGAAGACCAGGACTTAGGAATGAATCCCAGGAGCAGGGTCCATAAAGGTATTTATACTTTATGGAGATTTGGAATTGTAACTTGGGTCTTACTCTTGAGAAAGAGGCTCAGGATAAGGAGACTCGAATTAAAAGGGACTTATGATTGGGACTTACTCCTAAGAAGGAGGACCAAAACAAAAGAATTAAGATTGGGGATTACTCTTGAGATGGAGACCAAATGTTTAAAGGGACTATGATTGGGGCTTACTCCTGAGAAGGAGGACCAGGTTAAGGGATTTGTAACTTGGGGATTACTCCTAAGAAGGAGGCCTAGGTTAAGGGTCTTCTCATATTAAAGGATGAGGTTATATATGAAACCTCTAACCATGGTGACATAAAACTTGTAAGTCCTGAATTTTAAGGAGAGGTTATCAAATAATTTCCTTCAAATAAGGAAACCAACAAAAGAAACATGCCATAAATGGATTTGAAGAGGGTTTTGAGCACTATGTATTGAAGAGGAGAGGTGGATTTGAAGAAATGAGGTGACTAGGAAGGAGGCGTGCAAGTATTGTTTTGGCACACAAGTCCTGGTCACGCAAGTAGACTTGTGCGACATGAGTCACCTTGGGCGACGAATAATCTATAGGGTAATACTTGGGCAACTTTGAACTCAAGCCCTTAGTATCATAACTAGAGGCATCCAGAAGTGTGGCGCACAAGTTTCCTTGAGAGGGCAAGGTGGTGCATAGGTTTCTTCATTTCCCCTAAGGGGTGAGGTGGACACATAGGCACACAAGTGTTGATTAATTATAACACTTAGGCCTTATTCTTCTTCTTTAGAGATTCTACTCTAGGTAAATAATTACCTTATAAGTGTTCAGAAGAAGTCAGAAAAAGACTTGGGTGACCAGTGCTTGAATCTGAGTTTTGGAAAATTCATCCCCGAAATGGGGGGGGCATAAGGGCTATTTATAAGCCACTGGGAACCTTGGGAGAAAAAAAAGGAATAGGGCATGCAAGTGACTTGTGCGACCAATATGTGGGGCGCAAGTGACTTGTGTGACCAGGAGGAAACTTGCACAACCTCTTCTTAAAGGGTTCCTTGTTTATGCCTTTGTAAATTTTTTATGTTCTTAAAAGGATGAATCTTTTTGTGCTTAAGGTATTACCCTTTTCCATTCCTTAGACTCTATGATGGAAAGGAGCATCAACAGTATCCAATTCATAGAGATACATTTTAAACCTCTTAAGATTTTGATAAAACCATAATATTTTACAACATTTTAAACAAACATTGAAAGCTGAGGAAATTGATACAATAAAATGATCATAATCAACCTAATGACTAAAAAAATAAGACGACGCCTTTCTAGAGTGCATCCCATATCCAGCTATCATAAAAATATGAGTATGATTATAGATACCAAAATGTAGAAAATCAGTACTCAAAAAGGAAATATAGATACCAAGAAGAGTTATCTAGGGATCTACCCAGCTTCCTCAAAACTCTATAATTCTCCTTCCTTTAAGGAAACCTCATCCAAAAACATCCATGTTATACCAAATTATAATTCATTATTCTAGAAATGATGTCCTCTATAGAATAATTCTAGTTTAAAAAACCACTAGATCTATCCTCTGGAAATATCACCAAATTAAAATCCCAAGAAAAAAGAAATGATCACCATTACTATAATAAGAATAGATGACCAAATTCTCCAAAATGGTTCTACAGAAAATAATATAATTATAGGTATAAATGAAGGAAATCACATAGTACATGTCCACATTAACATCTATTTTTCGACATTCCAAGAACTAGGAAGATTCAAACTGAGGATCCAAATCTAATAGCTAGGGATTAGATAAAACTAGAATGCTCTCTTACATAGAAGAATAGTGGTTAGAAAGGTAGTTTCAACCTTACATAATATCTCCCATAGTAGTAACAAGATTAACCTCTTTATCCTCAGTTTATACAGGTCCCAAACAAACCAAATTGCTAGAAAAATGAGTTCACATACCTCCATGTGTGGGTGTTGAGACTCCTAACATTTCATACTCCAAAATTAATCATTATAAATAATAGGGTGCCCGAAATCATCCATCTTGGGTCCAATTTTTATTGGATCCATCTTTTCATCATATTCATAAACATTAAATAATTTATCACAAAGAATATTTTAACTTAAGATAGAATATGTGGTACTAACTAGATCAAAGGTTTCCAAACATGGGGAGGAAGTACCTACATCAAAATCAGCTAGAGAACATGTTGGATAAAAACTATATTTACCATACCCAAGTATTTAGACTTCCATTAATTAAGAATCCTTTTTCCCATCATAAAAATAAGAAACATTAGTAACATAACAAGAATTCAAAAACATGGGTGCTAAATCCTCCAAACTATTAGAAAACATTAACATAATAGGATAGGAAGAAACTTTGGGAACATAACCCAATGTGGTACCAGAAATAATAGACCCAAAAGAAGAAACTTGCTCCTTTGAGGTAGCTGGTTTATTAGGGGTAGAAATTAAATATTATTTACCATAACCAATGGATTCCTAAAGAGGATTCTCCATTAGAAAATCAATGTAATTGCATAAAAGAATGATGGAATTATTTTCCTGACTAGATTTTTTCATGGACAAAGAACAAGAAGCATCAACTGTAGAAGAACCTAATGTCCGATGGGGTCAATAATTAGGTTTACTAGAAGTGGAATCCAACATGGGATCCAATATCTTCTTCATAGGAAAAGGATGAGGAAAAACACCCTCTAAATCAAACTAAAAAATTTGAGGTGGGTCCTTGTTCTGATAAATCCTCTTTTGGGTGGTAAATTTAGTCTGTCCTACATTAAAGTATTCCTAGAGCTTATTCTTACACAGATTAAAATAGTTCTGAAATACTTTACAAAATATACAATTTTTTGGAACCCAACTATACTCAAATTTCATAAAGGAGGAACATTCAGATCCCAAGTCCACTATAATTTACTCAGGAAGGTCCTTCTTGGAATAAATTTCAACACAAATACAAGAAAAATTAATCCCACAAATATAAATCAGGGATTTTTCTATGAATAGAGGCTTTCCAAACACACATTAAATTTATATGAGGCCATCAATAAACCCAACTTCAAAAAGAACATTTCAAAAATTCAACCAAACTAGAAAAATAGAGAAGGATTCCTTCTTAAGGGAGATACTCAGTTGAAAACATATTATAATCATCGATCTACTTGCAAAGAACCTAGGGACACTCGAAATAATTTTAACAATTCCACGAGAAGGAAAAAATACGTTATTAAAATACTTTATTATTGCACAATGTCTCAATCAAATCATTCCACCAAAATTAAAAGTTAATTCTAGAAACCAATGAAAATAGAATCTTCTTCTCTAAAAAATAATCCAGCAAGGTGTTATTCCACCTAAAGCTCTGTTCTCAAGGAATGAGGGAGGAAGATAACCCTTCACAATTTTCCTCCATCAAAATGGGGATGGAAAACTAAATCTATGAAGTTAACACCAAATATCCGGTCTGTGGTTTCCACTTTTGTAGTCAAGGGAGAAAAATACCCTTAATAGAGCCCCTAGAAACACCGACATTTACATATCCCCAATTCAAATTAGGCTCGGAATTCTCAATATTAGAGTTCTCCAGATATGTAAATTTCTCTATCCCAATCAGCTGAGATGAATCCATAGAAACCACCTCTATAAAATCAGAAGAATCCACCACCTCAACTGAGCCCCTTGAGATAACATCATCCATGACACCCACAATGACCCCAACTAAAGAATCCAAGCGATCCTCATCCTTAGAAATCTCAATAATATTATCACCCACCAACATGGATTAATCCTTCACTAGATCATCTAAAAAAGATGATTCCCTCCCTTTTTAACCAAATTAGGTAAATAATTAGACACAATAACCAAATCCCCAACCACCCTTAAATTCGAGCAAAGGGAAGTCTCCTCTATTGAAGAATATCCTTTCAAAATCCGAACCACAACCACTGATCTTTCAGATCCTCCATTTTCAAAACTCAACTGAATCCTTATATGATGCCTCTACTTCCATATCCCATGTGTGTTTGTGACTCACCTTTTTATATGAAGAAGACTTAAAGGAACTAAAGTTCACCACACTCGAAGAGGACCCATCCATCAAACCAAATATCGAGAGATAGATATCAAGCCTGAATAATACTCAACACCTCCACTATTGAACCCCAAAGCCATCACAAGTAAAGTTTAGGGTCTCAATCAAAGATTGAGGCATGTGATCTTAGGTTATTTTGAGTATTTAGGTTTTAAGGCATTTTAGTGTCTTTAAAAATTTTAGGGATTTAAGTGGTTTTTAGATTTTTAGTGACTTTTAGGGATTTTATAGAGTTTTAAGGTTTTTAGGGGTCATTATTGTCTTTATATTTTTATGAGTTTTTAGGGGTTTTTATAATTTTTAGCATTCTTAGGGATTTTATGGGTTTTAAATGTTTTTTATTTTTATTTTTTTTTAGTAATTTTCATGGTTTTTTTGATTTTGTTATATTTTTTCTTATTTTTTAGGATGTTTTAGAATTTTTATGATTTATTAATGGTTTTATGGATATTTAGATTTTTAGGGTTATTTTTTGTTTTTTTATTTTAGGGGTTTTTCGAGTTTTTTAGGTATTTAAGGTTCTTTAGAGTTTTTTATATTTTTAGGGGTTTATAGGGCTTTTAGAGTTTTTAGTATTTTTAGTTTTTTATGCATTTTTATTGAATTTATGGTTTTTAGGGGTGTATGGGTTTTAGGTTTTTTGGGTTTTTTTGGGATTTTTAGCATTTTTAGGTTTTTAGGGGTTATAAATGTTTTAATGTATTTAAGGTTTTATTAGGGATTTTTGAGGTTTTTATGGTTTTTTATATTTTAGGTATTTTTACAGATTGTTTTAGGATTTTAATGATTTTTATGGTTTTTAGAGATTTTAGGGGGTTTTAGGGTTTTAAGGGTTTTAAGGGTTTCAATGAAATTAGGGGTTTAATAGGGTTGTAGTGTTTATTGGCTGCTCCCAACCAATGTTTGGCATGGGGTATCTGAGAGGTGATGTTGACCTTTTTTAGGGCATTCCAAGCTGTGTTTCGAAGGACATTTTTGGGGGTTTGAGGAGGAATCTGGATGAGGATGAGGTTCGAAAGACGATTTGGTCTTCGAACTCAGATAGTGCACCAGGGCCTGAGGGCTCCCTTGGGTCATTTTACAAGGTGACGTTGGACTTTTCTAAAGGGGATCTTGTGAGAGTTGTCTATGATTTTTTTTCAAGGTGGGGATCTGACCCATATTGTATGTGCGACCAAGATGGTTCTTATTGCTAAGGTGTTTAATCCTGAGTCTATTGATCAGTATCGGCCCATAAGTATGTTTAATATATAGTACAAGATTTTGACCAGAATTCTCAACAAAAGACTGGATATTCACCTAGATTCTTGGATGGCCTCGAAACAACATGGTTTCATTAAAGGGATGTCAATTAAGGGATCAATTGTAGTGGTCCAAGAGATGGTAAGTTGAATCAACAATAGGTCTTTCAGAGGCAATTTGGTGGTAAAGTTTTACATGAGCAAGGCCTATGATAGGGTGGAATGTGGAATTGTTCTTAGAGTCTTGGTTTGCAAGGGGTTCTCAAATTGGACTAGTGATCTTCTTTTCCATAGCTTCAGCTCGGCGTTGATTTCAACATTGTTTATTGGTAATAAATCTGGGTTTTTCAAGGCTTGTCATGGTCTTCGGAAAGGGGAGCCTTTATTCCCCACTCTTTTCATTATTTCCCAAAATGATTTTAGTTTCTATATTAATCAAGGCCTCAGTACGAGTAAAGTTATCCCCTACCATAATAGGCCTGCTACAAGGGGTATTTCTCACTTTATGTTCTCATATTATATGATTTTATTTATCAATGACAGTAGACAGTTAGTGCAGGGGTTGAATGGGCTTATAGGGGAATATTGAAAGTGGAGTGGGCAGGTGGTGAACAAAGAGAAAAGTATTTTTTATAAAACCATGAATATCTCTAAGAAGATGGAGAGGGATGTGGGGGCTAGCTTGAGTATTGAGAGAGGATAATTTCCCATGGAATACCTTGGGTCTTTGGTTAGACTTTCCTATCTTAGGTTCCTTAATTTTGATAAACTCATAAACAAAATCATGGGACACATCTACAACTTGAAAAATATATTCCTATCCTTTGGAGGCCACATAACATTAGTGAAAAGTGTCTTGGTTTCCATTAACATGAACATTCTCTCCACCCTGTAGGTTCCTAATAGTGTGATTTCCAATCTGGACATGATTATGGTGTCCATAATATGGGATGGGAAGATGGATGGAAGACATCATTGGTCATCGGGGAAACGTCTTGCAAGACATCTCTCCGAAGGGGGCATTAACCCGAGGAGTGTCTCCTCAACCATGAATGGATTCATGCAAAGTACACGTGGGAGGCTCTAGAAGGTAGGTAAATTTGGGTTAGGACAATGCAAGAAATATATGGCCTGAAAATGTGTGATTAGAGAATGTTTCCATCTAGGATATGTAATCTGATTCACCCTTACATGGAGATTCTGCAACATCACTCGCGGTGGTTAGTGGGAAAATGGACCATCAATTTTTGTAATCAATACTGGGGGTGAGTAGGATCTTTTTCCTGGGCTGCCCCACCTTGAACATGTCATTTAGGGAGGCTGGCGATTACCCCCTATTTCTCTGGGCCATTCTTGATGTGAATCAACTTTTTGTTTTTAAGAACATTGCTACTAGTGATGATCCTGGTAAACTTATCATCACATGATCAATGTCATGTATTTTTTACATCAAGGATTTCATACATGTGACAAGGGGCATGTTGAATGAAGATTAGTGGGTATGACGTTGTATTCAAAGTTTCTTTCATCCAAATTTAATTTCTTTTTGTTGCATGTGAGGAACAAAGCCTTGCCTACTGATGAGAATCTGCAACATATGGGTGTGATTATGGATTCCAGGTGCTGGTTCTATAGGCCTTCTAACCAACAAACAGTGAGACATTTTTTCTATGATAGTGAATGGGCTAGAGGGGTACGATAGATCTTTGGGGCTTTCATCGGCTGTGATGCGTCTGACGGGGTGCAGGATGATTTTCTCAGCTCGTGGTTTAGAGGAGCGAGGAATGACAGGTCTGAGAGAAAGGCCAGGATTGACATTCTTATCACAGGTTGCTGAACCATATGGCAGGCCAAGAACACTATTAACCACAGAAATGGTTTGGGATCTTAGGCACGTATAATCATCAATATGAAAATAATCTACTGGATTTGGTTCGGTTGTACCCTGATTGTAAACCTTCACCATCTGTTAAATCAATTATCCCAAATCTCTCACACGATAATTAGGATAGAAATCTGGGGTGGGGATGTTGGGTCTGTTGGCGTCCTCCTAGCTAGGGGATCAAACTCAATACAGATGGTTCCCTACATAGTGGGGAGATGCATGGGGGTGGGGTTACTAGAGATCATAGGGGCTCTGTAATTGCAGTGTTCACAACCTTATATGGAAGAGGTGATGTATTACAGGTGGACACTTTCACCTTGGATACCGGGCAGGAGATATGCAATCAAAATCAGATCAATATTAAGATGCTAGAGATAGACTCCATGATACTTTATAGAACATTGTTAGGCAAGGGCAATTTTCCTTGGAACATTGCATAAAGTATCAGAAATTGAAAACTAATCATAGCTAATCATATGGAGGTGTACCACACATGGAGGAAGGGGAACATGATAGAAGATTTTTTGTAGTCTATGACTTCCTCAAATCAAATAATGCGTTATTTTTTTTGGATCTTTTCCAAAAGAGGGGATGGGATTTGTGGCCAATTATTCTTTGGGTTTACATTACTTTAGACCACCATGATGTTTTCATTTGGTTTCCTCTGTACGATGGATTTTCAAAATCAATAAAAATGTTAGTTTTTAGTCAAAGGGTTGTTTTTAAGGGATCTTTTGGGTTTTATGTATTTTAATTGTTGTTAGGATTTTTTTATGGATTTTAGTGTTTTTAGTGTTTTTTTGGATTTTTAGCTTTTTATGTTTTCAGGGGTTCTAAATGTTTTTCGATTTTAATGTTTTCTTAGGGGTTTTTAGGGGTTTTCACGTTTTAATGATTTTAAGGATTTTTAGGTTTTTTTATGTTTTTTTGGGATTTTGGGGTTTTTTGGGAATTTTTATGTTTTTTATCTTTTGGGGGGGGGGGGGGGGTTGGGGGGTTTCTGAGTTGTTTTAGGGGTTTTATGATTTTTTAGAGTTTTTATCATTTTTTGGGAGTGAATTTTTTTTTATATTTTTCAGTGGTTTTTTGTGTCTTTATGGTATTTTTGTGTTTTTAAGGTTTTTAGGGGTTATTGTGGTTTTTAGGGGCATTTAGGTGTTTTTAGGTATTTTGGCGTTTTGCACTTTTTTAAGGGGTTTTATGTTTTTTTAGGTATTTAAGGTTTTATTTTGGTTTCTCAAGTTTTTGAGGGGTTTTTATGTTTTTATTATATTTAGAGAATCTTTAGGATTTTTATGGGATTTTGGGTTTTTAGGGATTTAGAGGGGTTTTTAGTATTTTTTCATTTTTTGGATTTTTCGGGTCATCAGGTTTTTTTGAGTTTTTAGGGGTTTGTTTTGAGAATCTGAAAGTGGCCCCATATTTATATAATATGGTGGTGAAAGACGTATATGGTTTTTTTCTATGTGGTAGAGGATATATTTGGATAATGGAAGGAATTTTTGAACCAAAATTATATGGAGTGTGACCCACTACTTATACAACACACTCAAGCGAGGGATGCGATAAAAAATCCACTTAATAACACCCTTGGGTTGAGGCATGAAATTGGGGGATTTGAGATCATGGATCACCAATATAACTTTTATATTAAAAAGATAATAATACAAAATATTATCGGAATAAAGTAACAATCCTCCCAACAGAGAGAATAAACTCTCATAGTTTTACTAGTGAAAACATGAATGAGAATACAATGTCATGGGGGTGTCTATTTATAGCGAAGGGGTGAAACAATAGTCAATGGTATAATAACCGAACTCCATAAAGTCTAAAACTAAATTGTTCTCTTAAATTCCTAAGGATAATTTCTACCAAATACATTTTGTAAAAGTAGCACATAATTTTCCAACTATAGCCCACCAGATTTGACATTTTGTGCCTAGCCCACTATATTTTACTTTGTTGTCAAAAGATGTCATTCGTGAATTCTCCATGTGGTAAAGGCATCAAAAACTTATAAAACCTTGTATTCCAAGATTTAAAAATCATCCTTGGTCTTTAATAAGTGCGATAATAGGCCCATTTTCTTCATCCATGCAAGGAAATATCCATTGGGCCTTTAATGAAGTGAGATGGGTACCCACTGTAGAATTCAACCTATTTAATATCCCTCACATCATTGAGCATTGAAAATCCAACTCCACCTCATGGGAAAGAGAATCTAGTTCTTCGACATGGTTCTCATTGTCCCCCTTTTGAAAAGAATTCATCCCCAACTGTTCATCCTCTACACCAAAAAAAAGAAGAAAGATGACAAACATTGAAAGTGGCACTTACACCATACTCACATGGTAAATCTATATTATAATAATTTTTGTTAATATTCATGACCACTCAAAAATTTATTTCTATTTTTGGCATGAGTTTTGATTTCTACTTGCCTAGAAATCTCTCCCTTATCATATGGATCCAAACAATGTCACTGGGCTCAAACAACACTTTGTTGTGACCCTTGTTTTCATGATCAACATATTTCTAGATCATTCACACAATATGTTTTACTTTCTTTTTTATGAAGTTTCTTGAGGAATTATGCATGACATTTCACATATATATTATGTGATTATTACATAGGAATAGAGACTAGATCAATAGAAGCAAGGTGGTTAATGGCATAAGCAATTTCAAATAGAGAATATTTAGTTGTGGAATGCTTATCCCTATTATATGTAACTTCCACAAGAGGTAGATATTCCTCCAAATTATTGAGATTATTATTAATAATTTTCTAAAAAAGTGATGATAGTTTCTAATTCACCCCTCTATTTTCCCAATGGTTTGCAGTTGATAAGTATTGGTGAAGAGAAAAGTTTTAACCAGTTTTCTCTATAAGGTGTTATAAAATTAACTAATTAATTTTGTGTCTCTATATGAAAGAATCATCCTAGGAATTCCATGGAGTTTAAATAATTATTGAAATAAATGTGTTTCAATGTCATTGGTATCATATTTTTTGTGACAATGAATATAATGTTACATTTTAGAAAAACGATTCCCCACTAAAAAAGGGAATCTATCTGCATCTTGGTTATTTGTAACCCCACTATAAAGTCTATTTATATGTCATACCGAGGGGTGTTTGGGATTGGGATAGGAAGATATAATCCATGTGGGTTCAGTTTCAATTTGGATTTATGTTATACAATGTCATTTCCTGCAAATTGTTCAACATATCTAGACATACTATGCTAATAAAAATTCCCACTATGAAAACATAGAAATTTTACAACACCAAAATATCCCATTAACCCACAAGAATGTGAATCCATTCGTAAAATTAAATGGATAGAGAAAATGGTAATAAAAATCATATCAATCTGAAATAAGAACCCATCATGTAAATAAAACTTTTCACAACTAAATCATGGTTTACAATGATAATAAAGTTCACCAAGATTACTATCAGTGGCATATAAATCCATAATGTATTAAAAAAGTATTTTATAATCCATTTAGGATAAAATAAAATATCTTTATGAAAATTCATCAACCATAATATTTTCTTTACTATTTTTATTTTTCATGAAATATGGAAATGACGAAATGAATTATAACCATCTATAATGTACCCTATTTAGTTTATGTTTTCTCTTACGTTATTTAAGATCATTTTGATCAGAATTGATCACAAATTCTATATACCAAACATAATGATTCCATGTTTCTAGTATTATATTCAATGCATAAAACTCTTTATCATATATAGAATTGTTTAGAGTTGGGACATTTAACTTCTCACTGAATAAATTAATAGGATTAACTTCTTTCATAAGTACTCCTCTTAAGATATTTATTCTTGCATCATATTTAATTTCAAATGTCTTATCAAATTTTGGGAAAGAAATAAAATGTGTGCGTATGAGTCTCTATTTGAGTGCTTGGAAAGACATCTCTTGATTTTTCTCCCATTTTAAATGAATTTTCTTATTTTTTAACTCATTCAACAACACATATAGTGGGTTGAAGTCCTTAACAAATATCTATAAAAACATGAAAGCCCCTGGAAACTTATTACACATCTGATGGATGTGGGAGTCAACCACTATGGAATATCCTTGATCTTCTCAATATCTACCAGAACTCCATCATCTCTTACCAAGATTCCAAGTAAAAAAAATTATCGAGGAAAAAATTATACTATTTAATTTTTTAAAATAAATTTTATTTTGTTAACACCTCTAAGAATTTTCTTGAGTGATGTACCTGTTTTTATAAATTCATACTATACACAAAAATATCATCAAAGTAAAATACCAAAAAATTTATAATATATACACATAATACATATTTCATTAACCTCATAAATGTGCTAGGTTCATTGGTGAGACCAAAGGGTATGAATAACTATTTATAAAGTCAATGTTTTGTCTTAAATACAGTTTTAACTAATCTCTTCTTTTCATCCTAATACAATTGGAGCCACTTCTTAAATCAATTTTTAGAAAATAGTCAAGCCATTTAACTCATATAAAATATCATTTTACCTGTGGATAAGATGAAGATAATTTTCCCTGATGTAATTAATGGATCTAAAGTCAGTACACATTCTCTATGTTCTCTCCTTTTTGGGAACCAAAATCACTTGTTCAACATATAACTATTAATATAGCCTACATCCAACATGTCATGAACTTACCTTTGATTTTATTTTGTCTTCTCCAGGTTGGTGAAATATGTTGTGTGGTTTCGTAGTGATGAACTAGGTATTAGTTTATTTTGATGATCAGTACCTCTAATGGGTGGAAAACCAAGTGGCACTACTTCGGGAAACACATCATCAAATTCCCGCAACAAAGACTCAACAAAAAGTGTAAAATGAGATGTTATTCCATTAGTGTTCAACATCACCTCTTTCTACATAAGTTCCAAAAGGTTTTTCTGGGAAATAAAATCTTCCTTAACCTTACAATATTTTTCCAACATCACACTTTTCTCTCCCATAAAATCTTTTTACCTTTTTGATTTTTCTTTTTTCTCCATTTATTTTCTTCTATCGTTTTCTATTTTCCCCTTATTCTCTAATTTTTCATTTTTTCTCTTTTTTTTCCTTGTCAATAATTTTTTTCTCTCAAAATGTGATATCACTATTTTTTGGGGGAACATGGGGTTGAGGGTTATAGGTTTCCCATACAGTACAAAATATTTATTTTTCAAGAATCTGTCATGAGTAACATGTTGATCGTACTACCATGGCTGACCCAACAACAAATGGAATGAATTAATAGAAACAACATCACAAAATACCTCATACTTGTATTTTACTATAGAGAAAAATATATTCTCCCATTTGGTAAGATCCACCTCTCCACAATCATTCAACCACCAAATTCAATATGAATGTTGATGCTCCAAATTTTCAAGTCCCAACTTCTACACAAACTCGATGCTCGCTACATTTATTAATCTTACTCCATCAATAATAACACCAAATACATTCCTATGGATATTGAACCATGTAAAGAAAAGGTTCTCCCACTACTCTTATGCTAAAATGGTCATTTGTGCACTTAGGACTCTCTTTGTGTCCAAAATGTCACCGTCTTTTGAAAATTATCCATTATCAATTGTGGGGGATTCCTCCACTTCATTATCTAAGTTATCTCTTTCAGTCTCCCATTATCCATACATATTGATGATCATGGTGGACCCGTTTGGGAATTATCTAGCGATGTGACCCCTTACTTAACTTTTTAAACATCAAGATGGGTAGTGGGTTTTTCCATGTTGATCCTTTTTTTCAATTGTTACTTGATCTTGGTGCCTTGGTGGATGATATCTTCTATCTCCAAATAGTTGTATATCATTACTTGATAAGAAATATCCTGATTTATCCCATGTAAGAATCATGCTATAGATTCCTCTGGATACTCCTTAATGTTTTCTATAATCATGGAAACTTGCATCTCCTTACAGTAATCTGCAACCCTCGTACAACTTTACATGAGGCGTTTAAGCTTGTTGTGGAGATCTATATAGTAGTGTGAGGGAAAAAATCACTTCCTCATGGAAAACATCATGTCTTCCTTTGTATGGATAGGATGTCCCTTATATTCTCTTTCTTTTTTAACTTGATCCCACCATAATAATGAATAATAAATGAATTATAGTGCTACATGTTTTACTTTTTTCTACTCGAAATAGGTATGACACTACAAGACATTATTGATCCACATATCTAATTCCAATTATACTTTTGGGCCACTTTTTCCATGAAAAGAAGGGACCGCCACCTTGATACATCTAAGGATGTCATCCTCATGTGGTCTCCTTTGGCATCCTCTAGGTTATTGGAACGGTCTCCTCCTTTATAGGAGATCCTCAAAATCATCATTAATGTTCCCTATCTTTACCTCCATGATATGGGGTAGACATAGTACTAGATCATGTTATGGGTTATCATGATTCATCCTAGGGTTTGATTAATTTTCTAGGTTGGAAATTCTCTCTTGTGGAACCTACAAATTCATATCTAAAAGATTCTCGAAATGGCTCACCAAAGATTGGATTTGGATTAGTGTAGCTTCTAGTGTAGGATATCTACTTCGACTTACTTCATCGCTAGAATGAGAAATTATCTTCCCATGACCATCTTTCATGATACATAACAAAAAAACACACATGGGGAGAAACATATACAATGATACAAAAAAAATCACACATAAAAATATACACACATACAATATGTACACACTCACACACACAATATGAACATGATCACACACACATGATGTACACACTCATGCTTGAAAGATATACACACTCACGAAAACAAGGATATACCCTCATTCATGCAACATATGCACACTCATGCACACAAGGATACACACCTCCATGTGAAATATATACACACACAAGCACATAAGGATACACACTCACAAATATTTTTTGATAATTTATTTTCACTCTCAACACTCAATTCAAATTCCAATCTCTTATGATATCTAAAACCTTTTTTGGGGATATATCATTACACCAATCCTAAACAAATCAATATAGTGTTGGGGGATGGTTTAACACATCCTATTTGAGTAGTAAAGGGTTAAAAAATGGTTTTGTATGTAAAATAGGGTAGCAAATATGGGAAAATAGTGGAAAATGGTATATGGGTGTAATAAAGGGGTTTTATCCAATTGTGAAAGAAAAGAAAAAATAATAATAATATATGACAAATATGATATTGTGATTAAGTAAAATAATGGATAGAGTGATGTATGTAAATGGAATGTTCTACTAATGTAAATCACAAATTAGAATTAATTATATACCATTTTTATATAAAATATCCCCAAAATAATTTTTTTAAGTGTTTTAAGACACAAGATGATGAACTAAGAGTAAGATTATTTTTTTGAAATCTCTCAATGTAAGGATGTGCTTAGTTTTGAATAGAAAAAAATGATATGGTGATTGAATTTTATTTTTTTCAAGATAAAAATCACATAAAGTGAATTAAATGCGAAAATAATATTGATGAATAATTGGATAAATGTAAAATATTTTAATGTTTCACAACATTGGAAAATTTTGGATATTTTCAAAGAAAAGGGGTTTTTTTGTTTGAATGGGCGGATAATAATAAAATATAAGAAGGTTAACAAATATATGTGATAGAAAATGGGTGATATATGCCTATCGTGTCAACTAGAGATCTGATACCAACTAATGTGAGATGCTCGGGGTTGCTTGATCTTCAAAGCATTGGGCTGTAAATGATGGATGCAGTTTGAGGCTAAGTGGTGGATGATGGGTTTGGATAGTGTAAGTAGTAGTAAGTCATCATTATATGGATCATGACCTACTACTAAGAAAAAAATCAAGGAAGGGGTGTGATATCCAATTACCACAACAACACACTTGGGATATGGAACATAATTTAGGGATTTGAGATATTAGATCACCAATCTGACTTGTACACTGACAAGGTAAGAATACATAATACAAAGAGAAGAAAGTAACAATCCTCACAATGGAGTGAATAAACTCACCAAGTTTCACTAATGAAAACTTTAATGAGAATAAAATTTCAATTGGGTGTCTCTATATAGCCAATGGGGGATACATTATTCAAGGGTATAATAATCGAAATTCATAATGGATAAACACACATTGTTCCCTTAATGTCAAAAATATAATGTCTATGAAATAATTTTTGAAAACTTAGCAAAAACAAAATAAATTATAGCCAAACAGATTTGACTTTTAGTGCCTATCCCATTGTATTTTAATTTTTTGGCTGAAGATACCAATCTGTAATTCTCCATGTAGTAAATCCTTCAATGATTCATGCAACCATGTGGGCCAAGATTTAAACATCATGTTTGGTCTTGAATAAGTGAGGTAATATGACCCTTTTCTCTATCAATGCACAGTGAGATACACTGGGGATTTAATGAAGCGATATTGCGAACTATTATAGCATTCATCCTCTTTAATATCCCTCATGTCATTGGGCCATACAAATTCAACTCCTCATCTTGGGCACAAACTCATATTCTTTTACATGGTTCTCATAATGTTTTAAGGGTTTTTAGAGTTTTTAAGGCCTTTAGGGTTTAAAGGGTTTTTAGAGTTTTTAGTAGGTTTTATTGGTTTTTAGTGTTTTCTAATGTTTTAGGGGTTTTATGGTTTTTAGGCCATTTTAGGGTTTTCAAGGTTTTTATCATTTTTGGGGATTTTAAGTGTTTTAGGTTTTTAATGTTTTTTTTGGGTTTTTTCGAGGTTTTTAGGTTTGTTTTAGTGATTTTTTGTTGGTTTTTCGGATTTTTATAGTTATTTAGGGTTTTTAGGGATATTTATAGATTTTATGGGTTTTTTTGGGTTTTATGGTTTTTTTGGTTTTTAGGGTATTTATGGTTTCTTAGATTTTTTTTATAATTTTTAGGGGTTTAGAGGGTTTTTATTGTTTTTAGTGTTTTTAGGATTTTTTTGGGTTTTTTGGTATTGAAGGTTTTTATGGTTTTTTATGGTTTTATGGTTTTAGGGTTATGTAGGTTTTTTTTATCATTTTTAGGGTTTTTAGGGGTTTTATGTTTTTTACGTTCTTATGGTTTTCTTAGGGTCTTTCATGTTTTTAAAATTTTTAGGTATTTTCTGGGATCTTCTAAGATATTTCCGATTTTTAGGGTTTTTTTGGTGTTTTTAGGGTTTTGGGATTTTTTGGTATTTTTTGGGATTTTTGGGTTTTTTTTGGGTTTTTTTGGGTTTTTTGACTTTATAGGTTTTTAGTGTTTTTAGCGATTTTATGATTTTTATGGGTTTTTAGGGGTTTTATGGTTTCTAGGTGGGTTATGGTTTTTAGGGTTTTTTAGTGTTTTTAGTACTTTCAGGTTTTTTAGAGGTTTTAAGTGTTATTATGTTTTTAAGGTTTTCTTAGTGGTGTTTATGGTTTTAGGGATTTTTTATGTATTTATGGATTTTTAGGTATATTTTTGGATTTTCATAGTTTTTATACTTTTATAAATTTTTATGGATCTTAGGGTTTTTATATTGTTTTGTGTTTTTAGGGTTTTATTTATTTTTTAGGGCTTTTAAGGTTTTTGAGTTTTTTAAAAAAAATTAGGGGTTTGAAGGGTTTTTATTTTTAAGTGGATTTCTAGATGTTATATTGTTTTTTTAATGTTTTTAGAGTTTTTCATGGTTTTTAGGGTTTTATGTTTTTTTTTGTGTTTTTAGCGTTTTAGGGTTTTTAGGGATTTTAAGTTTTTTAGGTTTTTATGGATTCATTTTTGTTTTTAGGTTCATTTATGTTTCTAGGGATTTTTAGGGATTTTATGGATTTTAGGGTTTTTAGGGTTATTAGGGATTTTGATAATGTTTAGGGTTTTTTTTTTGGTTCTATTGAGTTTTCTTGGATTTTTTATGAGTTTTTAAGGTTTTTAAAGATTTTAGAGTTTTTAAACATTTTTAGAGGTTTAATGGGGTCTTTGTCTTTTTAGTGGTTTTTCGGGGTTTTTTGAAATTTTAGGGGTTTTATGGTTTTTAGGGTTTTAAGGATTTTTAGAGTTTTTATGTGTTTTAGGGGGTTTAAGTGTTTTTATATTATTAGGGATGTGGAGGTTTTATGGGGTTTTAGGATTTATATGTTTTTTTCTTTTAGGGGTTTTTTATGTTTTTCATGGTTTTTAGAGTTATTAGTGGTTTTTAACGTTTTTAGGGTTTTATGGTTCTTAGGGTTTATGGTTTTTAGGGTTTATATGGTTTGTTATGTTTTTAGAATTTTTAGTTTTTAGGGGTCTTAATTGCTTTATGTTTTTAATTATTTATTAGGGTTTTTGGGGGTTTTAGGTTATTTTACATTTTTAGTAATTTTAGAATATTTTTAGGATTTTTAAAGTTTTTATGGTTTTTAGGGACTTTGCAGGATTAATGGGGGGTTTTTGATGATTTTAGGGTTTTTATTGGTCTTTAGGGTTTTTTTAGTTTTTTGAATTTTTACATTTTTTATATTTTATTAACATTTTTTGGGGTTTAAAGGGTTTTTATAGTTTTTAGTGGTTTTTTGAATTTTATACGTTTTAGGGTTTTTATGGTTATTTCCTATTTTTTGGGTTTTCATGGTTTTTTCTTGTTTTTATGTTTTTATGATTTTTTGTTTTTTTATTGGTTTTAAGTGATTTTAGGTTTTTAAGCATTTCTTATAGTTTATCATGGTTTTTTACATTTTCTATGATTTTTTTGGATTTTGAGGATTTTTATTATTATTAGGGTTTTTTGGGATTTTGGGGGGCTTTAGGGTTTTTAGGGGTGTTATGGTTTTTAGGGGTTTTGATTTTTTAAGGTTTTTAGTGTGTTTTTTAGATTTTTAATTTTTTTACAGATTTTTAACATATTTAAAGGACCAAAGAGTTTTTTAGAGGTTTTATTTTTTGATGGTTTTTATGATATTTTAGGGGTTTCATAGTTTTTTTGGGTTTTATGGTTATAAGAGTTTTTTGGGTTTTTTGGGTTTTTTAGGATTTTTAGGGTTTTTATCAACAATTATATTTTTAGGGGTTTTAAGTGTTTTTTGATTTCTATTATTTTCTTTTGGGTTTTCAGTGTTTTTAGGATTTTTTACATTTTTTAGGATTTTTTGGGATTTTTAGGATTTTGATGGGTTTTAGGGTATTTTTGGGGTTTTATGGTTTATTTAGGTTTTTAGGATTTTTTTAGTTTTTAGTGTTCTAAAGGTTTTTTAGATTTTTTGTAACATTTTTAGTGGTTTAATGTGTTTTTAGTTATTTAGTGGTTTTTGTGTTTTTATGGGTTATTAGGGATTTTTAATGATTTTTCGGGTTTTATGGATTTTAGGGTTTTAGGGTTTTTACTGATTTTAGAATATTTTGGTTTTTTAGGGGTGTTAATTTTTTTAGATCTTAAAATTTTTCATATGGTTTTCATGGTTTTTATGATTTTTTACATTTTAGGGGGTTTTAGGTAATTTTTAGGATTTTTATGGTTTTTAGGGTTTTTTTTATTTTGAGTGTTTTTATAATTTTTTTGGGTTTTTTTAATCTTTTAGGGGTTTAATGGTTTTTAGAGTTTTTATAAAAAATAGGGTTTTAATGGGTGTTAGAGTTTTTAGTGCGTTTTTACAGTTGTTATAATAGTTTACAGATTTTTAATGTTTTAGCGGGTTTTAGGGTTTTTATAGTTTTATTGTTTCTTTAAGATTTTTATTGTTATTAGTTTTTTAGTGGTTTTAAGTGAATTTATGTTATTATGGTTATCTTAAGGGTTTTCATGATTTTTAGACTTTTTTACATTATTGGGATTTTTAGGGCTTTTAGGATTTTTATGGGTTTTAAGTGTTATATTGGATTTAGTGGGTTTTGAGGGTTTTTTGGTTTTTTGGGTTTTTATGGTTTTTTTAGGGTTTTTTTTTGAGTTTTTCATAATTTTTAAATATTTTAGAGTTTCTAACGTATTTAGGGTTTTAAAGCGTCTTAGGATTTTTATGTGGGTTTTTAATGGTTACATATTTTTTGGTTTTTATGGGTTTTAGAGTTTTTTTATCATTTTTATTGTTTTTAAATATTTCTATGGGTTTTAAGGATTATCAGAATTGTTTTAGGTGTTTTATGTTTTTTAGGGTTTTTATGTTTTATTAGGGGTTTTCAAGGATTATAGGGTTTTTTCATTTTCAGAGTTTTTGTGTATTTTTTGTGATTTTTATGGTTTTTAGGGATATTGAGGGGTTTTAGGGTTATTATAGGTTTTTTGGGTTTTTAGGGTTACTTTTGATTTTTTTAGGATTTTATGGTTTTTAAATCATTTATCGTTTTTAGGGGATTGAAGTTTTTTAGTGATTTTTTATTGTTTATATGGATTTTTAATGTTTTAAGGGGTTTTTATGGTCTTCCATGTTTTTAGTTTTTTTTCTAAATTTTTGCATTTTTTTGGTTTTTTATGAGTTTTTTTTGTTTTAATGTTTTAAGGTTGTCTTAGGTTTTTGTACCATTTTTTGGTTTTTTCAAGATTTAGAGTGTATTTAGGGTTTTATGGTTTCTTTGGGTTTTCAGGGATTTTTTGGGTTTTAGGTATTTTAAGGGTTTTTAGTGTTTTTAACATTTTAGGGGTTTATAGGGTTTTTAGTGTTTTTATTGTGTTTCAGGGTTTTTTTGGGTATTAATATTTTTTTAGTTTTTATGTTTTTAATATTTGTTAGTGTTTTTAGAGATTTTATGGGTTTTATCATTTTTTATGTTTTTTGGGGTTTTATGTGTTTTAATATTTTTAATATTTTCATTGCGTTTTTAGGGTTTTTACTGTTTTTTAAATTTTTAGCGTTTTTTATCCATTTTATAGTTTTTAGTGTTTTAAGGATTCTGTGGGGTTGTAGGGTTTTTTGGATTCTTTTGATTTTTTGGGTTTTTAGAGTTTTTTGTGTTTTTAAGGTTTTTTTATATTTTTGATATTTTTTAATGTTTTTAGGGCTTTAAAGTGTTTCTAGGATTTTTATTGATTTTTAGGGTGTTTATGAGTTTTTATAGTTTTATAGGTTTTATGGTTTTTATAGTTTTTGTAGGATTTTATCATTGTTTATTTTTTAGGTATTTGAATTGTTTTTTGGATTTTAAGGTTTTCATATTCGTTTTTAGGGTTTTTTACAAATTTTGCGATTTTTAGGGATTTTTAGGGATTTTTGGGTTTATAGGGTTTTATGGTATTTATGGTTTTTTAGGTTTTTTGGGGGGTTGAGTTTTTGGTGTTTTAATGGTTTTTTATAGTTTTAAACAGTTTTAGGGGTTTAAAGGGTTTTTATTGTATTTAGTGGGTTTTATGGTTTTTATGGGGTTGTATTGTGTTACGTTTCTTATCTGTTATTATGGTTTTTAGGGTTTTTGTGGTTTTTTGTCTCTTTTAGGGGTTTTTAGGGTGTTAACTTTTTTTAGGTTTATTAGGAGTTTTCATAGGGGTTTTCAAGGCATTTAGGGGTTTTATGTTTTTGGGATATTTAGGACTTTTTAGGATTTTTATTGTTTTTTTTGGGTTTTTAGGGTTTTTATGTTTTTAGGGGTTTAAAGGTTTTTATAAATTTATAACATTTTAATCGTTTTAATGGGTTTTTAGAAATTTTAGTCAGTTTTTAGGGTTTTTATGGATTTTTAGGTATTTTTTGGTTTTTAGAGGTTTTTATGGTTTTTATTGTTTTAAGGTTTTTTTAGGATTTTTATCTTTCTGGGGGTATTAAGTGTTTTTTAAGGTTTTCTTAGGGTTTTTTACGGTTTTGAGGGGTTTTTACATTTTTATGGATTTTCATGGATTTCTTAGTATTTTTATGTATTTTAGGGTTTTTAGGTATTTTGATGTTTTTAAGGGGTTTTAGGGTCTTTATGGAAAAAAAGGTGTGGGATCAGACAAAGTTGACCCCATGATATATTAAATAAACGAGAAGTAAAGTACAAGGCATTACAAAATAGGCTTGCATATCCTAGTGTGGGTCTTCCCCTTCATGTCTGAGTCAACTGAAGACAAACAGAAGTCCAGGGTCCTGAAAGACCATACCGAGGTCCTTTCATCAATCGATCGCTTGGAAAGAGCATCTGCAACCTAGTTTGCCTCCCTATAGGCATGTGAAATGCCCAGTGTTCGAGCCCTAGCAGCATCAAGTCACTCGATCCAGTGTTGGAGAAGTTTCCATGGTACAAGTTGTGACTGCTTCCAGAAGGCCTCCACCGCCAATGATGAATCAGATTAATTTCGGATCTTATTCCATCAAAAATGGGTTGCATATCGAATCGCCTTTATGATGGCCCAAAGTTTTGCCTCATACACAGTACCGTTCCTAAGGAAGTGGTAGAAGCATCCCTTGACAAATCCTCGGGAGGTACGAAAAACCCCGCCACACCCTGAGGGACCTGGCGAACCCATGGCAGCGCCATCAACATTGACCTTGATAAAGCCCGCTATCGGGGGGATCCACCTAATAAATTTCAGCATCCTCAGTTTTCTACATCTTCCCGGAACTCCACTTTTGCACAGGATCAGGAAGTCATTCATATCATTATTCATCTCTCCATTCTGGATACCTATTGCCGCATGGATAGCACGATGAATGCTCGCCACTCCTTCATGAAAAGAACCTATTTTATTCTGATGTGGCACCGCATTTCTGGCAGACCAAACATAGGATAGAAGCTCCGCCGTAGCTTCTAGGAGAAGATTGTGAAGCTATGAGCTTAGTCCTACCTTAGCTACAGCACCGAGAAGATTCACTAGCTCCCATTTCCTACTCAAATTAAGATGAATTCCAAAGACATCCTGAATATATAGCCATAACTCAGAAGCCATCCTGTAGTGTATGAAAAAATGGTTACTAGTTTCCTCCGCCCGCAAGAAAATGTTACAGCCTTAAACAATCTACCATCCATCCATTTGTAGCGCCCCATGTAGGGGCAGTCTCCCTTTCCATATTTTCCATAAGAAAATTTTCCATGATGGAGGTATAAATGACTTTCTAAATTTGGAATGCCATGCTGGAACACATGGGTTATGTTCACATTTGTGTCGATATAACCCTTTGGTGTCGAGAATCCCACACCGATCAAGTTTCCATACTAAAGAATCCTCATTGAAAAATTTATACATCTTTATCTCCATGACTATCATGCTCGGAAGAATGCCAGCCATATTGTCAAAATTCTGCAAAAACTCAGAAATTGTCATTTTCAGCATGTTATCCGGCAGCTGAAGTATACTATTTAGTAGAGTTTCTAGCCAAGTACCGGTCCAGCAGTTCAGGTTGGATTTCTTCGATACAATCCACCTTGAATTTGAGATAATATCATTGTATGTTGTCTTGAAGGAGGACCAAACCGAAGAGAGAGAGTAACCAGCGGATTCATTCATCAGCCTTCAAATGAACCAATTATTGAGTATATCCAGACCCTCATTCTTAAAATTGATCACATTCCAGACAAAGTTACCCAGGGGTGACTCATTGAACTTTCTCAAGTCCCTAATACCAAGACCACCCATGTCAATTGGCTCGGTGCACTTTTTCCAAGCCACTGTGACCAGCATCCTTTCGTTTATGCATCACGTCCACATAAAGTTTCTTATTTTCTCTTGCATTTTCATAAGCAAGCTGACAGGTCACCTGTAAACCGAGAAGGAATGCACCAGCATGGGAATTAATACCGAATTGATCAGATAAACCCTTCATGCTTGTGACAGAGATTTCCCCTTCCACCTGGTGAGTTGGTTGATGGCTCTTGCCGAAATCGATTCAAAGTGAGAGCACCTTGGCTTACCCCAAAAGAGAGGAACCCCGAGGTATGTAAATGGCAGAGTATTCCTCTTTACACCCATAAGACGGGAATATCGTATCTGCCTAGCATTGGAGATTCATTTTCCAAAGATGATGAATGATTTACTCCAGCTAATGGATTTCCCTGCTTCCTCCTCATAATGCTGGAAGAGCTTCTTTATTGAAATAAGTGTTGTACAGTTTGCCTCCCCAAAAGAATGATTTCATCAGCATAGAGCATGTGAGATGGTACATGAAGATCATTGCTTGCTTTAAGAGGTGTGAAGAATCCATAGTTAACTAAGACAATGAGATAATGTCTTAAATAATCCTCATCAATGGAGAAAAGAAGTTCTGATAGGGGGTCCCCCTGCCAGACTCCCCGAGAGTAGTGAAAACAACCCTTTGGAGCTAAATTTATCATGAAATCCATTCTTGCACTCTCCAGAATAGATTTTATAATCTTGATGAAGTTTTCAGAGAAACCATATTTTCCAAGGATATCAAAGATAAAACTTCATCTAATTGTGTGAAAAGATTTGGAAATTTCAAGATTAAGAGAAAAGCTCCAATATCCAGTTTTCCTACTCATAGTATTAACTCCCTCTAAGGAAATGTATAAAAAACATTCAATATTCCTTCCTGCAACAAATCCGAACTGATTTGGAGTAATAATATCATTTAGGATCATTTAAAACCTGATAACAATGATTTTGCTGATGACCTTCAGGATAGTATTACCATGGGAAACTGGGCGAAAATCCTTGATTTCAATCGCATTCTCCAGCTTTGGAAGCAAGGAAATAAAATTAGAGTTGGCCCCATATGGTATAGATATAGTCCTAAAGAAGTCCTTTATCGCAGAAGATACCTCAACGTGCACAATATCCCAGAAAAACATGAAGAATTTATTTCTGAAGCCATCAGGACCCACTGCACTGTCCATGTTGAGTGAAAATAAAGCATTTCTAATTTCATCATCAGAGGGAATAGCAGTCAGGTACAAATTCTAATGCTCGTTGATACATGGTACAATGGAATCCAAATGCTAGAAAGTCAGCGGTGTTCAAGATTCTGTATATAGATCCTTGAAATAATCCACCACTAAACTAGCTATATCATGCTCTTCTGTAAAGAGGGCTCCATTTACCCGGAAATCACTAAGAACTTGCATTGCCTTTTTCTCCTTTTGAAGATGGTGGAAGAATTTGGTGTTCTTATCTCCTTCTTTAAGCCATGTCACATTAAAATGATTCCTTATCAGCCTCTCTTTTAACAAAATAAGGTCATCCAGTTTTGAGGTAAGTCGCAATTTCTCCCTGGAGGGCTCATGTTACTGCTGGTTCAGAAGTTGGCAATGTGCAAGCTGAGATTCAGCCTCATTGATTTCATCGACCAACTTGGAAAACGAATTCTTGCTCCACTCTCTCAGCTTGGATTTGATACTTTTTAATTTGGAAATCACTTTTAAAAAGTAATTTCATTGGGTATCATAGCTCCATCCACTAATGACAGCTTCTCTACACTCAGGAATTGTGAGACATGCATTATTAAACTTGAAGGGTAGAGGCGATGACCTTGCTGGAACATCCTGAAGTTTAATCACCAGAGGGTTTTAGGGTTTTATGGAATTTTTTTTGGGTTTCCAAGGGTTTTTTTAGTTTTTTATATTTTTTTATCATTTTTAGTGGCTTAAAGGTTTTTTAGAATTTTTAGGCATATTTCGTGATTTTAATGGGGGTATTTTTGGTTTTTTATGGTTTTTAGGGGTTTTATGATTTTTATATTTTTAAAGATTTTTTAGGTTGCTTTTTTTTAGGTTTTGAGCTGTTTAAAGTGTATTTATGTTTTTAAAGTTTTCATAGGGATTCCACAATATCCTGGGTTTTCTTATGTATTTGGGGATTTTTATGGATTTTTATGGTTTTAATTATTTTTAGGGATTTGGGTTTTTTTTTGGGTATTTGTGATTTGTTTGAGTGTTTATATTTTTTTTAGTTTTATAGGGTTTTTATTATTTTTAAGATTTTTTTATCATTTTTAGGGGATTAAAGGGGTATTATATTTTTAGTGGGTTTTTTGGGGTTTTTTGGGGTTTTTATGGTTTATTATGGTTTTTATGGGTTTTTATATTTTTTAGTGTTTTCAGGTTTTAAGTGTTTTTATCATTTTTTTGGGTTTTCAGGGTTTTAATTATTTTTATGTTTTTAAGGGTTTTTTATTTTTTAGGGATATTTAGGTATTTTTTAGTATTTTTATATTTTTTAGTGTTTTTAGGGATTTTAAGGGTTTTTAGGGTTTTTAATTTTTTTGGGTCTCAGGGTTTTATTTATTTTTTTAGTGCTTTAAGGATTTTGTGAGTTTTTTTAACATTTTTGGGGTTTAAAGGGGTTTTAGAGTTTTATTGATTTTTTTTTGGGTGTTTTTGGTTTTAAGAGCTTTTTGAGGGTTTTAGGGGGTTTTAGGGTTTTTATGGTTTTTAGGGGTTTCAAGGGTTTTTAGAGTTTTATGGTTTTTAGGGGTTTTAAGTGTTTTTCTATTTTTAAGTGTTTCTTAAGGGTTTTAAGGGTTTTCAGTGTTTTCAAGATTTTTATGTATTTTTAGGGAAATCTAGGTTTTTATCTGATTAGTGTTTTGGGAATTTTGAGAGATTCAAGGTTTTTTGGGGTTTTGCGATTTTTTTGGTTTTTAGGTTATTAGTGGTTTTTACAGTTTTTAGGGGTTTTAAGGTTTTTTTGAGTTATTTGACATTTTTAGGTTTTTAAATGGTTTTTATAATTTTATGTATTTTTAGTGTTATTATGGGTTTTTAGGGGTTTTAAGGTTTTTATGGGTTTTAAGAGTTTTTAGGTTTCTGGTGTTTTCTTAGTGTTTATATGGTTTTTCTATTTTAGGGATTTTTATGCCTTTTTTAGGATTTTTATGGTTTTTAGGGTTTTAGGTATTTTGAGGGTTTTGAGGTTATTTAAGTGTTTTAGGTTTTTATGGTTTTTATGGGGTATTTTTTTTATTTTTTTGGGTTGTGTATGTTTTTTTTCTTTTTTTTTGTTTTTTAGTGGTTTAAAGGGTTTTTAGAGTTTTTTGTGGTCTTAGGGGGTTTTAGGGGTTTTATGATTTTAACAGTTATTTATGGTATTGGGGGGTTTTAATGGTCATTATAGGTTATTATAGGGATTTTATCATTTTTTTAGTTTTTAAGGGTTTAAATTGTTTTTATCTTTTTTAATGTTTTTATAGGAATTTAGGGTTTTTTTATGATTTTGGGGTTTTATAGATTTTTTGGGTTTTTAATTGTTTTTAGGGTTTTTAGTCCTTTTGAGGGTATTAATAGGTTTTTATGGTTTTTAGGGTTTTAAATGTTTTTAGCATTGTTTAAATTTTTAAAGGCTTAAGTGTTTTTAAGGTTTTCTTATGGGTTTCTTGATTTCACGGTTTTTTTGGTTTAATGGATTTTCAGTTCATTTTTAGGATTTTTATGGTTTTTAGGGATTTTTAGTGTTTTCTAAGAGTTTTCGGGATTTTATGGTTTCATTGGGGGGTGGGGGGTTGAGTTTTTTTTAGATTTTTACTGTTTTTAATGGTTTTAAGGTTTTTAATATTTTTAGGGGTATAACGGTATTTTAGAGGTTTTAAGGGTTTTTACAGTTTTATGGGTTTTTAGGTTTTTAATCTTATAAGGTATTTTATGGTTTTTAGGGGTGTTTTGGGTCGGTTCGATGTGCCCAACGGTTCCGTATCCGATGACACATGGACCTGCTTTCCAAAGGCAGGCGTTCGCTAAGAGATTTGCCCAGCGACACTTAAGAACTCACATTGGTCAAGAGGATGGAAAGTCGGGCTCATCGCACCCTTTTGGGGGGAGTTATTGCATGTTCTGGGACTCTCTTATAGATTTAACATGTATTCATATGTTCATGAATATTTGGTTTATACCCAAGCATAGTATCCACAGATTACTCTTGGTTGGAAATGGTCAGCTGGACATAGGGGTTCAGAATCATTTATGCCTGATGATTACCATCCCTCGTTGGATTAATGACCCCTAGGTGTCTGGACTCATTGAGGCGGCACTAGGAATGGTGCGGTGAACCGACGTGAAGATAGTCGGATTGACCGGTTGTTGGGATGGAGACTCAAGGAGGATTCTTACGTACCCTGCCTTGGAGACATGGATCAAAGTCCACGTAGTTCGAATAGGAGTGTCGGAGAGCCGGCGTGAATGTGGACCCGGCGGTCCGATGGTTATCGGGCTTGAACTTCATGGAGGCTTCCAATGTATCCCTGTGGTAGGGAATCAAAGTCCTCGTAGTTCACATTATCTTGGGGCTTACACTCTGAGGAGGCCCAGAGTGATGGATTGGGGCTTACACTCTGAGGAGGCCCAGAGTGATGGATTGAGGCGTACACTCTAAGGAGGCCCATAGTGATGGATTGGGCCTACACTCGGAGGAGGCCCATAGTGATGGATTGGGGCTTACACTCTGAGGAGGCCCATAGTGATGGATTGGGGCTTACACTCTGAGGAGGCCCATAGTGATGGATTGGGGCTTACACTCTGAAGAGGCCCGTAGTGATGGATTGGGGCTTACACTCTGAGGAGCCTCATAGTGATGGATTAGGGATTACACTCTGAGGAGGCCCATAGTGATCGATTGGGGCTTACACTCTGAGGAGGCCCATAGTGATGGATTGGGGCTTACACTCTGAGGAGGCCCAGGAGAGGATGTCACGGTCGATGCCTACTCTAAGCCAATGTGAGTCATGCTCGGTGTGAAATACAAGAGGCAGCAGGGACCAGACAATCACATAGTGAAAGGTGCATTCGTGGGAAGTGGAGCGGGGATTACGCATTAAGGTGGCCCAAAAATTTGGGGCTTACTCCGGGATGGATGCCCATGGCGACAAAGTGCAGCGGGAGAGGGACTTGGCCCTAAAGAAGGACGGAGCAGCACCCTTCCCCACTACACCCTTCCTTGCCATGGTTGTGGGGATGTACGGAGGAGTATGGGGGATTCCTTGTGATGGGTAGTCCGCCCCAACCCGGGGAGGGGAGAAGTGCCCCAGTCCTAACAAGAGGAGGGGTAGGAAGGGGACTCCTGGGCTCGGATTCCGCATTACTGTGGGAATTTCAACCCAGGAATGCTTTGGAAATCTACTCAAGGGTCAGAGAAACCCCTTCACCCCTACTTACCATGGGTATGTAAACTCAAAATGGCGTGCTGATGCGCCTGAAGGTTACATCACATAGGTCCGGTGACTTTGGTGGAGGCCTCGGCTCGGGGCCGATGAATGGGCCAATGAGGGCATTGTGGAGGATCATGCCGGATTGGAAGGATTTTAGATGGCTCCGGGAATGGGAAATATGAAGGATCTAGCGGGGCACACGGGTATATTAGTGGTGGCACCCATCACGTAAGGAGGTGCTACGTGGCTGGAGAGGCCGTCGACAAACCAAGGTGGTCTGTGGGTTGATGGGTATTCCGCGAACCGGGGTGGTTCGCGGCTTGGTGGTCATCCCGCGAACCAGGGTGGTTCGTGGCTTCGTGTTCGGACCGTGTACTAAGGTGGTTCGAGGAGGGGTCCATGTGAGCAGTGGCGACCAAAGGCGACGTCGGTCGGAGGTTTGTCGGTCGGGGCATCGCCTGCGTAGGAGGGTGCTACATGGTGCGATGGATCGGAAAATGGGAATAAACTCCCTGGTCCACGGGGAGTGCATCTGTGGAGTGGCTATGGTTCTCAGTCTCCTATTATTTGTTATTTTAAGTTCGGGGTTCACCAAGTTGTTATGCGTTTTTGGTTCCTTATTAATTCGCTTCCAGTTTCATACCTGTTCTGGTTCGTGAACTGGAACTTCGATGCTTGTAAAATCCTAAGCTCCTTCCTTAGAAATCCTTCCACCCGAATCTGGTCGATCTCCCTGACAATATCCCTTCTCTTCCCCCTCCATCTCCTTTTATAGAGTGGGGAATGAGATGTATTTTTGGTCATGCAACAACTTTTGCGGAGGCCCATGACCGAAAACCCAGTTCACGAATGACTTGGTCAATCCGTAACTCACGGGGGGGGGGGGCATTAAACGTACCTCCCCCGCGAACCAAATTAATCTCAAGGAGTGCTTTGCGGCTGCAGGGGTTCCACCTCTATTCCAAAAATGATAGCGGATGTCGTCCAGGCTGGTCAACGCAGTTCGCGGCTGGGGCGGTTCGTGATGATGGACTGGCACGGCGCCTGTCCTGCTTCGCGCCCGCAGAGTACCTCCACCTTCATTTCGCAAATGACAATGGTCCGTGGAGGGGGTGCTTTGCAGAACCTGCCGCATTCCATTGTCATTGGACCGGTCTGCGGACCGGTTCTTCTTGGGCCATCCTTTGAGTATTTCCCCACCTTTCCCAATTATTTTGGGGGGAAATTGGGTGGAATCTCCCTTGGATTCAAGGGTATTTTCGTTCTCCTTTGCAAATTTTTCAGGACCCTAAAAATTCCCTCCATTGGAATGGGGACCGATTGGAACAAAGAGGAGGCCATTCCGATGTAGAGTAGTCCTGAAACTTGGATGGTTTGTGGTAGAGGAGTGGACCCAGCAGGGGACAAGACCTATAAATATGGGGGTCCTTCCTTTGACTTTTACTGGATTATTTGTGAAACCAGAGCTCTCTCACTTTTTTGTCCCCGCATACTCATTCCTTCGCAAAACGCCTCATCTACGAACCAGCTTCCATTACTGCAAACCAGCCCTCATTAGCGGTCACCTTCACCCGTGGACCAATCTCCAGTCGCAAACTAACACTTTTAATTAATTAAAAAGTAAGTCACGACGGGACGCGTAGGAACTTCCTCCACAGTTTCGATGGTCCAAGGACTGAAATCTTCCAAATTTTGAAAATTTCTTAAGTCTTCCGAATCATAATTATTTAAATCCAAGATTAGGATTCAGAGAAGCAACTAGGTTCACGGTTTTCTAGCCAACGCTCCACGGGCCAGATTACCACAAGCCCCATCCGCCTAGGGTTGGTTTGTGGGATACAGTCATCGCGAACCATCCTTTTGAGGCCTTCTTGGGGACCTTGCTAAGAAGGCTCCCCGACTAAATCCTTAGCCATATATTTGGTATTTTTGTCCATATTCTATTTTTCCAGACTAACCGTTTGTTGTCTTTCATAATGCAGGGATAAAATATGGTTCCCCCTCGCTATGCACCCAGGCCCGCAGTCAAGACTCTCCCAATTAGAACAAGTAGGCATCTAGCTATGATTCGTAGAGCGGAGAGCATCAAAGAGGACCCCAGTCGGTCCATCATTCCCGACAATAGTGTCTTGAAGGAATTTCTCTCTCCTGAGATCCTAGGTTATCAACTATCAAATTGACTCCCTCTTTACAGCTTCAGTATCCAAGACGACGTCCCTATCCCCTCTACTTTATCATGTATCTCGTATCCTTTCTTGGAAGCATCACCAAAGTGCATTCAGGCGAACCTTACCACATTGGGGGAGATGATCAATGATTCTGACCCAAAAGATGATTTCATTTTGAGAGGCTCTATTTGGAACCAAAGTGATCAGTGCACTCAAGACTTCTCTCAAGAAGTTATCTTCAAGAATTATCCATCTATTGTTAAACGTGCTTGAGTGGATCCTGATGCGGGGTGTATTCCTAGGTGGGATCTTCGGTCTGGTGGGCTTTTCTCAAATGATTGGGCTTGGGGATTCTGGGTCCATCATCATTGTTGGGAATCTCCCGAGTCACTAGAAGCAGTCAATATGTACTCCACAGTGTTGGCCTCCCATTTCGCTATTTACCCCCATCTTTGATCCTACCTGGCCTGCTCAGTCACTGGTGTTGAAGCACTAATACATTCCACCTTGTCCATGGTGAAGTTGGTATTAGTGTGTGGTACATCAACCAATTGGGAGGGAATCCGATCATTGGTAAGATGTATGACGAGTTTCTGCCCATTCCTGACGCATGGGACGACATTGAACAAGTACCTTCGTTGGCAAGGGATCTGTTGGTCATGGCGGAGCAGTCACTGGGTCAGGACTTGCGCTCCCACTCTCTTATTCCCTATAACACCTGGATAGGGTTATTTATGAACACCACTGGTCTTGTGCCAAAGATCAAGCACCCCAGGACTCATCCTTCTCAACAGTCATGATCCGTCCCAGGTTCCTACTGGGCGGTTCTGGATGCGGGCGACTGCCTTTCATGGGGCTACGAGGTGTGCCCCGACATGCCGCCTATGCTCAGGTTAGCCGGTCTGTTTGTTATGTTTTTGAGCGGGTGGCTATTCCCTTCTCGAGATATCAACCCAGGTGTCAGGGATTTCACCTTGATGAAGGCAGTTGAGTTGGTAGAGAGCCGCCCTGTGAATTTGGATGTGCCCACTTTGGCTCGTATTTACGAACTACTAAGCCACATGCAAGAGGGTGGGTCACCCTACCATCTGAGTGGTCCATTTCAATTCTTATACTAATGGATAGTGAATCATTGCTGTTGTTATGAGTATTTTCATAACACAGTCATCTCGCTTCCTACCTTTCGGCCTACCCTGCTCGATATAACTGGGGTTCATCTGAAGTCTCTCAATTTAGATGAAATCATCGAGCTTCTGAGTGATTTATCACAGTTTTCTTTCACTCCCTACCCTATCCCTTCCAGCATCATGGTTCAAATCCGCAGGGGGAGCCTCGATGAACGTTCTTACATGATTTCACTGCGGGATGAGTTTTTGTCAGCATGAATTGATGGGGTTTCTCTGTGCGAGTTGTACACCCCAACTATTTTCCCGCCAGTTTGGGTGTATGCAACTCCCATTTTCCCTTCCTCCTCCTCAGGCTCGAGGACTGTACCCAGCCAATCTCCATCAATGGTGGTTAATGATGATGTGGGAAGTATCTGACACAAGCATTCATCCTGGCATAGGTGTGTCTCCCAACCTATCCTTGGAGTATGCAAGAATGTGGGTAAAACATTATCCTGATGGAATCCTAGGGAAGGCTGTACGACAGGTTCCTAAATCAGTAGTAATCGAGGCGGTTGTGCCTACCGCACCCTCCTCATCGACTCTGAGGGAGGACCGATTGATGGTTCGTCGTTCAAAGAGACTCAGGGGATTTCCCACTCCCATCCCATCTACAGCTGAAGTTCATATGTACCCAACCTTCTTGGATTTAGATGAGGATGACCCTGTGTCTTTGGGTCCTAGCGAGACAATTCCTGAATTTTACCAGCTGATACCGGATCAGAAACATGGTTCCCAAGCCTGAACCAGGGTTAGAAGCTTCAGGCCTTCCAGCTTTGGAGCCATCTTCTTTCATGCACATGTTTGCGCTGATCGCAATGCTAGACTTCGTTATCGTGCTATCTAGCGAGGATACCCAAGATCCTCATGTCATGGAGGACCACCGAGCAGTGCGCAGGTGGGCCTGGCCCTAGATTTGTGAGATTGTTGCCGAAACTCCACTAGCTGAGATGGAAACTAAAATTGAATCTCTCCAACAACTCTTCTTGGGTTTGGGGTCAGGTGGCTTTTACTATCGGTGGTTCCATTCTCTTGATTTCCATGTTTTCATTGCCCGTGAGTAATTTTCCACTAATGAATGCAAAATTTCTCACCTCGCCGCCTCTCATTGCAGGGCCCGAGCCCTGGAGGAAGCCATGATAAATCTCCATCAGCTGATAGCACAGGAGGCGAGTTCTAGAGATCCGGCGGTTGTCCTTTCCTTTGAGATGCATGAATGTGAATTACAAGAAATGATGTTGAGGGATCAATTTTCGACTACGACGGGTCTCCTTGAGGTCACTAGGAAAGGGATCAATGATCTCCAAACAATAGTGGAGCATACTCGTTCGGTGGTCGAGGTTGAGGCTAGGGAGAAGACCTTGTTGGAGCAGAATCACAATAACCTCCACCGCACAGTCACCGATCTAATGGAGAGAGTAATCCAGGATCCTTTGTGATGGTCAGAGCCATTCCGACACTCTGTTTTGTTGACCCCCCCTCCCCCTTTCGTTGTGGGGGGATAAGCCCCAGCTTGTGGACGTCCTCCCTTTTTGTTCAAATGGAATACAATCTCTTTCAATATTTTAAAACTGTAAAATTTGATTGTTACTAGAACAATTGTTGTGTAATCAACTCACTGAATTAGAATTAAACATAACTCAGGAAAACAAACTCTAACTTTTTCCTGGCCCATGGGATCCAGCGAGCATAGTATGACAATTGCTAGGATTTTATAGAAAATCCCCCATACTTTTTTTCTTTTCTTGCTAATTCCCTAATTTTGCATGGGCCCATTTAGTGTGGACCCAGCGGGTATGGACCGACTTTTGCTTAGGTCACCCTTTTCAGGTTTTCGGCCTAACAGGCATTGTGCCTCTTTCTGTGAGCATTTTAAAGTCCCACCGTCAAGACTATCATTACTGATGTATTAGGTCGAACAGATTTTACAAGATATGGTGGTGCGAGGGCCCCAATGAGATTTGGTTGATTAAAAGACGTCTCAATATCCTTCAGATGCATGTGGGGGGGAGAACATGTTCATATTTGAATGAGATACAGGGAATGTCTCAAGGCATGAGAGTCGTATTGGTGTACAGAGGTAGGAGGAGCATCGCCCAAGGAAATATTTCCTTTGGTAAACGGGCCAAGGGAGATCAATATACAGATCCACTGAGGTCATGGTATGAAAATTTGTTCAAAGGTGTCCTTAAGGCAATGAATCTCCATTTCTGATGTCCAGAGGACTTCATGGGAGTTCGGCTTATGGAATCCACCATGGGTGGCTTGGGGAATTATGAGAACCACCAAGGGTAGCTCAGAAAGGGTGTTTGACATCTGAAAGGGTTTGAGAACATCTGTACTAATCAGGAGTGTGGACATAGGGTCCCCGTCCTATGCATTTATCTAGTATAAAGGAATGTTGGAGCTTGGAGAAGTTTAAAGCCATGAAGCTGGGACATTATCTAGAATGAAACATCTTCTCATGGTTCCTGGTAATCTCACCAGAGACGTTCTACCATATTCCGGAAGGGTCGTGAGAGAGGCTAGTAAACTACATCTCATAGGGTTTCCGAATCTCGGGATAGA
Source organism: Viscum album (assembly GCA_963277665.1). Lineage (NCBI taxonomy): Eukaryota > Viridiplantae > Streptophyta > Magnoliopsida > Santalales > Viscaceae > Viscum > Viscum album. Next base: position 1,333,031,881 of record OY728150.1, read on the forward strand.
CGTGGGGGCTCAGGGGGCAAGAGGCATATGAAGAGAAGCATTGCCTAAAGAAATATTGCCTTTTGTGGATGAGTCAGGGGTGATTAATATGCAGAGATGCTGAGGGCATGGTATGCATAGTCATGAAAAGGTGTCCTTAGGTCCACGATGGCACTCTCCCGATAGCCGGGAAACTTCAAGGAAGTTGATATTCGAGACCAACTGGGGTGGATTATGAGATTTAGGCTTTTTCTGAGTACAGAGTATGGTTTATGAGAAGTGGGTTCTTGGATATGGGAGAAACATCATGGCTAAATTTCTTGAGAATGGGTGAAGTCATTCTTTCTCACACTGGTGTGAAACGGTGGTTAGTGTAGGTCTGACCCATGCACTGAGGGAAAGAGAAAAGCCTTCATTCCTTACTGAACCAATGACAGGTTTGTCCATGAAGTTTAACGTCATGTGGTAAGTACGGCTTCCGTGCAGTTTAACGTCATGCGGTAAAGACGAGGAGCATTACTAAAGGATAATGTGAAGTTTAACATCATGCAGTGAGGACGAGGGCATTATTAAAGGATGCTATGCAGTTTAGCGTCATGCAGCGAGGATGGGGGAATTATTAAAGGATGCTATGCAGTTTAGTGTCATGCAACGAAGATGGCGGCATTTTTAAACCAGTGAAAATGCTTGTAGTTGGAGGCATTTCCCTGAATGTTTAATGCTTGGTCTTTTGTAACTTTATTCCAAGCGGACAAGATGTTACGTGTAGTTTAACATCATGCGATAAGGACGTAGTTCCAAAGGCTTCTCTTGATCATAATGTAACTAGGCTTGAATCACCTCAGCATGCCCAAGACATGGAGAGGGGTTGATGGTGTAAAATGTGGTTTTGGGGCTTCTTGGATTAGGAGAAACGATATGAGGGCTCTAAGGACGGTAAGCGTACGGAGCTTGGAAGAGTGATGCTCGAGGAAATCTTGCCTTTGATAGATGAGCCACGGGCTATCAATATGTAGATCCGCTAAATCCATGGTATGCGTAGTCATGGAAAGGTGTCCCTGGGTCGATGACTTTCCACTTCCGATGGCCGTGAATGGTCATGAGGATCCAAAATTGTCGGGGCCATGAAGTCTGTCATTTGGTAAGAAAATATCTGGACATGTCTGGCATATTCGGCCCTGGTTGCTGTTAAAGATGAGAGAGATCCATGAGCTGATTTATCTTGTGCGCGGGGGTGTAACTTTACTCCATGTAGTTTAACGTTGTGTGGTAAGGATGAAGTACTCCTAGTTTAGCAGTCATAGAGCTCAGACCATTGGGTGGCTATTGCTATACACACTTAATGGATAATTGAGTTATCATACACTGATATACTCTGAACAGGGTGGGGGATGAAGGTTGTAAACTACAACTATGATATTTCCCGGATCAGGAGATGTGGTGTGGGGGCTCTGGAGCCAGTAAGCGTACGGAGCAAGGAAGAGTGCCGCCCGAAGAAATATTTCCTTTGATGGATGAGCCAAGGGCTATCAATATGTAGAGCCACTGAGGGCATGGTATACATAGCCATGCAAAGGTGTCCCCGGGTCGATGAATTTCCACTTCTGATGGTCATGAATGATTATGAAAACCTAAGATTGCTCACAGTATAGAGTTCGGAATGTGGGGGATAATGTTGTCCAAGCATACAAGAAATATCTTCACTACAATTGTCCGTTGAGTCAGAGTAGCCTAGCCGTGGCTTGATGTTTGTAGATGCAGGTCGTCATGTGAACCACGGGCAGATACATAGGCTAACCGGGTAGGGATTCCCTGGCAATGTTTGGATGTGAAAAATGGGGGGTGAACTTGTAAACCACTGCACGATAAATTTCTGGATCAGGAAATATGATATGGGGGATCTGAGGACGGTAAGCGTACGGAGCTTGGAAAAGTATTGCCTGAGGAAATATTGCATTTGTTAGACGGGATAGGGGCTATCAATATGCAGAGCCACTGAGGGCATGGTATGCATATTCATGAAAAGGTGTCTACAGGTAGATAAATTTCCACTTCTGATGGCCATGAATGGTTATGAAGATCCATAATTACCTGGGTCGTGGAGTCTGATGTATGGAGAGGATGCATCCATATGCACAAGGAGTATTTCCATCTCATTTTTTCATATATCTTGGGTGGGTCACGATGAAGTCCATGTAGTTTTAATTTCATTTGGTAAGGACGACGTATACACCCAGTGCAGGTCTGGTCCATACATGGGGGGTGGAATTTTTAACCACTTATCCGGGTAGTTTAACGTCGTGCAGTGAAGACGAGGATTACACCCCGTGCAGGCCTGGTCAATACACGGGGGAAAGGGACTTTTTAACATTCAATTGGGGACGGCTGAGCCAGGGTGGGGGACCCTAGTGTCACTATGTATCCTGTGAGGGTAGGAATCAAGACACACGTAGTTCTATTTTATGTACACCCCGTGTAGGGATGATCTATACATGGGGGAAAGGGGAATTATTTTAAATGGCTGGGCCAGGATATAGGACCCAGGTGTCACTACATATCCTGTGAGGGCAGGAATCAAGCCTCATGTAGTTCTTTTAGGAAACACACCCCGTGCGGGTCTGGTCCGTATGGGGGGAGGGGGTATTTTTGCTTCATTTGAGGTGGCTGGGCTAGGGTGTGGAATTCTAGCATCACTACGTATCCTGTGAGGGTAGGAATCAAGCCTTAGGTAGTTCTATGAAAGAGGTACACCCAGCATAGTGGGAATCTGTACACAGGGGAAAGGGGCATTTTTTACTTTCATTCGGGTATGGCTGAGCCAGGGTGAGGAACCCTGGCGTCACTAGGTATCCTGCGAGGGTAGGAATCAAGCCTCACGTAGTTCTTCTGAAGTATGTGATGTTTAATGTCATGCGGTAGGATGAGGAATACACCCCATGCAGGGCAAGTCCGTACACAGGGGAAGGGGACATTTTTTTTAATTTTATTCCATTTGGGAGTGGCTGGGCTAGGGTGGGGGATCCCGGTGTCATTATGTATCCTACGAGGGCAGGAATCAAGCCTCATGTAGTTCTTATGAAGTCCGTGCAGTTTTACGTCATGCGATAAGGGCGAAGTATATACCCCGTGCTGGTCTAGTCCGTACACAGGGGGGCATTTTTAACCTATTATCCATGCAGTTTAACGTCGTGTGGTGAGTATGAGGAGTACACCCCATGCAGGTACGGGGGAAAGGGAATTTTTAACTTTCACTTGGAGATGGATGAGCCAGGGTGAGGAACCTTGGAGTCACTACGTATCCTGTGAGGGCCAGAATCAAGACTCACGTAGTTCTTCTGAAGTTCATGTCGTTTAACATTGTGCGGTAAGGACGAGGAATACACCCCGTGCAGGGCTGGTCTGTACACAGGGGAAAGAGACATTTTTTTTAATTTTATTCCATTTGGGAGTGGCTAGGCCAGGGTGGGGAATCTCGGCATCGCTACTTATCCAACGAGGGCAGAAATAAAGCCTCACATAGTTCTATTTGGAGTACACCCCGTGCAGGGCTGATTTGTACACAGGGGAAAGGTGCATTTTTAAATCTTCTCATCCGTGCAGTTTAACATCATGTGGTAAGGATGAGGAATACACCCCGTGTAGGGCTGGTCTGTACATGGGGGGAAGGGAATTTTTAACCTCTTACCTGTGCAGTTTAACGTCGTGTTGTGAGGACAAGGAGTACAAACCGTGCAGGTATGGTCCATACACGGGGGAAAGGGAATTTTTAACTTTCATATGGGGAAGGTTGAGCCAGGGTGAGGAACCCTAGCGTCACAACATATCCTGTGAGGGAAGGAATCAAGCCTCATGTAGTTCTTCTGATGTCCGTGCAGTTTAACGTCATGCAGTAAGGACGAGGAATACAACTCGTGCAAGGCTGGTCCGTACACGGGGGAAGGGGACATTTTTTTTAAATATTATTCCATTTTAGCGTGGTTGGGCCAGAGAGGGGGATCCTGGCATCGCTACATATCCTGTGAGGGTAGGAATCAAGCCTCACATAGTTCTATTTGGAGTACACCCTATGCAGTGCAGATCCGTACATGGGAGAAAGGGGTATTTCTAAATCTTCTCATCTCTGAAGATTAACGTCGTGCGGTAAGGACGTGGAATACACCTCGTTCAGGGCTGGTCCATACACAGGGGAAGGTAATTTTTAGCTTTTTCTTATCTTGGGGTGGGTTGACCAGGATGGGAAACCCCAACGTCTCTATGTATCCTGCGAGGGAAGGAATCAAGCCATACATAGTTCTCCAAAATCCGTGCAGTTTAGCGTCGTGCGGTGAGGACGAAATACTCTTAGTTTAAGGTCATAGATTTTGGACTATTGAGTGATTAGGATTTTAATGTCCTGCAACTCAGATGATAAATTCTTTTAGTTATGTCGGTGAGGATGGGATAATCTTTGTTTAAGGTCATATAGTTTGGACCGTTGGGTGATTGGCAGTTTAATGTCCTGCATCTCAGATGATAACTGATTTTAGTTATGCCAGTGAGGACGGGATACTTTTAGTTTAAGGTCATAGAGTTTGGAACATTGGGTTCTTGGTAGTTTAACATCCTGCAGCTCGGATGATAACTACTTTTAGTTATGCCGGTGAGGACGGGATACTCTTAGTTCTAAGGTCATAGAGTTTGGACTGTTGGGTGCTTGGCAGTTTAACGTCCTAAATCTCGGACGATAACTGCTTTTAGTTATGCCGGTGAGGACATGATTCTCTTAGGTTAGATTCATAGAGTTTGGACTGTTGGGTGATTGGCAGTTTATTGTCATACAGCTCGGACGATAACTGCTTTTAGATATGCCGGTGAGGATGGGATACTCTTAGTTTAAGGTCATAGAGTTTGGACCATTGGGTTCTTGTCAGTTTAACGTCCTGAAGCTCGGATGATAACTTCTTTTAGTTATGCTGGTGAGGACAAGATGCTCTTAGTTTCGAGTCATAGAGTTTGGATCGTTGGGTTCTTGGCAGTTTAACGTCCTGCAGCTCGGACGATAATTGCTTTTAGTTATCTATGCGAAATACTTCTTCAGAAATCTTGCATTTAAAGGAGCAGTGGTGAACTTCCCATCCGTGGAGATCAGGGCATATGCTCTGTTGGAGTAGACCTTGTGTATAACATATGGTCACTCCAGTTGGAACCAGGGTCTTCAAAGAATGATTTGGTGTATGGTTTGTGTTTGTTGTCAATTCTCAGTAGAAGTTCAGGATGTGTACCAACAAAGAGATCATACCGTTCAAGTAGAAAACAGTAGTGAAGGTGGCGCCGTTTCCCAGTGTTTGCCAAATTTTTGGGCCTGAAAATCGGCCAATAAAGTAAACTGTTTTTGGAAAAGGTACTTGCGCGCCGTGCTCTTGGAGGATAAAAGACTTGAGCGCCATATGTTTTTGAGGATCAGAACTTCAAAATTTGGCTAAGGAAAGAAGGTCATGCAAGTATTGGTTGGGTCGCGCAAGTGAGTTGCGCGATAGAGGTTACTGGAGACAAGACTTGCGCGCCACTGAGAGACTTGCGTGCCTCCGCGCAGGGGGTCCAGTTTTCCTATAAATACTGGACCACCCCTCCTTATTTCCCATGGAGTTCAAGACTGAGATATTGTTCGAGCTCTCGTCGCGCAGGTGGTTGAGCCGCACAGGTGGTAGTTTGGTCGCGCAAGTAGAGCTTGTGCGTCGGTTGTCTGCTGTGCGCCCAAGGCGGTTTGGGAGAGAAATGAAGTGAACCGCGCAAGTTTTTTGTCAGGGAAGGAAGCGTCACGCAGGTGCGTTGGTGACACTTGCGCGCCAGTTTGGACTTGCGCGCCGTATTGGGACTTGCGCGTCCGGCTTGGAGAAGCGCGCCAGGTTTTGCTGAAGCCCGCCGGCCTGTTTGGAGCTACACGAAAGCTAGGAGACTACCTGATACATTCAAGGAAAAGTGATATTCTGCTTCTGGTAAGAATCGGACTTCAATAGAGGATCTAGATACAACAGAGGATGCATTCTTATGAAAATGATGAAGAGACCTTCACGTCTATAAATTGAGTGGGACTTCACCAACGGCAGTGAGCCAGGGGGAGTCAACGGGAGTGACCCGAGGGGAGCAGTGGGCTATCCCTGAACCTTTGTAAAGGCAGTGAGCCTGGGACAGAGTAACTGTTCCCGAACTTTTGTAATGTACCGCTAGTGAAGCATAGTGTATTTTGGTACGACCGAAAACCTGTCGGTGTATGCTCCTTGGACATAGCCCTTAGTGGTGAACCAAGTAAAAAGGGATGTGTCTTCTCCATGCATGTGAATGTTTGCTTTCTGATCATAATCATCATAGAGGTTCAATAAGTTCCTACCAGCGTGGGAACAAGATCCTTCACATTAAAAGAAAAAGTGGTCACCCTTATTCACCCCTCCCCTCTCAGGGTGTCCCGGGGTCCTTCAAGTGGTATCAGAGGGTAAAGGTTGCTGGTGTTGAATCTGACCTTCTTCGTCATGGAAAACGCGGTCAATGTCAGGGGAGTCCCTCACTTCGATGGAAGCAATTTCCAGATCTGGAAGAACAGAATGAGATCTCATCTAAGATCTCTTGGAATGGAAGTTCTTTTTTCTACTGTGCAAGGATTACATGTCACTGATCCAACAGGTCTGGCTATGACTGAAACAGACAGGAAACTTCTTGATGCAGATGCTAAAGCACAGAATGCTCTCACTGCAGCCCTTTCTGATCAGATCTACCAGAAGGTGATGAATTTCACCTCAGCAAAATCCATATGGGATAAACTTGAGAATATTTATGAAGGATATAGAAAAGTGAAGGAGGTGAAACTACAAGTTCTACACAATCGGTTTGATGATCTGAAGATGCATCAAGACGAGAATGCAGACTCTTTCTTCAATCGAATTACTGAAGTGGTTGGAGCAATTCAGGGTCTAGGCGAAGAAATCAAAGACATTGATATTGTAAATAAAATATTAAGAAGACTTCCTCCTCTGTATAATGCGAAGGTGTCAGCCCTTGAGGAAAGAGATCTTTCCAAACTTTCTCTATATGATCTACTTAGCAGCTTGGTAGCATATGAAATGAGAGTCAAACCAGAAGATTCTACGACTCGGGTGAGCAAGGAAATGGCATTCAAGGCCATGGATAAATTGAAAATCTCAAAGGATAGTAGCGGTGATGATGACGAAGAGAAAGATATTCTTTCTCTCATTGCAAAGAAGTTTCAAAAGGGGAATGGGAAATTCAAAGGGAAGATACCTCTCGCATGTTTCCGTTGTGGAAAAGTTGGGCACATTGCCTCTCAGTGCTTGAAGAATATCAATGATGATGACAGTGAAGATGAAAAATTCAAGAAGCCTCAGGGAAGGTATCAGGTGAAATTCAAGTGAGAGGAAATTTCCTCTCATGAAGTGTCAGTTCTGTGGCTATCTGGTCCATACCATGTCTTATTGTGAAGAGGTAAGAAGCTATCTGAATGGAGAAGATATAGATGCTCAACAAAGGAGAACAATCTCATATCCTAATTCTCATAGAAGAAATAATTTCTATGGATATTTTTTTCGTTGTTCTAACTTTGGTCATAAGGTAGTTAATTGCAGGCAGAGAAGGGACATAGACACCTCATACCGAAGTTCATGACAAGTCAAGTCTCGTCAGCAAGACAGTGTTGCTCTTTCAAACAGGTTCTCACCTCTCAAAGACGACTTTGACTATGAAGAACCTGGGTATGCGGAAGAGATAGTTGAAAGGACATCAGTTCTATATACTCAATCTAATGTCTCATGGAAGGAAAGGAAGAAGATTGAGAAATCGAACCTTGCAGAGGTAGCCCTCAAAGCTACAAAGAACAAAAGTACCTAGATTTTGGATAGCGGTTTTTCATCTCATATGATGGGTAATGCTGGCCTACTAACAAATATCATAAAGAATGTTGATGGTACAGTAAGATTTGGTAATGATGGGGCTCTGAAAATCAAAGGGAGTGGAAGTACCCAATTAGCTAATGGAGAACTAACGAAGACTGAAGTCCTTTACGTAGATGGCCTACGTCATAATCTCCTCAGCGTGAGTCAACTCTGTGACTCAGGACTTATAGTTACTTTTAATCAGAAAGGCTGCACTATCAAGGGAAAAACTGGCAATTCACTTATGAAAGGATGCAGAACAGAAGGCAACTTGTATCAGGTTGATAGTGAAGAAAATGTATGTTACATGACTGTTGAAGAAGAAAACAATTTGTGGCATCGGAGATTGGGAAACATCAATCAACAAGACATGGAGAAAATATCAAAATTGAGAATTGTCATAGACATCCCCAACCGAAAGCATGAGCGTGAAAAATCTTGTAATGCTTGTATTCGTGGGAAGATGGTCTGCAGTTCATATCTGCCAAAGAAGAAAAAGGCATCTCACCTTCTTGATCTGATTCATACAGATGTTTGTGGTCCAATAAATGTTGCTAGAACACATGGAGAAAGGTACTTTTTCCTTTTCATAGATGATTACAGTAGAATGGCATGTGTGATGGTCATTCACTGGAAACGACAAGTCCTTGACTGCATGAAAACATATCGGTGAATCGCCGAGAATGATACCGGACGAACAATCAAAGTGATGTGATCTGACAATGGAGGAGAATACACGTCCATTGAATTTGAGAATTATCTAGAGAAGCATGGGATACAGCATGAGGTAGCTGCTGTGAGAACTCCACAACAAAATGGAGTTGTTGAACGTAGGAATCGACAGGTGAACAACATGGCGCGAACTATGCTGATTGAGAGTCGTATTCCACGACATTACTGGAAAGAGGTTGTTCAACCTATAGTGTACATTCAGAATCAAACAGGACATTATATGGGTGAGACTAAGACACTATATGAATTGGGGCATGGACGGAAGCCTTTTCTAAAATTCTTCTGTGTCTTTGGAAGTAAATGCTTCATCAGGAACAAAGAAGGAAATCAAGGGAAATATGGCGACAATGTAGATGAAGGAATTTTCCTTGGTTACTCAATGAACAGAAAGTCCTACAAATGCTTCAACAAGCATTTGGGAAGAATTGTGGAAAGCAGTGATGTTAAGATAATTGAAGAGAAAACCACGAATGCTTCAAGGACGTCATATACTGATGTTATAGAAAGTTAGGAAGAATGTGAACGTGAAGAATATACAAATGCAGAAATAGATGAAGTTGTTCAAAACACTCAGCAGTCACATCATGATATTGACTAAGAAGAAGAATCTGAAGAAGAAACTATGGCTGAAGAAAATGCTACTGAACCTCGCAGGAGAAATCGAAGAGCTGAGATTGATCCATCCAACATGATTGGGGACAGGAGTGAACCCACTCAAACAAGGAGAATGAGGAATAACACGCAATCTGCATTTCTATCAGTTGTATAGCCATCCTCATTCGAAGAAGCTGCTAATGATGAATCTTGGGTGAAAGCCATGAATGATGAATTAGATCAAATTGACAAAAATAAGACATGGGATCTTGTCCAGAGACCCGAAGGTAAAAATGTGATTGGTACCAAATGGATCTTCAAAAATAATTTTGATGAACATGGAAGTGTCATCAGAAACACGGCACGTCTAGTATGTAAAGGATACTCTCAGATTGAAGGCATTGATGTTGAAGAAACCTTTGCTCCAGTAGCTAGACTGAAGTAAATCAGGCTTTTCCTTGCCATGGCACTCCAAAAAGGATATAAAGTATATCAAATGGATGTTAAGACAGCATTCTTGAATGTTGTACTCGAAGAAGAAGTCTACATTGAACAACCAGTGGGATTTGTTTTGGGTACTGATGAAACAAAGGTCTGGAAACTGAAGAAAGCTCTATATGGTTTGAAGCAGGCACCACGAGCGTGGTACTCACGGCTAGATTCATATCTCAAGAAGTTGGAATTCAAAAGAGGAGGAGTTGATCACAATCTATATGTGAAGAATTCTCCAAAAGATCAATTCATGGTTCTTGTCTACATTGATGATATCATATTTGGTGGAAATAGGCAGAAATCAGTGGATGAATTTGCCAACCACATGAAATCAGAATTTGAAATGTCTATGATTGGGGAGCTCACATATTTCTTGGGGCTGAAGGTGATTCAAAAGAAGGAATACACTTTCATTTCTTAGGAAAAATATGCAAGAGATCTACTGAAGAAGTTCAATATGCAAGACTCCAAACCAATGTCAACTCTAATTGCAATTGGAACTAAACTTGGAAAGCATGAGGATGGGGACTCTGTTGATCCCACCATGTACAGAAGGATCATTGGAATCCTACTGTATCTGACAGTGACAAGGCCATATATTGTCTCTGCCACATGCCTTGCGGCTCATTTTCAGAGTAATCCAAAAGAGGAACATATGGCATCAGTAAAAAGAATCATGAGGTACATTCAAGGTACACATAATTTGGGGTTATTTTTTGCTACAGGCAGGGACAGTGAATTATCTGCATTTTCTGATGCTGACTGGGCTGGTGATGTGGTAGACAGAAAGTCCACTAGTGGAGGAGCTTACTATATTGGGCAGAAATGTGTTGGCTGGTTGAGCAAGAAACAAGAAAGTACTTCTCTTAGTACTGCTGAAGCTGAGTATATCTCTGCCACAAAGGCATGCACTCAACTGCTTTGGATGAAGCAGCAACTAACAGATATTGGTGATAAGGTGCAGCAACCAATGGTGATTTACTGTGATAACAAAAGCGCAATTGATCATACGAAGAATCCGGTTCATCATTCTCGTACAAAACATATTGAAATACGGTATTATTTTATCAATGAAAAGGTTGAACAATGCGTGATTAGAATGGATCATGTTGGAACTAAAGAGAAAGTGGCTGATATTCTGACCAAGCCATTGTCCGCGGCTGTGTTTGAGAAGCATCAGTTGAACCTCGGTGTTCAACCACCTCCTACTGCATAAGGAGGCTCCGGAAATCCCCTATCCCCGTTTATTTTAACTGTTTTTATCTGCTTATGGCTGTAATGCAGGTTTATGGGGGAGATACTATCCAAGGGGAGTATGGCTTGAGCTGAACGTTGAACAACTTATCGGTCTTTGGTTTTATTGTCAATGGGGGAGAAAGGAATAAATTCAAGGCACAAAATTCTTCTGTGATGAGAAGTATAAGAAGGATAACATTGGGCGTCATGGAGAATTTCAAAACACCGGAACCCGATTCAAGCTTCCTCTCTTGTTTTCTACACCGAGCATTGCTCATGTAGACTTAGAGTGTTGGCTGAGTTGATTCTTTCATTTTGGGTTTGCTCATGGTTGGAGATATATTGAATTTATTCTGATTGCCAACAAACCCAAAGGGTGAGATCGTTGGAGGATAAAATACTTGCGCGCCATATGTTTTTGAGGATCAGAACTTCAAAATTTGGCTAAGGAAAGAATGTCGCGCAAGTATTGGTTGGGTCGCGCAAGTGAGTTGCGCGACAGAGGTTACTGGAGACAAGACTTGCGCGCCGCTGAGGGACTTGTGCGCCTCCGCGCAGGGGGTCCAGTTTGCCTATAAATACTGGACCACCCCTCCTCATTTCCCATGGAGTTCAAGACTGAGAGATTGTTCGAGCTCTCATCGCGCAAGTGGTTGAGCCGTACAGGTGGTAGTTTGGTCGCGCAAGTAGAGCTTGCGCACCGGCTGTCTGCTGTGCGCCCAAGGCGGTTTGGGAGAGAAATGAAGTGAACCGCCAAGTTTTTTGTCGGGGAAGGAAGCGTCGCAAAGGTGTGTTTGTGACACTTGCGCACCATTTTGGACTTGCGCGCCGTATTGGGACTTGCGCGTCCGTCTTGGAGAAGCGCGCTAGGTTTTGCTGAAGCCTGCCGGCCTGTTTGGAGCTGCACGAAAGCTAGGAGACTACCTGATACATTCGAGGAAAAGTGATATTCTACTTCTGGTAAGAATTGGACTTCAATAGAACATCTAGATACAACAGAAGATGCATTCTTATGAAAATGATGAAGATACCTTCACGTCTATAAACTGAGTGGGACTTCACCAACGGGAGTGAGCCAGGGGGAGTCAACGTGAGTGACCCGAGGGGAGAAGTGGGCTATCCCTAAACCTTTGTAAAGGCAGTGAGCCTGGGACAGAGTAACTATTCCCAAACTTTTTTAATCTACCGCTAGTGAAGCATAGTGGATTTTGGTACGACCGACAACCTGTCGGCGTATGATCCTTGGACGTAGCCCTTAGTGGTGAACCAAGTAAAAAGGGTTGTGTCTTCTCTGTGCATGTGAATGTTTGCTTTCTGATCATAATCATCATACAGGTTCAACAAGTTCCTACCAGCGTGGGAACAAGATCCATCACATTAAAAGAAAAAGTGGTCACCCTGATTCACCCCTCCCCTCTCAGGGTGTCTCGGGGTCCTTCAAGTGGTATCAGAGGGTAAAGGTTGCTGGTGTTGAATCTGACCTTCTTCGTCATGGAAAACGCGGTCAATGTCAGGGGAGTCCCTCACTTCGATGGAAGCAATTTCCAGATCTGGAAGAACAGAATGAGATCTCATCTAAGATCTCTTGGAATGGAAGTTATTTTTTCTACTTTGCAAGGAATACATGTCACTGATCCAACAGGTCTGGCTATGACTGAAACAGACAGGAAACTTCTTGATGCAGATGCTAAAGCACAGAATGCTCTCACTGCAGCCCTTTCTGATCAGATCTACCTGAAGGTGATGAATTTCACCTCAGCAAAATCCATGTGGGATAAACTTGAGAATATTTATGAAGGATATATCAAAGTGAAGGAGGCGAAACTACAAGTGCTACACAATCGGTTTGATGATCTGAAGATGCATCCAGACAAGAATGCAGACTCTTTCATCAATCGAATTACTGAAGTGGTTGGAGCAATTCGGGGTCTAGGTGAAGAAATCAAAGACATTTATATTGTAAATAAAATATTAAGAATACTTCCACCTCTGTATAATGCGAAGGTGTCAGCCCTTGAGGAAATAGATCTTTCCAAACTTTCTCTAGATGATCTACTGAGCAGCTTGGTAGCATATGAAATGAGAGTCCAACCAGAAGATGCTACGACTCGGGTGAGCAAGGAAATGGCATTCAAGGCCATGGATAAATTGAAAATCTCATAGGATAGTAGCGGTGATGATGAAGAAGAGAAATAAATTCTTTCTCTCATTGCGATGAAGTTCCAGAAGGGGAATGGAAAATTCAAAGGGAAGTTACCTCTCGCATGTTTCCGTTGTGGAAAAGTTGGGCACATTGCCTCTCAGTGCTTGAAGAATATCAATGATGATGACAGTGAAGATGAAAACTTCAAGAAGCCTCAGAGAAGGTATCATGATAAATTCAAGTGAGAAGACATTTCCTCTCATGAAGTGTCAGTTATGTGGCTATCTGGGCTATACCATGTCTTATTGTGAAGAGGCAAGAATCTATATGAATGGAGAAGATATAGATGCTCAACAAAGGAGAACAATCTCATATCCTAATTCTCATAGAAGAAATAATTTCTATGGATATTGTTTTCGTTGTTCTAACTTTGGTCATAAGGCAGTTAATTGCAGGCAGAGAAGGGACATAGACACCTCATATCGAAGTTCAAGACAAGTCAAGTCTCATCAGCAAGACAGTGTTGCTCTTTCAAACAGGTTCCCACCACTCAAAGAAGACTTTGACTATGAAGAACCTGGGAATGTAGAAGAGATAGTTGAAAGGTCATCAGTTCTATATACTCAATCTAATGTCTCATGGAAGGAAAGAAAGAAGATTGAGAAATCAAACCTTGCAGAGGTAGCCCTCAAAGCTACAAAGAACAACAGTACCTGGATTCTGGATAGCGGTTGTTCATCTCATATGAAGGGTAATGTTGGCCTACTAACGAATATCATAAAGAATGTTGATGGTACAGTAAGATTTGGTAATGATGGGGATCTGAAAATCAAAGGGAGTGGAAGTACCCAATTAGCTAATGGAGAACTAAATAAGACTGAAGTCCTTTACGTAGATGGCCTATGTCATAATCTCCTCAGTGTGAGTCAACTCTGTGACTCAGGACTTATAGTTACTTTTAATCAGAAAGGCTGCACTATCAAGGGAAAAACGGCAATTCACTTATGAAAGGATGCATAACAGAAGGCAACTTGTATCAGGTTGATAGTGAAGAAAATGTATGTTACATGACTGTTGAAGAAGAAAACAATTTGTGGAAACGGAGATTGGGACACATCAATCAACAAGACATGGAGAAAATATCAAAATTGAGAATTTTCATGGACATCCCCAACCTGAAGCGTGAGCGTGAAAAATCTTGTGATGCTTGTATTCGTGGGAAGCTGGTCTGCAGTTCATATCGGCCAAAGAAGAAAATGGCATCTCACCTTCTTGATCTGATTCATACAGATGTTTGTGGTCCAATAAATGTTGCCGGAACACATGGAGAAAGGTATTTTGTCCTTTTAATAGATGATTACAGTAGAATGGCATGTGTGATGGTCATTCACAAGAAACGACAAGTCCTTGACTGCATGAAAACATATCGGCGAATCGCCGAGAATGATACCGGACGAACAATCAAAGTGTTGCGATCTGACAATGGAGGAGAATACACGTCCATTGAATTTGAGAATTATCTAGAGAAGAATGGGATACAACATGAGGTAGCTGCTGTGAGAACTCCACAACAAAATGGAGTTGTTGAATGTAGGAATCGACAGGTGAACAACATGGCGCGAACTATGCTGATTGAGAGTTGTATTCCACGACATTACTGGAAATAGGCTGTTCAAGCTGCAATGTACATTCAGAATCGAACATGACTTTATATGGGTGAGACGAAGACACCATATGAATTGTGGCATTTATGGAAGCCTTATCTAAAATACTTTCGTGTCTTTGGAAGTAAATGCTTCATCAGGAACAAAGAAGGAAATCAAGGGAAATATGGCGACAATGCAGACAAAGGAATTTTCCTTGGTTACTCAATGAACAGCAAATCCTACAAATTCTTCAACAAGCGTTTGGGAAGAATTGTGGAAAGCAGTGATGTTAAGATAATTGAAGATAGAACCACGAATGCTTCAAGGACGTCATATACTGATGTGATAGAAAGTCAGGAAGAATGTGAACGTGAAGAAAATACAAATGCAGAAATAGATGAAGTTGTTCAAAACACTCAGCAGTCACATCATGATATTGACTCATAAGAAGAATCTGAAGAAGAAACTATGGATAAAGAAAATGCTACTGAACCATGCAGGAGAAATCGAAGAGCTGAGATTGATCCATCCAACATAATTGGGGATAGGAGTGCACCCACTCAAACAAGGAGAATGAGGAATAACACGCAATCTGCATTTCTATCAGCTGTAGAGCCATCCTCATTCGAAGAAGCTGCTAATGATGAATCTTGGGTGAATGCCATGAATGATGAATTAGATCAGATTGACAAGAATCAGACATGGGATCTTGTCCAGAGACCCGAAGATAAAATGTGATTGGTACCAAATGGATCTTCAAAAATAAGTTTGATGAACATGGAAGGGTCATCAGAAACAAGGCACGTCTGGTATGTAAAGGATACTCTCAGATTAAAGGCATTGATGTTGAATAAACCTTTTCTCCAGTATCTAGACTGGAGTCAATCAGGCTTTTCCTTGCCATGGCACTCCAAAAAGGATATAAAGTATATCAAATGGATGTTAAGACAATATTCTTGAATGGTGTACTCGAAGAAGAAGTCTACATTGAACAACCAGTGGGCTTTGTTTTGGGTACTGATGAAACAAAGGTCTGCAAACTGAAGAAAGCTCTATGTGGTTTGAAGCAGGCACCACGGGCGTGGTACTCACGGCTAGATTCATATATCAAGAAGTTGTAATTCAAAAGAGGAGGAGTTGATCACAATCTATATGTGAAGAATTCTCCAAAAGATCAATTCATTGTTCTTGTCTACGTTGATGATATCATATTTGGTGGAAATAGGCATAAATCTGTGGATGAATTTGCCAACCACATGAAATCAGAATTTGAAATGTCTATGATTGGGGAGCTCACATATTTCTTGGGGATGCAGGTGATTCAAAAGAAGGAATACACTTTCATTTCTCAGGAAAAATATGCAAGAGAGCTACTGAAGAAGTTCAATATGCAAGACTCCAAACCAATGTTAACTCCAATTGCAGTTGGAACTAAACTTGGAAAGCATGAGGATGGGGACTCTGTTGATCCCACCATGTACAGGAGGATCATTGGAAGCCTACTGTATCTGATAGCGACAAGGCCAGATATTGTCTTTACCACATGCCTTGCGGCTCGTTTTCAGAGTAATCCAAAAGAGGAACATATGGCAGAAGTAAAAAGAATCATGAGGTACATTCAAGGTACACATAAATTCGGGTTATTTTTTACTGCAGGTAGGGACAGTGAATTATCCGCATTTTCTGATGATGACTGGGCTGGTGATGTGGTAGACAGAAAGTCCACTAGTGGTGGAGCTTTCTATATTGGGCAGAAATGTGTTGGCTGGTTGAGCAAGAAACAAGAAAGTACTTCTCTTAGTACTGCTGAAGCTGAGTATATCTATGACACAAAGGCATGCACTCAACTGCTTTGGATGAAGCAGCAACTAACAGATATTGGTGATAATGTGCAGCAACCAATGGTGATTTACTGTGATAACAAAAGCGCAATTGATCTTACGAAGAATCCGGTTCAGAATTCTCATACAAAACATATTGAAATACGGTATCATTTTATTAAAGAAAAGGTTGAACAAGGCGTGATTAGAATGGATCATGTTGGAACTGAAGAGCAAGTGGCTGATATTCTGACCAAGCCATTGTCCGTGGATGTGTTTGAGAAGCATCGGTTGAACCTCAGTGTTCAACCACCTCCTACTGCATAAGGAGGCTCCGGAAATCCCCTCTCCCCGTTTATTTTAACTGTTTTTATCTACTTATGGATGTAATGTAGGTTTATGGGGGAGATACTATCCAAGGGGAGTATGGCTTGAGCTGAACGTTGAACAACTTATCGGTCTTTGGTTTTATTGTCAATGGGGGAGAAAGGAATAAATTCAAGGCACGAAATTCTTCTGTGATGAGAAGTATAAGAAGGATAACATCGGGAGTCATGGAGAATTTCAAAACACCGGAACCCAATTCAAGCTTCCTCTCCAGTTTTCTACACCGAGAATTTCTCACATAGACATAGAGTGTTGGCTGAGTTGATTCTTGCGTTTTTGGTTTGCTCATGGTTGGAGATCTATTGAATGTATTCTGATTTCCAAAAAACCCAAAGGGGGAGATTGTTGGAACCAGGGTCTTCAAAGAATGATTTGGTGTATGTTTTGTGTTTGTTGTCAATTCTCAGTAGAAGTTCTGGATGTGTACCAACAAAGATATCATACCATTCAAGTAGAAAACAGTAGTGAAGGTGGCATCGTTTCCCAGTGTTGGCCAAATACTTGCGCTCCATATGTTTTTGAGGATAAAATACTTGCGCTCCATATGTTTTTGAGGATCAGAACTTCAAAATTTGGCTAAGGAAAGAATGTCGCGCAAGTATTGGTTGGGTCGCGCAAGTGAGTTGCGCGACAGAGGTTACTGGAGACAAGACTTGCGCGCCACTGAGGGACTTGCGCGCCTCCGCGCAGGGGGTCCAGTTTTCCTATAAATACTGGACCACCCCTCCTCATTTCCCACAGAGTTCAAGACTGAGAGATTGTTCGAGCTCTCATCGCGCAGGTGGTTGAGCCGCGCAGGTGGTAGTTTGGTCGCGCAAGTTGAGCTTGCCCGCCGGTTGTCTGTTGTGCGCCCAAGGCGGTTTGGGAGAGAAATAAAGTGAACCGCGCAAGTTTGTTTTCAGGGAAGGAAGCGTTGCGCAGGTGCATTGGTGACACTTGCGTGCCAGTTTGGACTTGGGCGCCGTATTGGGACTTGCGCGTACGGCTTGGAGAAGCGCGCCAGGTTTTGCTGAAGCCCGCCGGCCTGTTTGGAGCTGCACGAAAGCTAGGAGACTACCTGATACATTCGAGGAAAAGTGATATTCTGCTTCTGGAAAGAATCGGACTTCAATAGAGCATCTAGATACAACAAAGGATGCATTCTTATGAAAATAATGAAGAGACCTTCACGTCTATAAACTGAGTGGGACTTCACCAACGGCAGTGAGCCAGGGGGAGTCAATGGGAGTGACCCGAGGAGAGCAGTGGGCTATCCCTGAACCTTTGTAAAGGCAGTGAGCCTGGGACAGAGTAACTGTTCCCGAACTTTTGTAATCTACCGCTAGTGAAGCATAGTGGATCTTGTTACGATCAACAACCTGTCGGTGTATGCTCCTTGGACGTAGCCCTTAGTGGTGAACCAAGTAAAAAGGGATGTGTCTTCTCTGTGCATGTGAATGTTTGCTTTCTGATCATAATCATCATACAGGTTCAACAAGTTCCTACCAGCGTGGGAACAAGATCCATCACATTAAAAGAAAAATTGGTCACCCTGATTCACCCCTCCCCTCTCAGGGTGTCCCGGGGTCCTTCAAGTGGTATCAGAGGGTAAAGGTTGCTGGTGTTGAATCTGACCTTCTTCGTCATGGAAAACGCGGTCAATGTCAGGGGAGTCCCTCACTTCGATGGAAGCAATTTCCAGATTTGGAAGAATAGAATGATATCTCATATAAGATCTCTTGGAATGGAAGTTCTTTTTTCTACTGTGCAAGGAATACATGTCACTGATCCAACAGGTCTGGCTATGACTGAAACAGACAGGAAACTTCTTGATGCAGATGCTAAAGCACATAATGCTCTCACTGCAGCCCTTTCTGATCAGATCTACCTGAAGGTGATGAATTTCACCTCAGCAAAATCCATGTGGGATAAACTTGAGAATATTTATGAAGGAGATAGCAATGTGAAGGATGCGAAACTACAAGTGCTACACAATCGGTTTGATGATCTGAAGATGCATCCAGACGAGAATGCAGACTCTTTCTTCAATCGAATTACTGAAGTGGTTGGAGCAATTCGGGGTCTAGGCGAAGAAATCAAAGACATTGATATTGTAAAGAAAATATTAGGAAGACTTCCACCTCTGTATAATGCGAAGGTGTCATCCCTTGAGGAAAGAGATCTTTCCAAACTTTCTCTAGATGATCTACTGAGCAGCTTGGTAGCATATGAAATGAGAGTCCAACCAGAAGATGCTACGACTTGGGTGAGCAAGGAAATGGCATTCAAGGCCATGGATAAATTGAAAATCTCAAAGGATAGTAGCGGTGATGATGACGAAGAGAAAGAAATTCTTTCTCTCATTGCAAAGAAGTTCCAGAAGGGGAATGGGAAATTCAAAGGGAAGTTATCTCTCACATGTTTCCATTGTGGAAAAGTTGGGCACATTGCCTCTCAGTGCTTGAAGAATATCAATGATGATTAAAGTGAAGATGAAAACTTCAAGAAGCCTCAGGGAAGGTATCAGGTGAAATTCAAGTGAGAAGACATTTCCTCTCATGAAGTGTCAGTTCTGTGGCTATCTGGGCCATACCATGTCTTATTGTGAAGATGTAAGAAGCTATCTGAATGGAGAAGATATAGATGCTCAACAAAGGAGAACAATCTCATATCCTAATTCTCATATAAGAAATAATTTCTATGGATATTGTTTTCTTTGTTCTAACTTTGGTCATAAGGCAGTTAATTGCAGGCAGAGAAGGGACATAGACACCTCATACCGAAGTTCAAGACAAGTCAAGTCTCGTCAGCAAGACAGTGTTTATCTTTCAAACATGTTCTCACCTCTCAAAAAAGACTTTGACTATGAAGAACCTGGGTATGCAGAAGAGATAGTTGAAAGGACATCAGTTCTATATACTCAATCTAATGTCTCATGGAAAGAAAGGAAGAAGATTGAGAAATCGAACCTTGCAGAGGTATCCCTCAAAGCTACAAAGAACAACAGTACCTGGATTCTGGATAGCGGTTATTCATCTCATATGACGGGTAATGCCGGCCTACTAACGAATATCATAAAGAATGTTGATGGTACAGTAAGATTTGGTAATGATGGGGCTCTGAAAATCAAAGGGAGTGGAAGTACCCAATTAGCTAATGGAGAACTAACGAAGACTGAAGTCCTTTACGTAGATGGCCTACGTCATAATCTCCTCAGCGTGAGTCAACTCTGTGACTCAGGACTTATAGTTACTTTTAATCAGAAAGGCTGCACTATCAGGGGAAAAACCAGCAATTCACTTATGAAAGGATGCAGAACAGAAGGAAACTTGTATCAGGTTGATAGTGAAGAAAATGTATGTTACATGACTGTTGAAGAAGAAAACAATTTGTGGCAATAGAGATTGGGACACATCAATCAACAAGACATGGAGAAAATATCAAAATTGAGAATTGTCATGGACATCCCCAACCTGAAGCGTGAGCGTGAAAAATCTTGTGATGCTTGTATTCGTGGGAAGCTGGTCTACAGTTCATATCGGCCAAAGAAGAAAAAGGCATCTCACCTTCTTGATCTGATTCATACAGATGTTTGTGGTCCAATAAATGTTGCTGGAACACATGGAGAAAGGTACTTTGTCCTTTTTATAGATGATTACAGTAGAATGTCATGTGTGATGGTCATTCATAGGTAACAACAAGTCCTTGACTGCATGAAAACATATCGCCGAATCGCCGAGAATGATACCGGACGAACAATAAAAGTGTTGCGATCTGACAATGGAGGAGAATACACGTCCATTGAATTTGAGAATTATCTAGAGAAGCATGGGATACAACATGAGGTAGCTGCTGTGAGAACTCCACAAAAAAATGGAGTTCTTGAACGTAGGAATCGACAGGTGAACCACATGGCGCGAACTATGCTGATTGAGAGTCGTATTCCACGACATTACTGGAAAGAGGTTGTTCAAGCTGCATTGTAAATTCAGAATCGAACAGGAATTTATATGGGTGAGACGAAGACACCATATGAATTGTGGCATGGACGAAATCCTTATCTAAAATACTTCGGTGTCTTTGGAAGTAAATGCTTCATCAGGAACAAAGAAGGAAATCAAGGGAAATATGGCGACAATGCAGATGAAGGAATTTTCCGTGGTTACTCAATGAACATAAAATACTACAAATGCTTCAACAAGCGTTTGGGAAGAATTGTGGAAAGCAGTGATGTTAAGATAATTGAAGAGAAAACCACGAATGCTTCAAGGACGTCATATACTGATGTGATATAAAGTCTGGAAGAATGTGAACGTGAAGAAAATACAAATGCAGAAATAGATGAAGTTGTTCAAAACAATCAGCAGTCACATCATGATATTGAATCAGAAGAAGAATCTAAAGAAGAAACTATGGCTGAAGAAAATGCTACTGAACCTCGCAGGAGAAATCAAAGAGCTGAGATTGATCCATCCAACATAATTGGGAACAGGAGTGCACCCACTCAAACAAGAAGAATGAGGAATAACACACAATCTGCATTTCTATCAGTTGTAGAGCCATCCTCATTCAAAGAAGCTGCTAATGATGAATCTTGGGTGAAAGCCATGAATGATGAATTAGATCAAATTGACAAGAATCAGACATGGGATCTTGTCCAAAGACCCGAAGGTCAAAATGTGATTGGTACCAAATGGATCTTCAAAAATAATTTTGATGAACATGGAAGTGTCATCAGAAACAAGGCACGTCTTGTATGTAAAGGATACTCTCAGATTGAAGGCATTGATGTTGAAGAAACCTTTTCTCCAGTAGCTAGACTAGAGTAAATCAGGCTTTTCCTTGCCATGGAACTCCAAAAAGGATATAAATTATATCAAATGGATGTTAAGACAGTATTCTTGAATTGTGTACTCGAAGAAGAAGTCTACATTGAACAACCAGTAGGCTTTGTTTTGGGTATTGATGAAACAAAGGTCTGCAAACTGAAGAAATCTCTATAAGGTTTGAAGCAGGCACCGCGGGCGTGGTACTCACGGCTAGATTCATATCTCAAGAAGTTGGAATTCAAAAGAGGAGGAGTTGATCACAATCTATATGTGAAGAATTCTCCAAAAGATCAATTCATGGTTCTTGTCTACGTTGATGATATCATATTTGGTGGAAATAGGCAGAAATCAGTGGATGAATTTTCCAACCACATGAAATCAGAATTTGAAATGTCTATGATTGGGGAGCTCACATATTTCTTGGGGGTGCAGGTGATTCAAAAGAAGGAATACACTTTCATTTCTTAGAAAAAATATGCAAGAGATCTACTGAAGAAGTTCAATATGAAATACTCCAAACCAATGTCAACTCCAATTGCGGTTGGAACTAAACTTGGAAAGCATGAGGATGGGGACTCTGTTGATCCCACCATGTACAGGAGGATCATTGGAAGCCTACTGTATCTGACAGCGACAAGGCCATATATTGTCTTTTCCACATTCCTTGCGGCTCGTTTTCAGAGTAATCCAAAAGAGGAACATATGGAGGCAGTGAAAAGAATCATGAGGTACATTCAAGGTACACATAATTTCGGGTTATTTTTTGCTGCAGGCAGGGACAGTGAATTATCTGCATTTTATGATGCTGACTGGGCTGGTGATGTGGTAGACAGAACGTCCACTAGTGGTGGAGCTTTCTATATTGGGTAGAAATGTGTTGGCTGGTTGAGAAAAAAACAAGAAAGTACTTCTCTTAGTACTACTGAAGATGAGTATATCTCTGCCACAAAGGCATGAAATCAACTGCTTTGGGATAGAAATGAAGTGAACCGCGCAAGTTTGTTGTTGGGGAAGGAAGCGTCACGCAGGTGCGTTGGTGACACTTGCGCGCCAGTTTGGACTTGCGCGCCGTATTGGGACTTGCGCGTCCGGCTTGGAGAAGCGCGCCAGGTTTTGCTGAAGCCCGCCGGCCTGTTTGGAGCTGCACGAAAGCTAGGAGACTACCTGATACATTTGAGGAAAAGTGATATTCTACTTCTGGTATGAATCATACTTCAATAGAGCATCTAGATAAAACAGAAGATTCATTCTTATGAAAATGATGAAGAGACCTTCCCGTCTATAAACTGAGTGGGACTTCACCAACGGCAGTGAACCAGGGGGAGTCAACGGGAGTGACCTGAGGGGAGCAGTGGGCTATCCCTGAACCATTGTAAAGGCAGTGAGCCTGGGACAGAGTAACTGTTCCCAAACTTTTGTAATCTACCGCTAGTGAAGCATAGTGGATTTTGGTACGACCGAAAACCTGTCGGCGTATGCTCCTTGGACGTAGCCCTTAGTGGTGAACTAAGTAAAAAGGGTTGTGTCTTCTCTGTGCATGTGAATGTTTGCTTTCTGATCATAATCATCATATAGGTTCAACAAGTTCCTACCAGCATGGGAACAAGATCCATCACCTTAAAAGAAAAAGTGGTCATCCTGATTCACCCCTCCCCTCTCAGGGTGTCCCGGGGTCCTTCAACTCCCACTTGGGCTCCAGCTTTGGAGGTTTCTTCCTGGGTATCATTGTGGTCTGGAGGACCAATACCAATTCTCCTTCCATGAAAGACCGAAGATGGACCTTTTTATTGAAGACTCGTGCAATCCAGTTCTGGTATACTTCCAGATGGTGCAAACTGTGAATCCGCTTCTCGTCTAGCTATTCCAATTCACCTAACTGCTTTTCATATTGGTCATCATTGGATAATTGATCACAAATGGAAATATGGAGTGAGGGTAATTAGAGCTCAATGGGAAGGACCGCTTCTGTTCCGTATACCAATGAGTACGGAGTAACCCGAGTAGTGGTGCAGATTATGGTTCGATAATCCCACAATGCATGGAGGAGTTTATCCGGCCACGACTTCTTGTCTTTGTCCCACATTTTCTGGAGAAAGATGGACAAGGTCTTGTTGAAAGCCTCTATCTGTCCATTGGCCGCTGTGTGGTAGTGGGATGAATGGTTAGCCTTGATACCATATTCTTGGTATAGTTTTTCCAATTCAACAGAGCAAACGTTGGTGCCGTTATCCGTCAGTATGGTATGAAGGACACCAAATCTGGTAATGATATTGGTTTTCACAAAGCTGAAAATGTTTCTTGGCCCGACATCCTTAAGGGGTAAAACTTCTTCCCATTTGGAAAAGAAGTCAGTTTTCATGAGGATATACTTCAGCTGTTTGGCTGTGGTAGGAGGATATGACCCCACAACATCCATTACCCAGACAGAAAATGGCCAGGAGTGCTTGTCCTGATGAAGTATCTCTGGGGTTGGTGTATGAAGTTGGCATGAATTTGGCATGAGTGGCATTTTGCAGTAAAGCGCTCGCACTCTTGTGCCATTGTGGGCCAATAGTACCCAAGCCTTTGGACCTGATGAGAAATCTTGGACCCTGACTAATGTTCTCCACATACTCCGGCATGCACTTCAGTCATGATGGAAGCGGTTTCTTCTCCATCAATGCATCTAAGGAGAATTCTATCAAGGCCCCATTTGTAGAAGACCTCTTGCTGACCAGTGCCGCCATATAGGAAAAAGTTGATTGCCCTTCCTTTTATTTGCTCTCATTCATCCCTGTCTGTTGGAAGTTCTCCACGTTGAAGGTAGTTTGAAATGGGGGTCATCCAACCGGTGTCAGGGGCATACGGCTTAGGGACATGACTGACTTCGTGGATTTGTTTCATCTTGGTCTAGAAAAATGGCAAGAGCATTCAGCGGTGAGCAATACTGATGACTGTTTCATCCCGGTCTGAGTCAGCCAGGGCAGTGGCCGCATTGCCTAATGCATCGGCATGGTCATTTTGAGACCTGGGAATATAGGTCAATGTTGGTTCTGTGGAGAATTCCGCCATTAACCATCGGACATAGTCAAACAAGGGAATCAGCTCGTCCTTTTTGATAGCATAGTCACCATTGAATTTCTTGATGACAAGTTCTGAGTCACCTTTTACCTTAAGGTGCTGTACTTGTGCCTGAAGTGTGAGCTTCAGGCCAGCAATGAGGGCTTGATACTCCACTTCATTGTTTGTACATCCATCTGATAGGAGGAAGGAATATGGAAAGACTGCCTTTTCTGGGGACATGAGTATTATCCCCAAGCCCACCTTGTTAAATTTGGGATCATCCATAATTTTCCCGATTGGGATTCAGGATGCGTCGTCCAAGTACATTTCCCATGCTGAGAACTCCTCTTGAACTGAGAAGATGTCTTCATCCTGTAGTTCGTTGTCCAATGTGGTGGTTCCTGTTAAAGGGTGGTCCTCCAGAAAATCTGCTAATTCCTGGCCTTTTATGGCCTTCTGAGGCACAAACCGGATGTCAAACTGTTGGAGGATGACTGCCCATCAGGACAGGTGCCCAATCAGCATCGGGCGGCTGAGAATATACTTGATCGGGTTACCAATCAAGAACAAATGGACTTCATGATGATGCAGATAATGTCACAACTTTTGAACTGCGAAGACTAAGGCCAATCAACTCTTCTCGTTGTTTGAGTATTGAGTCTCAGCGTCAATCATGGTTTGGATGAGGTAATAGAGACTGTTTTCACTTCCAGCATCATTCTTTTGTTCGATAAAGGCTCCCAATGATCGATCTAGGGCCATCACGTATAGAATGAGAGGTCTACCTTCAACCGGAGGCATGAGCATTGGTGGGCTTAAGAGGTACCTCTTTAGACTGTCGAACGCCTCTTTCCAATCATCTGTCCACTGGTACGTGACTCCCTTCTTCATTAACATGGTATAGGGAAAACACTTGCCTGCCAGGTTGGATATGAATCACCTGATATAGGCCAGGTGCCCTTAGAATGCTCTCAACTTGGTGAGATTATGGGGAGGTGGCAAGTCAAGGATAGCCTTTTTCTTTTCAGGGTCACCATCGATTCCACGATGGCTTATGACGAATCCAAGGAATTTCCCTAAGGTAACCCCGAAGGAACATTTCAAGGGATTCATCTTCATGCTATGCTGCCAAAGATTGTTGAAGATGGTCTCAAGGACTGGCAGTGATCTTAGCGCTGCCTGGACTTAACCACCATATCATCCACATAGCATTCAACAAATCTCCCCAGGAACAGTTTAAAGATACGGTGCATGGCATGCTGATATGTGGCACCAACGTTCTGAAGACCAAAGGGCATAACACTGTAACAAAATATTCCTTGAGGGGCCCTGAAGGTAGTGGCTTCTTCTTCTTCTCGGGCCATCCTGATTTAATTATACCCAGAACAGCCATCCATGAATGATAGAGCCTCATACCCTGTCGTTGCATCGATTAATAACTCGGTGACCGGGACCGAGAAATCATCTTTCAGACAATGCGGATTGAGATCTATGAAATCAATGCAGACACAGATTTTTTAGTTCTTTTTATTGACTGGGATGATGTTGGAAAACCAGATAGGGTATTGGACCTCTCGAATGAAGCCTTCTTTAATGAGCTTATCCACTTCAGCCTCTATTTTGGCATCATGTGAGGGGGTATCCTTCTGGCGGCCTGTTTATAGCCCCGGTGGTCTTCTAGAAGTCCCAGGTGATGCGTCGCCACTTCGGGATCGAGTCCCGGCATTTTCGTGTAATTCCTTGCAAATCCATCCCGGTGTTTCATAAGGAAGTATGTATATATCTTGTGCTCCTCGGGGGACATGGTAGCACTAATAAGAGTGGGCCTCAGGTCTTCCTTGGTACCCAGGTTTATTTCCCTGAGCTCGTCCACTATGGTGGAGATGCCTTCTTCAAATGCGGGATGTACATCCTTGAGATCTTCCTCCTCTTCTTCTTCCAAATCCTCATATTCTTAATTTGACAGGGCAGAACTATTGACTCGGGCTCCTGGGAGTCTGTAGGTGAGGCATTGTGGGTGTCTTTTCTCAATTATTAGCCCCCAAATCAAGGTTTGGCGGATGTTCCTATATTTTCAAGCTCGGCCGTTATGGCTGAAGTCATGGGGACAGCTGAGTGCGTGTCCAGACTTGAACCCCTGCTCTCAACATGGTTGACGGGTAGTACGTAGTCTCTTCCAAGCAGTCCGAGGGAGTCATCAGGAACCATTTCTAGACAATTTGGAGTTGGGATCCAGTCGACACCATTGGACAAAGGCTTCTTCTTCTTTTTCTCATAAAACCCGACGTCAATGTAGTGTGACTCGGAGACCTTGAAAGGGGTCTTCTCG
This sequence comes from Viscum album, assembly GCA_963277665.1. Taxonomy (NCBI): domain Eukaryota; kingdom Viridiplantae; phylum Streptophyta; class Magnoliopsida; order Santalales; family Viscaceae; genus Viscum; species Viscum album. Next base: position 1,333,059,008 of record OY728150.1, read on the forward strand.
GCATGCAATGTCCCACTTTGTCCATTGACGCAGTATTTAATACACTGGTGGTAGGATGAATGAACAACCATGTTCTTATGGAGCGACGGCCTTCCCAGCAGGGCATTGAATGTTGTGTTCTGCCAGACCTCAGGGAATTCCGAATAGGCCACAAGGTCGCCAAAATGGGTCTTTAGATTAAATTGTTCCATTGGATTCTGCTCACTCTTGTCGTAAGCAAGTAGAGTTGTGGCCGAGGGTATTAAATTTCCCTCACTATACCCCAACTTATGAAGTGTCCGTAGGGGAAGGAGGTTAACTCTAGATCCATTTTCAATAAAGACTTTGCAGATCTAAACATCATTTAGTGTGTCAGACACATATAATGGTTTGATTTGTCCTTGCATGATGGCATCTTCATCCAGATCGGTGAAGGAAATCACCGCATAGCATTCATCCAAGCCAGTCTCCATCCGGTAAATCTCAGCAGTATATACCTCATCTTGAAACTCCTAGGGGCTAAGAAAGGATTCTATATGTGCCTCCCTAAGGTCTTCTAACAAGCTCAGGGAATCCAGGATTGAAGATTGGTTGGTACCGACGCCAACTACTTAAGGATGTCATATTTCTATTGCAGCGGCTGACACTTCTCCATTGGTGGGAGAGTTTTAGCAGACAGCTTGGGAGTTGGAATATGTGATGAGGAGGGACCGGCTATGGGGTTAGATACCGATGATGTCCCCAGGTTCTAGGGACTTGGCCCGACTGGTCTGTTTGTGCGCACTAGGTGGCTAGACCCTTGTTCCTCCTCTGATGGGTAACATAGAATGACGGGGGTAGAGTGGTCACTTGTGGAGGTGGAGGGATATTATTTCTCCTATTGAGTCCGTTGAAGGGCTCTCCCATGGGTTTCCACGATATTAACGGTTTGGGCCTAGGTAAAACCATAGGGTTAGTTTCGGCCGTGACTGCGCCTTCCTCGGTATCCCCAACCTCTGCGATTCCTCGTCATAGCCCCTTGCATTGGGAAATCCGGTTCATAACCATACCCTTTGTCAGGGAATGATTGCATTAGATGGACGACATTGATGGAACCAAATATTGGCTCTTCATCCTCTGATAGGTCATCATTGTCGGTTGTCCCTGATGGTGTCGTTTGGGGGGTCAGTGCCTGTGGCGCCAAATTTGAGGGTATAAAATCTAACAGCATCAGGGCAATCTTTGGCCTCGCCGCGGATTTCTTTTCATGCACTTTTCTACTCCTTTTATTTTTCCTAGATGGCTAGCTCGTGGAGGGTTGTGAGGCCGATATTGTTGGTTGTGCAGTGTCAGGGGCTGTTGGCGGCAACACTGACTTCTATAGTTGAGATTAGATTATGCCCTAGGCTCGATTGATAGTCTTCCAAGTCATCCAGTTATCAAATTTATGCCCCTTATTACTGGCTACTTCCAGCCACCCCTCCCCCTCATCAGAGTTGGCTATAGAAATGTATGCCACATGTGCTGGGGGTGGTCCCAGCTTGACCTGCCTAGAGTCTACCATCCTTTGCAAGAGGTCTTTGAAGACACTGCATTCCCGAATATTGTGCCCCAACATTCTATGGTAGGGACAGTAATCTGTCATGTCATCGCGGCCGACGTCTTTGGGGTTCATTGGCTCTCGGAGGTAGAGCAAGTTGCAATTCATGGCGGCGATGAAGTATCCACGGACTTGGTCCTCTTGGAATGAGTATACTTTGTGTCTTTGTTCCTAAAACTAGTTCCGCTTCGACCCTCTCTGATCATACCACCTGGGCGGAGGCGGATGCTGATATACAAAGGGCCCTTGATGATTTGGTGGAGGCCTGAGTGGTGGAGTCGGCACAGGGGTTGGCTTGAGTGTGACAGAGGACACTTTAGCTCTAAATTTTCATTTTGCAGGAGCCTGCAAGGCAATTCGGGACTTCAAATTTGTCCGCTGCAGGGAGTCCTCAATTCTCTAGGTAATGGATGAGAGATGGCGGAAGCCAGTGGTGCACTCCACTAGAATGAGCGGTTTTCACAACTCATCTCTAAGATTATCGATTCATATGAAAAGTATCTCATCCTGAGGCATTGTCTTATTCAGAGAGTAGGTCAGACCTTTCAACATGGCGATGAAATCTGAGACCCTCTCGTTCTCCCTCTGCTTGCAGTTCATGATGTCACTGACCGTTTTTTAGGAAACGTTGAGCTGAAGTGGAATAGGTTCTGCTGCCGAAGGTCTTCCCAGCTTTTTATTGACTAGGTTGGAAGACTCGTATACCAGAAGAAGGAAGATCCTTGCAAGGTCTGTACGAAGCATCTGAGTTTCACCGCTTCTTGTTGTTTCGGAGTTCCCATAATTGGGCCGCAATAGGACGCGTAGTGCATCAAATGATGCTCCGGATCGACTGATACATTGAAGATAGGGAATACAGGGCTCTCAAAATTGGGTGTAGGAGGCGTGTTGCTCACCCAATCCAGGTAGGGCTTCTGCTCTGGTTGTATTGGAGCCTGTCGACCTTCCATCACTTCCAAACGAGTTGTTAGTGCCTCGATGGTGCTGGTGAGACCCTAGTTTACATCCTGTTGGGACCGGTCCTGGGTCGGTATAGCACGAGGCATTGCTTGAGGATCCAGCTCGGTTGGCACCAGGGGTGCATGTGCCATTTGTGAAACCTTCAGAGGGTTTAGACGCACTTGTTCTTGTTGCTTCCTGAGTGGAGGGAATTCTTGGAATTCATCCAGATCCACATTTAGGTAGTTGGACGGGCCAGACACCTCATTGGGCGAGAGCCCTGACCATGCTTCATTTGTCGGGGCAAACCTTGGTCATTGAGGTGCACTTACTAGGAGTGCATGGTGTGGCTCTTCTTGGGAAACGCTTTCAATAAGACGGTTCCTCTGGAGTAGCTTGGTGTTGAGCCGCCTAAATTCTTTCATTTCCTCTTTATATCGAGCGAACCTTTCTTAGAGTGTAAGTGGCTCGTTTTTAATGAGAGAAGGAGGCGGATTGAGGCTTACCAATCCTTTATTCTTATCCTTATTGGAAGCTCAAAGGGTTAGCGGAGGAAGGTTAGATGGAGGGGAGGCCATGTTTAGGGAGGCCCTTTAGTTTCAGGTGTGCACACCTGGTGGTTCATTGTGAGTCACAGCCTGACCGGAACCATCGTCTCCTGATCCATCCGGATTTGCATCATCTTCGGCGTTACCCGTGGGCTTAGCCTCTATGGCGTTGATGGATGCATATCGCGAGGTGGAGAAGATGTCATCTTCCAAATAAGAAGAGTATCTCCCATGTATTTTATTGGTCTTCCCTCTTCTGTCATGGGATTGCTTTCGGGCTCCTTGATGAAGGGTGACACAAAGAGTTCCCTGATGTGACCTTACGGTACACCTCCCTTTCTGAGGGGATGATGATTCAAATGATAGGATAGGGCAGGATCCTCCTCTTCTGACTGTCCTCCCTAGATGAGAGAATACTGATTCTCGTGGGGGAGGTTGTTGTTGAGAAGGTAATAATGCCCCCAGCCCTGAGAGCTGGGGTTGGATCCGTTCCATGGAATTTGAGTCTCTTCCCATTTTTATTGGTCTTATGGGGGAATTTGTTGTTAAAAATGCCCACAGCCCTGCAGGCTGGGGTTGACCCAGGATTGCGGTAGTGGCTGTTGCTATCGCGACCTGCCTGATCTCGTGTGCCCCCATTCGGGGGTGAAATGGGTTTGGTGCTGAGTTCTTCTATGAATCAATACCTCATGGGGAGGCGGGCAATGACCGTTGATTGGCCTCTCTTAGGAAAAAGGCCTGTTGTATGCTCTCAATGGCCTGATTCATAAGTTCTTGAGTGGCTCATTCCAATCGGGCCTGTCGCTTCTGGGACTTACTCAAGGCATGACTCTGTTGGGTGTGTTTCCTTTCATGAATATGGAGACCACTCGATAGCTGCCTTGATGTGATGACGTTTCATGAAACCTTGCCGAATGGGATCTTCTGGGCGGGGAGCAGAGTGAAATGCAGAGCTCCATGTTCCCCCCATCCCCTGATATGGACTCCCATCGGAGCGCCACTAATGAGGAGATACAATTGGTGCAGCGCACGGAGGCAGGCTATCTCTATGTTTCCTTTATGCCTCTCGGGTCGCTGTTTCCACGCCGAAGGAAGAGCATCCAGGTCGATGTGATGCAGGAGGTCTCCTATTATCTTGACATGGTCTACATACCCTTCGTAGGGAAGAAATCTTGATTTCAATCAGAAGAGGGTTGTCCATATATTATGGCGGATGTCGTGCACACATTCTTCCAACAACTCTCTGGTTATGTTGAACTGAGAGGTGGTCATGGGACAAAACATAACTGGTATATAATCCCTAGCTAGTTGTTTCCTTAGGCGTAACATGTCGACATACTCCCCCGATAGTGATTCATCCACCTGGTCATCCCAACTGAGATGCTCGCTGATAGGCTGATCAGAGTAAGTGGGACCGGTAGGTATTGAATTGTCATGTGGGCAATTCCGAGGTCGTTCAGAAGATGAACGTGGCCCCGGAACATCTCCATGTTGAGGAAGGGTGTCATTGGTGATGGAATGGGAATATTAAATTCTTGATCCCATCCTTCTGAGTGCCTCAGCATACGACGGCTTTTCTGTTCTTGATTCAGAAGGGGGAGGACCTTCCTGTCGATATGATATGTCATCGTGGGGAGAGCCTTCACAATGACAACCATAATGGCGAGGACTACCATTACTATTTTATGTCTCACTACATAGAGGAATTTTTCAGTGGACACCCTGGGGAGGACCTCCAAGGTGGGTCTTAGCAAGGGGAGGACCTTTTTGCTGCATAGCGTTGTTATGGGGAGGGCCTTCACAACAACTGCCAACATCGTGAGGATGACCATCATGGTTTAACATTCGATGTGTATCAAGGGGAGGACCTTTAAGACACACTACGACAAGGGGAGGACCTTCTTTTTTCATGGGGCCACTGTAGGGAAGACCTTCGCAATAGCGGCCATGGTGGCAAGGACTACCATCACAACTACTAAAATGGTGAGGATTACCATTACAGCTACCGCAGGGAGAATATCTGTGGGGTACACCCTGGGGAAGGCCTCCAGAATATACCACAACAAGGGGAGGGCCTTCTCATTTCTTGACGTCTCTATGGGGAGGACCTCCATTATTAGGGTGGCGAGGAATACCACAGTGATCGGATACCCGGATGTACGGAGTGTCGTTGCAACGTAACCCCTGGGGAGGACCTTCAGGGCAGACCACGACAAGGGGAGGTCCTTCATGTAATGATGAGACGTCACTGTGGGGAGGACCTCCTCAGTTGCGACTATGATAGCGAGGACTACTATCATAATCTGTGGTCCCACTGCTTGGAGAGTGTTTGTAGCGTATACCCCGAGGAGGACCTTTAGGGTGGACTAAAGCAAGTGGAGGGCGTTCTTGCTTATATATCTTCTGGTCATGTGGAGGGTTTTCATTACTCACATAAAAATAGGAGATCTCATGATTGATCATTATATGCCCATGGGGGAGGCCCCCACAGGTGCTCTAGGGAGGACCTTCAGAGCCGCTGGTAGAAACATTGTGGGGAGGACCTTCGAAACTGCTACAACCACTCCCATAATATGGTAATGGGTGGGTAGGGTTCTGAGCCTTCATTATGCGCTTAGCGGCATTGGTAACCCCATCTTCCTGTAGAGTGGAGTCATGAACCCGCTCTTTATTTTTTGGCTGCCTTCGGCGCATTTGAGGTGCTTTCTTATGGGCAGCGGGGACCGTCTGCTGTTGAAAATGGCCTTTACCTATGGTTCCCTGTATAATTGGGTCCTGTGATGTTTTCGGGATACGCCAATGAACATATTGACTTTTAGCAGGGATATATGCCTGCTCTGGAGCATCCACCGTGATGGATGGGTGTCCCCCAGTTGGAACGACTGAAGCTGCTCGATCTGATTTCCCTTACATCACAGAATATATCCAGTGACCCTCCTGGGTGGAATCAGGGATGCAGATCTACTCCGAGGTGGCTATCTCATCTCTTAGATGAGTCACCTCCATTGGGGAGACGGGCTCATGGGCCCAAGTCCTTACTGTTTCCACAGATGAAATTACACTCTGGAAAGTCTGCAAGAAATGATCTGGGATCGATACCTGCTCCTCCATCATTGATAGGATATGCAGAGAGACATCTTTGGCTAGAATGGGTATGAAGGCCCATTCTGGTATCAGAGTAGGAATATCTTGCTCTGGTCCTCCGGTGGTCAGTGGGTACTGACAATTCTCCTGTGTCAGGGCAGGTGAACGAATCTGCCCCTGGGTCGGGATATGCCAGTTTATCTCTCTGTTTTCCGCCACATCGAGATGCATGACTTTACTTGCATCCATAGGTAGATGGCCCTGCATATGTTAGTTTCCCACCGTATCGAGTTGCTGGATTTTATTGACAGGGAGACGTGCCCGCCTATTAACTACCGCCACATCTGAATGGGGGGAATTGTTGATCGCCACCACATCAGGATGGTAGGCATCAAGAGGATCTTCTATGAGCTGGTCCTGCAGGCGTTGGGTCACCACCATGTCGGGTTGGTGGGCTTCACGACCCTGGGTAGGGAGAGGTTCCTTCCGGGTAGGTGTCGTCCTGTGTGAGCGATGGGCTTGACGGAGCTTGGCAGGGATGAACGCCCACTCTTATGATGCCTCCAAGTCTAGATGACGGGATTTGGAGGGGAGAAGAGGTTTATGTGCCTATTCGTGATGCGTCTCCGTGACTAGGAAGTGGAGATCCTCCTCAGGGAAAAGAGTGATGACCGGTCCCCGATTGTAAGTTTTCCGCCCTCATCGGGCGGTCCGAGGGGCCATAGCTCGGGGAGTGTGGGACTGGATCCTCAGGGCTACATCCTCCTTAGCGTGAGGATGATGAATCGCGGCATAACCATGATGACATCTGCCGGCGTGGACCTTAGAGCAGAACCCCCTTTCTGCGGGGATGAAGTCCTCAGTGTCAACCTCATCCGCCTCCCTAAGATAAGGGAGGAACATGTTGTCTCGTTTTGGGGATAGACTCCTGAAACGGTTTGAGATGGAAACAGGATCCGTCTTTATCTGCCTTTGCGGCCGCTGCTGGGTAGGCGACCGGCTAGTCCTGGAGGATTGGAGGGTGTGCATGGACGCCTCCACCGTCGGGAGAGTACCATTAATGTGGTACTATCGTATCAACACATCCGAGACCCAGCATTGAAGACACTGGGTAGGTGACAGGGTCCTCCGTTGGTGAGGAAGTCCGGTCATTGCGTTGTTGGAAGCACGCATCTTTCAGTTCCTTCATGATGTCATTGGATCGAAGGGAGTTTTGTGTGGTACGTGAAGAACATTTCAACAAATACAGACAACAAACGCGTCAAAGTAGCATCTCATGACCCCTTGTGTAATTAATGACCATTCTTGACCCTCCTTGTGAGTATAAAGAGGGAACATAGTGGGATTAGGTTGAATCTCTCATGCTTGGTTAAAGATTCACATCGGGTTCACCATTTTTGTTTCAGGTCAGTTCGAAACGCCCAACGGTTCCATATCCGATGACACGTGGACCTGACTTCCAAATGCAGGTGTTCGTTGGGAGATTTGGCCATCGACACTTAAGAACTCACATTGGTCGAGAAGATGGGAAGTCGGGCTCATTGCACCCTTTTGGGGGGAATTATTTTATGTTCCGGGACTCTCTTATAGATTTAATATGTATTCATATGTTTGAAAATCTTTGTTTTATACCCAAGCATAGTATCCACCAATTACTCCAGGTTGACAATGGTCATCTAGACACAGGGGTTCAGAATCATTTAAGCCCGAGGTTTACCATACCTTGTTGGATTAATGACCCCGAGGAGTCTGGAATCATTGAGGCGACACTAGGAATGGCGCAATGAACCGACGTGAAGATAGTCGGATCGACCAGTTGTTAGGCTTGAGCCACAAGGAGGCTTCCTACGTACCCTACCTGGGAGATAGGGATCAAATTCTGCGTAGTTCGAATAGGAGTGTTAGAGAGATGACGTGAATGTGGACCCGGGGGTCTGATGCTGATCGGGCTTGAACCTCATGGAGGCTTCCTACATATCCCTGTGGTAGGGAATCAAAGTCCTCATAGTTCGCATTATCTTGGGGCTTACACTCTGAGGAGGCCCATAGTGATGGATTGGGGCTTACACTTTGAGGAGTCCCAGATTCATGGATTGGGGCATAAAGTCTAAGGAGGCCCATAACAATGGATTGGGGCTTACACTATGAGGAGGCCCATAGTGATGTATTGGGGCTTACACTCTGAGGAGACCCATAGTGATCGATTGGGGCTTACACTCTGAGGAGGCCCATAGTGATGGATTGGGGCTTACACTCTGAGGAGGCCTAGGGTGATGGATTGGGGCTTACACTATGAATAGGCCCATTGTGATGGATTGGGGCTTACACTCTGAGGAGGCCCATAGTGATGGATTGGGGAATACACTCTGAGGAGGCCAATAGTGATGGATTGGGGCTTACACTCTGAGGAGGCCCATAGTGATGGATTGGGGATTACTCTCTGAGGAGGACCATAGTGATGGATTGGGGCTTACACTCTGAGGAGTCCCATAGTGATGGATTGGGGTTACACTCTGAGGAGGCCTAGGGGAGGATTTCATAGTTGATGCCTACTCTAAGCCCACATGAGTCATGCTCGGTGTGAGAAATAAGAGGCAGCCGGGACCAGACAATCACGTCGAGAAAGGCGCATCCATGGGAAGTGGAGCGGGGCATACACTTTGAGGCAGCCCAAAAAGTCGAGGCTTACTCCAGGATGGATGACCATGGATACAAAGTGCAGTGGGAGAGGGACTTGTCCCTGAATAAGGACGGAGCATCACCCTTTCCCACTACACCCTTCTTTGGCCATGGCCATGGGGAAGTACGGAGGTGCATGGGGGCTTCCTTGTGATGTGTAGTCTGCCAAACCCCGAGGAGGGGAGATGTGCCCTAGTCCTAACAAGTGTAGGGGTAGGAAGGGGACTCCCGAGCTCAGATTCTGCAATACCGTGGGAATGTGAACTCATGAATGCTTCGGAAATCCTCTCAAGGGCCGAAGAAACCCCTTCGCCCCTGCTTACCGTGGGTATGTGAACTAAAAATGGTGTGCTGATGTACCTGGAGGTTACATCACACGGGTCCGGTGGCTTTGGTGGAGGCCTCGACTCGGGGCCGATGAATGGGCCAATGAGGGGATTGCGGAGGATCAGGCCGAATTGGAAGGATTTTAGCTAGCTCGGGGAATAGGAACTCCAAAGGATGTGGCAGGACACACAAGTATATGAGTGGTGGTACCCTTCACGTAAGGAGGTTCTACGCAGCTGAAGAGGCCGTCCACAAACCAGGGTGGTCTGTGGAATGATGGGAATTCCGCGAACTGGGGTGGTTCGTGGATTGGTGGGAATCCTGCGAACCAGGGTGGTTTGCGGCTTCGGGTTCAGCCCGCGTACCAGAGTGGTACGCCGAGGGGTCCATGTGAGCATCGGCAACCAAGGGCGACACCGGCCGGGGGTTCTTCAGTTGGGGCTTTGCCCGCGTAGGAGGGTGCTACGTGGTGCGATGGATCAGAAAAGGGGCATAAACTCCCTAGTCCGCAGGGAGTGCATCCGCCGAGGGGTCATGGTTCGTGGTCTTCTTTTCTTTGTTATTTTAAGTTTGCAGTTCACCAAGTTGTTATGAGTTTTGGGTTCCTTATTAATTCGCTTCCAGTTTCATACCTATTCTGGTTCGCAAATTGAATCTGCGCTGTTTACAAAATCCTAAGCTCCTTCCTTCGAAATCCTTCCACCCGAATCTAGTCGATCTCCCTGAAAATCCCCCTTCTCTTCCCTTCCATCTCCTTTTATAGAGTGGGGAAAGATATGTATTTGTGGTCATGAGACACCTTTTTTGGAGGCCCATGACTAGTAACCCGGTTCACGGATGACTCGGTCAATCCGCAACTCGAAGGGGGTATTGAACGTACCTCCCCCACAAACCAAATTATTCCCGAGGAGTGCTTTGCGGCCGCGCAGGGTTCCGCCTCCATTCCGCGAATGACAGCAGTTGCGGTCTAGGCTGGTCGACGTGGTTCGCGGCTGGGGTTGGTCATGACGATGGACTGGCTCAGCACCTGTCCTTCTTTGCGCCCGCGGAGGACATCCGCCTTCATTCGGAGAACGACAACGGTCTGCAGAGGGGGTGCTTCACGGAACCAGCCGCGTTCCATTGTCATTGGACCGGTCTGTGGAACGGTTCGTCTTGGGCTATCCTTTGAGTATTTCCCCACCATTACCAACTCTTTTGGGGGGAAATTGGGTGGAATATCCCTTGGATTCTAGGGGATTTTCCTTATCCATTGCGAATTTTTCAGGACCCTACAAGGGTTTTTTGGTTTTTTAGGATTTTTATCATTTTAAAGGGTTTTCTGGGGTTTTAACTATTTTGAGGTTTTGGGGAGGTTTTGGAAATTTTAATGTGTTTAAGTATTTTGGTGTTTTTAGGTTTTCAGGTTTATTAATATTTTTAGCGAGTTTAGGGATTTTTATGATTTTTATGGTGTTTAGGGATTTTAGGGATTTTGAGTGTTTTAGGGTTTTTAGGGTTTTTATGGACTTTAGGGTTTTTTTTGAGTTTTTAGAGTTTTATGGGTTTTTAGAGATTTTTACGTTTTTAGGGTTTTAAAGGATATTTTGTGGGTTTTATGGTTTTTATGCGGTTTTAGGTATTTTTAAGGTTTTAGGTGTTTTAATGGTTTTTAGGGTTTTTAGGTATTTCACTATTTTTTAGGTTTTTAAGGGTTTTAAGTGTATTTAGTGTTTTTTTGATTTTTTTTAGGTTTTTTAGGTTTTTTACATTTTTTGGGATTTATGGGTTTTTTATGATTTTTATGGTTTTTAGTGTTTATAGGGATTTTGAGGGTTGGGGGGGGTTAGGGTTTTAACATTTATATGATTTTTTGGGAGGTTTAGGGTCTTTAGAGTATTTAGTGGTTTTTAGAGTGTTTATGTGTTTTTAGTGTTTTCATGTTTTTAGGGGTTTTATGATTTTTAGGGTTTTTTGGTTTTTTATCGTTTTTTGAAATTTTTAGGTTTTTAAGGGTTTTAAGTGTTTTTAGGTTTTAATGGTTTCCTTAGTGTTTTCATGTATTTTAGGGTTTTTTTCATTTTTAGAGGTTTTTTCATGTTATTTAAGACATTATGGGCTTTTGGGTTTTTATGTATTTTTAGGATTTTGGGGATTTTAGGGTTTTTAGGGTTTTTAGTTTTTTTTGAGTTTTTAGGGGGTTTCTTGATTTTTGTAGGGTTATTAAGGTTTTTAGAGTTTTTTTTAATATTTTTCGGGGTTTAAAGGGTTTAGAGTTTTTAGTGGATTGTATTTTTTAAATGTGATTTTAGTTTTTTTTTGTTTTTTTGGTTTTTCATTGTATTTAGTGTTTTTAGGGGTTTTAGCATTTGTCAGGTTCTTTAGGTGTTAACAAATTTTAGGTTTTTATGGTTTTCTTAGGATTTTTCCTTTTTTATGTTTTTTATGTTTTTACGGATTTTTATGGATTTTTTTAGGTTTTATATAGGTTTGTAGATATTTTGTGGGTTTTTAGGGTTTTTTTTTAGGATTTTAGTGTTTTTTGTGTTTTTAGGGATTTTATGATTTTTTTGAGTTTCTTATTATCTTTAGGGGTTTAAAGGGTTTTTTGAGTTTTTATTGCTTATCAGGGTTTCAATGGGGTTTAATGGATTTTTAGGTTTTTAACGGTTTTTAGTTGTTTAGGGTTTTTAGTGTTCTTTAGTTTTTAGGGGTTTTACGTTTTTTAGGGTTTTTGGTATTCTTATGGTTTTTCATGTTTTTAGGGTGTTTACATTGTTAGGGAGTTTTAGGCATTTTATTAATTTTTCTGTTTTTTTATTTTTTAGGGAATTTGAGGGGTTTAGGGGTTTTTAGGGTTTTTTAGGGTTTTTGGGGTTTTGGGGGGTTTTTTAGTTTTTAGTGTTTTATGTTTCTTGAGAGCTTTAAACATTTTGGTGGTATTATTGGTTTATATATTTTATAGTGGTCTTAGGGGTTTATGGGTTTTAATAAATTTTAAGGGTTTTTGGGGTTTTGGGATATTAGGGTCATTAAGGGTTTCAAACATTTTTAGGTTTCTATGTGTTTTAATTGTTTTTAGGTTTAAGCTATTTTTAGGATTTTATTTGGGGTTTTAGGGTTTTCATCTTTTTAGGGATTTTTAGTATTTTTTAGGATTTTTATGAAATTTTAGGTTTATAAATGTTTTACAGTTTTATGGTTTTTAGCGTTTTTAGCGTTTTTAAGGTTTTTAGGGGTTTTGAGTGTTTCCAGGTATTTAAGGTATTCTTTGGGGTTTTTGGGTTTTAGGTTTTTAATAATTTTAAGTATTTTTTTATTTGTTTAATGTTTGTTATATGTCATAAAAATAGGGAAGACTTTGATCATCTCTTTCTCACGTGTGTGGTAGCTTTAGCAATGTGGGAGGCTATCTCCAGTATCTTTGAAGTTAACTTTCCTACTACCAACTCAATCGATGGCTTCATGCAATGATGGCTTGCACTTAAGCTTTCACCGTATATCCTCTCTATTTTTCCTGTTGTAGCTGAGGAAATGTTTTTTATATGGTTCTCCAGGAACAAATCCCTTCATGAACAATAGGTTTTTTATATGGGGCGGTCGTGGCTGGACTTGCTACTGCTCGTTCTTTCACTATTCCTGGAAGAAGATTTTGTGCAAATTCTTTTCATGATTTATAGGTTCAAAACCATTTTGCAGTCAAAGGAAATATCATACCACCTTTTGGAACTCTTGAGGTGTTATGAATGACTTCCTTATATGGATGGATCAAAATAAATTCAGATGGTGCTTCGAAAGGTAATCTGGGTTCTTCATGATTCAGTGCGGTTTTTAGAGACCACATGGGGTGTGTTCTTGGTTGCCTGTATGTTTCTTGTTGTTTTACCTCCGCTCTTGAAGCTGCGATGCTTGGATTTATCAAGGCGGTTGAGCAAGATGAATGTCATGGATGGAACAATTTATGGATTGAATGTGACTCCACGTCTGTGGTTATTTCTCTATATACATGCTCTCTTCATCTTTCCTGGAATATGACTAATCGATGGTCAAGGTGCTAGGATATACATTTTTCCAAGGAGCATATTGTTACTCATGTTTATCGCGAGGTGAACACTTTGGCAGATGGTCTTCATAAAAAAGGTGTGACTAGTATTGATTTTCATTGGGAGGATCAAATATCGAGTGATCTACTTCCTATTCTTAGGAAGGATCGACGTAAATCTCATACTTTCATAATGATGTAATTTTTCTTTTTGCGAATAAATGGATCTTGTTTTTCAGGTTTTTAGGGGTTTCAAGTGCTTGTAAGTTTTTATTCTTGTCATAAGGGTTATCAAGGTTCTAGTGGTTTTTTCTGTTTTTAGAGATTTTTAGTTTTCTAGGATTTTTAATGATTTCATGGGTTTTTAGGGATTTTGAGTGGTTTTAGGGTTTTTTAGGGTTTTTAGGGGTTTATGTTTTTAAGTGTTTGTTAATGTTTTAGGGGTTTAAAGTGTATTTTTTTGAGTTTTGGGGGTTTTTAAGGGATTGTATGCGGTTTTAGAGTTTTAAAAGTTTTTATAGATTTTAGGGTTTTTAGGATTTTTATGAATTTTTGATGTTTTTAGCATTTTTTAGGTTTTTATGGGTTTAATAATTTTTAGGTTTTAAGGTTATATTAGGGTGTTTTTTAGATTATAGAGGTGGTTTTTTTAGGGATTTTAGGTATTTTTTAGGATTGTTCTTGTTTTTCCTTGTTATGGGATTTTGAGGGATTTAGTGATTTATAAGGGTTTTTTGGGTTTTTTGGAATTATAGGATTTTTTTGTTTTGGAAGGTTTTAAGGGTTTTTAGATTTTTTTGTGTTTAAAGGGTTTTTTTATAGTTTTTCGTGGTTTTAGGGGTTTTATGGTTTTAGGGGTTTTAATGTTTTTAATGATTTTTATGATTTTTAGGGGTTTTAAGGGTTTTCAGAGTTTTTAGGGTTTTTAAGGTTTTTTGGTTTTGAGGGGTTTTGATTGTTTTTATGTTTTTATTGTTTTCTTATGGTTTTAGGAAATTTTTTACAGTTTTAGAGATTTTATGATTTTATGGGTTTTAAGGGGTTCGTGGGATATTAAGGGTTGTTAGGGTTGTTAAGGGTTTTAGAATTTTAAGGGTTTTTGGGGTCTTTATGGTTTTGTATGATATTTAGAGTTTTTAGTGCGGTTTTATGTTTTCTTGGGTTTTTACAGTTTTTGTGGGTTCTTATGGTTTCTCGGGTTTTTATGGTTTTTATGGTTTTTAGAGCCATATCATTTTTAGGATTTTAGGGTTTTTAATAATTTGTTTGTGTTTATTTTTTTTTAGAGTTTTTTATTTTTTTAGGGTTTATTACATTTTCTAGAAATTTATGGATTTTGTAGGATTTTTATGGGGTTTTATGCATTTGTAGGGTTTTTAGTGTTTTTGGAAATTTGATGTATTTAGAGTTTTTAGGGGTTTAAAGTTTTTATTGTGTTTTGTTAATGTTTTTTTGGGATTCAAAGTTTTTTATAGTTTTACTGGTTTTTATCAATTTAAATGGGTTTTAGCGTTTTGAAGGTTTTAGTGGTTTTTATGGTCTTTAGAGTATTTAGTGTTATTTAGGGTTTTTATGATTTTTAGCCTTATTTTGATTTTTTTGGTTTTAAGAATCTTTAGGTTTTTATGATTTTGTTAAGGGTGTTTACTGTATTTTATTTTTTTAGGTATTTTAGGTTTTTTTGGGATTTTAATGGGTTTTTAGGGTTTTTATAGATTTTGACGATTTTTAGGTTTTTTATGTTTTTTATGTTTTTAGGGTTTTTTCTCATTTTTATGGGTTTTTAGGTTTAATTTATTTTTTTTTACATTTTTATTAGATTAAAGGTATTCTACTATTTTAGTGACTTTTTAAGGTTTTTATGTGGTTTTGAGGTTTTTTAAGGTGGTTATAGATGTTAATGGGTTTTCCAGGTTTTAGGGTTTTTAGGGTTTTTTTTGGGTTTTTAGTATTTTTAGGTTTTTAGGGGTTTAAGTGTTTTAAGTTTTTCAATGTTTTCTTAGGGGTTTTCAGGGTTTTTAGGGTTTTTTTTATGTTTTTAGGGGTTTTTAGTTTTTTTTTATGATTTTGTAGTTTTTAGAGTTTTGAGGTATCTTGAGGGTTTTTTGGTTTTTGGGTGTTTTATGATTTTTTGGGTTATCAAGGTTTTTATGGTTTTTTAGAGTTTTTAACATTTTTAGGGGTTTGCATGTTTTTTAGTGTTTTTAGTGGGGTTTTAGGGGTTTTACGGAATTTTAGGGGTTTAAAAGGTTTTTAGAGGATTTTATGGTTTGTTGGGTTTTTTGAGTTTTTTAGTGTTTTTTGTGTTTTTTTGGGTTTTCTGTTTTTTAATGTTTTAATGTTTTCTTAGTGTTTTTTTGGGATTTTAGTACTTTTATGTTTTTTAGGATTCTTAGGGGTATTTATGATTTTTATGGTTTTAAGGGTAATTGGGGATTTTAAGGGTTTTAAGGGTTTTTTTTTGTTTTTTTGGGTTTTGAAGAGGTTTTTGAGTTTTTAGGGGTTTTAAGATGTTTTAGAGTAATTTATAATTTTTAGGGGATTAAAGAATTTTTATTTTTATAACTGGTTTGTAGGTTTTTTATGGGGTATAAGAGTTTTTAATTTTTTTAGTGTTTTTTGTGGTTTTATGGTTTTTAAAGATTTTTAGGATTTTTAGTTTTTTTAGGTTTTCCATGAGATTAAAATTATTTTAGTTTTTAAAGGTTTTCTTATTGTTTTCAGGGTTTTAAGCTAGTTTTTGTTTTTAGAGATTTTAGAGATTTTATAGATTTTTATTTTTTTATAGGGATGTTAGTTATTTTTAGATTTTTAGGGGTTTTCATAGTTTTTAGGGGGTTTTTTTGAGTTTTTAAGGGTTTGGGGTATTTAGATTTGTTTTTATAATTTTTAGGGGTTTAAAGGGTTTTTATAGTTTTTAGTGGTTTTATGGGTTTTATGGGTTCTTTTTATTTTTTAGGTTTTAGGTGTTTTAGAATTTTTAGTAGTATTTAGGGTTTTTATGGTTTTTAGTGCATTCTATGTTTTAGGGGTTTTTAGTGTTTTTAGGGTTTTATGGTTTTTAGGATTTTTTCTTGGTATTTAGGGAATTTTATGGTTTTAGTGTTTTTTTGGGTTTTTGGAGGTTTTAAGGTTTTTTAGATTTATTAACATTTTTAGGGATTTAAAGGGATTTATATATTTTAGTGGTTTTTAAGAGTTTTTTGGTTTTTTGGGTTTTTATGGTATTTAGGGGTTTGTGGTTTTAGGGTTTCAAATGTTTTTAGGATTTTGGGGTTTTATGTGTTTTTAGATTTTGAGGTATCCTTATAGTTTTGAGGGGTTTTAGGGATTTTGAGTTTTTAAATATTATTAGGGTTTTTTGGATTTTAATTTTTTTTTAAGAATTTTATGGATTTTGAGGGGTTTTAATGGTTTTTTTGGTTTTATGGGGTATTTAGGTCTTTTAAATTTTTTGGGTTTTAATGGTTTTTTAGATTTTTAATGTTTTAAGTGTTTAAATGGTTTTTTTGGGTTTTTTTGGATATATAGGGCAAAGAAGGCGTGGGGCCAAGCAGAAGGCTTGGTCCCTCAAGTGTATAAATGAAAAATAAAGTGCAAGGCATTACAAGGGGTACTTATGAAACCGGGTACAGGTAGCACCCTTCATGTCCGAATCCACAATTGACGCACAAAAAGAGGGAGAAACAAAAGACCACCATGAGCAGCGTTCTTCTGTAGCCTTCTTGGAGAGAACATCAGCTACCATATTAACTTATCTGTATGCATGGGTGATCTTAAGAACCAGATTCTTTGATAAACTAATGCAATCAATCCATTGGGGTAGAAGCCGACAGGGAACCTTCCTTGAATTTTGACGAAAGGCCTCAATCGCAAGGATGGAGTCAGACTCAATCCAGAGTTGCTTCCAACCAAATTGGTTTGCAAACCACACCGCCTTGATGATAGCCCAAAGCTCTGCTTCAAAAGCACAACCAATTCCGATGAAGTGATAAAAAGTGACCCTGACAAAACCTTTATAAGTAAGGAAGAGGCCACCACAGCTAGAAGGCCCTGGAGAGCCTACTCCCGCACCATCAACATTGACTTTGATCCAATGCGGGATAGGTGGAATCCATCGGATTGACTTCAACACCAATGGTTTTTTGCACCTACCAGAGACACCAAGAGTGCGGAGAGTGATAAGGTCAGTAAAGCAATTGTTCAACGCACCTGTTTGAATGCCCCAGCCATCCGAACAGCAGAATGTATGGAAAGAATACCCTCATGAAGGTAGATTTACTTATTCCGAAACATAGAAAAGTTTCTAGCAGCCCATAGAAAAGCCACAATGGCTGCCGAAGAAGCAAGGAGAAGATTGTAGATTTGCTCACTATACCTCAATTCCGTGATGAGAGACATCATCTGAGAAAAATTTCTATCTAGGGGAAATTGAATACCAAAGACATCCTGCAGATACTTCCACAGACCATAATCAAGCTTTCATTCAACAAAAAGATGTTGCACATTTTCAGCATCCTGCATGAATATATAGCAGGCCGAAGCAAGATTCACACCAACTTTTTAAAGTTGGCCATTCATGGGCAGCCGATTCCTCTATATCCTCCAGAAGAGCAGAAAATGTCTAGGAGGAATAAAATGGCATTTGTATCTCATGAGCCATGAGGGGGGATCTATCCCTTTCCGGCATTTGTGATTGTAAAAGTCCTTTGTAGTAACTAGGCCAATCGTGTTCAGTTTCCAGATAATTGTGTCATAATCCATGTAATTTTAGAGTCGAATTTCAGATGTGATATGGACAGGTAAGATCCCATCTAGCTCCGGCAGTCTGGTGTTGAGTTCATTAATGGACATGTGTTGCAAGCCATGTGGAACCTGCATAGATTCATGCAGCGGACTCTTGAGCCAAGGGGTGAACCAAAAATTCAAGTTGGATTGCCTCGCGATAGCCCAAGTAGATTGAGAGATAATGTCCTTATACGAGTATTTAACCGTTGTCTAGACAGAGGACAGCATGTACCCAGTATAACCATTGCAGAGTTTCCCTGTAAAGCATTCTTTGGGGAAGTCCAAATCACCCTCTCTGTGTGTGAAAAGATTCCAAGTGAATTTGGCCAACAAGGCATCATTGATGATCCTGAGATCCTTAATGCCTAGCCCACCCATTTCAAGTGGTTTGATGCACTCCTTCTAGGAAACAGTGATCAATTTCCATTCATTAATACCGCCTGTCCATGAAAAGTTCTGGATCTTGGATTGAAGGGATTTAATTAGGCTACCTGGCCACTTATAGATGGGGAGGGTATGAGAAAACATTGAGGTGACAACAGAATTGATAAGACATATCCTTCCTGCTTGTGAGAGGGTCTTGCCCTTCCATTTGGAAAGCTGCTGAGTGTCGTTAACAGAGATGCTTTCAAGATGACAACGTTTAACCTTCCCCCAAAATAAGGGAACGCCAAGATAGTTGAAAGGCAAGGATCCTTTTTTGACACAAAGGCATCTGAAAATCTTGTTATGTCTCGTAGTAGAGCTCCCTTTCCCAAACACAATAGATGATTTACTCCAGCTAATGTCCTGTCCGACAACAGCCTCATAATGAGCGAAGAGTTTCCGGATAGAAGATATGCTCTGCATATTAGCCTGCCCAAAGAGGAGGATATCATCAGCATAAAGTAGATGTGAAGGCAAAAATAAATCTCTCCCGTCTTTAATAAGGCTCTAATAGCCAGCCAACATAGAATTAGTAACAAGGTGGCTTAGGTAGTCCTCAGCAAGTGCAAAGAGAATTCCGGAAAGAGGATCACCCTGTCTGACCCCCCGGGAACACTGTGAGAATCCTTTTGAAGCTCCATTAATCAAAAAAGAATTTATGGAACTATTCAAGATGGTGGAAATCAAGCAAACAAATTTGTCTGAGAAACCATACATGCCAAGAATTATGAACAGGAAATCCCACTTAATAGTATAAAAGGATTTGGATATATCCAGTATTAATGCAAAGGAACCAAACTTCGATGCCCTCCTCATGGAATTAAATCCTTCAGAGGCCATGTATAAGCAGTTCTGAAAACTTCATACAGGAACAAAACCAAATTGGAAAGGTGTAATCATGTTTCCAACAATCTTCCCTAACTGGATAACAATGATTTTGCTAATAATCTTGGGTATAGTGTTCCCAATAGAAATTGGCCGAATATCACCTATCTTAATTGCAGCTTCCTTTTTAGGAAGCAGGGCAATAAAGTTGGAGTTGACTCCATGAGGGATTAACCCCAAGAGAAATAATTCCCTAACAGCTTTAGTGATTTCTGCATGAAAAATGTCCCAATAAAAGGTGAATAATTTGTTGGTGAAGCCATCCGGGATGGGAGCACTATCCGAATTGAGAGAAAAGCGGGAATATCTGACTTCATACTCAAGAGGTGGAGAAGTCAGATCATTATTCTATGAATCATTAACACATTTCTCAATTCATGCAGCAAGAGGGGAAGAAGAGGGAATGCCATCATCATTATAAAGCACTTTGAAGTGATCAACAACAGCATCAGAGATCTCTTTCTCATCGAAAATGGTATGACCATTGATACGGATCTGATTTGGTCCTTTATGAACTCTTTTCTCCCATTGCAAGCGATGAAAAAACATTGAGTTTCTATCCCAATCTTTAAGCCATTGGACATTGAATTGATGTTTTTTCAGACACTCCTTGAGTGCCAGGAGATCATCAAGCCTTTTATGAAACACAATCTCTTCACTGGTAGGAATGGTCCCTTGTTTATTATTCTCCTGGAAAGACATCAGCTAATATTCTGCATCACTAATGTCATCATCAAGCCTCGAGAAGGAATTACTGCTCCAGACTTTTAGGAGGCTTTTGATCTTGCGATGCTTGGAGGCAACCAAAAAGTGAGGAATCCCATAAAAAGCAGTGTTCCATCCATCAAGAATGAATTCCCTGTAACCTGGAATTAAGAGCCAGGCATTATTGAATTTGAAGGGTAGAGGAGTGGTCTTCCTACTTTCCTCCCGAATGTTGACAATAAGAGGATTATGATCAGAATTGAATTTCGGAAGAGAAAATCCTGAGATAACAGCTGGGGAGCTGCTGTCATTGATTTTCATAAAGAACCTATCAATATTACTAGCCTGTCTACCATTGACAGTAAACCTTCCCCATGTAAATTTGGAGTCTGCAATAGTAACTTCAGTGAGGTTTCATTGGTCCACACAACATTGAAAATCATTTGCAGCAGCTAGGGAGAAGTGAGGTCCAATCTTTTCATCTAGACAAAGGATAGCATTGAAGTCACCGGTTATGACCTAGTTGTGATCCATATTCTCACTTAGAACAGATAAATCATTCCAAAGTTCTCCTCTTCTGGTGTAGGAGCAAGAGGCATAGGCAAAAGTGAAGGTAAAAGAGATATCCTGCAGCTGGGTGCGGACCGAGATTAGCTGATTGCGAATCTCAAAAGAAGAGATTTACAGAACATTGTGTCGGAAAACCCATAAGGTTTCAAGAGAGTCCACACTTGGATATTTAGGGGTTTATGGGTTTTTAATATTTTTAGGGTTTTTATGGTTTCTATATTTTTGGGTTTTTATGGTTTTTTTAATGTTTTTAGGTTTTTAGAATTTTGTAGGATTTTAGGGGTGTTAAGTGTTTTTAGGTATTTATGGTTTTGTTAATGTTTTTGGTGATTTTATATTTTTATTATTTTTAGTCCTTTTAGGTATTTATTTTTATTTTTATTGGTTTTAGGGTTTTTTATGGATTTTGAGGCTTTCAAGGTGTTTTATGGAGTTTAGGGTTTCTATGGTTTTTTGGTTTTTAAGAATTTTTTTAGTTTTTTTAAGATATTAAGGGGTTTAAAGTGTTTTTTGAATTTGTAGTAGTTATTTGGGTTCTTATGGGGTTTTATGGATTTTTTTATTTGTTATGGGATTTATAGTTTTTAGGGTTTTTAGGATTATCAACGTGTTTAAAAGGTTTTTTAGTGGTTGTAAGTGATTTAAATTTTTTAATGGTTATTAGGTTGTCTCATCATTTTTAGGGTTTTTACGTTTTAAGAGATTTTTAGAGATTTAAAATAATTTTATGGTTTCTAGGTATTTTGAGGGTTTTAGGGTTTCTAGGTTTTTATGGTTTTTAGTGTTTTTATGGTTATTTGGTAATTTTAGGGGTTTAAAGGGTTTTTAGTGTTTTAATGGTTTTTTAGTGTACTTATGGGTTTTTATGTTTTTAGGGGTTTTAGGGTTTTAGGGTTTTTAGGTTTTTTAGAATTTTTTATTTTTTAGGTGTTTTAAGTGTTTTTATTGTTCTATGGTGTTTTAAGGTTTTTTTTATGTTTTTAGGGATTTTAGGGATTATTTAGGAATTTTTGGTTCTTTACTGTTTTTAGGGATTTTGAGGGATTTTAGGGTTTTTGGGGTTTTTTATTGTTTTTAACAATATTAGGTTTTATATATGTTTTAAGCGTTTTTATGTTTTTAATTGTTTTTAGGGTTTTTAATTTTAAGTTATTTTGATGTATTTTTAGGAATTTTATGGTTTTTAGGATTTTTAGGGATTTTGAGGATTTTTAGGGTTTTTTGGGTTTTAGGGGTTTTTTGGTTTTTTACGGTTTTTGAGCTTTTTAGGGATTTTAATATTTTTAAAAGTATTTTAAGATTTTTATGGGTTTAAATGGGTTTTAGAGTTTTTATTGTATTTTTATGGTTTTAATGGGTTTTTGGGTTTTTAAAGGGGCTTAGAGGGTTTTATGGTTTTTAGTGTTTTTAAAGGTTTTAGGGTTTTTTTGGGGGTTTTAGAGTTATTTAGGTTATTAGGGGTTTAATATTTTTTATTTTTGTAATGTTTTCATATGGGTTTTTAGGGTTTGTACTGTTTTTTACGTTTTTGGGGTTTTTTAGGATTTTAATCGTTTTTAGAGTTTTTTGGGATTTTGAGGGTTTTTTTGGTTTATATGGGTTTTTAGGTTTTTTTAGTTTTTGGGTATTTTTTGGTTTTTAGAATTTTTTATATATTTTATAGTTTAAAGGGTTTTTAGAATTTTTATCAATTTTATGGTATTTATGGGTTTTAGGGTTTTTACCGGTTTTAGGGGTTTTATGGTTTTTAGGGGTTTTAGGGTTTTTTAGGGTTTTAGTGTTTTTTTTTCTTTGTGTTTTAATTTTTTTTAGGTTTTTAAGAATTTTCTAGGGGTTTTATGTATTTTAATGTTTTATTTATTTTTTTGGTTTTTTGGATTTTAGGGATTTTGGGGGTTTGGGGGGTTTTTCGGCCTTTTGGATTTCTAGGATTTCTTGAGTTTTTTGGGTTGTAAGGCTTTCTAGAGATTTTAATGTTTTAGGTGTTTAAATAATTTTAGATTTGTTAGTGGTTTGTGTTTTTTATAGGATTTTAGGGTTTTAAGTATTTTTGGGGTTTTTAGGGTTTTTAAGGGTTTTTAGCGTTTTTAGGTTTCCTTGGGTTTTTAAGTGTTTTTATTTTTTAATGTTTTTATTAGGGGTTCTTAGGGTTTTTAGGGATTTTAATGTTTATATGTATTTTTATGATTTTTAATGATTTTTCTGTTTTTAGGGTTTTTAGGGATTTTGAGGGATTTTTCGGTTTTGGGTTTAGGGTTTTGGGCAAGGCATGCTTAGGGGATTAAATGGTTTTTAGATTTTTTAGTGGCTTTTAGGATTTTTATGGGTTTTTGGGGTTTTCATGGTTTTTAGGGCAAGGAATGTACGAGGCCCGACTATCCCTGCCCCCCCCCCCCCCAAAATGTATAAAGAGAAAAAAGCCGACACAAAACCAAGAGAGGGGTAGTGCCAAACAACCCACACCCAAAACCCCAACACACCCCGAAAACCCAAACCTCAAAAGAGCAAAAAAAAAACAGAAAAAAAACACAAAACAAGAAAGAGTTAGTCAATGTCATTTCTAAAGTCATAAGCCAGGCCCATGCCGTAAGGTTCATCATTCGCACAAAGTCCAGCATCCACGTTATTAAAGCAAAAGTCTGAATCCACCCCTGCATCCATAGAATCCCATCACGACTTAGAGTCCTCTTGTATTCTGAGCATAGCCAAGTACTTCTATCTGACCCTCTCCTAATCTTCATTTCACGGAGGCAAATCCCGCTTGTTAAATTTTAATTTCAGCTTAACCACCCTTGAGGTGGCCCGGGTCGCCATGGGTCTTGGGAGAGAATAGTAATCCCTCTTATGACTACTTTTTGCAGGGGCAGAGATGAATCCATCTGTATGAGCAACATTTTCGTATAGAACTCCATCACTGGCTGCAATTGAGGACCATTTGTCCCTATCCCTACCCCCTTTCCCATAATATTCCCCATCCCCTTTTTGATTCTTTTTTTCCATTCCTCCCTAAACCGTGCCATAACAACATTTATCCTGTGGTCATCCTTGACAAAAACCTCCCCTAATCTTTTAGCCTCATCTTAGAGGGAGAACCATGGCCATTCGACCATCACCATGTCATGGAGGACTACACAGTGGTCTTCAGTAGATGGGACACCATAAAATACCATGGACTTCTTCAAATCTAGGGCCAACCCTCCTTCACCAATTTTGGACACTATAGAGGGAGTCCTGCCAAAACCTCCACACGATAAGAACCAAACTCTTCACCAAGGGAAACTAGCACATCCCTCATGTTAGCCCTCCCCACTTCA
The DNA here is from genome assembly GCA_963277665.1 of Viscum album. Classification (NCBI taxonomy): domain Eukaryota; kingdom Viridiplantae; phylum Streptophyta; class Magnoliopsida; order Santalales; family Viscaceae; genus Viscum; species Viscum album. Next base: position 1,333,082,852 of record OY728150.1, read on the forward strand.
CCACTTCCATTGGAAAAAGCAAAGGGGTCATCTATGCTCATAACCAGGGCGTACCTCATCAGGATCAAGGATATCCTCCCCTACAAAAATATTCTCTTGGCCAACCACAATCATCTCATGCCTAGCCCCAGCTATCACCTCTTATCCAGCCACCCCCCCTGCTCAGGATATCCCCCTGCACTGCATCATCACCAACTGTCTCAGCTGAGGATGAATCCTCAAACCTATTAATCATAGAAATATCATTAGTATCAACAAACAGGCTACTAATGACTTTCCCACTACCCTTTGTCCCGGCCATAGTAGTTCCACCCAGGGGGACCACCTATTGCCTGTGCCCAGCCCTATCTCCCTACTCATCCACCTTCTTCAGCTCCTTCCCCCTTCCTGACATCTCACCACTTCCAACTTTCTCACTAATGCAACTCAGAGTCCTCCCTTCGTCTGTGTGCACCACCTCAGTGTCATCACCTCCCAGTGCACAACAAATCCTTTCCCAATTTATACTGATGTCACCTAAATCCACCACTTCTACCTCTAAGTCACTCCCAACCATTAAATCCGTATTCAGCTTATCAAAGACCACAATGACCATTATCTGATTGGACAAAGACATGATCACTCCCTTATCCTCCTACACTTCCACCAATTTCTATCTGCTCTTACTAGACCCAATCTGAGCCTGATTCATGCCACACCTATCATAGGCACCACAACCAGTAGTCTTAATAGTATTCCCAAAATTCCTGAAAGAATAACAAAAGTTAGTCCATAATTCAAAACCAACTAGTTTCTTCCAACATAGATCCTCTCCCACAACAATCCATAAAAAATCCACAAGATCCTTGGATGCATCAACCTCAATGAAATTCGTCGGGGAAACAGGATGGTAGAGGGCACACATCTAGATATCTATACAAGGAAACCTCCCCACCAGATTCCCTAGCATTGAAAATATGAAAAAATTTGAAAAGGGAGGGGTTGTTCAGTAAATCTAACCCAAGTTGCAACCATTGGGTTGTCAGGATTTAGATGGAAGTAAAAGTTTCACCGGAAGAGGGAGAAGCATGTGCCATTACCACTTCATGGTGCTGTAGACCAAGTGATAATAAGATCCTCCTCAAACACGAAGCGAATCATCATGTGAGAACTATCAACAAGACCCACCGTTTCATGGTCCGGAAGATCCCATTTCTCAAAAAAAACCTGTCAATGATGTCTACTGGGGGGAACTTCCAATATATCACAACTAGAGTCATACGATGAAGTGAAGATGCTTCATTGAACTCCTGGAGTGAAAGAGAAAGGTTTGGTCGACCTTTATAAAGAACATTCACATTGGGGAACAACTCCATCTGTGGGAAAGAGGGAAGGAAGTCAGAGGATGATAAAAGGGTTAAAGAGAAGTCCTCAGAGGGGGTACTCTCCCGCTTAGTGGGGGAAGAGGTTCCTGAGCCTCCATCATCTTCAACCTTGGAGGGAAGGGAAGCAGACATTTCAAGGGATTGGGAGAGTCACTAGGGCCACCATCCTTAGCATTTTCATGGGTCTGAATCATGGGTTTTAGGGGTTTTAGGGGTTTTTAGGGTTTTTATAGATACCAAGGTTTTAGGGGGTTTATCCTTTTAATGTTTTAAGGTTTTTAAGTGTTTTTAGAATTTTAAGTTTTTCTTATTGGTTTTTAGGAGTTTTAGTGTTTTTTATTTTTTAGCGGTTTTGATGTATTTTTGTAGGATTTTTATGGGTGTTTAGGGTTTTTATGGGTTCTTAGTGGTTTTAGGGTATTTCATTTTTGTGTGTTTTTAGGGTTCTTGGAATTTTTTATAAATTTTAAAGTTTTTTGGAGTTTTCTAAAAAAATTATAGATTAAAAGGGGTTTTTGATTTTTTAGTGGGTTTTAGGGGTTTTATTGAGTTTTGTGGTTTCTAGGGTTTTTTATTGTTTTTAAAGGTTTTTAGTGTCTTTTTGGGTTTTTTATTGTTTCTTTGGTTTTTTGGTTTTTTGGGGTTTTATGTGTTTTTAGTATTTTATCGGTTACATAGGGGTTTTCATGTTTTTAGGGATCTTTACATTTTTAGATAATTTTAGGGATTTTTAGTATTTTTTATGGTTTTTTGGGGTTTTAGGAGTTTTTAGGGTTTTTTATGTTTTTTAGGGGTTTTAATGTTTTCTATGATTTTTACTATTTTTAGGTTTTTATGGATTCTATGTGTTTTTAGGTCTGCAGGGTTTTCTTATGGTTTATCAGAGGTTTTATAGTTTTCTATGTTTTTGGAATTTTTATGGATTTTTTAGTTTAAAATCTTTTTTAGGTTTTTTAGGGAATTAGTGGGTTTCTTGGTTTTTTGGATTTTTAGTGTTCTCTGATTTTTAAAAATTTTTAGAGTTTTTTAAAATTTTTAGTGGTTTAAATGGTTTTTATATTTTTTAATTCATTTTAGGGTTTGATATTTTTTAAGGTTTTTAGTGGTTTTTCTCTTTTTATAGTTTTTTCTGGGTTTTTTTCACTTTTTTTCAGTTTTTATGGGTGTTATGTGTTTTTGGGTTTTTATGGTTTTTTTATGGGTTTTTAGGTTTTTGTGTTTTCTATGTTTTTAGGTAATTTTTGGGATTTTTTAGGAATTTCAACTGTTGGGGGGTTGTGGATTATTTTGAATGGTTTTAGGGTTTTAGTGTTTTTTTGTTTTTTGGGATTTTTGAGTTTTTAGGGGTTTTAATTTTTTTTATGTTTTTATGTTTTTAGATTTTTATAGGGTATTTAGAGGTTATAGTTGTTTTGAATATTTTTATGATTTTTAAGTTTTTTTATGTTTTTAGGGGTTTTTATGGTTTTTTAGAGTTTTTTAGTTTTTTTGGGGTTTTAGAGTTTTTATATTTTTAAGGGGTTTTTTTGTTTTTAGGATTTGAATGTTTTCTTATGGGTTTTTGGGTTTTAGGGGTTTCTTGGGTTTTTAGGGTCTTTAAAGTTATTAGAAGTTTTTATAGTTATTGGGGGTTTAGGGTTTTTAGTGTTTTTAGGTTTTTAGGGGTTTTAAGTATTTTAGGTGTTATGGTTTTCTTATGTTTTTTAATGATTTTAGCGGTATTTAGTTTTTAATGATATTTAGGATTTTTATGGGCTTTAGGGTTTTAGGGGTTTGGGGGGGGGGGGGGGTTGGGTTTTTTTAGGGTTTTTCGGGATTTTTTTGTTTTTTCAATTCTAGAGTTTTTTTTGATGTTGTATGAGTTTTTATAGATTTTGACATTTTCAGGGTTTAATGGTTTTTTGTAGTTTTTAGTGATTTTTTAGGATTTTATGTTTTTTGTGTTTTTTTAGAAATTTAGGGGTTTTAATGGTTTTTAAAAAATTTAAGGGGTTTTAGGGGTTTTAGGGTTTTTAGCATTTTATGTTTTTAGGGTTTCTCACTATTTTTTAGTTTTTAATTTTTCTTCATATGTTTTTCATGTTTTTAAGGTTTATTAAAATTTTAGGTATTTTTTAATTTTTTATGTTTTTTAGGGGTTTTAGGGATTTTTAGGGTTTCTAGGTTCTTTTTGTTTTTTGGGGTTTTACGGTTATTTTTAATTTTTAGGGTTTTTAATGTTTTTTATTTTTTTTTACATTTTTAGGATTTACAGGGGTTTTAGAGTTTTTTGTGATTTTTAGTGTTTTAAGGATATTTTAAGGTTTTTATTGGTTTTTAGGGTTTTTAGTGTTTTGTGAATTTTTAGGTTTTTTGGGGTTTAATGTGATTTTAGCTTTTATGGTTTTCTTATGATTTTTTAGTATTTTAGGGTTTTTACATATTTATGTATTTTTAGGGTTTTTAATGGTTTTTATATATTTTAGGAATTTAAGGGATTTTGTGTGTTTTACTAGTTTTTAGGGTGTTATCGTTTTTATGGGGTTATAATGTTTTTTTATCTTTTTTTGGTTTTTATGGTTATTTATTAATTTTATCGTTGTTAGGGGTTTGATGAGTTGTTAGAGTTTTCAAGGGTTTAGGGGTTTTAATATTTATAGGGTTTTTATGGTTTTTAGAATTTTTAGTTTTTCAGGACTTTTAACAATTTTAAAGGTTTTATTATAGTTTTTTGGGCTTTTAGGGGTTTTTATGTTATTTGAAAATTTTAGGGGTATTTTATGATTTTTATGGTTTTTAGGGTTTTTAGGGCTTTTGAGCTTTTTTAGGGTTTTCAGCTTTTAAGGGCTTTTTTGGGTTTTAGGGTTTTTTTATTTATTTATGGTTTTTTTGTTTTTAAGAGTTTATTGGGATTTTGTGGGTTTTCAGGTTTTTAAGAAATTTTTGGGTTTTTTATGTTTTTAGGGATTTTATTGTTTTTTGGGTTTTTTTAATTTTTTCTAGTTTTTATGGTTTTTGGAATTTTTAATATTTTTAAGGGCATATGGTTTTTAAGTGTTTTTACCATTTTTTTGGTTTTTGAGGATTTAATTGTCCTTATCATTGAATTTTTTTTCATGTTTTTAGTGTTTTTTACTTTTTAGAGACTTTTAGGGATTTTTTGGGGATTTTACTATTTTTTAGGGTTTTTAGGGATTTTGATGGTTTTCAAGTTTTTATGTTGTTTCGAGTTTTTTGGTATTTTTGGATTTTAGGGGTTTTTTGAGTTTTAGGGTTTTTGAGAATTTTTTAAGATTTTTTTACTTTTTTAGGGTTTTGAATGGTTTTTAGATTTTTAGTGGGTTTTACTGTTTTTATGTTTTTTCAGGTATTTAAGGTTTTTAGGGTTTTTTATGGTTTTTTGGTATTTTTAGGAATTTTAACTTTCTTATGTTTTCATGGGTTCTAAGTATCTTTATGTTTTTAATGTTTTCATAGGGTTTTAGGTTTTTTATAGTTTTAAGGATTTTTTAGTGGTTTTAGGTTTTTTAATGTTTTTTAAGGGTTGAAGGGAATTTTCAGGGTATAGGGTTTTATGGTTTATACAGGTTTTTTGGGTTTTAGTTTTTTTTGATTTTTTAGGGTTTTTACAGTATTTAGTGGTCTTTATAGATTTTATTGGTCTTTAATTTTTTTTATGGTTTTTAGGAATTCTATAGTTTTTACGGTCTTCAGGGGTTTTAGCGTATTTACGTTTTTACAGGTTTTCAGTGTTTTTAGGTTTTTAAGGTTTTCTTTGGGATTTTCATGGTTTTTAGTTGTTCTTACATTTTCAAGGATATTTTGGGGATTTTATAGAATTTTTATAGTTTTTATGGTTTTAGGTGTTTTTAAGGATTTTAGGGTTTTTGGTGTTTTAGGGTTTTTATGGGTTTTCTTGGTTTTATGGGTTTTTGGAGTTTTTTTGGTTATTTAGAGTTTTTAGAGTTTTTAATCATTTACAGGGGTTTGAAGGGTTTTTATAGTTTTTTTGGTTTTTTGGGTTTTTATTCGGTTTTATGGTTTTTAGGGGTTTTGTATTTTATAGGGGTTTTAGATTTTTTAGATTTTTTATGGGATATAAATTTTTTTATGTTTCTAAGGTTTTATTTGGGGTTTTCATGTTTTTTAGGGTTTTGTAAATATTTAGGGATTTTTATGGATTTTCAAGGATTTCTATGGGTTTTAGGATTTTGGATATTTTCATAGTTTTATGGTTTTAGGGAAAGGAAGACTCGAGATCAGGCTAGTCTGGCCCCCCAAAATTTATAACAAGAAGAGAAAAACAACAGAGTGCTACAAGGAAGGGTTACATAACTGAGTGTGCAACTCACCCTTTAAGTCAGAATTCACAAGCAAAGAGCAAGAAGGCGTGGAAATGAAGGACCACATCAAACTCTTCTTCATAATGGCCTATTTGGCAAGAGCATCCGCAACCGCATTCGCCTCTTGAAAGGCGTGTGTCACAGTGAGGTTCAGCCTTTGGCACAGGGTGAGGCACTCCACCCATTGAGGGAGGATCCTCTAGGGAACGTAACGAGATCTATTTTTAAGGGCATTCACCGCATGCATGGAATCAGATTCAAGACAGAGAAAGCTCCATCCAAAGCTGACAGCATACTTAATCGCCTTCATCATAGCCCATATTTCAGCTTCAAGGGCACACCCATCACCAATCAATTGATGGAAATATCCTTTGACGAAGCCCCGATAGGTGCGAAATATTCCACCACACCCAACAGGACCCGGCGCACCCTGGGTTGCACCATCCATTTTAACCTTAATCCAATAGGGGAGTGGGGGGATCCAGTGGATGAAATTGGGAACCATTTGATTTTTTGTCCTACCAGAGATGCCAAGCAGCCGAAGAATAATGAGTTCGCTAACATCATTCTCCATTGAGCCTGTCTAGATACATTATGTCATGTAGATAGCCTTATGAATCATGACCACACCACCATGAATGTAGTGACACTTCTTGTTGAATGCAACCATATTATGAACGGTACAAATATAAGAGATGGTGGCTGTAGCAGAAACCAACAGAAGGTTGCGTACCTGTTCTCTATAATCCCAATTGAGCAAGTCACCCAAGAGCTTGAAGAGAGGCCTGTCCAGGCAAGTTGGGAGCCCAAAAATATTCTTTAAGTATCTCTAAAGTGCTGCACAAAATCTGAATTGGATAAATTTATGTTGAATATTCATTTCGGCACATTGGAAGTGAAAACATACAGACGCAAGATTGTGTCCAGATTTCTGCAAATGGTTCTACAGAGGCAGCCGATTTTTCCATAGATTCCAAAGAAGGAGATGGCCAGCTAGAGGGATGAAATTCCTCCTAAATTTGGAGAGCCAGGCCGGAGGAGGGGATCCCCGAGCACAACTGTACCGATAATAATCCTTAGCATTAAGCTGCCTAATAAGGTTGGGTTTCCAAATCAAAATGTCAAACTAAACAAAGGCGTAACGCTGAATTTGAATAAAGGATTAAGTTGGGAGGAGCGCCTCAAACTCTTCCTGCCGAGGAATGAGAGCCACCATGGAAATGCTCCTAAAGCTAGCAGGAGGGATCATGCGGTCTTGAAGAGGCCCATTAAGCCAGCGTGTGGACCAAGCATTCAATTCCGAGTGCGTTGAAACAATCCATTTAGAATGAGAAATAATACCCTTGTATGAATCACGAACAGTTTTCCAGACAATGGAGGGGAAGTAACTTGTATACTCATCACAAAGTTTAATCACAAACATATCTCGATTGAAGCTTAAGGATTTTAGGGGGTTTTGGGTTTCTAGGGGTTTTTTGAGTTTTTTATGGTTTTTAAGGTTTCTTATAGTTTTTTATAGTTTTATTTATTTTATAGTGTTTTTATAAATTTTAGTGGTTTTAGGGTTTTTAAGGTGTGTTAGGGGTTTTTTTTGGGATTTTAGGGATTTTATGGTTTTAAGGGTTCTAAAAGTTAATTTTTTTTTGGATTTTTAGAATTTTTTAGGTTTTTGGGGGTTTTTTGTTTTTTAGGGTTTGAAGGTTTTATAGGTTTTTAAGGTTTTTTAATGTTTTTTACATTTTTATGTATTTTAGGTATTTTTAAATATTTTTATTGTTTTTTTGGTTTATATGGATTTTGAGGACTTTTAGTGGTTTGGGTTTTTTGGGTTTTATTTAGGGTTTTTGAGAGAATTTAATGTTTTTAAGGATTTGAATGGTTTTTATTGTTTTAGTGGGGTTTTAAGGATTCCATGGGGTTTTTGGGTTATTAATGGTTTTAGGTGTTTTTATGTTTTTAGGTATTTTTATGGACTTTCTAGATTTTAATTTTTTTAGGTTTATAGAGGTTTTAGGTTTTGATAGGTATTAAAGTTTTCTTAGGGTTTTAGAATTTTTATGTTTTTAGGGTTTTTATGATTTTATGGGTTTTAAGGGGTTTTAGTAAATTTTTAGGTTGTTTTGGGGTTTTTGGGTTTTTAGAGTTTTTAAGGGATTTAGTGTTTTGAAGGATTTTAGGGGTTCAAAGAGTTTTTATGATTTTACAGTTTTCATAGGGGTTTTCATCTTTTGGTGGTTATTTAATTTTTTTAGGGATTTATAAAGCCTTTTTAGTATATTAGGTATTTTTAGGGGTGTTAGTGTTTTTTAGGTTTTTTAGTTTTCTATAGTTTTCTCTATTTTTAGGGGTTTTGTTGTGGTTTTTAGGATTTTTAGAGTTTTTAAAAATCTTTAGGGGATTAAAGGTTTGTTATAGTTTTTAGTTATTTTTTTATGGTTTCTAAGGGTTTTGGGGGTTTTATGGTTTTATGGGTTGAATGGTTTTTAGGGGTTTTAGCGGTTTACAGTTTTTTGTGGGTTTTAAGTGTTTTTTTGGATTTTTTGGTTTTCTAAGAGATTTTCTTGGATTTTTGGGTTTGTTACATTTTGGATTTTTTTTACTACTTTAGGATTTTTTATGGATTTGAGGGGCTTTAGGGTTTTTATGTTTTTTAGGGGTTTTATGTTTTTGTTTTGGATTTTAAGGTATTTTTTTAGTTTTTTTTATTTTTTTATTTTTTTATGCTTTTAAAGATTTTTCAGACTTTTTAGAGGATTTTAGGGATTTTATGGGAATGTAGGATTTTTAAGGGTTTTATAGGTTTTAGGGTTTTTTAATGTTTTTAGAATTTTTAGAATTTTTTAAGGTTTCAAGAGTTTTTATTTTTTTATGGTTTTCTGTAGTTTTTAGGGATTTTATATTTTTATGGATTTTGTTTAGTATTTTTTAGGTTTTTAGGGTTTTTTAAGGTTTTTAGGGTTTTTAGAGATTTTAGGTTTTTAGGTTTTTTAGGGTTTTTATAGTTTTTAATGGGTTTTAACGTGTTTAGAGTATTTTATAGTTTTGTAGGGTTCAAAGGTGTTTTGGATTTTCTATTAGTATTTATTTTTTATGGGTTTTGGGGTTTTTATGATTTTATGGGTATTTATGATTTTAGCAGTTTTTAGGGTTTTTATTGTTTTTTATTGTTTTGGGGGTTTTAACTGTTTTTTTTATTTTTAAGGTTTTGTTATGATCTTTAGATATTTCTAGAGATTTTTAACATTTTATTGATTTTTAGGATTTTAATGTTTTTTTGTTTTAAGGATTTTATGGTTTGTTAAGGTTTTTGTGGTTTTTGTGTTTTCTTATTTTTATGTGTGTTTTGAGTTTCTTTGTGTTTTATGGTTTTTAATGTTTCATAATGTTTTTAGGGGTTTAATGATTTTGTACAGTTTTTAGTTGTTTCTAGGGGTTTTAAGGTTTTTTTAAGGATTTAGGGGTTTTATAGTATTTATGTGTTTTATGATTTTTTATGATTATAGATTCTTCATAATTTTTTAGGTTTTATAGGGGTTTTAATTTTAATTTTGGTTTTTATGAAATTATTTGAGATTTTTATGCTATATAGGTTTTTTTTCATTTTTTTGATTTTTAGGGATTTTTAAAGATTTTTTTTAGTTTTTTAGGGTTTTTTTTTTATTTTGAGGGTTTTTAGGGGTTCTTTAAGGTTTTTATTATTTTTAGAGTTTCTTTATCATTGTTAGGGGTTTGAAGGGTTTTTAGAGTTTTTTGGTTGTTTAGTGTTTTTATGGGATATTATGGATTTTATGTTTTTATGAGTTTTTACGGTTTTTGGGGGTTTTAGGATTTTTAGGGTTTTTTATGTTTTTTTATTTTTAGAATTTTAGGGGTTTAATTTTTATTTGGGGTTTAAAGGATATCTTATATTTTTTCAATGTTTTTTACATATTTTGGGATTTAATGATTTTTTAGGATTTTATGGTTTGTAGGGGTTTAGGGGTTTTGACGGTTTTTTTGGGTTTTTACAGTTTTAGTGTGTTTTTTTTGTTTTCTAGCGTTTTTTTTTATGTTTTTTAGGGTTTTTTATATTTTTTAGTGTTGTTATCAACTTTTAAGGGTTCAACTAGTTTTTAGTGTTTTAGGGGTTTAAAAGGTTTTTAGGGGTTTTAGGGTTTTAATCATTTTTTAATGTTTTTTAGGTGTTTTAAAATTTTAATGTTTTGATGGTTTTCATAGAGATTTTTAGTGATTTCATGGGTTTTTACATTTTAAAATAGAATTAGTGCCTTTTAAGGGTTTTTAAGGATTTTTAGGGTTTTTAGGGATTATTTGGGTTTTATGGTTTTTATGAGTTTTATGGTTTTTTGGGATTTTATGATTTTCTGAATTTTTTATTGTTTTAAAGGGTTTTAGAGTATTTAATGTCTTTTTGGGATTGAAGTGTTTTAAAAAATTTAGAGGTTTTTATTTTATTTTATGGCTTTTACAGTTTTTATGGTTTTATGGTTTTTTAGAATGTTGTTGGGTTTTTGGGGTTTTAGGTTATTTTAGGTTTTTAAGGATTTATTAGGGTTTCTCAGGGTTTTTAGGTTATTTATGTTGTTGGGGGTTTTTCGGGATTTTATAAGTTTTTTATGTTTTTGAGGGGTTTTAGAGATTTTTTGAGTTTTAGGGGTTTTTAGAGTTTTTAACATTTTTAAGGTCTTTTTGTTTTTTTAGTTTATAGGGGTATTAACGTGTTTTAGTGGGTTTTTTTATCATTTTTAGGGGTTTAAAGGATTTTTATAATTTTTAGTGGTTATTAGGGTTTTTATTGGGTTTTTATAGGGTTATAAGGTTTTTATGGTTTTTAGGGGATTATGGTTTTTATGGGTTTTAGTATTTTTATTGTTTTTAGGGTTTTTTTTTCATTTTTTGGTTTTTAAGGGTTTTAAATATTTATTTGTTTTTTTGGTTTTCATGTCCTTTTTAATATTTTTAGCGGTTTTATGTTTTTAGGGTTTTTTAGGATTTTTTTTGGTTTTATATGGTTCTTAGGTATTTTTGAGGGTTTTTAGTGGTTTTTAGACATTATAAGGGGTTTTCAATTTTTTTTAGAATTTTAAGGGGTTTTGGAGTGTTTTAAAATTTTAGAGGCATAAAGCGGTTTTATAATTTTTAGCGGTATTTAGGGTTTTAATGGTTTTTCTGGTTTTTTAAGGTTTTAGGTGTTTTTATGTGTTTTAAGGTTTTTAGGGTTTTATGGATTTTAGTGTTCTTTTATGTTTTCATGGGTTATATTGTTTTTATGTTTTAAGGTTTTATTATGGGTTTTAAGGTTTTTTATAAATATTGTGGTTTTTAGAGATTTTCTAGGATTTTTAGAGTTTTTTTATAGTTTGTAAGTATTTTGAGGGTTTTTGGGTTTTTATCATTTTTTTGAATTTTTGGGGATTATTTTAGTTTTTAGTGTGTTTAATATTTTTTAGATTTTTTTAACATTTTTAGGGATTTCATGTGTTTTAGAGTTGTTTTGGGTTTGTAGGGTATTTATGAATTTTTATGGATTTTATGGGTCTTATGGTTTTAAGGGTTTCTAGATTTTTTTATTTTTTATGGTTTTTATGTGTTTTTAAGTTTTTAAGGATTTCTTAGGGGTTTGCATGGTTTTTAGGATTTTTTGAGATTTTATGGTTTTTATGGAATTTTTAGTATTTTTTTGGTTTTTAGAAATTTTGGGATTTTGAAGGTTTTTAAGGGTTTTAGGGGTTTTATGGGTTTTTAGGGTTTTTTTGAGTTTGAAGGGTTTTCAGATTTTTTTTGTGGTTTTTAACATTTTTATGGGTTTAAATGGTTTTTAGAGTTTTTAGGGGTTCTTAGGGTTTTTAAGTGTTTTTATGTTTTTATGGTTTTTAGGGGGATTTATTTTTATAATGTTTTTAGGGTTTATGGTCATTCAGTTTTTTAAGGTTTTTAGGGTTTTTATGTTTTAAGGAGTTTTAAGAGTTTTTTTTGGATTTAAGGTTTTCTATGCGTTTTTCATGTTTTTTATGTTTTATTTACCTTTTTATGAATTTTATGGTTTTTAATTAATTTATTTTATTTATGGGGGTTTGGGTTTTGGAGTTTTTTTTTGTATTTTATGGTTTTTTGGGTTTCTATGGTTTTTTGGGATTTTAGTGTTTTTTGAATTATTAGGGTTCTTAAGTTTTTTAGAGTTTTTTAATGATTTTAGGGGTTTTGGGTTTTTTGATATTTTTGTTGTTTTAGGTTTTTATGGGTTTGTATGGATTTTTATCATTTTTAACGGTTTTATGGGTTTTAGTGTTTTTATGGTTTTCAATAGTTTTTAGGTTTTGAGGGTTTTAAAGTGTTTTTATGTTTTTATTGTTTTCATAGGGGTTTTTTGGATTTCTTAATTCTTTTGTGGGTTTTAGTATTTTTTAGTTTATTTAAGGGGTTTTAGTATTTTTATGGATTTTAAGAGTTTTAGGGTTTTATGGTTTTTAGGAATTTTCTGGTTTTTTTGGATTTTTATGGTTTCAAAGGGTTTTATAGTTTTTTGTGTGTTTTAGGGTTCTTACTATTTTTTATTTGAGTTTTTAAGGTTTTATGGTTTTTAGTTTTTTAGTGGTTTTTAGGGTTTTTTCATTTTTTAGGTTTTTTATTGGTTTTAAGTTTTTTTAGGTTTTTAAGGATTTCTTAAGGTTTTTAGGGTTTTTAATTTTTTTATATTTTTAGGGGTTTTAGGATTTTTTTATGCATTTATGGTTTTTATGGTTTCTTAGGGTTTTTTTGAGTTTGTTAGGGTTTTAAGGTTATTTTTAATTTTTAAATTTTTTGGGGTTTAAACAGTTTTTAGAGTTTTTAATGGTTTTGGGGTTTTTAAAGGTTTGAAGGGATTTTAGTGTTTTTATCAGGTTTTAGGGTTTTAATGGGTTATTTGGGTTTTTATGGTTTTTAGTTGTTTTAGGGGTTTTAGGGTCTTTTTAGGGTTGTTAGAGTTTTTTAAGTTTTTTGATTATTTAAGTGTTTTTGGTTTTTATGGTTTTCTTAGGGGTGTTCATGGTTTTTTGGGTTTATTACATTTTTAGGGATTTTTAGGGATTTTTATGATTTTTATATGTTTTTAGAGTTTTTAGGGATTTTGAGGTGATTAAAGGTTTTTTAGGGGTTTAGGGTTTTATTGTATTTTTATCACTTTTTGTTTTTTTAGGGGTTTTAGTTTTTATTAGGATTTTAAGTTTTTATTAGGGTTTTTCTAGGGTTTTAGGTTTTTTATTTTTAATGTATTTTTTGTTATTTCTTATGATTTTAATGTGTTTTGAGGGATTCTGAGGGATTTTAGGGCTTTTAGGGGTTTTAGTGTTCTTATATTTTTTTTGGTTTTAGTTTCTTTTGTTTGTTATGTGTTTTATGGTTTTCTAGAGTTTTTTAATGTTTTTACGGGGTTTAAATAGTTTTTAGAGTTTTTAGTGGGTTTTTTGTGTTTCAATTAGTTTTTAAGGTTTTTAAGCATCTTGGGGTTTTTATGGTTTTTGGGGTCTTTATGGTTTTATGTTCTTTTGAGTTGTTTTTATGATTTTTAAATTTTTTAGGTTTTTAGGGGTTTTAATTGGTTTTATGGTGTTAATGATTTCTTAGGATTTTTCATGGTTTTTAGGGGTTTTTTTCATTTTTAGGGATTTTAGGGATTTGGAATATTTTTTGGTTTTTAGGGTTTTTAGGGGATTTAGGAAATTTACAGATTTTGAGTGTTTTAGGGATTTTAGGGTTTTTATAGTTTTTTAGGTTTTATGGATATTGAGTATTTTTAGGGTTTTTAGTTTTTTTAGTGTTTTTAATGGTTTTTTGGGTTTTTATGGTATTTATGAGTTTTTTAGGGTTTTATGGGTTTTTATGATTTTAAAAAAAATTATTTTTTAAGTATTTTTTAGTGTTTTTAGTATTTTTAGGTATTTATGTATTTATTATTTTTAGGTTTTTAAGGTTTTCTTAGTGCATTTAAAGTTTTTTACATTTTTAGGGCTTTTTTATTTTTATTGGTTTTTAGGTTTTTATGGATTTTGAGGGTTTTTTGTTTTTGGCTATTATGGTTTGTTATGGGTTTTTTCATTTTTAATTTTTAAGGGTTTTTATTATTTTAGGGTTTTAAGGATTATTTATTGCTTTAGCGTTTTTATCATTTTTAGGTATTTTCTGGTATTTTTTATGATTTTAATGTTTTTTGGGTTTTAGGGGTTTTTATTATTTTTTGGGGTTTTATATTTTTTTGAAATTTTTATCATTTTTATGGTTTTTAAAGTCTTTTAATATTATAGGGGTTTAAATTATTTTTAGTGATTATAGTCATCTTTAGGTTTTTATTGGTTTTTAGGGGTTTTAAGTTATTTATGTGTTTTTTGGTTTATAGGGGGTTTTAGGTTTTTTAACTTTTTTGGGTCTTTAAGGGTTTAAATGTTTTTAGATTTTTACAATTTTCATAGGGATTTTAAGGTTTTTTATGTTTTTGGAATTTTAGGGATTATTTGGTATTTTTATGTGTTTTTATTGTTTTTAGGGATTTGGAGAGTTTTTAGGGTTATTATTTTTTTGGATTTTTAGGGGTTTTTAGAGTTTTTTATGGTTTTAATGTTTTTATAGTTGTTAATATTTTTTAATGTTTTTTCATTGTTTTTAGTGATTTTAAATGTTTTTAATGTTTTTAGTAGTTTTAAGGGTATTTATGGGATTTTGGTATTTTTAAGGTATTTAAGGGTTTTAGGTTTTTTATAGTATTTTAGGAGTTTTAGTTTTTTGAGTGTATGTAGGATTTCAGGTACTTTAATTTTTTTTTTGTTTTTATGGTTTCATTAGGGTTTTCAAAAAAATAGAGTTTTTAGGTTCTTACAGATATTTAGGGCCTTTTATTATTTTATGGATTTTAGTAGTTTTAGGAATTTTTAGGGTTTTAGGGATTTTTATAGTTTTTATTCTTTTTTAAATTTTATTTTGTGTTTTTATGTTTTTTGGGAATAAAGAGTTTTTAGGTTTTTATATTTTTATCAGGGTTTTTAGGGAATTTTATATTTTATGGATTTTTATTTCATTTTTATGTGTTTTATGGTTTTTAATATTTTTTAGGGATTTTGAGGGGTTTTATAGGGTTTTAATGTTTTTTAATTTCTTTATGATTTTTTGGGTTTTAGGGTTTTTTTGAGTTTTTAAGTGTTTTTTGGGTTTTTAGACACCTTTAGCATTATTAGGGGTTTTAAGGGTTTTTTTTTGTTTTTAGTGGTTTTTAGGGGTTTTATAGGTTTTTAGGTTTTTTAATGTTCTAATAGTTTTTAGTAGGTTTTTGGTTTTATAGTTATTATTATATTTAAGGTTTTTATGGGAGTTCTAATGTTTTTATCATTTTTAATCTTTTTTTAGGATTTAAGTGATTTATGATTTTAATGTTTTCTTAGAGGTTTTCAACATTTTTAGGGTTTTTTTAGATTTTTAGAAATTTTTATGATTTTTATGATTTTTTAGGTTTTTTAATGATTTTGAGGTCTTTCTAGGTTTTTAGGGTTTATCGGGGTCTTAAAGTTGTTTGGGTTGTAAGGATTCTTTTGAGTTTTTAGAGGATTTATGTTTTTTATAGTTTTTAAATGTTTTTATTTGTTTAAAGTGTTTTTAGAAATTTTAGTGGTTTATAGGTTTTTTATGGGATTTTAGGGATTTTTAAGGTTTTTAGGGGCTTTATTGGTTTTTGGGATTTTATGGACTTTATTATCTTTTAAGGATTCTAAGGAATTTAGCATTGTTAGTGTTTTTATGGGTTTAAAGTTTTTTTAGTTTTTAAGGTTTTCTTTGAATTTATCAAGGTTTCTAGGGTTATTTAAATTTTTAGGGAATTTTATGGGATTTTTATTATAATTTTATGGCTTTTTAATGTTTATAGGTATTTTGAGGATTTATGGTTTTTAATGTTTTTAGGGGTTTTACTATTATAAGTTTTTAGGGGTTTTAAGTGTTTATAGGTTTGAAGGTTTTATTATTGTTTTTCAAGTGTTTTAGGGTTTTTTGTTTGAGGTATTATTTAGTAGTTTTAGGATTTTTACGGTTTCATGGGTTTTTTTGGTGTTTTTAGGGTTTTTAGGCTTTTTTGGATTTTTTTCTTTTTTCAGTTTTGATGGTTTTTTTTATTTTCTTAGGGATTTGAAGGTTTTTTAGGGTTTTTAAATTTTGAGGGGTCTAAAGGGTTTTTATAGTTTTTGCCTTTTTTGGGGGTTTTATGGTTTATTATGATTTTAAGGTTTTTAGGGGTTTTTAGTGTTTTTGGGGCCTTTTTGGATGTTTAAGGATTGTATCTTTTTTTGGGTTTTAACTGTTTTTAGGATTTTTTTTTTGGAGTTTTCAGGATTTTAATGGTATTTTTATTTTTTTAGTGATTTTTAGAAAATATTTAGGATATTTATGGGGTTTTGGTTTTTAGGGATTTTTAGGGATTTTAGGGGTTTTCCATGTTTTTAGGTTTTTATTGGGTTTAATTGATTTATGATTTTTAATGTTTTCTTAGGATTTTTCAGTGTTTATAGGGATTTTATGTTATTAGTGAATTTTATGGGATTTTAGGATTTTTATGGTTTTTAGGGGTTTTTAAGGGTTTTTAGGGGTTTTTAGGGTTTTAGGGGTTTTTTGGTTTCTATAGTTTTTTAAGGTTTTACGGGTTTAGTAGATTTCTATAACATTTAGAGGTTTTTATGTGGTTGTATGGTTTTAAGGGGTATTATGGGTATTATAGTTTTTAGGTTCTTATGGGTTTTTAACGTTTAAAAGTTTTTTTAGGGGATTTAAGTGTTTTTAGGTTTTTTATTTTTTCTGTGATTTTTAAGGGTTTTTACTTTTTTTGGATTTTTTATGTCTTATTAAAATTTTTTGGGATTTTTTGGATTTTATAGATTTTGAAGAATTTTAGGGTTTTTATGGTTTTTTAAAATTTTATGGGTTTTTTGTTTTTAGTGGTTTATTGGGGTCTTTTTATGGTATTTAGTGTGTTTTTTAGGTTTTTACGTTTTTTATGGGTTTTAATAGTTCTTAGGTTTTGAGGTCTTCTAAGGGTTTTTAGGGTATTTTGGGTTTTTATGTTTTTGGTTATTTTTAGAGTATTTTAGGATTTTTATTGTGTTTAGGGTCTTTTGAGATTTTGGGGGTTTTAAGGTATTTTAAGATTTTTACGATTTTTATAGTTTTTAGGTGTTTTATGTGTTTTTAGGTTTTAAGGGTTTCTTAGTGTTTCTCAGGGGTTTTAGTGTTTTTATTTTTTCATTAACATTATGTATTATTTACAATTTTTATGGATATTTAGGGTATTTATAGATTTTTAGATTTTTTGGGTTTTGTAATTGTTTTTATAGAATTTTTGTTTCCATCGGTTTTTTGAATTTTGACGTATTTTTAGGTTTTTCTATAGTTTTTAATGATATTAGGGATTTAAAGGTTTTTTAGAGTTTTTAGTCTTTTTATAGTTTTTATAGGATTTAATTTTTTTACAATTTTTAGGGTTTTATGGTTTTGGGGGGTTTTAGGGTTTTTTTGGACTTTTTTTTTGTGTTTTTAGGGTTTTCGTTTTTTTATGTTTTATGGGTTTTAAGTGTTTTTAGGGATTTATGTTTTTCTGAAGGTTTTGTTCATTTTTTGGGATTTTTAGGGATTTTTATGATTTTTATGGGTTTTAGGTTTTTTTGAATTATGAGGGTTTTTAGGGTGTTCTAGAGTTTCTATGGGTATTAGGGATTTTAGGTGTTTTATGTGTTTTTAGGTTTTCTTAGATTTCATAGGATATTTCAGGGTTTTTAGGGTTTTTTACATTATTGTGTATTCTTCAGATTTTTACGGTTTTTAGGATTTTTAGGGATTTTGAGGGTTTATAGGGTTTTAATGTTTTTTTAATTTTTAGGGGTTTTATGGGTTTTAGAGTTATTTTAGAGTTTGTGGGGGTGGGGGGGGTAAATGGTTTTTAATGAATTTTTTTTTGTTTTTAGGGATTTTTGGGGTTTTCTAGTTTTTTAAGGTTTTTTGGGGGAAGATTTTTTTGTTTTTAGTGTTTTTGGCTATTTTTCAGTTGTTTAGAGTTTTAGGGGTTTTAGGGTTTTTTATGTTTTTAGGGGTTTTATGTGATTTTAGGGTTTTAATTTTTTCATAGGGGTTTTCATGGGATCTATGTTTTTTTATGTTTTTAGGGAGTTTTATGGAGTGTTTAGGATTTAGTGGTTTTATACTATTTTTAGTGATTTTAAGGGTTTTTAAGGTTTTGATGTTTTTAGGGTTTTTAGGGTTTTTATAGTTTTTAGTTTCTATATAGGTTTGAAGTGATTTTAATGTTTTTATGGGGTTTTTGAGTTTTACTGTTTTTCTATGTTTTATTGTTTTTTAGGGTTTTTAATGATTTTATTGTTTTTTTGGTTTTTAGGGAATTTTAGGGTTTATATGTTTTATAGGGTTTTAGGGTTTTTTTACATTTTTTGGGTTTTTTTTTTTGGGTTGTAAAGTTTCTTAGATTTTTTAAATGTTTATAGGGGATTAAATGTTTTCTAGAGTTTTTAGTGGATTTTTAGTGTTTTATAGTTTTTAGGGTTTTTAAGGGTTTGTAGGGTTTTAGTGTTTTTTGGTTTTTTGGTTTTTTATGGGTCTTAAATTTTTTTAGGTTTTTGAGTTTTTCTAAGTGTTTTTAGTGGTTTTTATGTTTTAGGTTTTTTTAGGAATTTTTATGGTTTTTGGGTTTTCAGGGATTTTGAAGGTTTTTAGGGTATTTATGTTTTTTTGGATTTTAATGGGGTTTTTAGTTTTTTAGTAGTTTAAAGATTTGTAAAGAAATTAGGGGTTTAAAGGGTTTTTAGATTTTTTAGTTGTTTTAGGGTTTTATGGGTTTTTACGGTTTTTATGGAATTTAGGGTTTTTTTGGGGGTTTTAATGATTTTACGGATTTTTAGCATTTTTTGGTTTTCGAGGGGTTTTAAATGTTGTTAGGTTTTTTAATTTTTATATAGGGTTTTTATTGGTTTCATTGTTTTTTATGTTATTAGGTAATTTTATAGAGTTTTTAGGATTTTTATGGTTTTTAGGGTTATCGGTGATTTTTAGTGTTTTTAGGTTTTTGTAGGCATTTTTGGGTTTTTTGGGGGTTTTGGAATTTTTTTAGTTTTTTATGGTTTTAAATAGTTTTTAGCATGTTATAATGATTTTAGGGGTTTCAGGGGGTTTTAGTGGGTTTCTACTATTTTTAGGGGCTTTTAGGTTTTTTAAGGTTTTTAATGATTTTTAGGGTGTTTATGGTTTTTAGGGAAACGGAGGCACTAGAAAAGGCTTTTCCTGGCCCCCCAAATTTATTAGAAAAAATAAAAAGCAAATAAGGGAAGGGTAGAGTCAGATGAACCACACCCAAAATCCCTAGACACCCCCAAGGAACCCAAAAGAACCCCCATTAGACCAAAAGCACACAAGAGAAAAACAAAATGAAACTTGAGAGGGGCAGAGTCAAATGACCCACACCTAAAAAGAGCAGAAATACATAGGGAAAACATCCCCACCATCCACAAAGTCAAAAGTAGGAACATATGGTTCACCATCAGCAGTATATTTAGAAGACACATCAGCATCCGCTAACTCCCATTCTGATTCATGTTTCTTGAAGATTGTAGTGTAAATGTCAATGAACCTTCTCTGCTCCGCATTAGGCTACACCTCATAGGAGTGATTTTCAGGCCTCCCTTTATTATTAGAAATTTTTTTCATTTGATCCTTAGAGGAAGCATTGGTAGACTCCGTATTTGGAAGCTTTCAGTAGTCCCTCCTCGACTTCCTCTTTGGGGGAGTCGGGTGGTCCCTGCAGAAATATTCTCTTACCCGTATGGACATGCACCCTCAATTAGTACTCACTCCCTCATGATCCAATCCATGTTGTATTTCATTCAGTTATCCTCATTAGTACCAACCCCCTAGTGATCAAACCCGTGTGAGTCTAGTCCCCCCTAAAAGAGACATTTCTGCATTGAAAACTGTATCATGTTGCTATCCTCCAGAACCATGTCCCTCAGTATCAAACATTTTGAGTTACTTGATGAAATCTTCTTATTTCTTCCCCGAACTGATTGCAGGTCCTGTTCTTCTATCTCAAGACAATCACACAAGTCCAAAATATGGGTCAAAGGGTCACCCAGATGTCTAAGCACCTCCTCATCACAAGAAAAGTGAGTATAATTTGATCCCTCATGCACAACAATGATAGCCTAGTATGGTTCCTCCACAATAACAGTGTAAGGAAATTTAACTTGGATGAACTATGACTCTACCTTCACATCACTGGTAGGATTATTTAAACCATCTCCAATATTTTGTCCTTACTCACTCCCAGCACTATCACTGGAGGCCTGAATCATAGGCAGACCGTCTACCTCACTCTACTTGTGACCAATGCTGCAAACCATATGAACCTACGCGGTTGGATTCACCCCTTCAATCTGAATCGGATACCCCTTCTTATCAATCCTTGAATCATGCTTAGAAGCATTATCCATATCAACTAAGAAACACAACTCCCCTTCCCTAGAAATCACAAAAACACCAGAGACCAAGGCATCCTGCAACCCCTGGACCTCTTATTCACCCTCAGAAACCTCAATCCCAAATCAAGCCACAAGATCAAGTTGGACTTCTAGAATTACATCACTAACCGGACCCCTCCATCCAGCATCATACTTTATTTTCCTTAAATCATACACAACATCTCTGTCATTCGCAAGCTTATGATTTACATCCTGTTGCATGTGATCTACCTCCCCCGAATCCAAACCATCAAACATATTTCAAAAAGAAAAATTGGCACTTCCATTATATACCAATATACATCTTCACCCTTTCTTAGAATTCATCACCCCTTTGTTAGAGATAATTCTCATGTCCCGTTTTAGTCTTTCAAACATAGCAGAGATCCTCAGATCAGGTGTTGGCTGTCGAGAAATAATTGGCACTTCCCTTGTATACCAATGTCATGTTGTGAAGCAAAGAGGTCTCAGGAAACTCTGAGATCAAAATTGGTAGTTACAGGATGCCTATAAATAAGTTAGTAACCTTCAAGAAACTCTCTATTTGAGCGAAAGGATAAAAAATATCAGGTACAATGGGTGAGACTAATACTAGATCCGAAGCACTATTAGGCAAAGATCCCTCCCCTTCAGAGGAGAGGCATGGGCATAGTGGTCGGTGACGTCAAAGCATCCTCGGGATAACACCATGGGAGATCGTCTTCTTTTAGTTTTAGGGGTTTTAGCATTTTTTATGTTTTTATGCGTTTTGGGTGTTTTTAGGTTTTTATGGTTTTATTAGGTTTTTTAGTGTTTTTAGTGTTTTTATGTATTTAGGTATTTTAAGGGATTTTAATGAATTTTATGGGTTTTTTGGTTTTTTAGGGTTATTGAGGGTTTTATAGGGTTTTTCAATAATTTTATGTATTTATAGGGATTGTAGAGTTATTAGTGGGTTATTAGTGGGTTTTAGGGGTTTTTAAGGTTTTAAGGGTTTTTATGGGTTTTACGAGATTTTATGGTATTTTAGGGCTTTTAACATTTTTAGGTTTTTTGGGGTTTAATGTTTTTTTAGTTTTTTATGGTTTTCATAGGGTTTTATGGTTTTTTAAAAAATTTATTCAATTTTAGAGCCTTTTTAATATTTTTATGATTTTAGTGTTTTCAGGGGTTTTTAAGGTTTTATGTTTTTTAGGGTTTTTAGGGGTTTTAGTGTTTTTTAGGTTTTTAGGGATTTTAAGTGTTATTTGGAATTTAAGGTTTTCTTAGGGGTTTTAAGGGTTTAGTTTTTTTTACATTTTTAGAGATTAATGGTTTTTTAGGTTTGTTGTGTCTTTTTAGGGGTTTTAGGGATTTAGAGAGGTTTTTAGGTATTTAGAGTGATTTTTATGATTTTTAGAGCTTTTATGGTTCTTTTGGGTTTTATTATTATTTTATATTTATGATTTTAATGTTTTTTTTTTGAGGTTTTAAATTGGTTTTATGAGTTTTTAATCATTTTTATATTTTTTTGGGTTTTTTGGGGTTTTATGTGTTTTTATGGTTTTTAGGGGTTTTAGGGTTTTTGTGGGTTTTTTGGGTTTTTTGGGTATTTTAAATTTTTTTAGTTTTTATCGGGTTTAAGCGTTTTTCAATTTGTAATGATTTATTAGGGTTTTTAAATTATTTATTTATTTATTCTTTTAGGTATTTTTAGGGTTTTTAGGATTTTTATAGTTTTATGGGTTTTATGGAATTTGAGGGTTTTTAGTGTTTTTCAGTTTGAAGGGTTTTTATATTTTATTTGGGTTTTTAGAGTTTTTGGAGTTTTTAGGGTTTTAATGGTTTTTATAGTTTTTTCGTTTTTAGACGTTTAAATGGGTTTTAGAGTATTTTTTTATTTTTTATGGGTATTTAGGGTTTTGAAGTGTTTTGGGGTTTTTTTGGTTTTTTGGGTTTTAATGGTTTTTTAGGGTTTTTAGCGTTTTTATGTTTTTATGTTTTTAGTGGTTTTTTGTGTTTTTATTTTTCTCTTGTTTTCTTAGGTTTTAGTGTTTTTTTTATTATTTTAGGTATTTATAAGGACATTTTAGGATTTTTAGGGTTTTTTGGGGGGAGGGTTGGCGTTTTTAGGGTTTTTATGGGTTTTCAAATTTTTTTTAAATTTTTAGGGTGTTTTTATGTTTTTAGTGTTTTATGGTTTTTAGTATTTTTAAAAGTTTTTAGGGGTTTAAATGGTTTCAATTGTTTTTTTGTGGTTTTTATGTTTTTATGGAGTTTTAGGGTTTTGTAATGTTTTTGGGGTTTTTATAGGTTTATGTTTTTATAGGTTTTTAGAGGTTTAAGTTCTTTTTTCATTTTCAATGTTTTAGAAGATTTATGTGTTTTTAGGTTTTATGGTTTTATTAGGGATTTTCATAGTTTTTAAGGGTTTTTTTAAATTTTTAGGGATTTTTATGAATTTTGTGGTTTTTATGTTTTTTAGGGATTTTAAGGGTTCTTTAGGTTTATTTCATGTTTTATGTTTTTTTGAGTTGTTAGGATTTTATTGAGTTTTTTATATAGTTTTTAACATTTTTGGGGGTTTGAAGTTTTTTTAGGGTGTTATAGGTTTTATAGGGTTTTTATGGTTTTTGGGTTTTTAAGGAATTTTAAGGGATTATAGTTTTTAGGATTAATAGGGTTTTATGGGTTTTATGGTTTTGGCCATTTTTAGGTTTTTTGAATTATATGTGTTTTTAGATTCAAATGGTTTTTATGTTTTCAATGATTTTAGGTTATTTTACATTTTTAGTAATTTTTATAGCTATTTATGATTTTTATGGGTTTTTGGGGTTTTTGGGTTTTTTCTTCCTTTTGGATTTTTGTGGGGTTTTTTTGAGTTTTTATGGTTTAAAAGTTTATAGTTTTTTAATGTTTTTATGGGTTTAAAGGGTATTTAGATTTTTAGTGATTTTTAGGGTTTTTAGGGATTTTTATGTTTTTAGTGGGTTTACGGTTTTTAGGGATTTTAGGGGGTTTTAGGGTTTTTAGTGTGTTTGTGTTTTTTTGGTTTTTAGGTCATTCAATTGATTTTAGTTTTTTATGGATATATTTTGGTTTTTCATTTTTTTAGGTTTTTTATATTTTTACTGATCTTTATTGTATTTTAGGATTTTTATGGTTTTTAAGTCTTTCAGGGATTTGAGGTTTTTAGGTATTTTTACGGTCTTTAATGTTTTATGGTTTTTATGGAATTTTAGGATTTTTTTGAGCTTTTTAGGGTTTTAATGTTTTTAGTGGGTTTTAATGTTTTTAGGGTTTTAAAGGATATCTTAGTGTTTTTAGAGGGTTTTAGGGGTTTTTTGAGGTTTTAAGTTTCTTAAGTGCATACTGGTTTTTATGAATTTTAAGGTTTTAAGTGATTTTTGTGTTTTTTGGTTTTTAGGGGTTTTAAGTGTTTTTAATGTTTTCTTGGAGATTTTATAGTTTTTTGTGGTTTTACATTTTTACGGAATGTTAGTGATTTTTATATTTTTATGTTTTTTAAAGTTTTAAGGATTTGTGGGTTTTAAGGATTTGTGGGTTTTTCAGGTCTTTCAAGTTGTTATGGGTTTTTGCGTTTTTAGGGTTTCTTATTTTTTGTGTTTTTATATTTTTTAGAGTTTATAAATTTATTAGGGATTTTTTAGGGTTATGTGGTTTTAAGGGATTTTGAGGGGTTAGGGGGTTTTATGGTTTTTATGTTTTTTATGTTTTTTGGGGGTTTTTAGATTTTGAAGATTTTTAAGGTTTCTTAGAGTTTTTAATGTTTTAGGGGTTCAAAGGTTTTTTATAGTTTTTTGGTTTTTAGAGTTTTTAGGGGTATTAGTGTTTTTATTTTTTTAGGGGATTTTATGGTTTTTAGAGTTTTTAGTGTTTTTAGGATTTTTGGGGTTTTTTACGGTTTTAACATTATTTTGTTTTTTGGGGATTTTAATTATTTTTATGTTTTTAATTTTGTTAGGTTTTTCAGGTTTTCTCTAAATTTTCAGTGATTTTCAGGGATATGTTTAGTATTTTCATGGTTTATATAGTTTTAAGGTTATTATAGATATTTTAATTTTTTGGGATTTCATGGTTTTTTAGGGTTTTTTAGATTTTATGGGTTTTAAGGACTTTTAGATATTTTAATGTTTTTAGGGTTTTAAAGGGTTTTTAGAGTTTTTAGTGATTTTAGGGGTTTTATGGGTCTTTATGGATTATAAATGTTTTAGTGGTTTTTATGGATTTTACAATTTTTATTATTTTTTAGGGGTTTTAAGTGTCTTTAGTGTTTTAAGGTTTTCTTAGGGTATTAAGGTTTTTTTATGTTTTTGGGTTTTTAGGTATTTTTTTTGGAATTTTATGGCTTTTAGGGATTATAGGTATTTTGAGTGGATTTATGGTTTTAGGGTTTATACATTTTTTTAGGTTATTATAGTTTTTTATATATTTAGTGTTCTTATGAGTTTTTAGGGTTTTTAGATTTTTAGGGGTTTTTAGGTTTTCTAAATGTTTTTAGGGGCTTTCAAGCTTTTAGGGGTTTTTAGTGTTTTAAGGGTTTCTAAGGTTTTACGATTTTAGTGTTTTGTTGGTATTTTATGTGTTTTTATGTGTTTATGTTTTTCTTGTGGTTTCTTCATGGTTTAATGTTTTTCTATATTTTTATGTATTTTAAAGGATTTTTGTGGATTTTTATGGGGTTTCATAGTTTTAGTGATTTTGTTGGATTTTAGGTTTTTTATAGTTTTTTGGGTTTTTAAGGTTTTTACCATTTTATTGGATTTTTAAGGGTTTTTAGCCTATTTAGGTTTTTAAGGGTTTTTAGGGTTTTTTAAGGTATTTTGGAATTTTTACATTTTTAGGGATATTTTGGGGATTTTCATGATTGTCATGATTTTTGGGGGTTTTAGATATTTTGAGGGGTTTGGGTGTTTTCAGGGATTTATGATTTTTATGATTTTTTTGTGTTTTAGCTCATTTTTTTTTGTTTTTTTTGGGTTATTAAGGTTTTTTAGAGTTTTTAAATGTTTTTTTTGTTTCATGGGTATTTAGAAATTTTAGGGGCGTTTTAGGGGTTTTATAGGAATTTTTATTTTTTTAGATTTTTAATGGTTTTCCTAGTTTTTAGTGTTTTATGGGGTTTTATGGTTTTTATCATTTTTTTTGGATTTTAGGGGACTAAAGTGTTTTTAGGTTTTCATAAAAAAATTTAGGATCATTGGGTTTTTTCATATTTTATGGATTTATAGGTATTTGAAGGATTTATTTCGGTTTTTAAGGTTTTTGGGAATTTGATGGTTTTAGGGGTTTTATGGTCTTTTGGGGGTTTTTGGGATTTTTTGAGTATTTTATGGTTTTTATGGATTTTTAGAACTTTTTATTATTTTTAGGGGTTCAAAGGGGTTTCAGAGTATTTAGAGGTTTTTAGGATTTATATGGGGTTTATGGTTTTTTATGTTTTTATGATATTTATCTGTTTTAGCATTTTTAAGCATTTTGGATGTATTTTAGGGTTTTTATCATTTTTAAGGTTTTTTGGGGTTTTATGTTTTTTGGGTTTTTAACGTTTTCTTATTGTTTTTTAGGGTTTTTATGGTTTTTTTACATTTTTAGAGATTTTATAGATTATTATGGTTTTTTGGGCGGTTACGGATTTTGAGGGGTTTTGAGTTTTTAGTGTTTTTATGGTTTTTTGGGTTTTTATTTAGGGTCTTTGAGAGCTTTTGACTATTCTAGGGGTCTAAATGGTTTTTAGAGTTTTAGTGGTTTTCGGTTTTGTGTGGGGTTTTAGGGGTTTTTATGGGTTTTAGGTGTTTGTATTGTTCTTAGGGTTTTTACGGTTTTTAGGATATTTAAGGGTTTCTAAAACTTTTTAGGTTTTTAAGGGTTTTAATTTTTTTTTGGTTTTAAGGTTTTCTAATAACATTTAGGGTTTTTACATTTTTAGGGATTTTTTGGCATTTTTTGGATTTCTTTTTAGAGTTTTTGGGGATTTAGAGAGATTTTGTGTTTTTTTTGTTTTTTAGGGGTTTTAGTGATTTTATGGTTTTTAGGGATTTTATGTTTTCATGGTTTTCATTGGGGTTTTGAAGTTTTTTCGGGGTTTCATGTTTTTTGGTATTTTTAGGTCTTTTTTAAGGATTTTATGTTTTTTTGGGTTTTTAGGGACCGCGAGGGTTTCTAGGGTTTTTTGGATTATTTTTTATAGTTTTTTGTGTTTTTATGGTTTTTTAGTTTTTGAGGGTTTTTATGGTTTCTTAGAGTTTTTTATTGGTTGTAGGGTTTTAATGTTGTTTTAGATTATTGTAGTGTTTTTTTAGGTTTTTAAGTGTTATAATGTTTTTGGTTGTTTTAGGGGGCTCTAGTGTTTTTAAGGTTGTTAGTATTTTTAGATTTTCTGGGGTTTTATGTGTGTTTAGGTTTTTAAGATTTTATTATCGGGTTTTTTGGGTTTTTTGGGGTTTTTAAATTTTAAGGGATTTTTAGGCCTTTTAATTTAGATTTTTATGGCTGTTTGAGTTATAGGGATTGTGAGGGGTTTTACTATTTTTCGGGTTCTTATAGTTTTTATGTTTTTTTTTGGGAATTTAGGGGGTTTTTTGAGTCTTTAGGGTTTAAAGATTTTTTAGAGTTTTCTAACATTTTTAAGGGATTAAATGGTTTTTAGAGTTCTTAGTTGGTTTTCAGGGTTTTTATGGGTATTTAGGGTTTTTAAGTGTTTTTAGGGTTTTTAGGTTTTTTAATGAATTTTTCATTTTTAGGTTTTTTGGGGGGTTTTAAGAGTTTTTTGGTATTAAAAGTTATCTAAGGGTTTTTCATGGTTTTTGGGGGTTTTGATGTTTTATGTATTTTATGATATTTTTTTTAATATTTTTATGTTTTTAGGTCTTTTATGGATTTATAGGGTTTTAAATATTTTTTAGGGTTTTTCTGGTTTTTTTTGGTTTATATGGTTTTTACGGTTTTTTGGGTTTTTATGGTGTTTTTTTAGTTGTTAGGGTTCGTAAGGAATTTTAGAGTTTTTCAACATTTTGGGGTTAAATGGGTTTTTATATTTTTTAGTGGGGTTTAGAGAATTTAAGGGTTTTTATGGTTCTTACGGGGTTTTATGTTTTTTTGGGTTTTTAGGGTTTTTAAGGGTTTTTTCGATTCACTGGTTTTTTTTTGGGTTTTTATGTGTTTTTAGATTTTTAAGATTTTCTTATGGGTTTTCAATGTTTCTAGTGTTTTTTACAATTTTAGGGATTTTTAGGATTTTTAGGGTTATTAGGGATTTTGATGTTTGTTAGGGTTTTTAGGGTTTTATGTCAATTTAGGTTCTTAAGGTTTTATTGTTTTTTATATTTTTTATGTTTTTTTATAGTTTTAAAATTCTTTTAGGGGTTTCAATGTTTTTAAGAGTTCGTAGTGTTTTTTATGGTTATTAGTGTTTTTAAGGGTGTTTAAGGTTGTAGGGATTTATGTTATTTAGGGGTTTTAGGGTTTTTTTGGATTTATAGGGACTATAGTGTTTTTAGGGGTTTTAAGTGTTTTTAGGTTTTAAATTTTTTATTATGTTTCTTCTGTATTTTTTGAATTTTTACATTTTTTGGGATTTTTAGTGTTTCTTTAGGATTTTATGGGATTTTAGTTGTTTTGGGGGGTTTTATGGGTTTAAGGGTTTTATGGTATTTTTATATATTTTATGTTTTTTTATTTTTTTAACGGTTTTTAGGGATTCTATTACCTTTTTATGTGTTCAAAAGGGTTTTTAGAGTTTTAGTTGTTACTTATGGTTTTTAAGGGGTTTAAGGGTTTTTAAGATTTTTAAGGGTTTTATAGCTTTGGGTTTTTGGGTTTTTTGATGTTTTTTAGATTTTTTTAGAATTTTAATGGTATTAAGTGTCTTTATATTTTTATGTTTTTCTTAGAATATTTTTTTGGGTTTTTAGGGGTTATTATGTTTCTAGGGATTTAGGGATTTTTTGTATTATTATGGTTTTTAGGGTTTTCGGTATTTTGGGGATTTTTTGGTTTTTAGGGATTTATGGTTTTCTTTATTATTTGGGTTTTTTGTTTATTTTTGAGTTTTAATAATTTTTGAGTTTTTTTATGTTTTTAATGGTTTAAACAGCTTTTAGAGTTTGAGTTGTTTTTTTCAAGTTTTTATGGTATTTTAGGGGTTTTAAAGGATTTTGGTGGATTTATGGTTTTTAGGGTTTTTAGATTTTTAGGTTCTTTAGGGTTTAATTTTATTTAGGTTTTTAATGTTTTCTTTGGGGGTTTTATGTATTTTTTGGTTTTTATGGTTTTAGGTATTTTTAGGGTCCTTTTAGGATTTTTATGGTTTTGTAGGGTTTTTTGAGATTTTGGGGGTTTTGGGTTGTTATGATTTCTTTGAGTTATTATGTTTTTTTTTGTTTTTTAGAGATTTTTATGATTTTTGTTGTTTAAATGAAATATATAGTTTTTAGTGGTATTGGGTATTTTATTAGATTTTAGGGGTTTTAGGGTTTTTAGCATTTTCTTAGTTTTTAGGGGTTTTATGTTTTTTAGTTTATTAAGGTTTTCTTTGGATTTATTAGGGTTTTTATGGTTTGTCTATTTTTATGTATTATTAGAGAAGGAAGGAGCCTGACCAAGCTATCCCTGGACACCCAAAATGTATTAGACAAACGGGTGATGCAAACAAGGGAGGGGTGGAGTCAAAAAACCCACACCCAAAAACTCCCAACACCCCCAAGAAAACAAAAAATAAAACCCCCAAAAACCCAAAATTACAAAGGGGAAACAAGTAGCCAACATCACTATCAAAGTCATAAATAAGTACTGCACCATATGGGTCACCATCTGCACCCTAACCGAAAAAATATGTCAGCAAAGTAGAAGTCAGAGTGTGCCATTATGTCCATATATTCACAACTGGACTCAAACCCCTGCTGAAGTCTAAAGAGCGCCAGATACTTCTCCCAGAGTCTTTCTTGCTCCGAGGTGTGTAGAGGCCTCTCCCGCTTGCTGAATTTTACATTCATTTTATCCACCTTTGAGGAAGCCCGACTATCCATTGACCTAGGAAGAGTATAATAATCCCTCTTCTACATCCTTGGGGTATATAGGGGAAACCATCCTCATGAGATTCTTTCCCATATAAGATGTTGTCACTTTTCACACTTGTGGCCCCCTTATCACCGGACTTTTCTCACACTTTGTCAGCAGTGGGTTGATAAATTTTACAAAAGACCCAAGAACTTTAACCCCTGAAGTGGACCCTGCCAATTTATTTCTTTCCCCCTTTATAGAGGTATCCCCATGAAAAGATATTTAACTCATGAACTGGGACATATTGTGGTTTATCCTGTGGTCACACACAGAAAAAATCCCCCCAAAACTTTTAGCATCATCGTCAATGGATACCCTTGGTCGTTCCACCATGACCATGTCGTGAAGGACCAGACAATGGTCATCACCCGCAGAGGACCCTCCATGCACCATCATAGCCAACTTCATGTCTTGAGCCATACATATTTCACCATTGGTGCCATAAATCCTAGGCCGCAAGTGTCAAGCCATGTCTTTAACCCAAAATGCACTAACCTATTCATCATGAACCACTGCAAAGCCTGCGGGCTAGCTCTCCCATTGCTACCGCACTTGGGGATTTCCACATAAGATTTATCCACACTCAGATCAGGGGGTCTCACATCACTGCACAAGGCCTTCTTCTCAACCATATTATGCTCATTCCCAAACCAAGCCGCCTCCCCTTACATACCCCCTGCACAACATCTCCACCAGCTGACTCAACAGTGTCTAGACTCTTGAACATGTTACTCAAAGTGACACCATCCAGAACTAGAAACTATTTACTACTAGCATGTCCACTACTTTTTCTCAAGGCCCCGACAACCCTACCTAGGCGACGATTTATAGGGACCTCACACAGACTCTGCTTATCTCCAAACCCAACCATCTCCCTCAACTCATCCACTTCTCCCGGCTTTTTTTTTCTCTTGGGTTTTTGGGGTTTTTACTATTTTTTGAGTTTTTTGAGGTTTTAGTTGTTTTTTAGGGTTTTTAACATTTTTAGAAAATTAAATGGGTTTTAGAATTTTTAGTGGGATTTTTGGGTTTTTATGGGGATTTAGGTGTTTTTAGGTTTTAGGTGTTGTATGGTTTTAGGGTTTTTATGGTTATTCAGGGTTTTTTGGGTTTTTAGCATCATTAGGGTTTTTAGTGGTTTTATGGGTCTTTATGTTTTTAAGGATTTCTTAGTTTTTATAGTTTTTTAGCGTTTTTTTACGTATTATGCATTTTCAAAAGATTTTTTAGTATTTTTGTGGTTTTACAGCATTTTTAGGTATATTGAGCATTTTAGGTTTTTTTGGGTTTTTTATGTGTTTTTTGTATTTTTAATGGTTTTCAATGTTTTTTAGTATTTTAGAGGCTTAAATGGGTTTTAGAGATATTTTTGGTTTTTAGGGTTTTTGTTGGTTTTTAGTGCTTTTACAGTTTTTATTGCTTTTATCATTTTTAAAATTTTGGTGGTTTTATGTGTTTTTATGTTTTAATGGTGTTTAAGGGTTTTTAATAGTTTTAAGGGTTTTTATGTTTTTATGTATTTTATGGATTTTTTTGGTTTTTTAGCGTTTTAAGGGATTTTGAGGGGTTTCTATGTTATAATCGGGTTTTAGGGGTTTTTTTGGAGTTTTAAGGGTTTTTTTATGTATTTAGGTATTTATATGGTTTTTTGGGCTTTTAGAGTTTTTAGGGTTTTTGAGGGTTCTGTTGGTTTTTATGGTTATTTTTGGGCTTTTATGGTTTTTTATAGTTCTTTAGTGTGTTTAAATTTATTTATAAAGTTTTTAATGTTTTTTTTGGGGTTTATTGGGTTTTTAGAGTTTTAGTGACTTTTAGGGTTTTCATTTGTTTTTTGAGGATTTGATTTTTTTGGGGTTTTATGGTTTTTATGGATTATGGTTTTTTGTGTTTTTTGTGTTTTTAGATTTTTTAAGAGGTTATACCTCATTTAGGTTTTTATGTTTCTCATATGGTTTTTTTTCAGTTTTTTAGGTTTTTTATGTTTTTAAGGATTTCTAGGGATTTCACAAATTTTTATTGGGTTTTAGGAATTTTAGGGATTTTGAAGGGTTTTTAGGGTTTTTAGGGTTTTTAGTTTTTTTAGGGTCTTTATGGGGTTTTAAGGTTTTCTTGAGTATTAAGGGTTTTACAATTTTTAGATTTTTTATCATTTTTAGGGGGTTTTAGAGTTTTTACGAGGTTTTATGGGTTTTTAGGATTTTTAGTATTTTTGGAGGTTTTATAGTTTTATGGTTTTTAGGCTTTTAGGTCCATTTTAGTTTTTTTGGGCTTTAAGATTTTTTTATGTTTTTAAGGGTTTTATGTGTTCATGTTTTTAAGGTTTTCTTATGGGTTTTCAAGGCTTTTGTGGGCTTTTATGTTTTTATGGATTTTAGGTATTTTATTGGATTATTATGGTTATTTAGGGGTTTTAATGACTTTTAGTGTTTTTAGATTATTTAGGGTTTTATGGTCTCTATGGTTTCTTTGGTTTTAGGGTTTTTGGAGTTTTTTAGGGTTTTTATGGTTTTTAGATACTTTTTAACATTTTTAGGTGTTTAAAATGATTTTAGATATTTTAGTGGTTTTTAGGATTCTTATGGGTTTTAATTTTTTATGGTTGGGGGGGTTATGGTATTTAGGGGTTTTAGTGTTTTTAGATGTTTTAGGATTTTTAGGTTATTTATGTTTTTTATGTTTTTATTCTTTTATTAGTTATTTTCATGGGTTTTAATGTTTTTTATGTATTTTGATATTTTAGGGATTTTTTATAATTTTCATGGTTATTTATTATTTATAGGGATTTTGAGAGTTTTATGGTTTGAAGGGTTTTATGGTTTTTTGGGATTTTATTGTTTTGGTATTTTTAGGGGTTAAAAGGGGTTTTGGATTTTTTTAGTGTTTATATAGAGTTCTTAAGGGTTTTTAAAAGTTTTTTAGGTTTTCTGTTTTAAGGGTTTTTAGTGTTTTAATGGTTTTTATGTTTTTAGGGTTTTATGGATTTTTTATGTTTTTTGGGGGTTTATTAATTTTTTTTGATTTTGAAGGTTTTACGGTATTTTAGGGTTTTAGGATTTCAATGGTTTCATAGGATTTTTTTGAGTTTCATTGGGTTTTAAGGGTTTTTAGATATTTTAAACATTTTTAGGTGTTAAAAGTTTTTTAGAGATTTTAGTGCTTTAAGGGTTTTTATGGGTTTTAGGGTTTTCTAAGGTTTTTTGGGGTTTTATGGTTTTTAAAATTTTTAGAATTTATTATGGTTTTTAGGGTTCTAATCACTTTTTAAGTTTTTAGCCATTTTTAGTGTTTTTAGGTGTTTAAGATTTTCATAGAGGATTTGAAGGTTTTTAAAAAATTTAGATATTTTTAGGGGATTTTTTATATTTTTATGGTTTTAGGGCTATTAAAAATTATGATTATTTTTATGGTTTTTTAGTGTTTTTATGGTTTTTAGTTTTTTTATGAGTTTATTGGGGTTTTAGGGTATTTTTTAGTTTTTTAGTGTTTATAATATTTTTTAGATTTTTTAACATTATTAGAAAATTAAATGGTCTTTAGATTTTTCAGTGGTATTTTAGGGTTTTGAAAGGGGTTTGGGGGTTTTACGGTTGTTTTTTGTTTTATGGTTTTTAGGGATTTGATGCTTTTTAGGGTGTTTACGGTATTTAGAATTTTTTTGTTTGAAATGTATTATTCGTGGTTATCAGGGTTATTAGGTGTTTTACCTTTTAATGGATTATTTATGTTTTTATGGTTTTTTAGGTTTTTTGGAGATTTTGAGGGTTTTTAGTGAGTTATGGGGTTTTTTGGGTTTTAGGGGTTTTTTTGATTTTTTACGGGTCTTTTGGTTTTTTATATATTTTAACATTATTTGGTGTTTTAAGAGTTTTTAATGTTTACTATAGTTTTTTTGTTTTTATTGGTTTTTATATTTTTGAAGGTTTTTATGGTTTTAAGGGTTTTTCAGTCTTTAAGTGTTTTTCATTTTTAGTTTTTTTATAGATTTTACATGTATTTAGGTTTTTAAGGTTTTTTCAGGGATTTATGTGTTTTTTGTGAATTTAGGGATATTTAAATATTTTTTTGGATTTTATGGTATTTAGGGAATTTGACGGTTTTTATGGTTTTATGGGTTTTTTTGTTTTTGCGGTTTTTTGTGCTTTTAGGGGCATAATGGTTTCTAAAATTTTTTTAAACATTTTTAGGGATTTAACTAGATTTTAGAGTTTTTCATGGTATTTTTGGTTTTTTGGGTTGTTTTTGGGTTTTTACAGTTTTTAGGTGTTTTATGGGTTTAGGGTGGTTTTAATGTCCTTCGGGTCTCTTAATATTTTAGGATTTTTTAGTTTTTTTGGTGTTTTCTGGGTTTTTTATTTTTAATTTTTTATTATGTTTTTTATGGTTTGTTAGATTTTTTATATTTTTAAGGATATTTAAGGTTTATTTAGGATTTTTATTGTTTTTATGGTTTTTGGGATTTGATGATTTTTAGGGGTTTAAGAGTTTTTAGGGTTTTAAGGTTTTAGGAGTGCATTAAATATTTTTAGGTTTTTTTCATTTTTATGCATTTTGAGAGATTTTTTAATATTTTCAATGCTTTTTTTGTTTTGAATTTGTTGGTTTTTAACGTTTTTATAGGATTTAGGGGGGTTTAGTTTTTTATGATATTTACGGTATTTAGAGTTTTTTAAACAATTTTAGGGGTTTAAAGTGTTTCAGAACAATTAGTGGGTTTTTAGAGTTTTTACGGTTTAAAAGGGGTTTTTAGAGTTCTTATTGGGTTTTTAGGGTTTTAATGTGTTTTTAGGGTTTTGTGGTGTTTTGGGTTATTTTTTGGGATTTAGGGGTGTTTAGGGTTTTTAGGGTCTGTTATCCTTTTTTAGGGTTACATTGTCTTTTAGGGTTTTTTAGGGGTTTTAAGTGTTTTTATATATTTTCTATTTTCTTATTGTTTTTAGGGTTTTTTTACATTTTTATGGATTTTGAAGAATTGTTTTGTACTTTTAAGGGATTTAGGGTTTTTTTTAGATTTTTAGGGTTTTCCGTGTTTTTAGAGTTTTATTGATTCAATGTTTTTTAGTGTTTTTTAGGTTTTTAGGGATTTGAAGTATTTTTAGGTATTTTTTGGTTTTTTTGTTTTTTTAGGGATTTTTGGGTTTTTATATTTTTAGTTATTTTTAGGACATTTTTATGATTTTTATTTTTTGGGGGGTTTTAGGGATTTGGGGGGGTTTTATTGTTCTTTACGGTTTTATGATTTTTATTAGGTTTTAGGTTTTTTTTTGTTTTTAGGGTGTTTAATGTCATTTATAGTTTTTAATTTTTTTAGGGGTTTAAAGGTTTTTTAGAGTTCATATGTGTTTCTAGGGTTTATAAGTGTTTTTAAGAGTGTTTATGGTTTCTAGGTGTTTTAGGATTTTAGGTTCTTTTCTTTTGTCTTTAACATTTTTAGGTTTTTTAGGGGTTATAAGTGATTTTATGATTTTAATGTTTTCATATGTGTTTTCATTAAATTTAGGGTCTTTTATGTTGTTAGTGAATTTTAGTGATTTTTTTATGTTTTTTAGGTTTTTTTTGGAGTTTGAGGGTTTTTAGAGTTTTTTAAGGCTTTTGGGGTTTTTAGGGATTTTAGCATTTTTTAGCTTTCTAGGATTTTAATTTTTTTGGTTTATAAATTTTCCTTTGTTTTTTAAGGTTTTTTTATTTTTTTAATGTTTTTAGGGATTATTACTAATTTTTAGGATTTCTATGGTTTTCATGGTTTTTAGGGATTTTTAGGGGTTTTAGTGCATTTTAGGGTTTTATGGTTTCTTCAGGGTTTTAGGATTTTTTTGAGTTATTAGGTGTCCTATTATTTTTTATATTTTCTTAAAATGAATATATATTTAGAGTAGTTTTGTTGTTGTTAGTGGTATTTATGGTTTTTATTGGTCAGAAAAGGTTTTTATGGGTTTTTATGGTTTTTGGGGTTTGTTTCTAACATTTTTAGGTTTTAGGGGTTTTAAGTGTTCCGTGGTTATTATGGTTTTCTTAGCTGTTTTAAAGGTATTTATGGTTTTTATGTTTCTCAAGTTGTTGAGGTCTTTTTAGGATTTTTAAGGTTTTTTTGGGTTTTTATGGATTTTGAGGGTTTTATGGTTTTTGTCTGTATTTAGGGATGTTCGGGTTTGTATATTTTTTTGGTTTTTATGGGTTTTTAGTGTTTTATGTTTTTTAATATTTTAAAGTATTTTCATTTTTGAAGGGTTTTTTATGTTTTTAGGTATTTAAGGAATTTTTACTATTTTTATTGTTTTTAAGATTTTTAGAGATTTTTTGGGATTTTAGGATTTTTAGGGTTGTTTGGGGTGTTTGGGTTTTTTGATATTTTTAGGGTTTTAAGGTTTTTAGAGTTTATTAACATTTTTAGTGGTTTAAATGGTTTTTATAGTTTTTGGTTTTTTTAGGGTTTTTAGGGTTTAAAAGGGTTTTTGGAGTTTTTTTTGGGTTTTAAGGGCATTAATTGGTTTTAGGGGTTTTAAATGTTTTTATGGTTTTTACTAGTTTTAGGGGGTGTAGGGAATTTTCGTGTTTTTTTTGTGTTTTATGGGATTTAAGGGTTGTATGGTTTTTACACCTTTTTTAGGGTTTTCAGGGTTTTAGGGTTTTTTACATTTTCCAGAATTTTTAGGGATCTTTAGGATTTTTTTCGGTTTTAGGGATTTTATGGATTTTGAGGATTTATTGTACTTTTAGGTTTTTAGGGTTTGGTGTTTTGAGGGGTTTTAATTGTTGTAGGTTTTTATGATTTTATTTGGGTTATTTGAGATTTTAGGGTTTTAAAATTTTTAGGTTTTTTAGGGATTTTTTATAATTTTTATCTATTTTGATGGTTTTTTGGATTTTGAGGATTTTTAGTGGGTTTTGAGAGTTCTTATAGTTTTTTGGGTATTTAGGGGTTTTGAGTTTTTTATGGGTTTTAAGATTTTTTTTAATGTTTTTAGAGATTTAAATAGTTTTTAGAGTTTTTAGTGTGTTGTCAGTGTTTTATGGGGTTTTAGGGTTTTTAAAACATTTTAGGGGTTTTTATAGTTTTTAGGGGTCCTATAGGTTTTAGGGTCTTTTGAGGTGTTTTAGAGTTTCTATATATTTTTAGGTTTTATTATAGTTTTAAGGGATTTTAGGTTTTTGAGGTTTTCTCAGGGTCTTCCATAGTTTTTATAGCTTTTTACGTTTTTAGGGATTTTTAGGGATTTTTTATTTTTTTATGCTATTTATGGGTTTTTAAGGATTTTTAGGGGTGTTAGGGATTTTTAGGGTATTATGCATTTTAATATTTTTTAAGGGTTTTATGGGATTTTAAGTGATTTTTTTGTTTTTAAGGATTGATTAGGGTTTTTTTTTAGGTTTTGGAATTTGGAGAAAAAATTTAGGATTTTTATGGATTTTTATGGTTTTAGTTATTTTGAGGGATTTTAGTGTTTTTAGGGTTTTTAGATTTTTTTATTGTTTTAGTAATTTTTTTTGAGTTTTTTAGGTATTTATGTTTTTTAGAGTGTTTAAAGGTTTTTAAGGGTTTAATGGTTTTTTAGAGGTTTTAGTGGTTTTTTATGGTCATTATGTTTTTATGGGTTTTAGTGGGTTTTAGGTGTTTTTAAGATTTTTAAGCAATTTAGGGTTTTAAAAAATTGTTTGTTTTTAGGGGTTTTAAGTGTTTTTTATGTTTTTACGGTTTTATCAGGGTTTATCAGGGTATTTATGGTTTTTTATATTTTAATATATTTTTAGTGGTTTTATAATTTTTATGTATTTTTCGGTTTTAGGGATTTTGAGGGTTTTGGTTTATAGGGTTTTTGGGTTTTTATGGGTTTTAGAAATTTTAATGTTTCATGTTTTTTTGGGTTTTAAGGTTTTCATATGTGTTTATCAGGTTATTTAGGGTTTGTTTTGGATTTTTAGTGTTTTATGGTTTTTTCGGGTTTAACTATTTTTTTAATTTTTTGGCTTTTAATTTTTTATTTTTTAATGTATTTAGGGGTTTAAAGAGTTTTTAGATTTTTAATGGTTTTTAAGAGTTTTTATGGGTTTTAGGGGTTTTAAGGCTTCTAGGTATTGTTTTGGTTTTTAGGATATTTGGGATTTTTATGGTTTTTTAATGTTTTTAGGTTTTTTAGTGGTTTTAAATGATTTTAGGTTTTTAAAATTTTCATAAGGATTTTCTATGTTTTTAGGGTATCTTCTTGTCAGGGGTTCCATGTCTGACCCCCCAACTGCCTCTTTTGTGGGGATCTTGGGGAAATTGGGTCATTGGGTTATTACGGAAGTAGATCAAAAGGATTCCAATGTCTGTAGGATGGGATGTGGAGGATGGATATGTGGGATGAGATTTACAATGATGGTGTGAAAAAGAATTATCATCGGCGGCCCTCGGCATAAGTGACTAATCAAAGGGACGAGCTATCCAGTGATGGTGTACGAGATGGATCAAAGCCTTAGGAATGGTGATGGATGGATAGGATTTCTAGACCTGTAGCAGCAGATTGAGGGTTCAGGATAGTGGCGATAGTCCTGTGCCATATGGATCAGAAGGACCATGGAGGTGAATGTCGGTAGAAAAGGGGCTCTTCGGTGGACCATCAGATGTCGGAGGATCGTGATGGCTTTAGATAGGGGTAACTGTTGTCTAGATCTGTTCAAGATAGCATGGAGGCACAAACATCAGGGGTGTATGGTGTGGAAGTTCATGGGACTACAAGCCATTATTGTGGGTCATGTACTGGGCTTCATTTCCATTGGTCCCTCGAGCCCTGTATACAAAAATAAAAAAAATAAGGCCTCATGAGTATGAAATCCCATTGAGGGCTATGGCCTACTTATCTTACATGTGTGTGAGGTGTGTGTGTTTGATGTAATTGTACACCCTCAGTGTTTTTAATGTTTTTTACATTTTAAGGGAAATTTAGGTATTTTTTAAAAATTTAATGGGGTTTTAATACTTTTTGGGATATTGAGGGTTGCTAGGATTTTATAGTTTTTCAGGGTTTTAGGGGTTTTTTTTCGTTTTTATGGTTTTAATGTTTTTTAGAGATTTTAATGTTTTTTATATTTTTTAACATTTTTATGGGTTTAAGGTTTTCTTAAAGTATTATTATTTTTATAAGGTTTTTAGGTTATTTTAGGGTTTTTCAGGTATTTTGGGGTTTTAGGGTATTTTAGGGTTTTTTATCATTTATTACAAAATTAGAGGTTTTAATTGTTTTTTACGGTTTTCTTAGTGTTTTAAAGGGTTTTTTATGGTTTTTTAATTTTTTTTGTATTTTTAGAGACTTTTAAGGATTTTCATGGTTTTTTATTGTTTTTAGAGATTTTGAGGGTTTTAGGGTTTTTCAGTGTTTTTTGATTTATAAGTTTTTCCTAGGGTTTTTAGGTGTTTTAGAGGTTTTTTTACTTTTTAGTTATTTTTATATATTTTTAGAATATTTATGGGTTTTAATGTTTTTTTAGATTTTGAGGGGTTTAATGCGTTTTTAGGTGTTTTTGGATTTTTTTGGGATTTTATGGTTTTTTTTATTTTTTTTAGGGTTTTAAGGATTTTTTTAGTTTTTAAACATTTTTAAGGCAAGGAAGATGCGAGGGTCGGGCTATTCTCGACCCCCCCCCCCAAATTTATTAAGGAGAAAAAAGACACATCATACAAGGGATTTCAAGAGTATATAGTGTTTTTAGTGGTTCTTTAGGGATTTTAGTGGTTTCTGGGGTTTTTAAATATTGAAGGGGTTTTATGCTTTTTAGTTCCTTTTATGGTTTTAGGGTTTTTATCATTTTTGACATTTTTAGGGGCTAAAATTTTTATAAGGATTTTTTTCTTAAGTTATTTCGTGGTTTTAGGTTGTTTTATGATTTTAGGAATTTTTAGGGACTTTTTATTAATTTTTTTATGGTTTTTAAGGATTTTAAACGGTTTTAGGATTTTTAGTTTTTTTAAAGTTTTGGAGGTTTTGAGGTTTTTTATTTTTTATGGATTTTATGGTTTTTTAGACATTATTGAATTTTTTAGATTTTTAATGTGTTTTTCATAGTTTTTAGTGGTTTTTATTGTTTTATGGGTTTTGAGGGGTTTGTAAGGTTTTTAGGGGTTTTAGGGTTTTTATGGTTTTTATTATTTTTAATTTTTTTGGGGGTTTTTAAATTTTTTTAGGGTATTATGTTTTTATTTGCTTTTTCAATATTTTTATGGGGTTTTTACTATTTTTGGTGATTTTTAGGGATTTTTAGGATTTTATTGGTTTTTATGGATTTTTTTAATTATGATGATTTTTAGGGTGTTTAGGGATTTTAGATTTTTTTAGGGTCTTAGCATATTTTTTTAGTGCCTTTATGTTTTTTAGTGTCTTTTAACATTTTTAGGGGTCTGAAGGGATTTTATAGTTTCATGTTATTTTTTGGAATTTAAGGTTTTTTAGGTATTTTAGGTTTTTTAAGGGTTATCAATATTTTTTTGTTGTATTAAATTTTTAAACTTTTTACGAATTTTCTTAAATTTTATGGTTTTTTTATTTTTTAGGGTTTTTAGGGGATTTATTGTTTTTCATGGGTTTTTAAGGAATTTGATGATATTTTTGTGTTTTTTGAGTTTTTTTTATTTTTCAATGGGTTTTATAGTTTTTTAAAAAATTTAGGGGTTTAAAGGGTTTTAAGACTTCAATGTTTGTTTATACTTTTTAATGGTTTTCAAGGTTTTTAATGTTGTTATGAGTTTTTTGGGTTTTTAGGGTATTTAAGTTTTTTTAGGGTTTTTATTATTTTTTGGTATTTTATGGTTTTTTAGTTTTTTTTATGTTTTTATGGTTTTCTTAGGGATTTTCAGGGATTTTTGGGTTTTTTACATTTTTAGGGTTTTTTGGGGTTTTCTTAGGATGTTATGGTTTTTTTTTGTTTTTAGGGTTTTTAGGGGTTTATGGTTTATTATGCTTTTTATCATTTTCATGGAAATAGGGTTTATTTTTGAGTTTTTATTATTTTTTAATGTTTTT
The DNA here is from genome assembly GCA_963277665.1 of Viscum album. Lineage (NCBI taxonomy): Eukaryota > Viridiplantae > Streptophyta > Magnoliopsida > Santalales > Viscaceae > Viscum > Viscum album. The sequence continues at coordinate 1,333,123,099 of OY728150.1, forward strand.
TTAACATTTTAGGGATTAATTTAATTTTATAGTTTTTAGTGGATTTTTTTGTGTTTTTACGGTCTTTATGGGTTTTTATGGTTTTGAGGGTGTTTAGTTTTTTAAGGGTATTTAGGGTTTTTAGAATTGTTTAGGTTTTTTAAGAGTTTAAATTTTCAAATTTGTAATATGTTTCGTAAGGGTTTTTTGGGTTTTTAGTGGTTTTATGTTTTTAAGGATTTTTAGGGATTTTTATGTATTATTATGGGTTTTTAGATTTATTGGGGTATTTCTGGTTTTGCTTGGGTATTGGGGTTTTTTATTTTATTTTTTAGGGTTTTTATTATTTTTAATGTGTTCTATGTTTTAGGGTTTTAAAGGGTTTTTATGATTTTGATTGTATTTAAAGGTTATTATGGGTTTTTAGTGTTTTTAAAGGTTTTTAGGGGGTTTTAGGGGTTTTTGAGGTTTTAGGGTCTTTTATGGTTATTAGGGTTTTAAAGTTTTTATGTTTTTTAAAGGTTTTAAGTGTATTTAGGTTTGAATGGTTTTCTTAGGGTTTTTATGAGTTTTTATGGTTTTTCTTTTTTGCGATTTTTAGATCTTTTTTAGGATTTTTATGGATTTTTATGGATTTTTTGAATTTTTTAAGGATTTTAGAGGTTTCGGTTTTTTAATGCTTTTTAGGATTTTTAGCATTTTTTTGGATTTTGAGGTGTTTTATGTGTTTCTAGGTTTTAAGGTTTCTTAGAGTTTTTCACTTTTTTAATGTTCTTTACATTTTAGGGATTTTAGATCTTTTTTTGCATTCTTTTAAATTTTTAGGGTATTTAATGATTTTTAGGGATTATGGAGTTTTTAGGGTTTTTAGGGTTTTAGGGGTTTTTTATTTTTTAGGGGTTTGAGGTTTTTAATATTTTTATGTTTTTTAGGTTTTTAAACAGTTTTAGGGGTTTTAATGGTTTTTAGGATTTTTATGGGTTTTTATGTGTTCCAACGTTTTTAAGGGTCCTATGGTTTTAGGGATTTTACCACATTTATGATTCCTATGGTTTTCAAATGGTTTTAGGTTTCTAAGGGTTTCTTTGATTTTTTCATTTTTTTTGGGGTTTTTTACATTTTTAGGGATTTTTAGTCCATTTTCGGATTTTTATAGGTTTTTATGGTATTTTAGCATTTTGGGGGGGTTTGGGTTTTCAGGTTTTTTAGGAATTTTATCGGTTTTGTTTTTCATTTTTAGGGTTTTAAATGTTATTTAGTGTTTTCAACATTTTTAAGGGTTTAAATATTTTTTCATGGTTTTAGATATTTTATGTGTTTTTATAGTTTTTAGAGGTTTTTACGGTTTTTACGGTTTTTTTGGATTTTTTGTATTTTAGGTTTTTTGGTATTTTTAGGATTTTTAGTAATTTTATGGTTTCTTGGGTTTTCAGTGATTTTTTATGTTTATTAGGGTTTTAGGGTTTTCAGGATTTTAGGAGTTTTTTTGTGTTTTAGGGTTTTTAAGAGTATTTAAAATTTTTAGGGTTTCTAGGGGTTTAAAGGGTTTTTAGTGGTTTTAGAGTTTTATGGGGTTTTAGGGATTTAATGGGTTTTATGGGATTTTATGGTTTGTTGGGTTTCTTAGGGTTTTTGGGGTTTTTGCATTTTTTAGGTTTTTGAGGGGTTAGTGTTTTTTTTGTTTTAAATGTTTTAATTGTGGTTTTTAGGGTTTTTATGGTTTTCTTTTTCATTTTATAGATTTTTAGGGTTTTTTGTATATTTATGGGTTTTTATGGTTTTTATGGATTTTTATGGGTTTTATGGTTTTTAGGTTTTTTTGGGTTTTAGGGTTTTTTTTGTGTTTTTAGGGTTTTGATGTTTTTTTATATTTTTAATGTTTTGATGGGTTTTAAGGGTTTTTATAGTTTTTAGAGGTTTAATGGTTTTTTTAGGTTTTATGGTTTTTATGGTCATTAATGGTATTTATTGTTGGTTGTTTAGGGGTTTTTAGGGTTTTCTAGGGATTTTATCCTTTCATTGGTTCTTTAGTGGTTTTAATTATTATTGGGGTTTTATGGTTTTCTCAGGGTTTTTAATGGTTTATGGTTTTTTAATTTTTTGGTTTTTTATTGTTTTAAGGATTTTTTAGGGTTTTAAAGTTTTTGAGGGTATTTAGGTTTTCTTAGAGTTTTTATAATCTTTTGGGTCATTAGGTTTTTTCATTTTTAGAGTTTTTAAGGTTTTTTATTTTTTTAATGATTTTAGGGATTTAATGTGTTTTTAGAGATTTTAGGTGGTTTTTACAATTTTAATGGGTTTTTATTTTTTAAGCGTTTTTAGCGTTTTTAAGGAATTTTTTGGGTTTTTAGAATTTTTATAATTTTTTAGGTTTTCTTGACGTTTTAATTGTTTTTAGGTTTTTAATGTTTTTAGGGGTTTTTATTGTTTTTAGGGTTTTTTACATTCTTTGGAATTTTTAGGGATTTTTTTGTATTTTTATGGTTTTTATGGTTTTTTAGAATTTTCAAGGTTTTTAGGGTGTTTAGCAGTTTTTAGGTTTTTATGGGTTTTATGAGTTTTAGGAATTTGATGTTTTCATAGGGGTTTTCGAGGGTTTAGGGTTTTTTTAAATTTTTTGTGATTTTTATTAGATTGTGATGGTTTTTAGAGATTTTATGGAATTTGAATATTTTGAGGGTTTTGGGGTTTTGGGGATTTTTAGGGTTTTTAACATTTTATAGGGTTTAATAGGTTTTTATAATTTTTAGAGGTTTTTGAGGAGTTTATGGGTTTTATGGTTTTTTAGGTTCTTAGGGTTTCATATAGTCTTTAGTGTTTTTATGTTTTTAGCGTTTCTTGGATTTTTAGTGGTTTAAAGTGTTGTTAGGTTTTTATGGTTTTCTTATGGGTCTTTAGGGTTTATATGTATTTAACATGTTTAAGAATTTTGGGATTTTTTAGTATTTTCATATTTTTAGGGTTTTTAGGGATTTCAATGGTATTTATTGTTTTTGGGGGTTTTAGGATTTTATGGTTTTTTGGTTTTAAAGGGGTTTTAGAGTTTTTGTGGGTTTTTATTCTTTTTGTGGGGTTTTTCGGATTTTTAATGCATTTAGGGTTTTAATGGGTTTTTTGGTAAATGAATTTCCAAGACCAAGAAATTTTATCACCCCAAAATTTATTAGAAAAAAAAATCAAATAGGAAAGGGGAAGAGTCAAATAACCGACACCCAAAATGAGTGATATGTCATATGGATCACCCTCTCCACCATAATCAAAAGTATCCACATCCGCACTATATCCATAAGTTGCATCATAATCTATTGACTCTCATTCAGATTCATGCTGCTTGAAAAGAAACAAATATGTGTTCCTGTGTCTTTTTTGTTTCAGAGAACACTGACCTTGATTGCTATCATCAACAATCATTTTTTAGGACTTATAGGAGGCCCCGGTGACAGTGGGATTTGGAAGAGCAGAGTTTTCCTTCCTTTCCCTTCTCTTTGGGGGTGTAGAACCCCAAACACATTTTCCATCCCATATAAGAATCCATCACTGGCCATGCTGCTGCCACCACCATTGTTGTCATCCCCATTAGCATCCATCCAACTCTATGGCTACACAGCAGCATCCTCAATGTCCATATCTCCCAAACCCAAATAGAAAGGGTTTTCATGAGAAGATCCTTCATGAACCCCTTCATGCTATGATATCCTCTGATCCATTCGGCTACCCTCATACCCAGAATTATCATCATTCCCATCAGTGGTTCCATCCTGCTTGACGTAGGGGATCATCTGCATGGCCTGAATCTCTCTCACCACATCTCCCTCACTCGTATCATGATCACCACCACCATTCATATGAATGAACTTCACTTTATTCTTCTCATTCTCATCATAAACACTCTTCACCAATCCAATATCAGAATGAGCCATTGGAACCACATTCCTTCTCTCATTTTCATCAAAATCATCCTAGAAATATTGATTTAGAGGTAGATCCTTCATCACATTATTTTTTAGAACTTCCCTCACATTACTAGTAGAAACATCACTAAATGTAATGGGAACAGATTCACACACAAGCACAGATTTATTCAACATTAGCACAACTTCATAAGGGGTAGTAATACCAAAGTCAAATTTAAGTCTCCCAATGACGTCAGAGTCTAGTGGATTAAGTGATCTAACTTGTATTAGCTTCCCTAATTTATTTCCCACTACAACCTCCATCCCCTCACCCATGTCAACAACCAAATTAGATATCTTGAACCAAGAGATGTTAGCATGTGGCTATATCACACTACTATTATGCATAGAATAAGCCAGCCCTTCCTCACTTTCCTCTTGCACATGACCCGACAGCTTTTGGCTATACAGTATAGATGATTAAAGCCATTCCTACTGTAAATCACCCACTTGAGAAAGCCAATTAGAGACACCGCCACCATCTTGTATAACCCCTATACTGGCCAGAACATCAAAGCTACTATGGGCTACCCTCAAGCTGCAAAAACCTTCCTCAACTTCCATTAAACCCTTATAAATATGTTCCATATTCATTAAATAATTTATCCCTCTCACAAAGGTTCCCCGGTTATCCACCAAAAGTATAGTTAACTGTTCAAACCTTCTTGGAACCAGCACTAGACACACCATGAACCAACACTACATCCCTTTCACATCTCCCCCGATGCCTATAAGAAGTGATTGAATGGCCTAGTTTCTTACAAGGGGAATAGAACTAAAAAGACTATTCAAAAACCACCAACTTTTTATACCGGAATTCCTTACCAATGGAAATTCCTACGAAATCTACTAGTGGCTTCGTGACATCAACTTAAACATAGACCCTTGGAGCCACCGAATGAAAAACCACATGAGTCTGGTCGTATGAACACATATACCGACCCACAAGATCCCCAAGCATATATATGATAGATGTATTATAAAAAGTAGTAGGAATTTCTTCAAACCTAACCCATGAAGCAATCAATGGTGAGTCGTGGTTCATATGGAGATCAAAGCTTCACCTGAAGAGAAAGAATATGGTGTCATTGATTCTTCAAGGAGATGAAGACCATTCGCAGATCAAATCTTCTTCCATTTAAAATCTATAAAAGATGTGGCGGTCATCGTGTAACACAACCATAGCTCAGTCCTATAAATTATTTGTTCTAAAAACGAATCTGTCAAAGGAATCCACGGAGGGTCATTGATTCAAAAATTGGTCAAATGATGTCAATTTCTGGAGAAAGGAAGCCTCATTGAACTCAGAATCTGAGATGGATTAATGTAGATTCACTTCATAAAGGCCATGAACCTTTGGGCAGAGATTAATCCGATGGAATGGAGATAGAAAGTTAGGTATAGAGAAGGGAAAAAATTCTGGATCACAAGCACCATTAGAAGACGACAAATAACTCTCCCTTAAAGAGGAAGGAGGAGGGGCATGAAGTTTGGCACCGTCAATGGGTCCATGGGAGATCCCTCATCGAGATCTACGTCACACTTATTTTGGTATTTAGTGGGTTTTAAGGGATTTATGATCTTTTAGGGTTTTTATGGTTTTCAGAATTTTTATGTTTTTCTAGGGTACTAAGTGTTTTTAGGTGTTTAAGGATTTCTTCAGGTTTATGATGGTTTTAGGGGTTTTACATTTTATGGTATTTTAGGGTTTTTAGTATTTTATTTATTTTTATAGTTTATAGGTATTTTGACAGTTTTAGGGGTTTTTAGGGTTTTATGATTTTTAGGGGTTTTAGGGTTTCGTAGATTTTTATTAGTTTTAGTAATTTTAAGTGTTTTTATGTTATTAAGGTTTTCTAATGTGTTTTCTAGTTTTTCAATATTTTTTACATTTTTGTGGATTTTTAGGTCATTTTTAGGAATTTTATGGTTTTTAGGGTTTTAGGTATTATGAGGATTTTTAGGGTTTTCTAGGGTTTTAGGGTTTTATAGTTTTCTTGGGTTTTATGGTTTTTTAGATTTTTAGGTTTTTTAATATTGTAGAGTTTTTAGGGGTTTATAGGATTTTTACAATTTTATTGGGTTTTGGGGTTTTATGGTTTTTAGGGGTTTTAGGGTTTTAAGGTCTTTAAGGTTTTTTATGGGTTTTAGCATTTTAGGGGTTTTAAATTTTTTTAGGTTTTTAACGATTTCTTTCGGGGGTTAAATATTTTCTAGAGTTTTTTAAATTTTTATGGATTATTAGTGAATTTTTAGTATTGTATTGGTTTTTAGAGTTTTTTAGGTTATTATCATTTTAGACTTTTATGGTTTTTAATTTTTTTGAATTATTGATGGTTTTATTAGGTTTTTGAATTGTTTTTATGTTTTTTATGGTTTTAGGTATTTTAGATATTTTTATAACATTTATGGGTTTTTAGGGGTTTTTATAGTTTTTTTATGTATTTAGGTTTTTTTAGTTTTTATGTTTTTAATATTTTTATGAGTTTTTTAACAATTTTAGTGGTTTAAATTGTTTTCAGTAGTTTTAGTTGTTTTTAGGGTATTTATGGGGTTTTAGGGTTTTTTAATGTTTTTTGGGGTTTTATGGTTTTTAGAATTTTTAGGGTTTGTTTAATTTTTTAGGATTTTTAGGGGTTTTAAATGATTTTTGGTTTTTTATAGTTTTCTAGGATTTTTAGGGTGTTTTACATTTTTAGGATTTTTATGCCTTTTTTAGAATTTTTTTGCAGCTAGGTTTTTAGAGATTTTTTGGGGTCTATGGTTTTTATGGTGCTCAGGGTTTTTATGGTCTTTTTGGGAATTTTGGGGTTTTTTATGATTTTTTAGGGTGTGATGGATTTTGGTGTTTTTTAATTTTTTTATGGATCTGAAGGGTTTTCAGAGTTTTTAGTGGGATTTTATGTATTGTATGGGTTTTTACAGTTTTATAAATTTTTAGGGGTTTTATGGTTTTTAGGAGTTTGTTAGGATTTTATGGTTTTTTAGGTTTTTAGGTTCTTAATAAATTTTCAGGTTTTTATGTTTTTAGGAATTTTAGGGATTTTTTTATGAAATTTATGGGTTGTTAGTGATTTTGGGGATTTGGGTGGCTTTTTGGGTTTTCACTGGTTTATTAGATTTTATTGTTTTTTGGTTTTTAAGGTTTTCTAAGTAGTTTTCAAGGGTTTTAGTGGTTTTTATATTTTTGTGATTGCTTGGGATTTTCTAGGACTTTTATGGTTTTTAGGGTTTTTGGGGATTTTGACGGGTTTTGGGTTTTTTTAGGATTTTAATGTTATTAGTGGTTTTTTGAGTTTTAGGGGTTGTGAGGTTTATTATAGTATTTTAACATTTTTAGGTGTTTAATAGGGTTTTATATTTTTTATGGTGTTTAGGTCTTTTATGGGATTAAGGGGGTTTAAATGATTTTTACGTATTTATGGTTTTAGGAGGGGTCTTAGGGGTTTTAGTGTATCTTATGATTTTTTTGGGTTTTTAGGGTTTTTTTGTTTTATGGATTTTAATAGTTTCTAGGGTTTTAAGGTTTTCTTGGGGGTAGAAGTGGTGTAAGGCCAAGTTATTCCTGACCCCCTCAAAATTCATTATGTTAAAGAAAGATGCAGCAAACAAGGGAGGGGGGGTCAATCAACCCACACCCAAAAACCCTTTACAACTGAAGACGCAAAAGACCCCAAAAAAGAAACCCTTCAAGGTTTTCTTGGGGGTTTTCACGTTCTTTAGGGTTTTGAACATTTTAACGATTTTTTGGGTTATTTAGTATTTTTGGGTTTTTAGGGGTTTTAGGGATTTTTATGGTTTTTAGGGTTTTTTAGGGTTTTAGTGATTTAAGGTTTTTGTGGTTTTTAGTTTTTAGGGGTTTTTAGGTTTTTAGGTTTTTATGGGTTTTAAGTGTTTTTAAGATTTTAATTATTTCTTGTTATTTTTATATTTTTTGGGTTTTAATCATTTTTATGGAATTTTTAGGATTTCTTTCGTTTTTAGGGTTTTTAAGGATTTCAGGGGTTTTTTAGGTTTTTTTGGGGTTTTAACATTTTTCTATTTTTTTTGGATTTCTATGTTTTTTTGAGTTTTTTATAATTTTAAGAAATTAAATGTTTTTTAGAGTTTTTTGTGTTTTTAGGGGTTTTTTGGGGTTTTTTGGTTTTTTTAATGTTTTTATGGGTTTTAATGGTTGTTAGGGGTTTTTTGGATTTTTTTTGTGTTTTTTAAGTTTTTAGGGATTTTAATTTTTTTAGGTTTTTAAGGCTTTCTTTGGGGTTTTCAGGGTATTTAATGTTTTTTTCATTTATAGTTATTTTTTGGATCCTTTTATTATTTTATGGGTTTTTAATATTTTTAGGTATTTTGAGGGTTTTAGGGTTTTTTTGTTTTTTAAGTTTTTAAGCATTTTATGATTTTATATAGGTTTTAAATTTTTTTATATTTTTCATGTTCTCTTATGAGTTTTCATGTTTTTATTGTTTTTACGTTTTCATGGATTTTTGTGGATATTTTAGTATTTTTATTGTTTTTAGGGTTTTTATTGATTTTGAGAGGTTTTATGATTTTTTAGGATTTATATAGATTTTTTGGGTTTTTAGGGGTTTTTTGAGTTTTTTAGGTTTTTCAAGGGTTCTTAGAATTTTTAACATTTTTTGGGTTTTAAAGGGATTTGAGAGTTTTTAGTGGTTGTTTAGTGTTTTTATAGGGTTTTAGTGTTTTTTATGGTTTTTAAGGTTTTTAGGGGTTTTATGGGTTACAGTATTTTGAGGGTATTTTAGGGGGTTTGGGTTATTTATGAGGTTTGTATGAGTTTTATGAGTTTTAATGTTTCCATGGTTTTCTTAGAGGTTTTTATGGTATTTATAATTTTTTACATTTTCGGGGTTTTTAAGGGTTTTTTAGATTTTTATGGTTTTTAGTGTCTTAGGGATTTTGAAGGATTTTAGGGTTTTAAGTGTTTTATGGGTTTTATGGGGTTTTAGGTTTTTTTTATTTTTTTTAGGGTTTTAAGGTATTTTTAGTTTTCTTAAAAAACTTTGGGATTAAATGTTTTTAAGGTTTTTTAGTGGTTTTATGGTTTCTATGGTTTCTATGGTATTTAATTTTTTTTAAGGTTTTTATGGTTTTTAGGGTCTCATTATTTTTAGTTTTCTTTAGTGTTTTAACTTTTTTAGTTTTTTAAGGTTTTCTAAGGGTTTGTTCAGGGTCTTTAGGGATTTTTACATATTAGGGTTTTTTAGGGATATTTAGGATATTTATGGATTTTAAGGGTTTTAAGAATTTGGAGGGGTGTTTTGGGTTTTTTTGAATTTTAGAAGTTTTTTAGTTTTTAGGGTTTTAATATTTTTTCTAATTTTTAAAATGTATATGGGTTTAAAGGTCTTTTATAGTTTTATAGGTTTTTGGGTTTTATGGGGTTTGAAGGATTTTAGAGGTTTTATGGGTTTTTGGATTTTTTTTTTGTTTTTACGGTTTTGGCATTTTATCTGTTTTTTAGGGGTTTTAAGTGTTTTTGGTTTTTTAGGATTTCGTAGGGGGTTTATGGTTTTTTTTTGTTTTTTTTTGTTTTTAGCTATTTTTGGATATTTTTTAGGATTTTTAGGGTTTTTAGTGTTTTTAGGGATTTTGATGGTTTTTTGGGTTTTTTGGTTTTTTGGTTTTTTAGGATTTTCTGAGTTTTTTTGGGTTTGAAAGGGGTTTAAGAGTGTTTTAACCATTTTCTGGGTTCAAATGGTTTTTAGAGTTTTTAGTGGGTTTTTAGGGTTTTTATGGGTTTTAGGGTTTTTATGGTTTTTAGGGGATTCTTTGTGTTTTAGGGGGTCTTAGGGGCTTTAAGTGTTTCAGGGGCTTCATTGTTTTAGGTTTTTAGAGGATTTAAGTGTTTCTTGGTTTTTACGGTTCTCTTAAGGGTTTTCAAGGTTTTTAGTGTTTTTATGTTTTTTGGGAAAGGAAGATGTGGGGCTAGGCTATTCCTAGTCCCCCAAAATATATAAATAAAAAGAAGACGTCGCAAATGATGGGTCCAAATAGCCCACACCCTAAACCCCAACACAACCCAAGACCCACACCCCCAAAAAAGTCCAAAAAACACAGAAGAAAATAAGTCAGTCAATTTCAATGCCAAAATCATCCAGTTATACACCGAGAGATCCAAAGCTTGCATGAAGACTAGTGTCCAAGTCAGTAAAGCAAAATTCTGAGTGAACACTTGTATCCATAGAGTCCCAGCCTGACTCATAATCCTCTTGCATTCTGAGCATAGACAAGAATTTATCTCTTGCCCTCTCGTGCTCTGCATTTTACGAAGTCCGCTCCCACTAATTAACTTTATGATTTATCCTGACTGCCCTGGAGGTGGCCCGGGTCACCATTGGTCTTGGAAGGGTAGAGTAATCCTACCATAACCTCTTTTTTGGGGGGCAGAGATGAAGCCATCTTAAAGAACTGCCTTCTCATATTGGACTCCATCATTGACCACACGTGAGGCCTCTTTGTTACCATCCTTGCTTCCTATCCTAGGAGATGTGCCACCCCGTTTTTGAAGCTTTTTTCCTTACTTCCTTGGACTTGGTCATAGCAGCATTTATCTTGCAGTCATCCTCAACAAACCTCTCCCTATGACTTTTAGCCTTATCCTCAAGGGGAAACTTTTCCCATTCATCCATCATCATGTCATGGAGAAGCACATAGTGTTCTTCGGCAGATGGAACACCATAAACAACTGTGGCCTTCTGCAAGTTTGGGGCCATCCCACCTTCATCAATTTTGGTCTCCAGTAGAGAGATCCCAGCCATATAGTCCACCCAAGTAGAGGAAGAATTGGGCTCTGAAGGGGGAAGTCCAGCCAAGCCCATCAAAAAAATAGTGTCAGCCTCATCATCAGGGTAACCTGGCATAGCCCCCATGTCAACCATCTCTGCATCATTGCTCCCAACAGACAGCATCAAGGGATCTAGGTGCCAACTAGGGCGTCGCTCCCCAAGGTCACAGGTTTTCTCCTCCACCAAGATCATATCCTACCCAACTGAAATTAACTCCCGTCCATCCCCAACTCTCATGTCCATCTCATCCACATCCCCCTACTCAGGATCTCATTTCTGTACAACAACTTCATCAACCATCTCATCTGAGGCTAAGTCCTGAGGGTTTTTAGGGTTTTAAGGGTCTTATGGGTCTTAGGGTTTTTATTTTATTTTTTATGTTTTTAAGGGTTTTAAGTGTTTTGTGATTTTTATGGTTTTTATAAGGATTTTCAGGGTTTTATGGGGTTTTATGTTTTTAGGGATATTTAGTGATTTTTTTTGAATTTCATTGGTCTTTAGGTTTTTTATGTATTTATAGGGTTTTTAGGGTTTTATAGTGTTTTGGGTTATAGGGTTTTTTTTATAATTTAATGGTTTTAAGGTTTTTTATAGTTTGTTTAACATTTTATGGGTTTGAATGTTGTATATATATTTTTATTCATTTTATTGTTTTTAATATTTTTTAGGATTTTTATGGGTTTTTTATAGTTTATAGGTTTCATAGGGTTTTAAGGTTTTTAGGGTTTTGTTTTTTTGGGGGTTTTAAGGGTTTTAATTGTTTTTAGGTTTTATGTTTTTAGAAGGTATTTACATTTTTTTAGTTTTTTAATATTTTTAGGTATTTTTTCAGATTTTCATGGTTTTTTGTGATTTTTAGTGATTTTTAGGGTTTTTATTGTGTCTTATGGTTTGCTGGTTTTATTGTTTTCTTTGGGTTTTAAGGTTTTTTTGAGTTTTTAGGGGATTAATGTTTTTTATTGCTTTTATTTTTTTAGGGGTTTAAAGAGTGTTTAGATTTTCTAATTGTTTTAGGGTTTCTCTGGGTTTTTATGGTTTTTTATAGTGTTATTATTTTAATGGTTTTTTGTATTTTGATGGTTTTTTGGGGTTTTATGGTTTTTTAATGTTAATATAATTTTTATGTTCTTAGGGGTTTTAAGGGTTTTTTAGTTTTTTTGTTTTTCTTGGTGTTTTTAATGTTTTTAGGGTTTTTTATGACTTTATGAATTTTTGGGGTTTTTTAGCATTTTTATGGGTTTTTAGGTATTTTAATGATTTTGAGGGTTTTTGGGTTAAGGATTTTCTTTTTTTTTCGTGGTTTTAAATTATTTTTTTCTGTGTTTTTATGGGTGTTATGGTTTTAGGGGTTTTACTAATTTTTGGGGGTTTAAAGGGTTTCTTGAGTTTTTAGTGGGTTTTTAGGGTTATTATGGGGTTTATGGATTTTAATATTTTTAGGGGTTTTATGTTTTTTTCAGTTTTTTCGGTTTTTTGGGTTTTTATAATTTTTAGGTTTTTATAGGTTTTATGTGTTTTAATGATTTTATGGTTTTCATATTCTTTTTATGGGTTTATTGGGTATTTTACGTTTTTAGGGATTTTTAAGGCTTTTTTTGGATTTTTATTCTTTTTATAGTTTTTAGTGATTTTAAGGGTATTTATGGGTTTTTATGGGTTAAGGGTTTTTAAGAGTTTTATGGTTTTTTTGGTTTTTTTGGGATTTTAGGGTATTTTCAGTTTTTAGTGGATTTATGGGTTTTTAGAGTTTTTAATATTTTTAGGGGTTTAAAGGGTTTTTAGAGTTGTTAGCTGTCCTTAGGGTTTTTATGTTATTTAGAGTTTTTAAGGATGTTAAGGGGTTTCATGGTTTTTAGAGTTGGTAGGGTTTTTTAGGGTTTTAATGGTTTTTTTAATATTTAGGGGTTTTAAGTGTTTTAGGTTTTTAAGGTTATCTTAGGGGTTTTCAAGGTTTCAGGGTATTTTTATTTTTTAGGTATTTGTTTTAGGGATTTTTACTATTTTTTGGTTTTTAAGGGTTTTGGGGATTCTGGGGGCAAGGAAGATTTGAGGGTCAGGTTATTCCCGCCCCCCCCCCCAAATTTATTAATGAAAAAACGCCATAGACAAAGGAGGGGAGGGGTCAAACGATCCACACACAAAAACCCTTTACAACCCCAAGCAAAAAAGGAAAACAAAAAAAGGAACAGAAAACAAATTAGTCAACGTCACCACCAAAGTCTGAAACAGAAGCCGCACCATAAAGGTCCCCCTCCGCACCATATCCAGAGGCCGCATCATCAAAGCAGGAGTCAGATTCATCCCATCCTGACTCATAATCCTCATTATGATTGAGGAGTGTCAGAAACTTATCCTTGCGTTTTTTTGTTCCGGGGAAGGCAGCTGCTCCCGATTATTAACCTTGACTTTCAGCTTAATCGCTTTTGAGGTCGCCCGAGTAACCATGGGTCCAGGGAGGGTGGAGTAATCCTGTTTCCTCCTCTTCTTTGAGGAGTTTGAGGTGGGACCATCATCCATCCCTTTCACCTTCACGATCTCAAAAGGGTGCATCTCTGTGTCCATTCCATGAACATGATCATTATCCAGGAAAGAGGAAGCTTCCTGATTGAGGGAGCATGCAACAAAATCCTCATCCTGTGGAAATCTTGGAGCCACTAAGGTAGGTATTTCTGCACTCCCAGTGACAGCCACCGGAGGCCATTGCCCATCCTCCCCAGGCAGAATTGACCCCTCATCATCCTTCCGAGGCCGCAGAGCTCCCTCCAACACAATAGGAAGCTTCTCCGACATCTCCCCAAGCCGATGGTCCTCCCCTTGCTCAGCCTCCATCTGGCTGAGGGAAGACACAACAACCAGTTCATCCCCCTCCTCCTTTTCAGACATTATTCTTTCCACAAACTCCCACGCCTGCTCGACCACCACCTTTCTCCTGTCATGTGCCCCTGCTCATCCATCTTCGCCTGCCCAACTTCAACAGTGCCTTCCCCAGCCTCCACATTACTCTCAACCAACAAAGCGTGAACCTCATCAAAATCATTCCCAACATAGCTAAAATTCTGCTCAGCAGCAGCACCCACCAGAGAATCATTCTGGGCGATCCCTCCACCATGTACAGCGGCAGCAGCCAACACCCTATTTGGTTCCTAATCAACAGGTATATCACATCCTAAATTATTAATCGTGGGCTATTGCACCTCTTACTCACACTCCAGCCCTTCAAAGGGGTTAAAAGTTAGAACCAAAGCCTGCCTCTATTTCATACTACTGTTAGAGGAAAAAGGCATCCCAACAGCAGTACTCTCCATTCAAAGAGGACCTCCAGCATTCGGAAGCATCAAATCACTCCTCAAGTGCTTGAAAATATCACTCACCAAGGGATCTATTTGACACTGAGAAGACACTTGCGCAAAACTGATAGAACCTACTGCATCCCCGTGGCCCTCCAGCACAACCAGACTCACCCCAGCCCCATCCTTCCCACTTCCACAAACAACCTCCAGGTCCAGGACACCTGGAGGTGGTTTTGCCACAAGCCCATGTGCAACCACCTCCCCCGCTGACTCCATCAGGCCAGACCCATTGCACAACACCTCATCACCAGAAGCCTGAGTCTGCTCCAGACATACAACTTTCCCTTGCTCCTCTACGTCCTCATTACAGAACCTTAAGGATGTGGAACCATCCTCCTTCAGGATTGTCCCCTCTTGAGTCCTCACAACCAACACCTCTGCAAGGTCATTGGTACCTGATTGTCGCGAACACGTAATTGGAAGAGGATTCCCTATCTCATAAATAATATTCTCCTCCACCATCACAACCCGATCAACTGACCCAACCATACCTATATCCCTTTCCAAATCTCCTTTTCTACTAAATCCTTGTCTGTAAGAAGAAATAGAATGACCCCAATGCCTACATCCAGAATAGAACACCACAACCGACTCAAACACCACCGGCTGTTTGTAGCGAAATTCCTTGCCAACAGTGATCCACACAAATTCCATTAGAGGCTTTGAAAGATCTAGTTCAACAAATATTCTTAGGGAAACTGGGAGACATATCACTTTAGTCTGGCTGTCCGAACACAGGTACCGACCAACAAGATTCCCAAGCATACATAAAATTGATGTATTCTGAAATGGAAGAGGGAGTTTCGGGAATCTAACCCATGAAGAAACCAGCGGCGAATCAAGGTTCATATATAGGTCAAAACTCCACCTGAAGAGATAGAAACTAACTCCATTAAAACTTATAGGGGCTACAAACCAAGCCTGGATCAAATCATCCTCAGAAGAAAATTGTATCATCAAGTGTCGTCCAACGAGCAACCCTACCGTGGCATGATCTTGGGGATTTCTAGATTCGAAAACATATCTGTCGAAAGCCTCCACCGAGGGATGGAACCTCGTAAACCGAGAAACTAGTGTCAAGATATGAAGCGCAAAGGCTGAATGAAACTCCAGGTCATATAAAGAAAGTTTAGGTAAGCCTTCATATAAGTCAGGAACCTTCGAAAAAATCTCAATCCGGGGTTTAAAGGGTTTTTAGAGTTTTTTTTGTTATTTAGTATTTTAGTGTTTTTTTATAGTTTTTAGTGGTTTTTATCATTTTTCAGATTTTTAGGGGTTTTTGGGGTTTTTTGTGATTCATTCAATTTTAAATTTTTAGGGGATTCAAGTGATTTTTGGTTTTTATTTTTTTATAAGGTATTTTCATTTCTATATGGTTTTTTATGTTTTTAGGGTTTTTAGATATTTTTTAGATTTTTTAGGGTTTTTAGGGATTTTAGGGATTTTGAGGGTTTTAGGGTTATTTGGGATTTTATGTTTGGGGGGGGGGTTATTTTTTTTTTTTTGATTTTTAAGGTTTTTTAGTGTATTTTGATTTTTCTAGGGGTTTATAGGTATTTTAGGTTGTTTAGTGGGTTTTAGGGTTTTTATTGGTTTTTATGTTTTTTGAATGTTTTTTGGTTTATAAAGATTTTTAGGGTATTTTGGATTTTTAGAGTTTACGTGCTTTTAGGGGCTATATTTAATTTTTTGTTTTCATGGTTTTTAGGGGTTATTTGGATATTTTGGTGTTTAAGTGTTTTAGGTTTTTTTAGTTTTTTTGTGGTATATGTTTTTAGTATTTTTTATGTTTTTTGGGTTCAAAAGGATTTATAGAGTTTTTGGTGGGTTTTGGAGGGATTTTAGGGTTTGAAGGGTTTTTTTAGTTTTTTGGGTTTTTTGGGGTTTTTCAGGGTTTTTAGTGTTTTATTGGGGTTTTAGTGTTTTCTTAGTGTTTTAGGTGTTTTAAGTGTTTTTAGGTTCTTATGGTTTTCTTATAGGTTTTTATGGTTCTTATGGTTTTCAATGTTTTTAGGGATGTTTACAGATTTTTACAAAAAATATTGTTTTTTAGTTTTTTTGGGATTTTGAAGGTTTTAGGGTTTTTAGGGTTTTATGGGTTTTTAGATTATTGAGCATTTTTTTATTTTTATGTTTTTAAGTGTTTCTATGATTTTATGTTCTCTTAGGGGTTCGACGGTTTTTTTTTATATTTTTAGTGATTTTTAAGTATTTTTTGGGAATTTTTTCACTTTAAAAGGATTATAAGGTTTTTAGGGATTTTTGGGGGTTGTAGGGTTTTTTTGGTTTTATATATTTTTAGGATTTTTGTGGTTTTATGGATTTAAAGATTTTTATTGGTTTTTCTGGTTTTTAGTGATTTTGAAGGTTTTCAAGGGTTTATATGGTTTTTCAATTTTTTAGGTTGGTTTGTGTTTTTTTCGGATTTTATTATTTTTATAGTTTTTTATTATTTTTTGGGGTTCAAAGGTTTTTTAGATATTTTTAGCAGTATATTAGAGTTTTATGGGTTATAGGGTTTTTAATGAATTTTAGAGTTTTTATGGTTTGTATGGTGTTTAGGGTTTTTTATGGTTTTTTAGGGTTTTATTGTTTTTAGGATTTTTTAGGTTATTAGGAGATTAAGTGTTATTTGGTTTTTCATTTTTTCTTTGGGATTTTCAGGGTTTTTATGGTTTTTTATTTTTTTAGTGATTCATAGGTAATTTTTATGTTTTTTATGATTTTTTGGGTATTTATGGATTTTGAGGGGTTTTATGGTTTGTTTCGAGTTTTTTTATTTTTAATGGTTATATGAGTTTTTAGTGATTTTAGGGTTTTTATGGGTTTTTTGGGGTTTTATGTTTTTATAGGGGTTTTAATTATTTTTTTTTTGTGTTTTTATGGTTTTTATGGGTTTTAAGATTTTTTTGATTTTTATGTGGTTTAAGTGTTTATATGTTGTCAAACATTTCATAAGGTTTTTTAGTGTTTTTTACGTGTTTAGAGATTTTTATGGTTTGTTTATTTTTATGGATTTTGAGTTTTTGTGGGATTTTGAGAGGTTTGTGGTTTTTTTAGGGTTTTTCGGTTCTTTGGTTTATTAGGGTGGTTTTTTAAATTTTTAGGGTTTTAATGTTTTTAGTGTTTTTTACCATTTTTAGGATGTTAATTTTTTCTCATGTTTTTAGTGGTTTTTGGGTCTTTTTAGTTCTTTTAGGTTTTTAGGGGGTTTTATGGTTTTTATGGGGTGTTAGGGTTTTTAGTGCCTTTTTAGGGTTTTTAGCATTTTTAGGTTTTTATGGGTTTAAGTGTTTTATATTTTTATGGTTTTCTTAAGGATTTTTTTAGGTTTTTAGTGTTTTTAGGGTTTTTATGGGGTTTTTAGGATTTTTATGGTCATTTTTTGTTTTTCAGGATTTCAAGGGTTTTTGTATTTTTTTGGGTATTTAGGATTTTTTGAGTTTTTTTTGTGTTTTTAATTTTTTTTATTGTTTTTAACATTTTTTTGGGTTTTAAAGTGTTTTTATATTTTTTTAGTTGATTTATGGGTTTTTAGGGTTTTTAAAGTTGTTAGGAGTATATATGGTTTTATGATTTTTACGGTTTTTAGGATTTTTTGGTTTTTTAAGGGTTTTGGGGGTTTTTAGGTTTTGAGGTTTTCTTATGGTTTTATCGAGTTTACAGATTTTATTATGATTTTAGTAATTTTTAGGGATTTTAAAAATTTTATGCTTTTTCGGTTATTAGGGATTTTGAGGGTTTTAGGGTTTTAAAAGTTTTTTATGGTTTTATGGTTTTTTGGAGGTTTAAGGGGGGTTTGGGTTTTCAATGATTTTACGTTTTATTTATTTTTAACATTTTTAGGGGTAGTAAAGGTTTTTAGAGTATAAGTGAATTTTCTTTCTTTTTATCGGTTTTTGGGTTTTTAGGGTTTTTAAGGTTTTTCATCATTTTTATGGTTTTTAGGGTTTTTAGAATTATTAGGGGTTTTTAGAATTTTTTAAATTTTTTTATTGGTTTTAAGTCTTATTATTTTTTTAAAGGTTTTACTAGGGGTTTTTAGGGTTTTTAGGTTTTTTTTACATTTTTAGGGATTATTAAATAATTTTTATGCTTTTTATGGGTTTTTATTGTTTTATGGATTTTGAGGGTTTTTAGGGTATTCATGGTTTTTATTGTGATGGGATGTCTCCCTTCTTCCCAAGTTCTACTCTTTCATGTGTATTAACCTACGGTTTCTTCTGAAACCCTTCGATTTGGAGCTATCGACACGTCTTACGTCGTTCTTCTTCCTCTTCATTTTTCCTCCCCTGTTCTTGCATCCTCCTGGCTTTTTTCTTCCGTGTGACTCCTCCAGTATTTCGGGTAGATGTCCTTTTGTTCGCGTGCTCCTGGGATCCCTATGATGGTTTTCTTCTATTATTTCTCTTGGAAACTCATTCTATAACTCTTACCTCACATTACTCAACACCTCTCTAGTTCATATTTGGAGCTATGGTATAAAGAGGTTTTGGGTTTCTTGATTCGGCAGCCTATGAGCATCATGGAGCTACCAGAGACAGTTTACTCATGCTTTATTCACTCCAGGTTTTCTTCCTTTCCATCTATAAACATCATTTTGTGTCCTTAGACACTCTACTACTGCTTTGACCTCAATCTCCAAATCTCAAATTCATGTCTTATATAGAATGGTAATAACATTGAAGTGTTGGGTGGTGTGGTTCAGCAACTATCAGGGGTCCAGGTGGATGTCCCCCAACGATGGATTTGGTCTTTAATTTTTCATCCTTTTGCTTTCGGTGATGGTTTCTTTTCTTATTTTCTGTGTTTGATCTATTTACTGATGTTCGGTGGTTTTTCAATTTGTGGATCTGGTTAGTGTGCACTCAAGTTTGGTAATGGTGTTGGTCGTCAGGTTTCTCTCGACGGTACCTTGGTGATGTTCTTACTCTTCACCTATATTTTTGCGGTTTGGCTTTTTCGTATTTTTTGGGGGATGAAAATGACTTGGCGCGGTGAGATGTCTTACGATGGGTTTGATAGTTTTCAATGACTTCCAGTAACTGTTTTTCAGGGTGGTTGGAAGGCGATGTTGACATAGTGACTGGTGATGATGGTGAAGGATGATGGCTGCTGAAAGGGTGACGCGAGTGATCTTCAATCATGTATCTCAGATCTGATGTTTTTTTAATTATGAATTTTAAAAATAGATGCAGTTTTTGGGGTTCTTGTTTGTAGGTTACCGTTAATCCATAAAAGCATATTTTGGAAAATCATAAAAAAAAACTAATTTTCAGTCATGAGTTTTGTGGTTTTCTTTGGTTTTGGAGTTTTATTTAACTTTTTTGGGTTTTAAATGTTTTTCATTTTTTAATGATTTATGGGGTTTAAAGTGTTTTTAGAGATTTTGGGGGGGGGGGGTTAGGGTTTTTATGGTGTATTTGGGGGTTTTAAGGTTTCTAGGGGTTTATGTGTGTTTAGGGTTTTAGGATTTTTAATGCTTTTATGTTTTTAGGGGTTTTAAGTGTATTTTGGGTTTTAAGGTTTTATTAGGAGTTTTCTTTGGTATGTTCAGGGTTTTAGGTACTTTTAGGGATTTTTTGGTCTGTTTTATGATTTTTATGTGTTTTTATGGTTTTTATGTACTTTGAGGGTTTTCAGGGTTTTTAGGTTTATTTGGGGGTTAATAGGTTTTTTGAGTTTCTTAGGGGGTTATGGTTTTTTATTTTTTTCAACATTTTTACGTGTTTAAATAATTTTTATCGATTTTTAGTTTTGAAATGGGTTTTAGGGGTTTTATGGTTTTTACAAATTTTTACGGTCTTTAGAGGTCATTTGGATTTTAGGGCCTTTTAGGGTTTTTATAATTATGATGTTTTTATGGGATTAAATTTCTTTTATGTTTTGGAGGATTTTTAGGGGTTTTTAGATTTTTAGAGTTTTTTACATTTTTGGGTTTTTTTAGGAATTTTTTCAGATTTTAGGGATTTTGAGTGATTTTATAGTTTTTTAGGTTTTTTAGGGTTTTTAGCATTTTTGGGTTTTTATGGTTTTTAATTTTTTTAGGATTTAATGGTTTTGTAAGGGGTTTTCAATGTTTTAGGGTTATTTACGTTTTTAGGGTTTTTAGGGATTTTCTTATTTTTTTGGTTTTTTATAGTTGTTAGAGAGTTTGAGGGTTTTTAGGTTCTTTAGGGTTTGTATAGGTTTTTTGGTTTTCATTTTTTTAGGGTTTTGTATTGGTGAATACGATTTTCATAGTTTTTAGTGGATTTTAGGGTCTTTTTATTATTTTAATGGGGTTTTAATGGTTTTTAGATGTGTTTCTTGTTTTTATGGTCTTTAGGGGTTTTTGGGGTTTTTTGAATTTTTCGAGGTTTTCATTATTTATTGGTTTTTATGATTTTAAGGTTTTTTAGTGTTTTTATTGTTTTTTTAAAATTTATGTATTTTTATTGATTTTTCAGGATTTTGTGGTATTTTAGGGATTTTGGGATTTTGAGGTGTTTTTGGGTTTTTATGGGTTTTTTTGGGTTTTAAGGGTTTTTGTGGGTTTTAGGGTTTTTTTGAGTTTATAAGGATTTTAAGAGTTTTTATAACACTTTTAGGGGTTTGAAGGGGTTTCAGAGTTGTTAATAGTTTTTTTAGGGTTTTTAGGGGTTTAGGGTTTTTAAGGTTATAGGTGGTTTTATGGTTTTTTGAGTTTTAAGGATTTTATTTGGGTTTTTAGTGTTTTTTATTTTTTTAGGAGTTTTAATTTTTTTTTTGTAATTTTCTCTTAGTGTATTTAAGTGTTTTTTATGTTTTTTACATTTTTGGATTTTAATTATTTTTATGATTTTTATGTTTTTTCAGGTTTTTAAATTTTTTGACGGTTTTTAGGGTTTTAGAGGTTTAGTGTTTTTATTTTGCTTTTTGGTTTCGGGTATTTTTGAGTTTTTTTGAGATTTTAAGTTTTTTATAGTTTATTAACATTTTAGGGATTTAAAGGGTTTTTATAGTTTTAGTGGTTTTACGGGTTTTATTGGTTTTAAGGTTTTTTATGGTTTTAGGGTTCTTTATATTTTAGCTGTTTTTTGGGTTTTTATGATTTTTATAAATTTTTAGGTTTTGATGGGTTTTAAGCGTTTTCAGGTTTTTAAGGATATTAAGTGTTTGAGGATTTATTTTTTTTCTTAGGGTGTTTCATCGTTTTCATAATTTTTTACATTTTTATGGATTTTTATGGATTTTTTAATATTTTTATTGTTTTTAGAGTTTTTTAGGGTTTTAACATTTTTAGGATTTTTGGGGGTTTTATGGTTTTTATGTGTTTTTGGGTCTTTAAGGGCGGTTTTGAGTTTTTAGGGTTTTTAAGGTTTTTAACTTTTTTTTAGGTGTTTAAAAGGTTTTTAGATTTTTTGGTGGTTTTAAGGGTTTGATGAATTTTTAGGGTTTTTAAGAATTTTAGGGAGTTTTTAGGGTTTTGAGATCTTTTAGGTTTTTAGTGCTTTTTTGGGTTTTTAGGGGTTATAGTTTTTTTTGGTTTTATGGTTTTATTAGGGGTTCCCATGTGTTTTTGAGTTTTTTTTATGTTTTTATGGATTTTTAGGGAATTTTTATCCTTTATAAGTTTTTTTAGATTTTTAGGGATTTTTTGGGTTTTAGGGGTTTAAAGGGTTTTTAGGTTTTTTTTCATTTTTTGGATTTTATACATTTTAAGTGTTTTAATATTTTTAATGTTTTATTATGGATTATCAATGTTTTTTTGGTTTTCAACATTTTTAGATATTTTTAGTGAATTTTTAGGATTTTTATGGTAATATGGTTTTTAGGGATTTTAGGGTTTTAGAGTTTTTATGGGTTTTTTGTTCTTTTTGAGTTGTTTAGTTTTTTAAATATTTTATAGTGTTTTATGATATTTAGGGGTTTAAATTTTTTTCAATGTTTTAGTTGTTTTTATGGTTTTATTGGTTTTTAGGGTTTTTATGTTTTTAAGGGGCTTTAGGTTTTGCATGATTTTTTTGTCTGTTTTAGGGTTTTTAGCATTTTTATGATTTTATAGATTTAAATATTTTTTAGGGTTTTAAGGATTTCATGTTTTTTTGGGAATTTTATGCTTTTAGTAATTTTTTTGGGATTTTAGGGCAAAGAAGGCACAGGCCAAGCCGACAGCTTGGTGCCTCAATTTATAAAAAAGTAAAGAATTTTTTGGGATTTTAGGATTTTATTGGTTTTTAGGGTTTTGGGTATTTTCAGGTATTTAGGGTTTTATGGTTTGGGGGGTTAGTGTTTTCTTGATTTTTTAAGGTTTTGAATAATATTTAGATTTTTTTAACATTGTTTGGCGTTTAAAGGGGTTTTAGATTTTTTAGTGATTTGGGGGGTTTTAGGGGGTTTAAAGTGTTTTTAAAAATTTAAGGGGTTCCATTGTTTTAGGGTTTTTAGGTTTCATAGGGTTTTTAGGGTTTCTAGGATTATTATAATTTTTTAAGTTTTCTGGGGTTTTAAGTGTTTCTAGGGTTTTAAGGTTTTCTATGGGGTTTTCTTGGTTTCTAGTTTTTTAGGTATATTTACATATTTTTTATGAATTTTATGGTTTTTAGGTATTTATTTAGTTTTTTGTGTTTTTTTAAGGTTTTTTAATATTTTTAGTGGTTTAAATTGATTTTAAAGTTATTAGTGGGTTTTATGGTTTTATCTGTTTTAGTGTTTTTATATTTTTAGGGGTTTTTATGGTTTTTGACATTTTTAGGGTATTTTTTGTTTTTTAGGGTTTCAAACTTTTTTTATATTTTTAGGGGTTTTAGGTGTTTCTAGGTTTTTAAGGTTTTTAGGGTATAAAGGGGTTTTTATGTTTTTAGGATTTTTTCCTTTTTTATGATTTTTATGGTTTTAGGGTTTTGAGGGATTTAGGGTTTTTATGGTTTTTTTGGTTTTAGGGGTTTTTTGAGTTTTTTAGTTTTTTTAAGGTTTTTTAGATTTTTTAATGATTTTAGGTGTTTAAAGGGGTTTAAAAGATTTTAGTGTTTTTTAGGTTTTTTATTGGTTTTAGGATTTTTTTTAAGGTTTTATGGGTTTTATGGCTTCATGGTTTTAATTGTCTTTTAGGGTTTTCATAATTTTTAGTTTTTTGGGGGGTTTTACGTGTTTTTCGGGTTTTAAGGATTTATTTAGGATTTTTAGGGATTTTAGTGTTTTTATGTTTTAAAGGATTTATGGATTTTTTTATTTGTATGGTCTTTAGTGTTTTTAGTGATTTTAAGGGTTTTTAGGGGGTTTGGGGGTTTTATGGGTTTTACAGATTTTAGTGTATTTTAGGTTTTTAGGGGTTTTAATTTTTTTTTATGTTTTTATGGTTTTATTATGGGTGTTCAGGGTTTTTAGGGTTTCTTATGTTTTCTACGATTTTTTGGGGGGTTTTAGGTTTTTTAATGGGTTTTAGGGTTTGTAAGTGATTTTGAGGGGTTTTTTGGTTTTTGGGTTTTTTGGGTTTTTAAATTTTTTTTCTTTCTTATGTTTTTTGTAGTTTTCTCGGGTTTTAGGGGATTTTAGGGTTTTCAATGTTTTAATGTTTTTTAGCGGTTAAAAGGGTATTTATATTTTTAGTGGGTTTTTAGGGGTTTTATGGGTTTTTAGGGTTCTTTAGGTTTTTAGGGGATTTTTATAGTTTTTAGAGTTTTTAGGGGTTTTAGGGTTTTTAGGGTTTTTGGTTTTATTTAGGTTTTTAGGGGGTTTTATGTGTTTTTTATATTTTTAACGTTTTCTTCAGGGTTTTTAAGGTTTTTGGGGTTTCTACATTTTTTATTTTTTGGGATTTTCTAAGATTTTATGGGTTTTAGGGTTTTTAGGGATTTTGAGGGTTTAAAATGTTTTTTCAGGGTTTTGAGGGTTTTTCTAGGGGGTTTGGGTTTTATTTTGAGTTTTTTTGGGGTTGATGATTTTTAGAGATTTTAATGGGGTTTTAAGGTTTTTTTGGTTTTTTTGGATTTTTTTTGGGTTTTTAGGTTTTTTTGGGTTTTTGGATTTTTTGGTTTTTAGGGTTTTTATGGATTTTAGAGTTTTTTAGGTTTTTAGGGTTTTATGGTTTTCTATGTTTTTAGGGGGTTTTACAGATTTTTAAAAAATTTATTGTTTTTAGTTTTTTTTGGGATTTTGAATGTTTTTGGGTTTTTTATGGTTTTATGGGTTTTTTGGTTTTTGAGCATTTTTTTACTTTTATGTTTTTAAGTGTTTTTATTTTTTTATATTTTCATAGGGATTTGAAGGGTGTTTTTATATTTTTAAGGATTTTATTGGGAATTTTTTATCTTTAAAAGGTTTATAAGTTTTTTAGGTATTTATGGGGTTTTGGGGGTTTTATGGTTTTATAGATTTTTAGGGTTTTTTTGGTTTTATGGATTTTAGGATTTGTATTGGTTTTTTGGTTTTTAGTGATTTTGAGAGATTTTCTAGGGTTTTAATGGTTTTTCAGTTTTTAAGATTTATTTGTGTTATTAGATTTTTTAATGTTTTCATAGTTTTTTAATGTTTTTAGGAGTTTAAAGGGATTTTAGAATTTTTTTAGTGGTATATTTGAGTTTTATGGGTTATGAGGTTTTTAAAAAAATTTAGGGTTTTTATGGTTTTTATGGATTTTAGGGTTTTTAGGGGTTTTTAAGGTTTTAGGGTTTTTTTCGATATTTTAGGTTATTAGGGGTTTTAAGTGATTTTTGTTTTAAATTTTTTTTTTGGGATTTTCATGGATTTTTATGGTTTTTAATTTTTTTAGGGATTCATAGGAATTTTTTAGGATTTTTATGATTTTATAGGGTATTTATGGATTTTGAGGGGTTTTATGGTTTGTTTTGGGTTTTATAGTTTTAAGGGTTTAATGAGTTTTTAGTGTTTTTAAATTTTTTATATATTTTTATCATTTTAGGGGTGTAAAGGGTTTTTATATATTTAGTGATTTTAGGGTTTTTATGGGTTTTTTGGGTTTTTTATGTTTTTATAGGGGTTTTTATTTTTTTTATTTATTTCTGTTTTTATGGATTTTAGGGTTTTAATATTTTTTTGATTTTTAGGTGGATTAAGTGTTTATACGTTGTTAATGTTTTCATAGTTTTTTTTATTGTTTTTGGTTTTTTTATGTGTTTAGGGATTTTTATGGTTTTTTTATTTCTATGGATTTTTAGGGTTTTAGGGATTTTGAGAGGTTTTTGGGTTCTTTTTGGGTTTTTTTGTTTTTTGGTTTATTAGAGGGGTTTGACATTTTTAGGGTTTTTAATGTTTTTAGTGTTTTTTAACATTTTTTGGGGTTTAATTTTTTCTCATGTTTTTAATGGTTTTTATGGGTTTTTTGGTCTTTGTGGTTCTTTTAGGTATTTAGGTTTAGTGTTATATATTTTTATGGTTTTCTTAGGGATTTTCTAGTTTTTTTGGGTTTTTTGGGTTCTTATGGTCATTTTTTGTTTTTGGGGATTTTGAGGGTTTTGGTAGTTTTTTGGGTGTTTATGATTTTTTGAGTTTTTCTAGTGTTTTTAAGTGTTTTTAACATTTTTAGGGGTTTAAAGGGTTTTTTAGATTTTTTTAGTTGTTTTTATGGGTTTTTAGGGTTTTTAAAGGTGTTAAGGGTATTTATGGTTTTATGGTTTTTAGGGTTTTTAGGGTTTTTAGGGGTTTTTATGATTTTTAGGTTTTTTAGGGATTTTAAGGGTTTTTGGGTTTTCTTATATTTTTATCAGGTTTACAGAGTTTTTTATAATTTTATTAAATTTTTGGGCTTTTAATAATTTGTATGCTTTTTGGGTTATTGGGGATTTTGAGGTTTTTAGGTTTTTAAATGTTTTTTAGGGTTTTATGGTATTTTTGGGGTTTTAGGGGGGGTTGAGTTTTCAACTCTTTTACGGTTTTTATATTTTTTTATCATTTTTAGGGGTGTAAAAGGTTTTTAGAGTATAAGTTAATTTTTATTATTTTTTCAGTTTTTTGCATTTTTAGGTTTTTAAGGGTTTTCAACATTATTTTATGGTTTTTTGGGTTTTTAGCATTTTAGGGGTTTTTATCATTGTTAATATTTTTTTATTGGTTTTAAGTCTTCTTAGATTTTTAAATTTTTCCAAGGGGTTTTTAGGGTTTTTAGGTTTTGTTACATTTTTTATGGATTATTAAGGAATTTCATTGATTTTTATGGGTTTTTTGGTTTTATGGATTTTGAGGGTTTTTAGGGTTTTCATGGTTTTTGTTGTAATGGGATGTCTCCCTTATCCCCCGGTTCACTTATTGTCTGTGTCTTAACCTAAGGTTTCTTATGAAACCCTTCGATTTGGACCTGTTGACACGTCTTACGTTGTTCTTTTTCTTCATTATTTTCCTCCCCTGTTCTCTCCTCCTCCGACCTTCTTTCTTTTGCTCGAATACTCCAGTCTTTTGGGTCGACGTCCTTTTTTTCTCATGCTCCTGGGATCCCAATGTTGGTTTTCTTCTATTGTTTCTCTATGAAACTCATTCTATAACTCTTCCCTCACATTTTTCATCACCTCTCCAGTTCATACTAGGAGCTGTGGTATAAAGAGGTTTTAGGTTTCCTGATTCGGCAGTCTATGAGCATCATGGAGCTACCAGGGATGGTCTACTCCTGCTTTATTCACTCCAAGTTTTCTTCCTCTCCATCGATTGGCATTGTTTGGTGTCCTTGGCCACTCTACTATTTCTTTGACCTCATGTCCCACAGCTCCTATTATTATCTGATCTAGAGCGGTAATAACATTAAAGTGTTGGGTGGTGTGGTTCGGCAGCCGTCAGGATTCCAGGTGGACATCCCCCGATGATGGATTTGGTCTTTAATTTTTCTTCCTCTTGATTTTGGTGGTGGTTTATTTTCTTATTTTTTGTGTTTTCTCTATTTACTAATGTTCGATGGGGTTTTAATTTGTGTTTTTGGTTTGTGTGTGCTCAAGTTTGGTTATGGTGTGGTTGTCGGGTTTCTCTCAATGGTACCTTGGTGATGTTTATACTCTTCACCTATATTTTTTCTTTTTGGTTTTTCCTAATTTTCTAGGGGTTGAAAATGACTTGGTGCAGTGAGATATCATATGATGGGATTGATGGTTTCCAATGACCTCCAGCGACTGGTTTTCATGGTGGTTAGAAGGTGATGTTGACATAGTGACAGATGACGATGGTGAAGGATGATGGCTAGTGAAAGGGTGACGCGAGTGACCTTTAATCATGATTCTAGGATCTGATGTTTTTTAATTATGAATTTTAAACTTGGATGTAGTTTTTTGGGTTCTTTTTTGTAGGTTATCGTTAATTCAAAAAAGCATATTTTGGAAAATTAAATAAAAATTTATTTATCAGTCATGGTTTTTGTGGTTTTCTTTGGTTTTGGGGTTTTATTTGAGTTTTTTGTGTTTTAAAAGTTTTTTAGATTTTTCAATGATTTTAGGGGTTTAATGTATTTTTAGAGTATTTTGGGGGTTTTAGTATTTTTATGGTGTTTTAGGGTACTTAAGGTTTTTAGGGGTTTAAGTGTTTTTCGGGTTTTAGGGTTTTTAACGCTTTTATGTTTTTAGTGGTTTTAGAGTTTTTAAGGTTTTATTTGGAGTTTCCTTAGGGGTGTTCAGGGTTTTATGGACTTTTAGGGATTTTGTGTCTTTTTTATGATCTTTATCTATTTGTATTGTTTTTAGGTATTTTGAGGATTTTCAGGGTTTTTAGGTTTTTTTGGTTTTAAGTGGTTTTTTGAGTTTCTTAGGGTGTTAAGGTTTTTTATTTTTTTCAATGTTTTTACGTGTTTAAGTAGTTTTTAGAGTTTTTAGTGATTTTTAGGTTTGGAATGGGTTTTAGGGGTTTTATGGTTTTTATGAGTTTTTACGGTTTTTAGGGGTCCTTAAGAATTTAGGGACTTTTAGGGTTTTTATCATTTTGATGTTTTAGGGGTTTTAATTGATTTTATGTTTTTAAGGTTTTCTTAGGGGTTTTCAGATTTTTAGGGTTTTTGACATTTTGGGTTTTTTAGGATGTTTATGGGTTTTTAGGGATTTTATGGTTTTTTAGGTTTTTTTAGGGTTTTTAGAATTTTTAGGTTTTTATGGTTTTTAAGTAATTTTAGGCTTTAATAGTTTTCTAAGGGAAGAAGAGGTGTGAGGGTTTTTAGGTTTTTAGGGTTTTGGGGGTTTTTATAATTTTTTGGGGCTTTCATTATTTATAGGTTTTTAAGGATTTTAAGGTTTTCATAGTGTTTAAAAGGTTTTTATATTTTTTTACAATTTTTGGTATTTTTATTGATTTTTTATGATTTTTTGGTATTTTTGGGATTTTGGGATTTTGTGGGATTTTGGGGTTTTTATGGTTTTCTGTAGTTTTATGGTTTTTTGTGTGATTAGGGTTTTTTGAGTTTTTAAGGATTTTAAGAGTTTTTATAACACTTTTAGGGGTTTGAAGGGGTTTTTGAGTTGTAATTATTTTTTAGGGGTTTTAGGGGTTTTAGGGGTGTTAGGTTTTTTAAGGTTATAGGGATTTTTATGGTTTTCTGAGTTTCAAGGGTTATTTTGGGTTTTTAGTGTTTTTTTATTTTTTAGGAGTTTTAAGTGTTTTTATTTTTTTTAAAGTTCTCTTATGGTCTTTCAGGATTTTTTATGTTTTTTTACATTTTTTGGATTTTTATTATTTTTATGTTTTTTTCGGGTTTTTAAAATAATTTAGCGTTTATTAGGGTTTTAGGGGTTATTGTTTTTATTTTATTTTTTGGTTTTTAGGGTCTTTTTAGTTTTTTATGGATTTAAAGTGGTTTAGAGTTTTTTAAAATTTTAGGTGTTTAAAGGGTTTTTAGAGTTCTGTGGTTTTAGGGTTTTTATTGGTCTTAACGTTTTTATGGTTTTAGGATTCTTTATATTTTAGGTGTTTTTTGGGTTTTTATGATTTTTATAAATTTTTAGGTTATTTATGGTTTTTAAGGGTTTTTAAATTTTTAGGGTTTTTATGTGTTTTTAGGTTTTATGGTTTTCTTTGGATTTTACACCGTTTTCATAGTTTTTTACATTTTTATGGATTATTATGGATTTTTTAAAATTATTATTATTTTAGATTGTTTATGGATTTTAACGTTTTTAGGGTTTTTTGGGGTTTTATGAGTTTTTGGGTTTTTTTGTTCTAAGGGCGGTTTTGAGTTTTTCTGGTTTTTAAGGATTTTTTGAGTTTTTCAACTTTTTCTAGGTGTTTAAAGGGTTTTTAGAGTATTTGGTGGTTTTTAAGGGTTTCATGAATTTTTAGGATTTTTAAGGATTTTAGGGAGGTTTTAGTGTTTTGAGATCATTTAGGTTTTCAGTGCTTTTTTAGGGTTCATATTTTTTTTGTTTTTATAGTTTTATTAGGGTTTCTAATGGTTATTGAGTTTTTTATGTTTTCATGGATTTTTAGGGAATTATTATGATATTTATGTTTTTTAGATTTTTTAGGTATTTTTAGGGTTTTAGGGGTTTTACGGTTTTTTTAGGTTTTTTTCATTTTTTTGAATTTTTTGTATTTAATGTGTTTTTATATAATTAATTTTTTCTTAGGGATTTTAAATGTTTTTTTGGGTATTCTACGTTTTAAAATATTTTTATGGAATTTTATGGAATTTTATGGTTTTTATGTTTTTTAGGGATTTTGAGGGTTTGAGGGTTTTTATGGGTTTTTATGGGTCTTTGGTGATTTTAGGGTCTTTTTGAGCTATTTTTTTAATGATTTTATAGAGTTTTTATGATATTTAGGGGTTTAAATGGTTTTAAAAGTTTTAGTTGTTTTATGGTTTTATGGGTTTTTAGGGTTTTTATGTTTTTACGGGGATTTAGAGTTTTCAAGATTTTTTATTGGGTTTTAGGGTTTTTATCATTTTTAGGATTTTATGGATTTAATGTGTTTGTAGGTTTTTAAGGTTTTCATGTTTTATAGGGAATTTTATGCTTTTAGTGATTTTTTGTGATTTTAGGATTTTATTGGTTTTTAGGGTTTTGGGGCTTTTCTTGTTTTTAGGGTTTTTATAGTTTGGGGGGGGGGGGTTTAGAGTTTTCTTGATTTTTAATGGTTTTGAATATTTTTTAGAGTTTTTTTAACATTGTTTGGCGTTTAAAGGGTTTTTAGAGTTTTTAGTGATTTTGGGGTGTTTTAAGGTGTTTAAAGTGTTTTAAAATTTTTAAAGGGTTTCATGGTTTTTAGGGTTCATAGGGTTTTTTAGGGTTTTTAGGATTTTTAGTATTTTTTAGTTTTTTTGTGGTTTTAAGTTTTTCTAGAGTTTTAAGGTTTTCTAAGGGGTTTTCGTGGTTTCTAGTTTTTTAGGTATTTTTACAGATTTTAAAGGATTTTTATGGTTTTTAGGTATTTATTTGGTTTTTTGTGATTTTTTTTGAGTTTTTATGGTTTTTTGTTTTTTCTTATTTTTTAATATTTTTAGAGGTTTAAATGTTTTTAGAGTTATTAGTGGGTTTTGTGGTTTTATTTGTTTCATTTTTTTAAGGTTTTAGGGGTTTTAGGGTTTTTAATATTTGTAGGGGTTTTTGGTTTTTAGGGTTTTTTATTTTTTTAGGTTCTTATGGGTTTTATGTGTTTTTAGGTTTTTAAGGTTTTCTGGGTATTTAGGTTTTTTTTCTTTTTTAGGATTATTTATGGTTTTTAGGGTTTTGAGGGATTTAGGTTTTTTATCTTTTTTTGGGTATTAAGGATTTTTTTTTAGTTTTTTAGTGTTTTAAGGTTTTTAGATTATTATAAAGATTTTAGGTGTTTAAAGGGTTGTAAGAGTTTTTAGTGTTTTTAGGTTTTTTATTGGTTTTAGGATTTTTTTTTACGGTTTTATGGGTTTTATGGCTTCAGGGTTTTTATTGCCTTTTAGGGTTTTCAGAATTTTTAGTTTTTTGGGGGGTTTTATGTGTTTATAGGTTTTTAATGTTTTTTTGGATTTTTAGGGATTTTAGTGTTTTTATGTTTGTAAGTATTTTTAGGGAATTTTTATGATTTTTATGGTATTTAGTGTTTTTAGTGATTTTGAGGGATTTTAGGGGGTTTGGGGTTTTTATGGGTTTTGGGGATTTTAGAGTTTTTTAGGTTTTTTGGGGTTTAATTTTTTTAGGTTTTTAAGGTTTTCATAGGGGTGTTCAGGGTTTTTAGGGTTTCTTAGGTTTTCTCATATTTTTTGGGGTTTTTAGGGTTTTAAGGGATTTTAGGGGTTGTAAGTAATTTTGAGGGGTTTTTGCGTTTTTGGGGTTTTTAGAGTTTTTTTCGTTCTTATGATTTTTTGGAGATTTTTTGGGTTGTAGGGGTTTTTAGAGTTTTTAATATTTTAGGGGTTAAAAGTGTTTATAGATTTTTTTAGTGGGTTTTTAGGGTTTTTATGGGGTTTTAGGGTTCCTTATGTTTTTAGGGTTTTTTGTAGTTTTTAGAGTTTTTAGGGGTTTTGGGGTTTTTAGGGTTTTTTTATTTAGGTTTTTAGGGGGTTTTAAGTGTTTTTAGATTCTTAATTTTTTTCATTGGGGTTTTTAAGGTTTTGGGGTTTTTTACATTTTTAGAGATCTTTTGGTATTTTCTGTGATTTTATGGGTTTTAGGGATTTTAGGTATTTTGAGGGTTTAAAATGTTCTTCAGGGATTTTATGGTTTTTCAGGGGGGGTTTGGGTTTTATTTTGTGTTTTTTTGGGTTTATGGTTTTTAGATATTTTAAGTTATTTTTGGGTTTTAAAGGGTTTTTATAATTTTTAATGGTCTTTTATGTTTTTTTTTGGTTTTTTTGGAGTATTAGTGGTTTTTTGGGTTTTCATATCTTTTTAGGGGTTTTTGGGTTTTTTTGGTTCTCATGGTTTTTATGGTTTTGAGACTATTTTAGGTTTTTAAGGGTTTTTTTTTTGTTTTTTTAAGGTTTTCTTATGGATTTTTTAGGTTTTTAGTGTTTTTTTTTTGATTTTTTGGATTTTTAGGGAAGTTTTAGCATTTTTATGGTTTTTTGGGTTTTGTGGATTTTGATGGTTTTGTAGTTTTAGGGTTTTTATGGTTTATTTTTGTTTTTTTAGTTTTATGGGGATAACATTTTTCATTGTTTTTAATGATTTTAGTGGTTTAAAGATATTTTCTTTTGTTTCTAGTTGTCTTTAGCGATTTTATGGAGAATTAGGGTTTTTAATGTTTTTTGATGTTTTATGGAATTTATGGTTTTTAATTTTTTTTAGCATTTTTATGTTTTTTGGGGTTTTATTTAATTTTTGGCTTTTGTTTTCTTATGGTTTATTAGGGTTTTAAGGTTTTTTTAAATTTTTTTTGGCTTTTTAGGGCTTATTTAGTTTTTTATGTCTTTAGGGTTTTTATGTATTTTAAGAGGTTTTAGGGATTTTTGGGTTCTTATGGTTTTTTGGCATTTTAGTGTATTTTTTGAGTTTTTAGGGTTTTAAGGTTTTTTAGAGTTTTTAACACTTTTTTAGGATTAAATTTTTTTCGAGTTTTAAGTGGTTGTTTAGGGTTTTAGGGGTAGGTTTTTTAAGGTTTTTAAGGGTTTTATGTTTTTGTGGGTTTTTTTGGTTTTTAGGGATTTTTAGGGTTTTTAGGGTTTGTAGGGTTTTTAGAATATTTTAGGCTTTTAACGGTTTCTTAGGGTGTTCATGGATTTTATGATTTTTGACATTTTTAGAGATTTGTTTTGTATTTTTTGTAGATTTTTAGGTTTTTATGGATTTATTGGGGTTTTGGGGCTGTTTTGGGGGTTATTAGCGGTTTTATATTTTTTGGGGGGTTTTAGAGTTTTTTACGGTTTTAAACATTTTTAGAGTTTTTAACATTTTTAACACAAGGAAGATGCAATGATCAGGCTCTTCCTGATCCCCCCCTCCCAAATTTATTATGAGAAGGAAGGACGTTGCAGACATGGGTGGGGAGGGGTCAAACGACTCACACCCAAAAACCCTTTACAAACCCAAGACGTAAAAGTCACCAAAAAAAGAAAGATCGAAAAAGAAAAAAAACACACAAGTCCAAGCAAGAAATCTCCAGTAGCAGTCCCAACCAAGCAGCAATCAACATTCAGCAGCGACAACACTATCACCAAACGCAGCAACTTCATCACCTCCAAAGAATCAACAACATCACATCTCAGTCAAGCAGCCAACGTCCAGCCCATCAGAAAAGGAAATGTCCCCAGCAGCGCCTCCCAGCCAATCATCAGCTCACATCCATCAGCACCAAAGCCAGCATTCATCAGCACCAAAGTCATCAACACCAAATCCGTCACCAGCTATTTCATCAGCCCATCATCAACCACCAACAGCATCAGCTCCACGCATCCCAGTCCAACACCAAATATCATCCAGCACCAAATTTTCATCCAGCCAGCACTTCCTTTTATGCCTTGTGAACAAGGAGCAACACAACTCCTATCTACCTCATCAGCACACACCAAAAGCCACAACAACATCAACAAATTCAAAATATCCTAAACCACCTCAGCTATAAGCTCAAACAGAGTATCTCCTACCAGATGAAGAAACCCACTAGCGAACCAGTCCACCAGCCAAACATTCCATAACAACAGATAAATCACGCACCCACAAAGTAATAGTGCACTGAATCCGTGAGCCACCAGAACACAAGGAGAAGAAAAAAACACAGGAACAACACCGCACCAAAGACGACATACCTAACTTTCCAAAGAAACGGAATACCACCTGTAACCGTGAGTCTGAGAAACACCACTGAGGCCCAGCACCACGAACCGAAACACCAAAATATAGGCCGCTCATCATTGGATCTGTAGTGGTACATAGCAAAGATTCCAGACTTAGTTGGCTCCACTATGGATCTGCAACGCTGCGTGAAATTGCCCTGACCAGATCCGGCACCATGCAAAGCACAGAGAGCAGATCGTGACCACTCTTCCATGGATCTGCAACACTGAGAGAAAGGGAAGACTAGTGCCAGCTTGGCCTCTAAATATCTGCAACTTCACACGCTGGAGGGTCCAGATCTGCCCCAAAAACACCGGGAAGACTGCATATGACCACCGCCTCCATGGAACAAGAGGAAAGACCTGATCCAGTACACTCCATGAAATCTCCACAATGCCAAATGTCTGAAATACCAGAGTGTGCCTGCTCTTCCCTAGAAGAAGCCTTTCTCCAAAGTTGCTTCCCGAGATGACTGTGAGGGCACCATCAATCCAGAGAAAACTGACCTCAAGAGGAGATAGCAGCAGCACGAAGCAAGTGGGCGCCTGAGAATCGACCCCAATTCGCGGCTGCAACACTCCATCATGAAGCCAAGAACGACATCCTCACACCTATCTAAAGTCGTTCCGAAGCCAGGAAAACCACCGTAAAAACAGATCTAGAGCAAGGGTTGACTTCGCCGTCGACTTATAAACCTTTCATGCTTTCCCACCGCAGCACCAGTGGGAGTATCCAAGACCGTCGCCTATCCCTTCGAGTATCCGAGACTGCAACGAGTCCATCGAGAAGCCATGGATGTCACCGCCAAAGAGCATTGAATATCCATCGGAAAGCAGTAGTGTTGAGGAACGAGAGAGAGAACCTGGATACTCGGCCTCCATCTTTCTCTCTTCTATGGGGTTTTCATGAAACGTGTTGTTGGGTAATGAGGTATTGAGCTGGCATGCCCACCTGTGCGCCGCACGTCCCCAACTAGGCCCAAGGTGGACAACCCTTGGGATTGGTCCAGTTCCACATGGGGTCGAGGGGATGAGAGGATCGCTGGCATATAGTGCGTGTTTCCTTTACGAGGACTCGAACCCGGAACCTTGACGACCAGAGGCCACCACCTTGAACCAACTCACCCAGCCCCCACGGGCATAACATTTTTAGGTGTTTCAAGTGGTTTTAGAGGTTTTAGTGGTTCATTGGGTTTGTATGTGTTTTTAGAGTATTTAAGGTTTTTAGGGGTTTTATGGTTTTAGGTTTTTTATACTTTTTAATAATTATAACATTATTTTGGTATTTTAGTGGTTTTAAGTGTTTTGGGATTTTTATGGTTTTCTTTGAGTTTTTTAAGGATGTATGGTTTTTCACATTATTTTGGATTTTTAGGGATTTTTAGAATCATTATGGCTTTTAGGGTTTTAGGGAACATAGGGTTTTGGGGTTTTTTAGTGTTTTATGGTTTTTATGGGTTTTTTTGGGTTTTTAGGGTTTTTTGAATTTTTTGGGGTTTTTATGGTTTTTTTAGATTTTTTAACATTTCTAGTGGTTTAAAGTGTTTTTAGTGGTTTTTATGGTTTTTATAGGTTTTTAGGGTTTTTTAAGGTTTTTAGGGGTTGTATGGTTTTTATGGTTTTAGTGTTTTTCTATTTTTAATGTTTTTATTATTTTTTAATTTTTCCAGTGGTATTAATTGTTTCTAGGTTTTTAAGTGTTTCTTTTGGTTTTCTTTGTTTTAACGGGTTTCTATATTTTTAGGAATTTTTGAGCATTTTAAGCATTTTTATGGGTATTTAGGTTTCATAGGGATTTTGATGATTTTTTGGGGGTTTTGGGTTTTTAGTTTATTGTAATGTTTTTAGGTGTTTTATGTTTTTTTTTCAGGGTTTCAAGTGTTTTTAGGTTTTTATGGTTTTCATAGGGTTTTCATGGTTTTAAGGGGGTTTAACATTTTTTTTATTTTTAGGTCTTTTTTATGATTTTGCGGTTTTTAGGGTGTTTAGGGTTTTTGAGGGGTTTAAGGGTTTTTGTGGTTTTTGTGTGTTTTTTCAGGTTTTTAGAGTTATTTTTAGTTTTTATCAGTTTTAAGGTTTGTTAGAGTTTTTAACATTTTTATGGGATTAAAGGGTTTTTATATTTTTAGTTATTTTTATCAATTTTATAGTTTTTTGGGTTTTCTAATGTTTTTAGGGGGTTTTATAGTTTTTAGTGTTGTTATTGTTTTATAGGGTTTTTGGAATTTTTAGGTTTTTAGTGGTTTTATGTGTTTTTTGGGTTTAATGTTTTTTTCATGGTTTTTAGGGTTTTTTACACTTTAGAGATTTAAGGATTTTTTAGGATTTTATGGTTTTTAGGGATTTTGTGGGTTTTCAGCTATTTTTCTGGGTTTTGGGGGTTTTTTGGGTTTTTTCCATTTTTGGGGTTTAAGGGTGATATATTTTTTTGTGTTTTTAGGAATTTTTTGGGGTTTTACGCTTTTTAGGGTTTTTATGGTTATTAGAGGTTTTTAGGTTTTTTATGGTTTTAGGGGTTTTAGGTTTTTATTTATTTTTTATGCTTTTAGGGGTTTTAAGTGTTTTTATGGTATTCTTATGGGTCTTACGTGTTTTTTAAGTTTTGGGGGGTTTTAATGGATTTATTTTTGTATTTTTATGTTTTTTAGATTTTTTAGGTATTTTTAGGGCTTTAGAGTTTTTAGGGTTTTAGGGTTTTTATGGTTGTTTCTGATGGAAATATCATGGTAGGCCTTGGTAGGAAAAAAACATTCTAACGATAACTAGGAAGTATGTCCTTTTTTAACATGTGAATGAGATGTGGCATTTAAATGGTATCACATTGGGTTTAACATTTTTATTTTTGATGGAGACCATGACGCCTGAAGGTTGATTATGAGGGTGGAATATGGTTAGGCAATTATTCACATTGGGTCCAATATTTCTGAATAGCATCCAATAGGTTGCTCGTGGATTCGGAAACACCCAAAAGTTCCCTCATATGATATATTTCACAAAGGTGGTTTCTAAACGAAAGTTTTCATTGGGAGATGTACCAACAACACTTAAGGGATCACATTCGTTAAAAGGATGGGAGTTCAGGATCATCACAACCTTTTTAGGGGGGATTATTTCCAATTTCGGGAATCTTATAGATTTTATTTAAGACATGTCCAGGAATCATTTGTTCATTCCAAAGTATATCATGGGTTACCCCTAAATTAACGATCAATTATAAGTAAGCGTGGATTCAGAACCATCTATATGTATTCATGGTTCTCAATTGATAGAGACATCCATATGTATATGAGGTTCTACATCAATGATACCATTTCATGACTAGATTTGATATTTATTGGCTGTTTATTATTAATTTGGTTTTAAGACACATAGTGGGGTTCTTTGGAATTTGCATTCATCTAATGATAGGGAGTTGTTAGGATGTCGGGATCGAAACCATAAGATTATATTCTTATACATCATTGGGAAAGGAATCAGAACCCATGTATTTTGGTTCCAGATAATTGGACAATCACCTTTTAAGGTTGTGTTAAAAGGACCAAATTGTTATGTTTAATGTCAAGTGGTAAGGATGTCTAGACAGAAGGTGTCTGGCCAAAGATAGTGTGGGACTTATAGAAAAGCGACCCCAAGGACCTAGATGAGATGTGGTCTCCCAGGTGGGGTATGATATTTTTAGGAATATATCCCAATGAGGATGGAGTTGAAGGGGACCTGGAAAGAGTATGTCCCTCTAGGTTGGATATGAACCTACCATAAATATCAACCCTAGATGATTAGGGTAAATTTCGGTGTTGGGTTTGGACATCTGGGAAGTTATCTACGCATCCCAGTTGGCTGTAATCCAATCCCACATGGTTTAGATTTCTGGGGTTTACGCTTATAGGGGAATTCCATTTGCTTATTTCATCAGGAATATGGCCCTTTTAAGATTTTTCCAGTGGGAATTTTTTTCATTTTAAAGGATAATAACACGGTTTTGGGATGTATAAATAAGAGACCAATTGTTTCTGGAACCATGTAGAAAGTCTAGGCTCTGGGTGATTTGGAGGTTTTATTGTGGCTTATTCCTAGGAGGATTCCATTTTCTTTGGGATTTTGTGGATTCCATGATCACTTCCAACCTCAATGCCCTTGTTATTCATGCTCAGGGTGAGTAACAAGCAGAATTTGTAGATCTGGAAGCCAGAATATCTCACTTATCCACTGGTGGATGAGGCCAGATCCCAAATAAATAGATAATGAGAAAGATCTGGTGCATATCTTTACTCTAATTTTTATATCCTGGGTAGACGTACAGGAGGAGGAGCGCACCCTTCATAAAGAAAGGTTAGGGAATTACTCTAGGTTGGATTCCCTTCTCCCAATTTTTGGGAGTATGAGAGAAGCATCCATCACTATCCCTATTGAAGAGAAAGATGATTAGTTTCTCTCAATATATGAAATGGGTAGGTCCACAAGAGTACCTCAATGTTCGGGGCCCTCAACCATGGGAATTTATTCTTGAAAAAATTATGTGGGTCCCCTGTGTTAAGGAGGTTTCTAATAGGACCTCAATTACCATGGAAGTGTATGCTCGAGAGGAAACATTGGTGTGCCTAGTGATCCAATCGTACACATATAGTGGTATTGGGAGTGGCCATGGCCTGATGCCTCACAAATGGGACATCATAGGGATTAGAGCTTCACACAAAATGGGTTGATGACATAGTCCATTAGGGAAGCTCAAGGAGGGGCCAAGGTGGGAAGGAACACTGCATTTGAGGAATATAATTAGAGTGGGAAATCTGAGCACCCCAAGATGACCCATTCTATATATAATTTTTTTATATGTGATGGTGTTCCCTCTGAGTATCATTTTGCTACACAGGTGTGGGTTCAATATATATATCACTTTTCTATGTGGGTGAAAGTTCCTCCCACATAGCATCTTTCTATGTAGATTTGAGTTCCTCTCACATATCATATTCATACACAAGGAATATATACCTCTGCATATCCATTTACTATGTGGGGTGATTTACTATAAAGAATCCATTATCTTATAGTTTTTAAAATGGAAATCGAAAAGGGTTTTGTATCTATGGATGGTCGAGCGAGTTCCCTTTCTAACTTCGTGTTATGTGGTAAATTTACATGGTGTAAATTGATGCCTCTCACACATTTCCTAGATTTTTCATCCTCCATCCTCTAGATCCCCCTAGGGAATTTTATATAGAAATAGAGGTATCCGACTACCGAGGTAGTGGACACCTAATTTTGTCCATGTGGACTTTGTTTGTAGGATCCTCATAAGGATGTCAAAGATTGAAAATAATATTTCATTTTTGAGGGATAGAAAACACTTACCAAGCCCACAAATGATGTTTTACTTTGTTGTGGGAAGAAATAACCACTCACACACATAAGCAACTTTTTTATTTGTGGGACACCATATAGAGGAGCTATCTGTATAGAGTGATTTTTTATGAAAACCTCAGCCCTCCTTTTCCACTTTTCATCCATTAATATTTTTTTAAATTTTTATTTTTTATTATTTAAAAAATTAATGAAATATTTTTATCCTTCGATCTGAAGTTTTTAGGACACGAAAAATACTCCCATTGGAATGGGCTCGGGTCAGGACGAAGAGGAGGCAGATCCAATTAAGAAGTTGGTCCCATTTAGATTAGTTTGTGGTATTCATGTGGACCCAAAAAGGGGAACCTGACTATAATATGGGGGGACTTGGATCATTTTTTTATTTACTGAGACTCTTTCTGAACTTGAACTCTGTGAAATCTCAATCTCTTATTGCTCCAAGTGTAGTGTTCGTTATTGTAGATTAATTTTTTTCTAACTCAATGTCTTCACCCGTGAGTGGTATTTCTATGATCCCACATAGTGAAACAATCATCTTCATGGTGGCATAATAATTCATGGAACAACTTCCACATGGATTAAACACCCCATAGACTAATGGTTCATGGATAGAATAACATGCTATGCAATGTTGAACTTTTTTATGAACCATTTCAATGAATATTACATACTTTTACTAATATTTCCTTGGAGTAAAATAGATCTTTTTAAACAAACTTTGTCTTCCACATCCATTACCTTGATTAAGAGAAGATATTCCATTTCTGAGAATATTGAATATGATCTTTGACATACCATCATCCCTTAAAAGGGTATTTTAAAGAGTTGTCTATCATCAAAGATTCAAAATTATCCTTTTTTACAATAGATTACGGGTATATAACATTATACATTAAGATGATGATCCTATTCCACTAGCTGATCAAAAGCATTCATCTTATTGGTTTGAGGTGTCCTTCGATTGTGTTCAAGTAAATATCTTTTCTGCGGGTAATATCATTTCAAAATCTATCCTAGAGAAGGTATTTATTCTAAATGATTCTTTATGGACTCAAATAAACCAACATAATGATGATATATCCTTTCAGTATTCCATTCAATATTTACCTTCCATTCATAAATTCTGAAGAGATTATCCTAGCAGAGGATGGATTTCTAAGTGGGATTTATGATTTGTAGGAATCTTTTCTAATGAATGGGATTGAGAACTCTAGGTGCACTAGAACTATGTAAAATTTCCAAAATGATCATAGACCATCATCCTATACTAGATAGTATGGATTTATTAGTTTTTTGTATATTCACCAACCGATATCTTACCCGAATTGATTAGTCACTAGTGTTTGAGTACCAACAACTTTCATTAAACCCATAGAAAATTCATGATCATCCTATATAGTATCTATCATATAGGAGGAATTCCAATTAATGGAAATATGTATGAATAATTCCTTACTATGACCAACACTTGAGAAGATACTAAAGAGGTTCCTCCATTAGCAAGATATTTGATGATTGTGACAGAGGAATCACTATTACACTCACTTCATGCATGTTCACTCATTCTCTTTAGTGATAGGTTAATGCAATTTTTCAAGCTATTGGTTCAATTTCTAAGGTTATCTACACCAATAATCAATCGAAACAAAAATCACAAGATATTTTGAGTTATTATTGGTCCACTCTCGAGGGAGGCCAACAAACCACACGGGGATACCGGATTTTTCCAGACATATATCCAAAATTTCATTTGGTCGTATTTTTTTTCCATTTTCTTGAGTATATGGATATTCCAATTTCATGATTCCTAAATTAGTTTTACATTATTTACTATAATGATGGAAATCATGTTGGAAAAGGGAAAACCCATAAATCAAGTTGTTTACACTCTCTCTTGCATTTATGAGCTATTATGTCGTCTCCGAGAGGGTAGATCCCCACATAGTCTTTGTAGACCATTTTAGTTTTTACATGGTTTGGTGGTAGAACACTTTTTATGCTATAAATATTAAAATACCACAATATTCCATTGTTCCACCTTTCTCCCCACACTGCTCAACATTTTTTTTGTTCTCCCGACATCCAAGGACATCAATGGTGTTGTTGAGTTTCTATACAATTTCTCCCAATTTGTTTTCACTCCTTATTTGGAACCCTATATAGTTTTGGAAAATAATTGTGGTGGCTCTCGGGAATAAATATCCAACATAATCTCATTGTGAGATGGGATTCTGAATGATCAGGTAGATAGAGTAATAATTTTCAAACCTTAATCTCCTTGTAGGTTTGTACAAAAATTTGTATACCTGTAACAGGTCGCATATTTACCCCTTAATAAGTTCAAAAGAGAATATCATCCTATTATCCTTCCCTACTTGTGGCGTATAATGATGTGTGAGGAAGCTGGAATGAAATTTATTTATCTCCATTGAAATCTATGACTAATTATCAGGTGTCAATTCCAAAGTGTGGCTGAAATAGAATCATGGTGGGGTGCTGGGGAATCCAGAATGAAGGGTGAATAAACCAACAGACTCTATTAGTTATTATCATATAACACTATCTTTACTAACTTTTGTGGAAGGAAGATGTTCATCCTATCATTATAATAATTTTGAGGTTATTTCGTCCTCATGTTATCCTTCTATAGGGAGTGGTTCTGACCCCACACTTTAGACTAGAACCGTTGATAGGCCTACTAAAACTGATCCTAGGAGAACAATATGGAGTATTCCACCAATTGATTCAATAAAATTAAACTCAATTATTGAGATCAAATAGTATACAGAGAGGGACAACTTTCCCACATTTATGTCTCAATTTAGAATGAGCATGTTTATCACAAATGTGATCTTGGATTATATACCTGTTGTGGCGGGTGAACATGGTAAGGATCACAGTGCTACTATTGATCATCGGGCTATGAAAAAATGGTATTGGAACAAAATTTACACTATCATCATGGAGACTCATTTGGAGAAAATTAATGAAATTATGGACAAACTACGTCAACTTTTACTTTGTTTAGATATAAGATGATTAGATTAGAATAACATTCCTGTCCTTATCCAATAAGTACTCATCACATGGGAGGAGTTGACCACTCATGAATGTGATATGATCTAGTTTAATATCTCCAACATTAATTTTGAATATTTAAAGGATACTGATTCTTATTTTTATCACTTAGTTTCTAAATAAGAATTATTTTTTGATTAGATGGTTTTCCGGACTGTGGATCTATGAGAGTATGAGGATCACATAGCTAGTACGAAGGAACATATGTCATCAACAAAAATGGGATAGGAATTAATCAAATAGAAAATTCATAATCTAAATCCCATTATTAAACAAATACATCCATTAGTGGAATCTTATGTTGGTCAGAGAACCCATCTTGAGCAATACCTTGATGTCTCATGTCTGGTGTTAGTCGATCTATTGAATGAATTAGATCAATATTCACTATAGTCTTTACATTTTTTATCATTTCCCATTAATTTCAATGATAGACTCTAAGCTATAGATGATCCACTTTTGTTCACATTCAATAGATAAATGAAAACCGGTTCACCCTCTAGTAATTATCCTTTATCTTAACCTTTAGTTCCAATCAATCATAACATGAAATGTTTTGAAAAATAGTGTTTCAGAAAACCTTAATGGTTTTATCACTTGATAAAATTATCAACCATATCCCAATACAATCAAGTTGAAATGATTTCCTCTATAGAATTTCTCATGGATGGGTAAAA
Source organism: Viscum album (assembly GCA_963277665.1). NCBI lineage: Eukaryota > Viridiplantae > Streptophyta > Magnoliopsida > Santalales > Viscaceae > Viscum > Viscum album. The sequence continues at coordinate 1,333,165,930 of OY728150.1, forward strand.
GTTTAATTACCATCACTATGATACCAAAGCCTTATTTTTTTGTTTAAAGATCAGGTAATGCTCTATTTTTTACTCGAGCTAAGGGAATTACAGAGAAAAAGTATGATTGTTTCTAGGGTTACATGGGAAAACCTAAAAATATTTCATTTTTTTTGTTACCACCATAATTTTTTCCTATGTTCACTATGGTGTGGACTTCGAGGGCATGAATAGAATTTTTCTTAGGCCTCCCTTTATGGTATTTAAACCTGACCAATTTTGTGCCTTTTTCTTTTCATTACTCAATTCTTACCTAAACCATGTAAAACATAGGTCTTGTAAGTAGGTACTCAACTTTTAACTGGGGTTCCCTTTTTAGGTTTTCAACCTATCGAGTATTGTGTCTCTTTTTGTGGGAAGTTTATAGTCCTGTATGTCGTACTAATTTGAATGGTGTTTTAGGTTAAAAAACATTAACCATGAATTTTGGGGTGATGACCCCCATGGGGATTATGGTAAAAGAATATTTCAATATAATTCAGATATATGAAGGGAAATTTTAATCCATGATCTCATGATTTCTAAATATGAATCACGATGTGGAAAAGTACACGAGTGACCACAAAGAATATTTGAAAATTGATTTTCATAATGATGTTTTTAGGGCTTACAGATATAGTATAGGTATCTCTTGAGGATGAATTTACCTATGGTTGATGGGCCCTTTTTTGGGGAAATTTATTCAAATCCATCTAAGCCATATTATTCATAGTCAAACAGTAGTTTCCTCATGAAATTGAAACCCTATTATTGAAGGATGGGTAATTTGTAAATATCTAAGTTTCTAATGATCACTAAGGGTGGTTTATTAAGTGAATATGTCTAATAATGATGAGGGAATCTATATTTGAATTTTCCATAAATGGGAAAATTCTCCTACATGAATTTGGATTTTGTAAAAGATGGCTAAATCATAGTACAATTTAATTTCATGTGACTTGGGATAGGCCTTTTAAATTATATTCTTATGTTTAGGATGCTTTAGGTACACAATTTATGTTAACTTAGCTTTGACCAAAATATTAGTGATTTTCCATTTGTATGGTAATTTATGAAAGAATATTTCATCATCTTCAACAATAAAGGAGAAATGTTATAAGATGCAATCAGGGGGATTCTAAGTCTAAGGATTTATATGGAAAGAAAACATCATTGGGACTTACAGTTATGGAATATGTTTCTTCTAGGATGAATTCTCCTTTGGTTGATATGACTTTTTTGTGGGTGATTTATGCAAAGCCAAACTGACCATGTTATGCATAGTCAACCAAAAGCATGCTTAGGAAATTTACCTTCCATTTTTGATGTCTAAAGAAATATTATTATGATTCTTACTTCCATGGACAGATATTTTGGTTTTTGTAGTGAAAATTATTGGAATTTTGAAGGATCATTTCATATCAAAATTTCCCAAAAATGGGTAAAAATATTTTTCTCATGACGGTCTGACCCATATGTTATAAAGAGTGATTTTTTTTGTTACGATTGGGCCCACGACATAAGGGCTGAGTGGTGCTACATATCTCATCAAAATAAGAATCAACCCATATTTAATTCTAGGATATATTTCCCACACAGTTTAAATTATTTTTTGGAAAGGGGAATTTAATTTTTCTTGAATACAAGATTATGAATGATGTGAATACCCATACTAGACCTACCTATGAAGACTCAAATTATATTTAGGAGAGTGTCGGGAATTTTTTTGTATTGTGGCTGGACCAAGATATAGGATCATGGTGTCATTACATATCTTATCAAGGAAAGAATCAAGCCATACATAGTTTTTATGAGAATGTTATCTATGGTGGTCTGAGCCATACACAAAGAGGGGGACATTTTTTATGTTGCCGCTAGACCCATAATTAGATATTTTATTATTAGTACATATCCTGTGATAACATAAATCATTCCAAACATAGTTCATAGAAATCATGCAGTTTAGTGTCATGCGATGAGGACACCAGCCATGTAGTTTAACATCATGTTGTAAAGACATTTGATGTGCCTTTTACGGTCTTGATATCAGAAATAGGGTGACCCTAATGTGAACCGATATGCCTTTATCATGCAATAAATCCATTACCAAAATTTTTAATCCCATGTGATTCTCGATGTGGGAAACAAGGAGTAGAAAAGGTTTATTCCAACACACAGAGGCGATAAAAATGAAGTAAAGGGGAATTCTAGTTTTGTAATGGCTGGACCATGATGTAGGATATGGGCGTCACTATGTATCTAATAGGGGTAGGAATCAAACAATATGTCATACATATATTTTAATTCTAATTAAAAGGGATGTGAACCATATAGTTTAGCATCATGTAGTAAAGATGACGGTGACATGACAAGAAAAAAGAAGGAATGAAGCCCCATAGATGTTATCCAGGAATTCGGGGAATCTCCTTATGAGAGGCATCTAGTGTTAGTTATATGAGGCTTCCAGAGATTGTTTCCCAAGGCATCTCATGCTTATAACACATGGTAAGACTATATTTTAATGTCTTTTACTGAAGACGTTTTCATACAGTTTAACATCATGTGACTAGTAAGACATGAGGTCTTGCAGTTTTTAGATCATACAACTAGGACCATATATCATGGAAACGATGAGTAATAAATATATTACAAGGAAAAGATGTTCCTATGTGCCTCAAATAGGAAGAAGAAAATCATAAACCGTTATCTTGTGGATTATCTAATAAGGAGAGATGAGATGGGAGAAGTATGCAAGTAGTGTCCACAAACCATGATCGAAAAGTAGACTCCAACATTAAGTTTTTAGGGATTATGAAGATAGGAGCAGTCTCTCATGAGGATGAATTTTCTTTCAGTTTACATACCCTTTTTTGTGGGTGATTTATGAAAATCCAAATGGGGTGTATTATTCATAATCAAAAAATTGTTCTTAGGAAACTGACAATCTATTACTGATGCCCATGGTAATTTTATGTAGATCATACATTTCCCAAGAAAATGATTTTGATATGTGGAAGGAATGTGTTTAAACACACAAGAAGCATTTGGAGTTTCGTTGTACATGGAGTGTGAATTTCCCAACATAGATATGGCTCATATGTAGGAAGATAGTTTTTTTTTGTTTTTAAACTATAGTTGGGATAGGAAAATGGATCTGTGAATTTCTATTTATCTTGTTTGGATATTAATCAAGCCACATGTAGTTCTAAATTGAAAAATATTTCTGCATGTTTTATCCATATGTAGTTGGGGTAATTTTTTCCACTGATTATTGCGGTTATATCTGGTATTAGAGATCTTGCCATCACTACGTATCTTATGATTACAATAATTGATCAACACATAGTTCTGAAATTTAGCATGGTAGAATACCAATGTTGGGGGTGGTGTCCTCTCTAGAGAGGAAATTAAAATATCATTCATTTACAATAGGATGAGTCCCAATTTTATTATATGGGGCACAACTACAATTTAAATTCATTTTTTAAGGATTTTTACCATGAAGTTTAACAACATTCAACAAGGACCCATCCTATTCAGTTTAACATAATGAGGTTAAGATTAAGATGTTATGATGTTTAACATCATACAATGAGGATGTTGTTATCATGAATTTATATTGTCTTGGGACATAGAATAAGTTAATATTATTAAAATAAATATTTCTTTAAGAACTTTGTATTAGTGTGGGATGTGGTAATTTGTATGTCCATTGAGATCAAAGAATAATCACCATTGGAGTAGACTTTTTGTATGGCATAAGGTACCTCCCACTTTAGTTATAACTTTAAATATTTCTTTCTAGGTGTCATCGGGGTCCTGAGGATCAACACCATATATCCCTTGAGGAATGATCCGAGGTAAACTTTTTTGTTAAAGTCTCATGTGATCTGGTTTTGGTGGATTTCCAAATGATTCAAGGTGTGCAATATATTTTCATATAATCACTCAAATTCATCTAATTTCTTTTAAAACTATTCATATATGGATAGTAGATCACATAAGGAAATTTGGAGTGATGGAAATTAAACCTCGATGGGCAGAACCACATCTGTCTCATATACAAATGAGTATGGGGTCACCTGTGTGGTGGTGTATATTGTAGTTTGGTAAGCTCACAAGGCATGCAAGAGATTATATATCTAATAATGTTTATCCTTATCTAATATATTTTGGATTATATTGTATAGGGTCTTGTTGAAGGCCTCTATCATTCTATTAGCTGATATGTGATAGTGAGATGAATGGTTGGTCTTGACGGTATACTTCTGATATAGATTCTCCAACTCACCAGAATGGAATTTGGAGTCATTTTCCATCAGTATTTTATAATGGACACCAAATTTGGTGATGTGGTTTTCTTTTACAATGCTAACAATATTACTTTCCCAAAATTCTATGAGGGGTATAGCTTCGGTCCACCTAGAGAAGAAGTTGTTTACAGTAAGAATGTGTTTGAACTACTTAGCTGTGGTGGGAGGACACAGTACCAAGATGTCCATTACCCATATGGAAAATGGTTCAGAGTATTATTATATATACATAAACTTAGGGGGTTGACGAATGAAGTTAGTATGAACATAGTAGGGAATGAACATTTTGGTAAATTTTGGTAAATTTCGTGAAATCTTGCATCAGAGTGGGTCAGTTGCACCCAAGCTTCCATATTTGATGGGAAAGATTGAAACCTGAATAGCGGTCATCACAAGAAACCAATGTTAACTTATTTCATTAAAGAATTGGTCCCTTCTCCATAAATGAACTAGAAAATGACCCCATTAAGGCCCTTATTATAGAGGACCTTTTGATGATTTGTTCCGTTATATAGAATAAATTTAATTTCTCATATTAAAATTTTATCTTTCCCATCTCTCTATGGTGGGACTAAAACATTTTTAAGGTAGCCCTTAATGATTCACATCCACCCAATGGTAGGACCATATTGTTCAGGGATGGGAATAACCTCATAAATCTCTTCCATGTTGACTCGAACAAAAGGTGACACCATTAAATAGTGCACAATGATGATGAATGTTTTATACTAGTACAAATTTGTAAGATCTATGGTTTTTTTCAATACATATACCTGGGAATTTTGTTATCTCGATATGTGATTCAATATCAGTTACAAAGGTAATTCCTCAATTAGTCCTCAGATGTGGTCTATAAGGGGTATTAACTCATCCTTTATGATGGAATAATCACTGTTGACCTGCTTGATGCCCAATTTTTAATCTCCCTTTATCTTAAAGTGATTTAATGGTACCTATAGTTCTAGTTCTAGACCAACAATGTGATCTTGATATTCTAGTTCCTTGTTCATAAACCCTTCTGACTACATGAAAGAGTAAAGTAGGACTACCTTTGTTTGGTAAATGAGAATGACCCCCAAACCAACTTGGTTGTGCTTGGGATCTTCTATACTCTTTCCTATTAGGATTCTCACAACAAAAAATGACTTTATTACAGGATGTTATTTTTTAGTTTAGAAGGGGTAATAACCCCCTCTAAACACATTAGTGGCAATTATGAATAACCAATGCTAACGTGTCTATCTACTCGTATTAGAGGAGTTTGTGAGGAACTATGGGTAAAGTGTTGGTTAATTTAGCAGTGATTGTGTTAAAGGCGGTTTTAACCCCCTATAATGTCACCAAGAAATGTCAGTTTAGAGGGGGTTTTAACCCCCTCTAATTTAGTGGACACGATAGCGGTTATTTCTAACCACCTCTAAATGAGTTAGGATCCCCGTATTACTGGATGTTTTGATAACTGCCTCCATTTAAGAATCAAGTAGAGGGGGTTAAACCCCCTTATAAATGGATCCAATAAGACATATTAGATGTGGTTCTCAAAGCACCTCTAAAAATTTATTTATTTATTTATAAAATATAACTTTCCTAGGGTCCCCTTCTATTCGTGGTCATCCCCCCACCTACTATATGTTTCCTACCCACTTGTACACCAGTCTTTTACCATTCATGTTTGTGTCCCCCCTCTTACCTATCTGTTCCTCCTCTCCTATATGCTGGTCCCTGCTCATCCCTATCTACGTCCCCCTCCTACCTATCCATTTATTCCCTCTTGCACAATAGTTTCCCCACTCATCCATGTTTTCATCCCCATACCTGGTCCCCCAGCCAATCCCTCTCATTCCATGTGAGCCCATCCCTCCCATCCATAGGTCCCTCAAGTTTCACTTGGATCCCACCCCTACACTTATAAAAAAAATCAGACGATGGGTTTTGAACCCCTAACCTCTAGGACATAGCATCGTCACCTAACCACCATGTAAATTGAATTCATGTTATTTATTTACACATTATTATATTTAAATATATTTTGATGGTGATTCAAATAAATATTATTTGAATAAATATTTAAATACATTTTAATTTATAACCTATAAATATTTATATAAATTAATGTATACATTTTTATATTATGTATTTATGTGTTTATATTATAATACATTTATATTATATTAAATTTATAAATTTTTATAAATTGTATATTTTATATGTGTATTTACAAACATTTGGGTATATATATTTTATAATTCTATTTATGTTATGTGTATACAAATATATTTATATATTTATAAATATATTTATGTAAATTATTTATATACTTGAATACATATTTATATATTATGTACCTTATTTATATAATATATATATATATATAAGTGTTTATTTAACATATTTATATAATTTATTTTTAAAAATATTTATATACCCTCTTTAATAATATATTTGTGTAATATATTTCAAAACATTTATATATAAATATATTATGTTCATGAATATATATTTATTTTTATTAATTGTATAATATTATATATAATTAATATTATATGAAATACATATATATGAAATAAAATTTATAAAAATATATATGTTATATATAATTAATATTATATGAAATACAATTTATAAAAATATTTATATAATTTTATATGAAATACAATTTTATATTATATATAACTAACATGTATATTATATATATTTAATATTATATGAAATACAACTTATACAAATATATAACTAATATTCTATGAAATACAATCTTTACAAATATTTATATAATGTACTTTAATACATATATTTATTATCATTCCCATTAATATATGTGTATTTCAATAAATATAATTGTATAATATTATGTAATTTAATATATATGTATTTCAATAAATATAATTGTACAATATTTTGTACATTAATAAATATTTTTTTTATAAATTGTATATCATATAATATTAATTAATAATAGTATAAAATCATAAAAATATTTTTTCAAATATATATTTATTATTATTATAATATAAATTATAAAAACTACAAGCTTTGGTTTTTATATGATATATTTTTTTTAAATAAATTTTATTTATGTATAAATTTATATAATATGTTTATTCTTTTATGCTACATATAATTAATATTATATAAAATACAATTTATATAAATAAATATATATAAATGTACATAAAATTATAAAATTATATTTATGTATACAATTAAATACAGTTAAATAAAATCATATAATTGGAAATATATAATATAATTAAATGATATATATATATGTGCTAAATTAACATGTAATTAATATGGTATACTGAAATATATATAAAATAATTATATAATATATATAATTTCATTTATAATTTCATATTTATAATATAATATATATAATATAAATAATATATTTATATATATATATTTATAATTAATTTTGTCAATAATATATTTATTTGTATACATAATATAATATAAATGTATTTATACATAAATATACAATAAAAATGTATTTAATATAATATATGTATAATATAAATCATAATATAAATGTCTAGTATTTATAAAACCATATATAAATTTTATATATTTGATTAAATATATTTATAATTATATTTATATTATTTTTACCAATATTTATATATGTATACATTTTTTTATATGTATAAGTATTTATTTAAAGTATTTATATAATGTCTTTATATATATATATATATATATATAATGAATTTAAATACATTAATATAATGTGTTTATGTAATACACACACACATACGCACCAATATATATATATATTATAAAATTTGAATTTACATGATCTTTATTTAAAAAAATAAATAAAAATATTGTGGGTGTTCAAAACCCCCTCTAGTGTCATATATTAGAGGAGGTTCACACTCCTTCTAATTTCATAAATTATAAGAGGTTCAAAACTCCCTCCAATCTAAGAGATTAATGCCAGTTTATGAACCCCCTCTAATTTAAGAGATTAGAGTGGGCTGTGAACACCCACTATTTACTTTAAAAAAATTATATGTTATATATATAGCCTCAAATATCTGAATTAAAATAATATATATATCACCTAAAAAATTCAACCAAACAAATAGGTCCATAAATTATTAAATTAGCAATGGTTTTGATACCAATACCTCTACAATACAACCAAATGTTACAATGAAAAATTACTAAAAAATTTAGAGCTATTGTGAAGCCCCATTAAATTTTATGATTAGTGTGGATTGTGCATAACCCCCTCTAAAATGAATTTAGAGGGGGTTATGAAGAACACTCTCTAAAAAATCACCACTAATCAGATTTATTTGTAGTGCCAAGATGCATTGTCAAAATACATCTCCCATGTTTGGGGACCCTCTTGAATAAATAAAATCTCTTCATTGCATAATTCAGTATCTACAGATGTCATTACTACTGAGGGATTTTCTACCATAAAATCTTCAATTCCTGACCTTTTATAGCTTTTTGAGGTACAAACTAAATACCAAACTGTTGTAGGATCATCACCCATCATGATAGACACCTGGTCAATATTGGATGGCTGGGAATGTATTTGAGCGGGTTTCTACGAGAGACCAAATAGATCTTGTGATACTGCAGGTAGTGCCTTAGTTTTTATTCTATAATTATTAGCACTAGACAATTATTTTAGATATCTGAATAATGAGTCTCAGCATTGGGCATGGTTCGACTAAGGTAATAAATGTTGTTTTTTCTTCCAATGTAATTCTATTGTGTGAAGAAGGAAACCAGTGACTGATCTATGTCTGTATCATAAAAAATAAGTGGTATTCCTTAAATAGGTGGAATTAGCTTCAGTGAGATCAATAGATATTTCTTGAGACTATTGAATGCTTCCTAACAATCATCGGTTCACTAATATGAAACCCCCTTTTTCATCAACATGGGTAAGGGAATACATTTTTCTACAAGGTTGGATATAATGATCCAGATATAGGCCAAGTTTCCTTGAATTCCTTTAAAATATTTAATGTTTTGAGGAGGTTACATTCTAGGGATATTCTTTGGCTTCTTAGGTTTGACCTCGATTTTTTGGTGATGTATGACGAAGATGAAAAATTTCCCCGAGGCAATGTCGAAATCACAATTTAAGGGGTCCATCTTTAGGCTATACTATCACAATTTATTGAAGAAAATTTCAATATCATCTAGGTGGTCCTGAATCTATAAATATTTATCCACCATATCATATAAATATAATTTCATAAACATCCCCATTAAGTGTTCATAGATGCGATGCAAGGCACATTGGTGCATAGTGTCGACATTCTTCAGGCTAAAGGGAATTACCTAATAGTAAAATGCTCCACAATGATCCATGAAGGCAGTGGATTCTTAAACTTCATAGACCATTTTTATTTTATTATACCTCAAATATCCATCCATTATGAATAGTTCTTGATATCCAACCATCGCATCAATCTGTAGCTCAATGGTTGGTACTAGAAAATCTTCCTTTGGGTAGTGTCGTTTGAGATTTTTGAAATCGATGCAGATCCTAATCTTCCTATTATATTTCATAACATGGAATATATTGACCATCCATTTTGGATAATATACCTCCTGAATAATGTTGGACCTGATGATTTGGTCAACTTCAGCTTCAATTTTTGTAGTGTGTGTCAAATGTGTCCTTATGGATGCCTACTTATATCCCTGATGGTCCTATGGAAAACCTTGATGGTGAGTGGCTACCTTGAGACCAAGGCACATTATTCTTATGTAATTATATGATAATAAATCCCAATTATTCTCTATATTGGAAGAATATACCACTTTTTATTTAGAAGGCATGGCCGCACAAATGAAAGTAGGCTATGGGTTCTCTCTCATACCCATATTTATCTCTCTAAGATTAACAATGGTGGTAAAGAAACCCTCCTAAAATGTTGGAGGGGATTCCCTGAGGTCCTTCCCATCCTCCTCATATTCCTCTCCTTTATCTTTCTCCTGCTCTTCCTCTATACCCTTAGGAGGAGTAGGTGATGAGGAAAATTATTCATGTTTAAAAAAGGAGTTGATATTTTGAAATCTAAAAGATGAAGTGACTTCTTGTGATCCAACTAAAAAATTGGGTTCTCTTTGAAGATATATAGTGGATGGAGTGAGGGAAGGAGAAGTAGTATCTTTATCTTCTCTTGATGAAATGACTATAGGTTTCAGGCGTAGAGGAATCATGTGATGGGTCGGGACTAGCCTTTCTTTTTGTCATGATCGGTGATCAATCTGAGATCTACAGGATGATAAACACAGTGATAAATGAAATTTATTCAAAGAAAATAGAAAGTGGATAATTCATTGGAACCATAGGGAGGATCATCACATATTAGTTATAATCATATTAATTAGTTAAATAATTACCTTTTTGGAATTCATTCCTCATTGATGATTTTGACAATACATCATCATTGTACAGTCATTTCATTGTAGGAATCAAGAGCAGATTCCCTTTAACAGTGATCAACACATGTTCCAAAAATATTTGAATATCGTCATAGTAATATTCATGTTCCAGTACGACAGATCCCATTTCATGAATTTTTCACCTTTGATCGCCATGAGAATCTCTTCCAAATCATTCTCCTTGATCTCTCTAGACTTGAGGGAGAATGGTAGAGGAGTATCTCTCTCTGTTCTTTGTAGTGTTCTTAGAGAAGGGAGCTCTCAAGGTCTTGAGAGGATTCTCCAAATCCATTGTGGACAACCAAACAAATAACTACTGGTGTTAAAATAAAATAACTTCTCAATTTCCCTTTATTATTTATTTAATCCTTGAAGAATCCGATTTCAAATAATAATAATATTATTATTATTTCTTGACATGCACATAACTTGATAATTAAATTAAATATTATTTAATCAAATAATATTCAATATTTATTATTTCTCACTAGACCATTAATCTCTATCCTACATTCCTCCATAATATTTATCAGGCCTTGAATGAAGACTATTTGTTTATTAGATAAATATCACTACATTATTCTACAATAAATAAATAAATATTATATTCACTAAATATAAAATAAATATTTATTAAAAATTATTCTCATATTATATTCACTGGAATAACTTGTGACAAAATATGATGTTATAAAAAATGAATAATTATTAAAACTAGTGTGGGAATAGTATTTATTCAACTTGTTAAATAATAAATAATAATATATTATTTAACTATGATTTTGGATAAACTTAGTGTGTGAACCTCTAGGACCCTTTCTCTATAGCATTAGGCAATGTAGCCTAATGTACAAGGTTGGAATCTAGAAACATGCAAGCGAACCCATTGAGAAAGAAGTTAACATCGCAACAACATAATACCTCATACAGATTCTTATAGTGCAATATAATCTCTTCATCACAATATCTCTAATCAAACAGGTTGCATGATATTTCCATCAACATATATGTTCAATGTACCTATTTTTTAATTCTCATAAATTGAACTTGCCTATAGAACACCATAGATAGGTATTGATTTAGGCTATACTATTTCCATCAAAGGTCCTAATATATAAAGTTTTGTTAAAGAACATTAGGTAAAAATACTTTCTCACATTATTCATTAATGCAGTATTACTCATGATGCACCCAACATATCCTACCTCATTGTAAGCATATTTCATCACGGTTTTCATCAATACATAAAATTACATGACTCATAATACTCATTAATAATAATATTATAGTATAAGGATCAATACACATGTCCACAGATAGTAAAATCCAATGACACATATAAAAATGTATTTTCTATTATTGGGTCTCATTCTCAAAATATCTTACAATGGATATTATCAAGGGAATAAACCATGAGGAGGTGCCTCAAAGTCCTATGATTCTAAACCCATTGTAGATTGTATAAGTTGTGTCCCTCTAATGATACCATCCAACTAGAGAACATATATTTAAGAATATTGTCTTAAAAGTTTTGGGTTCTCATTATAGTGGGAAAATGCTATGACCTTTTAGTGCGACAACTACACTAAGAACATTATCACATACTATGTTACATAAATGAACAATAATAATGTGATAATAATTTTATTAATATTCACAAATATTAATTAAGTTTATCATAAAGTAAACATAATTTGATTTGAAGGAGCCAACTCCATCATAATATTACTTTTACTTGATCTAATTGATAACATCCTTCATCCTTCTAGCTCTCACAAGATACTCATGCTTTTGCTGAGATTAGCCTTTAGTCAAGTTGTATTCCACGTTATCTTATGTGGGTACTAATATTACTGTAACTTCAGCCCTATGATTAAAATCCATCAAGAGGTGATACTTCTAGAGTATGTTCTTAGTCCATTGGTGTGACTTTTATCTTTTGCAAGAGACACAACTGTAGTATTATCAAAAAACAATGTGGTAGGGTCTTTATTACTAGGTACCACATCAAGATCCTAGAAAATGTTATGTATCCAAATGAATTTTTTTGGTTGCATCAGAATCTAATATATCATCGTTCTCTTATTTAGAATCAGTGAAAACTAGCTATGTTGAAATTTTCTAGCTCATAATTCCTCCATTGAGAAAAAAACATATCCTGACTGTTACTTCATATCATTTTGATCTATCTAAAAATAAGCATCAGTATAACCACTGATGACCAGCTCTTAATCTCCTCCATAGACAAGGAATATATACTTAGTTTTTCTAGATACATATGTATAGGCTTAACAACATACCATTTATGTTCTTTGGGATCTTCTTGATATCTACCTACCATGCTCAATGCATAGGAAACACCAAGTCTAGTACATAACATGGAATACATGATTGATCCTGTCACTAAATCATATGTGATCTTACTCATTCGATCATTCTCCTATTGTGTCTGAGGACACATTTTCTTAGAAATATGTAAACCATGTGACATTGGAACAAATACCCTCTTTGATTTTCCATACTAAATCTCCTTAGCATCAGGACAATATATGTACTTTGAATTAGTTTATGCAGCCTCTTGGATCTATCATGAAGGATATTGATCCCTAGAATATAGGGTGCTTCACCTAAGTCCTTCATAGATAATCACTTGTTTAACCTGTCCCTAATGGACTGTAAGATGTTTACTTCCTTTCTAATATGTAATATGTAATCTATATATACTACTATGAAAATTAGTGATTTTTCACTAAACTTATTGTAAACACATAGCTCACATTCTCAATTAATGAAACCAAATTCTTTTATAGATTCATCAAATTGAATATTCCATGACCTGGATAATTACATAAATTAATAAAAGGATCTATGAAACTTGAAAATACTTTTAGCACCATCTGGAGTCACAAAACCTTCTTTTTGTGTCATATAGACATATATATGAAGGTTCCCATTTTGGAATGTAGTTTTGAAATACATCTTCCAAATATCATAGTCATGGTAAGATACAATAGCAATTAGAATTATGAGGATTTAAACATGGAAACTATTGAAAAGGATTCATCAAAGTCAATTACTTAATGTTTCTTAAAATATTTTTCCAGAAGCCTTTCTTTACAGTTATTTACATTACCTTTCATGTCCAATTTTCTCTTGAATACCCATTAGTATCTTACAATATTTGTATCAATTGGTGCGTCAACCATAACCCAAACAAGGTTATGATACACGAAATAAATTTCAGAGTTCATGGATTTTTTTTCATCTTGTAGCTTCTTAGCTCTCTAATTTCTCTTTTTAGATGTGTTTTTCATCATTGATAACCAATAATGGGTCACCATATTTGGTGAATAGAAAACCATATCTCTCTGGTTCTCTTACCTCTCTCATGCATCTATACGGTACTTTTGTTTTAAGAAAATTACTGGAAATTTAATTTATAGCCACTGTATAAAACCAAGGGTATAAGTCCAAAAACTGTGGCTTTAGGTTATAGCCATGGTTTTATGAACCATTGTTGGTATTGGAGTGGATATAGGTCAAAAACTATATCCATATTTTTCAACAGTGGATATATCCTTATAGCCATGGTTTAAAATCGTGGCAACGGCTTAAGGTACATAGGGCTATATCCACAGTTTCAAACTGTGGCTATATTCAAACTGTGGCTATAAGTCTATAGAAATGGTTTGAAACCATGTCTATAGGCTTTCCTATTTCATAACCATAACCGCTGTAACCCCCCCCCCCCCCCATCACCCCTTCACTAATGAAAATCCCCCCTCCACTCACCGGGACACCGCCTCCTAGACAGACCCTAGACACCCGCTGGACAGACCCTGGACACCCCCTGGATAGACCCTGTACACCCCCCAGATAGACCCTGGATAGACCCCACCTCAAGACCCTTGATAGAACCCCCCCCCCCCAGGATAGACCCTAAATAGACCCAGGCCTCCAATCCCTTAGATAGCCCCCTCCTGGACCTACCATGGACACCCCCCCAGACAGACCCTGGACAGACCCCCACTAGGACAGACCCTGGACACCCCTGGATAAACCCAGATAGACTCAAGACAGACCCCCCAGACCCTGGACACCCCCTGGACAGACCCCCCCGACCCTAGACACCCCATGGATAGACCCCCAGACCCTGGACACCCCGAAGACCCAAGACACCCCCATGGATAACCCCCCCCCCCCCTCCAGGACACCGCCATCCCTCCTAGACAGCCCCTCCCTCATGTACCCCCCCAGACATCCCCCTATAAAGCCCCCCCCCCCCCGAACAACCCCCCCCCCTACAGCACCCCTTCCCCCATGAAAATCCCCCTCTACTCCCCCAAGGACAGCCCCCCCCCCCTCGACAGACCCCCCGGATAGACCCCCCCCCCTGCACCCCCCCCCATATAGCCCCCCTAGATAAAGACCCCACCCCCACCACCCAAGACAACCCCCCTTGGACAAACCCCCCAGATAGACCCCCCCCACCCCACAGACACCACCCATGGACACACACCCCATGTAGTGGTTCTCGCACATGCCATTCCATGGTGATATAATACAATGCTCTAATAAATGACACATTGCCCAACAGACCCCCCCCCCCCCCACACACCCTCCCCTACTACAAGTTTTCCTAGCCCCATTGCCCCCCTTGAACCCCCTAACACACCCAACTAGCACACCCTAACCCAACCCCATGCCCCCTGCTCCCCCCGACCTACAGACCCCCCCCCCCTCCCCCACCAGTTCTCTCTCCCCCACTGCCCCCTTTCAACCCCTTCCCAACCCCCTTGCACCCCTCCCCCTTTCACAATATGATAAAAAAAATATTATTGGATCTATTATTCTCTCTTGCAGGATTTCCTTAACCAAATCCAACCTGATGGATGTCTAAGATTTTCAACCCAAAGAACATGTAAATAAAATAAATTCCCATAATTTTTTATAAGATTTTGTGGCACAAGAAATGGGTTGCAAAAAATCACATGTAACATGCAATCCCTCCAAGACACCCCCCCCCCCTCCTGGACACCCCTGGACAGCCCCCCCTCCCATCTGGATAGCCCCCTCTTGGATACCTCCATCCCTCTTGGACCCTCCTCCCTCTAGAACACCCCCTCCTTGACACCCCCTCCTGGAAACCCCCCTTTCCACCCCTCCTCATTACATACCCCCCCTACACACTCCCCCCAGCCCCCCTCACCCCTCACCCTCCCCCCGCCCCATTCCCCATGCACCCCCTTGCCCCTCCCCAACCACTGCCAGTCCCCCAACCCATTCCCCCTTCCATTCCACCTGACCACCCCCCCACCCCCTGCCAGCCCCCTCCCCCTCCACCCCACCCCCTACTGGCCCCCCTTGAACAGATCTACACAAAATCTGTTGCAGTAGGGGTTTTCAACATCCATGTTTTAATCCATTGAATTATTCCATGTATAGAAATGCTTTGAAGTATGGATTTATTACATGTATGGCCATGGGTTAACCTTGGAAATTATAGTATAATACAACGGTTAATCCCATGGAAATTATAGGATAGATCCATGAACTTAACAATGGTAATTTTTAAGTACACACATGTTTAAACCATGAATCTTGGTCCCTAATAACACTTTCAAAACCATGGAAAATAGACCCTGAAACCACATTTAATAACCATGTAAATTTATATCTACCGAGATATTCTTAATCACCAAATGCTTCCATAATAGCTTCACCTTATAGCAGTACTCACATCCTCTAGCTATGAGTAAAAAAACCTCACCTTCCAAATAAAACTAAACTCAAACATAAAAAAAATATATATCATATGAATTAAACTCTCTCTAATAAAAACATTATAAAATTTCAATATCAATATCATAATAATAAAAGGAAATATTTCATAAAATTAAATGTATAAACGATGAATAAAATTTACATCTGAAATGTACCTCAATATCATCATCACCAGAACCATCATGAACCTCATAATATCCTATAGAAACACCAACATCATTATCACATCCTATCAGACCACCACCACCACCACCACCATCATGATCATTGAAATATTCATTGGTTTATGCACCTAAATCATTGGAAGGAGCAGTGAATCCAGATAAACATAATGCATACAAATGAAAACACATTTAATTATTGAAAATATTCAATGTTTATATGGTGATTCATATAATATCATTATGTTACCAATAAAATTCAATGATAAACCAAATGAATAAAATGAGAACACATATAATTAATGATAACATTGAAATATTCTCGTGTGTGATGATCCGTGAACATAAAATTAATGATAAAAAAGAAGGATGTTTATAATATAGAGAAATAGTAAGAGTTTTATGGTATAAATAAAATAAAATGATATTGAGAGAGTAATCAAGTTTAGAGATGGTTAAAATATAAAATCATATTTATTTAATGATGCAATTATTATATATGTTCATTCATGTATGGATTTCATGAAAAGGGGAAATTATTATAATTCATAAAAATAAACAAGAATTAGTCTATATTGGGGGAACACTATATGCAATTTGGTGAATATCTAAAGGTTATTCATGAATGGATACATCATTAACATATGACCCACACCGATTTCCCCCTTCCCCACTCCCTCCCCCTTGCACCCCACCTGCACCCTCCCCACTACCGTACAGAACCCCCTATAAACCCCCACCCCTTCCCCCAGCACCCCTTTCCAGTTATCCCTCTTCCACTCCCCCCATTGCACCCCCTTCCCCACTGCCTCGTCCCATTGAACCCCCATACCCTGCAGACCCCCCTGCAGACCGCCACCCTCTCCCCCTTACATCCCACCTGAAACCTCCCCTACCCTACAGAACCCCCTTGCAAACCACCCCCGCCCTACAGACCTACCCCTGCCCCTTCCCCCTACCCCCTCCACCCAACCCCCTACCCCCACCCCCTCTCCCTACCCTGCAAACCCCCCTGTAGACCACCCCTCTATAGACCCCCCCTTCAGACCACCCCTTTCCATTTTCCCTCCCCCTACTAGCCCCTATGCCAATTTTCGATCCCCATGCACCCTCCCCCTCCTCCTACCCCTGCAGACCCCCCTGCACCCTCCCTCTTTGACCCCACCGGCTTGGATTTTCTGAATGAAATCCAAGAGAAAGAAAAATCCTTAATAAGGATATAAGTATGGAAAAATACATATAAAGAAGTATTTATTGTCCTGAATAATGAACCAGAGGTCAAAGAAAATAATATTAAATAGTGTGACCATCTTTTATTGGAAAAGAACAAAATTCTTGATGATGAAGTTGATAAAATCAAGAAGCCCCATAAATAAAAGATAAAAACAGTTGATGGTGAGAGAAACATATTCAATGTAAAATTCTTATAAGATGAAGTTAAACATAAAAATCTATAAGTAAGTCAAACTTGGACTTTATTTTTCATTGGAAGATTTGGTGTTCCGCACATTGTCCATAGGGAGACTCTTAGGAAAAATATCTACAACTGGTTCCAAAACCTATCCCCTAATATAGAGGACCCCCACTTTGAGTATGTAGGGTAGTTATAAACTCATAGAAATAATATAGAGGAAGTAAATCCTATAATAAATATGTTTCTAGGTTAGTATATAACTCTGCATAGAATTATGAGAAATTGTTCCATGTCACTAGCATATCTCTTATGGAGTACTTAACCATGTTCTATCTCAGATTAAGTTTTCCAAACCTAGTAGTCTCCTTTATAAGGAAAAAATATCAATCACTTTAAGATTCATCATAAACATTATCTTATGTATAATATGATAATACCATCATTCTCTACATATAAAATTACTCTAAATATAATATTTAATTTTTGGATGCTAACACATAGGTGAGAAGAAATGTAAAACATAGGAAGTTACATAATATACTGAAAATACTTTTCATAACATGGTTTTTGAGTCCCATTAAAAGGCAAGGCATGTAATGTTTTCATATATCCATGTTGAGTTAAAAATATAGTCCATCTCAACAGTGTATATGACATATGGGACTGATGAGTTACTTAGGCATCTACCAAAAGTATACATCGAGCCAATATAACCTAACCTAAATGCCATGTTTCTCATTTACACAAGATGTGTGAATAATTAGGGTTAATAGGTTTGTCATATTATGATACCTATTTCATGTTATCGATATCAATCATGGAATATACCCCAGAACACACAACATGTGTGTTCGGGTACAAAATCAGGGTTTGTACACCTATACATGCCGAGTTATGTGGTTTGAAAAACACAGTATGTGTCCCCTAGGTACACAACATTTAATATAACAAAGAAATTACTTTAATAATGATTAGTATATATTGATTAAAAATAAATAAACAATACAATAAATAAGAAAAAAAATATTTAGTTTTATTTGGTCCCTTTATGGCATATGTGCATGGAAATAACACATACCAAAAGGAAGCCATTTCATTAGGCTCAAAAAAATGTTACAAGTAACAAACTAAAAGTATGAAAAATAATAAAATATAAATGATAAAATATTCTATTTTCAATAACTAAAAAATAAGAATCATAGTGCTTAAAATCCAAATAGGGTGCCCCTAAAATTGTTATGATCCTTTCATAATGTACAAACACCTCTCGATATGATCGTTCATAGTTATTTGGGGCCTTCCAGATCAAACAGAAAACCAATCTTATTATTTATGAATTTATATCAACAAAACTCCACAATTAATAGTGTAATAGTAGTATAAAAGGAGGAAAAAAGGTAGGTGATGATCTCAAAGAAAGTAGATATCGGTATGGTGAGCTATGGTTTCACCAAGAAAGAGTTAAAACCCATCAATGAGGAGTAATACATATAAAATGAATCTACTAGGCAGGACATAGTCATAGGGTGTCATTAATTCCTCCAACAACACATTCCATCCCAAATTTCCAACCAACCCGAGCAAGCTATGAATCCCTTACCAAAAAATGAACCATCACAACAATTGTCAGAGTGATCATTTATGTAAATTTAATTTTAATAGATATTTAATGGTATAAATTAGATACCCTAATTCATAATGGTAAATGTGTAAGGGGAAAAATGTAAGGGTACCACAAACATAAGGGCAAGAAAACCTGCTGTGTAAGGGTCAAATGTTCATTCTACAAAGGTAACACTACCAGTACACTTCCCATATAAGGGAACATTATGACTCGTGTAAGGGTAACCCACCAAATACATGGGATATCTATGTGTTAACTGAAAACGATGTAAGGGTAAGCTGGGACTCATGTAACGATAACACATTAATATCCAAAATAAAAAAATGATCAAAATAATAATATGATAATTAAATTCAATTTTTCATGCATTCATAATAGTGTATAAATGTAAGAAATAATAATCAAGGAAAATTTAACATGAACATGACTTAAATTCACAAATATTTAAAATATTCATTGTAAACTAGAAATGTTATTACACATATTTTCATTGAATGGGAACCAAACTCATTCAATCTAAAAAAAACATTAATTTTGATAAAACCATAGCTTTAGTCAAACTATCAGTAGGGTTATTAGCAGTTTATATCATTGTGACATATATAGTTCTATATTTAGGGGTATCTATAATATAATGTAGCCTAATTTATATATGTTTGAATTTATCATGACAAACTAAATTTTTGTACAAATGGAAATCTTATAGACTATAACAATAAACTGATATTAAAAAATTGAATAAATTCAGTTTAGAAACGGTACCCTTTAACCATAAAGCCTCCTAGATAACCTTGATCAAGGGAATATACTCATCTTCTATGGATAAAAGAGAAACCACTAATTACATGTTCCATTCCCATGATACGGTTCCTCCACAATTGGTGAAGATATATCTAGTAAGCGACTTCTCAGTATACATATTACCTATATAATCAGCATCAACATATCCAGCAATTAGATCATCTGTATTTTCATTTCTAGATAAACAAAAAATATAGGTTATCATTATGTGAAACAAATATAAGTAACTATTTTAACACCTACCAATGAAGTTTCCCTGGATTTTTTGTGAATATATTGATAATGAAAATAGAAAAAACTATGTTTGTCCAAGTGAAAATCATATAATACAATAGACTACCAAAAACTGTTAGTATAAAGGTTCTTTGACATATATTAAGTTTCTACAGTAGAAGTTTTAACTTGAGTCAATGATACTTTGAAGTGTCAGGAAAAGGGATCATTAATGGGATTTAATGTCTCAAGATAGTACCTCTTCAATAAGTTAAAGATATTATATTTTGGAATAAATATAACATTTTATTCGGTCTCTCCCTTTGATTTTATTAATTAATATCTATTTTTTCACTCCAAAATCTTACATCTGAAAAACTATTTTCAATTGATACATTACAGAATTAATGAGCTTCAAATTATTTCACATAACCAATATATAATCTAAATAAATTAGTAGGTAAACAATGTTTGTTTTAACCCATTTAAATTGAACATATGCATCCTACTGGATACTGTTAAATTGGATATCCGACATACAAGAGTCAAATTTCCTATACCACTAACAAGAATCCAATTTTAAACCACATAAGTATTTATTTAAAAGACAAACTTGGTTAGTTTTAAACAAATTTTTTTAACCATAAAGTGGTTTCATATACAATTCGAAATTAATTTCACCATGTAAAAAGTAAGTTTTTTCATCTTTTTATTATTTGTTAAAGTCATAAAAATATAAAAAATAATAAGTAACCAAATAGAAGAATTATTAAAAAATGGCGAAAAAATATTGACATAATCAATAACTTCTCTTTAAAGGAAACCATTTTCCACTAATATGGCCATGAATATTATATTCCTTCATTACTGTTATATTTATTCCTCCTATAAATCCATTTATTCCCAATGTCCATGGCATTGGGAGGTCTATAAAAAATAGACAATGTACAGTTTTTATTCAAGATTTCCATTTCTTCATGTAAGTTATAGATTCAGACTTTGGAATCTCTATAATTAAATAATTTATTATACATTTTAGGATCATCATCAATGGAATCATTTTGGAATTCACCTTTAGGATCAGAAGGAGGGGGCTCATCAGCATCCTTTAACTCAGTTGGGTAATAAGGATCAATAGTCTGAATAAGGGTTGTATCATCACTATCATATGTGAATGATTTGGATTTAGAAGAACCGAATTCATGAAAGGAAACATCTATAATGATCAAAAACATTTTTTTATTTGTTTTTTAACCCTTATCATATATAAATTGACACCATTTGGGTATCCAATTAAAACAAACTTAAGAGATCTTGGTTACAACTTATCAGTTTTAATGAGGGTGTAGGTTGCACACACAAAGACTCTATTGGTTATGGAAAGGTGGTTTACCATAAAAAAGATAATTTGTGGGTTTGAACTAATTAGAAGCATATGGAAACCTATTAAATAGGTACACTGTCATAGTCACAACATATACCCAAAATAATTTGGTTAGGCCCAAGTATTAAATAATTCCTCAGACACACTCAAGAATAGTTTTAATCATGTTATCAACAAGATCATTGCATTGGGTATCTCCCTACTAATATGAAATTATTTTATGCCTTCAAATTTATAGAACTAGACAATATCAGTAAATAATTACTCCAAATAATTATCAATTCTCATTACATTTATTATATTTAAATTATAGATTTCAATAAATATTGTTTTTTTTTCAATGTTTCAAAAGAATTATATTTTTTTGGTATTTAAACCCATAATTTTATATAATAGTCTTGTATGAAGGTAAAATACAGGATCCTTCATCATGGGATGTAGTTCTTGAAGTTCTTCATAAATCAAAATCGATATACACATGACTTATAATAAAACATCATATAATGAGGAAAATGAGTCACCATATGAACCAAAAAGCAAAGCAAAACTCCATACAGAAAATCTTGTTGCAACATCCACTTTTTCTGCTCTTTCACAATTAGAAGTATTTCACTTCATCAACAAAAATTACTCAAATTCCTCTTAGACCAACCTTAAAATCAAGTAAATAATCACTCTCCAGACCTTTGTCCAAGTTAATCAAATACGGATTCAACTAAGCATGATAATATGAAACATAAATTTAAATCATTCTATCAGATAGTAATTAATAGATAATCATCAACAAGAATGTGCTTAAAAAAATCTTGATTAAAAAAGGCTGATAAAAGTGCAGCCTAAAAAACCCCAGTGATTTTTAATTCAATAGGTAGATCTGATTAAGACATCAAAACATGATTTCCACTAATTTTCAACTTCTAAATAGAAATGTAATAAAATTAAAAATTAAAAACACTATTTTTATGGTGAAAGGAGATAGAGAACCACAAGTTCATGAAAGTATAAAATCAATAATTCTACTAACACCTACACTAATATAACACTATTAATTTTAAAATAATGAATTAACTAAGGAGTGGAACCAAAAGTTCATGGAAGAAATAAAATAAAAGTGAAAAATGTTGAATATAATGAAGGGTGACCATAAATAATTCTCTCATTAATTATATAATAATCACTTATAAAATAAATTAACCACAAAAATAATACCCTAGAATGACCGAAGATATCAATCCATTCACTCTCTCTTTACTATGTTAGGTTAGGTAGTGAAAAAATGATTTTTGATACACTACTTTCCCCATTTTCCTCTGGTTAAATATAAAAATTCTCTAACCAATTCACTCATTATCCCACCCAGATTTTTCAGTTTCAAATACCAGTTATTCAATTTTTTTGATGATTTTAAAGAATCTAATGGTTTAGGAATCAACGGTTTTGTTTTTAGAATAATTTTCCCACTCTTGGTAATTGTCAAAACTTTGAGTTATTTATAAGAGTTTTGTGGGTAGCAAGATTCCGCTAAGATATTGAGGAAGGGTAAAACTGAGTGGTAATGGGTTCTATAACCATGTAAATGTTTTATATATCTAATATTAATGATGAAAATTGATAATTTATTTTCAATATTTTTTTTAAACAAATATTCTATTAATTTAAATGGAAAATATTGGATTCGATGTTATGATGGTTGGGATTAAAATTGGGCATGGGGTGGAAATTTTACTATATTTTTAGGATTTAGACTATGTAGTTGATTAAGTTTTTGATTATCCTGTAAATTGAATTTATTTTTTTCATTGTACATGTGAAGAAAATTGTTTTATTCATAAATTTCATGAGTATTCATATTATTCGCCTCTATTTATGGTATCCCTATAATAACATATTTGATTGATCTAATAGTTGGGAAATTATCAGTCACTCAAGAATATCCTTTTATTGTAAAATCTTTCACCTTGGGAGTCTAAAGTGGTGAATAATGAGGTTTTCACCACTAACAATAATTTCATAGGAATGTGGAAGATCCCCTATAATATGTTTGATAACAAGAATCAATAAGGTATCTCTTTACTAGATAGATTTTGTGCAAAAAAGTTCCCCTCCCTTCAAGTATGAATGATATTTGTGCCTTGATTGATGGGGGACCTATACTTCATAATATTATAAATTGAATAACAAGGAGAACTTACATAATTATGTAGGAATATTAAAAGAATATTTGAGTTCTAGTCAACCATACAAATATTGAGGTTTTCTATCCTCCAAATTTAATGGCCATTATGTAATGATATTCACTCCACCAAGATATAATTACCTAAACAATAAAAGGAACTATATTCAATAACCATATATCCCCTAGAATCATGCACAATCCCTCTCCATAACTCCATATTTACTGGACCCATTCACATTATGTTTTAGTCCAACATTGGGGGGTATTCACTTGATCTGCCATCCTAGAAGAGCTATATCATTTGTAATTACATCCCTAGGGAGGATTCCCTTACTAGTAGCCATTCAATTTTCAATAGTAATAAGGGAACCTAGTTTTTCCATGAGAGAGAGCACATGAACTTGAATGAATAGAGGGTTTATTCATGCCTTCACGACCATTGTTCCTTGTCTCTTAAATCACCAAAACCCACTGAAAACACTATTACATGAATATTAACCATATATGAATGTTTCTAAACACTTTGAAATAATGTAGAAAAAAAGTCAGAGATGTATCCCCACTAAAATCAAAATCCCATAAGTTTCCCAACAAGTTCCCAAGTAAAGAGGGCCCATTCAACATCAAAAAATAAGTTCTAGACTAACTCATATTTTATCCTCTCATAACACATACATGGTGAGGGTATCTAAATTAATTTCCTATAGATGTTAATTTTAGTTGGTATTCCCTTACCATAGAAACTCTAGAAATATATGTTCAAATTAACAGGGAATTATTTGGACAAGCCTTTGCTCACCCACACATCATGCTTCTGGTTGGATATTAATAAAAAGTGAAACTCTGAAGCATTAAATTATCCTAAGGTAAAATTTGATAATGTGAACATATTTAGTTCACCAATCATATAAATACTATCATAAAAAATAAAATGATCCTCATCGAGGGATGCTGATATAAAGCCAAAGTTTATTCAAACATTCCTAAAGTAAATGTGAGAGACTAGGAATCCATGGATGACGTTAAAATGAACTAACAAGTCTTATTTCTAGTAATTGATGTCACCCCACCCACAAACCAACACACCAAGTATGGGATACTCTCCAAAATTTTTTTGAATATCAGGAATGGGAATTGATTTTAGGTTTCCAATTTTAATTTTTGGGTATTCCACATTTTATACCCACTGTCAACCATAACTATAAACTTTTCAAAGTGTGGGATCAAACCTAGATAAGGTACCAAGAAAATAAACACAATATAAATGTGCCTTATTCATGGATCCATCACATTTATAATGAGGATCCCGAGAGGTGTGGTGACTGGTCTAAGGAGTAGGATCCCAGGAGGTGGGGGTGGCCGCGTTGGAACCATTCCGGTGCCGCATTGGAGAAGGAGGGTTAAGGGGGTGGGTGTTCATGTAGAAGAAGTTGGTAGAGGAGTAGGATCTTGGGGGGGGGGGGGAATATGATGTTTCCTCCTTAGAACCATGCTATATCCGCATCAGAACAGTGTTGGAGCCATGTCAGAGAAGGAGGGTTTTGGGGAGGTGGGGTGGCTGCATCGGAGGCATTGGGAGAGGAGGAGGATCACAGGAGGGAGGAAGATCACGGGGGCAGTGGGGGTGGGAAACTTGCTGGGGAGAGGGGAAATGGGTCCCATGGGGGGATAGGGCCAGAGATAATAAAATAGAAATGGGTATAAGTGTCCTATAGCCGCAGTTTTTATTCTCCATGGCTATAGATCCATGGAAATAGGTCCAAATTCTTGTAGTGGAACTACTTCTTCAACGAGGACCTATGGAACATGTTCTTTCACCAAATATTGTATATATTGAGTGAAATATTCATCGAATTCAATATTTATCTCACTATCCTTTTTGAGGATGTGCCCCCTCTCAAGAAAGACATCTTACCTAGAGATTACTTCTTTCTTATATGAGGGGTTTTATAGGCAGTATCCCTTTGTTTCCTTGGGATACCCCATAAAGGTACACTTTGTTCCTTTGGTGCTAGTTTGTTTTTGAGAAGCCTTAACAAATTCCTAACAACCCCAAACATGTGTATGTGAAAAAACGAGTTTCTTTACACTCTATATATCTAAGGTAATTCCATTTTTTTCTTTATTTAGTACTTAATTTAATGAGTATACTAAAGTTTGTAATGAATATCCCCAAAAATATAATGGAAGATCTGCATGACTCATTATTGAATTTACCATGTCTAATAGGGTACAGTTCCTTATTTCACTAACACCATTCCACTATAGTGTATAAGGTGGAGTGATTTTAGATAGATTCCCAAACTCCCTTAAGAATTCGATAAACTCTTAGTTATGATATTCATTACATTAATCTGATCAATGATTCTTTATATTCTTTCCAATTTGATTCTATACATAATTATTGACTCCTTTAATTTCTCAAAGGAATTAGAATTATACCTCATTAAGTAGACATATCCATATCTACTCAATCCATTAGTAAAAGTTTTGATTTAACAATACACACCAATAGATTCTAATAGAAATGGTCCACACACATCTGTGTATACCAAACCTAGAATCTATGTGGCCCTTTCACCCTATCCACAAAATGGTGGTTTGTTCAATTTTCCTTATAAATAAGCATGACATCATTTAGTTGGTTTTAGATCAGGTGATTCTAAATAACCATCTTCATAGATCTTTATTAAGCTCTTTTCATTTACATGAGCGAGATAGTGATTCTATAACTAGGTATTATAAAAGTTGTATAAACATGATTTATTATCAATTTTCAATACTTGGTTCCAATAATTTAATATATAAATAACATTATTTAAATGTTCTATACCATAACAGAATTTTTCCTTATAAAAGAAACAATATTTTTTCCATATTTGAAAATAAACCCATCTTCATCTAAGCATGATACAGAAATTATGTTCTTGGTAACTGTTTGTCCATAATAACAATATTTTATAAATAAAATCATTCCCATTATCAATGAAAGGTGGTAGTAACCAATGTCCAGAGAATCTAGCCTCAAATAATTAGTAGCTCTCAAATCCACCTCTCCTCTATAAATCTTTCAAAATCTAATTTGTTCCTTCATTTGGATACTTATCTGAGAACCACAATTTGTATATAATACCTATGTGTAGATATTGAAAGATTACACTCAATAACAAATGCACATTTAGCTTCCCCTTTTATTTGGGAGCAATTACTCTTCCAGTGGACTAAATTTCCATATGAAAAACACATTACCTATTTTTCCTTTCCATGTCTTTGGATATTACTCTTCTTGGAAGGATGATGTTTGGGAGATTTATACTTTTTGAGAGTCTTGGGATCCTTTTCCTTGTTCATAATTTTCTTATTCCCTATAAAGTCCATAGGTTTATCATGCCCCAAGTACATATCCACTTGGAGAAGCAAAGTAATAAGTTCTGAAAGAATATTCTCATTATTTCTCCTCTTTTAATTAATAATAAAATTAGAGAAGGTTTTAGGCAGTGATGAATGTATGAGTTCTGTATGCAACTCATTGAAGAATTAAATCCCTAAGATGTATAAGTGTTCAATGTATCTAATAATCTTAAATACATGAGGACCATCTAGCACAAACTCTCCAAGATTAGTTGTAAACAAAGAATTGGAGATCTCTTACCTCTCTTGTCTTGCCTTCTCTTGATAGATATCCTAAATGTGATACATCAGGCAATACGCATTCATGTAGTCATGTTGCATTAAAATATTATTGCTCATGGATGATAGCATGAAACATTGAACATTTGTAACACCATTCAGATTTTTCACATAGATATATAATTCTTCATCACTAGCCTCTTTACTATGTGCTTCAGTAAAAGGTTCTTTCCGCATATATAATATCCTTTCATGGTTAAGGATGACACGTAAGAATATTTTCCACTCTTGGAAATTTATTTCAATGAGAAGTTTATCCATTTAAATTATAGACTACAATGATATGGTTGAAGTCGTTTTAATTTTGTTTCTATACAAAAATATGTGAAGAATCTCAGTACATTATCTAATAAAATTTAAACCAATAAATAAATATTATATTTATTTAGTCTCCCAATATTTTATTTAAACCCAATATACCTCACCATTGGCTTCAAAATATCCTATTTCATAGAAATTCTAGAGGCTAGGATTCATATTCCACTTCTAGTTACCCCAAAATTGGTTGGTAAAGCAACTTGAATGGTATTAGGTAGGTATTTCAAATGCCAAATACATTAACTCATAGTTCCATGATCTTTTAGTGGACTCCCCAATCTTGAAATCCTTAAATTGGATTTCCTCACCCATTACCTCTTAGTTACACCATGTCCTTACTTGTAAGTAAAACTTTTATGTTAACTAAGTTAATTCAACCCAAAAATTCAAGTAAGACTTCCATGAAAATTGATAGCACCCCAACTTTGGTTGGTCAAACACTTTTCACTATGGTTCAATTTTAACTGATGTAGTGGAAGACTATACCGACTTAATATATATTATTGAGGTATTTTATCCAATTATTCATAAATTTAAAATTATTATTCATTCACATTCTTTTTAATATTAAGTGGACATAAATAACTGATTAATCATGTCTTATATAACATTTACGCATAAGCAAATTTATTTTAGTCATATCTTGCATTCATGTTAATTTCATTAATTCATGTGATTGCGAAAAAACATCCATAATTAAATAACCAAGAAACTTTACATAAATAAAATAATTAAGTGGTAGTATCCTTGATATTTTACTAATGGTTAGTTTATCTAGTGGTGGATAAACTAATAGTTGAACTAGGGAAAAAACACTTCGAACCTAAGGTTTTTTATAGCTTTCCACATGTTCACCTATGTATCTCTCTTGGACTAGTTTTTTCTTGACTCTAAACTTGAATCACCTCCACTAGAATGTGATCTCCATATATTACATATTATTTTAATCACATGCAAGTGAGGGAAAAAGTGTTTACATAAAAAATCATGGGAACACATGCCTTAACATAATAAGAGGAGAAAAGGCACACATACCAACAATATTTTTTAATAATAAATTAAATGAAACCAATCACATAGAAAGGACTTGTTTTTGGTCATGATCATACACATGCATTAAAATAACTTTGAATTCAATAAAACTATAATTCAATTATTAATCATTTTTATTTAAGATAATTCAAACTTGAATCAATTAAATATTTTATTTAATTAATCAATTCTTTTATCTTATTTATCATCTGAATTTCCATTACATTCTCATCAATTATAAATTTAAAAAAATTAAATATGTTTTTTTAAATTAAACCTATACATAAATGTACCTTGGAGGAAACACGGTGAATAACCATCGGACTCTACCCAACATGTATTATACTTACATACATTTTATTATTTTATACATATAGAATACATAAATTATCATGTACTTTCATGATGTGTAGTGTCAACATAATGTTTACAAGAATTACATGACTTTTCTGTAACGTGTCATGATTTAATTCATTAATATTAACAACGGTAGTATGAATAAAAAATTATATGAAGATCTGATCATTACACATGTATTAAATAAATATATATATTAAATCCATTACATAGAGTGTCCTATCAACTTAACAACCACACACGAGCACATATCTATAAGGTTTACACAATATAACAAATAAATATTAAATTTTCACAATTTGGTATAAGTACAGAGCATGTATAGGAACGTTACATGGCATATACATCTCTCACCATATATCAAAGGAACATGCCTAGAGGCTCATAGTGTAAACCGTGCCTCAAAAAAATGGATTACATGTTTTGTATAAGTGACTACATGGAGTGTGGTCTCCAACATACACATTCACTAATTAGGTAGGTTGGTTATGGTAATACATAGCCCATCTATGACTCAATGGGACTACACGCCGTGTACTTGGGATACACAACATTTAATCCGGTTGATCGTGTTCCAAGATAGCCCAATCAACAAGATATGTATGAAATAAATGAACCACCTATAATCAATGCACACAGTTTGATTTAATTTATGAATTAATTTCTGATGTATTTAACATAAGTACACAGTGTGAAACTCTGGTTACAAGGCGTGTACTCTTGTGTTATCTGGCTAGAATCCTCAGCCCCTCTGGAAGAGTTACTCAAATTTATTTCAATTGTAAAAATTAATAGTATTGATTGGATCTATGAGAAACAATGGAGGAATAAGTATATCTCAAAATTCATTTTAAAATAATTATTTAACTTGAATCGAAAAATAAATGACAAATGTGTAAATCAATCAATGACATTTAAATAATTATAAATAAGTATGTGACCACTCTGATACCACTTTTATGTTTCGGTCATAACATAAGCATGTAATGGGTCTTGACTAACTTTACTTTTTTAATGATCGATGATCAATCTGAGATCAACATGAAAATAAACACCACGATCAACAAAATTGAATCAAAGAAAATAGACAATGGATAATACACAAGAACCAGAGGGAGGGTCATCACATATTATTTAAAATCAATTTATTTAATTAAATTATTAACTTTATTGGAATTATTTCTTCATTGATGAGTCTAAAAACTGATCTTCATTATAAGTTCATTTCATTGTAGGAATCAAGAGTAGATTCCCTCTAGAGGTGATCCATATGTGTTCAAAAAATCTTTAAACGTTTCCATATAAATATCTAGGCGCTAGAACCATTGATCCTATCACTTGTGACATCTGCCTTTGATCACTGTGAAAATCAATTCCAAATTGTTCTTCTTAATGTCTTTACTTGAGGGAGAATTGTGGAGGAATATCACTCTCCATTCTCAGGAGTGTTCTTGGTGATTGGATCTCTCTAGGGATTGAAAGGATTCTCCAAATCTATTATGCACAACCAAACAAATGAATGGGCTCATAGATAAAATAATTTAATTTTTTTATATACTACTAGGGTTAAAATAAAATAATCACACATGTGCTTTTTATTATTTAATTAATCCCTCCAAAACCCCAATTCAAATAATAATAATACCATTATTATTTCTCGACATGCACTTAACTTGAGAATTAAATTAAATATTATTTAATAAAATAATAATCAATATTTATTTTTTCTCACAAGAACATTAAACTCAGTTCTCCATTCCAACATAATATTTATAAGGAGTTTATTAATGGATATTTATTTATTAAATAAATATCACTTCATTATTCACCAATAAATAAATAAATATTATATTCACTAAATAGAAAATAAATATTTATTAAATATTCTTCCCACATTTTATTCTCTTTAATAATTGGTGACTGAATATATAAAATCGAGAAAACATGAATAATTATTAAACCATAGGGGGGAATAATATTTATACCACTTGTTAAATAAAAACTAATAATATATTATTTAATTGAGATTCAAGATACACTTATTGTATGTCCCTCTAGGCCTCTTTCTCTGTGGTAATAGGTGAAGTGGCTTAAAGTCCAAGGTTAGTGTATAGAAACACCCCAAGGAACCCATAGAGAAAGAAGTTAATGTCGTAATGACCTAATACCTCGTATGGAATCTTACTTTGTAATATAATCCCTTTATCATGATATCTCTAATTAAGATGTTTACATGATAGTGCTATCAACCTATGTACTCAATGCCTCTTTCTTTGAATTCTCAAAAATTTAACTTTCTTATAGAATACCATGGTTGTGGATTTATTTAAGATATATCATTTCTATCAATGGGCCTGAGATATAGAATTATGTTAAATAACATAAGGGAAAAAACCATTTTTCACATTATCCATTAATGCAATGTTACCCATGATACACACAATGTGTCCTACCTCACCGTGAACATATGTCATCTTGGTTTTCATAAATAAATTAAAGTGCACGACTCATAATACTTATTAATAATAATATTAAAGTATAAGGATCAATACACACATATAAAAATAGAAATATCCAATTACATATATAAATGTGGATTTCCTACTAGTGGGTCTCATTCTCATAACATCCTATGCTAGAAATTACCAAGGGAATACACCATGAGAAGATTCCTCAAAGTCCTATGAGTCTCCACCCATGATATCATGTATCATTTTTGTCCCTAAAAAGATATCATCTGACTATAGAACATATATTTAAGAATAGTGTCATAGCACTTTTGGGTTCTCATCATAGAGGGGAACTATTATGATCTTTTAGTGCAATATCTACTCTAGGGACATTATCACATACTACGTTATGCAGAAGAACAATCATTATGTGATAAGAAGTTTATTAAAATTCCAAACTATGAAATTAGGTTATCATAATGTACTCATATAATAGTTCTAGGGAACCAACTCCAACAATTACAACCACTTCTGACTCAATTGATTATGTAGGGATCTCTCGTAGCTCAGGGGATGGAACAAGGGCATTTTCACTTGAGATTTTACCAATTTTAGGAGATTGAGTAATCATTTCATTGATACTGTAATCATTTTTCATGATAGATATAACAGAGTTTTTTTGAATATGGGCTTATAATTGGGTCTATGTTCTCAACTAGATTGATGGGTAGCACATAATCTTTGCCAAGTTGTTTGAAGGGGTTGGTTGAGATCATCTTTTGACCATTCATGGTTGTGAACCAGGTAACACCATCAACCATGAGATATTTTATCTCAATCTAATATAATCCAATATTGATATAATATGAATAATAAGCTTCAAATAGGGCCTTATCAGTTTACAGTTTCCAAATTTTTCTATAGATGCAATATTTAATGCATTGATCGTATGATGCGGGTATTTTCGTGTGTTGATGAAACCATGGTCTTCCTAGAAAAACACTAAAGGTTTTATCCAAATGAACAACCAAAAACTTTGATTCGAATAAAAGTTTCCCAAACTGTGCTCTAAATTTTTTTTGGCCCAGTTTCTTTTAGTCACCATTTTCATAACCCTGTTGTGTTAGAGTGGAGGGTTTTTTATTATCCTCATCATAGAATGGCTGGGAAAGTATCCGTACATGAATGATATTGAATATCAATCCATTACCAATGAAATCACATTGGACATTTACACCATTTATCCTACCAGACACGTGAAAGGGTAAGATGTGTCCTAATAGAACAACAACTTTATCATGATCCATTAAGTATATTTTTAATGAGCCTAACAATTATAAATAAAATACCCCCTTTGATGCAATTAAATTTCTTATTATGTATTATGGATATAAAAAACAAATAAATTTTTTTGGTTTTATTATATCCTATTGGATTTAAATGATTGTTAATCCTCATTACCATTGATAACATAGTCATTGAATAGTGATTACATGATTAGTATAAATATAGAGTTTTTAAAAATCCAATTGACATGGAAAAATGAAGGATGGCCTCAGCCAATAAGATTGTACCCTATTAAATGCATTTATTAGAGATTATGATGGAGATAACATCACTGTTATTTTCACTTTACTAAGCCCAAGCTTAGATCCAAACAACTTAATCATAAGTGAAATCATTTTTGGGATTAGTTCAATATCATTGAAATCATGGCCCAAACCAAATATGTTGAACCACCCCATGAAAGTCTCATCATCACGTACACTACCCTTAGGAAATTTGATGGTGTATTAAAGGGATATGTTTCGATACCATAATAATATGAATATGTATACTGTATTTTCAATAGAATAATGTTTATATTTTCTTCTTATCAATACTTTATATATAATGTTTATTTTTTTATAGTAAAACACAAATTGTATTTTTAATTAGAATTCACTTTCAATTAAGACATTTATTTTGACGAATTAATACATATTTGAAATAAATAATATTTTAATAAAATATTATTATTAAATAAATATTATTAAAAATAAATTGTCATATAATTTTTATGAAGTCAAATGTAGTTTTTTATGGGTTTAAAAACAGTTATGGTTAAAAAACCCATTATTTCTCAATAAATATTGATTATTATTTTAAAAGTGAAAATTAACATATCTGTAGAATTATTTGGATAAAATGAATATTATTTTTGTAACTAGAATTTCAAAATTATCTAATGTTCAATTTTTCATAATTTTCTGAGACAGTTGAATTTTCATGTAAAAATTAAATACGGTATAAATATATGGTGTGTATTATGACATCATAATTACAAAAAAAGTGGTGTAGTAAGTAATATAAGGGATATCCCCAACCAAATATATGTTTTAAATTAAAAATAATTTCATTTTATGTCTGTATGGTTAATTTTATAAAACCTTTATGAATCCTCCCAATCCATTAATATATTTTATGGTTTAAAAATAATTTCTTTAATAGTATGACCCACTTACACATCATAAAGGTTATTATTTTATTATGTTTGGACCCTTTACTAATTAAATAATGAAATCCACTTCCATTTTTCATAAAATGTGGGAAAAACCATGGGAATAATTATTATTTTTATTACTTTATTATATAGAGTCCAAAACCTACGTTTAAGAACTAATAAATAATTCCCCAATAATTTCCTATATAAACCAACCCAATATCCAATTTATCATCATTAAAAATCATTGGATCACATAATTACTCTTCCATACCTTATATAGGGTCATAAAAAGGTGCCTAAAATCTCTGAAGATTCTTCTCTCAAGTATTTGGAATCACACTCACCAAGTAAAGTATATCCCACTCTCCTTTTTTTTCAAGAACTATATTTATGTTATGCCTATTAATTCCATTTTTTCATATCCAGATATGATCGTAAATATCCCATTACTCTCCATATAATTTATAA
This sequence comes from Viscum album, assembly GCA_963277665.1. Taxonomy (NCBI): domain Eukaryota; kingdom Viridiplantae; phylum Streptophyta; class Magnoliopsida; order Santalales; family Viscaceae; genus Viscum; species Viscum album. The sequence continues at coordinate 1,333,201,041 of OY728150.1, forward strand.
ATTATTATATACCCCTTTAACTCTCATTAATCTCACCCATTAACTTTCATACACCCCCGTTATGCTATTGAAATTTCACCACGACGTTCCATTCAAAACAATTATATAGTGAATACATGTACCCATTTACTATCAATGGTGTTAAAATTTATGAACATATTATTATTTTATTGGGGAATTACATTTATTTTTTCCAAAATCCATTATCATGGAATAATATGTTATGATAAATGATACCATGATTTACAATCTATGTGGCACACGTAAGCATGAGAATGAAACGAAATTGATGGGTGCACCTAAAATTATATTACGCTCCAATGCATTGGGTAATTTTTTAGTCTCATGAGAAGTAATTAAAGGTATTAAGGAGTGGAACTAGTCAATTATTGTACATTTTCCATAATTGTGTCTTCGAATTTATAATTGACCTATATTTGTTATACAGTTTTTTATGTTGTTTCCACATTTTCCATATGGCCATTATGTTATCATACTATATCATGCATCATTGTTCATGATTATGATTATAACTCTTTTTATAAACCATTGATATTCCTATTGTATAACATATATTATCTTCTTCATTTTATTCCATGCTTATTCCCTTATTGGGCTTTATAGCTCACCTCTATCTTATGTATGTCCCCTGGTTAACCCATGTAGTTTTAAGTATGAGCATGTTAAGGAAGTTTTCAATAAAGATGATGAATTTCCTATTTTAAGTTATTATATTATGTAACTAATTCTAAAACACCCTAGAATTATCTATCTTTTAGTTTTTGTTATTTTTATTTTATGTAATAAATTATGGATTAATATGTCATAAAGAGAAATAATTTCATACATGGTATCAAAAGTAAAAAATTAGTTTTTTTATTAGGATTAGAAAATTCTCATGAAAGACATAGGTATAAGAATAATTATTATAAAACAACCCTAAATTTTGGTAAGTATTATTTAAGTGTTTTATCAAGAAAATACCTCTCTATCTGGATAATACAAGTGGATGTGGCTCTGGCACAGCTATACATAGTGATAAAACTTGAAAACACCTTGTTGAGCTAGACTCAAACAAGAAATGGTGCACCAAAATGGGCCTTGCTATAGACTAGGTTTGGAACTCCTGAGAGATATGATTTGGTAAATTCATAATCTCATTATGAACTATTATTAAGGGAATAATAAATACACATATGAATATATGGTAGAAAATATATCATGGATAACATAGATTGATGCCTAGAAATTAATTAGTTAAGGAAATACATGTAATTTATAGTTTATCCCTCTAATTTCATTAGATTCTAATTTATGTGTTTAACAATTTAAAAATAATCATCTCAAATTTACTATTTATTCAATACAATGTCCAGAAATAGGATAAATCGGGTAAATAACCAATGTGAGGGGAAATGTGATGACTATCCCAATGAGATTCCCATCCCAACATGAGAAGGTATAACAAACATTAGGATGATACAATCTCATCTGATTTAGGTTTTGTATATAATCCTTAATTAGTAGGAGTTCCTAGTTCCCCCTAAGAAATGTCAATTTATGATTGAGTCATTTAGGCAACAAAGTCCTCTGACATTCAATAGATAATTTGATCCCCTAATCACAGAACAATGGATCAAATCCATTGTGAATATATTCTCTATCCTTCAATGTTACAAAAAGGGAAGGTTCTATTAACAGTTTATCTTATAGAGGTAGAATATGATTAGTGTTGTACATTTATCTATAATAAGAATCCCGAGGAAGAGATCGAAGTGATGGGGCGGAAGAAATTCTCGAAGGAATTGATAAATATTTTCCTCCCACTTTATGACTTAAAATGGAAATTTATTTCCTTACCCTCAAGAAAATTGATGATAAATCTATCAGGGGTTATGGGGAAAACATCACAATACCTTCATAATACATCTCCAACAATTTCTTTACCCTAAATTAAATGTTGGACACTTCTTTGGTGAGCTGAAACCTAGTCTATGAAAAGCCCTAGTGATCTTATACTATGATAGTTATGAGAAAATAGTCTGATGTTCCCTTAAATTTGAAATTGAGATCGATGAATCTCAAGGGTATAACATGGATTATAAGTAGAATGTGGAGTTTAATTCTAGAGATCCAATGGATAAATCTAATGCTGTTAAGAAATTTCAATATCCCACTTGTCAAAAATATAGAAATAAAGACCCTTAAAATGCCTAAGGGGAATGAGGAAATGATTTAGGTTATGGAATGAAGGACACCTAGCAAGTGATTGTCGACGGAAGAATCCCACTAATGAGATATAGGAAAGGAATTATCCAATCAACCCTAGATAAAATATTCAATGTTTAAACTATATGGAAATAAGAAACTTTTCAAACTAATGTACTAAGCCAAGGGATTTTTAGGGACAACCAACAATCTCTAAAGTAAAAAGGGTTAGATTTTTCCATCACAAGCCCATACGTGATCTATAAAATTAATTGTTGATAGGCACACTAGCTATTAATTCAATAATAACAAACATACTTTTTTATTATAGTTCTATACATTACTTCATATCAAGAAAGTTTAGTAAAACTATTCAAACACTACCACAAATCAAGGAAGTATAGTTGTTGATGAAAACATGAAATGGGGAAATTATTGAAACCCAAGTATATAACTCCTCCCCAAAAAAATTGTGTGATAAACTTCATAGGGAACCTTTTTATAATCCCTTTTTCGTAATTTTATGCAATTATGGGTATGGATTGACTTTCCCTATATAGAGGCAATGTAAACTGACATGAGAAGGAAATCACTATACGTATTGAGAATCGTATTTCAATTTTATACAAGTAGAAGGAGGATGATGATTACTATTTAGCCCCAAAATATCAAGGAAGGATATTATTTCCCTACGAGAAAGGGTATCTAGCTCAAATGATCGAGTCTAAGGAATGGATCATCTTGAATACGTTCTCGTTGTTAGGGAATATGCTGAAGTGTTTCTCGAAAAAATTAGTATTCTTCTTCTTAACCAAGAGGTTGAATTTTCAATAAATATTATACTAGGTTATTTACCATTATCAAAGACTCCATATATAATGGTTGTTCTGGAACTTGGGGAGATGAAAGAACAACTACAGAATAATCTGGATAAAGGGTTCATACACCCAAGTGTTTCACCATGGGATGCACCGATCTACTTGTTCAAGAAGAAGGATAGGTCAATGTGCATTTTCATTTATTATTGTGAGATCAAAAATATCAGGATAAAGGAAAATTATCCTATGAAATGGATTGATGACTTTTTTGATGAGCTATATAGAGCACAATACTTTTCCAAGGTGGATCTGCGGTTGGGATATTGTGAAGTTAGGGTGAATAAGGAGGATATCCCCAAGACTGGTTTATGTATGATGTATGAGGACTATGAGTTCATAGTAATTCCATTTGGACTCACTAATTCTCAAGTAATATTCATGGAATTTATTAATAGATTTTTTATAGATTACATTAACAAAAAAATTCTAGTCTTTTTAGATGATATTCTAATATACTACAAAATCAAGGAGGATCATGACGAGCATCTCAGTACAATGATAAAGAACTTACAATGGGAGAAGATTTATGAAAATAAGGAAAATGAAAGTTCTATTTGAAGAAAGTATCATTCCTGGGGAATATTATCATCAAAAATGGGATATCTTTGGACCATTGAATGATAGAAACAATCGAATGAGGGTTATGTCCAAAATTTTTTATAGATATCCATAGTTTCTTTGGATTAGCTCAGTATTATCATCAATTTATGTGAAATATATAATTATTTCCAAAACCATCTAACCAAATAATTTTAAGGGAGTCAATTTTTCTTGTAATTTTTAATATGAATAGAGATTCATGGAGTTGAAAATGTGTCTTATCACTTCACATGTATTTGAACTATCCACAAGTGGATAACTTTTCATACTATTCAATGTTGTTTAAAAGAAGGGTTTGGGTTGTTTGTTAATGGATAATAATAATGCGATAACCTTTTCTTCAAGAAAATTTAATTCCAATGAGAATATATTCACAACACATGATATGGAGTTAGCTGTACTGATATTTTCTTTGTAAATATGGTAGCATTATCTCTTTATCAGGATGTGTGAAATATATATGGATCCCAAAATCCTGAAGTATATATTCACCCAGAATGAGATGAATATGATCCAATGAAGATGGTAAGATACGATCAAGTACTATTACTATTAAATTCACTACAATACAATGAAGGATGATAAAGTGGAAGATTCTCTAAGTGGAAAGGATCCAAAAAATTTATCATTTATGGGAATCAAGTGGGATCCAATCTTCTTAGATCTAAAATGGATGTAAATGGTAATCATAATGAAAATAAACTCATAAATACTTTTATAGATTATTGATCAAACATCCCTTATGAAGAGGATAAAGGATTCTCAAAGAGTTAATGTGTGAATTCATAAAAAAGTGGAAGCTATAAGAAAAAAAAATCCCTGATGTTCAATAATAAGGGAGAAGGAGTTGTAGGATTTGGTTCATGAATATGTGTACCATTAAATCCTGAGCAAGAGAAGGAACTATTGGATGATGCACATAGCTCAAATTTCACCATCCATCCAGGAATCAAAATGCTGTATCGAGATCTCTAAGAGCACTATTGGTGAGAAAATATAAAGAAGGATATCATTGAATATACATCAAGACGTCTTGTATGTCAGCGTGTGAAGGATAAAATGTAAAAACTAATGGGATTATGAAACCATTACTCAGACTTATATGTAAATGGGAAAACATCACCATGGAATTTTTCACTAGTATTACAAAGACATCAAGAGGAAACAGTGCTATATGGGTTGTGGTGGGTCTTCTTAAAAATATTGTTCACTTCATTGTAGTTCAATAGGAATTCCCACTCGATCAACTTGCAAGGATATACATTAAAGAAGTGGGGAGGCTGTATGGAACACCACTATTGATTATATCTGATCGAGGTCCAATATATACCTCTATGTTCTAAAAGAGTACTTAACATGCTCTAAATACTGAGTTGAACTTTATTATGTATTATCAACCCAAACTAAAAGCCAATCTGAGCATACTAAATAGACATTCGAGGATATGTTGAGAGAATGATCAATTAACATCAAAGGTGGATGGGACTAAGATCTACTTTTGGTCGAGTTCTCATACAATAATAGTTTCCACTAAAGTATCCTAATGGATCCCTATAAATCCCTTTATGAGAATAAGTGAAGAAAACCTTCATGTTGGGATGAATTTGGATAAGAGAAATTACTAGTTCTTAAAATAATCGAGGAAATGGTGGAAAAGGTTAAAACCATTCAGCATCACATCAAGGATGCTCAGAGTCGATAGAAGAGCTATGCTAAAAATCCTTGAAGAGACCTAGAGTTTGATGTTGGTCACATGGTATTCCTCTCCATATATCTATGGAATATATTCACAAGATTTTGGATGAAATTAAAGCTTAGTCCAAGATAAATCGGTCCCTTTGAGATCCTTGATCACATTAGAGCGGTGACCTATCGAAGAACACTCTCACCTAACATCTCTCATGTACATGATGTATACCATACATACCTATTTAGGAAGTACATGCCAGACCCCTCACATTTAATAAATCCAAAGGTGGTACCATTGAACAATGATCTCTCATATGAGGATAAACCGGTGAAGATCTTAGACCATAGAGACAAAGTTATATGAAATAAGGCAATATACCTATTTAAAGTGGTCTGTATAAACCACATGTTTGAAGAAGATACATGGGAAATGAAGTATGTGATGAAACAAAATTACCCTCATCTATTTTAGTGTGGGAAAATAAAATGTTTATGGAAAAATATCTAAAAGGGGGAAGATTTTACCGACCCAAACTATTATAAATAAAACCCCCCTTATGATTTAATTAAATTTCTTATTATGTATTATGGATATAGAAAACACATGCAATTATTTGGTTTTATAATATCCTATCATATTTAAAAGACATTTAATCATCATTACCATTGGTAATATAGCCATTGAATTTTCATCACATGATTAGTATAAATATAGGGTTTTACAAATTTAATTGACACATACAAAGGAAGTGATGTCCTCAACAAGTAGAATCATACCATATGAATCACATTTATTGTAGATTACAAGGGAGATATAATCCTTGGGATTTTCCCTAGACTAATCCCATGCTATGATCCAACAACTTAATAATGAGTGAAACCATTTATGGCAGAAGTTTAAGATCATCAAGATCATGACCCAAACTATGTACGTTGAACTACCGCATGAAACTCTCACCATCGCGCACCTTAACCTTAAGAGGATTTTTGGTGTATTAAAAGAATATATATCAAGGCCATAATAATATGAATATGTATATTTTATTTTCAATAGAATAATGTTCATTTTTATTCTTATCATTTCTTTATAAATGGTTTTTATTTTTATACAATAAAACAAAAATTGTATTTTAAATTAGTATTCAATTCCAATTAAGACATTTATTTTAGATTAATTAATTTATTTTTGAAATAAAAAATATTTTAAATAAATATTATTATTTATTATTTTTTTATTAAATATAAATTATAATATATTTTTTATAAAGTTAAATGTATTTTTTAAGGGCTCTAAAACTATTATTTTCAAAAAACCCACCATTTATCAGTATGTTAATTATTATTTTAAAAGAGAAAATTCAAATATTTAGAAACTTATTTGGATAAAATGGGTATTATTTTTATAACCATGATTTCAAAATTATTCAATGGTTAATGTTTCATTATTTTATGAGACAATCAATTTTTTAGGTAAAAATTAAATACGGTGTAAATATACGGTGTGTATTATGACATCATAATGACCCAAAAGTGATTTAATAAATAGTATAAATGGAATAAACTAATAAATATATAGTTTTTCCTTTAAAATAATATGATTCTATGTTTATATAAGTAATTTTATAAATCCTTTATGAATCCTCCAAAACGATCAATATATTTTATGGTTGTAAAATCATTTCATTAAGAGTATGCCTCACATCCTCATCGAAAAAGGTATTATTTTAATAAGTTATGTTATTAGACTAATAAAATAATTAAAACCTCTCACATTTGATATAAACCATGTAAAAAAACGTAGTAAGGTTTTTGGTTTTCATTAAATTGCTTTATACAGTCCAAAACCTACATTTGAGGAATTATAAAGAATTTCCCACTCATTTCCTATATAAACTGACCCAATCACCAATTTATCATCATTAAAAATCCTTGGAGAACATACTTACAACTTCCTCCCCTCTATATAGTCCTCCTAGGGTACCCCAAATCTCTTAAGAATCTCCTCCCAAACATTTTCAATAACACTCTCAAAGTAAGGGATCTTCCACTCTCTTTTTTATTCGAGTACCTATTTTAAGTTATGCCAATTAATTCAATTTGATAATTTTTGGATATTTTCTTATATATCCTCCTTATTATCAATTTTATATATAAATAATGATATACCTCTTTCACTCTCATTAATATCTTGTATGAACATTAATGAACCCCCGTTATGCTGCTGAAATTTCATCATAATATTCCTTGCCAAACAATTGTGTAGTGAATACCTGTAACCATTTCATATCATGAGTTTTCACAATTATGCATATATAATTATTTTAATGGGTACATATATGTATTTATTCCATGCTCCATAATTTTGGAATAAAATGTGATGATAAATGATTCCAAGTTTTATGATTTATGTGGCACACTTAACCATGATAATGAAATGAAAGTGATGGGTGTTCCTAGAACTATGCAGTGGTATAATGAATTCAGTAATGTTTTAGTCTCACAAGGAATCATGAAAGTGAATAGGGAGTGAACATAATATATCACATGTATTTTCCATCATGATGTATTGGAAGTTTTCCTTCCCTATGTTTATGATGTAGTGTTTTATGTTTTTTCCACATTTCTCATGTTGCCTTTATGTTACCATGGTATATCATGCCTTATTGTTCATGTTTTTGATTTTCACTCCTTTTATGACCGATTGATATACCTATTTTATAATATGTATTGTCATCTTCATGTTATTCCATTATTATTCCATTACATGAATTTTTAGCTCCCCCTTTCTTATGTATATCCCCTGGTTATCCCATACTATTTTAAGTACGAGAATGTTAAGGAAGTTTTCAATAAAGATGATGTATTTACTATTTTAAGTTGTTATGTAATGTACATAATTCCAAAAGACACTATAATTCTCAATATTCTAGGATTTATTATGTGTATTTTTATGTAATAAGTCATGAATTAATATATAATAAAAAAAGGGTTGTCATAAGACAACCACATGGAATTCAACAGGATTGATCTTTTTATGATAGACCCCAGAAGTGAAAACCTCATCTTAAAACTCTTATGGGATTAGAAAAGCCTCTATGAGTTCTTTATGGATGTATTTTGATAAACACATGGTGTTAAGAATTTATAACTTGTCTGGTACCAAGGTTAATTACTTCAATATGTCTTTCTTATAGGTTAAAGGCATGTGATTCCCAGTGTCGGTATGCTCTTTAATAGGAACTTTAGGGGATGGTGTGCTAGACGTAGATGGATTAGACATCAAAACAGGATCTAATGTTTCTCATGTTCTAGGTGTGTCAGGATGAATAGGTCTCTCTACCTTCTGAGGGTGATCAGACACTTTTATCCCTTCTGTTGGATATTCCGAAATGTTTCGGTCAGGGTGACTTTTGGAATAAGTAGGGGGATTTACCAGCTCGTGTTGGACTCATTGAAGGGATGTTTCATGATTTTCTGTTGTACTGACAGTCTGAGTAATGATGTCTCTAGAATTATAGTTTCTTTCATGAAAATATCTTCCCATATACCATTGGATCCCACTACCTCTTCATGTGGATTTCAATTTGGGTTTGTAGAACCCAGGTTCATATCCATACTCAACATTAGATAAAGGACCCATTAAATGAAAAACATTAATGGAATATAAGATTAACTCATCATATGATGATTATTTTATCTGGATGACCATTTCTGGTGGAACCATTTGGTTGGGAGTTTCTCGTTTTTTCAAACTTGGAAGAATAAAGTCTAAGAGGGTAAATGAAAACATTATCCTTGTTTTAGGTTCATCTTCTTATTTTCATCTTTTCCCTTATATCGTGGTTTAATTTTGAAAGATTAGATTTTAGAGGACTGTGATGTCGATGGAGTTAGGTGTGTCATTGCGGAAATAATTGGCGGTTTTGTCAGTTTCTTTAACTATGATCTAAGGATACCATGATTTCAGTTGATTATATTTAGATCCATCTAATCACCAAACATTTATTTCAATTTTATAGAAACTTCTTTCTATTTTCCTCCTTCCTCAAGTGTAGTAGTGAAAAAAAATACTACTTGTGCTGGTGGTTTCCCCACCTTCACCTTCCTATAGTATACTATTATTTTCATGATGTATTTTAAAATGAATAATTCCTGAATATAATTCCCCAATGTCTTATAGAAGGATCAATATTCTGGATAGTCATTAAGACCTGCCTGGTTGGGCCTCTTGGGCTCTGGTGGGTGGAGTAAATCACTATCCATAGCTGTTATAATGTAGCTACATACTTGATTTTATCAAAATGAGTAAAATTTATTATTTTTATCCTAAAATTGATTTCTCCTTAGTCCAATTCACTCATCTTGAAAAGGAGAGGGTTTTTGTTGACATATAGGGGGTGATGCATGATGTGGTGTTTGTTTTAGAGCTGGAGTTGGCATAGAGGATGGTGTAAGTGTAACAGATTCTTCTTCTACCTTTCCCGTTATTTTCCCTAGGATAGATGGAATCATTAAGAACTATATCTTAGTTCATTATATGTAATATTATATTCATTGATAAATCACAGTGAGATCCCAAAACCCACTTGTATATCGTACTGAGATGGGAAACATTCACAACTCATCACAGTGGTTCTATATGCATTGAGAAAAAAATCTTCTAAGGTAAGATGTAGTATCATGGAGTAATTCATCCCATTCCATCTAGAAATTAAATTTTAAGGCCTCTTGTCTCATTTTTTTCAATTTGAGGGGTTAATGATCATTTTATTTCACAACATTGGGCTGAATTGAAAGAGAAATTTCAGATGGAGGTCTTCCCATATCGTGACTGATTGAGCTGGAAAATTGGTGTACCATACGAAGGCCAGCCCATGCAAGGATTTCACAAACCATCTAAGTTTAACTGCTTCTTATTGCACAGGGTTTCCCATCATGGGATCTCAACAGGACACAAATTGTGTCAAATATTGTTCTGGGTCTCCTAATCCATTGAATATTAGAATCTAGGACTCCCAAAATTGGGTGAGGTGGGATGTCGGTCACCCATTCAGGGTAAGGTTTTCATTTTGAATATATTAGTTCATGTCGTTCTTTCATAGCTTCCAAGCGAGCTACCAATGATTTGATGGTGTTAATAAGACCTCTATGAATGTTGGGTCAAAAAGGATCTTGAATGTGGAAAATAATAGGTAGGGAATGATGTTCTTTCTCTTCCAATATTTGTGCCTGAAATCCATAAGGGGACATATTTTGAGGGTAAAACTAAATCAGTTCTGGTTTTTTCCCTAATAAAGGTAAATCATGAAATCCATTCATGATCAAATATAAGTAATAAAATGGTCCATGTATAGGTTTGGTAAGATATCCTAGCCCTACTTCAGTCATTGGGGTGAACCCTCATTATTGGGGTTCATTAGTTTAAAGTGAGAGTTGAGACCCTTATCAAGGAACATACTCTATTGAAATACTACCATAGAGAAATTCTGTATCAAGTCTTCTCAAATATTTCATATATTTATCCTCATGAGTGAACCATTATTAAAATTTTAGGGGATCAACCTCTTTAGTATGAGGGTTTTATACAACCTTTCCTTTACCATTTTTAGTGAACATTTGTAGAGGTGGTAGTGAGGGATTGGTCGAGGGGATACCCAAATTCAAGGTGAGTCTTTGGTTATTAGTATGCACACATCCATCATTTGCCTCAGTGTAGACCATGTCATGGATGAAACCATATTATCCTTGATCCTCGTAATTGGTGTTGTCTTCAGTGTTTCTTATAGGATTGATTCCCATGACATTCACCGATTCAAAATTCATTATGGGTGTCGTACCAGATTTCGAATAATAGTAGAGTTTTTTCACCCTTTACTGGACCTCTTCATTTCTTTTTAGGATCCTCTTCATGCTTCATGGTGAAGAGTGACATGGAGGGAACCACCATACATCCTTGTTGTATGCATCCTTTCTATGGGAAATGGGTCGCAATATGGGATGAACTAGGAGGCCTTACTTCTTGTTGTTCCCACCAAATGGTAAAATACCAATTTCTATTGAATGAGAGGTTGAGTTAAACATGGCATCAGCCTTAGAGTCTGGGGTTTCTCCCATTATTTCTTTGTTATACCTAGGGTAGAATTTTTCAGCCATAGAGGGAGATTCTATGTTAAAAATATCCTCATCCATGTGGGATGGGGATGATCTCGTACTACAGTGGCTGCTGCTAATTCTGTTGTCCACTTTATCTCACAGATCCTTGTTCGAGCCTGCATTGGGTGAAATTCATGCTCTACTTTAAAACTACCTGATTCTGAGGAAATTAGTAATGCATGATGTTTGGATTATCTTATTAAGAGAGAAGACCACTTAATGTTATGGGTCACCAGGTTTATGATTTTTTTGGTGGACTTCTCTCATTGAGCATGCCGCTTTTAAGACTTTTTCATAGAGAATTTCAGCTGAGTGTTCCATATTTTCTAAGTTGAGGTGTTTTCTGGTAGCTACAAAAGAGAAATGACATTACAGGGTGTCACCTTAGGTGGATTTTTTTTTGACTGTGGTGTGAGGTGTAATGAAAATCCCCATGTTCACCCCATCCATGAATATGAAGACAATACATGATTCAATGATTAAATTATGTAATTATTGCAATGCATTGAGGCATGTCAATTGAAGATCATTCAACCACTTATCAGATCATGGTCATCATGTACATGTAAGGGATTCCAAGTTGATTTGATGATGAAGATCTACCAATTGGTTAAATTGGTCTACATACCGGTAGTAAGGACATGAATTCATGTTTAGGTGGAGAAGAGTTGTCCAAAGATTCAGACAGATGTTGCGTATGAACTCTTCTAACAATACAACTGCAATGTCAAACTAATAAGTGGATGAGGGAAAGAAAATTATGGTTATATCATCCCAATCCAATTATATTCTCACAAGTAATGTATATTCTATTCTTATCCCAAAGATTCATTTACTTGATCATCCCAACATGGGTGCTTCCTAGCTATTTTGTCACAGGCTGTGGGGTTAGTAGGGGAATGATTGGCATGTAAACATTATGTAGGTGAATATGAGGATGTCTGTTTCCAAATATAATCTTTTTATTGATAATTAATGTCACTTTTCATGGATAAGTCATTGATCATGATTGGATTCATCTTTCCAAACACCTCATAATATGAGGCTCTTCTCGTATTTGATCTGGTAAAGGGTGGACCTTACTGTTGATTGATCTTTTGTCTATGAGGAAAGATGTTACAGAAGTCATCATGAGATTCTATATCATGATCGATCATATTGTTCCTTTAATAATAGATTTCATGGTAAAAATTATGAGGAAGGCCTATAGAGTTGCTGGTAGTAGTGCTACAAGGAGGACCTTTTTGACTGCTACTTCTGCTTTCGTAATTTGGTAATGGATCAGAAAGACCCATGGATACCACCGATAGATACTTGTTGGGCTCAATAATTCCATATTAGAATAGATAAGGTTCATGAATCTACTCTGCAATTTTGAACTATCCCGAATAGGATTTCTTTTTTGATGCTCTCCAGAAGGTAGCTGAAACCTCATGTTGTGAATGGATATTCCCTTGCATAGGAGAGGGTTTGGGAAACTCCTATGTTGTTTTTTGAGCATGCCGACATGCTTCTAGAATTTTAGAAGGGATATATTTCTTCCCTGGAGTGGCCCCCAAAACAGGATGGTAATCCCTTGTGGGAATGGTATGTGTTCCGGATCTGATTTTCAATATATCATGAAAAATTGATGGATACCTTACTTGATGAGAGAAGGGATGCATTTATTCTCCTGAGTGACCCCTCCCATTGTGTAGATGAGTCACCCCACTGGGGGAGGTTGGGTCATGGTTCCAACTAGTAGTTATTTTTTTCGACATGATTACACCATGGTAGGTTTGTAGGATGTGGTCTGGATTTGATGTTTGAAATTCCATCATTTCCCGGATTTTCTGAGAAACATCCTTAGTGAGAATGTGAATATACACAAATTCCAAGGTATAAGAAGGAATATGATTTTCCCTATAGTTTATATATGAGTTTCTTCAACTATGCCCTCTGATATCCACCATATTTGATTAGAGGGATTGATATGTGAAAGCAGGGATTTGAATCTTCTCATAATTTTCTGCTGTATTTGACTGAAGATCATGATATGAGCGATTAGGATTTGAATATTATCATTTTTACCACCATATTTGACTAACATTCCTGATGTGTGGGAGTATGAATTTTCATCTTCTCATAGGTTTCCACCATATTTTACTAACATGCTTGATATGAGTGAGATGGGAGTTTCATATACATGTTGGTTTTTATCATATTTGAATGAAAGGATTGATATGGGTGAAAAAATATTTTCATTTTCTCATTGGTTGATGTCGTATTTGAATGATGAGATTCTTTGGAAAGAACAAGAAATATTTCTTGTCCATATTTGTTTGATTGTATCCCTCTATGGGCTGCTATGGAGGCCTGGGTCTGAAGGACTTGAACTTGGGCCTATGGGGAAACATCCTCTTCATGTAGAGGATTCTGGGATATATGTAATTGGTAGTTATGATTACTAGAAGGAGAAATTATTCGAGACCTCTAATCCCCCAGGATGAAGTCATCAACGCCCACTTCATCAGCCTCCATGAGGTAAGGGATTAACTAGTTACCGTGTTCTTGGGAGTGGATCCCAAAATATTTTTAGATGTATATTGGTGTTGTATGGTTTTGGGCCACATACCATCATTATGAATATTTCTAGTGGGTATTAATAAGTAGGAGGGCTAGTAAATATTTATCTATGGTTGGTAGATTACCTTTTATGGGGTAATCATAGACCAATGCATTTGAAATCCATCATTTAAGACATTGGGTGGGTGATTACATTCTCTGTTTGGTTGAGGACTCTCGTTGTTCATTGGGTAATACAAACATTTCTGATAACTTGTAGGATTTCATTTGGATTTAAGAGAGTTCTAGTGAAAAGTTCATGTAATATATGTGGAAAACACACACAATAATATCCCTTAAAAGTAGCATCTCTATAAATTAACACATGTTTCACCAATAATTTTGGTTAGGACTCTTTTATTTTGAGAGAGAAAGGGGAATGACGTGTTGGTGACATCATCACATTGGTTTGGTGACATCGTCACCTTAGATAAAGATTCATCAGGAGATGGCCCAATAACACTTATGTACTCACATTGGTGGAGAGGATGGTACATTGAGATAATTGCATCCTTTTGGAGGGAATTTATTACATATTTTGGGACTCTCTTATAGATTTGATTTAAGACAAGTTAAAGAATCCTTTTTTCCTTACCAAACATAACATGTGTCACCACTAAATTAATGATCATTTATCATTATGTGTGGATTTAGATATTTCTCCATGTATATGAGGTTTCCATTGATGGAGACATATATATATATTTGAGGTTCTCTATCAATGGTACCATTTCATGAACGGATTAGAGATTCCTTGGTTTGTTTATTACAATGTTGGTTTTTTGGCCATGTAGTGGGGTGCTCTGGAATTTAGTTTCATCTAGGGAGATTATAGTTGTTAGGATATTAGGATCAAGATCATAATATGGGATTTCTAAATATCCTTTTGAAAGGAAATAGAACCCAGAAATATTGGTTCTACTTAATCAGACACACCACCTTTTATAGTCATGTGATAAGGACTAAACTGGGCAGTTTAATATCATGCAGTAAAGACATCTTGGTGGAAGGTTCCGGACCAAGGATGATGTGAGACTTATGCTGAAGCAGAAAAAGATACCTAGAATAGACGTGGTATCCTAGGTCTGGTATGATATTATCAAAATCATAGCCCAATAAGGATAGTGATGAAAGGGACATTAAAGGAGTATAGTCCTTTGGGTTGGATATGAACCTACCATTAATATGAAATGTATAAGATTAGGGTGAATTTGGGTGTTGTGTCTAGACCTCAGGGAGGCTTCTTATGTATCCCAGTTGGTCCAGAATCAATGCCCACATAGTTTGTATTATGGGTGCCTACACATATGGAGGCACCCCATTTGCTTTCTTCATCGGGAATATGTCCCTATGAAGGTTTTTCCCATGGGGGATATGGCCCTTTGAGAGTATAGTAACATGATTTTGGGACTTATACCTAGGAGGCCTATTTTTTTGGAACCATGATGAAAGTATTAACTCAGGTAAATTAGGAGGTTTGGTTGGAGATTACGCAAAGGAGGATTCTTTATCTATTAGGACCTTGCAGAGGTCATGATCACCACCAAATTCTAAGCTCGCATGAGTCATGATCGGTGTGAGAAACAAGTGTAAGGAGTAGATCTAGAAGCTACAAAATCTCACTTGTCTGATGGTGGATAAGGCCAAATCCCAATTGAAGAGGCAATGATTGCACTCTGGAACCCTTCTCCTCTCTATTTTTCATATCATGCATATACAAAGAGGAGGAGGAGAGAATCCAACAATAATAAAGGCTTGGGTATTACTATATGAGGGATGCCCTGCTCATAATTTCAGAGACGATGAGAGAAGGATCCAACACTATCCCTTATCAAAGGGAAAGGTGAGTGGTTCCCCTCAATCTAAGAAATGGGGAGCTCCATGTGAGTACCTTCAAGGTTGGGACCCTAATTACCATGAAAATGTATGCTTTAAAGTGTTATAAGGATCCCCTTTATTAAGGGGGTTACCAATAGGACCTCATTTACCATGTCTATGTATGCTCGAGAGGACACCCTAGTGTGCCCGGTGATCCAATAAAACACATCTGGCAGATTTGGAGAGGCCTTGACATGATTCCTTGCAATTGGACCCACCTAAGGCTTAAAGATTTGCATAAAAAGAGTTGA
Source organism: Viscum album (assembly GCA_963277665.1). Taxonomy (NCBI): domain Eukaryota; kingdom Viridiplantae; phylum Streptophyta; class Magnoliopsida; order Santalales; family Viscaceae; genus Viscum; species Viscum album. The sequence goes on from OY728150.1 coordinate 1,333,217,302, forward strand.
TGAATAAAAACATTTGGTCAGATCATGGAGGGGCCAATGTGGGACTGAACATGACATTTGAGGAAGGTAATTAGAGTAGGAAATTGGAGCACCCCAAGATGACCCATTCCACATAGTGTTTTGCTATGCAGGATAATGTTCCCTCAGTGTAGAATTTTTCTATGTGAGTATTGGTTCATCCCACATAGAACTTTGTTATACAAGTGTATGATATTCCCACATAACATCTTTACATGTGGGTTAGAGTTCCGCCCATGCAGCATCTTCCTACGTGTGGTAGGGAAACCTCTATATAGACTTTTACTATTTCAGAAAATTGATTGTAAAGAGATAATCCTCTTACAATTTATTTATGGGAAACCACAAAGGGTTTTGGATCTGTGGATGGTCAGGTGAGTTAAATTTCTATCTTAGCATTATGTCGAAAATTTACCTAGTGGAAATCAATATCACTCACACCTTTCCTAGAGTTTTCATCCTCCTTCCTTCAGATCCCACTTGGGGATTTTATAGAGCGATGTAGGTAACCAACTACCAAAGTAGCTGGTTCCCATTTTCAACCACAAGGAATTTGTTCTTAGGAGACCAATAAAGAAGTACCAACCCACAAATGATATTTTGTTTGCGGGGGATAGAAAATGTCGGCAAGGCCTGAAAATGATTTTTTCTTTTTTGGGGGGAGAAAATCATCACCCCACCCACAAACAGCTTTTTTTCGGTGGAGAGGAAATCTACATCAATTTCTGAAAATGAATTTTCATTTATGGGATTCCATGAGGAGTAGTGGGATTCCATACAATGTAGTGGTTCGTATAGAAAGATTTAATTTGTGGACCCGAGCCCTCCTCTTCCACTTTGCATCATTTAACATTTTTTCAACTTTGGATTTTTTCTTTACCAAATTCATGAAATCCTTTTATCATTCAAACCATAGTTTTTAAGATCCAATAAGGGGTTTTTTGGGTTTATTTATATTTTAGGGTATTTAATTTTTTTATAGTTTTTGAACATTTTCAGGGGTTTAAATGGATTTTAGATATTTTAGAGCGTTATAGGGTTTTCATGTATTTTTAGTATTTTTAAGTGTTGTAGGGGTTTTATGGGTTTTTAGGTTTTTAATGTCTTCATGTCATTTTTAAGGATTTTTAGGGGTTTTCATGTTTTTAGGGGTTTGGAGGACTTTTTAGTATTTTTATGGTCTTTTAGGGTTTTAAGGTTTTTTAGAGTTTTTATGATTTTTTGGGTTTTAGCGTTTTTATGGTGTTTTTGAGTTTTAGAGTATTTTTTACTTTTTTATAGGTTTTAAAGGGTTTTAGTGTTTTTAATATTATTTGGGGTTAAAAAGGTTTATATTGTTTGGAGTGTTTTTAGGGTTATTGTGGGGTTTTAATTATTTTAGGGGTTTTTATGATTGCAAGGGGTTTTTAGGGATTTTAGGATCTTTTTTGGGTTTTTATGGTTTTTAGTATTTTTAGGTTTTTAGGGGTTTTAATTGATTTTAGGTTCTTAGGGTTTTCATAGGGATTTTATGGGTTTTTATGTTTTTAGGGATTTTTCAGAATTTTTTAGGATTTTTACTATTTTTTAGGGTTTTTGGGAATTTGAGGGCTTATAAATTTTTTAGGGGGTTTTGGGATTTTATGTGTCAAGAACCAAGCTGGTTAAACCTTGAACCGGCACCCGAACTAGTCTGTGGAAAGGCCCAAAGGTAATTCCCAATCCCCACGGGCTAACATGAGTTCCCTGGTATCAAATAAAACATGTGGGATAAATTTACCCGAATTAAACAATCATAAAAGAACCAAGAATATAAAAAACACAAAATAAAAATTCATAAGTAAAAAATCCTTGAAAAGTTTTCGAGATTTTATTTTAAGAAGTCTTACACAAAACAAAAATGGATACAAAAAAATATAAGTAAAAAACCAAATCAAACCACCACATGGTATAGGGGTGAAACTCCCCCCGGCAATATCCACAATGTCGTACCAAGATGACTACTAGCAACCCAAACTGCCATAACTAAAAGCTTTACCCATACCTATATCAAAAATTACCAAGTATTCTTACACCCAAGGGTGTAATCAAGGTGTGAGATATTTCCTAGTAGGATCCCACCCAAAATGGATTCCATTATCTAAAAATTAAATGACAAATAAACTTTCAATTTTTGTAAATGAAAGAATTTTCAGAACAATTTTAATGGTATAAACCTAAAAAGAAATTCAATTTTATAGAAAATAACATTAAAGTAAAAAAACATTCTTTTGATGTTACCAACCAAATATATTGTATGCTGATGGTAAGTGAGATATATCCAATAAGAAATAGTCATGGAAAATACTCCTAATCACTGGCTAACAATGGGAAACTAGGTACCTCACATCTTGGTAAAATGTTGTATAGAAACCATGACAAACAACTTTCTCATGCACGAGCCACTATAGAGGAGAAATATCCAAAATTATAGTGGTCTGAAATCATCATCCATGTGTTTTTAGTGTTGTCATTGTTAATCCTGCTAAATGAAATCGGGTTGTATCCACTTCTCAATCACTAGAATACTAGTCCAAGTCCACCCACCAAGATACCCAATCTTCCCTTTTGTGCTCAATCAAGTTTCACATGTCACATAAAACCACTAGTGAATTTGATCAACCAAAAAAGACATTACACATCACATTCCACCACTTGCACACCCAAATTCCATTTCAAAATCATACGCACACAAAAACCTTCTTCCAAATATGTTTCAAAACTCTTACTTAATTTTATAAATCATTTTAAAAATTTATAAAATAATTTTAAGAAGTGATACAAATCTTTTTGACATTAAAAATGAACCCCCAATCCTCTTTTAAAATTAAACATGCAACAATGCTATATCAAAACATGATTTACAGTCCTTACATAATTTAATAAACTAATTTTACAATTTATAAAACACTAACAAGTGACACAATAAGGTTTTACACATGAAACACACCCAATTCTACCTAGAAATTCTAATTTAAAACCAAAAACACAAAATAAGTACAATAAGCATTACACTTATAGAATTTAATAAACCAATTGCACACTTTTCCAAATATTTCAAAGAATAACAATAATATTTATACATAAAGTACACCCAATTTCACATGGAAACCTCATTTTCAAACCAAATGCACATAAAATATTTCCAAAAACCTATTTCTCACCACACAAATAAATCATAGAACAACTAAAAATACTCAATCATGAAATATAAATACATTAAATGATGTTTAAGCATGGAATCACCTACCTCGGTGGTGTGAGAATGAAACAAAACCTTTATAGAGGAGATATATATACCCTATAGACCATTCTCACACCTAAGATCCAAATGAAAACAAACCAAGCATAAACCCTAGACAATAGGGTTTATCCATGGGAGTAAACCCTAGAGAAAACCAATAAATAGAGATAGGTAAGAGAGGATAAGAGGAAAGGGAAGGATTTAATGAAGAAACCATGAATAATCACTAACCCTTGGTGACAAATCACCCAAAAATTGACCCAAAATGATGGAGAACAATGTGGGGATCCGTCTAGTAGATACCCAATAGGTAGGGATTCAAATGGGAGATGGAAGCATTCAAAACATATTTTTGTGTTAAAAGTTATTAAGCTCATAATGGGCTTCACAGTTTTGTAAACGTGTGCAAACAATGCGAATGCTACTAGAAAATTTCTGTAACTTGCAGGTTTTAGGTTACACAGTTTGGGAAAGCCACTCTCAAACCATGTGACCTGAAAAATGGTCAAAACCTTTCAAATAACTCTCCATACACTAAGGAATCCCACCCAATAATCCTTAGTGATTTAAACACAATATAGTGATGTCGTGGGTGTCAAAAACTCTCCACCATGCAACTTTTTTTCAATAACATTCACAATATACATGAATAGGGATAGATAAAAATCAAAACCACCAAAACACAAAATATTTGGTTGGAAACTCAACCAGAACCTCAACCAAAACATCCAAAATTGAGAAATAATTAAAAAAACAAAAAATATGGTTTAGTTATGAATATTTTCCCCACCACAAACACTTTCTTACCCCATAAAGTCACCCAGTTGAATGATAAAATTAACTCGATCCTGAACTCATAATAAGAAAAAAAAACCATGAACCTCAGGGAGACCCTTCACTTCACAAGTCACACCCGACCCACTCTAATAAAATCCACAACATGATGAACAATGGGAGAACAAGAGAGTGTTTTCCCCCACCACAAGAACCTGACTAAAACCATGGAACTAAATCAGACTGGCCTAATGTGGAAACTCCCAACACAAACCAAGAACCTCTAAAACAAAAGGAAAACCAAATTAGGGTTAATCTCAAAGGAAAAAACATGTAATTTCACTCTTTTTAATGATCTAAGTAAGCCGCATTGTTTGGACACACAGTTGGAAAAACTATGCACCGACCATGTCATATGACACTATCTGACTCCAGAACCATACTGTATGCCTGCCGAATGATTTATCTAACCATGCATAGGCTGTGAACTAATCCACAGGCACCAAACCCAAGTTGCATAGTCTCTTGGGTGAAGCCATATATTTTCTCCTGTCCATGCACTAATTGTGTTCCACCTATTTCCAAGCCCCAAAAATTTCATTTTTCAAAAAAAATCACCTGAATGCACCAAAAACATAAACATTTAAGCCAGCACTACAATAAAATGGGATCACCCAGCAAAAATTTAACAAAAACTTTCATCCATTCCCAATTAAAATTGTGAACCTTGGGGTGACTCTTAACTCCACAATTCACACCCGACTAATCAAGAAGAAACCAAAACATAAGATCAAGGGGAGATACAATAGGGTTATCCCTATCACAAGAACTCAACTACATAAGAAACATTAAAACCCAATAAATGCCATTAGAACATAAATTGAGAAGGCACTGTGGAGTAACCTGGAAGACTGAGACCCTAAGAGCTAACTGAAATTATCCACATTTTCCAAAAAACACCTTCATCGCAATTGATAACTAGGGAGATCCCATCATGGTCGAACCTAATTTTCCCACAAAACCAATCCACACTACCAAGACATAAATAGAAATTCTGTTGCATGGAAAATTAATATACTGGGACTCCGGGATGAAACAATACCCTACAAGAGCCAAAAGACCTCCACACAAAGAAGAACAAAAACATAATGAGAACTAAGAACCCCCCACACTAATAAAGGACTCCCAAAAAATTATAGGGATAAACCATGAAAAGAAACCCGAACTAAAAAGTGGACCATAAAGACTATAGATTAACTTCAAAAAACACAAGAAATTCTAAATTGTCACTAATAAAATGGCAACCAACACCTCCCATATGAGGGCCAAACAACCCTGAATGAAAATGAACAATTAAAAAATCCTCTTTCAGATGAACACAAAAATTTTGATCTTGAAATGATAGGTTTATCACACTTTTACAACAAAATAATGAACTTAAAATAGAATGAAAAATGTGAAAAAAGAAACTTTAAATGTCATTGTCACAGCATTGCAATCATAAATTGGTCCAAGGTTCCACACACCCCATAAAACTCCTAAAAATGCGAGAGATTCACTTCGAGGCATGTGGTGGGATCCCTGATTACTAAAGCATCTCCTGACTCATAGTCAGGCATTGACATCCACCGATCACAACATCTTCTTCGGGTGACACTTCATATAAAACTTCTCTAGATTACCCAAAAAAATACAAAAATGGTATGATTTTGGAGGATTATGACAAGATGGATTTGAATGACCAAACCGTCCACAATAGTGGCACACAAGATAAATATTCGATGAACTGGGAGTTGGAGTCATCAAAGGAGGATCTTTAGAGACCGATTCCTTCAGAATACACTTCTTGCCATATAGGGAACCTTCAACAGCAATAGGAGACACTGGATTGCCAACCACCAATGCTCTTGAAACAAACTCAACTAGGAACTCTTCCTCAACCAAATTCTTGAAATGAAGGTCCTTATAAATGAGGACCCAGTTCTCGATCTCTAGTTGAAGACTCCAATGAAAATGGAAGTCTTTAATAGATCATGTGATGCCACCTCTAGATAAAACGAAACCAGATCACTGAATTGTTCAACATAGGCCTTTACCATCCACTAGCCTTGCTAAATACTCATGAGACCTTACTTATTCTTCATCTTCACCTCCTCAGGTATAAACCATCATAAAAAACGGACTTACAAATTCCTCATGTCATCCCAACTTGAAGTTATGCGAGGAGAAAAAATACCATTCGTCCAAATCTAGGCCCTCAAATAAACCCAGAACAGAACAAACTCAAACAACATGAGGAGTTCCCAACATTTTGAAGACACACTCAACTTCCTAAAGCCACTTCACTACCTATAACAAGCCTCTATCACCTCAAAGGATAGGCATCACTCGAAAATAATCTATAATCGAGCATGAATCATTAGAAATTTCAAGGAATTTTCTAGGAGGAATTTTTTGAATAATGTATAACCAAAAAACTAATACCAAAATCAAACCAAAACACAATCATAAGAACACCTTGAGCTAAAAAATATGGCTCACAAACCGAATGCATACCTACACAACTGAAAAAACTATTTTCAACAATACCATATCCATTTTAATTTTCAAATATTCCCCCTTCTAAGGATATTTTCAAAAGAAAAAGAAAATTTTTACCGAAGGAAAACCACACTAAAAAATATAAAAACAACTTCAAAAATCACTTTCATGTTTAAAAATCATTTTGAAAAAAACAAGGCCAAGCCTTCGATTTTAATAACCCACCCATGGAATCCTATGAACATCCACATATGTTTCCATCCATTTCCATCCACATGTTCCAACACACACCTTCCATACACACCCACACATATGTGAAAATTTATAAGGAATACCATAGTCCAAACTAATCATTTCAATATCAAAATCCCAGATTTCAAATAATTTTCAATCCAAAACGTTTTTCTTTAAAACACACTTTATCAATTTCAGAACCACTTGAAATAAATCATATTTATTCATCCATTAATTAGTTTCACAGTTGGAACCAAAACAAAAAGTGACTCAATCTAGACCACCAGAATGATGAACTAGTTTCTATGCCTAACTTGGCAACATGGTAGTGGTTCATGCCCCATGTAACCAATAACACTATGAGGTCCTTGAACCATGCACTCAGATTCCATGTGGATCACTAATCCATGTGGGACCATGATGTGACACCATCTTGCCTCCATTTTCATTCCTCAATAAAAAAACTAAGAAAATATAATGACTAAATTCACAAAATACCCTTAGTAACTCAAGGATTAGAACAAGCAAGGGTTTATGAATCCCTTCCCCTACATACCTCCCAAGTTTTGACAATATTAATCTCCAACTACCTGACACTCCAAATAACAAGATCCTACTATAATACCATTTTTTCAAAAACCAAGCCAGATCGAACTTGAACCGATGCCCAACCTAGTCCGTGGAAAGGCCCAAAGGGTATTACCATTCTCCACGGGCTGACATAAGTTCCTGAGTATCAAATAAAATATGTGGGAAAGATTTACCCAAATTAAACAATAATTAAACAACCAACAATATAAATAAACAAAAAAATGAAAATTCATAACCAAACAATCCGTAACAAATTTTCCAGATTTGAGTTTAAAAAATATTACACAAAACCAAAATTCCTAAAACCAAAAGAGAAACCAAATACCAAATCCAACTGCCACATGGAATAGGGGTGAAACTCCCCCAGGCCATTTCTACAATGCCTCACAAAGATGACTGCTAGTAACCCGAATCTCCATCACCAAAATAATTACCCTTACCTGTATCAAACATTACCAAGTCTTCTTACACCCTTGGGTTTAATAAGGTTGTGATTTATTACCCTATAGGATGCCACCAAAAATTTATTCCATGATCTATACATCAAATGATAAATAAACGTGCAACTTTTATAAATGAAATAAATTCTAGAACAATTTTATGGGAAGAAACTTAAAAAAAATTGATTTTAAAAAAATTAACTTTAAAGTAAACACACATTATTTTGAAATAACCAAACAAACATACCATATACTGACATTAAGTGAGATATATCCAATGAGAAATAGTCATGGGAAATACCCTTAGCCACTAGCTGACAATAGGACACTAGGTACCTCATATCTCAATGAAATATGGTAAAGAAACCTCAACCAATAGCTTTCTCATGCAAGATCCACTAGAGAGAAGCAACATCCAAAATTATAGTGGTCTCAAATCATCATCCATGTTTATTTAGTGTTTTCATTATCAACCACACTAAGTGAAACTAGCCAGTAGACACTTATGAATCCCTAGTGTACTAGTCCTAGCCCACCAACCTAGGTACTTTGGCTTCCCTTTTTTGCTCAATCAAGTTTCACATGTCACATAACACCACTTGTGCATTTTATTAACCAAAAAAGATATTAAAAATTACATTACACTACTAGAACACCAAAATTACATTTCAAAATCATATGCACACCAAAAAAAATTCAACTATGTTTCGCAACTCTTAATTTAATAAATCATTTTAAAAATTTAGAAAACAATTTCAAGAAGCACTAAAAATATTTTCACCAAAATTAACCCCAAATTACTCTTTTAAAATAAACCACCCACCAACTCCATATCAATTCATGATTATAAGCCCTTATGTAATTTAATAAAATAATTACACAATTTATAAAACTTTACCAAGTGCCACAAAAAGGTTTTAAAAATGAAACACACACAATTACTCATAGAAAGGCCACATTAAAACAAAACACACAACAAAACCATATCAAAACATGATTCTCACTATTTATACAATTTAATAAATCACTTTCACACTTTTATAAATGTTTCTAAGAAGAAAAACAGGTTCTATACACAAATACAATCAATTTCACATGGAAACCCATTTTCATACCCAATACATATAAAATATTTCCAAAAAACACTTTTTCACCACACACATAAATCAAAGAACATCTAAAAATACTCAAGATTGCAATATAAATTCTTCAAAATAATGTTTAAGCATGGAATCACCTACTTTAACTGTGTGTGAACACAAAAATACCTTCATAGAGGAGATATATAAGCCCCACAATACCATTCACACAACCTATATCCAAAAGAAAATGAATCAAACATAAACCATACCCAATAGGGTTCGTACATTGAAGGAAACCCCAAATAAAACCTAGAAATAGAGAGAGGGAAGAGGGAAAAATCGGAAAAAATGATTTGATGAATAAACCATGAAGAATAACTAACGTTTAGTGATAAATCACCCAAAAAGTGACCCAAAACAATGGATAATGAAGGGGAGCCTCTGGTTGATATCCAACAGGTAGGGTTTCAAATGGGAGGTGGAATCACTCAAATAATATTTTTAGGTTAAAATTTAGTAATATTGTAATGTGCTGCATGGTTTTGCTGCTCGATTCATTAAACCATGTGAAAACCGTGCTAATGCTACTAGAAAATTTCCACAACTCGCAGGTTTTAGGTTGCACAGTTTGGGCAAGCCATGCTCAAACTGGGTGACCTGAAAAAGTGTCCCAAACCCACAAATAATACCCCAAACACTAGGGAAGCCTACCCAATGATCCTTGAATGATTTAATCACAATATAGAGATTTCATGGGTGTTACAATCTCTCTACTATGAAACATTCTCCCAATAACACTCACAACAAACATGAATAGGTCTAGACAAAAATTGAAACCACCAAATAACAAAGACTTTTGTTGGAAACTCAACCTGAACCTCAACTAAAATACCCAACATTGAGAAATAAATAAAAACAAATAAAACCATGGTCGGGATGTGACATTATGGTCTTCTTTTTTTTATGTTTTTTTTCATTTTTTGGGGTTTTATTGTTTTTATAGTTTTTTATCGTTTTAGGGGTTTAAAGGGTTTTTATATTTTTAGGGTTTATATGGGTTTTAGGGTTTTTTATGGTTTTTAGGGGTTCTTATGGTTTTTAGGGGTTTTAGGGTATTTTATTTTTTTTTATAATTTTTTATTTTTTAGGGGTTTTATGTGTTTTTTAGTTTTTAATGGTTTCTAAGGGTTTTAATATTTTTAAGGGTCTTTATGTTTTGAGGGATATTTTAGGATTTTAAGATTTTTATTGATTTTTAGATTTTTTAGGAATTTTGAGGGTCCTTATAGTTTCTAGGGGTTTAGAGTTTTTATTATTTCTAGCATTTTTTGGTTTTTTAGGGTTTTAAGTGTTTATAGGTTTTTAAGGTTTTCTTTGGGTTTCTAGTGGTTTTACGGATTTTTATGTTTCTGGGGATTTCTTGGAATTTTTTAGGTTTTTAGGGTTTATTGGTATTTTGAGGGGTTTTAGGGTTTTGGTGGTTTTTAGAGTTTTTTTTAGTTTTTTCGGGTTTTAAAGGTTTTTATATTTTTTTAATGTTTTATGGGGTTTTAATGGTTTTAATATTTTTATGGGTTTAGGTTATTTATGGAATTTTGGGTTTTTTTAATTTTTAGGGGTTTTATGGTTTTTAGATTTTTTTAGGATTTTTAGGGTTCTTTAGGTTTTTTAGGTTTTTAGGATTTTCATAGGGGTTTTCATGGTTTTTAAAGTGTTTACCTTTTAAGGGATGTTCAGGGTTTTATGATTTTTATTGATTTCTAGGGTTTTTATGGATTTTTCGGTTTTTATGGGGTTTTTTTAGATTTTTTGGTTTTATAAAGGATTTTAGAGTTATTTAATATTTTTAGGGGTTTAATGGTTTTTTATATATTTTAGTGTCCTTAGGGATTTTATGGATCTTTTTCAGATTTTGTGGGGTTTTAGGGGTTTTAGGGGTTTTAGGGTTTTTTAGGATTTTTAAGTGTTTAAAGGGTTTTTTGGGTTTTCTTAGGGATTTTAAGGGATTTTAGGGATTTTATGATTTTGGAGTTTTTCAGGGTTTTTTTAATTTTTATGGTTTTTAGTGGTTTTATGTATTTTAAGGGGTTTTTGGGTTTTTAGTGTTTTTAGGTTTTTTGGATTTGTTGGGTTTTTGTGGTTTTTTATGAGATTTATGTTTTTTCAGGGTTTAAAGAGTTTTTAGTGTTTTTAGTTTTTATGGTTTTTAGGGACCGTAAAGGTTTTAGGGGTTTTATGGTTTTAGGGTTTTTAGGGTTTTTTAGGTTTTTTAAGGTTTTTATCATTTTTATGGTGTTTAGGGGTTTTATGTGTTTTTAAGTTTGTATGAATTTCTTAGTGTTTTTGAGGTTTTTAGTATTTTTTACGTTTTTAGGGGTCTTAGGGCCATTTTATGTTTTTTTTTCAATTTTTTTAGGGTTTTTGAGGGGTTTTATGGGTTTTTTTTGTTTTTTAGAGCCGGTTTTTTGGTTTTTTGATTTTTTAATGTTTTTATAAGATTAAAGGTTTTATAGATTTTTACTGGGTTTTTAGGGGTTTTATGGGGCTTTAAGGTTTTTGATGGTTTTAGGGGTTTTATGGGTTTTAATGTTTTTTAGGTTTTAATTGTTTTTAGCATTTTTATATTTTTATGGGTTTTAAGCATTTTTATGTTTTTATTATTTTATTAGGGTTTTCTTGTTTTTTAATTTTTTTTTATTTTTTAGGATTTTTTATAGTTTTTCTAGGAATTTTATTGTTTTTATGGTTTTTAGGTATTTTGAGGGTTTTTTTGGGGGGGGGGGGTTAGGGTTTAATTATTTTTTGGGGCCTTGGGAATTTTTTGTGTATTTATGGGTTAAGGTTTTTAGAGTTTTTTTATCATTGTTAGTGGTTTAAATAGGTTTTATATATTTTAGTAGTTATGCATGAATTTTATGGGTTTTTTGTTGATGGTTTTTTTTGGATTTTGTTGGATTTTTAGGGTTATTAGCATTTTTTAGATTTTTTGGGGGTATTATATTTTTTTTGGGTTTTTAAGATTATTTATGGGTTTTCAGGGGTTTTTACATTATTTTTGGAATTTTAAGGGTTTTGAGGATTATTATGGTTTTTAATTGTTTTAGGAATTTTAGGGTTTTTAGGGTTTTTAAGGGTTTTAGTGTTTTTGAGGTTTGTTAGGAGTTTAATTGTTTTTAGGATTTGATGTTTTCGTATATTTTTATTGGGATTATATGGTTTTTTACATTTTTATAGATTTATAGAGATTTTTATTCATTATAGTGTTTATTGGGATTTTGAGTGTTTTTATTGGGTTTTAGGGTTATTATTGGTTTTTGGGGGTTTTAGGGTATTTTTTGACATTTTGGGTTTTTAATGTTTTTATAGTTTTTAATGTTTTTGGGATTAAATGTTTTTAGTGTTTTTAGTTGGTTTTTAGGGTTTTTATGGTTTTAAGGGGTTTCCTGTTTTTATGGGTTTTTAGTGTTTTTAGTGTTTTTGAGATTTTTAGGGGTTTTAAGTGTTTTAGGTTTTTATGTTTTTTTTAGGGGATTTCAGGGGTTTTACCTTTTTTTATATTTTTAGGTATTTTTACGTATTTTTTAGTTTTTTTGGAATTTTTGGGTTTTTAGAGATTTTGATGGTTTTTAGGGTTTTATGAATTTTTTAGTGTTTTAGGGGTTTTAAGTGATTTTTGGTTTGTAAGATTTTATTATGGATTATCAAAGTTTTTAGGGATTTTAATGATTTTATTTGTTTTATAGATTTTTAGTAATTTTATGGCCTTTATGGTTTTTAGGGATTCTGTGGGTAATAGGGTTTTCTAGGGTTTGTAGTTTTTTATAGTTTTTTTGATTCATGGGTTTTTAGGAGTTTAAAGGTATTTCAGTGATTTTTTAATCATTTTTAGGGTTTTAAAGGGTTTTTATAAATTTTAGTGCATTTTTAGGGTTTTTATTGGGTTTTATGGTTTTAAACATTTTTAGGGGGTTTTATGGGTTTTGGGGTTTTTTAGGTTTTTAGTGCCTATTTAAGGGGTTTTAGGTTTTTATGAATTTTTTCAACTTTTTAGTGGGTTAAGTGTGTTTATGTTTTTAAGGATTTCTTATGAGTTTTTAGGATATTTATTTTTTTTTACAGTTTTAGGAAGTTGTAGATTTTTAGGGGTTTTTATAATTTTTAGATGTTTTAAATGTTATTAGGTTTTTATTGTTTTCTTAGGGGTTTTTAGGTTTTATGGGTTTTTTTAATTTTATGGAATTTTATGGATTTTATGCATTTTTATGGTTTTAGGATTTTTAGAAAATTCGAGGGTTTTTGGGTCTTTATGGGTTTTATAAATTTTTAGGGTTTTTAAGGGTTTTAAGTATCTCTACATTTAAAGGTTTTCTTTGGAAATTTCAATGTTTTTAGGGTTTTTTACATATTTAGGAATTTCGGGCCTTTAATGTTTTTTTATTTTAAGGGATTTTATGAATTTTTTGGGTTTTAGGGTTTTTAGGGTTTTTGTAGTTTTTTGGATTTTATTTTTTTAGATATTTTTATAGTTTTTATATTTTTTTAGAGTCTTTAGCATTTTTATAAGTTTAAAATAATTTTAGGGGTTTTAAAAATTCGTTAGGGTTTTTTTGGTTTTTAGGGGTTTAAAGGTTTAAAGGGGATTATATAGTTTTGGGGGGTTTAGTGTATTTTTAGTGTTTTTAGGATTTTTAATTGATTTAATGTTTTTAATGATATTGTATGGTTTTTTATTTTATAGGGATTTTCAGGGCCTTTTAGGATATTTCTGGGGTTTTAGGGATTTTTAAGTTTTTTGGGTTTTAGGGTTTTTCATTGGTTTTATCATTTTTTATGTTTTTAGGGGTTTAAGTGTATTTATTTTTTGATGCTTTTCATAAGGGTTTTTTGGTTTTTGGGGTTTTCTTAGGGTTTTGTGGGGTTTTAGGTTTTTTTCAAATTTTAAGGTTTTAGTGCTTTAAAATTATTATTATGGGTTTTTAGGGATTTTGAGTGGTTTTGGGGGGTTTTATGGTTTTTAGGGTGTGTAGTTGTGTTCTTAATTTTTTTTGGTTTTTATGGGTTTTTTAGTATTTAGGGTTTATAATATTTTTTGAGTTTTTAAACATTTTTAGGGTTTTAATTTGTTTGTAATGTTTTAATGGTTTTTAGCAATTTTAGGGGGTTTTAAGGGTTTCAGTGGTTTTTAGGGGTGTTTATGGTTTTTATGGTTTTTAAGGTTTTTTTGGGTTTTTTGGTTTTTTAAGTGTTAAAGTGTTTTTAGGTTTTTTAGTTTTTCAAGTGGTTTTTAGGGTTTTGCATGTTTTTACCTTTTTAGGGTTTTATAGATTTTAATGGTTTTTAGTGTTTTTATGTATTTTGAAGGCTTTTAGGATTTTTTAATGTTTTTATGTTTTTTAGCATTTGTTTTGTTTTTTGGGGGTTTTAATCTTCTTTAATTTTTAAGGTTTTATATGGGGGTTTTAAGGTTTTTAAGAGATTTTATGTTTTTTTTTTGTAAATTTTAGGGATTTTTTTAAAGATTTTTATGGTTTTTTGTGGTTTTAGGGGTTTTGATTTTTTGTACATTTATTTAGGGTTTTTAGATTTTTTTTATGATTTTTAAGGGTTTTATGATTTTTATGTTCTTAATATTTTATTAGGGGTTTTCAGGGATTTTATGTTTTTTTCTTTATTTAGATATTTTTAGATATTCTTTAGGATTTTTATGGTTTTTTAATGTTTTTATATATTTTTTTGGGGTTTTACGGGTTTTAAAGTTTTATAGGGATTTAGTGTTTTTATGTTTTTAGTGGTATTAGGTTTTTGTGGTTTTTAAGTTTTCTTAGGGATTTTTTGTGGGTTTTGTATTTTTAGATTTTAGGGATTTTGAGTTATTTTTTAGTATATTGGGGTTTTACGTTTTTTACGAATTTTAATGGGTTTTAGGGGTTTTATGGGTTTGTTGAGTTTTAGGTTTTTTTGTGTTTTTTAGGGTTTGTACAGTTCTATCATGTTATTAATGGTTTTAGGGGTTTATAGGGTTTTTATAGTTTTAGCAGTTTTTAGGGTTTTTATGGGTTTTCTATATTTTAAAGATTTTTATTGGTGTAAAGGGTTTTTATAGGTTTTAGTGGTTTTTTTGGACTTTTTAAGGTTTATTATGGGTTTTTGGTTTTTTAGGAATTTTATGAGTTTTTAGGTTTTGAAGGTTTTGTTAGTGGTTTTTAAGGTCCTTAGAGGTTTTTATTTTTTTAGGTATTTTTAGTGATTTTTTTATTATTTTTATATTTTTTGGGTTTTTAGGGGGTTTAAGGGTCTTGAGGGTTTTAGAGTTTTTAGGTGCTTAGTGTATTAATTATTTTTAGGTTTTAATGTTATTTTAGGTATTCCCAAGGACTTTTGTGTTTTTACATTTTAAGGGATTTTAGGGATTTTAGGGATTTTTAGGATTTTTATTGCTTTTATTGTTTTTAGTTAATTTGTAGATTTATAGGGTTTTAGTGTTTTATTGATTTTTAGGTTTTTTTTGAATTTTTTGGAGTTTTAGTGCTTATTATAGTTTTTTATGTATTTAGAGTTTAATAGGGTTTTTAATATTTTTTAGTGCTTTTATGGGTTTTAGGGTTTTTAAGGAATTTAGATGTTTTTATTGGTTTTTGGGGTTTTATGGTTTTTGGGTCTTTGAAGGTTTTTATAGTATTTATTGTTTTTAAATGTTTAATATGTTTTTATGTTTTTAATGGTTTCTTAGGGATTTTTCAGTTTTTTAGGATTTTTTATTTTTTAGATATTTTTATGGTTTTTTAGAATTTTTACGGTGTTTAGGGGTTTATATATTTTGAGTGGTTTTATGGGTTTTTATGATTTTTTGGGTTTTCCAATGTTTTTAGACTTTTTCTTATCTTTAGGAGTTTTAATGGTTTTTAGGTTTTTATAGTTTTGTTAGTCTTTTCAAGGGTTTTTTATTTTTTTTAGTAATTTTTGGAATTTTTTAGAATTTTTATGGATTTTTATGTTTTTATGGATTTTGAGTGTTTTCAAGATTTTTAGGGTATTTAGGGTTTTTATGGTTATTTTAGGGTTTTAGGGTATTTTTGATTTTTTTTTATTCGATGGGTTTTTAGAGATTTGTAATGTTTTTGGGATTAAATGGGTTTTATAGTTTTTACTGGTTTGTAGGGGTTTTAGGGGGATTTAGGTTTTTAGGGGTTTTATGGTTTTTAGGGGTTTTTAGGAAATTTTAAGGCTTTTTATGGGTTTTATAATTAATATCTTTTTAGCAGTTTTAGGTTTTTTAGATTTTTATGGTTTTCTTAGGGTTTTCAGGGTTTATAGGGATTTTTAGTATTTTTATGGGTTTTTAACATTTTTATGAGTTTTGAGGGTTTTAGGGATTTTTAGGTGATTTAGGATTTTATAGGGTTTTTAATGTTTTTAGGATTTTAAAATGTTTTAAGTGTTCTAAGATTTTTATAGGTTTTGTTGGGGTTTTTAGTGAGTGTTATGTTTTTAATGATTTTTAGACGGTTTCTTAATTTTTTATTATTTTTTTATGTTATGATGGATTTTTGAGTTTTTTAGGGTTTTTAATTTTTTTTTATTTTATGGGATTAAATATTTTTTATAATTTTTAGTGTTTTTTTAATTTTTATGGGCTTTAGGGTTTTTAAAGGTTTTTAGTAGTTTTCTGGGTTTTTAGTGTTTTTAGTGTTTTTGTTCTATTTTTCATTATATAATATTTTGAGGGGGTTTAAACTATTTTTAGGTTCTGAAGGTTTTAATAGTGTTTATCATGGTTTTTATTGTTTCTTTATGTTTTATGGATTTTTAGGGATTTTTACGCATTTCTATTTTATTTTAACGTTTTTACGGGTTTTTATGATTTTTACTATTTTTAAGGTTTTATATTTTTTAAATTTTTTAAGGGTTTTAGGTGTTTTTTGATTTTTAAGGTTTTCTTATGATTTTAAGGATTTTTAGTGTTTTAATGATTTCAAGGATCTTTGGGATTATTTCAAATTTTTATGTTTTATAGGAATTTTATAGATATTGAGTGTTTTTAGGGTTTTTATGATTTTTTGGGATTTTATTTTAGTTTTTATTGGTTTAAGGGTTTTTAGAGTTTTTTTAACATTTGAAGGGGTTTAAAGGGTTTTTATTTGTTTTTACAGTTTTAATGGGTTTTTAGGATTTTTAAGGGTTTTATGGGTATTTATGGTTTTTAGGGGTTTTATGGTCTTTTGTGGTTTTTAGCATTATTTACGTTTTTAGAGGTTTTCAGTGTTTTTATATTTTTATGGGTTTTTAATGGGTTATTGGGTTTATATGGTTTTTTAATGGTTTTTAGGGTTTTTAGGGTTTTTTATGTTTTAAGGATTTTTAGGTACTTTTAATGCTTTTTATAGATTTTGAGTGTTTTTGGGTATTAGGGGTTTTATGGGAATTTAGGGTTTTTAGAATATTTAAGTTTTTTGGATTTTTAAGTGTTTTTAGGGTATTAAGGTTTTCTTACAAGTTTCAATATTTTTAGTTTTTTTATGTTTTGAGGGATTTTTTTATTTTTAATGATTATTTTTTAGTGTTTTTAGGGATATTGAGCGGTTTTTGTGTTTTTATGGTTTTATAGTTTTTTTGGGTTTTTAGGTTTTATTTTGAGTATTTTATGGCTTGAATGTTTTTTAGAGTTTTTTATCCTTTTAAGGGTTTTAATGGATTTAAGAAATTATTGAGTTTTTAGTGGTTTTAGGGTTTTTTATTTTTTTAGCAGTGTTATGGGTTTTGGGAGATTTTATGGTTCTTAGGGAATTTTTAGGGGTCTTAGAGTTTTTAGTGTTTTAAGGTCTTTAAGGGTTTCAAATGTTTTTATTTTTTTTAAGTATTTACTTTTGGTTTTTTTAATTTTTTTATCGTTTTTCATTTGAGGGATTTCTTGGAGTTTTTTATTTTTTTATGGTTATTTATGTTTTTAGGGATTTTTAGCATTTTTACAATTTTTATGGTTTTAGGGGTATTAGCGCATATTAAGCTTTTTTAGGGGTTTTAAGTGTTTTTTTGTTTTTAAGGTGTTATTAGAATTTTTTTGGAGTTTTAAGGTTTTCTAATTTTTTAGGAATTTTATTGAACTTTAAGTATTTTATGGATTTTTATGGGTTTTAGGGATTTTAAGGGGTTTTAAGGTTTTTAGGGTTTTAGGGATTTTATGGTATTTTGTAGTTTTTTCGGTTTTTTTGTGTTTTATAGGGTTTTTAAGGCTTTTATATTCTTTACAAATTTTATAGGTATAAAAGATTTTTATATTTTTTTTATTGTTTTTTGGGTGTTTTTTGAGTTTTTTTGTTTTTTTTAACATTTTTAGGTGTTTTTATTGTTTTATGAGGATTTAGTGTTTTTAGTGACATTTTAGGGGTTTTAGCATTTATAGAGTTTTTAGTATTTTTATAGATTTTAAGCATTTTCTAGTTTTTATGTTTTTCTTCAATTTATTCATGGTTTTCTAGGATTTAATGGTTTTTTACATTTTTAGTAATTTTGAGGGATTTAAAGTATTTTTATATATTTTAGGATTTTAAGGACTATGGGGTTTTTAGGGTTTTTAGGGTTTTTATAGGTTTCTACGTTTTTTTTGGTTTGCAGTGTTTTAGGTTTCTAAGGTTTTCTTAGGTTTTTTCATGGTGTTTAGGGAAAGGAAGGTGCGAGGACAGGCAATTCCTGACCGCCAAAAATATTAAGAAGAAAAAACCACGACAGACAAGGGAGGGGCGGGGTCAAATGACCCACACCCAAAACCCTTGAAACCCCCGCAAAATGAAAGTCCAAAAAGCACAAGATGCAAAAGGAGAGACAACTAGGGAACAAAATCACCTTCCTCATAAGGGTCCCCATCAGTACCATAGCCCGAAGAAGCATTCGAGTCCACCGAAACTCATTCATAAAATACATTTTGCTTGAGAATGGAATAAAAATACTTCATGAGTTCCACACCTGGCTTCGCTTGGGTAGCCCGGTCATCCCTTCCATGTGCATCTCCTTTAACTTTGTGGCCCTTGGAGGATGCCCTAGTAGCCATTGGCCAATGTAGGGAGGAATAGTCCCTCCTAGCCCTCCGTTTCACTGGAGAGTCACTCATAATCTTAGCCTTCCTGTGGGTAGTGAAAGCAGGCACAATCATGTCACCCTACCTGCTACATTCAGGATCAGACCGCAACCTCCTCTTCTGATTACTGCAAGGGGAGTCAGAGAGGCCCATCGATGCCCACACCCTCTTGATCTTATTCAAGTTGGCATACATAAGTTCATCACGGTCCCCAAGGATTTCTCCAAGACTTATGTGTTGATCAATCTCATCCCCAAGAATGATCACCGGATGCAGGTCCGGATTTTGAATGATACCATATATATGATGCTCAAGCAGGATTTTCGAATAGTACAACATAATCTGGTCAGACAATTCAAAATAGGAAGGCAACTTCTCCAACAGAACAAGGGTTGAGTTATTTTCGGGCTGCTCAATGCTCCCCTTATCAGCATGATGACTACCAAGTTGCTGCATGGGCTGAGGGGCATCACTCCGACCAAGTCCAGGAACAGCAGAGTCCAGCAACACTAGCATTAGAGAGGGAAAAGTGGGTAGGGTGTGTTCCACACCCAAGGCCCATGAACCATCATTAGGGGAAGGCAGGTCTATGTCCTGAAGGACATCAACAGCCACCCCCTCCTGTAGTTTCAGTACCCCCTGACCCCCTTACTCAGCTCCCACAGAGTTTAGATAGTCCAGGCCATTGAACTGATTCGAGAATAAAACCATCCCGTAACCACTTCCAACATCTACTGGAGGGCTTGTCAAAGACACCCTCTTCGTCCCATGGCAGGATAGTCTTAATTCCATGCTCGTGCCCCTGTAGAGATCAGACTGTAAGACCACGACCCCAACTCCACCATAAGTTTCATCCCCCACTGCAGAAGAGGTATCACCCCTAGTCCCAAATCACCCTTTATTCGCTTAAAGATGACCTTGACCAAGATTTTCTCCTTATCACCCAGCCAGGGGGATGATCCCCCTTCCTCCATCTTGTCACACCTCCGAGAATCCAGCAGAGAATCCCGAGGGGCGTTATTCCTCACCTACAAGTCCCATATTGAGCTTACCATCAGGGAGATAGCCTCCTTGCCACAGCTGGCCACCGCGCCATCCCAATGTCTGCAATCCCTTTTCATGTGACCAAGAGTAAAGCACGAGATGTAGTAATTCACCCATGATTCAATCACCATGGGATACTTCCACCGACACTCTTCACAAATTCCAATCCATACGAATTCAACTGGTTCCTTCGAGACATCAATGACAACACAAAACATCAGGGCAACTCGATGACAAAGGGCCCTGGTTCGACTATCCACACACATAAACCGTCCGACTAAATTTCACAGCTTAGTAATAATGGGAAAGTTTTTAGGGTTTTTTATTATTTTTTAGGGTTTAGTTTTTTTATGTTTTTTGGGGGGTTGTAAGTTTTATAGTTTTTTATGGTTTTTATGGATTTTTACTGGTTTAGGAGTTTTTAGGTGTTTAGTGATTTTTTGTGGGTTTTTGGATATTTATGGTTGTTTAGCGTTTTTAGGGATTTTGATATTTTTTAGGGTTTTATGGTCTTTTGGATATTTGGGATATTTATTTTTTAGGGGTTTCAATGTTTTTTAGAATTTTTTAACATTTTTTTGGATTTAAAGGGTTTTTCGTGTTTTTTGAGGTTTTCATGGGTTTTTTAAGGTTTTAATGGACATTTTTTGGGTTTTTGGGATTTTTATCATTTTTAGATTTTTAAAGGTTTTATGTGTGTTTTGGATTTTAAGGTTTTCTTAGGGGATTTTAATATTTTTAGGGGATTTTACTTTTTTTGAGATTTTAATATGTTTTTTAGGGTTTTAATGTGTTTTAGGGTTTTAGGATATTTTTTGGACCTTAGGGTTTTTGGGGGTTTTCAGGGTTTCTATTGTTTTTATGCCTTTATTCATTTTATGTTTTTTAGGATTTTAAGGTTTTTTTAGTCCTTTTTATGGTTTTTTGGGGTTTTAGATTTTTAAAAATTCTTTCAGATTATTTTATGAATTTTATGATTTATATTATTTTTTTAGGGTTTTAATTATTTTATGCTTTTCAAGGATTTAGGGATTTTGTTGGGTATTTTGGTTTTTAGGGGTTTTTTTTGAGTTTCTAGGGTTTTATGGTTTTATAGAGTTTTTCAACATTTTTAGTTTTTTAGTTTTATGGGTTATTATGGTTTTAAGGGGTTTTGATGGTGTTTAAGATTATTTTATGTTTTTTAAGGGTTTTATCATTTTTAAGGATTTTTCGGGGTTTTAAGTGTTTTTAGGTATTTAATGTTTTCCTAGTTTTTTTTTGGATTTTTCGGTTTTTTTACATTTATTGTATTTTATGGTTTATTAGTTTTCATGGGTTTTATATATTTTGAGGGTTTTTAAATTTTTTAGGGTTTTAAGTATTTCTTTGGTTTTAGAGGTTTTAAGCGTTTTAATTTTTTGTGGTTTTATTATGGGTTTTCAGGGTTTTTAATGTTTTATACATTTTTAGGGAATTTGGAAAATTTATGATTTTTTATGGTTTTAATGGTTTTTATGGATTTTTAATTTTTTTAGGGTTTTTTGGGTTTTTTGGGATTTTTATCATTTTTAGGGGTTTTAAGTGTTTTATGTTTTTTACGGATTTCTAATGGTTATTAAGGGTTTTTATGTTTTTATGGATTTTTAGTGATTTTTTAGGATTTTTAAATATTTATAGAATTTATATGGATTTTAAAGGGTTTTAGTGGTGTTAATGGTTTTTTTTGGTTTTTAGGTTTTCAAGATTTTATAGAGTATTTGACGTTTTTAGGTGTTTTCACGTATTTTAGAGTTTTTAGTGTGTTTTTAGGGTTTTGATGGGTTTTTAGGGTTTTAAATGTTTTTAGGGGTTTATGAGTTTTATGGGCTTCTAGGGGTTTTAGGGCTTTTAGTGTTTTTTGGATTTTTAGGGGTTTTAAGTGTTTTTAAGGTTTTACGGTTTCCTTAGGGGTTTTTAGGGTTTTTTTTTGGGTTTTTACATTATTAGGTATTTTTAGGATTTTTTTAATATTTTTGTTACTTTTAGGGTTTTTACGGATTATGAGAGGTTTTTAGGGGTTTTTAGTGTTTTTAGTGTTTCTAGTTTATTCGAGGTTTTAAGTGTATTTAATATTTTAAATTTTTCTTAGTGATTATTAGGGTTCTTAGGGTTTTTTAGGTTTTAATTTTTTTTCATTTTTAAGGATTTTCATGGTGTTTAGGGAATTTTATGGTTTTTAGGTTTTTAGGGGTTTTATGGTTTTTTTGGGTATTTGGGGTTTTTTGAGTTTTTTTTTGGTTTCAAAGGATTTTTAGAGTTTCTAATTTGTGAGGGGTTTAAAGGGGCTTTACGTTTTTTGGTGGTTTTAGGTTTTTTATTATTTTTAATGGTTTTTAAGGTTTTTAGGGGGTCGTTTTGGTTTTAGGGGTTTTAGGGTTTTAGGGGTTTTAACTATTGTTAGGTTTATAAGGTTTTCTTAGATTATTTAAAGGTTTTTTATTTTTTTTATTGAATTTATAAGATTTTATGGTTTTTTGGTGTTTTAATTATTTTGAGGGTTTTTAGGGGGTTTAGGGTTATTATAGGTTTTAAACATTTTTTAGGTTTTTAGAGGTTTTAAGTGTTTCTCAGGTTTTTAAAGTTGTTTCATTGTTGTTTTCAAGGTTTTTATGGTTTTTTTTGTTTTGAGGCTTTTTAGTGCTTTTAGGGTTTTTATGGTCTTTAGGGTTTTTAGGGATTTTGAGTGTTTTTATGTGTTTTAGGGTTTTTAGGATTTTTAACATTTTTAGGTGTTGTTGGGGTTTTATGTGTTTTTAGGTTTAAGGGCTTTCTAGGGGGTTTGATGTTTTTAGGTTTTTTTACATTTTTAACGTTTTTTATAGATTTTTAGGATTTTTATGGCATTTAGGGTTTTTACTGATTTTGAGGGGTTTGGGTTTTTTTTATGGTTTTTGGTTATTTATAGTTTTTTTTATTTTTTAGGGTTTTTATGGTTTTCTATATTTTTTAACATTTTTTGGGGTTGAAATGGTTTTTAGAGTTTTTACTATTTTTTTGTTTTTATGGATTTTAAGGTTTTTAAAGAATTTATGAGTTTTTATGGTTGTTATTAAGTTTTAGGGGTTTTAGGGTTTTTATATTTTTTAGGGGTTTTAATTTTTCTTATATTTAAAGGGGTTTTAAGTGTTTTTAGGTTTTAATGATTTCATAGGGGTGTTCAAGGTTTCTATGGGTTTTTACATTTTTAGTGATTTTAGGTGTTTTTAAGGATTTTTATGTATTTTGAGGGTTTTTAAAGGTTTTATGGTTTTTATAATTATTTATGATCTTAAGATATTTTAATTCTACTTGGTATTTTAACTATTTTTAGTTTTTTGTGTTTTCTTATGGGTTTTTAGAGTTTTTAGGTATATTTTAACTTTTTTAGTGACCTTAGGATTTTTCAGGTTTTTAGGGATTTTGATGGTTTTGGTGTGTTTTAGGATTTTTAGGGATCATATAGTTTTTGGTTTTTTAGGGTTTTTTGAGTTTTTTATTATTTGAAAGGGGTTTTTACAGTTTTTTAATGTTTTCATGGGTTTAAAAGGTTTTTATAGTTTTTAGTGGTTTTATGGGTTTTTTGAATTGTTAAGGTTTTTAGGTTTTTTATAGGTTTTAGTGGGTTTTAGGTTTATTAGTGTTTTTTAGGTTTCTTATCCTTTTTAGGTATTTTAGGAGTTTTAATTGTTTTGGTTTATAAGGTTATATTATGGGTTTTCATGGTTTTTTGGGTTTTTTTATATTTTAGGGAAATTTATGCCTTTTTTAATTTTTTATTGTTTTTAGGGACCTTAATCATTTTAGGGTTTTTAGAGTTTTTATGGGTTTTAAGTATTTTTTATTATTTAAGGATTTATAATGGTTTCTCATGGTTTTTATGTTTTTTATATTTTTAGGGGTATTTTACGATTTTATGAGTTTCTAGGGTTTTTAGGGAATTTGAGGGGTTTGGGGGGTTTTTTGGGGTTTGGGGGGTTTTTAGTTTGTTAGGGTTTCTAGGTTTTTCATGTGTTTTATGGGTTTTTTGGTTTTTAAGGGTTTTAGGGTTTTCAAGATGTTGATGCATTTTTACCTTTTAGATATTTTTATAGATTTTTATTGTTTTTAGGGGTTTTAAGGATTTTGAGGGTCCTTAAAGTTTTTAGGGGTTTTTTTGTTTTCTTATTATTATTTTTAGGGTGGTTTATTTGGTTTTAGTGTTTTTTGATGTTTTTTTCATGGTGTAAGGGATTTTATATTTTATTAATGATTCTAGTGGGGATTTAGGGTTTTTATAGGTTTTTAGGGTTTTAAAGGGTTTTAGGTGTTTTTTGTGGTTTTAGGGATTTTTATGACCTTTTAGGGTTTTTATCATTTTTAGGTTTTATAGGAGTTTCAAGTGTTTTTAGGTTTTTAAGGTTTTATTATTTTTTTTAGTGCTTTTAGGATTTTTTATGTTTTTGGGAATTTAAAGGTTTTTTATGATTTTAATGGGTTTTTTAGGTTTTTAGTGTTTTTGTTGTTTTTATTGTTTTTATTGGTTTTAACATTTTTAGGATTTTAGGGGTTTTAAATATTTTTAGTTTTTTATGTTTTTCTAAGAGTTTTTCAAGGTTTTTTATAATTTTAGGAATTTCTGGGGTTTTTTAGGATTTTTATCTTTTTTAGGGTTTTTATGGATTTTGAGGGGTTTTATTTTTTTCTTGTTTTTTTTGGTTTTTTAGTTTGTTATGGTTTTTAAGGGTTTTATAATTTTTTATAGTTTTTAGGGGGTTTAGTTTTTTTAGTGTTTTTATGGGTTTTATAGGTTTTTTGGGTTGTTTTAGGTTTTATAGGGTTTTAGGGTTTTAGGGTTTTAGGGTCTTTTTAGAGTTTTGTGGATTTTTATCTTTTTTACTTTTTATGGGTTTTAACTAGTTTAAGGTTTTGAGGGGTTTCTTTGAGATTTTTAAGGGTTTTAGGATATTTTATTTCTTGATATATTTTTATGGATTTTTATGTATTTTATGATTTTCTAGTTTTTATAGATTTTGATGGTTTTTAGGGTTTTTAGTGTTTTTTGTATTTTTATTGTTTTAGGGGTTTTAAGTGTTTTTAGGTTTCTATGTTATCTTAGGGATTTATGGTTTTAGGTTTTTTTATGTTTTTATATATATATTTATGATTTTAAGGTTTTTTAGGTTTTTAGCAACTTGTAGGGGTTTTAGGGTTTTTATATTTATTATGGTTTTTGGTTTTTGGGTGTTTTTTTTGTTTTTAGGGTTTTTAAGGGATTTTAGAGTATTTAAACATTTTTATAGGATTAATGGGTGACTAATGATTTTAGTGTTTTTTGTGTTTTTAGTATTTTTAGGGTTTTTATGTTTTAGTGGTTTAAGGGGTTTTAAGGGTTTTAGGGTCTTTTGTGGTTTTAGAGTTTTTTTTGTTTATTAATGGATTCAATTGTTTTCTGTTTTTAATATTTCCATTGGGGGTTTTATTTATTTTTACATTGATGGTAATTATAAAGGTTTTTTTAGGATATTTATGTTTGTTTATTTTTTTATGGATTTGAAAGGTTTTAGGGTTTTTATGGTTTTTAGGGGTTTTAGCATATTTATGGTTTTTAGGGGTTTTAAGTGTTTTCTGGTATTTAATTTTTTTGTAGGGATTTTTTAGGGTTTTAGGATTTTTTTATATTTTAAGAGATTTTAGGGGTTTTTAGGATTTTTAAGGGGTTTTATGGTTTTTTGGGATTTTAATTTTTTTTAGGTTTTTAGGGTTTTAAATGGTTTTTGCATTTTAGTTTTTTTAAAGTTTTTATTGTTTTTTAAAAATTTTAGGGGGTTAAAGGTTTTATATTTTTTTATTATTTTTTATTGATTTTATGTGTTTTAGCATTTTAAAGGATTTTAGGCAGATTTGTGGTTTTTATGAGGTTTTAGGTTTTTCTGGTTCTTTATACATTTTTAGAGTTTTTACCATTTTAGGTGTTTTAGAGGTTTTAATTGTTTTTAGGGTTTTAGGCATTTCACAGGTGTTTAGGGTATTTTACATTTTCAGGGATTTTATGGATTTTAATATTTTTTTTTGGATTTTTAGGGGTTTTAAGTATTTTAGGCGTTTTGGTGTTTTTAGGGTTTTCATGGATTTTGAGGGGCTTTAGGGTTTTTTGGTGGTTTATGGTTTTTTGGGGTTTTAGGGTTTTTTTGTGTGATTAAGGGTTTTTCTGGGGATTTAGGGGTTTTTTGAGTTTTCAAGGTATTTTAGAGTTTTTTTAATATTTTTTGATGTTTAAATGTTTTTCAATATTTTTTAGTTCTTTTTAGGGTTTTTATAATTTTTATGGTTTTTTGTGGTTTTCATGGTGATTAGGGATTTTGGAGTTTTTGGGGTCTTTTAGAGTTTTAGCGTTTTCAGGTGGTTTAATTGTTTTTATGTTTTTAATATTTTCTAAGGGTTTTCACAGGTTTATATGGGTCTTTATGTTTTTAGGGATCATTAGGTATTTTTTAGGATTTCTATGGGTTTTAGTGTTTTTAGAGATCTTGAGGGTTTTTAGGGTTTTTAGGTTTTCTAGGGTTTTTTCATTTGTTTAATTTTAGGGAAAAGAAGGCTCGTGCCAAGCAGAAAGCTTGGCGCCTCAATTAATAAAAAGAAAAGGTACAAAACATTACAGGGGGGCTTGTACATTCGTGTGCGGGTAGCACACATCATGTCAGCGGCTACATGAGACGTGCAAAAGGAAGGAGCAATGAATGACCACCGTGAGCAGAATTCTTCGATAGCCATCTTGGAGAGAGCATCAGCCACCATATTGACTTCCCTGTATGCATGAGAAATCCTGAAGGTCAAGTTCTTGGATAGGCTAAGGCATTCAATCCATTGAGGAAGAAGCTGCCATGGAACCTTCCTTGAGTTTAATTTAGGGGTTTTAGTGGTTTTAGTTTTTTAATTTTTCCTTTTGGTTTTTCATAATTTTATTTTTTTATGTTTTTAAGGATATTGAGGGAATTTTTAGGTTTTTTATTTTTTGGGTTTTTAGCGGTTTTAGGGGTTTTTATGGGTTTTAAAGTTATTTTGTGTTTTTATGTATTATTAGTGTCCTTTAACGTTTTTAGGGGTTTAAGGGTTTTATGAGTTTTTAGTTGTTTTAGGGTTTTTGTTGGTTTTATGGGGTTTAGGGTTTTTAGGGTCTTTTTAATGTATTGAGGTTTTTATCTTTATTTAGATTTTTAGGGGTTTAATGTGTTTTTAGGTCATTATGTTTTTTAGGGGTTTTCTTGTTTTTTATAGTTTTTAATTTTTTAGGGATTTTTACTAATTTTTCTGTTTTTCATTTAGGGTTTTAAGGAATTTTTAGGGTTTTTTCAGTATTTAGAGAATTTAGTGTTTTTTAGGTTTTTAATGGATTTAAGTGTTTTAAATTTTTCAAAGTTATCTTGTTTTCTTTTACGGTTCTTATGGTTTTTTATGTTTTTTGGGATTTTAGTTCTTTTTTAAGGATTTTAGGTGTTTTACGGTTTTTTATTGTTTTGGGGGTTTTATGGTTTATTTCTATTTCGTTATTTTTATTGAAATTTTTAGGGTATTTAAGGATTATAGGTCTTTTTAACTTTTTTAGGGTTTTGAAGGGGTTTTAATGGTTTTAGTGGTTTAAAGGATTTTTCTGGGTTTTTAATGTTTTTACGAGTTTTTGGGTTTTTAGAGGTTTTAGGGTCTTTGTAGTGTTTTTAGGGTTTTTGAGGGTTTTAAGTGTTTTATTTTTTTATTTTTTTCTAAGAGATTTTCATTTTTTGGTTTTTTTTTTATTTTTATCTATTTTTAGGGTTTTTAAGGATTTTTATGGGGTTTTAGGTTTTTAGGGATAAAGCGATATTTTGGATTTTTAGGGGTTTTACGGTTTTGAGAATTTTTTTTGAATTTTTAGGTTTATTTGGGTATAAAGTGTTTTAATGTTTTAAAGGGTTTCTTAGTTTTTATGGGTTTTAGAGATTTTTAGTATTTTTGGTGTTTTTAGGAATTTTTTCATTGTCTTTTGGTTTTTTAGGTTTATAGGGTTTTTTAAGGTTTTTAGTGTATTAGGGTTTTTAAATTTCATTATGTTTTTTGGGGTTTTATGTTTTTTTACGTTTTTATGGTTTTCTTAGGGGTTTTTATGTTTTCAGGGGTTTTTATGTTTTTTTGGAAGTTAGTGAATTTTTATTATTTTTATGGTTTTTTAAGATCTTAATGGTTTTTGATGGTTTTTTTGGGTTTTTCTGGGTTTTTTTATAATTTTTGGGGTTCTATGGATTTTAATAGTTTTTAAACATTTTTTAGGGTTTAAAGGGATTTTATAGTTTTTAGTGGTTTGTAGGGTTTCTATGGCATTTTAGTGTTTTTATGTTTTTAGGTGTTTTATGGTTCTTAGTGGTATTTAGAGTTTTTATGGTCTATTTATAGTTTTTAGAATTTTTTAGGTTTTTTGTGGATTAAGAGTTTTTAGGATTTTAATGTTTTCTTAGGATTTTTCAACATTTTTAGGGGTTTTAACATTTTATGTATTTTTATGTGTTTTGGGGGGTTTTATGGGGTTTTTTAGGTTTTTATGGTTTTTAGGGATTTTAAGGGGTTTTAAAGATTTTATTAAGGTCTTTAGGGTGTTTAGGGTTTTCTGGGTTTTTTTGATATTTATGATTTTTTAGAGGTTTTAGGTATTTTGAGGGGTTTTATTGTTTTTTTGGTTTTTTGGGTATTTTTTGAGATTTTAGAGGTTTTCAGGGTTTTAGAGTTTCTTAACATTTTTTAGGGTTTAAAGGGTTTTCAGATGGTGATCCTTATGTGGTGGGCCTGGTACATGAATTTGGCAGCAACATTGACCGATTTTTTCTTTTTTGTGTCTCCTTTTTTTTGGATATTTTTGGGTACCGAGTTTGTGTGTTGGGGATTTTGGGTGTGGTTCATTGGACCATGTCCCTACCTCTGTTTGGATTACCTTCATTTTCTATATATTTTAGAGGGACCAGGAGTAGCCTGGCCCTATATATTTCTTTTCCTATGCCCCCAATAAGACCATAAACCCCCTAAAAATCATTAAAAACCCTAAAAACATATAAAAACTTAAAAATTATTAAAAATAACTGAACCCCAAAAAAATACTTCAAAATACCTAAATATCCCTTAAATCATAAAAACCCTAAAACCCTTAGAAAAACCTAAGAAAACCTTAAAAACGTAAAAATAATTAAGACCACTAAAAACCTAACAAACCCAAAAAAACCCTAAAATCCTTAAAAAACTCTCAAAATCCGTAAAAACCCTATAAAACATAAAAATTATAAAAAATCATTCAAAATCCATAAAATTATAAAAATTCTAAACCTTGAAAACCCATAATGAAACCCCTAAAACCGAAAAAAAATTTAAACCCTAAAACACCTTAAAACCTCTTAAAACCATAAAAAACCCTAAAAACCATAAACACCCAAAAAACATTAAAAACCTAAGAATCCCTAAAAATGTTTAAAATCCATAAATCCATAAAACCAATAAATATCTTAAAAATCATTAAAAATCCCTAAAATGGAAAAAACCTAAAAACAATGTAAAAATCTATGAAAACCAAAAAATATAAAAACAATCAAAACACCTAAAAAACCTAAAAACACTAAAAACCCTAAAGGCCCTAAAAAGAACCCTCAAAATCCCTAAAAACCCTAAATAAAAAAACAAAAAAAATACCTAAAAATTATTAAAAATGTGAAAACCCATAAAAACCCTGAAAACGCCTAAGAAAACCTAAAAAACCTAAAATGATTAAAAAAAATCTTATGAAATGATAAAAAACCTAAAAAGACACTAAAAAAACAAGAAAATTCCTTAAAGACCATAAAAACCCTTAATTGTTTTTTAAAACCCTAAAACCCTTAAAAATCTTAAAACAAACTAAAACCTTTAAAACCACTTTCAACACATAAAAAATTTACAAAACTCTAAAAAAATTAAAACCCAAAAAACTAAAAAAATCCTTCAAAATCCAAAAAAACATAAAACCCTGAAAACCCATAAAACCCTAAAAATCCCTAAAAATAATAAAAAAACATAAAAATTTAAAAAATCCCAGAAATCCCTAAAAACATAAAAAATTCATAATAAGGATAAAAACCTTAAAATGATACTGGAAACCCTAAAAATCATAATGTCCCTAAAAACCCCAAAACCCAAAAAAATTCTAAAAATCCCTAATGATCCCTAAAAATGTAAGAATCCATAAACTACTAAAAAACTCTTAGAAAACCATAAAACATAAAAAAACTAAAAATCCCTAAAAATATAAAAAATTATGAAAACCATTAAATACCTTAAAACACATAAAAATTTTAAAACAATAAAAACAACCTTAAAACCCCTTAAATCCCCCAAAACCCCAATAAAACCTCCATATTCCATTTAAACGCATAAAAATGTAAAAAAAACTAAAACCCTAAAAAAACTAAAAACACAAAAAACTCATAAAACACTAAAAAACATTAAAACCCCTCAAAATCCTAGAAAACCTTAAAAACCATAAAAATCCTAAAATACTAAAAATCCCAAAATGTAAAAACTCTAACAACCCCAAAAAACCCTAAGAAACCCTTTAAAAAATAAAAACACATAAAACGCATAAAAATATGAAATGGCTAAAAACCCTAAAAAACATAAAAGACCCAAAAAACCATAGAAACCCTAAAAAATCTTTAAAACCCCTAATAACCTAAGAACCCTAAAACACCATGATTCCTTAAAAACCCACCAAAAACAATAAAAACCTTTAAACAACTAAAACATTTAAAAATTATAAAAAACCATAAAAACACTAAAAACTAAGAAAACACTAAGAACCTAAAAAACCATAAAACTCTAAAAACCATAAAAACCCAAACACACCTCAAATTCCCTAAAATCCTGAAAACCCAATGAAAATCCTAAACAAATCACTAAAATCCTTAAAACCATTTAAACCCTTAAAACCCTGAAAATCATTAATAAAACCTTAAAAACATAAAAATTATTAAAACCCCATAAAACTTTAATATTTTAAAAACCATAAAAATCCTAAAACCCCTAAAAATACTTAAATAACCTAAAAACCATAAAAATCATTAAAAATCCCCAAAATATATCTAAAAATTTAAATAACCCAAAAAAACATTGAAATCCTATGAAAAATATTAAAACATAAAAACACTTAAAACACCTAAAAATCCAAAAAAAACGCTAAAGACCCTAAATCCCCTAAACCCCCCTAAAATCCCTAACCCCCCCCCCCCCACCAAAAAAACCATAAAATCCATTTAAACGTATAAAACCACTTTAAACCCATAAAACTTTAAAAAATAGTAGAAACCCTTAAACCCCTAAAAAAAACCCAAAAACCCAAAATATACTAAACCCCCTAGAAACCCTAAAAACCCACAAAATTCCTAAATATCCTAAAACCCAAAAAAATCCTGAACAATTCCTATAAATACTAAAAAAATAAAATACCCAAAAACCCCTTAAATACCCTAAGAAAACCATAAAAACCTAAAAACAAATAAAACACCTAAAAAATTGAAATCCCTAAAGTCCCTATTAACCCCAAACCCCTCAAAATCTCTAAAACCCCAAAAAACCCATAAAAACCTAAAACACACTAAAAATTCCTAGAAAAATAAAAAATCCTAAAAACCGAGAAGACCCCCAAGAAAACTATAAAAACATAAAAAACTTTAAACCCCTAAAAACCAAAAAAAAATATAAAAACCCAAAAAGTCCCTCAAAACTGTAAAATCCCTTAAAAACCAAAAACCCCCCAAAACCCCTTTTAAAACTATAAAAATCTTAAAACACTTAATATAACTAAAAACCTAGAAACGCTAAAAACCATAAAAACCCTAAAACCCAGAAAAGACCACAAACCCCCTAAAATACCTGAAAACCTCAAAAAACCTTAAAACACATTAAAATCGTAAAAGGCCCTAAAAATACTTCAAAATCTAAAAATCCCTAAAATCCCTGAAATCCCCTAAGAAAACATTAAAATCCTAAAAAAACATAAAACCTCTAAAAACCAAAAAATGGTAAAAAGAGTAAAAGACCCTAAAAACTCCTAAAACCCATAACAACCCCTAAAAACCTAAAAAAACTGAAAATCCAAAGTAATTATAAAAATTTCATTAAAGTCCCTAAAATTGTATAAAAAACATAAAATCCTAAAAATCCCCAATAAAAATGTCAAAAACTAAAAAACACTTTAAACCATTAAAAACATAAAAAATGTCAAAAAGCCTTAAAACAATAAAAATACCCTAAACCCCCTAAATACAATAAAAACATAAAATCCACTATAATAGTAAACACCCTCTAATACCCTAAAAACCCAAAAAACATAAAAACCCTAAAAACCCTAAAAACTGTAAAAAAAATCATAAAAATTCAAAACAGGGCTAAAAATCTATAAATATTTGGAAATCCCTAAAATCATTGAAAACCCTAAAGGAAACCATAAAAATATTAAAACACATAATCCCTTAAAAAACCTAAAAAATTATGAAACCCCTAATAATCATAAACCACTAAAAACCCTAGAAACCCTAAAACACCCTAAAAACCCTTAAATTTCCTAAAAACACTAAAACCCAATAAAAACAAAAAAAATAACCAAAAAATATCCAAAAAAATTAAATACCTACAATACTTGAAAACCTCTAAGAAAACATTAAAAACCTTAAAACACCTAAACACCGAAAACCCCTAAAAAACACTGAAAAGACTAAATAATCCTAAAATACCCCCCAAAACCGTAAAAACCCAAAAAACAATAAAATTACCTGAAAACCTTAAAAAACCTAAAATCCCTAAATATCCTAAGAACTACCCAAATATCCCTAAAAACATAAAAAAACCCCAAAACCAAAATAAAAATGTAGAAACCTAAAAATACTTAAAACCCCTAAAAAACCTAAAAACGCGAAAATCCCAAAAAAATCCAAAAAGAGACCCCCAAAACTATAAAACCCAAAAAAATATAAAAAAACCCTAAAAACATAAAAAACTAATATCTCATAAAAACACTAAAACCACAAAAAAATCTAAAACTCATTTAAAACCTTAAAAATGATAAAAACATTAAAAAACCAGAAAACCCTATTAAACTCCAAAAAATCCTAAACCCAAAAAATATATAAACCCTCAAAAAAATCTCAAAATCCCTAAAGCCACAAAAAACCATAAAAATTCTAAAAAATTGAAAAATTAAATAAAATTATAAAAACCCGTAAAAACCATAAAAATGAATATGCAAAAAGTTAAAAATCTAAACACACTTAAACCCATAAATGCCAAAAAATGATAAAATACCTAAAAATGATAAAAAAATGTAAAAATGATTAAAAAACCCAAAAACATAAAAACCCAAACCCCATCAATATCCCTAAAAACCCTAAAACACATTAAAATCATAAAAATGCCCTAAAACTCCATAAAAACAACAAAAAAAAACCCTGAAAACACCTATAAAAATAGTAAAAACCTATAAAAACATAAAACCCCTAAAACCTAAAAAAATGATAAAAAACGTAAATGTACATGAAAACCCAAAACCCCTAAAAACCATAAAAACCCCAAAAAACCTTAAAATATTATAAAAACCCATAGAAACGCTAAATACCCACTAAAAGCACTAAAACCCCTTTTAATATCCAAAAACATTAAAAACTATAAAATCCTAAAAATCAAAAAAAAAATCCATAAATACCCATAAATACCCTAAAATAACTAGAAACCCATAAAATACCTAAAATTCCCTAAAAACACTAAAACCAAAAATTCCTAAAAAACACCTAAAATCCCTAAAACCTAGAAAAACCATAAAAACTCAAAAAAGAACCCAAATAAGGACATAAAATACTAAAAAAAACCAATAAAAAATACTAAAAGCCTTAAAAGTACCTAAAACCCCTCAAAACCCTAAAGAATCCAAAAAACCTTAAAAACCCCTAAAACCCGTGAAAACCCTAAAAACGCACTAAAACTCTAAAAACTCCCAAAACCCTAAAAACATAAAAAAACCTAAAAAGAATAAAGAATAAATAAAACCATAAAAATCCTATAAAATCTTGAAAATGAACAAAATCACTAGAATCATTAAATACCTAAAATTCCTAGAAAACCCTAAAAATCCCTAAAAATGTAAAAACCCCTAAAAACCATGAACGCCCATAAGAAAACCTCAAAAACCAAAAATCAATTAGAACCCATAAAAATAAAATATTAAAAATCCCTAAAAATTCTAAAACCCCTAAAAACACTAAAACCCATTAAAATCAAAAAACCCAAAAAACAATAAAAATCCCAAAAATGACTAAAAATCACTAAAAACCCATTAAAATGAAAAAACCCTAAAAACCAGAAAAAAAAACTAAGAAAAAACATAAAAAACTAAAATCCTTAAACCCATATAAACATTAAAAAAACTAATGCATCCTAGAACCCCTAAAAACCCCCTAAAACCAAAAACCCTATAAAAACCTTAAAAATCCAAAAACCCATAAAAATCTAAAAACCATAAAAACTCCAAAAACCCTTTTAAACCAAAAAATCATTAAAAAAACCCTAAATATCCCAAAAAAATAAAAAAAAACCATCAAAAAAGAAAAATACCCTTAAAATACATACAACCCTAAAAAATCATAAAAACCCTCAAAATCTGTAATAGCCGTTAAAAACCATAAAAATATAAAAAAACCATTAAAAATACTTAAAAGTGTAAAAACCCTAAAAATAATTTAAAACACAATGAAAACCTTAAAAACTAAATAAAACTAAAACCCCTAAAAATATAAAAAATGTTAAAAACCCAAAAAATCCTTAAAATCCCTAAATACCTTAAAACCCATATAAATCCTAAAAAGAAATAAAAATCCAAAAAAAATTAAAAACCAATGAAAAAATACAAAAAATCCATAAAAACCTAAAAACACATAAACCCCATTAGAAAACTAAAATTCTTAATCCCTAAAAAACACTAAAATACCATAAAACACCATAAAACACCCTAAAAACCATAAAACCCCTAAAAACATGAAAAAAAACCCTAAAACCAATAAAAATCCAAAAACCCCCTAAAAACATTATAATGAATTTTAAACCCTAAAAGAATAAAAATATTTTAAAAACATAAAACCCTTAAAATCTAAAAAATTGAAAACCTAAAAAAATAATAAAACCCCTAAGAAAGCTAAAAACACAAAAACCCGTCAAAAACCATAAACACCATAAAACCCCTAAAAATCCAGAAAAGGACCTAAAAATCACTATAAACCCCTAAAAACACTAAAAAACCAAATAAAAACTTAAAAACCATAAAACTCTTAAACCCCTTAAAACCTAAAAAATGTTAAAAACCCAAAAAATCTGAAATAAAACCGAAAACCACTAAGAACCATAAAAACTCCTAAAACCCTTTAAAACCATAAAACCCAACAAAGACCCTAAAAACCATTAAATAATATACAGACCCCATAAATCCCTAGAAATGTTATAAACCAATACAAAACTATAAAAATCCTAAAAAACTCAAGAAACCCTAAAACCAAAAAATTCAATAAAAACCCAAAAAAAACTTTAAAACCCCCTCAAAATCCCTAAAATACCTAAAAAAAATCCTAAAGAACACTAAAAATACCTCAAAATATAAAAACAACTAAAACCCTAAAAAACATTAAGAAAACCAAAAAAACCAAAAAACACTTAAAATCCCTAAAAACCTACACAGCACAAAAAACCATAAAAATACATAAAAACACTAAAAACCCTCAAAATCCCAAAAACCCTACAAACACTCAAAATCCCTAAAAACTATAAAACCCAAACAATTTATAAAAAATTCCCTAGAAATCATTCAAAATTTAATAAACCCTTTAAACCCCAATGAAAACTTTATAAACCTAAAACTCTTAAAACCTCTAAAACCCTAAAAAATTATAAGAACCTTAAAACCATAAAACCCCTAAAAACCTCTCAAAACTGTTAACCCCCCAAACCCCTAAAACCCATAAAACCCCTAAAACCCCATAAATCCCACTAAAAACACTAAAATCCCATTAAACCCCTAAACTGTTAAAAAAAATCTAAAAACCATAAAACCATAAAAAATTAAAAAAACCCATAAACCCCACTAAAAACCACAAAAATCCTAAAATCCATAAAAACCTCAATATCCCTAAATACCTTAGAACAATAAAATTCCTAAAAATCCCTAAAAATCCATAAAAAATTATAAAACACTAAAAACCCAAAAAAACCTAAGAAAACCTTAAAAAATGAAAAGCAATTAAAACCCTTAAAAACCTTAAAATTGATAAAAACCCTAAATAACCCAAAAACCCTAAAAATCCTTAAAAATTAAAAAATACTAAAAAATATATAAAACCGTAAAAACATAAAAAAAATCCTAAAACCCTAAAAATAACTTTTTGGACCCTGAAATACCTAAAATAATAAAAATATTAAAAAATTGAAAAACCTCTAAAACCCTATAAAAACAAGAAAAATTCCTCTAAACCCCTAAAAACCATTAGAAACCTTAAAACCTTAAAAAACACTAAATACCCAAAAAATCCCTAATGGACCATTAAAAACACAAAAACCCCTTTAAACCCATAAAATGTTATAAACTCTAAAGAAACATAAAACCCTAAAAAACTTAAAACCAATCATTAAAAATAAAAAAATAGAAAACCTAAAATACAAAAAATAACCACACAAAATCCTAAAAAACTAAAAAATCCTTAAAATCTTTAAAATTACGTAAAACATAAAGGCCCCTAAAAACATGAAAACCTATAATAAAACCTTAAAAATCTATAAACTATTAAAACCCCTAAGAAACCTAAAAACACTAAAAACCCTAAAAACACCTAAAAACCCTCAAAATACCAAAAACAAATAAAAATCCGTAAAAATACAAAATAATCCCTAAAAATTAAGAAAAACGTACAAAATCCTAAAAACATGAAAAACCTCTAATAAGAAAAAAAGGAACTTAAATCTCGTAAAAACATAAGCTACTATAAAAAATCTAAAATTCATTAAAAGACCTTAAAAATCCTAAAATCCACTAACAACTATAAAAATCCTAAAACATTAAAAAACCATTAAAACCTAGAAAACCCCAAAAACTAGTATAAACACTAAAAACCCTTTAACCCCCAAAATACACTAAAAATTATAAAAAAATTAAAAACACAAAAAACTAAAAAGAATCCCTAAAAATCCAAAAAACCATAAAACCCTAAAAACTCTAAAAAATCACTTAAACCCCTCAAAATCCCTAAAATCCTAAAATATAATAAAAACTCTAAAAATCACTAAAAATATTTAACAACATATAAATGATAAAAGGATCGAAAAACCTAATAAAACTAAAACTATAATAACACTTTAAAGCCCAAAAAACCTAAAATACAGCAAAAACCGCTAAAAACCCTAAAAACCTTAAACACCCTAAAAACCCATAAAACCCCTAAAACCATAAAAATCATAAAAATTCCTAAAAATATCTAAAAAATTTAAATACCATATAAACCATGAAAACTCATAATAAAAACATAAAATAATAAAACCACATAAAACTCATAAAAAACCAAAAAAACAAAAAAAAAATCTAAAATCCCTAAAAAGACCATGAAACCACTAAAAACCCCTAAAACCCCTAAAAATATTTAAAAACCCTAAAACCCATAAAAATACTAATAAACACTACAAACAATAAGAAACATTTTAACCCCTAAAATGTTTAAAAAATTATAGAAACCTTAAAAACCCTAAAAACATAAAAAATCATAAAAGGCCTAAAAAGCCTTAAACAAACTTAAAAAACTCTAACCCCTCAAAATCTTAAAAAATAGAAAAAAACCATAAAATCCAACAAAAATACATAAAAACCATTAAAACATAAAAACCCTAGACAACCCTAAATGACCCAAAGAAAACATTAAAAACCAAAA
The DNA here is from genome assembly GCA_963277665.1 of Viscum album. NCBI lineage: Eukaryota > Viridiplantae > Streptophyta > Magnoliopsida > Santalales > Viscaceae > Viscum > Viscum album. The sequence goes on from OY728150.1 coordinate 1,333,255,332, forward strand.
ACACAAAAAAGACAGAAAAACCTAAAAAATTCTACAAACCCTAAAAATCCCAAATTCTAGAAAAAACCGAAATATATAAATAATAACCAAAAATTATTATAACTATAAAAACCACTAAAACCCTTAAAACACTAAGAAAACATTAAAACATTAAAACATTAAAACGCTTAATACCCCTAAAAACCTAAAAAGGGAAAAACCCTTAAAAGACCCTAAAAATCTCTAAAATCCTTCAAGGTACTTAAAACCCCTAATAACAATAAAAATCCTAATAAATCCAAAAAATCCTTAATAAGATAAAAAACACTAAAAATCCAGAAAACAACTAAGAAAAACTTCAAATACCAAAAACACATAAAAACCCTAAAAACACTAAAGGTCCCTTGAAATGCTAAAACCCCAAAAAACCATAAAAATCGTGAAAAAACCATAAAACCATAAATACCCTTAAAACCCATAAAAATTGTAAAAACCACTAAAAAATATTAAAACACATTCAACCATTAAAATTTTAAAAAAATACAAAAAAAAAATATTAAAACCCTAAAAACACATTAAACCCTAAAAACCTAAAAAACAATAAATACACTAGAAAACCATAAAACCCCTCAAAATCCTCAAATCCCTGAAAACCCAAAAAATCATAAAAATACCTAAAAATCTATAAAAACAAAAAACTCTAAAAACCCCGAAAACCCTTAAGAAATATATAAAAACCTAAAAACAATTAAAACCCCTAAAAACCTAAAAAATCTAAAACCAAAAAAATCTCTTAAAGACCTCAAAAAACCTCAAACACCCTCAAAATCCATAAAACCCCATAAAAATCCTAAAAAATCCCTACAAATCACTAAAAATGTAAAATAACATAAAAATTTTGAAAACCCCCAATATTCCCTTAAAAACCTCAAAACACTTAAATAACCAAAAAAACTAAAATACAATAAAAACCATAAGAGACCCTAAAACATGTAAAAATCATATAACCCCTAAAAACCTTAAAATTCTTAAAAAAATTAAAAAACAAAAAATTCACAAAAACCATTAGAAACCTATAAACCCCCTAAATTTTTCAAAAACTCTAAACACCCTTGAAACCCCTACAAAACTCAAAAAACCATTAAAAAAAATCCCTAAAACCCATAAAAATACTAAAAACCCTCAAATCCATAAAAATCGTAAAAATCAATAAAAAACCTAAAAAACACCTAACAAAATAACACCCTAAAAACCCAGAAATCCTGTAAGAAAACTTTAAAATCCAAAAACACTTAAAATCCCTAAAAACCCTTAAAACACAGAAAACCATAAAAACCATTAATAATACAAGAAAACAATAAAAACCCTCAACAACACTAAAAAACCATCAAAATCATAAAAATCCCTAAAAATCCCTTAAAATGAAAAAAACCAAAAAACAAAAAAAACAAAAAATACCTTAAAAATATCAAAATAAAAAAATTCCATAAAACAGTAAAAAAATATAAAAGTATATAAAAACCCTAAAACCCATAAAAACCATAAACACCCCCATAGAACCATAAAAAACCCTAAATATTCCTAAAACCATAAAAACCATAAGAACTATAAAAACCCTTTAAAACCCTAAAAACGTTAAAAATTAATAAAAACCTTTAAAACCCTATGAACTCAAAAAAAAACCCTAAAATCCCAATAAAACCATAAAACCCCAAAAACCCTAAAAAAATCTAAAACCCCTAAACCCCCTCAAAATCACTAAATCCCCAAAAAATATAAAAATCATAAAAATTCCCAAAAATAACTAAAAACGTAAGTAACCTAAATACTGTGAATCCCCCTAATAAAAACATAAAAACCTACAAAACATTAAACCCCTAAAATCCTAAAAAAATCTTAAAACCCTATAAGACCCTAAAATCCCTAAAAATCCAAAAACTCTCAAAATCACTAAAAACCCTAAAAGACCATAAAAAATCCAACAAAAATCATGAGAACCTAAAAACCATAAAACCATGAAAACCCATAAAAATCCTAAAAAACCAAAATACACTTAAAACTCCGAAAAATTAAAATATTCTAAAACCCTTAAAAATAGTCTAAAAACCCTAAATCGCCTAAAAACCATAAACCACTAAAAACCATTTAAACCCCTAAATCCCAAGAAAATCCTAAAAACCCACTAAGAACTCTAAAAACCCCTTAAAATCGTAAAAATGTTAAAAATAAAAAAACCGTTAAAACCCCTAGAAAACTCAAAAAACCCCTAGAAACCATAAAAACCATAAAAACACAAAAAACCATAGAAAACCATGAAAAAATAAAATCTATAAACACCATAAAAACCATTAAAACCCATATAAATCTCTAAAAAAATAAAATACTCTAAAACCCTTATGAAGACCCTAAAAATAGAAATCAATTAAAACCCCTAAAAATGAAAAAACTCTAAAAAATCCTATAACCAAAAAACCAAAAAACCCCTAAAAATCCCTATAAACCTAAAAACCATAAAATTATAAAAATTACATAAAAATCCCTAAAAACATATAAACTCCTAAGAAGTCCATAAAATTCTAAAAAATGCTACAAACTCAAAAAAAATCCAAAAATGACCATAAAATGCCTAAATACCATAAAAACCCAAAAAACCCATAAAAGCCCTCCAAAACCCTCAAAATACCTAAAAACCCTAAAAACACATAAAATTCCTAAAAAGACATAAAATTTCCCTAAAACTCTAAATAACCCTAATAACCCTTAAAACCCCCAAGAAAACCTTAAAAACATAAAAAGACATAAAACCCCTAAAAATCATAAAAGACATAAAACCCATAAATAACCCTAAAAATCCCTAAAAACCCTAAATGACTCAAAATCCCTAACATAAAAAACCATAAAATTCTTAAAAAATACCTTAAAATCCCTAAAAATGTAAAAAATACTAAAACTCCTAAAAACCATAAGAAACCCTTAAAACCTAAAAACACATAAAACCCCTAAAAACAAAAACAAATGATAAAATCCAAAAAACCCCTACACAGCCTCAAAATCCCTAAAAACCATAAAAACCATAAAAATCATAAAAATCCCTAAAATCCTTAATAGCATAAAAAACCCTAAATACCCTGAAACCCAATAAGAAAACCATTAAAACCTTAAAATAATTTAAACTACCAATAAACCTAAAAACAATAAAAACCATAAAAACCCCTAAATCCATAAAAGTAATGAACCGACCCGAATACACTCTCAAACTGGTACCTGACCTGATATTACACATATGAAAAGGTAGTTCTCGATCCCACTGGTCGGAGATAAGCACTCGGACATCATACAACAAACTAAGGGAACAATTTCATCCAACCTAAAGCAAAGTCGTGGCATATATATAACAGAGAGAAATATTGGAATATAAATATATGTAATAACTGAAAAAAAAGAACAAGATAAAAAAATAATGTGAAGAAAAAATCTCTAAGTAACAGTCCAAACACAAAGGACTCCCATAATAAAAGATAAAACCAACTAATATCTATGATTACTAGGGTAAATCCCACCATCTCACCAACAGATACTCATCCTATTTGATACAAAACCTCACCACTTAACTACGGTGCCATTCCTTTTCCTTCATTGAATGGCATAACTATTTCTATGCACAATAGAGGTAGTGCGTAGGGTGTGAGTTGACATGCTCATTAGGGTCTTAACCAGGTGTTCCATATCATGTCTTAGAATAATAATGAAAGAACAGTCAACTTTAATGAAAACTAGACATGATAACATTTTAAAAACAATTATCAAAATAATTGAAAAAATAATAATTTACCCTTTTATAAATTTCTAAATAAAGTAATTAAATCAATATAAAATCATTTAATAACCAAATATATCTGCAGACATATCATTTCAAAACAAATAACTATTCACATATCATATCAAATCCATGATAGTTTAACAAAAAAAATACATGAAAAAATAGCCCAAGTCAGCTAAGAAGCATAGGTAACATCATTCCAAGTATCACACTAGGTCATGATAGCTAGGAAACTCATACATAACCAATAAAATCATGTATTTATAAATCCACTAGACAAATGCATTGAGTCTAGAGGGTAGAGAAACACCCTAGAAAGTGAATACCCAAAAGGTCTAGTAGGTAACTAGAACAACATGACTAGAGAGTAAAGATAATCCCCATGATAAAATCCCCTGAAAGTGGAAAATACATTTTACTAAACCTTCAACATAAGTAACTAAGTATTCTGATGTTATCAATTTTCCAAACCAGTTCATCAAACAATTTATCATTTCATACTTTGAAAACCCATTCATAAAACCATTTCACAATGATTTTAAAACCCTTTTCCATTACCCAAAACTAGAGGAAAATATTATTTTTATAATAACCTAATTAAACACACACACAAAATCAGTCATAAAATTCAATTTCATTTAAATTAATATTTTATCAATACAAGAGCAATGTAATTCACCCACATAGGCTAGAGACGAAATCACCTACCTCAAAACTCAGGGTCATACATACCCATGAAAGAAGCCCCAACAATAGAAACACAATAATAAAAATGGAGTCCCTATAATCAATCTATACATCTTATAATTGATTCAATTGAAAAAAATGGTTAGTGTTGAAGATTAAATGACACATACCTCATAACGCACACCTGAAATGCCACAACCAATAAAAGGAATGTCCCTCTGAACAAGATCACACCATATATCCAAAAGGAAACAAGAAGAAACACTGTCACAGATCAAATAATAAGATAAAAAAATCCACGATGCTACCATAATCAAGGAAATGAAGAATAAGAAAGTATTTCTTACCTAGAGAGATGAAAACACAACACCACATGATCAATAGTCAAACAGATCAGTCTGTATATAAAAGAGACTCCCAAAATCACCGGGGAAGGGTTCTAGGTCGAGAGACAAGACAGTTACATAAGAATGAAATAAAATATCATTCACATGGAGCCCTAAAAAGTTATTCTTGGTAATTTACACAGCCTTTAATCCCTTTAAACATCATGTAATCTTCGATGATCATGTACATCGAAAAACCCATCAACTTTGTAATTATAAATGATCTTTAATAATTACATGTTGTGTAACAATTAGGTGATGTGTAAACATTTAATAAATTGTGTTTTTTGACCAAGTGCACACCGTTTTATCCCTTTACACAACACGTTACTACCCATTGTACATTATAAAACTACATAACTAAGTCAGGTGTCCTCTGAAATCGTGGATAACCCCACAAATCCATTAACACATTTATTCCTAGAATTTATTAATTCAAAACAAATCCATCTCTGAATTTTAAATCATTTATATAAAAAAAGTTTTTCTATAATCATGAGTTCCAAGACACACCCAATTAAAGAGTAAAAAAAAGAAAAAAAGAGGTTTACCTAAAATAGTGTAACGGTATGTTACAAACTTCCCATAATAATACTTTCCATCCCTAAGAAGTAATGTTGAAGAATAATGTTTCATAAATATGTGAGGCCACTACTCCCTCATCAATCACTCATTCTCCCATGTATCATTTGAATATAATACATGTCTCCATACCACTTTGTCCAATGAAATATACTTCCCACGCGAAAATTTTACATATGAGTAGGTGATATCAACTAGCCAGTCATCAACATAAATATCTGGATCTAACTCAATCTCTTCCCAAATCAGAATGTGAGAGGGATCATGATGATATTTCCTAAGCTATGATATGTGGAAAACATCATGAATTACTATCAATCGAGTCAAAAATTACAACTTATAAGCAACTATCCCTAGATTCTCAATGACCTCAAACGATCCCACATATCTTGAATCCAACTTCCTATAATTTCCATGTTTATGGGGATCCAACCAAGGAAAAACTATCAAGAAAACCCAACTATAAACTAAAAACTCCAATGAATGATTACATTGATCCTTATAAGACCTCAGCTGACTCTGTGTTGTATCCATACGTTGATTTATATCCAGGGTCTTTGTAGATGTCTCCTGAACCAAACATGGTCCCACCAAAGAAGCTTATCCATCCTCTGTCCAATAATGATATGATCTACATGGTCATCCATAAAAAGCCTCAAAATAATAATTTTTTATTGATGACTGATAAATATTATTATAATAAAACTCAAACATTCCTAGATGGATATCCCACGATCCACTAAAGTCCAATCCATATATGCAAATTACATCCTTCTGAATTTTCATAACGCACTCCATTTGACCCTCTATCATTGGATGATAAGTTGTAATTAACCTAAAATGAGTCTGCATCAGATATTGGAGAGTTATCAAGAACCTCAAATTAGACCTATGATCCCTATCCAAAATAACAAGATAAGCAACCCCATGTAACCTCACAAATTCATCCATATAAAACTTGCCCAGGTCTTTAAATTTTTTGTTTCTTTGATTGAAATGAAATGTGACAACTCTGTCAACTAATCAATAACCACCCATATAGAATTTCTCTATCATGTAGTCCATGTTAATCTGAAAAAATTGTTTGTGGAAGCCTTTTCTCATTTCCAAACAAGCATCAGAAGAGGCTAGAGAAAACTAGAAGGTTTCAAATGCGTTTCCTTTATCTGAGGTAGGCGTAACACTAGGACATATAATCAGAAATGTAACAATTTATACCTAGACACCAGAATCACCATATCATTTTATAATACATCCTTGTAGAACCCATACGAACATCCTAGGAAGAATTATGATAATTAGGAAAAACTAAGATTCTTACAGATAATGAAAGGACAAACCAATCCCCAGAACTGAGAATATTATCTAAAGAGATAGACCAATCAAAAATGGTATTCCCGCTATATAGGGTTTCTTAAATTCCTATGAACTCATTAGCATACTACTAAATTTGTATAATAGACATAAGGAGAGATGATGATAACTGAACACTAGTAAAAACCATACCTTAAGCATCCTCTAGTTCATCCAGATGAAAATGAGTAAAACATCCCCATATGGTTTCACTCTTCCTTCAATTCCAAAATATCATGTGATGAAACACTCCAATAATAGTTTTTTAAATGACATTACCCTTCCCCAAGGTGTAGGAAATAACAAATTTAGACAACTGAAGGTATGTTTTCCATTTTCTCTATCTAATATTCAAGTATTTATGAGATAAGATATATCAAAAATTCTTACGATCAGAAAAGACTATGATCCTTTCCACCAAAAGATAATTCTTCCATCACTTAAGATATTTCATAATTAAGAAAAGCCCTAAATCATGAGTGTGGAAATTCATATCATGCGATCGAAGCCAGTGAGGGTCGTAAGATACCACATGATCATTCTATATGAGCACACAATCCCAACTAGCATCATAAGCATCGAAAAAATCACATATCCTTTTCCAGGCTCAAGTAATATCAAAATATGATTTGACGTCAGAGTTAATTTAATATCATCAAAAGAAGATAACGACTTTTCATACCATGTGAATTTTACCCCTTTCCTGGTAAAAGAATTCAAAAGTGATGCTTACATCGAGAAGTCCTTGAAAATTCATCGATAGCTTCCAGAAAGGTCAAGGAAGCTCTGAATATCAATGACATTTTGTGGATATTCCCATGATAAAAAATTATTACCTTCTCATGATCAATTGATAATAAGTACACAGAAATAAACCTCCCCAATAATTTCAATTCTTGAATCTAGAAATTTCACTTCGAAATATTTCCATACAAATAGTGATTGCTCATGATTTTCAAAACTAGACATAGATGGTTCTCATTCTTGGGCTCAGATCTTGAATAAACCAAAATATAATCTATTAAAACTACCAAAAAGGTGTTGATATGCTGATGGAATATATGATTCACCAATTCCATGAAAACCTCATGATCATCAGTCAGAACAAATAACATCATAAGATATTTTAATGGAAATACCATCTTCTGAAATATATCTTCAAAATATCACATTTCTAAACTCATTGATAGTAAATAACCAATAAATTTAAATATTCTAGAAAAATATTTCCCCTTTAAACTGATCAAACAGATCATCAAAATGAATAAAAGGATACTTGTTCTTAACTTTTACTCGGTTCAACTTTCAATAGTCATCACATAATTAGAGTGAACTGTCAACATTCATAGAAAAGAGCACATGGGATTCCCAAGTCACAACACTAGTGAAAACAAAAAAAATCACCAGTTTATCTAACTAAACATTTGGATATTTAAACTCTTCTGTCGCCATAAAATAATAATGTATCTATATCGGTTTTGTTCTTAGCACCAGGTCGATTGTAAAATCTACCTCCCTCAATGGAGGAATCCTGGCGAAATCCTATGGGAAAATGTCATGAAAATCCAAAAAAAAAGTAAGAATATAAACAATAGAAGAAATTAAATTGTGCTTAACAAGGTTAGTAGAAAATAACTCCTAAGCTCTAGGTCAGAAGGTCTAGTATAACCATACCTTGGATTCCACTCTCCCTGAAACAACCGTGACCTACCATTAGCCATTAGAATGAAAAAAAATATGATGATAAAAATCAACCTAAACTCAATGAGAAATAATCCAATACATCATGATGATGATGTCAAATAGATCTAGATCAAGAATAATAAAATCGCATACTAGCTCAGTATTAGCTATTGATAGCACACAAGGACTTGGAAACCCCTACTCTCTCCTCTTTCCAAGAGGTGTTGCTAACTCCATAACAAATGAAATGACTTTTTTAAGGTTACTCATATAAAAAATGTATATATATAAATGAGTGGGAAGTACCTGTATCAAATAAATAAACTGCTACTAAGGATTCAATAAAGATTGTACCTCTCACTATTCCTAGACTTGTGTCTACATTCACTAGAAAATCATCTACTGCATGAAGGATCTTCACTCCTAAGGCCTATGGGTGGGTCCCTATAGTATTTGAAGAATTTTATAGTTCCACAATAGCCTTTGGAGCCGATGATCCATGACTATATCAAGAAGTATAAATATCTTGACAAAAACATTGTATATGACCATAATATCCACAACTGTTACACATATTAGCAGGTGAAGGACAAGAACTTCGTGTGTGTATGACCTTTCCACACAGATATCAATTCAATGGAAAAACACTAGCTATAGTTGGAGGGACCGAAGAGGCTTCGTGATGAGAAACACCTCAACCACTCCAGTGATGATCCTTCCACTTCGTCTTTTTACCTAGTGCACCACTAAAGCTGCCACAAGGTTGAAGATAAGGGGTAAAATATCCAAACATACCCACCATTTTCATTTATTCCATCATAGCCATGGAAATTATATCTACATAGGTTGAATGATTTAACCTAAATACCTCTGATTTGATATTGGATCACAAAACCTATAGGTATATATGGGGATTCAGCTGGTCATTCTTTACAACCTATGGTGTAAAACAAACCATCTCAGTAAACCAATTATTGTCCGATGATACCAAACAATATACCTATGGAAAAGAGAGGAACTCTAGATAATTATCTATCATTATATACTTTGGAAAAAACTTTTGGAATAATAGATCCATGATACCCTTCAATTATAATCCCACATTCTTATCTTCCAGTACCATGGAATCCCACAAACGATTTCTAGGACTCTCAATCCTAAACACTGCACATTTCGACTTTATATTCTCATGTGTTTCCAAGAAATCAAATATCTGATCAATCTGGTCAAGATAGTATTCTACCTCTTGTAGTTCATTTGTACATCTAAATAATGGAAGCTTATTATGCCATAACTACTATGATAGATCCCTTTACCCTACGACTCCCGGATATACCTCAACAACCATGTTCTGTACATAAAGAACATTCTAGTAAATAAAAAAACTACCCAAATGATAGACTTGATAAATTTATGATCCATTGGACTATTACCTTGAGGAGCATTAGTTAAAAATTCATCAAGAAGTCACAGAACATGTATGAAAGGCAAAATGTTGTACACCAAAATAAAATAAGTGATCATACAATAGAGAAATCTCATTTAAAATAAGGAAACTCATAATAAAAAACTAATATCGACAAAAATAACTCAAAAAATGAAGAGACACATCTCTATTTCCAATTGTAACTTGAGTATCATCATGGAAAGAGCTCGCCAGACACTCACCATAATATACCTCTCATGTCCTGAAAATCCTATATCTAGTCTATTAAACATCCCAAGACATGTAAAAAACTCCTAAACATGGGATGTAATACCAAATAGTAAGGAACCAAATGAATACCATCTCAAACTGGTACCCAACCCAATACATCACATAATCGAAGGGCGTTCCGGGTCCCCATGGACTGGAGACTTAAACCTAGAAATCAAGCAACTAACCGAGGGAACGGTTTAATGAAACATGAATAAAATAAGTGGAATATATATATATATATAAGAGATAAATAATGGAATATAAATATATTCCATAACCAAAAACAATTATCAGAAACTAAACAACTCAAAAGAATAAAAAATATCCATGTACTGCTCCAACAACAAAGGAGAACCAAAATAGAAGAGAAACCCAACAACTCTATGTGATACCATGGAAGGACTCCCCCCATCCCACTAATAGTTACCCTTCCCAGCTGATAGAAAACCCCACTGCCTCACTGTGGTGCCATGCCTCTCCCTGCATCAAAAGACATAACCAGGTATACGCACCACCAAGGAAGTATTTATTGTGTGATATGAAAAGATTAGTATGGTCTCACTCAGGTACTCCATATCAAGTCACTGAACAATAATCCAAGAATGTTCAACTATAAATAAAACCAAGCATGATAACCGTTTAATAATTTTTATATCAAAATCATGTAAAAATAGTTTAATATATACTTTTTTCAATTACAAATAATGAATGTAAATAAATTTCAAATCATTTCATAACCAAATATCTCATCAAATATTTAATTTCAAAAAAAATCGTGATTCACATGCCATATAAAATCCATGACATTATAAATAAATAATAAAATCCAAAAAATAGCCCAAATCGTCCGAAAAAAAAATGTTGCAACATTCTAAGGATCAAACTAGATTAGGATGGATAAAAAACTTGTACCAAACTTAAAGAACTATGTACACATCAATACACTAGATATATGCATCAAGTATATAGGGAATGAGATCACCCCTAAAAGTGACCCCCCAACAGGTCTAACAAGTCCCAGGAATAACAGGCCTTGAGAGTAGATATAATCCCCATGAAAAAAATCCCCAATAGTGGATAAGAAATATTAATAAACCTTACACCAATGTAAGAAAGGTTTCCCATGTGCTATATTTTTCAAACTAGTTAATCAAACCATTTATCATTTCATTTTTTGAAAACAATTTCAAAAAACCATTTCAAAATGATTTGAAAACCCCTTTTCCATTTACCAAAATCCAGGGGAAACCAAACTTTTATAAGAACCTATTTATACACACACACAAAAATTATTCATATCATGCCATTTCATTTAAATAAATATTTTATCAAAACAATATCAATGAAATTCACCAACACAGTCTAGAGATGGAACCAACTACCTCAAAACATGGGGTCGTACAGACCAACAAAAGATCCACTAACATGAAGAACGCGACAAAAATGGAGACCCTATAATCAATATACACATCTTAAAATTTATTTAATTGAAAAAAATGGTTGTAATTGAAGATGAAACTACACATAAAGACAAATTCACACCTTCCACACCATAACCAATAAAGGAAATGAACCCTTTAATAAGATCACATCATGGATATAGAAGGGAACAAGAAGGAACGCCATCAATGATCAATAGATATTGTTCATCCTCTGAGTTGGAATGTTTCTGGGAGGTGCGGAAATTCTACAAAGAGGATATTCAACCATCCCTTTTTCTATATATATGGGCTCTCGTCGACTTCATCATTACTTTGTTTTAACCCATTCATCATCATTATCCTTTAAAGAATGTGAATTAACCCTGTGGGAACTGTTTGTCCCAGCAGGCGATTGCATGGGGGTCAAGAACCTATGAAATTTGTCCTTATTTGGATATAAATTCCATGGATAGTCTCCAATGGGTTAATTCGTGGAGCCAAGAATGCCCAATGTCCTTGGTATCCATGATTCATAGACCATATTTCCAAAGCCAACACACATTGGTTGATGATTCAGCCAACAACACTTAAGGACTCCATTGGTTGAGAGGATGGGAGGTCCAGCCCACCACACCCTTACGGGGGAGGATTGTTTCCTATTATGGGACTCTCTGATATATTTAAGTCATGTTCATATGTTCGTTAATCCACGGTTAATTCTCGAACAGTGTCTCCACGGGATACCCTGGGTTTGCAAGATCGTTGTAAGCATGCATATATTTTAGGCTATGGAGGTAATGCTGACATGATACAAATAATAAGGTACACTAGAGTTTATTGTTATCAAGGGGAACATAAGCTGACTTGATGTTCGGATCGAGCCCATAATAAGGGCTTCCTACATATCCTAATGAGAGGAATCAGAACCCACGTAGTTCAGATGGTGCGGGGCTTATGCATGGAAGCTTCTCATTTGATTAACATGGTTAGGTGGTCACTATTGAATGGGAACCCTTCTGAGATCAGGCCTTCTAGTAGGCATCCAATGTATCCTATTTTGACCAGGAATTACAGTTCACATAGTTCAGATGGTGTGGGGCTTACGCGTGGAAGCTTCCCATTTGAGGTGACATGATTGGGTGTACCCTTTTGGATGGGCACCATTTTGAGCTCAAATTGTCTGGTAGGTGTCCTACATATCTTGGTTTGATTAGAAATCAGATTTCTCATTGTGTAGATGGTGTGGGGCTTATGCATGGAAGCTTCCCATTTGAGGAGACATGATTGGGTGGACCCTTTTGAATGGGAACCCCTTTGAGCTCGGCCCTTTTGGAAGGCTTCCTACATATCATGGTTTGATTAAGAATCAGAGTTCTCGTAGTTCATATCCACGTGGACGTCGTAATCCTTACAACCCTCTAATCCTACATGAGTCATGATCGGTGTGAGAAAAAAGAGGATGTGAAAGATTAAACAATGCACATGCCTCCTCCCCTATTGGTGGGGGGGAGCCCATGACGGAAGAGGTCGGTGTGACTATGGTCGAGGGCGCAAACCGATGAACCTTTCCATGTGAAATGACATTAAAGGTCATGTGGGCCTACCTTTAAAAATTGGGGACTTATCTCAGTAGGAGGTCCTCGGAACATCATATGAGGTACATTACAGTTTAAAGTCATATAGCTTGGACGATGGAATCACAGTTTAATGTTATATGGATAGGAATATTTGGTTCTTGTAATTCAGGGTCATGCGATCAGGACCACTTTCTATAGAAACCATGATTATCTGGAGGAAAATCATGTTTGGATATTCCGATGTGCCTCGAACATGAGAGGGACGTAATGTGAAAACCATGATTCTAGAGGATTTCGAATTAGGGGAAATGATATGAGGCATGGAAGCCATTGAGGCATACATAGGTTGGAAAGGACTATCCTGAGGATGAATTTTCCTTTGTTTGACATGCCATTTTTTTGGGAAACATATTTATAACCACTGGAGCATGATTTTCATAGTCAAGAAGAGGTGTCCTCATGACAATAACCTTCCATCTTCGATGACCGGGATTTCTATGAAGATCCAACATCACCGGCTATAATATAGTTTAATGTCATATAGCTTGAACGATGACATCACTATTTAATGTCGGTTTTTCGAGACTAGTACAATACAATTTAATGTCATGTGGTTAGGACGATAACTCATAGTTTAAGGTCATATATTTTTGACCATTCATTATCGAATCCATAATTAGTTGTTGGAGAATCAGGCTGGGATGTTCTGACATGCCTCAAACATGAGAAGAAAGGAAATTGTAAACTTTGAATTTAGGGTTTCTCATATTAGGAGAAATTACATGGGTCATGGAAGCCATTGAGGCATACAGAGGTAGTAAAGGACTCCTCTGAGGAAGAATTTTCCTTTGGTTGATGGGTATTTTTGTGGGAAACATATGCAGATCCACCAGGGCATGATATGCATAGTTAAGAAGAGGAGTCCTAAGGATACTGACCTTCCACTTTTGATGGCCATGGGGGTTTATGAGGATCCAGAATCACCAGAGACCTAGAGTTTGATAGATAGAAAGGATGTGTTTGGGTGTTTATGAAACATTCTGGTTTTGATTGTCCATGGAGTTCTAGGTCAACCTGGCATAGGAGGTACGTGATATGGTTTTTCAGGAGGTGAATGAGGAATGTATCTTCTCATGGTATTTATGGGATAGATGTTTGGGAGGCATAAGGGTGCAATGGAAAATGTCATTGACCCGGTCCAAAAAGTATGTGGTGAGACCCTCCATTTTTCATGGGGGTCAGGGATGATAGCGAAGGGACTGGCCTGGAGGGCTGGGACCATAGCCCGACAGTGATCCCGAGCAGGTGGTGCAGTGGTGTAGCCCCCACGGTATGGATCGGTGGGCGCAAACTATTTTCCACATAGACCTGGCCGCGTACGACCTGCCTGCATAAGTTGGCCGCTTAGGATGGTATGTGAATGATTTGTCCACATACGATGGTACATAGAGGATCTTTCCATGTATGATGGTACCTAAGGGAGATTTCTACGTATGATGGTATGCGAGTGATCTTGTCGTGAACTATCTTCTACATAGGGGGTCTTTGTACTATCTTCCACATAAGGGCGTTCGTGAACCACTTTCCGTATATGGGTGTCTGCGAACCATTTTCCTCATAGTTTCATCTGTGAACCATTTTCAAATATTTTCTTATATGTTTGTTGGTTGGATGCAAAGGGTCTTCCAAATATGTTTTGCGGGGAGGACCTTCAAGAACTGATTTTTGTATATGGTCTGCATGATTGATTCTGTGAACTATTTTGGATGCGATATGAAGTCCCGCAAATTGCTTCGGGTGCGGGAGAAATTTCTCCCGCACCCTCTACATTATAAATTCACTTTTTTTTATGTCGCAAAGATCTATACCCTCATTCTTCCTCCCATTTTTCTATTCCTCTGGTGGTCCTTTCATAGAGTGTCAGGGAATCTATATCTGCGGTTCATGCGGCAGCTTCGGCGGAATCCCATGGGGAGATATCTTTACCCACGGAAGACGTGGTCAACCAAGGTTTTCAGAGGCTATGGTACTCCATCGACTTCTCCTCATCTGCAAAACACATCGTTCGCGGGGTTGGTGTGCAAGGCGTAATTCCCTTATATTTTCTCCAGCTAAAATGGTTCACGGCGGCTTCGGTTCATGGTTGGAAATTCACCGTAAACAGCTTCATTCGCTGGACAATGCCTCATGGGCCAGCGCGCCGTAGGCCATCCGCGTACTGGTGGTTTGTGTTTTATGCCTTCCGTAAACCTTTCTCAGTTATTGTATTCAGCTAGGATAGATTCCTTTTCAAAATTTTATATATTCAATTTTCTCCTCAATTTCTCAATAAAACAAGAATCCATCATCTTTACCAAACATTTGGGAGCATTTACCTTCCCTTTTCTGAATTTTTGGGACCCTACAGATGTGATAACACAATGCCACAATGCTACCACGATCAAGGAAACAAAGAAGCAAATAGGATCACTTACTCGAAGAGACACAAACCCACTACCAAAATGATCAATCACAAAGCAGATCAATTTTGATAAAAAAAAGACTCCCAAAATTTCTGGGGAAGGGTTCTAGGTCATGATCTAAGAGTGTTGTGTGATAATGAAACAAAGTATCATTTTCAAAACACCCTAAAAAGTTGTTCATGGGAATTTACATTCCATGTAATTCCTTTACACGTCATGTAATAAGTGGTGATCAAGTACACTAAAAAACCAATCACATTTTTTAATTAAATCTGATCTTTTAAAATCACATATTGTGTAACGGTTACATGGTGTGTACCCAGTTCATGCTATGTAACCATTTCATGACTTGTTTCTGGTGACCAATTACCCTACATTTAACTACCCATCATACAATAGAAAAATATAGTGCCAACCCGGACATCCTCCAAACATGGAGAGAACACCACAAATCCATTAAGACATTCAATCATGAACTCTATTAATTAAAACAAACATCGATCTCCAAAATTTAATCCATTTTTCTCAGAAAATTTTATCCATCTTCAAAATTCAAAAGATGCACCAAATTAAAGAGGAAAACAAGAACAAATGATAGGGGTACCTAAAAGCGTGTGATGGGTTGTAACAATAAAACCCCCAAAATACCTTTAATACCATAAAAAATAAAAAATATATAAGCCACTAAAAACACTAAAAATCATTTAAACTACTAAAAAACATAAAAAACACTAAAAATATAAAAAACACAAAAAACATAAAAACCTGAAAAACCAAAAAACCGTTAAAAACTGTAAAATTCCGAAAAAACTTAAAACCACCCAAAGATACTAAAAAACATAAAACCATAAAAATTATAAAAATTTCATAAAAATACTTAAAAACATAAAAAAACTAAAATCACGCAAAACCTCTTAGAAAACTGTAAAAACCTAATAACACCTAAAACCCCTAAAAACCTAAAAACCCTAAAATCCCTAAAAGACCCTAAAAATAATAAAACCCCCAAAAACCAAATAAACCCCCAAAAACTTAAAAAACATAAAAAACAAAAAAATCCCAAAAAATTCATTAAAAACTCTAATAAAACTTTAAAACATGAATTTTTTGAAAAACTCTAAAAAACTTTTAAACCCGTAAAAACAGAAAAACCCCAAAAAATTGAAAAAAAATATAAAACACTAAACCCCCTAAAAACCATAAAAATCCTAAAAATACCATAAAAATACATAAAAATACAAAAAACCCAAAAAACACTGAAAATCCAAAGAAAACCTTCAAGAGATAAAAACACTTAAAACCCCTAAAAAACCAAAAACCGCTAAAAACCCAAAAAGAGCATGAAAATCCTAAAAATGACAAAAAACCATAAAAACCCATAAAACCATAAAACCCCCCAAAACTCCATAAAAATCCCTTAACACAACTTCAAAATCTAAACCCCTTTCTACCCATAAAACATTAAAAATATCAAAAAAACCCAAAAAACCCAAAAAAACTATAAAAACCTTAAAAACCCTAAAACCCTAAAAACCCCTAAAATACCTAAAAACCCTTAAAACCATAAAAATATAAAAAATACCTAAAAATGTAAAAACCCCTAAAAACCCTGAAGGACCCTAAGAAAACCACAAATACCGAAAAACACTTAAAACCCTAAGAAATCCTAAAAAGTGATGAAAATACTAAAGGGCCCTAAAACCCGTAAAAACCCCTAAAACCCATAAAAATCCTAAAATTCTCTAATAACCTTTTAAACCCCAAAAAACATTAAAAAGCACTAAACCCCCTTAGAACTCAAAAAAGTCCTAATACCCTAAAAAACAATAAAACCCCTAAAATCATAAAAACCCATAAAACCCTCAAAATCACTAAAAACCCTAAATACCATAAAAATCATAAACTAATCCCTAGATGTATTTAAAAATGTAAAAAACCATAAAAACACTGAAAAATATAAGATAACCTTAAAAACCTAAAAACACCAAAAAACCCTAAAAACTGTAAAAACACCTAAAACCCTAATAATCCCCAAAATGCTGAGAAATATAAGAAAACCATAAAAACCTAAAAACACATAAAACACATAAAAACTGTAAAAACACCTAAAACCCTAAAAATCTATAAAAACATGAAAAAACCATAAAAATAATTAAAATACATTAAAATCCCTAAAAACATAAAAAACCTTAAAAATTCAGAAAAACCTATGAAAACCATAAAAACCTAAAAACATTTTAAACCCCTAAAAACCAGAAAAAAAGATAAAAATCCAAAACACCCTAAACACCAATAAAAGCCACTAGAATCCATAAAACCACTAACAACTATAAAACCCCATAAAACCTCATAAAAACCATAACAAACACTAAAAACTCTAAAAATATTTTGGACCTAAAAAAATTAAAAACCCTAAAAACAATAAAAAAATGTAAAAAACCAAAAAAAAAACCCTAAAACCAAAAAACGTAAAACCCCTAAAAACCCTAAAACCACTAAAAAACCTCTAAATCCAAAAATACAAAAAACCCATAGAAATCCTAAAAAATCACTAAAAATCCATTAAAACATAAAAACACTAAAAACCAAAGAAAACAAATAGAAAACCATAAAAACCTAAAAATAATTAAAATCTCAGAAAAATGCTAATAACCTTAAGAAACCCAAAACCCTCTAAAAACCCAAAAAAAACCCAAAACCCTCAAAATCCCAGAAAACATACAATACATTAAAATCCTAAATACCCTAAAAATACCTGAAAATGTAAAAAAACACTAAAATCCCCAAAAAACCCTAAGAAAACCTTAAAAACCTAAAAACACATGAAATCCCTAAAAAAACTAAAAAACCCAAAAAAAAATTAAAAACCCTAAAAACCTAAACACCCCTAAAAACAAAAAAACACATAAAACCCTTAAAGCCCTAAAACCCATAAAAACCCATGAAAACCCATGAAAACCAATAAAACCTATAAAACACCTTTAACCCCTAAAATTTTAAAAGCTATAAAAACCATAAAATCCTTAAAAAACTCAAAAAAAACCCTAAATCCCAATTGTTTTTGGAAAGGGTGTTCCTCCTGTAAAATAGACTCGCATTGCCAATATGTTGGGTGTCATGAGAGGCTCACTTCCCTTCACCTACCTGGGAGTTCCCCTCTTCTGGGGGAAAGCAAGAAGCTGTTACTTTGAATGAATCACCACTAAAATCACCCATAAAATGTCGATATGGAAGGGAAAATCTCTTTCACAGGATGGACGGGTCTGATTGATTAATTCTGTTATCACCGCCATGTTTTTCCATGCCTTCTCCATTTATAGATGGCCGTCAAGCCACATTAAAAGCCTAACCACCAAGATTAGGAACTTTTCCTGGATAGGCTCAATTTTTGAGCGAAAATGATCTCTGTTGCCTGGAAGCACTGTACGAAGCCTCTTGATATGGGCAGGCTAGGAATTAAGGACCTACGGAGATTCAATGATGCAATGATTGGTAAGTTTACGTGGCGTTTTTTGAACCCTCAGAACGAAGGGCTTGACTTTCTCAGGGAAAGATTCACACGCAGATTGTGTGATGGTTTTATGAGGCATCTTTCCTCCTCGCTTTGGCCAACTTTAAGGTCCTCATACAAGGACATTATGTCAAAGGAAAAATGGATTGTGTCCCGGAATTCTATCCAGAACTGCTGGTCGACACCATGGCTGGAACAGCCCCTTGCAGATGTCCTGACACCGCCACTTGACCGGCAACACCTCACCATTGCTGAACTGGTTCAAAAATGTGATGAATCGACTGCCCCCCTCCCAGACAGTGTGTTCATGCAAGTGCAGTGATATACTTATACTGACACTGATACTTATATCTGGATTCCAAGCATGGTCTGAAAATTTAACATCCGTGATTACTACCGGCTAAAGTGTCCGCCAGGCCCGACCTCACCATCATGGCTAACTAAATTTAGGATGTCCTTCATTACTCCATCCCACTTTATTCTCCTCTGGAAAATTTGGCGAGACATACTCCCAACACATGATCAGCTTCAAATTGTTGGATGGAAACTCGATTCTGTTGGCTTCCTGTGTAGGAGAGATGGAGAGAGTTGCGGCCACATTTTCTTGCAATGTACATTTTCTGCGGAGCTCTGGAGCTACCTTTCACAGAACATGGGGCTGACCTGTTATTCGCATGGTTCGATCTGTGACTTCTTGCATGGGCTGGCTGACCTGCACCGGAGTGACCAGATCCGGAAACTTCTGTTGGCCACGGCAGCTGCTACTATTCATTATATTTGGGCTTCCCGGAACACAGCAGCTTTCAATCGGCAGCCACTCTCATTGCAGGGAGGGGTGGTGTCGATACACAAGGATATTAACGGTGCCTCACGGCTTTAGGCATGTATGATGTTTAATGACGTTGAGGACCTCAATGTACCGTGTGCTCTTGGTGTGGCTGGCAGGAGCCGAAAGCCGCTAGTCTTGAAATTTATTAGATGGATCCCGCCACTCCTGTCATGGATAAAGGTCAACGTTGATGGCGCGGCACTTGGCGCTCCTGGGCCATCGGGGTGTGGGGGTGTTTTTCGCACCCCGTGGGGCTTCTTGAAGGGCTGATTCTTTCAGTTTCTTGGGGATGGTTGTGCTTATAAAGGGGAGTTATGGGCGATCATAAAGGCCGTGAAGTTTTCATGCTAGTTCAATTGGTCACCGCTTTGGATTGAGTCTGACTCGATGCTTTCGGTTGATGCGTTAAAGGGACGCTCCAGGGATGTCCCCTGGAGACTCTTGCCACACTGGATCGAATGCCTTGAGCTGTCTTGGAAATTGAACCTCAATGTCTCACATGTCTACAGGGAAGCTAACTCGGTTGCTGATTCCCTCTCCAAACAGGCGATAGCGGAGAGCTCCTCAATGTGGTCCTTTATGGCCCCACCTTATTTTAATTCGTTCTTGGACTCAGATCGGAAGGGTGATGTTCATACTCGCTCTTTCAGTCCCATCTTGTATTTACCTTTTTCTTTTTAATTATGTTTGGAGGGCTAGGCTTGCCTAGTCCCAAACCTATACTTCCCTAAAGACCCTAAAATCCATAAAACTCAATAAAAACCATAAAACCCCTAAAAACCATCAAAAACTAAAAACCCATAAACCATAAAACCCCACTAAAACTCTAAAAACCCTTTATAACATTAATTTTTTTTAAACTCTAAAAATCCTTTAAAAACCTAAAAAATTCAAAAACCCATATTATCCCCAAGAATCTATAGCAACCATAAAAACCCTAAAAACCATCAAAATCCCTAGAAAACCCAAAAATCCAAAAAACCCTAAAGCAGCCCTAAAAATCCCAAAAACATTGGAAAACCCCAAAACCTATAAAAACACTAAGAAAACATTAAAAACCTAAAAACAGTTAAAACCCCTATAAAACATAAAAACCCTATAAACCCTAAAAACTCTAAAACCCTAAATACAGTAAAATCCCTCAAAACCCCTGAAATCCCTTATATGCTATAAAAATCCTAAAAACCAAAAAATCCCTAAAACAGAAAAAACCCCTAAAAATCATAAAAACACTAAAAACCATAAGAAAATATAATAAATTAAAACCTATAAAAAAATAAAATTTTCAAAACCCATAAAATATCCTAAAACCCCATAAAAACCATAAGGCACCTTAAGACCATAAAAAATACTAAAACCCATAAAAATTCTAAAAACCACTAAATCTCTAAGGTTAACATGGTTGGTGCGGCTCTGGGCACATCGGGCCATGCTAGGTGTGGCGGGGACTTCCACACCTATTGTGGCTTCGTCAAAGGATGTTTCCACCACTTCATTGGTGATGGGTGCACCCTCAAATTGAAATGTGGGCTATGATGAAGGAAATTAAATATGTCATCTACTTTGGATGGAGATTTCTATGTATTGAATCTGACTCTACTCTGGCTGTGAATTCCCTCAAAAACAGATCCAAGCGCGTCCCATAGAAGATTCTACATTAATGGGTAGAGTGCCTCATCCTATGTCAAAGGATGAACCTCAATGTGACACATGATAATCAGTAGGAAAACGTGGTTGCTGATGCCCTTTCCAAGTAGGCTATCATGGAGAGGTGCTTGATGTGGTCCTTCAACACCCTGTCTTCTTGCTCTCTACATATGGAATCTGATTTGAAGGGTGAATTGCCCACCTGGTTATGTAATCCCTCCTTGTAGCGTTTTTTTGTTCTCTTTTAATTTTTAACAAATTTTGGGGGACTAGGATAGCATGGTCTTGATCCTTCTTTTCCCTAAAAATGTTAAAAAAACTAAAAAACTATTAAAAACTAAAAAACACAATAAAACCACTAAAACCCCAAAAAACCATAAAAGCCTGAAGAACCCTAAAAACACTCAAAATACTTAAAAACCCTTAAAAACCATAAAAATTATAAAAAAAGCAAAAAATCCCTAAAAACATAAAAGAATCCCAAAAAACATAAAAACCCCCTATGAAAACCATAAATCTTAAAATCATTTAAATCCCCTAAAAACCTAACAATATATTAAAACCTCTAAACCCCAAAAAAGACTAAAAACAATAAAACCCTAAAAAACACACCATCAAAATCCCCAAAAAACCTAAAAAATATAAAATACCTAAAGAATCCCTAAAAATGTAAAAACCCCTAAAACACTTTTAAACCCCAAAAAACATTATAAAACTAAAAACACATAAAATCCCTAAAAACCCAAACAATGATAGAAACCCTAAAAACCCTAAAAGTGTAACGACCCAAAGTTTTTCAATGGAAATTTAATTCTTATAAAAATGTCAAAAAATCACATAAAAACATAATATAATGAACTAATAAGTTCTAGGTGACCTTTAAACATATTTTTGTCACTTCTCTATTTAAAATTTCGAAAATCTGACATACACAGTTGTGTTCAAGATGATTTTTGGGGTCCAATAAGAAAAAAATAATTTTTGGTGAATAGTAACCAACCCTTATTAATATTAGTATGACCCTTATGAATATTAAATCATCCAAAATAATAGTAACATCACCCATGAATAATTAAATAAAATTTAGGCATCTTAGAAAGTGAAAATTTGACCATAGTAAATGTTTTGGTATTTTTGTAAGTCATAATTAATTAATTAATTAATCTAAAATAAAATGTATTTTCTTAAAATGTGTTCATAAATTAACAAATATATGTCTTCTAGTTTTTAGATAAATTTATAAGACCCTACGTAATTTTTGAAAGCATTATAAAATTATTTTTAATTTTAAGAACTGTATTTTTCAAGTAAATTATGGTTTTAATTAAATATTAAATTAACAATATTTAAAAAATTATTTTTGAAAAATGGACATAATTTTTGGATTCTACATGTAGAAAAATGGTTGGAGTAAAATTTTGGGATTTTTCTGAAATACCTGAATTTTTATGAATAGTGAAATAGCATAATTTACAAAATAAGCTAAATAAGTTAATTATAGAGTCATGTATGATTTCATGCTTATGAAATCCCACTTGGTTCGGGAATAAATTATAAAATTACTATTCTTGTTCATGTAAGTCTCACTATTCCTTGTATTTTGTAGAAATAAAATATTAATGAATTATATATTAAGAAAACCCCTCTCCCCTCCACTATAAAAACCACCCTTCACACCCTCATTTCCTCACACCTCTCAAACTTCATTCCTTGTCTAAAATCTACCCATGAATCTTCCCTAGCCCCAACCCTAAGTCCAAAAGCTTCTGGTCTCATCAAAAGACTAAGATTAGGCCTGTTAAGAGGGATCTCAAAAGGAGGATTCAAGCGGTAATTTCTCCCCTTCATTTCCTTTAAATTCCTTTCAATTTCAAGTTCTTTTATTATTCTCTCTCCACCTATATTTGTCCAAATGGTATAGTAATTAAAATATACTTTAATTTAATGAAACTAATTGTATATTATACCATCCAGCCCCCTTCTACTATTCCTTTTAATTTATAAAAGAAAATGTTGTTTGTGTGGTGTTAATCTATCACCTTCAAGAACGACACGTTTTATTTTTCCATTTCTACCTTAATATCTGGTCATGAAAATATTATTATGGTTGAACCAGAATATTATATATGTATTATGTCCTATTTTATGTTCTATAACTAACTTATTTACATATTACTAAATGAGTAAACAAAACAAGTTCGTTGTGGTCGAAAAACCGCCCAAATTAACCCAAATGATCATCATTAAATTCCTATCTAATGATTAATCCACATGGTATATAACGTAATTCATTATAAGATCATTAAAACTATTTTATTATCATTAATAACATGTAATATCAGTTTTGGATGTTTACCCATGTTCTAAACAAACTTTCATTTAAGAATACAAGTGAACCACTCAAGAAAACCATAAAAACGAACCTTCCCAAACTAAGTTTTTAAACTCTATAACTCACCCAAAGGAACATAAAAAAACTTAATGAAACCATAATTAACCATATTAATGAACCAATAGTTCTGGAATTTTTAATTAATGAATCTATTGTGGTTATACAGGACATTAAAGAGAAGGAAGCATTCAGATACAAGGTAAGGGGAAATTCTCGAACCCAACTTTCATCCTTCGGGTTCTCCCTCATTCACTCCTTTATGGTATAGTTACTCCTTAAAAAAATCATCATTTTCATTCCTTTTTGGGATATATATGTTTTTGACTGGTGTTTATGTCAAACACAATGTTTTCCAAAAGAACTCTTCTTTTGAGAACACACCTTTTACTTCTCATTCAAGGTTGACAGTTCTTGTAACTTGTATGTTATTCCCTCTTTCTTTTGGGAACCCAATGTTTATGAATGTGTAATTATGAGATGAAACCCATTACTTTTCATGGGTTAGTTAAGTTTGTTTTTGATATTTTTTCATTGATTCATGCATGATAAATGATAATGTTATAATGTGACGGGTGCTCCTGGAATTATATAGCACAATATGAATGTGATGGGTGCACCCGAAATTATACATGGATTCAATGCATTGGGTAAAGTGATGAATCTCATGAATTAATGTGAAATTATGTATGAACAAGAATCTATATTTTTTCACAAGTATGTGTGGTAGTTAACCACTAATACATGTTGTTTCATTTTTATGTGTTTTCACATTTCAAGTCTCTTATTAAAGCTTCCTCTCATGTTCATGATCCTTTGCCTGTATTATGGTTATGCTCACCCCTTGTTATATTGTTCTTATATATCATATTACCGGGATTTTAGTTCACCCATATTAATGTATATACTTAGGTGACTACATATATTAAGGATACGTCATGTGCCAATAAGAAGCTAGATAAAAAGGAACTAAATAAATTTTTATGCTTGATGTTGTAATTGTTATGTATGGTCCTAGTTTTCTCAAGACACTAAACATTTGGATCCTCTATGTTTAACACTATTATGTTGTTCATCTTTAAAACTGTGTAATAGAAATATTATAAAAGTTTGGGTTCCTATAGTTGGTAACATAAGAAAGGTTTGATTAATTTGGGAATTAAGATTAGTGAACCCTAGAAAAAAATATCTATCATGAGACTAAGTACAAATATGCCCACAATAATATTTACATAGGGATCCCATAAGTTATTATTTTAGTAAAAATTGTTCAAATGAATATGTTATTCATGAAATGTTGACTTATGTTTTGATCTAACCTTCTCTATTTTTTAAAAATGGTGGGAACCGGGAGAAACCAGGCCAACAACTTGTGCAAGGGACAATGATATGATTTCCCGAATGACATCCCCAATGATATGGGAGGTGGATTTCAGAACATCATAGCAATTATTTCCCAAATATCTCAGGTTATGAACAATAACCATAATAATAGGAAACGTCCTCCTTCACAAAAGATGGATCAATTGGATATAGAATGTTTTATGAGGCAACAATCATCGACGTTTAGTGGATCTATTGATCCACTAATTACATAATAGTGGGTGAACACCATGGAGAAGATCTTTTATGTTCTTCATTATTCTAAGATGAAGAAGGTGACACTAGCTATTTATTGTCTATATGGAAAGTCTAATCAATGGTCGGTTTTTATTAAGAACACTAAGCCAAGGGAGGAAATTGAAGAGATGGAATGAGAATACTTTAAGATAATGTTTCTTAACAAGTATTTCCTAAGAACTCTTTGCACGAAGATGGAGAGAGAATTCATAGATCTCGAGAAAAAAGAAGGAGAATCTGTTACAACCTATGAGGTGAATTTCACTAGTATTTCAAGGTACGCTTCGGGTTTTGTTATCAACAATGATAGAAAAATTGGTAGATTATTTAGTGGATTAAAACCACACCTTCGAAAGGCTATGGTAATTCGAGAATTTTGGATTTATGAAGAAGTTGTCTAATGTGTTGTCAAAGTGTAGATGGAGTTTGGAGAATTGGCCCATGGCTATGGTGATAAGAAACTAAATATGGATTTTCAAGCCTTTGGATATAATGACAAAGGTGGGAAGAAAACTAAAAGAACCACATGCCAAAAATGTGGCAAGTTGCACCATGGTAACTGCCTCAAAGGGACGAGTAAGTGATTCAAGTGTGGGAAAGAAGGAAACCATTCTCAATAGTGTCGAAAATACGTGAAAAGGAAGGAGAATGTAATTGATGAAAGGAGAGAACCACCCATGGTTCAATGCAACAACTGTAGGGAGCTAGGGAACTATGCAAGCTAGTGCACCAAACCTCGAGTTCTTGAGGGTAATCAGCATCAATAGCCACCAAATCCAAAGGAACAAGGGAAAGATTATTCCATCACTACTACATAAGTGGAGTAAGATAATGAATTTGTACAAGGTACACTTCCTATTCACTAAATAATGGAAAAAGTCATATTTGATTCTAGTTATACACATTCCTTTGTATCATTCAAGTTTTCTAGGACTATAAAATCGAAGCCCCGAAATCTTGAAGTAGGGATTTCTGTAAAAACACCAAGTGGTGAAATCATTGAGACCCAAGTGTTTGACTATTCTCCTATTAGCGTATGTGGGAAGATTCTTCCAGTCAATCTTGTAATACTTACCTTGGTGGAATTCGACGCTATAATGGGAATGGATTGGCTCTCATTATATAGAGGACATATCAACTTTTGGGAAAAGTAAATAACTTTTCAGATTCCGATCCATCCCGTGCTCCTCTATAAATTCAAGGAAGATCATGAATCTCCTTTGCAAAATCCATCCATGGTGTGGGTTTTGATTCCCTATGAAGAAGCATACCTCACCCAAATGGTTGTGTCAAAAAAAATTACAAACATTGATGAAATTCCCATCATGAGGGAATAATGTGATGTATTTCCGGAAGAGTTACCCAGAATTCCCCCGGATCATGAGGTATAGTTCTCAATAAGACTCATACCCGGAGCTACTTCTATCTCAATGTTTCTCTATAGGATGGATCCTATAGAACTAGAAGAGTTAATGAAGAAACTGCAATACCATCTGGAAAAAGGGTTTGTACGCCCTAGTGCATCACTTTGGAGTGCACCAGTGCTCTTTGTAAAGAAGAAGCATGGAACAATGCGGCTGTGTATTGATTATCAGGAACTCAACAAGATCACCATAAAGAACAAGTATCGTCTTCAAAGTATTTAAGACTTGTTCAATTATTTAAGATGATCTCAATACTTCTCAAAGGTGGATCTTCATTCTAGATATCATCAAATAAAGGTGAAGAAGAATTATATTCAGAAGACTACCTTCTATACAAGGTATGGGCACTATGAGTTTCTGGTTATGCCCTTTGGACTTACTAATGCCCCTGAAATCTTCATGGATTTGATTAATAAAGTCTTTAGAAATTACCTTGATAAATTTTTGGTAGTGTTTATTATTGATATTATCATCTAATCCAAGAGAAAGAAGGAACATGAAGAATATCTAATACTTGTGTTGGTGACATTGAGAAAGGAGAAGTTATATGACAAGTTCATCAAGTGTGACTTTTGGATGAATCAAGTCAAGATCTTGGGACATGTGATCACAAGTGACAGAATTTATGTTGATCCTTCAAAAACAAAGGCAATTGAGGAATGGAACAGGCCCTCTAGTGTCACCAAAATCCATAGTTTTCTTGGACTAGCTGGTTACTACCAATGTTTTCTGAGAAAATTCTCACGATTGTCAAGCCTGCTAACTATGATAACAAGGAAAGGGGTAAACTATGTCTGGACGGAAGAATGTGAGAGAAGCTTCAAGGAGCTATAGCGAAGGATGATCATTGCACCTATACTCACACTACCAAAAAGTGGATAAAGTTTTGTGATATGTATTGATGCATCAATGAAAGTCTTGGGTTGTGTACTCATGCAAAATGACAATGTGATATCCTATGCCTCACAAAAATTAAAGATACATGAGCAGAACTACCCAAATGCATGATCTAGAGCTGGCGGCTGTGATTTTTGCCTTGAATATCTGGCGGCACTACCTTTATAGTGAGAAGTGTGACATATACACTGACTATAAGAGCTGAAAGTATATATTCACACAAAAGTAGCTCAACATATGTCAAAGGATATGGTTAGGGATAATCAAGGATTATGAATGCTCTATTCACTATCATCCTGGAAAGACGAACAAGGTAACTATTGCTCTAAGTAGAAAAGAACCTGCTACTCTATCCATACAGCATATTGAGAAAGACCCTCTCTTCTTGGATATGCAAAGGATGAATTTAGAAATCATAAGGGAAGGGAATACATCCTAACTTTCTTAAATGATTGTGCAACCATCCATCAAATACAATATTAAGGAAGCACACAGGGATGATGTGGAGATATAAAAGAGGGTGATTTCATTAAAGGAAGGGAAACTGCTAGAGTTCCATATCGACGATGATGGTGTGATTCGGTTTGGAATGAAAATTTGTGTGCCTTCATCACCTGGGATAAAGAAGGAGCTATTGGACAATGCACATAGCTCAGCATTCTCTATCCATCCTAGGAATACTAAGATGTATCGTGATCTCCGAGAAAACATCTTGTGGGATAACATGAAGAATGAGATTGCAGAATATATCTCAAGGTTCTTGGTATGTCAGCAAGTTAATGCAGAGTGAAAAATGTCTAAAGGGTTGATGCAGCCATTTACTATACCCATGTGGAAATGGGAGAATGTTACTATGGACTTTGTTATGAGTCTCTCAAAGACGTCGAAGGGAAATAATGTGATATGGGTTTTGGTTGATTGACTCACAAAGGCTTCCCATTTTATCACTATTCAGGAAGATCTCTCACTTGAACAACATGCACAGATATATATGAAGAAGTGGTGAGACTGCATGGTGTTCCACTCTCAATTGTTTTTTTATAGTGATCCAAGGTTCACATCTAAATTCTAGAGGATTCTTTAACATGCTTTGAGTACTGAATTAAATTTCAGCACGGCCAATCACCCCCAAACCGACAGCCAGTCAGAAAGGAATATTCAAACGCTTGAAGATATGCTAAGACCATGCTCTCTAGAATTTAAAGGTGGATGGGATCAGAATCTCCCATTGGTTTATTTCTCATAAAACAATAGCTTCCACTCGAGTATTCAAATGGCTCCATATGATGCTCTGCATTGAAAGCGATGTAGAACTCCAACCTATTGGGGTGAAGTTGGAGAAAGAAACATACTTGGACCCGATCTTGTGCAAGATATGAAAAAGAAGGTTCCATTCATCTAGAAACACATCAAAGATGCTCCGAGTCAGAAAAAGATCTATGTTGACAACTGTCGAAGGGACTTGAAGTTCGAAGTTGGAGATAAAGTCTTCCTTAAAATACCACCATGGAAGAGATTCATGTGATTTGGGAAGAAAGGTAAGAAAATCCCAAGGTACATTGGCCCCTTTGAAATCCATGACCGTATAGGAGTTGTGGCTTATCGGCTTACACTTCCACCGAATATGGATCAGGTTCATGATGTTTTTAACATATCACTCATGAGAAGTACATACATGATCCGTCACATCTACTAAACTCAGAGGTGGTACATTTGGAAGATGATCTCTCTTATGAGGAGTAACCAGTAGAGATTCTAGACTGGAGAAATAAGGTTCTACGCAACAAGACAACCCCCATTGTCAATGTGTTATGGGGGAACCATAAGTTTAAAAAAGCTACTTGGGAACCAAAGGAGGTGATGAGGGATAAGTACCCTGACCTGTTTGTGTAAAGTGAAATTTCAAGGATGAAATTTCATAAGGGTGGGAGAATGTAACGACCCAAATTTTTTCAATGGGAATTCCATTCTTATAAAAATGTCATAAAATCACATGAAAACACGACATAATGAACTAATAAGTGCTAAGTGACCTTTAAACATAATTTTTTCAATTCTATGTTTGGAATTTTGAAAATCTGACATACATGGTTGTGTTTAAGATTATTTTTGGGGACCAATAAGAAAAACATAATTTTTGGTGAATTCTAACCTACCCTTATGAATAGTAACCTACCCTTATAAATATAAGTATGAACCTTATGAATAGTAAATCATCCAAAATAAGAGTAACCTTACCCATGAATAATTAAATAAAATTTAGGTATCTTAGAGAGTGAAAATTTGACTACAGTAAACGTTTTGGTATTTTTGGAAGTCATAATTAATTAATTAATTAATTTAAAAGAAAATTTATTTTTCTTAAAATTTGTTCATAAATTAACAAATCTATTTATTCTAGTTTTTAGATAATATTATAAGACCCTACGTAATTTTTGAAATCATTATAAAATCAGTTTTAATTTTAAAAACTGTATTTTTCAAGTAAATTGTGATTTTAATTAAATATTAAACTAATCATGTTTAAAAAATTATTTTTGAAAAATTTACTTCATTTTGGGATTCTACACATCTAAAAATGGTTGGGGTGAAATTTTGGGATTTATCTGAAATACTTGATTTTTTTATGAATAATGAAATACAATAATTTACAAAATAAGATAAATAAGTTAATTATAGAGTCATGTATGCTGTTATGCTGATGTAAGACCACTTGGTTCAGGATTACATTATAAAATTACTATTCTTGCTCATGAAAGACTCACTATTCCTTGTCTTGTGGAGAAATAACAAATTAATGAATTTCATATTAAGAAAACCCCTCTCCCCTCCACTATAAAAACCACCCTTCACACCCTCATTTCCTCACACCTCTCATGCTTCATTAATTGTCTAAACTCTACCCAAGCATCATCCATACCCCCCTCCCTCACGTCCAAAATCTTCTACTCTCATAAAAAGACCATGATTTGGCCCCATAAGGAGGACCTCAA
The DNA here is from genome assembly GCA_963277665.1 of Viscum album. Classification (NCBI taxonomy): domain Eukaryota; kingdom Viridiplantae; phylum Streptophyta; class Magnoliopsida; order Santalales; family Viscaceae; genus Viscum; species Viscum album. Next base: position 1,333,286,291 of record OY728150.1, read on the forward strand.
GAGGAGGATTCAAGAGGTAATTTCTCTCCTTATTTTCCTTTAAATTCATTTCAATTTCAGGTTCTTTTCTTATTATCTCCCCACCTATATTTGTCCAAATGTTATGTTAAATCACATATAATATAATTTTATGACACTAACGGGATATTATACCATCCAACCCACTTCTCCTCTTCCTTTTATTTTATAAAATAAAATGTTGTTCGTAAGGAGTTAATCTATCACCTTCGAGAACGACAAGTTTTATTTTTACATTTTTACCTTCAGATCTAGTCATGAAACAATTTTTATCGTTGAACCAGAATATTATATATGTATTGTTTCCTATTTTATGTTCTGAAACAAACTTATGTATATATTACTAAAAGAGTAAACAAAACATGTTTGTTGTGTTCGAAAAACCGCCCAAATTAACCCAAACGATCATCATTAAATTTCAATATAATGATTCATCCACATGGTATATAACATAATTCATTAAAAAATCATTAAAAATATTTTAATATCATTAATAAAATGTAATTGTAAGAATCCAGATCTTCTTTTCAGGTACGTTTTCCCTTTTTCTGGAGTTTTTAAGAAAAATGAATTTTTTCTGGAAATTTTCAAAGTACATGTCGTGTACTTTCTTAGTTCAATCCGTGTACTCTTTTCCGGATCGAAGCCATGTGTTGGCTATGTCTGGGCCACACAAATGGTGTGTAAGGCTGAGGTAGAGGCCGGTTAATTCGTAGTATATAAAAATTGAAGTACACGCCGTGTAATCAAGAAGTACATGTCACGTACTTTCTTTTTTTCATTAAATGGACCGGAGTCGTGCCTAACCCCAAAAATCATCTTCTTCTCTAGATTTTGTCCGCCTTGAACCGACCGTATGGCCGAATCTTCTTCGAGCTTCCACCTCGTCGTCCGTTCTCCGATTTGAGCACGGTCGATTGCATTGGAATCACGGCGGTGACTACTTCCTTCTGCATTAGCCTTGTTTCTTTATTCCTCCCCGTTTCTAAGTTATCGTGGGATGAAAGTTTTGTGCGTTTTCTCAGATCTACGTTGTTATAAGAGGAATCTATTGTCGTGGTTCACATATATCGATCTCCTCGGATCAAGGTAGGTGGTTTGTGCCTTTCTGTAGAATGTTGATGAATATTATGTGCAAATTCCACCAATACCCATGAATGGGGTATTGCATGTTTCTTGTTGTTCCCCTGTTGTTTTCTTGCTTTTCTTGCTTTCTTTAGTAGAGGTTATTTCTTGTGAGTAGATTAATTTATTTTGTGCTCGTATTGCTTTTCCATGCTTGTTTTGCCTATTGGGAATTTTTCCAGTTGCCATGCCTAGTTGTAGGATAGCGGAACTGTTGTTTTTTTATTGCTGTTGAGCCGTAGAATGATATCCAAGTAGTTATTGAGGTTTACTTGGACGATATTCACACGCTGAGCATGTTTAGTTATACTCATGACTATGAGAACCTAGAGTAGTAGACCAAAGGGAGAATTGACGGAAGGGATTCTCCAGATTGTCTTTTAATTACGATGCGAGACTATAGGGGGAATTGACGTTGAGTGCTTCCCCAGAGAGCCCGTAGATCCTCGAAGTGGGCCACAGGTGGAATTGACATTGAGTGCTTCCCCAGAGAGCCTTTAGAACGATACGAGAATCTATGGGGAATTGACGGTGAGTGATTCCCCATAGAGTCTGCTTAATTACGTAGCCGAAAAATATGGGTAAGACTGTGTGTGCCACCCAGAGGGTTGCAAGTACTATAGGTTAAACCATAGGGGTTAGGCTTTGAGAGCTACCCATAGGGTTACCTATTTTCTTCTTGTTGTTGACTGCTTACTTGTGTGCTTTCCTTGTTAGAACTATGGATTGCAGCTACTTGTGCTTTCCAATTTACGGCTTCTTGTTTATTTACTGCCATGTATTCATTTGACTGTAAGGCACAAATATTTGGGTGATTGCATATTGGGATTATATCTCACACCCTGTTTGGGCCATGATTTTGGGCCCAAGTAGACTATGTTGCTGCAGGTATAGACAAGGGAAAGCGCCCTTCTACTTCAGGATCTTGATTGCACTAGGAGCTGGGGAGCATGGGACCGAGCCGTGGCTCGCGATGCTGAGGAGCATACTTTGTTTTCTTTTGCACTTGGTTTCAGTTGTATTTCAGCACGTTTTTGTGTTTGCTGTTTTCCTTAGATAATTTTACCTACTGCATCATTGTCATCATAGTTATATATCTACATTGCTTCCATTGTTTGGTTTCTGTTGTTATGCATGTTGTTTACTGCTTCCGCTGTTTATTGTTGTCGTCTTACCTTGTATACCTTACCGAATGAGGGAATAGTTTCTTCACCGACTCACCAAGGCCCTCGCTGCTAGTCAGCAGCCTCTGGCGTTCGGGGAAATGTGCTTGAGGTCATTTGGCGAACCGGGTATGGGGAATCAGTGGAGGGGCTCCTGACTCAGGTCGTTACAAAGTGGTATCAAAGGGGTTGTTTTCTCTTGCCTTACTATTTGGAAACTTTATCCAGGGATAGAAAAGATTCAGTACTTGATATTAAGCTGTTCTCGGGAGTAGCTAACCCGTGTACAGGGAAAATCCATACTACCTCGTTAATTGCAGTTTTTTTGGTTTTGAGATTTTATGGTTGGTATGTTTTCACCTAGAGTAATTCGTATGACTTGTGCGGTTATTGTTTTGATATTTCGGTTCTATTTCTGTCGCAACCCGATGATATGAGGGTATGACATCTCATGCATCAGATAGGCATTTGTAGAAATCACATGTCATGCATTCTTGCCACGCCATCTAGGGTGCATTAGCGATTGTATGCTATTGTGATAGGATCTGTGTAGACTATGCATGCTGTTGTGACAGATTCTTGATAGATTATCTGTTGTTGTGATAGAAAACTATTGGTTTGTTCCTTGCTTAAAATTAACGCCAAAGTTTGGTTCTTGAGGTGTTATGGGCCCTCCCAGATCGGAATTTGGCATATTTTCTCTTGTTTTTAGTGTTTTTAGAATTCTGTGCAGATTCTGATCTACTGCCCAGAAAAACCCAAAATACATGGCATGTACTTTTCGAGAACACGCCGTGTAGTTTTCAGGCCGTGTCGCTGACCGTGTGAGCAGAACACGGTGTCGTGAAAGTAACTTTGGGAACATGCAGTGTACGGTAGCTACGTGTCGTGTAAGTTCGGAGCTGTGTACCCGGTCATGTCACCAACAACACGGGTCGGGGAAGCTCGGGTAGAACACACCGTGTCTATAGGGAACACGCTATGTAGTCCGGTCTAGGTACCCAGCCATGTTAGAAACAACACGGGCCGATGATACCCTCCTTTGCACACGCCGTGTTTGTTTGGAACATGCCGTGTAGTCTTGCCCAGGTACCCGACCGTGTCACGAACAACACGGGATGATGTCGCCTTCACCCATACATTCCGTGCTTATTCGGAGCACGTCGTGTAAGGTCCAGCCATGTAGACGGTCGTGTACTCAACAACACGGACTGCCGAAGCCTTGTCTAGTTCACGCCGTGTTTTTTCGAACACGCCGTGTAGTCTTGGGTTAAGTCGGACCGTGTGGGTTAGCCATGTATTGAGACTCGGGAAGGGGAATAGTTTTCAAGTACACGCCATGTGTGGGTTCAACATGTCGTGTAGTTTTAAGTGTACACGACTTATAGGGCAGGAGTACATTCCCATGTTAGTTGTTTAAGAATACACGTTGTGTAGTTTTATACACGCTGTGTAGTCGTGTTTTGCAATCTTGTGTGTTTTCTTCCCCTGTTTCCGTTTAGTACTCTTCTGTTATCTATCCTTGTTTTCCTGATCTAAGGTGTGATTTTGATCTTTCAGAGCTATGCCTCCGAGACATCCTTCGGTCGTACGTCTGTCGTCAGGCAGTGATCAGACGCTAGACAGGGCTGATCAGGGAATTCCTGCCTATCCTCTAGTCGGGGCATCCTTGGCACCGGATGTTATACCAGTTGCGGGCGCTGACGCATAGTTTAGGGAGGGCTTCATGAGGATGATTCAGGCCTTCTAGGGAGCACCACCTCCTGCCTTGTCTATGGCAGACCTGACGTGGGTTTTCCAGTAGCAGCATCCTCCCACGTTCTCGGGGGAGGGAGGACCTCAGGCTGCAGAGTCATGGATGGAAGCCATGATGACTATCTTCAAGCATCTAGAGACGCCTCCAGAGAGGCGAGTCAAGCTCGCCACCTACATTCTCTGAGACTCCGCCAAGAGGTGGTGGGACGTGGTCTCACAGGCGGGTCAACAGCAGGCTATGAGTTGGGAGGAGTTCCAGCACGTGTTCTACGACTACTTCTACCCAGAGACATTGAGGGCCGATTGAGGCTGGGAGTTCATGAGCTTAGTACATCGTACTATATCTTTCATGGAGTATTCCTCTAGTTTCACTAAGCTGCAGCGTTTTACCCCCCTTCGGGATGGGAGTGGGGTATTCTTGGCAAGGATGTTTGGGGATGGACTCAGGCAGGAGATCCGCTCACAGGTGAACATCTTCCAGTTGACTTCCATTACTTCCATTGTCAACCAGGCACTGATTGTGGAGTACAATCTGAGTGACTCTGGAGCTGTGAGTCAGGGAGGTTCTACTTCCAGAGCTATCTTTCTTCCAGATGACAGCAAGAATCGTCATAGGGATCCTACACACTGTGATTCGAGGAAACGAGATGCATCATCAGGCAGCCAGGTGACGTGCTATCACTGTTTCCGGACAGGGCACACGAGGCCACAGTGCCAGAGGGACCCCATGGAGTGCCGATCTTGTGGCAAGATGGGCCACGTTCAATGTTTCTGCCAGGTTTTCTCACTAGCAGTTGGTGACCGGGGTACTTCCATGACTCCTCATTCAGAAGCAGCCCTAAAAGTTTCTCACAAGTCAGGAACCTGGAGTTCTTTCGGCCGTTCGGGCCGAGGTGGAGGTCGAGGCCATGACAGTCAGTCACCAGTTCCTTAGCACCAGCAGGGAGGTTCAGCTCAGAGTGGTCAGCTAGGGGCGCAAGGCCGCGGCACAGGCCAGTCTTTCGCCGTGGAGAATACTTATCATGAGTAGGATCCTAAGCCTTCTACTGTTCGAGGTATGATTTTAGTAGCCTCGGTTTTATCTTCATCCCTTTTCAATACTGGTGCTATGCATATCTTTATATCTGTTTCTATCGTGGAGAGCCTTGGGCTCTTCATCTTTTATTCTGCCGACTCGTTGAAACTATACACACCTTTGGGAACGGGGACATCTAGTGTACGCCAGTGTAGAGAGTTCCCACTCTTGGTGGCAGGGTATCACTTATTTTGGGATCTCTATGTCCTAGAGATGACAGGCTATGATGTCATTATCGGCATGGACTAGTTGATTCCCTTCCAGGAAATCATTGACTGTTATCTCCACAGAGTCAGTTTCATCTCACCAGAGGGTTAATCTTTTCTTCATAGAGGCGAATGGGATGTTCGGGCGAGTCAGGTGGGACTTGAGCATCTTGGGCTAGGAGGGGTGACAACCCAGATTGCTAATATCTATCTGTATGATAAGGGGACTCCACAGTTGGACTTCCCTCCAGTAGTGGATCACTTTAGAGATGTCTTTCCCGAGGACTTTTTGGGTTTGCCTCCGGAGCGTGAGGTTGACTTCTCTATTGAGCTCGTGCTAGGAGTGGAACTGGTGTCCATTACTCCTTATAGGATGGCCACACCTGAGTTGAAGGAGATCAGGAAGTAGTTGGAGGAGCTACAGGCTAAGGGTTTCATCCGACCCAGTAATTCTCCTTGGGGTTCGCCTGTTCTGTTTGTGAAGAAGGAAGACAGTACCCTTCGACTTTTTGTGGACTATCGGAAGCTGAACTAGTTGACGGTCAAGAACCGATATCCCTTACCACGGATTCATGACCTTTTCGATCAGCTTCGAGGAGCCAAGGTTTTCTAGAAGATCGACTTGAGGTCTGGTTATCATCAGTTGCACGTTAGACCATCAGATATACCTATAACAGCCTTCAAGAGCAGGTACGGTCTTTATGAGTATACTGTCATGCCCTTCGGACTCATGAACGCACCTGCAGTTTTCATGGCACTGATGAACCGAGTGTTCCATCCTTACATGGACTCCTTCGTTGTGGTCTTGATGGATGATATCTTGGTGTACTCTCACACTCGACACGACCATGCCACGCATCTTGAGATCGTTCTGAGTACACAGAGAGAGCATCGGCTTTATGCTAAACTCTTGAAGTGCCACTTCTGGATGGATCAGATTCACTTCTTGGTTCACGTCATCTCAGAGGAAAGAGTATCTATGTACCTAGAGAAAGTGAGAGATGTAGTTTCATGGGAGCTTCCAGAGAATGTTTTTGAGGTACGGAGCTTCCTAGGGATGGCTGTATACTACAGATGCTTCATTCATGACTTTTCTCATCTAGCATCACCTTTGACAGGTCTGACCAAGAAGGGGGAAAAGTTCTTATGGTCAGATTCTTGTGAGTCAGCCTTTCAGAAGCTGATAGGGAGGTTGACTTCAATACCGATACTAGTCCTGCCATAGCCACGTAAGAGCTACACTATTTACTGTGATGCTTCGGGTATCGGGCTGGGAGCTGTGCTTATGCAGGGAGATGGAGTCATTGCGTATGGGTCTCAGCAGCTGAGGCCACATGAGAGGAACTACCCTATGCATGATCTGGAGTTGGAAGCTATTGTTCATGCCTTGCACTGTTGGAGACATTATCTTCTGGGAGAGCACTTTCTGGTCTTCACTGACCACAAGAGTCTCAAGTATATCTTCACTCAGCGTGATCTAAATCTGAGGCAACGCAGGTGGGTTGACTATCTACAGTCTTTTGACTTTGAGCTTGCCTATACGCCAGGAAAGGGCAACGCCGTGGAAGATTTGTTGAGTAGGAGAACTCAGATTCAGGCAGTTCAGGAGGCTAGTAGTGAGTGGCAGCTAATGACTCTGTTCTCTGAGATGCATCTGGAGGTGCACGATAGACGAGGACTGACTTTTCTATCTTTTGTAGTTGTTACCTCCAGGCTACTTGATCGGGTACGGATGAGATAGTTATCAGACTCGGAAGGCTTAGTCATGCGGGAGAGTTTGTCAGGAGAGGACCCTCTTCCTTTATGGAGAGTGGGCGAGGATGAGATCTTGTATTTCCAGGGACACGTATGGGTGCTAGCAGACATACACGAGGAGCTGATGTGGGATTTCCATTCCTCTATTTGGGCAGTTCATCCTGTCATCACCAAGATGTATTGGGACCTTCATCGCCAGTACTAGTGGCCAGGTATGAAGAAGGATGTTTCTGGTTTCGTCATGCGATGTTATACTTTTCAGCAGGTGAAAGCAGAGCATCAGCGACCAGCAGACCTTCTACAGCATCTATCCATTCCGGAGTGGAAGTGGAACGATGTTGCGATGGACTTCGTGACTAGGTTGTTGAGGTCGCCATGAGGGAAGGATGTTGTTTGAGTTGTCGTCAACAGGCTTACGAAGGTTTCCCACTTCTTACTGATCAAGGAGTCCTTCAGCGTTGATGATCTGAGATGACTTTACATCAGAGATATCATTCATCTGCATGGAGTTCCACACTCTATTGTTTCAGATAGATATGTGCGCTTTACCTCTCGGTTCTGGCAGGGACTTCAGAAGGCCTTGGGTACACAGGTACTTTTGAGTACAACATATCATCCCCAGACTGATGGCTAGTCCAAGCGTACGATCCAGGTGCTTGAGGATATGCTCTGAGCTTGCATTCTAGACATTGGCGGTTCTTGGGAGAAGCATATCCCTTTGGTGGAGTTCTCCTACAACAACAATTTCCAGGAAACCATTCAGATGGCTCCATACGAGGCTTTGTACGGTAGGCCATTCCGATCACCCTTATCCTAGCTGGAGGCAGGAGAGGCCACTTTCTTGGGACCTCGTCTTGTTCAGGAGACTTTAGAGCAGATAGAGCTGATTCATAAGAGGATGGCTATAGCACAGTCTTCACAGAAGTCTTATGCTGATCAGCAGAGACGGCCTTTGGAGATCAAGGTACGTGATCAGGTTTTCCTGTGTGTCGCACCGTGGTTGGGACACAAGAGGATTCGGAGATAGAGTAAGCTTTCACCGCGGTACATCAGGCCGTTTGAGGTCTTGGAGAGAGTTAGGCCTGTCACCTATCAGTTGTAGCTACCTCAGAGGTATCGGGCCATGCACGACGTCTTCCACATCTCTCAACTCTGAAGTTACTTTTCAGACTCGTCTTACGTCTTTTAGCCTAAGGAAGTCGAGATTGAAGTGGATGCATCGTTTGAGGAGCATCCTATCCGGATTGTCGATCGCAGTACGAAGGTTCTCCGCGGGCGGTCTGTTCCTCTGGTACGGGTGCTATGGCAGCACGAGCGAGTACAGGACGAGACATGGGAGAGGGAGGCCGATGTATGATTGTAATGGCTGGAGCTGTTCAGGGTTTCATCTTCTCCATCTCGTTAGGGGAATTCGGGGACGAATTTCTTTAAGGGGGGAAGTTTGTAAGAACCCAGATCTTCTTTTCAGGTACATTTCCCCTTTTTCTAGAGTTTTTAATAAAAATTAATTTTTTATGGAAATTTTCAAAGTACACGCCATGCACTTTTTGAGTACACGTCGTGAACTCTTTTTCGGCTCGAAGCCATGTGATGGCCATGTCGGGGCCACACACACAGTGTGTAAGGCTGAGGTGGAGGCCAGTTAATTCGGAGTACGGAAAAATTGAAGTACACGTCGTGTACTCAAGAAGTACACACCGTGTACTTTTTTTTTCCATTAAACGGACTGGGGTCGCGCCTAAACCCCAAAATCATCTTCTTCTCTAGATTTCGTCTGCCCGAAAGTGACCGTATGACCGAATCTTCTCCGAGATTCCGCCTTGCCGTCCGTTCTCCGATTTGAGCACGGTCGATTGCGTTGGAATCGTAGTGGTGAGTTCTTCCTTCTGCTTTAGCCTTGTTTCTTGATTCCTCCTCATTTCCAAGTTATCGTGGGATGAACGTTTTGTGCGTTTTCTTAGATCTACGTTGTTCTAAGATGAATCTGTCATCGTGGTTCACATATATCGATCTAATCAGATCGAGGTAGGTGGTTTGTGCCTTTCTGTAGAAAGTTGATGAATATTATGTGAAAATTCCACCAATACCCGTGAACGGGGTATTGCGCATTTCCTGTTTTGCCTCTGCTGTTTTCCTTATTTTCTTGTTTGCTTTAGTAGAGGTTATTTCTTGTGAGTAGAGTAATTTATTTTTTTCTCAGGTTGCTTTTCCATGCTTGTTTTTCCTGTTGGGAGTTCTTCCAGTTGACATGCCTACTTTTAGGATAGCGTAACTCTTGTTTTGTTATTTCTGTTGAGCTGTAGAATGATATCCAAGAAGTTCTTGAGGTTTACTTGGATGATATACATGCACTGAGCATGTTTAGTTATACTCAGGACTATGAGAACCTAGAGTAGTAGACCAAAGGGAGAATTGACGGAATGGATTCTCCAGAGTGTCTTTTAATTACGATGTGAGACTACAGGGGGAATTGACATTGAGTGCTTCCCCAGAGATTCTGTAGATCCTCGACGTGGGACACATGGGGAATTGACGTTGCATGCTTCCCCAGAGAGCCTTTAGCATGATAGGAGATTATAGGGGGAATTGACGGTGAGTGCTTCCCTAGAGAGTCTTCTTAATTACGTAGCTGAACCAGAGGGGTAAGACTGTGTGTGCCTCCCAGAGGGTTGCTAGTACTATAGGTTGAACCATAGGGGTTAGGCTATGAGAGCTACTCAGAGGGATACTTGTTTTCTTCTTTTTTTTGACTGTTTACTTGTGTGCTTTACTTGTTAGAACTGTGGATTGTAGCTGTTAGTGCTTTTCTATTTACGGCTTCTTTTTTATTTACTTCCATGTATTCATTTGACTTTAAGGCACAAATCTTTGGGTGATTTCCTACTGGGATTGTATCTCACACCCTGTTTGGGCCCAAGCAAACTATGTTGCTGCATGCATAGTCAAGGGAAAGCGCCCGTCTACTTCAGGATCATGATTGCACCAGGATCTAGGGAGAATGGGACTGAGTTGTGGCTCGTGATGCTAAGGAGCTTACTTTGTTTTCTTTTTCACATGGTTTTAGTTATATTTCAGCACGTTGTTTTGTTTGCTGTTTTCCTTAGATACTTGTACCTGCTACATCATTGTCATCATAGTTATATATCTACATTGCTTCCGTTGTTTGGTTTCTGTTGTTATGCAAGTTGTTTACTGTTTCTTCTTTTTATTGTTGTTTTCTTACCTTGTATACGTTAGCGAATGAGGGCATAGTTTCCCGCACCGACTCACCAAGGCCCTCGTTGCTATTCGGCAGCCTCTGGCGTTCGGGGAAATGCGCTTGAGGTCATGTGCCGAACCTGGTACGGGGCACCGGTGGAGGGGCTCCAGACTCCGGTCGTTAAAGTAATATCAGTTCTATATGTTTACCCGTGTTCTAAAAAAACATTCATTTAAGAATACAAGTGAACCACTCAATAAAACCATTAAAATGAACCTTCCCGAACAATGTTATTAAACTCAGTAACTCGTGAAAAGGAACATAAAATAACTTAATGAAACTATAATTAACCATAATAATGAACACAAGGTTCTGTAATTGTAAATTAATGAATCTAATGTGGTTATACAGGACATTAAATAGTAGTAAGCATTCGGATACAAGGTAAGGGGTAATTCTCGAACCCAACTTTAATCTTTCGGGTTCTCCCACTTTCACTCCTTTTTGATATGGTTAATCCTTAAAAATAATTTTTTCATCATTGTCTTTCCTTTTCTGGGATATACATGTTTGTCACTGGTGTTCATGTCAAACAAATTTTTTTCCAAAATAACACTTCTTTTGAGAACACACATTTTACTTCTCATTCAAGGTTGACGGTTCTTGTAACTTGTATGTTATTCCCTCTTTCTTTTAGGAACCCAATGTTTATGAATGTGTTATTATGAGATGAAACCCATTACTTTTTATTGGTTAGTTTTGTTCATTTTTTGATATATGTTCATTGTGTCAAGCATGATAAATGATAATGTTATGATGTGACGGGTCCACCCAGAATTATATAGTGCAATATGAATGTAACGGGTGTGCATGGAATTATACAGCGCTCCAATGCATTGGGTAAAGTGATGAATCTCATGAGTTAATGTAAAATTATGTGTGAAAAAGATGCTAGATTTTTTCACATGTATTTGAGGTAGTTAACCACTAAGACATCATGTTTCATTTTTATGCATTGCCACATTTCTAGTCTCTTATTAAAGCTTCCTCTCATGTTCATGATCCTTTGCCTATGTAATGGTTATGCTCACACATTGTTATATTGTTCTTGTATACCCTCTTAATATGATTTTATCTCACCCCTTTTTATTTATATCCTCAGGTGACTACATGTACTAAAGAGAGGTCAAGTGCCAACAAGAACATAGATAACATGAACTAAATAAATGTTTATGCTTGATGTTGTAATTTTTATGTATAATCCTAGTTTTCCTAAGACACTAAACCTTTAAATCCTCTATGTCTAATACTATTTTGTTTTTCATATTTAAAATTATGTAATAGTAATATAAGAAAAGGTTGGATCACTATAAAAATTCAATAAAAACCATAAAAACCCCATGAACTATAAAACCCACTAAAACCATAAAAACACCAAAACTTGTAAATGCCTTAAAACCCACTAAAAATTATGAAAAACCATTAAAATCATAAAAGTGTTAACAAATCTAAAAATCATAAAACCCTAAAATACTCAAAAAACCCTAAACCCAAAAAATTAAAAAACCTAAAATCCCTAAAACCCTAAAAATCTCTAAAAATAATAAAATTCATAAAGAATCCGTAAAAATCCCTGAAGAGTAAAAAAACCTAAAACCATAAAAATCACTATCAAAACATATAAAAACTTAAACAACTAAAAACCCTAAGACCATAAAAAACCTAAATACCCCCAAAACTCATAATCCCTAAATATCTCTAAAAAACCTAAAAAATAATATAAAAAAGCCCCAAAAAATCCATAAAAACACTAGAAAACCTAAAACCCTGAAAAACCCCATGAAATCCTTAAAAACCAAAAAACACTTAAAAACCCTAAAAACCTAAAAATAAGAAAAGAACAGAAAATCCTAAAAACCCTAAAAACCATTAAACCCCTAAAAACCTTAAAACCCCAAAAAACTAATAAAAACCCTAAACACCAGTAAAAACATTAAAAACATTTTTAAAAGAAAAAAAAATTAAAAAACTATAAAAAACCATCAAACCTCAAATAAATAAAAGAAAACCATAAGGAATATGGAAAACCATAAAACACAAAAAAACTGAAAAATCAAAAAAATCCCGAAAAAACCTAAAAACCAAAAAAAATTTAAAATAGTCCAGAAAATCCCTAAAAATGAAAAATCCCTTAAAAACTTGAAAATCTCTAATAAAACTGTAAAAATATAAAAAACACTTAAAACCCCTAAAAAACCTAAAAACCACTAAAAACCCTGAAAACCTAAAACCCCTAGGAATAACCTAAAAACACTTCAAATCCATAAAACCCTAACAAACCATAACAGTCCAAAAAAATTCCTTAAAACATAAAAAACACTAAAACCCCCGAAAAACCCTAAGATAACATTAAAAATCTAAAAATACTTAAACCCCCAAAAACCCAATAAAATGATAAAACCCATAAAGACCCTAACAACCATAAAACCCATAAAATCTATAAAACACCTAAAAACATAAAAACCTTGAAAACCCATAAAAACCATAAAACCAATAAAAACTATAAAAACCCTTTAAACCACTAAACTCATTAAAAAACTCTAAAAACTCATAAAAACCCTAAAAAATCAAAAACCCCCTAAAAACCCATAAAAACATTAAAACCCTAAAACCCCTTAAAATATCTAAAAACCTATAAGACCATAAAAATCTATAAAAATAACTAAAATTGTAAAAAAACTTAAAACCCCTATGAAAACCTTAGAAAACTAAAAACACATAGAAACCCGGAAAACCTAAAAAATTCTAAAAACCCTAAAAACCGTAAAAAAAATTAATATCTCAAAATCCCTAAAACCCTAAAAATCATCAGAATCTTTAAAAATCCCTAAAAATACATAAAATGAAAAAACCCTAAAAACCCTAAAAACACTAAAAACACCTAAAAAACTAAAACACTTTAAACCCCTAAAATCTACAAAAATAAAAACCCTAAAATATCATAAAAACCCCTTAAAACCATAAAAACCCTTAAAAATATGAAAACACCAAAAAACCATAAAACCCACAAAGAAATTAAGAACACTAAAAACCATTTAAACCCTTAAAAATGTTAAAAACAACTCTAAAAATAATAAAAACCCTAAATACTCAAAAAACCCTAAAACCCAAAAAAACCATAAAACCCCTAAGAACCCTAAAAACCCTCAAAATACCTAAAAACACTATAAAACCATCAAAATATTAAAAAATACATAAAAATTAATATAAACATAATAGACCCAATGACCCCGGAAAATTTCTATGAAAACCTAAAAATAATTAAAACACTAAATCCTATAAAACCCCCTATTAACTTTAAGAAGAAGAGAGATAGAGATCATATGAAGAGATATTCTATGACTAACATGACAGAAATGACCTTCATTCCTCTCCCTCCCCCCTCTGTGGGGGAGGGATCTTCAATGAATTTTGATGAGACTCGAAATGCATTCACTCCCTTCTATGTATCTTGTTTTCAACCACTGTTCCCTAGGATTGAGCTTATCTCTAAGGTTATTGATTTTTATGAGGGTCATCCAAAACATAAAATCTTGATTCTGGAGTTTAACAAGTCCTCTTCTCCCTTGAGCATGACACCAGTTTCCTGATTCATGAACTGACTACCTTCGGTTGATTCCTTAGACAGGTTTATCTTCGGTTCTTAGGTTATTCAAGATAGCACCATGGTGGGTCTATTTTATGGTCATCAAATAATGATATGATTTGTGACTGAAGAGGATCTGATTATCGTATGGTTCTTATCCCATAGAAGTTCAATGAACCTTGATTATTCCTATTTCGGTGGAGTTTTGATCTATATATGAATCGGGAATCTCAGATGATTTATTCATGCATTAGATTTTTGGAATTACATCTTCCTTTTTAAAATATATCTATAATCTATATTCGCGCGAATTTGGTGGGATGATACCTATGTTCAGATAGTAGAACACGGGAAATCTTCCATCCTATTGCTCCAAGATTTTGTGTTGAAATGGATGTGTCTAGAGAACAGATTGAGTTTGGAAGGATTTTGGTTGGTGAGGATTTTTGTCATAAGCATCCTGTGGTTTTTTAATCCTGGGTAGAATTATGCTCTTCTTTCAAGAAACTAGGACACTTTAGTTTGAATTAGAGTCATGGAAGGAGGTATAATGGATTGGCTAGGATAGTCCTTGGGTGTTTGGTATAGGTGATAGGTCTGCTGTTGAGCAGGCTGTTGTTGCTGGAGAGGAGGGTCTTCCTTTGAAGAATGATCAAGTCATGCCTCCATGCTCCGAAGGTGAATGAAGGGACTTCAAACATGAAAGATGAACTAGGTTTTGGGTGTGATAAGGGAGTGGAGGTAACTAAGGAATATGATAAGAATTTTTAATCTTCCTTGATCTGTGGTGATGAAGTGTTGGTTGGTGCATGTGTTATGTGTTTCTCTAAATGTGTGTTAGACTCTTCTACTCATGGGGTGTGGATTACTTTTCCTTTGTAGGAGGGTGAAGGTAATAATATTAGGTTGTCAGGACTTTCTGTTTGTGCATGTGTTCCACAATCATCAGTTGTCATCTCTTTGGGCAACTTGTTTGGAGGCCTAGAAGCTGTGGAAGAATAGAAGACTATAAAATAGGGGATTTTTGTAGTTGAGGAGCACATTTTTGTTCATGACCTGATGTCAATGGATACTATTATGGCCGAGAGCAATGCGAGGATTCTTAATGGTGCTGGGAATGAGGGAGGGAAATAAGATCTGGATGATGGTTTTGTAAATGATGGAAGACTTCTGGGTACTGGGTGTGACGATTATCGAGTTGCTAATGCTGATCATGAGGAGTAGTGGGTGCATGACTTGAAATTGGACCTAATGGCTCATGGAGGGGAGACTCTGGAGGACACAACAATGAATCTGGATTATATTTAACCTTATGTGGATGACTGAGATGTGCATTAAGAGGCGCAGGTCATCTTGGCTCAAACTTCTGGTACTGGTCTTAAGACAAAGACATATCATACTGATATTGATGTAAAGGTGGGAGAACATGCTGCTCAGTTTGATTTTGTTGAGGATGAGGAAGGAAAGTTGGGTACTAAGCATTGGGCCTCTAAATTGGACCAGATAAGGTAAGATCATATTTCTTGTCTTCAGAAAAGGGAGTGTCAAGCCTTGTAATTGGATCCTATGGAGAATTAATGGATTTATTCCGAGAATCCTTAATGTTTGTTCTTGAAGGACAAGATTTTGTAGGGCATCTAATTGATGTACGTCCTTATGCAGAAAGGTCTCTTACAGAAGGAATTTCATGAACACTACAAGGGCTCACAAATATCTTCTAATTGGGGGGAGGTCACTGATGATGATAGCAGGTTGAACTCCAACATGGATCAGATCATTAGGGAGAGGGAATTGATTGGGGATGCCATTTCGCAGGGGAAAGAGAATAAATGTTAGGGGGTTATCCCTGCACCCCTAAAGAGGAAGCCCATACTATTATAATTTTCCAAAGACTACGTCCACTATATCCTCTTTTACATCTCTTAAGAAGAATTATAATGATATGAAGAGAGGCTGACCAAGTAAATCCAAGGCTCGGCTCACTCTGGAACAGAAAAGGATTTGGGAGATGTATTTCGTGCTCTTCAAGTAACAAAGATCACATTTTCCCCTAAGAACCGTAAAACCCCTAAGAACCTTAAAAACCATAAACCCCCTATAAACATAAAAACCCACTAAAAAAATAAAAAACTATTTCAACATCTAAAATCATTAAAACACTATAAGAACCTTAAAACCCATAAAAAATACAAAAAACCATAAAACCCAAATTCCATAAACACCATAAAAATACATAAAAATGCTAAAATCCCTAAAAACCTTGAAAAAACCCAAGAAAACATAAAAAACACAAAAACACATAAAACACCTAAAAAACTTAAAAAACCTAAAAACCCAAAAGACCCTTAAACCCTAAAAAGGCTTTAAAACTCTCCACAAACATAAATATACCATAAATTCCCTAAAATCCCTAAAAACATAAAAAACCCCAAAACCCCATAAGAAAACATTTAAAAACTAAAAACAATTAAAACCCATAAAAACCTAATAAATGATAAAAACCCTAAAAGGCCCTTAAAACCATAAAAACAACCAAAACCATAAAAACCCCTAAAAACATTAAAATACCCTAAAATTACATAAAAACACGAAAACCCCAATAAAAACTCTAAAAAACCTTTTATCCCATAAAAACATTAAAAATCTCAATAAAACATTAAAAAACCTAAAAAATTCAAAATTTCCTAAAAACCTAAAAAAATAAAAACCATAAAACCCATAAAAATCATCAAAACCCTAAAAAACTATACAAATCATAAAATAAACTTAAAAATCCCAAAAAATGTAAAAAATTATAAAAACGCAAAAAACACATGAGAAAACTATAAAAACCTAAATACAGTTAAAACCTATAAAAAATAAAATCACAAAAAATACTAAAAACCCCTAGAACCCCAAAGACCCGAAACAACTTGAAATCCCTAAAAACTGAAAAAATCTTCTACATCACTAAAAATCCTAAAAACCATAAAAATCATAAAAAAAATCCCTAAAAATACCTAAAAAAGAAACAATCACTCAAATATTGAAAACACTAAGAAAACATTAAAACATAAAAAAACATAAAAATCACTAAAAACCTATAAGAAGAAAAAAATCCTAAAGGATACTAAAAACCATAAAACCCCTAAACCCCTAAAAACTATAAAAACCTCTAAAACCCTAAAAAACACTAAAACCCCATAAAAACCTTAAATACACTAAGGACACTAAAAACCCATTAAACCCCTTAAAATGTTAAAAATATCTAAAAAACCTAAAACCAATAAAAACTCCAAAAGACCATAAATACCAAAAAAACCCAAAAACACTAAAAACCCTAAGAAGCATAAACCCCTCAAAATCTCTAAAAAACCCTAAAAAGTGCTAAAAATACATAAAACTGTAAAAAAATCCTAAAAAATAAAAAAGTTATAAAAAAATTAAAAACCTAAAAACCCTTAAATCCCAAATACCCTAAAAATATGTAAAAACCCTAAAACCCCTAAAACCCCTCAAAATCCCTAAAAAACCATTAAAATTATAAAAAATCCCTAAAAACAAATAAAAAATGTAAAAACCACTATATACCTTGAGAAAACCTAAGTAAACATTAAAAAAATAATAACACTTAAAACCCCTAAAAAACCTAAAAATGATAAAAATATAAAAGACCCTAAAAACACGAAAACCCCTAAAATCCATAAAACCCAAAAAACCCCCCAAAACCCCAAAAAATATAAAAATCCACTAAAAACTCAAAAACACTATTTAAACCAGTGAAAACATTAAAAAATCTAAAAAAACTTATAATACTAAAAAACCATAAAACCCCAAAAGACCCTAAAATATCTAAAAACTTTAAGAAACCCTAAAATCCCAAAAACCCATTAAAATTGTTGAAATTCCCTAAAAATATGTTAAATCTCTGAAAAAACATAACAAAAACATAAAAACGTGAAAACACTTAAAACCCCTAAAAATCCATAAAAACAAAAATCACAAAAACCTTGAAAACCCCAAAGAAAGCCTTAAAAACATAAAAACTCATAAAAATCCTAAAAATACCAAAAAATATCTAAAAAGTAAAAACACCATAAAAACCTTAAAAACCCTTGCAGAACCTTAAAATACTAGAATTAATTAAAACCCCTATGAAACCTTAAAAATTCTAAAAGACCCTAAAACCCATAAAACCTCCAAAATCCACAAATACCCCTAAAAACCATAAAAAATCAAAAAATCCATAAATTCAAAAAAAACCCACTAAAACTATAAAAACCATTTAAACCCCAAAGAATTTTAGAAACTCTAAAAACCATAAAAACCCTATAATACTCAAAAAAAACAAATAAACAATAAAATCCCTGAAACACTAAAAACCCTTTAAAAACCTAAATATCCCGACAAACCATCAAAACCCCTAAAAATCCTAAAACAATCCCTAAAAACACAGAAAACCCCCTAATAAAAACATAAAACCTAAAATCACTTAAAACTCATAAAAAAAATAAAAATATGAGAAACCCATAAAATGTGAATTAACGTTAAAAATCCTAAAAATCCCTAAAAACAATAAAAACTATAAAAATCATAAAAAACAAAAAAACTCCAACAAGTATAATAATCACCAAAAACCATGAAAACCGTTAAGGAAACCTTAAAAACCTAAAACACTAAAAACCCCTAAAAAAATAAAAAATTCCAAAACCCCAAATAAAACCTCAAAACCCTAAAACCCCTAAAAACCATAAATCCCCTAAAAACATTAAAAAAACCCTAAAACCAAATAAAAATCTCAAGAGCCACTAAAAATCAAAAACAAAAACAAATCAACCCCCTAAAAGAGTTTAAAAACTCTAAAAACCATAAAAACCCTAAAGAAGTAAAAAAAACTATAAAACCCTACCCCCCCCCCCACCCCAAACACATAAACAATTCCTAAAAACCGTAAAAAATTCCTAAAAACCATAAAAAAATAAAAAAACAAAATAAGTTATACAAATACATAAAAATGTATATATCCCCACAATCCTTTAAAACCCTTAAGAAAACCATAATAACCTAGAAACACTTAGAACCCCTAAAAACCTAAAAACCAAAAAATAAACCATAACAAACACCAAAAACCCTAAATAACCTTAAAACCCACAAAATCTTTAAAACCCAAAAAAACCACAAAAATCATAATAAATCCATAAAATTCCTAAAAATTTAAAAACCCTAAAAACCTAAAAAATTATGAAAACCTTAAAAATGTAGAAACCCTTGAAACCCCAAAAAACATAGAAATCCTAAAAACACTAAAAGAACCTAATAACCCAAAAAACACCTAAAAACCATAAAACCCCTAAAACCATAAAAAATAGTAAAACCCATAAAAACCTAAACACCCAATAAAAACTCTAAGAAACCCTTTAGATCCCTAGACACATTAAAATCTCTAAAAACATTAAAAACCTTAAAACACTGGAAAAAACCAAAAAACACAAAAAAACCATAAAATCCTCAATACCTCTAAAAAACCTAAAAACCTTCAACTTATGTAAAACCCAAAAAAATAGTCAATATCTAAAAAATCCCACAAATTATCCATAAAAATGTAAAAAACATTAAAAACCTGAAAATTCATAAGAAAACAATAAATCCTATGAAACCCTTAAACTTCTAAAAAACCTAAAAAATGATAAAAACCATAAGAACCATAAAAAATAACAAAATCATCAAAATCAATAAAAATCCTAAAACCCCATATAATTTTTAATAAATCCCTAAAAATCCCTAAAAATAGAAATACCCCTGAAAACCCATAAATACCCTTAGAAAATCTTAAAAACCTAAAACACTTAAAACCCCTTAAAAACTAAAAAATTTTAAAAACACTAAATGTACCTAAACCCCCTAAAAACCATAAAACCTCTAAAAACCATAAAAGACATAATAACCCCTAAAAATAATAAATACCCACTAAAATTTATAAAAACCATATAATCCTCTTAAAATGATAAAAATATCTAAATAACATTAAAACCCTAAAAAACTCTACAAACGTAAAAAAACCAAATATAAACACTAATGACCCCTGAAAACCATAAAAATATTTAAAAATACCAAAAACCATAAAAATCCAAAAAATTCAATAAAATCCCAAAAAAAATACTCTTAAATCCTTGAAAACCCCTAAGAAAACGTTAAAACCTAAAAACTCTTAAATCTCCATAAATCGTAAAAACTCTAAAACCATAAAAAACATAAAAACCCATAAACTCCTATAAAATCCATAACAACATTGAAATCCCATAAAACCAATAAAATCCACTAAAATATCTAAAAAGAATTTAAACCCCTAAAAACATTAAAAACTGTAAAAACCCTTAAAACACTAAAAATTTCAAAAGAACCCTATAACCCAAAAAACCCAAAAAAACCTAAAACCCAAAAAAACCCAAAAGTCCTCAAAATCCCTAAAAACCATAAAAACATATAAAATTCCTTAAAAATCCACAAAAACCCCAAAATCATTAAAACCCCATAAAACCCCTAAGAAAACCTTAAAAATGTAAAAACTATTGAAACCCCTAAAAATCTAAAAATTCCTAAAAACCATAAAACCCACAAACCCGTGAAAACACTAAAAACCCTTAAAATCCCTAAAAACCCTAAAAACAATAAAACCCTAAAATCCCTAAAATACCCTAAAAATGTAAAAAACCCTAAAAACCTAGAAAATCCTAAAAAAGTAACAATAATTCGAAAAAAACCCATAAATTCCACTAAAATCTCTAAAAAAATTAAACCCATAAGGCGTTAAAACTCTAAAATACATTTAAAACCTGAAAAACCTTTAAACCCAGAAAAACCAAAAAAATACTAAAAACACAAGAAAATCCTAAAACCCTTCAAAATCCTTAAAACCCTAAAACCCGTAAAAATAAAAAAAGCCCAATGAATCCATAAAAACTTATAAAAAACCCTAGAATCCCCTATGTAAACCTTAAATAGCTCAAAACATTTGAAACCCCTTAAATTTTAAAAAAATCTCAAGAAACCTTGAAAACCCCTAAAAACCAAAAAAAAACCCCCAAAACCCAAATATCAATAAAAACCATTCAAATCCTCATGAAACCATAAAATACCATAAATACATAAAGAAACCCAAAAAAACATAGAAAAAACCAAAATAAAACTTGAAGAACATAGAAACACTTAAAACCCATAAAAACATAACAAATGATAAAAATCCTAAAAGAAACTAAAATCACTAAAATCTTTAAAAACCCTAAAAACCCCTGAGAAACATAAAAACCTAAAACTAATAAATATCTCATACCACTTTAAACTATAAAACCCTTTAAACCCATAAAAACACGAAAAAAATTTAAATACCCATTAAAACCCCAAAAACCCAAAAACCATCAATTAACATAAAACATAAAAACATAAATATCCTAAAATATCCTACAAATTCCCTAAAAACATAAAAACCCAAAAAACTCCTAAAAAGAACATAAAAACATAAAATCACTTAAATATCTAAGAAACCTAAAAAAATTAAAAAACCTGAAGATCCAAAAATCTCCTAAAAACCCTACACCCCCTAAAAACCATCAAAATCTTTTAAAAACTAAAAACCATAAAAATCATAAAAAATATCACTAAAAATCCCTAAAAACTTAAAAACCGATTAAAACCCTAAAAACCCATAAGAAAACCATAAAAACCTAATTTCACATAATACCTCTAAAAACCCCAAAAATAGTAAAAACCCTAAAAACCCCTAAATCCCTCAAAAAACATAAAACCCTAAAAACCATAAAAAACCTAAAAAGCATAAAAACCTAAAGAAAACCTTAAAACCTTAAATCAATTAAAACCCTCAAAATTGAAAAATGCAAAAAAACCCTAAGAGACCGGAAGAACCCAAAAAACCCCTAAAACACATAAAAACCCTAAAAACCCATAAAAACCCCAAAACCCACTTAAAACTCTAAAAACCATTTAAGCCGCTAAAAATGTTAAAAAACTATAAAAACCCTATGACACCAAAAAAATTAAAAAACCTTAAAAAACCCAAAAAACCATAAAATAATCTAAATACCCTAAAATCCCAAAAAAAATCCCAAAAACCCCTAAAAATCTATAAATATCCTAAAAAATCATTAAAAATTCATAAAAATGTAATAAAACCTAAAAACTATTAAAAAATATACAAAAACCATGAAAAACCCTATGAAAACCATAAAAACCAAAACACACTTAAAACCTCTAAAAAGCTAAAAATAATCTAAACACCCAAAAAAAACCCTAAAAAGAAAAAAGCCTAAAAAACTACAAATAACTAAAAGGCAGAAAAACAAAATAAAATCTTAAAAAATCCATGAAATAGAAAAAAAAATCTTTAAAACCCTGAAAAATATAAGAAAAACTTAAAGACCTAAAAACACTTAAAACACCTTAAAACCTAAAAATCCTAAAAATCCTAAAAGACCCTATAGACCCCAAAAACATTAAATAATCCTTAAACCCACCAAAACACTAAAAACAGACTATAAATTTTAAAAACTTTTTAAACCCATAAAAATTTTAAAAACTCTAAAAACCCTAAAAATCCTAAAAAGCTCAGAAATACCCAAAAACACAAAAAATATCCCTCAAAATCCCTAAAAACCATATAAACCATAAAAAACCTATAAAATCCCTAAAATCCCTAATGATGTAAAAAATCCCAAATCCCCTAGGGGAATATTAAAAACATAAAAACACATAAAACCCATAAAAACAAAAAATATTTTAAAGGCCCTCAAAATCCTTAAAAACCCAAAAATACATAAAGAACCAAAAAAACCCCTACAAATCCATAAAAACATAAAAATCCCTAAAACCCAAAAAACACTATGGAAACCCTAAATACTTAAAAACAAACAAAACCCCTAAGAAACCTAAAATCCTTTAAAACCCTAAAACACCCCGAAAACCCTAAAACCCTTAAAAACCATAAAACCCATAAAAACCTTTAAAACCCCAATATAACGATAAAACCCCTAAAAAACATAAAATTCCGCTAAAATTTTTTAAACCCAATTAAACCCCTAAAAATGTTATAAAACTCTAAATAACCTTAACAGCCCAAAAAACACTAAAAAACACTTAAAACCCCACGAAACCATATAAATCCTAAAAATCATAAACAACATAAAACCCCTCAAAATCCCTGAAAAATCTAAAAACCCATTAAAATCATAAAATATCCCTAAAAATCATTGAAAAAGTAAAAAAACCCAAAAAAATCCAGAAAACTGCTAAAAACCAATAAAAAACTAAAAAAACATAAGATCCCTAAAAACCTAAAAATTGCTAAAACCTCTAAAAATCCTTAAAACCCCTGAATAATTCAAAAACACTCAAAATCCGTAAAAACACTAAAAATCCATCAAAACCCTAAAAAAACCTAAGAATCCCTAAAAACATAAAAAATTCTAAAAACCCATAATATAGCCTTAAAACCAAAAACACTTCACACCACTAAAATTGTACAAAATTCTAAAAACCCTAAAAAATTAAAAACCCTAAAAACACTATAACCCATATAAAATCTAAGAACCCCAAAAAACCAAAAAAAAATTAAAACAATAAATAACCTGAAAACTCCAAAGAAAACCTTAAAACCAAAAAAAAAATAAAACATCGAAAAATACTAAAAAATGTTTAAACCCCTAAAACACACTAAAATCACCAAAAATACTTAAAAACAACTGAAAAATGTAAATCCATTTGAACCCCTAAAACGTTATAAAATCCTAAGTAAATATAATAACCTTTAAAAAAATAAAATTAAACCCTAAAAAAATTAAAATTCCATAAAAATATAAAAACCCTAAAAATCATAAAACCACTAAAAACCCTCAAAATCCCTAAAAATACTCAAAACAAAAAAAAATGTTAAAAAATCATGAAAAACCATAAAAACTTTTTAAAACCCAAAAAATATTAAAAAACTAAAAAATATTTAAAACCCTAAAACCCTCGAAATCCTTAAAAACCCTAAAATACTTTAACAATCCTACAAATACCTTAAAATCCATAAAAATGTAAAAAAAACATAAAATCCAAAAAAACCCAAAAGAAAACCTTAAAAATAATTAAAAACCATAAATCGAAAAAAAACACTAAATCCCCTTAAAACCATTAAATTCAAAAAAAACCCTAAAACCCCCAAAATCCATAAGAACTTTAAAACACGTAAAAATCATAAAAGATACCTAAAAATCCCAAATAAAATAAAAAACCAAAAAAGCCTCGAAAAACCCTAAGAAAACATTAAAAACCTAAAAACACATTAACATCTAAAAATCCTAAAAAACATTAAAAACCATGAAATATCCAATAACCCATAAAAACTATAAACCCCTAAATCCATTAAGACTTCTATAACCCCATAAAATCCATGAAAATCACTAAAAACTCTAAAACCCATTTAAACCCCTAAAAATTTTAAAAACTATACAAATCCTTAAAAAAAATAAAAAAATGAAAAAAAAACTAAGAATTAAAAAAAACCGTTAAAAACCTAAAACAAAAAATGTATAAAACCCATTAAAATCCTTAAAACCCATAAAATTAGTAAAAAAACCCTAAAACCACAAAAAAATAAAAAACCATAAGAAGACTATAAAAACATAAAAATACATAAAACCCCACAAAACCAAAAAATGCTAAAAACCCTAGAACCCAAAAAAACTAAAACCCCTGGAAATCGCTAAAATAACCAAAAACCCATAGAATCGTAAAAAAGACCTAAAAATCCAAAAAAACGTCCAAAACCCTAAAACCCTAAAAAACCCTAAAAATATTATAATCCAAAAAACCTTTAAATTCCCTAAAAACAAAAACTGCTAAAAACCATAAAAACCCATCAAAACCTTAAAATACCTAAAAACATAAAATCCATAAAAATCCTAAAAACACTAAAAATGCCTAAAAATGTAAAAAACCCAAAATCCCAGAAAAACCCTAAGAAATCCTTATAAAACCACATATAACCCCCAAATAAATAAAATTCTAAAACTACAAAATACCCTAAAAACCCCTAAACCCCATAAAAACCGTAAAAAATCTTTAAAAACCTATAAAACCTATAAAAACACTGAAACCGCTAAAAACTATATAGACCCTTTAAACACCTAAAAACATGAAAAAACAATAAAACCCCTCAAACCCCCTATGAAAATAAAAAAAAACCTCAAAAACTCAAAGAATATATAAAAACATAAAAAACCCTAAAAACCATGAAAATCTATAAAAACCCTAAAAATCCATAAAAACCTAAAAAATCCCTAAAAATCCCCAGAAATGTAAAAATAACTAAAAACTATGAAAAAACCTACAAAAAACATAAAAACATAAAAATGATTAAAACCTCTAGAAACATTAAAATTCTAAAAAGACTAAAACACTAAAACCCCTAAAAACCCTCAAAATCCGTAAAAACCCTAGAAAACATAAAAATACTAAAAAACAAAATAATGTAAAAAATACTAAAAGACATGAAAACCCCAAATAAAACCATAAAATTATAAAAGAAACATAAAACCAATAACTATCCTAAAAATCCCTAAATACCCTAAAAACCCAAAATTCTGTAGAAACAATAAAATCCCTTAAAATCATTAAAAACTCTAAATCCAATAGAAACTATAAAAACCAAATAAAAATTCTAAAACCCTTTTAAATTCCTAAAAATATTTAAAAATTTTGAAATCATTAAGACACTAAAAAACTCAAAAAAATCTAAAAACTCAAAAAACCATAAAATCTGTGAAAATCCCTAAAAACCCATAAAAACCTCAAAATCCCTAAAAACCCTAAAACCGATAAAAATTCTACAAAATCACTAAAAACCCTAGAAACATAAAAATGATAAAAACCTTGAAACCCTTAAGAAAACATTAAAAACCTAAAATAGATTAAACCCCTGAAACAACTAAAAATGCTAAATAACTTAAAACCCCTATAAACCCTAAAACTCATAAAATCTTCAAAATCCATAAATCCCCTAAAAATATATAAATAAGCTAAAATGAACTAAAACTGAATAAAAGAATAAAACACCATAAACACAATAAAAACCCATAATAAAACCTTACAAAACTAAAAACTCTTTAAACCCCTAAAAACCTAAAAAATGCTAAAACCATAAAATGACCTACAGTCCCTAAAACCCCTAAAACCCATAAAAACCTAGAAAATCCATAAAAACTATAAAAATCCTATAAAAACCCATAAATCCATAAAAACCACTAGAAACTATAAAACCCCATTAAACCCTTGAAATGTTAAAAAATCAAAAAAAAACTTAAAAACCCAAAAAAACTCAAAAAACCATTAAAACCCAAAAAAACCATAAAAATGATATAAACCCTAAAAAACCTAAAAACCATCAAAAATCATAAAAAACTATAATAATACAAAAATCCCTAAAAATATATAAAAATTTAAGAAACCCTAAAAACAATGAAAACCACTAAGAAACCCCTAAAAACCGAAATACACATTAAACCCCTAAAAACCTAAAAAATGATAAAAATCCTAACAAACCCAAAAAAACCTAAAAACAATCAAAATCCAAAAAAAACCTCAAAAATACATAAAAATCCTAAAAAATAAAAAATTAAATTTACTTTTTATAGAACGAGGGCATATTGTCCTGTATAAACCCATTCCCCTCCTCCTACCTTGTTTCATGTTTCTTTTTAATAAAGAGGTTTCTCCTTATCTTTTTCATAAAAATAATAAAAATCACTAAAAAAGTAAAAAAACTAAAAACCTGAAATAAATATAGAAGTATATAAAAAAATAATCCCCTAAAATACATAAAAAAAGATAAAAACCATAAAATCTCTTAAAACCCATAAAACCATAAAAACTTTTATAAACCATAAAACCCCTAAACCCCACTAAAAATATAAAAAGACTTGAAACCCCAAAAATATGAAAAAATCTCATAACCTTAAAAACCCAAAAAACTCTAAAGACCAAAAAAACATAAAATACTAAAAAAGCTAAAAATCCATTAAAACCATCAAAATCCCTAAAAACTCTAAAAACCATAAAAATCCAGAAAAAACAATAAATACCCCCAAAAATCATAAAAATAATATTAAAAACCCTAAAAACCCTATTGAAATCTTAAAAACCAAAAAAAACATAAAACCCCTAAAAATCTATAATACTGTAGAATCTATATTGGGACTGTTGGACCCTACAATAAAAATATTTACCACATTGGGTCACTCCCACATGGTTTTGTTCTTAAGAAGGGCTCACTACCCACCAGGGTGGCTCACATTCCATCCCCCTCTGAATAGGATTTGTGATATGGGAGGTCACTGGGGATTTTATACCATGCATAACACCACCAAAGCCCTAATTTGTGATCAGGGATAAGGTGTCACGGCATGACACAAATATGTCATGACATGACACACTGAAGCCAATAGTCCTTTACCCATAGTGATATACAACATTTATTTGGGACTCCAAAAACCTCCCCTAAATGATTTCCATATGAATTAGAGACTACCTAACCCCATTGATTCCAATTAAGGAATCAAAATTTGGGTTGCAGGACCCTCCAATCAAAATATTGTCTTCTTTGTGTCACCCCATTATAGTTTTTTTCTTCAGCAGGGCTCACTACCCACCAGGGTGGCTCACTGCACATCCCCCTTTGAAAATTCCTTATGACGGGGAGATGATTTTTGGGGCATATATTCCATCCCCAACACCACTACAAGACTCAATTTGGTACAAGGGATAGGGTTTCATAATGTGACACCCATATGTCACACCATGACACACTACAATGAGTAGTCCCTGAACCATAGGGTTTCACTACATTCATTTAGGACTCAAACAAATACGCTAGAAATCCTGAAAAACCCTAAAACCAGGAAAACCCATAAAAAACCCTGAAAACACTCATTATACCTAGAAACCATAAAAATCATTAAATTTCCAAAAAATTCCTAAAAATCCCTTAAAAGAGATGAAAAAAGGATGAAAACCCTAATAAGGAGATGACGTCACACTACCCCAGCTCTCTCTCTCACTCGATACATCTTCCAAGGTTTCCCTTAGACTCTTATTGGGGAGTCGGTAATGGATAATCACTCCTTCTCTGTTCTTGGTAGCAGTGTGTTCGGGAAGTGATCTTCAGATTCAAGGTGGCAGTGGTTTCTTGTCATCGGTGACTTCGACATCCCCAAGTTGTGTCTTTGTTCAGGCCTTCGGCTTCAGATCCAGGAAGGGCTTGGATTCTTTGTCGATGTGTTCTAGCATCAGTGGTTATGGTGGTTGCACGGGCATTGTGTCTTTAGATCGGATCAGATCAGCAAGTTATGATGAAGATGGTTCCTTTGTGGTGAGTTTCGCTCAGAAGTCTACAACTTGACCCTTAGCTCATCTCTCTTCAGGCGATGTCTTTCGTAGATCTCGGCCCTCGGGAGGTAGGAATCAATGGCGGCCACGAAGATGATGGTGCCTTGGATGTTTCCCGCAGTTGGGAATCCCTATTGGACAACATCTGCAGATCAGAGTCAAGTTTTCATATTTGGGGTTTCCGCGGATGGGTAAGCGACATCATGAGTTTTTTTTCAATGGATAGGGTTTCAACAACAACATGCAATTTTTCCTCAATGATGACTAGTCGCCTCTTCTCGTAAGTTGCCTCGATGTTCAGTTGCTCCGATGTTGCTTTATATGGTATGTTTTCTCTTATGCAGTGTGGATTTTGCGATTTTACTTCATTTTTGGTGTGTTGGTGGCTGACGGATTCATCCTTTTACTACTTAGTGGGTGCATGCTTTATCTGCTATTATGGATCATTTCACTGGCGTATTGCTCTATTGGTTGGGCTTCAAATATAGTTAGGGTAATTCTAATTGATTTTCTATTCAAGATGGTTATTGTTTGTCTGATGTTTTTGATGATGCTATGGCAATTGGTGTGTGTCGATGCAAGAGATTGGTTGTTTGTTACTACATGCATAAAAGGTGCTAAAGGAGGTGTTGGTTGTCAGAAACTGATTAGTTGGATGCTTCATGCTGCTGGGTTGGTATTTGATGGAGCTGACGTTCATGAGTTTGGTTTTGGTGGTTCTGTTTTGTTGGAGGGGGATCTACTTGGTTATGAGGTATAGGATGCTTCAAATTGTGAGAGTGGATACTAGTTGCTGCTTGGCTGGGAGGTGATAAGGCGTCATTTTAGCCTTTCTAAATTCTAAAAACTGAACTACGAATGGCTGGGAGATGATTTTTTAGGAGTTGTTGGATGCTCGGATCTGATCTGGTGGATGTTGGTTACTGATTGGCTAGGAGATAATGAAGATGGGTTCTTTGGTATTAGTTCTATTGGTTTCCTTTTGTTGTCGTTTCCATTTTCAGTTTTTTGGTTTTTTGGGGTGTTCAGGGTCTTTGGGTGTGGGTCAATTGACCCCACCCCTCCCTTGTCTTCTGTGTCTTTTTTGAAATAAATTGGGGGGGGGGGGGGTCATCAATAGCCTATCCTTGCACCTTCCTTTCCATAAAAACCAAAAAGATATGAAAAACCTAAAAATCCCTAAAACCCCTAAACCCCCTAAAAACCATTAAAATTCCTAAAAACACTAAAAACCCATAAAAAACTACAAATTTTCAAAAAACGCCAAAAATATAAAACCCTAAAAACCATGAAATGCTATAAGAAAACCATAAAACCCCTAAAACACTTATAACACTTGAAAATCAAAAAAAAAATGCTAAAAACCTTCAAATACCCTAAAAACCCTAAAACCCAAAAAAATCATAAAATCTACTAAACCAAAAAATAAAAAAATCACCATAAAACCCCTAAAAACTGTAAAAAACCATAATTACCAAAAAACTCAAAAAAGATACCAAAAAAATTCTAAAAAACATTCAAACTCATAAAAAAGATAAAAAACACTAAATTTTTTTAAAACCCATAAAAGCTCAAAAAACCATTATAAACAAAAAAAAACATAAAACCCCTAAAAACCCTAAAAACCCTAAACCCTCTCAAAATCCATTAAAACCCAAAAAAATAGAAATCCTAAAATCCCTAAAAATGTAAAACACCATAAAAGCCCTAAAAACCACAAGAAAACCTTAAAAATATTAAACTCTTAAAAATAATTAAAAAATAAAAAATAACAAAAACCCTAAAATCCCAAAAACAATGACAACCAAAAACCCATAAAACACCTAATCCATTAAAAATTAAAGAAACCCACAAAAACTCTAAAAAATAGATAAAAAATATGAAAACCCTTTAAACCCCTAAAAATGTTAAAAAATTAAAATAAAAACATAAAACCCCTACAAATTCAAAAAAAACCATAAAATCCAAAAAGAAACCTAAAACCCAAAACCACTAAAAACCTTAAAAACCATAAAAATCCTAAAAAACACTAAAAAATCTCTAAATTTTTTAAAAAACCTAAAAACCTAGAAAATCCATAAGAATACCATAAATTTCTAAAAACACATAAAACCCCTAAAATACCTAAAATGGATAAAAATCCTTTAAGACCCAAAAAAACCCTAAAAGAACCTAAAAACACATAAAGAACATAAAACCCTTAAAAAACTAAACCCCCTAAAAACCATTTAAACAATACAGTCTCTAAAAATTTGTTAACCCACTAAAAAATTTAAATAACCATAAAAATCCTTTAAAACAGTAAAATCTCAAAAAGAACCTAAAACCCAAAACCCATTGTTTCGTGGAATGAGGATGTGATCAGTTCATGTGTCTGATGAAAGGGAGTTGGTGTTGTTTAATAATTTCTATCATGTTCCCTATCTTAGTGGCTTCTCTTGGTCTCTAATAGGTTTATTCACGAAGCTAGAAACACCCAACGGTTCTTGTATCCAACAATCCATGGACATGCTTTTCAAATGGAGGTGCTTCTTGGGTGATATGGCCAATGACACTTAAGAACTCACCTTGGTCGAGAGGATGGGAAGTCGGTATCATCAAACCCTTTTGGGGGGAATTATTGCCTATTCCAATACTCTCTTATATATTTAAGATGTGTTTATATGTTCAAGAATCTTTGGTTTATACCCAAGCATAATATCCACGGATTACCCCTGGGTTGCAAGTCAGAGCTATACACAGAAATTCAGAACCATCTACATCCGAGGTTTACCAAACCTCATTGGATTAGTGATTCTAGGGAAGTTTGAGTTTATTCAGATGACACTAGTCTCACGACTTTTAATTTGGCTCTCTAGAGTTTTATGTCATCTAGGGGGACAGAGAAATGACTTGGGCGTCTAGATCGAACCCGTAATATGAGATTTCTACGTATCATTGTGAGAGGAATAATAATCCATGTAGTTTGGTGCAACTTAATGGGATACATCACCTTAATGGTCTTGATACAAGGACCCAACTACATAGTTTAATGTCATGTGGCAAGGACGTCTAGGCGACAAGTGCCTAATCAAGGTTTGTGTGGGACTTACACCGAAGTGGCCCAGAGGACCAGAGGGAAATGATTTCCTGGGCCTGGGTATGGTTCTTCTAAGGAAATGAGGACACATTCTGGTAATTATAGATAGGTATCAGACATGGATTTTGGGCTTGCACCACAGGAAGGTTTCATACATATCCCAGTCGGTTGGGAATCAATGTGTACGTAGTCTTGGAATGTTAGGGATTACACGTGATAGTTTCCTGTCAAGGGTGCGATTGGCATCCCATGTTGGGGTATGGTTGGGGCTTACTTGTGGTTGGTGGCCCGAGTTGGGATTTAACCTCAGGGAGGTATCCTGCGTACCCTACTTAGAAGGTAGGGATCAAAACCCACATAGTTTGTTCTACCACCATCGTTGTATAGACATCGTGACCATCACAAATCTCAAAGCCCATGTGATTCATGCTCAGTGTGAGAAACAATAGAATGTGAAAGATTCAACAATCCACATACTTTTTATTTACTAAGGGGAGATGAGGAAGACGTCAGTAGAGGGAGAGGGCCGAGACTGTGAGACTCTCATTCCCCATGGTGTTGAGGAGTGAACGAAGGTAAAAGTAACGTCAGCATAGGCCATGGTATGGAGGTGGAGGGCACAAAGAAATCAGCCTTCTTGGATAGAAGGGGAAAGGCTATTTTCATCTCAAGAGGATGGTGTGGGGCTTACTTCAGGAAGGATTCCATGTAACTCTTTTCATGGGAGGGGAGATGTTCTCACCACTGGAATTCATTGAATGGAAAAGAAAGATGGATCCCTTAATCCTGAAGAGTTGGGAGGCACAAAGGGGCTCTCGGGCTCGGACTCTGGACTACCTTGGGAATATGAACCTAGGAATGATCTGAATGTCTGTTCCAGGGATAGGGTAACCCCTTTGTATCTTCCTACTGTGGGTATGTGAACTCGGGAGGGCGTGCTAATGCATCTGAAGGTTTTTTCATGCCAGCCTGGTGGCTTTGGTAGAGGCCTTGGATTAGTGCTGATGGATAGGCTACTGAAGGGATTATGGAGGATTGGACTGAATTGGAAGGGAATTATCTGACTTGGGGGTGGAAACACCAAAGGCCTTGGCAGACCACATAGCCATAATAGGAGTGTTTACCTTCATGTAGGTAAGTGCTATGTGGATGGAGAGGTTGTCCGTGTACCAGTGTGGTACATGGATGGAGGGGCATCCTTTATACCGGAGTGGTACGCGGCATCGGGTTTGGTCTACATACCAAATTGGTACATGGCGTTAGAGTCCACTAGAGCGGGAGTGGTCGAGGGCAGGACCAGTCAGGGCTTCGCCCACATATGAGGGTGTTACGTGGAATTCTAGATCGAAGAAGGGGCATAGACTCCCTAGTTCACGGGGAGTGCATTCGTGTAGGGGCCATGGTTCACAGTTCACCAATTTTAGGTTCTCGATTTACCAATTTATTAATGCATTATTGAATTCCTAACAATTCATCCGCAGTTTATACCTGTTGATGGTTCACGAATTGGAACATTGTGGTATGAAAAATCCTAAGCTCCCAGAAGCCTCTTCCTTCTCCAAAAGTCTGATGCCTTACTTCAAAAAGTCAATCGCCAAGAATCTAATCTTAAAAAATCCGATCACCAAGAATTCAATCATCAAAAAGCCGATCCCTTTCTTCTCCCCCTTAAGGTAATTTTATAGAGGGGGGAGAAGGATCATATCTATGGTCATCTGAAACCTTTTGTGGAGGACTATGACATAAAACCTGGCCTACATATGACTTAGTCAACCTGAGGATTGTGGTGTATATTGAATGCACCTCACCCGCAAACCAACTTAGTCATGGGGGAGCTTCACGGTCGCATAGGGCTCCACCTCCATTTTGTGAATGATGTGGTGAGCGGCGGGTGTCCAATCCTCCTGGTTTGTGGCTAGCCCGGTTCGCGACTGCGGACGAGTCTAGCCTCACTCAGTTGCCATTTGGTTCGTGCCCGCATAGGAGCTCCGCCTCTGATTCCCAAACAACAGCGTCTGTGGGAGGGAAGTTCACCGAACTAGCCGCATACCACTAATGTTTAACTGGTATGTGGACTGGTTAGGTCCTTTACCATTTCTTCTGAACATATTTCATATTTTTCCCAAATTATTGGTAAGGATTGTGTAGATACTTCCACTGATTTTAAGTGAGTTTTTTCCTTCCCTTCTATGGACTTTTTATGACCCTACAAACGCCCCCATCAGAATGGGGTCTGGTCAGAATGAAGAGGAGTCTATTCCATTGTAGAGTGGTCCTGAAACTCGAGCGGTTTGCGATGGAGAGGTGGAACCAGTGCCAGACCACGCCTATATAAAGGGGTCTACATGACCGGTCTTTTACTGGGTCCTTTTGTGAAAATCTCTCTCTTTCCCTACTTCCGTGCACCACCTCCGCGTACAGCTTCCTTTGCGAGCTACTTCACTTTCGCTCACCATTTTGTGCAAACTAGTTTCCCAACCATGAACTAAACTCTAAAAACATTAAAAATTAAGTCATGGAGGGCCACGTAGGGTAAAATCTACACAGTTCAGTGGTCCGCAGACTATAATTATCCTTCAAACATTGAAATTTTCATTTTGAACTTCACTTAAGTCCTGAATTATGAGAACCCACATATGGTATTGGTACACAGTCTGCGGGCCATCACTCCGCAGGCTAGGATGTTGCAGACCTCTTCCACGTACCACTGGTTCATAGAATATGGGCATCGCGAACCAACTCCTGGGACGATAGGTGGGGTGTACTATACAGACCCTTTGTGGAGCCTGTGCCAAATATTTGGACTTTTCCTAAATGTTATCCTTTGAACTAATCCTGGGTATGATTTCCTGATGAGGAATAAAACATGGTTCCCCCACGAACTACTGTTGGGAATGTCGCTACTCCCCTTTCGGTTGTCGATCAATGACAAAAATATATGGCTATCTCTGATGAGGATGAAGTCCATATCGCCCCCTTACATCAATCCTTAGACAATATGCCTACTAAGCCTCAACAAGAATACCCATTTTCTAGTAGCTTACCTGCTTATGGGTTTAGACTATTATCTTATACATCGATCCTAGCACCTTCTCATGACAACCACCCTGCGACCTGGATAATATCCAGTACCATCCCTAGAGTTGTGATCTCGCATGGGGGACAACTTATTCTGAATGACACGGCTACTGGGTTCGTGATGAATCACTTTAATATGTACATGAGGGATGAGCAATGTCAAAAGGATTGAGTAATTCATTATCATTAGATAATTGTGTGCAATTATAGGGTTATTGAACAACATGGATGGTCACCAGATCGAGATCTTCGGGCTGAAGGCATGTTTAAGCTGGCTTGGGGGTGGCCCTTCTGGGTTCTCTAGAGCTACGAGGAGTTCCATGTAGAACTGAAAAATGTGGGGCTGTATGAAGCTGTCTGGGTATCCCAGAAATACACCCATCAGACTAATGCATTTTCCACACATCTCTTTAGTCGATAAAGCTCGTATACCAATATGTTCCACTTTGTCCATGGAGAATTTGGCATCAGCCTTTAGGACATCTCATTGATCTCAGGAGTCCCCATCGTCAGAGAAATGTATGAAGAATTCATTCCTATCCCTTCTGCATGGGATGATTAGGAGAGGACTCCTCCTTTGGTAAAGCAGCTCACTGATCAAGCCCATAATTTCTCCAAAGATATTTCTATAAAATATATCATCCCCTATCTCAAATGGATTGAAGCCTTTTCCATGGACACCAAATCTGTGAACCATCCACGTAGGCCCACGTCCTATCCCTCAATGAAAACCCGGAGGCAGGGGGGTGCCTACTAGTCAATTTTGTAAGAGGGAAAATTCAATAGTTGGGGTTGGGAGATCATGCCAAATGTTGATTGGATGCTTCAACTATTAGCCTTTCTGGATATGTTCCTGTGTGGCTGGATATTTCCTGTATGTGAGTATAGCGGCGTATGGGTTTCCACCTTTGTTATGGCATTGAGGTTAGCCACTGGAAAATGCATTAACCTAGACATTCTAGTATTGTCTAGGATTTACATATTACTCAGACACATCATTGAAGGGAAGCCGCCAAATCGGGTGGTTGGCCCCTTCAAAATCCTCTATGGTTGGATAGGGGTGGACATGAAGAACTGGTAAACTTTTATCAATCCCTTATAGAATTTGGGTGCCACACTCCAACTATATATGTAATTGACTAGTGAGGTTATGCCCGAGGTATGGGCTACCCAAGATAAGGCAGAACATGAAACGGTCCAGAATAAGAACCAGGTATCAAGCTGAATCACTAGCTATGACAACATTAATTCTCAGCCCTACCCCTCCCCGACTGGTGTGATTATGAATGACTGATATGAGGACTTTACCCAGCAGGGATACCTCATTTTCCTAAGGGAGGGTATCTTAGTGTATCGTATATGCGGGGAACTTATCTGCTATAGATACATGCCTTGCAGATTCGGTGGTCAGTTTAGTTGTGTTAAAATGCTGTGCCCCCCTTCCCTCAATATTGCTCATGAGAATCAACATCTGATGGTAGCCAATCAGTTGTAGCTAATATTCACTCGAGAGGACACTGGTTGCGAGGTCAAGACTCTGTAGTTTGCAGACCCTATGCCTTTCCTTCCCAAAAACTACTCTGACTCCTGGGTGCAGTCATACACGTATGACCATTTGATAATACTAGTGCCCACTATTCAATCCTCCAAATCGTCAAAGGGTAAGGGAATGCAGATGGAGGTTACTACTCTAACTCGGCCAAGAAAGGTTCTTTGGAATCCTGTTGTCCCTGTGCTCCTAGGGAATGTATTGACACATTGGGGTGTCTCTTCTCTTGTTATTGAAGATACTTTCAGGGGTCAACCGGTCATACCCATCGATGATACCTTCCCGAGGGCTTGGAGGCAATGGGATGAGTTCAAAAATCAGTCATCCTTCCATAGTCAATACCCCCATTATCTATGGAAATATATCCAGGGTAGGGAAGTGTTGTTCGGTGAGCTAGGATATATATCTATGCTAGCTCATATTTTTTACGATGATGACCTAAATAGGGTAAATCAGTATCTTCAAGATCCTGAGGATTACATCCATGATCTCTAAGGTTAATTTGTTTCAACCCATTGGGTCTGAGCCATGTTACGATCGGTGACCAATGAGGAGGAGGATAGAAGCGATCATTTTTAGGGGGTGACGATCCTACCGGTCCTCCTGTTGTGACTGAGGCAAGGTAATTCCCCTCCTTGCACATGGAGTCCCACAAAAGGGCAGTTCTTGAGAGTTCCAGGGTGGTGGTGGCACTAAGGAAGATGCTGCGACTAACAACACCCCTGCTAGCTTTGTTTGCTGCTCCACCCCCTCAAGTTGATCACCCTAGTCTAGCTATTTCTATTATAGCTACATTCCCATACGCGTGGAGGGTTTTGGATGACCTAAGGGCCAATGGCTCTGATAAAGAAGTCTGGAAGCTTCTTCAAGAGGCGCCCTTGAAGTTTCCAGGCCTTGGAGCAGTTTTTGATCCTTCTTATATTTTGGTTGAAGAAGATATTAATGAGGTAGTATCATGAATAAAATACATGGATAAATACTTTCACTCACTCAAGAACTGACATTATGGGTCTATCCGAGTTTCTCTAATGATGATACACTTTAAGCCATCTTATACTGAGGAATAGGTCATCTCACTTATATATACCCCACCCTTTTCCTTCTTCATTGTGAAGATTCTATCATCTTATTTCTTTTCATAGGTTGCTGAGGAGTCCCAGGAAGTGATACCTTCCTCAGAGTACACCCCCTAGGGTACTGTAGTGGGTGAACATGCGCATTCAACTATGGGTCTTGTTAGGGAAGGCTCTCCTGGTGCGACCGAGCATATAGAGGAAACCATTGCAGACCCAACTATGGTATTCCATCCTCCAGCTCCACCCAATATCTCAGAAATGGATCTGTATCCTTGGAAAATCAAGAAACATCAGCAAGAATCCCGATTATCGAAACATATCAAATAGGGAATCACAGGTAATCATTATTCATGCTTCTCTGATTATCAGACTAGATGCTTTGACATTGGTGTTATTGAATGTTTGTATACTTTGGTGTAGAGATAATTAGTAATCTGGATGCAACTTCCCAAGTAGTTGTGTCTCCCACTCCTTTGATAATAGAAGAATTACCTAAGGACACGTTTGAACATGCTAAGGGGTGGGGCTTGTTGAGGAATCCGGTGATATGGCTGTCCCTATACTGATTTCGACAAGTGAAAATTTGATAGAGGAGGGGAAACTGGGGGTTGAGACTTCTGCTGATTACATGGTCCCCACAGCTATAGGGGAAGATGATCCACCCTTTTTTGACGACATTTATAGTGAGGTAAATGAATTCATCACCCCAAGCCACTAAAAAAGCTTTAGATCTAATGGATTCGGCTGCCTCGGATTCTATGGATCATGCTCTAGGGGAGGAAGAGCTCACAAGAGAGGGTATTACCACGACACTGTAAAACTTGGAGTGGTCTATAGTCTTGTTTATTGGGGAAACAATTTCCATGAGCTTAATTTCCATATGCGATCATTTTGGGACTGCCTTGGACGCTACTAGTCTCGATCATGGACTCAGGTCATGGGCACCTCAAGGGGTCCCTGCAGTTCATTTACGGGTTGAGGACATAGCATCATCTTCCTTAGGTGGTAGTGGCGGTGAAGGGTTTGAGGACACCAACACCTTAATGATTGGGGGTAAGCTGCTCAATCATGATACCACTAACCTCCTTTTATTCCCTTATCTAATTAGGGGTAATTATCTTCTTCCTTTTGTTTCTGGGATCCAGGGCCACAACTGTAGGTGTTGGTGATTGTACCAATAACCCCAATCATGTCCTTGACCACATCTGGGGACGAGGTTGTCAAGGAATATGAACATACAATCAAGACTGTATTAGGTCCCTCTATGGTGACATTGATCCCTAAATATATTTCATCCTTCAGGAGTGATTCAAAGGCTAATCAAGGGGACCATTCCAGCCTTCGAACTGCTCGTCAGAGGGAATAGACAAATATATGGAGGCTGATTTCTCAAACTCCCCTGGATAATATACCAGCCAAATTACCGAGACTGTGAAACGAGTTAATAGTGATAGTATTCTAAAGCTTTGACTATCATGTCATCTATGACATAATTAAATATATCTTCACTACCCAGGAGAATGTCGGCAGACTCGAGTATTGCCTTTCTACCATTAAAGTTGAATCCTATCTCACTGCGACCTGATAACTTCGTATGACAGAAGCTCATGATCATGCTGGGGCATTCTCAAGGCTACAAAGTGAGCTCCCAAGCCAAAGATCTCAATTCAAGGCATTGGATCGTGAACTGGAGCAGGTGAGTCAAAAAATGGAACAACTAATGCAAGAGAAGGAGTGGCTGAGGCGAGAGAGGGATCGTTTCATTACTACAATTTATGAGGGGCAACGACAGGAAGAAAAGGAGATGAGGGTGGGCATCAAGGTGGAAGAGGAGACCGGAGAATTGTGGGCAGGTGTAGAGGCCGATACGGCCACTCTATAGATTCTCCATCAAGCTATTGAGGATTCTCACCGAAGCATGATACAACTTCTGAAGTCTACTGAAAGCCTCCTGTAGGAATCATGCCCTGCTGAAAGAGGCTCTAGGTTGTGAAGGCCCTCCATACCATTTTCTTAATAGAATAGAAGATTCTTCTCCCCAATAATTTTTCACTATTTTATCCTGTGATGTGAATTAATAGAAATTGTTGATGTATAAAAAAAATTCTCCAAACCATAATTAATCATAGTTCGTGAAAATTATATTGAAATGAAAATAACCAGTTCTAAATTTTTCCTAGATCTAGGGATCCAACGAGCATAGTTTGACTATTTCTAGGGTTTTATAGGAAAATCCTACAAACTTTATGTCTCTTCTGACAACATCATAATTTTTTCCTAGGCCAATTTAGTTTGGGCCTAGTGGGTATAGCTTTGATTTTTCTTAGGCCTCATGTAATGCCCTGACCCTAGTTACCCAGAGTCGGTGCATTATTACATAACATTGGCATGATCACAAAATATCAAGTCCTGAAATATAGATCATTTTTTTAGCCTTGGAATCACTAGATACATTCATAAAGTTTACATTACATCATAAAATTAAAAACTACAACAACATCATCTCTATAGTCCACACTCATATCCCCTTAGACTATCCCTCCAGGTCAGTCATAAAATACTTCTTCACATCCTGGGGAAACATAATATAGAAAGAGGTGAGCTCAGATGATCAGTAAGGATAACAATATAGTAGAAACTTTCATAAATAAGAATAAACATTTAAGGCAATGTATAACTAAAACAAAATCCTTTTAAACATGAACTTTAACATAATATGGAAGAAATAAAATGAAATAATGTCATTTACTTATTCACAAGGATATTCTACTGGTCGAATAATCCCATGAAATATCAATAACCACTTTCATAATGATGGAATTCATAATGCCATACTATCATACCCACATAGTCAAGGCCTTGTGCCAAGACTACAAATAAGGTTTTGTCAAGGCCTTGTGACAAGACACTAGTTCGTCTCATGAGACCTACCGATGCATCGAGGATCTATGGCGGGCTCCACCTATCACTTACTATGTCCAATGCATTCCTCATAGGAAAAGGTTTAAACATAACATAAACATTCGTATTAAAACTAGCTTACAAAATGTCAATACTTTCTCCATAAACTATGAATGGTATAAAAATAACACATCCACAATCAAACATATCAAAAAACCTTCAATACAATATGGAAGTTTTGTATCATAATAAATCAACATCAAATAACTTTAAAATCTATCAAAGGATGTTGACATAGATGAAATCAAAACAATTTGAGAGAAATATTTTTTTTTTAATCCTTTAAAAGTTACTTATTTATAAAATAAAACATTTAATTTGAAAATATTATAATAATATTTTAATGGAAGATTTGATGATTTAATAATGGTGGAAAATAGATGCACCCACTATATAAGTTAAAAAAATACATTCTTACCTTAATTTTGTCGAAAAGGTTAATAAGGTCCTTGTTTGGAAAACGACGGAAACATTCCATTATAAAAATATTATAAAATTAAAACAATGGTATAAATGAATTTAACCCATATTCTATAAAATATTAAGAATGTTTTGAAATACATTTTTAAGAAACATGGATGTGGATGATAAAGAGATCCCAGTAGATAATTACGTATAAACAATCTCGGATAATGAAGAGATTGTGAAATAAACCCTTACCTTGTACTTTTCCTTGGTCGATGGTAGGTCAAAATCCTATATAATTGTGAAATAATTGTTATTAAATTATACAAGAATCATATACATTAATATGATATCATATATGATCTCCTAATATTGCCTTTTAGTATTTTCGTTGTTTCGGTGATAACTGATTCATTCTCCTTTATATGCTTGGTTTCGTAAGCCATGTTTGTTATGAATAGGATATATTTGATTTATATACATAATTATATTATGTCATTAAACATTATTTTTAACCATCAAATGAAAATTAGTCTTGAATGGATATGATGGTTAATGAATCTCATCACGTTTGTGGAGATGGTAATCCATACGTACGCACGAACGCTACTTCTATTTCATTTTTCATTTTAAAAGGAATAAAAACCAAATGATACATAGGTATATTATTATTACATATAATATAATATCTTATATATGTTACTTAAGTTCATTAACACCATCCTTTATACGTTCCATGTATGGTATGAATGAGTCATATCACTTTGAGGGGGCGGTAGTCCGCACTTCCTCAAATGAAATTTTTGTATATATATACGACATTAAATGAATAATGGTATGATATAAAATGGAGTTACAGAAGATTATGTACAAAAAAAATATCATGAATATCATATTTACTTACAGTTCCATCATAATGTCCACCATGAGAGGTTGTAGGAGATAATTGAAAAATCATCGTTTCGTGAGGCGTTTGGTTGCCATCCACAGAAACATTATGTTCTTAACCCATTAGATGGAGGTGTGTGTAAGTGTAGTTCTAATAATAATCATAACAACATCCTAGTATATTGAACATACTTGTGTTTTTACAAAATAAAATAATAAAAAGAGTTTAATGGTTGGAGAAGTAAAATAAAAGAAAATAAGTTAAGAGAAATTGTTACCATTAATTTGGGTAACTCCATTTGATTTGAACCAAAAAGACTCTTGAAGTGCCTTCTGCCTAAGGTAAGGCTTCTAGGAAGAGGATAGGGATGTAGGGAGATTAATTGTGAAGAGGTTCCATGATACAAAAGGCTTGAGAGGTGTGATTAATTGGTTATAAGTGGTGTCCTTTTATAAGGGGGGAGGAGGGGCTCTTTAAGAAAAACGTAAAGTATTATTATATAATAAATTCATATTAGGTTTCTAATGGATAAAAACTGATTTATTTATAGGATAAGGTGGGGATGGTTTGAAATACACGCAAACAATAGGATTTATACAGGTTTGAGTCACTATATTAACCTTATCTTTTAGATTTAACTCTTAGTTAATTAGTTTGACATTTACCATGTCTCTTTGTATTTTTATATTATTTGGTTAATAAACTTAATATAACCTGCCAGGAGAAACCCATGTGGTTAATTAATGACATACCTACCATCATATAAGTCCTTTCTCCAAACATTATATTTTTGAGAATATTATATCAATTAATAATATAATATTTGTTTTAAAAACTCTTTTATGTCAATTTTGACACTATTTAATAATTGATTTTTGTTAAAATCATAACAACATTATTAATTAAAAATAAATTTATTTAATAAATCCTAACATTCCATAGTAATCTATAATATTCGTTTATGGTGTCAACATATTCAAAATTTATTTATTTTAACATTTATAATAGCATTTATTTGATTATTTCATTAATAAGAAAAATTCCACAACATCATTGTGTCACCAATAAATTTAATTATTTAATATCTAAAAATAATAAATAAAATATCATTATGTATTAAATCTTTTTATATTTCTAAAGAATATTTATAGTCAAATTTATCTTATGTATAACCCAATATTAAAAATGGTTTTGTTATTAAACTTTGATTTTAACTCTTTTAACTATTCTTTAAATTAAATAATAATAAATGTCTTAATCTAATCCAAGTGGACCTAAAGGGTCATATTTTATTAATAATGGTGTTTTTGGTCGAATTACACTTATCTAATATAATTAGGACATTTGTTAGGATAATAATAATATCATTTTTACCCTTATTTACCCTATTTACTTTTAACTGTGGTAAATAAAAGTAAAAAGTTACTATTCACCAAAAAAAATTATTTTTATCTTATTGAACCACATTTTACTCCTTAATATTAACGGTGTATCTCGGATTTTTGAAATTCAACTCACAGAAGAGGTAAAATTAAGTTTTATGTGAATTTACAAATTTTCCTAGGAGGGTAAAAGACGGTGAAAAGTTAAAAAAAAATTATATATCTAAAATTATTATAAATTAACTCCAATAAATTACATTGAAATAATATATGTATTATGTATCTTTTTCTGCCTAAAAGAAATTTAAATAAAATAAATAATTATTTAAATAAAAATTCTATTTTAAACTATAACTCAGTGTTTTTCACTATTCATCAAAAATTAAAAGTTTTCAGAAAAATACCAAAAATTCACCCTAAGCTAATTTTGATATTCCGAATTCAATAATGAAGTCTATTTTACCAAATTCAAAACATAAAAGTTTCATTTATTAATTTAAAATTAATTCCCGTTGTGAAAACCAAAAGGCGTATTTTTAAGAAATAATAACTATCAAAAGTTTGACACTTGTTTATGTCTAATTTCAAAGTGAAATTTCTTACAATGACCAGAATTGGATTGAATTGTAAAAACATAATCTATTTATA
This sequence comes from Viscum album, assembly GCA_963277665.1. Taxonomy (NCBI): domain Eukaryota; kingdom Viridiplantae; phylum Streptophyta; class Magnoliopsida; order Santalales; family Viscaceae; genus Viscum; species Viscum album. The sequence continues at coordinate 1,333,329,715 of OY728150.1, forward strand.
CTTCCAAACCATTAATATTAATAATTTAACACTATAAATTATTTTGATTAAAAAATTTGTTTTCAGTTAAAATATAGTATTTTTCACTATTCAGCCAAATATGAAAGTTATCAGAAAAACATGAAAAATTTATTGAAACTAAATTCTTATGTCTCAATTATAAATAAGGAGTTTATTTTGTCATATTCAATAGATAAAAGTTTCAAATATTGTATTTAAAAAGGGTTCACCATTAAAAGGTGGTAAAAGTATATTTTTTGAAAAATACTTCTTTTATCTGAAAAAAATGAATTTGTTCTTACATTATGTCTAAGAATCTCATAATATAGATTCTAAAATTATAAGTATTATATTAAGTTCAAAATTCAGTTAATACTATTCATAACCGCTTTTGAACAGCTAGTTTGGTAAGTCGTGGTGCACTTGAACTCAGTGTTGCGTGTAGTGCAAGTTATTGAATTACTTTGAAGAAATAACGTACTATGAAATCATGGGGTGTAAAATTCTTCCATGTTTCAATAAATTGAGTCCTCGCAATTTGAAATTTTTTTTTGAAAATAAAAGGTTGAAAATATAAAATACCTTTGTAGGAAAACCCAAATCAGAAATTGGGTTACAAAATTTAGTCTTAATAAAAGGAATATGGGAATGAAAAAGTCACCACCAAATTATGACCTCGATTAGGAGAAAATTGGTGGAAATTAGAGACCCATGACTGGAGGGAAAACATAAATATTTATAGTGAGTGGTTGAGGTCATCAATCACAAACAATTGTAGAATTGAGGGCCTCAATTCCATCAATCTATGATGATTTAAAATATCATCGGTTCAACAAAACATAAGCTATTAGGATAACACATTTTTAGTTTTAAGATCCCTTACCTAATGTTTAAGAATTAATTTCTTCATAGATTAATTGAAGAAGGAAAAAATATATATAGTTGACAAGTAGAGTTCCGTCCTTTAACCAATTTCTACCAAAAACTCATCTTTCGCTCTAAAAGATAATACAACTTAAAAAATTATTTTATTTTTCCTATTCATATAGGGTTCCAAAAAAAATAAATTTATAATTCATTTACCAAATCTTTAAAAAAACTACATTATTAAATCCAGGACATCACGTGGGCTAGTGGTAGGTGATACACCCTTGTCACCCTTCGATTGCGGGGTCAAGTCTCGCGGCCTTGCTGAACGCGACGGGTTGCCGCCCGACCTCCGGGTTGTCCTTTTTATGGAAATCCAAAAATAATCTCAAACTATAATTATCCGAAATACTTCTGTCCAAACTCACAGTCCAAAATTTATAAGTAAGTTAAACACAATGAAGATCCTTTTTTCTATGTAATAACATGTGAATACCTTCATCATGTATTATTTTAAAACATGGTAACAACCTGAATTACCATAAAACCTTATTTATTGCATTCATGCTCCCTAATTCCCTATAGAATGCTGGATATACTTCTTCCAACCAAAAATGTTGTAAACTACACCAACGATGGAATATACAAATCATTAATCAGGTTCAAGGTAGTCAAGAATATTAAATATAATTAATCCAAATCAAACATGTATTATTCCAAAATCACTACCTCAGAATCAGAACCATATTATTTTGTATCTTTCTCTCAACCATATATTTTCCAAAAAATTAACCTACTATTGGTTCACTTTTCTTGGTTCCCCAGAATCTAAAGTCCTTAATGGAATAGTACTGTAGTACAATCCTTATATACCCCATAATTATTATAACCAGTACATCGTTGATACAACACTCAAATGACATGATTATTTAATAACAATATGATAACTCTAATCATTCCTCCTCATCTTTGGTAGTATCACAACTTGATTATTATCCAATAGCATCATTTGGGGCATACTCTGATGATTTGGACATTAGTTCATGTAGTGTCCCAACTCCTTGCAGATGAAGCATTGTACACTTGAAACCTTTTTCTTACCCTTGCAGTCACATACTTGGTGTCCTTTTTCTCCACACTTATAACAAACTCCCACTACCTTCAGGCATGTCCCATGGTGTTTCTTCCCACAGTTATCACATACGGTAAAATTCTTCTTTTCCCTCTTCCCTTTATCCATCTTTCTCTCTTCCATCCTTTTCTTCTCCTACTTCCCTTCAAATCCATAGGACTTAGAGAATTATTTACATATCTTTTTAACACATGATACTATTTCTTCATATGTTGAGAATACATGGGAGATAATTTCTCTTTTAAATGTTGGCTTAATACCGTGAAAGATATGATCCTTCTAACTCTTCGGATCATACGTATTTCTGGAGTTCACATTCCTTCTACTGGGCGCCATTTCTATACAATGGAAAACACTAGGTCAGTTTTTGAATTGCAATGAATAATTAGAAACTTGTAAAATACCTAAAGTAGATTGAACAGTTTATGTATATAATCCATAATCATAAAAATGTATTCTTTGAGAAAGTATATACTCATAAACCCTTCATAACGGTTTGTAAAGAAAATGAGAATTATCCTATGCATATCCCCTGGGAGTGTCGTAACCAAGAGTGCAGCAAGGCCCGTTGTCGTGCACGAGTTCCCATTAGAGTCTAGCTCAAAGTTTTGTTTTCAGGTTTTACCCCTAGGTACATTTGTTCCAGAGCCACCTCTACCTGTTCATATCCAGACAAGGAAGCATTGCTCATAAAACTCACAAAATATCTACAATACCAAAATTATAGGAAGTTCTTCTATACTAATCCTCAAAGTCTATCTTAGGTCTATGTGCTCTAATTAGAGTTTATCTAAATCTATATTCCAAGGTTTGTACTAAACTTCCTCTGATACCAACTGTAACTCCATGACCCCAGTTACCCAGAGTCGGTGCATTATTATATAACATTGGCATGATCACAAAATATCACATCTCGAAAGACCGATAAGTTTAGTATCCTTGGAATCACTAGATATATTCATAAAGTTTACATTACATCATAAAATGAAAAACTAAATCAACATCGTCTCCATATTCCACACTCATATCCCCTTAGACTATCCCTACATGTTAGTCATAAAATACTTCTTCACATCCTGGGAAAAATAAAACATAGAAAGAGGTGAGTTCAGATGCTCAGTAAGGATAACAATATAGCAGAAACTTTCATAAATAAGCATAAACATTTAATGCAATGTATAACTAAAATAAAAGCCTTTTAAACTTGAACCTCAGCATAATATGGTAGAAATAAAATTAAATAATGCTATTTTCTTATTCACATGGATATTATACTAGTCGAATAATCACATGCAAAATCAATAACCACTTTTATAATGATGTAATGCATAATGCCAGACTATCATACCCATATAGTCAAGGCATTGTCCCAAGACTACAAATAATATCTTTTCAAGGCCTTGTGCCAAGACACTAGTTTGTCTCATGAGACCTACCGATGCATCGAGGAGCTATATCGGGCTCTACCCGTCACTTACTAAGTCCAATGCATTCCTCATATGAAGAGGTTTAAACATAACATAAACCTTCGTATTAAAACTAGCATAGGAAATGTCAATACTTTCTCCACAAACCATGAATTGTATAAAAATAACACATCCATAGTCAAAAATATCACAAAACCTTAAATACAATATGGATGTTTTGTATCATAATAAATCAACTTCAAATAAGCTTAAATTCCATCAAAGGATGTTAACATAGATGAAATCAAAACTATTTGAGAGAAATATCTCTTTTTTTAATCATTTAAAAGTTACATAATTATAAAATAAAACATTTAAAATGAAAATATTCTAATAATATTGTAAGGTAAGCTTCAACGATTTTATAACGGTGGAAAATAGCCGCACCCATTGTATATGTTAAAAAAAGACATCCATACCTTAATTTTTTCGAAAAGGTTAAAAAGGACCTTATTTGGAAAATGAGGGAAAGATACCTTTATAAACATCTTATAAAAGTCAAACAAGTGTATAAATGACTTTAACCCATAGTCTGTAAAATATTAGGAATGTTTTGGAATACATTTTTAAGAAACATGGATGTGGATGATAAATAGGTCCTAGTAGATAATTACATATAAAAAATATCGGATAATGAAGAGATTGTGAATTAAACCCTTACCTTGTACTTTTCCTTGGATGTGGGTAGGTTAAACTCCTATATAATGGTAAAATAATTGTTCTTAAATTTTAGAAGAATCATACACATTAATATTATATCATATATGATATTCTAATATTGTATTTTATTATTATCATCGTTTCGGTGTTAACTGGTTTGTTCTCCTTTATATGCTTGGTTTCGTAATCCATGTTTGTTATGAATAGGATATATTTGATTTATATACAGAATTATATTATGTCATTAACCATTATTTTTAACCATCAAATGAAAATTAGTCTTGAATGTATATGATGGGTAATTAATCTCATCACGTTCGTGGAGACGGTAATCCGTACGTACGCACGAACGCTACTTCCATTTCATTTTTAATGTTAAAAGGAATCAAAACCAAATGATACATAGGTATATTATTATTACAGTATAATATAATATTTTAAATATGTTACTTAATTTCATTAACACCGTCCTTTATACGTTCCATGTATGGTATGAATGAGTCATATCACTTTGAGGGGGTGGTAGTCCGCACTTCCTCAAATGAAATTATCGTGTATATATTTACAACATGAAACGAATAATGTTATTCTATAAAATGGAATTAATGAAGCTTATATATAAAATAAATATCATGAATGTCATATTTAATTATAGTTCCATCGTAATGGTCACCATTATAGGCGGTTGGAGATAATTGAACAATCATCATTTCGTGAGGCGTTTGGTTTCCATCCACAGAAACATTATGTTCTTCACCCATTAGATGGAGGTGTCTGTAATTGTATTTCTAATACTAATCATAACAAAATCCTATAATATTTAGGATACTGGTGTTGTTACAAAAGAAAAGAATAAAAAGAGTTTAAGGGTTGGAGAAGTAAAATAAAAGAAAAGAAGTTAAGAGAAATTATTACCATTAATTTGGGTAACTCCCTTTGGTGTGAAACAAAATTACTCTTGAAGTGCCTTCTGCCTAAGGTAAGGCTTCTAGGAGGAGGATAGGGATTTAGGGAGATTTATTGGACAGAGTTTGGATGAGCGAAAAGGCTTGAGAGATGTGAGGAATTGGTTAGAAGTGGGGTCCTTTTATAAGGGGGAAGAGGGGCTCTTTAGAAAAAACATAAAGTATTATTTTATAATAAATTCATATTCTGTTTCTAATGGCTCCAAACTGATTTATTTCAAGTATAAGGTGGAAATTGGTCTAAATAAACTCAACAAATAGGTTTTATATAGGTTTGGGTCACTATATTAACCATATCTGTTAGATTTAACTCTTAGTTAATTAGTTTCACATTTACCATGTCTCTTTGTATTTTTATATTATTTGGTTAATCAATTTACTATAAACTTCCAAGATAACCCCAAGTGGTTCATTAATGACATACCTATTATTATATAAGTCCATTGGCCGAACCTTAGATTTTTATAAATATTATATCAATTAATAATATAATATTTGTTTTAAAAACTCTTTTATGTCAATTTTGACACTATTTAATAATTGATTTTTGTTAAAGTCATAAAAACATTATAAATTAAAAATAAATTTAATAAATCAATAATAAAATTCCAAATTATGGCATAAAAATATTCAAATTATTTTTATTTTAACATTTATAATACCATTTATTTGATTCATTCATTAATAAAGAAAATATTGCATCATCATTGTGTTGTAAATAAATTTAATTATTTAATATATAAAAACTTTAAATAAAATACCATTATGTAGGAAATCTTTTTATATTTATAATGAATATTTATAGTTGAATTTATCTTATGTATAACCCAATATTAAAAATGGTATAGTTATTAAACTGTGATTTTAACTCTTTTAACTCTTCTTTAAATTAAATAATAATAAATGTCTTAATCTAATCCAAGTGGGACTAAAGGGTCATATTTTATTCATAAGGTTGTGTTTGGTCAAATTACACTTATCCAATTGAATTAATACATGTGTTATGGCAATAATAATATCATTTTTACCCTTAATTCCCCTATTTACTTTTAACCGTGGTAAATAAAAGTAAAAACTTACTATTCACCAAAAATTATTTTTATCTTATTGAACCAAATTTTACTCCTTGATATTAACTGTGTCTCTCAGATTTTTGAAATTCAACTCACAGAAGCAGTAAAATTATGTTTTATGTGAATTTATAAATTCTCCTAGGAGGTGGGTAAAAGACGGTGAAAAGTTGAATAAAATTTATATATATCTAAAATTATTATAAACTGACTCCAATGAATTACATTGAACTAATATATGTATTATGTATCTATTTTATCCAAAAATAAATTTAAATAAAATAAATAATTATTAAATAAAAATTCGGTTTTAAACTATAACTCTGTGTTTTTCACTATTCATAAAAAATTAAAAGTTTTCAGAAAAATACCAAAAATTTAACTTAAGATAATTTTAATATTCCGAATTCAATAATGAAGTCTATTTTACCAAATTAGAAACATAGAAGCAGCATTTATTAATTTAAAATTAATTCCCGATGTCAAAACCAAAAGGCGCATTTTTAAGAAATAATAACTATCAAAAGTTTGACACTTGTTTATGTCCAATTTCAAAGTAAAATTTCATACAATGACCAACATTGGATTATATTGTAAAAATATAATCTATTTATACTTCCAAACCATTAAAATTTGTAATTTAACATTATAAATTATTTTGATTAAAAAAGTTGTTTTCAGTTAAAATATAGTATTTTTCACTATTCACCCAAATATGAAATTTATCCGAAAACACGAAACATTTATTGAAACTAAATTCTTATGTCCTGATTCTAAATAAGAAATTTGTTTTTTCAAATTGAATATATAAAAGTTTCAAATATTGGATTTAAAAAGGGTTCACCATTAAAAGACGGTAAAAGTATATTTTTTGAAAAATACTTCTTTTATTTGAAAAAAATGAATTAGTTCTTACATTATATCTAAAAAACTCATAATATAGATTCTAAAATTATAAGTATTATATAAATTTCAAAATTCAGTTAATACTATTCATAACCGCTTTTGAACGGCTAGTTTGGTAAGTCGTGGTGCACTTGAACTCAGTGTTGCGTGTAGTGAAAGTTATTGAATTACTTTGAAGAAAGATAACGTACTATGAAATCTTGCGGTGTTACACCTCCCTTTGCGGGTTTTCGATCTAACAGGCTTTGTGCCTCTTGAGTTTTTCTTGCGAAATGTTTTTCTGAGGCCATATAACGTGTAGGCCAAGCGAGCTGATACTTGTCTTTTTCCCAAGGCACCCTTTGTAGGTTTTCGTCTTGGATTGTTTCTTACCTTTTTCTGGGATCGGTTTAAAGTCCCACAAACAAGACTATCATTACTGATGTTTTATGTCAAACATCTTTGACCAAATGTGGTGGTGCGAGGGCCCCAATGAGGTTTTTACTAATTGTGGATGCCTTAATAACTTTCAGACGTATATGGGGGGAAATCTTCACTCATATTTGAACAGCATGCATGGAATTCCATGGGCATAGAATCCATATGGGCGTACAGAGGTAGGAAAATCATCACCTAAAGAAGACTTTCCTTTAGTGGATAGGACATGGGCCTCATTATGAAGATCAGATGAGGGCACGGTAAACTTAGTTGAACAAAGGTGTCCTTAAGTCAGTGACTGTACATTTATGATGGTCGGGTATCTTCATGGAAGTTCAGATTATAAAGACCACCCGGGGTGGCTCAACGAAGGTTACAAAAACCCCCAGCTGTGGCTTAAAAGGTACATAGTGTCTAAAGGTTTTGGGGACATCCATATCAATCATGGATATGGATATGATACCACTCTTACACATACTTGGTTGTCGTGAAGGAGGGTTGGAGCTTGACGCAGTTTAAAGTCATGCAGCTGGGACATTCTATCAAAATGGAATGGCTTTCCCTAGTTCTAGGGAATTGGTCACAAACGACCCACTATACTCAGACGTGACTATGGAAAGGTTTGTAAATTTTAGCTCATAGAGTTTCTGAATCACAGGATGGATATGAAGTCTTATAGGCCAGAAGGAGTTCAAAAAGAGGCATTGCCTAAGGATGACTTGCCTTTGGCAGACAGGCCATGGGCAACAATATGCAGACTCGTAGGGGGTATGGTATGCATATTCGTGAAAAGGTATCCTTAGGTCAATGGTTGTATTCTCCTGATAGCCGAGAAACTCTAGGGAAGTTTGGATTCAATACCACCAGGGGCGGTTTATGGGAGTTCAATTATTTCTGGTTATAGAGTATGATTCATGAGGATGGGGTTCCTAGACACAGGAGAGGCATTTTTGGTTAAGATATCTTGGGAATGGGTGAAGTCATCCCTCTCACACAGGTGTGAGATGATGATCCGTGCAGGTATGACCCTTGCATTGAGGAAGAGTGGGAAGCCTCCTTTCCTGAATGAACCCCTGAAGAGTTATTTCAAGACCACATAGTTTAATGTCATGCGGAAAGGAAAAATGGCATTTTTTCATTTTTCTAAGGTACTGTGAAGTTTAACGTCTTGCATTAAGGATGGTCTCCATGCAGTTTAACGTCATGTGGTAAGGCCGAGGGTAATTTTTTTATATAAATGCTTGTAACTGGAGACATTTTTGACTGTCGAGGTACTTGGCCTTTACAGTTTATCGTCATGCGGTGAGGACACGCTCCGTGCATTTTATCATCATGTGGTAAAGACACGCTCCATGCAGTTTATGGTCATTCGATAAGGATGTGCTCTGTGCAGTTTATCTTCATGTGGTAAGGATGTGCTTCGTGCAGTTTAGTGTCATGAGGTAAGGATGCGCTCCTTGCAGTTTATCCTCATGTGGTAAGGAAGCTGCTGTAAAGGTCACTCTTAATTAGAATGTAACCTGGTCTAAATACCCTGAAATTTCCAAGACGTGAGAAGAATATAGATAGTGTAAACTGTTATTCTGGGGCCTCTTGGATCAGGAGAAATGATATGAGGGATTTGGGGTCGTTGATCATAAGAGGGTAGAAAGAGTGTCGCCTGAGGATGACTTGGATTTGTTAGATGGGCCATGGGAAATCAATATAAAGATCCACTGAGGGAATGGCATGCATAATCATGAAAATATGTATGCAGGTCGAGGACCTTCCATGTCTAATGGCCTTGGAGGTTTATGAGGATCCATGATTATCCGGGTCACAGAGTCTGATGTACGAAAAGGGTGTTTCTGGTCATTTTAGAGATGTTAGGCCACAATTGTCTTTGAAGATTAGGAAGTTCCATGTACTAATTTGCCCTGTGCGTGGGGTACACTTTTATTCCGTGTAGTTTAATGTTGTGAGGTAAGGATGATCTTCTCTTAGTTTAACGGTCGTAGAGTTTGGACCACTGTAGGATGATGTTATGGTTACCTATGGGATAATTGAATTAGAATTCTCTAGCGTGCTCTAATCAGAAAGGGGGATGATGGTGTATACTATATTCTTGGTGTCTCTTCAATCTAGAGATGTTTTGTGGGGGCTTTGAGGCTAGTAATCATACAGAGATAGGAAGAGTGTCACCTGAGCAAGACTTTCCTTTTGTATACGGGCCATGGGTGATCAATATGCAGATCCGTTGAGGCATGGTGTGCATAGTCATACAAATTTTTCATCAAGTCGATGACCTTACACTTCTGATGGCCATGAATTATTATGAAGATCTGGGATCACTCATGACACAGAGTCTAGAAAATGGAGAGAGATGTGTCTGAGCATATGAGAAACATCCATATTTCAATTTTCTATTGGGTTAAAGAAGCATAGCTCGGGCGTTATGTTGTGGATGCAGACTGTCATAGGAATCACAGGTGGATACTTAGGCTAACCAGGTAGGGGCACCCTAGCAGCGTCTGGATGTGAATGGGATAAAAATGTAAACCATTGCTCTAGAAATTTTTAGATCGAGAAATGTGATATGGGGGCTCTAGGGCTGGTAAGCATCCGGAGCTAGGAAGAGTGTTGCCTGAGGAATACTTTCCTTTGGTAGACGGGTGAGGGGTGATCAATATGCAGAGCCACTGAGGGCATGGTATGCATAGTCATGAAATGGTTTTCGCAGGTCGATGAACATCCACTTCTGATGGCAATGAGTGATTATAAAGATCTAAAATCATATGGGTCATGGAGTATGGTTCACGGTAAGGATACATCCAAATGTACAACGAGTGTTCTAGACATGGTTTACCATGTATCTTGACTGGATTATGACTTGTACCATGTAGTTTACTATAGTGCGGTAAGGAAAATTTCTGTGCAGTTTATCATCATATGATAAGGATGGGGAGCATTTTTAAATCTATGTAGTTTAATGAAATGCAGTAAGGATAGTGTGAAACTGATGTGAAAATGGATTCCATGCAGTTTGACATCATGCGGTAAGGATGGTGGTGAATCGACATGAAAAAAGGGTGTCGTGAAATTTAACGTATTTGTGGTAAGATGGGATCCGTGCAGTTTAGAATCATGTGGTAAGGACGAGGGGCATTATATAAATATATATATATATATAAAGGTGGTGGATGGACTAGGATATAAGGTCCATGTGTCACTACGTCTCTTGTGAGTACAATTATCAATACGCACATAGTTCTCAAATCTCTTGTAATTCAAAGGTGCTTCCTGCGCAAATATGACTCATATGTAGGACGGGGAAAATTTTTTTCATGGTGGCTGGGTCAGGATACAGAAATCCCAGCATCGCTATGTATCCCATGAGGGAAGGAATCAAGTCATACATAGTTCTTTGAATGTGGCACAGTAGATGACAAATACAGGGAGATCAATGTTTTCTCAAGTTAAGACATTGTCTCATTATGCAGTTTAAAGTCATGCAGCTAGGAAATATTTCTCTTAGTTTAAGGTCATAGAGTTCGGACCAGCACAACACAATTTATTTTAATGTTGTAGGGAAGAATTACCATGTAGTTTAACACTGTGCGGTAAGGAATATTGGAATATTTAATTTAACGTCCTACAGCTTAGACGATTTACTATGTAGTTTATTATCATGTAGTAAGGATATCTTTCTATTAGTTTGGGGTCATAGAGCTCGGACATACTGTAATCACTTCCAAATAGGGGTGCATGCTATGATTTTATAGAATAACCTATGTGAATGAGACTGGGAGCCTCCAGCGCGCACCTCAGGGGGGGGGGGAATCCTAGATAGTTTGATGTCATAGTACCATGATTATTGGCTCTTAGTTTAGGGTCATAGAGTTTGTACCAACGTGGACCAATTTATTATCATGTCACAGGGATGATGTACCATGTAGTTTAACATCATGTGGTAAGGAAACTCCACTATGCAGTTTATTGTCATGCAGTAAGGACATTCAGGGCTTGGCAGTTTAACATCCTACAGCTTGAAAAAAAACTGCTCTTATGGTTACACGAAATATTTCTTCACAAATCTTCTATTTTTAGGAGCGGTTGTGAGCTACCCATACATGGAGATCATGGAATATGCTCCATTGGAGTAGACCTTGTGTATGACATATTTCCACTCCCACATTGTCTCCAGCTTCAGTGGATTCTTTCCAGGTATCATTGGGGTCCAGAGGACCAATACCAATTATCCATCAAGGAAAGACCGAAGACGAACCTTTTTATTTAAGGAGCATGAAATCCGGTTTTGATATACTTCGAGGTGGTGAAAAGTGTGCAACCACTTCTCATCCAGTCACTCCAATTCAGCATGTCGCTTTTTTTACTTACACATCGTTGGATTGTTGATCATAACTGGAAACACATAGTGACGGAAATTGGAGTTTAATTGGAAGGACTGGTTCCATTTCGTATACTAAGGACTACGGAGTCGCCCAGGTAGTGGTGATAGTTGTTGTTCAATAATTCAACAAGGCATGGAAGAGTTTTTCTAACCATTACATATTTTATTTGTCCACCATTTTATAGAGAATGTTAGATTGGTTCTTATTGAAAGTTGATATCTGTCTATTGGTTGTTGCATGGTAGTGGGATGAACGGTTGGTCTTGATACCATATTCCTTATATAGTTTCTCTAATTCCATAAAGTAGAAGTTGGTTCCATTGTCCGTCAGTATTGTATGAGGGACACCAAATATGGTGATGATATAGGCTTTCACTAAGCTGACAATGCTTCTTGCCCTGACATCCATAAGGGGTGCAGCTTCTTCCCACTTGGAAAAGAAGTCAGTCACTGTGAGAATATATTTGAATTGTTTCAACATGGCAGGAGGATATGGTCCCATGATGTCCATTCCCCATATGGATAATGACCAAGAGTACATATCTTGGTGAAGTAGCTCTCGGGGATGATGAATGATGTTGTCATGAATTTGGAAGGGGTGACATTTCATGGTAACGTTCACGTAATCTCATGTCAGGGTGGCCCAATAGTATCCAAGACTTATAATCTGATGAGAATGATTGGATCTCAATTGATGTTCTCCACAAACTCTAGCATTCACTTTATTAATGATGGTAGCAGTATTTTCTCCAACAATTCATCTGAGAAGGACTCTGTCAAGGCCTCACTTGTATAAGACCTTCTGCTGGCTCATGCTTCCATATAAGACAAAATTGACTACCCTTCTCCATATTTTCTCTCTTCCAGTCCCGTCTAATGGAATTTCTCCCCTCTAAAGGTAGTTTGTAATGGGGGTCATCCAGCCGATAGTAGGAGCATATAGATTAGGAACAGGTCTGACTTCATCGATCTCTTCTGCGTTAGTTTGAACAAATGGCAAGGCCATTCGACGGTGAGCAATGAAGATAATTTTTTTATCCTAGTCTAGGTCATCTAGGGTTGTGGCCGCATTGGCTAATGCATCTGCCTCAGCATGTTGAGACAGGGGAACATAGATCAATGTTGGTTCTATGGGGAACTCCTCCATTAACCCTCATATGTGGTCGAATAGGGGGATCAACTGCTTCTTCTTAATATCATAGTCACCAATGACATGCTTGATGACCAGTTCCAAGCCGTATTTTAATTTAAGATGCTGCACTTGTGTCTTGAGTGTGAGCTCTATACTTGAAATGAGGGCCTGGTATTCTACCTCATTGTTTGTGCATCTTTCTGACAAGAGGAAGAAATATGGAAAAACAACCTACTCTGAGGATATGAGTATGATTCCTAACCCCACCTTGTTAAACTTGCGGTCTTCCATTATTTTACCCTTCAGGCATCCGGATGCGCCATCAAAGTACATTTCCCACATTCCGGAATCCTTTTGCATAGGGAATATGTCTTCATCGGGGAGTTCAATGTCTAATGAGGCGGTCTCTATTGAGGGATGCTCTGCCAGAAAATCTGCCAATTCATGGACCTTAATAGATTTCATAGGCACAAAACAGATTTCAAATTTTTGTAGGATGACTTCCCATCATGATAGGTATCTGGTCAGTATTGGATGGATGAGGATCTACTTCAGTGGATTACTGTGCGAGATCATATGAACTTCATGATGCTACAGATAATGTCACAACTTCTGGACCATGAATACTAGATCCAAATTGGTCTTCTCGATATTTGAATACCGGGTCTCAACATCAATCATTGTTCAACTGAGATAATAAAGGTTGTTTTTCACTATCGGCATCATTATTTTATGTGATGCAGGCTCCTAGTTACCACTCTAAGGCCATCATATACAGGATAAGTGGCTTTCCTTCAACCGGCGGCGTGAGTACTAGTGGACTTAATAGGTGCTACTTGAGGCTGTCGAATGCCTCTTGGGAATCATCCATCCATTGGTATGTAACTCCCTTCTTCATAAACCTGGTAATGGGCAGACATTTTCCTGCAAGGTTGGCTATAAATGCCTAATATAGGACAAGTGTCCTTGGAGTCCTCTCAGATCAGTGAGGTTGTGGGGAGGTGGAAAACCAAGGATATCCTTTGTCTTCTCAGGGTCGATTTTGATGCCACGATGGCATACAAAGAAGCTAAGATATTTCCCTTAAGTAACCTCGAAGGTGCATTTCAAGAGGTTCATCTTCAGGATGTGTTGCTGAAGTTGGCTAACTATGGTTTCAAGGTATGATAGGTGATCTGAGCACTGTCGTCATTTGAACACCAATTCATCATCATATCATTTTATGAACTTCCCTAAGAATGTTATGAAAATGTGATGCATGACATGTTGATATGTGGCACTGGCGTTTTTCAGACCAAAGGGAGCGAATTTGTTGAAAAATACACCTTGGGGGTCTCTGAAGGTAGTGTATTCTTCATATTTTCAGGAAATTATGATTTTATTATATCTAGAATAACCATCCATGAAGGAGATATCCTCATATCTAGCCATCATATCAATCAATTGTTCTGTGATCGGGATAGGGAAATCGTCTTTCAGGCAGTGCCGATTGCGATCTCTAAAATTGATACAGACGTAGATCTGTTCGTTCTTCTTTTTGATGGGGACTATATTGGCCAAACAGATGGGATATTGGACCTCCTGAATGAAGTATTATTTGATGATCTTGTCAACTTCAACTGCTTTATTTTCCTCATGTGTGGGGAACATCCTTCTGGCGGCTTGTTTATAGCCTCGATGACCTTCTGGCAGTCCTAGGTGGTGCATCGCTGCCTCAGGTTCGAGTCCTGGAATTTCTTTGTAATTCCAGGAAACAAATCTCGATGCTGGCTCAATAAGGAGTTATATACGTCTTGTTCATTGGAATACATGGTTGCACTAATGAGAGTGAGTCTCGAGTCTTCTTCGGTACCCAGGTTTATTTCCCTGAGATCATCAACAGAGGTAGAGATACCATCTTTGAATGTAGAAGGGGAATCTCTAAGATCCTCTTCCTATTCTTCCCCCAAAATACTCCTCCTCTTCCACTTATAACATGGAGAGAGCTCTTGATGTGTGCTCTCTAGATCTCGGAGTTAAGATGTCGCATGGGCACTCTGTGGTGGAAGCGACTTCCTCTAACTCAATTAGTTGTGAGGAAACATCTCTGGAGGGAGAATCATGGGAGTGACAAGTGTCTTATCCTTATTCTGCTTCAAAGAGTACAGCAGGGATATCTTGAGATTCCAAGGATGGGGTGTGGGCACCATTCCTTAATCATTTTTCCTCAGATTGAGGGTCATTAGTTGCTTCTGCATTGTCAGACTTGGTTGTCACGACTGAGATCATGAGAATAGCTGAATATGCATCCAGAATCAGATCCCTGCTCTCAACATAGTTGATGGGAAGCACATACTCTTCACCGAGCTACTTTAGGGGGTAATCGGGAACCATTTCTAGACTGTTTGGGGGGGGACCCAATCAATACCATCGATTGAAGATGTCTTCCCATTTTTCTTGTAAAATCCGACATCGATATAATGAGACTTGGACAGCTCGAAAGGGGCCTTATTAGTGTGAAATTTCCCACCTTGTCCATTGATGAAATATTCGATACGCTAGTGGTGGGAGAAAATAATTTCCATGTGTTGATGCAGCCATGGACTTCCTAACAGGGTGTTGAATTCCATGTTTTTCCGAAACACTGGGAACTCTGAGTGGGCCACAAGGTCGCTAAAATAGGTTATGAACTTGATTTTTCCCACTGTATTCTGTTCATTCTTTCCATAACCCAAGAGAGTTGTGCTCGAGGGTGTCACACTGTCCTCATTTTAGAATAACCTACGAAGTGTTCTTCGTGGGAGAAGGTTGACTCCAGATCCATTTTTGATGAATACTTTCTGGACATCAACATCATTCGGCATGCTAGAAACTTATAGAGGTTTGATGTGTCCTTGCATGGTGGTATCTTCATCCTGGTTGATGAAGGAAACCACTACATTACATTCATCTGGCCTAGTCCCTATTAGATATATCTAGGCTGCAACAACTTTAGCATGAAATTCCTTGGGGATGAACATGGATTCTATGGTTGCCTCCCTGAGGTCTGCTGATAATCTCTGGGAATCTAGGATTGATAGCTTGGCTGGTACTGAGGCCAACTATTTTAGGATATCATACTTTTTCTCCTTAGTCCAGCACTTCTCGATTTGTGGGATCCAATTAATGGGCACTTTAGGGGATGGAGCTTGAGATGAGGATGGACCGGTCATAGGAGTAAGAGTTGGTGGTTCTCATGCATTATCGGGAATTGACCTGGTTGGTTTACTTATGCACCCTAGGCGACTAGACACTTGTTCCTCCTCTGATGGGTACCATAGAATAATGGGGCCAAAGTGGCTACTTGTGGAGGAAGGGGAATATTCTCGCATATACTAGGTCCATTGAAGGGATCTACCACAAGTTTCCACAATATTGACAATTTGAGCTGAGGTATAACCATAGGGTGGGTTTTGGCCATGGCTGCGTCTGCCCTGGTATCCCCTACTTTTGCGATTCTACCTTCTAGTCCTGTGATTGGGTGTTGAGAACTTAGTTTCATAACCATACTCTTCAATAGATAATGGTTCTATTAAATGGACGATGTAAATGGAACTGAATATCAGTTCCTCATTCGATGATAGAATACCCTGGTTGGATGCCTCTGATGGTACCGTTTGGAAGGTCGGTGCCTACCGTGTCAAGTTTGAGGGAATGAAATCTGAATGTTTTAAGGCTAGATTTCTCCCTGTCACGGACTGGTCCTCTTGTGCATGTTTCTTCCCTCTCTGATTATGCCTAGATGACTGACTTTTGGTGGGTTATGAGGCCAAGGATGGAAGTTGTGTTGCATTGGGAGCCGTTGTTGGCACAACCGATTGTTTCAATTGAGCTCACAGTATTCCTTGAGATCGGTTGACCATCTTTTGAGTCATCCAAACACGAAATTTCTAATCCCTTTTGCTAATGTCTTTTTTCCACTCCTCCCCCTCATCTGGGTCGGTGGAAGAAACATATGCTATGTGTTCCGAGGGCAGTCCTAGATCAACCTTCCCCAAGTCCACCATCTTTTGTATGAGGACTTTGAAGATGAATCATTCCTGAATATTGTGTCTCAACATCTGATGGTAGGGACAATAATACGGTTGGTTTTCGAGTTTGAATTCTTCAGGATTTCTACGCTCTGGTAATTGGAGAAAGTTGAAATTCAAGGCAGCTGTGAAATATCCACAGACATGTTCCTCTCAGAACAAGTAAACTCTATTCCTTCATTCCTCAAATTGGTTTCTATTATGTCCTCTTTGATCATCTCGTTGGGGCAAAGGTGATCATTTATAGGCAAGAGGCCCTTGGAGATTCTGAGGAGACCTAGATAGTGGAGCAGGTGCGGGAGATGTATTGATCATGACAAAGAAAAATTTAGCTCTACCTTCTCTCTTTGAAGATTCCTATAAAGATATTCAGGGTTTGAGGTTAGTCTACTGCAAGGAGTCAACGATTGTAACGCCCTGACCCCAGTTACCCAGAGTCAGTGCATTATTACATAACATTGGCATGATCATAAGAAAGATCAAATCTCAAAAGACCGATTGGTTTAGTAACCTTGGAAACACTAGATATATTAATAAAGTTTTACATTAAATCATAAAAATGAAAACTACAATAACATGGTCTCCATATTCTACACTCTTATCCCCTCATAATATCGCTCCAGGGGATTCATAAATTACTTCTTTAAATCCTGGGAAAAAATAAAACATAGAAAGGGGGTGAGCTCAAATGCCCAGTAAGGATAACAATATAGCAGAAACTTTCATAAATAAGAATAAACATTTAAGGCAATGTATAACTAAAACAAAAGCCTTTTAAACGTGAACTTCAACATAGTATGGAAAACATAAAATGAAATAATTCTATTTACTTATTCACATGGATATTCTACTAATCGAATAATCACATGCAATATCAATAACCACTTTCATAATGATGGAATGCATAATTCCAGACTATCATAACCATAGAGCCAAGGCCTCGTTCCAAGACTACAAATAATATTTTGTCAAGGTCTTGTGCCAAGACACTAGTTTGTCTCATGAGACCTACCGATGCATCTAGGAGCTATAGCGGGCTCCACCCGTCACATAATAAGTCCAATGCATTCCCATATGGAAAGGTTTAAACATAACATAAGCATTCGTATGAAAACTAGCATACGAAATGTAAATACTTCATCCATAAACCATGAATGGTATAAAAATTACACATCCACAGTCAAACATATCACAAAACTTTCAATACAATATAGAAGTTTTGTATAATAATAAATCAACTTCAAATAAGCGTAAAATCCATCAGAGGATGTTGACATAGATGAAATCAAAACTCTTTTTAGAGAAATATCTCTTTCTATTTTGAAATCATTTAAGAGTCATATATTTATAAAATAAAACATTTTATTTGAAAATAATCCTATAAGCTTGTAAGGAAAGCTTCGACGATTTTATAACGGCAGAAAATAGCCACACCCGCTGTATAAGTTAAAAAAACATTTTACCTTAATTCTGTCGAAAAGGTTAAAAAGGACCTTGTTTGGAAAACGACGGAATGATTCCTTTATAAACCACTTATAAAAGTCAAAAAGGGTATAAATTAATTTAACCCATATTCTAGTAAATAGTAAAAATATTTTGAAATACATTTTTATGAAACATGGATGTGGATGATAAAGAAATCTCAGTAGATTATTACGTATAAACAACCTCAAATAGTGAAGAGATTGTGAAATAAAACCTTACCTTGTACTTTTCCTTGGATGGGGTAGGTTAACCTCCTGTATAATGGTGAAATTATTGTTATTAAATTATACAATAATATGATATCATATATGATATTTTAACATTGATTTGTTAATAATATCTTAGTATTATCGTCGTTTCGGGTGTTAACTTACTCATTTTCTTTGATATATTTTGTTATTTAAGCCATGTTTTTTATGGATATGATGTATCTTATTCATATCCAGAATGATATCAAGTCCTTAAACATTATTTTTAAATCATCAAATGATAATTATACTTGAATGGATACTATGGAGAATGAATCTCACCGCGTTCGTGGAGACGGTAGTCCGTACGTACGCACGAGCGACAATATCATTCTTTTGATATTAAAATAATATATAATTGGATGGTATAAAATATATAAAGAATCATTATCATGTTATATTTATTATTTACATGAGTTACACATCATTATTATACCCATCCAAATAATAATTTATTGAATAACAATTACACCACGACGTGGAGACGGTAAGCCGTACGTACACACATATGGTGACATGTTATTCAAAGGATGGATAGAATACTGAATATGGTTGTAACATATTTATAATAACATTACAGTATATATATGATACTAGAGTTATTATTTTAAAATGGTAATAACAAATAAGGAAGAAGTGGAAGAAGAAAGGAACATGGAAAAGGGTGGTGAAATCATTACCTCGGTTCTTCCTTTTGATTTGATCAAAAGGGCTCTTAGGATGGCTTTTTTACTAAAGTAAGGCGTCTAGGATGAAGTGAGGGACGTTTAGATAGTATTTGGACAGATTTTGGCTGAGAAAAAAGTCTTTGAAGGTGTGAGTTAATGAGAAGGGAGAGTGCCCTTTTATAAGAGGGGTGAGGGGCACCTTTGGAAAATCTAGAAATATTATTTTATAATAAATTCATATTCAATTTCTAATGGCTCCAAAGTGGATTCTTTAAAGGTTAAGGTGGGGATAGGTCGAAAAACACTCAACAAATATAATTTAGACAGGTTTGGGTTACTATATTAACCTTATCATTAAGTATTAACTCTTAGTTAATTAGTGTCACTTTTACAATGTCTCTTGGTATTTTTATATTATATGGTTAATAAACATACTATATACATCCAAGAGACCCCAAAGTGGTCCATTAATGATACACCTATCATGATATAAGTCTCTTGTCTGACCCTTAGATTTTTAGGAATTTAATATCAATTAATAATATACTATTTTTTTAAAAAAAACTCTTTTATGTCAATTTTGACACTGTTCAATAATTGATTTTTGTAAAAATCATAACAGATTTATTAATTCGAAAAAAGTAAATTATATCAATCCTAATATGTTATATTATCCTATAAAATTAGTTCAATTCATTAAAAGTCTCACATTATATTTATTTGGGTATTTATAATATCAATTATTTTAATTTTTCACTATTATGGTAATTACTGCATCATCATTGTATCATAAATAAATTAAATTATTTAATATCTAAAAATTATAAATAAAATATCATTATGTAGGAAATATTTTTATCTTTCTAATTAATATTTACAATTTAATTTATATTATGTATAACCCTATATTAAAAATGTTTTAGTAAATAAACTTTGATTTTAACTCTTTTAACTCTTCTTTGAATTAACTAATAATAAATGTCCTAATCTAATCCAAGTGGACCTAAATAATAATATTTTATTCATAAGGTTGTTTTTGGTCAAGATACACTTGTTAAATAGAATTGGGACATGTGTTAGGGTAATATTAATATCATTTTTACCCTTAATTACCCTATTTACTTTTAACCGTGGTAAATAAAAGTAAAAAAGTTACTATTCACAAAAAATTATTTTCATCTCATAGAACCACATTTTACTCATTGATATTAACCGTGTCTCTCGGATTTTCGAAATTCCAATCACAGAAGCGGTAAAATTAAGTTTTATGAAAAATTCAGTTTTTTAACTACCACTTTGTAGTTTCACTATTCATCAAAAATTGAAGTTTTTCAGAACAATGCCAAAATTTCACCCTAAGATATAATTGATATTCCGAATTCAAAAATGATGACTACTTTACAAAATTCCAAACTTAAAATTTTCATTAATTAATTTTATAATTAATTCCCGCTGTCACAACAAATAGCGTGTTTTTAAGAAACAATATATATCAAAAGATTGACAATTGTTTATGTCCAATTTCAAAGTGAAATTAATTATAATGAACACCACGGGATAAAATAGTAAAAATATATTCTAATTATACTTTAAAACCACTAAATAATATAATTTATCACTATAAATTATTTTTATTAAAAAAGTTGTTTTTAAGTATTTTTCACTATTCATAAAATTTGGAAGTTCTCAGAAAAATACCAAAAATTCATCTTAGGATAAATTCAATATTCCGAATCCAAAAATGATGTCCATATTGAAATATAAAATATATATAATTTCAAAAATTAGGTATTACTCTTCATAACGGCTAGTTTGATTGGTTGTGGTGTGTTAGAACTCGATGTTGCGTACAACACACGTTATCGCATTATTCAAAGAGACGCGTATCATAGAAGCTTGAGGTGTTACATTCTACCCTCATTCAAATAATTTCATCCTAAAAATTTCTAGAATAATACCACATGAAAATACACTGTGGTTCTTCATCATAAGTTCCTCGGTTTCCCACGTTGCCTCTTCCATCTTATGGTTTCTACACAAGACTTTTACCAGACGAGTCGTCCGGTTTCTCAGTACTTGTTCTCTCGTATCAAGAATCCGGACGGGCTCTTCGCAATAAGATAGATCGGGTTCCAGTTCTAATTCCTCATAGGTGAGTACATGCATTGGGTCAAGCATGTATTTCCTCAACAGAGATATGTGGAACAAATCGTGAACTTTGGAAGACTTGGCAGCATTGCCAATCGGTAAGCTACAACCCCAATTCGTTCTAGAATTTCGAAAGGTCTGATGTACCTGGGACTCAATTTACCTTTCTTACCAAAACGTATGACTCCCTTCCATAGAGATACCTTCAAGAAAACTTGATCACCGACTTGAAATTCAAAATCCTTCCTTCGATTATCAGCTTAGCTCTTCTACCTACATTGAGCTGTTTTTATATGGTTTTGGATTACCTTCACCTTTTCCATAGTTTCCTCCACCAGTTCTGGGCCTACAAGTTTTCTTTCACCAACCTCATTCCAATAGGTTGGTGTGCGACATCTCTTTCCGTATAACGCTTCATATGGTGCCATATGAATACTCTAATGGAAGATATTGTTATAGGAAAATTATAACAGAGGTAAATATTGATCCCACATACCCTGAAAGTCATGTGAGAAGGATCTCAACATGTCTTCTATGGTTTTAATAGTTCGTTCTGATTGTCCATCTGTTTGAGGGTGGTAGGCAGTGGTCAAATAAAGTTTAGTATCCAAGGATTTTTGAAGACTTTTCTAGAATATTGAACTAAAACGGGGATCATGATCAGAAACAATCGATAGGGGTACTCCATGAAGTCTCACAACTTCATCAATATATAGTCTTGCTAGACATTCCAGTGGTAGATCTTCTCTTATAGAAAGAAAATGTGCTGACTTGGTAAGACGATCAACAATGACCCATATTGCATCATTCCTTCTAGGAGTATTTTGTAGCCCCATGACAAATTCCATCGTAATATTGTCCCATTTCCACTCTGGTATGGTAAGAGGTTGCAATACTCCACCAGGCTGTTGCCTTCCAGCTTTCACTTGTTGAAAAACCATACATCTTGACACAAAATCAGCAATCTCCCTCTTCATGTTGTCCCACCAAAAATGTTCCTTCAAATCTCTATACATTTTGTTTCTCCCAGGGTGTATAGAGAAATTGTAACTATGAGAATCATACAAAAATTCTCTTTTTAGATCAGGTATATCGGGAACACAAATCCTCTTCCCGAATTTCAAAATTCCTTCTTCATACACAAAGTCTCTCAATCTCCCATCATTCACAGCTTTAATCTTTTTTTTAAATTCTTCATCATCGGTCTAAGAACTCTTAATAATTTCTTGTAAAGATGTTTTGGAAACCATTTGAAAAAGAATTGATGTTTCATCTTCCCTGGTTAGTCCCATGTCCATCTTTACTAGATCCATGAAAATTGGATCCCTTTCAATTCTCATAATGGTCAAAACTCTATGGTCTTTTCTGCTCAAAGAATCTTCCACCTTGTTTTCTTTCCCCAGGTGGTAGTGTATCGTACAATCATAATCCTTGAGTAATTCAAGCCATCTCATTTGCCTCATGTTGAGTTCTTTTTGTGAGAAAATATACTTCAAACTCTTGTGATCAGTATAAATCTCACATTTTTCACCATAGAGGTAGTGCCTCCATATCTTCAAAGCAAAGATCACAGCTGCTAACTCAAGATCATGAGTAGGATAGTTTTTCTCATGAATTTTCAAATGTCATGATGCATAGGAAATAACCCTATCATTCTTCATAAGGACACAACCAAGTCCTTTCATTGATGCATCACTATAAATAATGAACCCATCATTCCCCGATGGTAGAGTCAATATAGGAGCATTGACTAATCTTCTCTTCAGTTCTTCGAAAAATTCTTCACACCCTTTTTTCCAAATAAATTTAACCCCTTTACGTGTGATCTTTATTAATGGTTTTTCCAATCAGGAAAAATTCTAGATGAAACGTCGATAATGACCTGCCAAACCAATAAAACTGTGTACCTCAGTTATACTCGTAGGTGCTGGACATTCTTGGTTTTCCTTGGTCTTAGAAGGATCAACAGAGATTCCATATTTAGAGACAATATGGCCAAGAAAAGAAATCTCATGAAGCCAGAATTCACACTAGCTAAACTTCCCATATAATTCATGTCTTCTCAGAGTCTTCAGGATAATGGGAAAGTGACTTTCATGATCCTCGTAGCTTTTAGAGTATACCAAGATATCATCAATAAATACCACCACAAATTCATCGAGATATTCCTTGAAAACTCTATTTATCAGATCCATGAATACAGAGGGTGCATTAGTCAATCCAAAGGGCATTACAGTAAACTTGTAATGCCCATACCTGGTTCGAAATGTTGTCTTCGGAATGTCTTCCTTCTCTACACACAACTGATGGTATCCAGATCGAAGGTCAATCATTGAAACGTATTGAGATCCATGTAGTTGGTCAAATAAATCATCAATGCGGGGTAGGGGATACTTGTTCTTTATTGTTATGGCATTGATCTCCCTATAGTCGATACGTAGCCTCATAGATCCATATTTCTTTTTAACAAAAAGAACAGGGGATCCCCATAGAGAAACACTAGGGTGAATAAATCCCTTATTACTCAATTCCTCTAGTTGTTTATTTAGTTCAACTAATTCTACAGTGGCCATTCTATAAGGGGTCTTCGATATAGGCCTTGATCCAGGAATTAAATCAATGGAAAACTCAACTTCTCGTTCTAAAGGATGTCCAAGTAAATCTTCCGGAAACACATCTACATATTCTTTCACAACAGGTAAATCCTCTATCTGAACATTCCTTTCCTCACCCATTGTAATTTCATTCTCTTCCTCCCCAATAATTGAATTTAGTTGAGCTATTGGGGGTGGATCTAGATAAGAATTAGGTGGTGAAGATTCTGCTCTAAAGATTAGGCGTTCCTTATCATCATCATCAAGAATCATAACCTCTTTCTTCTTACAATAAATCTTTGCATCATAGTCCAAAAGCCAATCCATACTGAGGATTATATCAAACTCAATCATAGGTATGACGATGATATCAGCAGATAAAGAACATTTATGTTCTCTAATGGGGACAGATTCACAAAACATTGTTGCAATGATACTTCCCTTAGGAGTTTTAACTGAAAACTCCCTTGTTAAATCAAATTGAAAATATCTAATTTTATTATTAAACTGGGAAGATATGAAACAATGTGATGATCTAGAATCAAATAATGCATTTTCTAAACTTGAGGAAACCATTAAATTACCTTCCACCACGTCTTTCGGAGCTTCTACCTCAGCAGTAGTGATAGCATATGCTTGGCCTTGATCCCTTGTCCTTTTCTGAGGTAAGTTCCTTGGATGCTTAGGAAATTCATTTGCATAATGTCCCATCTCCCTGCAACTGTAGCATTGAACATTGGTAGGTTCCTTCTTCCCTTTACAATCACGAGTTTGGTGGACTTTTTCACCACACTTGTAACAAATACCCATTCCCTTCAAGCAAGTAGCAGGGTGTTTCTTCCCAAATTTACCACAGGATGGATATTCAACATTTCCGTTCATCCACTTATTTCCATTCCTAGATTGATCAGTAGATCTGTTCTTCTCTTGCTTTGCTTTAAATTCATAAGAATTAGAGAATTCTTTTTCTGTCTTGATAGCACATGAGACAATGTCTTCGTATGAAGAGAAGGATTGTGAGACTAATGCTCGACAGAGAAATGGTTTTAACCCATGAAAGAAATGATCAATCTTACTTCTTGGGTTACGTATATAATCTCCAGCCTACCTTGCTAACCTTGTAAAGTTATCCTCATACTTTGTGACATTATCATCCTCCTTTTGTCTCAGACTCAGAAATTGCCTTTCCATATTTGCTCGATGGTCTCGAGGAAAGTATTTATCTAAAAATAGATCTTTGAACTCCCTCCATTCCATATTTGATACTTAATCATCTTCCTTCATGTTTTGAATCAATGACCACCATTGATCAGCATCTCCAGTGAGGCGGTAAACTGCCATGATAACTTTTTCCCTTTCAATACTCCCCAAAGCCTGAAATATATTCTCTAGAGAATTTATCCATTTCACAGCTACTAAGGGATTTGTAATCCCATTGAACGTTGGTGGTTTCTGCCTCATGAAGCGATCTAACATTGATCCTCCACGCTGCGGATCAGGGTGCTCCATACGGGTAAGGTTATTATTCATAACCTGAGTGAGTTGTCCCACTATAGTGATTAGCTGATCGGCACCAGTTGCATCACCAGCTCCACTATAATTATCTTGAGCAGGAGGGAAATCCCTACATGGAGTGCGTGCATTGATACAGTTTCCATTTCTTCAACAAGGTTCCATTTCTAAACAATGACATAAACTAGATCAGTTTATGAATCAAAATACCTAATCCCATACTTATTAAACACTTAACATAAATTGAACAATTTATGGATATAATCCAAAATCAAAAAAATGTTTTCTTTGAGGAAGTATATACTCATAAACCCTTCATAATGATTTGTAAAAAAATGATAGTTATCCTAAGCATATCCCTCGGGAGTGTCGTAACCAAGAGTGCAGCAATGCCTGTTGTCGTGCACCAGTTCTCATTCGAGTCTAGCTCAAAGCAGTGTTTTTAGGTTTTACCCCTAGGTACATCTGTGCCAGAGCCGCCTCTACCTGCTCGTATCCAGATAGGGATGTATTTCTCAAAAAACTCACAAAAACTCTACAATACCAAAATTCTAGGAAGTTCTTCTATACTAATCCTCAATCTCCATCTTAGGTCTACATGCTCTAATCAAAGTTTATCTAAATCTAACTTCCAAGGTTCGTACTAAACTTCCTATGATACCAACTGTAACGCCCCGACCCCAATTACCCAGAGTCGGTGCATTATTACATAACATTGGCATGATCACAAGAAAGATCAAATCTCGAAAGACCGATTGGTTTAGTAGCCTTGGAAACACTAGATATATTCATAAAGTTTTACATTACATCATAAAAATGAAAACTAAAACAACATAGTCTCCATAGTCTACACTCTTATCCCCTCATAATATCCCTACAGGTCATTCATAAATTACTTCTTCACATCCTGGGAAAAAATAAAACATAGAAAAGGGGTGAGCTCAAATGTCCAGTAAAGATAAAAATATAGCAGAAACTTTCATAAATAATAATAAACATTTAATGCAATGTATAACTAAAACAAAAGCCTTTTAATCATTAAATTCAACATAGTATGGAAAAAATAAAATGAAATAATGCCATTTACTTATTCACATGGATATTCTACTAATAGAATAATCACATGCAATATCAATAACCACTTTCATAATGATGGAATGCATAATTCCAGACTATCATAACCACAAATCCAAGGCCTCATGCAAAGACTACAAATAATATTTTGTCAAAGCTTTGTGCCAAGACACTAGTTTGTCTCATGAGACCTACCGATGCATCGAGGAGCTATAGTGGGCTCCACCCATCACATAATAAGTCCAATGCATTCCCATATGAAAAGGTTTAAACATAACATAATCATTCGTATTAAAACTAGAATACGAAATGTAAATACTTCATCCATAAACCATGAATGGTATAAAAATAACACATCCACATTCAAACATATCACAAAACATTCAATACAATATAGAAGTTTTGTATAATAATCAATCAACTTCAAATAAGCGTAAAATCCATCAATGGATGTTGACATAGATGAAATCAAAACTCTTTTTACAGAAATATATCTTTCTATTTTGAAATCATTTAAGAGTCATATATTTATAAAATAAAACATTTTATTTGAAAATATTATTATAAGATTGTAATTGAAGCTTCGACGATTTTATAACGGCGGAAAATAGTCGCACCCGCCGTATACGTTAAAAAAACATTCTTACCTTAATTCTGTCGAAAAGGTTAAAAAGGACCTTGTTTGGAAAATGACTAATGATTCCTTTATAAACCACTTATAAAAGTCAATAAGGGTATAAATGACTTTAACCCATATTCTAGTAAATAGTAAACTTTTTTTGAAATACATTTTTAAGAAACATGGATGTGGATGATAAAAAAATCCTAGTAGATTATTACGTATAAACAACCTCAGATAATGAAGAGACTGCGAAATAAACCCTTACCTTGTAATTTTACTTGGTTGGGGTACGTTAAAATCCTGTATAATGGTTAAATAATGGTTATTAAATTATACAAGATTATGATATCATATATGATCTTTTAACATTGATTTGTTAATAATATCTTAGTATTATCGTCGTTTTGGGTGTTAACTTACTCGTTTTCTTTGATATGTTTTGTTACGTAAGCCATGTTTGTTAAGGATATGATGTATCTTATTCATATCTAGAATGATATCAAATCCTTAAACATTATTTTTAAATCATCAAATGATAATTATACTTCAATGGATACGATGGAGAATGAATCTCATCGTGTTCGTGGAGACGGTAGTCCGTACGTACGCACGAGCGACAATATCATTATTTTGATATTAAAATAATATATAATTGGATTTTATAACATATATACCAAATCATTATCAAGTTATATTTATTATTTACATGAGTTACACATCATTATTATACCCATCCAAATAATAATTTATTGAAAAATAATTACACCACGACGTGGAGACGGTAAGTTGTACGTACGCACGTATGGTGACATGTTATTCAAAGTATGGATAGAATACTGAACATGGTTGTACCATATTTATAATAACATCACAGTGTATATAAGATACAGGATTTATTATTTTATAATGGTAATAACAAAGTAGGAAGAAGTGGAAGAAGAAAGGAACTTGGAAAAGGGTGGTGAAATCAATACCTCTTCTTCGGGTTCTTCCTTTTGATTTGATCAAAAGGGATCTTAGGATGGCTTTCTGACTAAAGGAATGCCTCTAGGATGAATTGAGGGAAGTTGAGAGAGTATTTGGGCATATTTTGGCCGAGCCAAAATGATTATAAGGTGTGATTTAAGGAGAAGGTAGAGTACCCTTTTATAAGAGGGGTGAGGGGCACCTTTGGAAAAGCTAGAAATATTATTTTATAATAAATTAATATTCGGTTTCTAATTGCTCAAAAGTGTATTATTTAAAGGTTAAGGTGGGGATAGGTCGAAAAACAATCAACCAATAGAATTTAGACAGGTTTGGGTTACTATATTAAACTTATCATTAAGTATTAACTCTTAGTTAATTTGTTTCACTTTTACAATGTCTCTTTGTATTTTTATATTATATGGTTAATAAACATACTATATACATCCAAGAGACCCCCAAGTGGTCCATTAATGATACACATATCATGATATAGGTCTCTTGGCCGAACCTTAGATTTTTAAGAATTTAATATCAATTAATAATATATTATTTGTTTTAAAAAAACTCTTTTATGTCAATTTTGACACTAGTCAATAATTGATTTTTTTAAAAATCATAATAGAATGATTAATTTGAAAAAAGTCAATTACGTCAATCCTAATATGTCATAGTATCCTATAAAATTATTTTAATTCATTAAAAGTCTCAAATTATATTTATTTGGGTATTTATAATATCAAATATTTTAATTTTTCACTATTATGGTAATTACTACATCATCATTGTATCATAAATAAATTAAATTATTTAATATCTAAAAATTATAAATAAAATATAATTATGTAGGAAATATTTTTATCTTTCTAGTTAATATTTACAATCAAATTTATATTATGTATAACCCAATATTAAAAAAATTTTAGTAAATAAACTTTGATTTTAACTCTTTTAACTCTTCTTTAAATTAAATAACAATAAATGTCCTAATATAATCCAAGTGGACCTAAAAAATAATATTTTATTCCTAAGGTTGTTTTTGGTCAAGTACAGTTGTTCAATAGAATTAGGACATGTGTTAGGGTAATATTAATATCATTTTTACCCTTAATTACCCTATTTACTTTTAACCGTGGTAAATAAAAGTAAAAAGTTTATATTCACAAAAAATTATTTTCATCTCATTGAACCACATTTTACTCCTTGATATTAAACTTGTCTCTCAGATTTTAAAAATTCCAATCACAGAAGCGGTAAAATTATGTTTTATGAAAAATTCAGTTTTTTAACTACCACTTAGTAGTTTCACTATTCATCAAAAATTGATGTTTTTCAGAACAATGCCAAAATTTCACCATAAGCTATAATTGATATTACGAATTCAAAAATGATTTCTACTTTACAAAATTCCAATCATTAAATTTGTATTAATTAATTTTATAATTAATTCCCGCTGTCACAACGAATAGCGTGTTTTTAAGAAACAATATATATCAAAAGATTGACAATTGTTTATGTCCAATTTCAAAGTGAAATTACTGATAATGAACACCATTGGATAAAATGGTAAAAATATATTCTAATTATATTTAAAACCACTAAATAATATACTTTATATGTAGAGACCCGAAGCCTGACGTACATGGACATTACATTACTTTTGTGGTATACTTAGTACATAACAAAAACACACGCACAAGGATCGTAATAGTTTAGTGTCTTTGGAAACTCGGAATATATTCTTCTAATAGTGGTGAAATATCTTCAACATCTCCCATAAAGATCTTCCTTTTTTTTAACTAAAACATTTCTCTATATCCTGGGGAAAAGAAAACATAAAATGGTGAGCTCAAATGCTCAGTAAGGGTAAACAAAATAAATATCAATCACATCATATTCATAAGAAAATAAAATTTTGGATATCTTAACCTGCAAAAGAGATAATAATATCATAACATGGGATAAATCATAGTAGTGAAATGTAATCCCAATAATCTTAACTTAAAACATGAAACTTTGTGGCATACACGCATAATCATAGAGAATCATTTCTTGTTAGTCAAGACTCATTGCCAAGACTATCTTAGTGGACAAAGTCCATTTCTGAACCATGTTCACTCCTCGTTTCAGTCCTATTTCACTGAACCGGTATAACCTACCGTTCCAGCCATGTCTATATCATGAGATATAAAATCATTACCCAATGCATTGGAGGGATATATAGGTCCCACCCATCTCATAATGATACCATTCTTATGTGTGCCACAAAATCATAAACCATACATCATAGCATAACCCATGTAATAAAAATGGGAATCTTAAACATCGTGACATCATAAAACAATTCATATAAGATAAAGGAATTCATAAATATAATTCCATCACAACATAATCAAATCAATGTAATAATAGGGATAGAAATATAACCCTTTATTATCTTATATGGAAAATAATTTTGATAAAACACTTGAACTCCATTCTTGAGGAAAATATCCTTTCTACTTCAAAAACACTTTCCCTTTCTTAACATGTTGTAAAATTCTAAACTAAAATAAGTTGATTAAAAATAAACTTGAAAACTTTTAAAGGAAGCTTCTTGGAAATAATATTTTTTAAAAATCCATTCATGCCATATAAGTTAAAAAACATTCTTCGTACTTTTTTCGGAAAATTCAAAAAGTACCTCGTACGAAAAACAACAAAAGATTCCTTTCATATCCTTTACTAAAAACTCACCGAAGGGTAAAATTGGATTTACAAAATTGTAGGTGTATGGAAATAATATTACATATTGAGGAAACATGGATGTGGATGATAAAATACACCCCAGTAAATACCAAATTACAAACAATCTCGGATAAAAATGAGATTGTGATATTTCCCTTACCTTAGGTCTGATTTGCTTCATAAGTGTCTGAAACTCCTGTATAATGATTTAAGTAATGTCATTAACGTATTCCAGAATCATACTCATTGTTATGATATCATATATGGTACACTTATGACTTTATATTACCCATTCTTTTGTAAATTCCATGTTAAAGAGCGTTTTGGGTAAAATCGTTTCATTTGTCATCCGTGTTTTGACTTCGAATTATTCATATGATTACTTAGATCATGATTAATTAATTATAGAATATAAAACATGATTTATATATAATATATATTCAGAATATACATATATATATAATAGATCAGTAAATGGAAATAAATACACCGTTCATGGAGACGGTAGGCCGTACGTACGCATGAACGCTGTTTTCGTTTCCTTATTGAGTTGAATGAAATTAAGTAGATGAAATACATATATATACACATAAATCCAGTATCATTATTATGTCATATATTTCATTATTAATTATCATATATACTTTATAATCATTCATGAATGGTTAACATGGAGAATGAATCTCATCGCGTCGTGGAGACGGTAGTCCGTACGTACGCACGAGCGATGATATCGTTCTCATGATCGTGGAATTTTATTGGAGTGTATGTATACTATTTCAGAATCAATATCAATTTTCAATAATCATATATAGTTATTATGTACACCATTATACCCATCCAAGTAAGGAGGTGGTGGAAAATAGATTACACCACGGCGTGGAGACGGTATTCCGTACGTACGCACGCGCGGTGATTTCATTTTCCGTAGGATGGATAGATGGTGAAATAGGGTTGTTTCATACTTATAATAACATATCAGTATATGAGTGATACTGATGTTATTAATTCATAATGAAACAACCTAATAAGAAGAAGTGGAAGAAGAAATAAAGTTGAAAGAATCGGTAATGAACATTACCTCTTCTTTGAAGCACCTCTTTGAGTCCTCATCTTAGGGAACTAAAATTGGTCTTTAAAGATGACCAGGACCTCTAGGATGTTTCTAGGGAAGTGGAGAAGAGAATTAGTCAGGGTTTGTCCGAGTTTGAAGGCTCAAAGTAGTGTGAGGAAGAGAGGGAGGAGGTTCCCTTTTATAAGGGACGAGAGGGGCTCCTTTGGAAAAACTAAAAATATTATTTTATTATAAAGCCATATTCGGATTTAAATAGCTGAAAATTGATTTATTTTGAAGTTAAGGTGGAGATGGGTCGAAATCCTCTCAACCAATAGAATTTGGACAAGTTTAGTTGACTATTTTAACCTTATCATTTAGATTTAACTTTAAGTTAGATAATATTACCTTTACCGTGTCTTTTTGTGTTCTTACACTATAAGGTTAATAAACTTACTATAAAAAGCCAAAAGAACCCAAAGTTGTTTATTATTAATATATATAACCTTATCTAAGTCATTTGGTAGAACCTTATATTTTTAGGAATAAAATAACAATTAATAATATAATATTTGTTTTAAAAACTATTTTATGTCAATTTTGACACTATTTAGTAATTGATTTTTTTGAAAATCATAACAGAATGATTAGTTCGAAAAAAGTTACTTAAAGCAATAATAACATGTCATATTAACCTATAAAATTAGTTTAATTCATAAAAAGTCTCAAATTAAATTTATTTGGGTATTTATAACATCAATAATGTCCATATTTCATTAATAAGATAATTATTGCATCATCGTTGTGTCATAAATAAATTAAATTATTTAATGTCTAAAAATTACAAATAAAATACCATTATGTAGGAAATATTTTTATCTTTCTAATTAATTTTTATAGTCGAATTTATCTTATATATAACCCTATAGAAAAAATTATCTACTTATTAAACTTTGATTTTAACTATTTTAACCCTTCTTTAAATAAATTAATAATAAATGTCCTAATCTAATCCAAGTGGGACTAAATGGTCATATTTTATTCCTAAGGTTGTTTTTGGTCGAATTACACTTATCTAATAGAATTAGGACATGTTTTAGGGTAATAATAATATCATTTTTACCCTTAACTACCCTATTTACTTTTAACCGTGGTAAAAAAAAGTAAAAAGTTACTATTCACCAAAAATAATTTTCATCTCATTGGACCACATTTTAGTCCTTGATATTAACCGTGTCTCTCGGATTTTCGAAATTATACTCACAGAAGCAGTAAAATTATGTTTTATGAAAAATTTAGTTTTTTTAACTACCACTTACTGGTTTCACTATTCATCAAAAAATGAAAGTTTCCAGAAAAATACCAAAAATTAGGCCTAAGATATATTTGATATTATCAATTAAAAAATGATGTTTATTTTACCAAATTCAAAAAATATCAGTTACATTAACTAATTTAAAAATTAATTCCCGTCGTCAAAACAAATAGCGTGTTTTTAAAAGATAATAACTATCAAAATATTGACACTTGTTTATGTCTGGTTTAAATGTGAAATTACATCCATTGAACAACATTGTATTAAATTGTAAAAATATATTCTAAATATACTTTAAAACCACTCAAATTAATAATTTATCACTATTAATCATTTTGATTAAAAAGGTTGTTTTAAATTAAAATTTAGTAATTTTCACTATTCATTAGAAAATGAAAGTTATCCGAAAAGTACCAAAATTTCACCCTAAGCTAATTTTGATATTCCGAATCCAAAAATGAAGTCCATTTTGAAAAATAAACTTTACAATATTTAAAAAATTGGTTATTACTATTCATAACGGCTAATTTTAATAATATTTTAATAGCATATCGTTGTTTAGTGAAACTCAGTATTACGTACTACACACACTATCGAGGAAAGTCGTGATTGCATATAATGCAAGGAAATTCAAGGATGTGTGTTGTACAAGATCCTTTTGGTGTAGCATACAACACAAGACATTAATGAAATTAAAAACAATATTTTTTATAAAATCTCGGGGTGTTACATTCTACCCCCCTTAAAATGAATTTCGCCCTCGAAATTCGTCGGGGTTATAACTTGTTTACTACTCGAAAGTTTCTTTAATAGAAACCCACATAGTAAAAAGGAATACCAAAACCAATCATTAAAAAAAGTATGAAACGTAACGGTTACCCAAATAAACTAATAACTGGGTTTCCACGTAGGTGAAAATATGGATATGGAAGACAAATCTAACCATTATGTTTTGATGGAGAGTGGTTGAGAACATGGCTATGGAAAATCCAGCAATCACAAAGCCATAAATTTGTGACGATCTAAGGTACCATCTGATTCATCAGATATACTAGGATAACATTTTTGGTTGTCAAGATCATTTCCCTAAAGTTGATGAAATTGAAATTAGATGAAATACTTTTGTGATTTTGGTATAGTCTCACCGTTGGTCGTTCTTTGGACAATTTCCACTTCATCTCTTAAAGAAATGAAGTTTAATTTGTTTTTTGTGATGTGTTAGTTGATCATGTGATAGAATGATGGATCATTCCATCTGTCTCAAACAAAAGGTTAGAAAAGTTATCAAAAAATACATAAGTCCATCTATAGTGAGATTAATCGTATATGGTTCCTAAAATGGACTTATACTTCTTATATCATACTGCTTAATATAATAAAACTAGTTTCTACTAAACAGGGACTTCCTGTAGGCCAGTGATAGGCGATAAAGGCCAGTTGCACTTCGGTTGTGGGTTCGATTCCCACAGCCTTGTTCGACGCGATGGGTTGTCACCCATCCTGCATGTTGTCCTTTTTCTAAAACTACATTACTATAACATCCCATCAATAATATCAAAAAAAGTTTTATCCCTAAACAATACTAACTTATGTCCAACATACTCCATTCCAATCTTTAGTCTTATCTAAAATACTTCGGTCTAATCTCATAGTATAAAGAAAATGATTACTTGAAATTTCATCAACCAAGCATGTGAATACCATCATTTATCCCCCATATATCTTGTTGGTCACATTCCAATCATGTGAATACCTTAATCATGTATTCTCTTGAAAAATGAATAGCCATTAAACCTTAGTGAAAACATGAATGTTGTTAAAAGTTAACTCTTTCCACATACCAAAATCCAAAAATTCTATAAACTCAAACCATGATATAACCTTCTCCTTATATCAGCCATGAGCTCATGAATACTATAAAAATTTAATTTTCTCCTTATCCCCTTCATTATGTGCATATCATCTACATTCCAAAAATATCTGAATAACCTTTCATGGATACTGGTACCATTAATCATACACTTTCAAAACATAAGGAAAGACAACAGTGTAACAATCCTTAGATGTATCTTTATTCCATAGTACCAGGAGATTACTTATACAACATTACACTTGATAAACATGTAATCATTCCACTACCTTCTTAAACCATTAATCGAGCATCAACAATTCTTTCATCTCATATATCATTTGTAGTCTCTTCATCATCATCAAAATAAATACTTCCCATACGGCCATACTGATTCTCTTCATGTGACTTTCCCTTATGGAATTGGTTTGCATAATGCCCGTACATTCCACATTTAAAACATTTAACCGTTTTTTATGTCATAGCAATACCATTATCCTCATCCATGGTGTTTACTGAACCTTTTCCTTTGCACTTACTAGCTTTATGTCCTTCTTTTCCACACCCAAAGCATCTTCCAGTTCCCTTGAAACAATCTCCCTGATGCCTCTTCCCACATGATTTACATGAGAGAAATTGAACTTTCTTTCCTCTATGATCATCATGAAACTCCATCTTTATCTTATTATCTGAGTCGGGAAACTTACCAAAGTTGAGATTATTGATCATATTATGAGATTGCTGATTAGGCATAATAACGATTTTTGGACTTCCAAATCCCGTTTCATTTGGTTTCTCATGAAGAATATCATTCCATTGTCCGTTAGATCCTCCATTATCATGAATCTTCCTATTTCCAGCCATTTTCTAAAACCCAAAAAGAACAGTGTGAGAGGTAAAAATCATGCTAGGGAAAACAACATAGTAAAGGGGGAGAAAACTCAATATCTAACATCTTAGGTTAAAATCTAATATTGTTACCGTAGTTCTAGGACTATATCCTATACGTATACTTATCCTTAGGGACATCCCTAGACATGCCTTAGAAATATCACTAGGGATCTCACTAACATTTTCGCATCCTAGTTTCCAAAGGTTGACTAAACCTTTCCTCTGATACCAACTGTAGAGGTGTGGAATTACTTCTAGTGGACTATAGTTGATACATATCAGGGCACTCCATGGGCGGCTACACCCCCTGGGCGGGACACACCACCATCCCCAGTGGCAGCTATTTCCTCATGAAGCCCTTGGGAGGAGATCCATGCTTCGTCGAACGCTCACATGTGAGAGTTCCCAAGGATCAGAAACATTTCTACCTCATTTTACTCTGATACCAACTGTAGAGACCCGAAGCCTGAAGTACATGGAAATAACATTACTTTTGTGGTATACTTAGTACATAACAAAAACACACACATAAGGACCGTAATAGTTTAGTGTCATTGGAAACTTGGAATATAATCTTATAATCGTGGCGAAAGATCTTCAACATCTCCCATAAAGATATTCCTTTTTTTACCTAAAACCTTTCTTTATATCATGGGGAAAAGAAAACATAAAAGGGTGAGCTCAAATGCTCAGTAAGGGTAAACAAAAGTAATATCAATCACATCATATTCATAAGAACATAACATTTTGGATATCTTAACCTGCAAAAGAGATCATAATATCATAACATGGGATAAATCATAGTAGTGAAATTTAATCCCAATAATCATAACTTAAAACATGAAACTTTTTGGCATACACTCATAATCATAGAGAATCATTTCTTGTTAGTCAAGACTCATTGCCAAGACTATATTAGTGGACAAAGTCCATTTCTAAACCGAGTTCACTCCTCGTTTCAGTCCTGTTTCACTGAACCGGTACAACCTACCGTTCCAGCCATGTCTATCTCATGAGATATAAAATCTTTACCCAATGCATTAGAGGGAGATATAGGTCCCACCAATCTCATAATGATACCATTCTTATGTGTGCCACAAAATCATAAACCATACATCATAGCATAACCCATGTGATAAAAATGGGAATCTTAAACATCGTAACATCATAAAACAATTCATATAAGATAAAGGAATTCATACATATAATTCCATCACAACATAATCAAATCAATGTAAAAATAGGGATAGAAATAGAACCCTTTATTATCTTAGATGGAAAATAATTTTGATAAAACACTTGAACTCCATTCTTGAGAAAATATCCTTTCTACTTCAAAAACACTTTCCCTTTCTTAACATGTTGTACAATTCTAAACTAAAATAAGTTGATTAAAAATAAACATAAAAACTTGTAAAGGAAGCTTCTTGGAAATAATATTTTTTTTAAATCCATTCATGCCGTATAAGTTAAAAAAACATTCTTCGTACTTTTGTCGGAAAATTCAAAAAGTACCTCGTACGAAAAACAACAAAAGATTCCTTTCATATCCTTTACTAAAAACTCACCGAAGGGTAAAATTGGATTTAAAAAATTGTAGGTGGATGGAAATAATATTACATATTGAGGAAACATGGATGTGGATGATAAAATACACCCCAGTAAATACCAAAGTATAAACAATCTCAGATAAAAATTAGATTGTGATATTTCCCTTACCTTAGGTCTGATTTGCTTCGTAAGTGTTTGAAACTCCTGTATAATGATTTAAATAATGTCATTAACGTATTCCAAAATCTTACTCATTATTATGATATCATATATGGTTCACCTATGACTTTATATTACCCATTCTTTTGTAAATTCCATGTTAAAGAGCGTTTTGGGTAAAATCCTTCCATTTATCGTCCGTGTTTTGACTTGTAATTATTCATATGATTACTTAGATCATGATTACTTAATTCCATAATATAGAACATTATTTATATACAATATATATTCAGAATATACATATATATAATAGATTAGTAAATGGAACTAAATACACCGTTCATGGAGACGGTAGGCCGTACGTACGCATGAACGCTGTTTTCGTTTCCTTATTGAGTTGAATGGATTTAAGTAGATGACATACATATATATACACATAAATCCAGTATCATTATTATGTCATATATTTCATGATTTCTTATTATATATACTTTATAATCATTCATGAATGGTTAACGTGGAGAATGAATCTCATCGCGTCATGGAGACGATAGTCCGTACGTACGCACGAGCGATGATGTCGTTCTCATGATTGTGGAATTGTATTGGAGTGTGTGTATACTATTTAATAATCAATATCACTTTACAATAATCATATATAGTTATTATGTACACCATTATACCAATCCAAGTAAGGTGGTGGTGGAAAATAGATTACACCACGGCGTGGAGACGGTATTCCGTACGTACGCACGCGCGGTGATTTCGTTTTCCGTAGGATGGATAGATAGTGAAATAGGATTGTTTCATACTTATAATAACATATAAGTATATGGGTGATACTGATTTTATTACTTCATAATGAAACAACCTATTAAGAAGAAGTGGAAGAAGAAATAAAGTTGAAAGAATCGGTAACGGACATTACCTCTTCTTTGAAGCGCCTCTTTGAGTCCTCCTCTTAGGGAACTAAAATTGGCCTTTGAAGATTACCAGGACCTCTAAAATGCTTCTAGGGAAGTGGAGAAGAGAATTTGTCAGGGGTTTTCCAAGCATGAAGGCTCAAAGTAGTGTGAGGAAGAGAGGGAGGAGGTGCCCTTTTATAAGGGAGGAGAGAGGCTCCTTTGGAAAAACTAAAAATATTATTTTATTATAAATCCATATTCGGTTTTAAATAGCTCCAAATTGATTTATTTTGAAGCTAAGGTGGAGATGGGTCTAAATACTCTCAACCAATTGAATTTTTACAAGTTTAGTTGACTATTTTAACCTTATCATTTAGATTTAACTTTAAGTTAGATAATTTTACTTTTACCGTGTCTTTTTGTGTTCTTACACTATAAGGTTAATAAACATACTATAAAAAGGCAAAAGAACCCCAATTTGTTTATTATTAATATATATAACCTTATATAAGTCATTTGGCAGAACCTTATATTTTTAAGAATAAAATAACAATTAATAATATAATATTTGTTTTAAAAACTATTTTATGTCAATTTTGAAAATATTTAGTAATTTATTTTTTTGAAAATCATAAAAGAATCATTAGTTCTAAAACAGTTACTTAAATCAATAATAACATGTAATATTAACCTAGAAAATTATTATAATTCATAAAAAGTCTAAAATTATATTTATTTGGGTATTAATAACATGAATAATGTCAATATTTCATTAATAAGATACTTACTATATCATCGTTGTGTCACAAATAAATTAAATTATTTAATGTCTAAAAATTACAAATAAAATACCATTATGTAGTAAATATTTTTAGCATTCTAATGAATACTTATAGTCTAATTTATCTTATATATAACTCTATAGTAAAAATTATCTACTTATTAAACTTTAATTTTAACTATTTTAACCCTTCTTTAAATAAATTAATAATAAATGTCCTAATCTAATCCAAGTGGGCCCAAATGGTCATATTTTATTCATAAGGTTGTTTTTGGTCGAATTACACTTATAAAATAAAATTAGGACATGTGTTAGGGTAATAATAATATCATTTTTACCCTTAACTACCCTATTTACTTTTAACCGTGGTAAAAAAAGTAAAAAGTTACTATTCACCAAAAATTATTTTCATCTCATTGCACCACATTTTATTCCTTGATATTAACCGTGTCTCTCAGATTTTCTAAATTCTACTCATAGAAGCGGTAAAATTAAGTTTTATGAAAAATTCAGTTTTTTTAACTACCACTTAGTGGTTTCACTATTCATCAAAAAATGAAAGTTTCCAGAAAAATACCAAAAATTAGGCCTAAGCTATATTTGATATTATGAATTCAAAAATGATATTTATTTTACCAAATTCAAAACATATCAGTTACATTAACTAATTTAAAAATTAATTCTCGTCGTCAAAACAAATAGCGTGTTGTTAAAACATAATAACTATCAAAAGATTGACACTTGTTTATGTCTGGTTTAAATGTGAAATTACAACCAATGAACAACATTGTATTAAATTGTAAAAATATATTATAATTATACTTTAAAAACATTCAAATTAATAATTTATCACTATTAATTATTTCGATTAAAAAGGTTGTTTTTAATTAAAATTTAGTAATTTTCACTATTCATCAGAAAATGAAAGTTATCCGAAAAGTACCAAAATTTCACCCTAAGCTAATTTCGATATTCCAAATCCAAAAATGAAGTCCATTTTGAAAAATAAACTTTAAAATATTTAAAAAAGTGGTTATTACTATTCATAACGGCTAGTTTTAATAATATTTTAATAGCATATCGTTGTTTAGTGAAACTCGGTATTACGTACAACACACACTATCGAGGAAAGTCGAGATTGCGTGTAATGCAAGGAAAGTCAAGGATGCGTGTTGTACAAGATCCTTTTGGTGTAGCATACAACACAAGACATTAATGAAATTTAAAACAATATTTTTCATAAAATCTCGGGGTGTTACATTTTCACTATAAATTATTTTGATTTAAAAAGTTGTTTTTAAGTATTTTTCACTATTCATAAAAATTGGAAGTTCTCAGAAAAATACAAAAAATTCATCTTAGGATAATTTTGATATCCAGAATCCAAAAATGAAGTCCATCTTGAAATATAAAATATATATAATTTCAAAAAGTAGGTATTACTATTCATAACGACTAGTTTGATTGGTTGTGCTGTGTTAGAACTCGATGTTGCGTACAACACACGCTATCGCATTATTCAAAGAGAAGTGTGCCGTAGAAGCTTTGGGTGTTACATTCTCCCCTCCTTCAAATAATTTTGTCCTCAAAATTTCTAGAATACTACCGCATGAAAAGACTCGGGTGGTTCTTCATCATAAGTTGCTCGGGTTCCCACGTTGCCTCTTCCATCTTATGGTTTCTCCACAAGACTTTTACCAGACGAGTCGTCCAGTTTCTAAGTAATTGTTCTCTCGTATCACGAATCCTGACAGGCTCTTCACAATAAGACCGATTGGGTTCCAATTCTAATTCCTCATAGGTGATTACATGCATTGGGTCAAGCATGTATTTCCTCAACAGAGATATGTGGAACAAATCGTGAACTTTGGAGAGACTTGGCGGCATTGCCAATCGGTAAGCTACAACCCCAATTCGTTCTAGAATTTCGAAAGGTCCGATGTTCTTGGGACCCAATTTTCCTTTCTTACCAAAACGTATGACTCCCTTCCATGGAGATACCTTCAAGAAAACATGATCACCTACTTGAAATTCCAAATCCTTCCTTCGATTATCAGTATAGCTCTTCTGCTTACTTTAATCTATTTTGATATGTTTTTGGATTACCTTCACATTTTCCATCGTTTCCTCCACCAGTTCTGGGCCTACAAGTTTTCTTTCACCAACGTCATCCCAAAAGGTTGGTGTGCGACATCTCTTTCCGTATAACGCTTCATTTTGTGCCATATGAATACTCTAATGGAAGCTATTGTTATAAGAAATTTCTACCAGAGGTAAATATTGATCCCACATACCCAGAAAGTCAAGTGAGCAGGATCTCAACATGTCTTCTAAGGTTTGAATAGTTCGTTCTGATTGTCCATCTGTTTGAGGGTGGTAGGCAGTGCTCAAATGAAATTCAGTATCCAAGGCTTTCTGAAGACTTTTCCAGAATCTTGAAGTAAAACGGGGATCACGGTCAGAAACAATCGATAGGGGTACTCCATGAAGTCTCACAACTTCATCAATATATAGTCTTGCTAGACGTTCTAGTGGTAGATCTTCTCTTATATCAAGAAAATGTGCTGACTTGGTAAGACGATCAACAATGACCCATATTGCATCGTTCCTTCTATGAGTCTTTGGTA
The DNA here is from genome assembly GCA_963277665.1 of Viscum album. Taxonomy (NCBI): domain Eukaryota; kingdom Viridiplantae; phylum Streptophyta; class Magnoliopsida; order Santalales; family Viscaceae; genus Viscum; species Viscum album. Next base: position 1,333,371,945 of record OY728150.1, read on the forward strand.
GCCCCATGACAAAGTCCATCGTAATATTGTCCCATTTACACTCCAGTATGGGAAGAGGTTGCAATACTCCACCAGGCTGTTGCCTTCCAGCTTTCACTTGTTGACAAACCATACATCTTGACACAAAATCAGCAATCTCCCTCTTCATGTTGTCCCACCAAAAATTTTCCTTCAAATCTCTATAAATTTTGTCACTCCCAAGGTGTATAGAGAAATTGGAACTATGAGAATCATCCAAAAATTCCGTTTTTAGATCAAGTATATTGGGAACACAAAGCCTCTTCCTGAATTTCAAAATTCCTTCTTCATACACAATGTCTCTCAATCTCCCATCATTCACAGCTTTAATCTTCTTTTGAAATTCTTCATCATCGGTCTGAGAACTCTTAATCCTTTCTAGTAAAGATGGTTTGGAAACCATTTGAAAAATCATTTATGTTTCACCTTCTCTGGTTATTCCCATGTCCATCTTCACTAGATCCATGAAAATTGGATCCCTTTCAATTCTCATATTGTTCAAAACTCCATGGTCTTTTCTACTCAAAGCAACTGCCACCTTGTTTTCTTTCCCCGGGTGGTAGTGTATCATACAATCATAATCCTTGAGTAATTGAAGCCATCTCCTTTGACTCATGTTGAGTTCTTTTTGTGAGAAAATATACTTCAAACTCTTGTGATCAGTATATATCTCACATTTTTCACCATAGATGTAGTTCCTCCATATCTTCAAAGAAAAGATCACAACTGCTAACACAAGATCATGAGTAGGATAGTTTTTCTCATGAATGTTCAACTGTCGTGATGCATAGGCAGTAACCCTATCATTATGCACAAGGAAACAACAAAGTCCTTTCTTCGATGCATCACTATAAATAACGAACCCATCATTCCCTGATGATAGAGTTAATATAGGATCATTGATTAATCTTCTCTTCATTTCTTAGAAACATTCTTAACACTCTTTTTTCCATACAAATTTAACCCCTTTACGTGTTAGCTTCGTTAATGGGTTTGCCAATTAGGCAAAATTCTGGACGAAACGTCGATAATAACCTGCCAGACCAATAAAACTGCGTACCTCAGTTATACTCGTAGGTGTTGGCCATTATTGGATTGCCTTGGTCTTAGAAGGATCAATAGAGATTCCATCTTTAGAGACAATATGACCAAGAAAATAAATCTCATGAAGCCAGAATTCACACTTGCTAAACTTACCATATAATTCATGTCTTCTCAGAGTCTTCAGGATAATGCGCAAGTGACTTTCATGATCCTCGTAGCTTTTAGAGTATACCAAGATATCATCAATAAATACCACCAAAAATTCATCGAGATATTCCTTGAAAACTCTATTCATCAGATCCATGAATACAGAGGGTGCATTAGTTAATCCAAAGGGCATTACATTAAACTCGTAATGCCCATACCTGGTTCGAAATGTTGTCTTCGGAATGTCTTCCTTCTTTACACACAACTGATGGTATCCAGATCGAAGGTCAGTCTTTGAAAAGTATTTATCTCCATGCAGTTGGTCAAATAAATCATCAATGCGAGGTAGGGGTACTTGTTCTTTATTGTTAGGGCATTGATCTCCCTATAGTCGATACATAACCTCATAGATCCATCTTTCTTTTTAACAAAAAGAACAGGGGATCCCCATGGAGAAACCCTTGGGCGAATAAATCCATTATTACTCAATTCCTCTAGTTTTTTCTTTAGTTCAACTAATTCTACAGTTTCCATTCTATAAGGGGTCTTCGATATATGCCTTGATCCAGGAATTAAATCAATGGAAAACTCAACATCTCGTTCTGGAGGATGTCCAGGTAAATCTTCCAGAAACACATCTACATATTCTTTCACAATAGGTACATCCTCTATTTGAACATTCCTTTCCTCACCCACAGTAATTTCATTCTCTTCGTCCCCAATAATTGAATTTAGTTGAGCTATTGGGGGTGGATCTAGATAATAATTAGGTGGTGACGATTCTACTCTTAAGGTTAGGTGTTCCTTATCATCATCATCAAGAATCATAATCTCTTTATCCTTACAATAAATCTTCGCATCATAGTCCGAAAGACAATCCATACTGAGGATTATATCAAACTCAATAATAGGCATGCTGATGATATCAGCAGATAAAGAACATTTATGTACTCTAATGGGGACTGATTCACAAAACTTTGTTGCAATGATACTTCCCGTAGGAGTTTTAACTGACAACCCCCTTGTTAAATAAAATTGGAAATATCTAATTTTCTTAGTAAACTGGGAAGATATGAAACAATGATATGATCTAGAAACAAATAATCCATTTGCTAAACTTGAGGAAACCATTAAATTACCTGCCACTACGTCTTTCGGAGCTTCTACCTCAGCAGTAGTGATAGCATAAGCTTGGCCTTGATCCCTTGGCCTTTTCTAAGGTAAGTTCCCCTTACGCTTAGGACATTCATTTGCATAATGTTCCATCTCCCTGAAATTGTAGCATTAAATATTGGTAGCTTCCTTCTTCCCTTTACAATCATGAGCTTGGTGGCATTTTCCACCACACTTGTAAGAGACTTCCATTCCCTTCCAGCAAGTACCGGGGTGTTTCTTCCCACATTTACCACAGGATGGATATTCAACCTTTTCCTTCTTCCCCTTATTTCCATTCCCAGATTGATCAGAAGATCTCTTCTTCTCTTGCTTTTCTTTAAAGTCATAAGAATTATAGAATTCCTTTTCTGTCTTGATATCCCATGAGACAATGTCTTCGTACGACGAGAAGGATTGTAAGACTAATGCTCGATGGAGAAATGGTTTTAACCCATCAAAGAAACGATCAATCTTAATTCCTGGGTTATGTATATAATCTCCAGCATACCTTGCTAACCTTGTAAAGTTATCCTCATACTTTGTGACATTCTCATCCTCCTTTTTTCTCAAACTCAGAAATTGCCTTTCCATATTTTCTTGATTGTCACAAGGAAAGTATTTATCTAAAAACAGATCTTTGAACTCCTTCCATTCCATATTTGATACTTCATCATCTTCCTTCATGTTTTGAATCAATGACCACCATTGATCATCATCTCGAGTGAGGCGGTAAACTTCCATGATAACTTTTTCCCTTTCACTACTCTCCAAAGCCTAATGTATTTTCTCTAGAGAATTTATCCATTGCTCAGATACTAAGGGATTTGTACTCCCATTGAACGTTGGTGGTTTCTACCTCAGGAAGCGATCTAACATTGATCCTCCATGCTGCGGATCAGGGTGCTCCATATGGGTAAGGTTATTATTCATAACCTGAGTGAGTTGTCCTAGTATGGTGATTAGATGATCAGCACTAGTTGCATCACCAGCTCCACTATAATTATCTTGAGCAGGAGGAAAATCCCTACATGGAGTTTGTGCATTGATACAGTTTCCATTTCTTCCACCAGGTGCCATTTCTAAACAATGGAATAAACTAGATCAGTTTATGAATCAAAATACATAATCCCATACTTATAAAACACTTAACATAAATTGAACTATTTATGGATATAATCCATAATCAAAAAAATGTTTTCTTTGAGAAATTATATACTCATAATCCCTTCATAATTATTTGTAATGAAAATGAGAGTTATCCTAAGAATATCCCCCGGTAGTGTCGTAACCAAGAGTGCAGAAAGGCCCGTTGTCGTGCACCAGTTCCTGTTTGAGTCTAGCTCAAAGCAGTGTTTTTGGGTTTTACCCCTAGGTACATCTATGCCAGAGCCGCATCTACCTACTCGTATCTAGATAGGGATGTATTTCTCGGAAAAACAACAAAATCTCTACAATACCAAAATTCTAGGAAGTTCTCCTATACTAATCCTCAAAGTCCATCTTAGGTCTACGTGCTCTAATCAGAGTTTATCTAAATCTAGCTTCCAAGGTTTGTACTAAACTTCCTATGATACCAACTGTAACGCCCTGACCCCAGTTACCCAGAGTCGGTGCATTATTACATAACATTGGAATGATCACAAGAAAGATCAAATCTCGAAATACCGATTGGTTTAGTAGCCTTAGAAACACTAGATATATTCATAAAGTTTTACATTACATCATAAAAATGAAAACTACAACAACATAGTCTCCATAGTCTACACTCTTATCCCCTCATAATATCCCTGCAGGTCATTCATAAATTACTTTTTCACATCCTGGGAAAAAATAAGACATAGAAAAGGGGTGAGCTCAAATGCCCAGTAAGGATAACAATATATCAGAAACTTTGATAAATAAGAATAAACATTTAAGGCAATGTATAACTAAAACAAAAGCCTTTTAAACTTGAACTTCAATATAAAATGGAAAAAATAAAATTAAATAATGTCATTTACTTATTCACATGGATATTCTACTAATTGAATAATCACATGCAATATCAATAACCACTTTCATAATGATGGAATGCATAATTCCAGACTATCATATCCACATAGCCAAGGCCTCATGCCAAGACTACAAATAATATTTTGTCAATTCCTTGTGTCAAGACACTAGTTTGTCTCATGAGACCTACTGATGCATCGAGGATCTATAGCAGATTTCACCCGTCTCATAATAAGTCCAATGCATTCCCATATGAAAAGGTTTAAACATAACATAAGCATTCGTATTAAAACTAGCATACGAAATGTAAATACTTCAACCATAAAACATGAATGGTATAAAAATAACACATCCATAGTCAAACATATTACAAAACTTTAAATACAATATAGAAGTTTTGTATAATAATAAACCAACTTCAAATAAGCGTAAAATCCATCAAAGGATGTTGACATAGATGAAATCAAAACTCTTTTTAGAGAAATATCTCTTTCTATTTTGAAATCATTAAAGAGTCATATATTTATAAAATAAAACATTTTCTTTGAAAATATTCTTATAATCTTGTAAGGGAAGCTTCAAAGATTTTATAACATCGGAAAATAGCCGCACCCACCGTATAAGTTAAAAAAACATTCTTACCTTAATTCTGTCGAAAAGGTTAAAAAGAACCTTGTTTGGAAAACGACAGAATGATTCCTTTATAAGCCACTTATAAAAGTCAACAAGGGTATAAATGACTTTAACCCATATTCTAGTAAATAGTAAAAATGTTTTGAAATACATTTTTATGAAACATGGATGTGGATGATAAAGAAATCCCAGTAGATTATTACGTATAAACAACCTCGGATAATGAAGAGATTGAGAAATAAACCCTTACCATGTACTTTTACTTGGTTGGGGTAGGTTAACCTCATTTATAATGGTGAAATAATTGTTATTAAATTATACAAGAATTTGATATCATATACGGTCTTTTAACATTGATTTGTTAATAATATCTTAGTATTATCGTCGTTTCGGGTGTTAACTTACTCGTTTTCTTTGATATGTTTTGTTACGAAAGCCATGTTTTTTATGGATAGGATGTATCTTATTCCTATAAAGAAAGATATAACGTCCTTAAACATTATTTTTAAATCATAAAATGATAATTATACTTGAATGGATACGATGAATAATGAATCTCATCGCGTTCGTGGAGACGGTAGTCCGTACGTACGCACGAGCGACAATATCATTCTTTTGATAATAAAATAATATATAATTGGATGGTATAACATATATACAGAATTTTTATCATTTTATATTTATTATTTACATGAGTTACACATCATTATTATACCCATCCAAATAATAATTTATTGAATAACAATTACACCACGACGTGGAGACGGTAAGCCGTATGTACGCACCTATGGTGACATGTTATACAAAGGATGGATAGATTACTGAATATGGTTGTACCATATTTATAATAAAATCACAGTATATATAAGATACTGGAGTTATTATTTTAGAATGGTAATAACAAATAAGGAAGAAGTGGAAGAAGAAAGAAACTTGGAAAAGGGTGGTGAAATCATTACCTCTTCTTCGGGTTCTTCCTTTTAATTTGATCAAAAGGGATCTTAGGATGGCTTTCTGACTAAAGTAATGCCTCTAGGATGAAGTGAGGGAATCTGAGAGAGTATTTGGGTAGACTTTGGCTGATCCAAAAGGCTTTTAAGGTGTGAGTTAATGAGAAGGTAGAGTGCCCTTTTATAAGAGGGGTGATGGGCACCTTTGGAAAATCTAGAAATATTATTTTATAATAAATTCATATTCGGTATATAATGGCTCAAAAGTGCATTATTTAAAGGTTAAGGTGGGGATAGTTCGAAAACCGCTCAACCAATATAATTTATACAGATTTGGGTTACTATATTAACCTTATCATTAAGTATTAACTCTTAGTTAATTAGTTTCACTTTTAGAATGTCTCTTTGTATCTTTATATTATATGGTTAATAAACTTACTATATACATCAGAGAGACCCCTAAGTGGTCCATTAATGATACACCTATCATGATATAAGTCTCTTGGACGAACCTTATTTTTTAAAAAATTTAATATCAATTAATAATATATTATTTGTTTTAAAAAAACTCTTTTATGTCAATTTTGACACTATTCAATAATTGATTTTTGTAAAAATCATATCAGAATGATTACTTCGAAAAAAGTACATTAAATCAATAATAATATGTCATATTATCCTATAAAATTAGTTTAATTCATTAAAAGTCTCATATTATATTTATTTGGGTATTTATAATGTCAATTATTTTAATTTTTCACTATTATGATAATTACTGCATTATTATTGTATCATAACTAAATTAAATGATTTAATATCTAAAAATTATAAATAAATTATCATTATTTAAGAAATTAGTTTATATTTCAAATGAATATTTAAAATAGAATTTATCTTATGTATAAACCTATATTAAAAATGTTTTAGTAAATAAACTTTGATTTTAACTCTTTTAACTCTTCTTTGAATTAAATAATAATAAATGTCCTAATCTAATCCAAGTGGACCTAAATGGTAATATTTTATTCCTAAGGTTGTTTTTCGTCGAGATACACTTGTTCAATAGAATTATAACATGTGTTAGGGTAATATTAATATCATTTTTACCCTTAATTACCCTATTTACTTTTAACCGTGGTAAATAAAAGTAAAAAGTTACTATTCACCAAAAATTATTTTCATCTCATTGAACCACATTTTACTCCTTGATATTAACCGTGTTTCTGGGATTTTCAAAATTCCAATCACAGAAGTGGTAAAATTCAGTTTTATGAAAAATTCAGTTTTTTAACTAACACTTAGTAGTTTCAGTATTCATCAAAAATTGAAGTTTTTCAGAACAGTGTCAAAATTTCACCCTAAGCTACAATTGATTTTCTGAATTAAAAAATGATGTCTATTTTACAAAATTCCAAACAAAAAATTTTCATTAATTAATTTTATAATTAATTCCCGTTGTCACAACAAATAGTTTGTTTTTAAGAAACAATATATATCAAAAGATTGACAATTGTTTATGTTCAATTTCAAAGTGAAATTAATTATAATGAACACCATTGGATAAAATGGTAAAAATATTTTCTAATTATAATTTAAAACCAATAAATGATATAATTTATCACTATAAATTATTTTGATTAAAAAAGTTGTTTTTAAGAATTTTTCAATATTCATAAAAATTGGAAGCTCTCAGAAAAATACCAAAAATTCAACTTAGGATAATTTTGATATTCCAAATCCAAAAATGAAGTCCATATTGAAATATAAAATATATATAATTTCAAAAAGTAGGTATTACTATTCATAACAGCTAGTTTGATTGGTTGTGGTGTGTTAGAACTCAATGTTGTGTACAACACATGCTATCACATTATTCAAAGAGAAGTGTACCATAGAAGCTTGGGGTATTACATCGATTCTCTGAGAAATAGTAGAGAAATACCAGAATCCAGTGGTGCATTTCACTGGTATGAGTGGGATTCTCATCTCATCTCGGAGGTTTTCGATGCATATAGCAAGCATCTTGTCCTGTGGAAGTGGCCTATTTAGAGAGTAGGTCAGACCCTTCCATCTAGTGATGAAGTCTGAGACCCTATCATTCTCCCTCTGTTTGCAATTCATGAGGTCACTAACCATATTCTTAGGAAACATTGAGATGAGGTGGAACATGAATTTCTACCAAAGATCTTCCCATCCTTTTATTGACTGAGCTGGAAAACTTGTATACCAGACGAAGGTCAAACCTTGTAAGGTTTTCATGAATCATCTTAGTTTCACTACTTCTTGTTGTTCTAGAATTCCCATCATAGGGTCACAATAAAAAGCGTAGTCCATCAAATGTTGTTCCGAGTCACTTGAGCTAGTGAATATAGAGAATACAGGGCTCCCAAAATTCGGTGTCGGAGGCATGTTTCTCACCCAGTCTGGGTAAGGCTTTTCGCTCTGGATGTATTGGAGCACGCCGGTCTTCCATTTCTTCCAATCAAGCATTTAGTGCTTCGATGGTGTTGGCGAGACCCTGGTTTACATCCTGTTGGGCCTGATCCCAAACGAGTATAGCCTGGGGTACTACTTGAGGTGCTGGCTCGACTGGTACCTGATAAGCATATGCCATCGAGGGTACCTTTGGAGGATTTTTTGTACTCTCTCCAATTCCTTCCTGAGAAGAGGGAAGTCTTGGTATTCTTCTGAATCCCACTTCAGGTAGTTGGATGGGCCATGTGTCGTGCTGAGTGGGGTCGCTGACCATATTTCGTTTACCGGGAAAACCTTTGTTGTTGAGGCACACTTGCTGGAAGTTCGTACTGTGACTCATCTTTGGGAACGTATTTGGTAAGAAGGTTCCTCTAGAGTAGCTTGGTGTTAATCCTCCTTAATTCCTCCATTTCCTCCTCCTACCGAGCGAACCTCTCTTCGAGTGTCGGAGACTTGTTTGTGTCGAGATATGGAGGAAGGTTGAGGAAAACATGGCGTTTGTTTCTATCTTCATTGGAGACTCATGAGGGATGGGGAGGAGGATTTACTAGAGCGGCGAGGTTCAGGGCGGCCCTCTGGTTCTGAGTGTGCACACCTACGGGCTCATTGTGAATCAAAACATGAACGAAACCATCTTCCCCCAATCCATCAGGATTTTCATCATCTATGGTGTCATCTATGGGGTTAACATCCAAAATATTGATAGATTCATAATACATGGTGGAAGAGGTTCCATATTTTAAGTAGGAAGAAGACCTTCTAGGCCTCATACTGGGTTTCCCCCTTCTGTCCCGGGATTTTATTTGGGTCTCTTAATGAAGTTTTACATAGAAGGATCCTTGGTACAACCTTATAGAATGCCTCTCTATTGGAGGGGATGATGTTTCAAAGGACGGGACAGGTCAACAACCTCATCTTCTGACTATCCTCCCCAAATGAGATAATATTGATTCCCGTGGGGGTGGTTGTTGTTGAGGTAAAAATTCCCCCAACCCTAGGGGCTGGGGTTGGCTTCTTTCCTTGGGCGTTGTGCCTCTTCCCATTTTTGTTGGTCTTATAGGGGAATTTTTTGTTAAAAATAAACCAAACCCTATAGGCTGGGGTTGGTCCCCTATTAAGGCAGCAGCTGCTACTATCGATTCTCATCTGATCTCACATGCTCCCATTCAATGGTGAGATGGTCCTGGTGTCAACTTCACTTTTGAATTAATTCCATCTGGGGAAGCAAGCACTGATCTTTGATTGGAAATTAGTAGGTGAGAAGCATGACAAATGTTATCAGTATCCTGGTTTAGGAGTTCGTGAATGGTTCAATCTTGTCAGGCCTAACTCTTTTGAGACTTAATCAAGGCCTGTTTATGTCAGGTGTCTCGCCTCTCCGAAATATGGACTTCATTTGATTTCCATCTTAAAGTGATGGAATTACAAGATCATATGTTGAACGGGTTCTGCTGGATAAGAAGTAGAGTGAAATTTAGAGCTCTATGTTCTTCCCATCCTTGGTTGTGGAATCCTGTCAGAGCATCATCAATAATGTGATGCCATTTGAGCAGTACACAGAGGTAGGATAACTCAAGGTCTCTTTTTCTCCTCTCTAATCATGATCATCTCGCTGAAGGAAGGGCTTCCAGGTCAATGTGATGAAGGAGCTCTCCTATTATCTTGACATGATATATATACCCTTCATATGGTATGAAGTTTCATTTCAACCAATGAAGGGTTGTTCAGATATTGGATTGGATATCATGTATGCTTCCTTCTGACAACTCTCTAGGTATGTCGAACTAAGAGGTGGTCGTTGGACAAAACATTAATGTTATATCATCCATGGCCAGCCATTTACTCAGGTGAAACACATCAGCATGTGCCTCCGTCAGTGATTCGTCTCCTTGATATGCCCAACTGAGACGATCCTTCATAGAACGATATGAGGTAGCGGGGCTAGTAGGGATCAAATTGTTATGTGGGTGTCTCCAAGTAAGCATAAAGGATGAACGTGGCCCTAGACCATATCTCGATTGAAGAAGGATGTCGTTGATAGTTGAATGAGAATTTGACATGCTCGATTCCCTAGTTCTAAGTGCCTTAGCATAGGAGGGATTTTCTGTACTTGATTTGGTCGGGGGAGGACCTTCTTGTCAATAGGATATGTCACCATGGGGAGGACCTTCACAGTTGGCGCTGTAGTGGGAAGGACTACCATCACAACTTGAAGTCCCACTACTAAAAATAAATTTGTAGTGCATACCTCGGGGAGGACCTTCAGAGTGGACTGTAGCAAGACGAGAACCTTCTTGTTGTTCATGGCCATTGAGGGGAGGTCCTTCTCAATAGATGTCATGGTGGTGAGGACTACCACTATTGTTGTTGCAGGGAGAAAACATGTGGGGTACACCCTGGGGAGGGCCTTCAGAATGTACTGCTAAGAGGGGTGAACCTTCTCCTTTCTTGACATATTTTTAGGGAGGACCTCCCATATCTATGATGTAATGGCGAGGACTACCATTATTGCCTGATGCCCCAATGCATAGAGGGATTTTGCAGTGCATACCTTGAGGAGGACATTAAGAGTGGATTACAGCAAGGGGAGGACCTTCTTGCTGCATAGTGTCGTTACGGGGAGGGCCTTTGCAACAACTACCATCATGGTGAGGATGACCATCATGGTTTGACATTTTGTGTGCATCCTGGGGAGGGACTTCAGGACACACTTCTACCAGGGGAGGAACTACTTGTTGCTTAAGGCCATTGCGAGGAGAACCTTCACAGTGGAGGCCATGATGGAGGGAAATACCATCATACCTACTATGATGGTGAGGAAAACCATCATATCTATCACAGGGAGAATATTTGTAGGTAACACCCTAGGTAGGGCCATTAGAATGTTCTGGAATGTGGGGAGGTCCTTCTCATTGTGTTACGTATCTTTGGGGAGGACCTCTGCAATTATAGTGGCGAGGACTACCACAATAATCTGATGGCTAGATGTGTGAAATATCATTGCAACGTAACCCCTGGGGAGGACATTCAGGGTAAGCCATGGCAAGGGAAGGATCTTCTTTTCATGATGGTACATCATAGCAGGGATGACCTCTGTAGTTGCAACTATGATGGTGAGGACTACCATCATAATATTTGGTCCCACTGCATGGAGAGTGTGTGCAGCATATGACCTGGGGAGGACCATCAGGGCGGACCACAACATGTGGAGGACCTTCTTTCTGATCGATCTTCTGGTTATGTAGAGAGATTCTATGACTCACATTAAAAGAGTAACTCTCATGATTGATTGTTATATTTCAATGAGGGAGGCTCTCATGGGTGATCTGGGGAGGACCTTTAGAGCTGTTGGTAGAAACATCACGAGGTGGACCTTCACAACTGCTACTAATGCTCCCATATTATGGTAAGGGGTTGGATTGATTCCAAGACATTGAGACATGTTTGGAGGAATTGAGAACCCCATATTCCAGCATAGTGGATTCATGGATCCACTCTTTACTTTCTGGTTGCCTTCAGCACGTTCGGGGCGCTCTCTTGCAGGCAGTGGGGACTCTCTACTGTTGATAACGACTGTCACCTCTATGTCCCTATCTAATTGGGTCATGTGATGCTTTCGAGATATGGAAAAAATATCTTGTGTTTTGGAAGGCTTATATACATGCCTTAGAGCATCCACCTTGATGCAAGGGTGTCCCCTAGTTCGAACGAGTGATTATGCTCGATCAGGTTGCCCTTTTATTGTGGGATATAGCCGACGACCCTCCTAGGTGGAATTAGGAATGTAAATCTCTTAGAAGGTCACTATATCATTTATTATATGAGTCACCTAAATTGGGGAGATGGGCACATGGGCCCGAGTCCTTTTTTTTGTCGCTGATGGAATTAAATTCTGGAAAGTATGCAAGATATGATATGGGATTGAACCTTCTCCTCCGTCATTTCCAGGATATGTAGAGAGAAATCCTTGACTGGAAAGAGTGTGAGGGACTATTATACTATCAAAGTAGAAATTTATAACTCTAGTCCTCCAGTGGTAAGTGGATACTGACGATTCTCCTATGACTGGGCCAGTGAATGAGCCAACCCCTTTGTTGGGATATGCCAGCTTACTTCTCTGTTTTCCACCACGTCTGGATGACTGACTTTACATGCATCCATAGGTAGCTATCCATGCATATGATGGTGTCCTACCGTATCGAGTCGGTGGCCTCTATTGGCAGGGAGACGTGTCCTCCTGTTGATCGCCACCATATCGGGATGACGGGCGTCAGGAGCATCTACAAGGATATGGTCCTGCAGGCACTAGATTTCCACCACATCTGGTTGGTGAGCTTCATGATCCCAGGCTGGGAGAGGTTCCTATGGGGTAGGTGTCATCCAGTATGAAAGATTGGTTTGACGAGGCTCTACGGGGATGTGCGACTGCCGGTATGTTGCCGCCATGTCGGGATGACAATCTTTGGAAGAGCAGACAGGTGCATGGGCCTACCCATGACATGTCTTTGTGTCTGAGCAGCGGAGTTCTTCCTTAGGAACCTGGGTGACAAAATGTTCCTGGTTGTATGTCTGCCACCCTAGGCAGGCGGTCTGAGGGGCCAGAGCTTCGGTAGCATGGGCATGGATTCTTGGGGTGGTATCCTCTTTAGGGTGAGGATATGAGGTCGTGACATAGTTGCAGCGATTTATTATAGAGGGGGACATGAATTGAAACCCCCCTTCGGCGGGCATGAACTCATCAACATCGACCTCATCCAACTCCCTAAGATAACGGAGGTATTTATTGTCTCATTCTAGGGATAGTCTCCCAAAATGGTTTGAGATGGCATCATGTTCCACCTGGATCTTCTCCATCAGTCACTATTTTGTAGGCAGCTGGAGGGACTTAGCTGAATTGGGGGGGGGGGGGGTGTACATAGTGGCCTCCATAGTCGGGAGAGAACTATTCATGTGGTACTCTTAGATCCATGAATCTGAGACCCAACATTGAAGATGTTGGGTGGGCGATGAGGTCCTTTGCCGATTTAGAGTTCTGGTCTTCATGTTGATCATCATGCATGTTTTTGAATTCCTTTGTGATGCCATTGGATGGAAGGAAGCTATGTTTCATTCCTGTAAAACATTTCAAAAATACAAATAGCAAAAACCATTAACATGGAATCTCATAATCCCATGCCTAATTAATGACCTTCACTGGCCCTCCTTTTGAGCATGAAAGGAGGTGCGAAGTGGGATTATTTCACCACCTCAGTTGAAGGCTCACAGCCAAGTCCATTTTTGTTTTTGTTGGATAATGAAAAAATGGATCATCAGATATTAATCATCTATTTATTGTTATGGAGGGTTTCAAATTTGGGTAGATCCATCATGCTGGTTAAATCTTTATGTTGGGATCACCATTTTTGATTTGCGGCGAGGGTACATGATCAGTTCCCAGGTCTGATTAAATAGAGTTTGTGTTGTATAATCATTTCTATTGGGTTTCCTATCTTTGTGGCTTCTCCTAGTCTCCAACGGGTTTATTTTCTGTGCTAGAAGCACCCAACAGTTCATGTATCCTATGATCCATGGACCTGTTTTCCAATGGCAGACACTCATTGGGTGATATGTCCAACGACACTTAATAACTCACACTCGTCAAGAGGATGGGAATTTGGGATCATCGTACCCTTTTGGGAGAAATTATTACCTATTACGGGACTCTCTTATAGATTTAAGACATGTTCATATGTTCGTGAATCTTTGGTTTATCACCAACCATAGTATCAAATGATTACCCATGGGTTGCAAGTCACATGTATACGCAGGGACTCAGAACCATCTAAATCTGAGGTTTACTATCCCTCATTGGATTAGTGATTCTAGGGAAGTTTGAGTTTGTTCAGACAGCACTGATATTAAGCCTTATAATTGGGAACTCTGGAGTTTATTGTCATCTAGGAGTCATAGAGTGACATGAGCATCTGGATCAAACCTATAATACAGGCTTCCTACGTATCCTTGTGAGAGGAATCAGAATCCACATAGTTTTGTGACACTTAACAAGACAAGTCACCTTTAAAGGTCATGTGACAGGGACCCACACATATGGTTTAATGTCATGTGGAAAGGACATCTATGAAATAGGTGCCTAGTCAAGGTTGGTGTGGGAAATATGCCAAAGAGGCACCGAGGACCTGATGGAAATGATTTCCTAGGATTAGGTATGGTCATGCTAGGGGCATGAGGACATAATCTGATAAAAATATATGAGTATTAAACTTGGATGTTGGGCTTACACCTCAGGGAGGTTTTCTACATATGCCAATTGGTTGGGAATCAATGTGTATGTATTTTGGGAAGGTCAGGGCTTACACGTGACAGTTTCCTATCAAGGATGTGATTGGTATCCCATGTCAGGGTATGATTGGGGCTTACTTGTGGTTGATGGCCTGAGTTGGGATTGAACCTTAGGGAGGTGTCCTATACACCCTACTTAGGAGTCAGGGATCAAAACACACATAGTTTATTCTACTACCATCATTGTACGGACACTGTTACCATCACAAATCTCTAAGCCCACACGAGTCATGCTCTATGTGATAAATAAGTGAATGTGAAATTTTTGGCAAGCCACACACCTTTTCCTTACTAAGGGGAGATGAGGAAGGCAAAAACAGAAGGAGATGGACCAGACCACGAGACTCTCATTCCCCCTGGTGTCGAGGAGGGAACAAAGGTAGAAGTCGCATCAGCAGAGGCCGTGGTATGACAATGGAGGGCACAAAGAAATGAATCTTTTTGTATGGAAGGGGAAAAACTATTGTCATCCAGAAAGGATGGTGGGGGGCTTACTCTTGGAGGTATTTCCTATTACTCTCTTCAGGGGAGGGGAGAAGTTATAACCACCGGCTCTCATTGAAAGGAAAACGAAGTGGGATCCCTCAATCCCGAAGAGTAGAGGGGCACAAAGGGGCTTTCAGGCTCAAAATCTGGACTACCGTGAGAATTTAAACCTAGTAATGCTCATAATGTTTGTTCAAGGGATGGGGAAACCACTTTGTCTCGGCATACCATGGGTATGTGAACTCAGGAGGGAGCTCTAATGCGTCTGAAGGTTTCAGCATGCTGGTTTGGTGGCTTTGGGAGAGGCCTTGGCTTGGTGCCGATAGATAGGCTACTGAAGGCATTCTAGAGGATTGGACTGAATTGGAAGGGAGTTATCTGACTTGGGGGATGGAAACATCGAAGGCCTTGGAGGACCACATAGCCATATGAGGAGTGGCACCATTCGTGTAGGTTAGGGCCACACGGATGGAGACACTGTCTTCATATAGGGTGGTGCACGAATGATGGGGAATCCCGCGTACTAGATTGGTACGAAGCTTCGGGTTTGTTCTGTATATCAAATTGGTACATGGCACTGGAGTTCCCTCGAGCCGGAGTGGACAGGGGCATCGCCAGTCAGGGCTTCACCAGCGTAGGAGAGTGCTACGCAGCACGCTGAATCTAAGATGGGGAATATGCTCCCTGGTTAGTGGGGAGTGCCTCCACGTAAGGGCCATGGTTCGAGGTTCACCAATTTTAAGTTCACGGTTTACCAATTTATTTTTGCCTTCTTCAGTTCTTAACAATTCGTCCCCAGTTTATACATGTTGCTGGTTCAAAAATTGGAACTGCACAGTATGCAAAATCATAAGCTCCCAAAATCCTCTACCTTCTCTAAATGTCTGGTGCCTTCCTTCAAAAAGATAATCACCAAGAATCTGATCTTCATGAATCTGATCACCAAGAATACGATCTTCAAAAAGCAGATCCCTTTCTTCTCCCCTATAAGTCCTTTTATAGAGGGGGGTCGTATCTATGGTCATGCGACAACTTTTGTGGAGGCCTACGATAGAAAACCCATCCTACAGATGACTTAGTCAGCCCATGGTTCGCGGGGTATATTGAATGCACCTCTCCCGCGAACCAACCCGGTCATGAGGGTGCTTCGTGGCCACGTAGAGATCTGCCCATGTTTTGCGAATGATGTGGTGTGCGACGTGGGGCCGGTCTGCCTGGTTCACGGCAGGCGCGGTTCAGAACTATGGACCTGTTTGGACTCACTCAGCGGACATTTTGTTTCACATCTGCATAAGAGCTCCGCCTCTGTTTCGCTAATGACAGCATCCACGGGAGGGCGGTTCGTCGAACTGACTGCATACCACTGATGATGAACCGACACACGGACTGCTTAGGTCCTTTACCATTTCTTCTAAACATTCTTCATATTTTTTTCAAATTATTGATGAAGATTGGGTAGACTCTTCCACTAATTTTTAAAGGAGTATTTTCCTTCCCTTATGCGGATTTTTCCAGACCCTACAACCATAAAATTCCTAAAACCCTTAAAACCCATATAAATCTCCAAAATCCCTAAAAAATCAAAAACCCCATAAAAACTAAAAAACCCAAAACAAAATCTAAAAATGTAAAAACCCATAAAACCCCTGAAAATCCCTAAGAAAACCTTAAGAAATAAAAACACTTAAAACCCCTAAAAACCTAAAAGCACTTAAAACCCCAAAACTCCAACACCCCCTAGAAACCCTAAAACCGTCAAAAAACATAAAAAACCCATAAAACCCATAAAAATCACCAACATCTCTAGAAATCCATAAAAAATTATGAAAACCCTAAAAACCTAAAAACCATAAGAAAACATTAAAGATCTAAAAACACTTAAAACCCTCTAAAACATTAAAAAACCTACAAACCATAAAAAACCAAAAACCCTATAAATATATAAAAACCCTTTAAAACCCTAAAAAGGTAAAAAACCCTAAAAACCATAAAAACCCAAAAACTAAAGAAATATCTAAAAACCGTAAAAGCCATAAAAAACCCTAAACACTTAAAAACCATTAAAACCCTCAAAATCCCTAAACCCCTAAAAAATAAAAAAACCATAAAAAAAATCCCTAAGAACACTAAAAAATAAGAAAAACCCAAAGAAACCCCTTAAAACCTAAAAGAAAATGAAACCCACCAAAATCTCAAAATCGATAAATACTCTAAAAAACCTTAATAATTATAAGAAATAGAAACCCCTCAAAATCCCTAAAAAACCTAAAAAACAAAAAAATCCAAAAAAAACATTAAAAATCCCTAAAATCATAAAACCCCCCCAAAACCTCTTAAAACCCATAAGAAAACATTAAAAACCGAAAAAAAATTAAATCTTATAAAACCATAAACAAAACCACTAAAAACCCTAAAAAAACTACAAAAAATAAAAACCCTTTAGAACCCTAAAAATGATAAAAAAGCTCTAAAAACCATAAAAAACATATAAACTAAAAAACCCAAAAACCCAAAAAAACCCTAAATACACCTAAAAATCATAAAAATAACTAAAAACAATAAAACCCCACAATATTCCTGAAAAATCTCTAAAAATTAATAAAAAAATAAAAAACCCTTTAAAAACCTAAAAACCCTAAGAAACCCTTAAAAAACTAAATACACTTAAAACCCCTAAAAATCTGTAAATTCTAAAAAAAAACCTAGAACACCTAAAAATACCAAAAAACCCCAAAAAACCCTCAAAATATCTAAAAAAATCCTAGATACACTAAAAATACTCAAAATCCTTAAAAACATAAAAATACCTAAAAATACATAAGAAAAAATTAAAGACTTTAAAACAATTAAAAATCCTAAAAAACCAAAAAAAAAACAAAAAAACCCTAAAAACATAAAAAATCTAAAAACCCATAAAATCCATAAAATCCATAAAAACCTTAAAAACCCTAAAAACCATAAAAATTATTAAAACCACTAAACACAATGAAAATCCTTTTAAAAACCAATAAAATTAAAAAACACTAAAAACACTAAAACCCAAAAAACACCACAAAGCCCCTCAAAATTCGTAAACTCCTTAAAAATCCCCCAAAACCCTAAAAATTCCAAAAAAACCTATAAATGTAAAAAAACATTAAATACCATGAAAACCCCCTAATAAAAACTTAAAACCCTAAAATAACATAAAAACCCTAAAATCCTAAAAACACTAAAAACCCTAAAAAATGTGAAGACCCTCAAAATCCCAAAACACACTAAAAACAATAAAAATCATCATAAATCGCTAAAAATATGGAAAAATATTAAAAACATAAAACCCCTAAAAATCCCTAAAAAATTCTTCAAAACCTAAAAAATACTATAAAACCCTAAAAGAACTAAAAATGATAAAAACCCAAAGTCCCTAAAACCATAAAAAGGCATAATTTTTTTAAAATTCATTAAATACTCATAAAAACCCTAAAAACCTACTAAAAACTCTAAAAACCCTTAAAAGTATAAAAATGTTGAAAAAATATAAAAGCCAATAAATCCCAAAAAAATCAAAATAACTCAAAAAACCCAAAACCCATGAAAACCCTAAAACCCCATAAAAATCCTCAAAAATTCCTAAAAACTTTGAAAACTAATAAAATTCCTAAAAAAGCCCTAAAAGTCTCTAAAAACATAAAAAACACTAAATTTTTTTAAAACCCATAAGAAAAACGTAAAAAACTAAAAAACATAAAATCCATAGAAAACCTGAAAACAATAAAAACACTTAAAAACCCTAAAAATCCTAAAATCCCTCCAAAATTCCTAAAACTCCTAAAAACCGCAAAAAACATAAAAAATCCATAAAAATACCTAAAAAATGTAAGAACCCATAAAACCATGAAAAATCTTATGGAAACATTGAAAACACTTAAAACCCCTAAAACCCTAAAAACACTAAAACCCTTAAAATCCTTAAAAACCCAAAAAAACCCAACAAACCATAAAGCCCCTAAAAATCATAAATACCCAAAAAAACCCACTAAAAACTCTAAAAACATTTAAACCCATAAAAAAGTTAAAAACTATAAAAACTTAAAAATCCTAATCCCAATAAACAATCTCTAAAACCACAAAACCCATAAAACAGTAAAAAATCCCAAAAATCCCTTAAAACCCTAAAGAAAAAAAAAACTCTAAAAAACATTTAATCCCATACAAATATTAAAAAATCTGAAAATTTATAAAAACCCAAAAAACAAAAAAAAACACTAAAAACCCATTGATCCAAAAAAACCCTAAAAACCCTAAAAACCATAAAAACCCTAAAAATCCATGAAAACATAAAAACTCTAAATAACCCTAACAAACATTGTAATCCTAAAAACACATAAAACCCCTAAAACCCTAAAAATGATAAAAAACCTAGAAACCATAAAACCCTCAAAATCCCTAAAAACCCAAAAGGACATTAAAATACTAAAAAATCCATAAAACTCCCTAATAACATAAAGAAAACTAAAAAAAATTGAAAACCCTAAGAAAACCTTAAAATCCTAAGAAAAACATAAAACCATAAAAAATAAATAATTCTAAAAACAGTAAAACACTAAAAAACCATAAAACCACTCCAAATTCCTTGAAATCTAAAAACCATAAAAATACAAAAAAAAGTCTTAAGATTTCCAAAAAACATAAAAACCCCAAATAAAACCTTAAAAACCTAAAAAAATAAAACCGATAAAAAATAAATAATGGTAAAAACATGAAAAAAACACTAAAAGCCCTAAAAACTCCTAAAACCAATAAAACCCATAAAACCCCCTAAAAACCATGAACACATTAAAACCCATTTAAAACCCAAAAATATTAAAAAAGTAGTAAAAACCATAAAAACTCTAAGAAACTCAAAAAACCCCATAAATCCCCCCCCCCCCAAACCATAAAAACTATAAAAAGTCCAAAAATTACAATAAATATATCTAGAAACCCTAAAAATAATAAAAATCCTAAAAAATCCCTAAAAATCACTAAAAATAAAAAAAACTCTAAAAAACTTTAAAACCCCTAAGAAAACCGAAAAAAACAATTAAAACCCCTAAAACCCTAAAAACCATAAATAAATTAAAAATTACTAAAAACCATAAATCCGTTAAAAACTTTAAAAAATACTAAAAACCCTAGAACCCTTAAATCAACTAAAAACTCTAAAATACATTTAAACCCCTAAAACACTAAAAAAATATAAAAATATTAATACCCTTAAAAAACCAAAAAAACCCTAAAAAACATAACCAAAAATAATTCCTTAAAACTCCTTAAAAAAACATAAAAATCCCTAAAACCCTAAAAACCCATTAAAATCCTCAAAAGCCCTAAAAACACCTAATATCATAAAAATACCCAAAAACCCTAAAAACCCCAAATAAAACATTAAAAACCTAAAAAATACCCTTAAAAAATATAAATACACTAAAACTATAAAAACCCATCAAAACCCTAAAACCAATAAAGCCTCAAAATCCCTAAAAACCATTACACATGATAAAAATCCTATAAAATCAGTAAAAGTCCCTAAAACTGTAAAAAACACTAAAACCCCTATAAACCATAAGAAAATTATAAAAACCCAAAAAACACTTCAAAACCCTAAAAACCTGAAAACCACTACAAACCCTAAAATAACATTAAAACTCTTAAAATCTATAAAACCCTTAGAAACTAGAAAAATAATAAAACCCCATAAAAAATAAAACCATTGAAAACTTTAAAAACCCTAAAAAAACATAAAAAACTAGAATCCCTAAAAACCTAAAACCATCAAAATCCCTTAAAAAGCCAAAAAACATAAAAATCCTAAAAACCCTGTAAAAATACCTACAACCATAAAAAACAAAAGACCTTGAAAATCCTATGAAAACATTATGAACCTAAAAACACAGAAGTCCACTAAAAACTGAAAAAACACTAAAAACTCTAAAAACCCTAATACCCCTCAAAATCCTTTGAAAAACTAAAAACCATAAAATCTTAAAAGGCCCCAAAAATCCATAAAATTGTAAAAAACATTAAAACCCAAAAAAACCAAAAGAAAACCTTTAAAACATAAAAACACTTCAAACCCCTAAAAACCTAAAAAATCTAAAATCCATATAAAATCCTAAAACCAAAAAATCCCTCAAAATTTATAAAACTCAAAAAAAAAATACTAGAAAAGCCCTAAAAATCCCTAAAAATGCAAAACAACCTAGAATCCCTAAAAACCTCTGAAAACTCATGAAAAAACAAAATCATTAAAAACTAAAAACACATAAAACCCCTAAAATACCATAAAACCATAAACCCCATATAAATCACAAAACCCATTTAAAACATTAAAAACCCTTGAATCCCATAATAACCCAAAGACCCCAAAATTAAAAAAAATCCTTTTAACCCTAAAAATTTTTACTGACTCTAAAAACCCTAAAATATCAAAAAACAACCCTAAATACCAAAAAAAAACAAAAAAAAAACTAAAAACCCCAAAAAACCCCTCAAAATTCCTAAAACATTATAAACCCAAAAAAACATCTAAAAATCCATAAAATGCAAAAAACATTAGAAAAACATAAAAAACCCAAGAAAATATTAAAATCCTAAAAACACTTAAAACCCCAAAACACCTAAAAATGCTAAAACCATGAAACCCCTAAAATCCCTAAAAATCGTTAAAATTAGAAAAAACCCTAAAACCATAAAATCCTAAAACGTCCATTTAAATATCTAAAACCATAAAAACCCCTAGAATCCCTATGAAAACCTTAAAAAACTAAAAACACTTAAAACCACTAAAAAACCTAAAAAATTATAAAAACACTAAAGGACCCTAAAATCCCTAAAAACCCTAAAAACCCTAAAGACCATAGAACCCATAAAAACCCTAAAACAACTAAAAACTCTAAAAACCCTTTAAATCACTAAGAATGTTAATAAATCTAAAAAACCTTAAAAAACCAATAAAACTCAAAAAACACTAAAAATACAAAAAACCATAAAAACCCAAAGTACCCAAAAAAGACCCTCAAACCCCAAATGATCCCTAAAAACATAAAAAACCACAAATATTCTAAAAATCACTGAAAAACTAGAAGACATAAAAAAAATTAACACCATAAAACCCCTAAGAAAGCATTAAAAATATAAAAACATTTACTACCTTTAAAAACCTCAAAAACAATATAAACCTTAAAAACCCTTATAAACCAAAAAACCATTTGAAATAAATAAAAACCAGTAAAACCTATAAAAACAATCTAAGCACCTAAAAAACAAAAAAAAACTCTAAAAAATCCTAACAAACCTAAAAATCCTAGAAATCTTAGAAATCCCTAAACACTGTAAAAAACAAAAAAAAAGTAAAATTCCATTAAATTTTTAAAAACCCTAAAAATCCTAAAAACCCCAAAGAAAACATTAAAAACAGAAAACCACTTAAACCCCCTAAAAATATATAAAAAATTCTAAAACCCCTAAAAACCATAATAACCCCTAAAATCCAACAAAATCTCAAAAATACCTAAAAAATCCATAGAATTCCAGAAAATCTATCAAACTACCTTATAATCAAAAATACCCTAAAACTCATCAAAAACTCTAAGAAAACAATAAAATCCTAAAAAACACTTAAAATTCCAAAAACCCTAAAAATGAAAAAATCCTAAAAACCCTAAAAGACATTAAAAATCCTAAAACCCCTAAACACCATCCCCGAAACCATAAAACCCCATAAAAACAAAAAAACCATAAAAAACACTAAAAACACTAAAAACACTTTATACCCCTATAAAATTTAAAATCTCTAATAACATTAAAAACCCTAAATACTAAACAACTATAAAACCCTTAAAACATTGAAAATCCTTAAAAATTGAAATAACCATAAAAATCCTTAAAATTACCTTAAAATACTTAAAAATAAAAAAAACATATAAAACCATAAAAAACACAACAAAGATTTTAAAAACCTAAAAAAACATAAAACTCTGAAAAATCCTAAAAGATGCTTAAAATCATAAAAACCCTAAAACCTATCAAAATCCCTAAAACCTTAATATCCTTAAAAATCCTTAAAAATCCCTAAAATTCCAAAAAAAATGTAAAAAAACATAAAAAACATGATAAACCCAAATAAAACATTAAAAACTTAAAATACCTAAAACCCCTAAAAACCTGAAAAATCTAAAACCCCCCAAAACACCCCAAAACCCCTAAAAACCTCTAAAACCCATAGAGACCCCTAAAAATGAAAAAAATCTAAAAACCATAAAACCCTAAAAACACAAAGAAACCCATAATAACCTAACAAGCAATAAAAAACTTAAAAAATTGTTAAAAAAATAAAATACCCTAAAAAACCTAAAACCATAAAAAAATCCATAAAAATCCCAAAAAACATAAAAAACATTAAAACTTTGAAAACCCCTAAGAGAAACACAAAAACCTAGAAACACTTAAACCCCCTAAAAAACCTAAAACAATGATAAAAACCATAAAAAATTCCCCATAACACTAAATACCCCTAGAAACATCATAATTCATAAAACCCTTAAAAGACAATAAAAATCCTTAAAAATCACTAAAAATATAAAAACCATAAAACCCATGAAAACATTAAGAAAACTATAAAAACCTTGAAACACATAAGACCCCTAAAAACCTAAAAAAAGATAAAAATACTAAAAGACCCTAAACACCATCAAAATCCATAACAATATAAAAACCCTTAAAAACATTTAAAACACTAAAACCCCATAAAAACCTTAAACCACTAAAACTATAAAACACCTTTAAAACCCTATAACATTAAAAACTATAAAAAAATTTGAACACTCTAAAAATCCCAGAAAAATCATAAAACCCTAGAAACCATCAAATTTTCTAAATCCCTAAAAAAACCTAAAAATCATAAAAATCCCTAAAAATCCCAAAAAACCAAAAAAAACCCCAAAACCCAAAAAACACTAAGTAAACCTTGAACCCCCCAAAACCCTAAAAAACTCAAAAATGATAAAAACCTTAAATACGCTAAAATCCAATAAAACCATCAAAATCATTAAAAAGACTAGAAAACGTAAGAATCCTAAAAAGCCCTAAAAATCCCATAAAAATGGAAAACCCAAATAATCATGAAGATCGCTAATAAAACCATAAAACCTAAAAACACATTAAACCCCTACAAAACAAAAAATGCTAAAACTCTAAAATACCCTAAAAACCCTAAAAACCCTAAAAAATCCTAAAAATGATAAACCTCCCAAAAACCTTAAAAACACTAAAAACCCATAAAACCCCTAAAACCCACTAAAAAATCAAAAAACCCTATAATCCATAAAAAATGTTAAAAAAATAAAAAATAAAATCAAAAACCACTAGAAAAACTTAATACCCCAAAAAACCATGCAAACTGTAATAACCCTAAAAACACTAAAATTCTAAAAACACTCTCAAAAACTTAAAAACCAAAAAAGACTTAAAAAGGGAATAAAATCCATTCAAACCTTATAAACCCCAAAAATCCTAAAAAACCTTAAAAATATTAAAACACATAAGACCCCTAAAAACCTAAAAATGGTAAAACCACCAAAAACACTAAAAACCCTAGAAAACCATAAAAACCATCAAAATCCATAAAAAACTAAAATCCCATAAAAATTTTAAATATCGCATAAAAATATATAAAAACAAAAAATGCATTAAAACCTTGAAAACTCCTATGAAAATCATAAAAACCATGCAACACTTAAGACCCCTAAATAACTAAAAATGCTAAAACCCCTAAAAGACCCTAAAAACCCTAAAAACCCTAAAACCCATAAAATCCTTAAAAACCCATAAAATCATTAAAAACACAATAAAAACTCTAAACCCCTTTAAACCCCTAAAAATGATAAAAAACTCAAAAAACTATAAAACCCAAAAAAAACTCCTAAAAACTCCAAAAAAAACTATAAAACCATGAAACCCTTTAATATCTTAAAACCCATAAAATCTCAAAATACACTAAAAACCCATAAAAATTCAAAACTCTAAAAATACCCCAAAATGAATAAAACCCTAAAAACCTAGAAGACCTTAATAAAAATTTAATAATAAAAAAACTCTTAAATCCCTTAAAAACCTAAAAACGCTTAAAACCATGAGTCCCTAAAAATCCTAAAAACCCCAAAAACCATAAATCCCATAAAATGCATTTTTTTTTTTAAAAACTATAAATACCACCCCTGAACCCAAACCAATAGAAACTCTAAAAATCAGTTAAACCCCTAAATGAAGAAAACTCTAAAAACCCCCTTAAAACACTTTAAAAACTAAAAAACTCAAAAAATCATAAAAATAAAAAAATCACTAAAATCCCAAAAAACATAAAAAAACACAAAAAAAAATTAAAAACCATAAAAACTCTAAATTCCCTAAAACCCCTCCAAATCCCTAGAAACCAAATAAAGTAATGAAATTCTTAAAAAAGTATAAAAATTACTAAAAATCTAAAAACCCCTAAGAACCCCAAAACCCTAAGCAAACATTGAAATCATAAAACACATAAAACCCTTAATACCCAAAAAATGCTAAAACCCCTAAAAACCCAAAATAAGACTAAAATCCCTAAATCCTAAGAAACCAATTTTTTTTAATAATTCATAAAAATTTCAAAAAAACCTAAAAAAAACCCTAAAGAAACCTAAAAACCACTATGAAAATAATAATAAAATAAAACAAATAAAACCCATAAACAACTAAAAATGTTAAAAACCAAAAAAACACTAAAACCCCATGAAGTCCCTAAAAATCCCAAAACCCATAAAAATACTAAAAACTAGTAAAAACCCTAAAAACATAAAAGAACATAAAACCTTGAAAACCCCAAAGAAAACACTAAAACCTAAAAATAATTAAAACCCCAAAAAATCATAAAATACTAAAAACCATAAAAACCCATAATACCCTAAATCCCCCTAAAAACAAAAAAGGACACTAAAAACCTTAAAAAACCTACAACCCATAAAAACCCTAAAAACCACTAAAACTATAAACAACCATTAATCCCATAAAATATTTTCAAACTATAAAATACCTTAAAATAGAAAAAACCCAAAAAACCAAAAAAAAACCTAGAAAAACAATAAAAATCCTAAAAACCCCTAAAACCACTCAAAAGCCCTAAAACCCTAACAACCCATAAAAATTATAAAAAATACCTACAAATACCTAAAAATAATTTAAACCCCTAAAAATTGTAAAAACCCTTAAAGACTCCAAATGAAACTAAAAAAACTAAAAAACACCAAAAACCAAAAAAACCCCAGAGAAACTTAAAAAAAATAAAAATGAATAGAAACCAAAAAACCCCACTAAAAACTCTAAAATCCCTTTAAACCCCTAAAAATGTCTAAAATCTCTAAAAAAAATTAAAACCCTAAAAATTTAAAAAACCCCTAAAAACCAATAATCCTTAAAAACCCTATGAAACCCTAAAAACATTAAAATATCGAAACCCCCTAAAAACCAAAAAATCCTAAAAAGTCCATAAAAACATAAATGTACCTAAAACACTAAAAACCTCTTTGGAAACCATAGAAATTAGAAATAATTAATACCCCTGGGAGAAATAAAAAATTTTAAAAACCCTAAAAAACCTAAAATCGTAAAAACAATATAAATCCCTAAACCCCTAGAAACCATAAAAAAAACCAAAAAATATATACAAAAATTAAAAAACCCATAAATACCATAGAAAAACCTAAGAAAACATTGAAAACCTAAAAAAATAAAACCCCTAAAACCCCCTAAAAACCCAAAAAACGTTAAAAACATTAAAACCTATAAAAAACATCAAATTCCTAAAAACATAAAAGCATAAAAATCCATAAAAACAAAAAAAATCCATAAAAATGAAAACAAAACCTTTACAAAAATGAAATATCTTATGAAAATAATTAAAAACATAAAACACCTAAAACCACAAAAAACATTAAAAACATTAAATACCTTAAATAACCTAAAACCCAAAAATACCTAAAAATCATTCAACACCTAAAGACCATATAAAACCCTAAAACCCATAAAAATCATAAAAATATTTAAAAACCCACTAAGAACATTATAAACCGTTTAAAACCCTAAAAAATTAAAAATACCTAAACCCCAGTAAAACTCAAAAAACTTTATAAAACCCCAAAAAAAATAAAAACCTTAAAACCCCTACCCCCCCCCCCCCCAATTTTTAAAAACCCTAAAACCCTAATAATAAAATATAAATCTAAAAAATCACTATAAATCTACAAAAACGTAAAAAATGTAAAAACCCTGAAAACCATATAAAACATTAAAAAGATATAAAAATATAAAACCCCTAAAAACTAAAAAACGTAAAACCCCTAAAATTCGTGAAAACCCTAAAAACCCACAAAATACCTATAATCCCTAAAAAACATAAATAATCAATGAAAATCCCAAAAAATATATAAAAAATAAAAACCCTAAAAACCTAAAAATCAATAATAAAACCTCAAAAACCTAAAAACCATAAAACCCATTGGAATCCTAAAAATGATAAAAACCCAAAAGGACCCTAAAAACCCTAAAATCCCCTAAAACCCTAAAAAATCCCAAAAATCCATAAAAACCTTAAAACCCCACTTAAAATTCTAAAAACCCTTTAAACTCATAAAAACATTAAAAAACCTTTAAAACCCAAAAAATCAAACAACACTATACCCCATAAAAACCCTAAAATCCCTAGGAATCCAAAAAAAACTCTAAAAACACAGAAAAGTACTAAAGAATACATAAAAATTCCTGAAAACATTAAAAAACATAAAAACCCTAAAAACCCCAAAGAAAAATTAAAACCCAAAAACACTTTAAACCCCTATAAAAACTCAAAATTCTAAAAACCCTTAAAATCCCTAAAATCCCTATATACCCTCAAAATCCCAAAATACCTACAAAATCTTAAAAATCCTAAAAAAGATATAAAATCCTAAAGATGTAAAAAAATCTAAAACCCTAAAAAACCCTTAGAAAATAAAAAAAACTAAAACACTTAAAACACATATAAAACCTAAAAAATGATGAAAATCCTAAAAGACCCTCAAAACCATAATGACATGACCCCCTCCCTCCAAATATGTCCCTTATGGATGACAATGAAGTAAGAGAGATAATGACCCATGATTCCCACCTCCAGTTGCCTCGGGGTGGCGACCAACACCAAGGGTGTATAATCTCATAAAAATGGAAGGCATTAAAATTTTCTTGTAAGAAAATGTGATCGGGAGATACGATGGTACATCCCAAAACATCTACAAGTACTATATTAAAGAAAAACCAAAATCCACCCCACATGCATGTTTTAATGTAAAACTTCTACAAATACATTGAAAAGCTCTAAAGAAAATACCAAAAGAAAAAACCTAAGCATTGACATGACAATTGTACCAAATTCAAAGCTAGAAATGCCTAGAATGGTCCATGTAGTCCCTCTAGAATCCTGAAAGTAGTTTTATAATGTAAGGTGAGCATAAAAGTATACTCCATATGAATAACCCAAGTCTCTCACACACAAGTGGAGAAGCATACTAATTCCCCTATGAGAAAACAGTAGAAGAAAAAAGCACCTAACAATGAATACTAGCCACCCAACCTTACCAAAGGCACACTCACCAAATAAAACAATTAAAGTAAATAAATATATATCACCTCGATGATAGTGTACCTGGAACCACTTTCCCACTGATTAGACACTCTCACACCATAATGAAAAATTTCCTGGTGCTCCCACCTCTTTCAAAAGTACCACTTCCCAACCTGCCCGCATACACTTAGTCCCCATATCTATTCCCACAAATTGGAAAAATGAAGCTCATCACATCCCACCCACACAGACCTGGTCATCACACACACAACCTACCTACACACTCCTAGGCCACATACCATTTCACATCCCAAAAACACATGGAAAATCACAACATATCTCATCTTGAAGGCATATGGGAAAGCACAACACATCTTTTCCCAAAGACACCAAAGAAAACAAAACTCACCCACACACACCTACGCATCACAAACCACTACCTGGTCTAAGAATCTTGGGTTATCACCACCTATAAGAGGGAACATAGAAGAACAAGTAGCCATCCATCCATCATCCCACCAGGATGATTGGGAAAGACACCCACCCCCATTACAATGGGGGTGTTCATCACATAGTGCTCAACTAGGGTGGGGTGTGTATAGAAAACACAAGGAAAATACAAGTATATATATATATATATATATTATCATCCACTCAATCCCAACCTATGTGTTCTCAATCAAACTACCAAGAACCCTATGATACTTCCAACTATGTTGATATCTCTAAATGCATTAATTAACACCAGCAATAGTCACTTATGAAGTGGATAAATGAAATACATTCACAACAAGACACAACTCAAAAATACCCACAACCATATCATTCAATAAATTAACATTATTTATTAAGGACATAATTTGTTCATTCCATCTCTAATCGACAATTTCCAACCACATCCATCTTCATTCTTCGAAGTCATTCTTCCATGTCTTTCCTCTCAACAAGAAAACCCCCAAATTACTGCCAAACTATGAAACACACCTCATCACAACCAAACCGAGAGACCCACAGTATAAAAAAACCACCCCCATCACACCCATTAACATAATCATACCACAACCCGATCCTGTAGCCCCATTTCTCAAACACTACCCATCCATTCTAGAATCAGTCAAACTCTCAACCAGAGATTCCATTAAACCACCTGTACCATCCCACCTTATAGTTTTGCCCTCAACCCTAGAACCACACAACCACACAAGAATGAATATACAAAAAATACACGCACATCACACATCCTCACCAACAAGGCAAAGTGTATTCTTATCTAGTAATCACTCGTTCTTCAATTCCACTTTGATAATTAAGGGGTTATCACATACCAAGTTCAATCATGGGGAATCCATTTATTTATCCTAATGAATATGTTTAACAAATTTTATATTCATATGGTTGTTCACAGAGGATCAAAAATAAACATCGATAAGCCATCATAGGTGTGAAAAAAAGGCCACCAACGACCATGATTTCAAGTAGGCATACAACCAATACAAATCACAATATCCATAAGAGATAAAAGATCGGCATGCGTCTCTTTTTCCTAGCCCCTGTGTATCGATATTCAACATATTTGATTATCTTTATTTATTATGAATTTTTCTGTCTTTATAAGAGAACATTCATACACCAACCCCATATGATACACAATTTAAAAGAGACAAAGGGATCCCTACTTGGAAGAATAGACTATCGACACTTCTCCAAGTGCCAAAATAGGGGTTGTGCAAGAAGCAGGAGGAACCTAAAAGAAGGTGTGATTCAAGGGTGCAACTCATATGTATGACTCATCGGGGAAGAAAGGTTCTAGATGCCTCAGTATCAAGAGAAAGGGAAGTACAAAAGAAATAAAGGGCCTCAACTTTAGAAAGGCCAGATCGTAAATCTTTGGTGAAAATGGTTTCAAAGGCCATTAAAGTTTGATCACGATAATGACTATGCAGAATGACTGTTAAAAGTCTTGGGGAAATTAGTAGATTTAATGATAATGTTTATATAATTTTAAATGGCTTCAAAACATCTAGAATATGGTATTAAACCCAATTTATGTCAATTAAAATGATAAATCAGTGGAAGTGGAAACACTAGAATTTTGAAAACTATTAGAAAATTAATTACCATTGGGAGAGTCACCTATGGCTGAGTCTCCGACATGACTCACCAACACCACCTACTGACGCCACCTACTAATGCCACCTACCAATACCACACACCGATGCCACCTACTGACATCACTAACTAATGCCACCTACCAACACCACCTTCCAACACAACCTATCAATGCCACCTACCGACACACTCATTGATTCCACCTACCAATGCCACTCACTAAGGCCACACACTGACTCCACCTACTGACAACACCCATCAACACCACCCACAGATCCTAACTCACTATTGGAAAACTGTAAAAGCTGGAAAACATTTACAAAGAGATGTTGTGACCTCCAGAACACCTAAAACAGTAGATTTTCTCAAAGTAATGGAGCGGGAAGGTCTGATCCATTAAATAAAATATATCTTAAACTATTATCATCCTCGAGAATTAAAAAACCAACCCAAAAAGGAATGAGGGGTCTGAACAACCACCCCATGAGATACCTCTCAAGGATCATAATATACTTGAAACATTGCTACGACATCAATGTTAAATGATAAACCAACATGTGTTGTTCAAAATTTGGAGTAGAACCTCAACATCCAAGAACACCTCCACCAACATCTACTACCCCGACTAACCAAGAGACACGCTACATAAGTACAAAAACCACACTTTCTGGACACATGAATCAGAGAATTCCTTAATCCATGTCAAGATACTATCTTCATTGGGCAGCACTGACTCACCTGCACGGGTTTAATCACATCTCAATTAATGCTTATAGATTAAAAATCAAGTCCTCCCCTTTCCATATGTCCTGAATTTATTACATATTACAGAATAAGGAAGCTACTCATCTCATAGAAAACAAGGTCCAAATATCTCATCACAAGAAAAACATAACAAGGTAAACTCAAAAATACTAGGGGTACTGAGCACACATATTCATCCCCCTTTACCAAGTACACTCTTCCAGGCCACCATGTCTCCACAACACATAAACAAAGGGAATGGTCTATCCACATAGCACCTTCTCCCAATGATCCTAGATCTCTACTAGACACTCCACGAACATCATGTCATCTTTGACATCCAACTCTCCCCATTCAATGACATTAGATTCATCTTGAATATATTGAAATTTCTGAGATACATGGAGGACATTGTGGACCTTCTCCAACATTGGTGGTAGAGCCCACTAGTATGACACCTTTCTAACTCACCCCTAAACCTGAAAAGGTCTAATGAACCTTGGAGAAAGTTTTATACCCTTTACAAACCTCCAATTACCACATAGAGGAGAAAATTTTAAGAACACATGGTCCCCAACATCGATCTCCAAGAGACTCCTTTTATGATCGGTGTAATAATTATTCCACTCTTGTGATTCCTTCATCATCTCATGAACAAGATGCACCTTCTCGGTCGTACTCTACACCATGACCAGAAAAAGAAGAGATGCCTCCCTAACTTTTATCCAGCACAAGGGTGAACAACACAGTCTTCCATACAAATATTTAAATGGAGCCATGTCAATGGAAGAGTTATATCCATTTTCATAAGAAAACTCCACCAAGGGAAAGTGTCACACCCAAGATCCGCCAAAGTCCAAGATGCATTCCCACAACATGTCCTCCAACATATGGATGGTATCTTCTCTATGTCCATCCATTTGAGGGTGGAGAGAAGTGTTGAGGTGTAACTTAGTTCCAAAATAATGTTTCAAACCCCTCCAGACACACGAGGTAAACTGCGCGTCGTGATATGAGATGATGGATCTTAGAAATCCATGTGTCTGCAACACCTCATCCACATATATCTTGGTCAAGGAATCCACTACACCCTACTCTTTAATCTCTAAGAAGTGAGCCACTTTCTTCAGCTGATCCACCACTACTTAGATTTCATTGCATAATCCCTCATACCTCGGTAACCCTATAATGAAATCCATATATATGTCATCCCACTTCCACTCGGGGGATTCTATGGGATGTAACACACCATCATGTAATTTTTTCTCAGCCTCAAACTGCGAACACACTAAACACTATTCCAAAAACATTGTTAATGTATGCTTCATCCCGGGCTACCAAAACTACTCTCTCATGTCTCGGTACATCTTGGAAACTCCTAGGTGTACCACTTAAGGTGATCTGTTAAATTCGCAAATAACTCCCTCATGCATTACCACTGGAACAAACATCCTTCCACGTAACAACATATGATTCTGAACATCCTCCAACCATCCATTCGGAGCGTCATAATGGTCGACTCGATCATGAATCACCTTTTCCCGCATGTCTCCCCACTGAGACTCCTCCACATGTTGTATTAGAGAATACTGCACTTTCATCTAAATCAAAAGCCTCAACCACTATTAATTCTTGTATCTAAGTGAAAGGATTCCAACTCCTCTATCATCTTCCAAGCATCTATGGATTCCCAAACTACTTCCTTCTATGACTTCCTTCTCGAAGCACTAGCCAAAAAATTCTCCTTTCACAAGTTTTAAGATATTTCCAAATCATAATCTTGAAGAAAATCCATCCACCTCCACTATTGCAAGTTTAGATCTCGCTGGGAAAATATATACCTCAAACTCTTGTGGTTCGTGAATACCATAAATTGCTCCCCAATAAGGTAATTCCTCCAAAACATCGGCACAAACATGAATGTTTCTAGCTCTAGATCAGGGGTTGTATATTTACGTTCATGGGTATATAACTGCCTAGACCCATAAGAGATCACTCCCTGTTGTTTCACTAGCATGCATCCCAAGCTCGGATGGGAAGTATCACAAAACACCTCAAACATCACTCCTTCCTCTGGAAACTAGAGCACTGGAGCACTAACCAACTTTCCCTTCAGATAGTAAAATGCTTCCTAGAACTGCTCACTCCAAACAAAAACCTAGTCTTTTCTGGTCAAGGTTATCAATGGAACTGCTAATTGAGAGAAATCGCAGACGAATATCTTGTAATTACATTCCAGATCGAGAAAACTATGAACCTATACCAAATTCTCGGGTTCTTCCCAATAAAAAACTACTTTTACCTTTGATGGGTCCACCGCTACACCCTATTCAGACACCACATTCTCATGGAAGTGTACCACTCATGACCAAAACTTGAATTTGGAAAACTTTTCATAGAGATGGTGGTGTCTAAGAACCTGTAAGAGGAACATAATATTATTGATATTTTCCTCATATATCTTCGATTAATTTATGATTTAATCAATGAAAAAGATGTTAAATTGATCAAAAAACTCATGGAATATGGAGTTCATTAGTCCCATGAACTCTGTCAGTGCATTCATAACACTGAACGACATATCCATGAACAAGAAGTGCTCATACCTTCAACTAAATTCCATCTTTTGGATATCACCTTCCTTCACCCTTGTCTGGTGATATCTAGATGGAAAATCTATCATAGAGAACAATCTTTATCCCTTAAACTGGTTAAAATTATTTTCTATCCTTGGGAGAGGGTAACAGTTCTTGACCATTACCCAATTCAACCTCCGGTATTCTATGCACAAAATTAGACTACCTTCTTCTTCTTTTCACTAACTAGAATGAAGAAACCCATGATGACACAATGGTCCAAATAAATCTCTTCTTCATCAAATCATTTATCTGACTCCTCAATTCCCACAGCTATGAAGGTGTCATCCGATAAGGAGCCATCAATATAAGAGAAGTATAGGGCTGCAAGTTTATCTTGAGATCAACATCATGCCGAGTGGGTAGAATCACAACATCCTCAGGAAAAAAATCAAAGTACTCCCCAACAATTCTAGTTATCAAATTTATCTCAGTATCCACTGATTCCACTGACATCTCATCTAACGAGGAATGAATGTTCCCCATATGCTAACTTCCCATCTGACAACTCCTTTCACCAATGAAAGCCATGCATTGTCCATCCACATCTAAAAACACAACTATTTTACGGAATCATTCAATAATAGAAAGAATAGAGTGTAACTAGTAGATACCAAGGATGACATCGTATGGTTGCATCTGTAATAGGAAAAGATCCCCTCAAAACTGATGTGGCCCCATCATCAGTCTATTTCCTCATCAAACATCAATCAAGATGGTCTAACCTCCAAATGGCATACTCCACACCACAGGAATATAAATCCACTCTGTCTAGTCATTGATCATGGGCTAGACCAAGTGAAACAATAGAGTGAAAAGATCCTGAATAAAAAATGTGCAAAAAATCATACTAAAAAAACTGATCATACTTCAAATGATCTATGGCCCTGCTGGGAATATTGCATCTATGACATGTAACTGACAATGCCTAGATCCTATTCCCCTATACTGACGATCTCATCCTCGACCATGCCTGGGTCGAGGTCCTTGAGGAATGCCCTGAGGCCGACCTCTACCTGCTTTGTCTCCTCTCAGTGGAGCGTGAGGCAGTTGTCCCTATTACAGGAACTACCCTGCCAACAACTACTGATGAGGCTGATGATGGACCTTCCCACCTACACTATAATGATCTTAAATGGACACTAGGAACTTACTTTAATGATTCCCATAGACACAACATATAGAAATCACTATCCCCAGACCCATAAGATAGGCACGAGGACCAGAAGGCTGGAATGGAAACTACTGAGGTCGCCTCCCCACTAGTTGGAACCTCGAAGGCCCTAGCACCCAATACCTTCTACAAATAACCATTCCATTCAAAGAACTAGGCTGACTCCACTATCATGGTACACCTTCATCAAGTGAATCCTCTTAACTAATGTTTTCTTCTTTTAGACCTTAAAGTATGTTGGCAGGGTAAATAGAGTAATTGTGTACTATAAATAAGGACAAAGTGCCTCCTCTAGGTGTCTCACACGATACTCTTCATCCGAAAAATGATCTTGAAGAAAAACGAAGGAGATCCTTGAATTTTATTCCCATCTCCCATACCAAAAAACTCCCATTCTGGAAGGAGAGTAAATATTACCTCTTCTTAGAATTCATGATTGAAGAAAATAATTATGCTTAGAACTCTTACTCAAAATATATTATCAGAACGTCATCCTCTTTCATCTCCCCTAGGTATAACGTCCACCACTGACGTGTAGCTCCCTCCATCTAGATCACCGCTAACGGAACCTAGAACTTCATCGGAGCCCAAATCAATCTGAAGGTGGTCACAAGCTTCTCGATCCAACTCTATATCTCTATGTTTGGAATTTCTTCCCTCATACTTCCCTAGAGTCTATCGCTAGAAAGAATGTAATTTTTTCTACCACTGATTATGCTCCTCTACTAGTTCAATCATCTGTTGATCAACCGGGTCAGCATGTTGAGCCTCCACTTCCGGCACTACATGTGGACGATGACTGGGTTCTATATATGAAAGGTAAACAAGTAATTCCTAGGCCGGGGTAGTATAGAAATTTTATTTATGTTTCATTTTAACTCGTTTTACTATTTTTTATCCATTTTGATATTCCCCAAAACACCCCAATTCAGACAATAACACTAGTCATTTTGATTCATGTACCTTTCCTAGGGTCTCTATCCTGCAAATGGCATAGACTCACTTGGTCGTTTGGTAGGCTTAGAGTCCATGCATCAGATCAGGAAGGGCCCTAAAATCCTGTGTCCTATCTAGCCTTCCTTGGCCTATGTCATGCACCAAGATCACCTAACACTGTTTACCTACCAACCCATGAAATCCTTACAATTATTAACACCAAAATCCATCATATATCTCAACCATCGCATCTAATACCATTCTTTCATGACCCCCTCCCTCCAAAGATGCCCCTCTTAATATGGGAATGAAGGAAGAGAGATAATGACCCCCGATTCCTACCTCCAATAGGCCCTAGGGTGGTAACCAGCACCAATGGTATGGAATCTCACGAAAATGGAAGGCATTACCCTTTTTTTAAGAAAAAGAGTTTAGGAGATAATATGGTACATCTCAAAACAACTCTAAGAACTATATAAAAGAAAAACCAAAATCCATCCCACATTATATTTTAATGTAAAACTTCTACAAATACAACGAAAGGCTCCAAAGAAAATATGAAAAGAACAAAACTAAGCAGTGACACAAAATATATCCTAAATTATAATTTAGAAAGGCCTAGAATGGTCCATGTAGTCCCCTTGGAAATCTAAATGTAGTTTTATAACATAGGGTGATCATACAAGTATACTTAGTAGAAAAATCCCAATTCTCTCATGCACAAGTGGAGAAGCATACTAATGCCCCAGTGAGAAAACAATAGAAACCAAAAGAACCTAAAAAGGTATACTATCCACCCCACCCATACCAAAGGAAAACTCAAAAAATAATGTAAGTAATGTAAAGTAATATAGATCACATCAATGATAGGGTACCTCGCACCACTTTCCCACTGATTAGACACTCTCAAACCCTAAAAAAATATACTGGTTCTCCCACCACTTCCGTAACTACCACATCACACCCCCAGCACACACCTAGGCCCCATAGCTAGTCCCAAAACCTAAGAAAATGAATCTCATCGCATACCACCCGCACACATCTGGGCCTTACAACCACGTCCTACCCATAAAAACCTAGGCCATATACCACGCCACATTCCAAAAATACATGGGAAATCACAACACATCTCACCATGAACGCACATGGTAAAACACAAAACATATCATCCTGAAGATGTTTGGGAAAACACAACTTTCCCACACAAACCTAGTCCTCACAACCCACTACCATATCTAAGAATATTGGGTCATCACTAGATGGAAGATGGAGTAGGGAAGAGTGGGTGTCCAACCATCCATACTCCCACCTGGATGTTTAGGAATAACACCCTCCCCCATGAAATTGGTTGTGTTGGACAAGTAGTCCACAACTAGGGTGGGGTGAATATTGAAAAGATAAGGAAAATACATGTATGTAAATATAGTATCAAATAATCAAGACCATCCTATAGGTTATCAATAAAAATACCAACCACTCTATGATACATTCAACATTACTTCTATATCTAAATTCATTTATTAACACCACAAACAGTCACTTCGGATGTGGATAAATGATATCCATTCACAAAAATCAACAACTCAAACAAACCCCAAACCTTATGATTTAACAAATCATCATACTTTATTAAGGAGACCATTATTTTATTACGTCCCTACTCAAGAAATTAACAAACCCAACCATCATAATTCTTTAAATTCATTCCGCACTATCCCTACTCTCAATAAGAAACCCCCCAACTTTATTCCAAACCCCGCAACACGCCTCATCACAACCAACCCGATAACCCCATTTTATAACAACACTACTATTGAAACTTTTTTCCGTCACAGATTCTAACAAATAGAAAAGGAAAAATCCTTAAGTACAATGAGAGTCATCCTTTGATGAACATCAAAAATTGACAAAGGCGTGAACAAGGAACGTTTTAAGCATGGGTCACACAAGTTTCTTTATGGTCATTCAAGTCACTTGCGCACCACATATGGGTCACGCAAGTAACATGTGAGCCCCATTATTTTTTCACCCAAGGTGCTCAGTGGCCTCTAAATAGCCCTTGTGGTCCCCCCATTTCGAGGAGAAAAAATCCAAAAACTCAGATTCAAGCTCTGGTCACCCAAGTCTCTGTTTGAAGTCTTCTGAACACTTCTAAGGTAATTATTTACCTATAATGGAATCTCTAAAGAGGAAAAATAAGGCCTAAGTATTAGAACTCATCAATACTTGCGCGCCTAAGTGTCCAACACTTAAGGGAAGTGGAGACATGTGCACGCCGCCTTGTCCTCTCATGGAAACTTGTGTGCCACCCTTCTGGAAGCATCTATGGATAATACGAAGGTCTTGAGCCAAGTCTTGCCCAAGTATTACCCTATAGGTTCTCCGTCTCCCAAGTGAACTCATGTCGCGCAAGTATACTTTCGCGACCCAAACTTTCACACCTGAAAAGGACTTGCGCGCCTAAATAGGACTTGCGTGCCTGCCTTTTTTTGGGTCCCCTCCTTCCAATTCACTTCATTTCTTCAAATCCACCTTTCCTATTCAAGGTCAAGCCATAAAAACCTTCTTCAAAGAAACTTATGGAATGGTTCCTTTGTTAGCTTCCTTATCTGAAAGGAATTTTGTGAAAAATCTCTCAAAAGCATGTGATTTATATAACTTTATATCACTATGGTCAGTGGTTCCCTTCATTCAACCTCATCCCTTAAGATGATAGAATCTTTGATATGGGAATCCTTCTTAGGGTTAATCCCCAATCATAAGTAAAATCCCCCTTAATCTAGGCATCCTTCTTATGAGTAAGCCCAAAATTAAGAATCTAAATCTCCATAAAGCACAAATACCTTTATGGACCCTGTTAATGGGCATCCTCCTTAGGAGTGAGCCCCAAGTCCCCCCTAATTTGGGCATCCTCCTCAGGAGTAATCCCCAAGTTAGAGTATCCAAATATCCATAAATCATGAATATATTTATGGACCTTGTTCCTAGGCTTCTTTCCAGAAGTAAATCCTAGTCTTCACCTAATTGGGAAGTCACACATACATAATCCCTATATCATTCCTTATGACTACATATTTCGTGGCACAAATCATCAGGTTTACTGATACCTCTTGTTTCTCACACCGAGCGTGACTCACGTGAGCTTAGAATTTAAAAGTAACCATGAAAAATCTCTTTTGGGCCATTAATCATATGTAAGCACCACACTTTTTAATTGAACTATGTGGACTTTGATCTCTACCTTAAAAGTAGAGTGCGTAGGATGATTTTCTGAGGTACAGGACCATCAACCATTAATTCTCATCCGTACCATATGACGTTGAATTATATCTTAATTCCCAAACTATGTGGGTTATCATTCCTCTTTAACAAGGATATGTAGGTAGACCACCTTTGGGTATGATCCCAACTCTGAAATAATCTATGTCCTTCTGAATGAAAATAAACTTCAAGTGCCCCACTGAGTGGCTTTAAAACTAGTATGGTCATCATAATGACCAATAGATTTCATTATAATCTATTGACAGATACCATTGACTATGAATTTACAATACATACGGATGATTCTCCATTGATGAAGAACCTCAAATACATATAAAAGATTCTCTAAATCCCATACATATCAATCATTGATTGAAATATCTAAAGGAAGAACTCATTTTCATGCTTGGTAAATTAATAAGGATTCGTGAACATAACTTAAATCTATAAGAGAGTCCCGAAGTAGACAATAATTCCCCACAAAAAGGTGTAATGAGTCTGACCTCCCATCCTCTCGACCAATGAAAATTATTAAGCCTTATCAGTCCACAACTAATGAAAACCTACCTTTGGAAAGTAAGGCCAAATGGATATAGAATCATTGTATGTTTTCAGTTCTATGAATAAACCCATTAGAAGCTGAATAGAAAGTTTGAACCTTAAACAAACAAGGTCATCCCCAATTCCTGAAGAAAAAAAACGGTGAACCCGACATGAATCCCTAACAAGGTTAAAATTATGTTTTACTTATTTGTTAGGCCCCTATTAAATTCAATATGATGTCCAACAAAGAAATCAATAACATAGGCAGTCATCCAAAAGATGTAGTATGGCCAAACTTATCTTCATTATGTCTGTTATATGAAATATTCACTCTTTTCCAAGATCTCTCAGCATTATAGAAATGGCTTCTCTAAAGTTCACACTTGTGAATTCTTTTTCCACTACTCCTGCTAGATCTTTGCCCGCTCTAAGAACGACATCACCTACTCAGTGTCTACAAAGCAGGGTCTCAAAAGCGTTGGTGAGGGAATACTATCAACACAGTACCATCCCGACTCTGGAGGCCGCTCGACAAGCCCACCAGGTTAACAACTCACCATGGTTATCCAGATAGTGACGACCAATGATCAAGAAGTAGGAGGTGTTAACAACCGTATCCAACTATTTCGGGTCGTTATCCCCGGAATGCAACAACCAGTCCCTCCCATATTACAGGGAGGATAATGAAGAGGTCACTCAAGGCCTCCATTCAGGAAGACATGAGTCCTTCCTGAGGGATCCCATTAACAATCGCCGCCAGACTTGTGTGGTAGTGCACCCTCAACATGATGAGGGTATCACCTCTAGAGGTTCAACTCAGGTCCCTCAGACACGAGCATGCATGACGAACCATCAGAGGTGAAACTCGGCCAACAGAAAGCCGGTTCATACCTCTTCCCCCTCCAGAGAAGTCCATCAAGCCAACTTGATGGAAAACAACGAGCGAGCATATACACCTGTCCGTCCTAATGTTACATCCCAGCAGACTCATCTGGTAGTAACACACCAATCCTTCCAGGCAATTCCAGCGGAGTATCATAGGCAGGAATATACACAAATTTATAATTCATCATCTAGTCAGAACGCTCGTCTGACTACAACCAAAGAAACTCGCCAATAAAATGTGGTGGGGAATAATCCACAGACACATACACCTAAAATTCATCAGGCTAACCAACAGTCTCGTTTGGTAGCACTCGGAGAAGTCAGTTGGAAAGCTCCGATGACAAATTTGAAGCAGACTCAACTCTCTGCCCCTATGAATAAGTACTATCAGTATCCGTTGATAGGAAGAGGAGGAAAGGAGTAGGAACATACACCTATTCCAGACATGGAATGGACGTATATTCCCTTTCCAATAGCTGAATTCACCAAGCATATTCTGACAATGGTGAACAAGCAGAAGAAAATCCCTACCCATATTCTGGATTCCTGTCACAATATTATAACAACTTCAGCAGCATCACAGGGAAGGAATCATCAATCTATCCCTATCAGTGGAGTGACTCATCAAAATGTCACTCCTAAGTAAATACAAACCTTTGTGTTTGTCCAAGAGGGTCGTGGGGTATATTCTTCCATGTCATACAGACAATCAAGTTGGGCACATACACCCGATTTAAATGGAGATAATCAGCCTAACCTGACCATTTTTCTGATAAGGCACATACACTTGACCATAATAACCACTTTCATCAACAAGTGGTTTCCAAAGTTAATAAAATGGTGTCTAAGAAAAAGACTCTTCCAACACAGTTGAGAAATCAAGATCCAATCTTCAATAAGGCCCTGCTCAATGCTGGAGTTCTTGATGCACTTAGACAGTTGTCTATTTCAACTCAAGATTCTACTCTCTCATTTATAGATTCTGAAAGTAAAAACAACAATTCCTAATGTCTTCATCAGAAATTTCCCCATGAAGGATTTCTTCATGACAGTTCGGCCGATCTCGAGGTATCATCTTCAGATGAGAGCCACAATAACCCTCTATGTGGCCAGAAGACCAAGGAGCAAGAGGTTTCATCGTTTTTTGTAACCCACCATGGTGGTCCTCTCCATGATGATGAATTTAGCTGCGAAAGTCCTCTCTACAGTAGTAATTCGCATTGCCTGGAAAATTATTCAAAGGAAAATGCAGTAAATAGAAAGCCCTATTATCTTGAGGCACTTGAAAATATGAAACCAGTCATGTATGATGCTTTACCGCTAGCAGGTGAAATACTTTCTCAATCAGAAGATAGCCCGAGGCGTAGGTCATTATCTGAACTACCCCTGGGTCATTCATCTTCTAATTTGACAAATGAATTCTCTACCAATATTATTGAATCTGATAAAGCAACAAAGAAGCACTAGAATTGTTCTAATCAGGTATAAGAATCTTCATCGAATGATAAGGAGGAAGTGCTGAATATGAGAAAACAACTGGAGAAAGGTGAAGTACCAGTCATGTTTTGGCCTTTGGCTGACTCTCAGTATGATATTCTAGAAATGTTGAGTGAAGATTGTATTCATGATATTAGTCTCAACATGTGGAAAACTCTTTGTCCCTTAAAAGAGAAAATATTATCTTATGATGAATATGAAAATCATGTTATTATAATAGAATGGTTACAATTCCAAATTTATTTGGAATATCTCTCAGTTTCCCGACATCCAAAGGGTGAAAAGCAGAAGAGAGACCTTCAGAGTTCATGCCTTGGAACGTTAAAAAGGTTTCACTAGTTAATTACCAATTCCCCATCTGGTATTCATATCAGGGGATGAGGTGTTCATGGAGCACTGAATTTCATTGTACTCTCTAGTCAACAAATCCCACCAAAAGTGGTCTCATGCAATGTTATTGCACATGGCTGGCCATAAATACCTAGTTTTGTGTGTAATCAAAGGATTTCCCAAGAACATTCCTCAACTAGTTCTTCCTAAAGTTAGGCATATAAAAAAAAGTTGTCGAATTACTCTTGCATCAAGCAAATGAGAATATCGAACAAGCTTCTCATTTAGAGTAGGAACATCATCAAGTGATAGAAGTGTCAGAAATAATCCAATGGTCATCTAATCCAGGTGATTTGAGTGGATGTAAGTTGATGCATCCGGCCAATTTTTGGACTAAAGTCCGCAAAATCAAGAGATCTTTTAAGAAAGTCTTATATGTAGAATCTCAAGAGCCACCTCAGCTTGCCAGACTGAGGAATCTTTTAGCCCAACCCTTGGGATCAACAAATGGGATTCAAGGAGTTGAGGAGAAACAATAGGAACAGACCCAGTCCATTTAATTGGGTACTTTTTCAAATCCTCAATCTCTTCCTCAGCGAAATTCAGTTTTATCTCGGTTAGGGAAGAAAGAACAAGAGGAATGTAGAGCCGAATTATCAGGATATTCCCTCCAAATTATGGGTCATCAAGAAGTTCCTGAGGGATCAACTAAACAAAGGGAAATGTCTCATAAAGGTCATGGAAGAGGAAAGTATCACAGAAATGCTTACAAAAGGGTTGCAATGCATTATGCATCGATAAATGTCATCAATTCCATTGTCAACAATCCCCCAGAATGTGAGGCTCACTCAGGGGAATTAGATGAAGAAGTTCCTATTTAAGAGACTGTATGTACTAAAACAAATGAGGAAGGTGTGTGTACCCAGAATCAAAGGCTTACCCAGAATCTAGGTATTCCTTCAAATAACCAACTCCCCCCTCACCAAAAGGCGTCCAAAAAGAGGAAAGAAAAAAGTCAGGTCACATTACACCCTACCTCTGGAGAAGGCCA
Organism: Viscum album; assembly: GCA_963277665.1. Lineage (NCBI taxonomy): Eukaryota > Viridiplantae > Streptophyta > Magnoliopsida > Santalales > Viscaceae > Viscum > Viscum album. The sequence goes on from OY728150.1 coordinate 1,333,416,001, forward strand.
ATCACTCTCATTAGAGGAAAAATTCGCGTAGTAGGAAGCAGAAATGATGGAGTTAAGGAGGTTAAATGCAGAACTACTTCAAGGTAGTCTTCCTCCTAAGCAAGCTGGTGTTAGTCAGTCAAGGGAATTCATTGCAGCTACTGGTATGGATCAAGAATATCTTCCTTTACCAGTACACCCTCATAGGTCCAATCCTCTGGGTTATACACAACAACTTGAAATACTACCATCAGTGACAGTCCCGGTTGCTATAGCCATCCAAACACCAGTTATTACACCTGTTAAAGGCCAAGCTCAACCAAATGTTTCTACAAAATTAATGACTACCATTGAGTCATTAATAGATTGGTTGGAAGCTATGGAGGGAAAGCATGAAAAAATTCAACCATAAAAGAGAGATTACCCTGAATGGGTGGATGCAATTCCTCCCCCATCAAATTTTGTGAGTACCACATTCCTAATTTTTAATGGTTCGGGAGATCCAGAACAACACTTAACACATTTTGTTTCTTGTTGTGATCCTATGATGGGAAATCCTCAACAACAAGAAGCAGTTAATATTAGATTTTTTGTGCAGTCATTACAAGGGCATGCTTTTTTATGGTATACAAGCTTGCGATCCTAGTCAATTACTGGGTGGGAAGATCTCCGTCAACGATTTCTCCTTCAATTAAACTCAACATTTCCAAAGACGGCAGTTTTCGATCTTAAAAATTTTAAGAAAAGGGAAAATGAAAGAGTTTCGGATCTCATTGCTCACTGGAAGGGATTGACATATTCCTTAAGCTTATCACTCCCTCAAGAATAATTGTTTCCAATCTATTTGTAAAATTTGGATGATGAATTACGCACACCGTTGATCCCTATGTAATACACAGTAGGGTTTCGATACCTTACTTCAATCGATCAGCAGATTGAAGACTCTCTTACAAATAATAAGGCTAAAACTCGTGTAATTCCATCAGTTCCAAGAAGGAGAATGGGAAAAGCAGAGACTGCTACAGTTATTCTTAAACAAGAACCTGTATGTGCTTCTACTTCAAAACCTCCATCATATCGAAGGGCTCTGCCTCCTGAGCATCAACAACAATGGATGCCTCGTCAATATGATCAAAGAGATCCAAGGTGGAAACAGTTTCCAAATTTTAAGAACAAGGTTTATTCTTTCCAGAATGAACAAGTTCCTGGCTACTTCATCTCGGCTCTGGAAAACAATTTGGTTTAGTTGCCAAGGCCCAAAAGGATAAAAAAGGAAGCAGATGAAGACCTCCCCAACTATTTCCCATTTCATCAAGTGTTGGGGCATCCCATTCAAGAGGGTTTTGTTTTCAAATACCTCCGAAAAAAGACGGTGGACTCCAGACAGGTAAAAATGAAATGTTCTTCAGGCCAGGTAGTATGCGTTACTACTACTGATCCAGAAGAAGAAGGTGAGTGGCATGATGTCAAAAGAAAAAATGTTTAAAAATATGATGATTGGATGGTCAGGAAAACGATTAACCGAACTCATTCCATTTTACAAACACAATTGAATCCACCAATTGTGTCTTCTACTATGAATTCCACAGCATAACCCCCTTCATCAGAAGGAAAATCTTAAAAAACGACATAATTCAAAGAAATAAGTGCAGTCATAAGAATATGAGTTCATGTCAAAGCCTAAATTATATTTAACCCTAGAAGATTTTATACCATCTAATTCAAAATCACAGGCACCGCCCCACCAAACGGCACAACCTGAACTGGCTAATCAGGCAGAGTCTTCATCAGATGAAGAGTTGATCTTTGGTTCTATTAGCACGATTCATTTAAAATATCCTCATGCCAGTAACAGTTTCAATCATGATGAGCCTAAGTTCCCTGTATCAAATAGAGGAATTAGATGAAGAGACTGAGGTCTAGGATACAAGGGAATATGTGGATATTCCAAAAGCCACTATTCCAATCCTACCCCATCTAGAACTGTATATGCGGCAGAAACTCATGGAAAATCCCTTTAGAGGGTTCAACAAGAACAAGAAAGTTCTTCCACACATGGAAGATTCAGTCCCGATATAGTTATTTTGGAATATCGGTTAGAGGTTACACCTTCTTCCTCTCAGAAAATAAATAGACCTATTTGGTCTAATCTACCAAATCCAGGAGTATTTCCAACTCCTACCCTGATATAAGATGCATCTATTTCCAAAGCATCAACTTATAAGGAACCTGTGAAACCACATGTTCCTGTTGGGAAACACATACCTTTGGACCAAAAGTATGATGTCTTGAAACATTTGGCCCAAGTACCGGCAAAGTTATCAATTCTGGATGCCTTGAATCTATAAAAGGATCTTTGGGAGGCACTCATTGAGGCTTTTTCAAGTCCTCGGGAATTTGAAACTGAAATTGTTGCAGCTGAATTCTACCATATAGAGAATGATCCTACAGAATTCCATGTAGTGATATCTTTTATAGATGAACATGAATATGATGTTGTTCATGGACATATTATACCTTTTTATTTATCTATAAATGTTAATGATGTTGACATCCTATGAGATTTCATTGATAATGTTTCAAGAGTCAACCTCATCCCCATCCGTACACTTCATTGATTGGGCCTCACTGAATCTGATTTATCTCCTTCTACTTTGATGTTTCAAGGATATGATAAATATGAACAAGAACCTCTGGGCGAGATTACACTCAGAACTCAGTTTAGAGACCATGTATCCAATTCATATTTCAGGGTTGTTTGTCATGACACAGCCTTCAACATTTTTCTTAGAAGACATTGGCTACATCAACATGTGGCTATACCTTCATCATACCATAAATGTCTTAAATATTTTTTCAATGGTCAAATTGGGACATTGTATGGTGATAAAGCCCCATTAAAAACTTTTGAATCTCAATACATTGAGGCAAAATTATATCACATGGAGGGAAAGGAGATATCCTCAACAAAGAAGGTTACCAAAATTAATGCTCTATATGGTTGGAAAATATTCTAGTAAACCCATTCATACATGTGAGTACAGATTATGTCTTTTCTATCATTCAAATTGATAGGGTAGACCCAAATCCAAATACTCTTATGGAAACTTCCATAATGTCAATTATGAAAACCAAGCCAGACAGCATGGTAGAAATTGTTGATTCACCAGGAAATGATGAATGCTCAAAGGAATATGTCTTCATTTCGTCCACTGAAATCCAGAAATTCTATACTTCAGTAACCAGGCCAGAAGAAGTTATAGCAATACTAGAGGAAAATAATTATGTCGATTCTCAATCCATCATCTCCTCTCTATCACCTCAGAAAGACCCTTCGTCATCATTAGGGCCAGAAATGGTAGTCTCTACTTCAAGATGTTCAAATTTTATCCTCTCTCCTGATCATGGAAATTCTGCTTCATCATCTACTATGCAAGTGGAAACAAAAGAAGTGACACATATTGAAGAAGAAGAGGAAGATCTCAGGGATGCTCCTACAACATTTGAAGAGGGTATCTCTACCACTGTGGATGAACTTAGATAAATAAATCTAGGTACAAAAGAAGATCCACACCCCACTTTAATTAGTTCGGCCATGACTCGAGCACAGAAAGAAATGTATACATCATTTTTAAAGAAAAATCGTGATGTTTTTATTGGAATTATATAGAAATTACAAGTCTTGATCTCGATGTTTCCACTCATCATTTGAGTTTTCCAAAAGAACATCGAGGATTAAAGCAAGCCACAAGAAGAACACACCCAACTTATGCCTCCAAAATTGAAGCTGAAATGGATAACATATCAAGGATAACTTCGTCAGAGAAGTTCAATATCCTAAATGGCTTGCTAATATTGTCCTTGTGAAAAATAATAATGGACAAATTAGAGTTTGTATTGACTTCAGAGATCTTAATCGGCATTGTCCCAATGATGATATTCCAGTTCCGATCACAGAACACTTAATTGATGCAACAGCTGGATATGAAGAACTTTCCATCATGGATGGATATTCTAGGTATAATCAAATACAAATGGATCCAGAAGATGAAGAATCTACATCCTTCATATCCCCTCAAAGTGTGTTTTACTATCGGGTAATGCCCTTTAGCCTGAAGAATGAAGGTGCAACGTATCAACGTGCCATGCACCATATCTTCAAACACTTTTTAGGGAAATTTGATTAAATGTTATGTGGATGATTTGGTGGTTAAATCCAAACAATGTTATAATCACCAGGATGATCTGGAAATCATATTCCACAAACTTTGACAATACAATTTGAAGATGAACCCCTTGAAATGTGCTTTCAGGGTAACCTCAGGAAAATTTATCATCTTTGTTGTATGCCATCGTGGTATCGAAGTTGATCCCTAGAAGACAAAATCAATCCTTAGTATGTCACCTCCTTGAAATTTGAAGGAATTAAGATGGCTTCAAGGACACTTGTCCTATATTCAGTGTTTCATCACCAATCTGGTAGGAAAATGTTTACCCATAACCAAATTAACGAAGAAGAGAGTCACTTACCAGTGGACTAAAGAATGTCAAGAAGCATTCAATATTCTCATGAAATATATCTTGAGTCCACCGATATTAATTCCACCTTTTGAAGGAAGACCACTTATCCTCTACGTGACAGCTTTAGATCGATCATTGGGTGCCTTCCTTTCCAAAAATAATGATACTGGGAATGAAAACAACCTTTACTATCTTAGTAAAACTATAATTAAGGAAGAAACTCGATATTCAAGTATTGAAAAGTGCTGCCTAGCGTTAATATTTGAAGTTTAGAAATTGAGACACTACTTGCAACATCATGAGGTCCAATTGGTATCTCGTAATAACCCGCTCAAATTTATCCTTAGTTGTCCAATGCTTATAGGACATCTGACAGGGTGGGCAGTTATTTTGGAGTAGTTTGATATCCAGTATGTGTCACAAAAGGAATTAAAGGGCCAAGATTTGGCCGATTTTCTTGTTGAACACCCATCTATAGAAGATACATATTTAAATATTAAACTTCCTGATAAGGAAGTATTCTCTATTCAAGATAATCCTCAAACATGGGAAAATGTACTTTGATGGTGCTTCTTGAGGTCCAACAGGGATGAAATTGGAAGATCTTAAACTCCAAAAATTTGGGTTAGGAATTGTGCTTATTTCCCCAGAAAAGGCAGTGCTACCTTATTCCTTTTTTTGTTGGAAGGTGGTACAAACAATGAAGCAGAATATCAAGCTCTCATCGCTGGATTGGAGTTGGTGCTTCAGACACATGTGAATAACTTAAAGGTTAAAGGTGATTCAGACTTGGTAATCAAATGAGTCAATGGGGAATATGCCCTCAGAAAACAAGAGTTAATACCTTTGTATGATTACGTCAGAGTGTTAATGGTGGAATTTTCTTCAGAACCGACATTTTCTTATGTCCTGCGATCATAAAATGCTCAAGCTGATGCACTGGCTAATATAGCCACAGATCTAGAAGATCCAAATCGGGATGAAACAGTCATCGGTATTGCCCACCGTCGTACAGTTTCACCACATGTTCAAATCAGAACAGAGGAAATCGATGAAATTAGTCCCATTTCTGAACCATACGGTCATACTAGAGGATGGATGACACCTATCAAAAAATACCTTAAAAATGGAACACTCCCACCTGATAGAGCCTGGAAAAAACATGTTCGACGACATGTGGTTAATTTTACTCTTTATGATAACCCAGATCACCAAAAAAATTATCTACAAGCGAGGTGTTGATGGAATTCTCTTCAGATGTGTTGATAGTGAAGAGACAATGTCTATCATGAAAGAAGTACATGCAGAAGTCTGTGGTGCCCACCAGTCTGAACATAGACTGTCTGATCAAATTCGAAGACTTGGATACTTCAGGCCTTCAACGATACAAGATTGTGTTGATTTCACTAAGAAGTGTCATTCTTGCCATGTATATGCCAATTTCATTCATCAACCACCAGATTTACTTCATATAGCTAAATACTCATATCCATTTTCCACATGGGGAATGGATGTAGTAGGACCTTACCATTTAGCTACATATAACCAGTTTAAGTATACTTATACTGCTACTGACTTGTTTTCCAAATGGGAAGAGGCAATACCTCTCAAATAAATTAGTTCTAAAAGCATTGTTAGCTTCATCAAGTCTAACATCATTACCAGATTTGGTGTCCCTCATACCATATTGACGGACAATGGAACCAACTTCTATTCATCCGAGGTAAGGAAGTTGTATCAAGAATACAACATCAAATCCAACCTTTCATCTCGATATCATGCAGTGGCCAATGGCCAAATATAAGCCTTCAATAATACTCTTTCAAACATACTGAAAAAGATGGGTGATAAAGATAATAAATCATGGTCTGATAAACATTTTCATGCTTTATGGGCTTATCGGACCACCACCCGCACTGCTATGCGGTCAACTCCATATTCATTGGTATATGGAACAGAATCAATCTTTACCATTGAGGTTCAATTAACTTCACTCAGAGTAGCCTTTTGTGACCAGTCATCTACAGATGAATAATCTCAAAAGTGAGTGGATGAATTGGAATAATTAGATGAAAAAAGATTGTGCACCATGCACCACTTGGAAGTATATCATAATCAAATAGCATGGTATTTCAACAAAAATGTTCGTCTTCGTTCATTAATTCAAGGAGCATTGGTATTGGTCCTCAGAACTCCAATGATTCTAGGAAAGAAGCCTCCAAATCTTGAGCCAAAATGGGAAGGACCTTACTCAATACATAAGGTCTACTCCAATGGAGCTTATTATTTAATCTCAATTGATGGAGAACTCATCATGACTCCAACCAATGCAAGATTCTTGAAGAAGTATTTTGTGTAACACAAATACATATTCATCCAACATGATGTTAAATTGTGTTTTGTCGAACATGATGTTAAACTATGTTTTCCAAGCTACATGACGCTAAACTATGCAGCACTGGTCCATGTATATGACCTAAAACTATTTTAGTCCTTACTACAAGACTTTAAACTATATGGTCCCTTTTGTCCTTGTTTTAGGACATTAAACTGATTAGCCCCTCATTCGTCCAACTTGACATTAAACTGTGTTCCCTTTGTCATCCTACATGACGTTAAATTGTACATATTCGTCCTGCATGACGTTTAAATTGTGAAAAAGTCCCTAAATACGTTCTACATGATGTTAAACTGTGCACATGTCCTACATGACATTATACTGTGCATCGTTAGGGTTGTTACTACCTCTTGTTTCTCACACTGAGCATGAATCACATGAGCTTAGAGTAGTCTTAAACCATAACACCTTCTCTGGGCTTCTAACCCCGTGTAAGTCCCAACACCATCTCTAGTTTGTCCTCAAGTAATACTCGATCACTAATTCATTTTCAATTGAACTATGCAGACTTTGATCCTTGCCTTCTGAGATGAGTACGTAGGCATCCTCCTGAGGTTCAAGCCCGAAACCAACATCTTCACATCGGTTCACCTCCATCTCATACGATGTTGATCCATGAATCCCCCCCCCCCTTTAAAAACCAATATATTCACATTGGATCATCATTATCCTTGCTATATGATGTTAAACTATACAGTCCCCCATTTTCCTCACTGCAAGACATTAAACTTCATAGAAATAGGTCCTAGCTACATGATGCTAAACTGTGCAGCACCAGTCCATGCATATGACCTTAAACTATTTGCACTTTTGTGTAGTAAAAAAATAAAATACAATATTCTTTGACACCCTCACCTGAGAGGGAATCATTATTGACATTGATCTCCAATCATGTTATATTCCAAATACTATGTGCATACATGGAAATTCCCAAACCATTAATCTTGGGTTAAACCATCATTGCACTAAATCCCCCTTTCACCCTTCACTCGTACGAACCAAATATGTACAGAGGGTATTTCATGAACTACATATGGATTGATTCCCATCCTTATAGGATACATAGGAACGTTCGAGCATCCCTCGAATCCAGCCCCAATTCTTTAGGCCTAACCCCAAATTCCACTTTCAGTCCCTTGTCTGAAAAAGTTCCCCTATGAACACATGAATGTGGTATGAAAACCCTGGTCTTTATTCACATCAGGTTTATAAAAAACACACAAGGTGTCTCCCTCATTATGGTTCGAACTCTATGACCCTAAACTAAGATCTCCTACATTCCCCTCCCAAATGACATTAAACTGTATTTCATGAACTACATTTGGCTTGATTCTCATCCTAATGAGATATGTAGTGAATTCCGGAATCTCAATTTAGGACCCAGCCACCAAATGATTATGGTAATAATTGGTCTATGTATCTTTTCCATGCATTGGACAATACCCATTTTCATGTGTCATACTCCTAACCTTAAATAATTCCAGATCTCCATAACCCTTTTCTTGACTTCTAGTCCCAAAATTTATGATACCCATGAATTCTTTTGCCTAACTATGCAGCATGTTCCCTTAGGAAGCCTTGCATAAGTATTCTACATAATGGACCTGTCAGGCAAAAGATGCTAATATTTGACCATGCAGCCAATGCCCTTAAGTGGCCCTGCATACTTCAACCCCCTAACGAGTTTTTCAAATAGTGGTAACTTCATTCTTGGGAGAAAAAACACTTTTTTCCTTATTTTTCATAACAATAATATGTAGGGATCCTCAAAAAATATTCATCCTTAACATATTTGTCCGATTCTCTTTTTCATGATCTGAAGGTATTCAAGTCTATGGTTTATATTTCCCTTCCCTACGTTTGGGTCAGACCTTCGTAGGAGTGACATTCATCCATTTCTTTGACAACCTTGATTGGAAATATCCTCTCCATATTCAAGTACCTATCTCCATACAACAGACTCTATTCTTTGGAAAATTTGAATCTCCATAAAATTTCACTTTCTTTTAGAAATAGAAAAGAATAATTTCTAAGAGTTCTTTTTCCTAACTAGGAAACACGTGCCCCAAGGTGGCCTTGCATAAGTAGTCTACATAACGGGCCTGTCATCCAAAGGATGATATTATTTGACTTTGCAGCCAATGCCCTTAAGTGGCCCTACATACTTCAACCCCCTAACGAGTTTTTTAAATAGTGGTAACTTCTCTCTTAGGATATACTTCCTCTAATGCCCCTTATCCCTTTTTTCATATCATCCCTCAGATTCAGAATTTATTAGGTCATAGTATACATGTTTTCCTCCATAATTGAATGTGGTAATATGTTTTCAAACAAATTATAAAGTAATTGAGTCAATTTTAATCTAATTGGTCAAATCTATTCGGCCTTAAACATTAGCATTTTTATGTCTGACATGCATGAAATTAAACTGCCAACAAGAGACAGGGTACTCATTAAATTGGGAACCTCTAAAATGAATTCTGAAAAAAAGTCAATTCCCAGCTTTCTAAATGTACATATTGTATGATTTAGGAAATATTGAGCAACAAAAGATGCAAAGCTTGTGGGGTTGTTAGAATCACCCTAGAAATAATCAAACTATGCTTACTAGGCCCATTGGCTTAGGTAAAATTAATTACAGCAAGTAGCAAGAGAATTCAGGCATAAATGATTGAAGATGAAAGTGTTTTTCATTGATGCACAATAATTAGAAGGACATCCAAAGATTGGAGTCTCTTCTCTTTTTCAAGAATTACAAGAGGCTTTCAACATAAATTTTCATTTTATTTACGGCATCCCGAGCTTCATCAGAAGTCACTTCAAGTCCATTCACTCGACCAGCATCACTCTTTCAGCTTGATAGAGTGATTTCTTAGCATCTATGATGGATTTCATACCATTCGTTTGAACTCCTTCCAGTTAATTGTTAAGATGGTCAAGTTCCCTAGTAACAGGATCTAATTGTTGCTGAAGGTGCATCTGCTGGAAAACTTTCTCCTTGATCTTATGCTTCACCTCCTTCAACATTACAGCATTATCGGCCTCATCTCGGGATACTACAACCTCGAGTTCGCTGATATTGTTCAACAGCCTTGCTCTGGTCAGATCTTGATGGTACTTTTGCTCCTACTCTCTCCTTAATATGACTTGTTTCACCGAAGCATGGATCTCTTGATATCCAAAACATCCAAGTCCTAACATCAAAAACAAGGATGAAAGTCACGGGATCATCGAAGATAGCTCTTCAAGAGGCACTTCAAATATTATCTTCCATATATTCTTTCATGCCTTGCGATGTGAGAATTGGAGCACCTTATGCACCTCTGGGTATGACTCAGCATCACTATCACAAGGAGGAATATAGTCTGGGATTAATGCACTTAAAGAAGTGCCATGTTCTGCTCCTCCCCAACTCTGACCCTTGGTACTTCACTTTCTACTCCCATTGGGGCAGAGGCTAAGACTTCACTTCTAGATATAGCCACTGAAATTGATGGCCTTGCATAGTCAATTGAAAGTTTTAGTTAGTTTCAATGGATAAAAAAAATTTATTAGGTTGTATTGAAAATTAAGTACACCAACAAATATTATTATCTCTTACCCAAAGGTAGATCAGCAGCATGAGAAGGTTCCTCCCCATCTTTCCTAGATTCAACAGGATTTTCAGGAAATATATCAGGATGCTCTACTGGGTTAAGCTCCACTTGAGCTAGAATCTCTGCAATGATAGGGTTGTCTCTACCCCTTCAGGCATCGGCATTTCAGCAACATGATCATACGGAACTGAAAATTTCAACCAATCATGGTCAGAGATGTAATAAGAAATTTTTAATAGGACGAAGGATGAAAATCACATCCAAAATCTTCTAAATTACTTGGTAATTTAACAAGATCTAAAATTTCTTCAAAAGACGCGCCAAGTTTCATCATTTCATATAGTGATATCTTAGATTCCTGGTTGGTCTCACCATTGGGAGCATTTGATATGTATTCTTGGTGACCCTCATCCTGCGGCCTCTGACCCCAGACAGCTTCTTCAGAAAAATTACGAAGTCAGTTGCAGTGGCCACCAAATGTTCTGGTGTAGGTGTTGAACCTAAATTATCACAGAATGGAAGTTAGTTGATGTGTTCATTCAATGTTATATGAATTATTGTTAATTTACCAGAAGTAGGCTCTTCTCTCCTTGCAGTAGCAACAGGAGAAGTACTGGGAGCAGAAGCTGGCTCTTCTTCTCTCCTCATTTCTCCAGGAGCAGCCAGGTCAGCATGAATTTGCAACTGTTCACTAGCACCCTTCAGTGTCCTCAAAGGAGGGTAAGTCCTCTCCCTCAAAGGAGAAATTGAATAATCCCATACAATCCCAAGAAATATGAGCAATCTTTTCATGAGTTAGGATTCATGACTATCCTAAGGACTTACCACTACTGATGAAGCGTTTAGCTGTGGACTTCTTCCTTCGATGCCTTTGTTTCTGTGACTTTTTTGGTGTGTTGACATCGTCATCTCCAAATACAGGTATTGGAGAGTGAAAAGCCCTTTCTAACTCCTCGACCTTGGCTTGCCGGCCTGGAGATACCTCACCCGACCCGCGAGGAGATTCAGTAGCTCTGATAGTGGTGCCACCAGGGATGTATTGTGGTAAACGGACCTCAGAAGTTCCTTTATTTACAAGCTACAGGATGAGGAAAGTAATTTTCTTGATTAACAAAGCTTTGACTGAAATCAAGTTGCAAAGATAATTAGAAAAGAAACTTACATCTTCAGGATCCATGTAATCATGCCACTCCTCATCTACTGAAGCACCAATCCCCTTAGTGGTGCCATAATACATAATTTCCATCACCCACTTGGTGATAGGAATGGAATCATCAGTGGAATATATGAGCATCTCCATCTCTCTGATGCAAGCCCGCACTTCATCGGGGTTATCCTCGAAACGTATATCAGTAGAATCCTGAAGATTCCCTACTCTAGGGATATGTAGCCCTTCGCATAAGTCCAGTCAGGCATTTTCAACATCACAATATAAAGTCCTCCATGTATGGATATCCTCTGGTTGAAAATATTCAACATGTGAACCAGAAGGCTGCGAGGAGGGTCCTACAATCTTGGACTTCAACTTCTTACCAGCTCCAGCAATCATAGATAAAGGATAAGAAAATGAAACTTTTTTATCTATAAAATAATGACGATTAAATTGCCTCAATGATATAACTCACCAGGAGTCGATGGAGTAGGTCTCTTAACTCTGGTAGGAGGATTATATATGGCATTAGGCCGCTTTGAAGCATGTCGTGCCTCATCATCCCCATCCTGGGAATCCAGTGAATCATCCCCGGGTGAGGAACCCGGTGAATTAGCTCCAGGTGAGAAAGAGTCACCTTCCAGACAAAAGGTTTCTTTCCTAAAAGTTCTATTTTTTTTCCCCACCAGAGGAACCAGATGATTCAGTACCCCTTCAGGGTATGATGCTACCCAGTTCTCAACATACCATGTAGTCAATTGACTCACCGCTCCAGCAACTGGTATATTAAACGCTGCCATGGTCTTCTCCATAGCTGTTAGAAACCGAAGTTATCGGGAAACCACTGGATGTTGCTCTGGCTAGACATGCACAGGAGGGGATACACCAATCTAATGCAGAAACTTGAATTGGCATGTAAATCTATATGGATCATAGGCCTCACATATAATCTCTTCGTCAATTATGGTGGCTAATACACCATCTCTGCAAGCTAGCATGTAAGACCTCAATTCCAGGCTAGATGTTCCATTATCAAAAAACCACCCGGTTTGTGGGTTTTCATAAGGAAAGAAATGGAATTCCTTGAATATGCTTAGCCTCACCTTCATATCATAGGGGTTGAGGGACAACAGAAAAATTCCAGAATATTCCTGCACTGATGGCCTGAAAGAACTTCGAGGAACCTGTACTCCGCTCTATACAGCGTATGTCCAGAAGTGAGTGGCGACCCATCCCCACAAAACATGTAATTTTCCAACTATTTTCAAAGGAGACTTACCCATATAGATACGGAGTAAGCTCCTATGAATCTTCTACAAAATTTGGGTGGCCAACCCAACCATTTTCCCCTCAGCCAACTTGGCTGCAACAATGAAGGTCCCTGGCATGACGCCTACCTTCAAATCTCAAACTGCAAGAAGATAAACACTAAGACACAAGGCTAAGAATCCCTCTAGATGGGTATTTTATGGGATTATTTGATCCAATTCATATCCCCACTTTTCAAATTCTCCCACTTCCAGGATTGGCCAAAATGTGCCCGGAGCACCCCTCTTCTCTATTCTGGGGCAGTTGGTTGGACGAGTACAGGCGGTCCCCTTCTCCTTATTCTTGATAAGAAAAATATTCATATACTCATCTGGATAAATATACTTTCTAGAATGAGTTGTGGTGGCCTTTGAATTCTTGATCTTGTGGAAAATTTTCAATAATTCTCGAGCCAAAGCTAGAGTCTTCTCCAAATCATTCCAAGTAGCCTTCGGGGGGGGGGGGGATGAATTCATCATACATATCACCCAAAATTGAATCCCCTGAGATCTTGTAGACATCCCACAAACTAATTCCTACTTCTCCATGATTAAGATGGAAATAATTGGTTTCTGGGCTCCAACGGCTGATTAGCTCTGGCACAAAGTTATCATTTCTGTAGACATATGTCTGCCCAGCCCAGACGGCTTCATATATTGCAGATCCCTTCAGATCTTCAACAAAATCTTCATAGGTTTGTCGCACCCAATATGCCAACATCCAAGTCGGCTTCACACCTCCTCCAGGACGGAAGTCCCAACTCTTCTTCTAGACTTTGGATTGATCCATATGAGAATTTTGGAATATTGAGGGATAACAATGCGGCTGCAGCTCAGGATTGTGAGGTTTCAGATCTAGGGCATAAGGGATATGATGAATTATGTAGGCCTTCTCCACTATTCCATCATTAAAAAATTATCCTGCAACTGAAACTTTTGCTGAGGAAAAGTTGTTGTAAGTTTGAAACCCAGAATTCGGGAGATAGTTCTTTGGCTCTGGAACATTGACTCCTTACAGATGACCATGGCCATATAAAGGCTATTAAATGCTCTGTGGGAAATTGAAATAATATTTCTCCAAGTTCTTTGCCAAATCTGGGAGAGTGTTGTCACAGATATCATAGTAATAATGGACAATGATGTTTATTATGTCATTAATCCGCTTGCTATCCAATTCATCAGGTGATCCAATTCTTCTGGGAGCCATTTAATCTTCACAAAGATCGAATAATTTACTTTTAAGTAAGTTTTTTTCATAAAATTTGTGAATAAATCCCATAAAATGGATAAAGATTTAAGGTGCACAATATAATATTGGCATGCAAGTCCAAGCCAGTCATGCAAGTTTTACCGCGCTAGTAATGGCGCGCAAGTCAGAAACAGACTGAGGAAGCACGACACAACAAACAGAAGCCCAGATGAGAAAAAAACCAAGACACATGTGCGATGAGAGTGAGAATCATTCGAAAGATGGATGATTTGCATGAAATGACGCCCGTATATATAGGTAAGGTCGTACCCCTGCATGCCGGAACCTGCGTGCCAGAACAATACCTGCGCGCCTACTACTTGCGCGCCGCGGTACTTTGTTTCTCGTTTTCCTCAGAGTCAAATCCTATTTCCTTTTTTGGATAAGACTATAAGGGGGGACTTTTGTTGACGCTTTTTTCCGTCACAGAGTCTAACGAATGAAAAAGGGAAATTCCTTAAGCATTAAGAGATTAATCCTTTGAAGAACATCAGAAATTGAAAAAATGCATGAACAAGGAACCTTTTAAGCATGGTTCACGCAAGTTTTTTTATGGTCGCACAAGTCACTTGCGCGCCACATATGGGTCGTGCAAGTCACTTGTGTGCCCAATTCTTTTTTCACCAAAGGTGCTCAGTGGCCTATAAATAGCCCCTATGCCCCCCCATTTCAAGGAGGAAAAATCCAAAAACTCAAATTCAAGATCTGGTCACCCAAGTCTCTATTTGATGTATTCCGAACACTTATAAGGTAATAATTTACCTATAATTGAAGCTCTAAAGAGGAAGAATAAGGACTAAGTATTAGAACTCATCAATACTTGTGTGCCTAAGTGTCCAACCCTTAAGGGAAGTTGAGACACTTAAGCGCTGCCTTGTCCTCTCATGGAAACTTGCACGCCACCCTTCTGGAAACATCTATGGATAATACTAAGGGCTCGAGCCAAGTCTCGCCCAAGTATTACGCTACATGTTCTCCATCACCCAAGTAAACTCATGTCGCGCAAGTATACTTGCGCGACCAGGACATGGGTGCCCAAACAGGACTTGCACACCTTCCTTTTTTTGGGGGCCCCTCATTCTAATTCACTTCCTTTCGTCAAATCCACATTTCCTTTTCATGGTCTATCCTTTAAAACCCTCTTCAAATCCACTTATGTCATGGTTCCTTTGTTTGCTTCCTTGTCTGAAAGGAATTCTATGGAACATCTCTCAAAACCTAGTGATTTATATAACTTTATATCACTATGGTTAGAGGTTCCATTCATTTAACCTCATCCCTTATGATGAGAGAATCTTTGATATGGGAATCCTTCTCAGGAGTAAGCCCTAATCATAAATCAAATCCCCCTTAAAATGGGAATCCTCCTTAGGATTAAGCCCCAAATTAAGAATCTGAGTCTCTATAAAGTACAAATACCTTTATGGACCCTGTTAATGGGCATCCTCCTTAAGATTAAGCCCCAATTCCCCCCTAATTTGGGCATCCGCCTCAAGAGTAAGACCCATGTTAGAGTATCCAAATCTCCATAAATCATGAATATAATTATGGACCTTGTTCCTATGCTTCTTTCGGGATGTAAATCCTAGTCTTCACCTACTTGGGCAGTCCCACATACATAAGCCCTATATCATTCCCTGTGACCACATCTTTCATGGCACAAATCTTCAGGTTTACTGATACCTCTTATTTCTCACACCGAGCATGACTCACGTGAACTTCGAGTGTAAAATTAACCACGAAATATCTTTTTTGGGTCGTTAATCACATGTAATCCCCACACTTCTTAATTGAACTATGTGGACTTTGATCTCTTCCTTAAAAGTAGAGTACATAGGAAGCCTTTTTGAGGTTCAATCCCATCACCCATTAATTCCCATCCATCCCATATGACGTTAAATTATATCTTAAATCCCGAAATACGTGGGTTATGATTCCTCTTTAACAAGGATATGTAGGTAGCCCATCTGCGGGTACAATCCTAACTCTGAAATAATCCATGTCATTGTGAATTACAATAAACTTCAAGTGCCCCACTGAGTGGCTTTAAAACCAGTATAGTCATCATAATGACCAAGATATTTCTATATAATGTATTGAAGGATACCATTGACTAATAATTTCCAATAAATACGGATGATTCTACATCAATGAAGAACCTCAAATACATATAAAAGATTATCTAAATCCCATACATATCAATCATTGATTTCAAGATCTAAAGCAAGAACTCATTTTCATGCTTGGTAAATTAATTAGGATTCATGAACATAACTTAAATCTATAAGAGAGTCTCAGGGTAGACAATAATTCTCCCCAAAAAGGTGCGATGAGTCTGACCTCCCATCCTCTTGACCAATGAAAATTCTTAAGCCTCATCAGTCCACAACTAATGAGCACCTACATTTGGAAAGTTGGTCTAAATGGATATAGAATCACTGCATGTTTTTGGTTCTACGAATAAACCCGTTAGAAACCGATTGGAAAGTTTGAACCTTAAACAAACAAGGTAATCCCCATTTCCAGAAGAAAAAATCACACCCATCACACCCATTAAAATAAACATACCACTACCCGAGCCTGCATCCCCACTGCTCAAACACTACCCATCCATTATACAATCAGTCAAAATCTAAACCTGAGATTCCATTACACCACTCGTACTATACTACAATACAGTTCTTCTCTCAACCCTATCACCACACAACCACACAAGGCACAATAATGAACAAAGTCACACATAGAACACAACCACACCAACAAGGAAAGGTGTATTCAGATTTAGAAAACACTCTTTCTTTAATTCCACTTTGATAATTCATGGGTTATCACATAGAAATCTCAATCCTATGGCATCTATTTATTTAACCGAATGTATGCGGTTATCCAATTTCATATTCATACGGTCGTTCACATAGGACCAATAATAATCATCCAAAATCCATCACATGCGTTCAAACAAATACCACCAACAACCATGTTTTCTAGTAGGAATATAGCTTATAAAAATCACAATATCTGTAAAAAA
This sequence comes from Viscum album, assembly GCA_963277665.1. Classification (NCBI taxonomy): domain Eukaryota; kingdom Viridiplantae; phylum Streptophyta; class Magnoliopsida; order Santalales; family Viscaceae; genus Viscum; species Viscum album. The sequence goes on from OY728150.1 coordinate 1,333,433,229, forward strand.
TAAAACATAAACATTTGTTACTTTTCCCCATACACTATGTATTGATATTAAAGAGATTTGATTATATTTATTTATTCAGAATTTTATTATATTTATAAGAGAACATTCATACACCCACCCTGAAGGATACACAATTTAAAAGAGATAAAGGGATCCCTACATAGAAGAAATGATGATCAGAAACTCCTCATAGTGCCAAAATAGGGGGTGTAAAAGCAGTAGGAGGAACCCCCAGGAAGGCCTGATTCAAGGGTAAAACTCAGACTCACAACTCCTTGGGGAAGAAAGGTTCTGGGAACCTCAGTATTAAGAGAAATAGAAGTTCACAAGAAAGAAAGGGTCTCAGCTTTAGAAAGCCCATACCCTAAATCTATGGGGAAAATAGTTTCAAAGGACATTAAAGACAAATCATGATCAATACCACATGGTATTACTGTTAAAATTCTTGGGGTCATTAGGAAAATTAAAGATAAATTTTATATCCTTTGGAATAGATTCAAAACCTATAAAATATGGTATTAAACCCAATTTATGTCAATTAAATGATAAATGGGAAGAACTGGAAACATTAGAATTTTAAAAAACTGTTGGAAAATGACTCACCATTGGGTCAGTCACGGGCTCGAGTAATTGATGGCGAAGTGACCGACGCGACTCACCAACACCATCTACCGATACCACCCACTAACACCACCTACTAAGACCACCTAAAAATGCTACCTACAGACTCCACTCACTAATGCCACCTACCGATTCCACTCACTCATTCCACGCACCAACGCCACCTACTGACTCCACCCAATGATCCCAACTCACCATTGGAAAACTGGAAAAATGTGAAAACTCTCAAAAAGATCCATTGTGACCTTCTAGAACACCTCCAACACTATAATTTCACAAAGAAATAAATCAGGAAGGTCTGAGCCATCACACCTAAGTCCCCTAAAAACATAAAAACTCTTAAAACCCCTATAAACCCATAAAATCCATAAAACCCCAATAAAAGCTCTATAAACCCTTTAAACCCCTACAAATGTTAAAAACCTTAAAAAATTAAATTTTGTAAAAAATCATAAAAACCCGAAAACCCCCCAAATTACATAAAATTATAAAAACCCTAAAAAACCAATAACCCCTTAAAATCCATAGCAATGCTAAAAACCATAAAAATCCCTAAAAATAACTAAAAATGTAAAAATACTAAAACCCCTAAGAAACACATAAAAACATAAAAACACTAAAAAAACCTAAAAATCTAGAAAATTCTAAAAACCCTAAAAATCCATAAAGACCCTAAAAACCCATAAATCCCTAAAAATACCTAAAATAACTAAAAACCTATAAAAATATTTAAAAATCATGAAAAATCCCTAAAAATGTTAAAAAACCTAAAACCCCTAAGAAAAATTTAAAAACATAAAACACCTAAAAAACAAAAAAGAGATAAAAACCCTAAAATCCCTTAAAATCATCAAAATCCCTTAAAACCATAAAAACCATAAAAACCTAAGAACAATAAAAACCCTTAAAACCCATAAAAAACTATAAAATCCTAAAAGAAATAAAAAATCCAAAAAAACTAAAATAAAAAATATAAAAGACCCTAAAACCCATAATACCATAAATTTAATGAACTGCCTCGAATACCCTCTCAAAATTGTACCTAACCTGATATGACATATACCCGATGGGAATTCCCGAACCCACCAGGATGATGACTGGAACCCAGTAATTGAACAAAAAACTAAGGGAATGATTTCTCCCAACCTAAAGCAAAGACATGGAATTTATATACATAACAAATAGAAACAAAAAAAGATAAATATATGCCATAACTAAAAAAATAGTGGAAACTGAAAAACTCAAGATAAGAAAAAATCTCCATGTACAGGTTCACCCACAAAGGAAAACCAAAAAATAGGAGAAAACCAACTACTCTTTGTGATAGCAAAGGAAAAATCCCACCATATCACCTATAACTACTCATCCTAGTTGATAGAAATCCTTTCCACTTCACTACGGTGATTTTCATTTCCCTACATCAAAATATATAACCAGGTCTAGGAACAACTGAGGAAGTATGCATGGTTTGAGCTAATAGGATCAGTAGGGTCTCACTTAGGTGTTCCATTCAAGTCTCTGATAAATACTCTCAGCATGCTCAACTTTAAAGAAAACAATTCATTATAACAACTTAACAGTTTTTATTTCAAAATCATTGAAAAACACTTTAATATCCCCCTTTTACACATTTCCAAATAAATCAGGTAAATCAATTGAAAATAATTTCATAACCAAATATACCATCATATATATCATTTCAAAACAAATCATGCTTCACATATCAAATCAAATCTATGGAAGTATAACAAAACAATAAAAAATATCCCAAATCGTCCAAGAAGCACAAGTAAAAACACACCAAGGATAATATTACGTCAGGATAGTTAGGACACTCATACCTAAAATAGACAATAATGTATGCATCAAGAAACTAGAAATATGAAACAACTCTAGAGGGCAGAGGAAAACCCCATAAAGTGAACCATCCTAGAGTTCTAACAAGTCCCAAGAAAATTATGCCTAGTGAGCAGAGATAAGCCCCATTAGAAAATCCCCTGATAGGGGATGAGACCTATTACTAAACTATCCTCCAAAGTACCCAAGGCTTACCAAGTGCTCAATTTTCAATTCCAGTTCATCAACCCATTTATCATTTCATGGATTGAAAACACTTTCATAAAACCATTTCACAATGATTTGAAAGCCCTTTTCATTTACCCAAAACTATGTGAAAATAAATTTTTTATAATAAACCAATTAGAAACACACAAACAATTAGTCATATCATTCTATTTAATTTAAATAAATAGTTAATCAAAATAAGATAAATGTCATTCACCAACAGTGGCTAGAAACTGAACCACCTACCTCAAAACATGGTGTCAAACACAACAAAAAAATATCCACCAACAAGAAGAACATAACAATGAAAACATAGTTCATATAATCAATCAAAAAAATTATAGAATCAATTAAATTGAAAACATGGGTTTTTATAGAAGAGGAAATGATACATTCCTCTAAAGAAACACCATCCACACCATAAGAAATAAAGGAAATGGCCCATTGAACAATATCAAACAACAAATCTAGAAGGAAACAAGAAGGAACACCATCACAGATCAATGGATTCTAAAATAAAATTAAAAAGTGCTATTATGATCAGGGAAATGAAGGATAAAAAAGGATTCCTTACCCATATATATTCAAACCCACCTCTATGGTGTTTAATCATCAAATAGATCAATCTGGATCAAACAAAGACTCCCAAAATCACTAGAGAAGGGTTCTAGGTCGAGAGACAGGAGAGATGTGGAAGAACGAAATGAAATATCAGTCAAACGACTCCCTAAAATGTTATTCTCAAGAATTTACACAACATGTAATCCCTTAACATGACGTTCAAACCATGATGATCAAGTATGCCAAAATACCCATCACCTTATAATTTAAACCAATATTTTAACATTACACATCATGTAACTATTACATAACATGTACCCACTTCTTGGTGTGTAAACATTTCATGAATTGTGTCTAGAGACCATTTACACATCATGTAAACCCTTTAAACATCATATAAACCCTCTACACATCATGTATCCACCTAGAGTATAGAAGAAAACTATAGAACCAACCAGGGAATCCTCTGAAATAAGGGAGAACCCCAAAAATCCATTAACACATTTATTCCCATACTCCATTAATTAAAAAAACCTACATATCTGAAATTTAATCCATTTTTATTAGAAAATTTTATCCATCCTTGAGAGTCCCATGACACACCCAATTAGATTGGAAAATAAGAAAAATAGAGAGGGTTAGCTGAAAGAGGGTAATGTAAGTTTACAAACTCCCCACCCTAATACTTTCCTTCACTGATAAGTCATGTGGATGAATAAAGTTTGATAAAGTGGTGAGGCCACTGCTACCATATCAATGAATTGTTCTCCCATTTCTCATATGAATCTGATCTATGCTTCCATAACACTCTGACCAACAGAATAGACCTCCCATGCAAGAATTTTACTTGAGATCCAATGATCTCAACTAGTTTCTCAGTAATAGAAATATCTAAGTCTAACTCAATATCTTCCCAACTCAGAACTTGATAGGGATAATGATCATATTTCAGGAACTGTGATACATGAAAAACATCATGAATTCCTATAAATTAAGACAAAAATTCAAACTAATAAGAAACCATCCAATTCCACTCAATGACCTCAAACGATCTCAAATATACCGAAGCCAACTTTCCCGGATTTCTATGATGACTGTCACCCAACCAAGGTGAAAATTTCAAAAAAACCTGGTCACTAACTAAAAACCCTAAAGGAAGACTCCATCGATCTACATAAGACCTCTTAAAACTCTGTGTTGGAATTATATGTCAATTTATATCCTAAATCATTATTGACATATCCGAAACAAACCCAGTCCCATCAAAGAATATTTTCCCACCTCTACCCAACAATGAGGTTATTTATGTAGGAAATATTTAAAATCCTCAAAAGGATTCATTTTTATAGATGAATAATAACATTTTTTTCAATAAAACTAAACCACTCCTAGATGGATATCCCATGATCCACCGATGACCAAGACACATGTATGAATCATATCCTCCATAATTTGAATAATATGCTCTATCTGACTATCTATCTATGGATGATAAGATATAATCAACATGTCATGAGTCCCAATAACCTTTTGGATACTTATCCATAACCTAAAAGTAAATTTTGGATCCTTTTTTGAAACAACTCAAGAAGGATCCCCATGTAACCTCACAACTTCCTACATATATAGGTTACCCATATATTTAACTTTTGTTGTGTCTTTGACCAAAGTGAAATGAAATAACTTTGTAAACCGATCAATCACCACCATAATATAATTCTTTCTTCAAGGATTTCTTTGGTAATATGGCAAAAATGTCTATGGAAACCTCATCCCATTCAAAATAGATATTGAAAGTGGTTTGAGAAAACACATAGGATTCAAATACTATACCCTTATCTACTTGCATGTGTGACAATGAGACACATTATCCGGGATTTCATGCTTCATACTTGGAAAATAAAATAATTGTATCATGTCATAGTACATATTTGTAGTTCCTAGATGAATGTCCCCTAAATATTTTTTACAATTAGAAAATACTAAGATCTTCAAAGATGCCAAAATGAAAAACTAATACAAACAACTGAGAATACCATCCAAAAAGAGAGACCAACCCTAAATGGTCTCCCCACAATATAATATTTCTCCAATTCCTCTAAATTCATCATCCTACTACTGACTTTACATAATAGACTTAAGGAGAGATGATGATAACTGAACACTGGTCATAACTATACCTGAAGCATCCTCCACTATATCCAGATGCATCTGAGTAAAACTCCCCATAAGTTTCCACTATTCCTTTGAATCCAAAATAACTTTCCATGGAAATTTCCTATTAAGATAATCTACAACAACATTCCCCTTCCCCGGGGTGTATGGAATATCAAATTGAAACATCAAAAGGTATTCCACCCATAGCCTCTATATAAGATTCAAGTCTTTCTGAGAGATGATATATCTCATACTTTTATGATAAAAAAATAATGTGAATCTTTCCCCAAAAAGATAACTCCACCGACACATAAGTGCATGAATAACTACAGAAATCTCTATATCATGAGTGGGGTAATTATTCTCATGTAGTCGAAACTGACGAGAGTTATAAGATACCACATGATCATTCTACATGAGAATATAACCCAAAAATTTACCAGAAGAATCATAAAAAATCACATATCCTTTATTGGGATTAGGAAATATCATAATAGGAGTTTCTTTAAGAAGTTGTTTTAGCTCATCGAAAGATTACTGTCACTTTTCATCCCATTTGAATTCCACCCCTTTCCTGGTAAGAGCAGTCAAAGGTGATGAAAAATTCAACAATTACTTGAAAACCCATCAATAATATCCAGAAATACCAAGGTAGAATCAAATATCAAAGACATTATATGGATCTTCACATGAATGTACAATCTTTACCTTCTTGAGATCACTAATAATCCATGATCAGAAATCATGCTCCCCAAGAATTTCACTTCTTGAATTGAGAAGATTCATTTGAAAAGGTTTATATACAAATGGAGACTTCCTAGGATTTCCAAAACTAAACTTTGATGGTGTTAATACTTGTGATTAGATCATTAATGAACTAAAATATAATCTTTGAAAACTACCAAAAATGTGTCCAGATATTGATAGAATGTCTGATTCATCAAATCCATGAAAACTGCAAAAGTGTTAATCAGATCAAATGGAATCACAATATATTTTTAATGGAAATTAATACTCCTACAATATATCATTGGTATATCACACTATCGAAATTAGAGTTGGTGATAACCCAAATGAAGATAAATCTTCAGAAACCACATTTCCCCTTTACTTGAACAATGAAATCATCCACCTGATGAAAAGGATATGTTTTGTAAATTATTACCAAGTTCAAATTTTGATAGTCCTTGCACAGTCAGAGTGAATAGACTACCTTGTTGTTAATGAGAACCCAACCTACCCATAATGATACATAAGAGAGAAAAAACATTTTTTACCAGGTCATCTAATTGAACCTTAAACTCTTTCAACTATGATGGTTCCATATGATAAGAAGGTATCGATATCAGTTACATTCCTAACACGAATTTGATTGTAAATTATACCACCCCCCCCCCCCTATCTAGGGGAATCTGAGATAAATCATCTAGGAAAACATTAAGAAAATACTGAATAATGATAGGAATACCAAAAATAGAAGAAACATCATCAGGAAAAACTACAAAAACAAACAAAAACTTCTGATCACTAGGCAGGAAGGTCCTACACCTATAGACCTCAGATCCCACTCTCCTTGAAACACCCATCAGATCCCATCAGTTGCAAGAAACAAAACATCACCGATGATAAAATTAAACCTCAGCTCGATGAAAAAAAATCCAATATATCCTGATAATGATGTCAACCAAATCCAGATCAAGAACAAGAAAATACTAGACTAGCTTTGTATCAGCTATCAATACTCACAAGAAAGACACTAAAACCCCATTTCTTTCCTATTTCTATGATGCTTTTCAAACTCCATAACAAAGGAAATGAGTTTTATTTTATGGTTAAACATATCAACAAAATGAAAAAATATAAATGAGTGGGAAGAACCAATATAAAATAAATCAATTTCTACTAAGGATGTAATAAATATGGTACCTATCACTGTTTTTTGACCTATATCTACCTCCACTAGAAACATATCTACTAGATCATGGTTCTTAACTCTTGAAGGATGTGGTTGGATCCCTTAGTCCTTAAAGCGTATAATTATGTTGCAGTATCATTTGGAGCTGATGATCCATGACCGTATCAAGGAGCGGACAATGCCTGATAGAAATTCTACATATGACCATAACGTCCACAAATGTTACACATCTTAACAAGTAAAGTAAAAGAAAATATTGGGTATCAAAACATGCAAAAATGATATAAATTTAAAGTCACATCATTATCTACAACTGGAGGGGCCGAAGAGACTTGCTACGGACAACCACCTCCAACACTTCTACTATGATCATGCCACTTCATTTTTTCCCTGGTGTGCAATAGAAGGTACCACTATGTGGAAGATAAGGGGTGAAATATTTAACATTTTCAACTATGTTAATTTCTTTTACCATATACCTATCCACTATCTCTGCATAAGTCAAAATCATTAACATAAATACCTCTGATCTAATATTCTATCACAAACCCTAATGTTTTTATGAGCTTTTTTGGTCATTCTTTACAACCAATGGTAAAAAAGTAATTTGGTTAGAAAAAATATTAGTGTATGCTAACACAAAAAGATCCCCTTACTGTAATTAGAGGAACTCCAAATAATTCTCCATCATCAGAAACTCTAGAAAATGCTGCTAGAATAAGTAATACATGAAACCATTTTAGTCCAAGCCCTCATACTAGTCTACATGTACCATGGAATCCCATTAATATTTTCTATGAACCTTATTCCAGAATTCTACACACTTGATATTATCATATGTTTCTAGGAAGTCAAAGGTCTGATCAATATTGTGAAGAAAATCCTCCACCTCTTGAGGTTCATTCATACCTTTAAAGGATGGTGGATTCTCATGAAAGAACTCCTGTGATCAATCACTTCCCCTATATTTACCAGTTGTACTGCAAAAACCATGTTTTGGACTTGTGGAAAATTCTGGTTAACAACACGATCTGCTTGAAAGATAGTCTCGATAAAGTTCCGATCCATTAGGGGATTCCCTTGAGGATCACTAACTGCACCTTATTGAGGAAGTTTTTGGACACATTTGAGAGGAATAATGATTCACACTAAAATATAAGTAGTTATCAGACAATATAACAATCTTAGTTAAAACTAAAAAAACCCTAAAAATTTTTGATCAACAACAAGATCTCAAACTAGGATACACACATCCCAACGTTCCATGGTAATTTGAGTCTTATCACTAGAAGATCTGGCCAAGAACTCACAACAATATACCTCTAAAGTCCCAAAAATCATATCTCTAGTCTCTTAAACATCCCAATATAAGGAATAACCCCAAACCTAGGGTTGGGATACAAATTGTAATGAAATAACCTAAATACCCTCTCAAACTAGAAACAGACCTGATACGCCGCATACCTGAAGGGCATTCCTGATCCCCATTGGTAGGAGACTAACACCCAGGAATCGAACAATAAATCAAGGGAATGATTTCACAAAACCTGAAGCAAATACATGGAATATATATATATATATATAACAAAGAGAAAATTTTAAGGTAAATATATTCTATAATAAAAAAACACCTGAAACTGAACAAATCAGGACAAAAAATCTAAAAGTACTGGTCCAACCACAAAGGAATATCAAAACAGAAGAGAAAAATAACTAATCCATGTGATAGAATGTGAAACATTCCACCATCTCACCCACATATACACATCTCATCTGATAGAAAACCTCACCTCCTCACTGTATCATGTTTCCTTTCCCTACATTGAAACATATAACTAGGCCAATGCACCACTAAGGAAGTGCACAAGTTGTGAAATAAAAATATTAGTAGTGTCTCACCCCAGTGTTCCATATCAAGTATCTGAAAAATAATCCAAACATTATCAACATTAAAGAAAATAATTCATGATAATAGTTTAACCGTTTTTATTTCAAAAGCATGAAAAATAGTTTAATTTCCCCTTTTCTAGATTTTCAAACAAAGATAAAATCAATTTCAAATAATTTTTTAACCAAATATCTCATTAGATATATCATTTCAAAACAAATAATGTTTCACATATCATATCAAATCGTTGGTAGTTTAATAAAACAATACAAGCTAAAAATAGCTCAAATTGGAAAGAAGCATGGGTAACAACGCACCAAGGCTCACACAAGGTCATGATAGTTAGGATACTCATACCTAACATCGATAATCAAATATTTATAAATCCACTAGACAGATGCATCAAGTCTAGAGGGCAGAGGATCACCCCATAAATGAAACCCCCAATATGTCCAACAAGTCCATAGAACAACAGGACTAGACAGAATAGATAATACCCATGAGAAAAACCCTTGGTAGTGGATGAGACCTATTACTAAACCTTACACATAAATTCCCATAGCTTCCCATGTTCTCTATTTTCCAAACCAATTCATCAAACTAATTATCATTTCATTCTTTGAAAACCCTTTCATAAAACCATTTCACAATGGTTTGAAAACCCTTTTTCATTTACCCAAAACCAAAGGAAACCCATCTTTTTATAACAACTCAGTTCCACACACACACAAAATTAGTCATATCATGAAATTTTATTTAAATAAACACTTTATCAGAGAAAGATAAATGTATTTCACCAACATTGGATAGATATGGAACCATATATCTCAAAACTCAGGGTCACACACACCCACAAAAATCCCCCCAAAAGAAGAACATACACTGAAAAAGGAGTCCCTAGAATCAATATAAACATTTAAGAATTGATTAAATTGACAAAAAAGGGTTGGAGGAGAAGAGTAAAGAAAACATAAATTAGAATTCACACTTTTCATACCATAACCAAAAAATGGGAATGGTCCCCAGAATAAGATCATACCATTGATCTAGAAGGAAACATAAAGGAGCTCCATTGTGGATCAATGAATCCAATAACACAATTCCCTGGAACTTCCATGATCAAGGAAATAAATAACAAGAAATGATCACATACCTGGAGAGATGAAAACACACTACCTCGATGATCAATCATTGAATGGATCAATCTGGATCAAATAAAGACTCCCAAAATCATCGAGAAGGGTTCTAGGTCAAGAGCAAAGAGAGGTGTGAAAAAATGAAATGAAATATCATTCGCACGATGCCTTAAAATTTTATTCTCATGAATTTACATGGTACGTAATCCCTTTAAATGTCATTTAATTCATGATGATCAAGTATGTTGAGAAAATTGTTTCATTTTTAATTAAACACGATCTTTTAACATTACATGTTGAGTAACCATTACAGGGCATGTACACGCTTCACACTATGTAAAAATTTAATGTATTATGTCAGGAGACATAGTAAAATCGTGTAAAACTTTTACAAGTTGTGTAAATTCCCATCTCATAGCTTAAAACTACATAACCGACCTGAGTGGCCTTTTCACTTAGGGATAACCTCACAAATCCATTAACTCATTTATTCTGAGAAACTATTAATTCAAAAAAACATCCATCTCCAAAATTTAAGTCATTTTACTCATCAAATATTCTTTATCCTTAGAAGTTCCAATATTCTCACACTTAAAAAGGAAATTAAGGAAAAATAAGTGGGTTACCTAAAAGCAGTTAACGATATTTTAAAAAAACCCAAAAAACATTAAAAACCCTGAAAACCCAAACAACCCAAAAAACCACTAAAAAATATAAAATCCATTTATTCCCCTAAAAACATTAAATACTCTAAAACCCTTTTAAACCAAAAATAACTCAAAAAACCCTAAGAATCCAAAAAACCATAAAAACCCTAAAAATCCTAAAAACCCTAAAAGCATAAAAATCCTAAGAAATACCTTCAAATCCCTAAAAATATTAGAAAACCCTAAAAACCCATAAAACCCCTAAGAAAACCTTAAAAACCATAGAAAACATAAAACCCCTAGAAACCTAAAAACTCTAAAAACTCTAAAAGACCCCAAAAACCCCAAAAACCCTAAAAGTACCTAAATTCCCTAAAACCCATAAAAACATAAAAACCCCTAAAAACATATAAAACCCTACATACCCAAAAAACCTAAAAGGTCACAAAAAACACTAAACACCCTTTAATACCCTAAAATTTTAAAAAGGCATACAAAATAATAAGAACCATAGAAACACAAAAAACCTTAACCCCCCCCCCCCAACATAAAAACCTTAAAAAACATAAAAACCATACAACCCTAAAAAGGTACTAAAATCCATTAAAACATAAAAACCCTGAAAATATTGAAAACACCTAAGAAAATATTTAAAACATAAAAAATCTTAAAACCCATGAAAATATATAGACAGATAAAGGAATGGAGCCAAGAGACCATGGGGATCCCGCACAACCCCAAATCGCAACCTCATAGGATGAAAAAATAGAGATCTGGCCTTAGTTCAATCAGACATAGTTGGGAATAATGATATTCTATAGAATTTCATATCTAAAAAGACAAAGTCAGATGTCCCTCTCAAGGCTTCAGTTATGTCAGGATTCAAGATGAAGTTTTCGGATGTGGTGAAATTGGCAGTGTTGCTCGCCTTTATGGATTTTAGCACCCACTCCCCTGGTCATGTGATCAGGAAAGGCCATGTGGCACATGTTCTATAAAATGATGAAGCTTTTGAGGAGAGCGTTGGATTATTCTTTTACTTAATTATTGCAAGGGTGCTAGTCTCGAAGGGGGAGAGGCTTTGGAAAAGTTTTTATTTAGCCAAACTCATTGCTGATTTTTGGGGGTTCACTTAATGGAAGATGAAAACCATGGGAAGGGTCTATTATCACATTATTTTCCATTTATAATACTAGAAGGGGAGGTCTTGGTGATTCAGATCACTCAATGTTAAGACAGGTCTCCTTAGGATCCAATATTTAGATAGGAACTTTGAACCTTTTAGTGTGAAAAGAACCTTTGCACAGGTGTGGATTCAGATATGTAATTTAAATTGGTTCTACTGGAATTCCCAGATCCTATAGGACAATGTTTCTTCAGTTGGATTACCCATTAGAATTGATAGGGAGATGGACAACCCAAGGTATTGGAATTATGCATGGTTGCTTGTTGAATTTGATATGAAGATCATCCTAGTTGAGGAGGTTGTTTCGAATACCCTTGAGGAAAGAATCACCTTGGAAATTCAGTATGAGAAAAGTCCTAAGTTCTGTCATAACTACAAATTTTTTTCACACTCTCGGAATAAAGGAGAATTAATAATTTCTCTACCTGTAACCTATAGGGTCAAGAATTCAACCTCTACATGAAGAATAATGGGACAGGTAAGGAAAACCCAAGGCCCATTAATCCCCCACCACAATAGGACCCCCCCCCCCCCACATCTAACGATGTTGCTGCTAGCACTGAGGGAGGTATCCTTGATCCTTCATCTATGCAGGGAACGTTTCTGGCTCCCCCAGGGCCCTATTGTGACCTCTACTCTTTCCCAAATGAATTCAGGCACATGTAATCTTATGTACAATGTCCCTTCTTCCACTGATGAGGCTGGGGACAATGGATACAACATTGCTCTAGTTTCCCCCTCCCCCTCTTCTAGGTGCTTCTGATACCATGGAACCTGTGAAGACTCTTGATGGTTCCATGGATTTTCCTAAGAAGGCTCATGATCTATCCCATGCTTCCACTCCGACTGAGGTAAACAGATCAATTCAGCAGGTCTGGGATCCCATAGATCAAATTCCCACGGTCTCACCTAATGCATAGGCTCAAGCATCTCTGAACCCAATTTATTGTGATGCTCTTGACCCACACCTGCCAAATACTCTGAATTCCTATGATGACGATGATGTTCTTGATTCACCTAATTTCCAACAGGGTACATCTACAACTCCTTCCACTTTTATCCCAATCACACTTGTGTATCCAGATCACCATGCGGACAAAGGGTCCATTCATGGTAGCTCAACCAGGATTGATCTGAGTTCTCGCTTCATGGTGGTATCCTCAGACAAGGCTATGAGGAAACTAGTTGGATTTCCACTTGGGGGAGTCATATGAACCATAAATAAATTTAACCCACTGAGTGGATACTTCTTGAGTGATATGGATGAGGAATCTCAGGATCATGATGATGGAGAACATTCCATTATCCCTGGTCCCAAAGAGAAGCCTGATGACATCCAGATGCTAGTGGAGAAATTCCTAGCTCCAGAACCTACAAAGTAGCCTATTGGAAACTCCAATAAGAAGGGAAATAAAGGTAATGGTAAGGGCAACACTCCCTCCTCCAAATCTATCAAAACACTCTCTCAACAAAGATCGTGTTTTGAAATTTCTAGGGGACTGAGAATTCACCCACAGCTACAGCTCTTCGGCACTTTATTTGTCATAGGCCAATGATAATAGGGTTATTTAAACCAATTATTAAGTTTTCAAATTGGACGGGACATAACTGGATTGGTATTTGTTACTCCCTTGTTTATTCTATCAATTAGTACACTGATATGAAAACCTTATGGATTATGAAGAACAATTATGTTCATGTTATTTCTTATAAGGGGAGCCCTCAATTGATCTCCCTTACTGTCTGATTCCATGCTACCACACTTACCCTTTCCTTTGTGTATGATTCTTGCTCGTACACTAGAATAAGGGACCTTTGGAGGAAGTTGGTTCAGATGAATGAATCCATATCCCATAATTGGATTATCATTGGTGACTTTAATACTGTCATGAGTCTCGATGAAAATATTTCCCCCAACTTCTCCTCCACTACTGCATAGTATTTTTCTTCATCCCTGGATCAATGTGGCCTTTCTGAAGTAACCATTGTTGGAGTATCCTTCACATTGAGAAGGTTAACTATTAATGGTAGGCAAGCCAGTAAGCTGGATAGGTTCTTCTCTCAAATCAGTGACATGAGTACCCCCATGGCTACCTCTGGACTAACTCTTCCAGATTTTAATTCTGACCATAATACCTTTGCCTTTTATTTAAGGGAGGGTATTAACAGGTCTTACCATGTGCCCTTCAAATTTAATAATTCATGGATCACAATTCCTGGGTGAAAGGAAGAGGTTATGAAAGGGTGGAATATATCCTTTAATGGAATCCATTACTTTATTGTGGTCTCTAAGCTCAAGGAAATGAAACTCCTTCTGAAAGAGTAGAGCATGGAGTCTTTTTCAGGGCTGCATGATGACATCAAGGTTTTTGAATATCAGCTAGACATTTTCAAAGTTTCCATTCAGCGGCAAAACATGCCTTCCTAGTAAAAGTTATAGATTCATTCCAAGATGGATGATCTCATGGCCTTAAGGAGAGGATTTCAAAGCCTCAATGTTAATTGGCTATAGTACTAGGTTAGAAACATCATGTTCTTCTATCACCTTTATATGGAGAAAAGATTCAAGAATGACATTAATGTTATCCATGTTGAAGACTCCACCTTTACTTCAATAGAAGATAACTTGAAGGATGAAGTGGATTACTTTTAAGCAAAGTACAAAGATGATGGGGATGATTCTTTTCATATTTCGGACTCCATATCACCTTGAATTGATGATCACTAGAATGTGTCTCTAATGGCTGCCCCCTATGAAGAGGAAGTTAAGTCTTCACAATTTCTCATTGAAGATTTATTGTGTAATAGGACTGGATGGGTTGGAAAACATGTTATTTATGCCCTTTTGTGATATTATTCATGTATAAGTCACCAATTCTATCATTGAGTTTTTCCTATCTTGCTCAATCCCATATGGTGAAAACTCCAATTTTATTTCTTTGATCTGGAAGAGGTAAAATGATATTGATATAGGGGATTTCCAACCAGTTTCCATTGGGAACACTATTCATAAATTATAAGTAAAATTCTAATTATTAGGTTGGGGAATATTTTGAGGTATATTATTACTCAAAACCAGTTTGGGTTCATACCTAGGAAAAGCATTCAAACCTGTCACTTTACTGCCTTAGAAAGAATCAACATTATAAAGAAGGAAATGATACATGGAATCATTTCGTTGAAACTGGATATCTCAAAGGCTTTTGAATCCATAAAGTAGAGCTTAATCTTAAAAGTTCATGAGAAATATGGTTTCTCCAGCACCTTCATCAAACTGATTAATACTATTATAACTAGTTATTGAATTTTCGTGATTATCAGTGGATCCCCAAAGTGTTTTTTACAATGTTACCATGGATTCAGTCAATGATATCCACTTTATGGCATTTAGTTTTTAGTTTTTGAGGATTACATGAGCCGGTGCATCAATAACCTAGTGCAGCCCGGACTCTACACACCAATTCTGGTAGGGAGGGACCTTCTTGTTTCATCCCACCTTCTCTATGTGGACAACATTCTTCTATTTAAGAAATTCCAAAAAGAAAACCTTATCATCAATTTAGATGATATTTTTACATTATGTGAGTGTGGCTGGGAAAACCATTAGCTAGAAGAAATCCTTCATTGTCTTTGGAAACAGAGTCTACCCCTCTAGACAACTCTGAATTGCTAACTCACTTGGAGTGAAAAGAGGCTCACTCCCCATCACCAATCTGGTGTTACCCTTTCTTGGGGAAGGAAAAACTTCTACTTTAAGGGAATATCAAATAAAATTACTTAGAAACAAGCCAAATGGAAAGGAAAGTGCCTATCCCAATCTGGAAGAGTCTTCCTGATTAACTTAGTCCTCACCTCCATGTTTGTCCCAAATTTTTCTATCTATAGATGACCGGCCTGCCTTGTTAAAAGTTTGAATGCAAGGATCATGAACTTTGCCTAGACAGGCTACATTAGTGAAATTAAATTGATCTTTGTGAACTAGAAGCTTTGCAAAAAGCCTATTGACCTGGGTGGGATTGGTATTAAGGATATTAAGAGATTTAATGATGCCCAAACCCAGGAAGTTAAAATAGAGCTTGGTCAACCTGCATGATGATGGTATGTATTTTCTCAATGAGTGGTTCACACATAAACCTTCTTATGGTTTTATTGGATACATATATTCTTCTGTTTGGTCTACTATTATATACTTATACAAGGATATTATCTATCATTCAAAATGGGTTGTGTCAAAGCACTTGACTCTTAATTGTTGGGCAATCACATGGCTTGAGAGGCCCCTTTCTGATTTTGTGACACCTCCCAGGAGTTGAGGGACATGTCCATTGCTGCTCTATTCTAGTAAAATGGAGACTTAATTGTGCATCTCCCAGACCACATATCTTTGTAGATGAAACGATATATGTTCATGGATAAGGACATCCTTATTTGGAAGATGAACATGATTGGTCAATTTACTACACATGACTTTTACAGGATGAAATGTTCTCAAGGAATTGATTCACCATCTTGGCTGTTAAAATCCACAACACCATATATTCCACCTACACATCATGTACTACTTTTGAAAATATGGAAAAATAGGCTCCCTCTTCAAGAAAAACTAAATACAGCTAGGTGAAACCTTACTTCTATATGCGATCTCTGCTTGTAGTCTGAGGAGATTATTCCACATGTGTTCTTCCATTATACATTTGCTACTAATCTATGGGCCCACCTGCAACAATTCTTTTTCCTGAAGTACAACACAAAATGGCCCATATATGAGTTCATTAGAAACCTAGTGTAGATGAAATATAGCAAGAAGGTTCACAAATTGCTACTTGTAGAAGTTGCAGCTACTGTTTTCTATAGCTGGGTTGCTCGAAATGCAATGTCCTTTAACCTTCAACATCACTCCTTCCATGGTGAAGTGGTGATGATCCACATGGTGATCCAGGATGAGTACCACATTCAAATGGGTTCGATGGTCAATGATGTTAATGATCTGATTCTATTGCATTTCCTTAGAGTTGATGGCAGGTGCAAGAAGCTGCAGGTTTTTAAGTATATTCGATGGATTCCACCGAATCTATCATGGATAATGGTCAATGTGGATGGTGCAGTATTGGGTGCACCCAACCCCTCGAGGTGTGGTGGGGTATTTTGTATCAACATAGACTTTTTAAGGGCTTATTTTACCACTTTAATGTATCCAAATGTTCTTATGAGTTGTAGATATGAACCATTATTAAGGAAGTTAATTTTACGACCGAATTTTGATGGAACTCGCTTTGGATTGAGTTAGAATCAATGCTTGCGGTGGATGACCTTAGGAATAAATCTAGGAAAGTCCCTTGGATATTTTTACCACAGTGGAATGAATTCCTCAATATCTCTCAGACTCTCAATCTAAATGTCACACATGCCTATAGGGAGGACAACTCGGTGGAAGATGCATTATCTAAAAAGGCAACTGAGGAACAGATCTCGATGTGGTCCTTTGTCACTCCGCTTTTTTGTATGCCTCATGTGGAATCTGATATGAAGGGTGAGCTACACACTCATACATGTAAACCCTCCTTATAATCGTTTGTATTTATTTTCAATAAACAATGGGGACCAGACATGATTGGCCCCAAGACTTTTTCACCCTAAAAAACCTAAAAAATGCTAAAAACCCTAAAAGACCCTGAAAACCCTAAAAATGTCTAAAAACCTTTAAACCCTCTAAAACAATAAAAAAACCAAAACCCCAAAAAAATACTAAAAAACCACTAAGAAAACTTGAAACCCTTTAAACTCATAAAAAATTAAAAATCTAAAAAAACCCTAAACACGCTAACAAACCTCAAAATCCGTAAAACCCTTAAAAATGACATTTTTTAAAAAAATACATAAAAATCCCTAAAAATGATAAAAACCCTAAAAATACCGAAAGACCCTAAAAAAACCTTAAAAACACTTAAAACCCCTAGAAAACCTAAAAAATGATGTAAATCCTAAAAGACCTTAAAACCCAATAAAAACCATAAAATCCCCTAAAACCCTTAAAAAATCTAAAAAACCCATAAAACCCCTAAAAACCAAAAAACTCTATAAACCATTTAAAATCCTAAAACATTAAAAACTCTATAAACCCTTAAAAACCCAAACAATCTCAAAAAACCTTAAAAAAACTAAAATAAACCATAAAACCCTAAACACCCTAAAAAACATAAAAACCATTGAACCCTCGAAATCCCTAAAAACCAAATAACCATAAAAATCCTTTAAAAATCCCTAAAATCCCAACAAATGTAAACAACCCTAAAACCCAAAAAACCCAAAGAAAACCTTAAAACTCTAAAAACAATTAAAACACCAAGAAAACCTGAAAAATGATAAAACCCAAAAAAAAAATCCTAAAACACTAGAAAAATCATAAAACTCCTCAAAATATCCAAAAACCCTAAAAAACCATAAAAATCCATAAAAATCCCTAAAAATCTCAAAAACGTAAAAACCATAATTTTTTTGAAAAACCATATGAAAACCTTAAAATCCAAAAAAACACTTTAAATCCCTAAAAAACATAAAAAAAGCTAAATACCCTAAAATACCCTAAAAATCATAAAACCTATTAAACACCATAAAAACCCCTAAAAACATTATTACAGCCTAAAACAACATAAAAAACCAATAACACAATAAAAACTCTAAAAACCATTTAAACCCCTAAAAACATCAAAAAAACTAAAAACCTTAAAGACCCAAAAAAACTAACCCCCCCTAAAAACCCAAAAACCCATAAAAACCAAAATAGCCCTAAAACCCTAAAAGTCCATAAAACCCCTAAAACACCATAAAAATCCAATAAATTCCCTAAGTATCCATTTAAACATAAAACCCCAAAAAACCACTAAGAAGCCATAGAAATCTTTAAAAACCTAATAAAATTGAAACACCTAAAAAACCTAAAAA
This sequence comes from Viscum album, assembly GCA_963277665.1. NCBI lineage: Eukaryota > Viridiplantae > Streptophyta > Magnoliopsida > Santalales > Viscaceae > Viscum > Viscum album. The sequence continues at coordinate 1,333,452,346 of OY728150.1, forward strand.
ACTCTAAAAACCCTAAAAACCCCTAAAAACCCTAAAGCCCTAAAAAATCATAAATCCCTCAAAATCACAGAAAACCCAAAAAAACATAAAAATCCTAAAAAATCCCTAAAATTGCTAAAAATATAAAAAAACCCCCCAAAACCACTAAGAGGATCTCAAAAACATAAAAGAACTTAAAAACCCTTATAATTATAAAATAAGCTAAAAACTGTAAAAGACACTAAAACCCTAAAACCCCCTACAACCACAAAAAATCCCAAAAAACATTAAAAACCCTAAAACCCCATAAAACCATAAAAATACACTAAAAACTCTAAAAACCCTTTAAACCCCTAAAAACATTAAAAACACTAAAATTCATTAAAAACATTAAAATAATCAACAAATGCTTGGAAACCTAAAAATACCAAAAATAACCCTAAAATTTTAAAAAAACCCTAAAAACATTTAAAATCCCTTGAAACCCTGAAAACCCCCAAACCTTTTGACCGACCCTAAAAGTACCTAAAAACGCTAAAAAACCAAAAGAAAACCATAAAGAAATTTAAAAACACTTTAAACCCATAAAAGCCTAAAATCACTAAAATCCTAAAATTCATAAAATCATAAAAAACCCTAAAACACCTCAAAATCTCTAAGACATAAAAAAACAATAAAAATATTAAAAATCCCTAAAAAACATAAAAACCTAAAAAGTCTGGAAAATCCTAATAAAATCATAAAACCTAAAAATACATAAAACCCGTAAAAACCTAAAAACGCTAAAAATAATAAATGAACCTAAAACCCTAAAAATTTCTAAAAACAATAAAATCCCTAAAACCTTAAAAAAATAATTACACCCACAAAAAAAAACTAAACCCCAATAAAATGTCTAAAATCCATATAAACCCCAAAAAACATTAAAAAACTCAAAAAACATAAAACCCTAAAAAACTAAAAAATACCCCTTAAACCAAAAAAAACTATTGAAACCCTAAAAAACTTAAAAACACAAAAAAAAACAAAAAATACAAAAAAAAACAATAAAAATACGAAAGGACCTACAAATCCCTAAAAAGGTAAAAAACCTTAAAACCCAGAGAACCATAAGAAAACCTTAAAAACCTAAAACCCCTTAAAACCCCTAAAAACTAAAAAACACTAAAATCTCTAAAAACCTAAAAATCTAAAAAACCCATGAAATCCCTAAAACCCTAAACTCTTTAAAAATTCTATGAAATCCATAAAAACCCAAAAAATTGCTAAAAACATAAAGAACCCTTAAAAAATTGAAAATCCCAAAGAAAACCTTAAAAAATAATAATCATTAAAACCCTTAAAAATCATAAAATTATAAAAACACTAAAGAACCCTAAAAATCCCCCAAAAATCATAAAACCCCAAAAATCCTTAAAACCACTAAAAACGCATAAAACCTCTAAAAACAACTAAATACATTGATGTTCCTTTAAACCCCATAAAACATTAAGAAAAAGAGAAAGGATGATGTCGCGTCTCTCTCCTCGGTCCTCCCTCTTGCCATAGAGATTTCTAGGGTTTCATCATGGAATCCTTTTCAGTGGCTGCTTTGTCTGGATTTGTGTCGCGGATGGAGTTCTGGTTGAGAGATATTCTTCCCTATGCTTATAGGAGACTAGGTCGTTTCCTATTGGTGTCAGGATCTGGAGGTTCTTTTAAGAAAAAGGAGAAGACAATCTGGCATGGTTTTTGCGGCGCTTTTTCTCAGCTTCGGTTTGTCCTAATCTGGATTGGGGAAAATCCGGTGACTCCATGGAGGCCAGGAACACTCCTGGATTTTAGAATATCAGGGCTGAATTTTCAGATCTGGGAGTTATGGGTCAGCGGATTCTAGGGCTTCATCAGCAGAGAGGGGGGTCTTAGCGATGCTGGTTGTCTCAACAGTGTGGTGATGACTCAAACTTAGTTTTCTTTCTTCGGTTTTCACGGATATTCCAGAGGGCTATTAGATGGATTTTTTGTGGTACATTCGGGTCCTTTGGGTAGGACCTTCAAAAGATGAAGCGGTGTAACGAGTCTCACCAACGGAGGGAGTCACTTCGACGGCTCGGGTGGAGACCTCCTCGATGGTCGGTCACCCTTTCTGGGTTTTGGCATCTGAACTCTTCTCCTTTGGCGATTCATTTCTAGTATGTTGTTTCTTTTGCAAGGTGGCTCTGATGTTTTTATGGTGCGTTGGTGGATTGTGGATCCAGTCATGGCTGTGATCTTCAACTGGTTAGGGACATTCTGCTTGAGTTTCTCGTTGAATTGGCTCTGGGTTTTCTAGTTTCTTTGACGTTGTTGTGGTACTTGGTGTGTTATGTTGAGATGATTAGCCTGTTTGCTGCTGTTTGCTTACGAGGCGTGGAAGAGTTGCTGGATTTTGGAAATGGTGGCATGGGCTACTGCTTGATGATGGTTTGGGATGGGATGAAGCTGCTGTTTGCGAGTTTGGTTCTGATGGTTCTGCGTTATTTAAGGTGGAGCTACTTAGTGAGGAGGTGGTGGGGGCTGGTGATGCTTCCAGTTCTGTGTTGTTGGTAGTGGGTCTGGTTGTCTAAGAGGTGATGGGTGATAGAAGCGGTGCCAAGTTTGGTGACGGTGGTGAAGCATTGCTGGCAGTAGATCTTCTTGGTGAGGAGGTGCTGTAGGCTGGTAGTGCAAGTGGTTTTGTTCTGCTGATGGTTGACCTCCTCGACAAGGAGATGCTGGATGATGGCAATGCTGCTCTGGGATGGTTACTGATTGGCTGGGAAGTGATGAAGATGATGAGTTTGAATTTGGTGCTAATGGTTATGTTCCGGTGGTGATGGATCTCTTTGGTGAGAAGGTGATGGATGTTAGAGCTGGTGAGGGTGGATGATGGTCGTTGCTTGGTTGCGAGCTGCTGGTTGATGGTTAATGCGGGTGATGGTGATGGTTGTTGTTTTGCTTTGTATGTTTTTTTTGGGTTTATTTTTCTTCCTAACTTTTTTTGGGTTTCTTGTTCTGGGTTGGGGTGTTTAAGGGTTTTATGGTGTGGGTCGTTTGACCCCTCCCCTCCCTTATATGTTGTGTTTTTCTTTTTCGCTATAAAATTTGGGGGGGGGGGGGGGGGGGAATAGCCTAACCCTCGCATCTTCCTTGCCCCATGGAACATTAAAAAACTATGAAAAATCTTAAAACCCAAAAAAATCAAAAAAACATAAAAATATACAACAAAACATAAAAATCCTAAAAACCTAAACCCCATAAAAATACCTAAAAACCCTAAAAACCCATAAACCCCCCAAGTCCCTAAAATCCCGAAAACGTAAAAAAATTCAAAAAACCCCAAAAATCCTAAGAAACCCTTAAAAATATAAAAAAACATAATAACCCTAAAAACAAAAAAAAATTAAAAAAACCATAAAAACCCTAAAACCCTTAAAAACCCTAAAAATTTTAAAATCCCAAAAAATCCCAAAAAATCACTTAATGTGTTAAAAGTCCTAAAACTATGAACACCCTAAGAGAACCATAAAAATATAAAAACACATAAAAACCCCTAAAAAACTAAAAAATTCTAAATACCCTAAAAGTCCCCCAAAACCATATAACCCCATAAAAACCTTAATACCCCAAAAAACCATAAAAATCCAAAAAACCTAAAAACCCACTAAAATAATCTAGAAACCCTTTAAACCCCTAAAACATTTAAAAATATAAAAAAATTAAAAAACCCTTAAAAACTCAAAAACCATAAAAATACCATAAATCCATAACCATAAAAACCCAAAAAACTATCAAAATCCATAAAACCCCACAAAAACTATAAAATCCACTAAAAACCATAATACCCCAAAAAATCATAAAAAACCTTAAAACATAAAAACCCACTAAAAAATCTAAAAACCCTTTAAATCTATAAAAACATTAAAAAAATAAAAAAAAATATAACTTCTTAAAGACTAAAAACCATAAAAATACCATAAATCCAAAACGAAAAAAAACCCAAAAAAACTCTCAAAAACCATAAAACCCCACAAAAACCACAAAATCCAAAAAACTCCAAAAAATCCCTAAAAACGTAAAGAACCCTAAAAACCTAAAAACCCCTAATATAGCTATAAACCCTAAAAAACACTTTAAAACATTAAAATCTAAAAAAACTAAAAAACATAAAAACCATAAAACCCTAAAACCCATGAAAATCCCTAAATCCCCTAATAATCCATAAAAATCCAAAAAACCAAAAAAATCACTTAAAACATAAAATCGTAAAAACACTAAAAACAAAAAGAAAATAAAAAAATCCAAAAACAATTATAACAACTAAAAATAAAAAAAAATTCTAAAAACCCTAAAAGAACCTAAAATCCAAAAAAAACCATAAAAAACCTAAAAATAGGAAAAACCCTAAAAACTAGTAAAACTCTAAAAACCCTTTAAACCTGAATTTATTTATAAAACAATAAAAAATAATAAACCCCCAAACCCCCTTAAAACCTAAAAAACCCATAAAAAACCTAAGAACCATAAAAGACCCCCAAATCCCTAAAACCCCTAAAAACCACAAATATTCTAAAAACCCCTAAAAATCCCTAAAAATTTTAAAAACCCAAAAAACCTTGAAAACATATAATAAAACCTTAAAAAAATAACAAAATCAAATACCTTCAAACTAAAAAAATGAAAAAACCTTAAAAATACCTAAAACTTCTAACAACCTTAATACCACCAAAATAGAAAAAACCCCTAAAACTCATAAACTTCATAATAAATTCCTAAAAACATAAAAACCTCTAAAACCTTGGAATAACCCAAAGAAAACCTTAGAAACCGAAAAACACATAAAACCCCTAAAAACCTAAAAAAAGACTTGAAACCCTAAACTATCTTAAAAGGACCCTAAAACCCCGAACAACCCCTAGAAACAATAAAAACCCCTAAAAACATAAACTACCCTAAAAACCCATAAAAACCCTAATACAACTAAAAATTATGAAAATCATTTAAAACCCTAATAATGAAAAAAACTCTATTAAAATTAAAAAGCCTAAAAACAAAAAAAACCGTAAAAACCTAAAAAAACCATAAAACCATAAAACCCTAAAAACCCATGAAATTCATAAAAGACCTAAAAATTAAACAAACCCTAAAAGGGCCCTAAAAATACCTACTAACATAAAAAAATGTCACACCTGAACTTTTAAGATAATAATATTTTCTGATTTCATCAGATTTTGAAAATTTTTGTCGAGCTGCGACCAAACCTGTTTGAAGTATTTGCATTTGGTTGAAAAATGAATTATTCTCCCATAACATAGTACGATGCATGGCTTGCTGTATTCAAAGCTGTGCGACTTTTCCTGGGACACCGTCCGGCCTGCCTCAAGACAAATAAATAAAATTAGTTTTTAATGATGTATTTCAAAATTATAATTATGTTAATTATTATTATTATTATTATTATTATCTTTTTTTTATGATTTAATTAAGTTAATTGTGGAGTGATTAAAATTATTATTTTAATTTGGTATTTTATTAATTTATCAATTTTTTATTATAATTATGATTCATTAATATTATTACATATTATTAGGATTTCTTTTTATTTATTTTTATTTTTATTTTTATTTTTATTTTATTTTTGCTTTGTGTTAGGGTTCCCCCCCCCCTTCGGCGCTACCCCCTTCCCCCCCCTTTTCCCTTACCTCGTCGCGAGCCCCCCCCCCCCTCATTCGCCTGTACGCACCCGGAGCCCAGGCCGTCTCCCTCTTCGGCCGCCTCCCTCGCCACGCCTCCTCCCTCTCCAGTCGCTACCCTCGCCCCTCCTGATCTTATTCTGGCCGAGCCCCCTTCTCCATAGCGGCCCCCTCTCCGAGCTCCCCTCTCCGCGATCTCCTCTCCCAGCTTCCCCCTCTCAAACCCACACGACACAACCCCTATGGTCCGAGACCCCAGCCGCCGCCGATGTCCCCCCTCCCTTCCGGCCTTGCCTCGCACCGTCGGCCGCCCGACGTCGGTACCTCCCCTTTTTTCCTCTTAGAAAGGGTTTGAGTTCATTTTATTTTGGAGTTTGAATTCTTTGTTTGTTTTGTGTGTTCGATTTCTTGATTTAGGGTTAATTGGTGTTGTTTGCGATGCGTTTGGTGCACGATTGGTGCTTCACTTCAAAATTTAGGGCTTTCAACACCAATGGTAAGTATTTTCATTTATTAATGTTTTTTGATGAAGGTTTTTTCTGGATTAATTTATTTAGCTTGTTATTTAATTATTTTGCGTGGTGCGAATTGTGTTCTTTGAATATTTTGACATGCATGTGTAATGGAATTGAGTTTTCTTTTAGTATTGTTTATGTTTTAATATGGTTTATGTTGTGGGAATTCTTGGAAATGTTCAATTAATTATTTTAGGTGTGCAAAGTATGTTTTGGTAATAGTTTAATTTTTATATGTGTTAAAAATGATTTTTTTCTACAAAATAAATGGTTGTGTGTCCTGCACATTTTATTGTAGTGTTTCTTCAAATGAGTTTCAATCCTTGTTTTGAAAGTGTGAAATATTTTATAAAGCACTCAAGGTGCAAGTGTATTAAAAATGTGGTTTGAAGGAAAAATGTATTATTTTGGAATGTTGAACTTATTGCGCACCTTTGAAGTTAAATTATAAATAGTTTGAGTAACGAAAATCATATTTGGTATGGTTGTGCTTTGGATTCTGTTTTAAAGTGGTTTCTTTATATGAAATCGGGTGAGTTTTTGGTGAAAAATTTATAGTGCTAATTTTCAAGTGTTTCATAAATGGTTTTATTGATTTATTCAATTGCGTGTGTGGTGTGAAAGTGGTCTTCAAAAAGATTAAGTCTGAGTTTGATTTTTAAAGTGGCTTTTCCTACGTGAAATTGAGTGTGTCTTTGGAGTGAGGTCTGGTTTCGCATCTTGGAAATGTTTTATTATGTTTTTATTGATTTATTAAATTATCTTGTAGTGCGTTGGTCGTCACATGGTGAGTTCGTGTGGTTGACAACAAACGCCTACATATATATACATGGTTAGGCATGTATATATGCATATCCTCCTTGCACATGTTCCCTCATGGCGCGGGGAATATGTGCCTGGATCAAAGGATATATATATATATATATATATATGAAAATGTATATGTGTGTAGGTGAAGCGGTCTCGGGCTGCCATCGTCAAAAGCTGCGTGTCTTGAGGTAGGTCCCCTATGCCTAAGCTTTTAATTTTAAATTCATATTTGCTTGATTGTTTTAAAAATATGTTTACACTATTCTATATATACATGCTATGGAATCTGATTTTGGTTGCTAGAAACTATTATGCCTTGTATTGGTAAATTGAAATTTATTTTAATGTTGTTGGTCTTAAGTGACTTTTCAAAAAAAATTGATTTCTTAAGTGGTTTTGAATTGGTAATGTGTATTTCCAAAGGTGTTTGGCCTTTTGGATGGTTGATTTTACAAAGTGTTTCCTTTATGTAATTAAGCATGTTTGGCATCTTAAGAATGTTTTGTGAAAGAGGAAAAAACCACTATTGAGGCCCGTTTAGCACTTTAAGATTTGGTTTGAGAAAATAGAAAACCCCTTTTTAGTCATTCCCCTGAATTTGAAAATAAAATGTAATGCAAGTGTTAATGAGTGGTTTGTGATATGTGCCTAGTGTAAAGGCTTGTGTGTGATTGTGTGATGTAAAGAGGGGGAATGCACTTAAGTAGGGAGTGCGGTGGTGAAAGGTTGAATGAGTTTTAGATAAAGAAAGTGTAATGTACCTGTTTGATTGCTTGATAAAGAAAACTCACCACCATTTGAAATTGAGCACAAGGGGAAACCCGGGTATCTAGGTGGGTGACCAGGACTAGTACGCTAGATGACACGACAGAGGTTTGTCCCGGTTTTTCTAGTAGGTTTGACGCAACAACACTAACTAAACATTTGTATTTCTGAGGGTCGTGGTCTTCTAAGCCAGGTTTTCTGAGGGTCGTGGCCTTCTAAGCCACGTTTTCTGTGGGTCGTGGTCTTCTAAGCCACGTTTCACCGAGGTACGAGGTCTTTAGGTTCCCACATGTTCTAGCTGCCTATAGGGATTACCCATAGTGCTCAATTGTAACATGCTGTTTGTGATGTAACTTCCTTTTCAGTTTTTCATACCTGATGTCTTGATTGTAAAAAATCACAATTTATTCCAAACTGGTTTCTTTTCATTTTGAAATGTTAATTCACACTTGGAACCTATTTTGAAAATTTAGTAAGGGTGGAATGTTTTAATTAAAAATGCAAACTCATTACTTGAATTTGAAAAGAAGTGAAAACATTATTTTATTATATCTTATTTTCAAACTGGCATAGTTGGGTTTCATAATAAAGGCCGAGGCATAGGATGTGGTTATATTTTGGCTATCCTACTGAGCATCTAGGTACTCACGCCTTCTTTACTTTTCAGTTGCAGGTTTAAGTCATGGATAACTTTTGGGAGCGAGTGTGGGTGTCGTACTGTGGTGATCCATAGGGTCACCTGAGGTCTGTCATGTTCCTTGGTTTATTTATTTTTTTCCGCTTCCACGTTGTTCAGTTTATTTTCTTTTATTTATATGATTGTCCAGTTTATGTTTATTTATCCTGTTATGGGCCAAATCGTTCCCAATTGGTTTATTTTGATGCCCGACACTAGTTTCCAGCCTGTGGGGATCGGGAACGCCCTTTGGGCCATGTCATGGACCTGGTCGGGTGCCAGGTCGTCATCTGACCCAGCCTGGTTTATGACAAAATGGTATCAGAGGTGCCCTTGTTGTTTGGGGTGTCAAGTAGCTTGGTGATTAGGTATGTCGGGACTCAAGAGGTAGGTGCGGGAAGTACGTCATGAACCCTTTCCCGTCCCGAGACTTGAGTTGCCAGGGGTAGTATGGGATTTGAGTTTTTCTTTTTATTGGTCAGTGTGAATGAGGGATGCCCAGGGAAGTGATCCGGTGTTACGCGACGAGCCTGCATGGAGTAGCGACCCATGTACGGCCCGAGTGCACGGTTCAAGATACTTCCTGTGGTTGATGCCCGCTCGGAGTATGGTCTGCTAAGCCATGTTTCCGGGTTGGCATATCCACTAGTCCCTTATTTTTGGATATTTCGATGTGAGTTATGTTTGACCTTCATTTTGGTTAGTGTGAGTACATCTCAAAAATGAAAATCGATTTTTGTGAAGGTGGTTTCTCATGGGAATGTGGTGTTAGAGTGGAAAAGTGGTTTTGAAATGTAAATTGTTTTATTTTAACGAATGTGTGGTTTCAAAAGGGAAAATGGGAGGTGTTTTGGAAGTTGTTTTGGAATCTCAGTAACACTTTTTGGAATGTGAATTGGAAAATGTTTTGGAAATTGGAAATGTCACTACTACAAAAACGGGCAAGCAATGCACTACCTTTATCAGCACTAATCAAAAAGCGCTGATAAAGGATAATCTTTATCAGCGCTATTTAAAAGCGCTGATAAAGGGATGATTTATCAGCTCTTTTCTAGCGCTGATAAAGGGATGATTTATCAGTGCTTTTCTAGCGCTGATAAAGGAAAGGTTTTAACAGCGCTAGAAAAGCGCTGATAAAGCCCCCCTTTATCAGCGCTTAAATTTTATCGCTGATAAAGGGTGGCTTTATCTGCGCTTAAATTTTAGCGCTGATAAAGGGGGCCTTTATCAGCGCTTTTTTAGCGCTATTAATGGTGACCTTTAACAGCGCTAGAAAAGCGCTGATAAAGGCCCCCTTTATTAGCGCTAAAATTTAAGCGCTGATAAAGGGGGGCTTTATCAGTGCTTTTCTAGCGCTGTTAAAACCTGTCTCCGATTTTATTAAAAGGAGGCCGACAGTCTCCTCTTTTTTATCGTGCCCTAAGCTCTCACGGGACTGTACCCTTGCGACTGCTTCCTCCCCCCGATCTTCCCTTTGCCGGACCTCCGTCGTACTCCTTCTCCTTCTTCTCGACCCTCTTCCGCGGATCTTCCTCCCTTCCGAACCCTACTCCTCCTCTTCAACAGTTGGCGGCTCCTCCCGTGCCCCCCTACTCCAGCGGTCGCGTCTTCCAGGCAGCGCAGAAGGCTCCCTCACCTCTTTGGACTTCTGATTTCTTCACCCAAGGTATGTGGATGCCCTAAATATTGTTTTTCAGTGTAGGTTTTTATGTGGTTGTCATTTATTTTTCGCCTATGCTTCCCCTCCTCCCTCTTTTCAGACTGAATCAATGTTATTCACTCTACTCATGGTGATGATTTTTTTTCATATGTTTTCGCTTATTCGTTCTTCAAATCTGCTACTGCTGTGTGTTTTTTTATTTGATTTTCCTTATGTTAGTAATGTTTATTTCTACTGCATCATGAATTTACTCCACTTTAACTTCAATTGGTTTTGTTACTGGTGTTGATAGTGAGTCACATTAGGGGGGGCTGGTTTGCAGGGGGTGTGAGGGGGGGCTGGTGTGTGTAGGGGTACGGGATGGGTAGGTTTGGTGTGTGCAGGCAGGGGGAGAGGGGGTTGTCGTGTGTAGGGGGAGGCTGGGTTTGGTGTGTGCAGGCAGGGGGGGAGAGATAGGCTGGGTTGGTTTAGTGTGTGCAGGCAGGGGGAGAGGGGACAAGATGGTTTGCAAGAGGGAGTGGGTAGGGGGCATGAGGGGGGAGGGAGACCGGTTGGTGGTGCTGCTAGAGGGGGATGGGTCCGGCGTGCTGGTGGGGGGGGGGGGCTGGCTGGTTTGTAGGGGGCAGGCTGGTTTGCAGGGGGGAGTGTGTGTGCAGGGGGGAGGTTGGCTGGCTGGCGCAGGGGTGCAAGGAGGCTGGTGGTGTAGGGGTGCAGGGGGGTGGGGGGGTCTGGTGTGCAGGCACAGGGGAGAGGGGGGCAGGCTGGTTGGTTTTCAGGGGGAGGGTGAGGCTGGTGTGTGTGTGCAGGGGGGAGGGTGCGGGGGTGCAAGGCTGCTGCAGGCTGGTGTAGGGGTGCAAGGGTGCCATACAGGGGTGGAGGGGTGTTGTGCGGGGGTGTATAAGGGGGGAGGGGAGGGGGCAGGGAGTGCAGGGGGAGGGGGGAAGGGAGTGCAGGGGGAGAGGGTTGTTTTGTTGTACGGGGTACAGGAGGGGGGAGGATACTGTGCCTGGGGGAGGGGGACAGAGGGTGAAGGGGGCTGAAATTTTTGTGCAGGGGGGCTGAAATTTTTGTGCGGGGGGGGGGGGGGGGGGGTCTGGGTTTTTTGTGCAGGGGTGTAGGAGGGGGGAGACTGTGCAGGGGGGAGGTGGCAGGGGGAGAGGGGTGTTGTGTTGTACAGGGTACAGGAGGGGGGGGGGGCTGGTGTGCCTGGGGGAGGGGGTAGAGGGTGCAGGGGGAGGGGGCGAAATTTTTGTGCAGGGGGGCTGGTTTTTTTGTGCAGCAGGCTAGTGTAGTGCAGGGGGTCCATCGGGTTGGGTCTAGGGGGGTTGGGATTGAGTGGATGGTTCAGGACCGTTGGGTTGGGATGGGTTGGATTGGTTTGGGTCGGGTTGGGTCGGGTTTACACATATAACCCGACCCAAATTGACCCGAACCTCGATGGGTTGGGTTGGGTTGGGTCCTTCGGTCATGAGACGGGTAACCCGACCCCACTGGGTCGGGTTGGGTCAGGTTGGTTGCTCCGGAAGCTTGTGACCCGACCTGACCCAACCCGAACTTTTTTGTTCGGGTCGGGCCTTGAAACACCTCCAACCCGACCCGACCCGACCCATGGGCACCCCTAGTTTATATGATGCGCTATTGTTCCGTGTGGTGAACCTTCTGCATGTTGAATATAAAATGTAAAATTAATTTAGTAGATTATCATGTCTTAAATTGGTTAGTCATTGTGCACCAAACGTATTCTTTGGAGGTTGTATACCTTACTCGAATCACCCCCTTAGGGTGTGTTTCTTATAGGCCCATGACCCCTATTGATCTTTGGCTTGAAATTGAACCACCTTTGACATGTGTTGATATATCCCATGCCCATGGGTTTATTAAAGGGAATTAATGATATTTATGTGTAATGGACATACCCATGGACTACTTGATCACTTATAAATGAATTAAATAAAAGTTGAATGGTAAGGCCATGTTCCTTAACCATTTTTAAACAATGTAGTGCTATTGATTATATACCTTGGACCGGATCTTACTAATTATCAGTTATAAGACTTAAATTTATCAAATTAATTGATAAAATGCAAGGGTGATATTCGTTAGACTTGATCATAATATGAAATGGATGTGATTACATCATTATTACCTTCTTTAATGAATATGATGTTTCATATTGATTATTTGGAATTAATAGACATGAACTTCCATATTGCTTATTCGAAATTAATGGAATTAACATTCTATATTGTTTGTTTGGAATTAATGGACATGGCGTTCTTTATTGCTTATTCAGAATTAATGGACATGAAATTCCTTATTATTTATTTGGAATTAATGGACATGACGTTCCATATTTCTTATTCAAAATTAATGAACAATATGCTCCGTATGGTTTACATGGAATTAATGGACACGACATTCGTTATTGTTCATTTATAATTAATGGACATGATGTTCCATGTTGTTTATTCAGAATTAATGGCGATGAATAAAGATTGGATGGATTCTAATCGTTTGACAATAGAGTATGAGAACGAAGTGGAAGAGTTCATCAAGTTTGCACAGTATCATGCAAAGGATCCTTCTCAACTCCTTTGTCCGTGTTTACGTTGTTGTTATTCTAGACTAATTACTCCAGAGGAGTTGGAAGAACATTTGATATGTCACGGAATATATAGGAGTTATAAATGTTGGAATAAACACGGGGAAAAAGCGAATGTAGCTATTGGCTTGAATAAAACTGCATTTTATGGATCATCAGATATGATTACAAATATGGATAATGGAGAAGACCGTATAGAGGATGTGATTACAAATATCAATGATGATGAATATCGTATTGAGGAAATGACAAGGACAGTTGAACATGAAATCCGTGTTTGCCCAAAATTGTTTGAGAAGTTAAAGAGTTGTGCAAAGACGCCATTGTATGCTGGTTGCACTAAATATACTGCATTGTCAGCTGTACTGAAGTTGTATAAATTGAAAGCAGGCAACAGATGGAGTGATGTCAGTTTCACGGAACTAATTGCTCTTTTGAATGACATGCTTCCAGAAGATAATGAGCTCCCAAGACGGACATATGAAGCTAAACAAATGCTACACTCGATGGGTATGATTTCTGAAAGAATACATGCCTTCCCGAAAGACTGTATATTGTTTCTCAAGGAGAACAAATCACTTACAGAATGCCCAAAGTGTGGTGCTTCTCTATATAAGAAAGATGAACGCAGTCCTACGAAAGTTGTATGGTACTTTCCAATCATTCCAAGGTTTAGGGGTCTATATGGAAGTGAAGAAACTGCAAGACAATTGTCGTGGCATGAAAATAAAAGAAATAAAGATGGAAAATTACGTCACCCGGCCGACTCTCCTCAATGGAAGAGAATTGATCATGAGTATCCTGAATTTGGAAATGAGTCGAGAAACCTGCGTCTTGCGTTATCTACCGATGGAGTGAATCCTTTTGGTTTTCAAACCAGCACTCATAGTAATTGTCCTGTTATGTTGGTAAATTATAACTTGCCACCCTGGTTATGCATGAAATAGAAATTCATTATGTTATCTTTGCTTATATCAGGACCAAAACAACGAGGTAATGATATTGATGTATATTTGGCTCCCTTGATCGATGATTTGAAGTTACTGTGGGATTCAGGTGTTATGTTGTATGATGCTTATGAAAAAGAATACTTCACGTTGAGAGCGTTGTTGTATGGGACCATAAATGATTTCCCTGCTTATGGAAATTTGTCAGGCTATAGCATTAAAGGAAGTCAAGGGTGTCCTGTGTGAGAAGAAGATACAGAATCAATTAGGTTGAAACATTCATCCAAATTTGTGTTTCTAGGACATCGTAGATTTCTACCCCGTCGACATAAGTACCGATCTTGGACGACATCATTCAATGGAAGTTTAGAACAACGCAAAACACCGTCTCCACTAACAGGTGATCAGGTGTTTGAGAAAGTAAAAGACATGAACACTGTTTTTGGTAAACCATTTTCGAAAAACCTTACGAAAATCAGTTGGAAAAAGAGATCAATTTTTTCTGAATTACCATACTGGAAATGTCTGTACGTCAGACATTTTCTTGATGTGATGCATGTGGAAAAACATGTATGTGACAGTGTTATAGGAACATTGCTAAATGCTCCTGGAAAAACAAAGGATGGAATTAAGGCAAGGTTGGACATGGTTGACATGGGAATAAGAGAAGAGTTGGCTCCCGTGAAGGGTGAAAATCGAACGTTTCTTCCTCCAGCTACGTACACTCTTTCTAGGGATGAGAGATATTAGTTTTGCAACTTCTTCAATGATGTAAAGGTTCCAGAGGGATATTCATCAAATATCAAAAACATTGTGTCAATGAATGATTTGAAGTTAAATGGTTTGAAATCACATGACTGCCATGTTTTGATGCAAGATTTAATTCCTATAGCTTTACGTTGCATTTTGCCCAAGAATGTTCTTCATACGTTAAGCAAACTTTGTTTCTTCTTCAAAGCTATATGCAGCAAAGTTTTAGACCCGACGAAATTGCCAGCTATGGAAAAAGAAATTGTCATCATATTATGTGAATTAGAAATTCTCTTCCCGCCAACATTCTTTGATATGATGGTTCATTTGATGGTTCATTTGGTGAGAGAGGTTTGACTTTGTGGTCCTGTGCACTATATATTGATGTACCCCGTTGAACGGTATATGAAGATTCTGAAAGGGTATGTCAAAAATCGAAGTCGGCCAGAGGGTTGTATTGTGGAGCGATATATTGTTGAGGAAGCCATTGAATTCTGTACCGAATATCTATCTGATGTGGAAAGCATTGGTCTGCCGAAATCTCGTCACACTGGACGCATTGAGGGTGAGGGAATTTCTGGAAGAGATGTTGTGACAATCAATATTACTGATCAGGAGCAGGCCCACCTTTATGTTTTGCATAACTGTTGGGAGGTTTCTCCATATATTGAAACCCACAAAGAAATTTTGAGGCAGTTGAATCCATTAAGGGCTGAAAAATGGATAGCAAATACACATAATCACCAGTTTATAGGATGGTTTCGAGACCATATTTTTAAGGAGTTAGATGAAAATCCGAATTCAATTTCAGAACGACTTCGATGGCTAGCTGCCGGACCAAGCGTGTATGTATTATCTTACAATGGTTATGTAATTAATGGTTATACATTCTATACAGATAAACATGATGAAGATAGTACCATGCAAAATAGTGGAGTAACACTTGTGGCTGAAGCGATGCATGTTTCTGGTAGTAAGGATAGAAATCAAATTTTCGCGAATATGTCATACTTTGGCATTATCAAAAGAATATGGTAGTTGGATTATATGACATTCCAATTGCCGATTTTTCAATGCAACTGGGATGATAACAACAGTGGTGTTAAAATAGATGAATTGGGATTTGTGAAAGTTGATTTCAGTGAAGAAGGGTACAAAGACGAACAATTTATAATAGCATCACAAGCAGTACAAGTATTTTATGTTCCAAAAAAATGAATTCGGATTCTATTGAAACATTATAACAATGATACATGGGTCAAATGTGACATGTACAAGTCAACCCCGCTTCAATCCGAGGCCCAGTTTGGCCGACACCACTGAAAGTGCCTCTGTTTTTGTTAAAAATGGACTTAATTTTAAGTGAGAAATCAACAACTGACATACGGGAAACTGACCAAATGCATTTGGATTCTATTGAAACTTAAGGACAATGATCCAGGGGTCAAATTTGATGTGTATGAGTCAACCCTGACTCAATCCGAGGCCCGGTGTGGTCGACACCACTCAAAGTGCCTCTGTTTTGTTCAAAATGGACTTATTTTTAAGTGAAATCAACAACTGAGATATCCACCTCACATGTAGTGTAGACCCTCCCCCAAGACATGGCATGAATTTTTGAGATACACAAACATGGGGTGGATTACATGGCTTTCCTACATGGAATATATCCCACTACACGTCTTTAATGAGCTAGCTATGCAGTTTATCCCTTGTATAGATACATAGGAAGAATCACACGGGATCGACGTCATGTACTAACATAGGGAAAGGGTGAATAAGATGACACAAGATCAAAGGGTAACACATATATGTTTTTTAACATGCCATGTAATTTCCTATTGATATGACATGTATATTCACACAGGCAGCTGAACATTGGAGTTACCCAGGGTAAAGGGACAAGGCATGTGACCCTTTAAATGACACATAATTTTATGTACCATGATTGATCTCTTTGAACACTATATCAAGGACATATTTCATTAGGGTTGGCTCCCATGATCCTTCCTAGGATGGTTTTGGTATTTTTTCCTACTTACGGTAGTACGATCGCTTCAGCAGGACGTCCTAGACATAGTTGGAGTCTCTCTGAAAGTCCTGGAGTGAGATCATATATCTATTTTTGAGGTCCAGGTAGAGTCATGTATCAACGAAACCAATCCTACCAGACATCGATACTATATATAGAATGTTAATCCTGATGTCTCATTACAGTCCCCCAGTTTAGGATATGTTACCTTTTTTGTATTAATATACATAATTACTAAGGGTGATGGTTGGGAGAGTTGGGATATCCTTTTTATGTATTGCAGAATGATTCAAGGAGCACGGGATCTGCACGATTTGTCAAAACCAAGTGGCAATCCAAGGAGAAACAATGCATAGTGGAATGTTCTAGTATTTATCTTCTGAGTTGTGTAGGAATATTTTGTGATACTATGTAATGAGGTAGTTTTTGTTTCTGGGTAGACGGTGTCTAACTCATGGTAAGAACACTATTTGGTTGGGTTTTGATCGGTTGATGACATGCTTCTGATTGATATACTGGTTTTTGTGCATGTCTGTGGTTGATATACTGGTTTTTGCGCAGGTCTGCTTGGCTGGCTGTACTGGTGCAGGTTTTTTATTAGCAGCAGGCAGGGATTTAACGGCGCTAAATAGGCGCTGTTAAAGGAGAAATTTAACAGCGCTTTTTAGCGCTGTTAAAGGTATCCTTTAAGAGCGCCTTTTTAGCGCCGTTAAAGGCGACATTTTACAGCGCTTTTTTAGCGCTGTTAAAGGTGACATTTAACAGCGCTAAAAAAGCGCTGTTAAAGGACCCCCCCCCCTTTATCAGCGCTGAGCTTTACAGCGCTTTTCTAGCGCTGTTAAAGCCCGATTTTAGCGCTGTTATTGCCCGTTTTTGTAGTAGTGTTTATTGCTTTGATGATAAGTTACTTTTTCAAATTGGTTGGTAATTTGTGCTTTATGCTGAATGATCTGTTTTGAAAATGAGAAGTGTCTTGAATTGACCCTTGGTATTCCTATGAGTGATCACATACATTAAGGTGTGCATGTGGAAAGTGGGGGAATTGGTGATGTGAGTGGATGGGTGCTTGAGCTCGCATTGGTTATGTATGTGCGAGACTTCATGGGATACCAATGGTGGATATTTAAGTTGTTTTGTTTGCTGAAAAAAAGTTTTCAAAAAGGGTTTTTCAAATGTTTAGAAAAGTGAGCTAGAAATTGATTAGCGTTCTCCTTTCATGTTGGGTATTCCTTTTTGTGAGTTCTTGGTTTTGACGTACTGAATTGTGGTTGGAATAGTGATTTGAGTTTGAGCTTTTGTTTGTGATTGTGGTGTGGAATTTTGATTTATGATGAGTTTTGATTCGAATTTGTGCCTCTTGTTTTTGAGTATGCTTCCCAGAAAAGTCCCAAAAGTTTCTAGTGAGTCTCTTCTAGTTGTTGGTTCTACCCAGACTCTTAGCGGAGTGGTAGAATTGAATTCCATTCGGTTATTGTCCATCATATGTAGTGATAGTGATCTATCGAAGGTAGAGGACTGGCTTGGTGAAATCGTTGGTGTTTCCAGGTTATTGGAAACTCCCAAAACTATGAGAGTTCGTGTTGGTTTGGGTTCGTTTGGAGGTGCAACTTTGGATTGTTGGAGGAAATAATCCCAATGTTGTTGCATGATGGTATGTCTTGGAAGGTGTTTAAGACGACTCTCGTCAGATGGTTTATACCCAAGGAAGTTAAGGAAAGGAAAGTGGCAGAACTCTTGAGTGTCCAACAAGGCCAACGAATAGTGGAGGCCTACGTTGGGAATCTCAAGATGTTGGTTTCCTTTTCTCTAAAGATAACGATGCGGAATCAGTTAAAGTTTCTCTTGTGTAGGGTTTTCGTCCAGGGTTCCAGGACCGTTTCTTTTCGGTGCTCGGGAAGGTTCCCCATCTAGTGACGAGAGGGAATCGGAGGAACCTGTCTCAGACAAGTCTTCTTGTCAATTCCATCTTCTATTAGTTGGTCCACCCCTTGTTTTCTCCTAGTGTGGTTGGTTTGGGTACTTTAAGTCACCTTGTCATCATCCTCCGAAGGCTTTCCGTCAGTATGGCCATTTGGGACAATTGGAGAGGTTTAGCTAGCGGCATCATTAGCTGGAGTCTTGATCGAAGGATGTCAGCTCCTGACTGCGGGGCAACAGATGCTTCAAGACATCAGAGCTCCAGCCACAGGTCTCGTAGTGAAGCCTTTCACGCTGTCAGGAATCATTGGGTGCGGGTCACATTGGTCTAACTTTTGTCCACAGTGCTAAAATAAGGACGGTTTAAATTTCTCGGTTCATGCGTCCTCATCCTTGATGGTTCTCTTTTGCTATAAGAGGAATAAAAGTATCTTTTCTCGTTGCAGTCTTGGTTCTTTGAATATCCCACTGTGGTGGTAAGAAGGTGTGGTGATCTTGTCTTTTTAGAAATTCCAGTAGTTGCGCCTCCTCAAATGTGACCCGTTTTGTTTTAGTACATGCTCGTTTTGGAGATGCTCATCTCTTGTGGAAATGATGAGTTATGGTTAAGTTCGTTATTTGGTGGAATTCTTCTGTGGGGTTTATCTTGTCGCAGTGGTTTCTGGTTTGGATTGTTATTTCTCATGTCAGTTTATACTGGCTGGTTTAGGCTAGTCGTTTCTTAAATGGTGGGGAGACTCACCATTAATCTTGTCGTGCCTTTTTTGAGGTTTGGTCTATATGGTGGTTCCCTCTTGGATCAAGTTAGCAGTTCCAGAGTTATCCATGATAAGAGTCTCAATGTCGGTTGTGCTAGTCGGGTTCTTGTGGTGGGGAGAACCCTCCTCGTTTCCTGATGGTTCTTCTCTTTACAGTTTTCCCCTGAGTTGGTCGGGTGTGACTGATGGAGTGTAAATTCGTACTGAGTTCGTGATTTTGTTGGCTTCATTCAATTTCAAACTCATGTTTGTTTCCTCGTTTGTCTAGGTGGCTTTCTAGGGGCAGAAAGTTTTTGTCATGGGGAGAATTGTCACTCCCGAACTTTTAAGATAATATTATTTTATGATTTCTTCATATTTTGAAACTTTCTGTCGAGCTACGACCAAACCTGTTTGATGTATTTGCATTTGGTTGAAAAATGAATGCTTCTCCCATAACATTGTCCGGTGCATGGCTTTCCGTATTCAAAGCTATGCGACTTTTCCTGGGACACCGTGCGGCCTGCCTCAAGACAAATATATAAAATTAGTTTTTAATGATGTATTTCAAAATTATAATTATGTTAATTATTATTATTATTATTATTATTATTATCTTTTTTATGATTTAATTAAGTTAATTGCGGACTGATTAAAATTATTATTTTAATTTGGTATTTTATTAAGTTATCATTTTTTATTATAATTATGATTCATTAATATTATTACATATTATTAGGATTTCTTTTTATTTATTTTTTATTTTTATTTTTATTTTATTTTTGCTTTATGTTAGGGTTTCCCCCCTTTTTTGGCACTAACCCCTTTCCCCCCTTTTCCCTTACCCCGTCGCGAGCCCCCCCCCCTCATTCGCCTGTACGCACCCGGAGCCCAGGCCGTCTCCCTCTCCGGCTGCCGCCCTCGCCGCGCCTCCTCCCTCTCAGGTCGCCTCCCTCACCCCTCCTACTCTTCTTCCGGCCAAGCCCCCTTCTCCATGGCGGCCCCCTCTTCGAGCTCCCCTCTCCGTGATCTCCTCTCCCAGCTTCCCCCTCTCAAACCCACATGACACAACCCCTCCGGGCCGAGACCCGAGCCGCCGCCGACGTCCCCCCTCCCTTCCGGCCTTGCCTCGCACCGTCGGCCGCCCGACGTTGGTACCCCCCCTTTTTTCCTCTTAGCAAGGGTTTGAGTTCATTTTATTTTGGAGTTTGAATTCTTTGTTTTTTTTGTGTGTTCGATTTCTTGATTTAGGGTTAATTGGTGTTGTTTGCGATGCGTTTGGTGCGCGATTAGTGCTTCGCTTCAAAATTTAGGGCTTTCGACACCAATGGTAAGTGTTTTCATTTATTAATGTTTTTTATGAAGGTTTTGTCTGGATTAATTTATTTAGCTTGTTCTTTAATTATTTTGGGTGGTGCGAATTGGGTTATATGAATATTTTGACATGCATGTGTGATGGAATTGAGTTTTCTTTTAGTATTTTTTATGTTTTCATATGGGTTATGTTGTGGGAATTCTTGGAAATGTTTAATTAATTATTTTAGGTGTGCAAAGTATGTTTTTGTAATAGTTTAATTTGTATATGTGTTAAAAATGATTTTTATACAAAATAAATGGTTGTGTGTAGTGAACATTGTATTGTAGTGTTTCTTGAAATGAGTTTCAAGCCTTGTTTTGAAAGTTTGAAATATTTTCTAAAGCACTCAAGGTGCGAGTGTATTAAAAAAGTGGTTTGAAGGAAAAATGTATTATTTTGGCATGTTGAACTTATTGCGCACCATTGAAGTTAAATTATAAATAGTTTGAGTAACGAAAAACATATTTGGTATGGTTGTGCTTTGGATTCAGTTTTAAAGTGGTGTTTTTATATGAAATCAGGTGAGTTTTTGGTGAAAATTTTGTAGTGCTAATTTGCAAGTGTTTCATAAATGGTTTTATTGATTTATTCAATTGCGTGTGTGGTGCGAATGTGGTCTTCAAAAAGATTAAGTCTGAGTTTGATTTTTAAAGTGGCTTTTCCTACGTGAAATTGAGTGTGTCTGTGGAGTGAGTTCTGGTTTCGAATCTTGGGAATGTTTTATTATGTTTTGATTGATTTATTAAATTATCTTGTAGTGAGTTGGTCGTCGCATGGTGAGTTCGTGTGGTTGACAACAAATTCCTACATATATATACATGGGTAGGCATGTATATATACATATCCTCCTTGCGCATGTTCCCTCATGGCGCTGGGAATATGTGCCTGGATCAAAGGATATATATATATATATATATATATATATATATATATATATATATATGAAAATGTATATGTGTGTAGGTGAAGCAGTCTCGGGCTGCCATCGTCAAAAGCTGCGTGTCTTGAGGTAGGTCCCCTATGCCTAAGATT
This sequence comes from Viscum album, assembly GCA_963277665.1. Classification (NCBI taxonomy): domain Eukaryota; kingdom Viridiplantae; phylum Streptophyta; class Magnoliopsida; order Santalales; family Viscaceae; genus Viscum; species Viscum album. Next base: position 1,333,473,815 of record OY728150.1, read on the forward strand.
TTAATTTGAAATTCATAATTTCTTGATTGTTTTAAAAATATGTTTACACTATGATATAAATACATGCTATGGAATCTGATTTTGGTTGCTAGAAACTATTATGCCTTGTATTGTTAAATTGAAATGTATTTCAAAGCTGTTGGTCTTAAGTGAATTTTCAAAAAAAAAATTGATTTCTTAAGTGGTTTTGAATTGGTAATGTGTATTTCCAAAGGTGTTTGGCCTTTTGGTCGGTTGATTTTACAAAGTGTTCCCTTTATGTAATTAAGCATGTTTGGCATCTTAAGAATGTTTGGTGAAATAGGAAAAAACATCTATTGAGGCCCATTTGGTACTTTAAGATTTGGTTTGTGAAAATAGAAAACCCCTTTTTAGTCATTTCCCTGAATTGGAAAATAAAATGTGATGCAAGTGTTAATGAGTGGTTTCTGATATGTGCCTAGTGTAAAGGCTTGTGCGTGATTGTGTGATGTAAAGAGGGGGAATTCACTTAAGTAGGGAGTGCGGTGGTGAAAGGATGAATAAGTTTTAGATAAAGAATGTGTAATGTACCTGTTTGATTTCTTGATAAAGAAAACTCACCACCATTTGAAATTGAGCACAAGGGGAAACCCGAGTATCTAGGTGGGTGACCAGGACTAGTACGCTAGATGACACGACAAGGGTTTGTCTCGGTTTGTCTAGCAGGATTGATGCAACAACACTAACTAAACATTTGTATTTCTGAGGGTCGTGGTCTTCTAAGCCACGTTTTCTGAGGGTCATGGCCTTTTAAGCCACGATTTCTGAGGGTCGTGGTCTTCTAAGCCACGTTTCACCGAGGTACGAGGTCTTTAGGTTCCCACTTGTTCTAGATGCCTATAGGGATTACCCATAGTGGTCATTTGTAACATGCTTCTTGTGATGTAACTTCCTTTTCAGTTGTTTTATACCTGATGTCTTGTTTATAAAAAATTACATTTTATTCAAAATTGGTTTCTTTTCATTTTGAAATCTTAATGCACGCTTGGAACCTATTTTGAAAATGTAGTAAGAGTGGAATGTTTTATTTAAAAATGCAAACTCATTACTTGAATTTGAAAAGAATGGAAAAAATTATTTTATTATATCTTATTTTCAAACTGGCATGGTTGGGTTTCATAATAAAGGCGAAGGATTAGGATGTGGTTATATTTTGGCTATCCTACTAAGCATCTAGGTGCTCATGCCTACATTACTTTTCAGTTGCAGGTTTCAGTCCTGGATCACTTTTGGGAGCGAGTGTGGGTGTCGTACTGTGGTGATCCACAGGGTCACCTGAGGTATGTCGTGTTCCTTGGTTTATTTCTTTTTTCCGCTGCCACGTTGTTCAGTTTATTTTATTTTATTTATATGCTTGTCCAGTTTATGTTTATTTATCTTGTTATGGGCCAAATCGTTCCCAACTGGTTTATTTTGATGCCCGGCACTAGTTGCCAGCCCGTGGGGATCGGGAACGCCCTTCGGGCCATGTCGCAGACCTGGTCGGGTGCCGGGTCGTCATCCGACCCGGCCTGGTTGGTGACAAAAGCCCTAAAACCCAAAAAACACTTATGAAACTACAAAACCCTAAAACACTTAAAACATCTCAAAAACCTAAAAATGATAAAAATACTAAAAACCATAAATACCCTAAAAATATATAAAAACCCTAAAAATCCAGAAAATCTTAAAACAACCCTACAATCCTAAAAATGCTAGAAAACCTAAAACAGTGAAATCCCTTATAAAAACCATTAAAATATGTAAACACGTAAAACCCCTATAAAACCAAAAAAATTTAAAAACCCAAAAAACCCAAAAAACCACAAAAAATCATAAATCTTCAAAAACATGAAAATCCCTAGAAACCACTAAAAAATATACAAACCGTTTAAAACCCAAAGAACATTCAAAAACACTATAACCCCTTAAACAACCTAAAACCTCAAATAAAACCCTGATAAACCAAAAATACCATAAAACGATGAAAACCATGAAAACCTCTAAATAATCCTTTAAAAGAAAAAAATCCCAAAAAAAATAAAATCCAAAAAAAAATATGAAAAAAGATAAGAAAACTATAAAAACCTAAAAACACTTAAACACCAAGAAAACCTAAAAAACACTAAAACCCATAAAAACCCTAAAAACCCTAAAAAAAAATTAAAACCCACAGAAACCTCCAAATCCCTAAAACCCGTAAAACTGATAAAAATGCATGAAAATACCTAAAAATCTGTAAAAATGATTAAAACCCTAAAACCCCTGAAATACTCTAAGAAAAAACTAAACACCTAAAAACAATTAAAACCCATAAAAATAGAAATAATTCTAAAAACTCTAGAAGACACTAAAACCACTAAAAACCATAAAAACTCCTAAAACTTATTAAATCCCTAAAAACCCTAAAACCACTAAAATCATTAAAATTTTTGAAACCCCAAAATTATTCAAAAAACTCTAGAAGACCTTAAAAATACTAAAAAACTAAAAGAACCTAAAAACCTATAAAATTCATAAAAGACTAAAAACAATAAAAACACAAAACCCCTCAAAATATCTAAAGAGTATAAAAATCAATAAAAACCTACAAATACCTAAATACATACCAAACACTAAAAACTCTGAAAAACACTAAGAAAACATTACAAACATAAAAACACTTAAAACCCCTAAAGACCCTAAAAATGATAAAAACCCTGAAAACCCTAAAATTCCATAAAACCCTCAAAATCCATAAAAACTCTAAAAACTATAAGAATCCTAAAAAATCCATAAAAATCCCTAAAAATATAAAAACCCTCAAAAACATTTAAAAACCCTAAAAAACCTTAAAAACCTAAAACACTTAAAGCCCCTAAAAACATAAAAACACTAAAACCCAAAAAGATCATAAAAACCTAAAAACCCTTAAAACTATAAAACCCCTAAAACCATAAAAACCATAAAAATCCATAAAAACCCAAATTAAAAAACTATAAAAATCATTTTAAATAGTAAAAATGTTAAAAAAACTCCAAAACCCATAAAAATAATAAAAACTCAGAAAACACAAAAAACCATAAAAAAAACATAAGAACCATAAAGACCCTCAAAATCCCTAAAAACACTACAAAACCGTAAAAATCATAAAAAACTCCTAAAAATCCATGAGAACTTAAAAAACCCTAGAAACCTAAAAAATATTAAGAAAACCTAAAAAACCTAAAAATACATAAAACCCATAAAAAACCTAATAACGTTAAAAACCAAAAAACACTAAAAACCATAAACACCCTAAAAAACATAAAAACCCATAGAAACACATAAAAACCCTAAAACCCACTAAAAACTCAAAAAACTCTAAAATCTATTTGAACCCATAAAATAATTTAAAAACTAAAAAAACTATAAAACCATTAAACTCAAAAAACCCCTAAAAACCCAGAAAAACAAAAAAACACAAAAAGACCCAAAAACCATCAAAATCCCTAGAATCCCTAAAAAGAAATAAAAATACTAAAAGACCATAAAACAGTAAAGAGTTATAAATCCCTAAAAACAAAAAACCCCTAAGAAAACATTAAAAACCGAGAAACATTTAAAACCTCTTAAAATCCTAAAATCCGATAAATCCGATAAATCCCCTAAAACCCTCAATATTTCAAAAAACTCAAAACATCCCAAATGATCCTATAAAATCCCTAAAAATTTGTAAAAACATAAAAATCTCTAAAAACCATAAAAACCCATAAAAAACCTTTAAAACATAAAAAGAACTAAAACCCATAAAAACACTAAAAAACACTAAAAACCCTAAATGACACTTAAAACCCTAAAAACACAAAAAAATCATAAAACCCCCTAAAACATTAAATTACCATAAAACCACACTCAAAAACTCTAAAAACCATCTTATCCCTAAAAAACATATTTTTTTTCTAAAATCATTAAACCTATAAAAACTCAAAAACCCTAAAACCACCATAAAAACAACCAAAAACCTAAAATAAAAAAATCCCTAAAACCCCTCAAAATACCACAAACCCCAAAAAAAACCAAAAAAATTATAAAAAAGACCTAAAAACTACTGTAATAGTAAAAAACATAAAAATATGAATAACCCAATGAAATTTTTTAAAACTTAATAACACATAAACCCCCAAAAAACATAAAAAATGCTAAAAATCCCAAAAATCCATAAAAAACATAAAACCCCTACAAAATCCATAAAAATACTAAAAATCCTTGAAACCATAATGCCCATAAAAACCATAAAAATCATAACAAATCCCTAAAAATCCTTAAAAAAAATAAAAAAACCCTAAAACCCTGAATACCCTAGTAAAACCATAAAAACCTAAAAAAAATAAAACCACCAAAAATATAAAATTATAAAAACCCAAAAAGAACCTAGAAAAACTAAATCCCCTAAAAATGATAAAAATATCTAAAAAACCTAAAAACACTAAAAATCCTTAAAACCTTTAAAACCTCTAAAAATAATAAAACCCTTTAAATCCCATAAAACGTTAAAAAAATCTTAACACCTTAAAAATTAAAAAACTAAAAAAACGTATAAAACCAAAACAACCATAAAACACTAAAAACCCTTAAAACCCCAAAAAACCCTCAAAATCCCTAAAACCTTATAAAACCCTAAAAATCCAAAAAAATCTATAATTACTTAAAACCCACAAATATTAAAAAACCCTAAGAAAATCATAAATACCTAAAATCACTGAAAATTTATAAAATCTCTATAAAAGTTAAAAACCCTTAAACCCTAAAAACCCTCAAAATCCCTAAAAACCAATAAACCCATTAAAATTATAAAAAATACCTAAAAATATATAAAAATAAAAATAATTCTAAAAATCTAGAAAAATCCTTAGAAAACCTTAAAAACCAAATAACAATTAAAACACCTAAAAAACCAAAAAAATTCTAAAAACCCTAAAGGACCCTAAAACACTGAAACCCCTAAAAACCCTAAAAATACCCAAAACCATAAAAATCCAAAACCCCCTAAAAATCCTAAAGTCCACTAAAAACTCTAAAATCCATTTTAACCACTAAAAACAATAATATCATTAAAAAACCATAAAACCGTAAAAAACAAAAAAAATATTTAAAAACCACATAAAACAACAAAACCCATAAAAAACTAAAACTCAAACCCACTCAAAATTCCTAAAATAAATAAATACCATAAAAATACTAAAAAGTTTGAAAAAATTCCTAAAACCATGAAAAACCCTATGAAAACATTAAAAACCTAAAAACACAAAAACCCCCTAAAAACCTAAAAATCATAAAAAACCCTAAAAAACAAAAAAAAACCCTAAAACCTATCAAAATCCCTTGAAACCATAAAACCCTCATTAAAAAACTAAAAGACACCTAAACACCATAAAACTAAAAAAAGAACTGAAAGAACCTTTAAAAACCCAAATAAAAACTTAAAAACCTAAAAACCCTGAAAATCCCTAACAAATAAAAACCCATAAAAATCCAAATAACTCCTAAAAATATATAATGATGTAAAAAACCATAAAAACATGAAAACCGCTATGAAAACCAAAAAAACTGAAAAATTATTAAAACCCCTAAAAACCTAAAAATGTTGAAAACCTAACAAAATGCTAAAAACCCTAAACATACCTAAAAACCCAAAAACCCCTTAAAATTTACAAACCCCCTAAAAACCTGAAAATTCCTAAATTTACATAAAAACCCAATAAAAACAATAAAAACACTTTAAGCCCTAAAAATGTTAAAAAAAAACTTTAAAACCCTTTAAAACATTAGAAAACATGAAAAAACGCCAAAAAACATAAATAAAAAATATTAAAATGATTAAAACACTTAAAAACCATAAAAATCATAAAACCCTGAAATCCCTAAAACCCTAGAAATCTATAAAAATCCTAAAAAACCAAAAGTGTTCTTATAAATGTAAAATCCCTAAAAAATGAATATCCCTAAGAAAACATTAAAACCTAAAAATACTTAAAACCCCTCAAAAACATAAAAAATATGAAAAACCCCAAAACCCTAATAAACCCTAAAAATCCCAAAAACCCTACAAGAATAAAAATCTTAAAAAATCGTAAAAATCTCTAAAAATGTAAAAAACACTAAAAATCATAAAAACCCTTAGAAAGCCTTAAAAAACTATAACACTTAAAACAAAAAAAACAAAAAAAAAACAAATACCCTAAATACCCTAAAAACATAATGCCCCTAAAACACATCAAACTCATAAAAACAATAAAAAACCTAAAAACTCATAAAAACTCAAAAAATACACTAAAAACCCAAAAAAACCTTCATACCCCTAAAAGCGTTAAAAAATCGTTAAAAAACTTAAAACATCTAAAAATTCATAAAAACCCTAAAAACCCAAAAAACCAACAAAAACCCTAAAAATCCTAAAAATCCTAAAACCACCCAAAATCTATAAAACCCCTAAAAATCAATAAAAACATTAAAACCTTAAGAATCCTTAAAAATATAAAAAAACTAAAAACTCATGAAAACCCTAAGAAAACCATAAAAACCTAAATAGACTTTCAACCCCTAAAAACATAAAAATTTCCAAAAAACCGTGAAACACTAAAAACCCTAAAAACCCTCCAAATCCTTAAAATAAAAAAAATCCTAAAAAATACTTAAAAGGTTCTAAAAACATAAAAAACCCAAAAACCTCGAAAACCCAAATGAAAACAATAAATACCTAAAATCAAATAACACCCCTAAAAACGTAAAAAATAATTAAATAAAAAAGAACCTAAAATCCTAAAACACCTAAAAACCATAAACCTTAATATTTCATCCAAATCATAAAAAACTACTCAAAATTATAAAAAACCTTTAGATTCCTAGAATCATTAAAAACCCTAAGAAATTCCAAATCCCTAAAAACAAAAAAAACCATAAGAACCCTAAAATACCCTAAAAACCATCGAAATCACAAAAAACTATAAAAAAATTTAGAAATATCGCCAAATCCCTAAAAATTTAAAAGACCTTAAAAATGAAAAACCATAAGAGAAAATTAAAACCCTAAAAAAATTTAAACCCTTAAAAAACATAAAAACAAAAATCCCTTAAAAACCATAAGAACCCTACAAATCCCTGAACCCCGTCAAAATGAGAAAAACCCTGAAAACCAATAAAAATCCTAAAAAATACCTACAAACATTAATAACCTAAAACCCCTAAAACCCCTAAAAATATCAAAAATCTAAAAACACATAAAACCCCAAAAACCCCTAAAAAACCCAAAAACCATAAAATATCCTAAAACCATTAAAATCCCTTAAATAAAATAAAACTCCTAAATACCTTTAAACCCCATAAAAAACCACTAAAAATTTAAAAACCCTAAAACCACTAAAAAATAATAAAAAAATCTAAAAGACCATTAAAACCCTAAAAAACTCAAAAAATACCAAAAAACTATAAAAATAATAAAACACCTAAGACCCTAAACACACTCAAAATCCCTAAATAACCAAATAAACATAAAAATACTAAAAAATCCATATAAATCTCTAAAAACATTAAATACCCTCAAATCCTTGAAAAACCCTAAGAAAATATTAAAAATCATAAAAAACATAAAACCCCCAAAAATCCTAAAGAACCATAAAACCATAGAAAACCCTAGAAAACCCTAAAAACCCTAAAAACCCTAAAAACCCATAAAAAACTTAAAACCCTATAACCCCTAAAAATCCTTTAAATCCACTAAAAACTATAAAACCCCCAAAATCTCTACAATATTTTAAAAACAATAAAAAACCTTAAAAACTCTATGGAACTCAAAAAACCCATAAATTACAAAAATCCAAAAAACATATTCAAAACCCTAAAAAACGGAAAACCTTCAAAATCCCTAAAAACCCTAAAAACCCTAAAATCTAAAAAAATCTTAAAATTGTAAAAAACCCTAAAAACCCAAAAATACTAAGATAGACTTAAAAATAAAAAACCTTAAAACCACTAAAAAAATATAAAAACATATAAAAACAATAAAAATCCCTAAAAACCATAAAGACCCCTAAAGACCCCTAAATCCATGAAAATCTATAAAACTCTAAAAACCCCTAAAAATCCTAAAAATCCCTACAATAACTCCAAAATGTAAAAAACCATAAATATCTTTAAAACCATAAAAACCATTAATACCATTAAAAATATAAAAACCCATTAAACCTAAATATGTTAAAACTCTAAAATTCCTTAAAAGGCATAAATACCCTAAAAACCCAAAAAAACCATAAAACCATAAAAATCATAAAAATCCTAAAAATCCTAAAAACCCTAAAAATCCTAAAAACCCTCAAATTCCCTAAAAACCAAAGAACTCAAAAAATTACTAAAAATCCCTAAAATCCAAAAAAATGAAATTTCATGAAGACTATAAAAAACCATAATAATCCTTAAATTCCTAAAAATACATAAAACCTCCAAAAAATCTAAAAAACTCTAAAAACCAAAAAATCCTTAAAAATCATTTAAAATCCTAAAAACCATAAAAGTATCTTAAAACCAGAAAAGCCGATAAAAATCCTAAAAAATCTATAAAATACCTTAAAAATATAAGATCCCCTAAAAACCCAAAAAACTCAAATAAATCATTAAAAACCTAAAAACACATAAAACCCAAAAAAACATAAAAAGCGCTAAAAATAATAAAAGACCCCAAAAACACTAAGAACCATTTAAACCATAAAACCCCCTAAAAACATTCAAAAACCCTAAAAAACCATAAAAACCGTAAAACCCACTAAAAATAATAAAACACTTTAAACCCCTAAAATGAAAAAATAATCTAAAAAACAATAAAAACCAAAAAAATAAAAAAACACTAGAAACCCAAAAAAACCATAAAACACTAAAAACCCTAAAAACCTTAAAATTCCCTAAAACCATAAATATAATAAAAACCCCTAAATGTCTCTAAAAAATTAAAAAACCTAAGAAACGTGATAAATTTTAAGAAATCCCTAGAAACCTAAAAACACATAAAATCCCAAAGAAACCTAAAAATGCTAAAAACCATAAAATTCCCTAAAAACCATAAAAACACTAAAAATATTAAAAATAATCAAGTCCCCTAAAAACCATAAAAATCATAATGAAATCTCTAAAACCCCATAAAAGCATAAAAAACTTTAAAACCCCTTAGAAAACCATAAAAACCCAAAAAACATAAAACTCCTAAAAAATAATAATTTTAAAACCCTAAAAATCCCTAAAACCCAAAAATCCCTAAAACCATAAAAACCCATAAAAACCAAAAAACCATAAAATCTTAAAAAATCACTAAAAATATCGGGAAAAAAACACTAAAACCCATGACAACCCCTCATAAAACCATAAAAACAAAAAAAACATTAAAAACCCATAAAAACCTAAAAAAAGATAAAAACCATAAAAGACCCTAAAACACATAAAACCCTATTTCCCTCAAAATGTGTGTTTTGGTTAGGAAGCACTATTTTTTAACGGTTTTTAAAGGATATTTTTATAGAACACGAAACACCCAACAATTCTGTATAAAAAGGGACCTACTTTCTAAAGGCAGGTGTTTGTTCAGTATTTTAACCTACGAAACTTAAGAACTCACATTGGTCGAGAGGATGAGAGGTTGGGCTCATTATACCATTTTATGGAGAATTATTTCCTACTTAGGGACTCTCTTATAGATTTAAGATATGTTCGTGAATCCTTATTAATTTACCAAGAATAATGTAGGTTTTCCTTGGAAATTTACAATCAATTATTATCTTTTATGGAAATCAGAATCATTTATATGTATTCAAGTTTCTTCATCAATGAAGATATTTTTATGTATTTTAGGTTCTCCATCAATGGTATCCTCTCATATAATACATAGATATTATTTGTTCATTATTACGAAAATGATGGTTTTTTAAGACACTCAGTGGGGCACTCTGGAATTTATTGTCATCCAGGTAAAAAAAATTACCCTGGAGTTTATCATCATCCAATGAGATGGAAGGTTGTTTTTATGTTGGGATCAAACTAATAAATGGTCTTCCTACGTATCCTTCTGAAAGGAATCAGAACTCACATTATTCGGTGACACTTTATGGGAGAGATTATTGTTTTATGTTTGTGTGATAAGAAACCAACTGTTCAGTCTAATATAATGTGGCAAGGAAACCTAGGTGGAAGGTACCTAGTCAATGTTTGGTGTGGGAATTATACAGAAGAATCCCAAGGAACTTGGATAGGATATGAGTTTCCAAGTTGGATTAGACCCTGTTGGGAATGTGGTCCAGAGAGTACCGGGTTGATTTTGAGTGTTGGGTTTAAACCTCAGGAAGGCTTCCTACGTGTCCTGTTTGGATGGGAATCAAATCCCACATAGTTTGGTAAGTCTCACAAGGATGTATGACCCTTTTAGAGAAATAGAATGGGGCTTAATATAAAATAGGATTCCTGTATAATAGTGTCCACAAGATATGTCTTAACTTATGGAGATTATATAGGGAATTAATTCGGGGCATAATCCTAAGGAGGATGCCTGAACTACGGGAAATAGGATTGGACTCCTGAAGAAGATGTCCATTGAGCTTGGGCACTGGTTGAAGGATTCCTACATATCCAAATTATCATGGGAATCAGACTTCTCAGAGTTCAAGTGTTATGGATGTTGTGGATGTGTGATCAAAAAAAATATCTAATCCCACGTGAGTCATGCTCAAGGTGATAAATAAGAGAATGTGAAAGATTCAAAAAACCACACACTTTCACTTATGTTGATGGAAGAGGTTTGGCATACGATGATTAAAGCCATGGAAATGGTAGATGGGGGTGTGTAACAATGTTCCCTTCAATGTGGAATGAAAGTTAAGCTTATGGGTTCGACCTGAATGAATAGGGGATTACTCCATGAGGGATTCCCTATAAATGGGTCATAGAGTGGGAGAAGGATATCATTCCCATTGGAAGGTTAAATAAATAGTGATCCTCTTTCTAGGAGGAAAGTACTCATGGCCATAGAAATAAAAATCCACATAAATCACGATAAACTTACCCTCACCCCCCTCCAATAGGACATGTGCGGGGAACATTTGACTTTATAAATAAAAATCAAAATGGGAGACACACTGGTGTGCCTTTCCCAAAGGTTTTGTAGATAAGGAGGTATTAGTGTAGGTTTCAACATGGTCCTTTTTAGATAAGAGAGACAAAGATATAGAGGCCCTATCATAGGTTTATTAGAAGTGGTCTTTAAGGATTTCATGCCTAGGTGTTCTTCACAGGTACGTCGCGTAGGTATGACGCATTGGTGTACCGCGTAGGTGTGCCACATAACTCCTAGGAGGAATTGGGGAAAATACTTTAACATAGGAATGATGGGCCTATGAATTCTTTATAGGCCTTCATAAATGGACTACCAAGAAAACAACACTTAGGCGAGGTTTTAACTTTACCACCATGGGTGTCCCTTGATATCCTTGTATGCATCCTGCAGAGGTCTTTGTTTAAGGAAAGGAACATTCATATGTGACTTCTTATAGTGGAAGGAATGTGCATAATCATATGTTTTGTATTTAAATATTCGGAAGGAAAGTTTTCTTACTTATCACTTTTAATTCTATATTATTTTGTGTTTTAGAGATCTACCTGAAAACATTTGGAGGACTTGGGTGAAGGATCTATGCAATGGGAGCTTCAAGAGTTCTTCCAAATTTTTTCAATTACTGAATGGGGTGATCAAGGGTCCTATTTATACGAAAGGGGGGGTGGTCTAAATGAGGTTGTTTGTGTAGGTATTCTACATAGAACTAGAGAATAGGTTCTCCATGCGTGCGTGCAGAAATTATAGTACCATGCAGGTCCTCTATGTAGCTCCTTAGTGTAGGTCCTCTACATAGGTGTTGTACATTGGGATACATGGACAGAACTTGCACTGGTCTTCTTGATGCATAGGTATGCCACATATCTCCATTGAACTATATTTCATTATTTCCTTCAACTTTCTTTGATACTTTGAAATAATAAAATTGATTCTTTATGATTATTTTTCCTTACTAAGGAGTATCAAAAAAATCCCCCCCAAGAGTGAATTTGATTGGAAAGAGGGTCTAGTCCCAAGAAAATATTATCAAGAAACGATTATATAGAATTAATTATATACTTCATAGGTCCTTCATGTAGCTATGTTGCATAGTTCAGAAGCATAGGTCAGTGATGCCTATAAATACCCTCACTCCTTTGTCATTTTCTTCACCCATGTTCTCATATTTCTACTCTCGTTGCATAGCTCATTCGTTCTTCTCTCCCGCGTTGTGCTCTCGTATAGGTCCCTTGAAAATTTCTCAAGGTATAACCATTTGAGTAATAGAGCTATGCAGTGTTACTTAATCAATGTAGCTGCATAGAAGGACTTTATCAGAGGACCTGTGTTGGGTACCTTGTCAAAAGACCTACACGAATGACCTCGTTGAAGGAGTTGTGAAAAACTTTTCCTTTACCAAAATATTGAATTTATCTAAGTTAAAATTTGATCTTCCTTAATTAAATATTATAATTTAATGAGGAAAATTTTGTAATAATTATTATTGGAAATGGATCACTTGAATAATTTGACTGTGGAAGCTAAAGTTCATCAAAAAATGATGAAAATCATTGGACCATACTATTACAATGTTGTTGAGAGTACCCCTCCTGGGTTGGTGAAAGGCTTGATTCCATACCAACATGAATATCCAAGAATCCATTATTTACCTCTGTATGGGCATGGGATTTTGAAATATGAACACATTCTATCTTATAAGAGATATTTTCCAAATACATGGTTTGTCCAAAACTTTAACTATCATTGTATGAATATTACTATGAAGGGTATGCCTGTTCATGAGGAAAAAATCCCCATTGGATGAATCCTACATCATAGTGGTTGTACTTATAATGTAAGGGATCTTGTTGTAGATCCAAGGCCTCAATGATATGATTCAACATTTTGAGCTCTAAAAAATAGATCAATCTAACGGTTGGAAGGATGTTTGGGAGCTTAATTCTGGGAGAGGTGTCAAGCTTGAATGGATGTAGGCATTTTGGTTATGCCAGACATGTGCAATGATTAGGAAAGAGATGATGGATGTTCATATTTATGAATCTCTCTGGATAGGAAAAACAAAAATTTACAAAAATGACTTTATACCTAAATTGCTGAGCTGATGGAGTCCACAAACATATTCTTTCTATCTAACACATAGTGAGGCTGGCATATATTTATGGTATATCTACAAAATATCTGGTGTTCCTATTCTCAGAGATATGTATAATTAATTCATTCCACTAATAACAACATGGGGTGATGCTAAGAGGATGCCACCAATGGCCCATGAACTATTCATATTATCAAAGAATCTTCATAAAGAAAACAGATATCTTCACACTAGGTCTAGTTTTCATGCAAGAGTGTGGATAGAAGATTTTTTAGAACCAACAAAAGATAAGGGTCTTTCTTGATGATGTCCTATCATTCTACAGACTACAGATAATTGAGGTTCTTTAGACACATACTGGCCCACATTAGAGAAAGGTGACTACAAGCATTGGGGTTACAAGGTTAATACTGATATTGATGCAAAGGTATGCTTAGTTGGATTCCTTTCCATGTGTCTAATAATTTATTTTCTTATAGTCCTTGAGTCCGGTGGGGGTGTAAGACTAGAGAATTTTTTATTTCCACCATGTTGGTAGAGGGGAAATATATTGGGTTGGATAGCCCTGTATTAGTAAGAATATATAATTCCTTGTTGCATTTATACAATGGGAGTACTCCATTTAGACTTGAAAGGACCGTTTAAAATATTGTGGGGCTAGATTGAGCACATTTTTGTTCATATTTGGTGTTTAATTTGGATAGAGTTCCCAATGGTTGATTTACTCTATTTTTTCAGAGAGTTTTTGGGATTCATCCTTTGAACTTAAATCCTAATGAAGTGCTGAGGGCACTAAATGCATCAGGAGAAATCAGCTTCTTTCCTTTTGGTAACCCACCAACTGAAATATTTGTTGATGATGGTAAATAAGAAAATTATGAACTGAGGGCATACATTATTGAATTCTAGGATAATTTATTGTTAAACAGGATTGATGGTGAAAGTATCTATGAGGGTTATATCCCTTACAGGTTTTCTCACTAATTCAAATGCCTTCAACAATCGATCATTTTTCCTCCCACCGTTGTTAGGAATGATAAGCACCCAATAGTATCCTAACAATTATGGATTCTAATAGATTTAGAGACATACAGAATTTCAGTTATGCTACCTCCTTCAAATTCATCAATTTTATTAGATGATGGATATGCTAAAACTTTGGTTTCTTCATACCCTCAAGGAGATTTAACAGAAGGAACATATTTGGTAAATTCCACAATAATTTTTTTTCCATAGAAACCATGGTAAAAGGTCTAAACCCAAAGACGATGAAGAGGCTTTAGAAGATTTAGAACCTCAAATAAATCCTCATAGAAAATCCACCAAGAAGACTATGTCTAGAGAAACAACACCACCAGTACTAAGGCAATCTAGTCACCATCATCAAAAAGAGGTTACCATCCCATCTACTGATTCTTCTGAAGAATAAGGGAAGCATAAAGAGGCCTTAAAATCAGAGGGTGTTGAGTTTTCTCCATATCCAACCATATCAAATCCAAATTATGTGTGACATTTAGAAATCTGGTATTGGGAAAACATGACTCCTGGACTCAAGGATGCATGGATGTTTCTCAAATATGGCCTTTGAATACCAGATGTTGGTGATATTAAAGCACCTTCTGATTTTCATTGGGATAGTAATATGGCTGATGTATAGGATCATATCTCAGGGCTAGAGACCTTTATATATGCAATCGACAACCAACTCTCACCCTCAAAATGAGCATATGATATGATGGATTGAGGGATACATGAAGGGGTAATTGTTCACCGTGAAGAGGAGTGATACATTTATGTTAATACCGAGAATGTATTTACCTTTTATTTTATTTCAATTATGATTGTTTATCCACCATAATTAATCTTGATGGGATTTCATTTTTTAGGTTGAAATTAGATAAGGAACATCTCTAAAGGTTATCGATTCACCAAAATACGGACCTACGGGTACCCCCATTGATATATTGGATGAAACCCCCAGGTCTCTAGGGATTTATATAGGAGGGAGAACCATGATGGAGGTAATGCCAATAGGAAATCCTCAGTCATTACCTTAGATATCTACTACCAAGAGCAGTAGTATAATATCTCCATTGTCTTACAAAAAGGAAACACAATAAAGCATTGAGATTGATTTTAAGTGTACATAAAAATTGATTATTTTCACCATCCTCTTGTGTTAAGACATTCTGGATACACCTTGGTGACCATGTTCATCTTTTCAAATGATCTATACCCCTTTCATTTTTTAAGGGATTAAAAATTGGTCCTTCAAGGATTGGGAAGGAAACTATAGGAGAAGTGCAAATTCTTGCAGATGAATTTGTTATCTTAATAGATGAAACATCAAGGTATGTGGCGCCATCATCTCATATTTTTTTAGAGATGGAAAATGGTCAAGATAATATCATATGTATCTTATATGGGTATCACATGTTGTTTCTAACATTATTTTCTCCATTATATTTTAGTTCTGATTCTTGTGCTGAAGGATCATGAAACAATCAATATTGATATTCATGTTGCAATAGAGGGAAGGAGTGAGGATCCTTGAGAACATGAGGTAGGTACTGGTGTTGATCCTGATTCAGAAATCCATGATGAAATTACACCAGTTGAAGAGATTAAGGAAGAAAACTTCAATTGAGCCAATATGGGCGTCGATCAATATTTTTTGGATACCTTAAATGGTGAAAACTCTATATAATAAAAATTGATATACATTGAAATAGTGGATTCTCTTACCCCAAACATTTATATTCTTGGTTCCATCAATGATTTTGGGGGTTTATTAATGAAATGAAAGGCTGAAAGTTTCCCATTTTTTCATTTTTCATACATAATTGTCCCTTTATCTAATATTTCGTATCAAAGCTCTTTTTATATAACATTATCTCCAGAGAATGTTGTGAAGACCCTTCAAGAATGGGGAATTCCACTCTGTCATGCTTATGCTAGAATTTCAGAAGTAACAATTGAGAATCTAGTGTTGGGGGATGCTCTAGAGCCTATGGTTATGATGGTTGTGTAAGCTCAGAAAAATGATCCTCCCCAAGAATTACTTGATCAAACTAATTAATCTAGAAATACTTGGGATAAATCTACTCAAAAATAAAACTTATTACTGGGTAAATTTCATTGATTTTCTTGATCATGATTTGTTCTTACTACACTTTTAGAGAAAACAATCATTCTAATCCACCATTTAGGGCTATCGACTCCCATATTTAGGTCCAAAAGTGAAGCCTCTATATTTTATCAAACAAAAATAGAAGATAAAGCATCTTCTACTTCAAATGGAGTGGAGTCAATATCCTCTTTGAGTGATCTGATTTTGGAATATGTTCCACCTCGTGGAAGAGATTCTGATTCAGACATGGAACTATAGGTTTCTCTTGGTATCATGTGTAACAAGACATGAAAAACCATTTGTAAGATACTATCTAATAATCATTTATATGAGATACCCTCGTATTTTGTCCAATTTGAAGCACTATTTAGTATACTAGGATTTTGTAAATTTGATTATAGCCCAATTTATAATGCGGTAAAAGAGATTTTTCACCCGTTGGAGTAAGAACACAAACTACAGAAATATATTGTAAAGGTCAAACTACTCACCAAAATTGAGGGGTTTCAAGTTTAATTATCCCATGTGGAGGCCAACCATAGTGTAAAATTGGTAGAGTTTGATCAAAAAATAAAGGAATAATCAATTAAAGTGAGAAACCTTTAGCATTAGGTGTTTTGCCTGCATCAAGTATTGGATGATTATCAATAGGTATTTGTACAACTACATCAATAATTAAGATAAGCCCAACTTGAAGGGGTAACTAACATTGGGGTTTCCATGGAATCACTTCATAAAGTTGAAGAGACTGAATCTCGTCAATTGGATGAACTTTAACAAGCGGTTGATAGAGCTCAGGAAGTTGTTCGAAAAATGAAGAGTTGTGCTGAAAGATTATTGTAATATATGATAGAGAGGATCCATTCTACGTATGTTCTTCTAATTTAACTACATATATGAAAAGTACTTTGTCTCCAATAGTATATATGTCTTCATCCCTACTTTATTTTTTTAATTTAAACATCAAAGTTTATTTTCATAACATTGCATCTTTATATTAGAAAAATCATAATTACAATGATATGGATGGGGGAAATCTAATTTTTACCTAAGACAAGAATCTTAGTAAGTGAATTTTAAAAACTATTAGGGTCATATGGACAACCCTACAAACATTGTTTCCTTAGACTTTTTATTTCTTGATATTTTTTAAACTATACAACGTGTAGGTCTTGCGAGCTGAGACTAGACTTTTGTCTAGCATGCCCTTTGAGGGTTTTCAATTTTTCCAGTGTTATGTATCATTTTAAGGTATGTTTAAAGTCATTCAAAATGTAATAATAATGATATAGTTTTCGGTTGAATAGCTTTGACTATGAATTTAGTAATTAGAAACCAAAAAATATTAATGGCTTAGAAAGGTCCCAATAATTTTCATATACTTACAAGGGGAATCTTGAGTCATTATTTTTTCATGGAAATAAAATATAAAAATTGAAATATAGGAATATATGGGGTCTCTTGCAAGAAAAAATTTACTACTTCTTTACAACCCTGTTATGGGAGCTTAAATATTTGGGGCTAGTTAGGGAATATGTTGCATAGTCAATTTTGGAACCCTTAGACTGACAAACCCATTATGGGGGATAATTTTATGACAGAACAACTAGGGAAAGTACAATATAGTGAGGTAAATGGTATCCTATGAATTTTGAAATTCTATTGATGTTAGAAAAATTGATTTATGATTTGTATGTATCAAGTCCACAGTGGGTGGATTTTCCAAGGAAGTATATTTGAGAATAAAGGGGGTCATCTGTGCCGACATAGGCCATGAATTAGAAGCCACCCATACATGAATTTGGTATGATAAGGAGGGTATATTTCATTAGAAAGGTGATTTATGATATTATGATGTCTATTTCAAAGTCATGCAACAAAGAAATTAGGGGGCATTAATTTAAGGTGCTTAGCTCTGAACAAAGATTGAATGTTTCTGTAATTTTAGGTAATTTTCTAGAAATGTGATTCCATATTCAGGTACATAATAGAAGAATTTTAAATTGTGATTTAAAAATTTGTGGATCCAGATAATGACATGGGAAAATGGATAAAGGAATTATAGGAGGTCTTTTCCAAGAATGAAGTTACTACTACTTGATGAACTCATTATGGGGGCTGTATTATGCAGGACCAGCTAGGGAATATGATGCATAAACAAATAGTGGCATCTTCTTGCTGACATGCCTATTATGTAGGAGACTTATTCATGGCTACCTAGAGGTACATACTATATAGTTAGCAAAAAAATTCTTACGTATCAGAGATTTTATTTCGAAAAAAGGAAGAAAGATTATGAAGATCTAATTTTCCAAAGAATAGAGTTTGGTTTAGGGGGAAAAGTACATGAAAATAGAAATAGTATTTCCAGTCATGATTTCCAAATAAATGGAGGAATATACTCTCTACTAATGTTTGATCCAAATGTAGGAAATATAATGTCTGTAGTTTTTAGGTCATACGACTAGGACCAAAATATTGTGGAAAAAATGGTGGATATATTGTCGAATGGACCAAAGTCATTCCAATATGATTTGAACATATGGAAAGGGGGAGAAGTAATCAATAATATTGAATACTTTTATATCTATAGAAAGGATATGGGAAAATTATGAAAAGGATAACCGCTTTAAATTATTGGGCTCATCCATACCGTCATTAAATCTTAAGGGAATAGAAGAGGCTTCTCCCTAGAACCAAGTTACCACTATTTGACAAACCTATTATGGGGGATATATTATGCAGGGCCAACATAGAGAATATTTTTCATAACCAAATAGTGGAATATTTTGGCTGATATACCTATTATGTAGGTAGCTTATTCAAGGCCACCTAGGGGCTTGTACTCCATAGTCAGGCAAAATATCTCTTAGGTATCATACATTCTATTGCTAAAAGCTGAACAAATATTATGATGATCTGAAATTATTTCATGATTAGTAGTATCACATGTGAAAGGGGCATTTTCTAATGCATAGAGTAAGTGTTTATACCAATTATGACTATGAGTTTAGAATCCCTTACATATATCTGATTCATATTTACAAAAGGGGACATCACTTGTTTTCTTTTATGGGTTATCTAAAAAGAAGGCCCAAAATAAAAGATCCTATATAAATTTTGATCGTATGCATGGGAGGGTAAATTTTCTTTTATATAAGCGCTAAAACTAAGATATAAGTCCAAGTTTTCACTATAAATCTCAATAAGATGATAATCAATCTATACATTGTTCTTTGGGTACTATGTAGTTTAATGTCATGCGGCAAGGACATTAGGGGATTTGATATAAATAGAATTTTAATATCCTCAAGTAGATATAACTTGTACATGGGAGAGAAGAGGATTTTTCACATCATTTTGTAGCTAGGCCCATGATTGATAATCTGGATTTCACTGTTTATCTCATATAAATGAGAATCATGCTACACATAGTTCATATAGGTCCATGCAGATTATCATCGTGTGGTAGGGATGTAAAGTGATTCTGTTGTGAAAAAGGATTATTGTGGTTGTACCAGAGAATAAGACCTAGGTGTCACTACGTATCTTGATGAAGCAATAATTAAGCCAATTCCAATGAATTTTAACGTCTTATGGTGAGGACGAAGGTAAACTGACGTGAAATTACAACAAATCTTATAAAAATGAGAATCTGAATGCACGTAGTTTTTTAAGGAGATCATGTTGTTTATTGTCATGTGATGAGGAAATATAACCCAAAATAGGAATTTAAATACCTTATTTATCTAGATAATTTCTTTAACTAATCCCTAATCCCACATGAGTTGTGCTCTATCTCAGAAACAAGGATTGATAAATGTCTACAAAACGAAGGTATAAAAAGTGAATGATAAGGGTATGATATTTATATGGTGGATGAGCCAGTTTATAGGACCTAGGAATCACGACATATCTTTCTAAATCATGAATCAAGCCACACATAGTTCTTGATATTGTTCTCCTTATCAATCATGTTTTTATTTAGGAAAGAGGGAATATTATAATTTCTAGGCATATAGTTAGGCCTAAAGAAGAAAGCCTAGGAATCACATGTATCTCATTAAAATGAGAATCAATATGAAAGTCTTCGAAGAAGTCCCTATGGAAATTTGATTTGTGAATAGGTGAAACAAGGAGGGGTTTCTTTCTTGAAATTGCGGTTGGGCACATGTTTGGAGATCTAGGTGTCACTACATATCTCATATGGATGAGAATCAAGCCAGACACAGTTCTTGAAACATTCCCTATGCTGGTTTGATTCATACACATAGGAAATAAATGGGTTTTATTCTGACTGGGCCCAAGATCAGAGATCTAGGCGTCTCTACGTACCCTATTGAAATGAGAATCAAACAAAACATAGTTCTTGAAAATATTTTCCCCCACACCAATTGAGTTTGATGTGAGAGACAGGGGATTTTAATACTCTCCATAAAAATTGTTAAACGTAAGACAAAGGATGAAATGAATATAAATCCATGTATTCTAGAAGAGTAATATATATAGATTTGGTTCATATTATAGGAGGAAAATGGGAAATACATTTATTTAAGGTTGTGGTTGGGACCAAGAATGGAGATCTGAACATCACTACATATTCCATTTGCATGAGAATCAATCCACACGTAGTTCATTAAAAGAGCATTCCCCACACCAAGTGAGTTTTATGTAAGGGATGAGGGTTTTTAATACATTCTAGAATAATGGATAAACTTAAGGAAGAAGATGGTATGAAGATCAAACCATGTTTTCCATAGGAGTACTTTGTATATATTTGGTTCATATATAGGAGGAAAATGGGAAATAAAATTCATTATGATTGTTACTAATCCCAGGATTGGAGATCTCAGGGTCACTACATATCCCATTGGAATGAGAATCAAGCCACACATAGTTCTTGAAAATAGTATTCCCTGTTCAGATCTGATTCAGAAAAACAAGGAATGGGGGAGTTTTTATTTTTTTGTGGCTAGGCCCAATATTAGATATCTAGGAATCTCTATGTATCTCATTAGAATGAGAATCAAGCCATACATAGTTCTTGGAAAGGGTCTCTATGAAATTTGATTAAAACATTGGGAGAAATGGGAATCATGTGACACTAAGAAGTAGCAATGATTTGAGTAATTCTTGAGCATGGAAGCAACTCATTTTTAAAGAACTGCAAGGAATTCCAATTTGTGGTATCTTGGGGGATTTCCTAATGTCAAATGAAGGAAATGTTAACCATACATTTTAACGTCGTGTAGCGAGGGAAAATGATGTCGTATAGTTTAAAATCATGTGACAAGGACAAATATGCTACACAATTTAACATTATTAAGCATGAAAACATATTTTTGTTTTGTAGTTTAATGTCTTGAAACTAGGATATTACTCTGAGTGATAACAAAAAATTAATTCTTAATGAATATTTCATTGGTAGGAGTTGTAATAAATTTTTTATCCATTGAGATTAGGGAATAATCTCTATTAGAGTAGACCATATGTATGAAATAAGGTTCTTACCACTATGGATCATGCTTTGGAGGATTCCTTCCTGGTATCGTTGGAGTCCTGACGACCAATACTCATTCTTCTTGAAGAAATGAGCAGAGGAGAATTTTATTGTTAAAATATCATGCTATTCTTTTCTAATAGACATCCAAATGATGCAAAGTATGAAATGTATTTTCATCTACTCATTTTAGGTAATCAAATTGATTCTAATATTGTTAATCTATAGATAATTGGTCACATATGACGACTTAGAGTGAAGGAAATTGAACTTCAATACGTAGAACTTCTTATATCTCGTACGCTAATGAATATGGGGTTGACCGTGTTGTAGTATGAGTAGTAGTTTGATAAGCCCACAATGCATGCCAGATCTTATTAGAATAAGAATTTTTATCTTTATCTGCCATATTTTGGAGTATATTCGTTAGGGTATTATTGAAATCCTATATCTATCTATTGGATGCTGCATGATAGCGATATAAATGGTTGGATTTAACATTGTGCTCTGGATATAGTTTTTTTTAACTTAGAAGAACATAAATTTGTTCAATTGTCCATCAATATGGTATGAGGGACACCAAATCTGGTAATTACATTATCTTTGACAAATATAACAATTTTTTTTGCCCTGAATTCCTTGAGAGGTACTGCCTCATCCCATTTGGTGAAGAAATCGATAGTGGTAAGAATTTACCTAAACTATTTGACCATAACTGGATGATAGGGTCCTACTACATGCATTACCCATGTAGAAAATGGATAAGAGTATTTAGCAGTATGTATAAATTATAGGGGTTTATGAATGAAGTTGGCATGCAAATGGCATGGATGACACTTAGTGAGATCTGTTCAATATTGAATAATTTAAGGCCAAAAGTATTCAAGCCTTCATATTTGATCCGAAAGCATATGCCCATACCGGTGAGAACCATAGGCTCTTTCATGTAATTCTTTCAGGGCATCTACAATTTCATCCCCATAAATGAATATGAGAATTATTCTATTGAAGCCTCATCCATAGAGGATATTCTAGTGATATGGGCCATCATAAATAGGTGAGTTCCTCTAATTGAAGGGGGGTATTTAATCAGATGTTTTGTATTCAAAACTATGAAAGGACCATGAAATTAATTATCCCTTTTAATTCTATATTATATTGTGTTTTATAGAGTTGACTAAGAAAATATGGGGGAATTGGGAGAAGGAGCTA
The DNA here is from genome assembly GCA_963277665.1 of Viscum album. NCBI lineage: Eukaryota > Viridiplantae > Streptophyta > Magnoliopsida > Santalales > Viscaceae > Viscum > Viscum album. The sequence goes on from OY728150.1 coordinate 1,333,496,853, forward strand.
TGTAATGGGAGATTCTGGAGTTTTTCCTACATTTCCAGTTACCAAATAGGGTGCCCAAGGGTCCTATTTATAGCAAGGAGGGGGCTGGTCGAAAGGAGGTTTTTCATGAAGGACTTCGACATATCTCCAGAGAATAGGTTCTCCGCGTAGGGGTGTAGAAATTATATTTCCACATAGGTTCTCCGTGTAGCTCCACAATGTAGGTCCTCTGTGTAGGTGCTGCGCATTGGGTTGTATGATCAGGACTTGCACTAGTATTCTTAATGCGTAGGTTTGTCACATAGATCCCTTGAACTTTATTTCTTTATTACCTTTATATTTCTTCAATACTTATAAATTTTTAAAGTTCTTATTCATAATCATTTTCCTTCCTAATTAGTGTCATAAAACCCCAAAAAACAAAAAAAAAACCCCGAAACACTATAAAAACCTAAAACCCATAAAACCCTTAAAAAACACTAAAATTTCTAAAAACCCTTTAAACCCATAAAACACAAAAAAACTCTCAGAAAACTCAAACACCCTAAATAACTAAAAAAACATAAAATCCCAAAAAATTCCATAAAAACCCTAAAACCCATAAAAAATCTAAAAATACTCAAAATCCCAAAAATCCCTAGAAACCATAAAAATCCTAAAAATACCTAAAAATCAATAAAACATAAAAACCCTAAAAAACCTGAAAACCCCTGTGAAAATCCCAAAAAAACCCCCTAAAATCCTAAAAATGTTAAAAATCCAAAAATTACCCCAAAAACAAAAAAAAACGAAAAAACCCATTAAAATCTCTATAACACTGAAAACCATAAAAATCCTACAAATCCCTAAAAATCTATAAAAAAGTAAAAATCCCCAAAGCCCTTAAAAACCCTATGGAAACCATTAAAAACTAAAAAAAATTAAACCCCTAAAACTTAAAAAATGATAAAAACTCTAAAATTCTTACCCCCATAAGAAACCATAAAACCCCCCTAAGAGTAGTGGGACAAGGGGAAGGATGCTGTGATGGAAAATTGGCATGGGAATGACTAGTTGGAGGCACCCCTGGCGGTAACACTAGGAGTGGAGGATATGTATTGAATGAAGAGTAGTGGGGGTTCTAGTAGTAACATAATATCATATGAGAATGCAGTGACTCTACATAACAGGTTTCAGGACTTATCCTCGCATGAGCCGACAGATGTGGATATGATGGCGGGAGAGCTTGCATAGTGGGATGTGGATGAGAATGGTATGAGAGATGTGGATGAGTGGCTAATGTCCTCATCTGAGAAGAAGAGTATTGTGATAGAAGAGAAGTCTTGGTGTCTTAGGGTGAGATGCACCGATTGTCGAGATGCCCCCTAGTGCTTACTGGGTGTGATGATGTGGGGAGGCCTATCATGGAGGCTGGATCAGCTCCTCTTGCGGTAGGAGCTAACGGTGTGGAGGACCTGCCTAGTGCTCCTGTAGTGGACCTGATTGGGTTCCCTCCACTGGGGTCCATCATTGAGAAAGGCGAACTGGCCCAGAACCTGCAGAGGGCCATGGTTGTCAATGGTGTTTCATCTACTGAAGATCATTGTGTGCTGCTACATGATATGATGATGGTAGAATGGGAAAGGTTTTCCCTTGAGGGCGAGGCTAAGATACTTAGGGAGAGGTTTGCTGAGGATGACCACAAGATAAATGATTCTATGTATAGGTCCAAGGAAGAAAAGAATAAGCTAAAAAAATGGGTGCAGAAACTCATGGGTCAGGAAGCAAGAAAGGGAAAAACAAGGCCTCAAGTGCGGCCAACAGTGGAGTCATTCGTGATAAAGTTGTACAAGAAGATGGTTCCACTTCTACCCTCAAAGCGAAGGCTACGGAAGGATTACTCTTCCCTCCCACAACCTATGGCAACCCAGACCACCACTAGGGTAGTCAAGTTGAATCTCAAAGTAAATAAGCAGGAGCAGGCTTCAGAAAATGCTGAGTAAGAGAGGGCTAGAGAGAAGCTTTTGTCGATGCTTAGAATGCAGGAGGGCTATGATTTGGGATGGGAATCTATGGATACGGGTGTTGAATCAGACAACTGCTTTACGGGTGTGGGAATTGGCCTTGGTGCGAGCTTCGGCTACTGCGGTGTAGAGCTGGATGACTTTGGCGGTGATATTAATTGACTTGCCTTTTTTGTGTCTTTTCTTTTGGATTTGTTTTGTGTGTCTTTTTTGGTCTTTCTTTTTTTGGGGTCTTTGCATTTGGGGCTGTAAAGGGTTTTTGGGTGTAGGTCGTTTAACCCCTCCCCTCCCTTGACTGCTACATCTTTTTTGTCTAAAAAATTTTGTGGGGGTCAGGAATAGCCTGGCCTCACACCGCTTCTTCCCTAAAAACCATATTAAACACTAAAAACACATATAAGCTGTAAAATCCAAAAAAATTCTAAAAACCCATTAAACACATATGTATAAAAAACCCTTAAAACCCTAAAAAACACAAATAAATACCTAAAAACCCATAAAACCCATAAAAAACCTTGTTACCACCAAACCACAAAACCATCAAAATCCCTAAAAACCATAAAAAACCCATAAATATCCCTAAAAACATAAAAACTCCAAAAAACCCGAAAAATGCCTAAGAAAACCATAAAAAAAACACATAAAAAAAACTAAAAACCTCAAAAATGTTTAAAACCCAAAAAAATGCTAAATCCCAAAATCCCTCAAAATTCTTAAAAACCCTAAAAACCATACAAATCCTAAAAAATCCATTAAAATATATATAAATGTAAAAACCAATAAAAACTGTGAAAACCACAAATAAAACCATAAAACCTAAGACAATTTAAACCCATAAAAAATCTAAAAAACACTAAAAACCATAAATGATGCTAAAAACCATAAAAACTCCGAAAAAACATAAAACCACTAAAACCCTTAAAACCCTTATAATCCCAAAAAACACTTAAAACAATTAAAACTAAAAAACCAATTTAAGCCCCAAAAATGGTTAGAAACTCTAAAAATCATTAAAAACATTAAAAAATAAAAATACCCTAAAAACTGAAAAAACTGAAAAAACCATAAAAACCCTAAAAATCCTAAAAAACCCTAAAACCACTCAAAATCCTCAAAAAGTTAAAAACCATAAAAATCGTAGAAATATGCCTATAAATCCAAAAAACATAAAAAAACTGTAAAACTCTTAAAAAACCTAAGAAAACCTTAAAAACTAAAAAACACTTAAAACCCTTAAAAACACTAAAAATCCCTAAAAACCTTAAAACACATAAAACCCACAAAATCCCTAAAAATGTAAAAAACCCTAAATCCCTAAAAACCCCTAAGAAAACATTAAAAACCTAAAAAAATGAAAACTCCTAAAGAACCTAAAAAATAAAAAAAACCATTAAAACCTAAAAGACCATAAAACCCTCAAAATCCATAAAACACTTAAAACTATAAAAATCATAAAAAACATATAAAATCCCTAAAATAATAAAACCCCTCAAGACCCTGAAAAACCCAAACAAAACCGTAAAAACCTAAAAAAACATAAAACTAAAAAAACAAAAAAATGATAAAAATCCCAAAAGACCCTAAACCCCTAAAAACAATAAAACCCCTAAAGACCCTAAAAACTAGAAAAAACAAAAAAACCACTGAAAACTCTAAAATCCATTTAAATACATAAAAAAGTTAAAAACTCTAAAAACTCATTAAAACCATATAAAATGAAAACCCTAATAACCCCAAAAAACAATAAAAACACTAAAAACATGTTAAACCCTCAAAATCCCTAAAAACACTTAAAATTCATAAGAACCATACAAATCATTAAAAATACTAAAAATCTTTTAAAACCCTAGAAATGTTAAAAGAATCTAAAAATCTAAAAATCTAAAAAAATTTAAAAAACAAAAAAATACTCTAAAAACCCCAAAAACCCTAGACACCCTAAAAACCATAAAACCCTCATGATCACTAAAAAACATAAATTAACATAAAAATCTAAAAAATATCTAAAAACCAATAAAAATATAAAAAACCCTAAAAACCTAGAAAACCCCTAAGAAAACATTAAGAACATAAAAACACTTAAAACCCCAAAAACCTAAAAAAACCCAAAAAACCTAAACACCCTAAAAATCCAAAAAAACCCCAAAACACCCAAAATCCAGAAAACCCTAAAAAACCATAAAACCCTAAAAAATCCCTAAACAGCCCTAAAAATGTAAAAAACCATAATAACCTTGAAAAACTCTAAGAAAACATCAAAAACATAAAAAAATTTAAAATCAATAAAAACATAAAAATGAAAAATACCAAAAAAAAACCCAAAAAAACACAAAAACATTGAAAAACATAAAACCCCTAAAAACCGTAGAACTCTTATTAACACAAAAAACCCTGAAATCCACTAAATAATCTAAGAACCATTAAAACCCTTGAAAAAATTAAAAAAATCTACAAAACGTAAAAAAACTAAAAAACCCTAAAAATTTATAAAAACCATTAAAACCATAAAAAACCTAAAACCCTAATAACCTTAAAACCCTAAAAACCCTAATAATTCTTAAAAACCCAAAAAAATGAATAAAAATAATAAAAAAGAATTAAAATTACCTTAAAAATAAAAAAACCTAAAAACCTAAAAACCCCTAGGAAAACCATATAAACCAGAAAAAAAAATTAGAACCCCAAAAGAACATAAAAAAATAAAAAAAACCTAAAAACCTAAAAACCCCTCAAAATCCATAAAAACTATAAAAGTCATACAAATCCTAAAAAAGAGAAAAAAATATCCTAAAACAAAAAATCCGTTAAAACTGTAAAAAACCCAAAGAAAACTTTATAAACCAAAAAAAATTAAATCGCCTAAAAACCTAAAAAATGATAAAAACCTAAAAATTTCAAAAAACCCTAAAATCCTTCAAAATCCATTAAAAATATAAAAACCCATACAAATAGTAAAATGGCTTCAAAATTCCTAAAAACCTAAAACCCCCTAAAACCCTGAGAACCCTGAAAACCTTGAAAACACCTATGATAAAATTTAAAACCTAAAACACTAAACCCCCCCAAAAAACATAAAAATTGATGAAAACTCTAAAACACCCCTAAACTCAAAAAACTATTAAAAATAATAAAACCACAAAAACCGCAAAAAAAACAAAAAAAATATAATAAATACACTAAACCCCCCCTAAAAACTCTACAAACCCTTTAAACCATAAAAAATGTTAAAAAAACTAAAAAACATTAAAAACACCTAAAACGCCAAAAGAAACTACTAAAAACTAAAGAAAACCTAAAACCCCTAAAAACCAAAATAAAACCCTAAAAACCCCTAAAAACCCTAAAAACCATAAAAACCATAAAAATCCTATAAAATCCCTAAAACCCCCAAAAAACATAAGAAATTAAAAACCTAATAAAAAAACCCCTAAGAACCCCTTAAAAACATAAAAACACTTAGAACACTAAAAACCTAAAAATGATAAACTTCCAAATAACCGCAAAACCCTAAAAACCCCTTAAAAACAAAAGAATCCCTAAAAACCTAAAAACTCTAAAAATCCATCAAAATTTAAAAAAACCCTAAAAAACCAGAAAACTCTTAAGAAAAATATAAAATTATAAAAACACTTCAAACCACTAAAAACCCTAAAAACTCTAAAATCCCCCAAAACCCCTAGACCCCCTAAAAACCCTAATACCCCTAAAATCCCATAAAAAATCCAAAAACCCCACTAAAATAATATAAAAACCCATTAAACCCCAAAAATGTTAAAAACACAAAAAAAGATTAAAAACCAAAAAGCTGAAAAAACCAAAAAAACCAAAAACCCCTAAAAAACCATAAGAACCCTCAAATTCCCAAAAAACTCTAAAAATCCTAAAATTCCTAAAAACTCACTAAAAACATAAAGACCCCTAAAAACACTAAAAAGCCTTAAAAAGCCAATAAAAACCTAAAAACACCTAAAAACACTTACAACCCCTCAAAATCTAACTAATGCTAAAAACATTGAACCCTAAAACCCTAAAAATCCTAAAAATCCCTAAAAATCATAAAAAAAACAAAAAAAATCCAAAAAATCCGAAATAATACCTAAAAGAATTAAAACCCAAAAAAAAACTAGAATACTTAAAAAATAAAAACACAAAAAAAACTATACTATAAACTAATGACCCTAAACACCTCAAAAACCATATATCCCCAAAAAACATTAAAAACCCTAAAACCCTACAAAAACACTAAAAACCCACTAAAAATATAAAACCCTTTACACCACTAAAAACATTAGAAAACACTATAAATCTTTAGTAATCATAAAATACTAAAAAAACCTTTAAAAATCTAAAAACCCATAAAAACCCTATAAGCCCAAAAAAACACAAAAAATCCTCAAAATCCATAAAAACCAAAAAAATCCCAAAACAACCTAAAAATCCCTCTAATCAGAAAAGTATATAAACCCTGAAAACCCTTATGAAAACCATAAATACCAAAAAACTGTTAAAACCCCTAAAAACTAAAAATGGTAAAATCCGAAAAAACATGAAAACCCCTAAAAACCCTAAAACCCATAAAAATCCATAAAACCTATAAAAATCATAAAATTCCTAAAAAATACATAAAAATCCATAAACACATAAAAAACCCTCAATCTCAAAAAAAAACCCAAATAAAACCTTAAAAATTAAAAGCACTTTAAGCCCCTAAAAACAATAAAAATGCTAAAAACCCTAAAAGACCCTTAAAACCCTAAAAACACTAAAAAACCCTTTAAACCCTAAAAACATTTAAAAAATCTGAAAACATTAAAACCAATAAAAACTCATCAAAACCCTAAAAAAACCATAAACCCCATTATAACCCTAAACCCCCATAAAACCCTCAAAATCCCTAAAAATCCAAAAGACCATAAAAATCCTAATAAATTTCTAAAAATACATAAAATCATAAAAAAACCTAAAAACCTAGAGAAACTCTAAGAAATCCTTCAAAACCCGAAAATACATAAATCCCTTAAAAGACATAAAATATGCTAAAACCCTTAAAAACCGTTAAAAGGCCATAAAATCCTCAAAATCCCTAAAACCCTAAAAAACCTAAAAATCATGAAAATTCACAAAAAAATACCTTAAAACTAAAAACCCTAATGAATCCTTAATAAATAAATAAATAAAAAAAATCCTAAGAATCCTATAGATCTTAACAGGCCCTAAAAACATTCAAAATAATTTAAAAACCTTAAACGCCTAAAAGCCTTAAAAACTAAAAACCCATTAAAATCCTAAAAACCAACAAAAAAACTCAAAAATCCCTTTATATCCAAAAAAGTTAAAAAAAACTCTAAAAAACCTTAAAAACCCCGAAAAAACCCATGAAAACAAAAAAATACAAAAAACCATAAAACCCCTAAAAACACTAAAAATCCATAATGCCCTCCAAATCCCTAAAATCCTAAAAAACCATAAAAATCCAAAAAATTCCCAAAATATCCCTAAAACCAGAAAAAACCAGAAAACCCAGTAAAACTGAAAGAAAACATTAAAAACTGAAAACACTTAAATTCCTTAAAAAACAAAAATCATGCTAAAACCCATAAATCCTCAAAACCAAAAAAAATCCGAAAAATACTAAAAACTCTTTAATAGTCCAGAAAAATGTAAAAGATCCTAAAAACCCTAAAAACCCTAAAAACCCTCTAAAACCCCTAAATACCCTCATAATCTTAAAAACCAAAAAATCTATAAAAATCCTAAAAACCCTAAAAATCCCTAGCAACAAAAACACTGAAACCCTGAAAATGTAAGAAAACCTTAAAAACTAAAAACACTTAAAAACAATAAAAAACAAAAAAAATCTAAAAACGCTAAAAGTCCCTAAAAACCAAAACCCCCTAAAAACCATAAAAATCCATGAAAACCTTAAAAACAGTAAAACCCCATAAACCCTAAAAACAAAAAAAATTATAAAAACTATTTAAACTTCTAATAATGATAAAAACTCTAAGAAAAAAATAATCACCTAAAAAATAAATCAAAGCCTACAGCCAAAAAATCATGATGAAAACCTAAATAACACCAAAAACCTAAAAAAACCCTCAAAATCCCTAAAAACCCAAAAAACCATAAAAATAATAAAAAATACATAAAAATCATTAAAAACAAAAAACCCTAAAACCATGAAAACCCATAAGAAAAATATAGAAAAAACATGAATCGCGTAAACCCCCAAAATATGTAAAAACCTTAAAAATCACTAAAAACACTAAAACCCCTCAAAATACCTAAAAACACTAAAAACCCATAAAAATCCTAAAAATCACTAAAAATTCTTAAAAATAATATAAAACGATAAAACCTTAAGAAAACATTAAAAACTAAAAACACTTAAAACCCTAAAAGAACCTAAAATCCCCAAAAACCCATAAAACCCCTAAAGACCTTAAAAAACCTTAAAACCCTAGAAAGCCACCAAAAAATTTAAAAAACCTCTAAACCCAAAAAATTTTAAAAACCTCTAAAAAACCTTAAAACCACTAAAAAACTCAAAAAAACCTAAAAACCTAAAAAATATAAAAACCATAAACCCCTAAATCCCCTCAAATCCCTTAAACATTAAAAAATCATAGAAATATTTAAACCCCCACAAAATTCATAAAAACTTCAATAAAACTAAGAACCTTGAAAACTCTTCAAAAACCTAAAAACCTTAAAAACCCTAAAATTCCTAAAAAGTACTAAAAACCATAAAACACATAAGAACCATTGAAAATTTTAAAAACCCGTCAAAACCCTAAAAACACTAAAAAATATAAAATCCCTTTAAACCCTTTCAAAATTAAAAACACTAAAAACATTAAAACCATTAAAAATTAAAAAACCCCCAAATACAGAAAAATCCAAAAAATCCAAAAAATCATTAAAAAATACCTAAAAATCCTCAAAACCATAAAAATCCTAAAAAATCGCAAAAAAATAAAATCCCTAAAAAACCTAAATAACCCTAAGAAATCCACAAAAAATTATAAAAATTAAATCCCCTAACAAATCTAAAATACTAAAACCGTTAAAAACATTTAAAACCCTAAAAACCCTTGACCATCAAAATCCCTAAAAACTATAAAAAAACATAGAAATCCAAAAAATCAAAAAAAAATCAAAAAAAATGTAAAAATACTTAAAATCCTTTAAAACCTCTATGAAAACATTAAAAACCTAGAAACACCTAAAACCCCTAAAGAACTAAAAATGATAAAAACCCAATCAGACCGTAAAATCCATAAAACCCTGAGAAACCATTAAAATCCACTAAAAACCTTAAAAACAAAAAACCCTAAAATCCCTAAAATCCCACTAAAAACTCCAAAAACCATTTAAACCCCTAAAATGATATGAACTATAAAAAACAATAAAGCACTATAAAAATCAATAAATTATAAAAAAACACAAATTCCTAAAAATACTCAAAATACCTAAAAACCCTAAAACCTTTAAAAGTCCTATAAAATCCCTAATAATACTAAAAAAAAGTAAAAACTCTAAAAAATTGAAAATATCTAAGAAAAACTTAAACCTTAAAAACACTAAAACCCCCAAAAAACATGAAAATACTAAAAACCCTAATAAATAGTTAAAACCCGAGAACCCTAAAACCCTAAAAAATAAAAAACCCTCAAATTACATAAAATGATATAAGATTCAATAAAAATCCAAAAAAAATCCTAAATATCCCTAATAATGTAAAAACAACTAAAACCCACAAAAACCTTATGAAATCATTGAATACCTAAAAATAGTTAAAACCCCTAAAAACCAAAAAAATTTAAAGAACTTAAAAAACCAGAAAAACCCTAAAAATCATAAAAACCCCTAAAATCTTTAGAACACAAAAAACCCAAAAAAACCCTAAAACCAATAAAAATATGAAAACTATTTAAACCCATAAAATTATCTAAACACTATAAAACAAATTTCAAAACATAAAAAAAATTAAAAAACAATACCCAAAACTCCAAAAAACAGTAAAACTGTAAAACTCTAAAAACCTAAAAACATAAAAAATCCCCTAAAAAGCAAAAACCCCTAAAAATCCTAAAAAAATTCCTAAAAATATAAAGAAAAGATAAATGCTAAAAACCCCTAAAAAACATTATAAACCTAAAATCACTTAAAACCCCTAAAAAACTAAAGTTGATAAAAACCCTAAAAACACAAAAAACACTCAAAATCCCTAAAAACACTAAAAAACCATAAAAACAGTAAAAATTAATTAAAAATCCCTAAAAACACAAAAACCCATAAACCCCTAAAAACCCTACAAAACCATGAAAACCTAAAAATACATAAACCCCCAAAACCTAAAAAATTCTAAAAAATCTAAAAATGGCTAAAAGACCTTAAAATTTATAAAACCCCTAAAATTGTAAAACTCCTAAAACCCATAAAAACCATAAAAACTAATAAAAATCCAAAAACCAATAAAAAATATAAAAACCCATTTAACCCCTACAAAAATTATAAACTATAAAAACCTTAAAAACATTAAAAACTAAAATACACTAAAACTCAAAAAACCCAAAATTCCCTAAATAGCCTAAAACCCCTCCAAATCCCTTAAAACCCTAAAAACGATAAAAATACTAAAAACCCCAAAAAAATAGAAGACTAAAAAACCATGAAATACCCTAATAGTATGATAAAAACAAAAAACAATTAAAACCACCAAAACCCTAAATAATTATAAAATCCATAAAAACCAATGAATCCCTAAAAAATCCTAAACCCCTCAAAATCCCTAAAAACCTAAAAACCAAAAAATTATTATAGATCCCTAAGAATCACAAAATTTGTAAAAACCAAAAAAACCATGAAAAACACTATGAAAACCATAAAAACATAAAAAAATTAGAATCAATAAAAAACCTAAAAAGTGTTGAAAATATTAAAAACCCCTAAAACCCTAAAAATCCGTAAAAATCTCTAAAATCCTTAAAAATCCTAGAAACCATAAAAATCCTAAAAAATTCCTAAAAATATTAATATCCCTAAAAAACTTGAAAACCCCTAAGAAAACCTTAAAAACCTAAAAACACTTTAAACCCACAAAAACTAAAAGAAGTTAAAAACCCTAAAACACACTAAAAACACTATAACCCGTAAAAACCATAAAAAACATAAAAACCCTTAAAACCCATAAAAAACTAAAAAAACTAAAAAATAGTATAATCACCTTAGACCCCAAAAAAACTAAAAAAATCTATAAAACCTCAAAACACTAAAAAACTCAAAAAATCCCAAACCCCCCAAAACAACCACAAACCCCTCTAAAAATAGTACAGATACCCTAAACCCCCAAAAAACATAAAAATAAAAAAATCCCCCAAATGACTAAAAATGTAAAAAATCCTAAAAACCCTGAAAACCTGAAGAAACCCTTAATAACCAAAAAACACTTAAAACCCCTAGAAACCTAAAAAATTGCTAAAAACCCTAAAACCCTAAACTGATAAAAACCATAAATCTCCTAAAACCCATAAAAAATACTAAAAACCCTTAAATCCCCAGAACCACTAAAATATCAAAACAAACATTTAAACCCATAAAATTTTAAAAAAATCTAAAAACCCCAAAACCCTAAAAAACATAGAAAACCCTAAAAATCAAGAAAAACAAAAAAAAACATTTAAAACACTAAATAACATTTAAAACCTTCAAAAACACTGAAAACCCATTAAAACACTAAAATATCTTAAAAATACCAAAAAAACAAAGAAATACATAAAACCACTGAAAAACCCAAATAAAAACTTAAAAACTAAAAAAAAATTAAAACACATAAAAAATATGAAAACTTCTAAAATCTATAAAAAAACCCTAAAAACACCAAAATACCCTCAAAATCCCTAAGAAGCTTAACAAGTGAAAAAAATCCTAAAAAGTTAATAAAAATCCCTAAAACCCTAAAACCCTTAAAACCCATGAAAACCTATATGAAAACATTAAAAACCAATAATCACATAAATCCCTTAAAATCCTAAAAGTTGCTAGAAACTCTAAAAGACCCGAAAACCCCGAAAACCCCTTAAAAGCCCTAAAAACCCTTAAAACATTTAAAAATCCTAAGAACCTATCAATTAACATAAACCAATAAAAACTATAAAAAACTTTTAAACCCCTATAATGTTTAATGACACTAAAAATCCATTAAAACCCTAAAAAACTCCAAATACCCTAATGACTAAAAAATCACAAAGCTCTAAAAAATAAAAAAATAAACCATAAAATTAACTAAAAAGAAAAAAAATTTAATCATAGATAAACTAAAACTAGAAAACCCCTCAAAAACCATAGGAACCTAAAAACACTAAAAACCCCTAATAAGTGAAAATAACTAAAAACCCTAAAACCTTAAAAGCACTAAAAACCCTCAAAAACCATAAAAACCCTAAAAAAGCCAAAAAAAACCCGAAATATCCCTAACAAATAAAACATCTATAACCAATAAAAAACATATGAAAACCTTATAAAACTAAAAATAAAATAAAACCCCTAAAAATCCAAAAATACTAAAAAACCCAAAAAACACTCAAAATCGCTAAAACCCTAAAACCCAAAAAAATCCTAAAGACACCCTCCAAACCATAAAATTGTAAAAAAACGTTAAAGCTAAAAAATCCCTAAGGTAACCTTAAAAACCAAAAAACACTTAAAACCCCTAAAAACATAAAATACCATAAAAACCCTAAAATACTATAAAACACTATAAATCCATAAAAAACATAAAAAACATTAAAATCCTTAAAAACACATACAAACCCTAAAAAACACTAAAATATCTACAAAACATTTAACACCTAAAAATGTAAAAAAGGTCTAAAATACCTTTATACGCCTAAAGAACTAAAAAACCATAAAAACCCCAAAAAACAAAAAAACTGCAAAAACCCCAATACCCTCAAAATCCATAAAACACCAAATTCATATAAAAATACAAAAAAAAAGTTAAAAAAATCCCTAAAAATGAAAAAAAAACCCTAAAACTCTCAAAATATACAAAACCCTAAAAAAGATAAATATCCTAAAAAATTCCTTTAAATCCCTAAGAATGATAAAACACTAAAAACCCTAAAAACCCATAAGAATACCTAAAAATTAAAAAAATACATAAAACCCCTAGAAAACCTAAAAAATGATAACAACTCTAAAGGAATCTAAAAACCCTAAAACCCCCCAAAACCCTATAAATCCTATAACATTGAAAAAACCTAGAACCCATAAAAACCCTAATGACACTAAAAACTCTAAGATACCATTAAACCACTAAAAATGTGAAAAAAATCTATAAAACCCCTTAAAAACAAAAAAAACACAACTGGAATCCAAAAAAACAAAAAAACCATAAAAACTATAAAAGCTCTAAAAACCCTAAAACCCCTCAAAATCCATAAAAACTGTAAAAACCATAAAAATCCTAAAAAATCAATATGAATTCATAAAATTGAAAAAAAATATAAAAATCCAAAAAACCCATAGGAAAAAATTAGAAACCTAAAAAAACATTAAAACCCTAAAAAACTAAAAAATTATAAATACCCTAAAGAATGAAAAGATAGAACAAGGAAGGGAGTCGGGTAAAAATGGGAGCTCTGTGTGGCCTCAGGCCATGCCTCCCTTTAATGGAAAGATTGCATATCTGACTAGGGATCAGACTGAGCTGTGTGGTCACAACGAACTTTTTTAGTTATGTAAGCGTCCACCCCCATCGGTTGAGGTGTGTTGTGAGGCTCCAGAGGTGACAGGTTCAAAGCTAAACTTTATGAAGGTGGTGAAATCTGAGGCTTCACTCACCTTCTTAGATTAAGGCGCGCCCTCCCCTAGTCGAGTGATCTGAAAGGGGCGGGTGGCTCATGTTTCAAAACATCATGAGGTTGTTGAAGAAAGATTAAATTTATGTAAATCATTGATTATTTTAGGGTGTTGATTCCAAAGGGAGAACGACTATGGAAGTTCGATGATCTTACCAAACAGATCAAGACCATTTGGGGATTCTATGAATGGAGGATCATCGCAATGGGAAGGGGATTCTACCACATTTTCTTTCCATCATATGAATGGAAAAGTAGGGATTGGAGTTTTTTCTCTCTTAATTTTAAGATTGTCTTCCTTTGGATTTAGGATTGGGACCATAACTTTGATCCCTCGAATTTGAAAAATACATTTGCGCAGGTATGGATCTAGATATGTAAGTTGAGAAGGCTATACTAGAATTCTCAGATCCTTTGGAACATTGCATCACCCGTGGGACTGCCTATTTTCATTGACAAGGTGACGGATAGTCCAAGGTGTGGTCATTATGCGCGTGTCCTTTTTGAAGATGATTTAGCCTCCACATTGGTTGAGGAGGTGGTGCTTAACACTATTGAGGATAGATTTATGCTGTAAATGCAGTATTAAAGGAGGCCTAAACTATACTCTCATTTCAATCTCCTTATCTGTCTAGTTTTTTACTGTCGAAGGATAAAGGTATGATCCTACTATATTCTGAAGGGGCATGATGCTATGTCCTATAAGTAGAATCGTGGTGATGTGACTGGGAAGGATCAGAGTCCCTCTACCCCTGTGGTTGGCCATCCCTCAGCTTTCATGACTATGGCTCCTGAGGAGCCTCTCACTCTAGGCACTGATACCATAGTTCCCCTGGCACAAGCCCCCTATTATTCTGAGGTGGTTGTGGTTATTGTTCAGAAGATGCATACTTAGTTACAAGGATTCATTGCTTCCTGTGAAGTCTCCCATCGGCTTACCCCAATTGTGAACACTGAAGGGCCTATGAATACAAGTGACCCCTAGTCAACAGACTTCCCCCAAACTTTTACAGTTAAATCGGTGGATGATTTTTCTGCTGGGATGCTGGGTGTTGCCCCTGTCACTTCTTCGGGATCTCCTGTGTGGATCACCACCCCGTATGAGGTGGCTCTTGCTATGGAATCACCAGTGAAGTTGCCCGACCTTGTAGAAAAATCAATGAAGGAGCTAATACATGGGGAAAATTTTTCTACAATCATTGAATCCTTTATGGTTGTGTCTTCAGTCAAGACTATTAGGAGGACCCCTTCAGGGGCAGTTTCTAAACAGATTTCCCCCTGAATAGTTTCACCCCTATCAGTGGGATCCTTTAGTCTGATGAGGTTGAGGATCAGCCTAAGGAGGTTAGCATTCAGATGGATGCATCCAAGCCTGATGATGTTCAGACCTAGGTGGTTGATAGTCAACTGATGGATGACCTTACCTCCAAGTACTGGATCACAGAGGCCACTTAATCTTCTACGAAGAATAATCCTATTGGTTGGCCCAAGAATAAATGGAATAAAGGAAATGTGAATTCTCCACACTCTGTCTCTAGCTCTGAGAACCTACCTCATAAGAGGGGCAATGCCACCCTAACCAATAAGGATCATGTTATGGAATAGTTAATGTCTTGGGAACCCTATCACCACCTCACCCCTTAAGAATTTTATCATTTCTCAAAGGCCAGTGATTATAGGAATTTCTAAACCTATGATTTCATTTAATAGTTGGACGAGCTTCAAGTGGGGTAGCCTTGTTTACTCCATTGTCTCTAAAGACTATAATGAGAGTGTCCTAGATACATTGTGGGACTTAAAATATGATAATGTCTAGGTGTGGTCATTTGAATTCAGTCCTCATGTCATTAACTTGGTGATCAGCCCTAAAAATGCTCCCTTCTCTCTTTCCTTTGTGTATGCCTCCTACTCTTACATTAGAAAAAGGTACCTATGGAGGAATATTGAACAGATGTATTAGTCCATGGATAACCAATGGATTTTTATTGGTGATTTTTACACCGTCTTGAGTCTGCATGAGAATATTGGTTCCAACTTATCCCGCTCAGCTGCTGAGGACTTCTCTCACTACCTTGATTCTTGTGATCTCACTAAAGTTCCCATTGATGGATTTTCCTTCACATGGAAAAGATTTACAATTAATGGACGATAGGAAAGAAGCTAGAAAGGTGCTTCTACCAGATTAGTGATAGAAATCTGCTCTCTAATATCTTTGGGTTTACCCTTCCCAATTTCAAATAGGACCACAATCCTCTTATTTTTGACTTCTATAGGTTCTCTACAAGGTCATATCCCATGGCTTTTAAATTCAATAATTCCAGGCTCACAATTCCAAGTTATAGGGAAATTGTTATTGATGGGAGGAATGACCCTTTTCAGGGAATTCAATATTTCATTCTGGTCTCCAAATTGAAGAAAATTAAAACTCTTCATAAGGAGTGGATCAAGATGTAATTTTATAGGATACACAAGGATATTAAGGATACTATGTTTCTACTTGCATCCCTTCAATATTCTAACCATCATTACCCAAGCCCTCTTGGGAGGAGTTGCAGGCCCATGCAAAATTGGATGACATTTTGGATCTTAAGGAGAAACTGTCCATGAACCAGTTCAACATCATGTGGCTCAAGGATGGGGATATAAATTCTAGGTTTTTAACAATTTACATATGGAAAATAAGTCCAAGAGATGAATGAATGATGTCCTCACTCATGGGTCTACCTCTACCTATGAGCCTGATTTCTCCACTACCATGATCGGTTATTTTCAGGGGATATACTCCGATAATGGTGAGGAGTACTCCCTCCCTTTGATGGACCCCATTTTTCCTTTTGTTTATGACCTGTAGAATAAGGGCTTAATGAGTTCCCCATTATGTAGGAAGTTAGATATGCTCTATTTTCTCTTAACATGGAATGTGAAATGGGACAAGATGTCTTTAGAAACAAGTTCTTTATATCCTACTGGGATGTAATTCATGTGGAAATAACTAATGTTGTTAGGGATGTTTTTTTCTCTAGTTCATTCCCATGTGGCACAAATTCTAATTTCATTTCTATGATTCCAAGGAAGAAAAATGATATTGACATCTGAGACTTTTGGAAAATTTCCTTTGGTAATACCATCCCCAATATTATTATCAAAATTTTGGTCAAGAGGATGGGGAGTTTAATGGGGGAGATTATTACCCCCAATAAATTTTGTTTTTTTCTGGGGAGGAAGATATAGAACTGCTTATTTATAGCCTCATAGGGTATCAATATCATGAGGAAACATTTGAATAATGAAAACATTGATTTAATGATGGATATCTCTAAGGCCTTGGATACCATCAAGTGGAGCTTCATCTTCCATGTGCTCTCCAAAAATTGTTTCTTAGATAGATTCATGCTGATGGCGGCATCCATCTTGAAGAGTGATAGATTTTGGGTGCTCATGAACTACTCCCCTAAGGGGTTTTTCCAGTGCTCCCATGAAGTTAGGTAAGGGTATCCAATATATGGTATTATATTTTCAATTTTTGAAGAATATTTAAGATGTTGACTCATTGATCTCATGTAGGATGGTCTCTTCAAACCAATCATAGTAGGGAGAGACCTTCGAGTGCCATCACATCTTTTCTATGTGGACCATATCCTCCTCTTCAGACAGGATGACAAGAATACCATGTACTTAATTTGAATGATCTTCTGTCATTATTAATGTGTGGTAGGTAAATCCATTAGTTGGAATAAATATTATATCATCTTTTGGTAGGGGGCCTCCCCCTCTAGGCAGATGCGTATTGCCCTTTCCATTGAGGTTAATAGGGGATCACTTCCCTTTTTTTATCTTGGTGTTCACGTTTTATGGGGGTGGGTCATGTGTAGTTACCTTGAGAACATAGTGAGAAGAATCATCCAACAACTTTCAAAATGGAAAGGGATATGTCTTCGCTGGCTGGGAGAGTTTTTCTTATCAATTCAGTTATTACCTCCATGTTCACATATGCCTTCTCCATATAAAAATGGCTGGTCAATCTCATTAGAAACCTACATGCAAAGATTAGAAACACTGCTTGGATGGGCTGCATCAGTGAAAGAAAACCGGTTTCTGTATCTTGGTAGGATTACACAAATCCTATTGAGTTGGTAGGGCTTGGGATCAAAGACCTAAGGAAATTCAATGATTCCCTCCATTCCAAGTTCACCTGGGGTTTGTTTGACTTTAGTAATGATGGTATGGGATTCTTTCGAGTGAGGTTCACACCGAAGCTTTGTGATGGGTTTATTGGTTATTTTCTATCCTTGATTTGGCCAACAATCTAGGCCTCTTACAAAGGAATTATGGATGACTTGAAATGGATCATTTTTAAGCATTCAGACCTAAATGTTTGGTACACAACTTGGCTCAATAGGCCTCTGTTGGATAGTGTGGTGCCTCCCAAAAATTCAAGACACATGTCGAGTGATGGTTTCATTAATTGATTGGACGAGTTTGAAGTTCTTCTTCCAGCTGGAACATACATGCAGATTCAAGATTACATTTTTGTTGAATGGGATACCATAATATGGAAGCCTAATATTGTTGGGAAAATCAATGTGAAGGATTTTTATATGTTTAAATGTTCACATCGCCCAGCTCCTCTAGTACGTCTTTCCAGCTTTAAGAGGCCCTTTATCCCTCCGGCTAACCATCTGCTACTATGGAAGATCTAGAAAAATTGGCTGCCACATTAAGGGAAACTGCAATGGGCTGGACATAGCATGGCCTCGGTCTGTTTACTCTTTCATGGTGTGGAAGAATCCATACAGAATACCATTATTCAATGTAGGTTTGCAACTGCTCTTTGGGACTACTTGCAGAGGTTGTTTGGGTTCCCTTCTTGCTTGTGCAGGCCACTGTTTGAGCTGCTGGACAACTTCGTTAATTAGCCTTACAACAGGTAGGTGTACAACCTCTTGATCACTGGCATTGATTCTATTATTTCGTATATATGGGCTACTCGTAAATCGACATCATTAAACAAAAAGAGACTCTCCTTCTATGGTGGTGTCGTTACCCTGCATACGGCAGTTCACGCAGTGTCTCACATTCAGACTGGTCTAATGGAAAATGATGTTAATGATATTATACTCTTACAGATTCTTGGAGTTTCTGGTAGGATAATAAAACCATAGGTTCTCAAGTTCATCCGTTGGATTCCCTATATCTATTTCTGGATCAAGGTTAATGTGGATGGTGTGACATTTAGAGCACCAGGCCCCTCTAGGTGTGGCGGGGTCTTCCACACCCACTGGGGTTTTTTCAAAGGATGATTTCAGACTTTATTGGTAATGGGTGCACCCTTGTAGATGAATTTTGGGCTATGATGAAGGTGATTGAGTTTGTTGTTCAATTTGTATAGAGTCTTTTCTGGCTTGAATCAGTTTCGATTCATGTCGTGGAGGTCCTTAAAAACAAACCTAGGAGACTCCCTTGGATGATTCTTCCCCAATGGATGGACTGCCTTACCCTTTGTCAAAGGATTAATCTTCATGTCACACATGCCTATCGGGAGGCGAACTTGGTAGCGGATGCCCTTTCCAAGAAGGCTATTGTGGTAAGGGGCTCGATGTGGTCTTTTTTCCCTATCCAACTGCCTACGGTTTGTGGACTCTGATTTGAGGGGTGAGTTGCACACCTGGGTTTGTAATCCCTCCTTGTAATATCTTGTTGGTTCATACCATTTTTTAATAAAATTTGGGGGACCAATTTCACCTGTTCTTGAGCCTTCTTTTCCCTAAATACCCTAAAACCCCTAAAAAGCTTAAAAAACCAGAGAAATCAATAAAAACCCTAAAACCACAAAAATATCTATATACCCTTTAAACCCCTAAAACATAAAAAACTCTAAAAGCCTTAAAAATACTAAAAATCTAAAAAAAACCGAAAAACAAAAAAAAACCATAAAAACTCTAAAAACCATTAACAAATCTAAAAACCCTCAAAATCCATAAAAACCATAAAAACCCATTAAAATCTTAAAAAATCCATAAAAAACTATAAAAACATAAATAACCCTAAAACCCTTAAAACACTAAGAAAACCTCAATAACCTAAAAACACATGAGAAACCAAAATACACTAAAACCCCGAAAACACTTAAAACCAATAGAACCCCTTAAATCCATAAAAACCCTAAAAATCCAAAAAATTCTAGATAATCCCTAAAAATCCCGAAAGTCATAAAAACCCAAAAAATGAAAAAATGTAAAATAACTATAAAACCTAAAAACTCTTTATCTCCCTAAAAACCAAAAAATGTAAAAAATCATAAAAACCAATAAATACCTTAAAAACCCTAAAACCCCTGAAAACTAGAAAAACCCCTAAAAACCTTTTAAAAACCTGAAAACCATAAAGATCCTCAAAACCACTTAATGCAATAAAACCCCTTTAAACTCCGAAAAACATTAAAAAACTATAAAAACCCATAAAACCCAAAAAACTAAAAACTATAAAAACCAAACACCACAATAAAATCCCTACAAACTTGAAATATACCTAAAAACCATAAAATTCTCAAAGAATATGAAAAATCCCTAAAAATCCCTAAAAATTAAAAAACCCTAAAAACCCTAAAAACCAAATGAAAAATTATAAAACCCAATTAAAATTAAAACCTCTAGAAATCCAAAAATACGCATAAAATTTAAAAAAAATCCTAAAAACCCTAAAACCATTAAAATCTCTAAAAAACCAAAAAAACCATAAAATCCTAAAAAAGACGAAAAATATTAAAATTTTATAAAATCATAAAAATTCTAAAAAACAATAATAAAACCTTAACATCCTAAAATCACTTAAAACACACAAAAACCCAAAAATGAAAAAAACCCTAAAACATTCTAAAAACCCTAAAAACATCTAAAAACCACGACAAACCCTAAAACCAAAAAAACTATAATAAAAATAGAAAACATGAAAAATTAAATAAATCTATCACAAACGAAAAAAAACTATAAATACCTTAAAAACCAAAAGAAGCGTAAAAACCATTAAAATCCCTAAAAACCCAAGAAACCTTAAAAATATAAAAAAATCCCTAAAAATACCTAAAAACACAAAAACACTAAAAACCCCTAAAAACCAAAGAAAATACTAAAACCTAAAAAACCCAAAAACCAATAAAAACACCTAAACCCCTTGATGTCCCTAAAAACCATAAAAGACCATAAAAACCCTAAATAATCTCTTAAAATCCCTAAAAATGTAAAGAACCCTAAAACCCTTGAAAAGGCCAATGAAATAAATTAAAACATATAAACAATTAAGTCCTTTAAAAAACCTGAAAGATGCAAAAATCCCTAAAAGACGAAAAACCCCTAAAAATATTAAAAACCATATACCCCTTAAGAACCCTAAAACCCATTAAAACCCTAAAACACATCAAAACTCTAAAAAACCATGAAACCACTAATTAACTAAATTACTCTAAAAACCTTCAAAAACCTAAAAAACTCAAAAAACCTCTTAAAACAAAAAAATCCCAAAAATCATAAAAACTGTAAAAACCCTAAAAACACTCAAAATTCATAAAAAACTGAACAAACCAAAAAATATCCATAAAAATCCCAAAAAACATAAAACCCAAAAAATTAAAAACCTATAAAACACTAAGAAAACATTAAAAACCAAAAAACACATAAAACCCCCCAAAAAATATAAAACCCTAAAACACTAAAAAACTCTAAAACACACTAAAACCACTCAAAATATTTATAAACCCTAAAAACCGTAAGAATCCAAAAAAATCACTACAAATCCTTAAAAACATAAAAAACCATAAGAAAAACATGAAAACCCTATGAAAACCATGGAACCCTAAAAACACATAAAACCCCTAAAACCTCAAAACACTAAAAATTCCAAAGGACCCTAAAACCCTAAAACTCTTAAAAATGATAAAACCCCTAAAACCTTAAAAAACACTAAAAACCCATAAAACACTAACAACCACTAAAAACTATAAAAAAACATTAATCTGCAAAAATGTTAAAAAACTCAAAGAACTATAGAACTGTAAAAAACTCAAAAAACCCTAAAAACATAAAAAACCATAAAAACCCTAGAAACCCAAAAAAACCCAAAATATTTCTAAAAAGCCAAAAAACCCATAAAATCATAAAATTGAAAAAAATCCATAAAAACATTAAAAAACCTAAAAACCATTAAAATTAATAAGAAATAATTAAAAATATAAAAACAATTACACCCCTAAAAACCTAAAAAACGTTAAAACCCCTAAACCCCCCAAAACTATAAACACCCCCAAAATTCCTAAACACATTAATAACCCATAAAAATCCAAAAAATCCCTAAATATATATAAAAAACATAAAAAACCATAAAAACCCTTGAAAACCCCTAGGAAACTATTAAAAACCTACAACACTTAAAACCCCTAAAAAATAAAAAATGCAAAAACCCTTAAAAGGCTATAAAACCCCCTAAAAACCATAAAAACCACTAAAATAATTAAAAAACCCTAAAATACATAAAAACACGAAATTCCACTAAAAACACTAAAAACCCTTTATGCCCATAAAAATGATAAATAACTAAAAAACACAATACCCCTAAAAACTCAAAAAACCCTAAAACCCAAAGAAACCATAAAACTCTAAAAGCTGTAAAAACTATAAAAAACCACAAAATCCCTAAAACTCTACAAAACCATAAAAATTATAAAAACGACCTAAAAACCATGAAAATCCATATAAAACCAAAAAAATTTAAAAACACATAAAGCCAAAAACAATACCATAAAAATGATAGAAAACCCTAAAAGACCCTAAAACCCCTAAAAACCATAATAACCATTAAAAATATAAAAACCCATAAAAACCAAAAACCACTAAAAACTCTAAAAACCTTTAATTCCATAAAATGTTAAAAAATAAAAAAAACCTTAAAACCTAATATATACTATGGAAACCATAAAACCAAACAAAAAAAATTAAAAACCCTAAAACCCTAAAAAACCATAAAACCTTCAAAATAACAGAAACCCTAAAAACCAAAAAAAACAACAACAAATTCTTGAAATTCCTTAAAACATGAAGAACTATAAGACATTGAAAACCCACTAAGAAAACCATAAAACATAGAAACACCTAAAACCAATAAAAGACCGAAAAATTTTAAAAACCCTAAAAACCCTAAAAACTCTTAAAACACTCAAAATCCTTAAAACCCATAAAAATAATAAAAACTTCCCAGAAAATGTTAAAAATGTGAAAACCCTAAAAACCTTGAAAACTCCTAAGAGTACCAAAAACACCAAAAAACACATAAAACCCAAAAAAGCATAAACAATGATAAACACAAAAAAGACCCTAAAAACTATAAAAACACTTAAAAACCATAAAAACCCCTTACAACATAAAAACCCTAAAACCCAATAAAAACCCAAAAAAATGAAAAATCTATAAACCCTTTAAGCCCCTAAAAATGTTAAAAAACTATAAAAAAGTCCTTAAACCCCTATGAAATTAAAAAACCTATAAACCCAAAAATAACTTAAAATTATGAAAAACTATCAAAATCCAAAAAACCCTAAGAAACCATAAAAAATCCTCAAAATACCTAAAAACCACAAAAACATAAATCCCTAAAACAATGAAAAACCAAAAGAATACCTTAAAAACCAAATTTTCTTTAAAACCCCTAAAAACCTAAAAAACACTAAAAATCCCAAATACCCTAATGAACCCTAAAACCCCTTAAAATCTCTAATACCGCAAAAACATTAAGCTCTAAAAAACTACTAAAAATCCTTAAATACATAAAAAACCTAAGTACCCTGAAAACCCATAAGAAGTCATTAAGTAACTAAAATACTTAAAACCCCTGAAAACCTTTAAAATGACAAAAACCCTTAAAATCACTAAAACCCTAATACCCTTAAAAACCATAAAACACCTAAAAACCATAAAAACCCTAAAAACGCATAAAAACCATAAAACACTAAAAACTCTCAAAAACCTTTTTAAACCCCTTAAAATTGTAAACAAATCTCTAAAAACCATATTAAACCCCAAAAAACTATAAAAAACCCACAACCTCCCCCCCAAAAAAACATAAAGATCATGAAAACCCTAAAAACCCTCAGAATCCCTAAAAACACAAAAAACCATTAAAATCCCAAAAAAATCCCTAAAATCTCTAAAAACATAAAAAACTCTAAAAAACCCAAAAAACCCCAAAAAACACTTAAAACACCTAAAAACATAGAAAATTATAAAAACACTAAAAACCATAAAAATATTAAAAATCACTAAAATTCCATAAAAAAGTTAAAAAACAAAAAACACAAAAAACCCCTAAGAATACCACAAACACCTAAAATCACATAAACCCCAAAAAAATCTAAACATAAAAAGATCCAAAAGATCCCAAAAACCATAAAACCCTTAAAATCCATAAAACCCTTTAAAACTTTAAACCCCCTAAAAACCCATAAAAACCATAAAAACCACAAAAATAATAAAAACCATTTTCTCCACTAAAATATTTAAAAAATATAAAAAATATTAAAAAACCTAAAAAACTAAAAAAAACCAAAAAAACCAAAAAAAAATAAACATAAAAAACATAAACAACTATAAAACCTATAAAAAACCATAAAAACCCAAAAAAATCAAAAAAAAAATCCTAAAAACACCTAAAACCCATAAAAAATAAAAAACCCCAAAAACCATTAAAACTAAAAATATAAACTTAAAAACCTAAAAAAACATTAGACCCTAAAAACCCTAAAAATGCTAAAACCTTAAAAACCCCAAAAAATATAAAAATTCCTAAAACCCTAAAACCCATAAAAATCCTATAAAAACCAATAAAAACTTCAAAAAATTTAAAAATCCCTAAAAACCCTGAAAACCCTTATGAAAACATTAAAAACCTAAAAATACTTCAAAATACATAAAAACCTAAAAAATGCTACAAAACCTAAAAATTTGAAAAACCATAACCCCCCCCCCCCCAAACCCTTGAAGCCCCCTAAAGCCCCATAAAACCCCATAAAAACACACTAAAAACTCTAAAATAACATCACAAACCCTAAAATCGTTTAAAACACAGACAACTTAAAAAATCTAATAATTCCTTAAAAACATATAAACACATAAACCCCCCTAAAAAACCTAAAAACTGTAAAAACCTAAAAAAACCATAAAACCCTAAAAAAATATAAAAGTTCTGAAAATCGATAAAAACCCTGGAAAACAAATAATGATATAAAAAGGCCATATAAATCCCTCAAACCATAAAAAACCCCCAAAACCATGAGAACATCTAAGAAATCCTTAAAAAACTAAAAACACTAAAACCCCGTAAAAAACCTAAAATCGCTAAAAACCCTAAAAGACCCTAAAAATCCGTAAAAACCATAAATCCCTCTAAGTACATTAAAAAACCATAAAACCCATAAAACAACTACAAATACACTATAAAATCTAAAAACACATTAAATCCTGAAAAAAATTAAAAAAATATAAAAAATCAACCCCCCTAAAACCCCCTAAAAACCATAAAACCCTAATAACCATAAAAAACCTTAAATCCATAAAATCCCAAAAAACCATCCCCACCCATAAAAATCATAAACATCCCTAAACATCCTTGAAAACAAAAAAAACCCTAAAAACCTAGAAAAACCCTAAGAAACCCAAAATAAAAATACTAATACCCCTAAAAACCTAAAAACACTAAATCCCATAAGAACCATAAATATTCCTAAAAACCTTAAGAAACAAAAAATCCGTAAAAACCCAAAAAATAAAGAAAAACACAAAATTTTTTTTGAACCCCTAAAAACATTAAAATCTATAAACAATCTAAAAACTCAAAAAATCATAAAAACCCAAAAACCATAAAAACCTAAAAAATATGAAAACCTCCTTACATCCTTGGAAATCTATAAAAAACTAAAAATCTATAAATTTCCAAAATATTCATAAAAATACCTAAAAACATAAAATCCCAAAAAATCATAAAATCCCCTAAAAACCTTAAAATCCAAAACAAATTAACCCCCCACCCAAAGCTAAAAAATTCTAAAAACCCTAAAAACCCTAAAATACCTCAGAAATAAAATACCCTAAAAACCATAAATATCAAAAAAATAATAAAAATATAAGGAATCTTAAAAACCCTTAAAACCACTAAGAAAACAATAAAACCCAAAAAACACTAAAACATCAATAAACCTAAAAATGATAAAAACACTATAATACATTAAAAACCCTAAATCCCTAAAACCCTTTAAAAAATAAAAAACCCAAGAAACCCATAAAAAACCATAAAAATACACTAAAAAATCTAAAAAACCTTCAATCCCCTAAAAATATTAAAAATTGTGAAAAACATTAAAACACGTAAAAATAATCAATATAACTCAAATCCCTAGAAAAAACCCTAAAAACACTAAAAACATGCAAAATCCTTCAAAGGCCTAAAAAAAATCCTAGAAATCCCTAAAAGTCCCTAAAAATGAAAAAAACCATGGAACCATGAAAACCCATGAGAAAAAATTTAAAACCTAAAAACCCATAAAAGCCCATAAAACACCTAGAATCATAAAGAACAAAAAAAAACAATAAAAACCTAAAACCCCTAAAAAACCATCAACATCCCCAACACACAAAAAAACCATAAAAACCGAAAAAAACCCAAAAATGTAAAAAAACATAAAAGAAATGAAAAAACCATAAAAAACCCTAATCCCATATTAAACCCGTAAAAACAATTAAAAAATATAAAATCCCTTCAAACCCAAAAAAATTGATAAATAAACTATAAATTTCATTTAAAATATTAAATAACTAAAAACACACTAAAACCCAAAAAAAAACTATCTTAAAAACCCTAAAAAATCATAAAAACCCTAAATATCCATAAAATCCCCCAAAACAAGAAAAATACTTAAAAATAACTAAAATTACCTAAAACACCTGAAAACCCCTTAGAAAACCTATAAACCCCTAAAAACATTAAAAAACTCAAAAAACCAAACAACCCCTAAAAAATGAAAAACCCATAAAACCTAAAACACCATAAAAACCTAAGAAACCATAAAAATCCTCAAAGTCCCTAAAAACACTAAAAACAATAAAAATCCTAAAAGGCCTTAAAAATCCCCAAAAACCTAAAAAATCATAAAAACCTTGAAACCCATAAGAAAATTTTTAAACTTAAAAACACTTAAATTCTCTAAAAACTTAAAAAATGCAAAAAACCCTAAAATACCATTAAAAACCTAAAAACATATAAAAACCAAAAAACCTATAATAACCTTAAAAACCCTTAAACCCCATAAAAATCCTAGAAACCCACTAAAAACTCTAAACAACATTAAACCCCTAAAATGTTAAAAAAATCAAAATAAGCCTAAAACCCCAAAGAAACTACAAAAACCCATGAAACCCTAATCCACTCAAAATACCTAAAAACCATAAAAAACCATAAAAATCTAAAATATTCCTAAAAATACCTAAAAAGGTAAAAACCTCTAAAAACACTTAAAAACTCAAAAAAATCCTAAAATCATAAAAAAATATAAAACCTCAAAAAAAACACTTAAAATCTTAAAAGACCCTAAAAACCCTAAAATCGATAAAAACCATAAAACCCACAAAAAATAAAAAACTAAAAACCCATAAAAACCCTAAAAGACACAAAAAACCATTAAAACACATAAAAATATTTAAAACTATAAATACCAAAAAACTAAAAAACTCAGAAAACCCTAAAAACCCAAAAAAACTTGGAAAATCCATATAATACCAAAAAACCATAAAAATTATAAAAAACCATAAAAATCCAAAAAAATGTAATAAACACTTGAAACCTTGAAAAACCATAAGAAAACCATAAAAATCTAAAATCACATAAAACCACAATAAACCCAAATATTAATAAAAACCCTTAAAATAATAAAAACCCCGAAAAACATAAAAATCACAAAATACACAAAAAAATAATAAAAATCCTAGGAAATCTAAAAATCCCTAAAAGCATAAAAAAACCCTAAAACCATGAAAAACCCCAAGAAAGCCGTAAAAACCTAAAAACACTTAAAACACCTAAAAATCTAAAAAAACCCCCCAAAAGAACCTAAAAGCCCTAAAATCTCATAGAAAATCTAAATTCCCCAAAAACCATAAAAACCCCTGAACCACATCAAAACCCTATAAACCACTAAAAACTCTTAAAACCCTTTAAACCTATAAAAATATTATAAACTATAAAAAACCATTAAACCTTATAAAACTAAAAAAAACTCTAAAACCCAAAAAAACCAAAAAAACTATAAAAACTCCTAAAAACATTAATATCCTTAAAAACCCTAAAAACTATAAGAATCCAAAAAAATCCTTAAAAATACATTAAAACATAAAAAACCCCTAGAATCCCTAAAAACATAATGAAAAATTAAAAACCTAAAAATGATTAAAACCCCCCAAAACCAAAAAATGCTAAAAACCAAAGATATCAACCCCAAAACCCACCAAATCACAAAAAAACCTACAAAAATAAAGTTCCTAAAAAATACCATAAAATATCTTAAAATTTAAAAAACCCTGAAAACCAGAATAAATCCTTAAAAACCTAAAAACGCTTAAACCCTTAAAAATCTTAAATATTTCTTAAACCCCTAAAAACCATAATATCCCCTAAAAACCATAACAAACAAAATACTATAAAAACCCTAAAAAATAATAAAAACTTTATAACCCAATGATAACATTAAAAACCTTTAAACCCCTAATAAAATTTTTAACTCTAAAAAAACATAACAACTATATAAAAAATCAAAAAACCCTAAAAACCCAAAAAAATTAAAACCCCTAAAACCCTAAAAACTATAAAAAGCTAGAAAATTCCTAAAATCCTTAAAAACAAATAAAAATCTTAAAATAGATATACAAATCCATAATAACCTTGAAAAATCCTATGAAAACTATAAAAACTAAAAACATATAAAACTCTTAAAAACATTAAAAATGATAAAACCCCCAAAAAAAACCCCTGAAAACCTTAAAAAATCCTAAAAACAATAAAATCCATTAAAACACTTAAAAAACAATCATAAAAATCCATAAAAATAACTTAAAATTAAAAACCCTGAAAAATTCTGAAAAACCCTAAGAAAGTATTTAAAACCTACAAAAATTAAAACCTATAAAATCCTATAAATGGTAAAACCCCAAAAACCTTAAAAACCCCTAAAAACCATAATCCCCATAAAAACCATTAAACCCCTAAAACCCCATAAAAAACCTACAAAATACTAAAAATTCTAAAAACCTTATAAATGCATAAAAATGTAAAAAAAAATCTACAAACTCAAAACCATAAAAAACTCAAAAAACCCTAAAAATCGAAAAATCCATAGAAACCCTAAAAAAATGAAAATAAAAAAAAACTAAAAGACCCATAATAATTCTAAAATGACCTAAAAATCCATAAAAACATAAAAAATCAAAAAACCATAAAAACCATAAGAAAACCTTAACATCCTAAAACCCCTAAAACCCATAAACACCCTGAAAAACACTAAAACTCCTAAAAACTCTAAAAACCCTCAAAATTATAAAAAATTTGAAAATCCTAAAACCCCAAAAAACCCATAGAAATCATAAAAAACCCTAAAAATCTCTAAAAACATCAAAATCTATAAAAAACCTAAAAAACCCAAAGAAAACCCTAAAAACCAAAAACATTTAAAACCCTTAGACAACCATAAAATTCTAGAAATCTTAAAAATACCTTCAAAACCCTAAACCCCCAAAAAACATAAAACCCTTAAAAATCATAAAAACCCTAAAAACCCATATAATCCAAGAAACCACTAAAAACATTAATAACTTATTAAACCCCTAAAAACGTTAAAATACTCTAAAAACCTTAAAACTATAAAAACTAAAAATACCAAAATAAACCATAAACCCCTTCAAAATCCCAAAAACCAAAAAATATAAAAAATCGAAAGAATCCCTTAAAATCCCTAAATAGGTAAAAACCCTGAAAAATACTAAGAAAAAATCATAAACATAATCACACTTAAAACCCCTAAAAACCTAAAAACATTAATACGATAAAGAACCATAAAACCATAAAACACCTCAAAATCCCTAAACCCCCCCCCCCAAAAAAAACCTAAAAACCCCTAAAAATCCATAAAAAAGTAAAAACACCTAAAAATCTAAAAACCACAAAGAAAGTTGTAAAATCATAAAAAAAACTTAAACCCCTATAAATCTAAAAAACACTAAAACCCTAATGACCCAAAAATATCAAAAAAACATTAAACCCCTAAAAACCTTTAAAGCTATAAAAACCCTTAAAAACCCTAAAACCCAGTAAAAAATCTAAAACCCCTTTAAACACCTATAAATGAAAAAAAACTGCAAAAAACTCATAAAACCCTTAGGAAACTACAAAAACCCCCCAAAACACCCAAGAAACCATAATAGCACTAAAATCTATAAAAACCCTCAAAATCCAAAAAAAAACATTAAAATCCTAAAAAAATCCATAAAAATCCCTAAATACATAAAACACATTAGAAAACTGAATAAACCTAAGATAACCTTAAAAACCTAAAAACACTTAAAATCCCACAAAAACATAAAATTACTAAAAACATAAAAACCATAAAACCCTAAAACCCTAAAAAACATAAAACCCCTCAAAAAACCTAAAAACCCTAATAATCCATAGAAATCTGAAAAATACTAAAAATCACTAAAAATGAAAAAAAACCCTAAAACCCCAGAAAGACCCTTAACCCCCCTAAAAACCACAAAAAACCTTAAAAACCCTAAAAACCGATAAAATCCATTAAAACCGAAAAATTCACTAAAACTATAACAAACCTTTAAACCCCTAAACACATTAAAAAATCTAAAAACCCTTAAAATTCTACAAAAATTCAAAAAACACTAAAACCCCAAAAAACCAGAAAGAACCTAAAACCCAAAAAAAACATCTAAATATATAAAAAACATAAAAATAGTAAAAATTATAAAACAACCATAAGAATGATGAAAAACATAAAACCCAAAAAAACCCATAAAATCCCCTACGAAAACCTAGAAAAATTAAACCTCTATACAACTGAAAAAATGCAGACACCCTAAAAAACATTAAAACTATCAAAATCCCA
The DNA here is from genome assembly GCA_963277665.1 of Viscum album. Classification (NCBI taxonomy): domain Eukaryota; kingdom Viridiplantae; phylum Streptophyta; class Magnoliopsida; order Santalales; family Viscaceae; genus Viscum; species Viscum album. The sequence continues at coordinate 1,333,527,896 of OY728150.1, forward strand.
TAAAAACCTAAAAATCATTAAAATCCTAAAAAAGACCTAAAAATACCAAAAAACATAAAATCCCAAAAACTCCTGAAAACCCTAAGAACACCTTAAAAACTGAAAAAAACCTAATACCCTTAAAAACCTAAAAATGTAAAAACCCTAAAACCCCCCAAAAGACTATAAAGTCTCAAAATCCTTAAAACCTTGAAGCAACCCCTAAAAACCTTAAAAGCCCATAAAAAACAAAAAAAGTAATAAAAAATATAAACACCATTGATACCACTAAAAATGTTTAAAACACCAAAAAAATCAATTAATCTAAAAACATTTCAAAAACCCTTAAAAACCCTAGAAACCCCAAAATGCCTCAAAATATATAAAAACCTTAAAAACCATAAAAATCCTAAACAATCCCTAAAAGTACTAATAAACATAAAAAACCCAAAAAACCTTGAAAACACTAAAAATTAATAAAAAACCAAAAAACACCTAAAACCCTTAAAAAACCTTAAAACACTAAAAATATTGAAAAACCTTAATATCACTAAAAACCATTGAAATCCCTAAAAACCATAAAACCCAAAATAAATGTAAAAAAGGCACTAAAAATCCCTACAAATAATAAAAAACCTAAAACCATAAAAAATCAATGAAAACATTGAAAACTAAAAAAACATAAACCCCAAAAGAACTTAAAAAATGCGAAAAAACCTAAAAGACCTTAAAAACCATAAAAACCACCAAAAATTTTAGAAACTATAAAAACTAGGAAAAATAATAAAAAATAATAAAAACTATAAAAACCTTTAAAACCCTTGAAATATTAAAAAACTCTAAAAACCAAAAAAACATAAAAAACTCAAATAAAACCTTAAAAAACCAAAAAAAAACCATAAATCCCTAAAAATTCTAAAAAACCCTTAAAACCATAAAAATCCCTTAAAACTATAAAAATAAAAAAACCAAAAAACCCTAATTATGTAAAATCCCAAATAAAACCTTGAAACCACTTATAAAAGATGGAAAACCTAAAAACACTTAAAACATAAAAAACGATAAAAACTCTAAGACCCCGTAAAACCCCTAAGAAATACTTATAACCCCCCAACTCCCTAAAAACCCGAAAAGCCCATAAAAATCATAAAAATCACTAAATATTACAAAAATGTAAAAAAAACCCAATCCCCCTAAAACCCTTAGAAAACCTAAAAAACCTAAAAACAATTAAATCCCATAAAAACCTAAATGATCCTAAAGACCCAAAATAGCCTAAAAAACCCAAAATACACTAAAAACCAAAACCCCCTAAAACCCATAAAACCCCTATGAACCTTAAAAACCCAAAAAACCAAATATTAACTCTAAAAACCCTTAAAATCCATAAAAAGATAAAAACCTCTTAGAAACCTTAAAAACCCTAAAAACACAAAAAATCCCTAAAACCCCACAACAACCACAATATCCTAAAACCATAAAAACCCTAAAAACCATCAAAATCACTAAAAACTAAAAAAAATATAAAAATATTTAAAAACATTAAAAATCCCTAAAAACACAAAATACCTAAAAAACCCTGAAAACCCCTAAGAAAACCATTCAAACCTAAAAACACACAAAACCTCTAAAAACCCAAATAAATTCTAAAAACCCTAAAACGGTAAAAACCCCAAAACCATAAAAATACCTAAAAACCCTAAAACCCTGAAGAATCATAAAAAAGCCATAAAAATAACTAAAACAATCAAAGACCCTAAAAATCCTAAAAACCCCTTAGAAAACCTTAAACACCTAAAAACATAAATCTCCTAAAAAACTAAAAATTATTAAACCGTTAAAATTCCCTAAAAACCCTAAATACTACTAAAATCATAAAAATCTCTAAAACCCATAAAAAAAGCTAAAAACTCTCAAAACCCTTTAAAACACTAAAAACGTTTGAAATATATAAAAAACCTTAAAACAAAAAAACAAAAAGAAACCTTAAAACTCAAGAATAATATAAAAACCTCAATTTCCTAAAAACTCTAAAACTATAAAAATCACTAAAACCCTAAAGAACATTAAAAATCATTAAAAATCCATTTTTTTAAAAAAATTTAAAAAACTATAAAAACCTTGAATACCTCTAAGAAAACCTTAAATCATAGAAAAAAACTTAAAACCCATAGAACCTAAAAAACCTAAAAGACACTGAAAACCCTAAAAACCCTAAAAATCCTGAAAATCTCTAAAAATCCTAAAACCCTAAAAACCATAAAAATCGTAAAAACCCCTAAAAATATATAAAATGTAAAAAACTTTAAAAAACTAAAAACCACAAAGAAACCCATAAAAACAAAAAAAACATAAAAACACTGAAAATAATAAAAAATTCTATACGCCTAAAAGACCCTAAAAAATCAAAAAAAACCCTAATGACCATGAAACCCCTAAAACTATATAAAAACCATAAAACCATCAAATCCCTAAAATACCACTTAAGACTCTAAAAACCATTTAAACCCTAAAATATGTTAAAATACTCTAATAAAACCTAAAAACCCTAAAAAATTAAAAACTCCTAAAAATACCAAATACCATAAAAAACCAAAAAAAATCTAAAAACCTGAAAAATCCATAAAAACCCTTAAACACTAAAAACTATAAGAAAACCTTAAAAACCATAAAATAATTAAAACCCTAAAAGACCATAAAAACATAGGGACCCCTAAAAACCTAAATACCACTAAAACCTTAAAAATCCCTAAAATCCCATAAAACCATAAAAAAACTAAAAAATCTACAACCCTTTAAATCCATAAAAATATTATGAACTCCAAAAAACATAAAAATACGTAAAAAATCAAAAAAACCCTATGAACTGCAAAAAATACATAAGACACTAAAAATCCCAAATCCCTCAAAATCCTTAAAACCCCAAAACCCCTAAAAATCCTAATAATCCATAAAAAAGGAAAAAACCCTAAAAACCCTAGAAAACCTTGAGTAAACTATAAAACCCTAAATTTTTTAAGAGTAATAAACAACCTTAAAATGTAAAAAACCATAAAAAAAATAAAACCCCTCAAATACATAAAAACCCTAAAAACCATATATTCGTTTAAAAATGCTAAATATCCCCTAAAACGTAAAAAACACTAAAATCGTGAAAACCCTTAAGAAAAAATTAATATCCTAAAAAAATTAAACCCACTAAGAAACCCAAAAAAAAACTAAGAACTCTAAAAGAACCTAAAAACCCTAAAACACCCTAAAAAACCATAAACCCCCTAAAACCCTTTAAAACGCATAAAGAACCATAAAACCCTAATAAAAACAAAAAACTCTAAAACACCTTTAACCCCGTATTTTTTTTAAAACTCTAATAAATCATAAAACCCTAAAAAACACTAAAAAAATAATAACCAAAAATCCCTTAAATCCCCTAAAAATAATCAAAACCCTCAAACCCTTAGAATACCTAAAATCCTAAAAACATAAGAAATCCCTCAAAATCCCAAAAAATTCCTAGAAGTTTAAAAAAACCCCTCAAAACACTACAAAATCCTAAGAATATCTTAAAAATCTAAAAATGGTTAAAACCGATAAAAATTATAAAAACCATAATATCCCTATAAACACGAAATTTCCCTACCCCCCCCCCCCCCCCAAAACCCGTAATACTCTAGAAAAACATAAGAATCCTAAAAATCCATAAAAATAATAAAAAATATGAAAAACCACAGAAACCATAAAAATCTTTAAGAAAATCATAAAAACACAAAAACACACATAACCCCTAAAAACCTAAAAATGGTAACAAGGCTAAAAGAACCAAAAAATCCTATAAAACCCTATAAAACCAATGAAAACCCCTAAAACCTTAAAAAGAAAAAAAAACCCATTAAAACCCTAAATCCCATGAAAAATCATTAAATCCATTAAACAACTAAAAATGTAAAAAACCTTAAAAACCATAAAACCATAAAAAATAGAATACCCCCAAAACAATATAAAAACATTAAAAACCCTAAAAAACTAAAAACCTAAAAACTGTAAAAATCTATAAAAACCCTAAAAACACATTAAAATAAAAAAACATTCCGAAAAACCTGTTAAAACCCAAAAAGAACCATAAAAATCTCTAAAAAGTGTTTATGCCCTTAAATTTTTTAAAAAACCTTAAACCCCCCCCCCCAAAAAAAATCAATAAAACCCTAAAACCCCATAAAACACTAAAAACCCTAAAAAAACTAAAACCCAAATAATGTATAAAAATCGTAAAACCCTAAAAGTATTATATATTCCATAAAAATCCATGAAAAATTAAAAAACACAAAAAAAACTTGTAAACCCCTTAGAAATCCTTAAAAACCAAAAAACACTTAAACCCCTAAAACCTCAAAAAATGCTAAAAACCCTAAAAAACATTAAAAATAAAAATACGCTTCTGAATCCCAAAAAACTATAAAGACTATAGAAATTATAAAAATTATAAAAAAATCCCTAAGAATCCATAAAATTGTAAAAAACCCTAAAACCCCTAAAGAACCTAAAACCCCCGAATAAATTAAAATCCCAAAAAACCAATAAAACACATAAAACCCCACTAAAAACTCTAAAAACACTTTAAACCCCTAAATATGTTAAATAATCTTAAAAAACATAAAACCCTAAAATCATAAAAACCCCAAATAAACCATAAAAACCATAATTACCAGAAACCCCCTCAAAATCCCAAAAAACTATAAAAACATAAAAATACTTAAAATCCCTAAAAATAACTAGGAACATAAAAAATCCTGAAATCCTAAAAAATCCACAGAATACCTAAATACCTAAAAATAATTAAAACCCTAAAAAACTCCAAAAAACCAAAAAAAAGGACACCATAAAAACCCTACAAACCGTAAAACTGCATGAAAACTGTAAAACCCCTAAAATCCCATAAAAAACATAAAAACCGATGAAAACTATTAAAAACCATTAAACACCAAATAACATTAAAAAACATTAAAAAACATTAAAAAAATTAAAAAACATTAAAGGAATAAAAATATTAAAAATTCCTAGAGAAACCATAAAAACCCTAAAAAACCCTAAAAAACCATAAAAACCCATAAAAATACAAAAAACCAAAAAAACCATAAAAATTTAAAAATAACTAAAATAATTAAGAAAAACATAAAAAAATCAAAACCCCTAAAACCCATAAAAACACTAAAAACCCTAAAGACCCCTAAAACCTCAAAATCACCAAAATCTCACCAAAACCATAAAAATACTATAAAAGATATAAAAAACCTAAAAAATTAAAAACCCTTAAAAATGCAGAAAACCCCTATGAAAACCTTAAAAACCTAAAAATACTTAAACCCTAAAAAAGTTAAAAATACACTAAAACACTAAAAACACTAAAAGTTCCTTAAAATATTAAAAACACCTAAAAACCAAAAAAACACCAAAACATTAAAAACCCATAAAAACCCTAAAACCCACTAAAAACTCTAAAAACCCATTAATATAATAAACGAATAAAAATATCTAAAAATTTATAAATAAAAAAACCCCTAAACCCTCCAGAAAAACCATAAAACCCTAAAAACACAGAAAAAACTTAAAAACCCTGAAAATCCCCAAAACCATTAAAACCTTAAAAACATTTACGAAAACCATAAATACAAAAAGAAACTTAAAACCCTATGAAAAAAATGAAAAAAATACCTAAAATACAAAAAACCAAAAAACACCATAACCCCCCCCCCCCCACAAAATCCCTAAAACCCTAAAAATCACAAAATTGACTAAAACCCTAAAAATCTGTAAAAATACTACAAATTCCCTAAAAGCCCAAAAATCATAAAAAAACCTACAAACCCTAAAACCCTAAGACAAAATTAAAAACCTAAAAACAATTAAAAACCATTAAATATTTTAAAACGATATAAACCCTAAGAGACCATAATAACCCTTAAAGCCCCGAAAAAATATAGAACCCAAAAAAACTAAAAACCAAAGAAAACCATAATATCCTAAAAACCATAAAAACTAAAAACCATTTAAACCCAATAAATTGTTAAAAATCTATAAAAAAGATTAAAACCCTTAAAAATAAAAATAAAACCCTAAAAACCTAAATAATAAAAATAATCAAAAAACCCTAATTCCCAATAAAATCATAAACATCCCAAAACAACCCTAAAAATACCTTAAAACATAAAAAACCGTAAAAACTCCGAATACCCATAAAAAAACATAAACACCTAAAAAACATAAAGCCCAAAAAACCATAAAAAATCCAAAATTGTTAAAAAACATCAAAATCACCAAAAATCCAAAAAGAACATAAAAACCTGAAAAATCTCTAAAAATGTAAAAATACAGAGAAACCCAAAAAAATGTAATAAAACCTTAAAAACCTAACTACAGTTAAAAGGCCCAAAAGACCTTAAAAACTCTAAAAATCCTTAAATACCCTAAAAACCACAAACCCATAAAAACCATACAACCCCTAAAAACCATAAAACACATAAAAACCTAAATACAACTAAAACTATAAATACACTTCAAACACTTAAAAGTAATGAAAAACTCAAAAAAAACCCATAAAAAACATAAAAAACCATAGAAACCCAAATAAACCATAAAACCCTAAAAAACCTAAAAGCACTTAGAACCCCTAAATCCCCTCAAAATCTATAAAACCATAAAACCTTAAAAATTTGAAGATGTCCTAAAAATATTTAAAAACCCTAAACAGACCCAAGAATACCTTAAAAACAAAAAAAAAACTTAAATGCCCCATGAACCTAAAAAATTCTAAAAACACTACAAATTCCTACAAACCTGAAAATACCCTTAACCCCTCAAAATCTCTAGGAACACTGAAAAACCATAAAAATTATAAAAAATATCTAAAAATCCCTAAAAACATAAAAAACTTAAAAAACATAAAAAACATTGAAATCCCCTGATAAAAACATAAAACCCAAGAAAAATAAAACCCCTTAAAACCTAAAAAATGATAAATAACTAAAAACCATAAAACTGCCTAAAAACCCTCAAAATCTCTAATTTACCTAAAAAAATAAAAATATTAAAAAAGACCTTAAAATATAAAAATGTAAAAAACACTAGAAACCCTATAAAACCTTATAAAAACTTTAATACATAAAAAAACTTAAAAACCCAAAAAATCCTAAAAACACAAAAACCATAGAAGACAACAAAACCCAAAAAACACTTAAAAATAATCCTAAAACCTCTAGAAGCCCTAAAACCAATAAAAACCCTAAAACCACTAAAAACTATAAATCCCTTTAAATTCCTAAAATAATTAATAAACTCTAAAACCCATTAAAACCAAAAAAAACTAAAAAACTCTAAATCACAATAAATCGATAAACCCAAAAAACCATTAAAAAACCACAAAATCCCTAAAAACCCTCAAAATCAATAAAAATCCTAAAAAGTCCCTAAAAACCCTAAGAAGACCATAAAAACATAAAACACTTAAATCCATTAAAATCCTAAAAAACAATAAAAACTCAAAAACCCATAAAAACCCTAAAAATCTTCAAAATTCCTAAAACACTAAAAAACATAAAAACAATAAAAATCCAAAAAAACACTAAAAACCCTAAAAACGTAAAAACTACTAAAAACCCTAAAACCCCCAAAGAAACCCCAAAAAACCAAAAAAACACTAAAACCCCTAAAAACAAAAAAATGATATATATTCTAAAAGACCCTAAATCCTTAAAACCCATAAAACCCATAAAACCCCTAAAAACCATAAAATCCCATAAAACAACATAAAGACCTGAAAAATCCAATAAAAACTGAAAACACCCTTTAAAATTATAAAATCACTAAAAACTATAAAAAACCATTGAACCTTAAAAATTAAAAAATCCTAGAAACCCGAAAAATACCATAAAAATTCTAAAAACCATAAAAACCCATAAAAACCCTCAAAAATCCTAAAACCATAGAAAACCGTTATAAAATAAAAAAGATCTAAAAATACCTAAAAATGTAAAATTCCATAAAAACATAAAAAACCAATTAGAATACCTTAAAAACCAAAAAACACTGAAACCCCTAAAAATATAAAATACTATAAAAATTCCTGAAAAACCTAAAAAACTTCAAAAACAAAAAAAAAACATAAAATCCATTAAAGTCTAAAAAACACTAAAAACCCGAAAATACCCATAAAAACAGTAAAACACCCAAAAACCTTAAAAACCCTAAAACTTTTAAAACCCTATAAACCCACTAAAATATCTATAAACCCTTAGGACCACTAAAAATAGTAAATAACAATAAAAAAATTTAGAACATAAAAAACTAAAAAAAAACATAAAACCCCAAAAAACCAAAAAAAACTCCTAAAAACCGTAAAACAATCAAATCCCTAAAAACACTAAAAAACATTAAAATCCTAAATAATCCCAACTAATCCCCAAAAAATTAAAAAACCTTAAGAACCCTTAAACCCCTACGAAAACCATAACAACCTAAAAAACATAAAACCCTAAAAACATAAAAATGTTAAAACTCTAAAAACCCCAAAAAACACTAAAAATCCATCAAATTACCTAAAAATCTAAAACCCATAAAAATCACTAAAATTCAATAAAAATGTAAATACCATAAAAACCCTTAAAAACCTAAAAACATATAATCACTTAGAACCCCTAAAAATAGAAAAAATGTTAAATCCCTAAAATAACCTAAAAACACTAAAAACCATGATACCCCTAAAAATCGTAAACCCCCTAAAAACCCATAAAAACAATAAGAATCCAATAAAAACTATAAAAACCCTATAAAATACTAAAAACATTAAAAAACCCTAAAAACCATAAAAACCCAAGAAACTTAAGAAACATAAAAAACCAAAATAACACCAAAATCCCTAAAAAAGATAAAATCCCAAAAAATTCCTAAAAACCCAAAAATCCATAAAAATTAAAGGATCCATAAGAATCAATAAAACAAAAAACCCTGAAAACCCCCAAAGAAAACCATAAAAACCTAAAACACTTTTAAAACCCCAAAACAAAAAATGCTAAAAAGCTAAAAAAACCCTTAAAACCAGTAAAAAAATTAAAAACCCTTTAAACCCCTAAAAATTTTAAAAAACTATAAATACCCTTAATACCCTTAAATAACTAAATAAACCATAAAACACCAAAAAAATCTAACCACCAAACCCTTAATATCCCTTAAAACCTTAAATAAGCAGAAAAGTACTTCAAAATCCCTCATCATCCATGAAATTGTAAATAATCTAAAAACCCTAAAAACACATAAGAAAACATTAAAAACCAAAAAATAATTAAAACCCCTAAAAACATAAAAATCAATAAAATCCATAAAATACACTGAAAAACATAAAAAACTCTATCAACCCTCAAAATTCCAAAAAACCCATAAAAATTTAAAAATCACATAAAATACATAAAAACATAAAAAACACAAAATCCTCAAAAAAACCCTAAGAAATACATAAGAAACTAAAAACATTTAAAACCCCTAAATACCCATAAAAACATTGAAAACCACTAAATACCAAAAAAATCCATTAAAACCCTTTTTTTGAAAAACTATAAAAACCCATAATAACCCTAAGATCATTAAAAACATTAAAAACACAAAAAACACAAAACACTAAAAACCCTAAGACACTAAAAATTCATAAAATCCCTAGAAAAAAATGCTACCACCCTCTATTGGGCACTCTCTCTCGACGCTATGATTTCAAGCTCTTGAAACCGTCTATGGTGGCTTTATGGATTTTTTTGGCTTAATCTTTGTGTTGCAGATGGGGTCTTGTGGTCATCTTCTCTAGTGTCATGATTGTGGGAGACGAGGCAGTTTCTTGGAGGTAAAGGGCTATGATGGCTGTGTTTGGGAAAGGGTGGAAGCATCTTGGCCTAGATCTTGTGGTGTCATGGCTCGGCTTCAGTAGATCTTGATCCTGCTCTTCCGCGAGCATCGTCTCACTGGTGGCGGCATCTTCTTTGTCATGGATGCATCTTTTGTCGACTCACTAGGCAGTGGGAACCCTCGTTAGTGGGGATCTATTTTCTCGATGGTGAGGTTAGATCTGGTGAATGGGTGGCGTCACAGCTTCTTGTGCTTCTTAGATTCAGGTGGCTTGCGATAATTCACAACGAGGTGAGGTCTTGAAACAACGATCTCAGGATAGGAAAATCTTGGTGTCTTGTCTAGATTTGTGATATGTTTTGGCATATGGTGTTCGTTGTTGTGAAGAGAACATTCAGATCTGCTTAGAGGATATAGGTGGGGTAGATGAGATTGGCTTGGCATTATTTTGTGAAGAATTTTCAGGTTTGTATTTCTGGTATTTTGGATCTGTTTCATATTGTTGATGAAGGGCTCGTTAAGTTGTGTTGCGTTATGGCTTCTATATTTGAATGTGGACTTCTGTGTTTTGGTTCGTTTAGTTGTCAATCTTTAAGGGTGTTGGATTTTGGTAATGTCCAGTGGAACTAGAAGTTTTCTTGCCTTTGGGTGCTGCAGATGGGTTATACTTCTGAATGTGCAACTAGGTGTGAAATGATAGAAGTTGACTGGATATGAGGTGATGGTTGTTGGAATTTTTGTTGTTGGGTAACGACTGCTACTTGGTTGGGATGTGGTGAAAGATGTTGGTTCTTGGTGATGGTTGATTTTTTGCTGCAAGGAGACGGAGGTGGAACTTATGACATTGATGTTGGTGATTATATCATGAAAGCGGAGGACATTCTTGGAAAGGATGCAATGGATGATGAAAATGGTGATTCGGGCTGTTGGTTTCTGTTTGCCTGGGAGATGTTGTTGCAGTTGATTTTTGATTTTTTTTCTTTTTATGGTTTTGTGTGTCGTTTGGGTTTTTGGGGACATTTGGGTTTTGTGGTGGTTTCCAGGGTTTTTGGGTGTGGTTTGATTGACCCCTCCCCTCCATTTTCTATTGTTTTTTTTCTAATAAATTTTGGGTGGCCAGAAATATCCTAGCTTCACACCTTCCTTGCATTAAAATACCTAAAAATCAAAAAAAAAATCCTAAAATCCCTAAAAATCCCTAAATGATTAAAAACACTAAAACCCAGAAAAATACCAAGAAAAAATTTAATACCTAAAAACCCTTAAAAACACTAAATAACTATAAATAACTATAACCCCTAAAAACCATAAAATCAATAAAACCCCTAAAAATTTATAAAAATCCTAAAACAACCCTAAACAAACTAAAAACATAAAAATCAATTAAAACCCTAAAAACCCATAAGAAAACATTAAAACCCGAAAACACTTAAAATACTAAAAAAGGATAAAAAACATAAAAACCCACAATATCCATAAAAATTATAAAGAACTTAAAAAATCTGAAAAAATAAAAATATACATAAAACATAAAAACCATAAAACACTGATAAACCCTTAGAAAACCTTAAAAATATAAAAACACTTAAAACCCCTCAAAACCTAAAAAACTATGAAAACCCTAAAAACCCAAAAACTCCTCAAAAATATAAAACTCCCAAAAATCATAAAAAGCTGATAGCCCATAAAAACCTCAAACCATTAAAAACTCTAAAAACCCTTTAGACCACTAAAAATATTAAAAAACAAAGAAAACCCATAAAACCCCTAAAAACTCAAAAACATCTAAAACCCCAAAAACTCATAAAACCCTAAAATCATAAAAACCCTAGAAACCATAAAAACCCTAAAAACTCTCAAACTCTCTAAAAATTCTAAAAAAATAAAATACCTAAATATCCCTAAATATCCCTAAAAATGTAAAAACCCTAGAAAAATGAACACCCTTAAGAAAACCATAAAAACAGAAAAAGACCTAAACTCCCTCAAAAAACAAAAAAATCTAAAAACTATAAAAAATGAAAAAACCTTAAAACCCTAAAGATGCATAAAACCTAAAAAACCATAAAACACCTAAAAAGTCCCTAAATATCCCTAAAACCTAAAAAACTGAAACAAACTTTAAAAACCAGAAAAACCCTAAGAAAACCTTAAAAACTTAAAAAACGTTACAACACCTAAAAAAACCTATAAACTTTAAACACATTAATAAATATAAAACCCCAAAAAATCAAAAAAACCCCTAAAGATCTTAAATCCTTTAATACCCTATAAATACCTAAAAAAACTAAAAACTTTTAAAACCCTTTAAACCCCTAAAACATTAAAAAACTATAAAGAACCATAAAACCCCTAAAAAACTCAAAAAACTCTTAAAACCCAAAAAAGAAAATAACCTATGATCCCTCAGAACCCTCAAAATCGCTAAAAACCATAAATACCAAAAAAATCATAAAAATCACTAAAAATCCATAAAATGCATAAAATCCTAAAGATCCATAAAAAACGTACAAAAACCATAAAAACATAAAAAGCTAAAAAACCAAAGAAAATATTCTAAAGACCCTAAAAACACCAAAAACCTAAAAACCCACACAATCTTTAAAAACAATAACAAAAATTAAATCAAATAAAACCACTAAAAATTCAAAAAATTTAGAAACCCCTAAGAACCCTGAAAAATACTAAGAAAACCTTAAAAACCTAAAAACAATTAAAACCCCCCAAAAAACTGAGAAATGTTAAAAAACCTAAAAGACCCTAAAAACCTTAAAAACACTTAAATACATTAAAACCCCTAAAACCTTAAAATACTCTAAAAACTAATAAAAACAACTAAAAACTATAAAAATCCTTTAAACCCTAAAAAAAGTTAATAATATCTGAATAATATTAAAAACCCTATGACTCAAAACAAAACCCTTAAACACCAAAAAACCAAAAAACCCTCAAAATTGTAAAAAAACACTAAAAACTCTCATATCCCTAAAAACCCAAAAATCCATGAAAATCAAAAAAATCACAAAATATCCAGAAAAATGTAAAATCCTGCAAAACTTTGAAAATCCTTAAGAAAAAATTATAAACCTAAAAACACTTAAAATCCATAAAAAACCTAAAAAATCAAAAAACCCTAAACCTTTAAAAATCCTAAACAACTTTAAAAACTCAAAAAACCCTCAAAATACTGAAAACACCAAAAAACATTATAATCCTAAAAATCCCTAAAAAACCCTAAAAACATAAAAAGCCTAAGAACCCTTAGAAAACCATAAAAATCAATAAACACTTAAACCCCCAAATAACCTAAAAAATGCTAAAAACCTAAGAACATGAAACCCCAAAAACAACTAAAAATACTAAAGATAACTAAAAACCTAAAAACCATAAAAATCATTAAAAGGACATAAAAATTTCCCAAAATGTAAAAAATTATAAAAAATATAAAAATCCCTAAGAACACCATAAAAACCCAAAAACACATAAAACTCATAAAAGACATAAAAACCATAAAATCCCATAAAATCCCTAAAAACCTCCAAAAATTATACAAAACCTTTAATCCTCTAATTTTTGAAAAAAAACTCTAAAAACCATGAATACATAAAAACACACAAAAAATCTGAAAACACAAAAAACATAAAAACCATAAAAACCCTAAGAAAACTCAAAATCGCTAGAAATCATAAAATACCATAAAATCCTTATAAAAAATAAAAAAACCTAAAATGTAAAAAAACATAAAAACCATGAAAACCCCTAAAAAACCTTAAAAAACTAAAAACACTTAAAACCCATAAAATAAAAAAGGCTAAAAACCCTAAAAAATTATTAAATAAACCCTAAAACCCCAAAAAAAAATAATATAACCAATTTAAACTTTTAAAAATACTAAAAACCCATACAAACCATGAAAACACTAAACACTATAAAAACCTTTAATTCACAAAAATCTAAAAAACCATAACACCCTAATAACGAAAAAGCACTAAAAAAACAAAACCTGAAAAACTAAAAAAACTAAAAAAACCCTAAAATCTAAAAAAAATCCAAAACCTCTCAAATTCACTAAAAATTAAAAAACCATAAATATCCTAGAAAATACATAAAAATGGAAAATCAATAAAATCACCGAAAACCATTAATAAAAGCTTAAAAACATTAAAAAAATAGAATCCCTAGAAAACCTCTAAAACACTAAAACCCCTTAACCACCCCCCCCCCCAAACCCAAAACCCCCCAAAATAACCCTTATATTATGTAGAACCCCTAAAACCCATAAAAATATGGAAAAACCTAAAAATATTTAAAAATGTTGAAACCCTAAAACCCTTGAAAACCCCAAAGAAACTGTTAAAAGCTGAAAACATTGTAAATCTCTTCAAAACAAAAGAAATGATAAAATCTCTAAAAACACTAAAAGGCCCTAAAACCCCATTAAAACCTATAAAAACCCCTAAAAACATAAAAAAATATAAACACATAAAAACACATAAAACACATAAAAACCCCTAAAAACACATAAAAACCCAGAAATCACTAAAAACTCCACAAACACTTTAAATCCCTAAAAACATAAAAAACACTAAAACCCCTTAAAATAATGAAAAATTAAAAAAAAACCCTCAAAACCTACAAAAACTAAAAAATAAAAAAAATCTTATATAGAAAAAATAAAAAACCATAAAACCACTAAAAATATCAAAAAACGTAAAAAATTATAAAAACCCTGAAAAATACTATGAAAACCATAAATACATAAATGAAATTAAAGCCCTTAAAATCCTAAAAATTTTAAAAACCATAGAATACCCTAAAATCCCTAAAAAACATAAATCCAAATAAACTTATAAAAAACTTTAAAAACTATAAAACCCATAAAAACCCATTAAAACCACTGAAAACTACATAAACCCTTTAAAACCATAAAAATGTTAAAAAACTAAAAAATCCCTGAAATCCCTAAAAAAATTCAAAACCCCAAAAACCCAAAAAATGATAAAACCAATAAAAACACTAAAAAACCTTAGAACTATCCATAATCCCTAAAAATTATAAAATCTATAAAAATCCTAAAAAAAGTCCATAAAAATCCATAAATAAATAAAAAAACCTTAAAACCCCTAAAACATTAAGAAAACATTATCAAGCTAAAAACACTTAAAACCCCTAAAAACATTCAAAACTCCAAAAAACTAAAAACTACTAAAAACCTTATTATGTCCTAAAAAATCATTTAAATCCATAAAAACCCTAATAACTAGAAAAATTCTATAATGACCTAAAAATCCCTAAAAATCTAAAAACTAGAAAAACACTAAAAGTCCTTATGAAAAATAAAAAAACCTAAAAACAATTCAAACCCTTTAAAGACCTAAAGAAATGCTAAATACCATAAAAGAACCTTAAAACCATAAACCACTAAACATTATAAAATCCTAAAACTCTTAACAAACCCTAAAACCCATAAAATCTTGAAGAATCCACTAAAAACTAAAAAACCCCCAAAACCCCTAAAATTGTCAAAAAAAACTCTAAAAACCCATTAAAACACTAAAAAACTAGTAAAAATCCAAAACACCCAAAAAACCAAAAATAACAGAAAAACACTAAAACCCCTCTTAATCCCTAAGAACCCTAAAACCCCATAAAAACACAAAAAGCTTCAAAAATTCCTAAAAACTGAAAACCCAAAAAAACTAAGAAAAACACAAGAAAAGAGTAAAAAAAATAAAAACACTTACAACCCCTATAAACCGAAAAAACGATAAAAACAATAAAACACTAAAAACACTAAACACTCTAAAGACCCTCAAAATCCATAAGAACCCTAAAAACCAATAAAAATTCAAAAGACACCATAAAAATTCATAAAAATATAAAAAATTTCTAAAAACCATGAAAAACTATAAGAAAAAACTAAAAACCTAAATAAATTTTAAACCCCTAAAAACTTGAAAATTCTAAGACCCTAAAAGAACCAAAAAAACCAAAAAACGTAAAAACCCTTAAAAACCCATCACAGTCCATAAAAACTCTAAAAACCCACTAAAATATATAAAACCCATTTAAACAACTAAAAATGCTAAAAACACTAAAAATATTAAAAGCCAAAAAAATACTAAAACCCAAAAAAACCACAAAAGCCAAAAAGCCCTGAAAACCCTCAAAATCCCCTAAAACCCAAAAATTCATTTAATCATAAAAATCTAAAAAATCCGTAAAAAGGTTAAAAAAACCTAATAACCCTAAAAACACTATGAAAACCTTAAAAACCTAAAAAAATTATAACCCCTAAAAAACTTAAAAAATTTGAAAAAACTAAATAATCCTAAAAATCCTAAAAACCCTAAAAACCCCTGAAAACCCTCATAATCATGAAAAACCTTAAACCCCTTAAAAACCCTCAAAATATTTATAATAATATCCAAAAACATAAAAACCATAAAAACTCTTATAAAACCTTAAAAAATTAAAACCCATAAAAACCCTAAAAAAGCTAAAAAAATGCTAAAAACCTTAATGACCCTAAAACCCCTAAAATCCCTAAAAACTAGGACACCCCTAAAAACCATAACAAACTAAAAACCAATAAAAATTAAAAACTCGCTAAGAACATTAAAATCCCTTTAAATTCTTAAAAATAATAAAAAAACACTAAAAACCATTAGAAACACTAAAAACACAAAAAACCCTAAAACTAAAAAATAAGAACAAAATCCCTAAAATCCCTAAAAACCCTGAAAATCTTAAAAAACCAAAAAAATCTAAAAAAATTAATAAAATTACTAAAAATGAAAAAACCCTAAAATATCTAAAAAGACATAACAAAACATGGGAGCATAAATATACTTAAAATTACCAAAAACAAAAAAATTGTTAAAAACCCAAGAAAACCTTAATACACAATAAACTATAAAAATCCCTAAAAAACTAAAACCCCTAAAAACTCATGAAACCATTAAAACCACTAATAAATATAAAGCCACTTTAAACCACTATAGACTTTTAAAAAACAATAAACACCCTTAAAAACCAAAAAAACTCAAAAAATCCTAAAAACCTAAAAAACCCTAAAAATCCTAGAACACCCCCAAAACACTAAAAACCCATAAAAATCATAAAATATCACTAAAAATTCTAAAAACTATAAAAACATCTTAAACAAATGAAAAACCATAAGAAAACCTAAAAAACATAAAAATAATTAAATCCCCTAAAAACCTAAAAATCACTAAACCCTTTAAATATAATAAAAACATTGATAACCCTAAACCCTTAAAAATCCATAAAACCCCTAAAAACCCATAAAAAATGAAAAAGTCCCTAAAAATCCATATAAACATAAAAAACCCTAAAAATCCTTAAAAACCCTATACCCATAAATCCTAAAAAATCCCTTAGATTCCCTATAATATAAAAACCCTAAAAACCCTAAAAATACATAAGAAAACCTTAAAAAATTCAAAACATGTAAATTCGTAGACAAACCAAAAAATTCTAAAAATTCATAACACCACAAAAAATCATAAAACCTGAAAACCCTAAAAGCCCTAAAAATCATAAAAAACCCTAAAAAGCATAAAAATCCCACAAAGCCCTAAAAATAATTAAAAATGTGAAAAACCACCCCAAAACCCCTAAAACGTTAAAAATATAAAAGCACATAAAGCCCCTAGAAACATAAAAAACACTAAAACCCTAACAAACCCAAAACCCCTAAAAAATATTAAAACCTACATACCCTAAAAACCCAAAAAACCTATTAAACTCCTTAAAAAGACATAAAAAATTCCTAAAAATGTAAAAAACTCTAAAAACCTAAAAACCCCATAAGAAAACAATAAAAACCTAAAAAATGTAAATCTCCTAAAAACATAAAAATTCTAAAAGCTTGAAAGTCCCTAAAACCCTAAGAAATATAATATCCAAAAAAACCATCCAAACCGTAAAAACTTTAAAAACCATAAAACCCTTATAACCCTAAAGAAGACCAAAAACTCTACAAAACCATTAATCCCATTATACTATTAAAACTCTAAAAAACATAAAATTCATAAAAACACACAAAACCCCTAAAACCCCAAAAACTTAAAACCCAAAATAACCTTGAAACAGCTAAAAATCCCTAGAAACATTAAAAACCGATAAAAATCCTAAAAAATCCCTAAAATGTAAAAAACCCTAAAAAATAGAAAACCCATAATAAAAACATAAAAAAATAAAAATCCCAAAAAAACTAAAATGAATAAAAAACATAAAAACCCAAAAAACCCAAAAAAATCCCTACAAATATCTATAAACTTAAACAAACCTAAAAATTGGGAATACTTGTAAGAAAACATTAAAAAACTATAAATACTTAAAACCCCTAAAAAATCTAAATATTTTGAAAACATCAAAAGACCCTAAAACCCTAAAAACTCTTAAAAACCATAAAACCCATAAAAACTTTAAACTCCCATAAAAACACTAAAAACAACTAAAATTGATAAAAACCATTTAAGACCCAAAAAGGTTCACAAACTATAGAATCCATAAAACCACTAAAAACTCAAAAAAAATCTCAAATCACCAAAAATTCATAAAATTCATAAAAACCCTAAAATCTCCACAAATCACCTTAAATCCCTCAAAATTCCAAGAACCCTAAGAAACCATAATAATCCTAAAAAACTCAGAAATACATGAAAAAACCTAAGAAAACATTAAAAACCTAAAAAAAATAAAACCGTAAGAAAACCTAAAAAAAGAAAAAACCACTAAAAACCCGTAAAAACAATTAAACCCCTAAAAACCCTAAAAAATATCTCAAACCCCTAAAAACCTTAAAAATCATAAAAATCCCTAAAAACGTAAAATCACAAAACCCCTAAAAACCCAAATAAAATCTTAAGAACCTTAAAACACATAAAACTCATAAAAACCTTCAAAACACTTAAAACAATAAAAGGCCCTAAAACCCATAAAAACCCAAAAAATCCATAAAACCACTAAAACTATTAAAAATAAATAAAAACCATAAAAAACACTAATAACTCTGAAAACAATTTAAACCCCAAGAAACATAGAAAACTCTAAAAAACCCTAAAACCCTCAAAATCCCTAAAAACCCTAGAAACCCATTAAAATCCTGAAATGATCGGAAAAACCCTAAAAATAAAAAAAATCCAAATAACAAAAAAAAACTAAGAAGACCTTAAAAACCTAAAATCACATAAAACCCAAAAGAAACCTAAAAATTATAAAAACATTATAAAACCCTAAAACCGCTAAAAACTCCTAAAACACTAAAATTACATTAAAATTCAAAAATTCCTAAAATTTATAAAAACATTAAAAACCTCAAAGGCAAAAAACCCCCTAATAGAGCCTTATAAAATGAAAAAAAACACCTAAAAACACTATTTTTTTTTGAGAACCTAAAAACCCAAAAGCCCATGAAAACAATAAAACCCCCTATAAACCATTAAAAAATTCTAAAACCCATAACCCTCTAAATATCCACTAAAAAAATTAAAATCTTTATAAACCCCTAAAAATGTTAAAAAAATATTAAAACCCCAAAAAACCCTAAACAATAAAAAAAATCTCTAAAAACCAAAAAACCATAAATATCCTCAAACCTCTAAAAACCCTTAAAACCCCCGAAATATTTAAAACCTCTAAAAACCCTAAAAATAATAAAAAAATCCATAAAACCCCTAAAAACATAAAAATACCTAACTACCCTGGAAACCCCTAAGAAAAAAAAATAAAAAAAAACCTAAAAACACCTAAATTTCCAAAAACACCGAAAAATGATAAAAATTGTAATACCCAAAAAACCCTTAAAAAGTATAGAAACAATAAAAATCACAAAAACCCATATAAAACCATAACAATCCAAAATCCCAAAAAATTACTAAAAACAAAAAATACAATAAAACACATAAATACCCTAATAAAACCTTAAAACCCTAAAAATAAGTAAACCCCTAAAAACCAAAAAAAATGATGAAACCACTGAAATACCCTAAACCCCTAAACACCATAATCCACTAAAAAACATAAGAACCCTAAAAACGAATAAAATACCCAAAACCCACTAAAAACCCTATAAACCATTTTAACCCCTAAAAACATTAAAAACACTAAAAACACTAAAAAAGACAAAAAATTTGAAATACCCTTATAACCTAAACTACTACAAAACCCCTACATCACATAAAAACCCTCGAAACCCTCAAAATCCCAAAAACCTATAGAAGTCTATTAAAATCATACAATTCTCTAAAAATTCAAAAATCATAAAAATCCAATAAAATCCTAAAAAATTAAAAAAAACTTAAAATCCTAAACACACTATGAACCCTTAAAACCCTAAAAATTATAAAAACCCTATAAAACCAAAAAACCCTCAAAATCCCTAAGAACCGTAAAAAACTATAAAAATTCTAAAAAATCACTAAAAATACATAAAAACATAAAATCCTCTAAAACCCTATAAAACCCACAAGATAACATGAAAAACCTAAATACACATAAAATCCATAAAAACCTAAAAATATAAAAAACCATAAAATACCCTAAAAACCAATTAAAAACATAAACCCCTAAAAAAATTAAAAATACCTAAAACCAAGGAAAACCCTAAACCTCTAAAACTCTAAAAACATTTTGAACACCTAAAAGGTTAAGAAACTCTAAAATCCATAAAAAAACTAAAAAAACCTAACTCCCCCACCTAAAAACACCGTAACAACCCTAAAACCCTCAAAACCCTCAAAATCCATAAAAACCCTAAAATCCCTGAAAAATGGTAAAAAATAACTAAAAATATTTTAAATATAAAAATTCCTAAAACCCATGAAAAACCTTAAAAAATCCTTAAAACCTAAAAAAATTTAAAATCCCTAAAACACTAAAAACACTAAAAACCCTTAAAGTCCCAAAAAAACCCAAAACCCTATAACAACAATAAAAACCATAAATACAATAAAACCCATAAAAAAATTTAAAACTAACAAAAACTCTAAAAAACAATTATACCCTAAAAATATTAAAAAATATAAAAAACATTAAAAACCCTAAAAACAAAAAAACCAAAAAAACCCAAAAAACCAAAAAATCCGTAAAAACCTTAAAGACAATAAAAATCCCTAAAAAAGACCTAAAAATCCCTAAAAACAAGAATAACCATAAAAACCATAAAAACCATAAAACCATAAAACACTTTAAACCCCTCAAAATCTAAAAATTGTTCAAAAACAACCAAAAAATCCCAAAAAAACCCTAAAAACAATCAAAATCCTTAAAAACCTGTAAAAACCTAATAACCCTAAAAAAACATAAAAAAACCAATCCAAAAAAACCATAAAAACCATAAAAACTAAAAAACCCCTAAAATCACTCAAAATCCCTAAAATCCTAAAAAATTCTAAAATCCCTCAAAATCCATAAAAACCCTAAAAACCATAAAAACACTAAAAAACAAAAAAAAAATCTTATGAACATAAAATACCCTAAAACCTATGAAAACCCATTAGAAAAACATTAAAAACCTAAAACACTAAAACACTTAAAAAATACTATAAACCCTCAAATCCCTTAAAACCGTAAAAACATAAAAGTCCTAAAAAATAAAAAAATCCCTAATAACATAAAAAACGTGAAAAACCCTAAGAAATCCTTAAAAAACTAGAAACACTTAAATCTCCTAAAAACCCTAAACAACTCCAAAAACCCTAAAATCCCCTAAAAACATTATGAAGATATAAAACACCATAAAACTCCTAAAAAGTACTAAAAACCCTAGCACCATTTAAACACTTAAAAACATTAAGAAAACTCATAAAAATCATGAAAACCCAAAAAACTAAAAAAAATTAAATCCCACAATGAACCATAGAACCCTTAAAACCCTAAAAACACTAAATCCCTATAAAATCCCTAAAAACCCATAAAACCATTGAAATCCTAAAAATCCATAAAAACATAAAAATCACTAAAAATTCTAAGAATCATTAAAAACCGAAAACCACTTAAGACACCTAAAAACCTAAAAATTATAAAAACCCTAAAACCCTATAAACACTAAAAACTAGAAAAATCACTAAAAACCTAAAAATTCTAAAAAATTCCTAAAAAAATTCAGAAAAAATTCCTAAAAACAAAAAGAACCATAAAAACCAAGAAATCCTTAAAAAACCATAAAACCATAAAAAAAATAAAAACCACTAAAAACCTCAAAATTCTAAAAACCTTAAGTAACCCTAAAACCCCTAAAACCAATAAAACCCTGAAAAAACATAAAACATATAAAAAATAAAAACCACTAAAACCCCTTTAATCCCTTTAATCCCTTTAAACCCTTAAAAATGTATTTTGGGTTATAAGGGTTTTTTGGGGTGGGTCGTTTGACCCCTCACCTCCCTTGTCTACTGTGTCTCTTTTTCATTCTAATAAATTTGGGGGGCTGGGAATAGCTTGTCCCTCATATCTTCCTTGCCTTAAAACCCCTCAAAATACATAAAAACACTAAAAACCATTTAAATAATAATAAACTTCGAAAAATGTAAAAAATCCAAAAAATCCTAAAACCACAAAGAAACCCATAAAAAAATAAAAACACCTAAAACCCATAAAAACCTTAAAAAACTCTAAGAATCCTAAAACTCCCTAACAACCCAAAAACCCCAAAAAATCATAAAGAATCTATAAAACCCCCAAAGACATGAAGTCGGCAAGGCTTGGATCCTCCCTCATGGCTTCTGAAATAAAAGTGTCAATTCATTCCCCCTAGACACTTCCTTCTTCTTTGAAATATTTGGAGAAACAGGATGCCTATGCATGGTTAGCTACAAAAAGCGGGATGGCAGATTGTTTCATCCTGCAGCATTTGTTTGCGAGGTGCTGAAAGAATACAACATCTCTTTGTTGAATGAAATCTTGTGCATAGACTATGAAATTACATTTAAGATGTCCTTGGTCTCTGTTTACCCCCTGGAACCTTTTCCCAAAGGATGCTCTTTATTTCAGATTTCAGCTGCAGTGAGCAGCTTCACAATCTCCTTCTTGCTGCATCTGCAGCAATTGTTTCATTCCTATGGGATGCGAGAAATTTTTCTATGTTTCGGAATAAATCATGCTCCACAGATGAGGGTATTATTGCCATGCATAGTGCTGTTCAAATGGTTGGGTGTATTCAATCAGGTATGATGAACAACTGCTTCAATGATCTTGTTACACTCCGCACTCTTGGTGTTCCTGGCAGGTGAAAAAAAACCGATGTTGAAGAATTACATTAGAAGGATTCCACCAATCCCATCATGGATCAAATTTAATGTTGATGATGCGGCAACAGGCTCACCAGACCCTTCAGGTTGTGGTGGTCTTTTCCGTACTTATCGAGGTTTTTTCAACGGTATTTTCTATCATTTCGCTGGGAATGGATGAGCTTATGAGGTAGGGATTTGGGATATTATCAAGGCTATTTGTTTTGAAAATCAATTTTGCTGGATGCATCTATGGATCGAATCAGATTCGATGCATGTAGTAGAGGCTCTTCACCAAAACTCAAGGAAGGTTCCATGGTGGCTTCTACCCCAATGGATTGAATGCCTTATCCTATCCATGAACCTGAGTCTCAAGATCACTCATGCATATAGGGAAGTCAATATGAGGGCTGATGTTTTTTCAAAGATGGATATTAAAGAATGCTGCTCATGGTGGTCATTCATTGCTCTATATTTTTGCACGACTCATGTAGTCTCTGACATGAAGGGCACTACCCACACCCGAATGTACAAGTCCCCCCTGTAATGTTTTGTGCCTTTTCTTTTTTATAAATTGATGCACCAATCCCTCCGCTTGGCCCGCGCCTTCTTTCCCGAAAGACATGAAAATCCTAAAACCATAAAAAAACCCTAAAAACATCAAAAACATCAAAAACACATAAAACTCTTAAAAAACATAAAAACACTTAAAACTATTAAAAAAATAAAAAACACATTAACCACATAAAACACTAAAAACCACTAAAAATATTAAAAAACTGTTAAACCCATAAAATAGTTAAAAAAACTATAAAAAACCTTAAAACCCCTAAAAGTATAAAAAAATTCAAAAACCCTAAAACACTAAATCCCTCAAAATCCCTAAAAACCCCAAAAACCAAAAATAATTTCTTTAAAGGCCATAAAAATTTAAAAAACATAAAAAATCCTGAAAACCTGAAAAATCCAAAGAAAACATTAAAAAATACCACAAAAAAACTAAAAAATAATAAAATACCCTAAAAACCATTAATAACTATAAAAAACATTAAAAACCCAAAAAACCCCTAAAAACCCATAAAATATTTAAAAACAAACTAAAATCATTAAAACCCTTTAAAACCCAAAAATGTATAGAAACTCAAAAAAACCATAAAAACCCAAAAAAAAATCATTATAACCCATAAAACAATAAAAATATATACAACCACGAATACCCTAAAAGAATAAAAAAATCCATTAAAATATATTTAAATTAAAAAACCCTATAAACCTGGACAAAACCTTAGAAAACTGTAAAAACCTAAAAACACATAAAACACCTAAAAAACCTAAAAATATTGAAAACCCTGAATGGCCCTAAAAACCCTAAAAATCCGATAAAATAATAAAAACCAATAAAAACAATAAAAATCTCTGAAAACCTAGAAAAAACATATAAACCACTAGAAATAATAAAAAACTTTAATCACAGAAAAAATTAAAAAACTCAAAAAACCTAAAAAACCAAAATAAATAAAACAACCCCTAAAAACCATAAATCCCATAAAAACCATAAAAATTCGAAAAAAACCTAAAACCCTCATAATCCCTAAAAACCCTAACATAATAATAAAATCCAGAAATCCCTAAAATCATAACAAAACCTAAAACCCTTGAAAAATCCTAAGAAAAATCATAAAAACCTAAAAACACTTAAAACCCCTAAAAAATAAAATATGATAAAAATTATAAAAACCCTAAAACCCCTCAATGTCCAAAAAACCATAAAAACCCATCAAAATACAAAAAATATCCATAAAAATATCTAGAAATGTAAAAAAAACTATAAACCCTAAAACCCCCTTAGAAAACATTAAAAACCAAAAAACACATAAAAACCATAAAAACCTAAAAAAATAAAAACACTAAAAGACTTTAAAAAACCTAAAACTACCTTAAAAAACAATCCTATAAAAAATATAAAAGCACTAAAGACCCTAAAAAGGATTTTTTATGGTTTTTAAAGTTTTTTTTGGTTTTTTAAAAATTTTAGGGATTTATATTTCCTTTTAGGATTTTTATCTTTTTAAGGGGTTTCATGGATATTGATAATTCTTATGATTTTCAATGGTATTTAGGATTTTTAGGTTTTTTCATCTTTATGTTTTTTATGTTTTATGGTTTTCTTATGGGGTTTTTTGATTTTTATGATTTTTTACATTTTAGGGTTTTTGGTATTTCTAAGGTTTTTTATGTTTTTTAGATGCTTTTAGGATTTTGAGGGTTTTTAAGTGTTTTTTTGAGTTTTTTTGGGTTTTTAATTTTTTTGAGTTTTATTAAAATTTTAGGTATTTAAATGGGTTTTAGAGCTTTTTTTGGGTTTTAGGGGTTTTACAGGTGTTAGGTTTTTAAGGTTTTAGTGTCTTTTATGGTTTTAAGTTTTTAGGGGTTTTTATTATTTTTATTATTTTAGGGGTTTTAAATGTTTTTGTATTTTTATGATTTTCTTTCTACATTTTAGGGTTTTTAATGTATTTTACATTTTTCGGATTTTTTAGGTTTTTTTAATCTTTTCATAGTTTTTAGGTTTTTATAGTTTTTTAGAAATTTATGATTTTTAGGGGATTTAGTGTTTTTATGGTGTTTTTGAGTTTTAGGGGTTTTTTGAGTTTTTATGGGATTTTTATTCAATTTTATGATTTTTATGGTTTTTAGAGTAATTTAACAATTTTAGGGCATTAAATAGTGTTTAGAGTTCTTAGTAGATTTTATGGGTTTTATGGGTTTTTATATTTCTTAGGGTTTTATGGGGTTTAAGGTTTTATGGTGTTTATTGTTTTTTTTAATATTTATGGTTTTATTTTTTTAGGTTTTTAGGGGTTTTCAAATTTTAGTTTATTATGGTTTTCTTAGGGGTTTTAATAGTTTTTTTACTTTTTTTGAATTTTTGTAGTCTTTAGGATTTTTATTCGTTTTTAGGATTTTTAGGTTTTTTTATTGTTTTTATTGTTTGGGGGGTTGTTTTCTTAGGGTTTATAGAATTTTTAGGTTTTTAGGATTTTTAAGTGTTTTATGGTTTTCTAAGGGTTTTCTAGGGTTGTGAGGTTTCTACATTATTTTGGTATATTATAGCCTTTTAGAAAAAAAAAATTTATTCTTAGTGTTTTACAGATTTTGAGGGGGGTTCGGGGTTTTTGGGTTTTGTCTTATTTCATAGTTTTTTTAAGAATTTTAGTTGTTTAAATGGATTTTAGAGCTTTTAGTGTTTTTAGGGGTTTTAGGGGTTTTAGGGTTTCATGGTTTTAGGGGATTTTATATTATTATTGTTTTTAGGGGTTTTAGGGTTTTATAATTTTCAGGCGTTTAGGTATTTTTAGTATTTTTAGGTTTTAAGGTTTTCTTTGGGTTTTTAGTATTTTTTTACGTTTTTATGATTTTTTTGTGAATGTTTTGGATTTTAGGGATTTTTATGGATTTAGGGTACTTATGGTATTTTTATTTTTAGTTTTTAATGTTTTCAAAGGGTTTTTAGAGATTTAGTGTGGTTTTAGGGGTTTTTATGTTTTTTGGAGTTTTTAGGGGTTTTGAGTTTTTAGGGGTTTTTAGGTTTTTATGGGTTTTGATTTTTTTAGGTTTTTAGCGGTTTAACGTGTTTTTAGTTTTGTAAGGAGTTACTATTAGTTTTTAGGGGTTTTAAGGTTTTTTTATATTTTTATGCATTTTTACGGATTTTTTAATATTTTTATGCCATTCAGGGTATTTGTGGTTTTTGAGCGACTTTAGGGGTTTTAGGGTTTTATGTATTTTTTGGGGTTTTAGGGGTTTTTTATATTTTTAGAGGTTTTATGGTTTTTAGTGTGATTATTAATATTTTAGGGTTTGAAGGGTTTTTTATAGATTTTATAGTTTTTAGGGATTCATGGGTTTTAGGGTTCTTATGGTTTTAGGGGTTTTTTATATTTTTAGGTGGTTTCCGTTTTTTGGGGTCCTTTATGGATTTTAGGGTTTTAACATTTTTTATGTTTTTAGGGGTTTTATCTATTTTAATGGTTTTAAGGTTCTATTTGGGGTTTTTCAGATTTTTGCGGGGACTTTAGGTGTTTTTTTGATTTTGAGACCCTTATTATATTTTGAAGGATTTTTAGGGTTTCTAGGGATTTTAAGGGCTTTCAGGGGGTTTGGGGTTTTTAAGGGTTTTTAGAATTTTTTAGGGTTTTTAATTTGTTTAATTTTTTAAGGTTTTAAGTTTTTCTTAGGGATTTTCGTGGTTGTTTGGGTTTTTTACAATTTTAGTTATTTTCAGGGGTTATTAAGATTTGTTATTGTTTTTTAGGATTTTTAGGGATTTGGAGTGTTTTAAGGTTCTCTAGTGATTTTACAGGTTTTATGGTTTTAGTGGTTTTAGATTTTTTTTTTGTTTTTTCAGGTTTTTAGAGTCCTTTAAAAAATTTAGTGGTTTAAAGGGTTATTATAGTTTTATGTTTTTTTAGATTTTTAGGGGTTTGGGGGTTTTAGTGTTTTTCTGGTTTTAGGAGTTTTAACTATTTATAGGATTTTATGTTTTTATTAAGGTTTTTAGGGTTATTTGAGTTTATAAATTTAAAATTATTTTAAGTAATTTTTTAGTATTTATATGGTTCTTATGGTTTTTAAGGATTTTGAGGTGTTTTTGGGTTTTTGGGGGTTTTTGGGTTTTTATGGTTTTTTGGGGGGTTTATGATTTTTTTCTATTATTGTGGTTAATATGTTTTTATATTGTTTTTAATATTTTTAATGGTTTAATGGGGTTTTAGAGTTCTTAGTGTTTTTAGGGTGTTTATGGATTTTTAGTGTTTAAAAGTTTTTTAAGGGTTTATGTGATTTTTAGGGTTTTTTGGGTTTATAGGGGTTTTGTAGTTTTTTATTTTTATGGGTTTTAATTGATTTTATATTTTTATGGTTTTATTAGGGGTTTTAGGGGGTTTTATGTCTATTGGGATATCTAGGGAATTTTAGATTTTTATGTGTCTTTAGTTTTTTTAAGGATTTTTAGGGGTTTTATGGATTTTATTGTTTTTTGGGGATTTAGGGGTTTTTTTCATTTTTTATTATATAAATGGGTTTTTAGAGGTTTTACCATTTTTATGTGTTCTAGAAAATTTTATAGTTTTTAGTAGTTTTAGGGTTATTATTGTTTTTTTGGGGTTTTGAAGATTTTTGGGGTTTTATGGTTTTTAGTGTTTTTAAGGTTTTGACGGTATTAGCATTTTTAGGTTATCGGGAGTTTTAAGTGTTTTTAGTTTTTTAATGTTTTCTTAGGGTTTTATGGTTTGTATATTTTTTTACCTTTTTAGGTAATTTTAATACTTTTAGGGTTTTATTGGGGTTTAGGGATTTGAGGAATTATAGGGTTTTTATGGTTTTAGTGTTTTCTTTGTTTTTTAGTATTTGGAAGGGTTTTTATAGTTTTGATCATTTTTATAGGTTTAAATGTATTTTACATTTTTAGTGGTATTATGGTTTTTATTGGTTATTTATGTTTTTTTTGGGTTTTATGGGTGTATTTTTTTCGGGCCTTTTGGGGGTATGAACATTTTTAAAATTTTAGGGTTTTTTATTATGGTTTTCATAGTGTATTCCAAGGTTTTTAGTGTCCTTTACATTTTTAGGGTTTTCTATAATTTTTATGATATTTTTGAGGATTCTGGGATTTCGAGGGTTGTTCAAAATTTTTAGGTTTTTATCATTTTGTCTGTTTTTAGAGGTTTTGGGGTTTTTTGGTTTCTAAGGTTATGTAGTTTTTTAATGGGTTTTTAGGTTTTTTATTTTTTTAGTAATTTTTAGTGGTTTTAAGGATTTTTATGGGTTTTTAGGGTTTCTAGGGATTTTGTAGATTTAAAGAGTGTTTAGATATTTTATGATTTTTTGGGTCTTAAGGTTATTATTTAGTTTTTTCAAAGATTTAAAGGCCTGATAGAGTTTTTAATTTATTTAGGGTTTTAAAGGGGTATTTAGTGTTTTTAGTGGGGTTTTTTGGACTTTATGGGTATTAAAAAGAATTATGTTTTAGGGGTTTTTTGGTTTTTATGGTTTTTGGGATTTTACGGTTTTTGGCATTTTAGGGGATTCTAGTCTCTTTAGTTTTCTAAGTGTTTCTTTGGGGATTTACTTTTTTAGGTTTTTTATGTTTTTCTGATTTTTTGGGAATTTTTAAGATTATTACGGTTTTCTAGGTTTTCTAGAGATTTAGAGGGTTTTTTGGGTTTTTTTGGGGTTTTTGGATTTATTTGGTTTTTGGTTTTTTTTTAGTTTTTTGGGTTTTAAGGTTTTATAGTGTTTTTAATGTTTTTTAGGGTTTAAGAGTTTTCTAGATTTATAGGCCTTTTAAGGATTTTTAAAGGTTTTTAAATATTTTAGAGGGTTTTATGGTTTTAGTGTTTTTTAGTATTTTAGGTTTCTTAGGTTTTTTATGGGTTTTTAATTTTATTAGGTTTTTAAGGATTACTTTGGGTTTTTAGTGTTTTTATGGTTTTTACATTTTTAGGGATTTTTTGTGATTTTTTAATATATTTTGGCTTTTAGGGTTTTTAGGGATTTTGAGGGGATTTAAGGGTTTTATGGATTTTTGGGTTTCTCAGTTTCTTTTGAGATTTATAAATTTTAAAGTTTTTAAGGATTTTAACATTTTTCGGGGTTTAATGATTATTTATAGTTTTAGTGGTATTTAATTTTTTATGGGTTTTTAGGTTATTAAGGTTTTCATGGGTTTTAAATTTTTTTCTCACTTTTTTGGGTTTTTATCATTTTTTGTATTTTAGTAGTTTTATGCATTTTAGGTTTTTAATTTTTTTTATATAGGTTTTGGTAGTTTTTATTTGTTTTTACCTTATTTGGGGTTTTTTAGGATTTTTTGGTTTTTTTATTATTTATAGGGATTTGAGGGATTTGTGGGGTTTAAGATTTTTTTATATTTTTCAGTTTTTTATGGTTTTTTGGGATTCAAAGAGGGTTTTTGAGTTTTTAACATTTTATTTGTTTAATGGGATTAAAGTTTTTGTGGACTTTAGGGTTTTCATGGTTTTTAGATGTTTTTATGGTTTCTATGGTTTTTAGGGGTTTTTAGGGTTTTTAGAAATTTTAGTATTTTAGGAGTTAAAATAGTTTTAGGTTTTATGGGTTTATTATTATTTTTCAATATTTTTATGGTTTTTTATAGTTTTAGGTATTTTTGGAGACATTTTATGATTTTTATGGGTTTTGGGGATTTTGATGGTTTTTAGGGTTTTTAGGTGTTTTTTGTGTTATTGTTTTTTTGTTTTATTGTTTGTTTTTTTGGGTTTTTAGAGTTCTTTATGTTTTATAAGTTTATTTAGATATTTTTTTAATTTTTTAGGAGTTTAAAGGGTTAAAAGATTTTTTAGTGGGGTTTTATTTTATTATGGATTTTATGGTTTTTTGTGGTTTTTATGGTTTTTAGGATTTTTAGATTTTTTCTTTATTTTTAGCTTTTTATATATTTTTGGGTTTTAAATGTTTTTATGGTTTCAAGGTTTTTGTAGTATTTTCTGGTTTTTTATGGGAATTTATATTTTTGTTGATTTTTTTCACTTTTTTTATGATTTATAAGGATTTCTACGGGTTTTCAAGGATTTTGAGGGGTTTTTGGGTTTTTTGGGTTTTTTTGGGTTTTTCAGGTTTTTGAGTTTTATAGGGGTTTTATGGTTTTATATATTTTCTAATAATTTTAGTAATATAAAGGGTTTTTAATTTTTTTTAGTTGGGCTTTAGGTTTTTCATGGGTTTTTAGGTTTTTTACAGTTTTTAATGTTTTTTGATTTTTAAGGTTTTAGGGTTTTTTTTCTTTTTATTTGGTTTTTAGTGGATTTATGTGTTTAATATTTTTAAGGTATTTCTATGGGTTTTGATAATTTTAATCATTTTTTATGTTTTTATGGTTTTTTATTTTTTTAGTATTTTTATGGGTTTTAGGGTTGTTAGATATTTTTTGGGTTTTTAGTTTTTTAGGGGTTTAGGGTGTTAAGTGTTTTTTAATGGTTTTTTATGATTTTTGAAGGTTTTATGTTTTTATATTTTTAGGAATTTTTAGTGATTTTAAAGGATTTTATGGGTTTTAGGGTTTTAAGGGTTTTTAGATTTTTGTTGAGTTTTTAAGGGGTTTAAGGTGTTTTTGTGTTTTTAAAAATTTTAGGGTTTTGAAGGGTCTTTAGAGTTTTTTAGTGGTTTTTATGGTTTTTATGGGTTTTAAGGGTTTTATAGATTCTTATGGTTTTTACAATTTTAAGATTTTTTGGGTTTTTTGAGGTTTTTAGCATTTTTTATTTTTTAAATGTTTTAAGTAGTTTTATGTTTTTAAGGTTTTCATAGGGGTTTTAAGATTTTTAGGGGTTTTTACATTTTTAGTTATTATTATAGTTTTTTTTTTGAATTTTTTGGGGTTTTAGAGATTTTGATTGTATTTAAGGATTTTAAGGACTTTAGGGTTTTATGGTTTTTCAGGTTTTTAGGAGGATTTCTGTGTTTTTAAAAGTATTAAGGTCTTTTATATATTTTAAACATTTTTATGGTTAAGGGGTTTTTAGCATTTTAAAGGGGTTTTATGGGTTTTTAGGGTTTTTATGGATTTTTGGGGTTTTATGGTTTTTAATGTTTTTTGGTTTTTAATGTTTTTTGGTTTTTAATAATTTTTTAGATCTTTTGGGGGTTTTAATTGTTTGCAGTTTTTTATTTTTTTCATTGGGGTTTCATGGTATTTAGGGTTTTTTTACATTTTATGAGTTTTTAGGGATTTGTTAAGATATTTTGTTTTTTAGGAATTTTTATGGTTTTTAGTGTTTTATGGGTTTTTAGGTTTTTAGCAGTTTATATGAGTTTTTTAGGGGTTTAAAGGGATTTAGAGTTTTATTTTGACTTTTTAGGGGTTTATAGAGTTTTTGGTGGTTGTAGAGTTTTTATTATGTATAGGGGGTTTTAAGGGTTATTTTAGGGTTTTATGGTTTTTAGGGTTGTTAGGGGTTTTTAGGATTTTTGTTTTTTTTTTGTGTTTAGGGTTTCTTCATGTTCTTGTATTTTTAGGTTTTTAATGTTTTCTTAGAGTTTTTTGTGGTCTTTAGGTTTTTTACATTTATAGGGGTTTTATGGAAATTTATTATTTTTATAGTTTGAAGTTTTTTTTATATATTTTTAGGGTTTATATATTTTTTGGTGTTTTTTTGTTTTTGGGGTTTTAAGATATTTTTGAGTTTTAGGGTTTTTTAAGTTTTTAGGGATTTTTAGATTTTTATATTTTTTAAATGTTTTAGGTGTTTAATGGGTACATAGGGTTTTTAGTGGTTCTAGGGGTTTACAAATTTTATGGGTTTTATAGTTTTTAGGGTTTTGTAAGGTTTATAGAGGCTTATCGAGTGTTTTGGGTTTTGAGAGTCTTTTTTGGATTTTTAAGAATTTTAGCATTTTTTTTGTTTTTTAGGGGATTTAAATTTTTTAGGTTTATATGGTTTTAATAAGGGTTGTTAGGGTTATTAGGATTTGTTTTGATTTTGGGTATTTTTTGTGATTTTTAGGATATTTATTTTTTTTATTTTTAGGGATTTTGATGGTTTTTAAGGGTTTTTTGGGTTTTTTGGATTTTTAGAGGTTATTTTTAACGTTTTAGGGTTTTTAAAGTGTATTGGAGTTTTAAACAATTTTTAGGATATAAAGGTATTTTAAAAATATTAATGATTTTTTATAGGTTTTAGGGTTCATAATATTTTTAGGTATATTTATGGGTTTTAGGTGTTCAAAGGGTTTTTAGGTTATCAAGGGTTTCTTGGGTTTTTTAGGGTTTTTTTTTGTTTTTTAGGATTTTTAAGGATTTTTATGGTTTTTAGGATTTTAGGGTTTTTAGGGTTTTTAGGGATTTTAATGATTTTATGGTTTTTATATTTTTTTGGTTTTGGGGTATTTTCAGTTTTTTAGGGGTTTTATACATTTTTAGAGTGTTTACCATTTTTAAGGGTTTAAATAATTTTTATAGTTTTTAGTGGGTTTTTAGGGTAAATTGGATTTTTAAGGTTTTTAGGGGTTTTATAGTTTTTAATGTTTTCAGGGTTTTTTTAGGTTTTATATTTTTAAGGTTTTTAAGTTCTTTTAGGTTTTTAAGGTTTTCTTAGGATTTTTTACATTTTTTCGGACTTTTTATGTTTTATTGATTTTTAGGGAATATTTTATGATTTTTTGGGTTATTAATGTGTATAGGGATGTTGATGATTTTAAGTGATTTTTATTGGTTTAGTATTTTTATTGTATTTTGGGTTTTAAGTTTTTTATTTGTGTTTTTTACAATTTTTATCATTTTTTAGAGTTTTTTACATTTTTAGGTGTCTAAGGGGGGTTTAGAGTTTTTAGTGGGTTTTTAGGGTTTTTATAGGTTTCTAGGGGTTTTAATGTTTTTAGGTGTTATATGGTTTTTAGGGGTTTTAGGGTATTTTTAGATTTTAGGGTTTTTATATTTTTTATGTGTTTTAAGTGTTTATAGGATTTTAAGGATTTCTTGGTGTTTTAAGGTTTTTTGGGTTTTATACATTTTTGGGGATTTTTAGGTATTTTTTGGATATTTATGGGTTTTTATGTTTTAAGGATTTTGAGGGGTTTAGGAGAATTATGAGTTTTTATGTTTTTTTCATTTTTATTTGTTTAAAGTTTTTTTATGTTTTTAGGTTTCTTAGGTTTTTAGGGGTATTACATTTTTTGGATTTTTAAGACTTTTTTGGTTTTTATGGTTTTTAGGGGTTTGGAGGTTATTTTAGGGTTTTCATATTTTCTAATTTTTTTGGAGTTTTAGGGTATTTTGGAGTTTTTTGGAGTTTTATGTTTTTTTGGAGTTTTTAACACTTTTAGGGGATTAACGGATTTTTAGAGTTTTTAGTAGTTTTTAGATTATTTATTAATTTTAAGGGTTTTTAATGTATTTATTGGTTATTATATTTTTTAAAGATTTTAAGGGTTTTTAGTGTTTTGGGTTTTTTAGATTTTTGAGGGGTTTAAAATGTTTTTATATTTTTATGGTTTTCTTAGAGGGTTTTATGCATTTTAAGGTGGTTTACATTTTTAAATATTTTCCTTAATTTTTAAGGATTTTCGGTATTTTTTATACTCTTAAGGATATTGGTGTATTTTATGGTTTTTAGGGCCTTAAGGGATTTGAACGATTTTTAGGCAGAAAAGGTGTGGGGTCAGACAAATCTGATCCCATGATTTATTAATGAACATAAAAGTAAAGTACAAAGCATTATAAAGGTGGCTTGCATATCCTGGTGTGGGTCGTCCCCATCATGTCTGAGTCAACTGAAGACAAACAGAAGTCTGGAGTCCTGAAAGACCATACTGAAGTCCCTTCATCAATCGATCTCATGGAAAGAGCATATACAACCCAGTTTGCCTCCCTATATGCATCTGAGATGCTCAAGGTAAGAGTCTTGGCAGCATCAAGGCACTCGACCCAGTGTTGGAGAAGTTTCCATGGTATAAGTCGTGACTGCTTCCTGAAGGCCTACACCGCCAATGATGAATCAGATTCAATCCAGAGCTTTTTCCATCTGAAATGGGTTGCATATTGAATCGATTTTATGATGGCCCAAATTTTTTCCTCATATGTGGTACTGAACCCAAGGAAGTGGTAAAAGCATCATTTTACAAAGCCCCGAGAGTTACGAAAGACCCCGCCACATCCTGAAGGACCCGACGCACCCATGGCAGCGCCATCAACGTTGACCTTGATATAGCCTGCTATCAGAGGGATCCACCTAATAAATTTAATCATCTTCGGTCTTCTGCATCTCCCTGGAATTCCTATTCTGCGCAAGACCAGGAAGTCATTCATATCATTATTCATCTTCCCATTCTGGATACCTGCCGCCGCATGGATATCCCTATGAATGCTCACCACCCATTCATGGAAAGAACCTGTTTTATTCCGATGTGACACCGCATTTCTGGAAAACCAAACATAGGAGAGCAGTTCCTCCACCGATGCTAGGAGAAGATTGTCAAGCTGTGGGCTTAGGCCGACCTCAGTTACCGCAATGAGAAGAATCACCAGCTGCTGTTTCCTACTCAAATTAAGATGAATTCCAAAGACATCCTGAATATAAAGCCATAGGTCAGAAGCCATACTACAGTATATGAAAAGATGACTACTAGTTTCCTCCGCCCGCAAGAAAATGTTATAGCCTGAAACAATCTTCCATCCGGCCAGTTTTAGCGCTCCATGTAGAGGCAGTCTTCCTTTCCATATTTTCCATAGGAAAATATGCCTTGAAGGAGGAATAAACGGCTTCCTAAATTTGGAAAGCCATGCTGGAACAGAGGATATATGCTCACATTTGTGCTGATATAATCCTTTGGTATCAATAATTCCACATCAATCAGGTTTCCACACTAAAGCATCAACATTGAAAAATTTATATCTCTTTATTTCCATGGCTATCATGCTCGGAAGCATGCAAGCCATGTCGTCAAAATTCTGCAAAAACTCAGAAATTTGCATATTCTGCTTGCAGTTCGGCGGCTTAAGTATTGTATTTAACGGAGTGTCCAACCAAGTACTGGTCCAGCAGTTCAGGCTAATTTGAACGATATTTAGGGTTTTTAGATGTTTTAAGTTTTTTTAATTTATTAAGGTTTTTAAAGTTGTTTTAGGGCATTTTTATGTTTTTAAGAATTTATAGGTAATTTTGAAGATATTTATTGTTTTTAGTTTTTTAAGGATTATGAGGGTATTTGGGGCATTTAAATTTTTTATGGTTTTAATGGTTTTTTGTGGGTTTTAGTGATTTTTCAGTTCTTTGGGGTTTTAATGATTTCAGAGTTTTTAAAGATTATTTGGGTTTTAAAAAAAGATTTTTAGATTTTTTAGATTATTTTTAAGTATTTAATAGGATTTTAGGGTTTTAAATATTTTTACGGTTTTTATGGTTTTTAGGATTTTTAGCATTTTTTATGTTTTAGGTCTTATTATATGTTTTTATGTTTCAAGGTTTTCTTAGTGGTTTTTTGGGTTTTAAGGGGGGGTTTTTTAGGGTTATTTGTGATTTTTATGGTTTTTAGGGTATTTGAGTATTTTGAGAGTTTTTAGAGGTATTTTTTTGGATTTTATAGGATTTTCTGGGTTTTAGGTATTTTTAGAGGTTTTTTGAGTTGTTAAGGTTTTTTGGGGTTTTTTTTCTTTTAGTGTTTTAAAGGGGTTTTAGAGTTTTAGTGGGTTTTTTTGGTTTTATTGGTTTTTAGGGTGCTTAAGGTTTTTACGGGTCTTTATGGTTTTTAGGGTTTGTTAGCCTTTTTTGGTTTTTAGGGATTTTTACATTTTTAGGGATTTTAGGGATTTTTTTTATGTTTTTAGGGTTTTTATAGATTCTGAGGGTTTGAGAGTTTTTTGGGTTTTTAGTTTGTATGGTTATTTGGGTGTTCAGGGTTATATTTTTACCTTTTAGGTTTCTTAGAGGTTTTTAGAGTTTTTTAACTATTTTATGGTTTTAAAGTATTTTTAGTGTTTTTTATGGTTTTTAGGGTTTTTATGGGTTTTTAGGTTTTTTTAGGATTTTTGTGGTTCTATGTTTTTAAGTGTTTTTTCATTTTTATGGTTTCTTGTATTTTTAGCATCTATTGGGTTTTTAGAGGGTTTAAGTGTTTTTCTATTTTTCATGTTTTTTAGGCTTTTTCAGGCTTTCTAGGGTTTTATACTTTTTTATGGATTTTTTTTTTATATTTTTTATGAATTTTATTAGTTTTTTGTGATTTTAGTGGTTTTGAGGGAATTTATGATTTTTATGGGTTTTGATATTTTTTTGGTTTTTTGTGTTGTTATAGTTTTTTTAGTTTTTTAGGATTTATAATTTTTTTAGAGTTTTTACCGATTTTCGGGGTTTAAAGGGTTTTTTAATTTTTTTATGGTTTTTAGTGATTTTATGGTTTTTATGATTATTTCTATTTTTTGGGGTTTGGGGGTTTTTTGGGTTTTTCGGGGTTTTAAATTTTTTTTAGGTTTTTAGGGGTTTTAAGTGTTTTTATTTTTCTGAAGGTTTTCTTAGGGGTTATCTTGTTTTTTATGGTTTTTAACATTTTAAGGGATTTTTAGAACTTTTTAATTATTTTTATCATTTTAGTTATTTTAGGGATTTTGAGGGGTTTTTTTGTTTTTTAAATTTTTTTAATGGTTATAGGGTTTTTAGAGTTTTTAACATTTTTTGGGGTTTAAAGGGGATTTGTACATTTTAGTTATTTTTGGGTTTTTATGGGGTTGTATGGGTTTTAATGGTTTTTAGAGGTTTTTATCATGTTATTGGTTTTTAGGTTTTTAGGTACTTTAGCATTTTTTTTATTTCTCTTATAGGTTTTATGTGTTTATATGTTTTAAAGGGGGAGGTATGTGCAT
The DNA here is from genome assembly GCA_963277665.1 of Viscum album. NCBI lineage: Eukaryota > Viridiplantae > Streptophyta > Magnoliopsida > Santalales > Viscaceae > Viscum > Viscum album. Next base: position 1,333,565,405 of record OY728150.1, read on the forward strand.
TCCTATGTGTCATCTCCCCCTTTCCTCCCTCTCCCCTCCCCATACCTCTATAGTTTCACCTTCCATTTATTCACATTTCTCTTGTTCTTTTACTCTGATCTTTGTTTCTCTTTTTCTTTTTTGGAATTTTCACTCTCTAATGATTCCCTTGTTGGTTCCTTGTCCACTCTTTCTACCTGATTACAACATTTATGACCCCATATTGGTCTAGTATGCTAGTTTCTTTGGAGTGGTTTGGGTAGCACTGGTTGATCCATCGTTGGTTTCTATAGAGCACAATCTGTGGTTGGTCCTCTTAATCTATCATCTGGTTCCTATCTAGTGGTGTTGGTTTATGATTCCACTTTGAAAAGTGTCTCAGATAGTGAAGATGATGCTCTGGTTTTCTAATTTTGTTGGCTTTTGTAAAGATCTTTCTAGTTTGCTGGTTGTATTGGAACTTGAAGATTGTGATGAAGCTCCTGTGTAAGTGTGGACCCCTACTGATCCTCGTCTATTCAACGCTACTCTGACGTCCTAATTCATCATTCCTTTTTTCCATTGGTTTAGTGTAGTGGTCTTGAAGGATGTTTTTAAATGTGCGGTTTGGGTGGCCTACAGTTTCAAGGAGAAAAGTATGTCATTGGATTCTTCCCATTCGAGCCCTTTTTGGGTTTCTTCTTGATGTTTCATAATGGTGTTACTTTGTTCGATGAAGGTTTGTTTGATGTTGATCAGTGTGGGTGTTTCTTACTTGGAATTCTTTGGGGGTGTTTTTTGGGGTTTCTTCTCCACTGGCAGTGATCCTGCCAGCGAGTGATGATGTTTGGAAACATGGTCAACCGTGATGCAACATTATTGATGGTCATGTGTTTCTTATGACGGTGATTCATTTAAGGGAAAATGGCATAAGGTTTTGTGGTTTAGATATTGTAGCGAGAGGCATTTTGTATTTTTAAAGGTATAGTTACCAATAAATGTTAAAGTGAACTTTAGAAATAAAAAAAATATGGATTTTGAGTATAGGTTTATAAAGTTTTCTTACAGGGATTCAGTGTATTTTAGGGTTTTTATGTTTGTTTTTGAAATTTTTGGATCTTTTTAGGGGTTTATGGGATTTAGGGATTCTGAGGGCCTTTAGTATTTTTATGTTTTTTCAGGATTTTATTTTTTTATAGTTTTTAACGTTTCTATGGGTTTAAAGTGTTTTTATATTTTTAGTGTATTTTAGGGTTTTATTATTATTTTTTAATTTTGTATTTTGTTAAAGGGTATATGGTTTTTTATGTTTTTAGGGCTTTTAAATTTTTATGTATTTTATGTGTTTTTATAGGTTTTACGGAATTTGAGGGTTTTTTCATTTTTTATGAGGTTATATGGTTTTTTTATGTTTTTATGTTTTTATTATTTTTTAGAGTTTTTTAATTTTTTTAGGGGAATACGGGGTTGTTAAGTTTTAGTGAGATTTTATTGGGTTTTATGAATTTTTATGGTTTTAGGGGTTTTTTTGCTTTTAGTGGTTTTATTGATTTTATGGACCTTTATGGTTTTTAGCATTTTTATGGTTTTTATGTGTTTTAATAGTAATTATTTTTTTATTATTTTCTTAGGGAAATTTATGTTTTTTAGGTGTTTTTATGTATTTAGGTATTTTTAGGGATTTTTTGGATTTTTAGGGGGTTTTAGGATTTTTAGTGATTTTAAGGGTTTTTTAGGGGTTTTAGTTATTTTTTTGGGATTTTGTAGTTTTTAGGATTTTTAGTGGTTTTAACTGTTTTTAGGGTTTTAAGTATTTATTATGATTTTTTATGGTTTTAAGGTTTTTTAGTTTTTAAATATTTTTAGGATTTGGTTAAGTATTTTTATGGTTTTTAATTTTTATAATAATTTTAGGGGTTTTAGGGTTGTAAGGGTTGTAGGGGGTTTAGGGATTTTTTAGGTTTTTGGTTTTTTGGGTTTTTTGAGTTTTTAAGAATTTTTATCGTTTTTGAGTGTTTTTAAACGTTTAGGTTCTTCAGGTTTTCTAATGGTTTTTTATGGTTTTAGGTTTTTTTCATTTTTAGGGACTTTATCACTTCTTTAGGATTTTTATGTGGTTTTATAGTTTTTTAAGGTTTTGTGGGTTTTTATATTTTTTAAGGTTTATAGGGTTTATAGGGTTTTTTATGGATCTTTGAAATTTTTTCCTTTTAAGGTTTTTTTGGCTTTTAATTCATTTTTAGTGTTTTAGGGGTTTTCTCATTTTTTGATATTTTATGACTATTTTTTGGTTTTTTTGTTTTTTAGGTTTTTAGGGATTTTTTAATTTTAAGTGTTGTCAGGGTTTTATGGTGTTTTATGGTTTTAATGGTTTTTAGGGTTTTTATGTTGTTTGAGGTTTTAGGCTTTTTTGTTTTTTAGAATTTTTATATTTTTAGGGGTTTTAAGTGTTTTTATGTTCATATGGGTTTCTTAGGATTTTTAGAGTTTTTCGGTTGTTTATGTTTTTTTGGAATTATTAGGTCTTTTTAATGTTTTTATGGGTTTTTGGGGTTTTTTGGGATTTTGAGGGTTTTAGGGTTTGTATGGTATTTTTGGATTTTAGGAATTTTTGATTATTTAGTATTTTTACACCTTTTTGAATTTTTTAACATTTCTTTGGGTTTAAACAGTTTTTATAGTTTTTAGTGGGGATTTAGGGTTTATATATTATTAATGGTTTTTTGGTTTTTATAAATTTTCAGGGGTTTTTCTGTCGTTTAGGTTTTCTAACATTTTTAGAGTTTTAGGGGTTTTATGTTTTTTTTGAGATTTTTAGGTTTTCTTCAGCGTTTTCAAGGTTTTAGAGTTTTGTTATGTTTTTATGGATTTTTGATATTTTAAGATGTTTATGGACTATTTCGGGTTCTAGATATTTTGAGGCTTTTAGGGTTATTATGTGTTTTAGTGTTTTTAGCATTTTTATGTTTTTATTGGTTTTACATTCTTTTAGGTATATATGGTTTTCTTATGGTTTCATAATGTTTTTAGGGGTTTTACATTTTTACATATTTTTAGGGGGTTTTAATATTTTTATGGGTTTTTAGGGGTTTTACATTTTTCTTGTTAATGCCCTAATTTTTCCTGGGCCCATTTATTGTGGACCTAGCGGGTATGGCCCGACTTTTCCTTAGGTCGCCCTTTTTGGGTTTTCAACCTAATAGACTTTGTGCCTCTTTTTGTGAGCGGTTTAAAGTCATGCCGTCAAGACTATCATTACTGATGTTTTAGGTCGAACAGATTTGAACATATATGATGGGGCGAGGGCCTCAATGAGATTTGGTTGATTAAAATACGTCTCGATATCCTTCAGACACATGTGGGGGAAAAACATGTTCAGATTTGAACGACCTGCAAGGCATGTATCAAGGAATGGGAGCCGTATCGGCGTACAGAGGTAGGAGGAGCATCGCCCAAGGAAATCATTCCTTTGGTAGACGAGCCAGGGGCGATCAATATGCAGATCCACTGAGGGAATGGTATGCATAGTCGTGAAAAGGTGTCCTTAAGTCAATGACTCTCTATTTCTGATGGCCTGAGGACTTCGTGGGAGTCTGGATTATGGAAACCACCATGGGTGGCTTGGGGAATTATGAAAACCACCAGCGGTGGCTCAGAAAGGGTGTGTGACATCTGAAAGGGTTTGAGAACATCTGTACTAATCAGAAGTGTGGACACTAGGTCCCCGTCATACGCATTTAACTAGTTTAAAGGACGGTTGGGGCTTGGTGTAGTTTAAAGTGATGCAGCTGGGACATTATCTAGAATGGAACAGCTACTCCTAGTTCTTGGTAATCATTCCAGAGACGTTCTACCATATTCAGGCAGGGTCGTGAGAGAGGCTGGTAAACTGCATCTCGGAGGATTTTCGAATTCTAGGATGGATGTGGGGGATCAGGGGCCGAGAGGCCTATGGAGAGAAGCATTGCCTAAGGAAATATTTCCTTTTGTGGACAAGTCAAGGGCGACCAATATGCAGATCCGCTGAGGGCATGGTATGCATAGTCATGCAATTGTGTCCTTAGGTCAACAATTTTACTCTCTCGATAGCCAAGGAACTTCAGGGAAGTTGAGTTTCGGGACCACCCGGGGTGGCTTATGAGAGTTCAGCTTTTTCTGAGTACAAAGTATGGTTTATGAGAGAGGGTGCCTGGATACGGGAGAAACATCTAGGCTAAATTTCTCGATAATGGATGAAGTCATTCATTCTCACACTGGTGTGAGATAGTGGTTCGTGCAGTTCTGACACGTGCACTGAGGGACAGAGAAAAGCCTTTGTTCCTTACTAAACCTATGATAGGTTTTGTCGTGAAATTTAATGTCATGCGGTAAGGAAGAATTCTGTGCAGTTTAATGTCATATGGTAAAGACGAGTATCATTACTAAAGGATTCTGTTCATTATAACGTCATGCAGCGAGGATGGGGGCATTCTTAAACCAGTGAAATTGCTTGTAGCTGGAGGCATTTCCCTGAATGTTTAATGCTTGGTATTTTGCGGCGTTATGCCAAGAGGCCAAGATGTTCCGTGCAGTTTAACATCATGCGGTATGAAAGCAGTTGCAAAGGCTGCTCTTGATCAGAATGTAACTGGGCTCGAACACCTCGGCATGCCCAAGACATGGAGAGGGGTTGACGGTGTAAATCATGGTTCTGGGGCTTCTTGTATCAGGAGAAATGATATGAGGGCTCTAAGACCGGTAAGCGTACGGAGGTAGGAAAAGTGCCGCCTGAGGAAATATTTCCTTTGATAGATGAGCCAAGGGCTATCAATATGCAGAGCCACTGAGGTCATGGTATGCATATTCATGCAAAGGTGTCCCGGGGTCGATGAATTTCCACTTCCGATGGCCACAAATGGTTATGAGGATCCACAATTCTCTGAGCCACATAGTCTGTCATTTAGTAAGAAAATATCTGGACATGTCAGGAATATTCGGCCCTGGTTGCTGTAAAATATTAGAGGGTCCCTATGCTGATTTATCTTGTGCACAGGGGTATACCTTTACTCCACGCAGTTTAACATCGTGTGGTAAGGACGAAGAACTCCTAGTTTAGCGTTCATAGAGCTCTGACCATTGGGTGACTATTGCTGTAGTCACTCGAAGAATAACTGAGTTACCATGCTTTGATATACTCTGAACAGGGTGGGGGATGAAGGTTGTAAACTGTAACTCTGAGGTTTCCTAGATCCGGAGATGTGGTGTGGGGGATCTGAGGCCAGTAAGCCTACGGAGCTTGGAAGTGTATCGCCTGAGGAAATATTTCCTTTGGTAGACGGGTTAGGGGATATCAATATGCAGAACCGCCAAGGGCATGGTATGCATAGTCATGCAAAGGTGTCTTTGGGTCAATGACCTTCCACTTCCTATGTCCATGAATGATTATAAAAACCCATGATTGCTCATAGTACAGAGTTCGACAGGTGGGGATAATGGTGTTCAAGAATACAAGAAACATATTCACTACAATTTTCCGTTGAGTCAAAGTAGCCTAGCTGTGGCTTGATGTTCGTAGATGCAGGTCGTCATGTGAACCGCGAGCGGATACATAGGCTAACCGGGTAGGGATACCCTGGAAACGTTTGGATGTGAAAAGGGGGAAGATCTTGTAAACCACTGCTCCATAAATTTCTGGATCAGGGGATATGATATGGGGGATCTGATGCCGCTAAGCGTACGGAGTTAGGAAGAGTATCGCCTGAGGAAATATTGCCTTTGGTAGACGGGCCAGGGGCTCTCAATATGCAGAGCCGCTGAGGGCATGGTATGCATAGTCATGCAAAGGTGTCCCCGGGTCGATGAATTTCCACTTCCGATGGCCATGAATGGTTATGAAGATCCATATTTATCCGGTCGTGGAGTGTGATGTATGGAGGGGATGCAACCAAATACACAAAGATTATTTCCATCTCATTTCACGATATATCTTAGGTGGGTCAAGACGAAGTCCGTGTAGTTTAACATCGTGCAGGGAGGATGAAGTCCATGCAGTTTAACGTCATGCGGTGAGGATGAAGAATAAACCTCATGCAGATCATGTCTGTACACGGGGGGAAGAGGGCATTTTTTTCTTTTCCTTGCAGTTTAACGTCGTGCAGTACAGATGAAGAATACGCCACATGCAGGCCTGGTCCATACACAGGGGGAAAGAAAATTTTTGACTTTCATTTGGGAATGGTTGGGCTAGGGTGAGGGACCCTGGCGTCACTACGTATCCTGTGAGTGCAAGAATCAAGCCTCACGTAGTTCTTTGAAGTCTGTGCAGTTTAATGTTGGGCGATGAGGACGAAGAATACACCCTGTGCAGGTCTGGTCCATACACGGGGAAGAGAGCATTTTTTTTGAATGGCTGGGCCAAAATGGGGAACCTTGGGGTCACTATGTATCCCTTAAGGGAAAGAATCAAGCCTCATGTAGTTCTTTTAAGGGAATACACCACGTGCGTGTCTAGTCCATATATGGGGAAGAAGGGTCATTTTTTTTACCCTTGTCCGTGTAGTTTAACGTAGTGCAGTAAGGACGGTGAATACACCCCGTTTAGAGCTGGTATGTACACGGGGGAGAGAGCATTTTTATCTTTTATTTGGGGATGACTGATCTAGGGTGAGGGACCCTGGCGTCACTACGTATCCTGTGAGGGCAGGCATCAAGGCTTACATAGTTCTCTAAAATAAGTACACCTCGGGCAGGGATGGTCCATACGCGGGGGAAAAGGGGAAATTTTAATCTTTGTTTCATTCGGAAGTGGCTAGGCTAGGATAGGGGATCCCGACGTCACTACGTATCCTATGAGGGCAACAATCAAGCAGTACACAGTTCTCTTTGGAGTACACCCTGTGCAGGTCTGGTCCATACACGGGGAAAGGGGGACATTTTTAAATCTTCTTATCTATGCAGTTTAACGTCATGCGGTGAGGACTGAATACTCTTAGTTTAGGGTCGTGGAGTTTGGACTATTGGGTGGTTGTTAGTTTAACGTCCTGTAGCTCGGACGATAAATGCTTTTAGTTATGCTGGTGAGGATGGAATACTCTTAATTTAGGGTCGTAGGGTTTGGACCGTTGGGTGCTTGGAAATTTAATGCCCTGCATCTTGGACAATAACTGCTTTTAGTTATCCCAATGAGGATGCAATAATATTAGTTTAGGGCTGTAGAGTTTGGGTCGTTGGGTGCTTGGCAGTTTAACGTCCTGCAGCTCAGACGAGAAAAAGAATACACCTTGTGCAGGGCTCGTCCGTACACGGGGGAAGGGGACATAATTTTTTTAAATTTTATTCCATTTGGGAGTGTTTGGGCCAGGGTGGGGGATCCTAGCATCGCTACATATCCTACGAGGGCCGGAATCAAGCCGTACGTAGTTCTCTTTGGAGTACACCCCATGCAGGGCTGATCCGTACACGAGGGAAAGGGGAATTTTTAAGTCTTCTCATCTGTGAAGTTTAATGTCGTGCGGTAAGGACGACGAATGCATCTCGTGTAGGGATGGTCCGTACATGGGGGGAAGGTAATTTTTAGATTTTTTTTATCTGGTGGTGGCTTGGCCAGGATGGGAAACCCCAGTGTCTCTACGTATCCTGTGAGGGAAGGAATCAAGACATATGTAGTTCTCCGAAATCAGTGCAATTAAACGTCGTGCGGTGAGGATGAAATACTCTTAGTTTAAGGTCATAGAGTTTGGACCGTTGAGTGCTTGGCAGTTTAACGTCATGCAGCTCGGACGATAACTTCTTTTAGTTATCTATGCGAAATACTTCTTCAGAAATCTCGCATTTGTAGGAGCGGTGGTGAACTGCCCATCCATGGAGACCAGGGCATATACTCTGTTGGAGTAGACCTTGTGTATGACATATGGTCCCTCCCACTTGGGCTCCAACTTTAGAGGTTTCTTTCTGGGTATCATTTTGGTCCGGAGGACCAACACCAATTTTCCTTTCAAGAAATACTGAAGACAGACCTTTTTATTGAAGGCCCATGCAATTCGGTTCTCGTATACTTCCAGATGGTGCAAAGTGTGCAGCCGCTTCTTGTCTAGCTGTTCCAATTCACCTAACCACTTTTCTGATTTCTCATTGTTAGATAATTGATCAAAAATGGAAATACTGAGTGAGGGTAATTGAAGCCCAATGGGTAGGACCGCTTCTGTTCCGTTTACCAATGAGTACGGAGTAGCCCGAGTAGCGGTGCATATTATGGTTCGATAAGCCCACAATGCATGGAGGAGTTTATCCGACCATGAATTCTTGTCTTTATCCACCATTTTATGGAGAATGTTAGACAAGGTCTTGTTGAAAGCCTCTATCTGTCCGTTGGCCACTGCGTGGTAGCAGGATGAATGGTTAGCCTTGATACCATATTATTAGTATAGTTTCTCCAATTCAACATAGAAGAAGTTGGTGCTGTTATCCATCAGTATGGTATGAGGGATGCCAAATCAAGTTATGATATTGGTTTCCACAAAGCTGAAAATGTTTCTTGCCTTGACTTCCTTAAGGGGTACAACTTCAGCCCATTTAAAAAAGAAGTCAGTTGTCGTATGGATGTACTTTAGCTGTTTGGCTATGGCGGGAGGATATGGTCCCACGACGTCCATTCCCCAGACTTCAAATAGCCAGGAGTACTTAGCCTGATGAAGTAACTCTGAGGGTTGGTGTATGAAGTTGGCATGAATTTGGCACGAGTGTAATTTTGCGGTAAAGCGCTCGCAGTCTCATGCCATTGTGGGCCAATAGTACCCAAACCTACGGACCTGATGGGAAATCTTGGACCCTGAATGATGTTCTTCACACACTCTGGCATGCACTTCAGTCATGATAGCAGTGGTTTCTCCTCCATCAATGCATCTGAGGAGAATTCCATCGAGGCCTTGTTTTTAGAGGACCTCTTGCTGACCCGTGCCACCATATAGGACAATGTTGATTTCCCTTCTCTGTATTTGCTCTCGTTTAGCCCTATCTGTTGGAAGTTCTCTCCGTTGAAGGTAGTTTGCAATGGGTGTCATCAAACTAGTGGTGAGAGTATGGCTCAAGTACAGGACTGACTTCGTTGATTTCACCCATCTTGGCCTAAAAAAACGATAGGACCATTCGACGATGAGCAATGCAGATAACTGTTTTATCCCGGTCTGGGTCAGCCAGGGTAGTGGCCGCATTTCTAATGCATCGGCCTGGGAATTATGAGACCGAGGAATATAGGTTAATGTTGGTTCTGTGGAGAATTCCACCATTAAACCTCGGACATAGTCAAACAAGGGATTTAGCTCCTCCTTTTTGATATCATAGTCACCATTGAATTTCTTGATTACCAGTTCCAAGTCACCTTTTACCTTAAGTTGTTGCACTTGTGCCTAGAGTGCAAGCTCCAGGCCTAAAATGAGGGCTTGATACTCTGCTTCATTGTTGGTACATCCTTCTGACAGGGGGAATGAATATGAAAAGATTGCCTTTTCCGGGGACACGAGTATTATCCCCAAGCCTACATTGTTAAATTTGGGATCTTCCATCCTTTTCCTGGCTGGGTTTTGGGATGCGTCGTCGAAGTACATTTTCTATGCTGGGAATTTCTCTTGAACTGAGAAGATTTTGGCTTCCGGTAGTTCGTTGTCCAGTGCGGCGGTTCCTGTTAAAGGGTGCTCTGCCAGAAAATCTGGTAATGCCTAGCCTTTGTTGGCCTTCTGAGGCACAAATCGGATGTAAAACTGTTGCAGGATGACTGCCCATCGGGATAGGCACCGGGTCAGCATCGGGCGGCTGAGAATGTACTTGAGTGGGTTACTATGCGAGACCAATTCGACTTCATGATGCTTCAGATAATATCGCAACTTTTTATTTTCGAAGACCAAGGCTAAACAAATCTTCTCGATGTTTGAGTATTGAGTCTCAGCATCAATCATGGTTCGGCTGAGGTAATAGAGACTATATTCACTGTCAGCATCATTGTTTTGTATGAGAAAGGCTCCCAATGATCGCTCTAGGGCCATCACGTATAGAATGATAGGTCTTCCTTCAATTGGGAGCATTAGCACTGGTGGGCCTAAGAGGTACCTCTTTAGGATATCTAACGCCTCTTGGAAGTCATCTGTCCATTGGTAGGTGACTCCCTTCTTCATTAACCTAGTAAATGGAAAACATTTCCCTTCCAGGTTGGATATGAATCACCTGATGTAGGCCAGGTGCCCTTGGATTGCTCTCAACTCGGTGAGATTGCGAGGATGTGGCAGGTCAAGGATAGCCTTTCTCTTTTCAGGGTCGACTTCGATGCCACGATGGTGTACGACGAAGCCAAGGAATTTCTCTAAGGTAACCCCGAAGGTGAACATCAAGGGGTTAATCTTCAGACTATGATGTCGATGTTTTTTTAATACAGTCTTAAGATCTGACAGGTGATCTGAGAATTGTCTAGACTTAACCACCAAGTCATCTACGTAACATTCGACGAATCTCCCCAGGAATGGTTTAAAGATACAATGCATGGCACGTTGATATGTGGCACCAACATTATTGAGACCAAAGGGCATGTCCCTATAAAAGAATACTCCTTGAGGGGCCCTGAAGGTAGTTGCTTATTCATCTTTTCAGGCCATCCTGATTTGATTATACCCAGAATAGACGTCCAGGAAGGATAGATCCTCATATTCGGTAGTTGCTTCGATTAACTACTTGGTGATTGGGACTGGGAAATCATCTTTCGGGAAATTCCGATTGAGATATCTGAAATCAATACAGACGTGGATTTGACCGTTCTTTTTCTTGATAGGGACAATGTTGGCCAACCATATGGGGTATTGGACCTCTCGAATGAAGCATGATTTAATGAGCTTATCGACTTCAGCCTCTATTTTGGCAGCATGTGAGGGGTGTGTCCTTCTGGAGGCCTGTTTATAGCCCCGGCGGTCTTCCGACAGACCCAGGTGATGCTTCGCCACTTCAGGATCGAGTCCCGACATTTCCGTGTAATTCCAGGAAAAGACATCCCGGTGTTGCCTTAGGAAGGAAGTATATATCTCGTGCTCCTCGGGGTACATGGATGTACTAACAAGAGTATGCGTCGGGTCTTCCTCGGTACCTAGGTTTATTTCCCTATGCTCGTCCACCATGGTGGAGATACCTTCCTCAAATGCGGGAGGTGAATCCCTGATATCTTCCTCCTCTTCTTCTCCTAACTCCTCATCTTCTTGATCTGACGGGGGAGAACTCCCAGCATGGGTTCTTGGGAATCTGGAGGCAAGGAATCGTGGGCATCCTTTCTCAATTATTCGCCCCCAAATCGAGGGTTGGAGGATGTTCCTGCATTATTACGCTCAGTCGTTATGGCTGAAGTCATGAGGATAGCTGAGTGCGTGTCCGGACTTGAACCCCTGCTCTCAATATGGTTGATGGGTAGTACGTAGTCTCCGTCAAGCTGTCTGAGGGGGTTATCAGGATCCACTTCTAGGCCATTTAATGTGGGGATCCATTCGACACCATCGACCGAGGGATTCTTCTTCTTTTTATAAAAAAAACCGGTGTCAATGTAGTGTTACTTAGAGTGCTCAAAAGGGGCCTTGTCGGTGTGAAATGTCTCACTTTTCCCATTGATGTAGTACTTATTACACTGGTGGTAGGATGAAGGAATGGACATGTGCTTATGGAGCCACGACCTTTCCAGCAGGGCATTGAATTATGTGTTCTGTCGGACCACCAGGAATTCTGAGTAGGCCACAAGGTCGCCAAAATGGGTCTTTATCTTAATTTGTCCCATTGTCTTCTACTCACTCTTGTCGTAACCTAGCAAATTTGTGGCCGAGGTTATTAAATCGCCCTCACTATAGCCCAACTTACGAAGTGTCTGTAGGGGAAGGAGGTTAAATCCAGATCCATCGTCGATAAAGACATTACAGATATCAACATCATCTAGTGTGCCGGACACATATAGTGGTTTGATGTGTCCTTGAATGATGGAATCTTCATCCAGATCAGTGAAGGAAATCAACGCATCACATTCAGCCAATCCAGTCTATGTCTAGTAAATCTCAGCGGTAGCTACCTCAGATTTAAATTCCTAGGGGCCAAGAAATGCTTCTATAATCACCTCCCTGAGGTATGCTGAAAAACTCAAGGAATCCAAGATCGACAGTTTGGCAGGTACCGATGCCAGCTGCTTAAGGATGTCGTATATCTGTTCCATCGGTCGACGCTTCTCCATTGGCAAGAGAGTTTTATCATGCATCTTGGGAGTTGGAATACGTGATGAGGAGGTTCCGGCCATGGGTTTGGAGGTTGGCGTCGTTCCAACATTCTGGGGACTCAGTCCGACCGGTCTATTTGTGCACACTGGGTAGCTAGGCGCTTGTTCCTCCTCTGATGGGTACCATAGAATGACGAGGGTAGAGTGGCCGCTTGTAGAGGTAGAGGGATTTCCTTTCTCCTATTGAGTCTGTTGAAGGGCTCTCCCATGGTTTTCCGCGATATTGATGGTTTGTTCCGAGTTCCAACCGTAGGGTTGGTTTTGGCCGCGACTGCGCCTTCCCTGATATCCCCTACCTCTGCGATTCCTCATTCTGGCTCCTCGTATTGGGAACTCGGGTTCATAACCACACCCTTCATCATGGAATGATTCCATAAGATTGATGACATTGATGGAACCAAAGATTGGCTCTTCATCCTCTGACATGTCAACCTTGTCGGTTGTCCCTGATGGTTCATTTTGGTGTGTCAGTGCCCGTGGCACCAAATTTAAGGGCATGAAATCTGACAGCGTCAGGGCTAACTTTGGCCTCGTCACAGACTTCTCATCTTGATCTTGTCTCCTCCTTTTTTTATTTTTTGGGATGGCCGGCTTTTGGATGGTTGTGGGGATGATATTTTTGGTTGTGCGGCATCAGGGGTTGTTGGCAGCAACACTGGATGTTGTAGTTGAGCTCGGAGTATTCCCTATCCTCGACTGATAGTCTTCTGGGTCATCCAGTTATCGAATTTCTTCCCCTTCTTACTGGAGACTTCCTACCACCCCTCCCACTCATCATAGTTGGCATTAGAAATGTACGCCACATGTATTGGGCATGGTCCCAGCTCGACCTACCCTGAGTCTACCATCCTTTGCTGGAGGTCATTGAAGACGAATCATTCCCAAATATTGTGCCCCATCATTTGATGGTAGGGACAGTAATCAGGACTGTCATTGTGGCTGACTTACTCAAGTTTTCTTGGCTCTGGGAGGCGGATAAAATTACAATTAATGGCGGCAATGAAGTAGCCGCAGACTTGGTATTCTCAGAACGAGTATAATTTATGTCTTCGTTCCTCAAACCGGTTCCGCTTCGACACTTTTTGATAATCCTGGCTTGGAGGAGGCAGCCGCTGATATACAGGGGGCCCTTGAAGATTTGGTGGAGGCCTGAGAGGTGTAGCCGGCATAGGGGCTGGCTTGAGTGTGACAGAGGATGCTTCAACACTAACTATTCATTTGGAAAGAGCCTGTGAGGCTATTCGGGACTTCAAATTGGTCCACTTTAGGGAGTCCTCAATTCTCTGGGCAATGGCCGAGAGATGGCAGAATCCAGTGGTGCACTCCACTGGTATGAGTGGTTTTCTCAGCTCATCTCGAAGATTATTGATGCATATGGCAAGCATCTCATCTTGTTGCATTGGCCTCTTCAGATACTAGGATAGACCTTTCCATCTGGCAATGAAATATGAGACCCTCTTGTTCTCCCTCTACTTGTAGTTCATGAGGTTGATGACCATTGTTTTGGGAAACGTCGAGCTGAAGTGGAACAGGAACTTCTATCGAAGGTCTTCCTGGATTTTTATTGACTGGGCTGGTAGACTCATATACCAGACGAAGGCGGATCCTTGCAAGGTCCATACGAATCATCTGAGTTTCACTGCTTCTTGTTGTTTCAGATTTCCCATCATCAGGTCACAATAGGACATTTAGTAAATCAAATTTTGCACTGGATCGCCTGATCCATTGAAGATAGGGATTACAGGGCTCCCAATATTAGGCGGAGGTGTTGTGTTGCTCACCGAATCTGAGTAGTCCTTCTTCCCTGGCTGTATCGGAGAGCGTCGACCTTCCATTGCTTCCAATCAAGATGTTAGTGCCTCGATGGTGTTAGTGAGACCCCGATTTACATACTGTTGGGCCCGATCCTGGGCAGGTTTATCCCGAGGCATTGCTTGAGAATTCAGCTCGGTTGGAACCAGGGGGCATGTGTCATTTGTGACACCTTCGGAGGGTTCAAACGTACTCGCTCTGGTTGCTTCCTGAGTGGAGGGAAGTCTTGGTATTCATCTGGATCCCCGTTTAGGTAGTTGGACGGGTTGGGAGCCTCGTTGGGTAGGATCCCTGACCGTGCTTTGTTTGTCGGGGAAAACCTTGGTCATTGAGGTGCACATATTGGGAGTGCATGATGTGGCTCTTCTTGGGAAGTGCTTTTAATAAGACAGTTCCTCTGGAGTAGCTCAGCGTTGAGCCGCCTCAATTCTTTTATTTCCTCTTCCTGTCAAGAGAACCTTTCTTCGAGCGTAAGTGGATCATTTTTATCGAGAGAAGGAGGTAGGTTAAGGATAACCGGTCCTTTATTCTTATCCTTGTTGGAAGCTCACAGGGTCGGCGGAGGAGTGTTATCTGGAAGGGCGGCCATATTTAATGTGGCCCTCTGGTTCCGGGTGTCACACATGGTGGTTCATTGTGAGTAACAGCCTGACCGGAACCATCTTCTCACAATCCACCCGGATTTGCATCATCTTTGGCATTACCTATGGGGTTAGACTCTATGGAATTGATTGATTCATATCGCGGGGTGGAGAAGATATCATCTTCCAAATAGGAAGAGGATCTCCCGCATATTTTATTAGTCTTCCCTCTTCTATCCCAGGATTACTTTCGGGCTCCAGGATGAAGGGTGATGCAGAGAGTTCTCTAATGTGACCATATGGTACACCTCCCTTTCATAGGGTATGATGATTCAAACTACGGGATAGGTAATGAACCTCCTCTTATGACTTCCCTCCCTAGACGTGAAAATACTGATTCTCATGGGGGGGGTTGTTATTGAGGAGGTAATAATGCCCCCATCCCTGAGGGCTGGGGTTGGATCCCTTCCTTGGAAGTTGAGTCTCTTCCCTTTTTTATTGGTCTTACGGGGGCACTTGTTGTTAAAAATGCCCCCAGCCCTGTAGGCTGGGGTTGACCCTAGATTGCGGCAGTGGCTGCTGCTATCGCAGCCTGCCTGATCTCATGTTCCCCCATTCGGAGGTGAACCGAGATTTGTGTCGAGTTCTTCTGAGAATCAATCCCTTATGAGGAGCCAGGAAATAACCATTGACTGGCCTCTTATAGGCGAGAGGCCTGTTGTATGCTCTCGGTGGCCTGATTCAGAAGTTCTTGAATGGCTCATTCCCATCGGACCTGACACTTCTGGGACTTACTCAAGGCCTGACTCTGTTGGTTATGTTTCCTTTCGTGAACATGGAGACCACTCGATTTCTGTCTTGATGTGATGACGTTGCAAGACACCATGCCAAACGGGTTCTTTTGGGCAGAGAGTGGAGTAAAATGCAGAGCTCCAGGTTCCCACATCCCCTGATATGGACTCCCGTCAAAGAGTCACTGATGAGGCGATGCAACTGCTGCAGCACACGGAGGCAGGCTATATCCATGTTCCCTTTATGCCTCTTGGTTCGCTGTTGTCGCACCGAAGTAAGAGCTTCCAGGTCAATGTGACGCAGGAGGTCTCTTATTGTCTTGACATGATCTACATACCCATCGTAGGGAAGAAAGCTTGATTTCATTCGGTGGAGGGTTGTCCATATATTATGGCAGATGTTGTGCATGCATTCCTCCGAAAACTCTCTAGGTATGTTGAACTGAAAGGTGTTCGTGGGCCAAAACATAACTGGTATATCATCCCTGGACAGACGTTTCTTCAGGTGCAACATGTCGGCATACTCCTCCTCTAGTGATCCCTCTACCTAGTCAGCCTAACTGAGACGCTCGCCGATAGGGTGGTAAGAGGTAGTGGGACCAGTAGGTATTGAATTGTTATGTGGGCGATTCTAAGGTGGTTTGGAAGATGAACGTGGCCCCGGAACGTCTCTTGATTGAATATGGGTTTCGTTAGCGATGGACTGTGAACCGGACATGCTTGATCCCGTCCTTCTGAGTGCCTCAAGATACAAGGGCTTTTCTATACTTGATTCGACATAGGGAGGACCTTCCTGTCAATATGATATGTCATCGCGGGGAAGGCCTTCACAATGACGTCCGTAATGGCGAGGACTACCATTACTGCTTGATTCCTCACTGCATAGAGGACTTTTACAGTTCACATCCTGGGGAGGACCTCCAAGGCATGTCACAGTAAGAGGAGGACCATCTGGCTGCGTAGCATTGTTATGGGGAGGGCCTTCGCAACAACTGCCATCATGGTGTGGATGACCATCATGGTTTAATATTCGGTGTGTTTCCTGGGGAGGACCTTCAAGTCAAACTGTGACAAGGGGAGGACCATCTTATTTCTTGGGGCCACTGTGGGGAGGACCTTTGCAATGGCGGCCGTGGTGGAGAGGACTACCATCATAGCTACAACAATGGTGAGGACTACCATTACAACTGCTGCAGGGAGAATATATGTGGGGTACACCCTAGGGAGGGCCTTTAGAATGTACCGCAATGAGGGGAGGGCCTTCTAATTTCTTGACGTCTCTATGAGGAGGACCTCTGTTATCACGGTCGTGAGGACTAACACCATGATTTGATGCCCAACTACACAGAGTGTCATTGCAACGTAACCTATGGGGAGGACCTTCGGGGCAGGCCACGACAAGGGGAGGACCTTCTTGTCATGATGAGAGGTCACTGTGGGGAGGGCCTCCGTAGTTGTGATTATGATAGTGAGGAATACTATCATAATCTGTGGTCCTACTGCATGGAGTGTGATTGCAGTGTATACCCTGGGTAGGACCTTCAGAGTGGACCGCAACAAGTGGAGGAAAATTTTTCAGCTCGATCCTCTGGTCACGTGGAGGCTTTCTGTGACTCTCATCAAAATAGGTGCTCTTGTGATCGATCGTTATATTCCCATGGGGGAGGCCCCCACGGGTGCTCTGGGGAGGACCTTCAGAGCCACTAGTATCAACATTGCGGGGAGGAACTTTGCAACTGCTACTACCGCTCCCATAATATGGTAATATTTGGGTAGGGTTCTGAGCCTTCTATATGCGCTTAGCGTCGTTGGGAACCCCAGATTCTAGCAAATTAGAGTCATGAACCCACTCTTTATTTTCTGGCTACCTTCGGCGCATTCCGGGCGCTTTCTTGTGGGCAACAGGGACCGTCTTCTGTTGAATACGGCCTTCACCTTTGGGTCCCTCTCTAATTGGGTCTCGTGATGTCTCCGGGATATGTCGACGAACATATTGACTTTTAATAGGGATATATGCCTGATCTTGAGCATCCACTGTGATGGATGGGTGTCCCCTAGTTGGAACGAGTAAAGCTGCTCGATCTGGTTTCCCTTGCATCATGGAATATAGCCGGAGACCCTCCTGGGCAGAATCAGGGATGCAGATCTTCTCCGAGGAGGCTATCTCGTCTCTTAGATGAGTCTCCTCAATTGGGGAGACGGGCTCATGGGCCCGAATCCTTGTTGTTACCACTGATGCAATTACATTCTGGCAAGTCTGCAAGATATGATCTCGGATCGATACCTACTCCTCCATCATTTTCAAGATATGCAGAGAGACATCTTTGACTGGAATGGGTATGAAGGCCCATTCCGGTATTGGAGTAGGAATATCCTGCTCTGGTCCCCCGGTGGTCAGTGGGTATGACAATTCTCCCGTGTCGGGGAAAGTGAACGAATCTGCCCCTGGGCCGGGATATGCCAGTTTATCTCTCAGTTTGCTGCCACATCAGGATGGCAGACTTTACTTGAATCTATAGGGAGTTGGCCCTGCATATGTTGGTTTTTCACCATATCGAGTCAGTGACATTTATTGGCGGGGAGACGTACCTGCCTATGAGTTGCCGCCACATCTGGGTGGCGGGCTTTGTTGATTGCCACCATATTGGGATGGTAGGCGTCAGGAACATCTGCTAGGAGCTGGTCCTGTAGACGTTGGGTTGCCACCACGTCGGGTTGGTGGGCTTCACGACCCTGGGCAGGGAGAGGTGCCTGCTGGGTAGGTGCTGCCCTGTGTGAGTGACGGGCTTGACGGAGCTCGGTGGGGATGCATGCCTTCTTGTACGATTCCACCATGTCAGGATGGAAGGCTTTGGAGGAGCGAACAGGTGTATGTTCCTGTTCGTGAAGCGTCTCCATGACTGGGTAGCAGAGCTCCTCCTCGGGGACAAGGGCGATGAATGGTCCCTGTTTGTAGGTTTGCCGCCCTCGTCGGGCGGTCCGAGGGGCCAGAGCACAGGGATCATGGTCCTAGATACTCGGGGATACATCCTTCTTACTGTGATGATGCTGATTCGCGGCGTGACAATGATGACGTCTTCCGATGGGGGCCTTGGACTGTATCCCCCATTCAGCGGGGATGAATTCCTCAGCGTATACCTCATCTGACTCCCTAAGATAAGGGAGGTATGAGTTTCCCCATTCTAGGGATAGACTCCTGAAATGGTTTTAGACGGCAATAGGATCTGTCTGTATCTGCTTTTGTGGCCGCTGTTGGGTAGGCGACTGGCGAGTCCTAGCGGATTGGAGGCTATTCATGGATGCCGCCACTGTCAGGAGAGTACCGTTCACGTGGTACTCTTGGATCAATGCATCAGAGACCCAGCGTTGAAGACACTGGGTAGGTTATGGGGTCCTCGGTTGGTGAGGAAGTCTGGTCATTGTATTGTTGGAAGCACACACTTGTGAGTCCCTTCATGACGCCATTGGATTGAAGGGTGTTCTTTGTCATACCTGTAGAACATTTTAACAAATACAAACAGCAAACTCGTCAAAGCATCATCTCATGACCCCATGCGTAATTAATGACTTTTCTTGTCCCTCCTTTTTAGAATAAAGGGGGCACATGGTGGGATTGGTTTGAATCCATCATTCTTGGTTAATGATTCAAATCAGGTTTACCATTTTTGTTTTGGGTTGGTTTCGAAACACCCAACAGTTCTGTATCTGACGATACACGGACCTACTTTCCAAAGGCAGGTGTTTGTTGGGCAATTTAGCCAGCGACACTTAAGAACTTACATTGGTCGATAGGATGGGAAGTCAGGCACATCGCACCATTTTGGGGGGAAATTATTGCCTGTTCCAGGACTCTCTTATAGATTTAAGATGTATTCATATATTCTCGAATATTTGGTTTATACCCAAGAAAAGTATCCACGGATTACTGCTGATTGGCAATGGATAGTTGGACGTAGGGGTTCAGAATCATTTATGCCCGAGGTTTACCATCCCTCATTGGATTAATGACCCCGAGGAGTCTAGACTCATTGAGGTGGCACTAGGAACGGCGCAGTGAGCCGACGTGAAGATAGTTAGATCGACTGGTTTTTGGGCTTGAACCTGAATGTGGCTTCCTACGTACCCTGCCTGGGATACAGGGATCAAAGTCCATGTATTTTGAATGGGAGTGTCAGAGAGACAACGTGAATGTGGACCCAGGGGTCTAGTGGTGATCGGGGT
Organism: Viscum album; assembly: GCA_963277665.1. Lineage (NCBI taxonomy): Eukaryota > Viridiplantae > Streptophyta > Magnoliopsida > Santalales > Viscaceae > Viscum > Viscum album. Next base: position 1,333,585,030 of record OY728150.1, read on the forward strand.
TGAACCTCATGGAGGCTTCCTACGTATCCCTGTGGTAGGGAATCAATGTCCTCGTAGTTCGCATTAGCTTAGGACTTACACTCTGAGAAGGCCCATAAGCGGATGTCATGGTCGATGATTTCTCTAATCCCACATGAGTCATGCTCAGTGTGAGAAACAAGAGGCGGCATGGACCAGACGATCACGTCGCGAAAGGTGTGTCCATGGGAAGTGGAGTGGGGCTTAATCATTGAAGAGGACCATAATGTCTGGGCTTACTCCGAGGAGGATGCCCTTGGTGACAAAGCGCAAATGGGAGAGGGGCTTGGCCCTAAAGAGGGACGGAGGAACACACATCCCACTACACCTTTCCTTGGCCATGGTCATGGGGAAGTACGGAGGTGCATGGGGGATCCTTCTGATCGGTAGTATGTCACTCCCTGGGGAGAGGAGAAGTTCCCCAACCCTAACAAGTGGAGGGGCAGAACGGGGGTTCCCGGGCTCAGACTTCGCATTACCGTGGGAATGTGAACCCGGGAATGTTTCGGGAATCCCCCCAAGGGTCAGGGAAACCCCTTCGCCCCTAATTAAAGTGGGTATGTGAACTCAAATTGGTGTGCTGATGTGCTTGAATGTAACATCACAAGAGTCTGGTGGCTCTGGTGGAGGCCTCATCTCGGGGCCAATGAATGGGCCAATGAGGGGGTTGTGGAGGATTAGGCCGGATTGGGAGTATTTTATCCGGCTCAAGGAATGGGAACTATGAAGGATCTCATGAGCCACACACGTGTATGAGTGGTGGCACCCTTCACATAGGGAGGTGCTACGAGGCTGGAGAGGCCGTCCACGAACCAGGGTGGTCTACAGACTGATGGGAATCCCGCGAACCAGGGTGGTTCGCGGCTTGATGGGCATCCCGCGAACCATGGTGGTTCATGGATTTGGGTTCGGCCCACATACCAGTGTGGTACATGGAGGGATCCATGCGAGCAGCGATGGCCGAGGGCGATGCCGGTCGGGGGTTCGTCGGTCGGGGCTTTGCCTGTGTAGGAGGGTGTTACGCGGTGTGATGGATTGAAAAAGGGGCATAAACTCCCTGGTCCGCGGGGAGTGCATCCGTAGAGGGGCCATGGTTAGCATTCTTATTTTCTTTATTATTTTAAGTTCGCAATTTACCAAGTTATTATGCATTTTCGGTTCCTTATTAATTCACTTCCAGCATCATACCTGTTCTGGTTTGCGAACTGGAACTTTGTGGTTTTGTAAAATCCTAAGCTCCTTCCTTCGAAATCCTTCCACCCGAATCTGGTCAATCTCTCTGAATCCTCCTTTCTCTTCCACCTCAATCTCATTTTATAGAGCGGGGAAATATAAGTATATGTGGTCATGCAGAACCTTTTACAGAGGCCCATCACCAAAACTCGATTCACGGATGACTCGGTCAATCTGCAACTCACGGGGGGCATTGAACGTACCTCCCCTATGAACCAAATTAATCTTGAGGAGTGCTTCTCGGCCACGTAGGTTTCTGCCTCTATTACACGAATGATAGCGGATGCAGCCCGGGCTGGTCTATGTGGTTCGTGGCTGGGGCAGTTCGTGATGATGGACCGGCTTGGTGCCTGTCCTGCTTCTCACTTACGGAGGACCTCTGCCTTCATTCCAAAATTTACAGCGGTCTGTGGAGGGGGTGCTTCGCGGAACATGCCACGTTCCATTTTCATTGGACCGGTCTGCGGACCGGTTCATCTTGGGCCATCCTTTGAGTATTTCCCCACCTTTCCCAATTCTTTTTGGGAGAAAATTGGGTGGAATCTCCCTTGGATTCATGGGTATTAAAATTCTCCTTTGAGAATTTTTCAGGAACCTACATTGAGGTTTTAGTGTTTTTTATAGTTTTTAGTATTTTTAGAGTTTTTTAGGTTTTTATGGGTTTTATTTGTTTTTTTAGTTTTTTTAAGGTTTTTAGAGTTTTTACATTTTAAGGATTTTTTGGGAATTTGATGATTCTAATTTTTTTTGGTTTTTAGTAATTTTGACGGTTTCTAGTGTTTTTATTGTATTTTGGGTTTTTTGGGGTTTAATATTTATCTTGGGTTTTAAGGGATTTTTATGTTTTTTTATCATTTTAGGGGTTTAATTAGTGTTAGTTTTTGGGCCTTTTAGGGGTTTTTAGGATTTTAGGGGGATTTATGGTTTTAGGGGTTTATGGTTTTAGCATCTTTTATGGTTTATAGTGTTTTAAGGTTTACCAAGGGTTTTATGTGTTCATATATTTTAATGGGTTTCATAGGTGTTTTAGGGGTTTAATGTTTTTTATGGATTTTTAGGGATATTTTAGGATTTTTATGGTTTTTAGGGTTTGTGGTATTTTAAGGATATTTAGTGTTTTAGAGTTTTTTTTGGTTTTAGAATTTTTAGGTTCTGAGGGGGATTAAGTGTTTTTATATTTTTAAGGTTTTCGTATGATATTTCATGGTTTTTTTGGTTTTACCAAATTTTTTGGGACTTGTTGTGTTTTTTAATATTTTTATGGTTTTTAGGGTTTTTATAGATTTTGATGTGTTTTTTGATTTTTATTTATTTTTTGGTATTAGGGGTTATTTAAAATTTTATGGGTTTTAAGGGTTTTATGTGTTTTGAATTTTTTTGAGTTTTAAAATGTTTTTATAGTTTGTAGTTGGGTTTAAATTCTTTAGGGATTTTGGGGTTTTTTGGGGGTTTTAGGGATTTTATAGTTTTTAGGGTTTTATGGGTATTAAGTGCTTCTAGGGTTTTAAGGTTTTCTCTTCTTTTTTATGGATTTTAGGTGTTTTTATGTTTTTATGTACTTTTATGGATTTTTAATGTTTTTATGTATTTTTAGGGTTTTAAGGATTTTTATGGTTTTTTGAAGTTTGAGGGGTCTTTTTTTCATTGTTTAGTTTTTTATTGTTTTTAGAGTTTTTAATCATTTGTTGGGGTTTAATGGGTTTTTAGACTTCTAGTGGGTTTTAGGATCTTTATAGGTTTTTATGGGGTTTAAGTATTTTATGGGTTTTATGGTTTTTAGGGGTTTTATGGGTTTTTGTCCTTGTTATGGTTTTAGGTTCTTTTAGGGTTTTTAGCCTTTTTAGGTTTTTATATGTTGTAAGTGATTTTAGTTTTTTTATGGTTTTCATAGGGTTTTTTCATTATTTTATGGGTTTTTTATGTTTCGGGGTTTTTTGGTTTTTATTGGTTTTTATGGTTTTTAGGGATTTTGAGGTGTTAAATGTGTTTTTTTGGGATTTTATGATTTTTAGGTGTTTATCATTTTTATGTTTTTACTATTTTTATGTGTTTTTTTATTTTTGAAGGATTCTGTTTGGTATTTCAGGGAGTTTGGGTTTTTTTTTACATTTTTAGGGATTTTTAGGGATTTTTTTTAATTTTTATGGATTTTATGGCTTTTAGGGTTTTTTATTCCTTTTGGGTTTTTAGGGTTTTTATGGGTGTTAAGGTTTTCTTAGGGTTTAGGAATTTTAGAATTTTTATGGATTTGGGGGGTTTTACTGTTTTACGGTCTTTTAGGGTAATATGTTTTTAGGGTTTTATGGAATTTAAGAGTTTCCTTGGTTTTTCAGAGTTTTAAGGGTTTTTTAAAATTTTAAGGATTTTTAGTGATTTTTATGATTTTTATTTTTTTAGTGTTTTTAGAGATTTTAAGTGTTTTTAAGGATTTATTGGTTTTTGTTTTTATAGGGGTTTTTTGAGTTTCATAGTGTTTTTAAGTTTTTTAGTATTTTTTATCATTTTTAAAAGTTTAAATAGTTTTTATATATTTTACGAGGGGTTTAGTATTTTTATATTGTTTTAGGTTTTTTAGGTTGTTAGTTTATTTAATAGGCTTTAGTGATTTTAGAGCTTTTTTAGTTTTTAGGGGTTATAAGTGTTTTTAGGTTTTTATGGATTTTTTAAATTTTTAGGGATTTTAGGTTCTTTTTATTATTATTATAGTTTTTCATGGTTTTTAGGGATTTTATATTTTTTAGTGGTTTTAGGGTTTTATGGTTGTTTTGGGGTTTGAGATTTTGTTTTGTTTCTAGGGTTTCTATCAGTTTTTATACTTTTTTAAATGTTTTAGGGGTTTAAATATTTTTTAAATGTTTTTAGTGTGTTTTTAGTGGTTTATGGATTTTTTGAGTTTTGAAATATTTTTAGGAGTTTTTTGAGTTTTATGGTTTTTTGGGTTTTTTGGGTTATTTATGGTTTTCAGCATTTTAACGTTTTTTGTAGGGGTTTTAATTGTTTTTTTATTTTAATGTTTTCTTATGGGGTTCCAAGGTTTTTGGGGGATTTTATGTTTTATGGTATTTTATGTTGTTTTTGGATTTTTTTGGGGATTTAGGGTCTTTAATGATTTTATGGGTTTTTAGGGTTTGGTAGGGATATGTTTTTTTGGGAGATTTTAGAGTTTTATTTGAATTTTTATGGTCTCTTATAGTTTTATATCACATTTGAGGTTAAAATGTTATCAGAGTTTTCAGTTATTTTTTGTATTTTTGTGGGTTTTAGATAGTTTTAAGGTTATTAGGGGTTTTATGGTTTTGATGGTTTTTAGGAATTTATTTGGGTTCTAGTGGAATTTAGGGTTTTAAGGGGCTTTAAGTGTTTTATGGTTTTAGGTTTTCATAGGATTTTTTAGGGGTTTTTAGGATTTTTTACTTTTTTTATGGATTTTTAAATATTTTTAGAAATTTTTTATGTTTTTACAGTTTTAGTAATTTTGATGGATTTTAGGGTTTTTATGGTTTTTTGGGGTTTTATGGTTTTTTTAGTATTTTTATGGTTTTATGATTTCTAGATTTTTGTATTTTTTTGGGCATTAAACGGGTTTTTAGAGTTTTTAGTTGTGTATGGTTTTCATAGCTTTTAGGGGGTGTTTTAGTTTTTAGGGATTATAAGTGTTTTTAGGTTTTTAAAGTTTTCTTACAGAGTGTTCATGGTTTTCTAGGTTTTTTTTACATTTTTGTGGATTTTAGGGATTTCTTGGATATTTATGAGTTTTAGTGTTTTTTTAGGATTTCTAGGGTTTGTAGGGTTTTAGGGTGTTTAGTGTTTTTATGTGTTTTTTTGGGTTTTAAGTATTTTTTTGTGTTTTTAGGGGTTTTAATGTTTTTTGAGTTTTTCAATATTTATAGTGGTTAAAAGGGTTTTTAGAGTTTTTAGTGTTTTTAGGGTTTTTTGAGTTTTTAATTGTTTTTACGGATTTTAGGGGGTGTAAGTATTTTTAAGGTTTTATGGTTTTCTTCGGGGTTTTTAGGGGTTTTGGGTTTTTTATTTTTTTATGGGTTTTTTAGGTTTTTATAGATTTTGAGTGTTTTTAGCAGTTTTTAGGGTTTTTCAAATTTTATGATTTTTTTTGGTTTTTTAGTTTTATAGGGGGTTTTATGGTTTTGAGGTTTTAAATGTATTTAGGGGTTTTAAAAGATTTTAAAGATTTTAATGTTTTTTATGTATTTTATGGGATTTTAGAATTTTTTAAGGTTTCATTCGTTTGTTTGTGGTTTTTATGGGTTTTGGGGGATTTGAGGGTGTTTAGGATTTTTTTGGTTTTTAGGGATTTCAAGTTTTTTATTTTTTTAAAGTTTTCTGAGGGGATTGAAGGTTTGTAATGTTATATGTTTTTATATATTTTTGTGCCTTTTTTTAAATATTTTTTTATGGTTTAAGGATTATGAGGCTTTTAGGGTTTTTAGGTTTTTTAGCCTTTTTAGGTTTTTGTAAGTTTTATGTGTTTTTTGGTTCTTAAAGATGTCTTAGGGATTCACCTATTTTTTAGGTATTTTGAGTTTTTTAGTGGATTTTTGGGGTTGAATGGTAATTTGGATTTTAGGGTTTTTTATTATTTAAGGGGTTTTAAGGTTTTTGGTGTCTTTACACATTTATGTTTTTAAAGTTTTATTATAGTTTTAGTTTTTTTTATATTTTAGGGATTTTTTAGATTTTTTAGGATTTTATAGTTTTTACGCTTATTTGAAATATTTTATTGTTATGATGGTTGTTAGGGTTTTTAGGGGTTTTTGGGTATTTACCAATTTTTAGGTTTTTTATGAGCTTAAATAGTTTTTATGTTTTAAAGGTTTTATTTGGGTTTTTTTTATTTTTTAGATTTTTCAGGATTTTAGGGATTTTTATGGTTTTCGGGGTTTTTAAGGATTTTGAGGGGTTTAAGGGTATTTTAGTTTTAAGGGTTTTTTATTTGGTTTTTAGATTTTTTATGATTTTTTATGTTTTAAGTTTTTTTGAGTGTCTTTAACATTTATAGGGGTATAAAGGGTTTTAATAATTTTTAGTAGGTTTTTTGATTTTATGGGTTTTAGGGTTTTTAGGCTATTATGTGTTCTTATGGTTTTTCAAGTTTCAAGGGTTTTTAGGGTTATTTGTGTTATTAGGTTTTTAGGGGTTTTATGTGTTTTTAAATTTTTGAGGTTTTATTAGTGTTTTTTGGGGTTTCATTTTTTATGGATTTTTTGGTATTTTTTATATTTCTATGAGGTTTTAGGATTTTTAGTGATTTTGAGGGTTTTTAGTTGTTTTAAGGGTTTTAGGAATTTTTTGGGTTTTTAGGAAATTTACGATTTTTAGTGTACTTTATCATTTTTGGGGGTTTAAATATTTTTTAGAGTTTATATCTGTTTTTAGGTTTTTTATGGTTTTTTAGTGTTTTCATTGGTTTTTAGAGGTTTTTATGGTTTTTAAGTGTTTTTGGGTTTTTGGGTCATTTAGGGTTTTTATCGCTTTTTGGTTCTAGGGGTTTTATGTGATTTTGGTTTTTTTGTTTCTTATGGGTTTTTTGGGTTTTTATCAACTTTTATGTTTTTAGGTATTTTTTGATATTTTTAGGATATTTATTGCCTTCTTTAGTTTTAAGGTGTTTTTAGGGTCTTTAGTATTTTTAGAGTTTTTAGAGTATTTTAGTTTTTATGGGTTTTAAGTGTTTTTCGGATTTAAATTTTGTCATAGGGGTTTTCAAGGTTTTTAGGGGTTTTATGTATTTATTGATTTATAGATTTTTATATATTTTTAGGGTTTTTAGGGTTTTTAGGGATTTTTTAAGTTTTACAATTTTTTGGGTTTTTAGGGATTAATTGAGTTATTAGGGTTTTTATACTTTTTATAGTTTCTTAAAAATATTAATGTTTTAAATGTTTTTAAGAGTTTTTAGTTGATTTTTTGGTTTTTTTTTGTTTTCATGTATTTTATGGTTTTTAGGATTTTATGGTTTTTAGGGTTTTATGGTTTTTAGAATTTTTTTGGGGTTTTAGTGTTTTTAGGGTTTTTAGATACATGAGTGGTTTTATTTATTTTTGGTTTTTTAATTTTTTTTGGGATGTTCATGGTTTTTGGGTTTCTTACATTTTTGGTATTTTTAGGAATTTTTTAGGTTTCTATTATTTTTTGTTATTTTAGGGATTTTTTGGGTTTATGTTTTTTATGGTTTATTTTATTTTATTTTTGTTTTTATGGTTTTTATGTTATTTAGTGTTCTTAGCATTCTTAGGTATTTTAGAGTTTTTAGTGTTTTTATGGTTATTATGGAGTTCTAGATTTTTAATTTTTTTATAGTTTTTTGGTTTTTAGAGGTTTTATGTGTTTTTATGTTTTATAGGCTTTCATTCGGTTTCTTTGGGTTTTTGTGTTTTTTACAATTTTAGTCAATTTTAGGGATTTTTGTAGAATTTTTTGGTTTTATAAATTTAATGGATTTTTAGGGGGTTTATAGTTTTTAGGTTTTTAGTGTTTTTATTAGTTATTTCATAGTTTTTATTGTATTAATGGAATTTTAGAGTTGTTTAACGTTTTTGGGGTTTAAATGGGTTTTATAATTTTCAGTGTTTATTGGGTTTTAAAAAAAATTTAGGGTATTTGATGGTTTTTAAGATATTAGTGCTATTAGGGTTTTAAGTGTTTTTATGTTTTAGGGGTATAAAGTGTTTTAATGTTTTTAAGAGTTTCATAGAGGTTTTAAGGGTGTTTTTTATTTTAGGGTTTTAATGGTTTTTAGAGTGTTTTATCATTTTAGGGGTTTAAGGGGTTTATATAGTTTTTAGTGGTTTAGGGCTTTTTTGTAGTTTTAGGGCTTTTTATTTTTAGTTTTTTTATTAATTATTTGTGTTTTTAGGGCTTTTAGGGTTATTTCTATTTTTATCTTTTTTATGTATTTTAGGGGTTTTAGGTTTTTACAGTTTTCTTAGGGGTATTTCAATGTTTTTAGGTGTTTTCGGTATTAGTTAATTTTTTATATATTTTATGATTTTTATGGGTTTTAATAGTTATTAATGATTTTCAGGGTTTTAGGAGTTTTTAGAGATTTAGGGGGTTTCTATGTTTTTTGGGGTTTTAGGTATTTGTTTTATTTTTTTGGGTTTTTAATGGGTTTTAGAGTTTTTAGTGGTTCTTCAAGGTTTCTATAATTTTTAATGTTTGTACGGGTTTTTATGGTTTAGGGATTTTTAGGGTCTTTTTAAAGGTTATAGGGTTTTCGGCATTTTCATGTTTTTAGGGTTTTTAGTTGTTTTTAGTTTTTTAAATGGTTCTTAGTTTTTTTGGGGGTTTTATGTTTTTTATGTATTTTTAAATATTAAGGATTTTGAGTGTTTTTTTTGGATTTTTAGGGTTTTTATAGTTTAATGGTTTTTTTATATTTGAGAGTTTTTATAGGTTTTAAGGGATTTTAACATCTTTAGAGTTTTGTAATGTTTTTTGTGGTTTAAGTGGTTTTAGGGTTTTTATATTTTTAATGGGTTTTAGTTTTTTTATAGGTTCTTAGGTTTTTTAATGTTTTAGGGGTTTAAATGGTTTTTAGTGGTTCTAGGTTTTTATGGTCTAAACATTTATTTAGGTTTTTAGGGGTCTTATGTTTTTTTAGTTTTTAAAATTTTTCTTATGATTTTTTAGGGTTTATTTATTTTTACATTTTTAGGGATTTGTAGGAATTTTATGAATTTAAGGTTTTTTATGGATTTTTTAGGTTTTAGTAGTTTTTAGTGATTTTAGGTTATTAATGTTTTCATTGGGGGTTTCAGGGGTTTTTTGTTTTTAGGGATTTCTATGTTTTTTAGTGTTTTTAGTGTTTTCATGGGCTTTAAGAGGTTTCTTTGTGTTTTTAGGATTTTTATGGTTTTATGTGTTTTTAATATTTTTGGGGTTTAAACAGTTTATAGAGTTTCTAGTTTTTATGGGTTTTTTTTGTTTTTTATGGTTTTAATAATTTTAGGGGGGTTTATGGGTTTTAGGGTTTTTTGGGGTTTTGAAATTTTTTACTGATTTTAGATTTTTTATTGGTTCTTAGAGTTTTGAAGTTTTATTATTATCTTTGGGGTTTTTAGGGTTGTTAGGGTTTTTAATGTTTTTATGTATTTTTATAATTTTTTAGTAATTTTATGGTTTTTATGGGTTTTTATGGATTTTGATGGGTTTTTGGGTTTTGGGGGGTTTAAAGGATTTTTAAGGGTTTTATGGGTTATTTGGTTTTTGTAGGTTTTAAATTTTTGAATTTTTTTTAGATTTTTAAAAATATTATAGGGGTTTAAATGGTGTTTAGAGTTTTTAGCATCTTTTAGGTTTTTATGTGTTTTATGGTTTTTTATGTTTTTAGTGGTTTTATTTGTTTTAAGGGGTTTAGGATCGTTTAAGATTTTTATGGAATTTTATGTTTTTTGAGGAGTAATGTTTTGTAGTTGTTTAATGATTTTTATGGGTTTTCAAGTTTTTTAGGATTTTTATGTTTTTAGGAATTTTTGTAGATATTTTATTATTATCAGGTTTTAGGGATTTTGAGGATTTTTAGTGTTTTTATGGTTTTTTCATTTTTTCATTTTTTGGGGTTAGAATTATTTTTAAGTTTTTAATGTCTTCTTAGATTTTTTAGGGCTTCTTGGGGTTTTCTATATTTAGGTATTTTTTGGTTTTTTAATATATTTTTTTGTTTTTAGGGTTTTTAGGGAATTTATTTGGGTTTTATGATTTTTTTCGTTTTTTTTTCTTTTTAGGTTTTTTTGAGTTTTTAAAGTTTAAATATTTTAATGTTATTAAAGGGTCTTTATATTTTTAGTGGTTTCTAGTGTTTTCTGAGTTTTTATGTTTTTTATGGTTTGGGGGGTTTTATTGTTTTAAGGGTTTGTATGATTTTTAGCGTCTTAAGAGTTTCACAATTTTTTAAGGGTATTATGTTTTGTAGGTTTCTAAGGATTTATTAATGTTTTTTTAGGGTTTTTATGGTTTTTTCAATTTTATAGTTCTTAGGGCTTATTATTATTTTTTTGCGTTGTTAGGGATTCTTCTGATTTTGAAGGTTTTAAGGTGTTTTACAATGTTTGGGGTTTTATGGTTCTTTAGGTTTTACGGATTTTTTTATGTTTAAAGTGTTTTAAGGATCTTTTTAGTTTGTAATGTTTTATGGGTTTAAATGGTGTTTATAATTTTTAGGGGTTTAGGGGTTTTAAATGGAATTAAAAAGTTTAATGTTTTTTGGGGTGTTATGGGTTTTATGGTTTTTAGCATTGTTAGGTTTTTAGGGGTTTTAAGTGATTTTAAAATTTGTACGATTTTCTTAGGGTTTTAGGGTTTTTAAAATTTTAGGTGTTTTTAGAACTTTTATAGGATTTTTATGATTTTTTAGTGCTTATATGGTTTTTTGTAGTTTTATTATTTTTTAGGTCCTTAGGGTTTTTAGCGTTTTGATGATTTTTCTGTTTTTAGTGTTTTTTTTGAGTTTTTATGTTTTCAAGGTATTTTTATATTTTTTTTATGTTTGTATGGGTTTAATTGGTTTTTATAGTTTTTTATTAGTGTTAAGGTTTTAGTAGGTTTTTATGGGTTTTTAATGTTTTTAGGTTTTTTATTATTTTTAGGGTTTTTATGATTTTTTGGGTTTTAGGGTATTTAGTGTTTTTATGATTTTAGGTATTTTAAGTGTTTTTTGTTTTTTTGTTATTTCCTTTTGGTTTTCAAATTTTTTAGAGTTTTTTACGTTATTATGAATTTTTATGGATTCTTTTGGATTTTTATGGTTTTTTAATGTTTTATGTTTTTTTAATGTTTTATCTTTTTTGGGTTTTAGGGTTTTTTTATGTATTTATGGGTTTTATGGAATTTTAGAGTTATTTAATTTTTTTTATGGGTTTATCAGGTATTTGTAGTTTTTAGTGGTTTGGGGATGTTTTTTTAGGATTTTAGGGTTTTTAAGGCATTTAGGGGTTTTTTGGTTCTTTGGGTTTCTATGATTTTTAGGGTTTTTTTAATTTTTTGGTTTTTTTGGTGATTTAAGTTTTTTTTAGTTTGTAATTATTTTTATTATTTTTATGATTTTTTTGTTTTTAGGTATTTTGAATGTTTTTTCTTGTTTTTTGGGTTTTATGGTTTTTTTGAGGGGGGAGGGGTGGGGTAGGTGTTTTTTTAGGGTTTTAAATGTTTTTTAGAATTTTTAAACATTTTTAGTGGTTTAATAGTTTTAGAGTATTTAGTGGTTTTTAGGGATTTTATGAGTTTTTTATTTAAGGTTTATAGGGACTTTCATTGTTTCTGGATTTTAACATTTTTTAGGTTTTTGAGGTTTTAACTATTTTTATGATGTTATTATTTTCATAGGGGTTTTTATGATTTTTAAGTTTTTTTTTATTTTTTAGGTTTTTATAATGATTTTTTGTGATTTTAATTGTTTAAAGGGTTTTTTGGAATTTTGAGGGGTTTTTTGGGGATTTTAGGGTTTTTAAGGATATTTTAATTTTTTACATTTTAGGGGTTTAGAGTTTTTTATAGTTTTTAGTGGTTTCTATGATTTTTATTTATTTATAAAGATTTTATGGTTTTCATGGGTGTTTTTGGTTTTTTTGGTTTTTTTGGTTTTTTGGGATTTTTAGGGTTTTTAGCATATTTTAGGTTTTTAGGTGTTTGAGTGTTTTATGGTTTTTATGTTTTTCTTATGGTTTTTCAGGGTTTTTAGTGTTTTTTACATTTTTATGGATTTTTAGCAATTTTTCTAATATTTTTATGTTTTATAGGTTTTGGGGTATTTTGAGGGGTTTTAGGGTTTCTTGGGTTTTCTAGGTTCTTATTGTTTTTTTGGGGTTTTAGGGGTTTTTTCATTTTTTATGTTTTTTACAATTTTTAATAGATTTTAACATTTTAAGGGTTAAATGGGTTTTTAGATTATTCAGTGGTCCTTATCTTTTTAATTTTTATAGTGTGTTTTTGGGTTTTTATAGGTTTTTAGGGTTTTTAAGGTTTTTATGTGTTTTAGGGTTTTAGGGGTTTTAAAAGTGTTTATGAATTTATGTTTTTTGGGGGGTTTTCAGTGTTATTATGTTTTTAGGTTTTTATGGGGTTTTAGTATTTTAATGGGTTCTTGGATTTTTTGGGATTATGATAGGTTTTATGGTTTTTCGGTTTTTTGGATTCTTGGGTTTTTAAGATTTTTTCAGGATTTTGGATTTTTAAGGTTTTTAGATTTTTTAATTTATTTTAGTGGTTAAAGGGTTTTAAGAGTTTTTAGTCATTTTTTGGTTTTTATACATTTTTAAGTGTTTTTTTGTTTATTGGGGATTTTTATTGTTTTATGGGGTTTTAGGGTTTTTAGGGACATTTGGATTTTAAGCATTTTAGAGATTTTAAGTTTTTTTAGTTTTTAATGATTTTTTAGGTGTTTTCAATGTTTTTATGGGTTTTTACATTTTTAGGAATTTTGGGGGTTTTTAGTATTTTTATGGTTTTTAAGGTTTTTGTTATTTTGAGGGTTTTAGGGGTTTTTAGGGTTTTTATGGGTTTTTAGGGTTTTTTTTATTTTTATGTTTTTAGGGATTTTAAGTGTTTTATATTTTTATTATATTCTTAGGGGTTCGAATGGATTTTAGAGTTTTGGATGTTTTAGATATTTCTAGGTATTTTTTAGTATTTTTATGGTTTTTTGGATTTTAGGGATTTTGAGGGGGTTTTGGGATTTTTTGTGGTTTTATGGTTTTTATTGTTTTAGGGATTTTTTTGAGTTTTGTTGTGTTTTTATGATTTTTAGAGTTTTTAAACATTTATAGCGTCTTAAATGGTTTTCATAGTTTTTAGTGGGTTTTAGGGTTTTTTAATGTTGTTAGGGATTTTTTTTGTTTTTAGGATTTTTATGGTTTTTAGTGGTTTTATATTATTTTAGGTTTTTTATTGGTTATAATTTTTTTGGTTCTTATGGTTTTCTTAAAGTTTTTACGTTTTTAGAAATATTTACGAATTTTTTAGGATTATTATTATTTTCAGGTGTTTAGGGTTTTAGGGTGTTTTAGGGTTTTGAGGGATTTTATGGATTCTTAATTTTATTTTAAGGGTTGTTTATATTTCTAGGGTTTTATGGTTTTTTAGATATTTTTATTTTTTACTTGTGATTAAATGGTTTTAAAGTTTATTTGGTTTTAAGGGGTTTTTATGTGTTCTTAGGGTTTTATGTGTTTTTATGGTTCTTTGGGTTTTTAGGGGTTTTAATATTATTAGGGGTTTTATGTGTTTTAATTTTTATTGGTTTTCTTAGTATTCTTCTAGGTTTCCTTATTTTTTTATGTTTTTAAATATTTTTAAAATTTTTAGGGTTTTTATAGTTTTTAGGGTTTTTAGGAATTTTGAGGGTTTTGGGGTTTTTTTTGTTTTTATGTTTTTTAGGGGTTTTATGGGTTTTAAGGGTTTTTTTAGTTTCCTAAGGTTTTAAAAGTTTTTAGAGTTTTTAAAATTTTTAGAGGTTTAAAATTTTTTTATAGTTTTTAGTTGTTTTTATGGGTTTTATGAGGTTTTAGTAGTTTTTATGGTTTTTAGGAGTTTTTATGGTTTTTAGAATTTTTAGGATTTTTTATGATTTTTAGGGTTTTTATTATTCATATGGTTTTTAATGTTTTCTTTGTGGTTTCTAAGAATTTTAGAGTTTTTTATTTTTTTATATATTTCTAAGGGTTTTTTTTATTTTTATGGTTATTTATAGTTTTTAGTGATTTTGAATGTTGTTCATGTTTTATGATTTTTTTGAGGTTTTTTTTTAGTTTTTTAGGGTTTTTATGTTTTTCATATTTTTTAATGTTTTTTTGGGTTTAAAGTGTTTTATATGTTTTAGTGGTTTTTATGGGTTTTATGTGTTTTTAGGGGTTTTATGGTTTTTAGGTGTTTATATGGTTTTAGGGTATTTAGGGTTGTTTTGGGGTTTTAACATTTTTAATGTTTTTAGGGGTTTTAAGTGTTTTTATATTTTTATGGTTTTCTTAGGCGTTTTTAGGGTTTTAGGGATTTTTATGTTTTTAGGTAACTTTAGGGGTTTTTAGGATTTTTATGTTTTTTTTAGTGTTTTAGTGTATTTATGGATTTTATGTGTTTTTAGAGTTTGGGGTTTTTTTGGTTTTTAGTGTTTTTTAAGGTTTTTACTGGTTTAAAGTGTTTTTAGGTTTTTATGTTTTTCTTATAGTTTTTTATATTTTTTAGTTTTTTTACTTCTTAAGGATTTTAAATTTTTTTTACAATATTTATAGTTTTTAGGGGATGTTTGGATTTCCATGGGGTTTTTGATTTTTATGATTTCATGGGATTTAATTTTTTTTTCGAGTTTTTTAGGGTTTTATGTTTCTTTAGAATATTTTAACATTTTAAGTGGTTTAAAGGGTTTTTATAGTTTTTAGTGAGTTTTTAGGGGTTTTAGGGGGTTTTAGGGGTCTTTAAGTTTTATAGGGTTTTTTGGATTTTGGGCAGTTATAGGGTTCTTAGTGTCTTTTAGGGTTTTTATCGGTTTATAGCATTTTCAGGTTTTTACTGATTTTATGTTTCTTAGAGTTTTAATGTTTTCTTAGTGTTTTTAGGGTTTTTTACATTTTTAGAAATTTTTATGGCTTTTTTACGATATTTATATTTTTTAGGGTTTTTTTTGGATTTTGAAGGATTTTAGGGTTTTCGAGGGGTTTTAAGGTTTTTAGGGTTTTTATAGTTTTTTGGGTTTTAGAATTTTTTGGGTTTTTTTTCTAAGGTTCTCTTAATTTTTTTCATTGTTTGTATATTTTTCTTGGTTTTTATGGATTTTTTGGTATTTTTTAGGATTTTTATTGGTTTTTATGGCTTTTAGGGACTTTTAGAGTTTTAGGGTTTTATACCTTTTTATGGTAATAGTGTTTTTTTGTGTTTTCTATGGTTTCAAAGAGTTTTTAATGTTTTTATGGGTTTGAATGGGTTTTAGAGTTTTTTGTGGTATTTAGGGGTTTTATGGTTTTTAGTATTTCTTATGATTTTTAGGGCAAAGAAGGCGTGTGCCAAGAAGAAAGCTTGGCGCCTCAATTAATAAAAAGAAAAGGTACAAAACATTACAGGGGGGGGCTTGTACATTCGTGTGCGGGTAGCACCCATCATGTCAGCGGCTACATGAGACGTGCAATAGGAAGGAGCAATGAATGACCACTGTGAGCAGCATTCTTCGATAGCCATCTTGGAGAGCGCATCAGCCACCATATTGACTTCCCTGTATGCATGAGAAATCCTGAAGGTCATGTTCTTGGATAGGCTAAGGCATTCAATCCACTGAGGAAGAAGCCGCCATGGAACCTTCCTTGAGTTTTGGCGAAGCGCCTCCACTGCAAGCATTGAGTCCGATTCGATCCATAGATGCAACCACCCAAATTGAATTGCAAAACGAACAGCCTTGATAATAGCCCAAAGCTCTGCCTCATAAGCACATCCATTCCCAATGCAGTGATAGAAAATACCCTTGACAAATCCTCGACAATTACGGAAGACCCCACCACAACCTGAAGGGCCTAGTGAGCCTGCCGTCTCACCATCAACATTAACTTTGATCCATGACGGGATTGGTGGAATCCATCTAATGTACTTCATCAACATTGGTTTTTTGCACCTTCCAGGGACACCAAGGGTGCGGAGTGTAACAAGATCATTGAAGTAGATGTTCATTGTACCTGATTGGAGACTCCCAGCCAGCCGAACAGCACTATGCATGGAAATAATACCCTCATGCGTGGAGCATGATTTGTTCTAAAACATAGCAGAATTTCTTGGAGCCCATAGGAAAGAGACAATGGCTGCCGAAGCTGCAAGAAGGAGGTTGTGAAGCTGCTCACTGCAGCTAAAATCATTGATAAAAAGCATCCGTTGAGAAAAGGTTCCAGGAGGAAAGAGGAGACCAAAAACATCCTGCATGTTGCTCCATAATCTGTGTGCAAGGTTGCAATAAATAAAGAGGTGTTGTATGCTTTCATCACCTCGCAAACAGATGCTGCAGACCGAGGCAATCTGCAACCCAGTTTTTTGAAGCAGACCATGCATAGGAAACCTGCACCTCCAAATTTTCCAAAGAAGAAGAAAGTGTCTAGGGGGAATGAAATGACACTTGTATTTCAGAAGCCATGAGGGGGGGGGGGTCAGAACCTTTCCGATATTCATGCTCGTAGAAACTTCTTGCAGTGAGCTGGCCAATCAGATCTGGCTTCCATATGAGAGTGTCCGAATCAACGTAGTTGTAACAGCGGATCTGGGAGACGATGTGTGATGGCAGAATTTCATCCAGCTCCATCAGCCTGGCGTTGAGCTCACTGATAGTCATGTGTTGCAGACCTTGTGGAACTTGCATAAGTTCACGCAGAGGAAAATCAAGCCAAGGGGTGAGCCAGCAGTTCAGATTGGATTGTCTTGAAACAGTCCAGATAGATTGCGAGATAATATTCTGAAATGAGGATTTAATTGTGGTCCATACCGAGGAGAGCATATACCCAGTGTAGCCATTACACAAGTGGCCAGTGAATCGTTCTTTAAGAAAATCTAGCTCACCTTCCTTGTGCACGAAGAGATCCCAGGTGAATTTAGCCAACAAGGCCTCATTGAAATCCCGGAGATCTTTAATTCCAAGACCACCCATGCTAATGGGTTTGATGCAGTCTTTCCATGCAACAGTTACCAATTTCTTTTCACTGATGCATCCTGTCCATGCAAAGTTTCGAATCATGGCTTGAAGGGATTTGATCAGACTTACTGGCCATCTATATAAAGAGAAGGTATGAAAAAACATTGATGTGATAACGGAATTGATAAGGCAAACTCTGCCTGCTTGAGACAGAGACTTTCCCTTCCATTTAGCTAGCTACTGGGTGATATCAACAGAAATGCTTTCCAAGTGGTAGTGCTTTCCCCTCCCCCAGAAGAGGGGAACCCCAAGGTAATTAAAGGGCAGAGATCCTTTTTTAACGCCAAGACATCTAATGATTATGCTTTGCCTCACCGAGGAGCACCCTTTCCCAAAAACAATAGAAGATTTACACCAACTGATTGCCTGCCCGGCAACATCTTCATAGTGATTAAAGATTTTCCGGATAGCTGAGATAGTTCGCATATTAGCCTGCCCAAATAGAAGGATATCATCAGCATAAAAAAGGTGTGAGGGTACATAGGAGTCTATGCTGGCTTTGAAAGGGCAATATAATCCAGCCATCATTGCATGTGTAATAATATGACTCAGGTAATCTTCTGCAAGTGCAAAGAGAATTCCAGAGAGAGGGTCTCCCTGCCTGACCCCTCGTGAACACTGAAAGAAACCTTTTGGCGCCCCATGAATCAGAACAGAATTTTTAGCACTCTCCATAATAGAAGAGATCATGATGATAAATTTGGATGAGAAACCATACATACCTAACACCCTGAACATAAAATTCCACTTAATGGTATCAAAAGCTTTGGCTCCCCATTAGGTTCTTTAGGGTTTTTACCATTTTAAATGTTTATTTGGGATTTTAATTTTTTTAGGTTCTTAAGGTTTTCTTATGTGTTTTCAGTGTTTAAAGGTTTTTTATGTTTTTATTAATTTTAAACAGTTTTTTATACTTTTTTGGGGGTTTTTAGGGTTTTTAGGTATTTTCATGGTTTTCATGGTTTTTAGGGTTTTTGTGTTTTTTTAGGGTTTTTTTATTGTTTTCAAGGGTTTTAACAGATTTTTAGAGTGTTTCGAGGTTTTTTGGGGTATAATGGGTTTTTTAGTTTTTAGTGGGGTATTAGGGTTTTTATGGATTCTTAGGGGTTTTAAAGGTTTTTAGGGGATTTTGTAGTTTTAGTGGGTTTATTGTTTTAGGGGTTTTTAGTTTTTTTTAACATTTTTGGGGTTTAAAATGATTTTTGGTTTTTAAGTATTTCTTAAGGGTTTTCAGGGTTTTGGGGTATTAAACATTTTTTAGGGATTTATAATTCTTTTTTATGATTTTTATGGGTTTTAGTGATTTTGAGGGCCGTTTGGGGTTTTTTCAGCGTATAATGGGTTTTTAGAGATTTAACATAAAAATGTTTTTAATGGGTTTTTATTTTTTAGTGTTTTTAGGGTTTTTAACAATTTTTAGTGGTTTTATGGTATTTATGGGTTTTTGTACTTTCTACAATTTTCAGGGGTTTGTGTTATTTTTGTTTTTATATTTTTAACGGGTTTTAAGTGTTTTTTGGTTTTTTTCATCTTATTATAGTTTTCATGGTTTTTAATAATTTTAGGGTTATCTAGGAATTTTGAAGGGTTTTTTTCGATTTTAGGGTATTTAGGATGTTTTAGGTTTTTAATGATTTATAGGGTTTTAAGGGGTTTTATAGTTTTTTTGAGTTTTTAGGGATTTTCCGAGTCTTTGATGTTTTTTGTGGTTTAAAGGTTATTTATAGTTTTTAGTGGTTTTTAGGGTTTTATGGGTTTTATAGATTTTAAGGTTTTTTTGGTTTTTTTTGGGTTTTTAGAGACTTTTAGGGTTTTAGGGTTTTTATCACTTGTTAGGTTTTTTAGGAGTGATAAGTGTTTTGTGTTTTTAATGAATTCTTAGTATTTTATGGATTTTTATGGTTTTTTTAGTTTTTAGGTATTTTTAGGGATTTTAGGATTATTATAGTTTTAGGGTTTTATGGACTTTGATGGATTTTAGGGTTTTTGGTGGGTTTTTAGGATTTTTGTTGTTTTTAGGGTTTTTTGAATTTTTTAGATTTGTTTAAAAATTTTAGGGGTTTAGATATATTTTTGATTTTTTTTATAGTGTTTTTTGGAGTTTTGTGGGGTTTTAAGGTTTTCACGTTTTTTGGAATGGAAGGTGAGAGGCCAGGCTATTCCTGACCCCCCCCCCCCCAATTTATTAAAATAAAAGAAAGGCATAGAAGGGCGAGGTGGGGCCAAATAGATCACACCGAAAACCCTAGACCCCCCAGGATATCAAAACCCCAAAAGACCGGAAAAGCAGAAGAGAAAGAAGCAGGAACTACAGATCAAGGTCTCCATCCCCATAAGGGTCCCCATTACCACCATAACCGGAGGAGGTATCCGACTCCACCGATTCCCATTCAGATGATTTGTATTGATTTAGGAAGGAAGTGTAGTAATCTCTGATACGTTTCTGCTCCATATTAAGCTGCACCTTGGCAGATCTACCTCCCATGCCAGAGGCAACTTCCTTAGCTTTTCAAGAGGCTCTCGTGGACACTGTCTTTGGAAAAGTCGAGTAGTCCTTCCTCAAATTTATCTTTCAGGGGTCTAAAAAGACCCCTGTAGTATTGTTTTCCTTCCTAGATGGAATTTCCACATTGAGCAGGGCCCTATCCTTACTGATCATATCAGTATTATAATTCATCCATCGAGCATCCTCCTAGAAAACATCTTGATCAGGGATAAAGGAGTCTTCCTGATTCAAGGACCATTCAGCAAGATCCCCATGCGGAACGCTGGGGGACACCACACTAGCCAGGGCCAGCAACAATTTCCCCTCCTCTCTAGGAAACATTCAGACCTCCACAACCAGCTCCATCACCAATATAAGTTCAGCAGCCTCCCCCTGCTCGTGAGAAAACCAAGCTGGATCCCCCTGCAAAGAATCCCCAGCAGAAACTATTTCATGCACCATTAAAGACAAGGTCCCCTTCCCATGCCACGGGGGGGGGGGGGGGGGGGGCATCATCACCACAGAACACTACTCCGCCAACTCCCCTTGGATATGTACCTCCCCCTTCTTAGCCTCCTCCCCCAGCACTTCACTGAAGTGGGCCGAATCTCTCCGGTTAGCTCCCTTCCCCCGCTCATACACCTTCCCTTCCACAAGAACACCCCCAGTAGTGCCAGCCTGCCCAGCCATAGGACCCTGGTCCGCCAAACCACCCTCTGCTTCAACCTTCCCATTGCAACCAGAATCTACCGCAGAAGCCACCTCATCAAAAGCCTGCAGCCCCATCCCAAAACTAGAGAAACACAAATCATGGAAGGGGTCCTCCAATTGACCAGTCTGGGTCCATCCCTCTAGATTGTTCGTGTCCACTTGTTCCTCCACCATCCTCAGCTCACCAATAACCTCCATTGTCGTAGCCACACCCTCAGATAAAGCCTCGAGACTCACAAAACTATTAAGTTTTTTATTATTTTTATGATATTTATGGATTTTGAGGGTATTTATGGGTATTTATGGTTTTTAGGGTTTTAAAGGTTTTATGGGACTTAAGTGTTTCTAGGTTTTTATGTGTTTTTTAGGGTTTTTATGGGATTTTATATTTTTAAGGATTTTTTGTGATTATTAGTTTTTTATGGTTTTTTGGGTTCTTAGGGAATTTGAGGGTTCTAATGGGTTTTAATGGTATTCTTTGGTTTTAGGTTATTGTTTAGTTTTATGTGTTTTTATAGTTTTTATTGATTTTTTTAACATTTTTAGGGGTTTAAAGGGTTTTTATAGTTTTTAGTGTGTTTTAGGATTTTTACAGGTTTTTAGGGGTTCTATGATTTTTAGTGGATTTTATGGATTTATAGTTATTAGGATCTTTATTTTTTTTGGGTTTTTATATTTTTTTTATGGGTTTTTAGTGTTTTTTAGGTTTTTCATATTCACATATTGTTTTTATGGGTTTTAGGTTTTTAATTTTTTTTTGGAATTTTTAGTTCTTTTTAGAAATTTTTTTTGGTTTCAGGGTTTTTAGGTATTTTTTTGTGTTTTCAAAGGTTTTTTTTGTTTTAATTGTTTTTTGATATTTTTATGGTTTTATGGTTTTTTATATTTTTTTACACTTTTTAATGTTTTAAAGGTTTAAAAGAGTTTTTATTTTTTAGTATTGTAATGGTTTTGTAGTGTTTATATGGTTTTGAGGGTTATATGTTTTTAGGAATTTAAATATATTTAAGGATTTTAATAAATTTAATAGTATTTAGTTTTTATGGTTTTGTTACAAATTTTCAGAATTTTTAGGGTTTCTTACATTTTACATATTTTTATAGTTTATGGAATCATAGGGTCTTTAGGGATTTTGGGGGTTTTTAGTTTTTTTTTAAAGATTTTTAGAGTTTTTTGGGTTTTATTATTTTCTATAATTTTATTGGTAAAAGGGGATTAAAGGGTTTTTAGAGTTTTTTTGGGGGGAGTTTTTTTATTTTATGTGGTTTAAGTGTTTTAATGGTTTTAGTGGTTTTTAGAGTCTTTTAGTGTGGCGGTTTAAGTGTTTTTATTGTTTTTTTAGGGGTTTTATGATATTATTTTTATTTTATGTTTTTTGTGATTTTATGGATTCCTTATAATTTTTATTGTTTTTAGGGGTTTTAGGGATTTTTAGGGTTTTTCAATTTTTATGGATTTAGGTTTTTATGGTTTTTAGAATTTTTAATCTTTTTAGGGTTTTTTAGTTTTTTAGTTTTTCAATGTTTTCATACTGGTTTCAGGATTTGTATGTTTTCATAGATTTTTAAGAATTTTTCAGATTTTATGGTTTTTAGTGTTTTTAGGGTTTGTCATGGTATTAGGTTTTTATGGTTTTTATGGGTTTTTTGGGTTTTTCAAATTTTTTTTGACTTTTTAGTGTTTTGAATGTTTTTTTTATTTTTAAATGTTTTTATGGGTTTAACATGTTTTTAGAGTATTTTTGGTTTTTTGTGATTTTATGGTTTTTAGGGAAAGGAAGGTGCGGGGCCAAGCTAATCCCGTTCCCTCCAAAACTTATTTGAAGAAAGAGACACAGTGGACAAGGGAGGGGTGGGGTTAATCAACCCACACCAAAAAGCCCCTAACAACCCCAAAACCAAAAAAGATAGAAAAAGAAAATACCCAAGAGAAAAACAAGTCAGTCAACATCTCCACTGAAGTCATAAACAGTAGTTCCATGAGGGACACCCTCTTCACTATATCCACAAGCCACATTGTTTACATATGAATCCCCATCAGCACCATACCTAGAAGAAGCATCTGATTCCACCGACTCCTATTCAGATGATTCATATTGCTTGAGAAAGTTAGATAAATACTCCCTAAGTTATTGTTTATCCACATTACGTTGCACCTTGATAGCCCTTCCTCCCCTTCAAGAGGAATTTTCCTTAGCCTTACAGGAGGATCCTATAGACATAGTCTTTGGAAATGAAGTGTAATCCTTCCTCGGCTTCCTCCTTCATGAGTCAACATGGACCCCTACATGCTTATTTTCCTTCCCAATGACCTCCTCAAGCACAGACCTGTCCTTAAGGATCATATCAATGTTGTCATTCATCCTTCTTACATCCTCCTAGACTTGGTCAGGAATGAAGGAGGCTTCCTGGTTTAGTGAACAGCCCGCAAGAACCCCACAATGCATATTTCTAGAGACTACCTTAGGAACCCCG
This sequence comes from Viscum album, assembly GCA_963277665.1. NCBI lineage: Eukaryota > Viridiplantae > Streptophyta > Magnoliopsida > Santalales > Viscaceae > Viscum > Viscum album. The sequence continues at coordinate 1,333,607,621 of OY728150.1, forward strand.
AGAGCTAGGCAGTCCAACACCTCCATCCGCCCGGTCTGGTCCACATTGGGGCTTTCCTTCCTAGGGACACCTTGGCAGTCCACCGGCTTCAACTCATGCAAGCCCATACAACCATTCTTGTCAGCTAGAGTCTCCTCATGTACCTCCATGACCAGCCCTATCACCTCCTCCTGTGCGGCGGTGTCCCCCTGCTCAGGGTCATCCCCCATCCCAGCTCCCTCCCTCTGCCCGCATGTCATCCCTTCTGCAGACATCCCCCCCATCAACTGCATCCTCCAACTTATCCACTATCCCCCACTCCTCCACCTTCTCCTACTCATTCACATGACAATCACCACTAGCAGTCCCCTCAAGCACTGCCCCGGGAATATATAAATCTAGTCCAGAAAGCTTGCGACTCACCACACCCTCAAAACCAGCCTCCCCCACCTCGACATTGATCACTAATGGGAATACATCTTCCTATTCTTCCAACACCCTCTGCTCAGCCATGTCCCCATGTGCAGCTACTTCCCCCTCTATCTCGAAACGTAAAAAATGCATGATCTCAGCAGTAGCATCGTTGCTAGATAGGGGAACCTGCACATCAGCACCTGCGGGCTCATTCTCATTACCAGCGGGTTGAGATGCAAGTACTCCGTTAAACACCAAATATGCATCCCCTATGGTCTGACCTAGAAATCCATAGACAGGAACACGACCATCATGCATAGTATCAAAATCCTCAACCCCTATAGCACCCAACATAATGTCACCAGAATTGTCTGGTAACCCCTTTCCCCTATCTTCACTAGTATCTCCCTCAACCCCAGAGCAAGAATTCTGCCACGATTATTCATCCAAGTCACCCGCCAACTTTGGTTGCACCACATGTTGCTCCTAAAGAGACTCCTCCAAAACCAATACATCAAAATAATTAATAAAATGGACACTGTCACATCCATCATGCATTTCCAATTTCTCTGAAGAGTCTTTGGCCCCCTCGAGACCTCCAGGAATAAGAGACAGCCCAAGCAGCCCCCTCCACTACGACTCCTCCATCCTCGGACTATTTCCTCCCTCCAAGGATTCCATAACCCCTACCAGCCTAAATTCCAAGGTCGCATTTCAGCCTATCAATGACATCATAGACCCCCCAGGTTATAAGGGGACTGTCCAGAAACCTTATTGTTTTTAGGGGATTTTAAGGTTTTTAATGGTTTTTATAGTTTTTTGGGATCTGAATAGTCTTTTAGTATTTTAGTGTTTTTAGGTTTCTAATTGGTTTTATATTTTTTATGATCATAAGGTTTTCTTAGGGGTTTTCAAGGAATTTTTTAATGTTCAGGATTTTTATGGTTTTTTTGGTTTTAGAGATTTTGGGAGTTTTTAAGGTTTTAATGAGTATTATTGTTGTTATCATTTTTAGGAATTTTTTGGGTTTTATGTTTTTTTAGTTTCTTAAGGTTTTCTTAGTGTTTTTAGGGGTTTTAGGTTTTTTTTTCCTTTTTGGGATTTTAAGTAAATTTTTACGATTTTTATGGTTTTAAGAATTTTTAATTATTTTGTGGGATTTATGGGTTTTTAGGGTTTTTTGATTTGTTATGGTTTTTTTGGGTGTTTGGGTTTTTTTATTTTTTACGGGTTTAAATTTGTTTTTTCGTTTTATAATGTTTTGGGGCTTAAATTATTATTATAGTATTTAGTGGATTTTAGGGTTGTTATAGGGTTTTTGGGTTTTTAATGTTTTGTGGGTTTTCTTGTTTTGTTGGTTATTATTGGTTTTAGGGGTTTTAAATGTTTTTATGTTTTTAAGGTTTTATTAGGTATTTTCATATTTTAGGGTTTGTTATGTTTTTTGGGATTTTAAGGATTGTTTTGGATTATTATGGGTTTTATTATTTTTAGGGATTGTGTTGGTTTTTATGGTTTTAGTGTTTTTATAGTTTTTTTAGTTTTTATTGTGTTTTTGAGTTTTTATGATTTTAAGGGGATTTTATAGTTTTTTAAATATTTTGGTTTTGGATGGGTTTTTAGATTTTTTAGTGTTTTATGGGTTTTTAATGTTTTTAGGGGTTTAATGGTGTGGGGGGATTTTGGTTTTTTATTGTATTTTTGGGTTTTTAGTGTTTTTAGGTTTTTTATGGATTTCAATTGTTTTTAGACTTGAAGGATTTATTAGGGTATTTCATGGTTTTCTGGGTATTTTAAATTTTTACATATTTTTACGGGTTTTTTGGGATTTTTCTGGGGTTTTATTATTTAGAGGGATTTTAGGTTTTGTAGGGTTTTATCATTTTTTGATTTTTTGGGGGTTTATGTTTTTTAAGGTTTTTAATATTTTCTTAGGCGTTTTTATGGTTTTTTACGATTTTGGTATTTTTTTTTCTTTTTTAGGATTTTTATGGTTTTTTGGGTTTTTTTGGGATTTTGATGGTTTTTAGAGTTTTTATGGGTTTTATGGTTTTTTGTATTTTAGTTTTTTGTTGAGTTTTTTTATTTTTTAATGGGGTTTTAAATTTTTTAATGTTTCTTGGGGTTTGAAGGTTTTTTATATATTTTAGTGAGGTTTTAGTGTTTTGATGGATGTTTATGGTATTTAATAGGTTTTATGGTTTTATGGGTTTTTATGTAATTTTAGGGTTTGTAGAATTTTTTGATATTTAGTGGTTTTATGTATTTTAATTTTTTAAGGTTTTTCTAGGGGTTTTCATGGTTTAATGGTGTTTTTATATTTTTTGAGTTTTTAGGGATTTTTTAGTATTTTTCTATTTTTAGGGATTTTATGGATTTTCATGGGTTTTATGGATTTTAGGGTATTTAGGGTTTATATAGTTTGGGGGGGATTTAGGGATTTTTTTTGTTTTTGATGTGTTGTAGTTTTTTAGAGTTTTTACATTTTTAATGGTTTAAAGTTCTTTTAGGGGTTTTAAGTGTTTTTTTGGGTTTCATGTTTATTTAATATTTTTTGCGATTTTAATGGATTTTTTGGGGTTTTTTGGATTTATTTGTTCTTAGGGATTTTAGTGTTTTTATATTTTTTTATTGATTTTAAGTGTTTTTTTGTTTTTCTTAGGTATTTTCATAATATTTATGTGTTTATATATTTTTAGGTCATATTTTTACTTTTATGGCTTTTAGGTGTCATAGGGATTCGGTGGGTATTTTTGATTTGGGGGTGGGGGGGTTAGGTTTTTTATGTTTTTGGGGTTTTATGGGGTTTTTTTGGAGTTTTTTTAGGTTTTCTAAGGTTTTATATTTTTTCCACTTTGTTAGCAGTTTAAAGAGTTTTAATAGTTTTATTGGGGTTTTATGTATTTTTGGTTTTTTTTGTTTTTCAGATTTTAGGGGTGCTTATGGTTTTAAAGTTTTTATGGTTTTATGGTTTTTAGTGTTTTTATGGTTTTTAGAGTTTCTATGTATTTTATGGGTTTAAAGTTTTTTTCATTTTTTTAGGTTCTCTAAAGAGTTTTCAAAATTTTTAACATTTTTAGGTGTTTTAGGATCTTTTAATATTTTAATGGTTTTTTTCATTATTAGGGATTTTGAGGGGTTTGGATGTTTTTAGGGTTTAATGGGTTTTTAGGGTTTTATGTTTTTTTAGTTTGTTAGGTTTTTTATGGATTTTGAATTCTTCTTAATGTTTTTAAGGTTTTAAAGCAATTTTAGATATTTTTTGGTTTTTAGGGTTTTAAGGGGTTTTAGGGCTTCTATAGTTTTAGGGGTTTTTTTTTGGGGGGGGTGGGGTTTATGTTTTAGGGGTTTAGGTTTTTTAACATTTTAGGGGTTTTAAGTGTTTTTAATTATTTACAGTTTTTATAGTGATCTTTAGAGCTTTTAGTGGCTTTTTACTTTTTAGAGGTTTCTATGGATTTTTTTGTATTATTAGTGTTTTTTTAGGTTTTTTAGGGATATGAGGGTTTTCATGTGTTTTTAGTGATTTATGGTTTTTTTGGGTTTTATAATTTTTTGGTTTTCTAGGAGTTTTATGTGTTTTTAAAATTTGAATTTTTCTTTAGGGTTTTCAGGGTTATTATGGTTTTTTAAATATTTTGGGTTTTTTGAGTTATTTAGAATTTTTTATGGTTTTTGGGTATTTATTGATATTTAGAGTTTTATGGATTTTAGGGTTTATATGGTTTTTTGAGGTTTTAGGGATTTTTTGAGTTTTTTATGATTTTAATGGGTTTCATAGATTTTTTAATTTTTAGGGGTTTAAAAGGTTTTGGATTTATAGTGGTTTTTTTATTTTTAATTGGTTTTTAGTGTTTTTAAAAAATTTAGGGCATTTTATGGTTTTTAGGAATTTTAGGGTTTCTTGGGTTTTTAACTTCCATTAGGTTTTTATCGGTATTTTGTTTTTTAAGTTTTTAATGTTTTCTTCGAGGTTTTTAGGGTTTTAGGGTTTTTCTGTTTTATGATATTTTAGGGTCTTTTTAAATTATATGATTTTAAGGGTTTTAGGGATTTTTAGGGGTTTGGGGTTTTTATGATTTTAGTGTTTTGATCATTTTTAGGTTTTTTCTGGAGTATTAAGTGTTTTTAGGTTTTTAAGGATTTTTTAGGATCTTTCAGGATTTTTATGGATTTTTATATTTTAAGTGATCTTAAGTAATTTTTATGTTTTTTACTGTTTTTACGGTTATTAGTGATTTCGAGTGTTTTGGGGTTTTCTAGGGATCGCATGGATTTTCGGTTTTTTTGGTTTTTAGGGGGTTTTTGAGTTTCTTGGGGGTTTAAATGATTTTTAGAGTTTTTAATGCATTTATGGGTTGAAGGAGTTTTATATATTTTAGTGGATTTAAGGGTTTTAAGGTTTTTATTTTTTATGGGTTATCAGTGTATTTTGGGTTTTAGGATCATTTTTGGTTTTATAACAATTTTTAGGGTTTTAGGGGTTTAAAGTGTTTTTAGGATTTTATGTTTTTATGGCTTTTCATGGTTTCATAAGGTTTTTAAATTCATGGTGATTTTTTAGGATTTTAATGGTGTTTTAGGGTGTTTAGGATTTTTGAGGGTTTTTGGGGTTTTCAAGTTTTTTTTATGTTTGTAGAATTTTTTAGGTTTGTAATGTATTCTTACCGTGTTTCTAGAATTTTTTTGTGTTTTTTACATTTTTATGGTTTTTTCTGGATTTTTTAGGATTTTTATTGTTTATATTGGTTTTAGTGATTTTGAATGTTTTTAGGGTTTTAATAGTTTTTATGATTTGTTGGGTTTTATGGTTTTTTTGAGTTTTGTTATGGTTTTTAATATTTTTTAATATTTTTTATCATTTATATAGGTTTAAATGATTTTTAGAGTTCTTACTGCTTTTTAGGGTTTTTTGGGTTTTTATGGTTTTTAGGGGGTTTTATGGTTTTTAGGGTTTTTATAATTTTTTTGATTTCTTTTTGTTTTAATTTATTAGGTTCTTAAGGTTTTATTAACGTTTTTAGGGCATGGAAGGTGTGATGTCAGGCTATTCATGGCCTCCCAAAAATTATTAAAAGAAAAAAAACAGACAAGTGCAGGGTGGGTCCAAACAACCTACACCAAAAAACCCTAGACCCCCCAAGACACCAAAACCCCCGAAGACCCGAAAAGCAGAAGAGAATGAAGAAATAACTACAAATCAAAATCTCCATACCCATATGGGTCTCCATCAGCACCATAAACCGAGGTAGCATCTGACTCCACTGACTCCTATTCAGATGATTCGTATTGCTTTAGGTAGGCAGTGTAATACACTCTAAAATTGCTGCTCCACATTCAGCTGGGGCTTGACAAGACGACCTTCCCTGCTATGGGAAACCTCTTTATCTTTGAAAGAGGCTCTCATGTACACTGTATTTGGAAATGTTGAATAGTATTTCCTCAACATCCTCTTTTTGGGATCAAAAGAGACCCTTCAGGTTTGTTTTCCTTCCCATATAGAATGGCCACATCAAGCAAGGCCCTCTCTTTAATGATCATAACCATATTTCTATTCACCCTTCTATGATCCTCATAGAAAAAATATTGATCAGGGATGATAAAGGATTCCTAATTTGGGGAATAGTCAGCAAGAACACCACACTACGGAAATATAGGAACCACCAGGGCAGGTTCCTCAATAGCCAAACAATGATAGAACACCACACCAGCTAGGGATAGCTGCAATTGCCCCTCCTCCCTAGGCATCTTGCTTACTTCTCCCTGGCAAGAGGGATCATTCTCAACCATTCCATCACTATAGTGCACAATCCCCTGCATCACCCTTTTCTCCTGCTCAGCAGCACCATTTGAGTGCCCAATGATGTCAAACATCGGCTCAGTATCACTAGCATTCAGGGCCACACACCCTCAACCACACCCAGCAGTGACAACCTGCACGTCACTTAGTGCAGGTACATCAAACCTCATACAGCCAACATTAAAAACCAGAGGCCTTTGCCCCTCCTCCCTAGGATGCTTTCTAACTTTCCCCTCATCCACAATAATTCTATCAATATTGTGAACAAGAACCTGCAACTCCCTTTTATCTTGCACAACTACACCGTCCGTGAGCCCAGTGGTGTCCAACATTATCTTGGATTCACTAGAATTATAGGAAACACTCCCTCCATCATTCCTATAAGTGACGGACCTCACCTCACTCTCCTGTACAATAGACATCGCACACCCAACATCAACAATCAGAGTCCCTTGAACCTCCTCCTCAAGTCCAGCCCTTCAAAGTGATTTAAAGTTGTAACAACTTCCTGCCTCTGTTTTATACTGCTCTTAGAGGAAATATAACTTTCACCAGCATCAACCTCCCAATGAAAAGAACATCCAACATCCGAAAGCTTTAATTCGCTCCTCAATCTCTTGAAAATATCACTCACCTTGGGCTCCGGTTGTCACTGAACATCCGCTTTCCCTAAACTGTGATCACCTACTACAGACTCATGGCCCCTCAGTGCAACTGAAATACCATCCCGCATAGTCTTCGGGCTTAGTGATCCAGAAACCAGACCAATTGTAGGTGACACCCCCTCAGCACTAGTCCTTTCATGCCCTCTTGAAATAGCAGTTTCCACCTTCTTAAAATGTACCCTCACCCGAGCCTGACCCCCTTCACCAAACTCAATGTGATCCAAATTCAATAGTTGATGATCTGTATGCACAAACTTCTTCATTTCCCTCAGATCCTGATTCCCTTCACAAGCCGCATCCTAAGCTTTATTCAAAACAACACATTTTCTGTAGCCACACCATCAAGCCCAAACCCTATGTCCCAGATGCTAACAAGAGGAGCATAAATCAGTCCACGACTCAAAAATCATAGGTTGTTTCTTCTGAATCTCCTCACAAACAACAATCCAAAAAAAATCAAGATGTCCTTTAGATGCATCAATATAAATAAAGGCCTTTGGGGTAACTCGGTGACAAAGGGACCTAGTTCTTCTATCCACACATAAGAACCTTCCCACCATATTCCCCAACATGAAAATAATGGAGAAATATTGAAATGGAAGGAGCAATTCTGTAAATCATACCCAAGATTCCACCATCGGGGAGTCGCGGTTCAAATGCAGATCAAAGATCCACCAGAAAAAAGAGAAACATACACTATTGCATCTTCTTGGAGCTTCAGACCAATCATAAACTAGATTCTCCTCCGACGCAAAGTGAATCAATGTGTGACTACTATCAACAAGACCTATGGTTGCACGATCTTGGAGGTCCCATTGTTCAAACACAAATCTGTCAAAAACATACATTAGAGGTCTCCAATTCAAGAATTGAGAAACTAAGGTCAGCATATTAAGGGAAGAGGCCTCATTGAACTCTGAAATCAAAAGATGGAGTAGCAGACATCCTTCATGAAAATCAGGTACCTTAGAAAAAATCTCAACCCGCAGAAAAGGGGGAAGCAGATCAGGATCTGAGAATGGAACAAATGGATTCTCATCATCACGAACCAGTGGTGGCCCCTCCCCCATGGAGGGGGGGGGGGGGGTGAGCTGCAAAATTGATCATCATCTTGAAGATTATCGCGGGAGGGGATAATCAACATTGTGAGAGAGTGGAGTCACTATCTCTCTTCTTTTAAATATTATGGATTTTTTGGGATTTTATGGGTTTTTACATTTTTTGTATTTTTTTGGATTTTTATGGATTTATATGGATTTTAGGGATTTTGAGGGTTTAGGGTTTCTAGGGATTTTAGGGTTTTATGGGACATTTTCCATTTTTTAGGTTTTAGGGGTTTAAAGTGTTTGTTGGGCCTTATGGTTTTCCTACTACTTTCAGGGTTTTTTTATTTTTTGTTTTTTTGGTATTTTTAGGGGTTTTTTTGTATTTTTATTATTTTTAGGGATTTTAGTGATTTTGTGGGTTTTAGGGTTTTTAGGGAATTTATGGGTTTCTTGGGTTCTTTGTGCTTTTTTTATGGTTTTTATATTTTTTTAATGTTTTAGGGGTTTAAAGATATTTTAGAGGTTTTTGTGGGTTTTAGGGGTTTTATGAATTTTTATATTTTTTAGAGGTTTCATGGTTTATATTGATTTTTATGACTTTTAGGATTTTTATCATTTTTTAGGTTTTTAGGGTTTTAAATTGTTTTTGGTTTTATAAGGTTTCATTAGGGGTTTCCAGGTTTTTTATGGTTTTTATGTGTTTAGGATATTTAGTGAATTTTGGATTTTTATGGTTTTCAAGTTTTTTGGTATTTTGAAGAGTTTTAGGGGTATATGGGTTATAGGGTTTTAATTGTTTTTAGGTTTTTATAGTTTTTTAGGGATTTGAGGGTTTTAGGGTTTACCATGTTTTTAGGTATTTCAATACTTTTTTGGATTGTTATTGTTTTTTGGGTTTTTTGGGATTTTGAGTATTTTTAGAGTGTTCTAGGATGATTTGGGTTTTTATGGGTTTTTTAGATTTTTTTTAGGGTTTTAGGGGATTCAATGATTTTTAATCTTTCTTAGGGGTTTAAAGTGCTTCTAGAGTTTTTTGTGGCTTTAGAGTGTTTATGTGTTTTAGGTGTTTTAAGGGTTTTGGGGTTTTTATGGGTTTTTATGGTTTTTTGTGTTTTTAGGCTTATTAGGGTTTTTAGCAAACTTATATGTTTTATTGGTTTTAAGTGTTTTTAGGTTTTTAATGTTTTCTAAAGGGTTTTCGAAGGTTTTAGGGTTTTTTATGATCTTAGGGATTTTTATGACTTTATTTGGATTTTAATGGTTCTTTAGTGTTTTTAGGTGTTTTTTTTTGAGTTTTTAGGATTTTAAAGCTATTTTAGTGTTTTTTAACATTTTTTGGGGTTCAGAGGGGATTCAAATATTTTTAGTGGTTTTTAGGTTTTTTATTGGGTTTTAAGGGTTTGAATGTTTCTAGGGGTTTGAGGGTTTGAGGTTTTTTAGGTTTTTAAGGTCTTTTAGGGTTTTTAGATTTTTAATGTTTTTAAGTGTTTTCGGTTTTTAATATTTTTTTAGGATTTTTCATTGTTTTTAGTGTTTTTTACGTTTTTGGGATTTTTAGGTCTTCTTTAAGATTTTAATGGTTATTATATTTTTTAGGGATTTTTATGGATTTTATAGATTTTTAGGGGTTTAGGTTTTTAAGGTTTTTATGTGTTTTTATTTTTTCATGTTTTAGGGTGTTTTGGGTTTTTAGTGTTTTTTTGGTTTCATAGGTGCTTTTAAGTGTTTTTAGGTTATTAAGGTTTTATTTGGGGGTTTCAGGGTTTTTAAAGATATTTATGTTTTTAGGTATTTTAGGTATTTTTTTAATATTTATTTTGTTTTTTAGGTTTTTAGATATTTTTTAGGTTTTATGGTTTTTAAGGGTTTTAGGGTTTTCGGTTATTAAGGGTTTCTTTGGGGTTGTAGTGTTTTTAATGATATTTATATTTTTATATATTTTATTGATTTTTTTAATATTTATTTTGTTTTTTAGGGTTTTTAGAGAATTTGTGGGTTTTTAGGGTTTTTAGGGTTTTAGGGTTTTTAGGTTTTTATGGTTTTCTTCGTGTTTTTCAAGGTTTTTATGGTTTTAAAAATTTTAGGAATTTTTTAATGATTTTTATGGGTTTAGGTTTTTTAGGAATTTTTAAGTTTTTTATTTTTTTAGTGTTTTCATTATTTCTATGATATTCTTGGTTTTATTGATTTTTTTATAGTTTATTAGGGTTTTAAGGAATTATATATTTTTTTAATGTTTTTCAGCGTTCAAATGGTTTTTAGAGTATTTAGTGGTTTTTAGTACTTTTATAAGGGTTTTGGGGTTTTTATGATTTTTGGGTTTTAGGAATTTTCATTATTCTTATGGTTTTGTAGAGTTTTAAGGGTTTCAATGGTTACTTGGGTTTTATGGGTTTTTTGAGTTTTTTTAGGGTTTTATGATTTTTCAGAGCTTGTTACCGTTTTTAGGGTTTTGAAGGGTTTTTAAAGTTTTAGTGTGTTTTTTGGGTTTTTAGGGTTTTATGGAATTTAGGGTTTTGAAGTTATTTATTTGTTTTAAGGTTTTTTTGGGTTTTTAGGGGTTTTTTTATGTTTTTAGGGGTTTTATTTATTTTTAGGGGTTTGGGAGATTTTAGGGATTTTAACTTTTTCAGGGATTTTTATGTATTTTAATGATTTTTCGGTATTTCATTATTTTTAGAGATTTCTAGGTGTTTTAGGGTTTTTATTTTTATTTTTTTGGGTTTTTGGGTTTTGAGGGTTTTTTTCATTTTTAGGGATTTTAAGGTTTTTATAATTTTTTGAGGATTTTAGTGGTTAAAAGGGTTTTTAGATTTTTTATTGGTTTTTAGGGTATATATCAGTTTTAAGAATTTTAAGCTTTTAGGGGGTTTTATTATTATATGGGTTTAGGGATTTAGGGTCTATTATGGTTTTTAGGGTTTTTTGGTTTTTGGGGGTATTACGTGTATTTAGGTTTTCATAGGATTTTTGAGGGTTTTTTAGGGTTCTTACATTTTTATGGATTTTTTTTCATTTCAGGATCTTTATGGGTTCTTTGTTTTTTAGTGATTTTTATTTTTTTTAGGTTTTTTGGTTTTTCAGGGTTTGTAGGGGTTTTATCATTTTAAGGTTTTTGGTGGTTTTGATTTTTTGGGTTTTAAGGTTTTCTTAGTGGTTTTGGATTTTTGGGGTTTTACATTATTAGGGTTCTTGGGATTTTTTTTGGATTTTTTAATGTTTTTCTGGATTTTGATGGTTTTTAGGGTTTTTAGGGTTTTATTGTTTTTTTTTGGTTTTATGGTTTTTGTGGGTTTTTTGAACTTCTTTAAATTTTAGGGTTTTATGGTTTTTAGAGGTTTTTTTAAGATTTTTTAGGGTTAAAGGGTATTTAGAGTTTAATTTGGCCCTTGGCGGTTTTGTGAGTTTTTAGGGTTTTAGGATTTTAGTTTTTTTATGGTTTTTATGTTCTTTTTAGGGTTTTTTTGTTTTTTAGAATTTTAATGTTTTTATGGGTTTTAATGTTTTTTGGAATTTTAGGTTATCTTAAGGGTTTTGAGGGATTTTTTGGGTTTTACATTTTAAGGTATTTTAGGTTTTTTACGATTTTTATGGTTTTCAGGGTTTTTGAATCATTTATGGTTTGTATTTGTTAATATTTTTCTCATGTTCTATATTTTTGGAGGATTTAAGTGTATTTAGGATTTAACAATTTTCATTACAAGTGTTCAAGGTTTGAAGGGTATTTCACATTTTTAGATATTTTTTGGAATTTTTTAGGTTTTATATGGTTTTTTTTTAATTTTGTGTGTTTTTAATGGTTTTAGGGGATTCAGGGGTTTTTCCAGTATTGCGTATTTTTAAAAATTTAAGGGGTTTTTTATTTTTTTGAGTTATTAACATTTTTTAGGGTGAAATGGTTTTTATAGTTTTTAGGAGTTTTAGTGGCTTTTGAAATTTTAAATATTTTTAGGGGTTTTTGTGGTTTTCAGGGGGTTTTATGGTGTTTAGGTTGTTTTAGGGGTTTTTATTGTTTGTAACGTTTTTTTTTTGTTTTTAGGGGTTTTAAGTGTTTTTATGATTTTAAGGTTTTCTTAGGGGTCTTCAGTTTTTTATGGGTTCTTAACAATTTTATAGATTTTTAGGTTGTTTTATGATTTTTAATAGTTTTTAGAGTTTTTAAAGATTTTGATGTTTTTTAAGGTTTTTATAGTTTTTAAAATTATTTAGTGTTTTTAGGGTTTTTGGGGTGTTTTAATTGTTTTTAGTCTTTTAAGGTTTTCTTAGGGTATTTTTAGTATTTTTATGGAGTTATTCATTTTTAGGGACTTTTATTGATTTTTAATATTTTTATGGGGTTTTAGGTTTGTATGGATTTTTAGGTGTTTTAGGGTTTTTGTGGTTTTGTAAGGGTTTTTTTTTTGAAATTTTCAGTCTTTAAATGTTGTTTTCTGTTTTTTAAAATTTTTAGGGGTTTAAAGGGATTTATAGTTTCTTTTTTTTACGAGTTTTTCTGTTTTAGCATTATTTTTTGGTTTTAGGTTTTTTATCATTTGTGAGGTTATTTAGGAGTTTTAAGTGTTTTTAGGTATCAAATATTTTCTTTAGGGTTTTTAGGGTTTTTAGGGAAATTTATTTTTTTCGAAATTTTTATAGAATTTTTTAGGATTTTTATGGGATTTTAGGGTTTTAGGGATTTTGTGGTTTTTAAGGAATTTTTATGGTTTTTTGGTTTTCCTACTTTTTTTTCATTTTTAGGTTTTTAGGGGTTTTAAGTGTTTTTTGGTGATTATGTTTTTGTTAATGTTTTCAAGGTTTTTATGTCTTTAATTTGTGGGAGTTGTAGGGATTTTATATGATTTTTATGGTTTGTTAGTTTTTTAGTGATTTTGAGTGGTTTTTAGATTTTTAGGTTTTCAGGTATTTAATGGTTTTTGGGTGTATTTAGGGTTTTTGAGTTTTTTGGGTTTTAAAGATTTTTTAGAGTTTTTAATGTTTTAGGGGTTTAAAAGGTTTTTAGTTTTTTTTAGTGTGGTTTTTAGGGTTTTATGGGTTTTTATGTTTTTTAATGTTTTTAAGGATTTTTATAGTTTTTTAGGGTCATAGTGTTTTTAGGGATTTATAGGGGTTTTAGAGTTTTTAGGTTCCTAGGTGTTTTAAATTTTTTTTTATTTTCAGGGTTTCTTTTGGGGTTTTCATGGTATTTATGGTTTTTTATTTTTTTTAGGTATTTTAATGTATTGTAAATGGATTTTAATGGTTTTTAGTATATTTAGTTATTTTAATGGTTTTTAGGGGTTTTAGGGTTTTTAGTGGTTTTTAGAATTTTTTATGTTTTTATGGGTTTTAAGTGTTTTTAGGTTTTGAAGGTCTTCTTGGGGTTTTTATGGTTTTAGGGTAGTTTATTTTTTTTTGGATTTTTATGGTTTTGTTTTTTATGGGTTTTATGGTTTTTATTGAATTTTATGTTGTTTTTTCATTTTACGGTTATTTAGGGTTTTACTTTGGGGGGCAAGGAAGATGCGAGGGTCGGGATATTTCCCCCCCCCCCAAATTTATTAGCCAGAAAAAAAAAGGAGACACAGAAGACAAGGGGGGGGGGGGGTCAAACAACCCACACCCAAAAACCACTTACAACCCACGCCAAAAAAGAACGGGGGGGGGGGGGGGTTATGGGTTTATTTATTTTTAGGTTTTTAAGGTTCTAATTGGGGTTTTTAGGTTTGTAGGGGTTTTTTATGTATTTAGGGATTTGTAGGTATTTTTTAGGATTTTTTGATTTTTAGGGTTTTGGAGGGTTTTAGGGATTTTATGGTTTCATATGGCCTTTAGGGTTTTTATGGATTTTTTTGGATTTTTATATATGTTTTTTTCTATTGTTTTTGTCGTTTTTAGAGTTTTTAAATTTTTTAGGGTTTCAAACGGGTTTTAGTGTTTTAGTGGGTTTTTACAATTTTTATGGGTTTGTATAGATTTTAGGGTTTTTAAGGGTTTTTTTGAGTTTTAAGGGATTTTATCATTTTGTAGGTTTTTATGGGTCTTAAATATTTTTTATGTTTTATGGTTTTATTTTTGGTTTTCTAGGTTTTTTTGCTTTTCATTTTTTTGGGTTTTTTGGACATTTTTAGGATTTTTATGGTTTTCTAGGTTTTTGGGGATATTTATGGTTCTTAGGTTCTTAGGGGGTTTATCATTTTTTTATTTTTTGGGGTTTTATGGTTTTTATAGTTTTTTTATTATTTTAGGAGATTAAAGGGATTTTATAGTTTTTAGTTGTTTTTAGTGTTTTTATGGGGTTTTAGGTTTTTAAACATTTTCTTGCGTTATATAGTTTTTAACATTTTTTGGACTTTTTGGTGGTTTTGAATTTTTTTGGTATTTTAGTGGTTTTAAGTATTTTTATCATAGGGTTTTTTGGTTTTAAGGGTTTTTATGTAGTTTGGGGTTATGAGTGTTTTGAGGGTTTTATGGTTTTTAGGGGTTTTTTGGAGTTTTTGTTTTTTTTTTGAGTTATTTAGGGTTTTAAGTTTTTTTTATTGTTTTAAAGGGTTTTAGCAGTTTAAAGTTTTTTTGGAGTTCATAGTGGGTTTTAGGTGTTTTATGGGTTTTATGGTGTTTAAGTATTTTAAGTGGTTTATATGGTTTTTAGGGTTTTATAGTTTTTATTCATTTTTCAGGTTTTAACAGATTTAAATCATTTTTACGTTTTTATGGTTTTAAAAGTTTTTTTTAGGGTCTTAGGGTTTTTTATGTCTAAAGGTATTATATTATTTTTTAAGTATTTCCATGTTTTTAGGTTTTTAGGGATTTTGAGAGCTTTAGGGTTGGGTTTTCATGGTTTTTAGGGGATTTATGAGTTTCCTTGGGTTTTTAGGATTTTTATGGTTCTTTATATTTTTTATGTTTTTAGGAGTTTAATTTATTTTTAGTGTTTTAGTGGGTTTTTATGGTTTTTATGGGTTTTATGGTTTTTTTGGTTTTAGGTTTTTTAGAATTTTTAGGGTTTAAGGTTTTCTTAGGGGTTTTCAAGGGTTTTATGGTTTTTTATGTTTTTGGGGTTTTAATTTTTTTTTTATTATTTTTATGTGTTTTTATGGTTTTTAGCGATTTAATTGTTTTTAGGGTTTCTTAGGGTTTTTAGGTTTGTTATGGTCTTTGGGGTTATAGGGATTTTTTTCATTTTTTAATTTTTTATGGTTTTTTACAGTTTTAACATTTTTATGGGTTTAAATGGTTTTCAGAGATTGAAGTGTGTTTTTAGGGTTTTTAGTGTGTTTAAAAGTTTTCTATGGGTGTTAGGGGTTTTATGGTTTTTAAGGGATTTAACTAGTTTTAGGTTTTTATGGTTTTCTTAAAGTTTTTAGGGTTTTTATTATTTTATTACATTTTTATGTATTTTTAGGGTTTTCTGATTTTTATGGTTTTCCATTTTTTTAGTGATTTTGAAAGATTTAGGGTTTTTAGGTTTTTATAAATTTTTTGGGTTTTAGTGTTTTTTTGAGTTTTTAGAGTTTTTACATTTTTAGAGTTTTTAACATTTTCCGGGGTTCAAAGGGTTTTTACAATTTTTCTTGTTTTTATTTTCCTTTTTAGTTTTGGGGTTTTTAATGGTTTTAAAGGTTTTTACAGTTTTTAGTATTTTTAATGTTTTAAGGTTTTTAGTGTTTTTTACGATTACTAGGGGTTTTATCTGTTTGAATGTTTTAAAGGTTTTATTAGGGTTTTTTTGGGTGTTTTGGGTTTTTTTATAGTTTGTAGGGTTTTTAGATTTTTTAAAATTTTATGGTCTTTATAGTTTTTAAAGATTATGACGGTTTTTATGATTTTTTTAGGGTTTTCCGGGTTTTTAAGGTTTCTGGTGTTTTAGGGTTTCAGTTTGACTTTTTTATGGTTTTTTTTTTGTTTTTAATTTTTTTTATCATTTTTAGGGGTTCAAAGGGTTTAAATATTTTTTATTGTTTTTATGGTATTTCTAGTTTTTAGAGTATTTTAATGTTTTATGGGTCCTTAAGGTTTTTAGGGTTTTTAATATTCTAAAATTATTAACTAATTTAAGTGTTTTTTGGTTTTTAATGTTTTTTCTAGGTTTTTTGGAATTTTATTATATTTTAAATTTTTTGGAAATTTTAAGGTTTTTAAAGATTTTTAGGTTTTTATGTGTTTTATGGATTTTGTAGGTTTTAGGGATTTTAGGGTTTTTAGGATTTTAGTAGTGTTTGGTTTCTGTAGTTTTAAGTGTTTTTAGGTTTGTAAGGTTTTATTGGGCAATTTCAAGGGAATTAGTTTTTTTTTTCATTTTTAGGGATTTTTTGAGAATTTTTGCATTTTTATGGGTATTTAGTGTTTTATGAGATTTTGATGGGTTTTTAAGGTTTTTAAGGTTATTTATTTTTTTGAGGGGTTTAAAGGTTTTTAATATTTTTAACTTTTTTAGGGTTTAATGGGTTTTTAGGGTATTTATTGGTTTTATATATTTTTAGGGGTTCTATGATTTTTAAGGGTTTTAAGGGTTTTATTGGTTTTTTGGGGATTTTAGGGTCTTTTAGGTTTGAAGGGGTTTTAGCATTTTTTTATATATTTTTTGTATTTTAGGGTTTTAAGGGTTTCTTAAGGGTTTTAGGCTTTTTAAGGGTATTTTATATTTTTAGGGAATTTTCAATAATTTTATGCTTTTCATGGAATTTAAGGATTTTGAGGTATTGTTTTGAGGTTTTAGGGTTTTTTTGTATTTTATGGTTTTTTTTATGTTTTTAGGGTTTGTAAGGTTTTTTAAAGTTTTTTATCCTTTTAGGGGGTTAAATGGTTTTTAGTGTTTTTATTGGTTTTAGGGTTTTTAGGGTTTTTATGATTTGTTGGTGTTTTTTGGTTTTTTTGGGTTTTTTAGAGGTTTTACGTTTTTTAGAATTTTTAGGTGTTTTATGTGTTTTTAGAATTTTATGGTTTTCAATGGGATATTTAGTTTTATAGTATTTTTTACATTTTTTATTTATTTTGAAGGATATTTTAGGATTTTTATGAAAATTTTGGGTTTTACTAATTTTTTAGGGATTTTATGGTTTTTAATGTTTTATGGGTTTTTTTGGGTTTTTTTGGGTTTTTATGTGTTTTTGAGTTTTCTAGGGTTTTATTGTTTTTTAGAGTAGAGAAATATTTTTATAGGTTGAAATGGTGTTTATATGTTTTCATGATTTTTTTGGTTTTTATGGGTTTTTAGGTTTTTGTAATAATTTAATAGGTTTTTTGGTTTTTTGGATTTTTAGGAATTTTGGGTTTTAGAATTTTTTTGGTTTTTAGGGGGTTATTTTTTTAATATTTTTAATGTTTTCATATGTTTTCTCAAGGCTTTTAGGGTGTCATTATTTTTTTAGTATTTTAGATCATTTTATGATTTTTAGGGTTCTTAGGTTTTTCATAGATTTTAAGTGTTTTTAGGGTTTTTATGGATTATAGGGTTTTATGTTGTTATGGGTGTTCAGAGTTTTTATTTATATTTTTAGTATTATAAATTATTTTAAATATTTTTATTGACATTAGTGGTTTAAATCATTTTTAGTGTTTTTAGTGGTTTTTATTTTTTTATGGGTTTTATGGTTTAATGTTTTTAGGGGTTTATGGTTTTTAGAGGATTTTAGGGGTTTTTGGGGTTTTTGGGTTTTTTAGAGGTTTTTGGTTTTTTGGGGTTTTAAGTGTTTTAATGATTTTAAATTTTTCTTATACTTTTTAGGGTTTTTAGTGTTTCTTACATTTTTCAGATTTTTTAGTGATTTTTTAGGATGTTTATTGTTATTAGGGTTTTTAGGGATTTAAAGGGTTTTTATGGGTTTTAGGGGTGGGGGAGGGTTAGGTGTTTTAGAATTTTTAGGTGTTCTAAGTGTTTTTAGGTTTTTATGGTTCTATAAGGTTTATTTAGGGGTTTTAGGGTTTTTTTGTTTTTTAGATCTTATTTATGACTCTTATGGTTTCTAGGGTTTTTTTTTTGGATTTGAAAGTTTTTATTGTTCTTAGGGTTTTTAGGGGTTTTTTTGGGTTTTTTTGGATTTTTGATGTTTTTTATATTTTTTAAGCATATTTAGTGGTTTAATGGATTTTTAGATCTTTTCTTTGTTTTTTATGTTTTTATGTATTTTTAGTGTTTTTATGGTTTTTATGGGTTTTATAGATTTTAGGGGTTTAGGGTTTTTTAGGGTTTTTTAAAAAAATGGTTTTTAGGTGTTTGAGGTGCTTCTAGGTTCTTAGTTTTTCGTAGGGTTTCTTGGGTTTTTAGGGTTTTTAAAAAAAATTATCCATTTTTAGGGAATTTTTACGAATTTATGGTTTTTAGGGATTTAGGGGTTTGGGGGGTGGGTTTAGGGTTTTCATGGTTTTTTGGGTTTTTTTTATTTTTTTTGGTTTTTATGGTTTTTTAGAGTTTTTTCAAGGATTTAAAGTGTTTTTAGGGTTCTTTACGTTTTTAGGAGTGTAAAAGGGTTTTGGAGAATTTATTATATTTTTAGGGTTTTTATGGGTTTTTATGTTTTTAGGTGTTTTTATTGTTTTTAGGATTTTTAGGGGTTTTCTAGGTTTTTATCATTTTTCTAGTTTTTAGGGTTTTTTGGGGATTTTAGGTTTATTAGGTTTTCTTAGGGGTTTTCAGGGTTTTTTTGTATTTTTTATGTTTTTATGGATTTTTAGGTATGTTTTAGGTTTTTTATGGTTTTGGGACTTTGAGGGTTTTAGGTATTTTTAGGGTTTTTATAGTTTTTAACGTTGGGTTTTTAGAGTTTTTAGTGGTTTCTATGGTTTTTTGGGGCTTTAGGGGTTTTAATGCTTTTAAAGGATTTTATTGTTTAGGGGTATTTAGATATTTTATGGTTTTTATCATTTTTAGATGTTTTAGGGGTTTTAAGTGTTTTTAATTTTTTTAGGTTTCATTAGGATTTTCATTGATTTTAGGGATTTTTATGTTTTCAGGGAATATTTAGGGATTTTTAGATTTTTTGTCATTTATTGTTTTTAGGGATTTTGAGGGGTTTTAGGGGTTTTAGGGTTGTGATGGTTTTTTTCGGTTCAAGGGTTTTTTTGAGTTTTTATATTTTTCTAACTTTTTTAGGGGTTTTAGTATTTTTTTTAGAAATTTTAAGGTTTTTATATTTTTCAAAATTATGTTTTTAGAGGGTGGGGGATTCTATGGTTTTTATGGGTTTTATAGTTTTAAGGCTTTTAGGTGTTTTGATTTTTTAGGGGTTTTATTGGTTTTGAGGGGTTTTAAGGATGTTATGGTTTTTTTTGTGATGTACTTTTTTCTGAGTTTTTAAACATTACTAACGTTCTTAGGGGTTTAATGGTTATTTAGAGGTTATTTTCATTTTAGGGTTTTTATGGGGTTTTAGAGTTTTTGAGGCTTTAAGTGTGTTTATGATATCTAGGGGATTTAGGGTTTTAGGGCCTATTATGGATTTTTACGTTGTTAGTGTCTTATAGGTTTTTTAGTCATTTTAAGTGATTTTTTATTTTTATGTGTTTGTTGGGGGTTTTTTTAAGTTTTTTGGTTTTTAAAGTTTTTAGGTATTTTAAGGACTTTTTTAGGTTTTTTATGGTATTTTAGTGTTCTTTTAGATTTTGAGGGGTTTTATGGGGTTTTAGAGCTTTTTTGTGTTTTAGGATTTGTAGGGTATTTTATGTTTATAGGGGTTTTAATTTTTTTAAGATTTACGATCATCTTAGGGTTTATCTGGGTTTTTAGTGTTTTTTACATTTTTATATATTTTTAGTGTTTTTTAGGATTTTTATGTTTTTAGAGTTTTATTGATTTTGAGGGGTTTTATGTTTTTAGAGACTTTATGGGTTTTTTGGGTGTGATGTTTTCTTTAATTTTCTTTGGGTGTTATGGTTTTTTATATTTTTTACCATTTTTATGGGTTTAAAGGGTTTTCATATTTTTAATGGTTTTTAGGGTTTTTATTTGTTTTTAGGTTTTTCTATGTGTTTTAGGGGGTTTATGGTTTTATGGGGTTTTATGGTTTTTTAAAATCTTTCACATTTTCTATATTTTTTGTGGTTTTAAGTTTTTTTAGGTTTTTACGGTTTTATTAGGGGTTTTTAGTGGTTTAGTGTTTTTTATTTTTTAGGGTTTTTTGGGTTTTTTATGATTTTTATATTTTTTGGGGGTATTTTGGTATTTTTGGGGTTCTGAGGGTTTTAGGGTTTCTAGCGTATTTAGCGGTTTTAAAGGTTTTTAGGTTTTGAAGGTTCTCTTAGTGTTTTAGGTCCCTTAGTGCTTTTATATTTTAGGGTTTTTAGGGAATTTTTAGCAATTTAATGTTTTTGGAATTTGAAGTGGGTTTATAGGTTTTTATGGTTTTATTGGTGTTTTAGATTTCTTTGGGTTTTTTGAGTTTTTTAATAGTTTTTATGGACTTTTATAGTTTTTAACATTTTTTGGGTTTAAATATTTTTTAGACTTTTTAGTAGTTTTTAGGATTTTTATGATTTTTTATGGTTTTTAGGTGTTTTTTATGGTTTTTAGGGTTTTTGGGATTTTTTGGTTTTTAACATTTTTTATATTTTTTAGGGGATTATTCTGTCTTATGGTTTTTAATGTTTTCTTATATTTTTTCAATGTTTTTTCAATTTTTTACATTTTAAGGATTTTTAGTTCCTTTTTAGGATTTTATTGTTTTTAGGGTTCTAGGATTCATAAGATTTGTTAGTTTTTATAGGGTTTTTAGTGTTTTTATGGTTTGATTGGTTTCTAGGGGTTTAAAGGGTTTTTAGAATTTTTATAGGATTTTAGGATATTTGTTGGGTTTTAGGGAGTTTTATGGTTTTTAGGGGTTTTATGTTTTCTTGGGTTTTAGGGGTTTTTATAGATTTTAGTGTTTTTTTGAGTTTTTCATTTTTTTAAGTGTTTATTGGTTTTCAAGGTTTTCTTATGGGTTTACCGGGTTAGGGGTTTTAATTTTGTTTTAGGTTTTCAGGTTTTTCTTTTAGGTTTACAAGTTTTTTGGGTTTTTAAATTTTAAAGGGATTTTTTAGAATTTTATGGTTTCTAGTGGTTTTTAGTGGTTTTCAGGGTTTTTGGGAATTTTTTGTTTTTTTTGGTTTTTTAGTGTTTTTTCATTCTTTTAGTGTTTACGGTTATTTGGTGTTTTTTAACATTCTAAAAATCTTAAACTATTTTTTCTATTTTTATGATTTTTTTTTGTTTTTATATGGTTAAGGGATATTTAAGGTCTTTAGGGATTTTTATGGTTTTCAGTTTTTTAGGTTCCTTTAATGTTTTATGGCTTTTAGAATTTTTTAGGTTTTTAGGTGTTTTATGTGTTTATAGGTTTTATGATTTTCTTAGAGTTTTTAGGGTTTTAGGTATTTTTAAGATTTTATGGGTGTTTATATTTTTTATGGTTTTTAGCGGTTTTATTGGTTTTAGGATTTTTATGTCTTTTTTAGGGATTTAGGGATTTTTGGATTTTATGGTATCTAAATATTTTTATATTTTTTTTACATTTTGCGGGGTTTAAATGGTTTTTACTGATTTTGGTGGGTTTTTATGGGTTTTGAGTTTTTACGGTTTTTATTTTTTTTATGTTTTTAGGTGTTTTATGTTTTTTAATGTTTTTTATGATCTCTTAAGTTTTTCAGGGTTTTAAAAGTTTTATGGATTTTTAAGGCTTTTAGGATTTTTAGGGATTTTATAAATTTTGAGGGATATTGGGGTTTTAATGGTTTTTTGGATGATTATGTTTTTTTTTAGTTTTATGGGGTTTTAATTTTTTTAGGGTTTCTAATAATTTTAGGGGATTCTACATTCTTTATATAATTTATTTGTTTTTATGGGTTTTTGGGGTTTTATGGTTTTTAGATTTTTGTATGTTTTTTATGGTTTTAGGGGTATTGGAGGGTTTTAGGTTTTTTTATCATATTTTAGGTTTTTAAGGGTTTTTTCTTTTAGGTTTTTATGGTTTTATTAGGGGTTTTCCTGGTTTTTAATGTTTGTTTATATATTTAGGTATTTTAGAGATTTTTATTTTTATTTTTATGGTTTTATGGTTTTTAGGTATTTTGTTGGGGTTTTGGGTTTTTTATGGGTTAGAGGGTTTTTAGGGGATTTAGAGGTTTCTTTACGTTTTTAGGGTTTTTTAGAAGATTTATGTTTGTTAGAGTTTAAATGTTTTAGGGGTTTAAATGGTTTTAATATTATTAGTGGGTTTTCTAGGTTTTTTATATGGTATTCTGTTTTTTATGGTTTTTAGGGTTTTTATGGTTTTCAGGGGGTTAACGGTTTTTTGTGTTTTTATAATTTTTAGTGTCTTAGGGGTTATAAGTGTTTTTTGGGGTTTTAAGGTTTTCTTAGGTGTCTTTAATATTTTAGGGATTTTTAGGTTTTTATATATTTTTAGGGATTTTAGTATTTTTAGGGTTTTAAAGTGTTTTAGGGATTTTGTGTATTTTCATGGGTTTTTTGGGTTTTATTCATTTTTTTGAGTTTTTAAGGTTTTATGGTTTGTTTTCAATTTTAAGGTTTTTTGGGATTTAAAGGGTTTTTATAGATTTTAGGTTTTTTTGTGTTTTTATGGTTTTTTAATGTTTCTATGAGATTTATGGTTTTATGGTTTTTAGAGTTTTTTAGGGTTTTTATGTTTTACTATTTTCACATTTTTATGGATTTTAATTGTTTTTTGGTTTTTAAGGTTCTATTATGGGTTTTCGGGATTTTTTCGGGTTTTTTGGGTTTTTACATTTTAAGGGAGTTTGAGTGTTTTTATGGGATTTAGTATATTTTATGGTTTTTGTGTTTTTTAATTTTTTAGGGGTTTCAAGTGTTTTTTGGTTTTTAAGATTTTGTTATATTTTTTATGGGTTTTAATGGTTTTATGTTTTAAGATATTTTAAGTATTTCTATTATTTTTTCAGCTTTTGGGGTTTTAGTGATATGTTGGTTTTTAGTGTTTTTTAGGGTTTTGGGGTTTTTTTGATTTTTAGGGGTTTTATGTACTTTTAGGTTTTAGTAGTTTTATTAGGGGATTTTAAGATTTTTATAATTTTCTACATTTTCAATTATTTCTATGGATTTTTTTTCTTTATGATTTCTAGTGATTTTGAGGGATTTTACGGTTTTTAGTGTTTTGGAGTTTTATGGGTTTTTTAGTTCAAGGTTTTTTTCCAATTTTTTTGGATTTAAATAATTTTTATAGTTTTTTAACATTATTATGGGTTTAAATGGTTTTTATAATTTTTAGTAGTTTTGGGGTTTTATTGGGTTTCAGGTTTTTTAGGTTTTTTAGGTGTTTATGTTTTTTTTCAATTTTTATTATACTTAAGGGTTTTAAGGATTTAGAGTTTTTAGTATTACTAGGAATTTTAAGGGTTTATAGGTTTTTAATATTTTCTTAGGTGTTTTCATGTTTTTTATTGGATTTTCTTGCCTTTTAGGGTTTTTAGGGTTTTTATGATTTTCATGGCCTTAAGGGTTTTTAGAGATTCTGAGGGTTTTTAGGGTTTTTATGTTTTTCGGGTTATAGGGTTTTTTATGATTTTTTTGGGTTTTAATGGGTTTTATATTTTTTTTTACATTCTAGGGTCTAATGGGGGTTTTATATTTTTTAGTGTTTTATGCTATTTTTAGTTTTTTAATGTATTTTAATGTTTTTGGGGTCTTTATGTTTGTCAGGGTTTTTATGTTTTTTAGGGTTTTTTTATTTTTAGTTTATTTAGCAGTTTAATGTGTTTTTAAGGTTTTTAATGATTTCTATGGGGGTAAGGGTTTTGGTTGTATTTTACATTTTTAGGGATTTTAGAGACTTATTATGAATTTTATGGGTTTTAGATGTTTTAGGGATTTTGAGGTGTTTTAATGTTTTTAGGGTTTTAGTTTTTTTGGGGGTTTTGAATTTGTTAATGTTTTAGGGGTTTTAATGAGTTTTAGTTTCATAAGTTTTTCATAGGAATTTTTTATGTTTTTAGGATATTTTTGTTTTTAGGTATTTTAAAAGATTTTTTATTTATTTTTTATGGTATTTTGAGGGTTTTTTTGTTTTGTTTTTTTGTTTTTTTGGGTTTTAAGGGTTTTTTTGGGTTTTTTGGGTTTTATGGTTTTAATGTTTTTTAATTATTTTTATGGGTTTAATCAGTTTTTATAGGTTTTAGTGGGTTTAGAGTTTTATGGGTATTTAGGGGTTTCATGGTTTTAGGGATTTTATGGTTATTAAGTGTCTTAGGGGTTTTAGTTTATTTTAAGGTTTTTATTGCTTTGCCTTTTTTGCTTTCTGGGATTTATGTTCTTTTAGTTTTTTATGTTTTTCTTTGGTATTTTCATGATTTTTTTTTATGGATTTTAGTATTTTGATGGTATTTTAGGGTTTTATGCATTTTCTTTGTTTTTAGAGTTTTTAGGGGTATTTGGGTTTTCTGAGTTTGTTAGGTTTTGTAGTTTTTTAGAGTTTTTAATGTTTTTAGTGGATTAAAGGGATTTTTATAGTTTTTAGTGGGTTTATTATTTTTATCGGGTTTTAGGGGTTTTATGATTTTTTTGGGTTTTTTCATTTTTTAGGTTTTTAAGAGTTTTAAGTGTTCATTGATTTGTAAGGTTTTCTTAGGGGTTTTCAGGTTAATATTTTTTTTTACATTTTATATGTTTTAAAAGCTTTTTCAGAATTTTTATGGTGTTTTAGTGTTTTAGGGATTTTTAGGGGTTTTTAGGGTTTTTAGGGTTGTATGGGTTTTTTGGGTTTTAGGAATATTTAGGGGTTTTTTGGTTATTTAAGGTTTTTTTGGGTTTTAGTATTTTTTATGTTTTTCTGGTAGTTTTTGTGTTTTTATAATTTTATTAGAATTTTTCTAGGTTTTTAGGGTCTCCCACATTTTTAGAGTTTTTAGAGATTTTTTTATGATTTTAATGGTTTTTAGGGTTTGTAGATATTTTGAGGGGTTTTTTTTGGGTTTATAGGGTTTTTATGGTTTTATGGGTTTTAAGAGTATTTCTTTTGTTTTTTTAGTTTTATAAGGTATTTTAGTGTGTTTTAACAATTTTAGGGGTTTAATGGTTTTAGATTTTTTAGTGGTTTTTAGGTTATTATGGGTTTTCATGGTTTTTAGGGTTTTAGGTGTTTTAGGGTTTTTAGATGTTTTTAAGTGTTTTAGGTTATTTATGGTTTTCTAGGGTTTTTACTGTTTTTATTTTTTTAGGGGTTTTAATTGTTTCAATGTTTTTATGGGTTTCTTATTTATTTCAAGGCTTTTAGGGTTTCTTATATTTTTAGGGTTTCATAGTGATTTTTTATGATTTTATGGTTTTTGTTGTTTTAAGGATTTTGAGGTTTTTAATGGGGTTTTAGTGTTTTTAGGGGATTATAGTAATTTTTTTTGGTTTTTTAGATGATTTAACTATTTCTGGGTTTTAAAGGTTTTCTTAGTGTTTTTTCTGAGGATTTAGGGTTCTTTGTATTTTTTAGATATTTTTTATGGTTTTTAGGGTTTTATGGATTTTGATGGTTTTTAATGCTCTTAGGTATTTTACAGTTTTTTAGGGTTTTAGGTTTTTTTGAGTTTTTTAGGGTTTTGAGTATTTTAGCATTTTATTTATCATTTTATAGGAGTTTAAAGGGTTTTTAGAGTTTTTAGTTGGTTTTTAGGGTTTTTATAGGTTTAGGGGGGTTTAATGTTTTTTAGGGGTTTATGGGTTTTAGGGGTTTAAAGGTTTTTCATGTTTTTAAATTTTTTATGTTTTTTAGGGGTTCGAAGTGTTTTCGTGTTTTTAATATTTTCTTAGGGTTTCTTAATATTTTTTCAGGTTTTTTTTCATTTTCAAGAATTTTTAGGGAATTTTTAGTATTTTTATGTTATTTAGGGATTTTAGGTATCTTGAGGGTTTTTAGAGTTTGTGTGGTTTTTTTATAGTTTTTAGGGATTTTGGGGTTTTAGGATTTTTTCAGGTTTTTAGGGCTTTAATGTTTTTAGGGACTTTGTCGTATTTAAGGGATTGATGGATTTTTAGAGTTTTTAGTGGGTTTTAGGGTTTTAATGGGTTTTAGGGGTTTTATTGTTTTTATTAGAATTTATGGTTTTTAGGATTTTTAGGGTTTTTTAGGGTTTTTAGTAACTTTTTGGGTTTTTAGGGGTTTTTAAGGGTTTTAGGGGCATTTAGGGGTTTTTGGTGCTTTTAGGTTTTAAGATTTTCTACTAGGGTTTCAGAGTGTTTTTGGATATTTATGTTTTTAAGAGTTTTTAGCAATTTTTTATATTTTTATGTAATTTTAGGGTTTTAGGGCTATTGAGGGTTTAGGGATATTTTAGGGTTTTTATGTTTTTTTTGGTTTTTTAGATATTTTTAAGGTTTTTATAATTTTTAAGGTTTTTTAGAGTTTTTATGTTGGTTTTTTATATTTTTAGTTGGTTATTATTGTTTTTGTGGGTTTTAGGGTTTTTATGGATTTTAGGGGTTTTATGGGTTTCTAGTGTTTTTAGTGGTTTCAGTGTTTTTAGGTGCTTTAGGGGATTTGAGTTTTTTTAAATTTTTACGATTTTGTTAGGGGTTTTTAGAGTCTTAGGGATTATTTTATTTTTAGTTATTTTTATGTATTTTTAGACTTTTCTTGGTGGTTTTTTGTTTTTAAGGATTTTGAGTGTTTTTAGGGTTATTATGATTTTTCTTCGGTTGTAGGGTTTTTTGGTTTTTATACCTTTCTAACATTTTGTGGTTTAATGGTTTTTTAGATTTTTTTAGTAGTGTTTTAGGGTTTATATGGGGTTTTAAAGATTTTGGTTGATTTAGTTTTTTTATGTTTTTTCGGGGTTTTAAGGGGTTTAGGGGTTTTAGGGGGTTTAGGGATTTTTTATGGGTTTTTTAGTTTTTTATCAATTTTTAGGGTTTTCAGCCTTTTTAAGTGATTTTTTGTTTGTATTTTTTCTTATGAGTTTTCTAGTTTTTTATGGTTTTTATATTTTTCATGCTTTTTTGGAATTTTTTAGGATTTTTTAGGTTTTTATGTGTTTCAGTGATTTTTAGAGTTTTTTAAATTTTAAGAGTTCTTAGGGGTTCTATGGTTTTTATCATTTTTTATATTTTATGGGTTTTATGTATTTTTATTTTTTAAGGTTTTCATATAGTTTTTGAGTTTTTTAATATTTTCACATTTTTAGTGTTTTTAGGGTTTTTATGATTTTTAGTGTTTTTAGGGATTTTGAGGTGTTTTGGTATTTTAGTGTTTTTAATTTTTTTTTTAGTTTTTAGGATTTTTTTGAGTTTTTTTTTGGTTTTATATTTTTTTTTGAGTTTTTTAACATTTTAATGGGTTTAAAAGTTTTTTATAATTTTAATGGTTTTATATATTTTATTGGTTTTCAGTGTTTTCTATGGGTTTTTCGGTTTTTTCGGGTTTTTTGGGTTTTTTAGGTTTTTTAGTGGGTTTAATTGTTTTTAGGTTTTAGGGTTTTCTTTTGTTTTTTAGGGTTTTTTATAGTTTTAGTGTTTTTTAAATTTTTATGGAGTTTTATGTATTTTTTAGGATTTTTTTGGTGTTTTTGGTTTTTTTTGGGATGTTGATGGTTTTAAGGTTTTATGGCTTTTTGGGTTTTTAGCATTTTTAATAGTTTTATGTGTTTTTAAGTATTTAAGAGATTCTTATGGTTTTTTGGGATTTTATTGTTTTTTTGATTTTAGGGATTTATAGGGACATTTATGATATTAATGGGTTTTAGGGTTTTTAGGGATCTTTAATAGGTTTATAGATTTTAGGGTTTTAATAGGTTTTTAGGGTTTCTATGCTATTTTCTTTTTTTATACCAAGGAAATTCAAGGATCCAGGTGTGACCTGTCTTAAAAAGAATTATAGAAAATAAAAAGTAAAATAAAATAAGATCAGGGAGTACAAATAATTTTACTCACCCAGGAGTGGACCTCCTTATAGATGTCATCATTAATCAAAATGGTACCATAATTAGGTGCCATGAATTTCAATAATGTTGTAGCTTCAAGAACTTCCCTCTTTGAAAAAACATATTCCACCTTGTTAGCTTCTTTATACGCATGTGAAACAATAATTTTGGGATGATTAAACTATTTCATACAGTCAATCTATCGGGATATGAGCTTTCATGGGACACTCCTCATTCTTGATTTTAGAGCCGTAACAACATTTTTAAAATCTGATTCAATCCATAGGGAATTCCACTTATGATGTACATCATATTTAATTGTGCACATCATTTCCCACAACTCAGTTTCGTATGCTATCCATACCCCAATATAGTGGTGAGAACACACTTCGAAAAATCCTTGGTATGTTTGGAAAATGTCTCCACATATCGATGGACTTGTACTGCCTGAGGCTACACCATTGACATTTACTTTGATCCATAATCCAATGGGGGTCCATCCCATAAATTTCTATACAAGAGGTTTTTTGTATTATATTTTTAGGGATTTTTATTACTTTTTTATGATTTTTATTGGTTTTTATAGATTTTATGTTTTTCAAGGGAACTATAGGGTTTTAAGTGTTTTATGGGTGTTTGGGGTTTTATGGATTTCTGGAATTTTTTAGGTTCTGTAAGGTATTTTCTGAGTTTTTAATGTCTTTATAGGTTTAAATATTTTTCATATTTTTACTGGCTTTTTGGATTTTATGAGATTCTTGGGTGTTTTAAAGTTTTTAGTGGTTTGTATGTATTTTTGGATTTTGTTTTATTTTTTTTTCACTTTTTAGCAATTTTATTGTTTTAGGGATTTTAAGTGTTTTTAGTTTTTTTATAATCTTAAGGGATTTGTTGGGATTTTTTAGGATTTAAATGGGTTTTAGTTTTTTCATGTATTTTAATGATTTTTAGGGTGTTATTATTTTTCATGTTTTTAGGGTTTTTTGTGTTTTTATGGTTTTAACTCTTTTTAGTGTTTTTTAACTTTTTATGGGGTTTAATTTTTTACTATTTTTAATATGTTGTATATTTTTATGGGTTTTAGGGGTTGTTAACGTTTTAGGGTTTTTATGCTTTTCAGTCTTTTAGGTTTTTAAGTGTTCTTTTGGTTTTTTATCACTTGTTTTATTTTTAGGGGTTTTAAGTGTTTCTAGGATTTTAGGTTTTTCTTATTTATTTAGGAGTTTTAGGGTTTTTTACATTTTTAGTGTTCTTAGGGATTTTTTAGACTTTTATGGGTTTTTTTATTTTTGTCAATTTTGAGTATTTTAGGAGTTTTCAGGTATTTAGGGTTTTTAAGGAGTTTATAATTTTTGGGGGGATTTGGAGTTTTTTTATGTTTTTTATGGAATTTAATGTTTATTATATTTTTAACATTTTTTGGGGTTTAAAGTGTTTTCTAGTATTTAGGGCGTTTTTTAGGGTTTTATGGGTTTTTTAGTGAATTAAAAGTTTTAGGGGTCTTATGGTTCTTAGGGGTCTTATGGTTTTTAGGGTTTTTATAATTTTTAGGTTTTTTCGTGGTTTTAAGTGTTTTTAGGTTTTTAATGTCACCTTAAGTTATTTCCATGTTTTAAATTTTTTAGGGATTTTTTGAGAATTTTTATTATTTTAGGGGATTTAGGGATTTAGGGATTTTAATGTATTTTATGGATATTATTGTTTTTTGGGGTTTTAGGTTTCTTTTTGTAGTTTTTAGGGTTTTTTATATTTCTAGACTATTTTAAAAAATTTAGGTGCTTCATGGGTTTTTTATATTTTTATTGAATTTTATAGGATTTAGAGGATTTATGTTGTTAGAGGTTTTTATAGTTTTGGGGTTTTATCGTTTTTTAGGATTTTTTATATTTTTTAGTTTTTTAGGTGTTTTAAGTGTTTTTATGTTTTTAATGTTTTCTTTGGGGTTATAAATGATTTTTTAGTGGTTTTAATTATTTAGGTATTTAGGTCTTTTTAAGGATTTTTATGGGTTTAAGGGTTTTTACATATTTAGAGGGTTTTTTGTGTTTTAGGGGTCTTACATAATTTTAGGGTTATTAGTGTTTTAGGTTTCATAGAGGTTTTAATTTCTTTATGTTTTAATGGTTTTCTTACGGTTTTTTGGGTTTTTTGGTTTTTAATGATTTTTAGATAATTATTAGAATTTTATGGGTTTTTAGTGTTTTTATGGATTTAGAGGGTTATAGGATTTTTAGGGGTTTTTTATTTATTTAGGTCATTATGGTTTTTTATTTATTATAATTTTAAGTATTTTTAGAGTTTTTTAACATTTTTAGGGTTTTAAAGTATTTTTAGCATTTTCAGTAGTTTTAGGGTTTTAGGGGTGTTATGGTTTTTAGGGGTTTAAAAATTTTTATGGTTTTTATGGGTTTTAATTTTCTTAAGGTTATTAAGGTTTTATTATGGTTTTTACGGGTTTGGAGAGCATTTATGGTTTTTGATATTTTATGGATTTTTAGGATTTCTATGGTTTTCTAGGGTTTCTAGAAATTTTTACACATTTTGGGTTTTTAGGGATTTGTTTTGTTTTTTAAAATATTAAATGGGTTTTACAGTTTTTAGAGATTTTAAACAATTTTAGGGGATTAAAGGATTTTTATAGTTCTTATTGGTTCATGGGTTTTATGGGTTTCTAAATGGTTTTAGGGTTTTTTAGTTTTTAGGGTTTTAGTGATTTTAGGGTTTTTTGGTTTTTAGCATTTTTTAGGTTTTTA
The DNA here is from genome assembly GCA_963277665.1 of Viscum album. NCBI lineage: Eukaryota > Viridiplantae > Streptophyta > Magnoliopsida > Santalales > Viscaceae > Viscum > Viscum album. The sequence continues at coordinate 1,333,638,108 of OY728150.1, forward strand.
GGGGTTTTAATTATTTTTATTTTTTTAATATTATCTTAGTTATTTTGAGGGTTTTTAGAGTATTTTTTTTATAACGTTTTTAGTGATTTTTTATATTTTTTTTCATTTTTTAGAGTTTTTTAGGTTTCTTATTTTTTTTTTTGGGTTTTTATGGATTTCATGAGTTTTTAATACGTTTTATGGTATTTATAGTTTTATTACATTTTTACGGGTTTAATAAGTTTTATAGATTCAATTATTTTAACATTTTTTATGGGTTTTAATGGTATTTTATGGTTTTAGGTGTTTTATGGTTCTTACGGTTTTAAGGGATTTTTAGGGTTTCTATAATTTTTGGGGTTTTTAGGTTTTTTACATGTCTTTAGTATTTTGAGTTTTTCATAGGTTTTCTATGTTTTGGGTATTTTTAACATATTTAGGGATTTTTAAGGATTATTTAGGTTTTTAATTATTTTTAGGGCTTTTAAGGTTTTTTAGGGTTTCTAAGATTTTTATTATTTTCAGGCTTTTTAGAATTCTTTAGGTCTTTAGTGGTTTTAGTGGCTTTAGGATTTTAAATTATTCTTTGGATTTTTTATTTATTTTTTTGTTTTTTTACGTTTTTAGTGATATTTATGTATTTTTAGGATTTTTATGGTTTTTGTTTTTCAAAATTCTGAGGATATTTAGGGTTTTATGGGATTTAAATAGTTTCTAGTGTTTTTAAAATTTTTTGGGGTTTTAAGGTTTTTTAGAGTTTTTATTGGTTTTTACAGTTTTTACTTGTTTTTATGTTTTTTATGGTTTTAGCGGTTTTTAGGGTTTTTAGGATTTTTTAGGTTCTTAGGGTTTTATAAGATTTTATCATTTATTAGTTTTTTCGGGTTTAAGTGTTTTTAGGTATGAATGTTTTTCTCACATTTTTTAGGGTTTCCTAAATTTTTAGATATTTTTATGGACTTTTTATGGTTTTTATGATTTTTTTAGGGTTTGAGGGATTTAGATGGGTTTTGGGTTTTTAGTTTCTTTAATGTTTTTATGTTTTTTGGGGTTTTAAAATTATATATATATATATATATTGGGTTTTTATATTTTTTAAATTTTTTTAATTTGTTAACAGTTTTACAGGTTTTTATTTTTTTTGTTGGTTTTAGGGGTTTTATGGGGTTTTATGATTTTAAAAGGTTTTAGGGGTTTTTTGAGGTTCTTTGGTCTATATAGGGTAATATAGGGTTTTTATAGGTTTCTAGAGGTTTGATGTGTTATTACGTTTTTTATGTTTTCTTAGGGTTTTTCAGGGACTTTAGTTTTTCTATGTTTTGAGGTATATTTAGGGTTTTTAATATTATTTATAGTTTTAGAGTTTTTAGGGTTTTTAGAGTTCCAGGGTTTTATGGTTTTTAGTGTTTTTAGTGTTTTTCTCATTTTTGGGTTTAAGGGTTTTATGTGTATTTATATTTTTATAGTTTTCTTAGGGGTTTTAGTTGTTTTATATTTTAATGGATTTAAGGTATTTTTTTACAATTTTTATGGAATTTTATTATTTTAGGGGTTTTAGGGTTATTAGGGGTATTAGGTTTTTTTGGGGTTTTATGGGGTTTTTCAGTTTTATAGGGGTTTATGGTTTTTAGATTTTTTTAACATTTTTAGGTTTTTAAAGGGGTTCTAGTGTTTTTATTGGCTTTTTAGGGTTGTACGTGTTTTTAGTTTTTTAATGTTTTTATGGGCCTTTATAATTTTTAGGCTTATTAGTGTTTTTAGAATTTTTAGATTTTCAGGGGATTATATTTTTTTAGGTTATGATTGTTCTCTTTTGGTTTTTAGGGTTTTTTACATTTTTAGGAAATTTAAGGGGTTTTAGGGTATTAGGAATTTTGAGGGGTTTTAGTGTTTTTTGGGTTTTTATGGTTTCCTCATTTTTAGTATTTTTTTGGGTTTCTATGTTTTTATGGTTTCTTAGTGTTTTTAATGTTTTTAGGGGTCCAAATGATTTGTAGAGTTTTTATTGGTTTTTTATGGGTTTCTAGAGTATTTATGGTTTTGTGGGTTTTATGATTTTAGGATTTTTTGGTTTTTTAATGTTTTTATCATTTTTTAAGCTTTTAGGGGTTTAAAGTAATTTTATGTTTTTGAAGTTTTCTTATTGGTTTTTATAGTTTTAGGGATTTTTACGTTTTTGGGATTTTTAGGGATTTTTAAGGATTTTTTTGGGTTTTATAGGTTTTTGGTATTTTGATGGGTTTAGAGTTTTTTGAGTTTTTATGTTTTTTGGGGGTTTTAGGATATTTTTTGGTTTTTGAGGTTTGTGATTTTTTAGTTCTTTTTAATAATTTTAGGGGTTAAAGGGTTTGTAGAATTTTTAGTGTTTTCTTGGGTTTTTATGGGGTTCCATAGGTTTTTATGGTTCTTAGGGGTGTTTAATGTTTTTTAGAGTTTTTAGGGTTATAGAATTTTTATGTTTTTTAGTGTTGTAATGTGTTTGTATGTTTTGAAGCTTTTATTTGGATTTTTCAGTGTTTTTAGTGCTTTTCACATTTTTAGGATTTTTAGGGATTATTATGATTTTTATGATTTTTATGGTTTTTAAGAATTTTGAGGGTTTGATGGTATTTTTGGCATTTTGGGGGTTTTAAGGGTTTTTTTTCAGTTTTTAGAGGGTTTTATGGTTTTTTTTATTTTCTTACATTTTCAGGGGTTAAATGTTTTTTGAGTTTTTAGTCGTTTTAGGATTTTTGTGGGGTTTTAATGTTTTAAGGGTTTTTAGCGTTTTTATGGTTTTCAGGTTTTTAGGGGTTTTAATTGATTTTAGGTTTTTAAGGTTTTCTAAGGGATTTTCAGGTTTTTTTAATTTTTTTACATTATTAGGGATTTTTAGGATTTTATGGTTTTTTAGGGTTTTAGGGATTTTGGAGAGGTTTTACAGATTTTTGGATGTTTTATGGTTTTTAGGGATTTTAAACTTTTAAGGGTTTTATGGGTTTTAATTGTTTTTAGTTTTTATGTTTTTCTTAGGTTTTTTCAGGGTTTTAGTGTTTTTTACTTTTTTGAGATTTTTATAGAATTTTAGCTTTTTAGAGTTTTTAGGGATTTGGAGGAGTTTTATGGATTTTTTTGGGTTTTTTTGGTTTTTCTGGTTTTTTGAGTTTTTTAGGGTTTTAAATGTTTGTTAGAGTTATTAACATTTTTAGGGGATGAAATACTTTTTAGACATTTTAATGGGTTTTGGATGATTTTTATTTTTTAAGGGTTTTATGGTTTTTAGGGATTTTATTGTTTGTAATGTTTTTAGGGGTTTTAAGTGTTTTTACGTTTTTATGGTTTTCTTAGGGGTTTTCAAGGTTTTTTAGTTTTTTATGTTTTTATGCATTTTTAGGTATCCTTCTTGGAATTTTATGGGTTTGGGGGTTTTTATGGATTTTGAGTGGTTTTAAGGTTTTTATGGGCTTTTAGAATGTTTATGTTTTTTTGTTTTTTTATCATATTTAGGGGTTACAAGTGTGTTTTAGGTTTTTATATTTTTATGAGGGTTTTTCAGGGTTTTAAAGTTTTTGGTAATTTTTAGATATTTTTATGGCCTTTAGGTTCTTTATGTTATTAGGGTTTTTAGGGATTCATTGGTATTTAGAGGTATTTAGGTTACTCCGTGTTTTTTGGGTTTTTTTGGATTTATGGGTTTTTATGAGTTTTTATGGTTTTAAAGCTTTTGTAGGGTTTTCACAAAAATATGGGTTTAATGTTTTTTTGAGGTTTTAGTCAGTTCTTGGGGTTTTAATGTTTTTTTAGGGTTTCTATGGTTTTTAGGTGTTTTTATATTATTTAGGGGTTTTAGAATTTTTTGGATTTTAGTGGTATTAAGTGTTTTAGGTTTTTAAGTTTTTATTATGATTTTTCAGTGTTTTTTTGGTATTTTACATTTTTAGGGATTTTTAAAGATTTTCCCGGAATTGAATGGTTTTTGTTTATTTTAATGGGTTTTAGTGTTGTTAAGGTTTGAAGGGTTTATGACTTTTTCTTTTTTGGGTATTATTTTAAGCTTTTAGTGTTTTTTAGTGTTTTTAGGTTATTTTAAAAATTTGGGGTTCAATGGGTTTTTAGATTTTTTAGTGGTTTATGGTTTTTATGGGGTTTTAGTTTTTTTAAATATTTTATGGGTTATTTCATTTTTTAGGTTTTTTAGAATTTAAAGAGGTTATATTGGTTTTATGTTTTTTCGAGTTTCAAGTTTTTCATACGGGGTTTCAAGTGTTTTAGGGTTTTTTACATTTTAGGGATTTTTAGGGATTTTTTAGGATTTTCATGGTATTTTAGGGTTTTTAGGGATTTTGGTGGGTTTAGGTTTTTCTAAGGTTTTAGTGTTTTTATGGGGTTTTTGGGTTTTTATGGTTTTTTTAGTTTTTTAGGATTTTTAAGGTTTTTTAATGTTTTTTAAAATTTTCAGGGTTTTAAAGAGTTTTTAGAGTTTTAAGATGGGTTTTAGTGACTTTGTGGGTATTAGGGGTTCATGGTTTTTTGGTTTTCGTAGGGTTTTAGCATTTTTTGGATGTTTTTGGATTTTAAGTGTATTTTATGTCTTTACGGTTTTCTTATTGGCTTTCACGTTTTCTAGGGGGTTTTTATATTTTAGATATTTTTTAAAATTTTATGATACTTAGGGTTTTAATGTATTTTGAGGGATTTAAGGGTTTATTATTGTTTTCATGGGGGGTTTTGACTTTTTTGGGTTTTTTGAGTTTTTTAGTGGTTTCATGGTTTTTTAGACTTTTTAATCCTTTTCAAGCTATGAATAGTTTTCGAGTTTTTAATGGGTTTGTAGAATTTTATTGGTTTTTAAGTTTTTGATGTTTTTTATGGGTATTGTGGTTTTAGTAGTTTTAGATTTTTTTTCATTTTTAGGTTTGTATGTGATTTAAGTGTTTTAGGGTTTTAATTTTTTGTTAGGAGTTTTCATGGGTTTTAGGGGTTTTACATTTTTAGGGATTGTTAGGTATTTTTTAGGATTTTTATGGGGTTTTTAGGTTCTTAAGTATTTTGATTGTTTTTAAGGTTTTTATGGTTTTTAGGGGTTTAAAGACTATTTTGAGTTTTTAAGGGTTTTAGGATTTATATAATTTTTAACTATTTTCATCTTTAAAGGGGGTTTTATAGTTTTTTGTGGTTTTCAAGTTTTTAAGGTTGTCTGGTTTTATCATTTTGGTGGGTTTTAGGGATTTTATGGGTTTTTCTGTATTTTTAGGTATTTTTATGTTTTTATGGTTTTAAAGAGATTTTAGGTTATTAAGGTTTTCTTAAGGTTTTACATGGTTTTTAAGGTTTTCATGATTTTAGGGATTTTTTGATTTTTTAGAATTTTTATGGGTTTTTGTGTTTTAGGGATTTTAATGGGTTTTTTGGGTTTTTTGGGTTTTTTGGGTTTTTAGTGTTTTTTACATTTTTAGGGATTTTAATAGTTTTTATGTTATTAAGGAATTATTACGGGTTTTCAGAGTTTTTAGTGTTTTTTATCATTATTGGGATTTATAGGGGTTTTTAGTATTTATATTGGTGTTATGGTTTTTTATGTTTTTAGGGGTTTCTAGGGTTTTCAGGGTTTTTTAGGTTTTTAGGTTTTTATGGTTTTATTTGGGTTTTATGGTTTTTTTGATCTTTTTAAGGATTAATGTTTTTTAGAATTTTTTAACAATTGTAGGGGTTTAATGTTTTTTCAGAGTGTTTAGTGGGTTTTTAGGAATTATGGTTTTTAGGTGTTTTAGGGGTTTTAGGGTTATTTTTAGGTTTGTTGCTTTTTATAGATTTTTAGGGGTTTAAAGTGTTTTTAGGTTTTACTAGTTTTATTTGGGGTTTTAACGGTTTTTTGGGTTTTAAACATTTTTAGAGATTTTAAATATTTTTTTGAATTTTCTTGTTTTTAGGGGTTTTATGGATTTTGATTGTTTTTAGGGTTTTTATGTTTTATTTACGGTACTTTTTGGGTTTTTAGGGTTTTTATGGTTTTTAGTGTTTTTTACTTTTTTAAGTGTTTGAAGGGTTTTTAGAAGTTTTAGTGGGTATTCGGCGTTTTTTTCTATGTTTTTTGTGTTTTTTAGGGTTTTAGAGTTTTTAGCATATTTTTTGGGGGGTTTATGGGTTTTAAGTGTTTTTTTGGTTTTAAGGTTTTCCTAGGGGTTTTTAGGGGTTTCGGGGTTTTTGAAATTTTAAGGTATTTGTAGGGATTTTATATAGTTTTTATGGGTGTTTAATGTTTTTATATATTTTTAGGGGTTTTATAGTTTTTAGTGTTTTATGGTTTTTTTGGTTTTTAGGGTTTTTTGATTTTTTAGGGTTTTTTAGGTTTTTATAGGATTTTAAAAAATTTAAGGGTTTCAAGGGTTTTAGAGTTTTTAATCAGTTTCAGTTGATTTTATGGTGTTTTAAGGTTTTTATAGTTTTTTGGGTTTTATGATTTTATGTATTTTTGTACTTTTTAGGGTTTTTAGGGTTTGTAGTGTTTTTAGTGTTTTTAGGTTTTTAGGGGATTTATCTTCTTTTATGTTTTCACGGTTTTCTTAGAAATTTTTAGGATTTTATTGGTTTTTATGTTTTTATGTATTTTCATGATTTTTAGGTTTTTTATGGTTCTTTGGGTTTTTTGGGATTCTGAGGGTTGTTAGGGCAAGGAAGATGTGAGGCTCGGGCTATTCCCCCCCCCCCCAATTTATTAGAAAGAAAAAGAGACACAGCTGACAAGGGAGGGGATGGGTCAAATGACCCACACCCAAAAACCCTTACAGCCAAATACACAAAGACCCAAAAAAGAGAAATCTAAAACGAGAAAAGAAAAGACCAAAAAAGAAAGCAAATCAGTCAACATCACCACCAAAGTCCGAAACAAAATCCGCATCACAAGGGTCACCATCCGTACCATATCCAGAGGCCACATCATCAAAACAGGAGTCAGAGTCATCCCACCCTGACTCGTATTCCTCATTAAGTTTAAGGAGCGTCAAAAACTTCTCCCTTCGTTTTTCTTGTTCTAGGGAACGCTACTGGTCCTGATGATTAACTTTGATTTTCATATTAACCACCTTTGATGATGCTCGGGTAGCCATGGGTCTGGGGAGGGTGGAGTAGTCCCTCTTCACCCTCCTCTTCGAGGAGGCATAGGTGGGACCATCACCTTTCACCTGCTCGAGCTCATTGAAATGCTTCCCCACCTCCATGCCATGATCTCGTTCTTGATCCGGGATAAATGATGCTTCCTGATTTAGAGGGAACTCAACAAAATTGTCATGCTGTATCAAGCTCGGATCCATTAATGCATGTAATTCTGCACTCCCAATGACAAAATCCAGTAGTCCTTGCCTATCCTCCCCAGGCAGTACCGTCCCCCCAACATCATGCAAGTCCAAACAGACAGACCTATCAGCTAGGGACTCTTCATGCACCTCCATGGCCAGCCCTATCATTTCCTCTGTTGTAGCAGCTTCTCCTTGTTTGTGATCATCCCCTGTTCTAGCCCCCTCCCCTTGGCCAAACACATTCCCTTCCTTAGGCACTCTCCCCTGATCAGAAACTTGCTCCAAAAGATCTGTTACCCTCTGCTCCTCCACCATCCCACAATGCAGCATGCCAGGGACCACTGTAGGTTCTAGAGAGCCCAGGCAAAAAGGATCCCCCTAGCAAGAGGGCGTGTTTTCTAGTCCCTAAAAATCTTTTTTCCCCTGTTTAGCCTACATTTTCACCTGGCGCGAAGAAGACGCAAAAACTTGTTCATCACCCTCCTCTTTTTCAGACATTAGCCCTTCCGCGGACTCCCCTGCCTGCTCGGCCACCACCTTCATCCAATCCCGCACCCCCTGCTCATCCATATTCCCCTTCCCAACTTCAGCAGTGAATTCCCCACACTCCACATTTATCGCAGCCAACAAAGCGTGCACCTCATCACAATCATTCCCAACACAGCTCAAATTCAACACAGTAGCAGCAACCACTAGAGAATCACTCTGGGAGATCCCTCCACCATGTCCAGTGGCAGCGGCCAGCGCCCTATTCCGTGCCTGCTCTGTAGGTATATCACGTCCAGCATTTTTAAACGTGGGCTCTTGCACCTCATCCTCACACTCCATTCCTTCAAAGCGGTTAAGAGTTGGGACCAAAGACTGCCTCTGAATCATACTATCGTCAGGGGAAAATGGCATCCCAGCAGTAGCACACTCCATGCCAAGAAGACCTCCATCGATTTGAAGCATCAAATCACTCCTCAAGCGCCTGAAAATATCACTCACCAAGGGATCTGATTGACACTGAGAAGCCACTTGCACTAAATTGATAGCACCTACTGCATCCTCGGGGCCCTCCAGCACAACCAGACTCACCCCAGACCCATGCTGCCCACTACCACAACGAGCCTCCTAGTCCAGGACACCTGAAGGTGGTTTTGCCACCAGCCCATGTACAACCACCTCCCCTGCCAACTCCATCGGTCCAGACTCATTGCACCACACCGCATCACCCGAAGCCTGAGACTGCTCCAGACTTCCAGCCTGCCCCTGCTCCTCTAGTTCCTCATTTCACAACCTTTAGGAAGTGGAACCATCCTCATTCTGGACTGTCACCTCTTGATACCTCACAACCAATGCATCTGCAAGGTCACTGGTATCTTATTGTCGCGACAACGTCCTCAGAAGAGGATTCCATGTCCCATCAATACTATGATCCTCCACCATCACAACATAATCAGCTAACCCATCCATCCCAATATCCCTTTCCAAAGATCTGTTGCTGCTAAATCCTCATCTGCAAGAAGAAATAGAATGAACCAAACGCCTATATCCAGAACAGAACAGCACAACTGACTCAAACACCACCGGCTGTTTGTATTGAAACTCCTTGCCAACAGTGATCCACACAAATTCCGTTAGAGGATTTGAAACATCTACTTCAACACAGATTCTTGGGGAAATCGGGTGAGGGATCACATTGGTCCGGCTATCTGAACATAGGTATCTACCAACAAGATTCCCAAGCATACATAAAATGGCTGGATTCTGGAACGGAAGAGGGAGCTGTGGGAATCTAACCCATGAAGCAACCAGTGGCGAGTCATGGTTCATATATAGGTCAAAACTCCACCTGAAGAGATAGAAACTTACTCTGTTGAAGCTTCAAGGGGCTGCAGATAAAGCATGGATCAAATCAGCCTCATAAGAAAGTTGTATTATCAAGTGTCGGCCATCAAGCAACCCTACTATGGCCCGATCCTGGAGATTCCAAGATCCAAAAATAAATTTGTCAAAAGCCTCCACCGAGGGACGGAACTTTGTAAACTGAGCAACAAGGGTCATGCTATGAATTGTAGAGGCCGGATTAAACTCCATGTCCGATAAGGAGAGATGAGGGAAGCCTTCATATAAGTCAGGAACCTTCAGAAAAAGATTAATTCAGGGGAAAGGGGGAAGAAGATCAGGCGTCGGGGGAGGGATGAAGACCAAATCCATATTACCATCACACATAAATCCCTCCCCCATAGGGGGAGGAGGGACGATCACTGGTGGTTCAATCAAGGAGGCATCGGGGGAGGAGGTGACTTAGCTATGGGGTCTTCTGAGGGTTGTTAGGGTTTTTAGGGTTTTAGGGGTTTTAGTGTTTTAGGGTTTATATGGTTTTAAGAGTATTAAGGTTTTGGGGGGTTTTAAGTGTTTTTAGGTTTTTAATATTTTCTTAGGGGTATTGAGAGGTTTTAGTGTTTTTTTACAATTTATGGATTTTGGGTATATTTTATAATTTTTATGGATTTTTGGGTTTTAGAAATTTTGAGGGGTTTTTTGGGTTTTTAGGGGGTTTATAGTGTATTGTAGAGTTTTTAAGAGGTTTAATGTATTTAATATTTTTAAATGTTTTTAAAAGTATAAATGGTTTTAGATTTTTTAGTGGTATTTCATATTTTTATAAGAATTTAATGTTTTAGGGGTTTTATGATTTTTAGGAGCTTTTGGGTTTTTAGACTCTTTTCTATTTTTTATGGTTTTAAGAATTTTTTATTTTTTAAGGGTTTTAATTGTTTTTAGGTTTTTATAATATTGTTAGGATTTTTTCCAAGATTTTAGGGTTTTTATGTTTTAGGGATTTTAAAGATTTTTATGGGGTTTTAGTGATTTTGAGGGTTTTTAGGGGCTTTTAGGTTTTTTATAAATTTTTTTCTTTTTTGTGTATTTAGGGTTTTTATTTTAGTTTATAGGGTTTTTAATATTTTTAGAGATTTTTGACATTTTTATGGTTTAAAGGGTTTTACAGCTTTATGTAGTTTCTAGGGTTTTTGTGGGTTTTCGGGTTTTTATTGTTTTTGGGGGTTCTTTATGGTTTTTAGTGTTTTTGGATTTTTTTAGGGTTTTTTTGGGTTTATGGTACTTTTTATATTTTTTTGGTTTAAAAGTGTTTTTAGGATTTTAAAGGTTCTTTAGGGGTTTTTAGTGGGTTTACGTTTTTAGGGATTTTTAGGGATCTTGAATTATTTCCATGGTCTTTTAGTATTTTATGGAATTTATGGGTTTTTGGGGGTTTTAGGGTTTTAAAAGGTGTTTTGGGGTTTTAGGGATTTTAGTGTTTTTAGGTTTTTAGAAGTTTTATGTATTTTTAGGTTTTTGAGGTTTCATTAGGTTTTTTATGGTTTTAGTTATTTTTATGGATTTTTTTAGTATTTTTATGGAATTTAGTGATTTTATAGATTTTGAGGGTTATGAAGGATTTTAGGGTTCTTATCATTTTTATGGGTTTTTAGGGTTTTTTTGAGTTTTTAGCAGTTTGAAGGTTTTTCAATGTTTTTTAATGTTTTTAATGTTTTAAAGGGTTCCTAGAGTTTTAGTGGTATTTTAGTGTTCTTATGTGTTTTTAGGGTTATAAGGGTTTTTGGGTTTTTTATTTTTTTAAAGTTTTATAGAGGTTTTAGAGTATTTTTAATGTTTTTATCATTTTTATGTTTTAGGGGTTTTTAGTGTTATTAGGTTTTTAAGGTATTAATACTATTTTTGTGGTCTTTAGTATTTTTTTTGTTTTACGTACTTTTAAGGGTTTTTAATGATTTTTATGGGTTTTTAGTGTTTTTCGGGATTTTAGTGATATTTAGGGTTTTTAGTGTTTTTCTGGTTTTTAGAGTTTTTGTGATTTTTTTGGGGTTTTTAGGGTTTTTTTAGTTTTTAAGAGTTTTAAGGACTTTTTGAGTTTTTAAAATTTTTAAGGGTTTAAAGTGTTTTTTGTGTTTTTATTGGTTTTAGGGTTTTATTGGTTTCTATGGGGTTTTAATGTTTTTGCAGTTTTTTGGGTTTTAGCATTTTAAGTTTTTTTTATTATTTTTTAGGGTTTTTAACATTTTTTTGGGTTTTTAGGGGTTTTATGTTTTTTTTTATGTTTTTAATTTTATCTTAGTGTTTTCAAGATTTTTAAGTTGTTTTTACTTCTTTATGGAATTTTAGGGATTTTCTTGGATTTTTATGGGTTTTAAGGGTTTTTATGGATTTTGAGGGTTTTAGGGTTTTTTTGGTTTTTTTGGTTTTTGGGGTTTTTAGTGTTTTTTTAGTTTTTTAGGGCTTTAAGTTATTTAGACTTTTTAATATTTTTTGGAGATTAAAGAGTTTTTAAAGTTTTAGTGTGGTTTTATGGTTTTTATTCGTTTTTATATGGTTTATGGGTTTTTTGGAATTGTTGGTCGGAGTTAATACTCAATAGGGGTGAATTTACTTCCAATTAAAAATTTCTATTTAAAATCTTTGTATTAAAATCCCATAAATCATAAAACAAGTTAAACTGTAGTGAATTTAAAAAGATTGAAAGTGTTCAATTAGTTTCTCAAAGAATGAATATTTCATAGTTAACTTAATCTAAAGATTAAGTTAACTTTTGAAACTAACTTACTGGTTTATAATAATTACAAACACTTGCTAGTTAAACTATCAAAGTTACATTAAAACAGATTTGAGTTTCAAAGTAAATAGCAGCGGAATATAGAAAAATAGTTTGAACTAAAAAAAGGATGCACAGTAGTGTTAACCAAGAGGTTCAGTCTGAAGTTGAGACTTAGTCCTCTCAAACAGTTTATATAAAAATTTGATCCACACCCTAGATCGAGGTTACAAAAGTACTCAAATTGTCCAAGTCCTCAGACCACTACCACAGTTCTAGTGGGAAAGCGATAGCAACATCAAACATGTTGTCCAGGTTCTCAGACCTCTAGCACAGTTCTTCGTGGGATACACAAAGGTATAAAAATGATGGTGTGAGGATTTCAATATCCTCCAGTTCAGATTAGGAGTCAGTGTGTATCCAAACAGACAGAAGCACACACTACTCATAATGTGAAGAAAAGAATGATCTCAGCAGAGCAAGAATATAGAGATGAGTTTAGAATGCTCTTCTATGATGTCAATGAAGCTCTGAACTCATTTGGATTGAAGCAGATGGAGATTTGAGTCCTTATTTGGTAGTTGTGTAAAAAATAGAGTGTCGCGGTACAACTTGTGCTCTTCATGAGATTCAGTGAGCGAATATGTTTCTTAAGCTTCAAATATTCTTCGTGTGTTCTTCATTGTCGAGTCGCATGCAGTGTGCCTTTATTTCGAAACTTCCTCCAAGTATCATCATTTTTTATGGTGATCGCGGCCCTTACTTTTCATTTTTGTATCATGTGCACCCTTGATTCTTGGAAACACTTCGCTTTTAACATTGAATTCATGTGTTGGAGCTGATAGGTTGCATGTGTTCTACATCTCGTACCTCGTACTATCTGATGATATGTCTACAATGAAACATTAATTATGTCAATACATTAAAGTCATCAAATATGACCGTTAGAAATTAAATTGAAAGACGAATGAATAGTTTAAGAAACGATGTCACAGTAAGTTATGGAAATGGTGTATCCTTCACACGGTGTCTGAGTGTCACGGTGTCTCATGGTCACAGTGTCTGCTTCACGGTGTCTTGTTCATGGTGTCTTGTTCACGGGGTCTGGCTTCACAGTGTCTGGCTTCACAGTGTCTAGCTTCACGGTGTCAGAAATACATAGCCAGTTGCAGACTCACGGTGTCTTAGACTTTTCAACGTAACTATGTGCAGACTTAAATAAAGATGATAATAAAAAGTATTAAGCTTAATAATTTGTTAAAGAAGGTATTTTTACAGTAGATAAATGATATTATAAAGTGGGTAAATTGAAAATAGAACAATTAAGATCTTGCAAGGATCTTCTTAAAGAATGAGAAAACATTAAACATAAATACACATGATTAGATATAATTTATAAAAGTTGGATAGGTTGAATAAGATTTGGAATCATTAACACATGATTAAATAATATTTGAGATCATTAAAACATGATTAATACATGGGGAGTCCAACAATATCCCCTTTTTTGATGATCACAAATCATATACAATTAATGTGTGTATTGTATTCAACTATAAAGATAAATTGCTAACATAGTATATATAAACTTCTCCCCCTTTTGGGATTATCAAAAATATGAAATAAGAGAGGTCAAAAAGGTTCACAGTCCATTAATAGAAAATAAGTGACAGTACAACAACAAAAATAATACACACACAACAGTATCCCTATCAAAAAGAGTAATCACTGTTCTTCTTCAAGGGATGCCTTTCTCTTTTCCTATTGCAGTAGCATAAGAGGAAGCCATAGGGGCAGTGGACTTGGTAGGAGAAGGCATAGATGTGGTTGATAAAGAGGGTAATGGAAGGCCTTCAAGACTGAGGGATCCAAGGTTAGAGTAGTATAAGATCTAGGTAGTTGCTAATCAAGAATCACAGGCCTGATCGGACTTAGTGCTTGACAAACACACATTGTGGTTGAGGCTAGAGCAGAGGTGAAGGTAGGAATCCCAGGTCTGAGAGGTGCATCCACTAGAGTAACAATGGCTATACTCTGGATATGAAGATAGGGCCTCATGATTTATATGAAATCTATAATAATCTATCCACCATACTGGATGGCTTTCTCAAAATCATCCTTGTTCTCCATAAACATGTCCAACAATCTGGTAAACACTATCAGCTTTTGGACATGGTTCTTGAAATCTTGAGTTGCAGGAGGATCTGTAGATTTTCTACAAGGTACTTGATATGGTTTGTCAGATCGGTCTTGGAGATGATTATGTTGAAGTAGAAATCCACTTTCTTGGTAATATCTTATTGATCATCATTAGCAATTTATGGAGTGTATTTGTACTAAGTCAATAACTCTATCACAATTTTTCAATACTTCATATAAAGAAGCTGTATTGAAGCCACTGAGTATATTTTGAAGTTCTTCTTTGACTATATCTCTCAGCAGTTCACTGTCCAAGGAGGATTTTGAGGATTGACTAGATGCTTTTATAGCTGTGGTCAGGGCTTTTAGTTGATTCAACACCTTTTGAAGACATCTCATATACTCATCAGTGAGTTTATTCAGATTTTCAATATGATCTTTCATTTCATTCACAATTTTCTTATTCCTTTCAGCAATATTTTCATCTAAGGATGCTAGATAAGGTTGAATCTGATTCAAACTAACTTGTGGTATTAGAGAAGCAACTAGTTTAGATCTCGATTGCAGCTCTTTCTACATGTATTCAACCATCCTTCTTAGGGTCTTTACTTCATTATTGAGCAGCTTATTTTCAACTCTTAATTCTTGAATCTCATGGATCATCTTCGGTTGTATTTTCCAAATAATTTCCTCTATTAAAAGATAGGCATCATTATCACTTAAATTTTTCACAAGACGAGGTTGGGTATGTAATAGTTTCTCAACTCCGGATTAGAGAGTGGCACCAAATTCTTTCAAATCATCCTTACTTGCAAAGCATGGATGTTCAGACAAGGGTTCATAAGGTGGTATAGGTACAGGCTCAAGTTCTTTCTTAGGTGAAAAACTGAAGACTGGTTTCAACTGAAATAGGGAGGAAATATCAAGTCTGGTTGCTGTAACTTGCTGCGAATCATTCGCATCATAGAAACTAGGAAATTTAATCTAAGTGTCTACATGACTTTGCTCAGTTGGATGTGAGGCTTCAACAGACTCAAGATTTGGGGTTTTCTCCCCCTCAATAGGTGCCTCTTTCTCAGGACTGAGAGGCTTAGGATCTTGATCTAATTCTGCAGACTCAGCTCTGAGTTCCTCACTCATTTCCTGTATAGCTAGTTGAAAAGCTAGATCCATCCTTTCTTCAGCGGAAGGTATTATTTTAGGAACAAATTGTTCCACAAGGAGTTCCTAAATATTGACCTCTTTCAAAATAGGTAGCTCTTCCACTATAGGCTCTTCTACTGTAGGTTCTTCCATGGTATGCTTTTCAGATTATTTGGCAACTAATTCTATTACAGCTTTGGGTTGAGTTTCCAAACTAGAAACTTCTTTAAGAGTATTTGCTTCTTCTTCAAGAACTACATGAGGGACAATAGTCCTGTCTTCCTCAACAATAACTGCTTCCCTAGGTGGCACTTCAACCTCTTCTTCCTCTTCTTTAGGATACTCAACAATCTCAACTGGTTCCTAAACAGGATTAAAAATGTTTTTTGTTCTTGAGGGATAATCCACTAGATTTAATTTCTCATAAAATTTATCATTGTATTCCAAACATTCCTTTTTTCAAGGATTCCAGTTTATCTTCATTATTTTCATAGTAGCTTTTGAGAGGCAGTACTCGTAGTCCATATTCACTTCCTCATTGGGTCCAACCATACATTTTTTAAGAAGCATGGCTAATATTAGCCGAGATTAAAACATAAAAGTTGACATGGATGTTAATTTGATAAACTCACACATATGGTGAATGATATAACTGCACAGGTTGATATTATGCCCATTTTTCATGAGGTGAATCAAAAACACATCTTCATATTTTAACACAGCAAAGTCACCTTTTCTTGGACTGACCAAATTCTGTACAAACATAAATTGAATCCTTGTTTCTCTATCTAATTCAGTAGAAATGGCTCTCCTCTGGGTGCCATTTCTAGTTAAGATTTTAAGGGTATATTCTAAATAAAATAACTTGGTTGAAGGTGGAGGTCCTATATGATAATCCTCACATATTCCTTCACGAGGTATCCTAAGGCACGTAGCCCATAACCTCAAAGATAATGAGCATCTTTGGCCATTTAGACATCTCCTCACAACATATCTCTCACCAGAATCAAATGAGAACTGTATGTATTGGTAAAATTGAGCCACTAACCTAGGATAGATGGGTTTATCCTCCTTCAAGAACCATTATAACAAGACTTGTTGTTCTAACAGTTTCAATACCAGCGACTTACTGGATAGAAGCCACATGGGGAAAATCTCTTTCTCAGGTACAACAACATGGTTTACCATTTTTGGATTTAAAGGTCCTTCGATTGTCAGCTTAGCTGCAATCTTATTCTTCTTCGAGCTGCACTTCTTGGGTGTCGATGATGAAAGATGTTTCATTATTGGTTTTCACTGAAGGTTCAAGTGAGATAAGGGTTGTAGGGATGAAGAAGGGTTCTAAAAGAGTACGTAGAAGAATCCTTGAGTGAAGAATTAAGTGATACTTGCTTTGTTTTATCATTTAGGAATACCAAACATCGCTAAAATATAAAAAAACAGGACACATAAAAGAGGTGAAATAATAATTACCGTGATATGGGTTTAAATAAAAACATAAATAATTTTTATGGTGAGACCCTGAGTGGTCATTACAGTGAGACAGTAAATGAGTTTCACGGTGAGACAGTAAATGAGTTTCAACGTACGTTACTGTGAGAAAGTGATTGTCAAACCGTAATTACAAAATGCTAACGATGAGACCGTAAGCATGAAAAGTTATGGTGATACAGTAACTGAGAAACCGTAATTATGAAACAGTAAAGTATAAAACAGTAGGATATCAAACAGTATGACCTGAAACAGTAACAATTATGGTATCTATTTGAGATTTATCTTTCCTAGTTCATGTATGATGTAGTCTATTCGCTCAGAATTTAATGGTTTAGTGAATATATCAGCAAGTAGATATTCAGAACCAATGAATTCCAATGTGATATCACCTTTTTGATAATGATCTCTCAAAAAGTGACGTCTTACATCAATATGCTTTGTCCTAGAATGTGAAACAGGATTATTTGAGATGTTAATAGCACTTGTGTTGACACAATTTATAGGTACATATCTGAATTGATATCCATAATCTATTAATGTGTGTTTCATCCACAAAATTTGTGCACAACAACTCCCAGAAGCTATGTATTCAGCTTCTTCAGTAGATAATGCAATGGAATTTTGTTTCTTACTACACCATGATACTAGTGACTTGTCTAAAAAGTGACATGTTTTAGAGGTGTTTTATCTATCTAACTTACAACCACTAAAGTCAGCATCATAATAACTAACTAATTCAAATGATTGTCCTTTAGGATAAAACTATCCTAGATCGGGTGTTTTTTTGAGGTATTTGAAAATTCTTTTTACAGCGTTTAAATGAGATT
Organism: Viscum album; assembly: GCA_963277665.1. Taxonomy (NCBI): domain Eukaryota; kingdom Viridiplantae; phylum Streptophyta; class Magnoliopsida; order Santalales; family Viscaceae; genus Viscum; species Viscum album. The sequence goes on from OY728150.1 coordinate 1,333,655,561, forward strand.
CCATAGGATTTTCTTAAAAACGAGCACACAAACAGACACTAAACATAATTTCAATATGACTAGAAGTTAAGTAATGTAAACTTCAAATCATTCCTATATAAGTGGTTTAATCAACAGATTTTCCATCTTCATCAAGATCCAACTTACAAGTGGTATTCATGAGAGTGTCACTACTTTTACTGTTATCCAATCCAAAATGTTTTAGAAGATCCTTTGTATATTTACTTTTATTGAAAATAATACCATTTTAATTTTGAAAAACTTGAAATACAAGAAAATATTTGAGTTCTCCGATTAAACTCATTTCAAATTCATTTTGCATCATTTTAGAAAAATCAACACATAAAATTTTTTTAGATGATCCAAAAATAATGCCATCTACATAAATTTGATCAACTAAAACATCCTTAGAAATTTGTTTTATAAAAAGATTAGGATCATATATTCCTTTTGCAAAACCATTGTAAATAATAAAAGTACTCAATCTGTCATACGAAGCTCATGGAGCTTGCTTCAAACCATATAAGGATTTTGATAGTTTAAAATTTTGATTTGGAAAATGGGGGTTTTTAAATCCAGGGTGTTGTTCATCAAAAACATCCTCAATTATATACCAATTTAAGAATTCACTATTCACATCCATTTTATATAGTTTGAAATTTAATTGTGAAGCATAGGCAGGAAATATTATGATGGCTTCTTGTCTGGCTACTATTGCAAAGTTCTCCTCATAGTCAATTCCTTCTTCTGGATTATAGCCTTGTGTAGCTAGTCTATCCTTGTTTCTAACTATGTTACCAACTTCATCAACGTTATTCCAAAAAACCCATTTAGTTCATATGGTAAAAATTTCCTTAGGTCTATCTACTAATTCCTAGACTATATTTCTTTAAAATTAATATAATTCTTCTTGCATATCCATCACCCAAAATTCATCATTGATAGAATTATTGATATTTTTAGGTAAAAGTTGTGAAAGAAAAGCTTTATGTTCAACCTGGTTTCTTAGAGAACCTCTAGTTTGTATCCCTCTACCTAAATCTCCTACTACAGCTTCTAAAGGATGGTTTATAAGGGTCATAGTTGGTCTTGAAAAGTTAGGACTAGAAATTTTAGGTTCATTTACAGGTTTGGGTTCTACAGAAAAATGTTCTGGAAAATTTCCAGAACATGTTGTCTTCCCAACAGGTTCACTGATCTTGTCATTAAGGTTTCGAATGGACATATCTTCTTCAAGATTTTCAAGAGGAGTCTTAGGTTCATGTGGATCAGTTTCATCAAATTTTATGTCTATATATTCTTCCACACATTTGGTTCTCTTATTGAATATTCTATAGTCTTTACTTGATATTGTGTAACCTTGGAAAATTCCTTCATCACTTTTGGAAGAAAATTTGTCAAGATTATCTTTAGTGTTGATAATAAAGACTTTGAAACCAAAAACTCTGTAGTAATTAACCTTAGGCATCCTATTGTTCCAAATCTCATAAGGGGTCTATTTATGAATTGGTCTAATCTAGACTCTATTGATAATGTAACAATCTATATTAACAACTTAATCCAAAAAGTAAAAAGATAAATCATATTCATTGAGCATTGTCCTAGAAATCACTTGAAGAGTCTTATTTCTTCTTTCTACTACACCATTCTATTGAGGTGTTCTTGGAGCAGAGAAGTTGTGACTATAGCCATTATATGAGAAATAATATTCTAACTCTTGATTTTCAAACTCATGACCATGATCACTTCTCAAGGTCTTAATCTTAAGTCCACTATGGTTTTCTACAAACTTGGACTATTTAATAAAATAAGAACAAGATTCACTTTTGTGAGCAAGAAAGAATACCCAAGTATACCTAGAGAATTCATTTACAAGGACATAGACAGAGTGCTTCCCATTTAATCTAGAAACTCTAGATGGAACAAATAAATCCATGTAAACCACCTCAAGAGGATGAGAAGTAGAAACTTCTTTCTTTGATTTTAAAGAAACTTTATGTTGTTTTCCCTTTTAAAAATGATTACATACTTTGTTGAGTGGGAATTCCAGTTTAGGTAAGTCTCTAACTAGACATTTCCTAGTCAGTTTTTTAAGTGAGTTCACATTGCAGTGTCCTAGCCTTCTGTGCCATAGCCAAGATTCTTTATGAAAAGCATTTAAACAAGTAACATTTTGTTTAGCTAAAGAATTAAAATCCACAGTATAAACATTTTCATTTCTTTATGCAACAAATACCAAAACATTTTTAGAATCAAATACATTACATGAATCATTTTCAAACTTTACATTAAATCCATCATCACACAACTGAGAAATGCTTAACAGATTATACTTTAGACCATCAACAAATAAAACATTAGAAATTCAAATTGAATCAGTGTTACCAATCTGGCCTAAGACAATGATGTTTCCTTTTGAGTTATCCCCAAAGGTGACATGTCCTCCATCAACATTGATTAAGATCCTAAAGCATGAATAGTATCCCTTCATATGACATGAACATCCACTGTCTAAGTACCATATCTTCTTACAAGAAATTTTCAAGAAAGTTTCCTACAAAACAGATTTAGACAGAAGATAATTTTGGTACCCAAATTTTCTTGTGTCCAGAAAGGTTAGAAAGTAAAACATTAGGCACCCATATTTGTTTAATGGATTTTCTATAATTAACAGATTCAAATGATTTTGATAAGTAAACTATGTTTGTTCTATAAAAATATGAATATCTAGATGAATCATAAGAGTTTCTAGAACTTGAACTAGCAGCATACTGTCCAGATTTTGAAATAAATTCATTCGTAACAATCTGTCTTTGTCCAGGTTGGTATCCTAAACCAGTAGTATACCTTAGTGCAACTTTTTTCCCAAGAATTTGAGTTAGAGTATTCTTTCCATTAGTGAACTTATCTAAGTCTTTTAAAAGTTTATCCTTATACAATATGAGTTTAGTATTTTCCTTTATATGTTGACCATTATTTTTTTTTCTACTTCTAGTGCATATTTGATAGTGCTAGTTAAAGCATGCTATTTATTTAAGGATTTATACTTGTCTTTAAGCTCATTTCAGGTGTCCTCTAGAATGTTACAGTATTAAAATAAATATTCACTAGACATGTTTTCAGAATCAGAATCAGAATCATCTCCAGAATAATAAGAGTTTAAAGAATGAGTATCCATTGTTACCTCATATGTGTTTGTCATGAATCACATATTGGATATTTGAGATTTTTCATCCTGAGTGGAATCAAAATCACATGAACTGTCTTCTGAAGCACTTTTGGTTGCTTTCGAATCTTTCTTATATTTTATTTTCTTGTACTTGTATTTATTATCGTACTTTAACTTCAGACAGTCAGCTACCACATGTCCTTTACATTACTTTCATAACATACAATCTTATCATTTTTATCATCTTTCTTCCAATATCTCTTCCAATTACCTTGTTTGTTATACTTACCCTTATAATTTTATTTTCAAAAAAATTTATTCTTTATATAGAATTTCTTTAATTTCCTGGATATCTGATCCATTTTATCATCACTATCAGATTCACTCTCTTCACTACTTGAACTATCACTTGTAGCTTAAATTTTCTCTTTGTCCTTGTTTTTTGAAGCAGAGGTCTTGAATGCTACTGATTTCTTTCTTGGTTCATCATATTCTTCTTTGTTTACCTTCAACACTTCTTCATACATCATCAACTTACCAATAAGCTCCATGACTGGTAGTTTGCCAATGTCACATGATTCTCATATAGAGATAGAGGATCCTCTTCATCTGTCTAGTAGGAATCTTAGTATCCTCATGATTTTCTCCTTTGTTGGAACAACTTTTCCCAGTGAGCTCATTGTATTGACTATCTCATTAAACCTAAGATACATATCATAAATAGATTCATCAGATTTTATTTTAAAATTATCATACTTAATAGTGTATGTATTTAGTCTCATTTCTTTAACATTGGTTGTTCCCGCATGAGAAACAACCAGAGTATCCCATATTTCATAAACAGTTCTACAGGAAGATATTTGTTTAAATTCTTCATCTCCTAAAGAAAAATTCATGCCATTCATTGCTTTCAATTATTATTGTAAGAAGCTTTATTAGGTTAATTCCATGTAGTTCAAACAGCTTCTGGAACCTTATATTGAGTCCCTATAGCAATCCAAATGTAAAATCCCATACTTTCTAAATAAATTTTCATTTTGATTTTCCATTGGGTATAATTTAAACCATTACAAAAGGGTGTCTTGTTGTAGCTACACCTTATAATCTGTTATCCATAATACCTAAGTTATATAAATATATAAAAATTTATAATTAACAGAAATTTGTAGATCTTTAAGATATAACTAAAATCACAGTTGAAAACTTTTCATAAATAGATAGTTTTGAAAAACATTTATCTACACTTTGATACCAAATGTTGGTCAGAGTGGATACTCAATAGAGGGTGAATTGAGTTCTAATTAAAAATTTCTTTTTAAAATATATGTATTAAAACCCCCCAAATCAATTAGTTTCTCAAAGATTGATTATTTCTCAGTTAACTTAATCTGAAGATTAAGTTAGCTTTTGAAACTAACCTACAGGTTCACAATAATTACAAACACTTTCTAGTTCAACTATCAATGTTACATTAAAAAAAGATTGAGTTTCAAAGTAAATAGAACCGGAATATAGAAAAATAGTTTAAACTAAAAAAAGGATGCACAACATTGTTAACCAAGAGGTTCAGTCTGAAGCAAAGACCTAGTCCTCTCAGACAGTTTATATAAAACTTTGATCCACACCCTGGATCGGGTTTACAACAGTACTCATATTGTCCACGTCCTCAGACTTCTACCAGAGTTCTATGTGGGAAAGTGACAACAAAAACACATAGGATGTTCAGGTCCTTATACCTCGACCACAGTTCTTCATGGGATACACAAAGAAATAAAAATGATGGTGTGAGGATTTCAGTATCCTCCAGTTCATCTTAGGAGTCAGTGTGTGTCCAAACAGACAGAAGCACACACTGCTCATAATGTGAAGAAAATAATGATCGCAGCATAGCAAGAATATAGAGATGAGTTTAGAATGCTCTTGTGTCATGTCAATGTAGCTATGAACTCCTTTGGATTGAATTAGATGGATATTTGAGTCCTTCTTTGGTAGTTGTGTGAAAAATAGAGTGTCGTGGTATAACTTGTGTTCTTCGTGAGATTCAACGAGTAAATATGTTCCTTAAGCTTCAAATATTCTTCATGTGTTCTTCAGTGTTGAGTCGCATGCAGTGTGCCTTTATTTTGAAACATCCTCTAAGTATCTTCCTTCGTTATGGTGCTCATAGCCCTTACTTTTCATTTGTGTATTATTATCACCCTTGATTCTTAGACACACTTTGCTTTTAACTATGAATGCATGTGTTGGAGCTGACAGGTTGCATGTGTTCTACATCTTGAACCTCGTAGTATCTGATGATATGTCTATAATGAAACATTAATTATGTTAGTGAATTAAAGTCATTAAATATGAATGTTATAATTTAAATTGAACGACGAAAAAATAGTATAAGAAATGGTGTCACAGTAAGTCATGGAAACGGTGTCACCTTCACACGGTGTCTGAGTTTCTTGGTGTCTCATGGCCACAATGTCTACTTCACGGTGTCTTGTTCATGATGTCTTGTTCACGGTGTCTAGCTTAAAAGTGTCTGGCTTCACGGTGTCAGAAATACATAGCTAGTGGCAGACTCACTATGTATTAGACTTTTCAAAGTAACTATGTGTAGACTTAAATAAAAATGAAAATAGAAAGTATTATAATTAAGAATTTGTTAAATATGGTATTTTGAGAGTAGATAAACGTTATTATAAAGTGGGTAAATTAAAAATAGTGCAATTAAGATCTTCCAAGGCTCTTCTTAAATCATGAGAAAACTTTAAACATAAATACACATGATTGGCTATAATTTATAAAAGTTAACTAGGTTTAATAAGATTTGGAATTAGTAACACATGATTAAATAATATTTATGATCATTAAAACATGATTAATACAAGAGGAGTCCAACAGGAATTTTATGTGTTTTTTGGTTTTTAGGTGTTTTAGGGGTATCTTTGGATTATTTTGGGTTTTTAGGGGGTTATAAGTTTTTTTATGTTTTTAAGTATTTATTTGGGGTTTTCAGGGTTTTAGTGGTTTTAATTTTTTTGGGATTATTTTATATTTTTTTTGGGTTTTAGGGATTTTGAGGGTTCTTGGGGTTTTTATTTTTTAATGGTTTTTAGATGTTTCAGGGTTTTTAGTTGTTTTATTTGTTATTTAATTTGTATGGTTTTCTTAGGGTTTTTTCTTTTTTTAGGGTTCTTTATGTTTTTAGTGATTTTTAGGAATGTTTTAGGATTTTTATGGGTTTTTATGGTTTTTAGGGATTTTGTGGTTTTTTATAGTTTTTATATTTTTAGAGTATTTATTATTATTATGTTTTAGGGGTTTTTAGTGTTTTGAATTTTAATGTTTCTCAGAGTTTTTAGGGTATTTAGAGTATTTTATGTTTTTACAGATTTTAGGTAGTTTTTATGTTTTTTATATTTTTTAGCCTTTTTACAAATTTTTAGGGTTTTTTTAGATTTTAGGATATTTTATATTTTTTGTGTTTTTAGGGGTTTTATGTGTTTTTTGGGGGTTTATTGGTTTTTATATTTTTTTGGGTTTAAAGGTTTTTATAATTTTTAGTGGGTTTTTAGGTTTTTTATGGGTTTTAGGATTTTTTATGTTTTAGGGGTTTATGGTTTTTAGGGAAGATTTTTCTGGTTTTTCGGGTCTTTTAACTTTTTTTTTCGTTTTTTATCATGTTTTACTTTTTTAAGGATAAATGAAATATATTTCAAAGTAATTGTCATTTTTAGGGTTTTAGGGTTATTAATTGTTTTTAGGTGTTTATTGGTTTTCAAGATTTTTAGTGGTTTTTATGTTTTTAGGGATTTTTATGAAATATTTTATATTTTTATGGGCATTGGGCGTGTTTAAGTATATTTACATTTTTAATTTTTTATGGTTTTTTTGGTTTTTTGGGTTTTTATGATTTTTATGATTTTTTTATATTTTTATGATTTTTAGAGTCTTATAGCATTTTTAGTATTTTAAAGTGGGATTAGAGTTTTTAGTGATATTTAGGGTTTCTGGGGGTTTTAAGGTGTTTAGGGGTTTCTATATATTTTTTGTGGTTTTAGGGGTATTAGGGTCATTTTTGGGTTTTTATGGATCTTACAGTTTTTTAAGGTTTTAGGGGTTTTAACTATTTTAGGTTTTTATGTTTTTCTTATTGTTTTTCATGGTTTTAGGGTTTTTTATGTTTTTAGGTATTTTTAGGGGGTTTTAGTATTTTTATGTTTTTTTGGTTTTTTATTGATTTTGATGGTTTTTATGGTTTTTATGGTGTTTAGGGTTTTTATGGTTTTTTGGGTTTTGAGGGTTTTTTTGGGTTTTTTATTGTTTTTTTTGTTTTCAGAGGGTTTTAACATATTTAGTAGATTTAATTATTTTTATATTTCATAGTGGATTGTTAGGGGTATTTAGGTTTTTTGGAATTTTAAGCTTTTTAGGGGTTTTAACGATTTTGGGGTATTTTTAGGGTTTTTAGGGTTTTTATCATTTTTTAGGTTTTTAGGGATTCAAATTGTTTTTAGGTTTTTATGGTTTTCATAGGGTTTTTCAGGACATTTATGGGGTTTTTATGTTTTTAGGTATTTTTAGAGTTTTATAAGGATTTATATGGGTTTCTATGGTTTTTAAGGATTTTGATGGGTTTTACAGTTTTTTTGTTTTTTACATTTTATGGGATTTTTTATGATTTTTATTAGTTTTTAGGGTTCTATGGATTTCGTGGTTTTTTAATGGTTTTAAGTGTTCATTGGATTTTTTAGGGTTTTTAGATTTGGGGAGGGGGTTATTTTTATGTTCTATTGAGTGGTTTTAGTTTTTTAAGTTTAACATAGGGTTTTTCTGGGTTCATAGGGGTTTTTATGTTTTTAGGGATTTATGTATTTTTTCATGGTTTTTATAATTTTTAGGTATTTTGAGGGGTTTTAGGGTTTTTATTAATTTTATGGTTTTTTGGGTTTTTATGGTTTTTTTAGTTTTTTAGGGTTTTGTGGTTTTTCATATTTTCAAACATTTTTAGGGGCTAAAAGGGTTATTAGTGTTTATAGTGGGGTTTTAGGGTTTTATGGGTTTTGGTGTTTTTAAAGTTATTATGAGTTTTATGGTTTTAAGTTGTTTTATGGGTTTTAATCCTTGTTAAGTGTGTTCGGGTTTTTTGTGTTTTTTAGGTTTTGTTTTTGAAAGCAAAAAAGAAATATATATATATATATATATATATATATGTTTTTTAGGGTTCTAAAATTTTCTTATAGGTTTTCTAGGTATTAAAGGTTTTTATGTTTTTAGATATTTTTATGGAATTTTTAATATTTTTATAAAATTTAGGGATTTTAGGTATTTTTGGGGTTTTTGGTTTTTTGGTTTTTAGCGTTTTTTTGTTTTTAGGGTTGTATTGGGGTTTTAGGGTTTTTAATATTTTATTGATTTTTCTGCATTTGTAGGGGTTTACAGGGTTTTTATAGTTTTTATTGGTTTAGGGTTTTATGGGTATTAATGTTTAAACATTTTTTGGTGGTTTTTTACTTTTTTGGAATTTTATAGTTTTATCGTTTTAGGAGTTTTGATGGTTTTTGATTTTTTTTTTCATTTTTAGGTGTCTTAAGGGTTTTTAGGTCTATAATGTTTTCATAGTGTTTTCATTTTTTTTAGTTTTTTAGGGTTTTAGGGATTTTTATTGATTTTCAATCATTTTTATGGTGTTTAGGGTTTTTAGAGATTTTAAGGGGGGGTTGGTTTTTTGGTTTTTTAGGGTTTTTAAGTTTTTTTCATTTTTAGGTTTGTTAGAGTTACTAATAGATTTCAATTTTTAATGTTTCAAAGGGTTTTTCAGATATTTTACATTTTTTTATGTTTTTAGGTATTTTAGGGATTTTAAGGATATTTCGGGGTTTTTTTACTTTTTGTGGATTTTGAGAGTATTTTGGGTATTTTGGGTTTTTTGGGATTTATGGTATTTATGGGTTTTGGGTTTTTTTTAGAATTGTATAGTGTTTATAATAAACTTAGATTTTATTGTGGTTTTTAGGGGTTTTATGGGGTTTAAGGTTTCTTTATGTTTTGAGGGTTGTTTTACAGTATTTTGGGATTTTAAGGATTTTTATGCTTTTTTGGGTTTTTATCATTTTTAAGGTTTTTAGGGGTTTTAAGTGTTTTTTTGTTTTTAAGGTTTTATTGTAGTTTTTCTTGGTTTATATGGGTTTTTTATTTTTTATGTATTTTAGGGTTTTTTAGGATTTTTATGGCTTTTAGGGTTATTATGTATTTTAAGGGTTTTTAGGGTTTTTAGGATTTTTATTGTTTCTTTTTTTTTTTGGGGTTTTTTGACTTCATAAGTGGTTTTAATATTTTTTGAGGTATATTATTTTTTTTCTAAATGGTTTTTAGATTTTTTATGGGGTTTTAGGATATTTATGTGGTTTAAGTGTTTTTTATGCTTTTTTGGGTTTTTTTGGTTTTTTGGGTTTTAAGGGTTTTTAATGTTTTTATGGATTTATGTGTTTTAATTATTTTTAGGGGTTTAATTTGTTTTTTGTTTTTAATGGTTTTATTAGTGGTTTTTAGGGTTTTTAGGGTGTTTTATGTTTTATGGAATTTTTGAGCTTCTTTAGGATTTTTATGGTTTTTTGGGTTTTTAGGAATTTTGAGGGTTTTTAGGTTTTTAGGTTTTTTTCATTTTTATCATTTTTAGGTTTTTAGGGATTTTAAATTTTTTTTATGTCATAATGGTTTTCATAGTAATTTTTACGTATTTATAGATTTTAAGGCTTTTATGGTTTTTTCAGGTTCTAGGTATTTCTAGTGTATTTTTAGGTTTTTTATGGTCATTACAGTTTTTAGGGTTTTTATGGACATTTAGAGATTTTAAAATCATTATCATTTTTTAGTTTTTAGGGGTTTTAAGTTTTTTTATGTTTTAAATATTTCATAATGTTTTAAGGTTTTTTATGGTTTTTTTTACTTTTTTATGGATTTTTAGTGATTTTTATCACTTTTAGGGGTTTTAGAATTTTAGGTATTGTGATTGTTTTTTGGATTTTTGGGGTTTTTATGGTTTTTATCATTTTTTAGGTTTTTATGTGGTTTTATGTTTCTTCGGATTTTTATGATTTTATTTGGGGTTTTCATGGTTTGTTACTTCTTTATGAATTTTTATGGTCTTTTTAGGATTTTTATGGTTTTTAGGGTTTTTGTGGTTTTTTATTTTTTTCTATTTTTGGATGTTTTATGGTATTTTTAGAGTTTGAATTTTTTTTGGGGATTTAGAGGGGGTTTTAGGTTTTTTGGGATTTTAGATTTTTTATTCTTTTTAGGTGTTTTATGGGTTTTAAGGGGTTTATGGGGTTTTATGTCTTTTAGGGGTTTTTAGGTTTTTTTCATTTTTTGGATTTTTCGTGGTTTTAAGTGTTTTTAGGTTTTTAATATTTTCTTAGTTTTTTCAAGGTTTTATTATTTTTTACGTTTTTAGTGAATTTTTTCTTATTTAGGTTGGTAGGGTTTTAGTGATTTTATAGATTTTTAGGGTTTTTAGGGTTTTAGGGTTTTTATCATTTTTATTTTTTTTAGGGGTTTTAAGTGTTTTTATGTTTTTAAAGTTTTCAAAGTGGTTTCTAGGGTTTTTATGGTTTTCTACATTTTTGTTTTTGATTTTTTTTAATGATTTTTAGGGTTTTTATAGTTTTTAGGGTTTTTAGTGGTTTTGAGGGTTTTATGGTTCTTTAGGGTTATTAGGGGTGTTATTGTTTGCTTCTTCATTTTTGGGGGTTTTTTAGTTGTTTAGGGGTTTTAATATTTTTTAGAGTATTTTAACATTTTTAGGGGTTTAATGGGGTTTTGGTGTTTTAGTAGTTTTTAGGGCTTTATGGTTTTATATGGTTTTTATGAGATTTTATGGTTTTCTGGGATTTGTTTTGGGTTTTTATGGTTTTTAGTGTTTTTTAGGTTTTTGGGGGTTTTATGTTTTTTGGGATTTTATGTTTTTTAAAGGGTTTTCAAGGATTTTAGGTTTTTTACATTTCTTTATATTTTTTAGGACTATGTAGAATTTTTATGATATTTTTGGATTTTAGGGATTTTGGGGGGGGGGTTTGGGGTTTTTTTGGGTTTTTAGGGTTTTTAGGTCGTTTTGTGGTATTGATGGTTTTTTTGTTTTCAAGGGGATTACAAGTTTTTTAGAATATTTTAACATTTTTAGGGTATAAAGGTGTTTAGTGTTTTTAGTGGTTTTGTAGGGTTTTTACGTTTTTTTACAGGTTTTAAGGTTTTTAGGGGATTTATGGTTTTAGGGTGTTTATTGGTTTTAGTGTTTTTAATGTTTTCAGTGATTTTTATGTTTTTTAGTATTTTAAGGATCTTTAGGGATTATATATATTTTTAGGTTTATATGTTTTTTATGTTTTTTTTGGGTTTTAGGGTATTTATATTTTTAGGGATTTTTAGGGATTTTTAAATGTTTTTTTTAGGTTTTTATGGTTTTCAGAGATTTTGAGGGGTTTTAGGGGTGTTTAGGGGTTTTTTTGGTTTTTTGTGTTTTTTGGTTTTTTAGGTTTTATGGTTTTTTAGAATTTTTTAAAAAAAATTGGGCTTCAATGTTATTTTATAGTTTTTAGTGGTATATGATTTTATGATTTGTTTGGGTTTTAATATTTTTAGCATTTTTAGGGTTTTTATGGGTTTTAGGTTATTTAGGTTCTTTTTAGGGGTTTTAGTTTTTCTATCTCTTTTAGGTTTTTAGGGGTTTTATGTTTTTTAGGTATTAATTTGTTTCTTAGATTTTATAGGGTTTTTTACAATTTCAGGGATTTGGGGTTTTATAGAATTGTTTTGTCCATATAGGGTTTATATGGATTTTGAGGATTTTTATGGGTTTTTAGTGTTTTTTTCATTTTTACTGTATTTTCTAGGTTTTAGGGGTTTTGTGTTTTTTTATTTTTAATAATTTTTAGGAGTTTGATGGGTTTTTAGTGTTTTCAATGGTTTTAGGGTTTTTATGTGTTTTTCATGTTTTTATGGTTTTAGGGTTTTTAGGATTTTTATATTTTTATAGAGTTTTATAGGATTTATTGAATTTTTATATTATGGGGGGTTTTAAGTGTTTTTAGTTTTTCATGGTTTTCTTTGATTTTTCAGGGTTTTTATGTTTCTTTTCTATTATTTTATGGGTTTTTAGAGGGGTTTTCTTTGAGTTATTATTGTTTTTATGGATTTTAGGGGCTTTAATATTTTTTTGGGATTAATGGATTTTAAGACTTCTTAGTGTTTTGATGGTTATTATGGGTTTTTAGGGTTTTTTATGGTTTTCGGTGTTTTATGTTTTTAGGAGTTTTTTAGGGTTTTAGTGTCTTTTAAGGATATTTTATGTTTTTAACATTTTTAGGTTTTTTACGAGATTTAATTGTTTTTTGGTTTTTAAGTTTTTATTAGTGTTTCTTAGGGTTTTAATGGTCTTTTATGTTTTTAGAGTTTTTAAAATATTTTTTAGGATTTTTTGGGGTTTTTAGGTATTTTTATGGTTTTTTAGGGTTTTGGGGTTTTAGGGATTTTAGCATTATTTGATTTTCTAGGGGTTTTAACACTTCTATAAAAACTTTTTTTATAGGGAAATTTTCACGTCGGTTCTTTATAACCAATGTAAAAATTTGGGCATATTACTCTTTCACGTCGGTTTTTATTAAATGGACATGAAAAACTAAGTTTTTGCCCCTCTTTCACATCAGTTCTATAATATAACCAATGTGAAAGATATGGTTTTTACATCGTTTATACTATAATCGACATAAAAAATCTTTAATATGTATTTTTCATGTCAGTTATAATATAACTGATGTAAAAAAACATTTAAAAATTTTATCTTCGATTGGGGGTTTCATTACATGGGATGCCTATTTCGCAATAGATCTCTCATTTCTCTCTCTCTAAAGTCATAACATTCTAGTTTCTTCAATTTTGTGGCTGAAATATATCTTTACGATCTAAATCAAACCATAGTGTTTCATCATCCTCAGGTTATGCATCTGAAGTAAGCCTCAAACAAATTGTTTCTCTCTTTTCATTCATTATTTGGCTTCAAATATCTAATAGACTATTGTTTAATGTGGTATTCTTCATTATCTCATTACCATATTTATACATTTTAGTTTTTTCATCTTCACCATTTATCATTTGATTATAAATCTGCTTGTCTCCAACTAGCTCACCAAAATGATTGAATTTTGAATTTGATATACATTTTTGTTTGTTGTTTTGGTGTTATTATTTGGATTTAAAGTGTTTGATTTAGATTATATTATATAAAATACCTTTGAGTTTTCATGAGTTTTGGGATGAAAATAGAGGATGAATTATGGGTGATTTATTAGCATACACAATCCGATAAACAATACATAAACCAGAAAAACAATTCTAAAAATATTTAATAGGCTATAAAATAATTCAACATGATCCATCAAACTATCTGTCCAATACATGCATAGTTATTTATCCCTATTATGTTTTTTCATTATCCTCATTTTACTCTTAAGTTGATACTAATGATTTTTATCCTTTATTGAGGTGAATTAAATATTGTTTTCATGATGACTTAATAATATTAGCTTGATTTGTTTTGATTTTTTGGTATGTAGTTGTTTACGTAGTCATTATTAAAAATGTGTTTTTATTAAAAGTTGAATTTGTAAAATGATATTGGATTTAGAAGTAGAACTTATGGTTTTTTTAAATAATGATGTTGACTTTAAGTGAGTGTATCTGATTTTATATGTATATATAGTAAGTGTTTGCGAACAATGGATGATCATTGATTTTCAAAATAGATTTGGGTGCTTTTGCAGTCCATTGAATTGATTAAAAAGGTTTTTCAACATTTATACTCTATCATTTTTTGGATCAAACATGATTATGCATTATAAATAAATATAGGTGAAACATTCCTATACCAGTTTGGGATTAGAAGATTTTGACTTTTGATGGATGCAAAGATTCAGTATAATAGTGTATCCCCTAAATTGTTAACAGTGTAATAGAAATTATATTTTAATTTATAATTCCTTTTTTTCCATGTTTATTTATTCAATTTTAATAATGATAAATTATAAGAAAGTAATATAATATTAAAATCAAATGTGGTAGCTAATTTTAGGTATGTATATTTTTTGAACAAGTTAAAGTTGTATTCTCAGTGCTTTCCTTACATGATTGATACTGTATATTCTACTTCTGATTTTATAATGCATCAATTAGTTCCTAATTTTATTTAATGTGAAATCTTTTTAAAATAAGACTGAATTTATTATTGCATTATTTTTTTAAATAAAATATAGAAGAAATTTTTTATTTTTATAAATAATCAACTATGAATTAGTTGTTACTATTATATATATTTTTTGTAGATGTTGTTTTATGGATATCATTGTACATATTTTTTTAATAATTTCATAAGGTTATATTCATTTATTTTTACTTGAGACATTTTTCTAAATGATGTTATTTTTTAATTCCTTCTACATGAATGAGTTTTCTCATTAGGATTTTCTATTTTCCTTCTAATTTTTCCATTCTTGGTTTTCTATATTCTTTATTGTCATTTATAATATCAATATCTTATAAATTATTACCTTTTTTATATTTATTTTTGATATTATTTATAGATTATGAATCAAAGTTGGATTAATGCACCTAGAATAGGTTCTGAATATGTGGAAGGTGTCGATGCTTTTTTAGGAATTTTTTAAATGCAATGTTTTGAACAATTACTTGTTTTTTTGTCCACACCTAAAATTATTAAATTTGAAGAAGTTGAAAAGCAGAGAGATCAAAGATCATTTAATTTTTCATGGTTTTAATTCAAACTACATCCCTTGGATTTGGAATGGTGAACCCGGATAGGATTCCATATCTAATGATTATAGTGATTTGCAAGAAGATAAAGTTGATAAACGTGATGAAATGATTCATGATATTGAAGTAGTGTAAATTGGGAAAAATACCAAAAATTGATCATTTCTATGGGGATACTTAAATACCATTGTATCCATGTGGTATGGAGTATATGGGTTTATCCATAATCTTCAGTTTGATAATCCTGAAGGAAAAAAACATGGCTGGAGTGACAAGAGTTTACAGATCTATTACAATTGTTGAAAGTCGTTCTTCCTAAAGAAAACAATCTTCCAGATTCACATTATAAGGCTAAGAAAATATTTTTCCTGATGGAATTGGTGTATAAGATAATACATGTCTATGCATATGACTGTGTTCTATATAATAATGAATAAAAATTTCTATCATAGTTTCTTAAATTTGGTACATCACATTATAAGTTGAAATAAATATCACTGGTAGATTCATATGTTTCAGAGAACACTGCCAAAGAATTTTGGTATCCTCCTATAATTCCTCATCTTATATGTTTATCTGAAAATTAACATGATGAAAATAGGTTAAGATGACATGCGGATGAGTGGATATGTGATGGAAAAATACATCATCATTCTGATTTTACACTGTTGAATAATATTGATTACCAGTTTCCTACATTCGAAAATGAAGTTTGAAATATCATACATGGACTATGCACAGATGGAATGAATCCATATCGAAGCCTTAGTAGCACAAATAGTTCATGGCCTATTTTATTGGTAATTTAAAACTTATCTCCTAGGTTTTTTATGAAGAGAAAATATATCATGTTTATTTAAATCATCAGTGGACTAAAATAGATCGAAAACAATATTAATGTTTTCTTTTTACAATTAATTGATGATTTGAAACAATCGTGGGAGGAAGGTATAAGGGTGTATTATTCTTATAAAATGGAATATTTTCAACATAATTCAATGATTATGTTCACAATAAAAGAATTCCTAGTATATGTAAATTTGTATGGATATAGTGTTAAGGGGCATAAATCATGTCTAATTTGTGAACAAGAGACTTCATATTATCAACTTCACCGTGGGATAAAAATAGTTTGCATGAGTCATCAAACGTTTTTTCCTATGGATCACTCTTATAGAAGATTGAAAAATGATTTTAGTAGCTAACATAAATTTGATATTACTCCAAAACTGTTATCCACTAATCAGTATTTTTGATAGGGAAAAAACATTGATGTGACATTTAGAAAGACACATAAATTTGGTAATGATAAAAATATTTGGAAGAAACGGTCAATTTGTTTCAGCTACCATATTGGAGATATCATGAGGTGAAACATAACATTTATTCCATGCACGTGGAGAATAAAATATGTGAAAGTTTTATTGGAAATTTTTTTGATATTAAAGAAAATATTAAATATGGGTTGAGTGGAAGAATTAATTTACTATCAATGGGAATACGTTTGGAGTCGGCTCCCATCCCTCATGGAAGGCAAAGATTCCTACCCCCGGCTTGTCATACCGAATCCAAGAGGGAGAAAACTATCTTTTTACAATGTTTTCATGACATAAAATTTCCACATGGTTACTATTAAAATGTAAAAAAAATTATGTCTTTAAAGGATTTGAAGTTGATAGGTATGAAATATCATGATTTTCACATCATAGTGCAATAACTCCCACTAGTTGAATTGTGTGGAATATTTCCCACCCATGTCAGAATGAATATAATAAAGGTGTGTTATTGTTTTAATTCAATTTGTAATAATTTAATTGACTCAAATTATTTTAGATTTTCTGGAAAGAAAGTGGTTTCTATATATTTTCATGGAAATGTATTTTCCTCCATCCTTTTTTGATATCATGGTGAATTTAATGGTTCATTTTGTGTGAGAAATAAATCATTGAGGACCTGTATATCAATGTTGGATGTATCCTCTTGAAATGAATATGAAGATATTGAAGGGTTAAGTTAAGAATTCATATCGACCTGAAGCATCCATTATTGAGAATTATAATTCTAAGAAGGTTGTAGAGGTTTGTTCAAGCTATTTTTCTGATGTGTTACACATTGTTCTACCTACATCGCTCCACGAACTCATAAATTTTGGGGGAAAGGGGATTTTTGGATTGAAAGTAAAATCGTTGACAGGTGATAACATAAAGAAGATATAGTTATACATGTTAAATAAATTATATGATTCTCAACCATATATAACTTTGAATATTAATGAGTTGAAACAAAGTTATCCAACGAAGAAAGATATGTGGATTTCGAATGAGCATAATGGTTCTATTTTCCATGGTTTGAATATATCTCTATACCAGATGGATTCGAAACATTGAGATGGTTAGTGGGTGTTCCAATTTAAAATTTTATAACATGGTCCGAGTATGACATTAATTTCTATAATTTTCATATGAAAGATCTGTATAATAGAAGTGCAGTTTAGAATAGTAGTGTGTTGGTGTTCGTAGAAGCAATTCATTTTCAAGTGCCAAAGAAACAAACACAATCTCTACATCAATATAATATTATAGAGTCATTGAAAAAATATGAGAGTTTAATTACATTAAATTTCAAGTTCTAGTGTTTAAGTGTAAAGGGTTTATCGATAACAATAGTGACCGGCAATATGAATTTGGAATAACACTAGTTAATCTGAATAAATTGGATTAAAAAATGATCCTTTTATCATGTAAGCACATGAAAATAAAAAAATATATGTTATTGATCAATCCTATATATAGTGGGATATTATTTTACATGGAAAAACAGTATGTTGGTGATGATAAACTTTATGAAGATTCTGATTTATATGATATCCCTATATCCATTGAACTATTAATAAATAATATTGATGAACATGTCGAATACAGGGTTTGTTCCATACAAAATGATCATGATAGAGGAATTATAGAAAAATTTCTTCAATAAATTCCAAATATTATAGGTAACATATGTTTAATTATGGTTTTATTTTTTAAACTTTGTAAGTAAAATATTTTAATTTGATTTTCTCTATTAAAACCTGTATTATAAGTTAAAATTTTTATTTTATATTAGTTTTATTTTGTCTAGTTTTCCATATTTACCATTAAGTAACTTATATATTAATTGATTTTGTTGAAAAAAAACTATTTTAAATTTAAAATATAAAAAATATATATATAATATATGAGTATATTATAAATAATTTTTTTTGTTGTAAAAATGATTTATCAAGTTAGTGAATTTTTACTTGGTCATTTTATCTCTCATGAATATTGTGTAGTTTTCATTCATTTTTTTCATTTCATCACTCATAAATATTTTAATAATTCTATTTAATTTTAACAAATAGGAATAAAAATGTGTTATGTTTGGTTTACTTTTCTAGTTGTTAGATAATTGGCAATTTTTTATTTTCATTTTTAATTAATTATTAGATTTTTTCTCTAAGTGATGTTGCTTTAATTTTTAGGATATTGAAAGATCAATCCTCTAATATAGTGTATATTTTTGGATATTATCATACTCATACCTCTAGGGAGGAACATACACTTGCTTCTATTTATAAACCTCCTCATTCTTTTTTACTTGAGACGTCTACTTCCACAGGGTAGAAAAAGAGTTTGAGGGCTGGTAATTGTGGAATCACATGTTTACCAAAATTATCAATTTACCATAACTAGGAACAAAGTATACCAATATACTTTGATGATAATCACATTCTAATAGGTCCAAATGAAAAATAGTTCAAGAATTTTGTATCAGAATAGGCTAAAAGAAATGTTTGTGTTTTGTTTGAAAATTGGTGAAATGTTGACAAAACAACAACATCACAATTTGGGGAGACCATTTTGATAATATTTTGTAATAATTTTACTTATATTTAAATTTTTATAGTAATATATTATTTTCCCCATCTTATTAGATGAAATATGATATATCTGACATTAGATGATTCAAGAGTAAATGTTTAACATTGGCGGCTAGGAGACTGAAGGATTTTAAATCATCCATCACATCACAATTCAATTTTGGGAATAGAAAAAATTAAAATCTATGTGATATATTTCCATTTATAGTTGAAGATATATAGAAACAATTTTTTTAAAGTGGATGATGAGAATACTTTTTAGTAAGTGAAATGTTAGATTTTTAGATTTTTTTTATATTAATGACCATGTTAACGATATCTTTATTCCTAATTATTAATTTATAATAATCAAGGAGATCACGTTAGGAGATTAAAGCTAGAAATGTATGCCCTCATATGTTATCTTTGGGAGGGAGAAATTATTTTAAGAACTCATGATAGAATAAGAACATTAAAAATTGAGAGCTGAGTCATTAGGATCTGGAGAGGTAACCCCCCCCCCCACCACTAGACATGAAAAATGGAAGAGGGATCAAATGGGGAAAATGATTTTATCTTATAGAAGATTAACGATATGTATTTAAAAATATTTTAAAATTTTTATTTATTTATTTGAGTTAAATAACCCATTTATATATTATGATTCATTATATATTTTTCAAATATTCCATATAGGATTATCTTAAGGAGAAAACAACACATGAAATCTTTATTGTTGAGGGTAGACATAATATTTTAGCTGTAGTAATGGGAATGCCTGAACACCCATGTCATGTACGAGGATACCCAACAGTTGTATTGGTAAGAAATGTGTTTCCACATTTAGAATCTTATTCAAAAGATAATGTTTACAAAAATTTAATCTTTTGAAGCCAAAGATCATGATATTCAACCGATGATGGATGAAAGGATCAGAGAATCGGTATAGGCAATGTTTGCAGACATGCATGGATAATTTTGGCCCTCTGATCTGACTCCTTCACCTCTGCCACTATATCCCACTCCTTATCCTACTCACATATATGTGCTTCCAGACCCCACTCCTTCTTATCCTGCCTCAACACCCCCTCCTCCACAGCTTCCATGATACTGTGAGTTATTTTTGGATGATCCTCATCATATTTTTGCATATGGGATGATATATTATATCAGTGATACAATTCATCAATGCGATATTGAGATAGAGAATCATAGGATTACTATACAGGATATTATAGATAGATTAGCATAAATACCATGTCTATAGATGACGTGAGTATATTTGGAGAAAGTATCGGTCATTTTTTGGTTTTACATCTAGAATACTTTGACATATTACCATATAGGTATATATATATGTTATATTTAATTTCATTTTTTAATAAAAAAATTTTCATTTTAATGTTTATATATTTCTCTAATATTTTCATGAATATTTTAATAGTTATGAAATAATTTATGGACAAAAAAAATCAATGTTCCATGACTTCAGATATATAACCTACTGGTCTTGATCGATTATCAATATACTCAAATTTTTTATTGGGAGTATATAACATTCCATTTTATGATTCTATTTTTTGGCGTGCAATGACTGGGAGCCTTTTGAAAAATAATATCACAGAGCTTGTAGCTGGAGATCAATTGAGCATCAATATGATGCAAGTTTTTTCCATGTAAGTTGATTAACAAAAACAATTGTTCCTTTAATTTATTGAAAATTAATAATTATGTCTAGTTTCTATTATGTGTCTATATACATTTTTAACAGAGCATGACAAGATGTATGTATATGGATTTATGGACACACGATTTTTTTTCTCCTATAACTTTGACAATGATTGATGATGAAATAAAAATTTATATAGCTAAAACATTTTAGAATAATTTTATCATTCAGTGTTGGATATTTCTATATCATGAATGGTATGAAATGTGTTTTCTCACAATGTTTTATATATCACCTAACATATTAAAAACTAATATTAAATTTTGTTTTATACATGTGGTCATTAGATGTTGGGAGTTTATCATCCAAGAGGGAAGACATGTTATTGGCTATGCTCTATTCATGGTGAAGTGAAATAAAATTTCAATAATGTATTGAACATGTATGTTTTCTTGTTTAAATAATTTTTATTATTATTTTAATAAAAAAATTATATTTATATTATTTTCAAATAGGGAATGTATTTCATTATAGAGATGATAAGAAAACAAAGCAGTAAGAGGGATAATATAAAATTTTTAAAATAAAAGTTGAATTATCATTTACAATTACTAATTTTTGGATATATTAATTAAAAATGTTATTTTAAAATAAAATATATTTGAAATAGTGTCATAAAAAACAAGGTGGAACTGAATATGAACATTATGTTTTTTAGATTCATGTATGAAATAATTATAACTATTATAGTTACAATGTTTCATAAGAATAGATTTCCATATAAAACATTCCAAAATTATTAATATGTTTTATTGAAAATTAAATAAAAATGATTTCTATATTATTTTTGTATCTTTTTTATGACGAATAGTCATATAGTGCAAATGAGTTTAGGCATTTACAAATTGAATGGGAAAATCATTTTATAGGTTTGATTGGTTTTTATTTTATTTGAGTGTCCAATGTATGGTGTATTGTACTGGATTTTGGGTAGCCTTTTCTATTATATCTTGTGGTATTTTCTGAGTGCTATAGTGGAGGAGATGAATTAATGTGAATTTCTATATTTTTCAGGAATTTTTTATGTTATGTACGATGGATTTCTATTACCAATTGTAATGTATTCTTGTCTTCTGTTTTCTGGCTTCTACTGCTGGAAGAGATGATTCATTGTACATTTTTTTATCATATTTTTCACATTGGTTATCAACAAACCGATGTAAAAAATATGTGTGCACTATTTTTGACATCGGTTATTCAATAAATAATGTGATTAATGGTTCTTAATGGTTTTTCACATCAGGTATTGAATAACTGACCTGAAAAAATTTAAATATGTTTTTTCACGTCACATATTCATTTACCAACATGAGAAATTGTTTATCTCATCAGTTATTTAAAATAACTGACATGATAAACAGTTCATAACTATTTTTTTCATTGGATATCGAATAACTGACATGAAAAAAAATTACATAGGGTTTTTTACATAGATTATTAAATAACCAACATGAAAAACCATGCAAGAATTATTTATAATGTCAGTATAACGGACGTGAAAAAACAAATTTACCACATCCCCTATAACCACATCACCTATAAATCGATGTGAAAAAACAATAAAAAACTAATGTGAAAACCCCTATACGCAGTATTGTAAATGTTTTTAGGTTTTTATAGATTTCATTGGGTTTTCAAGGTTTATAGGCTCTCTTATGTTTTTATGGAATTGTATGGATTTTAATGTTTTTTTGTTCTTGTTTAGGGGTTTTAGAGTTCTTGATGGATTTTAGGGGTTTTAGGATTTTATTGTTTTTATGGGTTTTAGGGGTTTTTTGTAGCTTTTAGGGTTTTATGTTTTTAAATTTGTTTTTGAAATTTTTAGGGATTTAAATATTTTTTAGAGTTTTTAATAGTTTTTATATTTTTTATGGTTTTTAGAATCTTTTTGTTTTTAGGGGTTTTTATGGTTTTAATTTTTTTTAAGGTTTTAAGTGTTTTTATGTTCTTATTATTTTCTAAAGGTTTAATATGGTTTTCGATTTTTATGCTTTTAGGGATTTTTAGGGTTTTTTGGATATTTATGGTTTTTATAGTTTTTATTATGTTTAGGTGTTTATTGGTTTTTTAGTGTTTTTAGTTTTTTTTGGGGGGGGTATGGGTTTTTAATGTTTTTTAAGGTTTTAGGTGTTTTATGGTTTTTAGAGGATTTTATAATTTTTTGGGTTTTTTAGGTTTCTTTAGTTTTTATTGGTTTTAAGGGGTTTTTATGTTTTTATGGATTTTTAGATCTTTTTTTAATGGGTTTTTTTTTTGGGTTTTTAATGATTTCTCTAGGTTTTAATGGCGTTTAGGGGTTTATGATTTTTATGGTTCTTTTGGGGGGTGAGTTTCTTATGGTTACTATGGTTTTTTTGGGTTATTTAATATTTTGGGGGTTTAAAGGATCTTTTTTTTCTTGATTGGATTCTTCGAGTTTTATAGGTTTTTAGGGGATTTAAAGGTTTTGTTGGGTTTTTGGGTTTTCAGGGTTTTTAATATTTTTCATGTCTTTTATCAGTTTTAATTGTTTTTAGGTTGTTAAGGCTTTCTTTGGATTTTATGTCTTTTAGGTTTTTTTATTTTTTGCGGATTTTTAGGAATTTATAAGGGTTTGGAAGGGTTTTTATTGTTTTAGTTTATTTAACGATTTTGAGGAGTTTCAGGGGTTTTCATAGTTTTTTTGTTTTTTTGGGTTTTTTGGTTTCTTATGGGTTTTTTGAGTTTTTTTGGGTATTTATGTTTTTATAATTTTATAACGTTTTTAGGGGTTTATGGGGTTTTTAGTGTTTTTAGTGGGTTTTTTGGTTTTTTATGGGTTTTTGGGGTTTTTGGATTTTTAGGGTTTTATGACCTTTTATGTTTTTTTAGGTTTTTTTATGTTTTAAGGGGTTTCATGCGTTTATTTATAAGGTTTTCTTAATTTTTTTCAAGGTTTTAGGGTTTCCTAATTTTTTGGATTTAAAGTGTTTTTTATGATGTTTTTGGTTTTTAGGGATTTTAGGGATTTTGAGGTGTTTTATGGTTTTTTAGGGTTTTATAATTTTTTGGGGTTTTAGGGTTTTTTTATTTTTTTAGGTTTTTTACGGATTTTAGAGTTTATATAATGTTTTTAGAGTTTTAAATGGTTTTTAGTTTTTTATAAGGTTTTAGGGTTTATGGATATTGGTAACTTTCTGAATACGGTATGTGACCTTCGACAAGGGGTTCACCAGAACACTAGAAGGGGAATTTTAACTGAACTTCTTCAGGGAAACCCAGATATGAGTGGATTCACTCTACTTTTGTACGCGGAACAACATCACGCATACGGATGGGGTATCTTTAGAAACCTCAAAAGGGGCCAGAGATGAATCAGGTCCATATGTTCTTAAATATCTAGGATATTTTTAAGGTGGATAATGTAAACCGTGACTTTGAGGGCCCTTGAATCAGGTTGTATGGAACGAGTCTTGGAATCCATTGGGCATGCTTATATAGGAGAGGACTCTCCGGAGGATGAATTTTCCTTTGATTGATGACAATTTTTATGGGAAACGTATGCAAATCCACTAGGAAATGATGTGCATTGTTAGTAAAAGGTGTCAGCAGGACATTGGACTTCCATCACAAATGGCCTTGGAGGGTTATGGGGATTCAAGATCACTCAAATAATTGAGTTTGGGGTATGGTAGGAATGAATCCGGACATATTGGTGGCATTTGGGATGTAATTTACTCTTGGAATTGGGTGTCCCATACATAGATATGAATCATATGCAGGGTGAGGCATTCATTCAATCTTTGGGATACCTGGTCATTTAACGTCACATGGACAAGATGTGGTGTTCCTCTTGGGGAAGGGAACTGTGACATGCCTTTTAGGGTCATGCTGCTGGGACCAAATTCCTAGACTATTTTTCCATAATGTCATGGTGGATCTCTCACTATAATCCCTAAGCTCACATGAGCATGTCCAAGTGTGAGAAAAAAGGAATTATGAGGATTCCCTGTCATTTTCGAGGAATATAAAAATCAGTGTTAGAGGGAACATTTGGATTAAACCAATGCTATGCAGTTTCACATCATACTAAAAGGACGATTTTGGCCTTGTAGTTTAATTTCGTGCCGTGAGGACATAACACTATGCAGTTTAGGGTCCTATAATAATGATGATTATACTGTCATAAAGATATTTAATAGTTTTGGGTTAATCACAATCAGGATGTTCCAGTGTTCCTTAGATGTGAGTGACGATAGAAGGTGTAAAAGATAGTCCTGGGGGAAACTTGAATCAGGAGGGATGACAAGGGGCTTGGAAGCTATTGGGCGTACTGAGAGAGGTGAGAACTCT
This sequence comes from Viscum album, assembly GCA_963277665.1. NCBI lineage: Eukaryota > Viridiplantae > Streptophyta > Magnoliopsida > Santalales > Viscaceae > Viscum > Viscum album. The sequence goes on from OY728150.1 coordinate 1,333,680,467, forward strand.
CCTAGGGATGAATTTTCCCTTGATTGATGGTCATTTTTTTTGGAAACATAAGCAGAGCCTCTAGGGCATGATGTGCATAGTCAGACAAAGGTGTCAGTAGGACATTGGCCATTCGTCTTAGATGGACTAGAATAATTATGGTGGCCCATGTTTTACTAGAGTATGGAGTTTAAAAATGGGAAAGATATGTCTGGGAATGGAGAGAATATCTAGATTGTGATTACCTGTGAACTATTGGAACTTCTACATAGATCTGACTCATTTGAAGAGGGTGAAACAGGATCTTTTGACTTCTCATGTGTGGGGGGAAGTATGGAATCTCGTAACACCGAGGAATAGACCACACATAAATCATGAAAAGTTCATCGTTTATTGTCAGGAAATTAGGGACTTTTATGGGATCCCTATACTAGTCTGACCTTCGCATGGGGAGAGGGGTATTTTTTATTGTTTATGGGCCGGGATTCCGAATTCGAGAATCACAACGTATCTTGCGAGGGTAGGAATCACGCCACACATAGTTATGAATGTTCCCTACCCCAATCTGGCTTGGTCCATGTGTAAGAACATGTGAGTGATTTTTTTTCATATATATGTGGCTAGTCTGATATCCCAAATCCAGGAATCACTACGTATCCTGCGAGGGCAGGAATCAATCCATTCATTGTTTTGAATGTTCCCTACAAATGTTTGCTAGATGTGTTGGGACATTTGAGGGAATTTTTTATGATGGTGATTTTTTGGGATAGGATTCCAAATATAGGTGTCACTACTTATTCTTCAAGGTAAGTAATCGATCCATACGTATTTCTGAAAGTTTCATGTGTCGATATGGCTCAGTTGGGACATCTTCGTTCTATCCATCACGGTTTCCAATTCTACTATGATACTCTATAGTTAGATTTTGTAAGAGAATCCCTACCACTGATACTAAACTCACGTGATTTATACTCAATGTGAGAAATATGGAGTGGACATAGGGTTTCCTTCTCATGTTTTGGGAAGTAGAGGTTATTATGGAGGCATTTTTTCTGTGGGGGGGGGAGATCGAGGATCGAGGCGTCACTACGTATCACACGAGGGAATAAATCAAGTTGTATGTAGTTCTGTGAAAGATTATATAGTTTATTGTCATGCAATTAATATGGTTTGTGTCATGTAGTTTAACGTCTTACGATGAGGAAATAAATCACAGTTTATTGTCATGTTTTAGGGATTATTTCCATACAGTATAACATCGTGTAGAAAGGACAATGACTCATAGTTTATGTTCATAGAGTTTGGAACCTGGAATGGTGTTTTATAACTCATAGTTTAGGGTCATAGAGCTTGGACCTTGGATTCATGGTTCAATTTTATGTTTCATGGAGTAAAACCATATAGTTTAACATCATGTGGTCAGGACAATAACAAATAGTTTAGGGTCGTAGATTGTGGAACATTGACATGTGGGATGTTACTCATAGTCTAAGGTCTTAAAGTATGGACCTTTAATTCTCGTTATTATAACTCATTGTTTGGGCCATAGAGTTTTGACCTTGACTTATGGGTATTATAACTCATAGTTTAGGTTCATAGAGTTTGGACCATGTTATGGATTTATTGCTACTCATAGTTTAAGGTCTTAGAGTTTGGACCTTGACTTCTGGGTATTATAACTCATAGTTTAGGGTCATAGATTTTGGACCATGGCATGGATTTGTTACTACTCATAGTTTAAGGTCTTAGAGTTTGGACCTTCACATCATGGCTTCTATTACACGAAGTATTTTTTCAAGAATTTCACATTTGTGGGAGCCATGATGAGCTTCCCATCCATCGATATCAAGGAATATGCTCCATTATAACTCAAAGATTAGGTTTTTAATGGTTTTTTATTTTATTAAATATTTTCTAGTTATAAAGCATTTTTTGAGTTTTTAGTGTATTTTCATGGGTTTTAAGGGGGTTTTAAGGGATATAGGGGGGTTTGGTTTCCAAGGGGTTTTAGGGTATTTTAGGGTTTTTAGAGTTTTTAGGTTTTTTAAGGGATTTAATTATTTAATGGTTTTAAATGGTTTCTTAGTGTTTTTTTTTGTTTTTTGGGGTTTTTTACATTTTTAGATATTCTTTTAGCTTTTTGGAATTTTTATGGTTTTGGGGATTTTGAGGGTTCTCCGTTTTTTGGGTTTTTATGATTTTTTGGGTTTTAAGGCATTTTTTTGAGTTTTCCAGTGTTTTAAGTTTTTTTAGAGATTTTTAATGTTTTCATGGATTTAAGAGGTTTTGAGTGTTTTAGTGGTTTAAATTTTTTATGGGTTTTAGGTTTTTTAAGGTTTTGGGGTTTTATGGTTTTAGGGATTTTTAGTGTCTTTTATTATTTTAAGCATTTTTTTTATTTCTAATGATTTTATGTGTTTTAGGTTTTTAAAATTTTCTTTGGTTTTAAGGGGTTTTTAAGGGTTTTTATGTTTTTGGGGGTTTTTCGGTGTTTTTTCATATTTTTATGGGTTTTTTTGTATTTTTTTGGATTTTGAAGTTTTTAGAATTTTTCAGGGGTTGGGGATTTTTTTATTTATTTTGGTTTTGTGTTTTTTTAGTTTTTAGGGATTTTAAGGTTTCTTAGAGTTTTTTATTTTTTAAGTGTTTAAAAGGTTTTTTATAGTTTTCATTAGTTTTATAAGGTTTTAATTGGTTTTGATGCTTTTATATGTTTTAGGGGTTCTTATGGTCTTTAGGAGTTTTAGTGTTTTTGGGATCTTTATGGTTTTTAGTATTTTTCTGGTTTTTTAGAGGTCTAAAGTATTTTTAGGTTTTTATGGTTTTCTTAGTGGTTTTTTTTGGTTTTTAGGCATTTTTAAATTTTTAGGGATTTTGAGAGCATTTTTAGGATTTTTATGGGATTTTAGGGGTTTTAGGGGGTTTTAGGTGTTGGGGGTATTTTATGGGTTTTAATTTTTTTTAGATTTTGAATATTTTCTTAGGGGTTTTAATGGTTTTTTTTTAACTTTTTGAGTATTTTTTAGGGATTTTATGATTTTTATGGTTTTTAGAGATTTTGTTGTTTTTTAGGGTTTTTAGGGTTTTTATGGTTTCTGTAGTTTTTTAGGGTTTTTAAGGGTTTTTATAGTTTTTTATGGTTTTAAAAGGTTTATATAAATTTTTAACATTTTTAGTGTTTTAATGGGTTTTTAGAGGTTTTAGTTGTTTTATAGGGTTTTAATGCGGTTTGATGGTTATTTAAGGTTATGTAAGTGTTTTAGGGTTTTTTAGGGTTTTTAGGTGTTTTAGGGTTTTTAATAGTTTTTAGGTTGTTCATAAGTTTTACTATTTTTAGATTTTTATGTTTTTCTTAGGGGTTTTTAGGGTTTTTTACAGTTTAGGGGTTTGTAGGTAATTTTTAGGACTTTGATAGTTTTTAGGGAATTTAAGGATTTTAAGGGTTTTTGGGTTTTTATAGTCTTTAGGGTTTTTGGGGGATTTAGGGGTTTTTTAGTTATAAATAATATTTAAGGTTTTTATATTTTTTATTTTTTTTGGTTTGAAGGTTTTTCAAATATGTTATTCGATTTTGGGGTTTTTAGGAAATTTTAGGGGTTTTTACAGTTTATGGAGTTTATTTTTTAGGGGTTTTAATGTATTTTATAGTTTTTATGTTTTTTTTTGTTTTTTGAGGTTCTATTTGTTTTGGGGTTTTTATGGTTTTTTTAGTTTTTTCAGGGTTTTTATTATTTGTTACCTTTTTTAGGATTTTTAGAGATTTCTAGGGTTTTAGGGGTTTTTTTGGTTTTTATCATTTTTTAGGTTTTTTGGGGGGTTTAAGTGTTTTTAATTTTTTATTGTTTTTCTTAATGTTTTTAAGGGTTTTTAAGGGTTTTTACTTTTTTAGTGATTTATTGATTTTCTATGATTCTTATGGATTTTTAGTGTTTTTAGGGATTTTTTGGGTATTTAGAATTTTTAGAGTTTTAATGGATTTTTCGGTTTTTTGTTTTTTGTTTTTGTTTTTAGGGGTTTAAAGGTTTTCTACTGTTATTTAAAATTTGTAGGGGTTTAAGGGTTTTTGGAGTTTTTAGTGGGATCATGGTTTTTATTGGTTTTTAGGTTTTAAAAGTTATTATAAGTTTTATGCTATTGGGGAATTTTATGTTTTTTAGGATCTTTTAGGGGTTTAAACATTTTTTGAGGTTTTTAGAATTTTTAAGTGTCTTAAGGTTTTTTAGGATTCATTTGGATTTTGAGGATTTTTTTTTGTTTTTACATTTCTAGGGTTTTTAGTGATTTTTTGGATTTTTATATATCTTTAGGGTTTTTAGGGATTTTGTTGGGTTTTTGGGTTTCGGGTGGTTTTTGGGTTGGGGGGTAGCATTTTTTTAGGGGGTTTGAGTGTTTTCATGTATCTAATGTTTTCTTAGCGGTGTTAGGGTTTTTAGGCTTTTTTACATTTTTATGGATTTTTTGGGTTTTTTTATAATTTTATGGTCTTTTATGGTTTTTAGGGATATTTGTGGGTTTTTGTGGGTTTTTAGATTTTTTTTGGTTTTTTGGGTTTTTAGGGTTTTTTTATCTTTTAGGTGTTTAAATTTTTTTAGAAATTTTATTGTTTTGAAGGTTTAAAAGTGTTTTTATATTTTTAGTGGGGTTTAAGGGTTTTTATGGTTATTTAGAGTTTTCATGTTTTTAAGAGTTTTTATGGATTTTAGGGGTATTAGGGTTTCAGTGTCTTTTGGGGTTTCGAAATTTTTTAGTTTTCTTGGGGTTTGAGTGTATTTAGGTTGTTATGGGTATCTTAGGGATTTTTTGGGTTTTTATATTTTTTACATTTTTAGGTGTTTTTAAGGATTTTTTTTTGTTTTATGGTTTTTACGGTTTTTATGGTTTTTATGGTTTTTTAGGGTTTTAGGGATGTTGAGGGTTTTTAAGATTTTTAAGGGTTTTTGGGTTTTTATGTTTTTTAGGAATTTTAAGTGTTTTTTGGTTTTTAGGGTTTTCTTATGGTTTTTCAAGGATTTTAGGGTAGTTATACCTCTGAGGTGGCGCGTTTCAGGGTGGTGCAGAAATGCGATGATGAGTATCATCACCCATCCCTTTTCTATAGAGATAGGTTCTTTTAGAATTCACCATTCCTTTTGTTTCCACCCATTCAATGTCATTATCCATTAGAAGAAGGTTGGATTAACCCCGTGGGAACTGTCGGCCCCAACGGGCGATTGCGTGGGGGGCAGGTTCTTGTGCAATCAGTCCTCCTCGGATATAATATTCTCGGATGGTCTCCAACAGCTTTATTCGTGGAGCCAAGAATGCCCAACGACTCTGGTATCCATGATTCATGGACCTTCTTTCCAAAGGCATGTGCTCGTTGGTTGATGATTCGGCCAATGACACTTAATGACTCCATTGGTTGAAAGGATGGGAGGTCCAGGTCACCGCACCCTTTTAGGGGGGGGGGATTGTTGCCTATTTCTGCACTCTATTATAGATTTCAGTCGTGTTCATATGTTTTTGAATCCTTGCTTCGTTACTGAAGAGTGTGTCCACAGGCTACCCTTGGTTTGAAATATCATTGTAATCATGAAAATATTTGATGCTATGGAGGAAATTATGACTTGAGACATATTATAAGGTGCTCTAGAGATTATCATCATCCAAGGGGGATGAATGGTGACTTGATGGTGGGATCATGCCCATAAGAATGGCTTCCTACGTATCCCCATGAGAGGAATCAGAACCCATGAAGTTCGGATCATGTGAGGCTTACGCATAGAATATTCCCATTTGATAGACATGATTGGTTTGACCCTTTATGGATGGGCACCCTTTTGAGATCGGGCCTTCTACTAGGCATCCTACGTATCCTGATTTGGTTAGGAATCAGAGTTCTTGTAGTTTATAGTCATGTGTATGTTATTATCATCAGAAAACTCTAAGCCCACGTGATTCAAGCTCAGTGTGAGAAACAAGAGGAATTGAAAGATTCAACCAAGAACATGCTTCCTCTCCTATAGGTGGGAGATGGAGGGCCCGTGGTGGAAGAGGCTGGGGTGACGGTTCTCAAGGGTGCGGAGCGATGAACCTTTCAATGTGAAATGACATCGATTGTCATGTGGCCCAGCCTCAGAAGATTGGGGACTTACCTTAGTGGGAGGTCCCCAGAGCACTTTCTGGAAAGGGGTGGAGTTTAGTCCTCATCAAAGGGGGGGGGGAGAACATAACCCCTTCGACTGATCACTATTCATCATTGAATGGAAAATCAAGTGATCACCTTTAATCCCTAGAATAGGGAGGTTCATGTAGGCATCCCAAGGTTAGACTTCGGGTTACCATGGAAATGTAGACCCACAGGAGTTCCCGAATACCAAACTATAGTGGGGAGAGCTTTCATGACTCCGCTTACCTTGGGTATGTAGAATCCAAGGGGTGCACTGATGCACCTGATGGTCTGATCATATTGGTATGGTGGCTTTGGAGAAGTATTTTTCCTGATGTCGGAGGACTGGTTCACGGAGGTATCATGGAGGACTGGAGAGTAATGGAAGGGTGAGGTTGGAACCGAAGGAAATAATACCTGAAAATACCCCATTCCACGTACTGGCTTCTTAAACGGGATGGGGGATGCTCCTCATACCGTAGTGGTATGCGGGAAGAGATTCCATCTGCATACTGAGGCAGTACACAAGTATAGGTATAGATCACTATGTACCATAGTTGTACGCATCCCATCATTCTACTTTGGATTCCATCCACGTATTGATGCAGTACGCGGAGTTGGGTTTAGTCCGCGTAGTGGTACACTACATGGAGCACCATATTGAAGGAGGGTCTGGTGGATTATCATTCATGGGAAGTTCATCTGTGAGAATTTTGTGGTGTTTGGTTCACCAATTAGTTTCACGGTTCTCTTTTTATTATTAAATTCCCCCATTTGATGGTTCGCGACTGGTTATACCTGTGGAGATAGTGGTTTGCGATTCAGGCATCATCAATGAATCAAGACAAAAGCCTGAGTCTTCTCTAAACTGTTTCTTTCAACCTCTGGGTTACCTTCAGGATTTCTTTGTCTGTTCGTCCCCTTTCAACTTCTTCTGTGGTCTCTTTTATAGAGCATCGGTAGACTCGTATCAATTGGGCATGCAATGCCATTTGCAGAGGCCCATGAGGAGATATCCTGACCCACGGAAGACTCGATCAATCTGAGGTTTTCAAAGTCTTTGGTTCACTATAATGGTTTGCAGAACCCTGCTGATTCACTTCATCTAAGAACTGATGAGTTTGTAGCATGGTACGCAGATGGGCATCTCATACATGAGTCTTTTGGGGATCTGGTTCACAACCTGCCTTGTTCGCTGGCCATCGCTCTAGGAGTTAGTGTCTTGCATATCATTCCATAAACATGTTGGTTCGTGACCTAGATGTTCTTTGTACCTTTCCTGATGATGGTACGTGGGCCACTTGAAATTATTTAGAAACATTACTTCCTTCATGTTTCTTCTAAAATTTTCAACTTTATTTGAGTCTATTAACCTTGCTTGACTTTTCAAAGTACTTTCTTCCTTCTTTAAAGTGATTGTGGGGGTATTTTATTCCCTTGTCGGAATTTTCAGGACCCTACAAATCCCCCCCCCATCAGAATGAGGCCCATTCAGAACAATAAGGGAACTATTCCAATGTAGAAGTAGTCTTGAACTAAAAATGGTTCATGGTAGAATAGATGGGCCTAGTAGGAGGGGAACACACCTATATATAGTGTCCCATGTCATTTTTATTTTACCATTTCTCGTAGAGAAAAGTGCTCTTGACTTCCCCAACTTCCTCTACTCTCGCGTACCATGCTCCATGTGAAAATATTATTTGTGAATCACATTGTATATACAGCGAACCGATCTTCTCACCAATTTTCAATTTGCATACCATGTTTTGGATTTTTCAAACAACATTGCGGAATTTTAAAATCAAAATCTGGGTTCCATGTAGGAAGAAGCTACACGGCTTGCGTGTCCACATACCAAACTTTTATTGGTGAACTGAAATTCAAGAATTAATAATCCAAAATTAAACTTTTATCCGCAATCACTAAGAATATGAACTTATTCAAGGCCTGGGTTCATGGTATCCATCTTCTGTGAACCTTTTTTTCACCATCCAATGATATGCGGGCCAACACCTCGCGGATGGTTCATGTACCATGGTTTTACGTGGTGAAAGGAATCCACGTACTGTAGCTCTAGGCGGGGTTACTTCTACATATCATACAATACGTGGATTGTAATTTCCATGCACTATGCAGTACGCAGAATGTGGCTACTGCGTACTATTTCTTGAAATAGTACGCGGAGCTTTATGTGGATATATTTTTAGTCCTTTATCCATTCTTCAATAGCCTTTATCCCACACTTTTTATTAGACTTAATTTTGTCGACTTCTAGATATTTCTGTGATGGTTACAATGGCTGCTTTATAGGCTGTGATAAAATCGATGAAAACAATGGTGACCATGGTGGGAAATAGTGAGGATCATATTCAATCCCACATCATTCTTCATGATAGCTTCTGAAGGTATTTTTTGATGCTAGATCTTCTAGCCTATAAGCTATCTGTATAGTTACCACATTACATCTCTGGTCTACCAGAAGACGTTCCTCTACCATTGCCTGAACCTGATTCCCCTTTCATCATCTTAGAGGCACTGCAAGGTCATGACCTCCCCAACATTTTCCTAGTGGGAGAAGTCATCGCCACTCTGATTCTAGATAACTTCCTCATACTATGAGGCTCGGTATGGACTCAAGGAAACCACATGTGTCATGATGGTGTCCTGAGACTAAACGTCCGAGAGTAACCATCCATTATCAGCATCTCCCAAGAAAAACCTAATGATAGGTGGAGTTCCAAGTGGGATCTATGGGCTGGAGGATGTTTATCTGATGAATGGGTATGGGAATTTTGGGTACATCAGACCTGTTTGGAGTCCCCCGACTAGTTGGATGTGGTGGACTTGTATCATCCAGCCTGAGTATCTCAGTTTGAAATCTTCTCCCCATGTAAATTCCTTGCGGAGATGTTGAGTCACTATATTTCAAGAACCAACACCTTCCACTTATTGTATGGGGAGGTGAGGATTTGCCTATGGGATATCCACAATCTTGGAGGACTCCCTATCCTTGGAGAAATGTACGACGAGTTTCTCCAGGTAGCCGCTACATGGAATGACATTGACCATGTGTCTGCTTTGACAATGAGTTTATTATTCATGGAAAAGGGATTACTTGATCATACCCTCTAGGATAGCTTGCTTATCCCATTCGATACATGGATAAAGTTATTCTTGCATAAGAATAGGGACAAGCCAAGAGCTCGTCGTAGTTGAACTCATCCATCCCGTCAATCTCGCCAAACTCTAGGGTGATATTTTTCTACCCTTGGAGAGGGTCAATATACAACATGGGGATACGAGCTTCAACTAGACGTATCACTTGTGATTAGACTAGCATGTTTCTTTTCCATGTTTTTGTGCGGATTGCTTTAACCATCCCGTAACGTATATACTGATACCAGAGCCTGTACTTTGTTGATGGCATCCACACTGGCATAGGTTCACCCCATTAATTTGGCCCTTCCTACCCTAGCTCAGATTTATGAATTATATGGGAAAATACAGAAAGGTAGGCCCCCACACCATCTCAGTGGACGGTTTCAATTTTTTTACGAGTGGATGGAAGAACACTTACCCTATTTTGTGTACCAGTATACTGCAAAGGTTCTTCCTTATAACATTAAACCCACATTTCTCAATATTTTCATTGTTTTTCCTATGAATCTAATCATTATTGATTGGGTTGGGCAGTTGAATAACACTTCTCGTTTCTCATTTGAAATGCATCCTACCCCTCATTGATTATTGAGAGGTGACAGAGATGTTTCTTTGGAGTAATTATCATAACTTATCACGCTTTAGGGTAGGATTCTCACTGATCGTTTAGATATATTAGTCTTTTGTGAGTCATACCCCCCCTACTGGGTTCCCAGGAAATTAGGATGCCTTCAATAGACTGCACTACTTCTAGATGTTCAATTAAGAGGAGAGTCTCACTCTGTAGTTCTTTTCGAATTATGACTCATGATGATGCATGAAGGTGATGATATGGAGGCTATCATCCCAAATATTATAGAATCCACGTTCCTATCATTGTAGTATGCTCGATAGTGGGAGAATTTCTACCCCAACAGGATGCTAAAAGAATCAGTTCGTCGGGTGCAGAAACCTTTAACCATTTACTTCCCCTTACTTACCCCAATGATAATGCCACACATTCCTTCTACTGTGAATAGTGCGACAACTATGCCTTCTAATTCTGTCCCTGTAGAAACCACGATGGATACACCACCTTCCCCTACCCTTGTGGTAAGAATACGCTCAGTTAGTCGTCATAAATGTCTAGGAGGGCCTCATCAGTACAACCTATCTCATTGGGGAGGGATTCAGGCTGCTCCCCTCCCAAGGATACCACCCAAAACCATAATGAGGCTGGCACTAGTTGAGTATCACCAATCACCTTAGAAGTTGTGGTTATTCATCCACATTCAGTTCCAGTTGTTAGGCCATCTGAGGGAAAAGAGAGTCCCCCATCTTGGGTGACCTGTCTTAGGACCCTCCCCACTCATGTGAAGATTCTTCCTGCTTACAGGCATGTTGCAGTGAGGGAGGAACAACGTACTGGTGCTGTGATGGTGAGGCGCCAAGAGGTGAGAAAAGAAGAAAAACTCCAATTAGGTTCCTGTGGATTCTATTATCATCACTTACACCTCCTTATCTATCAAACTGTCATTGCTCGAGAAGCCCTTGCCTTTTGTGAGAACAAGTTAGCCAAGTACAATTCTTTTCATCACCAGGTTGTGACCATTCGATATGTTTTAGAATAATTTTATCATCTAATTGATGATGAGGTAAAGTCATGTGATTTGTTGGAAACCCAAGAGAAATATTTGTGGGATTGTGAAGCCCATGTAACAAGGTTGAGGGATCAACTGGACTCTTCACATGCCAACTATGAAGCCATCCAGAAGAAAAGGTGGGACCTTAATGTTTTTATGGAGAGGGTGAATCTGACATTTAAGGTTGAAATGAAGGAGAGAGCTTCTTTGGAGCAAACCATTTAGGTCCCACAACAATCACTTGCCACCCTCCTGGAAAGGGCGAACTAAGCCTTGTTGTAGTTCTATCCCAAATCATGATATGTACTCTTATCCCTTTTTTTATAGTTTTAAGAGACTCTGATCTGAGTATGCTCCTCCATTTATGTCAAACTCAATGAAACTGATTTTCCTTTAAATTATATTTCTTTTCCTTTTCCATTTATGTCAACATAATTTCAATTAGGAATTAATTCTAAACAATGATTTGAAACTAGTAAACTAAAATAATTGAATCAGGCTCTAATTTTTTCATGAGTCGCGGGGCTCATCGAGAGTAGTTATACTATTACCGGGGTTTCATGGAAAACCTCATGAACTTTTAAGTCTCTTTCATTATTACCCTAATTTTTGTCTAAGCCTACATGGCATGGGCTTAGCAGGAATAACTTGACTTTTTCTTAGGCTGTTCATTGCGGTTTTTGGACCCAACAAGAATTACACCTTTTATAGATCAATGTTTTTCTAAATGAACTATTACTCTAATTTTACCCAGAGATTCCTTCTGTGGATTTTCCCTCTGGAAATTATGGTGTCGTTTTTGCTGGCAGTTCACAGTCCTTCCAATCAAACTTATTACTGATTTTTTAGGTCGAATAACTTTGACCAAACATAATGGGGAAAGGGCCCTGACTCGGGATCGTTAACTGAGAATATTCAAATATCTTTTCGAAATGGATTAGGGATTTTCCATGACCCTTAATTTGTGAATTCGTAAGTTCATAAGTCTCATAAGCAGTTTTAGACTTATGGAGGTAAGAAAGGACTCTCCTGGGAATGAATTTTCCTTTGATTAATGGTTGTTTTTATGGGAAACATATGATGAGCCACCAAGGTATAATGTGCATAGTCAAACAAATGTTTATGCAGAACACTGAAATTCCATTTATGATGTCTTGGTTGGATTTTATATATTTTGAATTAATTTTGAGGTCGGGAGCCACAGTGGGTGGCTGGCCTGAGTAGTGTTGTCTGAAAACATTATGGACATTCATATTGTCTTAAGGGGAAATTGTTCTCGCATGGTTCTTACTCGTGTGAGTGAGAGCCGGTGAATGGTCAGTTTAGTTAGAAATCCTCCTTTTTTATGTTAGGGGCATTTGAAAAAAGATGGTATATAAGTTTTTATCCAAGATTTTTCCAAATCCATGGTGTGATTAGACCTGAATGTTATTTGAGCATACAAAATCTAGAAAGGACCCTCTTGAGGATGAGTTTTTCTTTTATTGATGAACATTCTGTAGGTGACATATGTAGAGGCACCGGGCATGATGGGCATTGTCAATCAGAGGTGTCTGCAGGACATTTTCCTTCCATCTCTAATGGACATTGAGGATTATGGAGATTGGTAACTTCATTATTAAGATATGTGACATTCTAAAAGGGGTTCACATGAACACAAAAAGGGGAATTTTAACTAAACGACTTCTCGAAAACCCAAAAATTAGTGGAGGCACTTTTCTTTTATATGTATATCAACTTCATACATATGGATGGGGTATCATTAGAAACCTCAAAAGGAACCAGAGATGAATTAGGTCTGTATGTTCTGATATATCCAGGATGTGTGTATAGTGGAAAATGTAAACCAAGATTTTGAGGTCCCTTGAATCAGGAGGGATAGAACGAGGCTTAGAATCTATTGGGCATACTATGATAGGAGGGGACTCTCATAAGGACAGATTTTCCTTTGATTGATGGCCATTTTGTGGGAAACATATGTAAATCCACCAGGGCATGATGTGCATATTCAAAAAAAGGCGTCTGCAGGACACTGGCCTTCCATCTCAGATGGCCTTGGAGGGTTATGGGGATTCAAGATCACTCAAATCATGGAGTTTGGGGTATGGTAGGAATGTATCCAGACATAATGGGGATATTTGGGAGATAATTTACTCATGAAATTAGGTGTCCCTTACATAGATCTGAATCATACGCAGGGTGAGGCACTCATTTCATCTTTGGGATACCTGGTCATTTAATGTCACACGGGAAAGACGTGGGGTTCCTCTCGGGGGAGTGAATCGTAACATGCCATTAAGGGTCGTGCTACTAGGACCAAATTTCGAGATTTTGTTTCCATAATGTCACAGTTGATATCTCTCTAAGATCCCTAAGCTCACATGATCTATGCTTGGTGTGAGAAATAAGGAATTGTGAGGATTCTATGTCATTTCCAAAGAACAGAAAAATCAACATTAGAGGGATCTTTAGGATTAAACCAATGCTATGATGTTTAAAATCATTCTATAAGGACGATTTTAGCCTCACAGTTTAATGTCATGTGGTGAGGACATAACACTATATAGTTTAGGGTCATGAAGTGAGGACAATTATACTGCCTTAAATATCTTTAATAGTTTTGGGTTAATTTAAATCAGGATGTTCTGGCATTCCTTAGATGTGAGTGATGATAAAAGGTGTAAACCATAGTAATGGGGGAAACTTGAATATGGACGGATGACATGGGGCTTGAAATCCTTTGGGAATACTGAGATAGGATATGACTCTCCTGGGGACGAATTCTCCTTTGATTGATGGTCATTTTTGTGGAAAACATATGGAGAGCCTTTGGGGCATGATGTGCATAGTCAAACAAAGGTGTCCATAGGACACTGGCCTTCCATCATAGATGGACTTAAATGATTAGGGGGATCCAATTTTTACCAGAGTATGGAGTTTAAAAAATGGGAAATATGTGTCTGGGAATAGGGGAAATATCTAGATCATGGTTACCCATGAACTATTGGAACATTCACATAGATCTGACTCTCATGTAGATGGGGAAGCATGATCTTTTGACTTCTCATGAGTGAGGGGAAAGTGCGGGATCTCGTAACACCAAGGAATGGTCCACACATAACTCTTAAAAATTTCATAGTTTATTATCATGTAATTAATAAATTTCATGGGCTCCCTATACTAGTCTATCCTTCCCACAAGGAGAGGGGAATATTTTTATGGTGGCTGGGTTGGGATGCCAAATACGGGCGACACTACGTATCCTGTGAGGGCAAGAATCAAGTTGCACGTAGTTCTGAACGTTCCCTGCACCGATCTGTCTTGGTCCATGTGTTAGAACATGTGAGTGAATTTTGTTTTCATATATATGTGGCTGTTTTGGGATTCCAAATCCGGACATCATTACATATTTTTCGAGGATAGGAATCAATCCATTTGTAGTTCTGAATGATCCATACAATTGTTTTCTAGATATTTAGGGACATTTGAGAGAATTTTTTTATGATGGCGATTTGCTAGGCTAGGATGCTAAATCTAGGTTTCACTTCATATCCTGCAAGGGAAGGAATCAATCCATACATAGTTCTGAAAGTTTCCTTTACCGATCTATCTCGGTTGGGAAATCTTCGTTTTATCCATCAAGGTTGTCAGTTCTACTATGTTACTCTAGAGTTGGCTTTCGTAAGAGAATCCCTACCACTGATCCAAAGCTCACTTGAGTTATAATCGATGTGAGATATAAGGAGTGGACATATGGTTTCCTTCACAAGTGATGGTAAGTAGAGGTTATGATGGAGGCATTTTTTGTGGGGGGGGGAAGATCGAGGATCGAGGTGTCGATACATATCCCACGAGGGCAAGAATCAAGTCGTATGTAGTTGTGTGAGAAATCATGCAGTTTATTTTCATGCTATTTGGATGCTTTGTGTCATGTAGTTTAACATCATACAGCAAGGACATACATCAGAGTTTAATTTCATGTTTCAGGGATAAGTTCTTTACAGTTTGACATCATGTGGAAAGGACAATGACTCATAGTTTAAAGTCATAGAGTTTGGACCATGACATGGTCTATTATAACTCATATTTTAGGGTCATAGAGCGTAGAACTTGGTTTCGTGGTTCAATTTCATGTTTCATATACTAATACCATATAGTTTAACACCATGTTGTCAGGACAACAACTCATAGTTTAGGGTCATAGAGTGTGGACCATTGACATGGGGGATATTACTCATAGTTTAAGGTCTTAGAGTTTGGATCTTTAATTATGGGTATTATAACTCATAGTTTAGTTCATCGAGTTTGGACCATGGCATGGCTTTATTACTACTCATGGTTTAAGGTCTTAGAGTTTGAACCTTGACTTCTGGGTATTATAACTCATAGTTTAGGGTCATAGAATTTAGACCATGGAATGGATTTAATGCTACTCATAATTTATGGTATTAGAGTTTGGACCGTTAATTTTGGGTATTATAACTCATAGTGTAGGGTCATAGTGTTTAGACTATGGCATGTCATTCTTGCTAATCATAGTTTATGGTCTTAGAGTTTAGACCATGACTTCCTGGTTTCTATTATGAGAAGTATTTTTTCAAGAATTTTGCATTTGTGGGTGCCGTGATGAGCTTCCAATCCATTGATATCAGGGAATATTCTCCATTGGAATAGACTCTATGTATGGAATATGGTCCTTCCCACTCTCGTTCAAGCTTTGGGGACTTCTTCCCAAGTATCATTGGGATTCTAAGGACTAACACCATTTCTCCCTCGAGGAGTGATTGGAGGTAATCGTTTTTTATGAAGGCTCGTGCAATCCGGTTTTGGTAGATTTCCAAATGGTGGAAAGTGTGAATCCTTTTTTCGTCTAGCTATTCTAACTCATCAAACCATATTTGGGTTTTCTCTTCCATGTACAATTGATCTCAAATGTCCATAAGAAGTTATTTCATTTTATTTCGATGAAAAAACTGCATATGCCTCATATACTAGTTAGTATAGGGTCTCCTGGGTGGCAGTTCGGGTTGTTGTCCAGTAAGCCCATAGATTGTGAAGAAACTTTTCTGGCCATGATTTATTATCCTTATCGACCATATTTTGGAGTATGTTGGAAAAATTCTTGTTGAAATCCTCTATCTGCCCATTGGCCTCCGCGTGGTAATGGGACGAACAGTTGGATTTAATTACATAATTGTGGTATAACTTGTCCAACTCGGCAAAGAAGAAGTTGGTGTCGTTGTCCATCAGAATTGTATAAGGGACACCAAATATGGTGATGATGTTTGAATTCAAAAATTTGATGATGGGTTTCACCCTGACTTCTTTAAGGGGTATGGATTTGGACCATTTGGAAAATAATTCGGTTTCTGTGAGCATGAACTTGAATTGTCTAGATGTGGTGGGAGGATATGGTCCCACAACATCCTTCCTCTAGGTGAATAATTGCTAGGAGTACATATTTGTATAAAGTAACTCTAGGGGGCGGTGTATGAAATTAGCATGAACTTGACAGGAATGGAACTTATTAGTGAATATGGAACAATCTTGTATCATAGTGGGCTAGTAATAGACGACCCTCTGGATTTGGTGAGAGAACTTGGTTTCTGATTGGTGCACTCCACAAGCTTTGACGTGCACTTCTTTAATGATGGTAGCAGTCACTTCTCCATCAATTCACCTGAGAAGGACCCCGTCGAGGGCTCGTTTGTAGGGAAACATTTCTTGGTTTACCCCATTATACAATTCAATGTTGAATTCCCATATTCAGACCTACTCCCTTCCAGCCCTATCAGGTGGAAGTTCACCATTCTGTAGGTAATTTTAAATGGGTGTCATCTGACGAGTGGTGACCATGAGGTTCAGAAATAGGGCTAATTTCGTTGACTTCCTATGTATTGCTCTGGATGAATGGAAAGACCATCCAGTGGTGGGAAATGCTAATTACCATTTCATCCCGGTCTAGATAGGCCAAGGTTGTTGTTACATTCTCCAAATATTCATATTAGGCATTTTTTTACCAGGGGAAATTGGTCAACATTGGTTCTGATGGAAATTTTGCCTTCAGTTATCAAACATGGTTGATCAAGGGGACCAATAACTCTTTTTTAATGGCATTGTCACCATTGATATGTTTAATGACTAGATATGAATCACACTTTATTTTTAGGTGTTTATCTTGCACATGAAGTGCCAATTCTATTCCACCAATGAGGGCCTTACATTATGCTTCATTATTTGTACACCCTTACAAAAGCAGGAAAGAGTAAGGAAAGACGACCTTTTCAGGGGATATGAGTATAACTCCTAGCCCGAATTTTTTGAGATTGGGATACTCTATAATTTTTCTATCGGGCTTCGGGAAGCACCATCCAAATTCATTTCCCCTGTCTGGGGGTCCTCTCAGGTGGAAAACATTTCTTCATTTGGAAGTTTGGAATCCAACGATGTTGTGTCTTCCGAGGGGTGATCGGCTAGGAAGTATGTTAACGCTCAACCTTTGTTGGCCTTATAGGGTATATAACGTTTGTAAAACAATTTTAGGATGACCACCCATGGTGATAGGTGCCCATTTATCATGGGACTGTTGAGGATATATTTCAGCAGATCGTAGTGGGAAACTAGTTGCACCTCATAGAGCTGTAGGTAATTCCTGAGTATCTGAACCACGAAGATTAGATCTAGGCAGTTCTTTTTAATTTCTGAATACTGAGTTTCAACATCGATCATTGTTAGGATGAGGTAATATAGGATGTTCTCCCTGCCGGCATCATTCTTCTATGTGAGGAGGGCACCTAATGACCATTCTAGGGAGGTTACATACAAAATGAGCAGTCTCCCCTCAACTGGTGGCATCATCACCAGCGGGATTAGGAGATATCTTTTGAGATTTTTTAACACTTCGTGGCAATCATTATCCCACTCATGCATAACTACTTTCTTCGTGAGTCTGGTGAAAGGTAAAAATTTACCAACTAGGTTGACTATGAAGCACCCAATGTAGGTGAGGTGCCCCTAGAGACCTCTCAAATCAGCGAGGGTGTGAGGTGAGGACATGACATGAATGTTTTTTATCTTTTCAGGGTCAACATCGATGTGACGATGGAATACGATGAAGCCAAAGAATTTTCCCGAGGTAACGCCAAAGGCACACTTTAGGGGATTCATCTTCAAACTGTGTTGTCGTAATTTGTTGAAGATAGTTTCAAGATCATCCAGGTGGTTTGAGTGTTTTCATGATTTAACCACTAGAACATTGACATAACACTCAAGGAACTTTCCCAAAAATAGTTTAGAGATATGAAGTGTGGCATATTGATATGTGGCGTTGAAATTCAGTAGACTAAAAGTAATCACTTTATAATAGAACACTCCCTGAGGGGCCCTAAAATCTATAGCTTCTTTATCTCCTCAGGCCATCCAGATTTGATTGTATTGAAAATATCCATCCATGAGAGGGAGGGCTTCATATTCTATTATTGAATCGATCAACAATTCTATGATCAGGACCATGAAATCATCTTTTGGGAAATGCCGATTAAGGTCCCTGAAGTCAATGCATATTCTAATATGTACATTCTTATTTTAGACGTGAAATATGTTTTCCAGCCAAACCGGCTATTGGACCTCCCATATGAAGTTGTCTTTGATCATCTTGCCAATTTCAGCCTCTATTTTGGCAAAATGTGTCAGGTGGGTCCTTCTGGTTGCCTTCTTATAGCCTCAATGATCTTTTGGTAAGCCTAGATGATGAGTGGAGGCCTCAGGATCGAGGCTTGGAATTTTTGTATAATTATAGGAAAACTCATCTTGATTCTTATTTAGGAAAGTGCTATATGCCCCAGACTCCTTGACAGGAATGGCCACAATGATCAGAGTGGGTCGTGGGTCATCTTTGGTGCCCAAATATATCTCCATATGTTCATTGATTATGGTGGAGACACATTATTCGAATGTTGTAGGGGAATCGTTGAGGTATTATTCCTCTTATTCATTTTCTTCATCGTCTTCATATTCTTCTTCTTCTGATGGGGAGAGGATTTTTGAGATGAACTCTCCAATTTCAATAGAGAGATTTTCTTTTTCCATAGTGAGTGAGGAAGGGGCAGTTTGATGTCCCAAGATCATCTTTTATAGGGATTTTCCGGACATCGTGGGAGTCATTCTTCTCTTCCATGTCTTTGGACTCAGTGATCGCGGTGAAGATCATGCTAAAAATTAAGTCTGCATCAAGAAATTCACTTATACATTCAAGTTGGTTGTTAGGTAATACATACTTTTCCCCAAGCTACTGTAGGGGGTTAGCAGAAGCCATTTACAATCCATTAGGGTCATTAATCCAATCAATGTCTTTGGACAAAATACGATTTTCTTCCGATTCATAGAACCCAACGTCGATATAATGCGACTCACAGGACTCCAATGAGTATTTATCGGTTTACAATGTCATTTTTTTTCCATTAGTGAAATATTTGACACACTGATGGTATGATGATAGAATTGCAGCGTGCTGATGTAGCCAAGGCCTCCCTAACAGGACATTGAAGGTCGTACTTTTCCATACCACTTGGAACTCATAATCTGACATAAGATCTCCGAGCCAAGTTTTAAGCTTGTTTTGTCCCAATGAATTCTACTCACTTTTTTCATATCTGAGCAGATTTGTAGTGCAAGGTGTCAACCTGTCTTCATCATAGCCTAGCTGACGAAGCATCTGTAGTGGGAGGAGGTTAACTCCAAAGCCATTGTCGATGAAGATCCTTTAGACATCAATTCCATTTATATTTCCAGACACATATATGGTTTTGATGTTCCCTTCCATGATGGCGTATTATTCCCTATCTATGAAGAAGATGACAGCATGAAATTCTTTAGGACTAGTCTTTGTTCTGTAGAATTTAGCCACTACTACATCAGCCTCGAACTCTTATGGACATATTAAGTATTCGATGAGTGCCTCCCTAAGATCTGTGGACAGGCTTAACGCATCCAATATTGACATATTTGTAGGTACTAAAGCCATATGCTTTATAATATCATAATTATGCTCTAAAGTTTAGTGCATTCTGACTTGGGGATGCTCTTTCACAGACACTTTAGGGGTTCGGTCTTTGTACATAGTTGTTTTGGACTCTATAGCTGGGGTTGGTGGTGATATGGTCCTTTCTGAGTTCAGCTGAACTGGTCCACCTACATGCCTTGGTAGATTTGATATTTTTTCTTCCCTTAATGAATATTCTAATATAATTGGGAATGGAATTATTCTGATGGGGGAGAAGGAGCATTTAGGTTCTTTTTTTGTCTGTTAGAGGCTTCTTCCATGAGTTCCCATAATGTTAATGGTTGGACTTGTGTTGTGGTAGGGAATTTGACTCCTGCCACGATCATTCCTTCCAGAAAACCAATGGCCTTTACGGTCTCTTCCTCAGGTTATTTGGTTGGGCTTTGGTAATTTAGGTTTGTGTCCATAGTCTTCATTCGATAAGGGTTCCATCAAGTGAATTACATTAATGGATACGAAGATCAATTCTTGATCCGACACTATTTCTATTTGACTACCTTCTTTTGATGGTGCCATTTGGTGGGGTGGTACCCGTTGTACCATTTGGTGGGGCAATGCCCGTTATACCAATATTGTTGTCATGAAGTCTGAAAGTGTAAAAACTGAATTCATCTTTGGTATCATCCCATCTTATTTCTCTTTCTTTATACCCTTCTGGTCTTTAGAGGACTACATGGCCATGGAGGATGGTTGTGTTGGATTGGGAGCCTTTGGGGGAATAGTTGGTTGCTTCAACTATGCTTGGATTATTCTATGAACTCAATTCACGATCTTCTAGGTCATCCAATTGTCAGAAAAATTCTCCTTCTTACTGGTGACTATTTTCCATTTCTTTTCCTCTCTTTAGTCTTAGGTGGAAACATATGCCACTTGTGCTAGTGGCTAGCCCAACTGAACTTACCCTAAATCCACCATTTTTTGTAGGAGATCATTGAAAATGAAGAATTTCTAGATGGTATGTCCTAGTATCTGGTGATAGGGAAAATAATTTGGATGGTCTTTGAGACCCACCTCATCTATTTAATTTGGATCTGGTAGCAAGAGAAAATTAAAATTCATGGAAGCTATGAAATATCTGTAGACCTGGTCCTCTCAGAATGAGTAAAAATTATTTCTTTATTCATCAAACTGATTTCTTTTAAGCTCCCCATCACTCATATGGCCTAGGTGGGGGTGGTTCATGGCATTTAGTGGGGTCTCGTAAGGTTTAGTAGGGGCCTCACAACTAGAGCTGGTTCTTGGGTGGAATAATCACGATAGAAGACACTTCATCTTTTCCCGCGATTTTCCCTAGGGTTGATGGGGACACTCATGACTTAAGATTAGTCTTTTTCATGTAGTATACTATCCTTTGGTAAATGGAACAGATGTCTCAAAACCCACTTGTGTACTTCATCGGGATGAGCGGTGTTTGCAATTCATCCCAAAGGTTATCGATGTAAATGAGAGCATCTCATTCTGGGGGAGCAGCCAGTTCAGGGAATAGGTTAGGCCCTTCCATATAGAAATTATGTCTGAGACTCTTTCATTATCTCACTATTTGTAGTTAATGAGATCATTGACCATCGTCTTAGGCAGTGTTGAACTGAACTGGAAGATAAACTGTCACTAGAGGTCCTCCCAACATGTGATTGAATTGGTTGGCATGCCAGTATACCATACAAAGGCCGAGCCTTTCAGGTTTCATACGAAGAACCTAAGTTTTATTGCTTCTTTCTGCTCTGGAGTTCCCATCATGGGGTCACTATAGGAGGCATAGTGAATTAAATGATGTTTTGGGTCCCCTGAGCCATTGAATACTAGGAATACGGGGTTCCTAAAGTTTGGTGTTGGAGGAACATTACTCACCCACTTGGGTTAGGGTTTTTTCTCAGGCTATATCGGAGCACGCCGCCCCTCCATGTCTTTCGGTTGAGCTGTTACTTTCTTGACGGTGTTTAAGAGCCCTTGATGCATATCCGATCAGACTTGATCTTGGGATGGTGTGGTAGTGTCTAGGACTGGGTGTGCCAGTGTAGCTATAATTTGGGGTGGATACCCAGTTGGGGTTATCATTTGTGGGTTTACCTGAACATATTATGGATGCCTTCCCAGCGAGGGGAAGTCTTGATGTCCTTCTGGGGATGGGTTGAACGGACCTCAGAGCTTGGATTCATTCACCAAGATGAGTTCCTGTAGAAAGGGCGCATATTATGGGAGCACCTTATTAAAATATGTAGGGGGAACACATCTGTCATGGTAGCTCCCTCGACGTAGCTCAACATTAATTCGCCTGAGGTCTTTCATTTCTTCCTCCTGCTTAGAGAACCTTTCCTCGAGGTTGAGGGACGAATACTCAAGGGGGAGGAGAAAGTTCATAGATGACCTTGGATTTATTCTTCCTGTTGTTGGGGTTTTTTTGGGGAGTTAGCGACAGATTAACCTAGGGGGCACCCAGATTTTGGACCACTCTCTGGTTCTGTGTGTACAGACCATCAGGCTCAGTGTGGGATTCCTTTGGGAGGGAACCATATTCCTTCGCATCCTATACCTCTACATAATTTCCTGTGAGATCAGTGGGTTTGATGTTTACCACGTTCATTGAGTCATACCTCATTGGGGGTGGTGTACCTCGTGTCGAATGGTAGGGAGGCTTCTTGCACCCTTTTTTGGCCTTTCTCCTTCCATTCTGTAGAACTATTTTTGGGTTTTTTGGAGATGATTGGACTGAAGGGAGCCCTGATCTGACCTCATAATGAGCCTTCGTCTCGGAGGGTGGGAACCATGAAAATGGGTGGAATGGGTTACTTATATGTCCATCGTTCTTCCTAAAAAGTGGAAGACGGACGTTCACTGTATAGAGATTTGAGGTAAAAATGCCCCTAGCTCGGTGTTCTGGGGTTGTTACCATTCTTCTGTTGATGCGCTACGACCTGGATTTGTTGATCTTATAGGGGAATTTCTATTTAAAAATGCCTCTAGTTTCATGGGTTGGGTTTGTTCCTACATTGTGGCGGCATCCACCGCTATTTCCACCATTTCAATTTCACGTACCCCTGCATGGGTGTGAGCCGAGTTTAGCATTGGTCCTATATAGAGTCTATGGACTTTTGAAGAAATGTGAATTCCTTTCTAGTTATATTCCCTTAGTTGGGAAGCCTAAAAGAAGTTTTTGGTTTCCTGACTCAGAAACTTTTCTTTGGCTTGATCTCTTCTATTTTGACGCTTTTGAGACTTACTCCAGGTCGGTTATTTGTCTAGTATCCCATCTTTCATGAGCAGGTATTTCACTTGATTTCTGCCTCTAGGTGATGATGTTGTAGGATTTCATTTTCATTGTGGCTTATTGGATGGGACATGGGGTTAATTATAGAGCTCCATATTCTCCCTATCCCCGAATGTGAACTCCAGTAGGGGCGTTTCCAATGAGGCATCACAACTAATGCAGTGCATGGAGGCATTCCATTTTATGGTTTTTCTTTCACCTTTATGGTTGTGGGTGCCGTGTGGATGAGAAGGAATCCAGTTCCATTAGATGGTGAATCTCCCTGAATGTGTTGATGTGGTCTGCATTCCCTTCATTGTGTAGGAATTTTTCTTTCAGCTAGAGAATAGTTATCCATATATTAAAGAAAATTTTCATGCATGCATTCCACAAAAAATATTCTATTATATCGAAGTGAGAAGTGTTCATAGGCCAATACATCACTGGTATATTATCATTATCTAGTTGTCTTCTCACATGCAACATATCCTATTGTTATTCTAATAGGGGATCCTCTACTTGATATGCCCATCTTGACTACTTAATAATTTTGTTCCATGAAACCGGGATGGTGGGTGCCAAATTGATTTTCGGACACCGTGGGGGTGGCTCAAAAGATGAGCATGGCCCTAGGCCATCCTCTGGTTGAGAAAGAATATCACTCATTACAGACAGACTGCCCGATGTGTCTAACTCATTTTTGATCACCTTATCATAGGAGGGTTTTCTCAAATTTGTTCTGGAAAGGGGAGGACCTTTCTTCCAATAAGAAGTTTGATTGTAGGTAAGACCTTCACAATGGGTGTTGCAATATAAAGGGATACTATTGAAACTCGATTCTCAACTATAAAAAATGTTTTTACGGCGTATACCCTTGGGAGGACCTTTAGGGAGGGCTACAGTGAGGGGAGGACCTTCTTTTTTCTTTGTGTCATCGAGGGGAAGGCCTTCTCGATGACTGTTGTGATGGAGAGAACTACTATCACAGCTTTATACCAAGATACATGAATAATTTTGGTAGTTTACATCATGGGGATGGAATTTTGGATTCACAGTAAAGTGGGGGACGCTTCTCATTACTTGACATTACTATGGGGAGGACCATCACAACAACTACCATTGTGGGAGGGACTTCACAATGACTGTCGTCATAGTGAGAACTACCATCATGACTCGATGTATAACTACAAGTAGAATCATATCTGCATCATATACCATGGGGAGGACCATCATGGCGGATGGTAGTAAGGGGCTGAACTTATTTCTATCTGATCTTCAGGTCGATGGGAAGGCTACCCCGATGCACATCGGTAGATAGGCTCTCATGATCAATCATTCATGGTCCATGGAGTGATCCCCTTTGGGTGCTCTGTGGAGGACCTTTAGAGCTTCTGGTAGAGAATTACCGGGATATCCTTCGCACCTACTATGTCCAATTCCATAATATGGTAATGGGCTGGTAGGGTCTTGATCTTTCATTGATATATATTATAGGGTGTCAAGAACCCTAGCTTTATATAGAGAAGAATCTTGTATGTGCTCTACATTTTCCAGTTGCCTTTGGTACATTTTATCTTGGAGCGCTCTCTTGCGGGTAACCGGGGCTATCTTCTATTGGTAATGACTTTCATATAAGGTTCCCTATCTTATTGGGTCCTGTGATTTTGTTGGGATTCACCGACGGACATCTTGAATTTTGGAAAGGTTATGTGTCTTCCTTAGAGCGGCCACCATGTTGGATCGGCATCCCCCAGTTAGAATGAGTATTTGTTCGAGACCCTATTGTACCTTTATTGCATGATATTTCCATTGATCCTCCTAGACTAGAGAATTGATGCATAACTACTCTGGAGTGACTAGCTCATTTTGTTAGTAAGTCATTCCATTTGAGGAAACCAGACAGTGGGCTGATTTTTTACCTTTACCGCTAATGAAATGATATCTTGGCATGTTTGGAGGATATGGTCTGGAAACTACGTCTTATCATCCATCATTTCTAGGATATGCTAAGATAAATCTTTGGCTGGATTGGGTATAAACGCCCATTCCAATATCGTAGCAGGAGTTTGTTCCTACTCTGGTCCTCCATGAGTTTCGAGTATATACTGGTAGTTCTCCTATGCCAGGGAAGAAGAATGAGTCTTCCATCGGTTTTCTTCTCTAGTTTCCACAGTATTTGACTGGTGGTCTTCATATTAATGAGTTTTGATTTTCATCTACTCTCTTTCCATTGTATTTTTCTCATGGTTTTTGTATGCATCTTTAGGAATTTGACTCTACTCATATTTGGTTTCCACCCTATTTGGATGATGGGCTTAAAATGCATCAACAGGTATTTGTGCCAACATATATATTGTTTATATCCTATTTGGATAGAAGGCTTGTTGTGGCTCAATATATTTCTATATATTCATGTAGTTTTCTTCTCTCTCTGCACTGCAAGACCATAGAGCATTAGCAGTAATGTGCATGTGCTCGTATTGTGCCACCCTATTTCTGTGGTGGCATTGAGTGGGGAGGGCAGAGTCATATGTTTGCCCATTTAATGTCGCTACATTAGTATGGAAGAGTTTCTCCTCAGGAACTTGGTTGATAGCATGTTCCAGATTATATATTCTCTGCTCTTGGTGGGCAGTTCAAGGGGCCTTGGTCTCCTGGACATTGGAAGGTGCCCTCAGTATAAGGACCTCTTCGTCGGGAGGAGGATTGGTTGTCCGGTATCAGCGAAGATGCTCTCTGGTGGGGGCTTTTGAGTAGGACCTCTATGCAGTTGAGATGAATCTCTCAGCATCAAATTCATATGTCTCCAAAAGATAAGCGAGGTAATTGTTATCATGTTCCAGGGATAGGCTCCTGAAATGGTTTGAGACGACCATCGGGGCCTCCTTATGCTGGGGTACTAGAAATGGATAAAGAGGTGGCTGGTGGACCTTTTTAGACTGCAAGGATTGTATTAAGGCCTGCATCATTTAAAGGGTAACATTTTGGTGGTACTCTTTGATCAGTGTGCTGGATACCCTGAATTAAAGATGGTGGGTATGTAAGGGGGTCCTTATCTTTGTTGGGGCCCCAAACGCCTGTGGGATCACCGATTTGTGTGTCTGTATGGGTCGTTGGGATGTCATTTGGTTTGAATGTTGCCCTACGGGAACCTAAAATATACATATATGACCCAAAAAACCTCATCAAAGTAGTATTATTTTAATCATATGAATATTTGTGGATTCTGTTTGGCCTCCTTCCCCTCTTAATTTTTTTATGGGGCGAAGGGGTTTGAGTGGGTTAAGACCACCACCTTGGTTAAGTATTCATATCAAGTTATCCAATTTTGTTCCACCTTCTAGGTGGCTCATTTTGCGTATACCAGAGAAGAAAATGGGTAACATGAGATGTCCATTTGTATTTTATCATTGGGGTAGAATTTCCACCTTGGTTAAGGATTCGCATTGAGTTCACCATTTTTGTTACGCATTCGAGGTGGTGCATTTCCAGGTATTGCGGAAATGGGACAATGAGGATCATCACCCATTCTTTTTCCATAGAGAAGGGATCTCGTCGAATTCACCGTTCCTTTTGTTTATATTCGTTCAACATCATTAACCTTTAAAGGAAGGTTGGATTAACCCTGCGGGAACTATTAGTCCCAATATGCGATTTCATGTGGTTCAAGTACTTGTGCAATCAGTCCTCATTATATATGAATTCCTCATATGGTCACCAATTATTTTATTCATGGAGCCATGAATTCCCAATGGATCTAGTATCCATGATTCATGGACCTTCATTCCAAAGGTTGGTTCTTGTTGATTGATGATTCGGCCAATGACACTTAAGGACTCCATTGGCCGAGAGGATGAGAGGTCAGGCTCACCACACCCTTCCAGGGGAGGATTGTTGCCTATTATAGGACTCTATTATAGATTTAATTCGTGTTCATATGTTCACGAATCCTTGGCTAATTGTCTAGGAGTGTTTCCATGGGATACCCTTGGTTTTCATGATCATTGTAAGCACACATATATTTCATGCAACGGAGGCAATGCATACTTGAACCATATTATAATAAAATATGAATTTTATCATTATCTAGGGGGGATGAAAGGTGACTTGATGTTAGCATCAGACCCATAACAAGGCCTTCCTACATATCCTCAGGAGAGGAATCATAACCCATGTAGTTTGGATTGTGTGGGGCTTACACATAGAAGCTACCCATTTGATAGACATGATTTGGTGGAACCTCTATAGATGGGCACCCTATTAATCTTGGGCCTTCTGGTAGGTGTCCTACATATCCGGATTTGGTCATGAATCATAGTTCTAGTAGTTTATATTCATGTGGATGTTGTAATCATCACAAACCTATAAGACCATTTCAGTAATGGTTAGTGTGAGAAACAAGAGGATTTGAAATATTCAACAAAGAACATGAATCCTCTCCTATTGGTGGGAGAGGGAGAGCCTATGGCAGAAGAGGCTAGGGTGATGGTGATCGAGGGAGTGGAGTGATAAACCTTCTCATATGAAATGACATTGAATGTCATGTAGCCGAACCATATAATATTGGGGACTTACCTCGGTGGGAGTGCCCCGTAGAACATTCCTGGAAGGGTAGGAGTTTATTCTTCATCAAAGGTGGGAGCGAACATAACCCCTTCGACTGATCATTATTCCATATTTAATGTAAAATCAAGTGATCACCCTTAATCCGTAGAATGGTGAGGCTCATGTTAGCATCCCAAGGTTGGACTCCAGGTTGCCATGGGAATGTAGACCCACAGGCATTCTCTAAGCCCAAACTATAGTGGGAAGATCCTTCCTGACTCCTCTTACCATGGGTATGTATACTCAACGGGGCGCACTAATGCACCCAATGGTCTGATAATATGGGTCTGGTGGCATTGAAGGAGGCTTTGTCATGATGTTGGAGGACTGATTTGGGGAGGGATCATGGAGGACTGAACGGTAATTGAAGGGTGAAGTTGGAACTGAAAGAAATAATACACAAAAATACCCCATTCCACATACTGGATTCTTACGAGGGATGGGGAGGCTTCGAATACGTAGTGGTATGCGGGCAGAGGGGTCTTCTACGTACCAAGACAATATGCAGGCATGGGTATAGATCACCACGTACCATATTGGTACGTGACCCATCACACTTCTTTGGGTTCCAGCCGCATACTGATGTCGTACGCGGTGTCGGGTTCAGTCCGGGTAGCAGTACACTACATAGAGCACAATATCAAAGGAGGGTCTAAGGGATTGTCATTCGCAAGTAGTTCATCTGCGAGAATTCTGTGGTTCTCAGTTCACTAATTTGGTTCGTGGTTCTCTTTTTATTATCAAATTCTCCCATTTAATGGTTCATAGTCGGTTATACCCACGGAGAGAGTGGTTTATGATTTGAGCTTCATCAATGAATCAAGACTGAATTTGAAGTATTCTATGAACTCTTTCTTCCAACCTCTGAGTTCCCTCCAGGCTTTCATTGTCCATCCTTCCCAATTCAACATCTTATGTGCTCCCTTTTATAAAGCATTGGGTCACTAGTATATATTGGGAATGAGGCACCATTTGTGGAGGCCCATGAGGAGATATCCGGACCCTCGAAATACTCAGTCAATCCAAGGTTTGCAGAGGCTTCAGTTTGTGATAATGGTTCATAAAACCCAGTTGATTCGTTTAGTCCAGAAATTGAGGAGTTTGCAGCACAGTACATGGATTTTCTTCTCACACATGAGTCCTTCGGTGACATGGTTCATGGTCCGCCTTGTTTTTTGGCCATTACTCCGCGGTCCAGTCTCTTGCGGATCATTCCCCATACCTGTTGGTTCATAACCCATCTAGTCAGCGTACCTTTCCCAATGATGGTACATGGTCCACTTGAAATGCTTTGAAAACATTAATTGATTCAAGTTTCTTCTAAAATTTTCAACTTGATTTGAGTCCATTCACCTTGCTCGACATGTAGTAGTACTTGGTTCCTTCTACAAAGTGATTATGGGGATATTTCCTTCCCTTGGTAGAAATTTCCGGAAACTACAAGGATGTTTTACGTTACTAGGTATATTTAGGTAATTTTTTAGGATTTTAAATATTTTTTAGTTTTTTAGGGGTCTTGATGGGTTTTAGGGTTTTTATGTTTTTTTGGGATTTATAGGGTTTTTAGGATTTTATTGTTTTTTGAGTTATTTTAGGGGTTTAAAGTTTTTTATAAATTTTAATTTTTGTAGGGTTTTAAATGGATTTTAGATTCATTAGTGGTTTTAGGGATTTTATGGGTTTTAATATTTCTATGGGTTTTATGGTTTTTTTGGGTTTTTGGGTTTTTGGGTTTTTAGAACTTTTTAGGGGTTTTATAGTTTTTTTTGTTTTTTTTTGGGTTTTACGTGTTTTTATGTTTTTATGTTTTTATTAGGGGTTTTTATGATTTTTTGGGTTTTTTTTACATTTTTAGGGATTTTTAGGTATTTCATGAAATTGATGGGTTTTTAATGCTTTTAGATATTTGGTGTGATTTTAGGGATTTTAGGGTTTCTATTGTTTTATAGTTTTTAACATTTTTTGGAGTTTTTTGTTTTTAATTTTTTATGGGTTTCTTCAGGGTTTTTAGGGTTTTAGGGTTTTTTATGTTTTTAGGGATTTTTTTTTTATTTTTTAGGATTTTTTTGGTTTTCTTGTTATTTCACGGATTTGGAGGGTCTTACGGTTTTTTTTTTGTGTTTTTATGGGTTTTAGGGTTTTTATGTTTTTAAAGTTGTTTTGAGTTTTTAGTGTTTATATGGTTTTAAGAGTTTTTTTAACATTTGTAGTGCTTTAAAATCATTTTATATTTTAAGTGATTTTAGGGGTCTTATGGGTTTTAGGGTTTTTAGGTTTTTAGGGGTTATTATGGTTTTTATTGGTTTATATGGTCTTTTTTGGATTTTTGAAATTTTTAGGTTTTAGGGGTTTTAAGTGTTTTCTGGTTATTAATGTTTTCTTAAGTTTTTTAGGGTTTTCTGATTTTTATATTTTAAGGGATTTTAGGGATTTTCATGGTTTTCTTGCAGTTTTTAGGGATTTGGGGGTTTTTTATGTTTTTATGGTTTTTACGGGGGGGGGGGGGGGTTAACGTTTTAAGAATTTTTTAAGATTTGGGGGGTCTAATGTCTTTTAAGGTTTTCTTAGGGGTTTTCATGGTTTTTAGGGTTTTTACATTTTTAATGTTTTTAGGGATTTTTTAGGATTTTTAAGGATTTTGAGGGTTTTTTGTGATTTAGGGGTTTTATGTATTATTTTTTATTTTTTATGGGTATTATTTGTTATTTTTTGGATTTGATGTTTTTCAGAGTTTTTTTAACATTTTTAGGGGTTTAAAGGTGTTTTAGGTGTTTTGCTATATTTTTATATTTTATACAAATTTTTAGGTTTTTAATATTTTTATGAGTTTTAGGATTTTTTTGGTTTTTTTGGGGTTTCAGGGTCATTTAGGGGTTTTATCATTTTTTTTTGTTTTTAGTGGCTTTATGTGTTTTTAGTTTTTTATGGAATTTTTAGGGGCTTTAGTGGTTTTAGATTTTTTTACATTTTTGGTATTTTTTAAGATTTTTTAGGATTTTTATGGTTTTTTAGGGAATTTGAGGGTTTTTCAGGTTTTTAAGGTTTTTAAGAACTTTAAGTTATTTAAAATTTTTAGGTTGTTCAGGAGTTTTATGTTTTTATAGTATTTTAAGGTTTCTTAAGTGGTTTTCAGGGTTTTAAGGGGTTTTTAAATTTTTTGGGATTTGGGGATTTTTTATGATTTATAAGGGTTTTAGTGTTGTTAGGGTTTTTTTTCTAGATTTTGAGGGTTTTGAGGGGTTTTTAGGTTTTTAGGGGTTTTGTGTTTTTTAGTTTTGTAGGTGTTTTATTATTTTTATAGTTTACAACGTTATTATTGGTATAAAGGCTTATTAGAAGTTTTAGTGGGTTTTATGGTTTTTATGTGTTTTAGGTTTTTAATGATTCTAGTGTTTTTGGGGTTTTAGGGGTTTTAGGCTCATTTAGGGGTTTTAGGTGTCTTTAGGTTCATTTGGTAATTTACGATTTTTTTTTATTTTTAAGGATTTATTATGAATTTTTGGGTTTTTATTGTGTTTTAAATTTTTAAATATTTTTAGATATTTTTTGTTTTATTATGGTTTTTAAGGATATTGAATATTTTTAGGATTTTTATGATTTTTATGAATTTTTTATGTTTTATAATTGTTTTTAGTGTTTTTTAATATTTATGTTGGGTTTTTATATTTTTGGGGATTTAAGGGATTTTTTAGGATTTTTTAGGATTTTTTAAGATTTTTAAGGATTTTTAGGGTTTTTAGGGATTTTTAGAGTTTTCAATATTTTTAACGGTTTTTAAAGTTCAATATTTTTTATGTTTTTTGGATTTTTATTTTATTTTATTAGGAATATAAAGGGTTTTAAGGGTTTTTATCATTTATAAGGTTTTCAATAGTTTTTTAGTTTTTATTGGTCTTTTAGTTTTTATGTGTTTTTAAGGTTTTTAGGGTTTTAGGGTTTTTTTATTTTTTTTATTTTAGGGTTCTTAAGGTTTTAAACTTTTTTTATGTTTTCTATGGGATTTAATTTTTTCTAGATTTTTAAGATTTTTTAGAGGTATCTGGGTTCATTTAGGATTTTTATGTTTTTTAGGACTTTTTTAGGTTTTTATGGTTTTTAGGGATTTTGAGAGCTTTTAGGTTTTTTAGGGTTTTAAGGGATTTTGAGTTTTTTAGCGGTTTTTTGGTTTTTTGGGGTTTTAATTGGTTTTAGGTTTTTTATTTTCTTATGGTTTTTTAGGGGTTTAGGGTTTTATTATTTTTTTGTGATTTGTAGAGTTTTTTGGGTTTTTATGGGTTTTAGGGGTTTTAGGGCCTTTAAGGTTTTTATGGGTTTTAGAGTATTTATGGTTTTTGGGTTTCTAGTTTTTTTTCAATTATTAATGTTTTCAATATTTATTTTTCTTTTTTTAATATTTTTTGGGTTTAATTGATTTTTTCGGTTTTTATGATTTTTATGGGGTTTTAGGGTGTTTTAACTTTTTTAGAGTTTTTATGGTTTATAGGGTTTTCAAGGTGTTTTAGGAGTTTTAGCATTTTTATCAGTTTTAAGTATTTATAGGTTTTTAATTTTTTTTCTTTGGGGTTTCCATGGTTTTCATGGGTTTTTTGTGTTATTATTGAATTATATGATTTTTTGGGATTTTTATTGCTTTTATGGATTTTAGGGATTTTATGGTTTTTAGGTTGTTTAGGGTTTTTTGGTATGTATAATTTTTTAGGTTTTTAATGGTTTTATGTGTTTTCCGGTTTTTAAGATTTTCATAGGGGTTTTCAAATTTTGTAGATTTTTTTTCATTCTTAGTGATATTTAGGGACTTTTGAATGCCATTTAAGCATACATAAGCTAGAAAAGTCTATCCTGGGGATAAATTTTCCTTTGATTGACAGCCATTTTTGTGGGCAATATATGCAGAGCCACCAGGGCATGATGTGCATTGTCAAGAAAAGGTGTACGTAGGACAATGACTATTCATCTCTGATGGCCATTTAGGATTATGAAGATTGGGGGATTTCTGAATACGATATGTGACCTTCAATAAGGGGTGAACCAGAACACATAAAGGGGTATTTTAACTAAACTTGTTCGGGGGGATCCTAGAAATGAGTGGGGCACTCTTCTTCTGTATGAAGACCAACTTCACGCATACGGATGGGGTACCTTTAGAAACCTCAAAAGGGGATGAGAGATGAATTAGGCCCACATGCTCTAATATGTTTAGGATATGTGTAAGAAGGAAATTGTAAACCATGAATTTGAGGAACCTTGAATTAGGAAGGATGGAATGAGGATTGGAAGCCATTGGTCATACTGATATTGGAGAGGAATATCTTGGGGAAGAATTATCATTTTATTTACGGCCATTTTTATGGGAAACATATACAGAGCCACTAGGGCATGATGTTTATAGTAAAGGAACGGTGTCCATAGTATTCTGACCTTCTATCCCAGATGGCCTGGGAGGGTTATGTAGATTCAAGATCACTCAAAACACGGAGTTTAAAATATGGCCGGAGTGTACCCGGACATATTGGGGACATTTGGGCTGTGATTTACTCATGGAATCAGGTGTCCCTTACGTAGATCTGACTCGTATGTAGGGTGAGTAATTCATTCCATATTTGGGATACCTGGTCATTTAACATCACATGGAAAGGATATGAGGTTCCTCTCGGCGGAGGGAATCGTGAAATTCCTTTTAGGGTCGTGCTGCTAGGACCAAATTCTTGGACTGTTTTTCCATAATGCCACAGTGGATCTCTCATTGAAATCCCGATACTCACGTGAGATATGATCAGTGTGAGAAGCCAGAGATTGCGAGGATTATGTGTCATTGCTTAGGAATATAAAAATCAACATTAGAGGGAACTTTTGGGATTAACCCATTGTTATATAGTTTAGCGTGGTATAACAAGGATGATTTTAGCCTCTCAATTTAATGTCGTGCAGTGAGGACGATTATACAGTCATAAATATCTTTAATAGTTTTGGGTTAATCGCAATCAAGATATTCTGACATTCCTTAGATGTGAGTGATGATAAAAGGTGTAAACCATAGTTCCGAGGGTAGCTTGTATCCGGAGGAATGGAACAAGGCTCAGAATCCATTGGGTGTACTGGGATAGGATAGAACTGTCCTGGCGAAGAATTTTCCTTTGATTGGTGGAAATTTTTGTGGGAAATATATACAGAGCCACCAAAGAATGATGTGCATTGTCAAACAAAGGTGTCTGTAGGACACTGGACTTCCATCTTAGATGACCCTGGATGATTATGGGGATCCAAGTTTTCCCAGGGTATGGAGTTTGACAAACGAGAATGATGTGTCTGGGAACATAAGTAATACCTAGAACATGATTAACTGTGAACTATCGGGGCTTTCACATAGGTTTGGATGATATGTATAGGGGTAATCAGGATCTTTTGAGTTATCATGAGTGGGGGGAATGTGCGGGACCTTGTCCCACCAAAGACTGAACCACACAAAACTCTTGAATAATTTCTCCATTTATTGTCATGATATAAAGACCTTTCATGGGATCCTTGTAAAATTTTTTCATATGTATGGGGCAGAAGGGGTATTTTTTATGGTGACTGGGCCAAGATTCCAAATATGGGCGTCGCTACATATCCTACAAGGGAAGGAATCAAGTCGTACGTGGTTCTGAACATTCCCTACAACAATCTGGCTCAGTTTATGTGTAAGAACATATGAGGGCATTTTGTTTTCAAATATATTTGGTTTAGCTTG
Source organism: Viscum album (assembly GCA_963277665.1). Lineage (NCBI taxonomy): Eukaryota > Viridiplantae > Streptophyta > Magnoliopsida > Santalales > Viscaceae > Viscum > Viscum album. The sequence goes on from OY728150.1 coordinate 1,333,715,015, forward strand.
GAGGCCAAATCTGGACGTAACTATGCATACTGTGGGGGTGGGAATCAAGCCATATGTAGTTCTGAATGTTCCCTACCAATGTGTGCTCGATTTGTAGGGACATTTGAGGGTATTTGTTTTACTGGTGGTGATTGGTTGGACGGGTATACCAAATATAGGTGTCACTATGTATCTTGTGGGGAAAGGAATCAAGCCATAGGTAGTTCTAAATGTTCTTTATATTGATCTGGATTGGTTCACATACATGGATATTTTGTTTCATTTACTATGGGTGTTGGGTCTAAAATATATCCCTACAATTTTTTTGCGTAAGAGAATCCTTAGAATTGGTCCTAAGATCACGTGAGTTACACTCAATGTGAGAAACAAGGAGTGGTCACAGAGTCTCCCTCGCAAGTGTGGGTAGGTAGAGAATATGATGGGGAGAATTTTTCTTTTTGTGTTCTCTTTATGGGTACTGGGCTAGGATTGAAGATCGAGGCCTCACTACATATCCTATGAGGGGAAGAATCAAGACATACTTAGTTCTATATGTACCCTATACTGGTTTGTCTTGGTCTAGGGGTAGGGGCATTTTGATTATATCCATCACAGTTTCCATTTATGTCATGTTACTTCATAGTTTTCTTTCCTAAGAGAATCCCCACAATCGATCCTAAGCTCATGTGAGTTTTACTCAATGTGAGTAATAAGGAGTGGTAAGGGTTTCCATTGATAATATGGGTAGATAGGGGGCATGATGGAGGAATTTTTTATGGGGGCTTGTCCCGGATCTAGGATCCAGGTGTACCTATGTATCCTTCGAGGTCAGGAATCCGCCACACATAGTTTAGTGAGAGATCATGTAGTTCATTGTCATGAAATTAGGATATTTTGCCTCATGTAGTTTAACATCATACGGAAAGGACATGAGTCGTAGTTTAATGTAATGTTTCAGGGACAAAGATTTTAAAGTTATGTGGAAAGGACAATGACTCATAGTTTATGATCGTAGAGTTTGGACCATGGAATTTCAGTTTAATGTTGTGTTTAATGGACTAATACCATAAATTTTAATGTCTTGTGGCCAGGATGATGACTCGTTGTTTAAGGTCTTAGAGTTTGGATCATGGATTAATGGATGGTTGTTACTCATAGTTTATGTTCTCAGAGTTTGGACCATGACATTGCATATTATAAATCATAGTTTAGGGTCATAGAGCTTAGACATTGGCTTCATGGTCAATTATAACTCATAGTTTAGGGTCATAGAGTTTGAATCATGGATTCATGGTATTACGACTCATAGTTTAGGGTCATAGAGTTTGGGACTTGGATTCGTGGTGTATTATAACTCATATTTTAGGGTCATGGAGTTTGGAACTGGACTTCATTGCTATTTTGTGAAGTGTTTCTTCAAGAGCTTCACATTCATGGAAGTCATGATGAGTTTTTAATCCATTGATATTAGAAAGTATGCTCCATTGAAATAGACCCTATGTAGACATATGGTCCTTCCCACATTGGTTCAAGATTTTGGGGCTTCTTCCCTAGTATCATCTGGGTTCTGAGGACTACCACCAATTCTCCTTCTAGGAAAGATTGATGGCGAACCTTTTTGTTGAAGGATAGAGCAATCCGGTTTTGGTAGATTTACAAATGGTGCAGAGTGTGCAGCCTTTTCTCATATAGGTTATCTAGTTCATCAAACTTTCTCTGAGATTTCTCATCTATGGAAAGTTGATTGAAATGGCCACATGATGTGATGACACTTAGATTTTGATAGGCAAAACTACATCTGCCCCGTATACTAGTGAGTACAGTGTTTCCTGAGTGGAAGTACGATTCATGGTCTGGTAAGCCCATAAAGCATGAAGGATCTTGTCTGGCCATGGTTTCTTTTCCTTATCAACCATATTTTAGATAATTTTGGAAAATGTTTTATTGAAAGCATCTATCTTCGCATTGGCTGCCGCGTGGTAATAGGATGAATGATTCGATTTAATTATATACTTCTATTATAACTTGTCCAACTTAGTAGAGTAGAATTTGGTGTCGTTGTCCATCAGGATGGTATGAGGGAAACCAAATCTTTTAACAATGTTGGAATTCAAAAATTTGATGATGTTTTTTCCCCAACATCTTTACGTGGTATGGATTCAGCCCATTTGGAAAATAATTCGGTCATTATGAGTTTCAATTTGATCTGTCGGGCTATAGTGGGAGGAAATCGTCCCACAATATCCATCCCCCTGGAGATGAATGGCCTAGAGTACTTAGCTGTATAAAGTAACTCTAGGGGTCAGTGTGTGATATTAGCATGAACTTGGTAGGAATGGAACTTCTTAGTGAATATGGAATAATCTTGTATCATAGTGGGCTAGTAATACCCAAGACTTCAGATTTGGTGAGAGAGCTTGGTTGCTGATTGATGCACTCCACAAGTTTCGACATGCACTTATTTTATGATGGCAGTAGTCTATCCTATATCAATGCACCTGAGAAGGACTCTGTCAAGGCCTCAATTTTAGAGAAACTTTTCTTGCTTTACCCCATTATACAGGGTAAAATTGGCTGACCGTCTTCAGACCTTCTCCCTTCCAGCCCTATTTGGTCGAAGTTCCCAGTTCTGAAGGTAATATTCAATGCAAATCATCCAATCGGTGGTGTGTCCAAAGCTGTGGATGCATTTACCAAAGCGTTAGCCTGAACATTTTGTGTCTGGGGACATAAGTCAACATTGGTTCTGATGGGAATTTCACCATCAGTCCTTGAACATGGTTCATTAAGGTGACCAATATTTCTATCTTAATTGAATAGTCATCGTTGACCTATTTGATGACTAGCTCTGAATCACCCTTTATTTTTAGGTGATTAGCTTGTACATGAAGTTCTAGTTCAAGATTGGAAATGAGGGCCTGATACTCCGCTTTATTGTTTTTACACCCTTTTGAAAGTAGGAAAGAGTAAGGAAATATGGCATTTTCATGGGATACAATTATAACTCCTAGGAACACTTTATTGAGTTTGGGATCATCCATCCTTTTTCCTACAAGGCTTCAGGAAGCACCATATAAGTACATTTCCCATGTATAGAGGTCCTCCTTGACAGAAAAAACTTCTTCATCCTGAATTTTGGAATCCAACGGTGTTTTTTATTCTAAGTGGTTCTCAGCCAGGAAGTCTGTTAACCCCTAACCTTTGATGGACTTATAGGGTACATACCATATTTCAAACTATTGTAGGATGATTGACTATCATAACAGGCTCCCATTTTTCATGGGATGGTTCAGGATATATTTGAGCGGGTTGCAGCGGGAGACCAGTTGGACATCAAGGTGTTGTAGGTAATGAATGACCTCCTGAACCACAAATATTAGGGATAGCCAGTTCTTTTAAATTTTCGAATACCGAGTTTCAGCATCGATCATTTCCTGGATGAGGTAGTAGAGGTTGTTCTCGCTACCGGCATCATTCTTCTACGCGAGGAAGGTTCAAAATGACCCTTCTAGGGCGGTTATGTACAAAATGAGTGGCCTCCCCTTATCTGGTGGCATCATCACTGGTGGTATTCAGAGGTATATTTTGAGATTTTTGAACGCTTCTTGGAAATCATTGTTGCACTCATACGTAAATCCTTTCTTCATGAGCCTGGTGAAAGGTAAACATTTACCTGCTAGGTTGGATATGAATCGCCGAATGTAGGTGATGTTACCTTATAGACCTCTCAAATCAATGAGTTTGTGAGGTGGGGACATTCCAAGGATGAATTTTGTCTTCTCGGGGTCGACATCGATGTTGCGATGGCGTATGAAGAAGTCGAGGAATTTTCCCGAGGTAACGCCAAAGGTGAATTTTAGGGGATTCATAAGTAAATTGTCTTGTAGAATTTTTTTTAATATAGTTTCAAGATCAGCCAGGTGGTTTGAGCACTACCATGATTTAACCACCAGGTCATCGACGTAACACTTGATGAACTTTCCCAAGAGTCGCTGGAAGATGCTGTCCATGGAACGCTGATATGTGGCGTTGGAATTCTTTAGTCCAAAGGAAATTTCTTTATAATATAACACCCCCTAAGGGCCCCAAAAAGTGGTATATTCTTCATCTCCTTGAGCCATAGAGATTTGATTGTATCCAAAATAGTCATCCATGAAAGAGATTGATTCACATCCAGCTAATACATCGATTAACAATTCTGTGATCGGGACAAGGAAGTAGTCTTTTGAGAAATTCGGATTAAGGTCCCTGAAGTCAATGCAGATTCTAATATATTCATTCTTATTTTGGATAGGAACTATGTTTTCTAGATAGATTGGATATTGGACCTCCTATGTGAAGTTTTCTTTGATCATCTTTTAATCTTTGGCCACTATTTTGGTAGCATGCACTGGGTGGGTCCTTCTATTTGCCTTCTTATAGCCCTGGTGATCTTCTGGTGAGCCCACATAATGGGTGGTGACCTTAGGATCAAGGTCTAGAATTTCTGTGTAATTCCATGAAAACGTATCTTGATTATTCTTTAGGAATGAGGTGTGTGCCTACTGTTCCTCGACAGGCATGGACACACTGATCAAATTGGGTCATGGGTCATTTTCACTGCCCAGATTTATCTCCCAAAGTTCATCGATCGTGGTAGAGACACCTTCTTTGAATGCAGGAGGGGCATATTTGAGTTCGTCTTCCTCCTCTTCTTCTTATTTTTATTCTTCATCCTCATCATCTAACTCTTCTGATCTAGAAATTATTTTTGAGACAAACACTCCAATGTTTGGAGAGAAATATTATTTTGCCTTGTTGTGTGAGACAAGGGAAGTTTGATGTCTCGAGGATGGGCCAAGAGCATATTTGATAGGGTGTTTCCTAACAGCATGGGAGTCATCCCTCTTTTCCATGTCTTTGTACTTGGCGGTCATAACATATATCATATATAAAACTGATTCTTCACCCATAATTGTACTTATGCATTCAACTTAGTTGATGGGTAGTACATACTCTTCCCCATGTTGTTGGATGGGGTCAGCAGGAGCCATTTCTAATCCATTTAGGGCATTGATCTAGTCAATTTCATTGACTGAAAGATGTTTTTCTTCCAATTCATTGAATCCTTCATCGATATAATGCAACTCATAGGACTCAAACAGGGATTTATCATCATGCAATGTCCTGTTTTTTCCATTAGTGCAATATTTGATGCACTAAAGGTATGATGATGGAATTGCATCATGTTGATACAAACAAGGCCTCACTAACAGGACGTTGAAGGTCGTACTTTTCTGCACTACTAGGAACTTGGAATCTGACATGAGATCTCTAAGAAAAGTTTTAATATTTATTCGTCCTAATGGTTTCTTCTTGATTTTTTTGTATCCTAGAAGAGTTTTAGTGGATGGTGTCAATATATTTTCCTCATATCTCAGTCGACGAAGTGTTTGTAGTAGGAGGAGGTTAACTCCATAGCCGTTGTCAATGAAGAGCCTCCATACATAAATTCCATTTATCTTTTCGAACACATATAAGGGTTTGATGTGCCCTTTCATGATGTCTTCTTCATCCCTGTCTGCAAAGGAGATGACGATGTGTCATTCTTTAGGACTGGACTTTGTTCCGTATACTTTGGATGCTACTACTTCAACCTTGAACTCTTTGGGACTTATCAAGGCTTCAATGAGTTCCTCCCTAAGATCAGTGGATTGGCTCAACGTATCAAGGATTGACAGTTTTGCTGGTACTGAAGCCAGCCACTTTAGAATATCATACTTCTTCTCAAAAGGTCGGCACTTCCCTACTCAGGGTTTCTCTTTCCTGGATACTTTTGGGGTTTGATCTTTGGATGTAGATGGTTCAACCTCTATTATAGAACTGTTGGTGTTGCGGTCCCTTCCAGGTTTGGCTGAAATGGTCTGCATGTATGCCATGGGCGATTTGGTATTTGTTCTTCCCCTGATGGATATTCCAAGATAAATGGGATTTTATTTCTTCAAATGGGGGTGTAGGATCATTTCGGTTCTTGTTGTGTCTGTAAAAGGGTCCTTTTGAGAGTTTCTACAATGTTAACGGTTTGAATTGTGGCATTGTAGGGAATTTGACTCCTTCTATGATCATGCCTTCCAAGAAATCCCCAGCCTATGTGGAATCATCCTCCGGATATCCAGTTGGGAACGAATAATTCAGGTTCATGTCCATAGTCTTCATATGAGAAGGGGCTCATCAAGTGAATGACATTGATGAAGCCAAATATTAGTTCTTGATTCGACATTTTTTCTGTCTGACTGTCCACTTCTGATGGTGCCATTTGGTGGGATGGTGTTCGTTGAATTGTTTGGCAGGGAAGTGCCTGTTGAACCATTTGGTGGGGTAGTGCTCGTTGTACTTTTTGGTAGGGAAGTTCCCATTTTACCGTTTGGTGGGGTGATTACCGTTGAACCAAGTATGTTGGCATGAAGTTTGAAAGCATCAATACTGACTTCAGATTTGGTGTCATCTCATCTTCTTGCTTTTTCTTTCTTCCCTTATGGCCTTTAGTGGACCGCATGGCCGAGGAAAATGGGCGAGTTGTGTTGGGAGTTTTTGGGGGCACATCGGTTGTTTCAAATACACCTGGAGGATGCATTGACTCATTTGACGTTTTTATGGGTCGTCCAATTGTCAAAATTTTGTACGTTCTTACTATAAACTATTTTCCATTGCTCTTCCTCTCTTAAGTTTGAGGTGGAAACACATGCCACTTGTGCTAGTGGCAGGCCCAACTTGACTTGCCCAGAATCCACTATCTTTTGCAGGATATATCTTAAAACGAATCATTCCTGGATATTGTGTCCCATTATTTGGTGATAGGGAAAATAATTTGGATGGTCATCGAGACCCACTTCATAGGCTCTCTTTGGCTCTGTTAGCTAGAGTAAATTGCAATTCATAGCGGCTATGAAATAGTCACGGACCTAGTCATCTTATAATGAGTAATCTTTATTTATTTGTTCTTATAACTGATTTATTTTAGCACCACATTGCTCATATTGACGATGTGTGGGTGGATGTTGGAATCTTGGGGGTCACGCACGGTTCGGTGGGGGTCTCGCAACTGGAGCTGCTGTCGGGGGTGGCTTAAGCATGATAGAATCCGCTTTATCTTTTCCTGTTCTTTTCCCAAGGGTTGATGGGGTCATTTGGGACTTTGGATTTGTCTATTTCAAGGGGTATTAATTCCATTGCATAATGGAAGAGAAGTATCTAAACCCACTTGTGTACTTCACTGGGATGATTGGAGTTCGTAATTCATCCCGAAGGTTATTGATTCACATGGAGAGAATCTCATCCTGGGGGAGTGGCTGGTTCAAGGAATAATTCATGCCTTTCTATCTAGAAATGAAGTCTGAGAATCTTTCATTCTATCGCTATTTGTATTTCATGAGGTCACTAACCATCGTCTTAGGTAACATTGAACTAGTCTGGAAGAAAAACTGTCTTCGGAGATCTTCCTAGCATGTGATTGAATTGGTTGGTACGCTAGTATACCATATGAAGGCCAAGCCCTATAAGGTTCGTACGAAGCACAAGAGCTTTACTGCTTCTTTCTACTCTTTAGTGCCCATCATGGGGTCATAGAAAGAGGCATAATGCATCAAATGCTGTTCTAAGTCACATGATCCATTGAACACTTGGAATATAGGGTTCCTGAAGTTTGGTAGTGGTGGAACATTTCTCACCCACTCAGGGTAGGATTTGTGCTCTGGTTGTATTGGAGCACGCCACCCCTCCATAGCTTCTTGTCGATCTGTTAATTGCGCGACAGTATTCAAGTGCCCATGATTCATATCATGTCGGGATTGATCTTGATTTGGTGTGGCAGCGGCCAAGACTTGGCATGTTGGTGCTGCTGGAATTTGGGTTTGATACCCAGCCAGAGGTATCATTTGAGGGTTTACCTTAATATATTCCTTTTGTCTTCACAATGGGGGGAAGTCTTGATATCCTTTCGGGAATGGGTTAAATGGTTTTCCGTGCATGGTTTCATTTACTGGGATAAGTTCATATGGTATGGGCACCTCTTCTGGGAGCACTTTCTGATGTTCCACAGGGGGAACACATCTAGTGAGGTAGCTCCCTTGACACTGCTCGGTGTTAATTCACCTGAGATCTTTCATTTCTTCCTCCTCCTTGGTGACCCATTTCTCAAGGGTGAGGGAATCATTTCCATGGGTATGAGGAAGTGGGTCATATATGAACATGGATTTATTATTCTCCTTGTTTGGGTTTCATGGGAGTGGTAGTGACGAATTAAGCAAGGGGGTTCCCAAATTTAGGATTGCTCTTTGGTTTTGGGTGTGCACACCATCAGGCTCGGTGTGGGATGCCTCTGGGAGGGAACCTCCTTTCTTCACATCCTCTCCCTTCACATCATTTCATTTAAGATCCTTGGGGTTGACGTTAACCATGTTCACCGAGGCATACCGCATTGGGGGTGGTGTACTCGGTGCCGAATGGTTGGATGGATTTCTACGCCATTTATAGGAATTTATCCATTCATTTTGAGGTATTCGTTAGGTTTCTGGGTGAAGATTGACCTGATGGGAGCCCTGGTCTGACCACATAACATGCCTTTGTCTTGGAGGCTGTGAACCACAAGAATGGGTGGAACAGGTAACTCCTCTATCCATTGTTATCCTATATGGTGAAAGAAAAATGTCCGATGTGCGGGGATTTGAGGTTAAAAATGCCACTAGGCATGGGGTCTGGGGTTGTTCCTATTTTTCCATTGATGCCTTATAGACTAGATTTGTTTCTATTATGTGGGAATTTTAATTTAAAAATTCCCACATCCCTGTGGGTTGGGGTTTTCCTGTAATACAGCGGTAGCTGCCTTTACTACAAACCATTAAATTTTAGGTAGTTCCGCACAGGTGTGAGCCGAGTGTGGCATTGGGCCTACATAGAGTCTATAGACTTTTGAAAATATGAGCATCGCTTTCTGGTTGGCTTCCATTAGGTATGAATACTGGTGGATGTTCCTAGTTTCCTGACTCAAAAGCTTTTCGATGACTTGATCTCTTCGACCCTGACGCTTTTGAGACTTACTTCAAGACGATTTTTGTTGAGTATCCCATCTTCTCTGAGTAGTAAGCCCATTTGATTACTGCCTTTGGGTGATGACAATGCAGGATTTCATTTCCAATGGGGCCTGCTGGACAGGACACGGGGTGAAGTGTAGACCTCCATGTTCTCCCCATCCCCAAATGTGAACTCTAGCTGAGGTATTGCCAAAGAGGAAACTCCATTTATGTAGTGCATGGAGGCAAGTAAGATCAAGGTTTTTCTTTTTCCTTTCTGATTTTGGCTACCTTGTGCACGAGAGGACTTCTAGGTTAACTAGACAGCAATGCTCCCCTATCGTGCTTACATGGTCCACGTACCCTTTGTAGGGTAGGAATTTTTCTTTCGCCTGACGGAGAGTCATCCATATGTTGAGGATAATGTCATGCACATATTCCCTAGACAACTCTCCTAGTATGTCGAAGTGAGAAGTGGTCATAGGAAAATACATCACTGGTATATTATCCTTAGCTTGTTGTCTTTTCACAAGCAATATATCATGTTTTTGTTCTTCCGGAGGCACCTTTATTTGATATTCCCACCTTGATTTCTTCTTAATAATTTATTTCCAAGTAACTAGGCTGGTGGGAGCCTTATTGATTTGAGGATGGCGTGGGAGTGGCTCAGAGGATGAGTGTGGCCCCGTTCCATCCACTGGTTGAGAAAGAATATCACTCGTTATGGATGGAGTGCCCGATGTGTCTAACTTCATTTTTCTGAGTGCCTCTACATAGGATGAATTTCTTATATTTGTTTTGGAAAGAGGAGTAACTTCTTTCCAGTATGAGTTTTGATTGTGAGGAGGACCTTCGCAAGTAGTGTTTCAATGAAGATGACTACTATTTCAGCTTGATGCCCGACCACTAGAATTTTTTATGGCGTATAACCTGGGGAGGACCTTCAGGGAAAACTATAGAAAGGGTAGGACCTTATTACTGCTTTATTTCACTGAGGGGAGGACCTTCACAGCAACTGTCATTGTGGGGAGGGCCTTCGTAATAGCTGTCATCATGGTAGGGACTACCATCATGACTTGATACCTGGCTACAGGGAGAATTTCTACAGTGTACATCTTGGGGATGGACTTCAGGGTGCAATTAAATAAGGTGAGGATCTTATCAGTGTTTTTTGTTACTATGGGAAGGACCTTCATGAAATCATTCATTGTAGGGAGGGCCTTTTCAATGACTGTAATCATGGAGAGAACTACCATCATGACTCGACATCCTATTATAGGGGGAAGCATATCTGCATTGTATAACCTAGGAAGGACTATCAGGGAAGATGATAGAAAGGGGAGGACCTTCTTGTTATCTTATCTTCAGGTTGAGGGGTGGGATACCCCAACACGCATCAGGAGATATGCTCTCATGATTGATCATTCTTGAACCATGGAGTAAGCCCCCATGGGGGCTATGTGGAGGACCTTCAGAGCTTCTGGTAGTGATATTTCATGTAGGACCATCTCCACTAATACTAAAACTTCCATAATTTGGTAATGGAATGGTAGGGTCTTGAGCCTTGGTTGATATGCGTTTGAGGGCGTCAAAAACCCCAGCTTCCATCAGAGCAGGATTATGCATGTGGTCTTCATTTTCTGGTTTCTTTTGGCACATTTTATCATCGTGAAATCTCTTGAGGGTATTTGGGGCTATTTGGTATTGGTATTGAACTTCATATATGAGTCTCAGTCTTGTTGTGTCTCGTGATGTCATCGAGATATGCTGACAAGCATATTAAGTTTTGTAAGAGATATAGGTCTACCCTGGAGCAACCACCACATTTGGACCGACATCCCCCAGTTAGAATGTGTATTTGTTCCTGATCTGGTTGTCCATGTATTGTAGGATATTATCATCGATCCTCCTGTACTAGAGTATGGATGCATAATTTCTCTATATTGACTAACTCATTTTGAGTGTGAGTCATTCCGTTCGAGGAAACCAGATTGTGGGCTCGATTTCTCGCCTTTGTCACTGATGCAATGATATCATGGCATGTTTGGATGATATGGTATGGAGTCAAAATCTAATCTTACATCATTTCCAATATGTTCTAAGATAAATCTTTGGACAGAATGGGTATGAAGGCCCATTCCCTTTTCAGATCAAGAGTTGGTGCCTGCTACGGTCCTCTATGAGTTTCTAGTAGATACTGGCAGTTCTCCTCTGTCAGGGTGGAGGAATGACTCTTCCATTGGTTGTCTTCTCCAGTTTCCACCATATTTGACTGGTGGTATTCATTTTCACAAGTGGCGATTTTCATCCGCTCGCTTTCCACTGTATTTTTCTCACAATATTTGTATGAATCTGCAGGCATTTGACTCTACTCATATTTGGTTGCCGCCATATTAAGATGGAATGCATGTTGTGCATCAACAGGTGTTTGTGAATATGTATAGCTGAGTGACACCATATTTGGTTGATGGGATTGTTATGTATCAGAAGATATTTGCATCTACCTATTGTTTTTCACTATGTTTGCCCAGTGGGAACGACGAGCATTATCAGGAACATGCAGGTGCTCGTATTGTGCCACCCCATTTTTATGGTTGGCTTTAGTGGAGGGGGCAGAATCATATTTTTACCCATTGAATGCCACCATGTTAGTATGGTGGAGATACTACTCTAGAACCAGGGTGATTTCATGTTCCTGATTATATATTCTCTACCCTTGGTAGGAAGCCTGAGGAGCCCAGGTCTCCTAGAATTTGGCATGTGCTCTCGGTATAAGGTAATCCTCGGTGAGAGGAGGCTTGGTCATTCGGTGTAGGTGGTGACGTTCTCTGGTGGGGCACCATGATTAGTACCCTTGTGCAGCTAAGATGTAGCTTTTAGCATCGACTTCATCTGCCTCTCTAAGATAAGGGAGGTACTCTTTGTCTTATTCCAGGTACAGGCTCCTGAAACAGATTGAGACGACCACCAGGCCAACCTTGTGTTGTTGTGCCGACAACGGCTGAAGAGGCGGTTGGTGGACCTTTTTATACTAGATGGATTGTCTTGCAGACTCCATCATGGGGATAGTACAATTTTGGTGTCACTCCCTAATCAGTGTGTTGGATACCCAACATTGAAGACACTGGTTAGGCAAGGGGGTCCTGCTCTTCATTGGGGCCCCAGCCGCCTGCGCGATCACTGATGTGCATGTCTGCATGGGTCAATGGGATGCCATCTGGATCAAAAGTCTCTCTATAGAAATATTAAATATAAAAATATGATATAAATACCACAAAAAATCGTCAAATAATCATTACTTTATTCATATGCATATTCGGAGATTCATCTTGGCACCCTTCCCCTTTTCTTTTGCTATGGGGTGAAGGGGCCTGAGTGGGGTAAGACCACCACCTTGGTTAAGGATTCACGTCGGGTTCACCATTTTTTCCACCTCTGAGGTGGTGTGTTTTTCATGTACCAAGGTGAAACAAATGGCCCAATGTACTACATTATTTTTCCTTTTATCAATTGAGTAGAACCTCCACCTTGGTTAAGGATTCACGTTGGGTTCATCGTTTTTGTTCCGCCTCCGAGGTGGTGCTATTTTTAATGTTTTAGAAACGGAAAAACAAGGATCATCACCCATCCATTTTTATATAGAGACATGTTCTCAACAAATTCACCATTCCTTTTATTTTGACCCATTTAGCTTCATTATCCCGTAAAGAAGGTTGGGTTAACCCTGTGGGAACTATGGGTCCTAGTGGGCCATTGCATTGGGGTCAATCACTTGGGTAATTTGTCCTTCTTGGATATAACTTCCTATAATGGTCTCCAGTGGGTTTATTCAAGGAGTTGAGAACACCCAACAACCCTAGTATCCATGATTCATGGACTTTAATGCAAAAGGTATGCTCTTGTTGATTGGTGATTCGGCCAATGACAATTAAGGACTCCATTGGTCGAGAGGATGGGAGGTCAGGCTCACCGCACCATTCTGGGGAGGATTTTTACCTATTATGGGACTCTCTTATAGATTTATGTCTTTTTTATATGTCTGTGAATCCTTAGTTCATTCCCTAAGAGTGTGTCCATGGGTTACCCTTGATTTTTCAGATCATCGTAAGCACACATATATTTGATTCTATGGAGGTGGTGTTGACATGGCCCATACAATAAGGCTCTCTGGAGCTTATAATCATTCAAGGGGGATGGAAGGTGACTTGATGTTGGTATTGGTCCCATAAGAAGGGCTTCCTACGTATCCTCAGGAGAGAAACCAGAACCAACGTAGTTTGGATTGTGTGGGGCTTACGCGTGGAGGCATCACATTTGAGGGACATGGTAGGGTGGACCCTTTTAAATTAGCACCCTTTTGAGATCGGGCCTTCTGGTAGCCATCCTATATATCATGTTTATACTAGGAATCATAGTTCTCATTGTTCATATTCATTTTGATGTTGTAATCCTCACAAACCTCTAAGCCCACGTAAATGATGCTCAGTATGAGAAACAAGAGGATGTTAAAGATTAAATAATGCACATCCTTCCTCCCCTATTGGTGGTGGAGGGAGAGCCCGCAACAGAAGAGGCTGGGGAAACAATGTGCGAGGGTGAGGTGCAATGAACCCTTCAATGTGGAATGTCATTGAAGATCATGTGGCCCTAACTTAGATGATTGGGGACTTACATCAGTGGGAGGGCCCCATAGAATGTTCTGGGAAGGGGAGAAGTGTCGTCCTTGTCAAAGGGGAGAGCGAACCTAACCCATTCGACTAATCAATATTCATCATTGAATGGAAAATCAAATGATCACCCTTAATCCCTATAACGGGGAGGTTCATGTCAGTGTCCTAAGGTTGGACATCAGGTTACCATGGGTATGTAGACCAACGGTTATTTCTGAAGCCCACATAGTTGTGGGTAGAGCCTTTATGACTCCGCTTACAGTGGGTATATAGACTCAATGGGGTTCACTGATGCACCTGATGGTCTGATCATATAGGTTAGGTGGCCTTGGAGGAGGATTTGTATTGATTTCGGGGGACTAGTTAGAGGAGGGATCATGGAGGAATGGATGGTAGTAGAGGCGTGAGTTTGGAATCAGAGGAAACAATACTAAAAAATACCCCATTCCACGTACTAACTTTTTATGCGAAATGGGGGAAGATTTGCATACCATAGTGGTATGATGGAAAAGGGGAAATCCACGTATCGATGCAGTATGCAAGAATGGGTATAGAAAACCACGTACCATAGTGGTTCATGGTCCATCACACTGCTTTGGGTTCCACCCACGTACTGATGTAGTATGCATCACCAAGTTCAGTTCATGTAGTGGTGCACTACACAGAGTACCATATTGAAGGAGGGTTTGTGGGATTATCATTCACAGGGAGTTCATCCATGAGAAGTATGTGGTTTTCTGTTCACCACTTTGGTTCAGGGATCTATTATTATTATTCAATTATCTTATTTTATGGTTCACAGCTTGATCTACCTTTGGTGGCAGTGGTTCACGATTCAGGCTTCGCCGATGAATCAAGACGGAAGTCGGAGTCTTCTCTGAACTCTTTCTCCCAACCGCTGAGTCTCCCTCAATATTTCCTCATCATTATTTCTCGGTGTCCCTCTACTTGTGTGTATCTTATGTACTTCTAATATGCTCCTTTTATAGAGAAATGGTGAAATTGTATCTATTGGGAACGCGACACCATTTATGGAGGCCCATTGAAACAATATCCTGACCCATGGAAGACTCAGTCAAAAGGGGTTTTGTAGAGACCCGAAGATTAACGTACATGGTTATTAAATTACTTTTGCGGAATACTTAATACATAACAAAAACAGACACATAAGGACCGTAATAGTTTAGTGTATTTGGAAACTCGGAATATAATCTTCTAATCGTGGTGATAGTTCTTCAACATCTCCCATAAAGATCTTCCCCTTTTTTACCTAAAACCTTTCTTTGTATCCTGAGGAAAAGAAAACATAAAAGGGTGAGCTCAAATGCTCAGTAAGGGTAAACAGAAGAAATATCAATCACATCATATTCATAAGAACATAACATTTTGGAAATCTTAACCTGCAAAAGAGATCATAATATCATAACATGGGATAAATTATAGTAGTGAAATGTAATCCCAATAATCATAACTTAAAACATGAAACTTTGTGGCATACACACATAATCATAGAGAATAATTTCTTATTAGTCAAGACTCATTTCCAAGACTATCTTAGTGGACAAAGTCCCTTTCTGAACCGAGTTCACTCCTCGTTTCAGTCATGTTTCACTGAACCGGTATAACCTACTGTTCCAGCCATTTCTATCTCATAAGATATAAAATCTTTACCCAATGCATTGGAGGGAGATATAGGTCCCACCCATCTCATAATGATACCATTATTATGTGTGCCACAAAATCATAAACCATACATCATTGCATAATCAATGTAATAAAAATGGAATTCTTAAACAAGTCATATAAGATAAAGGAATTCATAAAAATAATTCCATAATAACATAATCAAATCAATGTAATAATAGGGATAGAAAAATTACTCTTTATTATCTTAGATGGAAAATAATTTTGATAAAACACTTGAACTCCATTCTTGAGGAAAATATCCTTTCTTCTTCAAAAATATTTTTCCTTTCTTAACATGTCAAAAAAATTTAAACTAAAAGAAGTTGATTAAAAATAAACATGAAAACTTGTAAAGGAATCTTCTTGGAAATAATGTTTTAAAAATCCATTCATGCCGTATAAGTTAAAACAAACATTCTTCTCGTACTTTTGTCGGAAAAGTCAAAAAGTACCTCGTATGAAAAATGACAAAAGATTCCTTTCATATATTTTACTAAAAATTCACCGAAGGGTAAAATTGGATTTAAAAAATTTTAGTTTGAGGGATATAATATTACATATTAAGGAAACAAGGATGTGGATGATAAAATACACCCTAGTAAATTTCAAAGTATAAACAATCTCGGATAAAAATGAGATTGTGATATTTCCCTTACCTTAGGTCCGATTTGCTTTGTAAGTGTCTGAACCTCCTGTATAATGACTTAAATAATGTCATTGACTTATTCCAGAATCATAATCATTGTTATGATATCATATATGGTTCACTTATGACTTTATATTACCCGTTCTTTTGTAAATTCCATGTTAAACAGTGTTTTGGGTAAAATCGTTTCATTTTTCGTCCGTGCTTTGACTTGTAATTATTAATATGATTACATAGATCATGATTAATTAATTCCATAATATAAAACATTATTTATATATAATATATATTCAGAATATACATATATATAATAAATCAGTAAATGGAAAGAAATACACCGTTCATGGAGACGGTAGGTTGTATGTACGCATGAACGCTGTTTTCGTTTCCATTTTGAATTGAATGGAATTAAGTAAATGACATATATATATATATATATATAAACACAGAATCATTATTATGTCATATATTTCATGATTACTTATTATATATACTTTATAATCATTCATGAATGGTTAACGTGGAGAATGAATCTCATCGCGTCGTGGAGACGGTAGTCCGTACGTACGCACGAGCGATGACATCGTTCTCATGATCGTGGAATTGTATTGGAGTGTATGTATACTATTTCAGAATCAATATCACTTTACAATAATCATATATAGTTATTATGTACACCATTATAACCATCCACGTAAGGTGGTGGTGGAAAATAGATTACACCGCGGCATGGAGACGGTATTCCGTACGTACGCACGCGCGGTGATTTCGTTTTCTGTAGGATAGATAGATGGTGAAAGAGTGTTGTTTCATACTTATAATAACATATCAGTATATGATTTATACATATGTTATTACTTCATAATGAAACAACCTAATAAGAAGAAGTGGAATAAGGAATAAATTTGAAATAATCGGTAACGGACATTACCTCTTCTTTGAAGCGCCTCTTTGAGATCTCCTTTTAGGGAACTAAACATGGTCTTTGAGGAAGACCAGAACCTCTAAGATGTTTCTATGGAAGTGGAGAAGAGAATTTTTCAGGTTTTGGTCGAGCATGAAGGGTCAAAGTGGTGTGAGGAAGAGAGGGATGGGGTGCCCTTTTATAAGGGAGGAGAGGGGCACCTTTGGAATAAATAAAAATATTATTATATTATAAAGTCAAGTTCAGTTTTAAATAGCTCCAAATTGATTTATTTAGAAGCTAAGGTGGGGATGGGTCGAAATCCTATCATCCAATAGAATTTATACATGTTTAGGTTCCTATTTTAACCTTATCATTTAGATTTAACATTAAGTTAAATAATTTTACTTTTACCGTGTCTTCTTGTGTTCTTACACTATAAGGTTAATAAAATTACTATAAGAAGCCAAAAGAACCCCAAGTTGTTTATTATTAATATATATAACCTTATATAAGTCATTTGGCCGAACATTATATTTTTAGGAATATAATAACAATTAATAATATAATATTTATTTTAAAAACTATTTTATGTCAATTTTGACACTATTTGGTAATTGATTTTTGTAAAAATCATAACAGAATGATTAGTTCGAAAAAAGTTAATTAAATCAACTAACATGTCATATTAACATATAAAATTTTTGGAATTCATAAAAAGTCTCAAATTACATTTATTTGGGTATTTATAACATCAATTATGTCAATATTTCATTAATAAGATATTTACTGCATCATCATTGTGTCATAAATAAATTAAATTATTTAAAGTCTAAAAATTACAAATAAAATATAATTATGTAGGAAATCTTTTTATCTTTATAATTAATATTTATAGTCGAATTTATCTTATGTATAACCTTATATTAAAAATTATTTACTTATTAAACTTTGATTTTAACTATTTTAACCCTTCTTTAAATAAAATAATAATAAATTTCTTAATCTAATCCAAGTGGGCTTAAATGGTCATATTTTATTCCTAAGGTTGTTTTTGGTCGAATTACACTTATCCAATAGAATTAAGAAATGTGTTAGGGTAATAATAATATCATTTTTACCCTTAATTACCCTATTTACTTTTAACCGTGGTAAAAAAAGTAAAAAGTTACTATTCACCAAAAATTATTTTCATCTCATTGAACTACATTTTAGTCCTTGATATTAACCGTGTCTCTCGGATTTTTGAAATTCCACTCACAGAAGTGGTAAAATTATGTTTTATGAAAAATTTAGTTTTTTAACTACCACTTAGTGGTTTCCCTATTCATCAAAAAATGAAAGTTTCCAGATTAATACCAAATATTAGGCCTAAGCTATATTTGATATTATGAACTCAAAAATGATGTCTATTTTACCAAATTCAAAACATATCAGTTGCATTAATTAATTTAAAAATTAATTCCCGTCGTCAACACAAATAGCGTGTTCTTAAGAGATAATAACTATCAAAAGATTGACACATGTTTATGTCTGGTTTAAATGTGAAATTACATCCAAGGACCAACATTCTATTAAATTGTAAAAATATATTCTAAATATACTTTAAAACCACTAAAATTAATAATTTATCACTATTAATTATTTTGATTAAAAAAGATGTTTTTAATTAAAATTTAGTAATTTTCACTATTCATCAGAATATGAATGTTATCCGAAAAGTACCAAAATTTCACCTTAGGATAAATTCGATACTCTGAATCCAAAAATAAATTCCATTTTGAGAGATAAAATTTCTAAAATTTTAAGTGGTGGTTATTACTATTCATAACGGCTAGTTTTAATAATATTTTAATAGCATATCGTTGTTTAGTGAAACTCAGTATTGCGTACTACACACGCTATCAAGGAAGGTCGTGATTGCGTGTAATGCAAGTCAAGTCAAGGATGCATGTTGTGAAAGCTTTTTTTGGTGTAGCGTACAACACAATACATTAATGAAATTAAAAAGAATATTTTTCATAAAATATCTAGGTGTTACATTCTACCCCCCTTAAAATGAATTTCGCCCTCGAAATTCGTCGGGGTTATAAATGGTTTACTACTCGAAAGTTTGTTTAATAGAAACCCACATCGTAAAAAGGAATACCAAAAATGGCTTTAAAAACTAAAGTATGAAATGTAACGGTTATCAAAATTAACTCATCACTGGGTTTCCACATAGGAGAACATAGGTGAAAATATGGATATGGAAGAAAAATCAAACCATCAAGTTCTGATGGAGAGTGGTAGAGAACATGGCTATGAAAAATCCAACAATCACAAATCTATTGATTTGTGATGATCTAAGGTACCATCTGATTCATCGGATATAAGGGAACTAGGACAAAAATTTTGGTTTTCAAGATCATTTCCCTAAAGTTGATGAAATTGGAATTAGAAGAAATACTTTCGTGATTTTGGTATAGTCTCACCGTTAGTCATTCTTTGGACAATTTCCACTTCATCTCTTAAAGAAATGAAGTTGAATTTGTCATTCGTGATGTGTTAGAAGATCATGTGATAGAATGATGGGTCATTCCATCTATCTCAAACAAAAGGTTGGAAAAGTTATCAAAAAATACATAAGTCCATCTATAGTGATATTAATGATATAGGGTTCCTAAAATGGACTTATACTTCATATATCATACTCCTTAATATAATAAAACTAGTTTCTACTAAATATGGACTTCCTGTAAGCCAGTGGTAGGCGATAAAGGCCAGTCGCACTTCGGTTGTGGGTTCGATTCCCACGGCCTTGTCCGACGCGATGGGCTGTCACCCATCCTGCAGGTTGTCCTTTTTTCTAAAACTATATAATATCAAAAGTTCTATCCTTAAATAATACTAACTTATGACCAACATAATCAATTCCAATATTTAGTCTTATCTAAAATACTTCGGTCCAATCTCATAATATAAAGAAAATGATTACTTGAAATGTCATCAACCAAGCATGTGAATACCATCATTTATCCCCCATTTATCTTGTTGGTCACATTCCAATAATGTGAATACCTTAATCATGTATTCTCTTGAAAAATGAATACCCATTAAACCTTAGTGAAAACATGAATGATGTCAAAGTTTAACTCTTTCTACATACAAGAATCCAAAAATTCTATATACTCAATCCATTACATAACCTTCTCCTTATATCAGTCATGAGCTCATGAATACTATCAAACATTTAATTTTCTCCTTATACCTTCATTATGTGCATATCATCTATATTCCAAAAAATATCTGAATATCCTTTAATGGATACTGGTACCATTAATCATACACTTTCAAAACTCAAGGAAAGACAACAATGTAACAATCCTTAGATGTCTCTTTATTCCATAGTACCATGAGATTACTTATCCAAAATTACACTTGACAAACATGTAATCATTCCACTACCTTCTTAAACCATTGAATGAGCTTCAAAAATTCTTTCAACTCACATATCATTTGTAGTCTCTTCATCATCATCAACATAAATACTACTCATACGAACGTATTGATTCTCTTCATGAGCCTTTCCCTTAGGGCATTGGTTTGCATAATGACCATACATTCCACATTTAAAACATTTAACCATTGTTGATGTCGTAGCAATACCATTATCATCATCCATGGTGTTAACTTAACCTTTTCCTTTGCACTTACTGGCTTTGTGTCCTTCTTTTCCACACCCAAAGCATCTTCCAGTTCCCTTGAAACAATCTCCCCGATGCCTCTTCCCACATGATTTACATGAGGGAAATTGAACTTTCTTTCCTCTATGATCATCATGAAACTCCATCTTTCTCTTATTATCTGAGTCGGGAAACTTTCCAAAGTTGAGATTATTGATCATATTATGAGATTGCTGATTACGCATAATAATGATCTTTGGACTTCCAAATCCCGTTTCATTTGGTTTCTTGTGAAGAATATCATTCCATTGTCCTTCATATCCTCCATTATCATGAATATTCCTGTTTCCATCCATTTTCTAAAACCCAAAAAGAATAGTGTGAGAGGTAAAAATCATAATAAAGGGGGAGTAACTTCAATATCTAACATCTTTGGTTTAATCTAATATCATTACCATAGTTCTAGGACTATATCCTATACGTATACTTATCCTTAGGGACATCCCAAGACATACCTTAGAAATATCTCTAGGGATCTCAATAACGTTCTCGCATCCTAGTTTCCAAAGGTTGACTAAACCTTTCCTCTGATACCAACTGTAGAGACCCAAAGCTTAACGTACATGGTCATTACATTACTTTTGTGGAATACTTAATGCATAACAAAAACAGACACACAAGGACCCTAATAGTTTAGTGTCTTTGGAAACTAAGAATATAATCTTCTAATCGTGGTGATAGTTCTTCAACATCTCCCATAAAGATCTCCCCTTTTTTTACCTAAAACCTTTCCTTATATCCTGGGGAAAAGAAAACATAAAAGGGTGAGTTCAAATGCTCAGTAAGGGTAAACAAAATAAATATCAATCACATCATATTCATAAGAACATAACATTTTGGAAATCATAACCTGCAAAAGAGATCATAATATCATAACATGGGATAAATTATAGTAGTGAAATGTAATCCCAATAATAATAACATAAAACATGAAACTTTGTGCCATACACACATAATCATATAGAATCATTTCTTATTAGTCAAAGACTCATTTCCAAGACTATCTTAGTGGACAAATTCCCTTTCTGAACCGAGTTCACTCCTCGTTTCAGTCCTGTTTCACTGAACCGGTATAACCTACCGTTCTAGCCATGTCTATCTCATAAGATATAAAATCTTTACCCAATTCATTTGAGGGAGATATAGGTCCCACCCATCTCATAATGCTACCATTCTTATGTGTGCCACAAAATCATAAACCATACATCATTGCATAACCCATGTAATAAAAATGGAATTCTTAAACAAGTCATATAAGATAAAGGAATTCATAAAAAAAATTCCATCACGACATAATCAAATCAATGTAATAATAGAGATAGAAACAGAACCCTTTATTATCTTATATGGAAAATAATTTTGATAAAACACTTGAACTCCATTCTTGAAAAAAATATCCTTTCTTCTTCAAAAACATTTTTCCTTTCTTAACATGTCATATAATTTTAAACTAAAAGAAGTTGATTAAAATTAAACATGAAAACTTGTAAAGGAAGCTTCTTGGAAATAATGTTTTAAAAATCCATTCATGCCGTATAAGTTAAAACAAACATTCTTCTCGTACTTTTGTCGGAAAAGTCAAAAAGTACCTCGTACGAAAAATGACAAAATATTCCTTTCATTTATTTTACTAAAAACTCACCAAAGGGTAAAATTGGATTTAAAAAATTTTAGTTTGATGGAAATAATATTACATATTGAGGAAACATGGATGTGGATGATAAAATACACCCCAGTAAATTTCAAAGTATAAACAATCTCGGATAAAAATGAGATTGTGATATTTCCCTTACCTTAGGTCCGATTTGCTTCGGAACTGTCTGAACCTCCTGTATAATGACTTAAATAATTTCATTGACTTATTCGAGAATCATAATCATTGTTATGATATCATATATGGTTCACTTATGACTTTATATTACCCGTTCTTTTGTAAATTCCATGTTAAAGAGTGTTTTGGGTAAAATCGTTTCATTTCTCGTGTGTGCTTTGACTTGTAATTATTCATATGATTCATTAGATCATGATTACTTAATTCCATAATATAAAACATGATTTATATATAATATATATTCAAATATACATATATATAATAAATCAGTAAATGGAATGAAATACACCGTTCATGGAGACGATAGGCCGTACGAACGCATGAACGCTGTTTTCATTTCCCTTTTGAATTGAATGGAATTAAGTAAATGAAATATATATATATAAATATATATACATAAATCCAGTATCATTATTATGTCATATATTTCATGATTACTTATTATATATACTTTATAATCATTCATGAATGGTTAACGTGGAGAATGAATCTCATCGCGTCGTGGAGACGGTAGTCCGTACGTAAGCACGAGCGATGATATCGTTCTCATGATCGTGAAATTGTATTGGAGTGTATTTATACTATTTCAGAATCAATATCACTTTAAAATAATCATATATAGTTATTATGTACACCATTATACCCATCCAAGTAAGGTGGTGATGGAAAATAGATTACACCACGGCGTGGAGATGGTATTCTGTACGTATGCACGCGTGGTGATTTCGTTTTCTATAGGATGGATTGATGGTGAAATAGGGTTGTTTCATACTTATAATAAAATATATGTATATGAGGGATACTTATGTTATTACTTAATAATTAAACAACCTAAGAAGAATAAGTGGAAGAAGAAATAAAGTTGAAAGAATCGGTAACAGACATTACCTCTTCTTTGAAGCGCCTCTTTGAGATCTCCTTTTAGGGCACTAAAATTGGTCTTTGAGGAAGACCATAAACTCTAGGTTGTTTCTAGGGAATTGGATAAGATAATTTGTCAGGGTTTGGAATAGCTTGAAGGCTCAAAGTGGTGTGAGTAAGAGAGGGAGGAGGTGCCCTTTTATAAGGGAGGAGAGGGGCTCTTTTGGAAAAACTAAACATATTACTTTATTATAAATCCAAATTCGGTTTTAAATAGCTCCAAATTGATTTATTTCGAAGCTAAGATTGGGATGGGTCTAAATCCTCTCATCCAATAGAATTTATACATGTTTAGGTTCCTATTTTAACCTTATCAATTATATTTAACTTTAAGTTAGATAATTTTACTTTTACCGTGTCTTTTTGTGTTCTTACACTATAAGGTTAATAAAATTACTATAAGAAGCCAAACTAACCCCAAGTTGTTTATTATTAATATATATAACATTATATAAGTCATTTGTCCGAACCGTGGATTTTTAGGAATAAAATAACAATTAATAATATAATATTTGTTTTAAAAACTATTTTATGTCAATTTTGACACTATTTAGTAATTTATTTTTGTGAAACTCATAACAGAATGATTAGTTCAAAAACATTTAATTAAATCAATAATAACATGTAATATTAACCTATAAAATTAGTGTAATGCATAAAAAGTCTCAAATTACATTTATTTGGGTATTTATAACATCAATTATGTCAATATTTCATTAATAAGATAATTACTACATAATCATTGTGTCATAAATAAATTAACTTATTTAAAGTCTAAAAATTACAAATAAAATATAATTATGTAGGAAATCTTTTTATATTTCTAATGAATATTTATAGTCGAATTTATCTTATGTATAACCCTATATAAAAAATTATTTACTTATTAAACTTTGATTTTAACTATTTTAACCCTTCTTTAAATAAATTAATAATAAATGTCCTAATCTAATCCAAGTGGGCCTAAATGGTCATAGTTTATTCCTAAGGTTGTTTTTGGTCGAATTACACTTATCCAATAGAATTAGGACATGTGTTAGGGTAATAATAATATCATTTTTACCCTTAATTACCCTATTTACTTTTAACTGTGGTAAAAAAAGTAAAAAGATACTATTCACCAAAAATTATTTTCTTCTCATTGAACCACATTTTAGTCCTTGATATTAACCGTGTCTCTCGGATTTTCGAAATTCCACTCACAGAAGTGGAAAAATTAAGTTTTATGAAAAATTCAGTTTTTTAACTACCACTTAGTGGTTTCCCTATTCATCAAAAAATGAAAGATTCCAGACTAACACAAAAAATTAGGCCTAAGATATATTTGATATTATGAACTCAAAAATTATGTCTATTTTACCAAATTCAAAACATATCAGTTGCATTAATTAATTTAAAAATTAATTCCCTTCGTCAACACAAATAGCGTGTTCTTAAGAGATAATAACTATCAAAAGATTGACACTTGTTTATGTCTGGTTTAAATGTGAAATTACATCCAATGACCAACATTGTAATAAATTGTAAAAATATATTCTAAATATACTTTAAAACCACTAAAATTAATAATTTATCACTATTAATTATTTTGATTAAAAAAGTTGTTTTTAAATAAAATTTAGTAATTTTCACTATTCATCAGAATATAAAAGTTATCCGAAAAGTACCAAAATTTCACCTTAGGCTAAATTCGATACTCCGAATCCAAAAACGAAGTCCATTTTGAGAGATAAAATTTCTAAAATTTTAAATGGTGGTTATTACTATTCATAACGGCTAGTTTTAATAATACTTTAATAGCATATCGTTGTATAGTGAAACTCGGTATTGCGTACTACACACGCTATCGAGGAAGGTCGTGATTGCATGTAATGCAAGGCAAGTCAAGGATGCGTGTTGTGCAATCTTATTTTGGTGTAGTGTACAACACAAGACATTAATGAAATTAAAAAGAACATTTTTCATAAAAAATCGGGGTGTTACAGGTTTGTGGAGGATTCAGTTTGCGTTAACAGTTCATGAAACCCTACTGGTTCGCTTTGTCCATAAACTAATGAGTTTTTGGCATAGTACATGGGAGATCCTCACACATAAAAATACATCAATGACTCAGTTCGCAGTCTGCCTTTCTCGCTGGCCATTGCCTCAGGGGCCAGTGGTTCGCAAATCATTCCCTATACCTAGTGGTTCATGATCTAGCTGGTCCTCATACCTTTCCATGTGATAGTACGTGGGCCATTTGAAATGCTTTTTAAAACTTGAATTAATTTAAGTTTCTAATGAAGACTCGAACTCAATTTGAGTTTATTCACCTTTTTATACTTATAGGAGCACTTGCTTCCTTCTGAAAATCATTTGTGGGAGTATTTTCTTCCCATGGCAGAATTTTCGGGACCCTACAAATGGGTTTTTTGGGTTTTTTGTTTTTAAAAGGTTTTTAATGGTTTTTATGGGTTTTGGTTGTTTTAAGGTCTTTTATGGTTTTTATCATTTTTTATGTTTATTTGTGGTTTTAAGTGTTTTTAGGTTTTTAAGGTTTTCTTAGAATTTTCCAAGGTTTTTAGGGGTTTTACATTTTTAGGGATTTTTTGGGATTTTTAGGAATTTTATGGTTTTCTTGATTTTTATAGATTTTGAGGGTTCTTATGGGTTTTTATAGTTTTATAGTTTTTATAGTATTTTTTGGGTTTTTATGGTTTTTTTAGTTTCTTAGAGTGTTGAATGTTTTATAGAGTTTTTTTTAATCTTTTTTAGGTATTTAAATGGTTTTTATAATTTTTAGTGGTTTTAGGGTTTTTATGGGTTTTTAGAGTTTTTTAGGGATTTAGGGTTTTTATATTTTTATGTGTTTTCAGGGTTTTTATGGACTTTGGGTTTTTAGTGTTTTTAGGTTTTTAGGATTTTTTTTAAGGTTTTAAATGTTTTCTTAGTTTCTTATGGGTTTTAAGGGTTTTACCATTATAGGTATTTTTAATGCTTTTTTATTATTTTTATGGGGTTTTGGGTTTTTTTCATTTTGAATGTTTTTATAGTTTTTAGGGTTTTAAGGGGCTTTAGGGTTTTTTGTTTATTTTAGGACTTTTTGATTTTAAGTGTTTTTATTTTTTAAGGTTTTGTTACAATTTTTAATGGTTTTAGTGTTTTTAAGTTTTTAAGGATTTTTAGGAATTTTTCATGATTTTTATGTTTTTAGGGTTTAAGGGAGTTTGAGGGTTTTAGGTTTTTTAGAATATTTTGGTTTTTATGGGCTATAAGTGTTATTAGGTTTTTACGGTTTTATTAGGGATTTTTAGGACATTTAGCTATTTTTAAAATTTTAGGAATTATTAGAATTTTTATTATTTTTAGTGTTTTTAGGGATTTTGAGGGTTTAGGTTTTTTTTTACTTTTAGGTGTTTTAAGGATTATTGAAGATTTAATTGTTTTTTGGGGTTTAGAGGGTTTTTAGAGTTTTAGGTGTTTTTAATGGTTCTTATCATTTTTTAGTGTTTTAGTTATTTTTATGGTTTTTAGGGGTTTTATCATTTTTAGTGTTTTTATGGTTTTTATGGTTTTTAATGTTTTTTAGTGGTTTTAATTGTTTTTAGGTTTTATATGTTTTCTTATGGTTTTTAGTGGTTTTATGGTTTCTTATATTTTTAGAAATTTTTAGGGATTGTTTTGGATTTTTAGGATTTTTAGTGGTTTTTGGACTTTTGTGGGATTTTTGGTTTTTTAGGGTTCCAAGGGGTTTTATTGTTTTTTTTGGTTTTATGGTGTTTTTTGAGTTTTTAATGTTTCTATGGTTTTTAGAGTTTTTTAATGTATTTAGGGGTTTAAAGGGTTTTTAGAGTTTTTAGTGGGTTTTATGGTTTATATATGTTTTTTGGTTTTTTATGGTTTTTAGGTTTTTAGGTTTTTATGGGTTTTTAGGGTTTTTGAGAGTATTTTATGGTTTTTACAATTATTTTTATTTTTAGGGTTTTTTTTGTTTTTAGGTTTTTACAGTTTTCTTCAAGTTTATAGGTTTTTTATGGTCTTTTATGTTTTTTGGGATTTTTAAAGACTGTTTTTTAGATTTTTTTGGTTTTTTGGTTTTTTATTTTTTTGATGGTTTATAGGTGTTTTACGGGTTTTAAATGGTTTTTAGGGTTTTATCATTTTTTCAGTTTTTATGGGTTTTATGTGTTTTTATATTTTTAATGTTTTCTTAGGGGTTTTCAAGGTTTTTATGGTTTTTTAGGTTTTTAAGTATATTTTCTTAAGAAATTATGATTTTTACAGTTTTTTAGGTTTAATTGATTTTGAGGATTGTCAGTGTTTTACTAATTTTCTCGAGGCGTTTAGGGTTTTTCGCATTATTTAGGTTTTTTAGGGGTTTTTTGTGTGTCTAGGTTCTTATGGTTTTATTAGGGTTTTTAGGATTTTATATTTTTTATGGATTTTATGATATTTTTTAGGAGTTTTATGGGTTTTTTTATTTTTTGATATTTGAAGTGTTTTAATGATTTTTATGTATTTTAGGGATTTTATTGTTATTTTAAGGTTTTATGGATTTTTTTGAGTTTTTATAGTTTCATAGAGTTTGTAATGTTTTTAGGGGTTTAAAGGGTTTTTAGTGTTTTTAGTGGTTTTAGGGTTTTTATGGAGTTTTAGAGTGTTATAATGTTTTTTGGATATTTATGGATTTTAACGTTTCCATGGTTTTTAGGGTCTTTTTGTATTTTTAGAGTTTCTATGTTTTTAGGGGGTTTGAGTGTTTTTAAGGTGTTATGGTTTTCATAGGGATTTTCATGGTTTTTAGGGTTGTTTAATTTTTTAGGAATTTTTAGGGAATATTTAGGACTTTTATGGTTTTTAAGGGGTTTTAGGGATTTCTTAGGGATTTTTGGGTTTTAGAGGTTTTAGTGTTTTTTAGGGATTTAAGCATTTTTAGGATTTTAAGGGGCTTTAAGTGTTTTAATTTTATTATGGTTTTCTTAGGGGTTTTAATTGTTCTTACGGGTTTTTATATTTCTAGTGTTTTTATGTCTTTTTTAGGATTTTTTTGATATTTAGAGGTTTTATGGATTTTGATATTTTTTTTTATTTTTTGGGGTTTTAGGGTTATTTTTATATTTTTGGGTTTTTTTGGGGTTTTCATGTTTTTGAACGTTTTTACGGGTTTAAAATGTTTTAATGTTTTTTATGGTGTTAGGTTTATTTGGGTTTTTAAGGTTTTTAAAGATTTTTATGGGGTTTTATACTTTTTAGGGTTTTATGATATTTAGGGTTTTATGATATTTATGGTTTCTATGGTCTTTTAGGGATTTTAGGGTTAGTTATGTCTTTTAGTGGTTTTAAGTTTATTTTTATTTTTATGGGTTTCTTAGGGTTTTTAGGTTTTTAGGATTTTTTACATTTTTTGGGATTTTTAGGGATTTTTTAGGATTTTCAGGATTTTCTAATGTTTTTAGGGATGTTGTGGAGTTTTATAGTTTTTATGGGTTCATGGTTTTTTAAGTTTGGCAGCGCTTTATAGGTTTTTAGGGGATTTTATTATTTTTAGGTTATTATGTTTTTCTTAGGGTTATTTAGGGTTTTATAGTTTTTTATGTTTTATGGATTTTAGGTCTTTTTGTTGTTTTAATATATTTTTGGGTTTTAGGGTTTTCAAGTTTTTCAGGTTTTTAGTATTTTTATGGGTTTCTTGGGGTTTTTGGGTTTTTTATAGTTTAAGGTTTTTTATGGGTTTTAGAAGATTTTAGGGTCTTTTAGAGTTTTCATCATTTTTTAGGTTTTTTAATTGATTTAATTCAATTTATGTTTTGAATATTTTATTAAGGATTTTCTCGTTTTTGATAGTTTTTTTTATCTTATAGATTTTAAGTATTTTTTAGGGTTTTTTCATTTTTGTCAGTTTTAAGGTATTCTGAGGGGTTTTAGGGTTTTTGGATTTTTAGGATTTCCAACATTTTGTAGGTTTTGCAAATGTTTTATTTGTTTTTAGTTTTTTAAGGTTTTCTTAGGGATTTTCAAGGTTTTTATGATTTTTTACGTTTTTAGGTATTTTAGGGATTTTTTACGATTTTTTTGGTGTTTTTGGGTTTTTGGGATTTTGAAGGTTGTTATGGTTTTTTGGTTTCTTATGGTTGTTTGGTTTTTATGGTTTTCATGAGTTTTTTATGGTTTTTTACATATTTAGAGTATTTTAATGTTTTTAGGGGATCAAATTTTTTTACAGTTTTTTCGGTTTCATGATTTTTATGGGTTTTTAGGTTATTTTTAGGTTTTTAGGGGTTTAGAGTTTCTATGGTCTTTTAGGGATTTTATTATTTTTCAAGTATTTAATGGATTTAATTGTTTTAAGGGTTTTAATGTTTTCTTACAGTCTTTTATAATTTTAAGGGTTTTTATGTATGCATGGTCTTTAGGTATTTTTTGGATTTTAATGGTTTTTAGGTTTTTTAGTGATTTTGAGGGGTTTTAGGGTTTTTAGGATTTTCAAGGGTTTGGGGGTATTTAGTATTTTTATGATTTTATAAGTTTTGAGTGGTTTTAGGTTTTTATGGATTTATTAATGGATTTAAGGGGTTTTCATAGTTTTTAACTTTTTTGGGATTTTTAGGGGTTTATAGGATTTTTAGGGTTTTTAGGGATTTAGATATTTTGAGGGCTTTAAGGTGTTTTCAGTTTATTATTATTTTATGTTTTTTATGTTCTTTTGGGTTTTAATTATTGTTGGAATTTTTTTAACATTTTTAGGGGTTTAAAGGGTTTTTTGTTTTTCTTGGATTATATATGGTTATTTTAGGTTTTTATGGTTTTTAAGGGGTTTTAGGACATTTTGGGATATTTAATTGTTTTTTTTACATTCTAAGGGTTTTATGTGTTTTTAGTTTTTATTGTTTTATTAGGGTTTTTTACTTTTTTAGGGTTTTTTACTTTTTTAGGGTTTTGAATAATTTTTAGTATTTTGTTGGTTTTTTGGGTTTTAAGGTTTTTTGGGGTTTTAGGGTTTTTAAAAAAATTAGGTGTTTAAATTTTTTTAGAGTTTTTTAATGTTTTTTCATGTTTAGAGGTGTTTTAGAGTTTTAGTGGTTTTGGGGTTTTGTGGGTTGTAGGTTCTTTTAGAATTTTGAGCATTTTTTAGGTTTTTATGTGTTTTATGTTTTTTATGTTTTTAAGGTTTTCTTATGGTTTTTAGGGTTTTAATGTATTTATTGATTTTTTTGTTTGCTTAAGATTTTTATTGTCTTTTAGGGTTTTTTATTATTTTTATGTTTTTAGGATTTAATGGGTTTTAAGTTTTTATTATTTTTAGGTTTTTATGGTTTTTAATTGTTTCTTAGGTTTTTATGTTTTTCATAGGGTTTGTTAGGGTTTTTAGGGTTTTTAGGTATTTTTGGATTTTTAGGCCTTTTTTGTATTTTTTGGTTTTTAGTGATTTTATGTATTTTGAAGTATTTTGGGTTTTTATGGTTTTTAGGGTTTTTAAATGTTTTTGGGGGTTTATTAGGGTTTTTTCATTATATTGGGTTTTATAGGTTTTTAGAGTTTTTCAATATTTGTTCAGTGTTTAATGGGTTTTTATTGTTTTTATTTGGTTTTAGAGGTATTTGGATTTTTTAATGTTTATAAAATTTTTAGGGTTTTTAGGGGCTTATTGGGTTTTTTAGGTCATTTATGGTTTTTAGTGTTTTTTGGTTTTTTGTGTTTTCATGTGGTTTTTTATGTTTTTTTAGTTTTTTTATGTTTTTATGGAATTTTAGATATTTTTATGATTTTTATTATTTTTTAAGGTGTTTAAGGGTTTTTAGGGGTTTTAATGTCTTTATGGTTTTTAGGGTTTTTTGAGGTATTAAGTGTTTTTATTCTTTTAAGGTTTTCTTATTTTTTCATGACTTTAGGGTTTTAAAGGTTTTAGGGATTTTTAGGGTTTTAAGGAATTTTATGTACTTAGGGATTATAGGTTTATTTAGGGTTTTTATTGTTGTTTAAGGTTTTGGAGTTTTTATGGTTCTGATAGGGCTTTAGGGTTATTTTAGTATTTTATGTATTTTATTTTTTTATATTTTTTTACATTTTTATTGGTATAAAGGTTTTTTATATTTTTTAGTGTTTATTATGCTTTTATGTGTTTTTAGGGTTTTTATGGTTTTTAGTGGTTTTAGATTTTGTAGAGATTTTTAAGATCTTTTCGCATTTTTATCAATTTTAGGATTTTTATTGGTTTTATGTTTTTTTAATTTTTATATTTTTTTGGAAATTTTTGGTGTTATATGTTTTAAATATTTTTGGGCTTTTATGATATTTAGGGTTTTTTGAGTTTTTATGAATTTAGTAATTTTTTAGTGTTTTTAGGTTTTCTTGGGGTTTTTGGCATTTTTATGGTTTTTAGGGGTTTTAAATATTTTTTGGGGTTAAGGCATTCCTATTTTTAGTGGTTTTTATGTTTTAGGTATTTTTAGGGATCCATTTTTATTTTTTATAATTTTTTGAGTTTTTAGTGATTTTTATCATTTTTAGGGTTTTATGGCTTTTAGTATTTTTGGGTCTTTATTATGTTTTCTGTGTTTCAGGTTTTTCTTTTATATTTTTATGGGTTTTATTGTTTTTAAGAGTTTTTATTGTTTTCAGGCGTTTAAAGGGTTTTAGGGTTTTTAGTGGCTTTTAGGGAATTTATTGGTTTTAGGGTTATTTATGGTTTCTATTGGTTTTTATAGTTTTTAGGGGGTTTAGTGATGTTTTTTGTTCTTTTAGGGTTTTTATAGTTTTTAGGTTTTTTATGGGATTTAATTGTGTTTATTTTTGTAAGGGATTATTAAGGGGTTTCAGGGTTTTTAGGGTTTTAACATTTTGGGTAATTGTAGGGAATTTTTAGTATTTTTATGGTTTTTATGGTTTTTTGGGATTTTGGGGGTTTTAGGGTTTTCTATGGTTTTAGTGTTTTTTTAAATATTTTTAGAATTTTAGAGGGTTTTTAGGTTTTTTATGTGTTTTTAGTTTTTAAGGTTTTCATAGAGGTTTTTAGTGTTTTATGAGTTTTGTGTTTTTTTTGGATTTTTGGGTTTTTTAGGATTTTTTTGGTTTTTAGGGTTTCTATGATATTTTATTTTATGTTTTTAAGGTTTTTATGGTTTTGTTAGTATTTTAAGGGTTATTGTGTTTTTTTATATTTTTTTAACATTTTAGCGGTTTTCGGGTTTGTTGGGGTTTGTAGGTGTTTTAGGGACTTTTTGGGGTTTTGGGGTTTTTATCATTTTTAGGGTTTTTATGGGTTTTAATTCCTTTTATGTTTTTAAAAATTTTCACGGGTTTTAGGTTTTTTTACGCTATTGTGGATTTTAGGTATTTTTTTATATTTTTAGGTATTTTGACGGTTTTTAGGGTTTTTTTCCATTATTTGTGTTTTTAGTGCTTTAAGGTTTTCTAGGGGTTTTAAGAATTTTATTTTTTCAAAGTTTTCTTAGGTGTGTTTAGGTGTTTTAGTATTTTTTATGTTTTTATTGATTTCATTGG
The DNA here is from genome assembly GCA_963277665.1 of Viscum album. Classification (NCBI taxonomy): domain Eukaryota; kingdom Viridiplantae; phylum Streptophyta; class Magnoliopsida; order Santalales; family Viscaceae; genus Viscum; species Viscum album. Next base: position 1,333,747,904 of record OY728150.1, read on the forward strand.
GATTTTTTAGGATTTTTTTGGATTTTGGGGGTTTTTTGGGATTTTAGGTTTTTTAGGATTTTTATGGGTTTTAGGAGATTTATGGTTTTTATGTGGTTTAGGGGTTTTTTAGTTTTTAAGGGTTTAAAGTTTTTTTATTTTTTTTACATTTATATAGTTTTAGATGTTTTTTATGTTTTTAGGGTTTTAGTATTTTTTTTGTGTTTTTTGGGGTTTTTATGGTTTTTAGGTTTTTCTAGGTTTTAGGAGTTTTTAGGATTCTTTTGTTCTCTAATATATTTATGTTTTTAGGGGTTTTAAGTTCCTTTCAGTTTCTATGGTTTTCTTAGATTTTTTTTGGGTTTTAGGTGGGTTATGTTATTTAGTATTTTTTAGGTTTTTTAATAATTTTTATGGATTTCTAGTATTTTGAGGTATTTTGAGGTATTTTAGGGGTCTCTTAGATCTTTATAAATTTTTATATTTTATATGGATTTTATGTGTTTTTAAAATTTTAAGGTTTTATTAAGGGTTTTCAGGGTTTTGGGGGTCTTTTAAATTTTTAGGGATATTTGGGGCTTTTTTAGGAGTTTTATGGTTTTTAGTGGTTTTATGAATGTTAATTTTTTTTGGGGTTGTAATTGTTTTCTAGGGTTTTAGTCTTTTTTTAGTTTTTAGGGGTTTTAATGTTTTTAGTGTTTTTTAAACATTTTTAAGGATTTATATTGTTTTTATGTTTTTAATGTGTTTTTATGGTTTTATGGGTTTTAGGGGTTTTTTTTCGTTTTTTGGTGTTTTAGGCTTTTTAGGGATTTACATAGTTTTTAGGATCTTTTATGTTTTTTTACCATTTATAGGTTTTTAGGGGGCTTAAATTTTTTAGGTTTTTATGGTTTTCTTTGGAGTTTTCGAGGTTTTACGGTTTTGATATTTTAGGTATTTTTTTAGGATTTTTATGGTTTTTAGGGTTTTTTTGGATTTTTAGGTTTTTAAGGGGTTTTAACATTTTTTAGGTTTTAAAAGGGTTTTAATTATTTTTATGTTTGTAATGTTTTTCTTAATGGTTTTTAAGGTTTTGGGTTTTTTTATGTTTTTAAGTATTTTTGGGGATTTTTCAGAATTTTTACGGTTTTATGGATTTTGAGGGTTTTAGGGTTTTTAGGGTTGTTATGGATTTTCCAATTTTTAGGGTTTCTATGGGGTTTAAGGGTTTTTAGAGTTTTTTAAAAAAAAATGGGTACAAATGGTGTTTAGATTTCTTTAGTGGGTTTTAATGTTTTTATGTGTTTTAGGGTTTTTAAGGTTTTTATGGGTTTTATGTTTTCAGGGGTTTTATGCTTTTAGGATGTTTTAGGTTTTTTTAACGTTTTTAGTTTTTTTAGGTGTTTTAAGATTTTATGGTTTTCTTAGGGGGTTTTCATGGGTTTTAGGATTTTTTACATTTTTATGGATTTTAGGTCCTTTTAGGTTTTTTTGTTGTTTAAGGTTTTTATGGATTTTTATGGGTTTTAGGGGTTTAGGGTATTTTATGGGTATTACCGTTTTTTTAGAATTTTAGTGGTTTTAAGTTTTTCTTAGGTTTTTCACATTTTATTTGGGGTTTTCGGGTGTTTTAGTGTTTTTTTACATTTTTATAGATTTTAAAGGTTTTTTAGGATTTTTATGGTATATAGGTATTTTGGGACTTTGGGGATTATTAAGGTTTTTTTAGGGTTTTAGGGGTTTTATGTTTTTTTGGTATTTTAGGGGGTTTTTTGAGTTTTTAGGGGTTAATGGGTTTTTGGTGTTTTCTAGCTATATAATGAGTTTAAAGGGGATTTAAATTATTTAGTGATTTTTGGGGTTTTCGGGATTTTAAGGTTTTTCGAAGTTTTTATTATTTTCATGGGGTTTTAGGGTATTTAGGGTCGTTTAGGGGTTTTTTCATTTTTCCAGTTTTTTTGGGTTGTAAGTATTTTTCATTTCTTAAGGTTTTTATGTGTTTTAAGGGTTTTTATATTTTTAGATATTTTAAGGTATTTTTACGATTTTTTGATTTTTAGTGTTTTTATGGTATTTTTATTTTTTACGGTTTTGAGGGGTTTATTGGGTTTTCATCATTTTTAGGTTTTGAGGGGTTTTATGTTTTCAAGGTTTTCATAGGGGAAATCAAGGTTTCATGGGTTTTTTATTTTATCGATTTTTATTGTTTTTGGGGTTTTCTTAGATTTCTATGGTTTTTAGGGTTTTATGGATTTTTACTAGTTTTATGTATTTTATGGTTTGTTAGGTTTTTAAGGATTTTTTTTGTTTTTTGGGTTTTTTTCAGTTTTTTACAGTTTTAGGGGTTTAAGGATTTTTTTAGTTATTTTAGGGTTTTATGGGGTATTAGTGTTTTTATGGTTTTTAGGGGTTTTATGGTTTTTAGGTTCTTTTAGTGTTTTGGAATTTTTAGGGTTTTTAGGGGGTTTTAGTGTTTTTAGGTCTTCAAGTTTCATTGGTTATTTTTAGTGTCATAATTTTTTTACATTTTAATGGACTATAGGGTTTTTTTTGGTTTTTTATGATTTTTAGGTGTTTTTTCAGAATTCTAAGGGGGTTTTGGGGGGTTTTAAGGTATTTAGTATTTTATTTGTTTTTAGGGGTTTTAATTGTTTTTAGGTTTTTATTTTTATCTTGTGGGTTTTAGGGATTTAAGGGTTTTAAAGTATTTTTGGGTTTTTAGGGTTTTTTAGATATTTTGGTTACAATTTTTTTTGGTATTTTCAATATTTTTATGATTTTTAGGGATTTTATGTTTTCTTTGGGTTTTTAGTGTTTTTAGGGTTTTAATAATTTTTAGAGTATTTTAATGTTTTTAGGGTTTTATAGATGATTTATATTTTTTATTTATTTTTTGGGTTTTTATAGGTTTTTAGTGTTTTAATGGTTCTTATTGGTTTTGTGGTTTTTAGGGAGTTTAGAGTCTTTTAAGGGTTTTACCTTTTTTGTTTGCGGGTGGGGGGGGGGGGCTTTAGTATTTTCGGTTTTTGGATTTTCTTAGGAATTTTCATGGTTTTAGGGTTTTTTATAATTTTTTGGATTTTTAATGATTTTTAGTATTTTTTGGTTTTTTAGGTTTTTATATATTTAGAGGGTGTTTGGGATTTTGGAGGATTTGAAGGTTTTTAGCATTTTAATGTTTTTAGGGGTTTACATTTTTTTATGTTTATATTATTTTCTTATGATTTTTTAGGTTTTTTTTATGATATTTGGGATTTTTAGAAATTTTTTATAATTTAATGGGTTTTTAGGGTTTTCAGTGATTTTAATGTATTTTAGGGTATTTTATGGGTTTTAGTGTTTTTATGATTTTTAGAATTTTTAGGGTTTTTTGGATTTTAGGTTTTTATTTTTGAATGTTTTCATAGTGGTTTTCAAGGATTTAGTGTTTTCTTATGTTTTTAAAGATTTTTGGGCTTTTTTAGTATTTTTTTTGTTTGTAGGGTTTTTCGGGATTTTGAAGATTTTTAGGGGTTTTGTTGAATTTTATTGTTTTTATGAATTTTTTAGCCGTTGTAAGGTTTTATGCAGTTTTTAATGTTTTTGGGGTTTAAAGTGGTTTTAGTGTTCCTAGTGGATTTTTAGGGGTTTTTAGGGTTTGTAGGGTTTTTAATGGTTTTAAAGGGTTTTATAGTTTTTAGGGTTTTGGGGGGGGGGTATAATTTTTAGTATTTTAAGGGTTTTACGTTTTTTTAGATTTTACTGTTTTCATATGGTTTTCAGAGTTTTAGTTTTTTTACATTTTTACGTTATTTTATGAATTATTTAATCCTTTTATGGTTCTTATGGGTTTTAGGGATTTTGAGGGGTTTTTTTTGGTTTTTTGTGATTTTTTGTTCTTTAAGGTTTTTTGAGTTTTTTTGTTATTTAAGGGGTTTAATCTTTTTATATGTTTTTGAGATTTTGTTTGGGGGTTTTTGGGTTTTTTACATTCTTGATGATTTTATGGATTTTTTATGATTTTTATGGGTTTTTAGGGTATTTAGTAAATTTAAGGGTTCTTGGTGTATTTTAGGGTTTTTATGTTTTTTGGGGGGTTTACTGATTTTTTTATTTTTTTTACGGGTTTTAATATATTTTTTTAGTTTTTTAACATTTTTTGGGGTTTAAATAATTTCTATGTTTTTTACTCGGTTTTTTGGAGTTTTTTTGGCTTTTTTATGTTTTTAAATGGATTTATGGTTTTTATGGGTGATTAGGGTCTTTTAGGGATATTAACACTTTTTAGGTTTTTAGGGGTTTTAAGTGTTTTTAGGTTTTTAAAATATTATTAGTGTTTTTCCAGGTTTTATAGTTTTTTACATATATATGTATTTTTAGGATTTTTAGTGTTTTTAATGATTTTGAGGTTTTTTATAGTTTTTAGGGGGGGTTTCGTTTTTAGTTTTTTTCTGTTTTTTGGTTTTTAGGGGTTTTAACTGTTTTTAAGACTGTATGTTTTTCTAATAGTTTTCTATTTATGTGGGGTTTTTATGTTTTTAGATATTTTTAGGGTTTTCTTAAAATTTTATGGTTTTTATGGGTATTAGGTATTTTCATGGGTTTTATGGTTTTTAGGTGTTTTATGTTTTCATTGGGTTATAATGGTTTTTTTTGAAATTTTAGGGATTAATGGTTTTTTATTTTTTTTAATGTTTTTTTGGGTTTTAAAAGGTTTTTAGAGTGTTTAATGATTTTTATGTTTTTTATTTTTCTTTAGGGTTTTAAGGCTTTTAGTGTTCTTCTGGTTATTAAGGTTTTTAGGATTTTTTAGGATTTTTTTGGTATTTATTGTTTTTTAGGTTTTTGGGGGTTTTATGTGTGTTTAGGTTTTATGGTTTTCTAAAGGGTTTTCAAGGTTTTTAAGGATTTTTATGTTTTTCGGGTTTTGTATGATTTTTATGGGTTTAAGGATTTTTAGTTATTTTGATTGTTTTTAGTCTTTTTTTTGGTTTTGGGGTTTTAGGGGTTGGGTTTAGGGATTTTATCAATCTTTATGTTTTTGGGGTTTTATGTTTTTTAGTTTTTTAAGGTTTCATTTTGTTTTTTCATGTTTTTTGGGGCTTTATGTTTTTTTGGGAATTTTATAGGTATTTTTCATTTTTATTTTTTTAGGGTTTTTATGGATTTTGATTGTTTTTAGGGGTTTGGGGATTTTGCGGATTTATGGTTTTTTGTTTTTTAGGGTTTTTTGAGTTTTTAGGGTTTTATGGTTTTGTAGAGTTTTTAACTTTTTTAGGGTTTTAATGGGGTTTCAGAGTTTTTAGTAGATATTTAGGGTTTTTATGTTTTTATGGGTATTTAAGGTTTTTAGGGTTTTATGGTTTAAAAGGTTTTTAGTCCTTAATGGTTTTTTACTGTTTTTAGCATTTCTATGTGATAGGGGTTTTAAGTGTTTTTTATGTTTTTCTAAGGGATTTTCAAGATTTTAAGGATTTTTTACATTTTTAGGGATTTTATAGATTTCTTTGATTTTTTATGGTATTTTAGAATATTTATGGATTGTGATAGTTTTTATGGTTTTGTGGTTCTTATGGTTTTTATGAAAAATATGTTTTTTAGGGATATAGAATTTTTTAGGGGTTTTAATAGTTTTTATGTTTGTACGGTTGTCTTAGGGGGTTTTTAGGGGTTTAGGGGGGTTTTGCCTTTTTGGGGATTCTTATGTTTTTTTATTTTTTGTTATTGTTTTTAGGCATTTCTTGAGGTTTTAGTGTTTTTCACGTTTTTATGGTTTTTTTTCTTTTTGGTTTTAGGGGTTTTTTTAGTGTTTTTTATCATTTTTCGGGTTTTAAACTATTTTTTTTCATTATTAGTGGTTTTTAGGATTTTATGGGTTTTGGTTGTTTTATGGTTTTTAGGGGTGTTAATGTTTTTCAGGAACCTTAGAGGTTTTTAGGGTGTTTTGGGGTTTTAGGGTTTATTTGGATTTAAAGGGGTTTTAAAATATATTAGGTATTCAACAATTTCAGATGGGTTTCTCGGTTTTATATATATTTTTACATTTTTTATGTTTTTAGGGGATTTTAATGATTTTTATACTTTTTACGGTTTTTAGGGGTCTTAGGGTTTTTACGGTTTTTGGGGTTTTATGCTATTTTGGGGTTTTATGGTTTTTTGATCTTTTGGGATTTTTTTGATTATTCTAACTTTTTTAAGGATTAAATAGTTTTTTAGAGTTGTATGTTGGTTTTGGAATTTTTTGGGGTTTTATGGTTTTTTAAGGTTTTTATGGATTTTTTAGAGTTTTATGGTATTAGGTGTTTAATGTTTTTTAGGGAATTTTAGGTTCTTTGTTTTTTTTATTTTTTAGAGGTTTTATGTTTTTTGGTTTTTAATGTTTAATTAGGGGTTTTACGTGTTTTTAGGTATTTTTAGTATTGTATTTATTTTTAGGGATTTTTTAGTATTTTATGAGCTTATACGGTTTTTTGGTATTTTGATGGTTTTTAGTGGTTTTATTAGTTTTACGGTTTTTTGGTTTTTTTTGAGATTTTATGGTTTTAAAGGTTTTTAGATTTTTTTAACGTTTTTAGTTGTTTAAATACCTTTTAGAGTTTAAGGGTATTTTTAGGGTTTTTATGATTTTATGGTTTTTACGATTTTCTGAGATTTTTGAGTTTTTAGGGTTTTTATGTGTTAAAGGGGTCTTATTATTTTTTAGGACTTTCAAGGATTTCCATTGTTTTTATGTTTTTAAGGTTTTCTTAGGGTTTTGAGGGTCTTACAGTTTTTAATGTTTTTAGAGATTTTTAGTGATTTTTTTTAGGATTTTTATGTTTTTATAGGTTTTAGGGATTTTGAAGGGGTTTTGGGTTTTTTGGATTTTAGGGTTATTTTATATTTTATGGGTTTTATGGTTTTTAGAGTTCTTTTTACCGTTTTGGGGTTTAAAGGTTTTTTAGAGTTTTTATTGGTTTTTTAATATTTTTATGTATTTTGAAGTATTTATGGGTGTTTTTGGTGTTCAGGGTTGTTTGGGTTTTTATGGTATTTTTTGTATTTTTAGAGTTTTTTTTTGTTTTTAGGGATTTTAAGTGTTTTGAAGGTTTTCTTATGAATATACTGGGTTTTAGAATTTTTTATAATTTTAGGAATTTTTATGGTTTTTTAGAATTTTTTATTATTTTTATGGTCGTTAGGGATTTTGAGGGTTTAAAGGGGTTTTAGAGTTTTTAGTGGCTTTTAAGGGTTTTTAAAGTTTTTAGGGTTTTTTTGAGGTTTTAAGGGGTTTTTATTGTTTTTGGGTTTTTTAGATTTTTTAGGGTTCTTAGGGTTTTTTCATTTATTAGGTTCTTTATGGGTTTTAAGTGTTTTTATATCTTTATGGTTTTCATAGGGATTTTCTAGGTTTTTTTTGTTTTCACCGTTTTAGGGATTTTAGATATTTTTAGGATTTATATGTTTTTTTGTTTTTAGGTATTTTGAGGGTTTTTATGGTTTTTTTTGTTTTTTTGGGGGTTTTATAGTTTTTGTAGTTTTTTTATAATTTTAAGGGTTTAAAGGGGTTTTATATTTTTTATTTGGTTTTTTATGTTTTTACGAGTTTTTAGGGGTTTTATGGTTTTTATTGGATTATAATGTTTTTTTTGGATTTTTGGGATTTTTTATTTTTTAGGGGTTTAAGCATTTTTTGGTTTTCAGTGGTTTTAAGTGTTTTTTTGTTTTTAAGAATTTCTTAAGGTTTTTAGTTATTTTTTCATTTCGTGGTACTTTTCTGGATTTTTTAATATATTTATAGTTTTTTAGGTTTTTTTTTTGGGATTTTTAGGGTTTTATGGTTTTTAGTGTTTAAGCAGTTTTTTGGTTTGCTGAGTTTTAAAGGATTTTTTGGGGTTTTAAGGTTTTTTGGTGTTTTTAGGGGTTTTAGGGTTTTTAATTGTTTTTAACGTTATTAAGTCTTTAAAGGGTTTTTAGGGTATTTGGTGGTTTTAGGGTTTGTATGGAGTTTTATGATTTTTCGTGGCTTTTAATATATTTTAGTGTTTTTTGTTTTTTTTAGGATTTTATTTCTATTTTTTATTTTTTAAAGGGATTTTGGTGTTTTTATGTTTTTAAAGTTTTCTTAGGTTTTTATTGGTTTTTTAAGGTTTTTTTTGTTTAAGGTATATTAAGGTTTTTTGGGTTTTGTAGGATTAATAAGGGTTTTTTGGGATTGTGAGGGTTCATAGCGGTTTTAGGGTTTTTTGGGTTTTTGGGGTTTTTTGGGTTTTAGGGTTTTCTTGACTTTTTGAGGGTTTTTTGGTTTTCTAGAGTTATTATCATTTTTATGGGTTTAATGGGGTTTTAGAGTTTTTAGTAGTTTTTATGGTTTTATGGGTTTTTAGAATTTTTTAATGTTTTTTGGGGTTTTATGGTTTGGGGGTTTATAGGGGTTTAGGGTTTTTAAAGTATTTAGTTTTTTAGCTTTTTAAGGAATTTTAAGTGTTTTTATGTTTTAAAGGTTTCATTGGGGTTTTCAAGGTTTTAGGGTTTTTATGTTTTTTTGGTTTTTAGGGGGTTTTATGATTTTTATGGGTTTTTATGGTTTTTAGATATTTTGATGATATTTATAATTTCTTAGGGTTTTAGGGCTTTTATAGTTTTTTATATTTTTTGGGAATTTTGAGTTTTTAGTGTTTTAATGGTTTTTATAGTTTTTTTAACATTTTTAGTCGTTAAAATGGTTTTTAGAGTTTTTTTATCATATTTAGTCGTTAAAATGGTTTTTATAGTTTTTAGTGATTTTTAACTTTTTTATGGGTGTAGGGTCCCAAAAATTCAGTAAGGGGGGGGATACTCCCAAATGTTTGGTAAGGAATATGGATGCATGTCTGATTGAAATTTTGAGGAGAAAAGTGTTGAAAAAAGTTTTGAAAAGGAATCTGGCCGGACCACGTACCATTATAACAACCTTTCTTTTTATTACACACTTAGACATGATTTATTACATAAAACCTTAACTTGATACAACATATAATATAGATAGTTCTAGTGTATTTGGGGCTAAGGACCATTACATAACAACTTAAAACATGAAATACAACATCTTTATTGAAAAATCCCTTTACATGACCACAACAGTCCTTTGTACTTAACATTGCATGGGATAACCAGAGGACATACATAAGAAAGGGGTGAGATATAAAGCCCAATAGGGGAATAAACATGGAATAACATGAGGAATAAAATAAATTTTAGACAATAGGAATAACAATGAAGCATAAGAGAAACATTAACATAAAGGCCTGATAAATCATGATAATCATAACATGGAGATGTGGAAACAACACTTAACATGGAATTAGCATGATCCAAGGCTCATTGCACATGGATCTTGAGTAAAGCTTCATTGAACATGAAGCATGAGTAAACCCTAATTACACTTTAATTATCATAAGTAAACACCCATTTCACATGATGTATCATGATACTATAATTTACCCAATGTATTGGAGCGCTATTTGGGTGCACCCATCAAAATCATTTCATTTTGTGCATAAGTGTGCCGTATAGATCATACAACATGGATTAATTAACATAATAATTAATTCAAAGAATAATAGATGTGGAATACATAAATTTAAGTCCTCAATCCACAAGTACATGTGCATAAAGGTGAATACCCTTGATAGAGGAGTGAGTATGGTATTCACTACACAAGGATTTTGGTATGAAAATTTTGGTGTAATTTTGGCAGCATAACGATGTCAAATAGAAATTCATAAAATGGGTTGATGAGAGTTAAAGGGGTTTATCATCATTTATACATTAAATATACAGTAAGGTTATCATGAGACATAATATACCAACATATGGAATGGAATTTGGATGCATAGTATAAAAAAATTCTTGAATGTAAATGAGGAGAGTGAAATTCCTTACGGAATTTTGGCATGGTAATGGGTGTACACGGAAGGAATTAATGAGAGAGAAAATGGGTTTATCATCATTCAAACATAAATAGGGTAGTATGGGAGAGGTGATAAATCATACCCTAACATTTGTAGTTGAAAATAAAAGGGTGTAACAACATAATGAAATTTGGGGAAAAAAAGTAAGGAAGAAATTCCTTACTTGGAAGTGTGATCCCAAAGGCATGGTAGGGGCTTGAGAGAGGCTTCTTGGGAGCATGGGGCGCCTTGGGAGGATTCTAGTGAGAGGAGGGATGTTTTTGGACGAACTCAAAAGGCTTTGAGTGAAGAGGAAGTGGGATCATGGGTGGGTTTATATAGGAAATGAGAGAGAATTCTTTACTATTTAGGTTTGGGACACCACACATTAAACTAATCAAAACTCACAAACTAGAACATGTTTTTTGCACATTTGTTCTCCAAATGGTATTGGAAAACAATATTGTATATGTCCAATGACCTAAATTCTTAAAATATTAGACTTGATTATGGGGAGGTGAGTCACACTCTCAAGGAAATCAATTCAAAAAGCTAAAATGTTTTGTAAGTCTTGGAGGGTCCACTAAAGCTTTCTAAAATAAATCAAACAAACCTAAAATCACATTACTTTAATGTAAATAAATATATTGTCCGAAAATAATATTTATAGTATTTTATTATATCATTATTTGGTCTTTATGATGTCATAAAATACATTATATTTTTAAACGGAATTTAATTTTTACCCAAAAATTCGACTGTCTAAGAAAATTATGAAAAATCCCCCATTGGATAATTTCAATGTCCTGATTCCAAAAATAATATTAATTTTATCTAAATAATTTTCTAAATATGTGAATTTTCACTTTAAAAGAAAAACCGACATTTATCAAAAAATCATGGGTTTGGACAAAAACAACTTTCAAACCTTAATAAAAATTAAAATTTACTTTATAAAATTATACGATCATTTATATTTAATAATAATAATAATATTTTATTAAAATATTATTTAATTAAATATTCCATTAATTCATCAAAATAGATTTCTTAGTTGAATATTAACTAAAAATACTATTTGCATTTTAAAAACTATTTACAAAGTAACAATAATAAAATGAATGTATATTATATATAAAAAAATAGTTTACATAATCATAGTACTAGGTTATTATTACATAACCCCTTATAACACCCACATAAGACCTTAGGGTAAGGTGCACGATGGTGGCTGACTCTTGCGGTGGCTCAGATAACATCGCTCGGGTGGTAATCTCTATCAACTTCCACTTCTCCCGTAGGCAGTTCCATTCAAGATTAACATGTTGAAGCTCAACATGGGATTGGTCAAGAGCGATGACCAATGACTCCACCTCCATTACGAGCTCCAAAAAATGGGCTTCGTATTGGGAAAGTCTACTAGATGAGGCTATCGCTTCCTTTGTCTGAGTAAATTGGATTCGTTAAATCCCTATATTTATACTAATCATGTGATCACTGTTCAACAAATATATTAGAAACAATCACAATTATTAATAATATTTTAAAAATCCAAAGATATAAAACCAACGAAGATAATATTTTACATAACAATTTTACATAATTATATATTTAATCATATCAAGAAAAAATTTCATTAATGAAAGTTTGGGTCATTACAATCTTCCCCCTTATGAAATTTTCCCCTTGAAATTTTTTTCCCACACTAAAATAGATGTGGGTAACTTTTATTCATCACTTCCTTTGATTCCCAAATCCCTTTTCAAACTAGTGGTTTCGCCACAACACCTTGACAAATGGCATTGTCTTATTTCCTCGAACATTTTCTCTACGATCTAAGATCTTCACTAGTTTATCCTAGTAATAAATATCATCCTCTAATTGTACTAACTCTGAAGGGAGTACATGTTAAGGGTCTATTATGTACTTCCTTAATAGGGATACATGAAAGACATCATGTACTTTGGCCAAAGTAGGTGGAAGTTCTAGTCGATAGGCCACATCCCTGATCAGATCAAGAATCTTGAAGGGTCCGATGTACTTAGTACTTAACTTCCCTTTCCTTACAAACCTCATGACGTTATTCCATGGAGATATTCATAGAAATAACATGTCTCCAAATTTGAATTCAAGGTCTTGTTGATGATTTTCTTCATAACTCTTCTATTGACTTTGGGATGCCTTGATATGCTACTGAATGATTTTCACCTACTCTACCATTTATTCAACCATTTCTGGTCCTAGCAGCTTACGCTCACTAACTTCATCCCAAAACTCTGGTGTTCGACACCTTTTCCCATAAATGGATTCATATGGTGCCATTCGGATGCTCGAGTGGAAAATGTTGGTGTAGGAAAATTCAACCAGTGGAAGAAGTTGGTCCCATCCTCCATTGAGGTCCATAGAACTTGATCTTAACATATCTTCCAGTGTCTGAATAGTTAGCTAAGATTGTCCATTAGTTTGAGGATGATTGGACGTACTGATTTTTAGTTCAGTTCTTAGAGTATGTGGGAGACTTTTCCAGAACATCGAGGTGAATCTTGGATCACGATCAGATACAATAGATAGTGGTACTCCATGCAGTGTTAACAATTCTTTGATGTAAATCTGTGCAAGTTGATCCAATGAGAAGTCCTCTCAAATTGTGATAAAGTGATCTATCATTGTAAGACAATCCACAACAACCCATAGAGAATTGTTTCCTCTCAATTTCCTTGGATGTTCAGTGATAAAGTCCATGGTAATGTTCTCCCACTTCTATGTTGGTATGGGTAGTGGTGGCATCGTCCTTTTATACTTTTTCCTCTAAGCCTTTGCTTGCTGACATACTAGGAACATTGATGTATATTCATCAATCACCCTTTTCATATTGTCCCACAAAATGTTTTCATAGAGATCTCGATATATCTTAGTGCTCCACTGGTGAATAGAGAAGGTAGATATATGTGCATCATTCAGAAGATCCTTCTTTATCTCTAGATCTGATGGTATAGATAATCAGTACACAAATATCACAATTCCATCCTTGTCAACCATGAACTCTAAGGATTTCCCATTTCTGATAGCTTCCACCCTTTTTAGAATTTCAACATCCTTTCATTGAGCATCTTTTAACATTTACAAAAGACACGGTTGAGTAATAATTTGTGAAAGTATTGATTATTTTCCCTTCTTTATGATTCCCATGTCCATATTCATCAAATCTATGAATATTGGATCCTTCTAAATTCTTATAAATGACAGAATCACTGGATCCTTTCTACTTAGAGCATCTTCCACCTTGTTTACTTTCCTAGGGTGGTAATGGATTGATCAGTCATCATATTTTATCATATCTAACCATCTTTGTTGGCGCATATTCAACTCTTTCTATGTGAATATATACTTGAGTGTTTTGGGATCCATGTATATTTCACACTTCTCCACAAATATGTAATACTGCCAAAATTTTAAAGTGAAGATCACTGCAGCCAACTCCAGACCATGTGTTGGATAATTTTGCTCATGAACATTCAATTGCCTTGAAGAATAAGAAATGACTTTGTCATTCTGCATCAATACACAACCCATGACCTTCTTCGAAGCATCACTGAATACCACAAAAATTTCTCCACTTATGGCTAATGTGAGAACTGGTGTAGTGATTAGCCTCCTTTTAAAATCCTTGAAGTTTTCTTCACATTCATCACTCCAAGAAAACATTACTACCTTATGAGATATCTTGGTAAGAGGGTTGGACAATCATGAGAAATTTCTCACAAATCGTCTATAATATACAGCTAACCCCAAGAAGATATGGATATTAGTTATAAATGTTGAACTCATCCATCCCTCAATTACAGCTGTCATGGAGGGATTTACAGATAACCCATTGTTTGTGATGATATAACCCAAGAATGATACCTCCTTCAACCAGAAATCACACTTTCTGTACTTTTCATAGAACTTTTCCTTTCACAAGGTCTCTAGTATAGTTCTTAGATGATCATCATGATCCTATTTGTTTTTGGAGTATATTAGAATATCATCTATAATGACTAAAAAAAATTTCAAGGTAATCTCTAAAAACTCTACTCATCAAGTCCATAAATATTTTTGTTGCATTAGTGAGTCATAAAGGAATTACTAGGAATTCATAGTGCCCATATATTTTACGAAAAGAAGTCTTGGGTATATCTTCCTTCTTCACCCTCACATGATAATATCTTGACCACAAGTCCACCATGGAGATTTATTGTTCTTCACACTGCTGATCGAAAAAGTCATCAATTCGTGGTAGAGAATACTTGTTATTTATCGTGATTTTATTGATCTCATGATAATCAATGCAAAAGCACATTTACCCATCCTTATTCTTGATGAAGAGGACTGGTTCACCCCATGGTGAAGAACATGGGCATATAAACTTGTTTTCCAGTTTATGCTATAGTTTTTTCTTTAGCTCTTCAAGCTCCACAACATCCATTCTATACAGAGTCTTGGATATTGGCAACACCCCATGTATAAGGTCAATTGAGAATTCAACATCTCTTCTAAGAGGAAGATCAAAAAATTCCTCGGGAAACACTTCAGTGAATTCCTTCACAGTTGGCGTGTCTTCAAGGATGGTTTCCTCCTTAGACTCAATCATCTAATCCAGATAAACGTGCTCATAGGGAATTAATATCTACGCGTGAGATGATGGTGCTAAAGAAGATTCATCCTCTTCCATGCACTTGTATAGAATCAGGGGTCGATTCTCCATATGGAGATTGATTTCTCTATCCTGGAAATTCATGTTGCCTCTATATAAGGAAATCCAATCCATGCCAAAAATTGCATCAAATTATTCCAGAGGAAGTATAATTAGGTTCGATGAGAAGTTGAATCCACCGATTATGATAGAAGAGGAGTTATAATCATGGGATGCAATGATTTCCCCATTTATTGTGCTCACCGACATCTTCACTTACATGATGTGTGATGGTGTTGGGATCATCCTACTAATCATTCAGGATATAAATGAATGCGTAGAAATAGAATAAAAAAGTTCATTCACTATTCTTTAATGAATAACTAGCATACCTGTCACCACTTCATTGTCGGGTTCACTTCGGTGGTAGTGATAAAAAAATATCTCCCTTGCTACTTTGGAGGTTCTTGGTTGACTCTGAAAACCCTTTTCTTAGGGCACTAATTTTCAAGATGCCCTAGTTATTTGTAGTCAAAGAAATAAATAATGCATTGAGAGTCTAATAGAGTGTTCCTCTCCTCTTTCACAACCACAAGTTTTTCTTTTTGACAATTAACAGATAGTTTTTCTTCTCTTCCACACCTAAAGAATTTCCTTGTCCCCTTAAAGCAATTTACGGGGTTCTTGTTTTCACACCTTTGGCAAGTGGGGTGGTGGATTTTCTTAGCACAATTAGATTTATCCATCGAACTGCCAAAATTGAATTCCACCTTATGCTTCTTCTCCCCATGATACCCCTGAGATTCACCGATCTCCATTTCGACCTTGAGGGAACATCAGACAATTTATTTATAGCTATCGAATTCATGGATCTCTAGGGATTTCCATAGGCTAGGTTTCATCTCACCAAAGAAGCGGTCAACCTTAAATTTAGGGGTAACGACAAATCTGAAGGTGTATCATGCAATCCTTGTGAATTTTTCCTCGTACACTCTGATGTATTTTTCAAATTTTTTCTTGAGGGAAAGGAAGACCCTTTTCATCTTAAGCGAGAGGGTATGAGAAAAAAATATTTATCAAAAAACATTTTATATAAATCCTTCCATTCCATCACCTCGATCTCATCGTCAGGCTTCTTATTTTTGATCAATTTCCACCATTGATCGGCTTCATCCTCAATATGATAAGCTACTAGAAGAACCTTCTCTTGTTTGGAACATTGAAGGACAGGGAAGATTTTTTAAACGGAGTTGATCCATTGTTCGGTGATTAAGGGATCAGATGATCCATTAAGAGTAGGAGGCATTTTTATCTTGAATCTCTTGATAGGGACTTGTTATTTCTTAGGGGGGGGGGGGGTTAACATTCCTCTCGACCCATTTTTCTATTCAAATCTTGAGTTATCTAAGAGTGTATCGTGACAAAGTTCACGATTCCTGCTCCCACCAGATTGGGCATCTCATTAGAAAGGTCATCACATTGATCTTCACTTCAGTTGTTAGCCTGAGTTCTCCTATTACCGACCATTGGCTGGAATAAAAATAAAGTTAGGGGTAACACATAATGGGTAATCCAAGTACAAAACAAATGACTTATAAATAGGTTTTATTTCCTTAACTTATGAATCTATAATCTTCAGTCTATGTTATCCATGATAATCTTTATAACATATATTCTTAGGAAATTTTTTTTATTCTCTTAATAATGGTTCATACAAAGCTTTTGAATTTACAAAAGCATATCCCATGGGAGTTTCATAACCAAGAGTGAAGAATGGCCTGTTGTTATATACTAGGATACCCCGGGTCGAGCCCAAAAATCTGTGTTGGAGTTTTCACTCCTAGGTACATATGTGCCAGAGCCGCCTCTACCTGCTCGTATCCAGATAGGGATGTATTTTCTTGATATACCACTTTCTCAATACTAACCAAAGTTTAGGGATGTTTTTACTATACTTAGTCTTTTCCATAAGTTTTTCACTAGGTTTTCTATTCCTAATCCCAAAAATAACTAAACCTATCCTCTCATACCAACTATAACAACCGTGCTTTTTATTACACACTTAGACATGATTTATTACATAAATCCTTAACTTGATGCAACATAGAAGATAAATAGTTCTGGTTTCTTTGAGGATTATGACAATTACATAACAACACAAAACATAAAATACAACATCTTTATTGAAAACTTCCTTTACAATACCTCAACATTCCTTCGTACTTAACATTGCATTGATAACCTGAGTACATACATAAGAAAGGGGTGAGCTATAAAGCCCATTAAGGGAATAAACATGGAATAACATGAGTAATACAATACATGTTAGACAATAGGAATATCAATGGATCACTAGATAAACATGAACATAAGGGCATGATAAAGCATGATAATCATAACATAGAGATGTGGAAACAACACTTAACATGGAATTAGCATGAGCCAAGGATCATTGCACATTGAGCATGAGTAAACCCTCATTGCACATGAAGCATGAGTAAACCCCATTTTCACTTGAATTAGCATGATTAAACACCCATTTCACATGACGTATCATGATACTATGCTTTACCCAATGCATTGGATTGCTATTAAGGCACACCCTTCATAATCAATTCATTTCACGTATAAGTCTTCCACATAGATCTTAAAACACATATTCATTAACATAAAAATTCATTCCACGAATAAGAGATGTGGAATACATAAATTTAAACACTCAATAAATAAGTACATGTGCATACATGTGAATACCCTTGATAGAAGAGTGAGTATGGTATTCACTACACAATGATTTTGGTATGGAAATTTTGGTGTAATTTCGGCAGCATAACGATGTCAAATAGAAATTCGTAAAATGGGTTGATGAGCGTGAAAGGGGTATCTCATAATTTATAAATTAAATTTACAAAAATGGGATCATGGAAAATAATATACCAACATATGGAATTTAATTTAGATGCATAATATAAAATAATTTATTTAATGTAAATGAGGAGAGAGAGAAATTCCTTACGGAATTTCCGCATGGTAACGGGTGTATGTAGAAGGAATTAATGAGAGATAAAATGGTTATATCATCATTAAAACATAGAGAAGGAATTATTAGAGAGATTCAAAATCATACCCCAACATTTTTAATTAAAAATAAAAGGGCATAACAACATAATAAAATTTGAAAAAAAAAGAAAGGAAGAAACCCTTTACTTGGAAGTGTGATCCCAAAGGCCTGTGAGGGGCTTGAGAGACGATTCTTGGGAACTTGAGGCACCTTGGGAGGGTTCTAGGGATAAGAGGGCATAATTTTGACGAAATAAAATGGCTTTGAGTGAAGATGAAGTGAGATCTCTGGTGGGTTTTTATAGGAAAGGAGAGGTAATTCTTTATTATTTAGGTTTGGGACACAGCACATTAAACTAATCAAAACCAAAAACCAGCCAATGGTTTTTGCCCATGGTTTTTTCCAAAGGGGGTTGGAAAAAATTATTTTATAAGAACAATGTCCAAACATCATAAAATATTTTCCTTGCTTATGTGGAGGTGAGTCTCACTCTCAAGGAAATCAATTTAAAAAGTTAAATGTTTTATAAGTCTTGGAGGGTCCACTAATGCTTTGTAAAATAAATAAAACAAACCTAAAATCACATTATTTTAATGGTAAAACATATATTTTCCGAACATAATGTTTATAGTATTTTATTACATCACTATTCAACCTTTATGATATCATAAAACACATTATATATTTAAACGGTATTTAATTTTTATCCAAAAATTCAACTACCTCAAAAAATTATGAAAAATACACCATAGGATAATTTCAAAGTCCTAATTACAAAAATAGTATTCATTTTATCTAAATAATTTTCTAAATATGTTAATTTTCTCTTTTAAAATAAAAAACTGACAATTATCGAAAAATATTGGGTTTTGAAAAAAACTGCTTTCAAACCTTAATAAAAATTACAATTGCATTCATAAAATTATACCATAATTTATATTTAATAAAGTAATTTAATAATAATAATAATAACTTATTAAAATATTATTTAATTCAAAAATCCATTAATTCATCAAAATATATTTCTTATTTGAATATTAACTAAAAATACTATTTGCGTTTTAAAAACTATTTACAAAGTAACAATAATAAAATGAATTTATATTCTCCATACAAAAATAGTGTACATAATCATAGTACTAGTGTATTATTACATAAACCCTTATAACTCCCGCATAAGACCTTAGGGTAAGGGGCACGATGGGGACAGACTCTTGGGGTGGCTCAGATAACATCGCTCGGGTGGTAATCTCTATCAACTTCCACTTCTACCGTAGGCAGTTCTGTTCGAGCTTAACATGTTGAAGATCGGCTTGGGCTTGGTCAAGAGTGAAGCCAAATGATGCCACCTCTTTTCTGAGCTCCAACAAATGGGCTTCTTACAAGGCACGTCTACTGGAGGAGGCCATCACTTCCTTTGTCTAAGTAAATTGGATTTGTTAAAGCCCTATATTTTTACTAATCATGTAATCACTGTTCAACAACTATATTAGCAAAGGTCACAATTATTAACGGTATTTAAAAAATACAAGAACAGAAAACCAAAGAAGTGCATATTTTATATAACCATTATACATAATAATACATTTAATCATATGAAGATGAATTTTCATTAATGATATTTTGGGTCTTTACAACCATCAACAGGAAAGGTTAGCAGAAGGCATAAACCGCGAACCACTAGTAAAATTATTTCTTAGGATGTGCTAGCCCACAAGGTGTTAGCGAGCGAATAAAACCGTTCACGGTGAATTTCCACCCAGAAACTAAAGCCTCCGCAAACCATTTTCTCTACTAAGAATTTGATATAGATACACCTCACACACCATCCTTACAAAAAGCTGGGTTTGTGGATGGGGAGAAGCCAGTGGAATCCCACACATCCAAAAATCGCATTTGATCGAGTCATCTGCAGGCTAGATTTCTTCCACGACCTTCTGCAAAAGGATCCGTGTGAATCCTAGATATAGGTTCCCCAACAATCTATAAAAGTACCACCAAGGGAAAAATGATGGAGGAATATGAGGAGAGAGCTCTGGGGTGGGAAAAAAGAGATGATAAACATAGAGGGTGTGGGAGAAATTTTTTCTACACTCGAATAAGTTCACAGGACTCCATCCCATATCTAAAGTAGTTCGTGGATTCCATCCCACAAACTATGAGCCATTCGTGGAATACATCATGTAAACCATATGCATAAAGCTATTTGTGGAATTCTTCCCTGTAAACCATATTCAGAAGAACCTATGCAACTCACGAGAAAATAAATAAATAATATTATAAAAATGGTTCACGAACTCCCTATGCGGAATACAGTACACATACACCCCTTTGTAGAAGATTGTACGCGACCATCTCTTATCAGGCCAATGGTTCATGAAAGCTCCTATGCCAAAAATATTTTGTGTACCATCCAACACAGCCAGATTATTTGTGAATGGCATCCTTTGTAGACAGAAAGTTCACAACCAGCTCCAATACAGATGATCCTATGCCACCATCTCCTATGCGGCCAGCTCCTATGCAGCCAGCCTTATGCAGAAGACTCTTCCATCCCACCAGTCCACACCATGGGTCCGGTACCCTCACAACACCGCTCCAGATTAGTATTGATGTGCGGTTATGGCCTTCCAGGTTGGTCCCTTCTCTAACGTCACTGACCCCCATGAAAAGTGGATGGTTGCACCACGAAATTTTCAGACTAGGTCGATGAAATTTTCCATTACACACATATACCTCCCAAACATCAATCCCCTAAAAATCATGAGAAGAGTAATTCTTCATTAACCTCCTGAAACCCCTATCACCTACCTCCTCTGCTAGGTTGACCCATAAATCCCTGGACAATCATAATCTGAATGTTTTTTAAATGCCCAGGAACATCCTTTCCATCCATCGATCTCTGTATCTCTGGTGATTCCGGATCCTCATAAACCTCGATGGCCATAAAAATTAGAATCCCAGTGTCCTTTGGATAACTTTATTTGACTATCCACATCATTCCTTAGTTGCTCTATATATGGTGCCTACAAATAGCCATCAACCAAAGGAAAATTCAACCTCAATAGAGTCCTTTCCTACCTCTATACTCCTCAATAGTTTTAATGCCCCATATCATTTATCCTGATCTAATAATCCCTAGATTCATGATTTACACTTTTCTTCCCTCTCATGTTTGAGCCATGTTTGAACATCCCGGTCCGATTTTCCTACAACTAATCATTGAATCAATAAAAAGTTGTCCAAACTCTATGACCCAAACTATGAGTCATTTTCCTAACCACATGACGTTAAACTATATAGTTTCTGTGTCAAAAATATGAAATTAAATTTTGAGTCCATTGTGAAAGATATATTACTATAAAATGAAGTATAACAGATGATTTAGGATCTTCATAAACCTCCTCGACCATTAGAAGTGGAAGGCTAGTGTCTTGCGGACACCTTTGTTTGACTATGAACATCATTCTCTAATGGCTCTGTATATGTTACCTACGAAATAGCCATCAACCAAAGGAAAATTCATCCTCAAGAGAGTCATTTCCTAACTTTTTATTCCTCAATGGCTTACATGCCTCATATTATTTCACCCGATCCAATATCCTCCATAATCCTGGTTTACACACTCCATCCATCTCATGTTCGAGGAACATCATAACATCCCAATGTGATTATCCTACAGTTAATCATCATCCAAGATATATGACATTAAACTATATTATACCTCATATTAAATTCAAGGGGAACTCCCACTGAGTTAAGTCCCTAATCTTCTGAGAGCTGAGCCACATGACCCCCAATGTTATCCTACATTGAAGGGTTTATTGCTCTGCACCCTCACCCACTATCACCTTGACTTCTTCCATCGTAGGCCCGCCCTCTCCCATCAGTGGGAGATGAGGTTTGTGGTTGGTTGGATCTTTCAAATCTTCTTATTTCTCACACCGAGTAAGACTCGCGTTGGATTTGAGGTTTGTGATAATCATAACATCCACACAACCAACCCATCCTCAACTATGAGAACTCTAATTCTTGGTCAAACCAGGATATGTAGTATGCTTTCTTTAAGGACCAAGTAAAAAATAAGAGATCTTCCAAAAGTTTCAGCCCTAATTATGCTCCCAACAAATGGATCTCATCCAAGGTCCAATCCCCAAGCTAACTGAACTACATGGGATCTAATTTCTCTCTCGAGGATACATTGGAAGCCCATCTTATGGGCCTGATCCCAACATTTGGTCATATTTCATCCCCTGGATGATGATAAACTCTAGAGAGCCTTATTGAAGGGCTTAAGTCAGCATTGCCTTCATAGAATCAAATCAATGTATTCCTATGACGATCCCAAAAACCATGGGTAGGATGTGGATACACTCTTAGGTAAGGAACCAAGGATTCATGAACATATGAACACAAATTAAATCTATAAGAGAGTCCTGAAATAGGAAATAATTTCCCCAAAAAGGGTGTGATGATCCCAACCCCCCTTTTTCTCTACCAATGGAGTCCTTAAGTGTTGTTGCCCAAATATTCATCCCACGAGTGCCTGCCTTTGGAATGAAGGTCCATGAATCATGGATACCAGGGTTGTTGAGTGTTTCTGTCTCTACAAAAAAACCTATTAGAGACTATCCGAGGAAGTTATATCCTAAGAGGACTGATTGCAAAAATACATGACCCCATGAAATCTCCTTTTGGGACTATTCAACTGTGGAACCTCCTTCATAATGCAGAAAGGATAAGCTGCCCAGACCCCATGAGGTCAATCTAGTTCCCCTAAAGGATAATGATGTGGATTAGGTCAAAAAAAAGGTTGTGATGGTAATGTTTCTATAATAACGGATGAATGATCGTCACCCGTCAGACCATTTTTGGTATTTCCCCAAACTTGTAAATGTGCCACCTTAGAGGACGAAAGAAAAATGGTGAACCCAATGTAAATCCTTAACCAAGGTGGTATTTTTACCCCTCTCCAGCCCCTTCACCTTGCAAAAAAATAATAATGGGCCAAGATGAGTCGTCAAATATGTATATGATCTAGATATTATACTTTGATGGGGCTTTTTGTATGTATATGTCATTGTTTTTTAGTTCCTTGGAATTTTTGTTTTGATTAGGAATCCCTGCTTCCAAGTGGTATCCATTGGATTTTTTTATGGAACAAAAAACATCCAACAATTATTTATCCAAAAGGGACCTCCTTTTCAAAGGTATGTGTTCATTGAGTTTGAACCCATGATACTTAAGAACATGCATTTGTTAAGAGGATGGGAGGTCGGACTCATCACAACCTTTTTTGGGGGGAATTATTGTCTTCTCTGGAACTTTCTTCTATATTTGAGATATTTTAGAATCATCTGTATGTATTTAGGTTTCCTCATTAATAGATACATATGTATTTATTTTAGGTTCTTCGTCAATGGTATCCTATTATATACTATTTTTATAATCTTTTAACCATAAGTATGATGACACTAGTATTTAAGTCACTCAGTGGGGAACTCTATAATTTACTATCATCTAGGGAGACAAAGGTTTTTTTTCATGTTGGGATCGTACCCATAAATAGGTTACCTAAGTATCCTTGTGAAAGTAATCAAAACCCTCATAGTTTGGTGCTGCTTAATGGGACACATAATACCTTTTATGGTCATGTGATAAGGACCTAGCCATATGGTTTAATGTCATGTGGTAAGAATATCTAAGAGAAAGGTGCTTATTCAAGGTTTGGTATGGTACTTATGCCTAAGTATCCTAAGGAACTTGGAAGGAATATGAGTTTCCATGTTGGGTTAGACCATGTTGGGAATGTGTCCAAGAAGAATAAGGTTGATTGGAAGTGTAGGGTTTAAACCTTAGAGAGGCTTCCTACGTATCCCATTTGGATGGGAATCAAATCCCATGTAATTCAATGAGTCTCATAGGATAGTGTAGTCCTTTGAGAGAAACGAGTTTGGGCTTTCATTCTGAAAAGGATTCCTTAGTGATTTGGGGGTTTAATTTGGGGCTTATTCCTAAGGAGGATGCCCATTTATAGACGAAATGGGATAGATCTCAGGAATTAGGAAGGCTTCCTATGTATCCCAATTATGGTGGGAATAATAGTTCTCATAGTTTAAGATATGAGTTATTATGTGGATATTGTGATCATCACAAATCTATAACCCCACGTGAGTCATGATCGGTGTGAGAAACAAAAGGATGTGAAAGATTCAACAAAAGCACACAAACTTTTCCTCCTCTACTGGTGGAAGAGTATGTGCCTACAAAGGTGAGGGTGGATGAGGCCGAGGTGACAGGGGAAGAGGGTGAGGCGACAAGCCTTCCCTCTGTTCTATTTACATTGGAAATTGATCCAATGTAAGAAATGAGTGAAGGTGAAGGAAGTAGAGGGGAGCATGACTACAACCTCCTACTTGAATGGTTAGGGGATTACACCGGGATGGATGCACTAATATTGGTCCTGGTAGGGGAGGAATACTTCTCCTTTGCATGAATTTAATGTCAAGTGTGAATCATACCTTCCCTTCCATAGACCTGAGGTTTTGGGTTTTAGGGACGAAAAGGGGAGGACAGAACCCAAACCCTAATCCTCCAAATCGAGAAATTCCCAACACTGTTCCTAGGAGGAATGTCCATGTGACTGTAGATACACAAACCCAGAGACGCTCCATGAATCCTAACCCCATTACGAAAAAAATATCGGAAACATCTGACTGCAGATATACAATCCCAAATAGGCGACATGCTGATGTTCATTTCCCAATGGTTAGATGAGTCGGGAGGTTTTGGTGGAGGTTTCAATATAATACATTTCAGACAAGGGATCCAATAAAAAAGAAGCCCTTCCATGAATGATTTTGAATAAGGCTTGAGGACTTGTAGACTGAAGGGAGTAGGTTAATCAAATAATGGTGCCCATGTAAGTATATGGAGCACTATTATGGGCTCTAAGTAGGCTTGGGTGACCTGATGTTCACTTAAGTGATGAAAAACCTGGATGTTAATACTTGGGTGAGACTTGACTCAAGACTTCTGGAGTATTCACATGTATTCCCAGAAGTGGGGCTCTCAAGTTCCTTTGAGAGGAATAGGTGGTGCACAAGTGTTTTAGATATAGGGACATCAAAAGATTTAGGCGGGAAAGTGTTATGGATTTCAAACACTAAAAGTACTTTATTGGCATGATCCTACTTCAATTCCTCAACTCTAGATGTTAAATAACTACCTTGAATTTTTTGGAAGACTTGAGAGAAGCACTAGGGTGACCATAGCGGAAATTATGATTCAGGGAAATTTGTTTATACAAATAGAGGCCCAATTGGTCTATTTATAGGCAAATAAGTGACCTTGTGAAAAATTGTGGTGGGGGCATGCAAGTGGGATGCATTCTAGAATTGGGCGTGCAAGTACCTTGAATTCTGACAGATCCTTAGCTTGAACAATGTGATCCAATTTTCAAGACTTTTTAAATCTTGATTTTCTTCATGGGTTTTCTCCTCTTTTTTCAAATTATTTTTCCTTTGACATTTTTTAGACTATGTGATAGAATGGAGTGCCAACAAATTCCCCCCTTCCCCTTAGAATTAGATCATGAAAGAAAAGAGGATCTTATATTGAGGCAAAGTTATGAAAAAGGAAAAAGTGGTTGTTGTGGCGTGCAAGTGGTAGCGTGAAAGGTAAATGTGCCTGTAAGGTTCTAGAATGAAAGATGGGCTTTCAACACTTATATATAGTCAATTCAATTCCATGAAAATAAAAAATATTTCATGAAATCCAGCTATCATCATGCAAGTATTTTCACTCATATATTCCTATTGGTCATGCTTCTTCGGTATTTTTTTCATTTGAGCAACAGAACTAGGGATCCACACTTTCACGCTGGTTTTATACTTCCGCACCAAGTTCAGACTTGCATGCCTTAATGACTTTGTCAATTTTTATTAATTCATTTTTCAAAAACATCAAAATTGTACTCACTTTAAATGATTATTTTTTATCTCTTTTGTAGGTTCAATGGCTCCTAAAAGAATCAGAACTACTGAAGAATTTTCCAATTAGAGAAATGATGATCTGATAAAGATTGTTGGTCCTGATTACTTTGACTTCTATGTCACTGTACACCTAAACATGGCCAAGTATCTGAAGAAATATCTCTTCAATTTTCTGAGGAGTACATATTTTCCTTGGTATAGTTATGGTCATCTATAGGAGGTCAACATACCATACCCAAAGAACTATATTCCACATTCTTGGTATCATGAGTATAACAGTTTCTTATCTGCCAAAAATTCTGTTTCAGGCACATACATAAATGTTGGGATAAAAAATAAGGCCAATTTAATACATCATAGCCTATGTTCTCTAGATTTTAAAATCACATACACTTGACCAAAAACCACACTTCTATTAATCCATCTTTCGAGATTATCAAATGGATCAATCAAAAGGATGGAAGAAAACATGGGATTTCCACCTAGGAGGGGGTGTTAAACCCGCATGGATGCGGGGGTATTGGTTGTACAAGAGGTGTGTGGAATTTTTGGATGAATTAAAAGGTGTTGGGATTTATGAGGATGTATGGGTCAGGAAAATCTATGTATATAGGAATGACAATTTCGTTTTAGAGTTACTAAGTCTATGGAGTCCATGAACAAGCTTTTTCCATTTGGAACATGGATAAGTAGGAATCAGTTTTTGGGTTGCCTACAAGATCTCTGGAGCTCCAATCCTTGGTGACATGTACAATGAGTTTATTCCTCCCAAGGTGACAAGGAATGACTCAGAAAAGACCACAGCCTTGGTTCATGAGTTGATGAAGATATTTTATAAACTCAAGAATACAAACACAATGAAATCCCACCCAAGAAGGGATTTTCAACCAGAGGAGTGGATGGAAATATTCCTGGTAAAGATGTAGGATAAGGGTTCCACTTTCACTTATCCAACCATATTTCCCATGGTAGAAAAGAAAGGTACACCTGGAACTTTCTTCTAACATTATCGAAAATAGAGTTTGAAAAGTGGGGGTATGAAGTCAACTCCAAAATTCCTACAAATAAATGGCTTGCATGTTTCCTAGAAATGTGGATCAGTGTTAATCTATTACTTGTTCGAGGTTCCAATGGAGGAATAAGGGAAAAAAACTTTTGTTATCATAGCCAAGATGGATAAGTAGAGGATGGTAGGGTTGGCCACCCCTACTTTGGTAACAATTCATAGGAGAATACAGAATATTTATAGAGGGAAGTATCCTTTCAGAATAGAGGGACCATTACAGGTGTTATAGGGGTGGATCGCTTCTCATTTTAGAACTTATGTTGTGCAAAGTGGGGTACAGGTCTTTTGAAGTTCTTTCTGACCGTCTATTCAGAATTTCTCTAGTGTTTTTCCATTGTCTCTAAATGATTTGTATAATAAGGCCAAGATGAGTATGTACAATTAATTTCACCTTTTCCCTTATGGGAATATTCATACGGGGCAATTCGTTGATGATGGGATGGCCAGCTTAGAGCTACTGTGTATATGTTAGCTTCCAAGGATGGCGTATTTTCCACCAGGATTGATGGGGAAATCATATGTGAGGCATATTCCCCTTATAGATTCACACATAAATTCAAATGTCTGCAAAAAATTACTGTATCTCCTCTTGTGTGCGTTAGATTAGAGACACATCCAATGGTTTCCCAAAAACTATGGTTGCTGGAAACTATGGAGAGAACTAGGAAAATATTTAATTTACCTATCATCGATGCAATAAGTAGATTTACTATCTGGTACGCTAATAACTGGGTCACATCTTACCCGGAAGGGGTGTTAAACCATGTTTTCCCTTGAGTGGGGACATAGAGAAGCAGTAAGAAGAAACCCTTTCATTTAGAATGCAATTCATCATCATCAGGGTATGACACATTAGAGTCATAGGGTGGAGGTGACGAGGCTCCAGGATCACCAAAAAGACCTCGTGTAAGTTACAATACATCTGTCAGAGTTAAGATATCCACACAATCAATATCTACTGAATATATACAGAAGAGGACTAGTCTACATAGTTTAGAAGAGAAATGAGTCCCATTTTATCATCTCCTATCTGCGACTGCAAAAAATGGTAAGAAACTCAAATCCTAAACTATAGGATCCTCTTCACAACCCTCTGGAATGTACTCTGAATATATACGACTAGAGGTTGTTCAAACATGGAAAAATTTTCATTGTGATGTTGAAACATAGTTGATATATTTATGTGAAGGGTTGCATGTTCCAAGAATAGTAGATCAATGTGATGCTTCTGATATTCTCTTTATGAACAATCCTAATGAATTGAGAACCAATATCTAAGAACTATAAATTATCATATATTAAACTGATGAATCATTTCCCACCACAAAGAGGGTGAAATAAATGATAGATCATGGTTCCATTGAATGGATTTACCTTTCATTAGATGAATAATGGAATGATTTTGTGGATCTGAAAAATGTAAGTTTCATTTTTTATCATATTATTTTATAATTTTTAATTTTAATTTAGATAAATCATTATAACTCAGGGGAAATATCATTTTATCTTGTAGGTAACTAAAGGAAAATAGACTGAAGTTCCATCACCACAATATAACCCTGGTGGTACTAGTCTTTGAGCTACTGGATCACCCCGTGAATTGGGAGAGTTATCTACATGACCATAGTCCATGGAGGATGCGATAGAAAGGGGATTTCAGTCTCCAGTACCTATTTTTGGAGATTATGATCCAAGTCCTCCCAAGAAGGTGAAGAAACAAAAGCATCAAAGAAACAATGCCACTGTTAAATGTTTTCTCAGTAGTGGAAATAATTCCTTAAAATATGAATTTTAGACTTATTAATAGAAAGGGTTTATACTTTTTGGAACTGCAGGTTATTCTTCTATTTCTTATCTTAATGAAATCACTGATAAACTTCGAGGAACTATGGAGGGTGCTTCTGAACAGGCACAAATTCCTACTAACTCGGTGGTTTTTGAAGAGTCATTTAGGCAAAAGGAACCAACTTATGTTCCCAAAATTGTTCATATTCCTTCTATTAGAAGAGAGGAATCATATGGTAAATCTGAATTACTTAATGAGACAGTAAATGTAACAAAAACGGAATTCCATCTGGTGATACTTTAGGTTCATCACATGCACCAGAAAATTCTGCAACAACTGATGTTGACCCCACAATTGTTGTTGGGGAAGCTATTCAGGGTCAAAGGTTGGCAGAGCAAGGTTACAAAACAACCACTACGAGTGTTCCCACGAGTGAGACTAACATGGGATATGGGATATCATTAGATGCTATGATGAACACTAGCATGTCTTTTGAAGAAGTATTAGAAAACATTAATATACCCAATGCTTTAGAATATTTTGATATTACTTGTACAGAACTAACTAGACATGAGTTTTCATTGTTCATCCTATTAATCTTATTATGATTAATTTTATGACAATGATTTGTTGAAATATATAGTTCCATATAAAGAAATTGTTGTAGCGACGATGCCTGAAGGAAGCGTCAACATTCCTGCCAATCCTACCATTTCAGAGACATTGGATCAGGTGAATATTGAGATAGGAAATCTTTCTGAGATTCATTCAGAGGATCCTGAGAAAATTAAATAAAGAATTCCCCAACAAGATACATCAACCAAAACCGTTGAAATTGAGAATATTGTGGAGGATTCCTCTTAGGATGCCGAATTTTTGTTAGGTAAGAGATATAGATATTTTGATTGTTCTCACTCTTTTTATCTTTTCAAACAAACCATAACCAGAATTTTTAACTCACCATATAGGGTTATCAATGTCAATGGATAGATCCAGAGTTAAAGCCTTTGCATCAGATCAAACAATATTAGGAAGTGAGGTAACCATTGTTATGGAAGGAGAAGAACATGGAACTACTTTAAGTTCATTAATCCTAGAATACATTCCTCTTTATGACAGTCATTATGATTCAGAAACGGAACTTCAAAAGGATCATCATCTTACATGTTGCATGTCATGGAAAAATATATGGAAGATAATATCTGAAATTCACCTTGAGGAACTTCCCTCATGAATTCCACAACTTTCATCTCTGTTCATTATGATGGTATTTGGATTTTTTCAATTCTTTGAAATTCATACTGTAGTGAAATAGATTATCCAAAAAAGGGAGCAAGAGAAGGGGCTTCGGCAAGATCTAATAAAAACTAGACTGTTTATCAACACTAAGGAATTCCAATCAGTGCTATCCCAAGCTGAGGCCAATCATACCGAAAAGATGAAGGAATTGATGTATAAAATTAAAGAAAAGACTATTCAACATTGGATTCTTCAACAAGAGTTAGAAATTATCACTGAGGAGCTTGACCGGATTCATGTCTTAATAGAAGAAGTCCAAAAGGATGGTGCAAAATCCATTGTAGTTGCTAAAGAAGCACTTAATCATGCAAAAGAGAAAGAAACTGGTTAGATAACTGAACTTTAATAGGAATCTGATGGGGCTCAAGAAGCCATTAACCAAATGAGAAGTTATGTAGAAAACCTCTTGTGATTCATGGCAGAGAGACTCTAGTTTGTGGATTCTCCTCTGTGAATATTTTTACTCACAAATGAAAAGAATTTTTTCTTTAATCTTATGTGTTTCATTCATTCTAACACTTTTTTACCCAAGCCAATGGACCTATTAAGCATAGTTTTATTTTTACTGGGGTTATACAAACAACCCCACAAAATTTGTATCTTTTGGTCTTTTTTTATTGCTCAATATTTTTAAAACCATACAAAAATGTACGTCAAGGAATCCGAAACTTGACTTTTATCTATAGTGCCCATTCTGGGTTTTTAATCTGATGAGTATTATATCTCTTGTTATTAGTAGTTTAGAGTCATGCATGTTAGACTAAAAGGATAGTGTTTAAGGTCAAAATATCTTTTACCATTAATTTTTAAATTAGGTCCCAAATAGGGATCAGTGGCTAGAAATTGCTCTAATATTATTTAAATTTTTTCAAGGGGAATCTTGAGTCATTATTTTTTAATGGTGACCAAATCTAAAACTTTTATAAAAAATAAAGTGGGTCATTTCAAAGAATTAGGATACCATTATTTGACCAACCCATTATGGAGGTTTTATTATGCAGGGATAACTAGGGAATATGCTGCATAGACAAAAAGTGACATCTTTTGACTGCCTGACCTGTTCTGTAAGAAAATTTTATTCAAGGCCTTTGGGGCACATACTGCACAATCAAGTAAAAGTGCTTTCAAGAATTTAACATTTTATTATTGATAAATAAGGGAAAATATGATTTGTGTGACTCAAGACCATAATGGGTGGGTTTTCCAAGGAAAGGGATTTTAAGAATAAAGGGTTATTTATACCAACAAATGCCATGAATAGGAAAACCACTTCTACACAAACTTGGTGTGTGAGGAATGGTTTAAAATTTGCAGAAAGGGGGATTTCTGATATCATGCTATGTGGTTTTAAGTCATGTAGTGAGGACATTGTACTGTGCAATTTTATGTCATGAAGTGAGGACATTGTGTGGCTTTAATTTTATATCTTTATCTTTGACCAAATGTTTTAGACTCTACAATTGCTTGATAATTTGTTTTGAAAAATACTACCATGTTTAAGTATGGAAGGTAAGAATTGTAACTTTGATTTTGTAATTTCTAAATCCAAATAATTATATGGGAAAAGGGATAAAAAAAATTAGGGGTAGTCTTTCCTAATAATGAAGTTACCATTATTTTACAAACCCATTATGGGGGTTGTATTATGCAGGGACAACTAGGGAATATGCTGCATATCCAAATAGTATAATCTTTTGACTAACATGTCTTTTATGTTGGCAACTTATGAAAGTCCACCTAGGGGAATGTACTGCATTTCCAGGAAAATGATTTCTAAAAAATTTTACATTCTATTGCTAAAAGTTGAAGAAAGTTTATGGAGATTCAGATTTTCAGAGCATAGAGTTCGGTTTATGGAGAGAGGTACCTAAATACGGAAAGAGTATTTCCAATCACGATTTACAAAGAACTAGAGGAATAGGATTTCTACAAAGGTCTGACCCAAAAGTAAGAAGTATGATGTCTGCAGTGTTATGTCATATGACCAGGACCAAAATGGAAACAATATATGATATGTGGTCAAATGATCCAAGGTTATTCCATATTTATTTTAACACATGGAGATGGAAATTTGTAAACCATTATCTAGAAGACTTTAAGATCAATAGAAGTAAAATGGGACAAATATACATGGATGATTGATTTAAGATACAGATTCTTGTATATGGTCATCATGGTTTGATGGGGACAAAAGACACTTTAACTAAGAATGAAGTTACCATTATTTGAAAACCCAGTTATGGGGGTTGTATTATGTAGGGACGACTGTGGAATGTGATGCATAGCCCAATAATGATATCATTTGACTGATAGACCCATTATGTATGCAAATTATACAAGGCCACCTAGGGGCACGTACTACATAGTCAGGAAAAAGAGTTCTCAGATATTAGAAACTCTATCAATAAAAACCATAATAAATATTATGAAGATCTAAGAATATTCAATATTAAAAGTGTGAAATATGAAAGGGGGTAATGCTCAATGCACAAGAGGAATATATGAATCAATATTGTCCATGAGTTTTGAGTCCTTTACATAGATCTGACTCGTATGTAAAATGGGGACATTTATTATTTCCTTAGATGGATCTCTAAGGAGAGAACCCAAAATGAAGACTCCCACATAAATTTTTCATTATATTTGGAAGAGAGATAAAAACATATCTTGTTGTTGGGACTAGGATCTAAGGACTATATTTTACTACGTATCACAATAGAATGAGAATCAACCCATACGTAGTTCTTCGATCATTTCTTATTCAGGTTTGATTCATACATATGGAATGAATGGGTTTTTTTTATCATGACTGGGCCCATGATTGGAGATCTAAGAATGTCTATGTATCTCATATGAATGATAATAAAACCATATGTAGTTCATAAAACAATCATTTCCCACACCAATTGAGTTTTGTGTGGGAGATGGGGGGCTTTAACACATTCTGTAAGAATGGTTAAACTTAAGACACGAAATGGTATGAAGATCAAACCATGTATCTTAAAAAAGAACTATGTAAAGATCTGGTTTATATATAGGAGGATAAAAGGGAAATAAAGATTTTTGTGGTTGTGGTTGGGCCCAAGATTGGAGATCCATGAGTCTCTATGTATCTCATTGAAAATGAGAATCAAGCCATACATAGTTCTTAAAATGAGGCCCCTATGCAGATATGATTCAAACATATAAAGAAATGGAACTCATGTGCCACTAAGGAGTAGAAATGATGCAAATGATGCTTTCATATTGAAGCTCTTATCATCAAATAGAGAAGACTTTAACGATATAGTTTAATGTCATGTAACAAAGATAAATGTTTTCATATAGTTTAATATCGTGCGATAGGGACAAAGATGCTACGAATTTTATTGTCATGTAGCATGGAATATTATGGTTTTTATGAAGTTCAATGTATTTAAACTGGGACTTTGTGTTGTGCAGTTTAGAGTCATGCAACTAGGAAAAATGTTTTCATGTAGTTTAACTTCACGTGACAAAGACAAAGATTTATGCATTTTATCATCATGTATCATGGACACATATGGTTGTTATGTAGTTTAACATCTTGTAACTAGGACTTTGTGATGTGTAGTTTAGAGTCATGCAGTGAGGAAAAAAGTGATGTGTAGTTATATAAAGTAATTCTTTTAGAATATCACATTGGTTGGAGATGTAATAAGTTATTCATCCATTGAGATCAAGGAATAAGATCTGTTTGAGTAGACCTTATATATGGAATAAGGTCCTGCACACTTTGGCTCAATCTTTGGAGGTTTCTTTCCTATTATCATTAGACTCCTGAGGACCAATACCAATTCTTCGTGAAGAAATTATTGGAGGTGAAATTCCTTGTTAAAGGATCAAAGTATTCTTACTAATAGACTTCTAAATGATGCATAGTTTGCAATCTCTTTTTGTCTAATCATTCTAGCTCACAAAATCATTTCTAAGACTTTTCATCTGAAGATAATTGATCACAAATTGCAACTCAGAGTGAAGGAAATTGAATTTCAATTGGCCTAACTGCTTCTATGTCGTACACTAGTCAGTATAGTGTTTCCCGAGTGGTAGTACAGGTAGTAGTCTCATAAACCCATAAAGGGTGAATTTTTTTATCAATCCATGATTTCTTATCTTTATCCACCATCTTCTGGAGTATATTTGATAGGGTCTTATTGAATGTGTCTATCTATCCATTGGCCACTTAATGATAGCGAGATGAATGGTTGGATTTTATATTTTTCTTGGGATATAACTTCTTTACCCCAACAGAATAGAAATTGGTGCTACTATTCATCAATATAGTTTTAGGGACGCCAAATCCTATGATGATATTAGCATTGAAAAACTAAAAATGCTTTTGGATCTTACTTATTTGATAAGTATTTACTCATCCCATTTGGATAAGAAATCAGTAGGAGTAAGAATATACTTTAACTTCTTAGTTGTAGCTGGAGGATAAGGTCCAACTACATCCATTCCCCATGTTGGAAATGGCCATGAGTATTTAGTTGTATGTAAAAACATTGGGGGTTGATGAATGAAGTTGGAATGTACATGGAAAGGATGACATTTCCTGGTGAAATCTGTGCAATCATACATCATTGAAGGCCCGAAGTATTCAAGCCTTCATAGTTTATCAGAAATCATATGCCCGGACTGGTGAGCACCACAAGATCCTATATGTAATTCTTTCATGAAAACTACAATTTCTTCTTCTTCAATACACCTGAAAGAGGATTACATTAAAGCCTCATTTGTAGAGGATCTTCTAGTGATATTAACTATCATAAAGAGTGAAATTTTACATTCATCATTATATATGTTCTTTTTCAGCTCTATCTGGTGGAAGTACTCTATCTTGGAGGTATTCCATGATGGGTGCCATCCATGTCGTGGTATAATCATATGGATCAGAAATAGGGCTAATTTCATTAATTTCTTCCATTATAGTTTGAACGAAATGTGAAACCACATAATGATGGGCAATACTGATGATTGTTTCATCCCATATTGGATCTTCTAGGGTTGTGGCTACATTAGCCAGTGCATCATCTTGGGAATTTTTTTATCGTGGGACTTAAGATAATGTTGTCTATGAGGGAAATTCAGCCATTAAACCTCTAACGTAATCACACAAAGGGGTTAACTCTTATTTTTTTATAGCATAATCCCCATTGATTTTTTTATTACCAACTATAAATCACCTTTCACTTTTAGGTGGTTCACTTGTACCTAGAGTGCCAATTTTAGGCCTGCAATGAGAGCATGAAATTCTGCCTCATTGTTGGTTCCTCCTTTTAAAAATATGAATGAATAGGGAAATGCTACCTTTTATGGGAAAATGAGTACAATTCCAAACCCAAATTTATTAAGTTTAGGGTTTTTCATTATCTTCCTTATTGGTATTATGGAAGCACCGTCAACATATATTTCCCATGTTTGGGGATTATCATGAATAGAGAAGACATCTTCATTAGGAAGTTCAGTATTCAAAGAAATATTTTCTGTAGATGGATGCTCAGCAAGGAAGTCTGCCAAGGCTTGGCCTTTTTTTTGAGGCACAAACTGGATATCGAACTATTGAAAAATAACTGACCACTATGCCAAACACCTAGTAAGCATAGGACGACTGGGGATAAATTTGATCAGGTTATTGTGAGATACCAATTGGACCTCATGATGTTGCAAGTAGTGCCTTGATTTTTGTACTGCAAAGATTAATTCCAGGAATCACTTCTCGATACATTAATATCAATTTTCTACATCAGGCATAGTTCTATTGAGATAGTAAAGACTATTTTTATTCCCATCATCATTATTTTGGGCAAGGAAGGTACCCGATGATCCATCTAAATACATCACATAGATAATAAGTGGATTTCCTTCAATAGGTGGCATTAATACAAGTGGACTAAAGAGATATTTCTCTAGGGTATCAAATGCCTCTTGGTAGTCTTCGGTCCACTAATAGATGACTCCCTTCTTCATTAATCTGGTGAAGGGTAAACACATACCTTCCAAATTGGCGATAAAGCGCCGAATATAGGCCAAGTGTTCTTCAAGTCCTCTTAATTCATTAAAAAATTTAGAACGTGAAATACCAAGGATTACTTTTTTCTTCTCAGGATAAAATTTTATGCCATGTTGGAGTACAACGAAGATGAAGAATTTTCCTAAGGTTACCTCGAAAGCACATTATAAGGAATTCTTCTTCAAATTATGTTTTCAATGTTTATTGAATATGGTCTTTAGATCAGTCAGGTGATCCGAACGTTGTCTAGATTTAAATACAAGATCATCCACATAACATTCATCAAATTTTCCTAAGAAGGGTTTGAAGATATGGTGAATATCACATTGATACGTCGAACCTATATTCTTTAAGCCAAATAGAATTACTCAATAGTAAAACACACCTCAAGGGGCCCGAGAGGTTGTAGAATCTTCATCCTCTAGGGCCATTCAGATTCGATTGTACCCAAAATAGACATCCATGAAGGAGAGAGCATCATAGACAGCTGTTTCATCAATTAAAAGTTCTCTGATCGGAACTGTAAAGACCCCAAAATTCTGTATAATTTTTTTTAATTATGTGCAATTATTACGAGAATGCAAAAATCAATGGCACATGATTCCGAGGCCCAGAGATCCCAAAATGAATTTTTGAACTTTTTTAAGGTACGTTCAGTAAACGTACGGGAAATATTTTCTATCTTTTGATTCGTTGCTCTGATTGAAAATCTGAGGGCACCGTTGAATTCGCAGCGTTGGGATTTGCTTAGGCAAAGCATAACTTCAACCAGCAAGAGTCAGATGAAAAATATAATTTTTGGACTTTTCAAAAAAAATCTTGAGTTATTTTATTCTTTTTCCAACCGTTGAGAAACAGTTGGTGGGACCGCAGTGTGACGATAGTCATTAAATGAGAATAATTTAATGACCTATCACTTTTTTGTGTAACCACAATGCATGTCTGTTTAATAGGTTCATTAATTAAGATTTATTAATGAACCATAATAATAAACACAACATGAGGATTATTTCTTCTATTAAACAAACAGTTGGAAATAAAATTCACAAACCATGAGAGGAAGATCTGACAAAACATCAATGATGTCACCCTCTAATGAAGAATGGTGATCGATCAACGACCATTAGAGAATTCAAACAGGACATCAATGAATGATGAAAATAATTCTTTGAACACAGATTCCTTCCTTCATCCGCAAAAGATTCCACTGAATCCAGGTAGAAGAATTAAATTGAATTTCTATGTGTTTTATGATTCCTCTTATCCCATTCATGGAAAGTACAAAGAACGCAGATCAACCGACTAACTAGTTGATCCGTGTCTCATTTGTTATTATGGTTGGTTGTGGAGGGGTTTCATTTTTTGGGGATAATATTAGACTTTGATGATTATTATTCCACCCCTATGATAAAGTGCTAACACGGAGGGCGCGGGCCATTTCGAACAAGGCCAAACCCCTACCGTTCTTAGTTTATGTGCGTTCTCTGTGCAAGACTGGAAAATGAGGTGGTAGGACAAATGTAAGAGCCTTGTAGTGAAGGTGGAGACCCGAGAGGCCCGTAGGAGAAGACGAGAAGGAAAACAGACCACTAAAACATCTTATGTGGCCTGCAGAAGTAGCCACCAACAACCGGCGGCGGCGGCCGGCGCATATCGACTGCATGGAGAAGCGGCGCCCACAGGCACTGCGACGACATGAGCCATGGATGGAGGGATGCGACGTGAGGAATGGTGCGGTGCCAATGCACCGCGTGGTGTAGAGGAGTGGCCTGTTCATGCTGCTCAGTTGGACACCAATGGATGGATCCAGTCAGTAGTTTCAGAAGGAGGGGTAGTGCCTCGCCAGCTGGGAGAACCGGCCCGTATGCGGGATGGGTTTTCTAGGTAGTCTGGACCCGCGAACTAGGCTGTACCCATAGTCTGGGATAGACCTGCTAGTTGGGCTAGACCAACTGGCCGGGCTGGACCCACGAGCCAGGCCGGACCCGCGAGCCAGGCCGGACCCAGAACCAACCGATCCCATTTCACCAAAACTTGATCATCTCGCAAACCGGTCATCCGATTGGCACACCCTCTACGGCATTGGGACCCTTGGGACAAGGTGGTCCTACTGAGATAATGAACATGAGTTTTGGAAGAATTTGGAGTACGTCTGGGTTAGATCAGACTCAAATCCAACCGAGCCCTATTTACCTTTTACTTATAACTTACCGACAGGGCGTCCGATTGATGCGTCGTCTATTGCATTGGAACCCTTATGATTAGATGGTCTTTGGGGTTAATTATTCATGGGAATTCATGGAGGTTGATGTATGATATATATCTTGAGGAGCAGAACATATGTAACTAATGCACATCATGTATGAGAATCCTATGGCTGGATGTCCAGTGAAGAGAGACCCTCCATGGATTCGCATGAGAGCGACCCTCCATGGATCGACAGTAATGAGACCCTCTATGAATCAGCAATAGAGAGAACCTCTTTGGATCATCATGAGACTGACCCTCTATGGATTAGTAGTAGTGCGACCCTCTGTGGATTGGAAATAGTGCTACCCTATGCGGATCAGTAGTAAAGCAACCCTTTATGGATCACCAGTATAGCGACCCTTCCTGGATCAGAAGCATAACCTTTCAACATAATAAAATGTTCTAGATCAAGTCTAATCATCTTTATTCTTGTTTTCTAAGTTTTATACCTTGTGTGGGTTGTCTTTTACTTTATGCTTTATGATTGAGATCATTCTTTTTGGGTTTTCCTTTATGGAATTTTGGGAGACCTTTGGGAGTCTCGGGGTCCCTATTGTGTATTTTTATAATCAACCCTACACGGGATTTTCCACACCTTGTTGTGTCTTGTGAAGACAACAGATATCTTGACTGAGACTTGGGGAGCTAGGGCTAGATGGTGCTCAGAGGTGATTTATAGGTGTGGTGAGAAATAGTGACAACAGACGATGAGATGTAACTACTATTCAGGTAGGATCCTTGGTGGGTGACCATTGTAGCACATTTTTCCCTTTTTTGTTCATTCTTTTCAGTTGGTTTTGTATACTGGCCCTTTTTACTTTTTTTTACACTTTTACTATCAGCAGATCTACTTTGTGGTTTAATTTTGTCATGTACCTTGTCTGTGTGTGTATAGGTTTAATGACAATGCCTTCTATTTTTAGGATATGCCTTTCTGGTGCTAGTCTCCAGCCACTGGCCTATAAAATTTGGGCTTGGGGTAGTCAAAATGCAGGCCCTGGGGAATGGGTCGTGAGAATGTGGTATCAGAGGAGGTCGGTTCTACTAGAAGAACTAAGAGTTTGTGTTTTCAATGGACAAATAGTGTTATGTGTCTTGAGTTCATATTATAGTTCAGGGAGTCCGGTGTTGGTGCGGAAGCCACCGTATCCATACACTAGGACCCTGAGTTCTGATTTTCTACTCGATACATGAAAAAATTGTTTGCGTGTGTTTTGATAATGTTTTTCTTTTGATCTCTTTTGAGTCAGCTCACCAAGTATAAATTATTGACTATGGTGCATCTGTTTCTTTATAGGATGTTGCCGCATAGACAACCTGCTAGGATTCTAGTGAGAGATCATGATGACGGACCATTGATTAATGATGCATCATTGTAGGGACCTCTTACATAGATAGCACCTTTAGGTGGTGTACCAGTAGCACCACCACCCATAGGGTAGCAGTTTCCACCAGTCTCACCAGAAAACAATGTATACTGACTGACCACATGGCATGAGTTCCATAGAGAGGGGCCTTTGATGTATTGAGGAAAGACAGATATGCAGACAGCTGCGGACTGGATGGATGCTGTGGCACGAGTTATCTACTTGGTTGAGACATCGGTAGACCAGATGGTGGTCCTAGCTTCTAGTATCTTTCAGGGAACAGCTGGGAGATGGTGGATCTTGACAATCTAGAAACATGAGGAGAAGACTCTTTCCTGGTAGTACTTCAATATCCTCTTCAAGTCAGAGTTTGTTCTATCGACTTTATGCTCAGTGCATATTCAAGAGATAGTGCACTTACAGTAGAGCATCCTGGAAGTGGCCCAGTACTCGGCAAGGTTCATTGACCTCTCTCACTACTACACCAACAAGGTACAAGACCCATTCTTCAGGGATTGGTCCCAGGGAATCATATGGGATATCAGAGCATTGATGATATTTCTCAACATCCCGACGTAGGCTGGAGTTCTAGAGCAAGCACTATTGGTGGAGATATTCCAAGCTGAGAAGGCACTAATAGTTAGAGCCACCACCAGATGACAGGTAGTAGAGTCATCTGAAACAGGTAGTAGATAGATGACACAGAGTCCCAAGTGAGCCAAACCTTCTGGATTACGACCCTAGGATGTAGGGTTGGAGGTGCAAAGCTCACAAGGTAGAGGAGGTCAGCAGAGAAGCAGATTGTGCTACACGTGCAACAAGCAGGGTCACATGGCTCATGATTTCCTGGACCACCATACTAATGATCAGAATATTGGAAAAGGACCATCGAGGAAGATCCATAAGTTTGAGTGAGGAGATCTATATGGAAGCAGATGTGGCAGAGGATTAGGTTGTGTAGCAGGTGGTAGGTGACGGTTTAAGGTACTACCTCCACCACTTCCAAGTCGTCCACCCTGACCTCAGGGAGAAAGTGGAAAGGGACAAGCTCAGCTTTAGGAGATAGAGGATTATTTCCATGATGCTTCAGAGATGATTTTAGGAATGATTTGTTTCTACTCCACCCTAGCTGCACTTCTGATAGACATAGGTGTCAGTCACTCTTTAATTTCCATGACCCTCGTTGGAGCTCAGAGACTCCATTGGAGTCATTGGATCGATCATTACAATTAGAGACTACTACGGGATAGTATTTGACGATAACACACTAGTTCTCGTAGTGTGAGATTACTCTAGGAGGCGACAGATTTGGATGGGATATCCTAGTAGAAACGTCAAGGCGTTACGATGTCATCTTGGGTATGGACAGATTATCCACGTTCCATGCTCATATTGACTGTTTTAGGCACAAAGTGTGGCGTGTCTGTAAGGATCGAACTAGTTTTTACTTCACTGGTGAGAATGGAACCTTTGTAGCATAGGATGGACTTTCTCAGAGGAGGGTGAAACTGATCACTCATCAGTTGGCTAGCCTTACCCTTAGAGAAACTAATGAGGGGAGTTTGGTCTATCTTGTTGTGGTGGACCAATATGTAGATGTCTTTCCTGAAGATGTTTTGAGACTACATACTCATAGAGAGGTAGACTTCTACATCGACCTGTACCTCGGGAAAACAACGATATCTACAACATCATGTCAGATGTCTCTTGTGGAGCTTTATGAGTTGAGGGTACATTTTGAGGACTTGCAGAGGAAGGGGTTTGTAAGACCCAGTGTCTCTCCATGGGAAACCCCTATTTCTTCTATAAGAAGGCATATGGGAGTATGAGGATTTTCTTGGACTACTGGTGCCTGAACTAGGTGACTATGAAGAAAACGTATCCTCTAACAAGGATTGATGGTCTATTCAATCAACTAAAGTGAGCTCGGTGGTTTTCAAAGATAGACCTTAGATCAGGCTATCATCAGCTTCAGGTGCGGGATGAGGACATACCGAAGATGGCCTACAAATGCCGGTATAGCCAATATGAGTTCTTGGCGATTCCTTTTGGCCCAAACAACACCCTAGAAGTGTTCATGGGACACATGAACATGATACTATAGAATTATCTCAATCATTTCATGGTGGTCTTCATTGAATACATCTTGGTGTACTCAACGTCAGAGGAGGAGCACGCCACACATCTGCAAATAGACCTTGATACACTCTGAGAGCACAAACTTTATGGTAAGCTCTCAATGTTCCAGTTCTAGATACGAGAGGTCCACTTTCTGGGACACGTTATATCATAGGCTGGGGTTGTGGTGGATCTAGCTAAGATAGAGTATGACCGTTCCCATTTCACCAAAACTAGCGTGTCTCGCAAACCGGACATCCAATTGACGCGTTGTGTGTGTTTTCGGGACCCTTGGGATGAGGCGTTCATTTTGAGATACTCTACTTGAGTTTTGGAAGATGTTGGAGTATGTCTGGGTTGGATCAGACTTGAATCCAACCGTGCCCTATTTACCTTTTTTTACTTATAACATACAGACCGGGCATCCGATTGATGCATCATCTATAATGTTGGAACCCTTATGACAAGATGGTCCTTTGTGTTACTTATTCATGGGATTTTTTTGGCGGTTTAGGTATAAATGATATCTTGAGGAGCAGAACCTACAGAACTCAAGCGCACCATGTGCGGGAATCCTATGGCTGGCTGTCAAGTGAAGAGAAATCCTCTGTGGATCAGTATGAGAGTGACCCTCTATGGATCGGCAAAAATGAGACCCTCCATGGCTCAATAATAGAGAGACTCTATGTGGATCAAAATGAGATAGATCCTCTGTGGATTGGAACCAGTGTGACCCTCTGTGGATCAGTAGCAGTGTAACCCTCTGTGGATCGGTAGTAGAGTGACCCATTGTAGATAAGTAATATAGAGGCCCTTAGTGGATCGGTAGAAAAACCTCTCAAAAGAATAAAATGATATTTCTCAATATTGATCATGTTTATTCATGTTCTCTAAGTTGTATACCTAGTGTGGGCTGTGTTTTACTTTATACTTTGTGATTGATATCATGCTTTTTGTTTTTTCCTTTATGGAATTCTGGGAGACCTTCAGGAGTCTCAGGGTCGCTACTGGGTATTTTTATAATCACCCTTGCATGGGATTTTTTCGCAACTTATTGTGTCATGTACAAATGACAAATAGCTTGACGGGTTCTTGGGGAGCCAGGGCTAGACAGTGCTCGGAGGTGATTGATAGACATGGTGTGCGGCAGTGATGACAGACGATGAGCTGTACCTGCCCTTCATGTAGGATCCTTGGTGGATGACCTTCGGAGCACATTTTCCCTTCTTTTAATTTCTTTTCAGTTGGGTTTTTATACTGTCCATTTT
This sequence comes from Viscum album, assembly GCA_963277665.1. Classification (NCBI taxonomy): domain Eukaryota; kingdom Viridiplantae; phylum Streptophyta; class Magnoliopsida; order Santalales; family Viscaceae; genus Viscum; species Viscum album. Next base: position 1,333,790,673 of record OY728150.1, read on the forward strand.
TACATTCGGTTTACACTTTTACTATTAGTAGTTCTACATTGTGGTTTACTTTTGTCATATACCTAGTCTGTGTGCATACAGGTTTAAAGGAAATGCCTTCCCATTTTGGGATATTCCTTTTCAATGCTAGTCTCCTACCCCTTTCCTATGGATGGAGGGCTTGGGGTAGTCACAACATAGACCTCGTGGGATGGGTCGTGACCAGGACTAGAAAGTAAACTTTGGGAAAATGTCGGTTAAGATCTCTGAAATCAATGAAAACTCTGATTTTCACATTCTTCTTTTTCACTAGGAAAATATTGGCCAACCATTTGGGATATTGAACCTCCTTGAAAAATTTAGCCTTAGTAATCTTTTCAACTTCAACTTCAATTTTGGAGGCTTTATTTGGGTGTTTTCTTCTTGTTGCCTACTTGAATCCTTGATTCTCTTCTGGAAAACTCATGTTGGGAAAAAATCCCGCAAGGTAACATTGCTGCCTTTTTGACTTGGTTGTGTTTGTTGATAATGCAGTTTTCCATGGTGAACTGTCCAATTCTATAGATTTTTTTGACATCCATGTTGACAATTAACCATGAAAAAGGAATAGAAGATATTAAGGAGGTACAAAAATAGTAGATACAAGGTAGCATCATTGTTTCCTCTAGAATTGGGGATAACCTCGTTGATTTAAGGTTCAAACATTACAAGCAGTTTCTAACGGGTTTGTTCATCGAACCGGAAACATCCAATGATTCCATATCCATTTGGACCTACTTTCCAAAGGTAGGTGATCTTTAGTTGTGAACTGATGTGGCTTAATAATTTTTATTGGTTGAGAGGATGGGAGGTTGGACTCATCACACCCTTTTGGAGGGAATTATTGTCTACTCTGGGACTATCTTTATAGATTTATGTTATGTTTCTGAATCCTTATTACATTACCAAGTATAAAATGAGATTTCCTTTAGACCTGGAAATCAATGATTAGATATGAAGGAAATTTAGAGAATCTTTTATATGTATTTGAGGTTCTTCACCGATATAGAATCATCTATATTTGTTAGAGATTCTTATTCAATGGTATCCTTCAATACATAAAAGTCTCTTGGTCATTATGATGACCATACTAGTTTTAAAGCCACTCAGTGGGGCGCTTGACGTTTGTTGTCATTCAGAAGGACATGGATTATTTCAGAGTTGGGATCATACCCGCAGATGGGATACCTACATATCCTTTGTTTAGAAAAGGAATCATAACCCATGTAGTTCGAGTAAGGGAGTATGATTTTTATGCATGATTGATGGCTCAAATAAATATGTCATGATTACTTTTACACTCTACGCTCACATGAGTCATACTCGGTGTGAGAAACAAGAGGTATTGGTGAAACCAGACAATTGTTCCATGAAAGATTGAATGATGTTGGGATTATGTATGTATGACTGACCAAAATAGATGGATATTGGGTTTTACTTCAGCAAAGACACCCAGGAACAAGGTCCATAATGGTATATGTGCTTTATTGATATTTGGATACTCTATATTGGGGATTACTCCTGATGGAGATGCCCAAATTAGGAGGGGACTTGTGATTGGGGTTTACTCCTGAGAAGGAAGACCAAATAAAAAGTAAATTAAGACTGGTTAAGAGAAATTATGACTTGGGCTTATTCCTGATAAGGAGGCCCAGGTTAAAAGGTTTTGAGAATTGGGGCTTATTCCTGAGAAGGAGGCCCAGGTTAAAAGGTTTTGAGAACTGGGGATTACTCCTAAGGAGGAGGCCCAGGTTAAGGGACTTAGGGCTTACTCCTAAGGAGGATTCCCATATTTGTAGATTTTGAGACTGGGGCTTACTCTTGAAAAGGAATCCCAGGTTAAGGGAACCATGGTTGGGGCTTACTCCTGAGGAGGATGCCCATATTTGGGTACATGGGGCTTATTCCTGAGAAGGAGGCCCAGGTTAGGGAACTTGGACTGGGGCATACTCCTGAAAAGGAGGCCCGTGTTATGGAACTTGGACTGGGGCTTACTCCTAAAAAGGAGGCCCAGGTTAGGGAACATGGACTGGGGATTACTCCTAAAAAGCAGGCCCGGGTTAGGGAACTTGGAATCGGGATTACTCTTGAAAAGGAGGACTAGGTTAGGGAACATGGACTAGGGCTTACTCCTGAAAAGGAGATCCAGGTTAGGGAACATGGACTGGGTCTTACTCATGAAAAGGAGGCCCAGGTTAGGGATTCTTTCATCTTAAAGGATGAGGTTGAATGAATGAAATCTCTGACCTTAGTGACATAAAGATATGTTAATCACTAGATTTTATAAGATGTTCCACATAATTCCTTTCAAATAAGAAATCCAACAAGGAAATCATTCCATAGATGGATTTGGAGAGAGTTATGAAGGCTTAATCTTGAAGAGGATAGGTGGATAGACAAAGGAGAGGTGAAATAGGCAGGAGGGGCACCCAAAAAGAGGGTGGTGCGCAAGTCCTGCGTCGGCGCACAAGTTATGGTCGCACAAGTATACTTGTGAAACACATGGGTACTTGCATGATGGAAAATCCTTAAGGAAATACTTGGGCGATACTTGGATCAAGCCCTTAGTATTATCCCTAGGGGATTCCAGAAGAGAGGCGCGCAAGTTCTGTTGAAGGGGTAAGGCGGCACGCAAGTGTGGCCATTTACCTTAAGGGCTGGCCACTTAGGAACGCAAGTGTTGATGAGTTTCAACCCTTATGCCTTCCCCCCCTCCTTACATCTTCCGTTATAGGTAAGAAATTACCTTAGAAGTGTTCGGAATCTTTGAGAAGAGACTAGGGCGTCGAGAGCTCAAATCTGAGTTTCTGGAATTTTTTTCTCTTAAATGGGGGGCCCACAAGGGGTATTTATAGGCTGGAGAAGACCCTGGGTGAAATTAAAAGAGGACGTTCAAGTCACCTGCGCGGCCAATGGGTGGTGCTCAAGTATACTTGCGCGACCTTGGTGGAACTTGCGCGACCCAAGTGCATTTGAACCTCTGTTCATTCCTTTGTCAATTTTTGATGTTTCTTCAAAGAATGAATCACATTGGGTTCAAGGTATTTCCCTTTTCATTCATTTAGACTCTGTGATAGAAAGGAGCATCAACAATAGTCCCCCCTCAGAGTTGGATCTGGATAGAAAAAAGGATTTGACGATGAGGTGAGAAGAAATAAGAAATATGGCAGTTTAAATTCATGCATGTCGGACTATAAAGGCTAATGTTTAAGGTCGAAATAACTTTGACCGAATGGATTATAATTGACTCAATTCCTTGATAATTTATCTGGAAACATATTACCACACCGAAGTATGAGGGGGAAATATGTAAACTATGACTTAAGAAATTCGGAATCTGAGGAATGATATGAAAAATGGATAAAAGGAATTAGAAGAATTATTTCCCAAGAATGAAGTTACCATTATTTAAAAAACCCGTTAGGGGGTTGAATTATGCAGGGCCACCTAAGGGCAATGACTGCATAGTCAAATAATATCATATTTTGGCTAATAGGTCTGTTATGTAGACTATTTATCCAACGCTGCCTAAGGGCACGTGCTGCATAGTCAGGAAAAAGAACTCTCAGAAATTTACTTTTCTACTGCTATAAATCTAGTGAAAGTTTATGGGGATTCAAATTTTCTAAAGCATAGAGTTTTCTGTATAGAGAGAGGCACTTGAATATGGAAAAGATATTTCCAAACAAGATTGTCTACGCACTAGATGAAAGTCACTCCTATGAAGATCTGACCCAACGTAGGGAAGGAAAATATAAACCATAGACTTGAATACTTTCAGATCACGAAAATGAGTATAAGACAAATATATTAAGGATGGCTATTTTTTTGTGGATCCCTACATATTATTGTAAAGACAAATAAGTACAAAAGAGGATTTCTTCCCAATAATGATGTTACCGTTATTTAACAAACCAATTAGGGGGTTTAATTATGTAGGGCGGCCTAAGGGAATTGGCTGCATAGTCAAATAATAGTATCATTTGGCTGACATGTCCGTTATGTAGACTACTTATGCAAGGCTGCCTAAGGGCACGTGCTACATAGTTAGGCAAAATAACTCTCAGAAATTGGACATTTTGTGACTAGAAGTCGATAAAAGGGTTATGATGATCTGGAAATATTTAAGATTAATATTATGACACATAAAAATGGGTATTGTCCAATTTATGTAGAGATACACAGATCAATACTAACCATAATCATGTTGTGGTTGGGTCCCGAATTGAAATGTTGGACTTCACTACGTATCCCATAAGGATGGGAATAAAGCCATATGTAGTTCATGAAATATAGTTTAACGTCATGTGGGACGAAAGTGTAAGAGATCTTAGTTTAGAGTCGTAGAACTCGAACCATTATAAAAAATACAAAGTGTGTGTTTTCACAAAGAATTTTCTGCCAGGGGACGGAAAGTGAAATTTGGGGTTAGGCCCAAAATACCTGGGGCTAGATTTGAGGGACACTCGAACATTCCTACGTATCCTATAAGGATGGTAATCAAGCCCATGTAGTTCTAGAAATACCTTCTGTACAGATCTGGTTCGTACAAGTGAAGGGTGAAAAGGGGAATTTAGTGCAATGATGGTTTGACCCAAGATAAAAGGTTCAACAATTACCATGTATGCACATAATCTTTGGAATATAACATGATTGGAAATAAATGTAAAGAATAATTCCCTCTTAGGTAAGGGTATTTAAGAATGTTGTAGTTTATTGTCATACAAGACAAAAGTGCTATACAGTTTGACGTCAGATAGTGAGGACAAAGGTAAACCAATGTAAAGATATTGATTCTGGGGATGGCTTCACAAATCAACATCGTATGAGAGGGAGGTGAACCGATGTGAAGAGATTGGTTTTGGGCTTGAACCTTGGGAGGTTTCCTACGTACCCATCCTAGAAGGAAAGGATCAAAGTCCACGTAGTTCAATTAAAGAATGAGTTAGTGATCAAGAAGTTCTTGGGGACAATGACCTAAAAAATGATGTTGGGGCTTACACATGGTTAGCAGCCCAGAAAGGGTGTTATGGTTGAAGTTTTCTCTAAGATCACGTGAGTCATACTCGGTGTGAGAAAAAATAGGTAGCAACAACCCTAACGATGCACAATTTAATGTCATGTAGGACATATGAAGGGACTATTCAGTTTAAAGTCTTACATTGAGGAGTATTGGGGCTACACAGTTTATTATCATGTTGCAAGGACAAAATACAGTTTAACGTCATGTAGGAAAAATATAGGGACACAGTTTAACGTCATGTTGGACGTGAACATAGTTTTGCATCATGTTGGATAATAAGGGTGATGTACAGTTTATCTTCTTGTAGCTAAGACGATGGAGACAATACAGTTTAACGTCATATTGGACGAAAAGGGGGATTGTGCAGTTTAATGTCATGTAGTAAGGACAAAGAAAACACAGTTTAACGTCATTTTGGATGAAAGGGATGCAAATATTTTAAGGCCATATGCATTTACCGTGGATGATGATGCAGTTTAACGTCTTGCTGGACAAGATAAATGCCAATAGTTTAAGGTCGTATGCATGGACCCTTGGTTATGCAGTTTAAAATCTTGCTGGATGTAAGGGACTTCTGTACAGTTTAGCGTCATGTAGTTAGGATGTCACAGTTTAACATCATGTTGGACGTAAGTAATACAAATAGTTTAAAGTCATATGCGTGGACCGTAACTGATGATACAGTTTAATGTCTTGCTGGACAAGAGAAATGCCAATAGTTTAAGGTCGTATGCATGGACCCCTGGTGTATTTTGTGTTTATAAAAAATACTTCTTTAGAAATCTGGCTTTGGTTGGAGTAGTGATGTCTTTTCCATCCATTGAGTTTAAAGAATAATCTCCATTGGAGTAGACCTTATGGATTGAATAAGGTCCTTCCCACTTTGGCTCAAGCTTGGGAGGTTTCTTTCCTGGTATCATTGGAGTTATGAGAACTAATACCAATTATCCTTGAACAAATGAATGAAGACAAACTTTTTTGTTGAAATCTTGTGCTATTCGATTCTGATAGACTTCCAAGTGGTGCAGGGTGCACAATCTTTTCTCATCTAATCGTTCCAATTCATCAAATCGCTTTTGAGATTGTTCATCTGTAGATGACTGATCACAAATAGATACTCTGAGTGAGGGTAGTTGAACCTCAATTGGAAATACTGCATCCATTACATATACCAATGAATATGGATTTGACCGTGTTGTAGTGCGGGTGGTGGTTCGATAAGCCTATAAAGCATGAAAGAGTTTATCAGGCCATGACTTCTTATCTTTATCCACCATCTTTTGCAGTATATTTGATATATTATTGTTAAAAGATTCTATCTATCCATTGGCTGCTGAATGATACTGAGATGAATGATTGGATTTGATGTTGTATTTTTGATTCATCTTCCTCACCTCAAATGAAAAGAAGTTTGTTCCATTGTCTGTCAATATGGTATGAGGGACACCAAATATGGTAATAATGTTAGACTTGATGAAGCTAACAATGCATTTAGAACTGACTTCTTTGAGAGGTATTGCCTCTACCCATTTGGAAAAGAAGTCAGTAGCAGTAAGAATATACTTCAACTACTTGGCTGTAGCCAAAGGATACGGTCCCACTACATCCATTCTCCATGTGGAAAATGGACACGAGTATTTAGCTGTATGAAGAAACTATGGGGGCTGATGAATGAAGTTGGCATGTACTTGGCATGATGACACTTCTTCGTGAAATCAAAACAATCTTGTATCATTGAAGGCCAAAAGTATCCAAGCCTTCGAACTTGATCAGATATTCTATGTCCAGACTGATGGGCACCACAAACTCTTACATGAACTTATTTCATGACAACCATTGTTTTTTCATCATCAATGCATCTGAAGAGAACTCCATCAAAACCACGCCTGTAGATAATTTTCTCTGGGTGATCTGGGCTATCATAAAGAGTAAAATTGACCACACATCTCCGGATTTGTTCTGTCCCATCTCTATTAGGTTGAAGTGTTCCATTTTGAAGGTATTACCTTATAGGTGTCATCCATCCTATAGTATGACCATATGGTTCAGGAATGGGACTAATTTCATTGATTTCCTCTGTTCTGGTTTGAACATGAGGTGAAATTGTATGACTGTGGGCAATACTGATGGTTGTTTTGTCCCGATTTGGATCTGCCAGAGCTCTGGATATATTATCCAGTGCATCAACTTGAGCATTTTGTGATCTCAGGACGTAAGAAAATGTTGGTTCCATAGAAAATTCCACCATTAATTCTCTGACGTAATCATACAAATTGATTAGTTATTCTTTTCTGATGGCATAATCCCCATTGACTTGTTTGATTACCAGGTCTGAATCACCTTTCGCCTTTAAGTGATTCGCTTGTACTTGAAGCGCCAACTCCAATCCTGTGATGAGAGTTTGGTATTCTGCTTTATTATTTGTACCACCTCCCAATAATTAAAAGGAATAGGGTAACACTGCCTTTTCTAGAGAAATGAGCACAATTCCTAAGCCAACTTTGTTGAATTTAGGATTTTCCATTTTCCTCCCTGTTGGACTTCTGGAAGCACCATCAAAGTACATTTCCCATGATTGAAGACTATCTTGAATAAAGATGACTTCCTCATCAGGAAGTTCAATATCAATAGATGTATCTTCCACTGAAGGGTGTTCAGCAAGGAAATTCGCTAGAGCTTGGCCCTTTATTGCCTTTTGAGACACATATTGAATATCAAATTGCTGTAAAATAACTACCCACCATGCCAAACATCCTGTAAGCATTGGACGACTAAGGATGAATTTGAGCGGGTTATTGCGAGATACCAATTGGACCTCATGATGTTGCAGGTAGTGCCTCATCTTCTGAACGGCAAAGATTAAGGCTAGGCAGCACTTCTCAATACTTGAATATCGGGTTTCTACTTCAAGCATAGTCTGAATGAGATAGTAGAGGTTGTTTTCATTCCCAGCATCATTCTTTTGAGCAAGAAAGGCACCCAATGATCACTCTAAATCTGTCACATAAAGGATAAGTGTCCTTCCTTCAACAAGTGGCATTAATACCAGTGGACTCAAGAGATACTTCTTGAGAACATCGAATGCTTCTTGACATTCTTCAGTCCACTGGTAAGTGACTCCCTTCTTCATCAATTTGGTGAAGGGTAAACTTTTGCCTGCGAAATTGGCGATGAAACGCTGAATATAGGATATGTTTCCTTGATGTCATCTCAATTATTTCAAATTTAGAGGAGGTGAAATACCAAGGATTGACATTGCCTTCTCAGGATTGAATTCGATACCACGATGGCATACAAAAAAGCCAATAAATTTTCCTAAGGTAACCCCAAAAGCACATTTTAAGGTGTTCATCTTCAAATTATGTTGTCGAAGTTTGTGGAATATGACTTCCAAATCAGCCAAGTGGTTAGAAATTTGCTTGTATTTAACCACCAAATCTTCCACATAACATTCAACAAACATCCCTAAAAAGGGTTTGAAGATACAATGCATGGCATGCTGATATGTTGTGCCTACAATCTTCAGGCCAAAGGGCATTACCCGATAGCAGAACACACCCTAAGGAGATCTAAAGGCTATAGATTACTCATCTTTTGGAGCCATTCAAATTTGATTATATCCTGAATATTCATCCATGAAGGAAAGAGATTCATACCCAGCTGTTGCATCAATTAATAGTTCTGTAATCAGAACTGAAAAATCATCCTTAGGACAATGCCGATTAAGATCTCTGAAATCAATGAAAACTCTAATTTGTGAGTTCTTATTCTTCATAGAGACAATATTAGCCAACCATTTGGGATATTGAACTTCTCTGATGATGTTAGATTTGGTAAGCTTATCCACTTCAGCTTCAATTTTGGAAGCATAGGTTGGGTGTGTTCTTCTGGAAGCTTGCTTGAATCCTAGATGTTCTTCTGGAAAACCCAAATGCTGAGTGGAAACATTAGGATCAAGACCTAGAATATTTATATATTTACAAGAAAATATATCTTGATTTTTCTTTAAAAAATAAATTTACATCTCTTGCTCTTTAAGAGTCATGGCCACACTAATTAAAGTGGGGTGTGGATCTTCTTTTGTACCCAGATTTATTTCTCTGAGTTCATCCACGGTGGTAGAGATACCCTCTTTAAATGCTGGAGGATCATCCATGATATCTTCCTCTTCTTCTTTAACATGTGTTATTTCTTCCATTTCTACTTGCATAGTAGATGATGAAGTAGATTTTTCATGATCAAAAGAGATGTTAAAATTTGAACATCTTGAATAAGAAGATTCCATTTCTGACCCGATTGACGATGAAGGGTCTTCCCTGGGTAATAAAGATGAGTTTATGGATTGATAATCAACACCATCGTTCACCTCTGGAATTTCTATAACTTCCTCTGTCCTGGTTGGACAAGTATAGAATTTCTGAATTTCAGCGGATGAAATGAAGACATCCCTGTAACACCCCAAGCTTCCATGGTGCACTTCTCTTTGAATAATACAGTAGCGTGTATTGTACGCAACTTAGAATTCTAACACACCGCGACTAATCAAAGTAGCCATTATGAATAGTAATAACCACCTTTTAAATTTATAGAAATTTTATATTTCAAAATGGACTTCATTTTTTTCTCAATATCAAAATTAGCCTTTGTTGAATTTTTTGTAATTTTCTCAGAACTTCCAATTTTTTATGAATAGTGAAAAATACTTAAAAACAACTTTTTTATTCAAAATAATTTAGAGTGATAAATTATACTATTGAGTGGTTTTAAAGTATAATTAGAATATATTTTTACAATTTTATCCAATGGTGTTCATTAGAATTAATTTCACATTGAAATTGGACATAAACAATTGTCAATCTTTTGATATATATTGTTTCTAAAAACACACTATTTGTTGTGACAGTGGGAATTAATTATAAAATTAATTAATTCAACTTATATGTTTGGAATTTTTTAAAATAGACATCATTTTTGGATCCGGAATATCAATTATAGCTTAGGGTGAAATTTTGGCATTGTTCTGAAAAACTTCAATTTTTGATGAATAGTGAAACCACTAAGTGGTAGTTAAAAAACTGATTTTTCGTTTAAATGAAACATTATCACTTCTGTGATTTTATTTTCAAAAATCCTACATACATGGTTTTCATTAGGAGGTAAAATGTCGTTCAGTGGGATTAAAATAATTTTTTGGTGAATAGTAACTTTTAAGTTTAATTAATCGCGATTAAAGGTAATTAGTGAAATTTAAGGTAAAAATGGTATTATAAAAATATGAAATGACCTTTACACTTGTCCTAACTCTATTGGATGAGTCATGGCCGACCAAGAAAATACATGGGTAAACTTGGGGACCCCATGGAGCCACTTTGGTAGGAATATGACATAAATAACTTTTTATTTAAAGTTAAAATAAAAATGTCACAAACATAAGTTGTTTTACTAAAACAATTTTTAAATGGGGTTATACAAGTAATATTTTTTACTATAAATATTCATTAGAAATATAAAACTATTTCCTAAATCATGATATTTTTTTTATAATTTTTAGACTTTAAATAAATTAAATTATTTATGATACCATGATGATGCAGCGATTACCTCATTAATTAACGATTTAAATAAAATGAAACGATAATGTAAAATCTAAGCATCTCACTTGTCCAAAGCCTATTGGATGAGAATATTTCGAACCCTTATCACCTTATCCTCAAATTATATTAGTGTGGGACCTTTATAATCCGAAATGAATTGTATAATAAAGTAACATTTTATTACTTTCCAAGAGTGCCCCTCCTCTACACTTATAAAAGGCCCCCACCACTACCACATTAATCACACTTTCAAAGCCTTTTGGCTCGGCCAAACTCTTCCGAAATACTCCCCCAACTTCCCTACCTTACTCCTAGAATCATCACTTTTGGCAGAATTCTTCCCAAGGAAGCCTTTGGCTCAAATCAAAAGAGTTACCTGATTTTAAGGTAATGTCTTCTCTTATGTTATTTTGTTTTATTTTTCTTCTCCAACCCCCTAAACTATTTTTGTTCAATTCATCTGTAACAACACCAGTATCCTAAATATACTAGGATTTTGTTATAATAAGGATTCGAGCTACACTTACACACACCTACATCTAATGGTTAAAGAACATACTGTTTATGTGGATGGCGAATTTCTGCCTCACGAAACGATGATTGTTCAACACTGATATAACACCTTCAATGGTTGCCATTAAGATGTCACTATATTTATATATATGATATATAATATGTTTATGTTTTACTTAAGGTTCTGTATTTTTCATTTATGGCATACCTTTATTGTTTCCATTATGGGTAAACACGATATTTTCATTTTAGGAAGTGCGGACTACCGCCCCCTCAAAGTGATTTGAATTGTTAATACCATATATGGGATGTATAAAGGATGGAGTAAATAGTATTATACACTATATTATACTGGAATTATATTATACATTTATATCATTATGATTTCATTCCATTAAATACGAAATAGAAATGAAAGTAGCGTTCATGCGTACGTATGGCTTACCGTCTCCATGAACGGTGCATTTCATTTCTTACCTCTAAATGTTACGTAATATTACGAATGAATGTATATACTGGATATATATGATATATATGATATCTACATCATGAATATAATTCTGGATATAATGGATATTTCACCACATGAACAACTTGTAATTATAAGAAGTTTATTTTTGACTCAAGTACCTAAGATCCACAAAACGACCATTATAAACTTAAATAATTACATAATGTTAATGATATGGTAATAAGTGATATAAAAGGAATAATGAACACAAAAAATTTTCTTAAGTAAATAGAAATTAACTCTAGTTTATTATTCCGGAGGTTAAATAACGATCAAGTCAAGTCGGACACGAGGTAAGGGAACTTCTTAACCCAATTTACATTCTTTGGGTTAATCTCCTACTTTCAAATTATGTCATGATATTATCATGTCTTATCTTGTATTTGTAATTTATTTAGGTGTACTTATAGTGAATACACATAATAGATCTACTTTATTTAAAAAAATGATCTTTGTAAGGGTCTTCGTCTCAATATCCTTTCATTGAGGCATATTTGGTTTTATACACAAATTTCCTTTATACGGTGTATAAACCCCTTTGACTTTTAATTTTATTCAAAAGGAACCTTTTTATATGAAGTGTTTTTACTAAACGACAAAAGGAATGTTTTTTGTACGTATGCGGCGATAACGACTTCTCCGCCGCTGTGACCATTATTTGAGTTTCGGCTTCCTCTACAAGCCATACCTTTTTTTTAAAGAAAAATAAATACCATGTTTTACTTTTCTTTTATTTTGGTATTGAAAATAGTTTTGAAAGTGTTTTTATTATATCAATGTGTTGTATTGATATCTTGTGATTGAAATGTGTAAATGTTATGTTTCCTTTATGCATGTTTTATGTGATACGATTATGTTATGGTTTATTATATGTTTAAACCTGTTCATATGAGAAATGCATTGGACTTAATAAGTGACGGGTGGAGCCCGCTATAGATCCTCGATGCATCAATAGGTCTCATGAGACAAACTAGTGTCTTGGCACGAGGCCTTGACAAAATCATATTTGTGGTCTTGGCACGAGGCCTTGGCTACGTGGTTATGATAGTCTGGCATTATGCATTCCATCATTATGAAAGTGGTTATTGATATTGCATGTGATTATTCGACCAGTAGAATATCCATGTGAAGAAGTAAATGGAATTATCTCATTTTACTTTTGCCATATTATGTTGAAGTTCATGTTTAAAAGGATTTTGTTTTAGTTATACATAGCCTTAAATGTTTATGTTTATTGATGAAAGCTTTTGCTATATTGTTATCCTTACTGAGCATCTGAGCTCACCCCTTTCAATGTTTTAATTTTTCTAGGATGTGATGAAGTATTATAGGAATGACCTGAAGGGATAGTCTGAAGGGGATATGAGTGTGGAAAATGGAGAATATGTTATTGTAGTTTTTCACATTGTGGTGTAATGTAACGTTTATGAATGTATCTAGTGTTTCCAAGGCTACTAAACTAATCGGTCTTTCGAGACTTGATATTTTGTGATCATGCCAATGTTGCAAAGTAATGCACCGACTCTGGGTAGCTGGGGTCGGGGTGTTACAGTTGGTATTAGAGGTAGTTTAGTACTAACCTTGGAAGCTAGATTTAGATAAACTCTGATTAGAGCACATAGCCCAAAGATAGACTTTGAGGATTAGTATAGAAGAACATCCTAGAATTTTGTTGTTGTAGAGATTTTGTGAGTTTTCCGGGAAATACATCCCTGTCTGGATACGAGCAGGTAGAGGCGGCTCTGGCACAGATGTACCTATGGGTAAAGCCCAAAAACACCACTTTGATCTAGACTCGAACAGGTACTGGTGCACGACAACGGGCCTTGCTGCACTCTTGGTTACGACACTCCCGGGGGATATGCTTTGGATAATTCTCATTTTCTTTACAAACCACTATAAAGGGTTATGAGTATATACTTCCTCAAAAAAAACATTTTTATGATTATGGATTATATCCATAAATAGTTCAATTTATGTTAAGTATTTTACAAGTATGGAATTATGTATTTTGATTCATAAACTAATCTAGTTTATGCCATTGTTTAGAAATGGCGCCTAGTGGAAGGAATGGAAACTGTATCAATGCACGCACTCCGTGTAGGGATTACCCTCCTGATCAAGATAATTATTGTGGATCTGGAGATACAACTGGTGATGATCAACTTATTACCATACTGGGACAACTCACTCAGGTAATGAATAATAACCTTACTCATATGGAGCACCCTGATCCGCAATGTGGAGGATCAATGTTAGACCGCTTCATGAGGCAACAACCGCCAACATTTAATGGGGGTACAAATCCATTAGTAGCTGAGAAATGGATAAACTCCTTAGAGAAAATATTCCACGCCTTGGGGAGTAGCGAAAGGGAGAAGGTTGTCATGGCAGTCTACCGCCTCACTGGAGATGCCGATCAATGGTGGTCGCTGATTCAAAACACAAAGGAAGATGAAGAAGTATAAAGTATGGAGTGGATGGAGTTTAAGGAAATTTTCTTAGAAAAATACTTTCCACGTGACAATCGAGCAGATATGGAGAGGCAATTTCTGAGTCTGAGGCAGAAGGAGGATGAGAATGTCGTAAAGTATGAGGCTAACTTTACAAGGTTAGCGAGGCATGCTGCAGATTATATACGTAACCCAAAAATTAAGATTTATCGTTTCTTTGATGGGTTAAAACCATTTCTCCGTTGAGCTTTAGTATCACAATCCTTCTCATCGTATGAAGATATTGTCTCGTGTGCTATCATGGCAGAAAAGGAATTCTCTAAGTCATATGACAACAAAGTAAAGCAAGAGAAGAAGAGAACGGTGGAACAAGAGACAGATAAAGGGAAAAAGGGAAAGAATGATTTTCCATTATGTGATAATTGTGGGAAGAATCACCCTGATACTTGCCTAAAAGGAATGGGAGTTTGTTATAAATGTGGAGAAAAAGGCCACCAAGCTCGTGATTGTAAGGGAAAGAAAGAGGCTATCAAAGTTGAATGATATAATTGTAGAGAAATGATTCATTATGCAAATGAATGTTCTAAGCGTCAAGGAAACTTAACTCAGAAAAGGCCAAGGGATCAAGGCCAATCTTTTACTGTGACTACAGTTGATTCAGAATAATTAATGTATTGGTGCTTTTGGACTCAAGGATTATATTTTGGTTATAAGAATAATGTGATATATATAAGGATTGTACTGCAGTACGTGTTCTTTTCATTAAGGTTTTAATATGATGAAGGTAATCATATTTTTAGTATGTGACAATAATAGAAACTTTACTTTGTTTCGGGAATCTGATAAATTGATTTTGGAATTAAGAGAATTTTTAGAGAAAGTCTGGACAGAGGTATTTTGGATAACTATAAAGGTTGGGATTGATTAATTTGATCTTTGAATAGTATTGTTTAAGGTTAAAACACTTCTAAAGATTATTTTTGGAATATTATAATACTATATTTTTAGGAAAAGGACAACCTGCAGGGTGGGGCATAACCCATCACGTAGGACAAAGCTGCAGGAATCAAACCCACAACCATAGTGCGACAGGCCTTTATTACCTACCACTAGCCTACAGGAAGTCCCTGGTTATTACAAAATAGTTTTACTAATCTAAATGGTATGTGTTAATATTTGGAACCATATACAATTAGGATAAATAGAATATTTTTGAGTTCTATTACCTTTTAGAGTGAAAGATAGGTTTGTGGTAAAAATTTATTAAAGAATGAAAGTCAACATAACAAGTATGTATATTCCCTTACGTTCTTAGTAAATCTCCTAAATAAATTCCTCTACTTTATAAAAGGTAACATAAAACAAAAATATTGTCGGTTAACTTTTCCAACTGGGGATTCAATGATCTTTCAACCAATCACAAGTTTGTGACTTTATTATGGTTAACTTTCTCCTATTCCTGTTTTCTACAACTCTCCATCAGACCTTGATGGTTTGTTTCTCCTCCATATCCATATTTTCATAGAATCCTAGTATGGGCTATCTCGGGTGACCTTTGTACTTAACTTTCTTTCTTTTAAAGTTATATTTTTATTAACCTTATTTCCGATGTGGGTTTTCCACAAAGGTATTTTCTATTTTCAACCTTTTATTTTCAAAGAAAAATTTCAAATTGCGAAGACGCAATTTATTGAAGGAGGGGAGAATGTAACACCCCAAGCTTCCACGATACACTTCTCTTTGAATAATACTGTAGCGTGTATTGTACGCAACTTCGAATTCTAACACACTGTGACTAATCAAAGTAGCCGTTATGAATAGTAATAACCACTTTTTAAATTTTTAGAAATTTTATATTTCAAAATGGACTTCATTTTTATATTCGTAATATCAAAATTAGCCTATGTTGAATTTTTTGTAATTTTCTGAGAACTTCTAATTTTTTATGAATAGTGAAAAATACTTAAAAACAAATTTTTTAATAAAAATAATTTATAGTGATAAATTAAACTATTGAGTGGTTTTAAAGTATAATTATAATATATTTTTACCATTTTATCCAATGGTGTTCATTATAATTAATTTCACTTTGAAATTGGACATAAACAATTGTCAATCTTTTGTTACATATTGTTTCTAAAAACATGCTATTTGTTTTGACAGTGGGAATTAATTATAAAATTAATTAATGCAACTTATATGTTTGTAATTTTTTAAAATAGACAACATTTTTGGATTCGGAATATCAATTATAGCTTAGGGTGAAATTTTGGCATTGTTTTGAAAAACTTCAATTTTTGATGAATAGTGAAACCACTAAGTGGTAGTTAAAAAACTGATTTTTCGTTTAAATGAAACATTACCACTTTTGTAATTTGATTTTCAAAAATCCGACATACATGGTTTTCATTAGGAATTAAAATGTGGTTCAATGGGATTAAAATAATTTTTTAGTGAATAGTAACTTTTAAGTTTAATTAATCGCGATTAAAGGTAATTAGTGAAATTTAAGGTAAAAATGGTATTTTAAAAATATGAAATGACCTTTAAACTTGTACTACCTCTATTGGATGAGTCATGGACGACCAAGAAAATACATGGGTCAACTTGGGGACCCCATGGAGCCACTTTGGTAGGAAAATGACATAAATAACTTTTTATTTAAAGTTAAAATAAAAATGTCACAAACATAAGTTATTTTACTAAAACAATTTTTAATTAGGGTTATACAAGTAATATTTTTGACTATAAATATTCATTATAAAGATAAAAAGATTTCATACATCATGATAATTTTTTTATAATTTTTAGACATTAAATAAATTAAATTATTTATGATACCATGATGATGCAGCGATTACCTCATTAATTAATGATTTAAATAAAATGAATAGATAATGTAAAATATAAGCATCACACTTGTCCAAAGCCTATTGGATGAGAATATTTCGAACACTTATCACCTTATCCTATAATTATATAAGTTTGGGACCTTTAGAATCTGAAATGCATTTTATAATAAAGTAACATTTTATTACTTCCCAAGAGTGCCCCTCCTCTCCACTTATAAAAGGCCCCCACCACTACCACCTTACTCACACTTTCAAAGCCTTTTGGCTCGTCCAACCTCTACCCAAATAATCTCCCAACTTCCCTCCCTTACTCATAGAAGCCTCAATTTGGGTATAATGCTTCCCAAGGAAGCCTTTGGCTCAAATCAAAAGAGTTACCCGATTTTAAGGTAATGTCTTCTCTTATGTTATTTTTTTTATTTTTCTTCTCCAACCCCCGAAACTCTTTTTATTCTATTAATTTGTAACAAAAACAGTATAATAAATATACTAGGATGTTGTTATAATAAGGATTCGAGCTACACATACACACACCTACATCTAATGGTTAAAGAACATACTGTTTCTGTGGATGGCGAATTTCTGCCTCACGAAACGATGATTGTTCAACACTCATATAACACCTTCAAAGGAGGCAATTAATATGTCACTATATTTATATATATGGTATAAAATATGTTTGTGTTTTACTTAAGGTTCTGTATTTTTCATTTATGGCATACCTTTATTGTTTCCATTATGGGTAAACGCGATATTTTCATTTTAGGAAGTGCGGACTACCGCCCCCTCAAAGTGATTTGAATCGTTAATACCATATGTGGGATGTATAAAGGATGGAGTAAATGGTATTATACACTATATTATACTGGAATTATATTATACATTTATATCATTATGATATCATTCCATTAAATATGAAATAGAAATGAAAGTAGCGTTCATGCGTACGTACGGCTTACCGTCTCCATGAACGGTGCATTTCATTTCTTACCTCTAAATGTTACGTAATATTATGAATGATTGTATATACTGGATATATATGATATATATGATATCTAAATCATGAATATAATTCTGGATATAATGGATATTTCACCACATGAACAACTTGTAATTATAAGAAGTTAATTTTTGACTCAAGTACCTAAGATCCACAAAACGATCGTTATAAACTTAAATAATTACATAATGTTCATGACATGGTAATAAGTGATATAAACAGAATAATGAACATGAAAAAGGTTCTTAAGTAAATAGAAATTAACTCTAGTTTATTATTCAGGAGGTTAAAGAATGATCAAGTCAAGTCGGACACGAGGTAAGGGAACTTCTTAACCCAATTTCAATTCTTTGGGTTAATCTCCTACTTTCAAATAATTTCATGATATTATCATGTCCTATCTTGTATTTGTACTTTATTTATGTGTACTTATAGTGAATACACATAATAGATCTACTTTATTTAAAAAAATGATCTTTGTAAGCGTCTTCGTCTCAATATCCTTTCATTGAGGCATATTTGGTTTTATACACAAATTTCCTTTATACGGTGTATAAACCCCTTTGACTTTTAATTTTATTCAAAAGGAATCTTTTTATATGAAGTGTTTTTACTAAACGAAAAAAGGAATGTTTTTTGTACGTATGCGGCGACAATGACTTCTCCGCCGCCGTGACCATTATTTGAGTTTCGGCTTCCTCTACAAGCCATACCTTTTTTTAAAAGAAAAATAAATACCATGATTTACTTTTTCTTTTATTTTGGTATTGAAAATCGTTTTGAAAGTGTTTTTATTATATCAATGTGTTGTATTGATATCTTGTGATTGAAATGTGTAAATGTTATGTTTCCCTTATGCATGTTTTATGTGATATGATTATGTTATGGTTTATGATATGTTTAAACCTATTCATATGAGGAATGCATTGGACCTAATAAGTGACGGCTGGAGCCCGCTATAGCTCCTTGATGCATCCGCAGGTCTCATGAGACAAACTAGTGTCTTGCCATGAGGCCTTGAAAAAATCTTATTTTTGGTATTGGCACGAGGCCTTGGCTACGTGGTTATGATAGTCTGGCATTATGCATTCCATCATTATGAAAGTGGTTATTGATATTGCATGTGATTATTCAACCAGTAGAATATCCATTTGAAGAAGTAAATGGCATTATCTCATTTTACTTTTTCCATATTATGTTGAAGTTCAAGTTTAAAAGGCTTTTGTTTTAGTTATACATTGCCTTAAATGTTTATGTTTATTGATGAAAGATTCTTCTATATTGTTATCCTTACTGAGCATCTGAGCTCACCCCTTTCAATGTTTTAATTTTTCCAGGATGTGATGAAGTATTATAGGAATGACCTGCAGGGATAGTCTGAAGGGGATATGAGTGTGGAAAATGGAGACTATGTTATTGTAGTTTTTCACGTTGTGATGTAATGTAACGTTTATGAATGTATCTAGTGTTTCCAAGGCTACTAAACTAATGGATCTTTAGAGACATGATCTTTTGTGATCATTCCAATGTTATGAAGTAATGCACTGACTCTGGGTAGCTGGGGTCGGGGCGTTACAATCCCCATTTGAGCTTTCATCATTTCTTGGTGAATCACCAATTTCTCCCATACTATCTGGCTTGACTGCCATAATTGACATTATGGAAGTTTCCATAAGAGTATTTTGATTTGAGTCTATCCTGTCAATTTGACAGATATGCAACACATAATCTGTACTGACATGTGCATATGGGTTTACTGGAATCTTTTCCAAACCATATGGAGCATTAACTTTGGTACCCTCCCTTGTTGTGGATTTCTCCTTTCCCTTCATGTGATTGAATTCTTCCTCAATGTATTGAGATTCACATGTCTTGAACGGGGACTTATCACCATACAGTGTCCCAATTTGACCATTGAAACAATATTTGAGACATTGATGATATGATGAAGGGATAGCCTCATGTTGATGTAGCCAGGGTCATCCAAGCAAGATGTTGAAGGCTGAATCTTGATCAATAACCATGAAATCTGAATTGGATACAAGATCTCCAAACTGAGTTCTGAGTGTAATATCGCCCAGTGGTTCTTGTTCATTTTTATCATATCCTTGTAACATCATAGTAGAAGGAGATAAATCAGATTCCGCGAGGCCCAATCGACGAAGTGTACGAATGGGGATGAGGTTGACCCCAGAACCATTATCAATGAAATCTCTTTGGATGTCTATACCATTGACCTTTCTAGATAAATACAAAGGTCTAATATGTATATGCACGATATCATCTTCCTCTTCATCTGTGAAAGATATCACTGCATGGCATTCTGCAGGATTATTCTCAACATGGTAGGCTTCAGCCACAACAATTTCAGTTTCAAACTCATTAGGACTTGACAAAGCCTCAATGAGTGCCTCCCGAAGATCCTTTCATATATTCAAGGCATCCAAAATTGATAACTTGGCCGGTACTTGGGCCAGGTGTTTCAATACATCATATTTTTGATCCAAAGGTCTACGTTTTCCAACAGGAACATGTGGTTTCACAGGTTCCTTAGAAGTTGGTGTTTTAGAAGTTGATGCATCTTGTACCAGGATAGGAGTTGGCAATACTCCTGGATTTGGAAGATTAGAATGATTAGGTCTATTTACTTGCTGAGAGGAAGAAGGTGGAACCTCCAACTAATCTTCCAGAATAACTGTGCCAGGACTGAATCTTCCCTATGTGGAAGAACATTCTTGTTCTTGTTGAGCTCACTGAAGGGCTCTGCCACGAGTTTTGTGACGCCCCAGGTTTTATGAACTGGTTTATGTAAGAAGTGTTATGTCCTTATTAATGTCTCTTGTTTTATTCGTTTTGCTAATAAGGAATTAGAAATGAAATAAAACATAGAGAATAAGGTAAACTGACATTTATTAAAACATTACTTTACAACAAGACCCATCTAATTGAAAGTGCCCTGCACAAGACCTAACACGGCCACAGCAATACTACAAAGAACCACAACACGGGCAATCGGATAGTCGTCATCTTCAGGATCCAACAGTGTGAAAAGTATAACCGCCAGAATCACCGCGCACGCACTCAGCACCAGGGGTATGAGGAGAGCCATCCGCCAAGGGTCCGGTGTTTTGAAAATATAAAACAACCTACCCCTTGCTTTTATAATGGATCTCTAAGGGAATATGATCGTTTTTTTGGACCGTTGGGTTCCAAGGGATAAAGTGCATCTTTTTATAAAATTTGGTCTTTATTACGCTTTTATAATATTATGGTATTTCACTTTCTTTTATAAAAAATATTAGATATATCTTCAAGTATTAAAAATAAAATATTATTGCAAATGAATCTATTTTGATCATGATGATATTTATGTGGTGGAAAACATGATATTTTAAAATGTGTCGAATGGGGTATCAACAATAATTGAAAATGTATCTTTTCGGATCTCTAAAACTATGTGTTTTAAATTTGAGAAAAACTATGGGTCTTTTAAACATAATTTTATAAATCAACAAGTAAAGCATGTTATAAATTGTATTTTGATGGTTATAAGATCCTAGTAGTTATAAAAGTATGGTATTAACAATATATATATATATATATTTTTAAAGAAAATAATTGTTATATCAAATAGTATCATTTGTTTCCTTAAACTAAAATGGATTTTTGGATTTGGAAATTATGAGTTAAAGGTACTTATTAAGTTTTATACAAAATCGAATTATAATGTTATGTATGAATATATATTAAAAAAATGAAGTAGTATAATGCCTAATTTTAGAATTTATTAAACTGTTTTTTTAAAAAAAATGCACTGTTCCTACCCGGAGAATATGGCTGGCCGCGCAATAGCCCCACGCACCTTCCTCCATCCGATCCTGCCCTGGACGATCCTGGCCGCTGATGTGTTTTAAACTCGCATTTCTCTTCGACCGTCCGATCTCGCGATGGCCGATCCCGACCGTCGTTTTTCTTTTCGTTCTCAGCCTTCACGTCGTCTTCAACCTTGCGTCGAGGTCCCACGAACCAGTACCGGGATTGCCGAGACGCCTCCTTCACCACTGTTCTAGTTGACCTCGTGCACCCCCACCTCCATAGGACACCATAGGCTCGGCCTAAACTCCCTCGGACTGTCTTCCTTTAAGAACAGAGAAACCCCACTGTGAGATCGGGACCTCCGGAGCCAACCCGCACCTGCCTCGCCGTCGCCTAGCCACCACCGGCCACCAAGCCTCTCCTGGTTCTCCGGCCACCCAGCAAGCCTCCGGCGAGCTCGTCTCTTGAGCAGTAAGGGTGCCACGGCTGTGTGTTTCTTTTTTTCCCCCACCCATTCTTCCCGGTTCATGCTTTATATACATGAGTATATATATATACGCCTAATAGTTAAAGATATATATATATATATGCTAACCGTTCTACTACCCAGAAAACACCAAGGGTGTTTTGGTGTTTTTTTTTCCGGTTTGAAGTAAAACACTATACATACTCGGTATATATATATAACATTATATACATTTATATTTCATGCAAACCATACAAAATTAAGATTTTAAGACTTCCTTATAATTCAGTATTTTATGATAAGAATTATGACTATGAAAGAGGTTATTTTAAAACAAGTCCTAACATGTACAATATTTAAGTAAGCCTTATATATATGTAATTATATAATTTTATTAGTTACGTATTTCAATGAAAATCAGTTTTTGATTTTTACTTCGTCTATGAATAACTTTAGATGCGGACCAGGTCTTTGTTTTAAGTGCAAACATGTAATAGTTGAAGTCGAAGTTTTATGTATATTTACAGTTTCTTGAACCCTAAAAACCCATAAGGTTTTGTTCATTTTCTTTTAAACTGAATAAATGATATATTGTTAGTATATTTCAAGTGAACCATGTTTAATTTATGAGAAGCCCTATTTATATACATTTTGTATATATAACCCTATGTACGTATGTGTTTTTAAGATTAACATCTGAAAACCCTAGTTTCAAGAAATGGTTATGCATGTAGAATTTTAGCGCTTGCCTATGCTGTTTTATTTTTGGTCTAAGTATACAGCAATGAACTTGTTTAATGTCACCCTTGAACTGACTGGTGTGTTTTTTTTTAGGATATGCTTATGCCTGTTTTAATCTCATTTTAAAAGGATATGGATTTAAGGGTTATGTTAATAAGTTGAAATCCTCTATTATTTTTATACCAAACTCGTTGCAATGATTTTTAGCGGGCAGAGTGTGACATCAAATTCTATAACCAGAGAAGAATAATAATTAATGAAAGGTATTATTTTTTTAAAGTGGTTTATTTCCAAGTGTCGGAATTTTAAAGATTTCAAGTGTTTATTATTTTTATACCAAGCATGTCGTGGTAATTATTAGCGGATGGAGATTTGTTGCAAGAACTATGACCTGTGAAGTACAATATTTAATGCCAAGTAGTTCTTTTCCATGCACTGGAATTTTAGAATCTCATCATTTAATAACCCTTGGGAGCAAGTCTCTCACATTCATCATTTTATGTGCTTAAATAATTGTTCTACACACATAGTATGCTTGCTTAACCATGCCTTCTTTTATTCCATATTTTCATGTTTATCTGTCATATCATGTATTTGTAAAACAGTTATGTAATTGTTACCTTATTAATATTATTCATGCATATGACTCAACATGAAGAAGAACTAAGAACTAATTACCCAAAGTGGTATGGGACACCTTGGGTAATGAATGATTTCAGTAAAGAATGAACGATGTGGCTCACATGATAATAAAGGCAAATTTAAGGGTGCGCCCTGATAGCGCTCCAATGCATTGGGTAATGATGTAACCACTAGAGATTACAATTTTCACGATACCATGGTGAATAACCTTGGTAATTTTCCAATGACACCTTGGGGATGGACCTTGGTGAAACGAAACGATTGTCAATATTAAATGTTGATGCCACATAATTCAAGTTATATAACAAGTTTTTCCAAGATAAAGTTCTTTCATGACTGATGCCTTTAATGTTTGTATAAAGTTCATAATTCCCTAGTTTAAAGTTTGAAGCATGCCTAGTGTTATCACTTAATAGAATAGTAACCAGCATATGAACGTTTAGTTGTTTCCTTGTGCGCAACTCTGATTATGCATTACTTTTAACTATTTAAATTTTATGCTCAAGTAAATCACGTGTAGTACTTGTTTACATCAAACATTATCACTCCTTCAAGAATTCACGTATTCGTTTCTTGTTTGTCGTGAAAACTTTGATTAAAGCATATTATGTATGTTGTGTTAAAATCTTTCTTAGTGGACGCTCAAACTCTTTTAAAAGAATGTTTTCAAATGTTACTGTATTTTAAATTCTTTTTAAAACCCCCTTACTGAGTATTTCAATGCTCACCCTATGTTTTGGTTTAAAATTTTCAGGTGTCAGCTTTTGTAAGATGGATGGTTTCAGAAGTTTCCGGTTTCCCAGAACCCGAACCGCACACGATCCTCTGTATGGGACATGATGTGTAGCTAACAAAGTGTATTTTATTTTAAGATAACACATCATGTTCAGAAGGCACCGGCTCCTATGGTTATCTGGGGTCGGGGTCTCTACAGTTGGTATCAGAGGTTCGGTTTGGATAACTCTGGAAAGCCAGAAACTGAAACAAAAATATATATGTATATGTATTTCAATTTTATTAAAAAACTTGGTTTTCTTAAATTTCAGATGGAAAATGAAGGCACAAATCTCTTATCTCTCCCCACCGAGGCCCTAGAGACCATTGTGTCTTTAGAAAGCCGTGAGGACTTTCTAAACTATGCCCATATCCGTATGACATGCAAATACCTTTACGATGTATCCAACTCACCTCGAGTGCTTAGTCTGCACCAAGGGTTGGGATTGGATTACCTCCTTATGATAATAACCCAATTTCCCTCCTATGTACGACGAGGAAGGTACTACGAGGGAATTTTCCGGATTTTCACGGCGGGTGAAAACTTTGGCACTATGCTCGATAACCCCTTTCAAGAAGCTGCTACTGACGGAGACCTCCGAGCGGGCTACCTTTGTCAGATTTTAAACTATGGCTTCTGGGGTCAGTTGTTAGACTTCGGAAGGTTAGAAGACGAGTCCACCCGATTGTCTTACAGACGACAAGTGTATGAAGATGTCTCTCAACTTCACGTCCCCCATGCAAGACTCATAAGACGTCATAGGTGTCCTCATGAGTTTTTCCCTGAATGCTCGGCCTGTGTTTGGTTCGAGGAGTTAGGGAGTTTTTCTTCTCTGTGTGGAGTTCGTTTAGTCAATGAGTAAGGGAAACTCAAGCACTAATAATAATGAACGTATGTTTATTGAAATGTTATCTTCCTCCTTTCCTTGTCCGTACCATGTTTTTTCCCTTGTATGATTTTCAAGTAATGGAACTCCTGTATTTAAACTTTCAGATGGAAGGACAAACCCACCTGTTATCTCTTCCCACCGAGATTTTGGAAATCATTGCGATCAAAACGTGTGAGGACGAGTATGACCCCTTCGCAAATTTGCGAAGAACGTGCAAGCAATGGTTTGAGATAACAAACGGTCCGAAGATTCTCCGCACCTGCCAGGGGAATGCCTCTATCTATTACCGCATCGACTCTACTCAGCTAGCCGGACGTGAACGACGAGGAAGTTACCACGAAGGGCTCTTTCTTTGTTTCACCCTAGGCCGAAACTTCACGGCCAGAGTGAAATTCCAGGAAGCTGCGTTAGAGGGAAATCTTTATGCAGCTTATATGCTCCAACTTCTCAGCTTTAGCCTGTTTGACCATATCTATGGCATCGATATCCTCGACCGAGACATAATTCGTAAAGTTCTTCGAACGTTGGTCTGCAAAGACATTTCAGAACTTTGTACGGTTCGAGCTTCCCTTTGGAGGCCTGAAAGCCCGGAACATAAGTGCTACCCCTCCTGTCTTAGGTGTGTGTGGATTAGGGAGCTGGATGAAGTGAGCTTCGCTACGGGGATCCCTCTAAATATACCGGTTGACCCTTATCGTTGTTGGAGGTGGTAGGAACTTTTCTGAACCTTGTAGTGTCGTGAAATAAATTGCGAGGACGCAATTTTCTAAAGGGGGGGATAATGTGACGCCCTAGGTTTTATGAACTGGTTTATGTAAGAAGTGTTATGTCCTTATTAATGTCTCTTGTTTTATTCGTTTTTCTAATAAGGAATTAGAAATGAAATAAAACATAGAGAATAAGGTAAACTGACATTTATTAAAACATTACTTTACAACAAGACCCATCTAATTGAAAGTGCCATGCACAAGACCTAACACGGCTACAACAAGACTACAAAGAACCACAACACGGGCAATCGGATAGTCGTCATCTTCAGGATCCAACAGTGTGAAAAGTATAACCGCCAGAATCACCGCGCACGCACTCAACACCAGGGGTATGAGGAGAGCCATCCGCCAAGGGTCCGGTGTTTTGAAAATATAAAACAACCTACCCCTTGCTTTTATAATGGATCTCTAAGGGAATATGACCGTTTTTTTTTGGACCGTTGGGTTCCAAGGGATAAAGTGCATCTTTTTGTAAAATTTGGTCTTTATTACGCTTTTATAATATTATGGTATTTCACTTTCTTTTATAAAAAAATATTAGATATATCTTCAAGTATTAAAAATAAAATATTATTGCAAATGAATCTATTTTGATCATGATGATATTTATGTGGTGGAAAACATGATATTTTAAAATGTGTCGAATGGGGTATCAACAATAATTGAAAATGTATCTTTTCGGATCTCTAAAACTATGTGTTTTAAATTTGAGAAAAACTATGGGTCTTTTAAACATAATTTTATAAATCAACAAGTGGAGTATGTTATAAATTGTATTTTGATGGTTATAAGATCCTAGTAGTTATAAAAGTATGGTATTAACAATATATATATATATATATATTTTTTTTTAAAGAAAATAATTGTTATATCAAATAGTATCATTTGTTTCCTTAAACTAAAATGGATTTTTGGATTTGGAAATTATGAGTTAAAGGTACTTATTAAGTTTTATACAAAATCGAATTATAATGTTATGTATGAATATATATTAAAAAAAATGAAGTAGTATAATGCCTAATTTTAGAATTTATTAAACTGTTTTTTTTAAAAAAATGCACTGTTCCTACCCGGAGAATATGGCTGGCCGCGCAATAGCCCCACGCACCTTCCTCCGTCCGATCCCGCCCTGGACGATCCTGGCCGCTGATGTGTTTTAAACTCGCATTTCTCTTCGACCGTCCGATCTCGCGATGGCCGATCTCGACCGTCGTTTTTCTTTTCGTTCTCAGCCTTCACGTCGTCTTCAACCTTGCGTCGAGGTCCCACGAACCAGTACCGGGATTGCCGAGACGCCTCCTTCACCACTGTTCAAGTTGACCTCGTGCACCCCCACCTCCATAGAACACCATAGGCTCGGCCTAACCTCCCTCGGACCGTCTTCCTTTAAGAACCGAGAAACCCCACTGTGAGATCGGGACCTCCGGAGCCAACCCGCACCTGCCTCGCCGTCGCCTCGCCACCACCGGCCACCAAGCCTCTCCTGGTTCTCCGGCCACCCAGCAAGCCTCCGGCGAGCTCATCTCTTGAGCAGTAAGGGTGCCACGGCTGTGTGTTTCTTTTTTTCCCCCACCCATTCTTCCCGGTTCATGCTTTATATACATGAGTATATATATATACGCCTAATAGTTAAAGATATATATATATATATATGCTAACCGTTCTACTACCCAGAAAACACCAAGGTGTTTTGGTGTTTTTTTTCTGGTTTGAAGTAAAACACTATACATACTCGGTATATATATATAACATTATATACATTTATATTTCATGAAAACCATACAAAATTAAGATTTTAAGACTTCCTTATAATTCAGTATTTTATGATAAGAAATATGACTATGAAAGAGGTTATTTTAAAACAAGTCCTAACATGTACAATATTTAAGTAAGCCTTATATATATGTAATTATATAATTTTATTAGTTACGTATTTCAATGAAAATCAGTTTTTGATTTTTACTTCGTCTATGAATAACTTTAGATGCGGACCAGGTCTTTGTTTTAAGTGCAAACATGTAATAGTTGAAGTCGAAGTTTTATGTATATTTACAGTTTCTTGAACCCTAAAAACCCAAAAGGTTTTGTTCATTTTCTTTTAAACTGAATAAATGATATATTGTTAGTAGATTTCAAGTGAACCATGTTTAATTTATGAGAAGCCCTATTTATATACATTGTGTATATATAACCCTATGTACGTATGTGTTTTTAAGATTAACATCTGAAAACCCTAGTTTCAAGAAATGGTTATGCATGTAGAATTTTAGCGCTTGCCTATGCTGTTTTATTTTTGGTCTAAGTATACAGCAATGAACTTGTTTAATGTCGCCCTTGAACTGACTGGTGTGTTTTTTTTAGGATATGCTTATGCCTATTTTAATCTCATTTTAAAAGGATATGGATTTAAGGGTTATGTTAATAAGTTTAAATCCTCTATTATTTTTATACCAAACTCGTTGCAATGATTTTTAGCGGGCAGAGTGTGACATCAAATTCTATAACCAGAGAAGAATAATAATTAATGAAAGGTATTATTTTTTTAAAGTGGTTTATTTCCAAGTGTCGGAATTTTAAAGATTTCAAGTGTTTATTATTTTTATACCAAGAATGTCGTGGTAATTATTAGCGGATGGATATTTGTTGCAAGAACTATGACCTGTGAAGTACAATATTTAATGCCAAGTAGTTCTTTTCCATGCACTGGAATTTTAGAAACTCATCATTTAATAACCCTTGGGAGCAAGTCTCTCACATTCATCATTTTATGTGCTTAAATAATTGTTCTACACACATAGTATGCTTGCTTAACCATGCCTTCTTTTATTCCATATTTTCATGTTTATCTGTCATATCATGTATTTGTAAACCAGTTATGTAATTGTTACCTTATTAATATTATTCATGCATATGACTCAACATGAAGAAGAACTAAGAACTAATTACCCAAAGTGGTATGGGACACCTTGGGTAATGAATGATTTCAGTAAAGAATGAACGATGTGGCTCACATGATAATAAAGGCAAATTTAAGGGTGCGCCCTGATAGCGCTCCAATGCATTGGGTAATGATGTAACCACTAGAGATTACAATTTTCACGATACCATGGTGAATAACCTTGGTAATTTTCCAATGACACCTTGGGGATGGACCTTGGTGAAATGAAACGATTGTCAATATTAAATGTTGATGCCACATAATTCAAGTTATATAACAAGTTTTTTCCAAGATAAAGTTCTTTCATGACTGATGCCTTTAATGTTTGTATAAAGTTCATAATTCCCTAGTTTAAAGTTTGAAGCATGCCTAGTGTTATCACTTAATAGAATAGTAACCAGCATATGAACGTTTAGTTGTTTCCTTGTGCGCAACTCTGATTATGCATTACTTTTAACTGTTTAAATTTTATGCTCAAGTAAATCACGTGTAGTACTTGTTTACATCAAACATTATCACTCCTTCAAGAATTCACGTATTCGTTTCTTGTTTGTCGTGAAAACTTTGATTAAAGAATTATTATGTATGTTGTGTTAAAATCTTTCTTAGTGGACGCTCAAACTCTTTTAAAAGAATGTTTTCAAATGTTACTGTATTTTAAATTCTTTTTAAAACCCCCTTACTGAGTATTTCAATGCTCACCCTATGTTTTGGATTAAAATTTTCAGGTGTCAGCTTTTGTAAGATGGATGGTTTCAGAAGTTTCCGGTTTCCCAGAACCCGAACCGCACACGATCCTCTGTATGGGACATGATGTGTAGCTAACAAAGTGTATTTTATTTTAAGATAACACATCATGTTCAGAAGGCACCGGCTCCTATGTTTATCTGGGGTCGGGGTCTCTACAAGTTTCTACCGCATACACAATTCTAGAAGGGGTATAATTGGAATAGTGGCCTCTGAAAGATCCACGTCTTCTTCTGTATCCCATACCTCTGGAACTCCCTCTAATTCCTCTGTTTGATACAGGGAACCCAGGTTCATCATGTTCGAAACTGTGACTGGCATAAGGATCTGTTAAATTAATAATATTAACAGATCCTAAGATTAACTCTTTTTCCGATGGAGACTATGCCTAACTAGACAATTTAGGCTGTGCCGTTTGGTGGGGTGGTTCCCGTAATTTCGAAGTTGATGACATAAAATCTGCCAGAGTCAAAGAAAACTTGGGCTTTGACACAATTTCATCTTCTTCTGATTGTTCCTCTTTCTTTGAATTATTTCGTTTCTTTGAGGATTTTCCCTCTGATGAAGAGGGTTTTTCTATGGCACTCATGGTAGAAGACACAATTGGTTTCTTCAATTGTGTTCGCAAAATATCATGAGTTCGGTTGATCATTTTTCTAACCATCCAATCATCATATTTTTATGGATTTTTCTTCTTGACTTCTTGCCACTCACCCTCTTCCTATGGATTTGTAGTAGTTACACATGCTACCAGAGCTGAAGAACCTTTCAATTTGACTTGTCTCGAGTCAACCATTTTTTCCAGGAGGTCTTTGAAGACAAAACACTTCTAAATGGGATGCCCCAACATCTGATGAAAGGTGAAATAATGGGGGTGGTTTTCATCTCCTTCCTTGTTTGGCCTTTTGGGCCATGTAAATTGGACAAAATTATTTTCCAGAGCTGAAATGAAGTAACTAGGAACATGTTCATTACGGAAAGAGTAAACTTTTCTTTTCAAATCCTCAAATTGTTTTTACCTTTGATCACTTTGATCATCTTGAAAAAATTTCCCCTATTGTTGGCACTCAGAAGGCAGAGCCCTACGATAAGATGAAGGTTTTGAATTATAAGTAGGTACATGTGCTTGTTTAAGCATAACTGTAGCAGTCTATGCTTTACCCATTATCCTTCCTGGAGCTGATGGAATTACACGAGTTTTATCCTTAGTCTTAATAAGATAATCTTCAATCTGTTGAACGATTGAAGTAAGGTCTTGAAACCCTCCTGTGTATTTCACAGGGATCAATGATGTGTGTATTCATCATGGGGATTTGCCACATAGATTGGAAACAATTCTTCTTGAGGGAGTGCTAAGATAAGGGAATATGTTAATCCCCTCCAGTGAGCAATGACATCTGAAACCCTTTCATTTTCCCTTTGCTTACAATTTCTAAGATCAAAAAATTTTGTCTTTGTCAACATTGAACTGAATTGCAGAAGGAATCTTTGGCAGAGGTCCTCCCATCCGGTAATTGACCGGGATTTCAAGCATGTGTACTAGACAAAGCCAGGACCTTGTAATGACTTTACAAAACACCCGAGATTAACTTCTTCTTGTTGCTGAGGGGTTCCCATCATAGGATCTCTATGGGAAACAAAATGTGTTAACTGTTGCTTTGGGTATCCCAAACTATTAAATATTGGGAATGTGGTATATGCAAAATTTTATGGGGGAGGAATTGCATCAACCCATTCAGGATAATCTCTCTTTTCTGGTTGAGTTTGAGCTCATTTTCCCTCCATATCATCCAACCGAGCTGTTAATGTCTCAATAGTAGATATTAACTTTTCAAAAACATCCGGTTGAGCTTGGACCTGAGCTGGTGCAATAAATAGAGCTTGGACAAATGTGGTGGCTGGTGCTGCAACTGATGGTAGCACTGCCAATTTTTGTTGCACTTGACCTGTAGGATTAGACCTGTGAGGGTGTACTGGTGGAGAAGGATATTCTTGATCCATCTCAGTAGCCGCAACAAATTCCCTAAAGCTGACTGACTCCAGCACGCTTAAGAGGAATACTACCTTGAAGTAGTTCTGCATTCAATCTCCTTAATTCCTTAATTTATTCCTCTTGTTGTACAAATATTTTCTCTAGTGAGAGAGATTAGGCTTCTCCAAAGTAAGGGTATGTAACCTGATTCTTTCCTTTCCACTTTTTGTCTCCCTTTCAGAGAGGGGGAAGTGGGTTACCTAAAGGATTACCCAGATTCTGGGTAAGCTTTTGATTTCATGTATGCACACCTTCTTCATTTGTGTCTGTGCATACTACTTCGTGAGCATGAACCTCTTCACCCGATCCCTCTGAGTGAACCTCATCTGGTGGATCATCAACAATGACATTAATGACATTAATTTATGCATAATGCATTGCATCCCTTCTATTGGAATTTCTGCAATAATGCCTTTTCCCATGTCCCTTATTAGACATTGCCTTTTGTTGATTTGATCCCTCAGGAATTTCTTGACGAACCGTAATTTGGAGGGAATCTCCTGATAGTTTGGCTCTTCGTTCCTCCTGAGGATTCTTCCCTAATTGAGAGAAGACTGACTTTCTCCAAGGGATAGATTTAGGATTTGAAAACGTCTCCAGTCTGGGGGACTGGGGTTGTTTCTGTTCAACTCCTTGAATCCTATTTGTTGATTCTAAGGGTTGGGTTAAAAGAGTCCTCAGTTTGGAAAGCTAGGGTGGTTCTTGACATGCTATATCTGAAACCTTCTTCTAAGATCTCTTGATCTTGCAGACTTTAGTCCGGAAATTAGATGGATGCATCAACCTACATCCACTCTTATCCCCTGGCTCAAAAGACCGTTGGATGATTTTTGACACTTTTATCACTTGATGATGTGCTTGCTCCAAACAAGTGGCATGTTCAATATTCTCGTTTTCTTGATGTAGGAGTAATTCAACAACTTGTTCTCTATATTCTTGATTTTGAGAAGAACTAGTTGAGGCATGTTCTTGGGAAAGCCTTTGATTACAAACAAATCCAATTGACTGTGGCCAGCCATGGGAAATAACATTGCATGAGACCATTTTCGGCGAGCTTTGCTGACTGGAGAGCATAGTGAAATTTAGTGCTCCATGAACACCCCATCCCCTGATATGAATACTAGATGGGGAATTGAAAATTAACTGGTGGAATCTTCTTAGTGCGCCAAGTCATTAATGCTGAAGGGCTCTCTACTGCTTTTCAGCCATTAGATATCGAGAAACTGAGAGAGATTCCATTTCAATTTGGAATTGTAACCATTCTATTATCTTGACATGATTTTAATATTCATCATTAGATAATATTTTCTTTTTCAACTGACAAATAGTTTTTTATATGTTGAGATGAATATCATGAATTCCATCTTCCGTCAACATCTCTGTAATGTCATACTGAGAGTCAGCCGAAGGCCAAAACATGACTGGCACTTCACCTTTCTCTAGTTGTTTTCTTATATTCAGTACTTCCTCTTTATCATTCAATAAATATTATTCTACCTAATTAGACCAGAGCTGGTTCTTTTTGTTGCTTCATTGGATTCAACAAGATCGGTAGAGAATTCAATGATCAAATTTGAAGATGAACGACCCAGGGGTGGTTCAGAGAATGACCTACACCCCGGGCTATCTTCTGATTGAGAAAGTATTTCACCTGCTAGTGATAAGGTATCAGACATGATTGGATTTATATTTTCAAGTGCCTCAAGAAAAGAGGGATTTCTTGTCACTACATTGTCCATTGGAGCATTTTCCAGGCAATGTGAATTATAACTGTGGAGAGGACTTTTGCAGCTAAATTCATCATCATGGAGAGGACCACCATGGTGGGTTACAGAAAAAGATGAAACATTTTTCTCCTTGGTCTTCTGGCCACACAGAGGGTTCTTGTGGCTCCCATCTGAAGATGAAACTTCAAGATCGAACGAAATGTCATGAAACAAGCCTTCATGAGGAAGTATCTGATGAAGACCATCAGAATTAATGTTCCCACTATTGGGAAATGAGGGAGTAGAATCTTGAGTTGCAACAGATAATTGTCTGAGTGCATCAAGAACTCCAGCATCGAGCAAGGCCTTGTTACAGATTCGCTCTTGATTTTTTTACTATGCTGGGTGAGTCTTCTTTTTAGACGCCTTCTTACTCACTTTAGGAACCACTTGTTGATGAAAGTGGTCATTATGAGTAGGTTTATGTGCCTGATCAGGAGAAATGATCATGTTAGGCTGATTGTATCCACTCATATCAGGTGTATGTGCCTGACTTGGCTGTCCGTATGATACGGGGGAGTACGCCCCACAACCCTCTTGGACTGGAACAAATGTGTGTGTCTGTTCTAGAGTGAATTTTTGATGTGTCACTCCACTGGTATGGGTAGATTTACGCGTCTTTCCTTGAGATGTTATTGAAGCTGTTATAATATCCTGCCTGGCATCCAGAATATGAGCAGGGATTTGCTTCTGCTCTTTCCCCATTGAAAGAATGTGCTTGGTGACTTTAGCGGACGGAACGGGGATATACGTGCATTACATGCTTGGAGTAGGTGCATGTGCCTGCTCTTGTCCTCCTTTTCCTGTCAGTGATTTCTGATAGCACTCATGTGTGGGGGCAGAAATTTGAGTCTGCCTCCTGTTTGTCGCTGAAGCTTTTCGACTGACTTCTCTAAATGGTACCAAACGAGACTATTGGTAGGCTTGATCAATACAAGAAGGTGTATTTGCCTGCTAACTGCACTCCCCCGAACGTGGTTGATGAGCTTCCTTCAATACTGACAGACGAGGCTGCCGGCGGGACTGATGAGTGTAAGCATGTGTATGTGCCTGTTTACTAGTTGTCAACGCATTGGGTTGGCGGGATCCATCATATGTAGTTAGACGAGCCTGCTGACTAGCTGATGATTTATAAACGGGTTTATGTTCATATCTATAGTACTCCGCCAAAATTTTCTGGCGGGATTGGTGTTCTACTACCAGACGAGTCTGCTGGACAGCGGAATTAAAACAGACGAGTGTGTGTGCCCGCTTGTTGCTTGCCACCAAGTTAGGTTGGTGGACTTCTCCGGAGATGGAAGAGATGAGAACCTACTCACTATTGACCGGATTTCTCCTCTAGCAGTTCATCTTGCCTTCTCGGGTTTGAGGAACCTGAGCCGAATGCCTGGAGATGATACCCTCATCATGTTGAGGGCGCACAGCCACATGATTCTGGCGGTGATTATTGATTAGAGCCCTCGGGACGGACTCATGTCTCCTTGACTTAAGGCCCTGAGGGACCTGCTCATTTATCTCCCCAGAATATGGGAGTGAATGGTGATTGCATTCTGGGGATAACAACCCGAAATGGTTGGAGACGGTGGTCGGAACCACCTTCTTCTTAATCGCTGGTCATCGCTATCCGGACGACCAGGGTGAATTATTAACTTAGGGGGCTTGTCGAGCAGCCACCAGAGTCAGAATAGTACCATTTTTATGGTACCCCTTAACCAATGCATTTGATTCCCAACGTTGAAGATAGTGAGTGGGTGATGTCATCCATAGAGCGGACGACGATCCAGCAGGAGTAGCATTAGAGGCCTTCACAGCAGAAATATTCACAGCAGAAGTATTCACAGGTGTGAACATAAGAGAATCCATTTCTGTAATGTAGAAGATCTTGGAAAAGAGTGCTTGTTTGATATAACAAACCTAATCAAGATAAGTTCAGCCACTACATCTTTTAGATAAGCACATATGTTATTGATTGTTTTGTTGTCCCTCTCATTGAGTTTAAATAGGGGCCTAACAAATAAGTAAAACATCATTGTAACTTGGTTAAGGATTCATGTCGGGTTCACCATTTTTTGTTTCCTTTGGATTTGGGGATGACCTTGTTTATTTAAGGTTCAAACATTCCAAGCGGTTTCTAACGGGTTTGTTCGTAGAACCAGAAAAATCCAATGATTCCATATCCATTTGGACCTACTTTCCAAAGGTAGGTGCTCATTAGTTGTGAACAGATGAGGCTTAAGAATTTTCATTGGTCGAGAGGATGGGAGGTTGGACTCATCACACCCTTTTGGGGGTAATTATTGTCTACTCTGGGACTCTCTTTATAGATTTAAGTTATGTTTGTGAACCCTTATTACATCACCAAGTATAAAATGAGGTTTCCTTTAGACCTGACAATCAATGATTAGATATGTAGGAAATTTAGAGAATCTTTTATATGTATTTGAGGTTCTTCATCGATAGAGAATCATCTATATTTGTTAGAGATTCTTATTCAATGGTATCCTTCAATACATAAAAGTCTTTTGGTCATTATGATGACCATACTAGTTTTAAATCCACTCAGTGGGGCACTTGAAGTTTATTGTCATTCATAAGGACATGGATTATTTTAGAGTTGGGATCGTACCCATAGATGGGCTATCTACGTATCCTTTTTTAGAAAATGAATTAGAACCCATGTGCTATGGGTAAGGGTGTATTATTTTTATGCATGATTGATGGCTCAAAGAAAGATGTCATGATTACTTTTACTCTCTAAGCTCACGTGAGTCATACACGGTGCGAGAAACAAGAGGTATTGGTGAAACTAGACAATTGTTCCATGAAAGATGCAATTATGTGGGGTTTATGTATGTATGACTGCGCAAAATAGATAGATATTGGGTTTTACTTCAGGGAAGAAACCCATGAACAAGGTCCATCAAGGTATATGTGCTTTATGGAGATTTGGATACTCTAACATGGGGCTTACTCCTAAGGAAGATTCCCAAAATAGGAGGGGACTTCTGATTGGGTTTTACTCTTGAGAAGGAAGCCAAAATCAAAAGTAAATTAAGACTGGTTAAGAGAAATTATGACTGGGGATTATTCCTGAGAAGGATCCCCATGTTAAAAGGTTTTGAGAACTGGGGCTTAGTCCTAAAAAGGAGGCCCAAGTTAAAAGGTTTTGAGAACTGGGGCTTACTCTTAAGGAGGAGGCCTAGGTTAAGGGACTTGAGGCTTACTCCTAAGGCGGATGCCCATATTTGTAGATTTTGAGACTAGGGCTTACTCCTGAAAAGGAAGCCCAGTTTAAGAGAACCATGGTTGGGGCCTACTCCTAAGGAGGATTCCCATATTTGGGAGCTTGGGGATTATTCCTGAGAAGAAGGCCAAGGTTAGGGATCTTGGACTGGGGATTACTCCTGAAAAGGAGGCCCAAGATAGGGAACTTGGACTGGGGCTTACTCTTGAAAAGGAGGCCCAGGTTAGGGAACTTGGACTGGGGTTTACTTCTGAAAAGGAGGCCCAGGTTAGGGAACTTGGACTGGGGATTACTTCTGAAAATGAGGCCCAGGTTAGGGAACTTGGACTGGGGCTTACTCTTGAAAAGGAGGCCTAGGTTAGGGAACTTGGAGTGGGGATTACTCTTGAAAAAGAGACCCAGGTTAGGGAACTTGGACTGGGGCTTACTCATGAAAAGGAGGCCCAGGTTAGGGATTCTCTCATCTTAAAGGATGAGGTTGAATGAATGAAATCTCTGACCTTAGAGACATAAAGATATGTAAATCACTAGATTTTAAGAAATGTTCCACAGAATTCCTTTAAGATAAGGAAGCCAACAAGGAAATCATGCCATAGATGGATTTGGAAAGAGTTCTGAAGGCTTAATCTTGAAGAGGATAGGTGGATAGACATAGGAGAGGTGAAATAGAAAAAAGGGGCACCCAAAAAAAGGGTGGCGTGCAAGTCCTGCATGGGTGCGCAAGTCCTAGTCGAGCAAGTATACTTGCGCGACACAGGGGTACTTGCGCGACGGTCAATCCTTAAGGAAATACTTGGGCGAGACTTGGCTCAAGCCCATAGTATTATCCCTAGGGGCTTCCAGAAGAGAGGCACACAAGTTCTGTTGAAGGGGTAAGGTGGCGCGCAAGTGTGGCCATTTCCCTTAAGGGTTGGCCACTTAGGCACGAAAGTGTTGTTGAGTTTCAACCCTTAGGCCTTACTCCCCCTCTTTAGATCTTCCGTTATAGGTAATAAATTATCTTAGAAGTGTTCAGAAGCTTCGAGAAGAGACTACGGTGCCGGGATCTCAAATCTGAGTTTCTAGAATTTTTTTCTCTTAAAAGGGGGGCCCACAAGGGGTATTTATAGGTTGGGGAAGACCATAGGTGAAATTCAAAGAGGTCGCGCAAGTCACCTGCATGACCAATGGGCGGTGCGCAAGTATACTTGTGTGACCTTGGTGGAACTTGCGTAGCCCAAGTGCATTTGAACCTTTGTTCATGCCTTTGTCATTTTTTGATGTTTCTTCAATGAATGAATCACTATGGGTTCAAGGTATTTCCCTTTTCATTTGTTTAGACTCTGTGACGAAAAGGAGCATCAACAGTCATTTTCCAGTGTTTGACAAAATTTTGGGGTAAAATATTTGGAGTTTTATGAGCATCGAGAAAATTAGATTTCCTTGAAGATCTGATCCAAATTTGGCAGAGGCATGAGTTTTAAGAAGATGGTCTTCTTGATTTGGATTTCCCAAAGACATAAAGAATTTTAATAGTGTTTTTCACGATTATTAAGAGCTTTGCGAACAGCAGCGTTGAAGAGCATTATGTTAGCGAAGGGCTTGCGATTGGGGATTCATGATGAAGGTACAAATAAATTTACAGAATTCTCTATGATTACAACAATCGTCATGATACAAAAAAGTCCATAGAGTTTCGCGATATAGAGAGAACTTCGACGGAAATATCAGATCTTTGTGATTTGAGCTGACATGGTGATCAATTAGCATGGAAGGTTTTAGGGTTGGTGGAATTTCCTACAAATAGACCTCAACACCCTCGAGAGAAGTAGAGAGTTTTCCAAGAAAAAATTGTTTCTCTCAAATCGCGAAGGAGGTTCACGGAGGCAGTGTGCTTCGCGAAAGACAAGAGCTTCATGGAGGCTAATATAGCTCAGCAAAAGATGTGTGTTTGGCATTGGCTTGGTGATATTATCTAAGGAAGTCAATTTGCGACAGATTGAGCTCTGTGACGGCCTAAGATTTGCGAAGGCTTGAGCTTTGTGATGTCTTGAGCTCTGTATAGCAGTGAGTTCTGCGAAGGTGTGTGCTTTGCAAAGAGGTAGGGGTTTCGTGAAGGCATGTTTGAGCTTCGCGAAGCTGGGAGATTTGCGATGTAGGGTGATTTGAAAAGGTATTTTCAATTTTTATTGCCCAGTGATCAGTGGTAAAACAATATTCATCAGGGGATGAAATTTTTACTTTTACATAACATCTACATACAATGAAAGATGCACTCATTAGAGATAATAAAAGGACCTACAAGTCTTTAAACTATGAGTGGATCTTATGAAGAAGCAGTGTGCTCACTTCAGTTAAGAGAGAAGTGAGTTCTCAAATTTTTAATGGTTTTAAACCAAGGGGGATAAAAAGTCTGCTTGAAACTTGTAAAAAGCAGTGCACTTATAGTGGATTGGGTACATCAGCACATCACCAGTGTATGCTCCTTGGACGTAGCCCAATGAGGGTGAATCAAGTAAAATTGTTGAGTCATGTGTGTGCTTTAAGTTTAATTCATACTCTGCAACATAAAGGAGAGATATAAGAGAGTATTTTCTAAAAACAAAATAAGATCAAAAGGGGGAATTGTTTTAATTTGTCATTCCCTGATTCACCCCCCCTCTTAGGGTATCTAGCCTAGTGGACCTAACAACCCAGATGATGAGTATCTACATTGGGATTAAGGCCTAGAATTTATTTATAGTTCCAAGAAAATATATCTCGATGTATCTTTAGAAATAAAGTATGAATCTCTTGCTCTTCATGAGTCATGGATGAAAAAATTAAAGTGGTGTGTGGATTTTCTTCGGTACCGAAATTTATTTCCCTAAGCTCATCCACAGTGGTGGAAGCACCTTCCTCAAATGTTGGAGAAGAATCCCTGGGATCTTCTTCTTTTTCTTCTTTACATTTCACTGATTCAGTTTCTACTTTCATAGTAGTTGATGAATCAAAACATTCAGATCTAGGGGAGGAGAAGTATTTGAACATCCTAAAGAAGAGGAAACCATTTCTAACCCTACTGATGATAAAGGGTATTCCTAGAGTTTTAAAGAGGAGTTGATGGGTTGGGAATCAACATCATTTTCTTCCTCTAGAATTGCTGAAACTTCTTCTAGTATGATTAGTGAAGCATAGACTTTCTGAAGTTCGGTGGATGAAATGAAGACATCTCTATTTAATCATTCACCACTTCTTGTTGAATCAACAATTTCTCCCATGTTGTCTGGCTCAATTTCCATAATGGACATTATGGAAGTCACTGGATGATTTCTCATATTTGGGTCTATCCTTTAAATTAGATTGATAAGAAACACATAATCTATACTAAAATGTTTTAAGGGATTATATGGGATCTTCTCCAGGCCATTTGGAGCATTGATTCTTGTTACCTCTTTAGTCATGGGCCTCTTTCCTTTAGTGTGATATAATTATGATTCAATATAATGAGATTCACATGTTTTAAATGGATCCTTATCACCATAAAATTTACTAGTTTTACCATTGAAGAATTACTTGAGACATTGTTGATATAATGAAGGAATGGCCGCATATTGATCTAGCCAAGGCCTTCCAAGTAGAATGTTGAAGGCTGTGTCCTGATGGAAAACCAAGAAATATGAATTAGAAACAAGATCCCAGAATTGAGTTCTGAGTGTAATCTCACATAATGGTTATAGTTCATTCTTGTCATAACCATGAAACATTAAAGTGTAAGAAGATAAATCAGATTCAGTGAGGCCCAATCGACGAAGTGTACATATATGAATGAGGATGACTCCTAAGTAATTGTCAATGAATTCTCTTCGTATGTATATATCATCAAACCTTCCATATAGATACAAGGAATTTATATGTACATGTAAAAAATAATCTTAATCTTTATCTATAAATGATGAAACTGCATGAAATTATATAGGATCATTCTCTATACGATAAACTTCAGCAGCATCAACTTCAGTTTCAAACTCTTAAGGACTTGACAAAGCCACAATAAGTGCTTCTTGAAGATCTTTTGACAGATTCAAGGCATCCGAGATTGAAAACATGGACAATACTTGGGCTAACTGTTGCAAAACAACATATTTTTGGTCCATGGTTCTGTTTTTTCTGGTATAGAGATGCGATTTTGTAGGTGCCTTGGAAGTTGATGCTCCTAATGTAGATGCACCCTATATTGAGGCAAAAACTGAAAATAATTCCATTTTTAGTAGATTATACAGACTAGATCTATCTATTTGCTGAGATAATAATGGTTTAACCTCAAATAGGTCCTCCAAAATAATCATGTCAGTACCTATCCTGTCATGTGTGGTAGAACTTCCTTGTTCTTGTTGAGCCCGCTGAAGGGCTCTCCAAAGAGTTTTCTCCACATATACAATTTGAGAAGGTGTGGATTTAAAATAGTGGATTCTAGAATACCCATGTATTCCCCTTCATCATTGACCTTTGCTTCTTCCTCTAGTTCCCCTGTTAGGTACATGGAATTTAGGCTCATCATAACCAGAATAATCATTTTCATAGGGATCTATTAAGTGGATAACATTGATGGAACCGAAGATCAATTCTTCATCTGTCGAAGATTCTGCTTGATAGGTCAGTTTTGGTTATGCCATTTGGCGGGGCGGTTCCCGTTCTTTTGAAATAGATGACATGAAATCTACCAGATTCAAGGAAAACTTGGGCCTTAACATGAGCTAATCTGCTTCTGACTACTCTTTATATTTCTGATCACGTCACTTCTTTGAGTAATGACCTTTAGAGGACTGATATTTTGATAAAGATGGATTTTTTATGGTGGAAGTGGTAGAAGACACAATTTTCTGTTTCAATTATATTTGTAGAATAGAATGAGTTTGACCGATCATTTTTCTGATAATCCGATCATCTTACTTATGCAAATTTTTTTGAATTCTTTCCACTCACCTTTTTCTCTGGATCAGTAGAAGTAACACATGATTCTTAGGCTGATAAACTTTTCATTTTCACTTGTCCGGAGTCTACCATTTTATGAAGGAGGTATTTGAAAACAAAACACTTCTGAATGGGATGCCCCAAAATTTGGTGAAGGGGAAATATTTTGTAATATCTTCATCTCTTTCTTTGTTCAGTTTCTTCAGAGTTGGAAACTGAACCAAATTATTCTCCAAAGTTAAAATGAAGTAACTGGGATCCTCTTTATTCTGAAAA
Source organism: Viscum album (assembly GCA_963277665.1). Taxonomy (NCBI): domain Eukaryota; kingdom Viridiplantae; phylum Streptophyta; class Magnoliopsida; order Santalales; family Viscaceae; genus Viscum; species Viscum album. The sequence continues at coordinate 1,333,832,671 of OY728150.1, forward strand.
TAATAAACTTTGTTCATTAACTTTTCAATATGTCTCTATCTTTGATCTTTTTGATTATAATGATGAGGCGGTCATTGCTGTTGATGCTCGGGAGGTGGATCCCATAGATATGAAGAATGTTTTGAAGTGGAAGTAGGTACAAGTACTTGTTTGAGTGTGACTGTAGCCTCCACTTAATTACATGTTTTCCTTCCCATAGCCGATGGAATTAAATAAGATTTAGCTATAGTTTACACAATAGAATCCTCCACTTTTTTTGAAATTGAATCATGTTCTCGAAACCCTCCTGTGTATTTCATGGGGATCAGTGGTGTGCATAACTTATTATATAAATTGTTTCACACAAATTGAAAGAAAATCTTCCTGGGGGAGTCCCAGGTTTAAGGAATATGTTAATCATTTCCATCAAGTAATGAAATATAAAACACTTTCTTTTCTGTTTGTTTTAAAATTTTAAGATAAAAAATGGTTGTATTTGGAAATGTTGAATTGAATTGAAGAAGTAATCTCTATTGGAGGTCTTCCCATCCAGTAATTTATCGAGAATGCAAACTTGTATACCAAACAAAATTTGTTCACTTTGATGATTGCACAAATAATCTGAGCTTTATTTCTTGTTGTGGTTGAGGAGTCTCTATAATGGGATGACAATAGGAAATAAAATGCATTAAGTGTTTCTAAAAATCTCCCAAACATTTAAATATTGGGAATATAATATTCAAAAATTTTGGTGGGGGATGGATTGGGTCCACCCATTCAGTGTAATCTTTCTTTTTCAGTTATACGGGCACACACCATTCTTTCATAGCTTCTAATCAAGCTGGCAATGCCTCAATTGTATTAATAAGAATTTGGGGAATATCTGGATGAGATGGGACCTATACAGGTACAACAACTGGAACATGAACCAGCGCGACAACTCAAAAAAACACTGGTGGTGGTTCTACTGGTATTTTTCTTCGATAACCCATGGGGAAAGGCCTATTAGGATGTGTTTTATCATGCCCTAGTAGTGTACCCAATGGAGGGAATTCATTATCCACATCTTTAGTTGCAAAAAATTCTCATTGCTAAGGAGTTATTATAGGATGTGCAAGTTGAGGATCTTCCTGGGGAGTATGTCTGAAAGAAATATGGCTTCGAAGTTACTCTGTATATAGTCTCTTAAACTCCTTCATCTTCTCTTCTTGATGGGAAAATATTTCTTCAAATTAAAGAGATTGGCCTTACCTAGTTGAAGAGTGATATGGGATCTGAATTTTACCTTTCCTTTTGTTAGAAGCATTTCAAAGGGGTGGGAGTAGGTTACTTGAGGGCATACCTAGATTCTAAGTAAGCCTTTGATTTTGGGTACACACACCTCCTTCATTTTCTTCAGTGTGTACCATGTTATGGATAAGAACATAACCTTATGAATCCCTTGAACTAGAATAATTATCTGGAGGATATTCTAGAATGGTATCAATGAAATTTAATGACACATAATGCATTGATGTCATTCTATCAATATCTTTGTAAGATCATATCCTTATGTATCTTCCATGAGACTTTGTTATTCTATATGCTTAATTCTTGAGGACTGTTTGACAGACAGTAACCCAAACGGAATCCTTAGATAGTTTAGTTGTGTGTTCACTTTGTGGCTTCTTCCTTAATCGGGAGAAAATTGATTTCCGTTGAGTAGGGGATTGTAGATGTGAAAAAGCACCTAGTCCTACAGGCTGGGGTTGTTCCTGTTCTTCTTCTTCTTCAAACCTTCAATGTTTTTTTATTAAATTCAAAGGTTGAATTAAAAAACCCCCCATCCCTTTAGGAAGGGGTGGCTCTCAAACTGCTATAGCTAAAATTCACGCATTTGATCTTCTAATTTTGTGAATTTTGGTTTGGACATTGGATGTGTGCATTATCCGACAACCACTCAAATTACATATTTCTGAAGACCACTGTTCTATTTAATAAATTTGTGCCATCTGATGGCTGGAATCCTCTATGCGGGAGTCCTGCTTGAGGTTCTCAAATGCTTGATGCAAAAATATCTCAACAACTTTCTCTCTTTGTTCATGACTCTAATGAGAGCTAGTAGAGGCCTATTCTTGAGTGTATCTTTTATTACACAATTTTTTTTTATTGTAGGCATTTATGGAAAATAATATTGCATGAGGCCACTTTTGGAAGGCTTTGCAAATTTTGGAGCACAGTGAAATGCAATGCTCTGTGTCCACCCCATCCTCTGATACGAACACCATATGGGGTATCATAAATTAACATGAACATGCTCTTTATTTCATAGAGGCATGCACACTGAAGGGCTCTCTACTTCTTTTCAACCTTTGGATGTTTGTAAACTGAGAGATATGAAAAGTTAATTTTTCATTGCAACCCTTCTATAAACTTTACATGATTTTGATATTCATTATATAGAAATACTTTGGTTTTCAAATAAAAAATTGTTTTCCATAACATTCTAGAATTGATGGCAGAAGAATGCATTCATGAAATCAGTCACTTTTTCCTCTGCTATATTAGAAGAAAAATGACCCAAGGAAGGTTCATAGAATGATTGTTGGATTAAGATGTCTTCTGATAGAGAAATTATTTCACCCATTAATGAAAAGTCATGAGACATGACTGACCTTGTGTTGGAAAGTTCCATGAGATAAGAGGTATTTCTCATTACTATATTGTCGATTGTGTAATTATATTGATAATGAAAAACACTATACTAGAGATAACATTAGTTGTGAATTCCATCATGTGGAGGACCTCCATGGTGGATTACAACAGAGGATAAATCCTTTTCCTCCATAGTATTCTGGCCACATAGAGGGTTACTATGTCTCTCATCTAGAGATAGACTCTCTATATTGACCGAATTTTCCTGAAGCAAGCCTTCACGATGAAGTTTTTGATGGGGAACTTAAAAATTACTACTACTACTCCCATAATTTGGAAATGAGAGGGAAGGATCTTGAGCTGCAATAGATAAATGTCTGAGGGTTTTAAGAACTCCATCATTAAAAGGAGCCAGATCACATATTGGCTCTTTTCCTACTATATTTGGTGAGACTTTTTCTTGGATTCTCTCTTAGAATAAGTTGGGGTAAATTTCTGGGAGAAGTGATTATCTTGGGTAGGTGTATGTGCCTACCTTAGAGTGGCCATCAGAATGGGATGATAACCTTCAATTGGAAATGGCGTCTGTTCCTAATCTGTTCATCCATATGATATGGAGAGTACTCCCCATAGCCCTCCTGGACTAGAACAAAGGTATGTATCTGCTTCGAGATGGCATATTGATGTGTCATTCTAGGTGTGGGGACATTGTTATGTGTTTGTTCCCCTGGTAGTGCTAAAGATGTTTTTATGATATTCTAGAATGATTCTAGAATATGGTTAGGAATAGGTGTCTTCCCTTTCACCATTGCTAAAATATGTTTGGTTACATTAGCATTTGGAATGAGAATATAAGTTCATTCCATATCTGGAGTAGGTTTATGTTCCTACTCCATTCCTCCCTTTCCTGTTAGTGGGTACTGACAGTACTCATGCATGGGGGTAGAGAGTTGAGTCTTCCAAGGATTGTTGTCGAAGATTTTCAAATGACTTCTCAAGGTGCTGCTAAATGAGACTATTGGAAGGATTGATGAATGATGGTAGGTGTATATTCCTTATGTCTATTTCTCACCAAGCATGGTTGAAAAATTTCTCTCAATGCTGATAGACAAGACTACTGAAATAATTGGTGATTGTAAGAAGGTGTATGTTCCTGTTTACATGTTTCCATCACATTTGATAGGTGAGCTTCCTTGAATGTAGTCAGACGAGCCGGCTGACGAGATGATAGTTTGTAAATAGGTGTATGTGACTCTTCGTAGTACTCCACCAGATTTAACAGGCATTATTGATGAGTTGCTTCTAGATGAGTCTGCTGGCTAGTGGAATTAGGACGGATGGATGTACATTCTTGCTAATTGTTTTACATCAAGTAAGGTTCATGGACTTATTAGTAGGGGGAAAAAGTAAAATTCTACTCCCTATTGGATGGAGGTCGTCCCTGGTGGTTCATCTTATGAACTGGGGTCTGAGGAACTTGGGTCGAACAACCAGAGGGAACACTCCAATGATATTGGGGGTTCACTGCCGTGCGATTCTACTGACGGTGATTTTTTGTGGGAGTCCTCGGGAAGGACACTTGAATCTTTTAACTAAGTCCATGAGTGACCTATTGATCCACCTACCTTTAGTATGGAAGGGACTAGTTGTTACATTCTAGGGGTAAGGACCCGAAATAGTTGAAGATGATGGTTGGAACCTTATACTTATTGAACATCAGTCATCGCTGATCGGACGATCGAGGGTTGTTATTAACCTAGAGAGCTTTTCAGGAATCCCCCAAGGTTGGGATTGTACTTTTTATGGTATTTCATTACCAGTACATTAGAGAAACAGTTTTGAATACACTGAGTTGGTGATGACGTCCTTCTAGCTGATAAGGATCCAGATTGTGCCGCAGTTGGGGCATTCGCATGTGCAAACTTGAAGGAAGCCATTTTGAGTGCAGGGAGTTCTAAGAAAAGTTGAAAAAACAATAAAATCTATTAAAGAAAAATATTTTGTAAGGATACATGCATGATTTATTCCTTTACCTATCCTTCCTTTACCAATTGATAGGATCATTACATATGGGTAACACTATTAACATGGTTAAGGATTCACATCGGGTTCACCATTTTTGATTTGTAGTTCCTCGGAACTGGTTTTATGATTATAAATCACGACTTCCAGGTGGTTTCCATTTGATTTATTTATGGAAACAAAAACATTCAATAGTTAACTATCCACAAGGGTCCTACTTTCCAATGTCATGCATTCGTTGAGTATGAACTCATGATACTTTATAACATGCATTGGTCGAGAGGATGGGAGGTTAGACTCATTACACCCTTTGGGGGGGGGGGGAATTATTATCTACTCTGGGAAACTCTTATAGATTTGAGATATTTTCATGAATCCTTATTAATTCACCAAGTATAACAAAGGTTTCCCTTGGAATTTTCAATAAATTATTAGCATGTGTGAAATTAAGAATCATCTATATGTATTTTAGGTTCTTCATTAATGGAGACATATGTATGTATTCGAGGTTCTCCATCAATGGTATCCTATCATATACTATTTGGATATTCTTTTAACCATCATTATGATGATACTGGTTTTTAATCCACTCTGTGGGGAACTCTAGAATTTATTATTGTTTAGGGAGATTAAGGTTTGTTTTTATGTTGGGATTGTACCAATAAATGGGATACCAATGTATCATTGTGAAAGGAATCAGTACCCTTATAGTTCAATTTTGCTTAATGGGACACATCATACCTTTTAAGGTAATATGATAAGGACCTAAGCATACAATTTAATGTCATGTGGTAAGTAAATCTAAGCGAAAGTTTCTTAGTCAAGGTTTGGTGTGGGACTTATGCCTATGTAGCCCCAAGAACTTGGAAGTAATATGAGTTTCCATGTGGGGTTAGACCCTATTGGGAATATGGCCTAGGAAGAACAGGGTTGATTTGATGTGTTGGGTTTGAACCTCATATATGCTTTCTATGTATCCCATTTGGATGGTAATAAAATCCCATGTAGTTCGATGACTCTCATAAGAGAGTGTAGTCTTTTAAGAGAAATGATTTTTGGCTTACTTCCTAAAAATATTACTTAGTGATTTGGGGGTTTAATTTTGGGATTATTCTTAAGGAGGATGCCCATTTATGAATTAAATGAGATAGATTTTGGTCCTTAGGAAGGCTTCCTACATATCCCAATTATGGTGGGAATAAGAGTTCTCGTATTTAAATATATGAGTAATTGTGTGAATGTTTTGATCATCACAAATCTTTAATGCCACAAGAGTCATGCTCGGTTTGAGAAACAAGAGTATGTGAAAGATTCAACAAAGGCACCCACACTTTTCCACCTCAGTTGGTGGAAGATGACCCGCCAACAACAGCGATGGTGGACAAGATCGAGGTGACTGGGGAAGAGGGTGAGGTGACGATCTTTCCCAATGTTTTATTTACATTGGACAAGGGTCAATTTTAAGGAAGGAGTGAAGGTGAAGAAAGTAGTGAGGAGAAAGACTATAACCACATATTTGAATGGATAGGGGCTTACACAAGGATGGATTCCCTAAGATTGGTCCTAGTAGGGGAGAAAGACATCTCCTTTCATTGAATGAAAAAAAGTGTAAAACATACCTTCCATACCAGAGACCCGAAGATCTGTGTTTTAGATATGAAAAGGGGAGGATAAAACCCAAACCCTAATCCTCCAAACCAAGAAACTTACCAACACAATTATTGGGAGAATGGTCTATTTTACTGCGGATATACAAACCCACATACACTCCATGAATTATAACAACGTTGCGAAACAAATGTGGGAAACCTCCGACTGTGGATATAAAAACTCGAATAGGAGGCACAATGATGTGACTTTCCCAAAGATTTGACGAGTTAAGTGGTTTTGGTGGAGTGTTCAACATAATACCTTTTAGAAAAGGGATCCAATGAAGAATAAGCCTTTACATGAATGATTTTGAAGAAGTATTGATGGCTTGTAGATATAAGGGAGTAGGTGAATCAATGAAGGGAGACCAATTAAGTATCTAACACACAAGTATGGGCACACAAGTAAGCTTAGGTGACCCGATGTTCACTTAAATGACGAACAACCTAGATGTTAATACTTGGGTGAGACTAGACTCAATCCTTTTGGAGTATTCACAGGTATTCCTAGAAGTGGGGTGCTCATGTTCTTTTGAGAGGAATAGGTTGCGCACAAGTGTTTCTGATTTAGGGAGGTATGGTGCTTTAGGTGTGCAAGTATTATGGATTTCAATAACTAAATAGAATTAAGTACTATGATCTTTTTTTTCAATTCCTTCACTCTAGGTGTTAAAGAACCACCTTGAATGTATCTAAAGACTTGGGAGAAGCACTAGGGTGACCAGTGATGCAATTAGGTTTCTAGGAAATTCATCTATACAAATGAAGCCTACACGGGTCTATTTATAGGAAAATAAGTTACCTTGGGAGAAATTGTGGTGGGGAGTGAAAGTGGTTTCCACACCAGAATTGGGAATGCATGTACCTTGCATGCTGATGGATCCTTAGCTTGACTAAGGTAATCCAATTTTCAATCCTTTTCAAATATTTATTTTCTTCATGTATTTTCTCCTCTTTTTTCTAAGGAATTTCACTTAGTCATTTTTTAGACTCTGTGATGGAACGTCGTGTGAAAATTCACATATATATACATGTTTTAGGTTTCCATAGGGCAACCTTTGATACAAATAACATCTTGAAAACTAGTGTAGACACGCGCCTCAATGACCCCACAGGTGGCTGAGGCCCTGATGCAGAGCAGGACCCCCTTGCCTACCCAATGCCTTCAACACTGGATATCCAACATGCTGATCAAATATTACCACCAAAATGGTACTCTCCCCATAGTGGAGGCTACAAGACAAGCCCCCCAATCTGCAAAAGCTCTCCAGCCACCTCCTCAGCCATGGCTGGTGCCCCAACAAAAGGTGGCCCCTATGGTCACCTCGAACCATTTTGAGAGCATGTCCCAAGATTGTGACAATGAGTATCTCCATTATCTTAGAGAGACAGATGAGGCTATGATGATTACTTCATCTCCGCTGTATAGGGGTTCTACTCATAGGCCCCTTCCAGAGACAATCTCTGCCAACACTATATGACCAGTCATCCTCATTCTGAAGAGTATCTTATGTTGATGGCACCTTCTAAAGTCCAAAAGGCACGGTCCCCTTGGGATGCCCTCTAAGTACGGAAAATATATAAATAGGAACATTCTATCACCTGGGTTCCTAATGAGAAACTCTTCAATAAAACATGGAGTTATTCAATGGGAATACATACAGCTCTTCCCCCTCTACTCAAGCCCACTAAAGAAATAGGGTGGCATTATACGAGCATGTGCATGTTCCTACTACTGTTCATTTTTTCCACCATGTAGAAAGAACAAAAAATCACAGGAAAATGAAGATATCTACCAATTCATAAGAAGACCATCATCCAAATAGGATGTAAAATGACCACAGGAAGGCATAAATACCTGCCAATGCGTATCAAGCCCACCATCCAAATAGGGCGACAAAAAAATATGTGCATAGTCAAATTACTGTGGATACAAACAAAGATCGTGATACAAATACAATGGAAAGAGAGCATATGAAAATTAACTCTTATGAATATGAATCCCACCAGTCAAATATGGTGGCAATCGGAGAAAAAAGCTGGCAGTAAACTCGTTCCTCTATCCCTACACAGGAGAACTGCCAGTATCTACTGGAAACCTATAGTGGAATGGATCAGCCACAAACTCATACTCTGATATTAGAATGGGACTTCATACCCATTCCAGAAAAAGATGTATCATGTAACATCATCATAATGATGGAAGACCAGACATTGATTCAAGACCATATCCTCCAAACATGGAATGATATCTTTGCATCAGCTGTAAAGGCAAGGAACCAGGCCCACGACCCAATTTTCTCGAATGGAATGACTTAGTCGTAAAATGGATTAGTCACTCTGAAGTAGTTATGCATCCCTATTATAGTCCAGGAGGGTCAACATTAATATCCCATGACACACAGACAACCAGATTGGGAACAAATACCTGTTCCAACTGGGGGACAACTGTCCAACGTGGTGGCCTCTCTAGAGAGAGCATATAACCTTTCCAAAACCCAAGATATCCATTGGAATATCTCAATGGAATCATGAGAACCAAAATGATAGGAACCCATACATGAAGTTCATTACCAACAGAAGACAACCCTAGTTACCCACAAGAGAGCACCCAAAAAAGAAATGTGCCAAAGGAAACTAAAAAATGAAGAGAATATACATGATCTTTCTCTCCTAAAAGCTAGAGTTCTTAATACCCTCAAACATATATCAATAATGGTTCAAGAACCTTTCATTATATTTACAAATTATGGAAGTTGTAGTAGCATTTGTGAAGGGAATGCCCGCAATGTTGCTACCAGCAACTCTAAAGGTCCTCCCCAGAGCACCCTCTAGGGATCACTCCATGGGTCCGGAATGATCGATCATGAGAGCATATCTCCTGATGTGTGTTAGGGTATCCCTACCATTGACCTAAAGATAAAACAAAAATAAGTTCCTCCCCTTGATATCGCCTACCCTGATGGTCCTCCCCAGGGTATATACTGTAGATATGCTTCTCCTTGTGTAGGATGTCGAGTCATGATGGTAGTCCTCTCCATGATGACAACCATTGAAAAGGTCCTCCCTGCAATGTAAGTTTCTGTGAAGGCCCTCCCCATAGTAGCATCAAAAAATTAGAAGTTCCTCCCATCACTATATTAGATCCTAAAGGACCTACCCAGGATGTGCACTGTAGAAATTCAGCTATCATCCAGATATCAAGCTATGATAGTAGTCCCCGCCATCATAGCATCCATCGAGAAGGTCCTCCCCTTAATGACATCAAGTATCCATAAGTTCCCCTCTCAATGTAGCCCACACAAAAGGTCCTCCCTAGGGTATATTCCAGAGGGACACTCCCTATAGTTGGGCATCAAGTTCCAATTGTAGCCCTCTCCACTGTAGCACCAATTGAGAAGGTCCTCCCTTTAATAAAAATTCATAGTAGAAAGACAACCCTCCCCTTTCCAAGAATTTTTTTAGAAATCCCTCCTATGTTGGGGAACTCAGAAAGAAGGATTCAGACATATCAGACACTCTGTCTGTGTCGAGTTATATCCTTTATCAACCAAAGGATGTTATGGGGTCATGCTCAACTTCTAAGCCACCCCTGCACCGTTTACATATTAATGATGATCCCACCAGCTTGGCTGCATGGAACAAAATTATTAAGAAGTAGTCAAGTTGGGCATGTCAAGTAGAGGAGTATCCAGAAGAAAAATAGTAGGACATGTTGCTCGTAAGAAGAAAACTAGTTAAGGATAACATACATGTGATGCATTGTCCCGTGACCACTTCTCACTTTGACATACCAAGGGATTTGTCTAAGGAATTTATGAATGACATTCACCTTAATAAATAGATGACTCTTCACCAACTAAAAGAAAAGTTTTTTCCCTATGAAGGGTATGCATACCATGTCAATATATTAGGAGAGCTTCTTCATATAATCGACTTGGAATCCCTCCCATCTGCATGGAAGCCACAGTCAGAAAGGTGAAAGAAAAACCTTGAACCAGCTTGCCTCCACACTCTTCATAAGTTTTTTTGCCTTATCAGCGACACCCTGTCTAGAGATAATATTCATGGATGGGGAGAAAATTGAGCTCTACACTTCACCCCACGTCCCATCCATAAAACCTCATTGGAAATGAAATCTTGCAATAAAATTACCCAAAGGAAGTAATCAAATGAAATCCATACTCATGAAAGATATAATACTCAACAAAAAATGACTTGGATTAAGTCTCAAAAGTGTCAGGCCCAACAAGATCATGCCATCAAAAAGATTTTGAGTCAGGCAGCCGAGAACATCCAAAAGGCTTCCTGCCTAAGGGAATGCAACCATCAAGTAGTGATCATGTCTTGAAAATATAATTAATCATTTGTGGATCCATCGCTATACTCATCTCACACCCATGTATTAGTGCGTGAAATCAAAATGGTGGCAATGGTGGCAGCTACCACCACAATGCGGGAACTGTCAGAGCCCGCAGGGATGGGAGAAGTTTTAATTAAAAATTCCCCCATAAGACAAAATAATCTAGGCCATAGTACATCAATGGAAGAACGAGAGATGCCCTAGCCCGCAGGGCTAGGGGAATTTTTTCCTCATGTTCCCACACAACAGATGTATGACTTCTCCCATTTGGGGAGATCGATGAGAATAGAGGTCACCTATTCCACCCCATCTCATGGTTCATACCCTCTGAGATGAAGGCACATTATGAAGTCAGATCATGGTTCCCTTCGGGTCAATTTTTTCCAATAAACCTGAAGAATACCACAGAATGGAAGGAGAAAGTTCAAAAAAGGATGTAGAAATCCTTCATACCATTCTCCATCAGGTACATCACCCCCAATGCAGTATTCATCAGTTAACATGGTAAACGTCAACCCCACAGATCTCATAGGAAATGATACAAAGGGAGAGGACTCAAAAGAAGATGGTTCCTTCCTGGAGGCTCCCCACACCAAGACTGATGATGTGCACAACCAGAACCAGAGAGCAGTCCTAAATTTGGGAACCCCCTCAGTTAATCCATCATTACCTCCCTCGCGAAACCCGAACAAAGAGAAGAATAAATCTCATGTTTTATATGACCTCCCTCCTCCTCCCCCTCAGAATGTGTCCCTCACTCTTGAGGAAATATTTTCCAAGAAGAAGGAATAAATGAAAGATCTCATGCGAATTAATGTGGAGATACACCGAGAGGTCTATCTTTCCAGATGTGTTCCCCCTACAAAACTTCAAAATGTGTTCCCATAAGAGGTGACACTTCTACATGCCCTCATCCCAATAAATGAAGTCAATATCAGATACCCATCCAATCCAGAATTAGGACCATCAGCCTACAAAATCAGTCCCTGAAAGGACATCAAGACTCCCCTCTACTGGGAAAGCATCCAGAGTATATTCAAGTGAATCTACAAAGGATACCCTTGGATGGCATAGTTGGGGTTTGGATTAGTGGTAAGCTCTCCGTAATCCTACATGAAAAATGGGTGTTCAAAACACATTAGGAACAGGCACTATAGTAGCAGTGGTACTGTAGCAATGATAGGCACTGTAGTGGTGGTAGGGCATAGTAGCGGTGGCAGGACACAATAGCAGCGGCGGGTACTATGCGGTACTGTAGCAGGTGGGTACTATAGCAGTACTATTCATAGATTGGGCCTTGGGCCAAAAATTGGGGCCTAGGGGATATGTAATGGGATATATGCCCACTAGGCTTCGGGATATGTAATAGGTCTCCCTCTACACAATTTAAAGAGGAATTTTCTTTTTTTAATAATAAAATGAGGCTTCGGTCCCAAACTTTAAAAAAATACCCCCGGCTGGGTATCCACCCCAAATTCCAGTAGCACCAACTCATCTAACTTTGGATCCTATTTCACCCACCCAAGCTCATGACCGATAGGATATGCATCAAGGTATCATGAATACCATAGAGCAACTAACATCTTGACTAGAATCCATGGAAGGGTGGAACGCTCTAATACAACCAGAGTGAAAACCCTACCTTGATTGGGTGAGAAATGTTCCACCACTGCCAAACTTCAGAAACACCATATTTCCAATGTTCAATGGATCAGAAGACCCTGAACAAAACCTAAGGCACTATGTATTTTACTATCGTCCCATGATGGGCAACCCAGAGCAGCAAGAAGTAGTAAAAATCAGGTGCTTCAGGCGAACCCTGCAGGGTTCAGCCTTCATATGGTATAATTTTCTCCAGCTAACTCAATCACAGGTTGCGAGGACCTCTGGTGGAAGTTTCTTTTCCAGTTCAGTTCAACATTTCCTAAGACAATGGTTAGTGGTCTCATGAAATACAGGAAACAATAGAATGAAAGAGTTTCAGACTTCATTTCTAGATGGAAAGGCATGGCATACTCCCTATACCAGCCACTCCCCTAGGATGAAATGCCCACTATGTGAATCAATAATCTTGATGATGAATTGCGAACACCGCTCATACCAGTTAAGTACACAAGTGGGTTATGATATTTCTCTACCATAGCCCAAAGGATATAAGACTCTTTGTAGCGGACTAATATCATGTCTCAGGTGGCCCCATTAGCCCCAAAAAAAGAACGGGAAAAGCTAAAGTGAATTCTGTCACGCTTAAGCCACCCTGTCACCAGCTCCAATTTCAAGGCCTCCACTAAACCATACAGGACACCCTAGATGCCAATATCCACCCCGACGCTGCAAGATAAGCGAAGGGTTACTAAAAGAAATCAATTCCAGGAGAGAAGAAATAAAGTCTACTCGTTCCAAGATGACCATGTCTATGGATTCTTCATAGCTGCCATGAATTAAAAATTTCTCTAGCTATAATTGCCAAAGTGTGCTGAGGAAGTGAGTCTTGAATACCATCCAAATTATTATCCCTATCAAAGTATACTAGGGAACACCATCCAGGATTTATTCATCTTTAAATATCTTCTTCAAAATATGGTGGATTATGGGAAAGTCAAGTTGGGTCCTCCGCCAACACAAGTGGTACATGTCTCCACCTTAGACCCAAGTGAGTAAGAGGAATGGAAAACAGTCACTAGAAAAAAGGATAAAAAATTGATAGTTGGAAGACTTGGAAAATAGTCAACCGAGCACATGGTATCCTCCAGGAACAGTTGAAGTAACCAACCATGCCCCCAAAAGATCTTGAAGCAACACAACCATCATCCTCATCCCCACAGTCCTTTGGGGGCCAGAAGAGAAGAAATAAGGAGCAAGAATATGAGATGATAAAAAAGATGATTCCATTCCTAACACTTTAAGACTTCATGCCAACAAACATGGTACAATGGGCATATCCCCAGAAAATGTTACAACGGGCACCATCCCACCAAATGGTCCAACGGGCACCACCTTTCCAAAAGACACCATCAGACGAAGATAGTTATACAAAAGCATTGTCGAATCTAGAACTGATCTTCATGTCCATTAATGTCATTCATTTTATGGACCCCTTCTCTTAGGGAGACTATGACCACAAACCTGAATTCACCACATACAAATGGAGGGCCATAGGAAGAGTCCACAGAGGCTGAGGTTTCCCTGGAAGGCGTGATTGTGGCAGGAGTAAAATTCTCGACCATGCCTTAACTCAAACCATTAATATTGAGAAATTTTGTAGAATAACTCTCCAAAAGACACAAAAGGAACTAAAATGTTCCTTCACCCCCACCAAAAGAAATTTGATCCCAATCATCTTGAAGTATCATTCAAAGGAAGAACATATGTCCAATCATCAGAGGCGTACATGCAAACCAATTTGACCAAACTCATAAAGCACAACAGCACCATCAAATCCTTTCATAGAGGCCAGACCATCTATGTCCAAATATCAAGCCCCTAATGTACCCATGAATGAGAATACTTGAGCCCAAAAGTTCCAACATTTAGAGAAGAAATATGATATTCTGAAGTAGCTAACCTCAGTACCAGTGAAGCTATCAATCCTGGATGCCTTGAGTCTGTCCGCAGACTTAAGGGAGGAACTTATCAAAGAATTACTGAGTACCCAATAATTCAAGGTCAAAGTAATAGTGGCTAAATTATATTGGATGGAGACCAATACCAAATAATTCCACGCCTTCATCTCCTTCACATACAACGTTGAAGAAAGTATCTTTCAAGGGCACATCAAACCCTTATATATGTATGGAAAGATAAACAATATTGATGTTCAAATAATTTTCATCAACAACGGCTCTGGAGTCAACCTCCTCCCACTACGAACACTTCATTGATTGGTCTATAATGAGGAAAATTTAACACCCTACACCACCACTCTTTTGAGATATGACAAAAGCGAGTAGAAGCCGTTGGGATGAATCAAGATTAAAACATGGCTTGGAGACCTCATGTCTGATTTAGAGTTTTTGGTAGTGTGGCAATGTACAACCTTTAATGTCTGTTTAGGGATGCCCTGGCTACATCAACACACTAAAATTCCATCATCATATGATCAGTGCATCAAATATTACACTAATAGAAAAAATGGGACATTTCACACTGATAAATCCCTATTCTAATCTTGTGAGTCCAATTACATCGATGGATGGTTATATGAATTGAAAGGGAAGAAGTCTTTGGCTATGAAAATCCACTAGATCACCACTGTGAATCGATTGGAAATGGCTCCCACTGACCCCCTCTAACAGTTTGGGGAAGAGTATGTATTACCCATCAACCAAGTTGAATTCATAAGTTCAATCATGGAGACAGACTGAGTCATGTTCATGATTTCCATTATGGCTATCAAATCCAAAGATGCAGAAGAGAGAAATGGACCCTATGACATCAAGGAAAGACTAGACAAAGATGTTCTTGTCCCATCCATGGGACCCTAGACCATTCCCACCTTACACACTGAGGAAAATGACAATTTCTCTCCCAACACCGTAGATTTAATATCAATAATCCTCTCTACATTAGAAGAGTAAGATTATGATGAATAGGATGATGATGATGATGATGAAGACCACAAAGATGTCCCACCTACATTCAAAGAAGGTGTATCCACCACAATCTATGAACAGTGGGAGATAAACCTAGGTACCAAAGACGAACCACGTCCTACTCTTATTAGTGTGGATATGCCTTTCAAAGAGTAAGATTAATATACCTCCTTCCTAAAGAATAATTGAGATGTGTTTTCCTGGAACTACATATAAATTCTAGGCATCAATCCCGAGGTCACCACTCATCATCCAGGTTTTCTAGAACACCATTGTTTCTACAAGCAGACAACCAGAAGGACCCACCAAACACATGCTTCCAAAATAGAGGTTGAAGTTCAAAAGCTAATCAAAGATAACATTTTCCAAGAATTCCAATATCCCATTTGGTTGGAAAACATATCCCCTATCAAAAATAATAATGGATAGATCATAATCTGCATCGACTTTAGAGACCTCAATCGGAACTGCCTGAAAGATGATTTTTCGGTCTCGATCACATAATTATTGATCAATGCAACCACCAGATATGAGGCCCTCTATTTCATGGAAGGATATTGTGGATACAAATAAATCTGAATGGCACATGGAGATAAGGAATCTACTACTTTCAGGGCCCCTTAAAGAGTTTTCTATTATAAGGTGATTCCCCTTGTTCTAAAAAATTCTAGTGCTATATATCAGCACACTATGCATCTCATTTTCAAGCCCTTCTTGGGAAAATTCGTCAAGAGATACATTGATGATCTGGTGGTTGAATCAATATAGCATGAAAACCACCTAAAATATCTTGAAACTATCTTCAAAAAAATATGACATCACAATTTAAAGATAAATCCCCTAATGTGTGCCTTCGGCATTACCCCTGGGAAATTCCTCGGCTTCGTTGAATGCTATCGCGACATCGAAGTTGAACTTGAGAAGAAAAAATCCATCCTTGGAATGTCTCCACCTCGCAACCTCAAAGAGTTAAGGAGTCTACAGGGGAACCTAGCCTACATTCGGCGCTTCACAGCCAACCTTATAGGTAAATTTTTACCTTTCACCAAGTTAATGAAGAAAGAGGTTACATACGAATGGGATAATGATTGTAAAGACGTGTCTAAAAATCTCAAAATAAATCTCCTAATCCCACCAGTTCTGATGCCTCCAATTGAGGGAAGGCCACTCATTTTGTACATAACCACCATGGAATGATCATCAAGCACTTTCCATATGTAGAATAATGACACCGAAAGTGAAAAATGTCTCTATTACATCAGCTGAACAATGATTGATGTTGAGACTCAATATTCAAGAATTGAAAAGAACTGTATAGCCCTAATATTTGTGGTTTAGAAACTCAAACATTACTTGAAGCTCTATAAGGTCCATCTTGTCTCTCGATGCAACTCTCTCAAGTATATCATCAATCGTACCATGCCAAGTAGATGCCTATCATAGTGGGTAGTCATCCTACAATAGTTTGACATACGATATATGCCCTAGAAAACCATCAAAGGATAGGCGTTGGTAGACTTCCTAGTGGATCACCCCTTGGAATAAATGACCCCATTGAATACTGAATTTCTGGATAAAGATGTGTTATTCCCCCAAGAGGGTCCCCATGCATGGGAAATGTACTTCGATAGTGATTTCAGAAGACCAACTGGGAAAATGATTAAGGATCCCATGATCAAAAAAGTAGGGTGGGAATTTATACTCATATCCATTGAGAATGTTGTCTTGCCTAACTCATTATTTCTTTTAGAGGGATGCACAAATAATGAAGCAAAATATCAGTCCCTCATTTTAGGCCTAGATTTGTAACATCATGCACGATCCAAACACCTGAAGATAAAAGGTGATTTATATTTGGTCATAAAATAGGCCAATGGTGATTATTCCATTAAGAAAGAAGTATTGGCCTCCTTGATAATCCATGTTCGAGAAATAATGGCAGAATTCCCATTAGAACCAACAATGACCTATATTCCCTGGTCACAAAATGATCATGATGATTCATTGGAAACTGTAGCTACAACCCTGGATGACCCAGACCTGGATAAAATAGTCATCAACATTGCCCACTGTTGGATGGTCTTGCCATTTATTCAGAACAATACACAGGAAATCGATGAGATTAGCCATGTTTCTGAGCCTTATGGTCACACCACCGGTTGGATGACCCCCATTGCTAATTACCTCCTCAAGGGGGAGATCCCAACAGATAGGGATGAAAGAGAATAAATCCATAGGTAGGTTGTGAAATTTGTCTTGTACAATGGTGTAAACCAAGAAAAGGTTTTCTACAAACAAGTCCTTGACAGAGTCCTTCACAGGTGCATCGATGGAGAAGATATTGCTCCCGTGATGAAAGAAGTGTACGACAGAGCTTGTCGAGCACACCAATTGGAAACCAAGAAATCTCATCAAATTCAAAGGCATGGATACTACTGGCCCACTATGATACAATATTGTGCCATATTCACCAAGAAGTTCCATTCTTGCTGGCCCCCAGAGCTACTTCACGCAGCTTAGTACTCCTAGGAATTTTCCACCAAGGGGATGGATGTTTTGATACCATATCCCCCCGCCACAACCATACAATTCAAGTTCATTCACACAAGAACTGACTTCTTTTCCAAATGGGCCTAATCCATTCCCCTTAAAGAGGTAAGGGTGAAAGTCATTATTAGCTTTGTGAAGACCAAAATCATTACCATATTTGGTGTCCCTCATATGATATGAATGAAAAATTTCACCAACTTATGCTCTAATAATTTGGAAAAGTTATACTAGAAGTATGGAATCAAAGCCAATCATTCATCATACTACCATACAACGGTGAACAGGAAGATTGAGGCTTTCAACAAGACTCTGTCCAAAATAATCCAAAATGATGGTAGATAAGGATAACAAATCCTGGCTAGACCAGATCCATCATGCTTTATGGGCTTACCGGACCATGACCTACACTACAACCCCGAAAACACCGCACACACTAGTATATAGGGAAGAGGCAGTTTTGCCTTTTGAAATTCATATTCCATCACTCTATGTGGCAATTTGTGACCAACTTTCCATGGAAGATCAATCCCAGAGACAGTTTGATGAGTGGGAGAATCTGGATGAGAAAGGGATGCACACTTAGCGCCATTTGTAAGTATACCAAAATCGGATCTTATGAGCCTTCAACAAAAAGATTTGTCTTTAGTGTTTTCTTAAAGAAGTGACGATGTTGGTCATCAGGACCTTGATGATGCTCGGAAAGAAGCCCCTAAAGCTTGAGTCAAAGTGGGAGAGACCATATGTCATACATAGTGTCTATTCCAATGGAGAAAATACCTTAATATCAATGGATGGAAAGATCATCATGGCTCCCACCAATACAAGGTTTCTAAATAATTTCATCGCATTACGGTGATAACATGTGGTCCAAACTCTATAACCCTAAACTAATTGACGTCATCCAAACCACATGACTTTAAACTGTATGGTATTTGTCCCATAAACACAACATTAAACAGTGATGCCATATTCCAAGCTATATGACATTAAATTGTAGTATACATGGTGATTTTGGATCTTCATAAACCTCCCTGTCCATCAAAAGTGAAAGGCCAATTTCATGCGGACACATTTTTTTGACTATGCCCATCATGACTCGGTGGCTCTGCATATGTTGCCTACAAAACGACCATCAACCAAAGGAAAATTAATTCTCAGGAGATTCCTTTCCTACATCAATATGCATAAATGGCTTACATGCCTCTTATCATTTCACCTGATCCGATATCCTCCATAATCATGGTTTACACACTCCATCCCTCTCATGTTCGAGGCATGTCAGAACATTCCAACTTGATTATCCTCTAGTTAATCATCATCTGAGCTATATGACATTAAACTGTAGTATACACCATATGACATTAAAGGGGAACTCCCAGTGATGTAAGTACCTAATATTTTGAGAGTCAAGCCACATGACCCCCAATGGCATCCCACATTGAAGGGTTCATTGCTCTGTGCCATCGCCCACCGTCACCTCAGCTTCTTCTGTCGTATGTCCACCCTATCCCATCAGTGGGAGAGGAGGTTTGTGGTTGGTTGGATCTCTCACATCCTCTTGTTTCTCACACTGATTATGAATCATGTGGGCTTAGAGTTTTTTTATTATCAGAACATCCACACAACCAACCCATCCTAAACTATGAGAACTCTA
The DNA here is from genome assembly GCA_963277665.1 of Viscum album. Lineage (NCBI taxonomy): Eukaryota > Viridiplantae > Streptophyta > Magnoliopsida > Santalales > Viscaceae > Viscum > Viscum album. The sequence continues at coordinate 1,333,852,114 of OY728150.1, forward strand.
TTCTTGGTCAAACCAGGATATGTTGGATGCCTTCTTGAAGGACCGAGCTCAAAAGGGGTTCTCTTCCAAAAGGGTCATCCCCAATTATGTTCCCAACCATTGGATCTCCTCCCAGGTCCATTCCCCAAGCTAACCGAACTATGTGGGCTCTAATTACTCTCTTGAGGATACATAGGAAGCCCATATTATGGGCCCGATCCTGACATATTTCCATCTTCCACCCCCTAGATGATGATAAAATCCAAAGTGACATATTTCAGGGCTTAAGTCAGCATTTCCTCTGTATAATCAAATCCATGTATGTCTATGATGATCTCGAAAACCAGGGGTAGCCTATAGATACACTATTTGAGAATAAACTAAGGATTCACAATCATATGAAAACGACTTAAATATATAAGAGAGTCCCGAAATAGGTAATAATTCCCCCCAGGAGGGTACGATGAGCCTGACCTCCCATCCTATTGACCAACAGAGTCCTTAAGTGTCGTTGGCAAAATTGTCATCCAATGAGGGCCTGCCCTTGGAAAGCAGGTCCATGAATCATGGATACCAAGGCTATTGGGTGTTTCTAGCTCCACAAACAAACCCACTGGAGACCATTTGAGGAATTTATATCCTAAGAGGACCAATTTCACAAATACATGACCCCATTAAATCAACCCCTGAGCCAATTCGATTATGGTACCTCCTTTATAATGTGGAAGGGATAAGTTTTCCAATCTTTATAGGGTCAATCCATTTCCCGTAAAAAATAACGATGTGGATATGGTCGAAACAAAGGTGTCAATGGGAAATTTTCTATCATAATAGACAAATTCTCATCACCACTCGGACCATTTTTGTTATTTTCCCCAAACCCATAAATACACCACATCAAAGTCTGAAACAATGGGGTTTTAGGGGTTTTAAATGTTTTCATGGGTTTCATGGTTTTTAGGGTTTTTAGGCTTTTTGAGGGTTTGAGTGTTTTTACAATTTTTTGGTTTTTTGGGGTTTTAAGTGTTTTTATGTTTTAATGATTATCTTATGGATTTTTAGGGTTTTTAGAGAATTGATTTTTCGGTCTTTTAATGATTTTTCCCTTTTTAGGGATTTTTAGGGTTCTTAGTGTTTTTATGGTTTTATGGTTTTATGGTTTTTTTTGGGTTTATGACTTTTTAGGGTTTAAAAGGTTTTTTAGAGTTTTGGAACATTTTTAGGGGTTTAAATGGTTTCAGGGTTTCTAGGATTTTATGGTTTTTAATAGTTTATAAGGTTTTTGAGGATTTTTACAGTTTTTAGTGATTTTAGGGATTTTAGTGCGTTTTTTTGGATTTTAGGGGTTTTATGTGATTTTATGTATTTATGATTTTCTTATGGGTTTTCATGGTTTATAGGGTATTTTACATTTTTGGGATTTTTAGTGATTTTTTAGGATAGTTTTGGTTTTTAGTGTTTTTAGGGATTTTGAGGCGTTTTAGGGTTTTTTATGTTTTAGTGTTTTTTATGTTTCTTTTTGTTTTATTCATTTTTTGGGTTTTTAGGATTTTTTTTCTTTTTATAATTTTTAAGGTTTTGTAGATTTTTTTAGGGATTTGAAGGTGTTTTAGGGTTTTTAGTGTGTTTTATGGCTTGTATGGGTTTTTAGGGATTTTAAGGGTTTTAAAGGCTTTAGGTTGTTTAGGGTTTTGTGGTTTTAAGATTTTTTTGTGTTTTAACGTTTTTTTAGTTTTTAGGGTTTAATGTGGTTTTAGGTTTTTAATTTTTCATTAGGGGTATTTATGGTTTTTGGGGTTTTTTATGATTTAGGGATTGTTATAGATATTTTAGGATTTTGATGGTTTTTTTGGGTATTTAAGGATTTTAAAGGTATCAGGGATTTTTAGTGTTATTAATGTTTTTTTGGGTTTATTCTTTTTTTAACTTATTATGGGATTTAAGGATTTTAATATATTTTTAACATTTTTTGGGATTTAATGGGGTTTTTGAGTTTTTAGTGGTTTTTTGGGTTTTAGGATTTGTTAATGTTTTTAGGGGTTTTTAGGGTTTTCTGTTTTCTTTATTTATTTAGTGTTTTTAGGTTTCTTTGTAGTTGTTAGGGTTTTCAGTTTTTTATGTTTTTTTACATTTGTTTGGATTTTTTGGATTTTTTATTATTTTTATATTTTTTTGGAAGTTTAATGATTTTTAGGGGTTTTATAATTTTTTTGGGTTTTAGTGTTTTTTAGGTTTCTAGGGGTTAAAATGATTTTTAGTGGTTTGTGGATTTTATGGGTTTTTAAGGTTTTTAAGGTTATTAAGGTTTTTAGGGGGGGTTTAGGGTTTTTAGTGTATTTATCATTTTTTATATTTTTAGGTATTTTAAGTGTTTTAAGTTTTTATGGATTTCATAGAATTTTTAAGGGTTTATGGGGTCTTACAGTCTTAAGGTCTTTTATTGATTTTGTACCATTTTTATGGTTTTTTGGGTTTTCATTAATTTTAGGGTTTTAGGATTTTTTAGTGTTTTCTGGGTTTTATGGTTTTTTGAGGGTTTTAGTGTTTTTTTTAGTTTTTTAGGGGTGTTAATTTTTTTATTGTTTTTCAACTTATTTAGGGGTTTAAGTGGTTTTCAGAGTTTTATGTGTGTTTTTAGTGGTATCTAGGTTTTTTATAAGGTTTTTGGTGGTTTATGGTTTTTAGGATTTTAGGATTTTTAGGGTTTTATGGGTTTTATGTGTTTTTATTTTTTTAAGGGTATTCAAGGTTGTTCAGGCGTTTAGAGTTTTTTACATTTTAGGGATTGTTAATATTGTTATGTTTTTAAGGGTTTTTAGGGATTTTTAGGGATTTTAGGGTTTTATTGTTTTTTGAGTTTTTAGGGCTTTAAATGTTGATAGATATTTTCCAGATTTTTATAGGTTTAAAGGTTGTTTAGTGGTTTTTATGTTTTTATTGAATTTTTGGAATTTTTATGTTTTTAGGGGTTTTTATAAATTTAACATCTTCATAGAGATTATTTGGGTTTTTATAATTTTTTAGGGTTTTTAGGTGTTTATGTGTTTTTAGGATTTTAATTATTTTTTCATGTTTTTCAAAGTTTTTAGGGTTTTTATTTTTTTTTTGATTTTTTAGAGATTTTTAGATATTTTTATAGATATTTATGGTTTTTGAGGGTTTTTAGGGATTTTGAGGGTTTTTAGGGTTTTTATGGTTTTTTAGGTTTAATAGTATTTTGTGTTTTTAATTGTTTTATGGTTTTAGAGTTTTTTAACATTTCTGGGGTTTAAATGGATTTTAGATTTTGTAGTGTTTTTAGGGTTTTTTTTGTAGTTTTAGGGTTTTTAAGGTTATCGTGAATTTTTGGTTTTTCTGATTTTTAGATTTTTTGAGGTTTTTTGGGTTTTTAGTGTTTTAATTAATTTCTGGGATTTATGGTTTTTGATATTTTAAGGTTTTAAGGGGTGTTCCTATGTTTTTAGGGTTTTAGGTATTTTTTGGGATTGTTATAGTTTTTTGGGTTTTAGGGTCTTTTGTGTTTTTTACGGTTTTCATGTTTTTTAGAGTTTTAATCATTTTTAGGGATTTAAATGGTTTTTTGAGTATTTAGTTGAGTTTTATAATTTTATTGGCTTTTAGGGGATTTAATGGTTTTTAAGGGTTATTAAGGGTTTTGGGTTATTATAGTTTTTAGTGGATTAAGGGTTTCTAGGTTTTTTAGGTTTTTATAGGGGTTTTCATTGTTTTTAGATACTTTTAGGGTTTTTATGGTTTCTAGGGTTTTTATGGATTTTGAGGATTTTAAATGTTTTTTTGGGTTTTTTGGGGTTTTAGCGGTTTTTTTATTTTTAGGGGTTTTAAATATATTTTGAGTTTTTTTTTATCATTTTTGGGGGTTTAAATGTTTTTTTAGAGTTTTTAGTGGGTTTTGGGTTGTTAGGTTTTTTATGATTTTAATGTTTTTAGGGGTTTTTAGGGTTTTAATGTGGTTTAGTGTGTTTAGTGTCTTTTTATGATTTTTTATGATTTTTTCATTTTTTTGGGATCGAGGGTTTTATGTATTTTTAGGTTTTCATGTTATTTTTAGGGTTTTTCATGGTTTTTGGGTTATTTACCATTTAGGTATTTTTTTATGAATTTTATGGTTGTTAGGGTTTTCAGATATTTTGAGTGTTTTCGGCTATGTTTGTGTTTTTTATGTTTTTTGGGTTTTTTTGGATTTTAGGGTTTTTATAGTGTTTTTATGATTTTTCAGAGTCTTTTAACATTGTTAGGGATATAAATTATTTTTCTATCTTTTATAGGTTTTTAGATATTTATAGGTTTTTAGGGGTTTTATCCTTTTTAGGGGTTTTTATATTTTTAAATTTGTTTAAGGTTTTTAGGGTTTTTATTGTTTTTTATATTTTTAGTGGGTTTTTGTTTTTTTTTTGGTTTTTAGGTTTTTATGTTTTTCATATTTGTTTTCAGGGATTCTATGGGTTTTACATGTTTAGGTATTTTTAGTTATTTTTAGTATTTTTATGATTTTTTAGGTATTTAAATGATTTTGAGGATTTTAGGGGTTTTAGTGTATTTTTTACGGGTTTTTTGGGTTTTTTAGTATTTTATGGGTTTTACTTTTTTTAATATTTTGTAGGGGTTTAGAAGGGTTTTTGAGTTTATAGTGGATATTTTGTGTTTTTATGGGGATTTTTTGGGGTTTTAATGTTTTTAAAAAAATTTATTATTTTTTGGGTTTTATGGGTTTTATGGTTTTAAGCATTTTTACGTTTTTATGGGTTTTAGGTATTTTTAGATTTTTATGTTTTTATAGGGTTTTCAGTGTTTTTAGTGCTTTTTACATTTTTAGGGATTTTTATAGTATTTATGATTTTTTGATTTTTTGGGGTTTTGAAGGATTTTAGGGTTTTATTGGTTTTCTTATTTTAGGGTTTTCTTGCGTTTTTAGGGGTTTTAGGGGATTTCTAGAGTTCTAATCATTTTTAGGAGATGAAATGGGTTTTATTATTTTTTTTGGTTTTTTGGGGTTTTTGGTTTATTTTAGGTTTTAAGGGTTTTAGGTGTTTTAGGGTTTTTATGGATTTTAGGAAAAATTTTGGGGGTTTTTCATTTTTATGGTTTTTATGGGTTTTAATTATTTTTAGGTTTTTATAGTTTTCTTCGGATTTTTTAGGGTTGTGGGGGTTTTATGTTTTTAGATATTTTTAGCATTTTTGTTGATTTTAATGGGTTTTAGTGTTTTTATGGATTTTGATGGTTTTACGATTTTTTTGGAATTTCTAAATTTTTAGGGGTTTTAAGTATTTTTAGGTTTTTAAGTATTTCTTTCGGATTTTTATGTTTTAGGGGTTTTTACGGTTTTAGGTATTTTAGGTTTTTTTAATATTTTTTTGGGTTTTAGTGTTTTTAGGGATTTAAAGGGTTTTAGGGTCTTTTATGGTTTTGATGGTTTTTTGGGGTTTTTTGTTTTTTAGTGTTTTGATGGTATATAACTGTTTTTAGATTTTTTTTGAAACTTTTATGAATTTAAATGGTTTTTAGAGGTTTTAATGGGGTTTTTTGGCCATTTGGGTTCTTAGGGCGTCTAAAGGTTTTAGGGGTTTTAATTGTTCCTAGGGTCTTTGTGCCTTTTAGGGTTTTTTTTATTTTTTTAGACTTTGTAGGGGTTTTAATTATTTTTATGTTTTTAATGTTTTCCTAGGATTTTTCAACATTTTTTGGGGGTTTATATTTTTTAGTGATTTTTAGGGATTTTTTGGGATTTTAATGGGTTTTCGGGGTTTTAGGGTTTTTAGGTTTTTTTTGATTTTATGGTTTTTTATAGTTATTATGTATTTTTTTTACGGTTTTTAGGTTACTTGAGGCTTTTTAGAGTTTTAACGTTTTTTGGGGTTTAAATGGTTTTAAGGTTTTAGTGATTTCTAGAGTATTTTGCGGTTTGTATGGTTTTTTAGGTTTTATTATTTTTATGGTTTTTATGGTTTTTTGGGGGTTTAGGATTTTACAGTCTTTTAGGGGTTTTAGTGTTTTTATGTTTTTAAGGGTTTTTAAGTATTTTTATATTGACAAATTTTGGGGAAAACCCCTTTATTAAAAAAAACACAAACCCATTTTATGGGAGAAGGGGGAACCCAACAAAAATTTATAGACCTAAAGGCACATATGCCTAAGAATACAATTACCAAAAATCACAATGACACAAAGTCATTACAAATCAAACTAAACATCAACTCTGCACATCCCAAAGAGCCGGTAATCATAAGACCAATAATCAGTAGTCCGAACACCCAATGGTACAAACAACCATTACACAATCCATTGTCATGAAAATAACAAGAAAAAATAGACCAACCCTAGCCCAGTAACGCAGAATGATTCAATTAAGTATTTTTATATTTTTAAGGTTTTCTTCGGTGTTTTAAGGGTTTTAGGGGTTTTTATGTTTTTAAAGAATTTTAGATATTTTTTATTTTCTTATTTTTAGGGGTTTTATTGGTATCTAAAGTTGTTTTGGGTTTTTTTTGTTTTTTATGTGTGTTAAGTGTTTTTATGTTTTTAAGGACTTCTTGGGGTTTTTCATGATTTTTAGGGGCTTTTAATTTTTTGGGGATTTCACGGGGTTTTTAAGATTTTTATGTTTTTTATAGATTTAGAGGGTTTTAGGGTATTTAGCATATTTTATTTTTTAAGGGTTTTAAGTGTTTTTAGGTTTTTAAGGTTTTATTAGGGTTTTAATGGTATTAGGGTTTTTTACATTTTAAAGGATATTTAGGGATTTATTGGATTTCCATGGTTTTTAGGGGTTTTAAGAATTTTGAGGGGTTTTTGGTTTTTATGGTTTTTAAGTTTTTATGGGTTTTTGTGTTTTTATGGTCTGTTTAGTTTTGTTGGATTTTTTTGGGATTTAAGAGTTTTATAACTTTTTTGGGTTCAAAGAGTTTTTATTGTTTTTAGTGGTTTTATTTTTTTTCTGGGTTTAGGTTTATTAAATTTGTAAAAAATGTTTTTATGGTTTTTAGTGTTTTTAGGGCTTGTAGGGTGTTTAGTTTTTTTAAATGGATTTATGTGTTCATTGTGTTTTATGGTTTTTTGAGATTTTCATGGTTTTTAGGGTTTTCAAATTTACAGGCATCTTTAGGGTGGTTTTTTATTTTTTTACATATTTTGATGGTATTTATGGGTTTTTTGGGATTTAGGGGGTTTTAGAATTTTTTTAGGTTTTAATCGTTTTTATTGTTTTTCGGTTTTTAATATTTTCTAAGGATTTTTCATGTTTTAAGGGTTTATATGTTTTTTTGGGATTTTTTTGGATTTTTATAAATTTTTAGGCATTTTTAGGGATTTTGAGGGTTTGAGGGTATTATTATTATTTTTGGGATTTTGGGTTTTTTTTGAGTTTTAGGGTAAAGGAAGATAGGGGGGCCTGGTTGTTCCTGACCCCCTGAAATTTATAATGAAGAAATATGCGGCAGACAAGAGAGGGGATGGGTCAAATGGACCACACCCAAAAACCCTTAACGACCCCAAAAAAAAGAAAGATCAAGAAAAAAATAAGCAGAAAATGTCTAAAAGAAAAGACACACACAAAAGAGCGCATCAGTCAATATCACCACCAAAGTCATCCAGCTCCACACCATGAAAACCGAAGCGCACACCCTAGTCAGTGCCCACACCAGTAAAGCAGAAGTCTAATTTAGCACCTGTATCCATAGAATCCCATCTCGACTCATACTCCTCCTGCATTCCAAGCATTGAAAAAAGCTTCTCTCTGGCCCTCTTCGGTTCTGTAGTTTGTGAAGTCCGCTCCCGCGAATTGACTTTAAGATTTATCTTGGCCTTCTTGGAGGTGTCCTAGGTCGCCATCGGTCGCGGGAGGGCAGAGTAATCCTTCCACAACCTGCGCTTCGGTGGAGCAGAGATAGAACCATCCTCATGCACTGCTTTCTCACGAATTACTCCATCACTAGCTGCACTTCTGTCATTTTTGCGCCCTTTTTTCCTGTCAGACAAAGAATATTTAGCACCCCCTTCTAACATATTATTCTTTTATTCCTTCGACCTGGTCATAACAACATTTATCCTGCGGTCCTCCTCACAAAATCTCTCTCTGAGTCTCTAAGCTTCCACCTCAAGGGGAAACCTTTTCCATTCAACCAACATCATATCATGCAACAGCACACAATGATATTCAGCAGATGGGGCACCAAAAACAACCATGGATCTTTACAGGTTTGGAGTCATATCACCTAAAACAGTAGTGAGTCACGGTGGGGAAAATCCTCCCAGGTCCACACCAGGAGCACACGGCAGGTCCTCCACTTCGCTGGTCCCTTACGTAATAGGAGTTGAGCCTGCCTCCAAGAGAGTACTCCCCACATCATCACACCCCACAAACACCAGGGGGAATCATGCCAGTCGGTGTGTCGCACCCTAGGACTCCATGACTGCCCTTCTATCACAAGCCTCTCCTTCTCAGCCAAAGAAATTTTCCACTCATCCCCAACTCGCACACCTTGCGCATCCATATCCCCTTGCACAAGTTCACCCACCAACACATCATCATCCTCCAACTTAGCTGAGGCTAAATCCTGAGACCTGTTATGAAGAGCCACAACATACCCCACCGGAAGCTTGCTACTGCTATCACCCCCACTACCCATCTTGCAGACCGTATCCTCCTCTACCAGTGTTGGTGCCAGGGGGGCCTCCAGCTGGTTGTTCTTGCACCCCTCTTTCATCACGGTCGCATTCTATTTGTCCAATTGTCTCCTCGAAACTTCACCATATCCGCAGACAACTTCAGCAAGAGGCTTCTCTTCCCCTTCAGCCATTAGAACTACCTCAGCAACGACAGCTCCTAAAAAACCAGCATCTCTAGCCAGACTGATGCTAAAACCACCCGAGTCCATCAAAGAAACTTCCAGATCAGTCCTAGGAATCTGGTCTATCAATTTAGCAACCAGAGGATGGGGAAAGGTTTCGATCACCCTCTTGGCTCCCATGACCTCCACCAGAGTGTGGGTGGTCTCCCCAAAACTCATTTGAACCAGAGATGAACCAATCCTACCAAGGATAACACATTCTCCAAATTGAGAACTGTGCCAAAAGCTCCAAAATTTTGAACATAAAACTGGCCATGACTCAAAAATGACTGATTTCCTCCACTAGAGCTCCTCCATACAACAATCCAGATAGAATCCACCGGATCTTTTGAAACATCAACCTCAACAAAGGCCCTTGGCGAAACGGGGTGGCAAAGGGCCCTATTCCTACTATCCACACAGAGGAACCTGCCCACTAGATTTCCAAGCATCGAAAGAATTGAGAAATTCTGAAAGGGAAGGGGGAGTTTAGGAAATCTAACCCAAGTCGCAACCATTAGAGAGTCCCGCTTTAGATGAAAGTCAAAGCTCCACCGAAAAATAGAGAAGTGAGCGCCATTTAATATACAAGGAGCTGTCGACTAGGCTAGAACAAGATCCTCCTCAGACGTGAAGCGAATCATGATGTGGGAGCTATCGACTAGACCCACCATCGCACAATCCATATGATTCTAGAAAGAAGAGATAAACCCATCAAAAGAGGCCACCGGGGGACACAACATCGGGAACCTCGCAATTAGCATCAGGTAGTGCAGATCTGTGGCTTAGGTTTTCTAGGGTTTTTAGGATTATATATGGGTTTTAGAATTTTTAGGTTTTTTGTGGTTTTTATTGTTTATCGGTTTTTAGGTCTCCTTAGGTGTTTTTAGGGTTTTAATGATTTTTATTCTTTTAGGAATTATTAGGGGATTTTAGGAATTTTATAAATTTTTAGTGTTTTCCAGGATTTTGAGTTTTTTAAAGTCTTTATTGATTTTATTGTTTTTATGGTTTTTTAGGGTTTTTTATGACTTTTTTATGATTTTCCTATTTTTATGACATCTTAAAAAAAATTAGAGTTTAAAGGGTTTTAGATATTTAGTCAAATTTTAGGGTTTTTATGGGTTTTTAAGATATTTAATGGGTTTTATGGGTTTTATTGTTTTTATATAGTTTAGATTTTTAGGTACATTTATGTGTTTTATCATATTTTATGTTCTTAATGGGTTTCATTATTTTTAGGTTTTTAAATTTTTATTAACATTTTTTAGTGTTTTTCATGGTTTTTACATTTTTAGGTATTTTTAGGTATTTTTAGGTTTTTTATCGGGTTTTAGGGTTTTAGAGATTTTGTTGGTTTTAGACCGATTTGTCTTTGGAGCTTAGGGTCTTCAAGATAGAGCAGTGGTTGGCTTACTGGATAGAAAACAAATCATTATTAGGTTTGATTCAGAGGAAGACCCCGTCCGAGCTTGGTCGAGGGCTCCTCGCAGCTTCAGTGGATCTCGTTTTCTGCTTTTGTGTTGGTCTTTTGATCTTCATATAAACCGCGACGCACCTTTCATTGAGGATTGGGTAAGTTTCACTTCCCTTCCTTTACCATTCCAAAATCATTCGATTATATTCATATTAGGAAATATGATTGGTAGATACTTTTGCTCAGATAGTCGTACCAAGGCAGTTTGCCATCCGGTGAACCCCCGGGTGTGTGTTGAAATGGATGTGTCCCGCATCCCCTTTGATTCTGTGTGGATCAATATCGGTGAGGAATATCTATGCGAATAGAAATTCGTTTATGAGAAATGGACCGATTTTTGTGGATCTTGCAAGACATTGGTCCATTCGGTGGACGTTTTCCGAAGTGAACGTCCGTCACGGTTGATGCAGGCTCGTGGTAATGGGAATTCTGCTTCTGTGAGCACTGAGGATAGTGCTTGTAATGGTGTTAAGGTGGGTATAGTTTCAATAGCTATGGAATAGGTTGTCAAAGGAAGGGGTCCCTGTTGTTCAAGTGCTGATGGGGCTGTCAATCCTTCAAGACCTCATAGGGTGTCTTTTGAGGAAGACCCGGCCCCTAAAGCTTCTGGTGTTAAGGCGATACAGGATAACCCGTTGGTGTCTGAGGTTTTCCAAAGGTTAAGGAGGGACTTGGGAGTTCCTACTGCTTCTATGTCTGGTATGGATTTAGAGCAAAGTGAGGAAGTATGAGAGGTCAGTGCTGTAGAGGATTTCACCACGAGTGCTAGGGCTTCTAAAAGCCTTGATCCTCTGTCCAAACCTTTTATAGCTTTGAGTAACAGGTTTGAAGGGCTCTCTGAAGACTTGATGGAAATGGGTTTGGAGGAGGTTGTTATGGTTGGAGATGATGTTGGTCTGGAGGCCTTGGATGACCAATAGGTTGAACGTAGGGTGAATGATCCATCTTCGGTTGGTGAAGCGGCCAGGAAGGATCAACAGGTCGAATGTTTGGGGCAGGAAGCAGGTGTCATGAATGTGGATAACAATCATAATGGGGAAAGGCACGACCCTTTGCTGGAGAGCACGGACTAGAGACTAGGGGATAATGTCAAACCACTTGTGTAAAATGTTAGTTCTGAGGATTGGCGCCCCCTTTGATGGAGTGTAATACTTCAGTCCAGAATCTGGGGAACAACCCAGAGTTTGTTGCTGCTGCTGTAAGGGAGGGAGCTGGAATTGGAAGGGAGGATTCGGGGGGAGGGAAAGAGAATTTGAGCGCTCTAGTTGGTCGGTCATTTAGTGATATTGTTAAAAGTGGGAATCAGATGATGGATACAGCTGACAGACCTTTGTCTGCTACACCAATAAGAAGACCAAGGAAGGACTACTCATTTCTCCCAAGGCCGATGCGGACTATATCTTCATCAAAGTGGAATAACAAGGTGACTTTGTCTTGTAAAAAGTGTAGCATGGCCAAGAAGGAATACCCAGATCAATTTGTTCTTGAAGAACATAGGATTCAGGTTCAAAGTGGATGTTTTTGGAGACATCTGGAATGGGAATTGGCTACCGGTGAAGAGGTATCCTGCTTGGGATGCAGAGATGAATCTGGTTATTATGATGTGTAAGTCTGTGTTGTTTTATGCTGTCTGACTTGTCTATAGTGGTATGTTTGGGTACTGGGAACCCCTAAACCGGCTTCTATAAATGAAAAAAAAATGAATTTCATGGTTTTTATGGTTTTACGTTTTAAATGTTTTTAAGATTTTTAAGTGTTTTTAGGTTTTTAATATTTTCTTAGGGGTTCTGAAGGTTTTTAGGGGTTTAAAATATTCTAGGGATTTTAGGGGGTTTTTCATGATTTTTTTTTGTGTTTTAGGATTTTCCTAGATTTTTAGGGTCTTTAGTGTAGTGTTTGTATGGTATTTATAAATTTTTGGAATTTAGTGTTTTTTTGGGTTTTTTTTTGGGTTTTTAAGGTTTTCATGATTTTTAACGTTTTAGGGGTATAAAGGGTTTTTATATTCTTAGTGGATTTTGGGTTTTTATCGGGATTTAGGGTTTTTATAGGTTTATATTATTTTTAATAATTTTTAGGGTTTTTTATGTTTTATAGTTTCTTAGGTTTTAGGGGTCTTAATTGTTTTTATGTTTTTATGGTTTTCGTTGGGGTAATTAGGAATTTTTGGGTTTAAAAGTTTTTTTTAATTTTATGGGTTTTGGATTTTTATAATTTTTGACGGTTTTTATAGATTTTGAAAATGTTTAAGATTTTTATGGACTTTATTATTTTTTTCTGGTTTTTGAGTTTTTTAGGGTGTTTTAGGTTTTTTAGATTTTTTTTCTTTTTGGTGTTTAAAGGGTTTTATAGTTTTTATTAGGGTTTTAGGGGTTTTATGGGTGTTTTGGTTTTTTGATGTTTTTAGTGGTTTTATGGTTTTAAGGGTTTTTAGTGTTTTTAGGGTCTTCTTAAAAAAAATTTGTTTTTACCATTTTTTTGGATTTTAGGGAATTTAAGTGTTTTTATGTATTTAAGGTTTTATTATGGATTTTCATGGTTTCTATGGTTTTTTATGTTTTTATATATTTTTAGGTATATTTAGGATTTTTATGGTTTTTTGGGTTTTAATGGATTTTGACAGTTTTTAGGGGCTTATAGGGATTTTAGGGGTTTATAGGGGTTTTAAAGTTTTTTTATGTTTTTATGGGTTTTAATTGTTTTTATATTTTGAAGGGTTTCTTATGGTTTTCCTTGGTTTTTATGATTTTATTACATTTTTATGGAATTTAGGGATATTTATTTTTATTATTAATCTTTTTAGGGTTTTTAGGAATTTTTAGGGTTGGTGGGGGGGTTAGGGTTTTATAGTTTTTTATTTTTTGGGTTTTTTGGGGTATTATGCATTTTAAGGGTCATATATTTTTAATAATTTTTTAGGGTTTTCCATTAGTTTTAACGGGTTGTAAATTTTTTTGGAGTTTTAGAGGTTTGTTTTGATTTTTATGGTCTTTAGGGTCTTTTGGGATTTGTGGGTTTATAGGTGTTTTAGGGGTTTTTTGGGTTTATTGGGTGGTTTTATGGGTTTCTTAGTTTTTTAGGGTTTTTATGGTTTTTATAGGTTTTAACGTTTTAGGGGTTTAATGAGTTTTGGAATCCTTAGTGTTTTTAGGGGTTTCATGGGTTTCTATGTGTTTTAAGGTTTTTAAGGGGTTTTACAATTTTTAGGGGTTCTAAGTGTTTTAGTGCCTTTTGGTGTTGTATCGTTTTTAGGTTTTTAGGGGTTAAAAGTGTTTTTAGGGTTTTTTAGGTTTCTTAGGGGTTTAAGGGTTTTAAACGTTTTTTAAAATTTTAGGGATATTAATTTATTTTAAGTATTTTAATGTTATTTTATGGTTTTTAGAAATTTTGAGAGTTTTTAGGAATTTGTTTTGTGTTTTTATGGTTTTTAGAGTTTTTTGTGTTTTTAGGTTTTGTGGGGCTTTTAAGTGTTTTTAGTGTTTTTAGTTTTTTATGATTTTTTAGGGATATTTATGGTTTTAGGTTATTTTACATTTTTTGGGATACTTTTGGATTTTTTGGTTTTTATGGGTTTTAAAGTTTTTATCATTTTTAGGTTTTTATAGGCTTTCAGTGTTTTTTGTTGTATTTTGTTTTCTTAGGGATTTCAGGGTTTTTTATTCATTTTAATGTTTTTAAGGATTTTTAAGGATTTTTAGGATTTTAATGGCTTTTAAGGGTTTTTATGATTTTTTGGGTTTTTAGAGTTTTTTTAGTTTCTTTTGGGTTTTTATATTTTTTAATTATTTTAAGGGGTTCAATGGGTTTTTTAGGTTTTTATTCTTTTTAGTTGTATTTATGGTTTTTAGGGGTTTTGGGATCTTAGGGTATTTTAGAGTTATTCAAGTTTAAAGGTATTTAGGTGTTTTATATGTTTTTAGTCTTTCTAAGAGTTTTTAGGGGTTTTTATGATTTTTTTACATTTTTATGGATTTTAATTATTTTAAGGATTTTTTGGGTTTTATGGTTTTTAGGGATTTTGAGGGGTTTTATGGTTTTTAGGGTTATTAGGGTTTTTAGCGGTTTTAGAGTTTTTGTGGTTTTCTAGGGATTTTAAGTGTTTTCAGGATTTTAAGGTTTTCTTATAGTTTTTTGGGGGATTTTTGGTTTTTTACATTCTTAGGGACATTTATGGATTTTTAGGATTTTTATGGGTTTTTAGGGGTTTTTGGGGGTTTTATGTTTTATAGGGGTGTTCGGGTTTTTATGGGTTTTGGTGTTTTTATGGTTTATAGGTGTTTTAGGTATTAAAGGTTTTCTTTGGGTTTTTTTGGAATTTTAGGGTTTTTTTAATTTTTATATATTTTTAGGGTTTTTAGAATTTTTATGCATTTTTAATATTTTTTTGGATTTTGAGGGTTTAAATGGGGGTATTACGGGTTTTAGTGTTTTTTTTTTGTGTTTTTGGGTATTTGTGGGGTTTTTTAGTTTTTTATGGGATTTAAGGTATTTAGTGTTTTTAATGATTTAGGGTTTTAAATGGTTTTTAGACTTTTTAGTGGTTTATGGTTTTTATGGGTTTTTATGATTTTTAGGGTTTTTAATTATTTTTAGGATTTTTGCAATTTTTTGTTTTAAGAATTTTTTTAGGTTTTTTGGGTGTTTTATTTATGTTTATTATTTTTAATTTTTTCTTAGTTTTTTAGGGGTTTTAATGTATTTACGAATTTTTAGGCCTTTTTTAGGATTTTCATGGTTTTTCTAGTTTTGAGAGGTTTTATAGTTTTTTAATGTTTTTACATTTTTTAAATGTTTTTTAGTGTTTTTATCATTTTTAGGGGTTTAAAATGTTTTTAGATTTTTTAACTCTTATTTAGGGTCTTTACGAATTTTATAGTTTTTAATGGTTTTAGGCGGTTTATGGTTTTAGGGGTTCTAGGGTCTTTTAGGGGTTTTTTGGGTTTTTAGAGTTTTTAATATTTTTTTGGGGATTTCAGAGTTTTTAGTTTTTTAGGGATTTCTTATCTATTTTCAAGTTATTTAGGAGTTTTTTACATTTTTTGGGATTTTTATCACTTTTGATGTTCTTATGGTTTTATGGTTTTTAGGAATTTTGAGGGGTATCAAGGTTTTTATAGTTTTTATGTTTTTATTTTTTTAGGGTTTTTTGAGTTTTATCATTTATGGTTTTTAGAGATTTGTAATGTTTTAGGAGTTTTAAAGGGGTCTTAGAGTTTTTAGTGGTTTTGGGGTGTTTATGTGTTTTTAGGGGGTTTAGGTTATTAGGGGTATTAAAAAATATTAGTATTTCTTATGGTCTTTTTTGAGATTTTAACATTTTTTTTATTTAATTTAAGTGATTTTTATTTTTTTTATTTTTCTTAGGGGTTTTCAGTGTTTTTAGGGTTTTTACATTTTTAGGGATTTTAGGGCTTTTTATCGTTTAATGTTTTCTGGGTTTTAATTTTGTTAGGCTTTTAAGGTTTTTAAGGGTTTCATAGGGTTATTCAGGAGTTTTTATGGTTTTTTTACATATTTTGGTATTTTAAGGAAATTTTTAGGATTTATATGGTTTTTCATGGTTTTTATGGATTTTTATGGTTTTCTGGGGATTTCAGATTTTTTTGGGTTTTAAGTGTTTTTTTGGGTTTTTAGGGGTTTAGGGTTTTTAGAATTTTTATGTTATTTTGTGTTTAATGGGATTTAGCATTTTTTGTGGTTTTTGAGGTTTTTATGGGTATTTAGTGATTTTATGGTTTTACGGGTTTTTATACATTGTATTTTTTTTATGGTATTTCAGGTTTTTAATCCTTTTTCTGTTTTTAGGGATTTTTTTAGGTTTTTAAAGAATTTCTAGGTTTTTAGGGTTTTAGGGTTTTCCTGTTTTTATGATTTTTAGGCATTTTTAAGATTTTTATAGGTCTTGGTGATTTTTGGGGGTTTGAGGGGATTTATGGAATTCAGTGTTTTTAGGGTTTTTATCATTTCTTGTTTTTTGGGGCAAGGAAGATGCAAGGGTCGTGCTATTCCCCCCCCCCCAAATTTATTAAAAAGAAAAAGAGACACAATTGGCAAGGGAGGGGAGGGGTCAATCGACCCACACCCAAATACCCTTAACGACCCAAGACAAAAGACCCAAAAAAGAAAAGTCAAGAATGAAAAAAGAGAAAACACACAAAACAAAGTAGCCACCACCATCAACCAGCATCAACCAGCATCCAGCAGCTCCCAGCTAACCAACAGCCAGCATCCAAACTCAAACAGCAATCCACATCCAGCAGCAGCACAACCCTAAACCACAGCTTCAACACCTCCCATCCAAGCAGCAACCAGCATCCAGAAACCACGAGCATCCAACATCACAGAACCACCAGCATCCAACATCACATAACCACCAGCATCAAAATCACAAGTCTCCTCATCACCATCATTCAGCAGATCACCACCAAGCAGAAGCCAGCATCCAAGCACACAAAGTAGCGGCCAACATCCAATCTCACATGATCCAGCATCCAACACCTCCTCACCAAGGAGATCCACCATACAAAGCACCTTCATCAAGCATTCATCAGAAAACAGCAGCTCATAGCCAAACAAGAACCAGCATCCCAACTCACAAAGTCCAGCATCCAGCACCTTCCTGCTAAGCAGATCAACTGTTAGCAGCATAAAACCATCATCACACCTATGATCATAACCCAACCATAGCACCC
Organism: Viscum album; assembly: GCA_963277665.1. NCBI lineage: Eukaryota > Viridiplantae > Streptophyta > Magnoliopsida > Santalales > Viscaceae > Viscum > Viscum album. The sequence continues at coordinate 1,333,869,108 of OY728150.1, forward strand.
AAAGCAGCATCCAGTGCCACTTGAAAAAACCAAATTCCAGCATCCGCAAAAAAACACTTGCATCGAAACACCCGCACCCACCCGTGATACCAGACCATGGCACACATGAAACCATGTCCAAACCATCACCCAGATAATCCAGCAACAGCTCACAATCAAACCAGCCACAGCTCATGAAATCACAATATAGCGAATCATCCAAACCGCACAAATTGGCCAGCCTTTCATCAAAAGCATGGTACAAAAGATAAACAGAATAAAATAAGGCCCGAACCTGCATTTTTTGCACAAAGTAGTACCGATCCGACTAGAAGTCCCAAACCAAAGAACTAGTTAGGCCACCTCCGAACCAGGAAAGATCGATCCGCCTCTTCCAAAGCCTCCACAGAAGCCTGTCACTCCCATCATATGGTTTTCATATGGTTTATCATAGTTTTTATGAGTTTTTACATTTTTATGGAATTGTAGGGCTTTTTTTCTATTTTATATATTTGGAGTGTTTTTATGAATCTATGTTTCTTTTGAGTTTTTTTAGTTTTTATGGTTTTATGTTTTTTAGTGCTTTCTATCATTATATTTATTTAAATGTTTTTAGAGTTTTAGTGGGGTTTTGGGGGGTTTTTTGGTTTTTATGGGTTTTTAGGGGGTTTTATAGTTTTTTCGTTTTTTTATTTTTAGGGGTTTTGGGGGATTTTGGGACTTTTAGGGTTTTTAGAATTTTTAGTTTTTTAATTGGTTTTAAGTGTTTTAGTTTTTAAAATTTTTCTAATATGTTTTTAATATTTTTTGTCCTTTTTAGGATTTTATTGATTTTATGGTTTTTATGGATATTCAGTGTTTTTAGGGATATTAGGGTTTTAGGGTTTATAGAATGGTTTCAAGAATTTTGAGTGTGTAAATGGTTTTTATGGTTTGTAGTGTTTTTCTAGTTATTTTGGGGTTTTAGGTTTTTTTTTTGAATTTCTAGGGTCTCTAATGAATTTTAGATTTTTTTATCATTTTTAATTTTATAATGGGTTTTTAGAGTTTCAGTGGGTTTTTTGTGTTTTTATGAATATATATGGTTTATTAATGTTCGTAGACACTATGAAATTTATTCCATGAAATTTTTTATAGAGTGAGGATACGATTCTCACATAGACAACAAATGTCAAGTTTGAGTAAATATGTTTTCACCATGAAGAAAGAAGATGCAGACTGGATTTCTATGTTCCAAAATACTACCCCACACCCTATGAATAAGTGGAATGATTCCCCCTTCTCAGAGTATGTAGTGGATCTTCAGGATCAATGATGAAAAGGTATTGACACATTAAATTCAATTTGAGAGATTTTTCTAAGAAGTCATGGTGTATTTACGATCTCAAGAAGTGTAGATCTCTTTAAGACCATCAATTTGATTGGTCGCAGAACCCAAACAGACATACATATCAAAAGTTATGCCACTCAGAAGATAGATAAATTCTATAAATGACCTTCATAGAAGACCTACGCATAAGAACATTGCATAGGAACTATGTGGAGGATCTATGTAGAGGACCTACATGACAAATGAATTTTCACACCGCTACGCTAAAGATCTATGCGAAAGTCCTATACAGAGGACCTACGAAGACAACTTTCCTTTGCCCAGGTCCCCCTCCTTGCCTATAAATAGGAACCTTGGGATCCCCATTTCAAAGAGGGAAAAAGTTGAAAGACATCCCCAAGATCCCATTTCCTTGCTCTTTCACGAATATCTATCAATTGTTCTTAGTTATCTCTCTAAAACATTATAAAAGAGATAATTCAATTGGGAAGCATTGTTCAAAGTCCCATCAAGGTCTAGAACACGCAGAGCACCTTCGCGGGGCACCTACATGGAGTACCTGTGTGGGGAACCTGTATGCCTTAGCTATGCATGAAAAATATCTTAGACAAGGCCCCATACGTGCCTATAAATAGATCCCTTGGGCTCCCCATTTTAGGACTAAAAAAAGTGAAAGACTATCTGAAGCTCCCATTGCGTAGCTATTTCCCCTAGATCCCTCAAATTGTCTCTAGTAGCTCTCTAAACCATGAGAGAAGAGATAATTAAATGGGATAAGCATGTTTTGAAAGTCTTCACATTCTTCAGTCATCATTTATACCTGCACGATATACCTGCATGGTACATCAACGCGGGGTACCTACGTAGCATACTTGCACGAGGTACCTACGCGGCCAGCTCAAGTACCCATTTTAAAAGCCATTCATGCTAGGGTATTTCCTTCCTTGGTTACCTTATCTGAAAGTGACTAAGTTGAATCCTCCACCAAAAAATCCTAACTTATCAAACCTTTGGGAAAAGGTACATCAGTGTGTCTCCTATTTGGGTTTATATTTCCATAGTCACAGGTTTCCCCAATTTTTTTCACAATGGGTTAAGGATTCAGGGGATGATTTTGGGCTTGTATATCCACAGTCACCTGAACTTTTCTCCTAGGAACAGTGCTGGGAAGTTCCCAGTTTTGAGAATAAGGGTTTGGGTATTGTCCTCCGCTTCTCGTCTCTAAGACTCGGATCCTTAGGTCTTGAGTAGGGAAGGTATGCTTAACACTTCCCTCTTCGCGCAAGCATAAGAGAATTCCCCCTCCCCAACCAGGATCAAATTTAGGGAAACCCGCTTGGTATATGCCCCTATCTTTTCTTGCAGGAGGTGGAATCATTTATTCTCCATTCGTCTTTGGTGCCAAAGACCAGAAGAGAGATGGGAACAAGGACTTTCATCGACCTGTCCCTCTAACACTAGGCTTTATCACCATGGGCAGCCATCCTGGTATAATCCCATCACCTTCACTCCTTCTTCCTTCCATTGGATGCTTGTCCAATGTGAAGAGAACAGAGGGAAATCTTGTTTCCTCTCCCTCTTCCACAGTTGACGCACCCTCTTCCATTAGTGGAGGAGGAAAAGTGTGAAGTTTCATTGTTGAATCTTTCACATCCTCTTGTTTCTCACACCAAGCATGACTAACGCGAGCTTAGAGATATGTGATGGTTACAACATGTGCACTAAAACTCACTGAAGGAACTACGATAAGACTAATTCCCACCATAACCAGGATACATAGGAATTCGTCTCAAGGCCCGAGCTCATTGGGCATCCTCCTTAGTAATAAGCCCCAAATTAAACCCCAAATCATCAAGGCATCCTTCTTATGATGTAAGCCCAAACTCATCTCTCTCAAATTACCATACTCTCCTATGAGACATGTCGAACTACATGGGATTTGATTCCCATCTATATGGGATATGTAGAAAGCCTCCTTGAGGTTCAACCGTAACACTTGAAATCAACCCGGTTCTCCTTGGGCCATATTCCCAATAGGGTCTGATTTTACTTGGAAACCCATATCCTTTCCAAGTTCCTCATGCTTCTTTAGCATAAGTCCCACACTATGTTTAAACTAAGAATCTTCTGCTTATAGGTACTTATCACATGAGCTTAAAAGGTATGATGTGTCCCATTCAGTGGCACCGAACTACGAGGGTTATGATTCCATTCACAATGATACGTAGGTAGCCTGTCTTACTAGAACAATCCTAGAATTAAACTAAAACTTCATCTCCCTAGATGATAGTAAAATTATAGAGTGCCCCACAAAGTGAATTAAAAACCAGTATCCACATAATAATTATTAAAATAATTTCTAAGAAGTGTATTAGAGGATACCATTTAAGGGAAACCTCGAATATATACGGTTATTTCCATTAATGATGAACCTTGACTGCATACCGATGATTCTAAAATTTCACACATGTTAATAAGTGATTATAAATTATAATGGAAACTTATGATATAATTGGTTAATTAATAAGGATTCATGAAAATATATTAAATTTACAAAGAGAGTCTCGGAGTAGATGATAATTCCCCTCAAAAGGGTGTGATGAGTCCAACCTCCCATCCTCTCGACTAATGCACGTTCTTAAGTATTGTAATGTTCAAACATAACGAAGGCCTGACTTTGGAAAGAAGGTCCTCTATGGATAAATAACTGTTGGACGTTTCTAGTTTCATAAATAAATCCAATGGAAACCTCTTGGAAATGGTGATTTTTAAATCAAGAACACATGTTTCAAGGAACTACGAAACAAAAATGGTGAACCCGACGTGAATCTTTAACCAAGTTAATAATGTCACCCACATGTTAGGCCCCTATCAATTGATAAAGGCAGGACATACAAAGGAATTAATCATCCATGTATCCATAAAAAAATGTTGTTTTAATAGAGTTTGTTGTTATATTCATTTTTTCCACAAAACTCCATTTAATCAAAACAATGAATTTCTCTAAGACATCATCTGTTAACTTCCTGACCACTGCTCAAGATGGATCTCCATCTATGGGAAGAACGTCATCACTAACCCAGCATCTTAAACTTTGGGTCACTAATGTGCTGGTAAAGGAATATCACCAGAATGGTACAATCCCGACTTTGGAGGCTGCTCGAAAGACCCTCCAGGTCAACAACAATCCTCAATAATTTGGCCAACGATGACCAATGATCAAGAAGCAAATAGTTCCAACCACTATCTCTAACAATTTCGGGTCTTTATCCCTAAAACACAATAGTCAATTACTTTCATACTATAGGGAGGTAGATCAAGAGGTCACTCAAGGCCTCAATTCAAGAATGTAGGGTTCTTTCCTGAGGACTCCCACCAGCTATCGCCGCCTGAGTCATACGGTAGTGTACCCCCATCATGATAGGGGTATTGCCTCTGGACGTTCAGCCTTGGAATCTCAGACCCGGGCACACAAGATGAACCGCCAGGGAAAACTTCCGGTTAATAGGGAGCCGGTTCTCACCTCTGCCTCTGCCAAAAGAGCCCATCAATTTTACTTGATGAAAAAAAATGAGCAGGCACATACACCCATCCATTCTAATTTTTCTTCTCAGCAGGCTCGTCTGAAAACAACCCACCAATCCCACTAGATAAACCCAGTGGAGTACCATGAATAGTAAAATACACCTTCTTATAAGTTATCAACTAGTCAGTAGGCTCATCTGACTGCATTTAATAAATACTTCCAATCGAATGTGGTGGAAACTGGTGAACATGCACATAAACCTATTCACAATCACCAATTATGTCAGCAGTCTCATCTGTCTGTATTGAAGGAAGTCCGTCAACTACACTTGATGGGAAACAACTAGTAGGAACATATACCTAGCAATGTTCATCAAGCCTACCAACAGTCTCATTTGGTTGCACCCGAATATGTCAGTCGGAATGCTCCGATGACAAATTTGGGGCAGATCCAACTCACTTCCCCCACACATGAGTAATATCAATACCCATTGACAGGAAAAGAAGGACAAGAGTAGGCACATACACCTACTCCCAATACAGAATGGACGCATATTCCCGTTCCAGCCACTGAATTCACCAAACATATTCTATCAATGGTGATAGGGTAGAAGAAATTCCCTGCCCATATTCTGGAAGAATGCCAGGATATTTTAACAACTACTTCAGCAATATCATAGGAACAGACACATAAATATTTCCCCACACATGGGATGACACATCGGCATGCCATCCCAGAGTAGATACACACCTCTGTTCCAGTCCAGGACGGTCATGAGGCATACTCCCCCATACCATATGGACAACAAGATCAAGAACATATACCCTTTCCAATTAGAGGTAACAGGTATGTTCTAGTAACTAATCCAAGGCAGGCACATATACTTTCCCATGATAACCACTTTTCACAGAAAGTTTCCCCAACTATGTATAAGAGAACATCCAACATGAAGTCTCACCAATCATTGTTGGAAAATCAAGAGTTAAGTTTCGATGTGACTTCTCTTATTGCTGGAGTTCCTGAAGCCCTCATACATTTATCTATTTCTATTCAAGATCCTACCCTCTCATTACCAAATTTTTGTAGTGGTAGTTGTAATTCGGAAGTTTCTCATCATACACATCATCATGAAGGCTTGCTTCATAAAAATTCTGTCAATCTAGAGTGTTTATATCCGAATGAGATCCATGACAACCCTCCATGTGATCAGAAGACTAAAGAGCAAGAATATTTATCCCTTGCTGTAATCTATCATGGCAATCCTCCCCATGATGGAATTCACTACAAAAGTTCACTCTACAGTAGTATTTTACATTGTCAAGACTGTTCCATAATTGATAATGTAGCAATGAGAAAGCCCTCCTATCTCGAGGCACTTGAAAACACAAGTCATGTCATGTATGATGCATTGTCATTTATGGGGGAAACACTTTATCATCCAGAAGACATCTTAAGGGAATAATCATTCTCCGAACCTCCCTTGGGTCATTTTTCTTTTAATACAGAGCATCCACATTGGTTAGAACAAGTAGAGAAACCTCTAGTGAAAGATGAAGAAGACATGTTAAACATTAGGAAACAATTAGCTAAAGGATAAATACCAGTCATGTTATGGCCTTTGAAAATTTCTCAGTATAATATTCCAGAATTGATAATAGAAGATTGGTTCATGACATTCGTCTCAACTTAGGTAAAACTCTTCGTCATTTGAAAACCAAAGTATTACCATATGATGAATATCAAAATCATGTAAAGGTATTACAAGGGTTGTAGAGCCAAATCTATTTGGCATCTATCTCAGTTTTCTAACATCCAAAGGTTGAAAAACAATAGAGAACCCTTCAGCGTGCATGTCTCAATGCTCTAAAGAGGCTATGCCAATTAATATATTATTCCTCATATAGTGTTTGCATCAGAGGATGGGGTGTATATGGAGTATTTCATTTCACTACACTCAAAAATCAGCAAAGTCTGCCAAAAGTGGTCTCATGAAATGTTATTTCTCATGGTCGTCCATATTCAATAGGTTTTGTATGTAATAAAATATACACGCAAGAACATACCTCAACTAGTTTTCATCAGAATCAGGCCAAAAGAAAATAAGTTTTTGAGTTACTTTTACATCAAGCCTCTGAGAGTCTTGAGCAGGAGTCCCATTTGGAGGATTTCAGGCATCAGAGGATGAAAATGATTGAAATAGCATAGAGATCTTCTGAAACAGATGATTTGAGTGATTATCGGATAATGCACCCAACAAATGTTCAAAAAAATTCCGCAAAATTAGAAGAGTAGTTGCACATATTTCAGCTATAATAGTTCAAGAATCACACCATCCTGCAAGGATAGGGGATCATCTAATTCAATCTTCAAATTCATTAAACATCATTCAAATATTTGAAGAAGAAGAACAAGAACAACCCCAGCCTGCAGGGCTGGGGGATTTTTCACATCTGCAATCCCCATCTTCACAGAAGTCAATTTTCACCTGATTAGGGAAGAAGCCACAAGGAAAGCATACAACTAAACTATCCAATGATTCCCTTTGAGTTAATTTTTGCCAAACAGTTCTAGTGGATTATTCATATAGAAGAAAGAAGTCTCATAAAATGCACAAAGGAAGATAATCTAGCAGAAACACTGATAGAATGCCATCGATGCATTATGCATTAGTAAATGTCATTAACACCATTGCGGAAGATCCTCCAGAAAACATTTCCAATTCAGGGGAATCAGAAGATTAAGTTCTTGTCCATAATACGGTACACACTGAGGAAAATGAAGAAGGTGTGTGTGCCTAAAATCAGAGGCTTAGATAGAATCTTGGTATACCTTCAAATAACCAACTCCACCCTCTCCAAAAGGCATCTAACAAGGGGAAAGGAAACAAGTCATATTGAATCTTACTTTTCCACTGGAGAAGGTCAATCTCTTTCACTTGAGGAGAGATTTGTACAACAAGAAGAGGAAATTAAGGAGTTGAAAATACTCAACATAGAGTTACTTCGAAACAGCATTTCTTCTAGACGATATCCCCAGGCAAGTCCTCAACTTGAAAATCCTATAGGAGATCCTCAACAAAGAGGATTTGTAGTAACTACAATTGCAGATAATGAATTCCCTCCATTGGGTATACAACCAAGGCAGGTATCAACACCACCATTAGTGGTTTTACCAGTCACTACACCATCTCAAGATATAGTTTCTATACCTTCACAGGTTCCATCTCATTCGGATATTACCCAAATGATTATGAACACGATTGTGGCATTAACAGCTCAATTGGAAGCTATGGAGGAACGACATGCACCAGTTTAGCCGGAAAAGAGATATTACACTGAATGGGTGCATGCAATTCCTCCCCACCAAATTTTGTGAATACCACAATACCAATCTTTAGTGGTTCAGTAGATCTAGAACAACACCTAACACATTTTGTTTCTCATTTTTATCCCATGATGGGAACTTCTCAACAACAAGAAGTAGTTAAGCATAGGTGTTTTGTGCAGTCATTACAAGGACTAGATTTGTTCTCGTATACAAGTTTGCAATATCGATCAATTAGTGGATGAGAAGATCTCCATCAGAAAATTATTCTCCAATTTAGCTCAACGCTACCAAAGATGAAAGTTTTTGATCTTACTAATTGTAAACAAATGGATAATGAAAGAGTTTGAGATTTCATTACAAGATAGAAAGGATTAACATATTCCATAAGTCTAGCACTCCATCCAGAAGAATTGCTACCAATATATGTGGAAAATATGCATAACAAATTATACACACCATTGATCCTTGTAAAATACACAGGAGGGTTTCAAGACATTACTTCGATCTCTCAACAGACAGAAGATTCTATTATAGAGACGAAGGTTAAAAGTCGTGTAATTCCATCAGATCTGGAAAGGAGGATAGGAAAGGTAGAGGCTTCTATAGTCACACTCATGTAAGAACCTATAACTGCTTCTGCTTCAAGACCTTCATCATACCGAAGGGACCCACTTCTTGAGTATCCGCAGTAAAGACAACCTCATCAAGATGATCAAAGAGATCAAAGGCAAAAATAGTGTGAGGAATTACAGACTAATGTTTATTCTTTTAGGAATGAGAAAGTTCCGGGCTATGTCATCTCAGCCATAGAAAACAATTTGGTTCAGTTTCCAAGGACAAAATCCAAATAAAGATGGAGATGAATATAATCCGAATTATTTTTCATTTCATCAGATATTGGGACACCCCATTCAGAAGTTCTTTGTTTTCAAAGACCTTTTGAAAAAGATGGTATACTCTGGACAAGTGAAATTGAAATGTTCATCATCTCAAGTATCATGTGTTACTACTACCTATCTAGAGGAAGAGGGTGAATTTAAAGAGGTTAAAAGTAAAAATGTGAAAAAATATGATGATTGGATGATCAAAAAAACAATCAACCGGACTCATTCTATTTTAGAAACATAGTTGAAACAACCAATTGTGTCTTCTTCCACTCCTGCCATAACAAGACCATCTTCATCAAAAGGCCATTCCTAAAAGAAGAAAATTGTTCATAAAGATGAAGAGAAATTGGGAGAATATGAGCTCGTGTCAAGGACAAAGATATCCTTGAACCTGGAAGATTTTATTCCATCTTTTTCAAAAGAACGGACACCGCCATGCCAAATAGTACAACCAGAATTAACCTGTCAACAAGAATCTTTGTCAGATGAAGAATTGATCATTGGTTCTATTAATGTTATCCATTTAACGAATCCTTATGCCGCTGGGTATTTGGATTATAATGATCCATAATTAATTATACCCAATTGGGGAACTAGAGGAAGAGGCCAAGGTCAAGGATACAAGGGAAGATGTGGGAATTCTAGAAACCACAAAAGTCCTCACTATAAGACTTTAAACTGCACAGTACCTTGTCCTTGGTGCAAGACATAAAACTGGACAGACCTCATGTTCTAGTTTCAAGACAATAAACTGCATAAAAACCACATTAGTCCTCACTGTAAGACATTAATCTGCACAGTATCATAGACCTCACTACAAGACTTTAAACTGCATAGTGTCAGGTCCTTGCTGCAAGACGTAAAACCACATAACCCCCATGTCCTAGTTACAATACATTAAACAACATAACAACCATTAATGTCCATGCTGCATGACATTAAAATGAAAAGCATCTTCGTCCTTGTCTCATGATGTTAAACTGCATGACATTATTTGTACAACTAATGTTCTCTCTATTTGATGTTAGGAGCTTCTATAAACAAATATCATTGACATAATCACTACTCCTTAGAAGTACATGAGTCCCTCTCTTTCCTATGTCTGATTCAATTCTTTCTAGAGACCATGTTTCAAGAACTATGTATTGCTTGATTCTCATTTTTAATGAGATATGTAGAGATGCCTAACTCTCTAATTTTGGGCCCATCCACAATCACAAAAACTTCTTATTTTATTTTCTCTTCTTGTATATGAATCAGATCGATACAAAGTGTTTCCTTAAGATATATGATTTGGTCCTTATACCATTTTGTGTCCTAAGATTTACCGTTCTCTCAGAATGTGTTAAAAGCCCCCATTCTTCATGTCAAACTCCATTTTCACGAGGAATGATTGTTTAAATAACTATGTATGGCTTGCTTATCATATATTTTTGAGATACATGGAGACACCTAGATCTCCAATCTTGGGCTTAGATGTGATAAAAAACACCTTTCTTTATTGTTTATGAATAAAATCTGTACATAGAATATTTTAATAAATACGTATGACTTGAATCTTTACCCAGAAAAACATATAGTGACACTTGAATTTTATCCCTTAATCCAGTTACAATATTTCTTTCCTTTCATATCGGTTCACTGTCATCCTTATCGCATGACGTTAAACTGTATTGAAATCTGACACCCCTATTCTTTATTTGTGTCACCTTTGTATTATAGAAAAGACCCTTACTATTCCCTGTTTCTCCCACTAATCATAGCTCAAGTGAGCTTGAGAATGAGATAAGGTTTTTCTTTATATAAACAAGGTGTTTAAATTCCTTATGGGTTGTAATTGTCCTCATTGCATGAATTTAAACTGCACATCATAATATTAACTGAAAAGAAACAAAGAAAGTCTCCATGTTACATATGAGTCATATCTATGTAAAGGATGTCAAACGCATTTCCAATATTGGTTCAAATATTTCTCATATGCATTGAACATAAACCATTTCCATATTTCATAATCTTAATCATGAATATTTTCCAATCTTCATAATCCTTCTTACGATTTTTGGTGACATAGATTCTAATACCTGAGAACTCTTTTGTTTGACTATGCAGTACGTGCCCTTAGGTGTCCTTACATAAATTTCTTATATAATAGGCATGTCAGTAAAGATTCCACTATTTGGATATACAGTATATTCCCTAGTTGACTCTCCATAATACAACCCCCATAATGGGTTTGTCAAATAATGGTAACTTTGTTCTTGGTTATAGTATCTTTGTCCCCTATAATCTTTGATGACAATATACAAGAATATCTATTTTAAAACAGTCATTCAATTATACTGGTCCAATTATCTTTCTCACAATTTGAATGTCTTCTAGACCATGGTTTACACATTTCTATCACCATGTGTTTGATGAACTATGAAATAACCTTTAAATCACTTGTCCACATGTTATATATTATTTCTATTTATGGTCCTATTTGTATGACCTAAAACTATAGACTCCATACCTCTTACATTTGGGTCATACCTTCGTAAAAGTAATATTCCTCTGATTCTTTAGACACTCTTGGTTGGAAATACCCCTTCCTTATTCAGGTACCTTTCTCCATAAATCAAACTCTGTGCTTTGGAAAATATGATTTTCTATAAACATTCTTCATCTTTTAGCAATAGAATGTTAAACTTCTAAGAGATATTTTGTTTGAATATTCAGTACATTCCCTTAGGTGGCTTTGCATAAGTTGCCTACATAACGGGCCTATCAGTCAAAAGATGCCACTATTTGGCTATATAGCATATGCCCCAGTTGGACCTACATAATAAAGCCCCCATAAAAAGTTTGTCAAATAATGGTAACTTCGTTCTGGGAAAAGACTTACTCTAATGCTTTTAGACCTTTTCCCATATCATTCATCAGTTTTAGAAATTCCCAAATCATAGTTTACAATTTTTTATTTCATACCTGAATATGATAGTATGCTTCCAAATAAATTATCAAGAAATTGGGAGAGTTTTATCATACCATTGGTCAAAGTTAAAGACCTTAAATTAAAGCCACACAATTTCCTCACTGCATGACTTAAAACTGAATAGTACAATGTCCTCACTGCGTGACTTAAAACTGCACAGTACAATGTCATCACTACATGACTTAAAACTGCACATTACAATGTCCTCACTACATTACTTAAAACCGCACAGTACCAATGTCCTCACTGCATGACTTAAAACTGCACAATATGATATCATAAATTCCCCCTTTCTGATAAATTTTATCCATTACTCATACACCAAATTTTTATAAAAATGGTTTTCCTATTCATGACTTATGTTGGTCTAAAATATCCCTTTTTCATTCTTAAAATTCCTTTCCTTGGAAAAATCATCCAGTGTGGTCTTGAGTAACCCAAATCATATCTTTAACTATCTATCAAAAGTAAAATGTGAAATTCTAAAAGTGATATTTTTCTTGACTATGAAGTACGTGCCCTCAGGTGGCTTTGCATAAGTTTCCTACATAAAAGGCATGTCAGTCAAAAGATGCCACTATTTGGATATGCAGAATATGCCCTAGTTGGCCCTGCATATCACAACCCCCATAACATGTTTTTTAAATAATGGTAACTTCATTCTTGGATGATAATCCCCTTATGTTGATACATGTTTTAAATTTGGTGTCCATAACAATCATGGCTCATGATTCCCATTGGAAAAAAATTTAAGAATATTAAAGAAATTCTTAGTCATAGAGTCTTGTTTAGGAACTAATTTCAAAATTTATGGTCAAAGCTATTCGACCCTAAATATTTTCCCTTTACAGTCCAACATGCATGACTCTAAAATTCCAACAACAAGAGACATGGTACTCACAAGATTAGAAACCCGCATAGGAAAATCTGGACAAAAGTTGAGTCCCAGCTCACTAAACATACATTTTTGTATGGTTTAGGTAATAATTTAGGGGTTTCCATATAACCCTATCAATATTAAAATTATGGTCGCTAGGCCCCATGGATTAGGAAATTTTTTTTAGCATCCTTACAAACTTGACATAGCTCCAAATCTAATCAAATGATGTTGGAATGCATCAAAGTGCCCTAATTTTACCTTAGAAAAAGAATCATTTCTATCCGAATGAATCAAATTCTAAGGGGTGGCTACTGTAGACACCATGAAATGTGTTCCATGCACTTTTACGTAGAGTGAAGATATGATTCTCACATATAAAACTAATTTAAATTATGATTAATGATGTTTTCACCATGAAAAGAATCGATGCAGGCTGAATTTCTATTTTCCAAAATACTACCGCACACCTGATGAATAAGTGGAATGATTCCCCCTTTTAGGAGTCTGTAGGGGATCTACAAGATCGACGATGAAAAGGAATTGACACATTAAATTCAATTTCTGTGTTTTTTTAAGAATTCATGGTGTATTTACGATCCCAACAAGTGTAGATCTCATCAAGACCTTTGATTTGACTGGTTGTAGTTTCAAACAGACATACAGATCAAAACTTTTTCCAATCGAAAGACGGATAAATTCTATAAAGGGACCCACGTGGAATCCCTACGTGTAGGACCTACACAACAAATAAATTTTCACACACCTACATGGAAGAACTATATGAAAGTCCTACACAGAAGACCTACACAGACAACATTCCTTCACCCAGGTCCCCCTCCTTGCCTATAAATAGGAACCTTGGGCTCCCCATTTCAAAGAGGAAAAATGTTGGAAGACGTCCCAAAGCTCCCATTGCATATCTCTTTCACAAGATCCCCCAATTGTTCTCAAATGGATCTCTAAAACATGATAAAAAGAGAGAATTAAACGAGGAAACATTGTTCAAAGTCCCATCACGGTCTAGAACACACGGAGCACCTGCACGGGGCACCTGCGCGGAGAACCTACGTGGGGAACCTATGCGTCGTAGCTGCACGAGCAACATCTCTTAGACCAGGCCCCATCCGTTCCTATAAATAGAGCCCTTGGTCTCCCCATTTCAGGACGGAAAAAAGTGAAAGACTCTATGAATATCCCATTCCATATCTCTTTCGCCTAGATCCCTCAAATTTTCTAAGGTAGCTTTCTAAACCATGAGATAAGTGATTAAATGGGATAAGCATGTTTTGAAAGTCATCAAATTATTCAGTCATCATTTATACCAACGTGATATAACTATGCGCCATACCTACACGGTATACATGTGCGGTACATCAATGTGGGGTACCTACATGGCATACCTGCACGAGGTACCTACATGACTATCTGAAGTACAATTTTTAAAATACATTGATGGAAGGGTATTTACTTATTTGGTTCACTTATCTAAAAGGGACTAAGTTAAAGCCTCCAAAAAAACCTCCTAACTTCTCAAACCTTTGGGAAAGGGAACATCAACATGTATCCTGTTTGGGTTTATATTACCACTATTAGAGGGTTCCTGCATTTGTTTCAAAATGAGGTTAGGATTCATGGGATGTTTGTGGGTTTGTATATGCATAGTCACATGGAATTTTCTCCTAGGAATAGTGCTGGTAAGTTCCCATTTTTTAGAATAAGAGTTTGGGTTCTGTCCTCCCCTTATCGTCTCTATAACTCGGAACCTCAGGTCTCTCGTAGGGAAAGTATGGTTAACACTTTCCTCTCTGCACAAGTAAAAGAGAAGTATCCATCCCCTACCAAGATCTATTTTAGGGCAACCAGCTTGGCGTAAGCCCCTAGCTTTTCTTGCAGGAGGTAGCATCATTGCTTCTCCTTTCATCTTCGGTTCCAAAGACCAGAAGGGAGATGGGTACAGGGACATTCATTACCCTCTCCCTCTCCTGATGAGCTTCATTATCATGGGAATCCATCCTGGTATAATCCCCCCACCTTCACCCCTTATTCCTTCCATTGGACCATTGTCCAATGTGAAGAGAACAGAGGGAAATCTCATCGTCTTTCCCTCTTCCACGATTTACATACCCTCTTCCATCAACAGAGGAGGAAAAGTGTGAAGTGTCATTGTTGAATCTTTCACATCCTCTTATTTATCACACTGAGCCTGACTCACGTGGGCTTAGAGATACGTGATGGTTACAACATGTGCACAAAAATTCACTAAAGGAACTACAAGAAATCTAATTCCCACCATAACTTGGATACGTAGGAATTCATCTCAAGGCCCGATATCATTGGGCATACCCCTTAAGAATAATACCCAAATTAAACCCCAAATCATCAAGGTATACTTTTCAAGAAGTAATCCCAAAATCATATCTCTCAAAGGACGATACTATCCTATGAGACTTATCAAACTATGTGGTCTTTGATTCCCATCTATATGGGATAAGTAGGAAGCCTCATTGAGGTTCAAGAATAACCCTTCAAATCAACATTTTTCTCCTTGGGCCATATTCCTAATAGGGTCTGATTTTACATGGAAACCCATATCATTTCCTAGTTTCTTGGGATACTTTAGCATAAGTCCGAAACAGAGTTTCAACTAAGAATCTTCTGCTAAGAGGTCCTCATCACATGACCTTAAAAGGTATGATGTGTCCCATTCAGTGGCACCAAACTAATAGGGTTATGATTAATTTCATAAGGATACGTAGGTAGCCTGTCTTATGGGCATGATCCCAAAATCAAATTAATCCTTCATCTACTTGGATGACAATAAAATTCCAGAGTGCCCCACAGAGAGGCTTAAAAACCAGTATCATCATAATGATGACTAAAAAAATCTTGAAGTATCATATTAGGGGATACCATTGATGGAAAACCTCAAATTCATATAGATATTTCCATTAATAAAGAACCTTGAATGAATACTGATGATTATATAATTTCACAGATGTTAATATGTGATTATAAATTCCATGGGATACTTATGATATACTTTGTGAATTAATAAGGATTCACGAAAATATATTAAATTTAAAAAGAGAGTCCCAGAGTAGGAAATAATTCCCCCCAAAAGGGTGTGATTAGTCTAACCTCCCATCCCCTCGACCAATTCTCATCTTTATGTATCATAAAGTTCAAACTTAACAAATGCTTGCCTTTAAAAAGCAGGGCCCCTTTGGATAAAGAAATGTTGGATGTTTCTAGTTCCATAAATAAATCCAATGGAAACTGCCTGGAAATAGTGATTCTTAAAACTACAAAACATGTTTCAAGGAACCATGAAACAATTTTTTAAGGGGTTCTAGGAATTTTGGGGGTTTTAGTGTCTTTTAGGGTTTTAGAGTTTTTTGGGTTTTTAAGGGGTTTTAATGTTTTTAGTTTTTAATGGTTTTCTAAAGGGTTTTCAAGATTTTTAGAGATTTTTTAAGATTTTTATGGGTTTTTAGGTTTCATATGGATTTTGAGAGTTTTGGGTGGTCATTTATTATTTTCAATGTTTTTTATATTTTTAGGCATTTTATGTGTTTTTCGGTTTTTGAGGTATTCTTAGGGGTATTTAGAGTTTTTAGGGCTTGTTATGTTTTTAGTTATTTAT
The DNA here is from genome assembly GCA_963277665.1 of Viscum album. Classification (NCBI taxonomy): domain Eukaryota; kingdom Viridiplantae; phylum Streptophyta; class Magnoliopsida; order Santalales; family Viscaceae; genus Viscum; species Viscum album. The sequence goes on from OY728150.1 coordinate 1,333,885,654, forward strand.
GGATTTTATTATTCTATGCTTTTTTTGGGTTTTTAAGGATTTTGTGGGGTTTTACCTTTTTTTCTGGTTTTTTGGGGTTTAAAGGTATTTTAGATTTTTGAAATATTTTTAAAGGATTAGGTGATTTTTAGAGTTTTTAACGGGGTTTTAGTTTTTTTTCTGTATAATGGTTTTATGGTTTTTAATTCTTTTAGGTTTTTTACATATTTTTATGGGATTTATGGGTTTTTATGGTTTTTATGGTTTTTTATGCTAAGGGGGGTTTTATGAGTTTTTTAGATTTTTTAGATTTTTAATATTTTAGGCGTTTAAAGTATTTTTAGTGTTTTTAGTGGTTTTTAGGTTTTTATGGGTTTTAAGGGTTTTTAATGTCTTTAATGTTTTTATATTTTTTTAGGGGTTTTATGGTTTTAGGGTTTTTTAATTATTTTATGTGTTTTATGTTTTTTATGGGTTTAAAGTGATTTAAAGATCTAAACGGTTTATTAGGGGTTTTTAGGGGTATTTGGATTTTATATTTTAGGGATTTTTTTGGTATGTTTTAGGATTTTAATCGCTTTTTAGGTGTTTTATGTTTTTAGGGGTTTTTATGGTTTTTAGCAGTTTTTTTCCGAAGATTTAGGCGTTTTATGTTTTTAAGTATTTCTTAAGGGTTTTCAAGGTTTTTTGGGGGGTTTTTAAAATGTTATGGATTTTTAGTTCTTTTAGTAATTTAACAATTTCTTAGGGTTTTTAGTGATTTTAATAGTATTTAGGGTTTTTTTTGTTTTTTTGGGTTCTTTATGGGTTTTGGGTTTTTTTTTTTGTTTTTAGGGATTTTTAAGTATTTTATAGTTTTTAATGTTTTGTGGGATTAAATGAGTTTTATAATTTTTTGTGGTTTTTATAGGTTTTAAGATTTTTTAATAAATTTTAAGGTTTTTATGGGTTTTATGGTTTTTAGGTTTATTGTGTTATATATGGTTTTTTGTGGTTTTTTTGTGTTTTTTAGGTTTTTAGGGGTTTTAAATGTTTTAGTTTTTTAATGTTTTCATAAGGTTATTGAAGGTTTTTATAGTTTTTACATTTTTAGGGACTTTTAATTATTTTTTAGTATTTTTATGGTTTTTAGTGTTTTAGGTATTTTTAGGGTTTTATGGTACTTTAAGGGTTTTTATGGTTTTTATGGTTTTTAAGCTACATGGTTTTTTTGGTTTTTTTAGTGTTTTAAGGTTATTATATGTTTTTATCCTTTTTAGGTGTTTAATGGGATGTTATAGTCTTAGAGGTTTCTTAGGGATTTTTTGGGGTTTTAGGGTTTATTAAGGGTTTTATGGTTTTTATTTATTTTATGTTTTTAGGGTTTCTAGGGTCTTTTAAAATTTTTATTGTTTTTAGGTGTTTTTAAGGTTTAATGTGTTATTCGATTTTAATGTACTTCTTAGTGGTTTTCAAGGTGTTAAGGGTTTTTGTACATTTTAAATTATTTTTACTTATTTTTTAGGGTTTTTATGGATTTTAGGGGTTTTAGGTATTTTGATGGTTTTTAGGGTTTTTAGTGTTTATTTTGGGTTTTTAACGATTTTTTATGTTTTCCATGGGTTTTAAGTATTTTTAGGTTTTTATGGGTTTCTTAGGGGGTTATAATATTTTTTTTGTTTTTAGGTTTCTAAAGATAATTAGGATTTTTAGGATTTTTAGAGTTTTACGGGGTTTAATTTTTTTAGGATTTTCCTGTTTTTATGGGTTTTCAAAATTTTTAGTTTTTTTATGTTTTTGGTGATTTTTAGGGGTTTCTAGGATTTTATGGGTTTTAGGGTTTTCTGGATTTAGAGTGGTTTTAGGGTTTTTTGTGTACTTTTAGTTTTCTGGGTTTATAGTGTTTTTTGTGTTTTTTTCTGGGTTTTAAGGGTTTTAAGAGTTTTTCAACATTTTTATTGGTGTAAAATGTTTTCATAGTTTTTAGTGGGATTTTGTGGTTCTTTTAGGTTTTTTTGAGTTTTAAGGCCCCTATGGGTTTTTATGATTTTAGGGGGTTTAGGGTTTTTAGGGACTTTTAGGGTTTTGGGTTTCTAGAAATTTTTTAGGTTTTTAGGCGTTTTAAGTGTTTTTTGGTTTTTTAGGTTTTCTAACAAATTTTTATATTTTTTAAGGTTTTTTACATTTTTATCAAATTTTATTTATATTTGGGGTTTTTATAGTTTCCTAGGGTTTTAAGGTATTTTGAGTATTTTTAGGGTTTTTACGATTTTTATGGGTTTTTAGAGTTTTCATCACATTTTAGGTTTGTAGTGGTTTTATGTTTTTTAATGGTTTTTAAGGTTTTATTAGGGTTTTTAATTTTTTTAGGTTTTAAGAATTATTATGTCTTTTAAGTGTTTTAGGGTTTCTTATGGTGTTTATATATTTTAGGTGTTTTAGGGTTTTTAAGAGTTTTTAGTATTTTTATGGTTTTTTAGGTTTATAAGGTTTTCTTGATATTTTTTAGTTTTTTATTTTTTGATGTTCTATTGGATTAAAGTATTTTTAGATCATTTAATGGCTTTTATGGGTTTTATGGGTTTCTAATTTTTTATGATTTTGGGGGTTGTTATGGTTTTTAGGATTTTTAGTTTTTAACCTTTTATCTTTTTTGAGGTCTTTTAGTGGTTATATGTGTTTATCATATTTTTTTTATTTTTCTTTGGGTTTTTCTGGGTTTTCAGGATTTTTTACATTTTTAGAAATTTTGTAGAATATTTTTGGTTTCTTAGGATTTTTAGGGATCTTGAGGGTTTTTTGGGTTTTATTATTTTTATGTTTTTTTGGGTTTCATGGGTTTTTTGTATTTTATTTGTTTCTAATTTTTTTATGGAGTTTATAAACATTTTTTGGTGTTTAAATGTTTTTAAAGGTTTTTAAGAGTTTTATGGTTTTAAGGGGTTTAAGAGGTTTTAGGGATTTTAGGGTCTTTAGGTGTTTTTATTGTTTTATTTTTTAAGTATCTATTAAGTGGCTTTAGGGATTTTAAGGTTTTTTAATTAATGGGGATTTTTTTGGATGTTTTAGCATTTTTATCGGTTTTTAGTGTTATTTGGAATTTTATGGGATTTTGGGGGTTTATGGTTTTTTATAGGGTTTTGGGGTTTTAGCATTTTAGGTTTTTAATGGGTTATAATTGTTTTTAGGTTATTAATTATTTTCTTTGGGCTTTTTACGGTTTTGGGGATTTCTCATTTTTAGGGATTTTTAGGGTATTCAACGATTTTATGCTTTTATGGGTTCATTGATTTTGAGGGTTTTTTATTGTTTTTTGTTTTTTTTTTGTTTTTTGAGTTTTTAGAGGTTTTAATCTTTTTAAGAGTTTTTTTAACATTCAATGGGGATTAAAGGGGTTTTAGAGTCTTTAGTGGTTTTTAAGATTTTTTATTGGTTTTAGGATTTTTTTATGGTTTTAGGGGTCTTAATTATTTCTATGGGATTTTAGTGTTTTTAGAGTTTTTTTAGGTTTTTAGGGGTTTTAGGTGCTTTTATGTTTTTTAGGTTTTATTATTGGTTTTTAGGGTTTTGTGTTTTTTTTTCTTTTTACATATTTTTTGGGCTTTTTAAAATTTATTTTGGTTTTTTGGGTTTTTAGGGATTTTGATAATTTTTAGGGATTTTTAGTGCTTTTAGAATTTTGTAGTTTTTAGGGTTTTTATGTTTTTTTATGATTTTATTAGGGGTTCCCAAGGTTTTGTTTGTTTTTATGATTTTAGGATTGTTAGGGTTTTATGTATTTTTTTGGTTTTTAAGGTTTTTAGGGACCATTAGTATTTTTCAGGGGTTTTGGCATTTTTTCAGTTTTTTTGGGGTTATTGGTTTTTTTTTGAGTTTTTAAGGGTTTGATGGTTTGTAGTGTTTTTTATCTTTTTTATAGGTATAGATGGTTTTTAGTATTTTTAGTGGTTTTTAGAGATTTGATAGTTTTTTAGGATTTTTCAAGGTTCTTAGGGGTTCTCATTATTTTTAAGGATTTTTATGGTTTTTATAGTCTTTTAGGTTTTTTCGCATTTTTATGTTTTTAGGGGTTTTAGTGTTTTTAGGATTTGAATGTTTTCATTCTGGTTCTTAAGGATTTTAGGTTCCTTTTCATTTTTTGATATTTTTATGGTTTTTAAGTTTTTTTTAGTTTTTAGGGATTTTAGGGTTTTTAGATATTATGGGGTTTTAGGGCGTTTTAAGGTTTTTAGGGGTTTTAGTGTTTTTAGGATTTTTGGTGTTTTTATGCCTTTTGGGGTCTTAAGTGTTTTTTGGTTTTTATTGTTTTTAATGGTTTTCAGGGGTTTTAGGGGTTTTTAAAACTTTAGTCATTTTTATGGATTTTTAGGATTTTTATGGTTTTTAGGGATTTTAATGGGGTTTTCTAGTTTTTTAGTGTTTTATTCGTTTTTAAGGTTTTTAACATTTTTAGGGATTTTAACTTTTTTTAGTTTTTATTTCATTCTTATGGGTTTATGAAGTTTTTATTGTTTATTATGTTTTTAGGTATTTATAGGGAATTTAATGATTTTTAGTGTTTTTAGGGGTTTCAAGGATTTTGAGAGTTTTTAGGGTTTTCTAGGGGTTTTGGGTGGTTTCAGGGTTTTATTATTTTTACAGCATTTAGGTTTTTTGGTTTTCTTAGGGGGTTTCTTGGTTTTTTTGGTTTTTTAATTACTTAGGTATTTTTTTGGTATTTTTTAAGATTTTTAAGGGTTTTAAGAATTTTTAGGGATTCGATGGTTTTTACGGTTTTTTAGGGTACTTTGAGTTTTTTTTGTTTTTTTTTTGGGATTTTAAGTATTCTTAATTTTATAATATTTTCTTAGTTATTTTAGATGTTTTTTTATGTTTTTATTGAATTTTATGGATTTGAAGAGTTTTATAGTGTTTAGGGATTTTAGAGATTTTGAGTGTTTTTATGGTTTTTAAGGTTTTTTTAGTTTTTAGGGTTTTTTCAGTTTGTAGAGGTTTTAAGGTAGTTTATATTTTTTAATGTTTTAGGGGTTTAAAGGTGTTTTTAATGGTGTTTAAGGTTTTTATTTATTTTTTATATTTTTTATGATTCTTTATTATTATTATGCGTTTTAGGGGGTTTTATGTTTTTTTTGGGGTTTTATGATTTTTAGGGTCTTTAGGGTTTTTAAAAAAATTTGGGTCTAAATGTTTTTCAGTTTTTTATGGTTTTATTAGGATTTCCATGGTCTTTAGTAGTTTTATGTTTTTAGACATTTCTAAGGGTTTTGAGGATTTTTATGGTTTTTAGGGTTTTTGATTTTTAGAGATATAGTGGTTTTAACATTTTTTTTTGTTTTTTTTGGTTTTAAGTGTTTTTAGGATTTTATAGTTTTCTTATGGGTTTTCATGGTTTTTATGATTTTTACGTTTTAAGGGATTTTTGGGTTTTTATGGATTTTTAATTTTTTAGGATTTTTGTAGTTTTTTTTGTTTTTTTACATTTTTATAGTTTTTTAAAAAAATTTAGGGGTTTGAAGGTTTTTAAATATTTTATTGGTTTTTGGGGTTTTATGGGATTTTAGGGTTTTCAAGGATTTTGTTTTTTTGTACAGTATTTTAGGGTTTTTAAAATTTTCTATGTTTTTAGGGGTATTAAGTGTTTTATGGATTTTAAGGTTTTCTTAAGGTTTTTTAGGGGTTTTAAGGGTTTTTATATTTTAAAGGAATTTGTGGTCTTTTTTTTCTGATTTTATGGTTTTTAGGGGTTTTATGGATTTTTAGGTTTTTAGGTTTTACAGGGTTATATGTTTTTAGGGGTTTTTGTGTTTTTTTTGTATTTAGGGATTTTAATTTTTTTTAGATTTTTAAGGTTTTAATTATTGTTTTAATGGATTTTAAGGTATTTTATGTTTTTAGTGACTTTTAAAGAATTTTTAGGATTTTAATGGGTTTTTTGGGGTTTTTTTGGGATTTTGAGATTTTGTAGTGTTTTAGGTGATTTAGGGTCTTCATGGTTTTTTGGGTTTCTGGGTTTTTTTTATTCTTTTTGTGTTTTAAGGATTTTTTAGAGTTTTTAAAAATTTATATTGGGTTTAAAGGGATTTTAGAGTTTTTAGTGGGTTTTTTGAGTTTTATTCATTTTAGGGGGTTTTATGGTTTTATGGGTTTTTATGGTTTTGAGACGTTTTAATGGTTTTTAGGTTTATTTAGGGTTTTTATAGTTTGTTAGGTTTTTAGGGGGTTTTATTGTTTTTAGGTTTTTATGGTTTTCTTAGGGTTTTAAATAGTTTTTAGGGATTTTTCATTTTTAAAAATTTGTAGGGATTTTTAGAATTTCTATGGGGTTTTATGGGTTTTATGGATTTTGAGGATTTTAGGGTTTTTAGGGTTGTAGTTTTTTAGAATTTCAAGGTAGTTTAGGGGTTTCAAGTGTTTTTAGGTTTTTATGGTTTTCTTATGGGATTTTCTAGGGTTTTAGACAGTTTTTCATAGTTAGAATTTTTAGCGCTTTTTAGGTTTTTTATGGTTTTTAGGGTTTTATGGATTTTGATGGGTTTTTGGTTTTTGGTTTTTAGGGTTTCTAGGGTTTTTAGGGATTTTAGAGATTTTTACAGTTTTAATGTTTTTAGATTGTTAACGTTTTTAGGGGTTTAAATGGTATATGGGGTTTTTTTTGTGGTTTTAGGATTTTTATAGGGTTTAGGGTTTTTTAATGTTTTTAGGTGTTTTAGGGATTCTATGTATTTTTTGGGGTTTTAGTGTTTTTATGTTTTTAGGGGGTTTAAATATTTTTAGTTGTTTACTTTTTTCTTATTATTTTTCATGGTTTTAAGTTTTTTTATGTTTTTAGTAATTTTAAGGGATTTTATTGGATTTTTATGGATTTTAGGGTTTTTAGATATTTTGAGTATTTTAAGGATTTTTGTTTATTTTAGGATTGTTCAGAGGTTTTATAATTTTTTTGGTTTTTTGGGGGGTTTTGTGTTTTTAGGTTTTTATAGTTTTCTTGGAGATTTTCAGGGGTTTATGGAGTTTTATATATTAAAGTTTTTATGTTTTTTTTAGGATTTTATGATTTTTATGATTTTTATGGGCTTTAGGGTTTTTAGGGATTTTTAGGATTTTCAGGGTTCTTTAGAGTTCATAGGGTTTTTTTTTTGTTTTTTTATTTTTAGAGAAATTTTTAGTATTTTAGGGGTTTTAAGGTTTTATTGATTTTTAACTTTTTAGGGGATTAATGGGTATTTAGGGATATTATGGGGTTTTTTGTATTTTTATGGTGTTTTATGGGTTTAATGTTTTTTAATGGTCTTACAGTTTTTAGGAGTTTTAGGGTTTTTAGGGACTTTTAGTTTTTCTAGCATTTTTTCGTTTTTAGGGGTTTTGAGTGTTTTATTTTGTTAATGTTTTATTAGTTTTTATAGGTTTTTTTAGGTATTCTATTTTTTTAGGAATTTTTAGGTATTGTATGTTATTTTTATGAATTACTAGCTTTTTTGGGATTTTGAGGGTTTTAGGGGGTTTTTATGGTTTTTAGGGCTTTCAGCATTTCTTAAGTTTTTAGGTTTTTTATGTGTTTTAGGGTTTTTAGTTTTTCATAGGGGGTTTTCGTGGTTTTTTGGGTGTTTTATGTATATAAGGTTTTTTAGTGATATTTTACGTTTTTTTCATTTTTAGGGTTATAGGGATTTTTGGGGGTTTTTGGGTTTCTTGGGTTTTCAAGTGTTTTTATCGATTTTTTTGGGTTTTTAGGGGTTTTTAATGTTTTTAGGGGTTTAAGGTTTTATTTGAGTTTTTCATGGGTTTTTTATTTTATAATTTATTAGTATTTTTATGGAATTTTTGTAATTTTTATGGTTTTTATGGGTTGTTGGGATTTTGAGGGATTTAATAGTTTTTTTGTTTTTTTTGAGTTTTTAGTGTTTTATGGATTTTTAGAGTTTTTAAAATTTTGAGTAGTTTAAAGGTTTTTAGAGTTTATTTTTGTTTGATGGTTTTTATTGGTTTCTAGGGTTTTTAATGTTTTTAGGGGTTTTATGGTTTTTAGGATTGTTTAGGGTTTTTAGGGTATTTTAGTGTTTTTACCATATTTAGGTTTTTAGGGTTTTTTTGTGTTTTTAGATTTGTATGTATTTATTAAGGGTTTTCAAAGTTATGTTTTGGGGTTTTTATGTTCTTAGGTATTTTTAGGGCTTGTTAGGATTTTTAAGGGTTTTTAGGTTTTTTATAGAATGTTTAGAGTTTTTGTGTTTTTGGGGTTTTAGAGTTTCTAGGTTTTTACGTGTTTGGTGTTTTTAAATATATCTTAGGGTTTTTAAGACTTATTTTTTTTATGTTTAGGGATTTTTAGTTATTTTTAGGATTTTTATGGTTTTTAAGGGTTTTGGGGATTTTTAGGGTATTATCGTTTTTTAGGGTTTTTAGAATTTTTATGATTTTCTATGGTTTTAGGGTTTTTTATGAGTTCTTTTAATGTTTTTAGAGTTTTTTTTATCATTTTGAATATTTTAAAGGGGTTTTAGATTTTTTAGAGGGGTATTAGGTCCTTAAGGGTTTTTATATTTTTTGACCTTTTGAGGATTTTAGGGGTTTTCTGGGTTTTTAGGGTCTTTTAGTGTTTTTATCATTTTTTAGGTTTTTTGGGGGTTTTAATTATTTTTTTAGTTTTTTGTTTTTTTATTATTGGTTTACAGGGTTTTTAAATGGTTTTATGTTTTTTATGTTTTTATGGATTTTTAGGATTTTATAATTTTTTAGTGTTTTTAGAGATTTTGTGTATTTTTAGCGTTTATGCTTTTGTGTGTTTTTATCAATTTTTAGTTTTTATGGGTTTTATGTTTTTTTAGGTTTTCAAGGATTCCATAGGGTTTTTCTGGGTTTTAATAGATTATTATGTTTTTAGAGATTTTTTGGGCTTTTTAGGATTTTTAAGGTTTAAGCGTTTTTAGAAATTTTGAGGGTTTCTAGGGTTTTTATAGTTTTCTTTGGGTTTTAGGGGTTTTTCAGTTTTTAGGGATATCGAGTTTCTTAGAGTATTTTAATTTTTTTAGGGGTTTAAAGGGTTTTTGTATTATAATGGGTTTTATTGTTTTTATGGGTTTTTATAATTTTTAGGGGTTTTATGGTTTTTAGCATTTCTTATGATTTTATGGGTTTTAATTGTTTTTAGGTATTTAAGGTTTTCTTTGAGGTTTTTAGGGTTTTTAGGGTTTTTTACATTTCTAGGTATTTTTGTAGTATTTTTGGATTTTTATGTTTTTTAAAATTTTAAGGATTTTGAGGGTTTTAGGGTTTTTTAGTGTTTTTTATGTATTTAGGTGTTTTATGTCTTTTTAGGTTTTAAGGTATTCTTAGGCTTCTTAAAGTTTTTTATTATTTTTTTAACATTTTAGGGATTTATAAGGGTTTTTTGGTATTTGTATAGTTTTTTGGGATTTTTAGGGCAAGGAAGGTGTGGGACCAGGCTATTCCTGACCCTCCCAAAGTTTATTAGAAAAAAGACACAATAGACAAGGTAGGGGTGGAGTCAAACGACTCATACCCAAAAACCCTTAACACCCCCAAAAACCAAAAAAACAGAAAAAGAGACCACAACAAGGGGACAATAACAACACCAAGACCAAAATCGCACCATCATCACCTCCCAGCTAATTAGTTACCAGCATTCAGTTGCACCATAACCATAAGAAGCAACATCATCACCTCCATGAAACCTATCCAAAATCCCAAGACATCTCACCAATAACAAGACACTCACCTTCAGCACCTCACAGGTAAGTAGCAACCAGCATATGGCATCATAGTTTCCATCATACAGTGCCTTCTCTCCAAGAATGTTCACCACCAGCAGCATAGAACCACCAGCACCAAAATCATAAACTTCAGCTACATTAAATCCAGGCCAAGCAACAACCAGCATCCATCACATCAGTTTCCAACAACCAACACCTCCTTCTACGATTCCTAACCAAGCAGTAACTAACACCCAGTAACTCTATTTCCAAGAACTAGCACCTCCTGGCCATTCAGAAGGTGTCATTCCACACACAGAATCACAAAAAGCAACATAGGACAACCAAAAGAAAAGCTTTCCACCATTTCGAAGCACCCAAACCTTCTTGTTCATTCCCATATCCAGACCACCCCTCCACCGACCTATAAATTTCACAAAATGACCAAACACCACCCATCGCCTCATATCAAATCCATCAACCATCACCAATGTTGAATCCCAACCAAACCATCCACAACCGATGAGGAAGCCAAATTGCAACCACGAAGCAGCCAGACACAGATGTTGTGAACAACAAATCCATAGATGCAATATGATCCAACCAAAGAATATGCTTCGGAACCTCAGGAATCCCCATCCAACATAGAAACCATATTGTAGAACAACATAAACAGACCTACAATAACAATGTGAAACAAGGCTGAAGCCGAGGAAACAAAAAACTGTAGCTCCTGCACAAACTGATGACCAACAGATATGAAATCCTACACACCAAGACCGAGAACACCACCGCCAAGCCATTAAAATGCCCTCTACCTCCATCTTAATCTGTCATAAAGCCTGAAGATCCACCAAAACCCTCCAAAAAACCGATCTAGAAGGAACCACATCTCCAAAGTCCAAGAAAGCTAGAAAACCGCACCACCAATTCATTATAACTCATGTCGTATTCTCATGTCACCATTTCGAAGCCAAAGAAGCCATCAAAATCTCAAATTAGGATTGATATTTGAGAGCTGCTTCACTATCTACCTAGAAAACGGCCATACCCTCACCCCGCACCACCACCATGAGTCGCCACGATTGTCACCAAGAAAATAGATCCACATAGTCCATGCCTAGACCCCCAGGAATCCATAGACAACGCTGCCAAGGATCACCAGATATCCATTGGAAAGGGGGAGGAAAAATTTTGGGGAGCACGATGGGAGAGCACCAAGAGACCCAGTTTCCATCTTCCTTAGCATTTTTAAGGATTTTGTAGGTTTTTAACATTTTTAGCGTTTTCTATGTTTTTAGGGGATTAAGTGTTTTTATGACTTTATGTTTTTCTTAGGTTTTTTAGGGTTTTAATGTTTTTTAGTTTTTTGTGATTTTAGTTATTTTTAGGATTTTTTGGGTTTTTAGGTATTTAGGGATTCTAGGTTTTTTTTGTGGTTTTGTATATTTAGGGGTTTTTTGTGTTTTTTGTGTTTTAAAGAGTTTTTTGAGTTTTTTGAGTTTTTAATGTGTTTTGGGGTTTAAAGGGTTATTGTTGTTTTTGGTGTGTTTTTAGGTTTTTTAATGTTTTTTAATTTTTTTTACTGTTTTAGGGGTTTTTATAGTTTTAGGGGTTTTTATAGTTTCAGGGGTTTTTAGTGTTTTTAGGGTCTTTAAAGTTTATTAGCATTTTTTATTTTTTTAGATTTTTTATTTGCTTTAGGGGTTTAATTATTTCTTAGTGTTTTCATAGATTTCTGGGTTTTTTAAGTTTTAATATATTTTTAGGTATTTTTTGGATTTTTTGGGTTTTTAGTTTTTTATGTTTTATAGGGATTTTAATTATTTTAGGGTTATTTTAGGTTTTGAAGGTTTTGGGGGTTTATAGGTGTTTTAGAGTTTTCCACATATATTTGGGTTTTTAGGGGTTTAAATATTTTTTTAGGTTTTTAAGATTTTCCTTACGTTTTATGTTTTTGGTATTTTTTGTCTTTTTAATGATTTTTATGGGGTTTTAGGGTTTTTTATGGATTTTGAGGGTTTTTTGGGTTTTTTGGGTTTCTGGTTTTTAATCTATTTTTACGATTTGATGGGTTTTGAGCGTTTTTTAGGTTTTTTTCATATTTTTCTGTGTTTTATAATTTATAATGTCATTATGTATTTTTAGGTATTTTTATGGATTTAATTGTTTTTAGGGGTTTTAGGGATTTTGAGGGATTTTGTGGTGTTCAAGTTTTTTGGGGTTATCTTTTTTTTATTTTATTTTTTAGGGTTTTCAAGGTTTTTAGTGTTCTATGATTATTTTAGTGGTTTAATGTGTTTTAATGTTTTTAGTGGGTTTATGGGTTTTAGAGGTATTTAGGTTCTTTATGGTTTTTTGAATTTTTTTATCTTTTCTAGAGTTTTTTAGGTTTTTAGGTGTTTTTAGTGTTTTTAATGTTTTCTTAGAGACTTTAGAATTTTTAGGGTATTTTATGTCTTTAAATATTTTTAGGGATTTTTTAGGATTGTTATGGTTTTTGGGTTTTTAGGTATTTTGTGGACTTTATATGGATTTTCGGATTTTTTATTGGGATTTTAGTGTTTTTTTTTTTTGAAAATTTTAGTGGTATAAAAGGTTTTAGAATTTTTTAAAGTTTTTAAGGGTTTATAGGGGTTTTAGATTTTTTTAGTGGTTTTAATGGTTTTGTGGGTTTATAGGGAATTTTATGGTTTTAAGGTTTTTTTATGGTTTATAGTAATTTTTCAGGGTTTTTAGAGTTTTTCAAGGTTTTTAGGGTTTTTAGGGTTTCCTGGGTTTTTAGGGTTTTTTGTTTTTTGGGTTTTTTTTGAGATTTTAGGGTTTTGTAATGTTTTTTGAAGTTTTTTAACTTTCTAGAGGTCTAAATGGTTTATAGAGCATTTAGTGATTTTTTGGGGTTTTATGGGTTTTTAAGGTTTTAGGGTTTTTTATAGTATTTAATGGTTTTAAAGTGTTTTTAGGGTTTTTATCATTTTTAGGTTTTTTAAGGGTTTGAATTGTATTTATGTTTTTTGTTTTTGTTGGGGGTTTTAGGGTTTTCATGGTTTTTTACAATTAATGTAATTTTTAGGTATTTTTAGGATTTATATCGCTTGTTAGTTTTTTTATGGTTTTTGAAGAGTTTTTTTGGTTTTTAGTGGCTTTTAAGAATTTTTTAGGTTTTTATGGGTTTTATGGGTTTTAGTATTTTTATGTTTTTATGTTTTTTTCAATGGATTTAGGGTTTTCACGTTTTTAGGTATTTTTAGGGATTTATTTGGGTTTTATGGGTTTGTAATGTTTTTACGGATTTTTAGGGGTATTAAATCATAGAGTTTTTCACAATTTTTATGGTTTTTAGAAAGTTTATGTGTATTTGGGTTTTAGGTTTTTATTATGGTTTATCAAGGTTTTTAGGAGTGTTTACAGTTTTATGGATTTTATGAACTTTTTATGATTGTTATTGGTTTTTATAGTCTTTATTTATTTTTAGTTTTCTAGGATTATTTTTTGTGTTTTTGTGGGTTTTTTTGGATTTTGTGGGGTTTTAGGGAATTATATAGTTGTTCGAGTTTTTAGGGAATTTAGAATTTTTACATTTTTGGTGTTTAAATTATTTGTAGAGTATTTGGTTGTTTTTATGGTTTTAATGGTTTTTTAGTGTTTTTGAGGTATTCGATAGGTTTTATGGGTTTTGGTGTTTTTTTGTTTTTAATGTTTTTAGAATTTTTGACGGTTTTATGTGTTTAATTTTTTTTTATGTTGTTTGGATTTCACATTTTTCTTATGTTTTTTCAGGGTTTTCAATTTTTTTACATTTTAGATATTTTTACATCTGTTATAGTGTTTTTTAAAGTTTTAATGGATTTGGATGGTTTTTATTATTTGAATGGGTTTTAGGGTTTTTACAGGTTTTTTGGATTTTAGTTGTATTTTTTTGAGTTTTTATAAATATTTAGGGTTTAAAGGGTTTTTTGGGATTTTTTTGGCTTTTAGGATTTATATGGGTTTTAATGTTTTTATGGGTGTTATGTATTTTTGGTTCCTTTATGGTTTTAGGGTATTTTAGGGTTTTTATGATTTTTAATGTTTTTGGGGGGTTTTAGGGGTTTATAGGGTATCTTAATATTTTTATGTTTTTATGGGGTTTTAATTATTTTTAGGTTTTAAAATTTTTCTTACGGTTTTTAATTTCTTTTAGGGTTTTTATATTTTTAGGGATTTTTAGGGATTTTTTTGGATTTTAATTTTTTTGTGGGTTAAGACATTTTGAGGGTTTTAGGGGTATTAAGGGTTTTTTTTTGGTTTTTTGGGATTTTTAGATATTTTGAGTTTTTGGGGTTTTAGGTTTTTTAGATATTATTAAAAAATTTAGGGGTTTAAAGGGTTTTTATATTTTTAGTAGGTTTTTAGAGTTTTTATGAATCTTAAGGGTTTTAAAGGTTTTTTAGGGGTTTTTATGTTTTTGGGGGGGTTTTAGGGTTTTAGTGTATTTTATAATTTTTAACATTTTTAGGTTTTTATGGGTTTAAAGTGATTTTAAAATTATAAGGTTTTATTACGGGTTTATGGTTTTTTATGTTTTTATGGTTTTTTTGTATTTTTTAGGAATTTTATGGTTTATAGGGGCTTATGGATTTTGAGAGGTTTTATATTTTTTAGTATTTTTAGTATTTTTAGGGGTTTCATAATTTTTTAGGTTTTTAGGGTAGGGTATTAAGGTTTTATTAGGGGTTTTTAGGTTTTTTGGGTGTTTTCAGTTTTTACGGGTTTTAGTGTTTTTTTTTGGATTTTTATGGTATAATACGGTTTTTGGGTCATTCAAAGTTTGTTTGGGGGTTTAGGGTTTCTAGGGTTTTTTTTAATTTTTATGGTTTTAAGGTTTTTATAGTTTTTTAATAAAATTTGACGATTGAGTGGTGTTTAGTGTTTTTAGTTGGTTTTTAGTGTTTTATAATTTATAGTATTTTTCATGTATTTTAGGGTTTTTTATTATTTTCAAGGATTTTTGAGTATTTTGTGTCTTTTCGGGTTTTTATCATTTTTACTGTTTTAGGGGTTTTTATTATTTTTAGGTCTTTAAGAATTTCTTAGGGGATTTGAAGGTTTTTAGTGTTTTTACCTTATTAGATATTTTTAGTGATTTATTATGATTTTTATGGTTTTTAGGGGTTTTCAGAATTTTGAGGCGTTTAAGGGGTTTTTTGGGGTTTTTAGAATTGTTTTTGTTTTCTAGAGGTTGTAATTGTTTTTTCCTTTTAAGAGTATCTAAGGGGTTTTCAGGTTTATTTTTAATTTTTAGGTATTTTTAGGGTTTATTACGTTTTTATGGTTTTTAGGAATTTTATGTTTTTTTTAGGTTTTTGGGTTTTCTATGGATTTATGGTCTTTAAGGTTTTAGTGTTTTTTTGGTTTTTGAGGGTTTTTATGTTTTTTGGGGTTTTATGGTTTTCTTAAGGGTTTTAGGGTTTCAGAGATTTTTCATTTTTAGGGATATTATGGAGTTATGTGTTTTTATGTTTTTTAAGGATTTTGAGGGGTTTTTTTCGATTTTTTGGTTTTTTGAGTTTTTTAGGTTTTTTAGTGGCGGCGGGTACTGTGTGGAACTGTAGCAGGTGGGTACTATAGCACTAATATTCAAAGAATGGGCCTTAGGCCAAAAAATTGGCCCTACTGGCCATCTAATGAGGTAAATTCCCACCGGGTCTTCGGTCTATGTAATGGGTCTCCCTCTACCCAGTTAAAATAGGTATTTGCTTTGACTTAATAATAAAATGTGGCTTCGGCCCCAACCTTAATAAAATATATTTATAAATTTTTGGGCCATTTATATATTTTTATGGTTTTAGGGTTTTTAAGGATTTTAATGGGTTTTAGGTTTTTTATAGTTTTCAGGGTTCTAATTGTTTTTATAATTTTTTATGTTTTTAAGGTTATTATGTGTTTTTAGGTTTTTAAGTATTTCTTAGTAATTTTCCATGTTTTGAAGGATTTTTACATTTTTAGGATTTTTGGTCTTTTTAAGATTGTTATGGTTTTTAGGGTTTTTACAGATTTTGAGGGTTTTTATTGTTTTTAGGGTTTTAATTGTTTATTTATTTTTTATGATTTTCTTCAGTTTTTAGTGATTTAAGGTTGTTTATTGTATTTTATTTTTTATGGGTTTAAAGGGGTTTTAATATTTTTAGTGGGGTTTTATGTGTTTTTTGTATTTTTAAGGTTTTTAGTGGTTTATATGGGTTTTAGGGTTTTAAAGGGCCTTTATTGTGTTTTTCAATTTTTAGAATTTTAGAGGTTGTATGTGTTTTTTAGGAGTTGAATGTTTTCTTAGTGATTTACATGGGTTTTAGGGATTTTACAATTTTATGTATTTTAAGGTTTTTTTTGTATTTTTATTGTTCTTAGGGTGTTCGAGGTTTTTAGGGGTTTTAGAGTGTTTAGGGTTTTTAGGATTCCCTGCATTTTTTGTTTTTTTTTGGGGGAGGGGGGTCGAAGTGTTTTATGTTTTTATTATTTTCTTTTGGGGTTTTAAAGGTTTTTAGGGTTTTTCATGTTTTAGGGGTTTTTATGATTTTTATGGTTTTAGGGTTTTTAGGGATTTTGAGTCTTTTTTTTGGGTTTTGGAGATTTTATGTTTTTTTTGGTTTTTGGGGTTTTTTTATTTTTAGGTTTTTTATTTTTTTGTGGATTTTATGAATATTTTTATGGGTTTAAATGGTTTTTAGATTTTTTAATGTTGTTATAGGGTTTATATGGTTTTTTAGAGTTTTTAAGGTTCTTAGGGATTTTATGATTTTTTGGATTTTTAGGTTCATTTAGTGTTTTTTTACATTTTCTAGATTTTTTAGTGGTTATAAGGTTCTTATTATTTTTAAGGTTTTAGTAGTGGTTTTTAGTGTTTTTAGGGTTTTTAAAATTTTATGGATTTTAAATATTTTTTAAGATTTTTTTGTTTTAGGGTTTTTAGAGATTTTGTGAGGGGTTTTGTTTTTTTATGGTTTTGGGATTTTCATTGTTTTTATTGTTTTTTTTGTTTTTAAGGTGTTTCATGCGTTTTTAGGTTTTAATGTTTTATTAGGTGTTTTCACGGTTTTTAGGGTTTTTAAAATTTTTGGTATTTTTAGGGATTTTTATGGTATTTAGGGTTTTTAGGGATTTTGAGGGTTTTAAGGGTTTTTATGGATTTTGGGTTTTTAGTTTTTAGGTTTTTTTTTATTTTTTGGGGTTTTAGGGTTTTTTTATGTTTTAATGGATTTAAAGGATAGTTTGATTTTTTCAACATTTTTATGGGTTTTAAATGGTTTTTAGAGTTTTTATATGTTTTTAAGGGTTTTAAGGGTTTTGGGGGCTTTAGTGGGTTTAGGATTTTTTTTAAAGGTTTTTAGTTTCTCTGAAGGTTTTTATCATTTCTAGGTTTTTAGGGGTGTAAGGTTTTGAAAGGTTTTAAGGTTTTATTAAGGGTTTTAATAATTTTTATGTTTATAAGGTTTTTTATAATTTTTATTGGTTTTAGGGGTTTTAGTGAATTTGAGTGATTTTATGATTTTTTAATGTCTTTTAAGGTTTTTATATTTTTTCCATTTTTTAGTTATTTTGGGGGTTTTAAGTTCTTTTAGGTTTTTAATGTTTTCTTAGCAGTTTTTTGGGGTTTGGGGGTTTTTACAGTTTTAGGTATATTTAGGGGTTTTAAGGATTTATTTGGTTTTTTTTAGTTTTTTGAGATTCTGAGGTTTTAGGGTTTATTTAGGGTTGTAGAGTTTTTATGGGTTTTGATCGGTTTTTTAGTTTTTTTACAGTTTTAATGGTTTTTTAGATTTTTTTAACATTTTTATAGGTTTAATGGGATTTTATATTTTCTAATGATTTTAAGGTTTTTATGGTTTTTATGGTATTTAAGGCTTTATAGGGTTTTTATCATTTTTATGTTTTTAGGGGTTTTAAATGTTTTTAAGTTTTTAATGTTGTTAGGGGTTTTCAGTTTTCTAGAGTTTTTTAGTTTTTTTGATATTTTTTTTTGGGATTGTTTTGGATTTTTTGTGGTTTTTATGTTTTTAGTGATTTTGTGGTTTTATAGGGATTTTTGGGGCTTTATATTTTTTTTTAGGTTTTTAGGGGTTATAAGTATTTTTAGGTTTCTGTGGTTTTCTTATGGGTTTTCATCTTTTCTGGGGGTATTTTGTTTTTAGGGATTTTAATGGATTTTTTAGGGTTTTAAAGGTGTTTTGGGATTTTTATGATTTTTAGGGTTCTTAGGGTTCTTAATGTTTTTAGGATTTTTTGTGTTTTTAAGGATTTTTTGAGTTTTTTTGGATTTGAAATATTTTATAGCTTTTTGAAGTTTTTTGTGGTTTTATGGGTTTTTATATTTTTAGTGGGTTTTATATTTTTTATGGGGTTTTAGGGTTTTTATGGTTTTTATTATTTTTTATGGTTTTTGGTGTTTTGGGGTTTTAGTGTTTTTAGGTATTATTGTGTTTTAGAGCTTTTAGGGTTTCAGGGGTTTTAAGTGTTTGAACATTTTATTGTGCTTAGGGGTTTTTCAGGGTTTTAGATTTTCTGCATTTTTTTTTATTTTTATGGTTTTTATAAGATTTTCATGTTTTTATGGGTTTTAGGGATTTAGAGGGTTTTTATGGATTTTAGTTGTTTTTAATGGTTTTAGGGTTTTTAGCGTATTTTAGTTTTTCAAGGGTTTTTATGGTTTTTAGTTTTTATACGTTTTCTTAGGGGATTTTAGGTGTTTTAGAGTTTTTTTTGTGTATTTCGATATTTTTAGATATTTTTATGATTTTTATGGTTTTTAGGTTTTTATCGATTTTGATGTTTTTTAGGATTTTTTATGTTTTCTAGGGTTTGTTACTATTTTTATTGACATTTAAGAGTTTAGTGGTTTTATGTGTTGTTAGGTTATTATGTTTTTTTATTGTTTTTAGGTTTTTTAGTATTTTTAATTTTTTTATGGATTTTTAGGGGGTTTTAGCATTTAAATGATTTTATGGGGTTTTGAGGATTTGGAGGGTTTTATATGTTTTAGGGTTTTTATAGATTTTTGGGGTTTGGTTTTTATTTTGATTTTAGAGTTTTTAACATTTTAGTGGTTTAAATGGTTGTTAGAGTTTTTTGTGGGATTTATTGGTTTTTATTGTTTTTATGATTTTATGTGGTTTTATAGTTTTATGAGGTATTTATAATTTTAAGAGTTTTTATGGTCTTTTAAGGTTTGGAGCAATTTTTTAAGGTTTTTAGGGTTTTCGTTGTTTTTATGTTGTAAAGGTTTCCTTAGGGGTTTTTGGGGTTTTTAGTATTTTTACATTTTTATGGATTTTTAGTATTTTTTATGTTTTATGGGATTTTGAGTGATTTCCAGATTTTTTAGGGTTTTTAGCGTATTTGGGTTTTAGAGGTTTTATGTATTTTTTTCGGTTTTTTGGTTTTTTAGTGGTTTCTCAGGGATTTTAGGGTTTCTTAAAATTTCTTGGTATTTTTATGTATTTTTTGTTTTTTATAGTTTTTAGGGATTTTGTGAGGTTTTGGGGGGTTTGATGGGTTTTAGTTTTTTGGGGATTTAGGTTTTTTATAATTTTTTCATTAATTTTAATGTTTGTAAGGTTTTTTGAAATTTTATTGGTTTTAAGGGATTCTATTGTTTTTAAGGGTATTTATGGTTTTTAGGGGTTTGGGGTTCTTTTAAGGTTTTATGAGGTTTTATTGTTTTTAGGGGGGTTTAGGGTATTTTAGGTTTTTTAGTGTTTTTTAAATTTTTAGTGGTTTTGAGTGTTTTTAGGGTTCCTAGGTTTTCTTATAATTTTCATGGTTTTAGGTTTTTATGTTATTAGGGATATTTTCGGATTTTTAGGATTTTTAGGGTTTGTTATTATTTTTAGGGAATTTGACTGTGTTTAGTGTTTAAAGATTTTTATTATTTTTGGGGGGTTTTTATAGATATTTAGGTGTTTGGGGGTTTAATGTTTTTTTTAATATTTTAATATTTTCTTAGGTTTTTTCTCTGTTTTTATGGTTTTTTCATTTTTAGGGTTTTTAAAGGTTTTCGGGTTTTTAGTGTTTTTAAGGTTTTTAGAGTTTTTGTAAGTTTTTTGGGATTTTTGGGTTTTATAGAGTTATAGTCAAATTTTTTATTTATTTATTTCTTCTAGGGGTTTTTAATGGTATTTAAGGTTTTAAGGGGTACTTGGATTTTTAGGGTCTTTTAGCGGTTTTAGTGTTTTTAGGTTTTGAGGAGTTTTAAGTGTTTTAGGGGTTTAATGGTTTTCCTAGTGGGTTTTATATTTTTTAGAGGTTTTTTACATTTTTATTTATTTTTATGTATTTTTAGTATTATTTATGGGTTTTAGCGTAATTGGATATTTTGAGGGTTTATATGGTTTTTAGATGTTTTCAGGTTTTTAGTTGTTAAAAAAATTGGGTTTTAAGGATTTATTAGGGGTGTTCATGGATTTTTGGGTTTCTTACATTTTAGTGGGTTTGATGGATTTTTATAGGTTTTAGTGATTTTGTGGTTTTTTATGATTTTTTATGGTTTTTAGTGTTCTCTATGTTTTTAGGGGTTTTGAGCATATTTTGGATTTTAAGATTTTCTGAGGGGTTTTAAAAAAAATTAGATTTTTTATGTTTTTAGTTATTTTTAGATATTTTTTTGGATTTTAATGTGGTTTTATGTTATTTATAGATTTTGGGGGCATTAGAGATTTTTTGGGTTTTTTTGGTTTTTGGGTTTTATTAGTTTTTTGTTTGTTTAATGGTTTTCTAGTGTTTTTAAAAAATTGAGAGGTTTAAAGAGATTTTAGAGTTTTAGTGTGTATTCAGGGTTTTAAATTTTTTTATGGGTTTATGGTTTTGGGGTTTTTTTTGTGGATTTAGGGTCTTTTAGGGTTATTTACAATTTTTATGTTTTTAATGGAATTATGTTTTTTAGGTTTTTAATGTTTTCTTAGGTTTTTTCCTAGATTTTAAGATTTTTGATGTTTTAATATAATTTTAGTTATTTTTAGGTTTTTTATCATTTTTATGGTTTTCAGGGATTTTGAAGGTGAATTGGGTTTTTAGGGGTTTAGGGTTTTACGGTTTTAGATATTTTTAGGTTTTCTTGGGGATTTAAGTGTTTTTAGGTTTTCATGTTTTTCTTAGGTATTTTTTTGGGTTTTTTGGGTATTTTATGTTCTTATGGTCTATTATATTTTTTTTAAAGTTTTATGTGGTTTATAGGGTTTTTTAGTTTTTAGTTTTTTTTAAATTTTTAGTGGTTTTTAAGTTTGTAGGAATTTTTAGTGTTGTATAGACTTTTTGGGGTTTTAGAATTTTTAGGATTTTGGGGTTTTAAGCAGTTTTAGGTTTTGAATATTTTCTTAGGGATTTTAAGGTTTTTATGTTTTTTTTACATTTTTTGGAATTTTTAGGGTTCTTTTACGTTTTTATGGTTTGGGGGTTTTTGGGGATTCTGATCGCATTTACGATTTTTACTGCTTTTAGATTTTTCGGGTTTTTGAGGTTTGGAGGGGTTTTAAGTAATTTTAGGTTGTTATGGTTTTATTAGGGTTTTTAGGTTATTATTTTTTTTACGTTTCTAGGAATTTTTAGTGATCTTTTGAGACCTTTATGTTTTTAAGTGTTTTAGGGATTTTTAGGGTTTATATGAGTTTTTAGGATTTTTACGATTTTTATGTTTTTTTGGTTTTTAGTTTTTTTATTTTTGTAGTGTTTTTATGGTTTTTAGAGTATTTAACCTTTTTAGGGGTATGAAGGGTTTTTAGAGTTTTTATTTTGTTTTTAGAGGTTTTTTGTGTTTTTTGTGTTTTTTAAAGGTTTTCAAGGTTTCTATGCTTGTCGGGGTTTCTAGGATCTTTTAGAGTTTTTAGTGGGTTTTATGTTTTTAATTGGTTTTAATTATTTTAATGTATTTATGATTTTCTTAGGATTTTATGGGTTTTTTTGTTTTTTTACATTTTTAGGTATTTTTACTACTTTTGAGTATTTTTAAGGTTTTTAGTGTTTTACGGATTTTGAGGGTTTTAGGCTTTATTTTGGTTTCTAACAATTTTTAGGATTTTTATTGGTTTTTAATGTTTTTAGGTTTTTAATGTTTTCATAGGGTTTTTAATATTTTTTGGGATTTCAGGAATTTTTTAGGAATTTTATGAATTTTTAGGGTTTTTAGGGATTTTTTGTGTTTTTAGGGTTTTTTGGTATTTTGGATTTTATGTTTATTTGGATTTTAGGGTTTTGTTTTAAATTTTTAGAGTTTTAATGTTTATTAGAGATTTTTGACATTTGTTTGGGTTTGAAGGATTTTTATAGTTTTAAGTGATTTTTTGGTTTGTATGTTTTTTTAAGATTTTTAAGGTCTTTAGTTGTTTTATGGTTTTTATTTATTTTTAGAGTTTTTAGGGTTTATAGGGTTTTTAAGTTTCTTGGGGGATTTAAATAATTTTAGGGTTTTCATTTTTTTCTTTGGGTTTTTTCCTGGTTTTTGTGTTTTTTATGTTTTCTGGGACTTTTAGGGGTTTTAGGATTTTTAGGCTTTTTAGGTTGATAATGATTTTAAGGGGTTTTACGGTTTTTAAAGTCTTTTAAAGTCTTTTAATTTTTTTCCCTTTTTATTGGTTTTAAGTGTCTTATGTTTTATAATAATTTATTATTTCTTTTAATCAGTTTTAGATTTTTTTATATATTTAGTGATTTTTAGTGCCTTTTAGTACTTTGATTGGATTCTATGGTTCTTTGGTATTTTAATGGTTTTTTTGGATTTTAAGGATTTTAAGAATTTTTAGGTTTTTAATGTTTTAGGGTTTTTATGTGTTTTGGGATGTTTTTATGTTTTTATTTATTTTTATGTTTTTTTTGAATTTAATGGGTTTTAGGGTGTTTAAGAATTCTCAGGGTTTTTAGGGTATTTATGTTCTGTTTGGTTTTTAGTGGTTTTATAAATTTTTAGTGTTTTAAAGTTTATATATATATTTTTTAACATTTCTTAGGATTTAAATGGGTTTTATATTTTTAGTGGGTTTCTATGGTTTTATAGGTTTATTTGCTTTTTAAAGTTCTTAAGTGTTTTTATTATTTTTAGGGATATTTTAATGTTTTTAGGGTCTTTTGGGTTTTAGAGTTTTTTATATTTTTAGGGGTTTATGTGTTTTTAGGTTTTTTATGTTTTATTAAGGATTTAAAAGTATATATGGTTCTTTATATTTTAATGGATTTTTACATATTTTTTGGAATTTTTATGAATTTTTAGTTTTTTAGGATTTTGAGAGGTTTTGGTGTTTTTTGTTTTTATTACGATTTTTAGGTTTTTCTGAAATTTTTGGGTCCCTTAGGAGTTTAAATTGTTTTGAGGTTTTTGAGGTTTTATAAGTGGTTTTGATGGTTTTATGATTTTTTACATTTTTAGGGGTTTTTATGAATTTTTTTAGGATATTTTGGTTTTTAGGGTTTTTGAGGTTATTATGATTTTTACATTTTATATATTTTTATGGATTATAAATGTTTTTAGGTTTTTAGGGTTTTCTGGGTTTTTTGGTTTTTTTGTGTTTCTAGTGATTTTTAGGGATTTTTTAGAATTTTATGGGTTTTTTGGGTTTTTATGGATTTTTATAGTTTTAGGGTTTTATGTTTTTTTTTTGTGTTTTTAGGATTTTATAGTATTTATTGGTTTTATGTGTTTTTATTTTTTTATGTATTTTTTAGGGTTTTACATTTTTTGGGGATATTTATGTTTTTTTTAGATTTTTAGGGTTTTTGGGTTTATTTTTGGGTTTTTAGGGTTTTGTGGAATTAGAGGGGTTTTAGTGATATTTATGTTTTTTTGTGAATTTCAAGAGTTTTGGGGTTTTTAGGATTTCTTGAGTTTTTTAGGGATTTTATGGTTTGTATTGTTTATTAATATTTTTATGGTTTTAAATAGTTTTTAGAGATTTAAGTTTTTTTAGGGTTTTTATGAGTTTATAAGTTTTTTAATGTTTTTAGGGGTTTTACAGTTTTCATGTCGTTTTATGGTTTTTTTGGGTCTTTTAGTGTTTTTAGAGGTTTTAGGTTTTTAAGGTATTTTAAGTGTTTTAGGTTTTTAAGTTTTTATTAGGGGTTTTCAGAGTTTTTTCGGTTTTTATGTTTTTATCGATTTGTGTATTTTTTTGTATTTTTATGGTTTTTAGGGATTTTGAGGCTTTTTAGGCCTTTTAGTGTTTTTAGGTTTTTTTAGTGTTTTTGGGATTTTTAGTGCTTTTAGGCTTTTTAGTGTTTTTTGGTTTTTATAATTTTTTTAAATATTTATGTATTTTTATTGAGTTTTTATTATTTATATTTTTTAGTGTTTATAGGGATTTTGAGGGCTTTAGCTTTGTTAGGATTTTTTTTGGGTTTTTTTGGTTTTTTTGTTTTTTGAATTTTTTATGGTTTTAAGTTTTTTTTAATTTTTAACATTTTTATGGGTTTAAAGGGGTTTAGTGTTTTTAGTGGGTTTTTTAGGGTTTATAGGGATTTAAATGTTTTTAGGGGTTTTTATGTTTTTATGGGGTTTATGGTATTTTAGGGTTTCTAGCATTTCTAGATTTTTCATTTATTTTAGGTGTTTTTTGGTTTTTAATGTTTTCTTATGGTTGTTCAGGGTTTTATGGATTTTTTACATTTTTTTGGATTTTTTTTGGATTTTAATGGTATTTTAGTGTTTTAGGGTTTTTATTAGTTCTTATGGTATTAAGTGTTTTTAAGTTCTTCTAGTATTTATTGGGTTTTAGGGGTTTTAAGTGTTTTTAGGTATTTATGATTTTTCTTAATGTTTATTATGGTTTTTAGGGTTTTTAATATATTTAACGTTTTTTATGGATTTTTATGTTTTTTATGATTTTTAGGGTTTTAGGGATTTTTAGGGGTTTTGGGGCGGGGGGGGGGGGGTTTGGGGTTTTAAGATCTTTTTGGGTATTTTTAAATTTTTATTAGTTTTAGTGTCTTTTAAATTTTGATGGGTTTGAAGGGGTTTTATAATTTTTTTATATTTTTTATAATTTTATGCGCTTTTAGGTTATTTTTAATTTGTAGGGGTTTTTATTTTTTTAGGTTATTTTATGGTTGTGTGGTTATTTTATGGGTTTTAGTGTATTTTTCTTTTAGGGATTTTAATTGTTTTTTATTTTTTACTATTTTCTTAGGTCTTTTCAGATATTTTTAGATTTTTTATGTTTTAGAAATTTCTAGAAATTTATTATAATTTTTATGGTTGTTAGGGGTTTATTGATTTATATGGTTTTTGGGGATTTTGGGTATTTAGAATTTTTAGTGTTTTTAGAATTTGTTATATTTTTAGGGGTTTTTAGTTTTTTTAGTTTTTTAAGGGTTTCTTATAGTTTTGATGGGTTTTTAGGTTTTTATACATATTTTGGGATTTGTAGTGTCTTTTTATAATTTTCATGTTTTTAAAGGTTTTATAGGTTTTTTTGGGGTTTTTTGGTTTTTTTGGTTTTTAGGTGTTTTTTTGGTTTTTAATATTTTTTTAGGTTACTAAGGGGATTTATATTTTTATGGTTTCCCTGGATTTTCTTTGGGTTTTTAAGGTTTTTTTAAAAATTTAGGGATTTTTGTGGATTTTTTAGAATTTTGAGGGGTTTTAGGGTTTGTTTGGAAATTTTATGATTTATTTTGAGTTTTTTGTGTTCTTATGGTTTTTAATGATTTTACAGGTTTAAAGGGTTTCCAAAGAGTTTAGTCATTTTTAAAGTTTATTTGGGTTTTTAGGGTTTTTAATGTTTTTAGTGTTTTATTTATAGATTTTAGTGGTTTTAGGGGTTTTAGGGTTTGTTAGGTTCTTTTAGGGAGATTATAATTTTTTAGGTTTTTAGAAGTTTTCTGTGATTTTAGGTTTTTATTGTTTTCTTTGGAATTTTTTTTGTTTTTAGGGTTTTTTAGGATTTCAGGGGTTTTCGGTATATTTTAGGAATTTTATGGTTCTAATGGATTTTCGGGGTTTTATGATGTTTTTGGGTTTTTTGGTTATTAGGTTTTTTATTGTTTTTTAGGTTTTAGTTGTTTTGTTGTTTTTAGGTTTTTAAGGTTTTATTGGGGTATTTATGGGTATTTAGGGTTTTTACATTTTTTTGGAATTTTTATCGCTTTTTTAGGATTTATATGGGTTTCCGAACTTTAAGTGTTTTGGGGGTTTATAGGGTTTTTAGTATATTTTTGTTTTTTAGGTTTTTTGAGTTTTGTTTTTGATTTTTTATCGTTTTTAATGTTTTTGATCATGTTTATGGGTTTAAACGGTTTTTAGTGTTTTTAGTGGGTTTTGAATATTTTTTTGTCTTCTAAGGGTTTTTTAAGGATTTTATCGGTTTTATGGGTTTTAGTGTTATTTTGGGGTCTTTTTGAGTTTTAAACATTTTTATGTATTTTTAAGAATTTATGTATTTTTAGGTTTCTAATATTTTCTTAGGGGTTATTAGGTTTTTTTTTGTTTTTAGGGATTTTAGAGATATTTTAGAGTTTTTGGGATTTTGGGGTATTTTAGTTTTTTTTTGGGTTTTTAGGATTTTTAGTATTTTTTAGGTTTTAGAGGTTTTAATTGTTTTTAGGTTTTTATTTTTATCTTAGAGGTTTTTAGGGATTTTAGGGTTTTTAAATTTTTTTTGGATTTTTAGGGATTTTTTATAATTTATATGGATTTTTTTGTATTTTCAGTGTTTTTATTGTTTTTAGGGGTTATAGTATTTCAAGTGTTTTTATTGTTTTTAAGGGATCAAATTATTTTTATGTTTTTTAGTTTTTCAATGGTTTTGGGGGTTATATTAGGGTTTTTACATTTTAAGGGGGTTTTGGGGATTTTTTAGGATTTTTATGGATCTTATGGTTTTTAGGGATTTGGATGGGGGTTTGTATTTTGGGTCTTTAGGGTTTTCATGATTCTTTGAGTTTTAGTGTTTTTTTGAATATTTACGGGGTTTTATGGTTTTTTATAATTTTTTAGACTTTTATGGTTTTAAAGGTTTTTTAGAGTTTTTGTAAGTTTTTAGGGTTTATAAGGGGTTTTTTGGTGTTTATCATTTTTTAGGGTTTTATAATTTTTAGATTTTTAGGGGTTTTATGTGTTTTTAGTATTTTATGTTTTTGTTAGGGTTTTTAGTTTTTTTTACATTTTTAGGGATTTTAGGGATTTTTTAGAATTCTTATGATTTTTTGTTTTTAGGGATTTTGACAGTTTTCATGTTTTTAGTGTTTATAGGGGATTTATATTTTTTATATTTTTTAGGATTTTAGGGTATTTAAGTGTTTTTTGGTTTTTTTGGTTTTATTTTTTTCATTTGGGTTTTTATGGTTTTTTAGGTATTTTAAGGATTTTTATGACTTTTATTATCTTTAATAATTTTTTGGTTTTTAAGGGATTTTAGGTTTTTAGTGTTTTATGGTTTTTTAATTTTTATGGTTTTTTAGTTTTTAGAGGTTTAAATTTTTTTGATAATTTTTAAATTTTTTAAGGATTTAAAGGGTTTTTAGAGTTTTAGTGGATTTTTAGGGTTTTTGTGTTTTTCCCATTTTTTATAGTGTTTTCCGGTTTTTATGGGTTTCAAGATGTTTTAGGGTTTTTATGTTTTTTCAAGTATTAATGGTTTTCTTAGGGGTTTTCAAGGTTTTAGAGGGTTTTTACCCTTTTGGGTAATTATGGGGATTTTTAAAAAATTTCATGCTTTTTTAGGTTTTATAGGAATTTCGAGGGTTTTTTGGAATTTTATAAATTTCCATGTTTTTAGGTGGTTCAAGTGTATTTATGATTTTATGGGTTTCAGTGGGGTTTATAAAGATTTTAGGGATTTTTACATTTTTAGGGATTTTTGGTATTCATTACGATTTTAATGGTTTTTCGGAGTTTTTTGGGATTTGGGGGGTTTTATTGTTTTTAGGGTGTTTAGGGTTTTTATGGTTTTTCTGTGTCTCACTAGTTTTTTTGAGTTATTTAGGGTTTTATAGTTTTGTAGAGTTTTTTACATTTTTAAGTGTTTAAATGGATTTTATAGTGTTTAGTGGTTTTAGGATTTTTATGTGTTTTTAGGGGTTAATAGGTTTTTTGGGTGTTTTAGGGTTTTTATGGATTTTAAGAGTTTTAGGGTATTTTAGGGATTTTTTCATTATTCAGGTTTTTACAGGTTTTTAATATTTTTAGGTTTTTAATATATTCTAATGGACTTTCATGTTTTCTAGTGTTTTCACATTTTTATGGATTTTTTGTAATTTTTTTGGTTTTTTATATCTGTTAGGGTTTTTAGTGATTTTTGGGTTTCTAGGGTTTTTAGGGAATTTAGAGTTTTTAACATTTTTATGGTTTTTGGGGGTTTTTAAATTTTTTTATTTTTTATGGTTTTCTTAGGGTTTTTAGTGTTTTTTTGTATTTTTTATTTTTTTATGGATTTTAGTGATTTTTTTGGATTTCTATGGTTTTCTTGGGTTTTTGGGATTTTACGGCCTTTTAAGGTTTTAAGGGTTTTTTGGGTTATTTTGGGTTTTTAGGGTATTTTTTTATTTTTTAGGTTTTTTAATGATTTTTGTGAATTTCAAAAAAAAATATTGGTTTAACGGGATTTTATAGTATTTAGTGGTTTTTTGAGTTTTTATGGCTTTTTCGGGTTTTTAAGGTTTTTGTGGGGTTTTTTTATGGTTTTTAGGGGTATCATGGTTTTTAGGGGTTTTAGGTGTCTTCCAATTATAAAGATTTATGAGTGTTTTTGCGGTGTTTTGGGGTTTTTATGTTTTTTGGTATTTTTAGTTATTTTTCTGGGTTTTAATTATTTTTATATATTTTTTGGGTCTTTATGATTTTAAGTGTTTTGGGGGGTCTATAGGGTTTTTTAATTTTATGGGGTTTCAATTATTTTTAGGTTTTAATTTTTTCTTATGGTTTTTAAGGTTTTTTATGGTTTTTACTGTTTAAGATATTTTTTGTGATTTTTTCATGATTTTTATGGTTTTTATGGTCTTTAAGGATTTTGAGGTATTTGGATTTTTAGGAATTATTGGGGTTTTTTGGGTTTTTATGGGGTCTTTTTTAGTTTTTAGGGGTTTAATGGGTTTTATAATTTTTAACATTTTTAGGGGTTAACAACGTTTTTATAGTTTTTAGGTTTTTAGGGGTTTTATAAGTTACTAGGGGTTTAAAGGGCTTTAGGGGGTCAATCCATTCTAGGGGTTTTAGGAATTTAATGGTCTTTTATGTTTTTAAAAATTTATTAGGTTTTAGGGGTATTATGTGGTTTTATGATTTTATGGGTTTTTAGGGTTTTAAAGGGTTTTAGGGGTTTTTAAATTTTTAGGGAATTTCGGCCTTTTTAGGATTTTTATGTGTTTTTATAATTTTTAGGGATTCTGAGGGTTTAGAGTATTTTTTGAGGAATTAGGGTTTTAATGTGTTTTAGTATTTTTTAATTTTTGTAGGTGTTTTTAGTGATTTTGGGGTTTTAAGGTTTTCTTAGGGGTTTTCTAGGTTTTATGATTTTTTACCTTTTTAGGTATTTTTAAGGAATCTTTAGGACTTTTATGGTTTGTAGTGTGTGTAGGGGTTTTAGGTTTTTTAGGGTTTTTTTTAATTTTTCGGGGTTTTTATATTATTTTGGGTTTGTATATGTTTTCAGTGTATTTATCTTGTCTTGGGGTTTAATGGGTTATAGATTTCTTTAGCGGGGTTTTACAAGTTTTTGGGTTATTTGGGGTTTTTAAGGTTTTATGGGTTTTTTATGTTTTTCAGGGGTTCCATGGTTTTTAGGGTCTTTTTTCGTTTTTATATGTTTTTATAATTTTAGATGGTTTAAGAGTGTTTACATTTATAATGTTTTATTATGGGTTTTTCAAGGTTTTAAGGGGTTTTTACGTTTTTAGGGATTTTTAGGGTTTTTTAGGGATTTTTAATACCTTTATGGTTTTCAGGCATTTAGTTGGTTTTTTGGATTTTTAGGGTTTTTTGTTCTTTCGGGTTTATAAAATTTTTGGTACTTGTATGGGTTTTATTTTTTTTATATTTATATGGTTTTATAAGGGGTTTTTCAAGGTTTTAGTGTTTTTTTATTTTTATGGATTTTTAGGGACTTGTTTTGGATTTTTATGGGTTTTATGTTTTTTGGGGATTTTGAGGGGTTTTATAGTTTTTATGGTTGTTAAGGGTTTATGGGTTTTTTAGGGAATTTTTATTTTCTGGGTTTTACAAATATTTTATATTTTTTATGATTTTTAGGTGTTTAATGTTTCTATAGATTTTTATTAGGTTTTTGGGTTTTTGGGATTTTTAAAATCTTTTTGGGTTTCTAGTGTTTTTATGTTTTTTTGGGGGTTTAAGTGTTTTGAGGTTTCTAATGTTTTCTTATATATTTTTAGTGTTTTAGGTTTTTTTATGTTTTTAGGTATTTTTAGGGTTTTTATGATATTTATTGGTTTTTAGTGGTTTTCCGGATTTTCATGTTTTTTGGGTTTTTAGGGTTTGTGGGGGTTTTTTTCATTTAGTTGGTTTTTAAGAAGTTTTATATATTTTTATGGTTCTGAGGTTTTATTTGGGTTTTAGGGGTTTTATATGTTTTAGTGAATTTAAGGTCCTTTTAAATATTTTTATGGTTTTTATGGTTTTTAGGGATTTTCAGGTTTTCAAGGTTTTTAGGGGTTCTTGTTTTTTTTGTTGTTTGAGTTTTTATATATTTTTTATTTTTTTGAGATTGTTTTATTTTTATGTGTTTAAAGGTTTTAAGTATTTTTAGTGTTTTTTTAGATTTTTGTGGGTACTTTGCGGTTTTTAGGGGTTTTGGGGTATTTATGGTTTTTAGTAGTTTTTTTGGGTTTTTGGGGACTTTGAGGATTTTAGAATTTTTTAGGTTTTTTTGGGGTTTTATGTTTTTAGGATTTTAAGTTTTTCTAAAGTGATTTTTGGGGTTAAAGGTTTTTATGTTTTATGGGATTTTTCTATATTTTGTAGTATTATTATGATTTATAGGGTTTTTAGGGATTGAAGGGTCTTAGGGTTTTTAGGGTTGTTTGGAGTTTTTATCAATTTTTAGATTTCTAGGATTTTTAGGTGTGTTAAGTGTTTTTAGGTTTTTATGGCTTTCTTAGGGTGTTTTAGGGGTTTTAGAGGTTTTTACATTTTTTGGGATTTTATGTTCTTTTAGGTTTTTATTGTTTTTAGGAGTTTTTTGGATTTATGGGAGGTTTAGGAAAAATAAGGATTGAGACCAAGCATGATTGGACCCCCAATGTTGTATTAAAATGGTAAAGAAAAAACATTATAAGGATAGTTTACAAAAACGGGTGTGGAATTCATCCTTCATATTAGAGTCCGTGAAGGGAGCAAAAAAAATTTAGGGTTAAAAAGGACCACATCGAGCTCCTTTTCACTATTGAATTTTTGGATTGCGCCTCTTACACCATGCCCACCCCCCTATAGGTGTGTGTGACATTGATAGGGAGAGTATGGGAGAGGTTGAGACATTCAATCCATTATGGTATTAGTCTCCAAGGAACTTTCCTAGATTTTTTCTTAAGGGCGTACACTACAAGCATTGAGTCAGATTCAACCCAAAGTAACTTCCACCCAAAATTAAGCCAAAATCTTGAAAACCTTCATCATTTACCAAAGATCAGAATTGTAAGCACATCCACTTCAAATAAAGTGGTAGAAGTAGACTTTCACAAAGCCTTTGTATGTACAGAATACCCCACCACATCTTGAGGGGTTGGCTGCTCCCAAAGCTGCACCATCCACATTGATCTTGATCCATGATATAATCGAGAGAATCCATTAGTTATACTTTAAGAATTTTTAATTTTTCCTCTATCCAGAAATTCTAATCATGAACAAGATAATTTTGTTTATAAAATCATTTTGTGGTTAAAGGACACCACATTTAGAGTAGTCCAAATGTATGAAATAACTGCAGTAGTACCTGTAAGAAGAAGATTATGAACATGTTCACTAAAGTTCATCTCCGTAAGGCTACTAATCAGGTTAACAAATGGGATGTGCATGATGATGTAAAAACCGAAAAGGTTCTAAAAATATATTCAACAATCAACAAAAAACCTACATTGATGGAATTTGTGATGGATATTCTTCTCATCTCAAAGGCAGAGATAAATAACTGAGGCCTAATTCTATCCAGCCTTATTCTACTACTCTTCAATGGGAAACTTGTTCCTCTAGATTTTCCACAGTAGCAAGTGGTTTTCATGTGGAATGAACGGTCTCTTGAATTTTTAAATCGAAGTTAGAGGATAAATGCCTTGTGGAAATTTATGATGGTAAAACTCCCTTGTATTAAACTATCCAACAAGTTTTGATTTTTAGATTAGGATGTCAGTGTCAATAAACTTGGACCTCTGACTATGAAAAACAATATGAGATGGAAGAGTATCATTAAACTCTCCAATTTTTTGTTTGAGTTCAGTAATAGAAATTTGCTGTAAATTATGAGGGGGAATCACAATTTCAGATAGGGGCTTTCAATCCAGGTTGTGTTCTAGTTTTGATTATTTTGACATGACCCATTTTGAGTGAGATATAATTTCCTTATTGGAGGATCTGATTATAGTCAAAACAAAGTAAGGTATGTAACCTGTGAAACCATCACAGACTCTCCACATGAACCTATCCTAAAGAAAATTTAGGCCGTTGACATGTGGGTTGAGAAAATTCAAAGTGAACTTACCAAGAAGTGACTCATTTAATCTCATTATATCCTTAATTCCCATCCCACCTAGATCAAAAGGTTTTATGTATTTTTTCGAAGCCACAAAAATGGATTTATTTCACTAATAAAACCCATACAAGAAAAGTTTCTAATATTATATTTCAATATTTTGATAAGGATTACTGGCCATCTATAGATGGGGAACCCATGAACCAACATGTAGAAGATAATATAATTGATCAAAAAAACTCTTCCCACCAAAAATAAGAATTTAATATTCCATTTTTCGTGTTGTTAATTGATTATATTTTGTATAATTTTAATGTGACAACTTTTTTCCTTCACCCAAAAAATAGGGACTCCCAGATACATAAAGGTCAGTGAGACCCTTTTAACACCTAGGAACTTAGAAATATAGAATTTATAGAAGGTTGGAACCCATTCAAAAAGACAATAGACGATTCTTCAAGCTAATGGATTTCCCAATCACACTTTCATAATTACAGAAGATTATTATGATTGGAGTTAAGGTTTTCTAGATAGATTTCCCTAACAAAAAAATTTCATCCACATATAGAATGTTTGAAGGAATGTGAAGATCTCTCCCAACAATTATTGGCTTATAGAGACTACCCTACAAGAGATCATTGATCTTCCAACTCATGTAATCCTCAACAATCTCAAATAGATTACCTAAGAGTGTGTCCCCCTTCCTAACTCCACATGATCATTAGAAGAAAGCTTTTGGGGAGCCATCAGGAAAGGTGTAAACCCTAGAAATATTCAATATAGTGGTAATCATTTTGATGAAATTGTTTGAGAAACCATACTTTCTAAGAATGTTTAATATGAAGCTCCCCTTAATGGTGTCAAAGGTCTTTGAGATATCGAGCTTCATGGAAAAATTACAATTCTTCATTTCTTTCCTCATGATGTTGATTCCTCCCAAGGTTTTATAGAGGAGGTTTTGAATACTCATCCTAGGAAAAAATCCAAATGGATTTGTGGTGATTAGATCCATCACAATATTCCCCATCCTGATGGCCAGAATATTGCTTATAATTTTGGGAATGGTGTTCCCAAAGGAAACCTGCTGAAAATCCCCTATTTCAATAGTATTATCTTTATTTTAGATCAAATTAATAAAACTGGTATTGGTTCTATGCGGGATTAAACATGAGAAAAATAATTATTTGATTACATTGGTGATCTCCATGTTAATAATTTCTCAAAAGAACATGAAAAACGTGTTTCTAAAACCATCCAGGCATGCTGCACAATCCATGTTCAAAAAAACAATGTATATTTGAATTCATCTTTAAAGGGGTCATTAGTTAAGGCCTTATTCTGATGATCATCATTACATGGAATAATGGAATCAGTTAGATGATTAGAATAATCATCACCATCATCATTGTACAATGCCTTCAAATAATCTACCATGATGTTGGGGATATCATTCACGGTTGTAAAGGTAGCAACATTGATATGGATGGAATTCAAGATTTTCATGGCCTTATTCTTCCTGTGTTGTTAGTGGAAGAATTTGGAGTTCATGTCCCCATCTTTGAGCCACATAACATTAAATTGGTTCATGTATAACCTCTCCTTTATAGCCAAAAGATCATCCAGCTTGGAATGAAGCTGTTGCTCCTCCTAGGAAGGCATGTGCTACTATTTGTTTGTAATTTTGTAGAGGTAAATATAGGATTCAACAGTTATAATATCATCATTCATCTTGTAAAAAGTGTTCCATCTCTAATCATTTAGAAAAAAATTTCATTCTTGAGTTTGGAAGCCACAATGAAGTGAAGGATTTAATGGAAGGTACTATTTCTGTCATTTATAACCACTTCCCTACAACCATGAATCATGAGGCATGAATTGTTAAATTTAAAGGGAATATGGGTTGACCTTATGATACTCTCTCGGAGATAAAAAATAATGGGTTTGTTTTCCAATTGAACTTAGGAAGAGTAAATCCAAATAAATCTAAGAGGGAACCCCTTTTACTAATATGAAAGAAACACCTGTCAATATTACAAGCCTATATTCCATTAATTGTGAACCTTACCCATGTAAAATCGGCTCCAACAATAGAAACATCATTTAGGTCACATTGATCCAAGAAGAAAGAGATGTTATATGTAGCTGTTTGAAAGAAGTTGGATCCAATCTCTTCTTATGGTCTTAGGAAAGTGTTGAAATCTCCACTAACAATACAATTCTGAACTATAATCTCATTTAATTGAGCCAAAATCCTCGAGAGTTCACTTATCCAAGTGTACAAGAAGGATTCATAAACAATTTACATGGTTAAATTACAATTATTAAATCATATTGAGAGGTTGATAATTTGAGAGCTTGCCTCATATGAAAGAACCTAAATGTCATCATGAT
Source organism: Viscum album (assembly GCA_963277665.1). NCBI lineage: Eukaryota > Viridiplantae > Streptophyta > Magnoliopsida > Santalales > Viscaceae > Viscum > Viscum album. The sequence continues at coordinate 1,333,920,359 of OY728150.1, forward strand.
TCAGAACCCAAAAGGTTTCTAAGACACTCGAATTCCTATTCTGAGAGATAATGGAGTATCCAAGACTAGTCCAATTGAATCCCTTCCAGTTCTTAAAATTCATATTGTTTTCAGAAATCCCATTGAACATTGTCCTATATGAGAGGAGAACAATCATAATGTCTAAGGACATGGGAGAATTCCTAAGCCCTTGGAAATTCCATATCGTAGTCCTCATTAAATGAGGGATGTGTTGACCTCATAATGAGGCAATTTATTTTTAGTAGACATAGATTTGGGGTTGTTTTATTTCTCTTTTCTATTCTTACATTTATTTTTAGGCCTTACTATAGGCTTATATGTAATTTTAGATCTAATTTTTTTCTCCATCCAGTCACCACATTCAGGGAGATAGTCCTCATCATCCCCAACCCTATATTTTCCACTAAATGCGGTGAATTTATTCAAGGGTAATGGACTCTCATTATATGCTTCCCCATATGGTTTCCTATTTTCATCATTTTCTGAAGACACCACTATAAAATAATATTTACTGAGGTCAGACATAAAGATACCTCGGGTGTGACCACATGCTCCTGTAAGTGGAAAGAGTTCACTGACATGTTGGGAAAATCCAAAGGTAGATCTGATACAATTTCTAGTGTGAGACCTTACTGGTTGAGGTCCTCGTGAGTTTCCCTTAACTCGTCAATAGGGACCAAAATAGAAACATTCCCCTTAAACTAGTTGTTTAGGGGAATAGTAGCATGCACAGGAAGGGCCTTCTAGGCAACAGTCACAATAGTAACTGGGTTAACAGTGACCTCAACAAGAGTGGGTTCTCAGGGTGATTCCACAGTGTCCGGATCCTAATGATCTACAAGATGTGTGGGGTCATCAGTGGTAGCTACAACATATGGGATAAAATCCCCAACATGATCAATAAATCCTTGTAGGTGGGGGGGGGGTTCCAAAACTACATTACAATAGGTTTCCCCTACCTCATCGATAAAGACATTGGGTAGGGCATCAGATGATGTAGGTGAGGGTAGTTGTGCAACAATATTTTTGGGAGTAGGGTCCACAAAATTACTATTAATCAAGTTCACTAAGTTAGTAGTAATCACCTTAGTGGGCCCCTAAGTAGGTTCCTAAAGATAATCAATAAGACTCTATTTATTTCTGAGCTCAGTGATGAGTTCTTCCATGCTAGTTGTTGAATCATGAGAGGGAAAGAAGCAATGGGATCTAGGAGGGGAGAGGGATCAATAGACTCAATGTTTTTTATGAACCTTTCCATTATTTGTCCAATGAATTTTCTTTTAGAGGGTGGCATAATTACCTTAGATGTTGTAGAGAGTGAAAACCTTTAATATTCTGTACTCCGAGAGTAGATGACCAAAAAAATTACAATTTAGGTTTTACGGGTTTTCTTAGTGTTTTTAAGGTTTTAGGGTATTATATATTTTTAGGGATATTTTTAGTATTTTTATGGAATTTTAGGGTCTTAGATATTTTTATGGTATTTGATTTTTATGATTTTTATTGTTTTATATGGGTTTAGGGTTTTTGTTTTTCTTTTGTTTTTATGAGTTTTTATAATTTTTTAATGTTTTTAGAGGTTTAAATTATTTTTAGATTTTTTAGGGTTTTTAATGTTTTTTTGGTTTTAGTGTTTTATATGGTTTTTAGGGATTTTTATTTGTTTCAAGGTTTTTTTGGAGTTTTTAATTTTTTAGTAGATTTAGGGTTTTTAGTGGTTTTAAATGTTTGTAGGATTTTTTGATTTCTTAGGTTTTTTTTGGTTTTTTGTATTGTTTATGTTTTTAGGTGTTTTTAGTGATCTATTAGTATTTTCATGGTTTTTATGGTTTTTTAGTTATTTTGAGGGGTTTAGGGGACTTATATTATTTTTAGGGTTTTAGTGTTTTTAGGGTGTTTAGGGGTTTTAGTATTTTCGGTTTTGATGGTTTTATTTGGATTTTTTTGGGGTTTTAGTGTTTTTTATGTTTTTAGGGATTTTGAGTGATTATTTATGTTTTTGTGAGGTTTAAGTGTTTTATGTAGATTTATGGTTTTCAGGTATTTATGGGCTAGTTGTGGTTTTAGGTAATTTTTTTGGATTTAAGGGTTTTTATGTGTTTTTATAGTTTTTATCATTTTAATGGTTTTTTAGAATATTCGGTGGTTTTAGGGGTTTTTAGTGTTTTATGTGTTTTTATCCTTTTTATGGTTTTTATATGTTTTTAGGGTTTTATGTGTTTTTAGGATTTTAAGGTTTTATTAGGGGTTTTCAAAAAAATTTACTTTTTTTGGGGACTTTTAGGTCTTTTAAGGATTTTTATGGTTTTTAGAGTTTTTATGGATTTTGAGGGTTTTTTTGGTTCCTAATGTATTTTGGATTTTTGGGTTTTTAGTGTTTTAATGTTTTTAGGTTTTTTTATTGTTTTTTGGTTTTTATGGTTTTCTTAGTGGTTTTTAGGTTTTTTATTTTATTTCATGTTTTTATTTACTTTTTAGGATTTTTATCATTTTTATGATTTTTAGTGAATATTAATGATTTTTTGTTTTATATGGTTGTTTTTTAGAATTTTTTAGCTTTTTAGGGGTTTAAAGTGTTTTTAGTTTTTTATAACTTCTTATTTTTTTCAGGGTTTTTATGGCTTTTACGTTTTTATGAATTTTTTGTACTTTTTTAGAATTTTTATGGTTTCTTGGCATTGTAGGGATTTTGAGGGGTTTTAAGGGGTTTTAAGGTTTTCAACGATTCTATTCTTTTTAGGGGGTTTTGAGATTTTTTAGGGTGTTTATATTTTTTAAATTTTTTAATGTTTTTCTTAGATTAGATGGTTTATAATGTTTTTAGTTTTAATTATGGTATTTATGGATTTTTATGTATTTATGTGTTTTTATAGTTTTTAGGAATTTCAGGGGTTTTAGTGTTATTTTATGGTTGTTAGTGTTTTCAGGGGTTTTAGCGATTTTATGTGTTTTTTGGTTTCAAGGTTTTCTTATGTGTTTTCAATGTTTTTATAGTATTTTATGTTGTTAGGGATTTTTTGATATTTTTTAGGGATTTTATTGTATTTCAGTGTTTTTTGGATTTTCTGATTTTTAGAGGTTTTTTTTTGTTTTTTTAGGGATTAAAGGTTTTTTATAGTTTTTAATGTTTTTATTTGTTTAAAAATTTTCTAAAGTTTTTAGTGGTTTTTTAATTTTTTGGGTTTTTTGGATTATGAAGGCTTAAAAGTTTTTTAGTGGTTTATGGTTTTTTGGGGTTTTAGGCGTTTTAGAGAATTTTAAAATTTTTGGGAGTTTTTTGTTTTTTAGGTTTTTAGGGGTTCTAGGTGTTTTATGTTTTAAATATTTTTAGGGGTTTTAATGGTTTTTTTGGTTTTTTATATTTTTAGGAATTTTTAGGGGTTTTAGTTTTTATATTTTTATGGTTTTTATCGATTTTAGGGTTCTTTGTGTTTTTTCAGGTTTTAAGGTTTATATTTTTTTTGGTTTTTAGTGTTTTTTGGGTTTTTAGGGGTTTTAAGGTTTTTTTGTAGTTTTTTAATGTTTTTAGTGGTTTCATGTTTTTTAGAGTTTTTAGTGTATTTTAGGGATTTTATAGGGTCTTGAGGTTTTTAGCCTTTCTAGTGGTTTTAATGGTTTTTACTGGTGTTACCATTTTTACGGTATTTTAGTGTTTTTGTCATTTTTTATGTTCTTAGGGATTTAACGTTTTTTAGGATTTTATGGTTTTATTAGATGGTTTTAGGATTTTTATAGTTTTTTATGTTTTTCAGTATTTTTAGTGATTTCTTTTAATTTTAATGTGGTTTTTAGGGGTTTTCCGATTTTCTAAGGTTTTTAGGGGTTTTAATGTTTTTACTATTATTTAGGTTTTCAGGGGTTTTATGTATTTTTAGTTTTATGGTTTTATTTATGTTTTTTAGGGTTACTAGGTTTTATTTACGTTTTTAGTGATTTTTGGTTATTATTTAGTATTTTTATGGTTTTTATGGTTGTTACGGATTTTAAGGGGTTTTAACAGCTTTTAGGGAGTTTAATGTTTTTAGATTTTTATGGGGTTTATGTGTTTTTAGGTTATAGGGGGATATTAATGATTTTCAAGGGTATTATTATTTTTTACACATGTACAGATTTTTATAGATTTGTAGTATTTTTATAGGTTTTAGGGGTTTTAGAGTTTTAATATTTTTATGGATTTTTTTTATTTGAGTTTTTTTAAAAAAAATTAGGAGTTTGAAGGGGTTTTTTTGAGTTTTTATTTTTTTTTTGTTTTTAATGGTTTTTAGGATTTTTAAGGTTTTTAGTGTTTTTATTGTTTTTAGGATCTTTTTTTAGTTTTTAGCAATTTTTAGATATTTAAGGGATTTATGTGTTTTAGGTTTTTATGTTTTTATTAGGTTTTTAGGTTCTTTATCTATTTTATAAATTTTTAGGATTTTATGTTTTTCTTGGGGGATTTCAGGGTTTTTTAAGGATTTATGTATTTTTATTGAAATTTTACGATTTTTAGTGTTTTCTAGGGGTTTAAGTGATGTTGATGGTTTGTAGGTTTTTTAGGGTTTTAAAGGATTTGGGGTTTTTATAATATTTTTTGGTTTTATTGGTATTTTGTATTTTTAGTTATTTACGTTTTTTCTAATGGGTTTTCATGGTTTTTAGGGCTTTTTACATTTATTGGGATTTTTAAGGATTTTTAGTTTTTTAGGTTTTCTAGGGTTTCTATTGATTTTGACGGATTTTAGGGTTTTTATGATTTTTTGGGTTTAAGAGGTATGTTTTGTTTATAAGGGTTTAAGGAATTTTAGAGTTTTGTATCACTTTTAGGGGTTTGATGGGGTTTTAGTGGTCTTTAGGATTTTAGGGGGTTTAGGTTTTTTATGGGTTTTAGGAATTTTTAAGGTTTATAGGTGTTTTTTTGGGTTTTAGGTGTTTTAGTTTATCACGGTTTAAGGGTTTTAAGTTCTTTTAGTTTATCACAGTTTTCATAGGGGTTTTCCATGTTTTTAACAATTTCAATGTTTTTAAGGATTTTTAAGACTTTAAGTTTTTTATGTTTTTTGGGATTCTAGGGATGATGAGGTTATTTTAGGTGTTTTAGTGTTTTTATAGGTTTTAGCATTTTTTAGCTGTTTTATGTGTTTTTATTTTTTAGTTTATCTTCGGGGTTTTCAGTGTTTTTAGGTTGTTTTATATTTTTAGGGTTTTTTTGTGAATGTTTTGTATTTTTATGGGTTTTAGAGATTTTATTGTTTTTAGGATTTGTAGCGGTTTTTTAGGTTTTTAGGGGTTTTAAGAGTTTCTAACTATTTATTATTTTCTTATGGGTTTTCATGGATTTTTGTGTTTTTATGTTTTTTGGGATTTCTTGGCATTTTTTATGAATTTTAAAGTTTTTTTTTATTTTTTAGGGATTTTGAGGGCTTTGGAGTTTTTAGGGGGTTTTAGGGAAACGAAGATGTGAGGGTCGGACTATTCCTACACCTCCCCCCCCCCCCCATAATTTATTAGAATGAAAAAAGAGACACAACAGACAAGGGAGGGGAGGGATCAAATGACCCATACCCAAAAACCCTTTATAACCCAAGACGCAAAAGACCCCAAAAAATAAAAAACAAACGGAAAAAGAAAAAACACACAAATCCAAGCAGCCACAACCATCATCCAGCATCAACCTGCATCCAGCAGCTCATAGCTAACCAATGACCCACATCCAAACTCAAACAATAATTAACATCCAGCAGTAGTACGACCATAAACCGCAGCTTCAGCACCTCCCAGCTCAGCAGTAACCAGCATCTAGCATCACAATTTCTAGCATCCAGCGCATTCTTTCCAGGAAATTTCACCACCAGCAACACACATCCACTAGCACCAGAAGCATAACCATCACCATCATCATCCTATACCAACATAGAGTCCAAACCAAGCCATCCACCACCCCCTTCAACCACATGAGTCCAATCAGCACCTCCTTGCAAGTAAACTTCCATCATTCCACATCCATCATCATTTTCAGCCACCCAAGACCACTAGCACTGACGCACATAACCAATTCGCAGCCCCTGAGCCTCCTTGTTCAGACCTGCATATTCTCCCTCCGCATCAACCATAACCCGTCATGGAGCTAGAAAAACCAGTGATCTCCTCCTTGTCCGAATGCCCGTTGCACTCGCCTTTCACCATTACAGGACCATAAAGACCACCACATCCATAGATCCAGAGCCATCTTTGAGAGTCTCTTCTCCATTGAAAGCTAGGCCCTCCAACCACCTCGCCGACAGCCACATCTGACACCAAGCCAGGCGATCTTTCGAGACTGCATCTGCTGTACAAACCACTGCCTAGCGGAACTCATCAAATCCTCCTTCTTCGGAACATTGTCGTAAAACCTCGCCTCTCCGTGGACATGATGCAGGAGCAACCTGATTCGTCATTGAGTCCCCCCCGTCTCCACTGATCTACCCAGGGAAACCCCAGATTTACAAAGTCAACCTCGAACCGTGGATGACATCCATAAAGTGTTCCGAGTTTTTAGTTGGTTTCGGGGTTTAATGGGTTTTTATGAGTTTTATGATTTTTAAGGTTTTAGGGGGTTTTTAGGATTTTTATGTTCTAATAGGGTTATTATTGTTTTTTTGTTTTTTGGTGTTTTAAGTATTTTTATGTTTTAAGGATTATTGGGGGTTTCTATGGATTTTAGGGGTTTTTTATGTTTTTATGGATTTTCATATCTTATTTAGGTTTTTATGGTTTTTATGGTTTTTAGGGTATTTGTGGGTTTTGGGGGGGGAGGGGTTATTTGTTTTTATGTTTTCTAGGTATTTTATAATTTCTTTTGTTTTTTAAGGGTTTTATGTATTTTTAAGTCACTATGGTTTTTTGGGTTTTGAGGGTTTTATACATTTTTAGTGATTTTTTTCTTTTTGGAATTTTTAGAATTTTTTGGGTTTTAGGGATTTTGAGGATTTTGGTGTTATTAGGGTTTCAGTCATTTTTAGGTTTTTTAGTGTTTTATGTGTTTTTATGTTTTTAAAGTTTTATTTAAGGATTTCAAGTTTTTTTGGGATTTTTATATTTTTTGGGGGTTTTAGGGATTTTGATGGATTTTGGGTTTTTAGCGTCTTTTAGGATTTTAAGGGGTTTATTTATTTTTACGTTTGTAAAGTTATCTTATGGATTTTATCGGTTTATCAGTTTTATATTTAGTTGGATTTTTTATGAATTTTATGGTTTTTTTGTTTCTTAAGGATTTTGAGGGTTTTTAGTGTCTTTTACGATTTTAAGGTTTTTATTGTTTTTTTGGTTTTAGGGGTTTTTAGAGTTGTTAGGGTTTTGAAAAAAAAATTATAGTATTTTAAAATTTTGGGGTTTTAGAGTTTTTTTTGGTTTTTGTGGTTTCTATTGGTTTCTATGAGTTTTATGTTTTTTTTTGTTTTTGGTAGTTTTTTGGATTTTTATAGTCTTATAGGGATTTTAGATTTTTGAGGATTATTGGGGTTTAATTTTTATTGGTTTTTAAGGTTTTATTTGTATTTTTTAGGGATTTTCATGGTTTTTATGTTTTTAGGGATTTTTAGATGTTTTATAGATTTTTTGATTTTTAGGGTTTTTAGGGTATTTGTATGTTTTTAGGGGTTTTATGGTTTTTCAAAAAAATTAGGTATTTTATATATTTTTTGTTTTTAGGGGGTTTAAGTGTTTTTAATTTTTTATGGTTTTTATAGTTTTAGGGTTTTATATGTCTTTAGTGATTTTTTGGTACTTTTTAGATTTTTATTTTTTAGGATTTTTATGGATTTTGATTTTTTAGTGTTATTTGGGTTTTTAGAATTTTTAGATTTCTAGGGGTTTAAAGTGATTTTAGTTTTTTATGGATTTTATATTTTTAGTGATTTTATGGAATTTTTAGCATTTTACTGTTTTTGGGGTTTTTAGGGTTTTTAGTGGTTTTTAGTTTTCTAGAGTTTTTTTAATGTTTTTAGGGATTTAAATATTTTTAGATTTTTTAGTGTTTTTAGGGTTTCTATGGTTTTTTTTTGTGTTTTTATAGTTATTTTTGGGTTTTATGGTATTTAGGGGTTTTTAAGATTTTTAGTGTCGTTTAAGTATTTTAGAAATTTAAGGTTTTCTAGGGTTTAAGTGTTTCTAAATTTTTAAGGTCTTCTTAGAGTTTTTCAGGGTTTAAGTGTTTTTATATTTTTTTGGGATTTTTAGGGATTTTATGGATTTTTATTGGTTTTTAGGATTTTTAGTGAGTTGGGAGGGGGTTATGGTTTTTAGGTTTATAGGGTTTTAGAGGTTTTTAGGTTTTATGATTTTTATGTGCTTTTAGGTTTTTAATGTTTTCTTATGGTTTTTCATGTTTTTTAGTGATCCTTATGTTTTAAAGGATTTTTATGTATTTTTTAGGATTTTTACGGTTTTTAGGGTTTTTGAGGACTTTGAGGGTTTTTAGTGTTTTTAGGGGTTTTGAGTTTTTAGGTTACTTGTAGGGTTTATGTGTTTTTAGGTTTTTATATTTTTCCTAAGATTTTTATGAGTTTTTGTGTTTTTTTTACGTTCTTAGGGATTTTTTGTGATTTTTTATGATTTTATGGTTTTTACGGTTTATGGGTATTTTTTTATAGTGTTTAGGGTTTTAAATGATTTAAGTGGTTTTATGGTTGTTTTTTTTTTGAGTTTTTAGATTTTTTAAGGTTTTTATATTTTTTAACTTTTTATGGGTTTAAAGGGGTTTTAGAGTTTTTTGAGGGTTTTCTGGGGTTTAGGATCTTAAATGTTTTTATTAGGTTTATGGTCTTTATGGGTTTTTAGGAATTTAGGGGTTGATGTGTTTTTTTGATTTTAAGGTTTTCTTAGGGGTTTTCTAGTTTTTTAGGATTTTTTACATTTTTATGGATCTAATGGATTTTTTTAATATTTTAATGGATTTTATGGATTTTATGGATTTTTTGTGTTTTAGGGTTTTAATGTATTTTTAAAATTTTTAATGGTTTCTTAGGGTTTTTTTTTGTTTTTATAGTTTTTATGTGTTTAGGGTTTTTAGGGATCTTTAGGTATTTTTATGGGTTTTTAGGGATTTTTCATATTCTTATGGGGTTTTAGGGATTTTGAGGGGTTTTATGGTATTTTTTGGAATTTTAGGGTTTTTAATTTTTTCCTTAGGTTTTTAGAGTTATTTTGAGTTTTTAGGGTTATTAATTATTTTTATTTTTGTAGGTGTTTAAAGGGATTTTTATGTTTTTTTTGTGGTTTTTAGTCCTTTTATGGGTTTTTAGGTTTTTTTATGGTTATTAGGGGTTTTGAGGGTTTTAGGAGTTTTTTTGTTTTTTAGTTTTATAGGGTTTTTATCCTTTTTTTAGGATTTTTATAGGTTGAATTTTTTGTAAGTTTAAAGCGTTTACTTATGTGTTTTTAGTATTTTTTTAGGTTTTAGAAATTTTTAGGGGTTTTTTATAATCTTATTATATTGTTGGGCTTTTAAGGATTTTCAAGGGTTTTAGGGGGTTTTCTAGTTTTTTTTTGTTTTTATGGTTTCTTTGTTTTTATAGGATTTGTTGAGTTATTTTGGTTTTTAATGTTTTCATAGTTTTAACAATTTTAGGGTTTTAAAGTGTTTTAAAAGTTTTAGTGGGTTTTTAGGCATTTTATGTGTTTTTAGGGTTTCTAAGGTTTTAGGGTTTATTAGGGGATTTGGGGTCTTTTATATATTTTAGTATTTTTGAGGTTTTAAGGGTTTTAAGTGTTTTTCGGTTTTTATGGTTTTATTTAGTTTTTAGGGTTTCAATGGTTTTAAAATTTTTGGGATTTTTTTTGGGATTTTAAGAATTTATATTTTTTAGGGTTTATAAGGATTTTTAGTGTTTTATGGATTTTTAAGGTTTTTTATGATTTTTGGGGTTTTTAGTGTTTTTAGGTTTTTTAGTATTTTTAACAGTTTTTTGGTTTTTAAGGTTTTTTTAGAGTTTTTATGTTTTTTGGTTTTTATGGATTTCATTGGTGTTTTATAATTTCTATGGTTCTTATGGTTTTTATGTGTTTTCATGTTTCTATGGTTTCTAGGGTTTTTAGTGTTTTTTAGGTTTTTAGTAGTTTTAATGGTTTTTTGGTTTTTAAGGATTTCTTTAGGGTTTTCAGGGTTTCTAGGGATTTTGTGGGTTTTTAGAGGTTTTCGAGTTTTTAGGGTTTTATGGGATTTTGGGGGTTTTAGAGTTATTTATTGATTTTTAGGGTTATAGGGGTTGTAGAGTTTTTTAACATTTTTAGGGGAAGAAAGGGGTTTTAGTGTTTTTAGTGAGGTTTTATGGTTTTTATCAATTTTTTGTGTTCTTAATGAATTTTAGGACTTTATGGTTTTAAGGGCGTTTAATAGATTTTATTGTCTTTGGGGTTTTATATTTTTTTATGTTTATTGGGGCTTTAAGTGTTTTTAGGTTTTTAGGTTTTCTTAGTGGTTTTGAGAGGTTTTTGGGTTTTCTACATTTTTACGGATTTTTAGAAATTTTGTAGGATTTTTTTGGGGTTTTATGGTTTCTAGTGTTTTTATAGTTTTTAGAATAATTTAGGTATTTAGGAGCTTAATGTATTTTTAGGGTTTTAATTTTTTCTTAGGGTTTTTTTAGGAATTTTAGGGTTTTTCATGTTTCTTGGGATTTTAGATATTTTTTTGGATTTTTTCGGTTTTAAGGGTTTTTAAGGGTTTTTAGGGTTTTTAGGGTTGTAGTATTTTTTAAAGGATTAGGGTTTGTTAAGGTTTGTAGGAGTTTTTATGGATTTTTATGGGTTTTAGAGTTTTTGGGATTTGGAGTAGCTTTTGGGTTTATTTGTGTTTTTAGGGTCTTATGGGTTTCTGTTTTTTAGGATCTTTTTGAGTTTTTAGGGGTTTTGTGGGTTTTTAGAGTTTATTTTATCATTTTTAGGGTTTAAATTGCTTTTTGATTTTGTAGAGTTTTTTGGGTTTTATGAGTTTTTAGTGTTTTTATTGGTTTTTAAGGGGTTTTAGAGGTTTTTTGTTTTTTTATGTTCTTTAAGGGTTTTTATCATTTTATCTATTTAGGGGGTTTTAGTGTTTTTAGGTATTTATGGTCTTCAAAGGGGTTTTTAGGGATTTTAAGGTTATTTAATATTTTTGGGATTTTGAGGTTCTTTTTAGGATTTTTATGGTTTTTTTTTGTTTTTTGTGTATTTTGAGGTTCTTTTTATGATATTTAATGTTTTAGGGGGGTTTAAGGATTTTTATGGTCTTATAGGGTTATTACTGTTTTTAGGTTTTTTTGTGTTTTAAGGGTTTTTAGGTTTTTATGGTTTTTATGGTTTTTAGGGTATTTGTTGGTTTAGGGGGGGTAATGTGTTTTCATGTTTTCTAGGTATTTTAGCATTTTTTGTTTTTTAATGGTTTTATGTATTTTTAGGATTCTAATTTTTTGGGTTTTGAGGGTTTTATACATTTTTTGTTATATTTTCTTTTTGGAATTTTTTGGATTTTTAGAAATTTTTAGGGATTTTGAGGGTTTTAGTGTTATTAGGGTTTCTATCATTTTTAGGTTTTTTATTGTTTGATGTGTTTTTATGTTTTAAAGTCTTCTTTGGGGGTTTAAAGGATTTTTGGGTTTTTATATTTTTTTGGGGGTTTTATGGATTTTGTGGGCTTTTGGGTTCTTAGCATATTTTAGGTTTTTAGGTGTTTTATTTATTTTTACGTTTGTAAGGTTATCTTATATATTTTAGGGGTTTACAAGTTTTATATTTATTTGGATTTTTTATGAATTTGATGGTTTTTTTGGTTTCTTAAGGATTTTGAGGGTTTTATTGTCTTTTACGGTTTTATGGTTTTTATTGTTTTTTTTTGTTTCATGTTTTATTTTAGTTTTCAGTGTTTTGAAAAGTAGTTATAGTATTTTAAAATTTTGGGGTTTTAGAGTTTTTAGTTGGTTTTTGTGGTTTCTATTGGTTTTAATGAGTTTTATGGTTTTTTGGGTTTTTGGGAGTTTTTAGGATTTTTATTGTCTTCTCGGGTTTTTAGAATTTTGATGATTATTGGGGTTTAATTTTTTTTGGTTTTTAAGGGTTTCTTTGTATTTTTATGGATTTTTAGGTTTTTTATGTTTTTAGGGATTTTTAGATGTTTTTATGGATTTTTTGATTTTTATGGTTTTTAGGGTATTTGTGAGTTTTTAAGGATTTTATGGTTTTTCAAAAATTTTAGGCATTATATATATATATATATATATTGTTTTTATGGTGTTTAAGTGTTTTTAGGTTTTTAAGGTTTTTTGGGTTTTAGGGTTTTATATGTCTTTAGTTATTTTTAGGTACTTTTTGTGTTTTTTCTTTTTTAGTATTTTTATGGATTTTGAGTTTTTTGTGTTATTTGGGTTTTTAGAATTTTTAGATTTCTAGGGGTTTTAAGTGATTTTAGTTTTTTATGGATTTTATATTTTTAGGGATTTTATGGATTTTTTAGTATTTTACTATTTTTGGGGTGTTTAGGGTTTTTAGTGGTTTTATGGTTTTGTAGAGTTTTTTAATGTTTATAGGGATTTAAATGTTTTTAGAGTTTTTAGTGTTTTTAGGGTTTCTATGGTTTTTTGTGTTTTTATTGTTTTTTGGAGTTTTATGGATTTTAGGGGCTTTTAGGCTTTTTAGGGTCCTTTGGGGATTTTAGGCATTTATGGTTTTCAGGGGTATAAGTGTTTCTAGGTTAGTAAGGTCTTCTTAGAGTTTTTCAGGGTTTTAGGGGTTTTTATATTTTTGGGATTTTTAGGGCTTTTATGGATTTTTATTGGTTTTTAGGAATTTTAGTGAGTTGGGAGGGGGTTATGGTTTTTATGTTTTTTATGGTTTTTTGGGTTTTAGAGGTTTTTAGGTTTTAGTATTTTTATGTGTTTTTAGGTTTTCAAGGTTTTCTTATTGTGTTTTATGTTTTTTAGTGATCATTATGTTTTTAAGGATTTTTTTGTATTTTTTTTAGGATTTTTATGGTTTTTAGGGTTTTTGGGGACTTTGAGGGGTTTTAGTCTTTTTAGGGTTTTTTGTGTTTTTAGGTAATTTATAGGGTTTATGTGTTTTTAGGTTTTTATATTTTTCCTACAAGTTTTAAGGGTTTTAGTAGTTTTTTACGTTCTTAGGGATTATTTGGGATTCTTTATGATTTTATAGTATTTAGGGTTTATAGTTATTTTTTAGATTGTTTATGATTTTTAAGGATTTAAGGGTTTTTATGGTTGTTTTTTTGTGTGTTTTTAGAGTTTTTATGGTTTTTATATTTTTTGAGGTTTTATGGGGTTAAAGGGGTTTTAGAGTTTTTTGTGGATTTTATGGGGTTTTCTGGGGTTTTAGGATTTTAAAGGTTTTTATTAGGTTTATGGTATTTATGGGTTTTTAGGAATTTAAGGGATTATTTTTTTTTGTTTTCTAAGGTTTTCATAGGGGTTGTCTAGTTTTTTAATATTTTTTACATTTTTATGGATTTAAATTATTTTTTAATATTTTTAAGGGATTTTAGGGATTTTATGTATTTTTAGGGTTTTAAGGTATTTTTATAGTTTTTAATGGTTTCTTAGGGTTTTTTGTGTTTTTATATTTTTTTATGTGTTTATGGTTTTTATGGATCTTTAGGGATTTTTAAGGATTTTTAGGGATTTTTAAGATTCATATGGATTTTTATGGATTTTGAGGGGTTTTAGGTTATTTTTTTGGATTTTTAGGGTTTTTAATTTTTTTCCTCAGATTTTTAGAGGTATTTTGAGTTTTTAGGGTTAATAATGGTTTTTAGTTTTGTAGGTGTTTAAAGGGGTTTTAAAAATTGTTTTTGGTTTTTAGTCCTTTTATGGTTTTTTAGGTTTTTTAAGGTTATTAGGGCAAAGAAGGCGCGTGCCAAGCAGAAAGCTTGGCGCCTCAATTAATAAAAAGAAAAGGTACAAAACATTACAGGGGGGCTTGTACATTCGTATGCGGGTAGCACCCATCATGTCATCGGCTACATTCGTGTGCGGGTAGCACCCATTATTAGGGGTTTGAGGTATTTAGGAGTTTTTTTGTTTTTTAATTTTATAGGTTTTTAGCTGTTTTAGGATTTTTTGGGGTTGAAGTGTTTGTAGGTTTAAAAGGTTTACTTCTGGGTTTTTAGTATTTCTTTAGGTTTTAGAAATAGTTAGGGGTTTTTTAGAATCTTATTATGTTGTTGGGGTTTCAAGGATTTTCAAGGGTTTAGGGTTTTTTCTAGTTTTTTTTGTTTTTATGGTTTCTTTGTTTTTATAAGATATGTTGAGTTTTTTGGGATTTTAATGTTTTTGGAGTTTTAACATTTTTAGGGTTTTAAATTTTTTTAAAAGTTTTTAGAGGGGTTTTAGGCATTTTATGTGTTTTTAGAGTTTCTATGGTTTTAGGGTTTATTTGGGGATTTGGGGTCTTTTATCCATTTTATCATTTTTGATGTTTTTAAGGGTTTTAAGTGTTTTTAGGTTATTATAGATTTATTTAGTTTTTAGTGTTTTAATGGTTTAATGTTTTTTTTATTTTTAGGGATTTTAAGAATTTTTTTTGGGTTTCTAGGGATTTGTAGTGTTTTATGGTTTTTTAGGATTTTTTGGGTTTTTTGGGGTTATTAGTGTTTTTAGATTTTTTAGTATTTTTAACTGTTTTAATATTTTTAAGGTTTTTTTTATATTTTTTATGTTTTTACATTTTTTATGGATTTCATTGGTCTTTTATGATTTCTATGGTTCTTATGGTTTTTATGTGTTTTCATGTTTTTATGGTTTTTATGGTTTTTAGTGTTTTTTAGGTTTTTAGAAGTTTAAATGGTTTTTAGGTTTTTAAGGATTTCTTTAGGGTTTTTAGGGGTTTTATAGTTATTAGGGATTTTTGGTATTTTTGGGTTTTAGAGTTATTTATTGATTTTTTAGGGTTTTTAATGGTTTTAGAGTTTTTTAACATTTTTAGGGGAAGAAAGGGGTTTTAGCGTTTTTATTGCGGTTTTATTTTTTTTGTAAATTTTTGGTGTACTTAAATATTTTTAGGGATTTATGGTTATAAGGGGGATTAATGGATTTTATGGGCTTTTGGGGTTTTAGATTTTTTTTGTTTTTTGGGGCTTTAAGTGTTTTTACGTTTCTTAGGTTTTCTTAGGGGTTTTGAGAGGTTTTTGGGTATTCTACATTTTTATGGATTTTTAGAAATTTTGTAGGATTTTTTTTGGTTTTTACGGTTTCTAGTGTTTTTATAGTTTTTATAATCATTTAGGTTTTTAGAAGTTGTAAGTACTTTTAGGGTTTTTATATTTTCTTAGGGTATTTATGAATTTTAGTGTTTTTTATGTTTTTTTTGGGATTTTAGGGATTTTTTAGGATTTTTTGGGATTTAAGGGTTCTTATGGGTTTTTAGGTTTTTAGGATTTTTTTACAGTTTTAGGGTTTTGTTAGGTTTTGTTAAGGTTTTTAAGGGTTTTGATGGACTTTTATGGTTTTTTGAGATTTTGGGTTTTAGAGCAGCTTTAGGGTTGTTTAGTGTTTTTAGTGTCTTATGGGTTTTTGTGTTTTTAGGATATTTTTTAGTTTGAAGGGGTTTTATGGGTTTTTATATTTTTTTTATCATTTTTAGGGTTTAAATTTATTTTGGATTTTGTAGTGTTTTTTTGGGTTTATGGGTTTTTAGTGTTTTTATAGGATTTTAAGGGTTTTTAGAGGTTTTTTGGGTTTTTATGTTTTTTAAGGGTTTTTAGCATTTTATCTATTTAGGGGTTTTGAGTGTTATTTTATATTTATAGTTTCATAAGGGTTTTTAGGGTTTTCAAGTTTATTTGATATTTTTGGGATTTTGAGGTTCTTTTTTTGAATTTTATGGTTTTTTTGTTTTTGCGGATTTTGATGTTCTTTTTATGATTTTTAAGGTTTTTGGGGGTTTTAAGATTTTTATGGTCTTATAGGGTTATTATTGTTTTTAGGTTTTTTAGTGTTTTAAGGGTTTTTAGGTTTTTAAGGTTTTATTGGGGGTTTTATGGATGTTAGGGTTTTTTATGTTTTTATGGATTTTCATATCTTTTTTAGGTTTTTATGGTTTTTTATGGTTTTTAGGGGATTTGTGGGTTTTGGGGGGGGGGTCTTTATGTGTTTTCATGTTTTCTAGGTATTTTAGATTTTTTTTCTTTTTTATGGGTTTTATTTATTTTTAGGTTTCTATGGTTTTCTGGGTTTTGAGGGTTTTATTCATTTTTAGTGATTTTTTTCTTCTTGGAATTTTAAGGATATTTTGGTTTTTTTGTGATTTTGAGGATTTTAGTATTATTAGGGTTTCTGTAATTTTTAGGTTTTTTAGTGTTTT
This sequence comes from Viscum album, assembly GCA_963277665.1. Taxonomy (NCBI): domain Eukaryota; kingdom Viridiplantae; phylum Streptophyta; class Magnoliopsida; order Santalales; family Viscaceae; genus Viscum; species Viscum album. The sequence goes on from OY728150.1 coordinate 1,333,936,679, forward strand.
ATGTATTTTTATGGTTGTAATGTTTTCTTAGGGGGTTTCAAGGTTTTTTGGGTTTTTAAATTTTTTTAGGGTTTTATGGATTTTGAGGGTTTTTGGGTTTTTAGTGTCTTTTATGTTTTTATGGGTTTTATTTATTTTTATGTTTGTAAGGTTATCTTATGGATTTTAGGGGTTTACGAGTTCTATATTTATTTGGATTTTTTATGAATTTTATGGTTTTTTGGCTTCTTAAGGATTTTGAGGGGTTTTAGTGTCTTTTACAGTTTTAAAGTTTTTATTATTTTTTTGGTTTTAGGGTTTTTTTTTGAGTTTTTAGGGTATTAAAAAAATTATAGTATTTTAAAATTTTTGGGTTTTCGAGTTTTTAGTTGGTTTTGTGGTTTCTATTGATTTTTATGAGTTTTAAGGGTTTTTTTGGTTTTTGGGAGTTTTATGGATTTTTATGGTCTTATAGGGTTTTAAGATTTTTGAGGATTATTGGGGTTTAATTTTTTTTGTTTTTAAGGTTTTATTTTTATTTTTGAAGGATTTTTTGGTTTTTTATGTTTTTAGGGATTTTTAGATGTTCTTATGGATTTTTTGATTTTTTGGGTTTTCAGGGTATTTGTGAGTTTTTAGGGGTTTTATGGATTTTAAAAAAAAATTAGGTATTTTATATAATTTTTTTCTTTTTTAGGGTGTTTAAGTGTTTTTAGGTTTTTTAGGTTTTAGGGTTTTAGGGTTTTATATGACTTTTGTGATTTTTAGGTACTTTTTGTAATTTTTATTTTTTAGGATTTTTATGGATTTTGAGTTTTTTGTGTTATTTGGGTTTTTAGAATTTTTAGATTTCTAGGAGTTTTAAGTGATTTTAGTTTTATATGGATTTTATCTTTTTATGGATTTTATGGAGTTTTTAGTATTTTACTGTTTTTGGTGTGTTTAAGGTTTTTAGTGGTATTTAGGTTTTCTAGAGTTTTTTAATATTTTAAAAGATTTAAATGTTTTTAGAGTTTTTAGTGTTTTTAGGGATTCTATGGATTTTTTGCTTTTATGGTTTTTTGGGTTTTTATGGTTTTTTGGGGTTTTATGGTTTTTAGGGGTTTTTAGGATTTTTAGGGTCCTTTAGGGATTTTAGAAATTTATGGCTTTCAGGGGTTTAAGTGTTTCTAGGTTTTTAAGGTCTTCTTAGAGTTTTCCATAATTTTAGTGGTTTTATATACTTTTTGGGATTGTTATGGATTTTATGGTTTTTTATTGGTTTATAGGATTTTTAGTGAGTTGGGAGGTGGGTTAGGGTTTTAGGATTCTAGGGTTTTTATGGGTTTTTAGGTTTTTAGGTTTTAGGATTTTTATGTGTTTTTAGGATTTTAAGGTTTTCTTGTGGTTTTCATGTTTTTTAGTGATTCTTATGTTTTTAAGTATTTTTATGTATTTTTTAGGATTTTTATGATTTTTAGAGTTTTTGAGGACTTTGAAGGGTTTGGTGTTTTTTGGGGTTTTAGGCTATTTATTGGGTTTATGTGTTTCTATGTTTTTAAATTTTTCTTAGGAGTTTTAAGGTTTTTTGTGGTTTTTTACGTTCATAGGGATTTTTTTGGATTTTTTATGATTTTACGGTTTTTAGGGTTTATAGGTATTTCTTAGAGTGTTTACGGTATTTAAAGATTTAAGGGGTTTTATGGTTGTTGTTTTTTTTTTGAGTTTTTAGAATTGTTAAGGTTTTTATATTTTTTTAACATTTTATAGGTTTAAAGGGGTTTTAGAGTTTTTTGTGGGATGTATGGGATTTTGTGGGGTATTATGATTTTATATGTTTTCATTAGGTTTATGGTCTTTATGGGTTTTTAGGAATTTAGGGGTTTATGTGTTTTTTGGTTTTTAACTTTTTCTTAGGGGTTGTCTAGTTTTTTAGGTTTTTTTACATTTTTATGTATTTAAAGGATTTTTTAATATTTTTAAGGGATTTTAGGGATTTATAGGGTTTTAGGGTTCTAATGTATTTTTATAGTTTTTAATGGTTTCTTAGTTTTTTTTGTTTTTATAGTTTTTTATGTGTTTAGGGTTTTTAAATATATTTTGAGATTTTAAGGATTTTTAGGGATTTTTAAAATTCTTATGGGTTTTTAGAGATTTTGAGGGGTTTTATGGTAATTATTTTTTGGATTTTTAGGGTTTTTAATTTTTTCCCTTGTTTTTTTAGATTTATTTTGAGTTTTTAGGGTTATTAATGGTTTTTAGTTTTGTAGGTGTTTAAGGGGGGTTTAATGTTTTTTTTTGTTTTTTATCCCTTTTATGGGTTTTTATGTTTTTTTAAGGTTATTAGGGGTGTTGGGGTTTTTACGATTTTTTTGGTGTTTTAGTTTTATATGGATTTTAGATTTTTTTAGGATTTTTAGGGGTTGAAGTGTTTGTAGGTTTAAAAGAATCACTTATGGTTATTTAGTATTTTTTGAGGTTTTAGAAATTTTTAGGGGTTTTTTAGAATCTTATTATGTTGTTGGGTTTTTAAGGATTTTAAAGGGTTTTAGGGGTTTTTCTAGTTATTTTTGTTTTTATGGTTTATTTGTTTTTATAGGATTTGTTGAGTTTTTTGGTGTTTTAATGATTTTAGAGTTTTAACATTTTTAGGGGTTGAAAATGTTTTAAAAGTTTTTAGTGGGTTTTTAGGGATTTTATGTGTTTTTATGGTTTCTGATGTTTTATGGATTATTATGGGTTTTGGGGTCTTTTATCGATTTTAGCATTTTTGAGGTTTTAAAGGGATTTAAGTGTTTTAGGTTTTTATGGTTTTATTTAGTTTTTAGGGTTTTAATGGTTTTCACTTTTTTGGGATTTTTAGGGATTTTAAGAATTTTAATTTGTTTTTAGGGTTTCTAGGGATTTGTAGTGTTTTATGGATTTGTAGTGTTTTATGGGATTTTTGGGGTTTTTAGAGTTTTTAGGTTTTTCAGAATTTTTAATTGTTTTTAGGTTTTTAAGGTATTTTTAGAGTTTTTATGTTTTATGTTTTTTATGGATTTTATTGGTGTTTTATGATTTCTATGGTTCTTATGGTTTTTATGTGTTTTCATGTTTTTATGGTTTTTAGGGATTTTAGTGTTTTTTAGGTTTTTAGCAGTTTTAATTGTTAGGTTTTTATGGATTTTTTAGGGTTTTCAGGGATTCTAGGGATTTTGTGTGTTTTTAGGGGTTTAGGGTTTTTAGGGTTTTATGGGATTTGGGGTATTAGAGTTTTTTAACATTTTTAGGGGAAGAAATCGATTTTAGTGTTTTTAGTGTAGTTTAATGGTATTTATCAATTTTTGGTCTTCTTAAATATTTTTAGGGCTTCATGGTTTTAAGGGGGTTTATTGGATTTTATGGCCTTTTGGGGTTTTAGTGTTTTTTATATTTTCTGGGGATTTAAGTTTTTTTAGGTTTCATTGGGGTTTTGAGAGGTTTTTGGGTTTTCATCATTTTTATGTATTTTTAGAAATTTTGTCGGATTTTTTTGGGTTTTTATGGTTTCTAGTGTTTTTATAGTTTTTAGAATCATTTAGGCTTTTAGGAGTTTTAAGTATTTTTAGGGTTTTAATGTTTTCTTAGTGTTTTTTAGGAATTTTAGTGTTTTTTATGTTTTTTGGGATTTTAGGGATTTTTTAGGATTTTTTGGGTTTTACAGGTTTTTAAGGGTTTTTAGGGTTTTATGATTTTTACGGTTTTAGGGTTCGATTTGGGTTTATTAAGGTTTTTAGGGTTTTTATGGATTTTTATGGATTTTTATGGGTTTTTATGGGTTTTAGCGTATTTGGGATTTGGAGCAGCATTAGGGTTGTTTAGTGTTTTTTGGGTCTAATGGGTTTTTGTGTTTTTAGGATCTTTTTGGGTTTTTAGGGGTTTTATGGGTTTTTATTGTTTTTTTGCATTTTTAGGGTTTAAATTGCTTTTGGATTTTATAGTGTTTTTTTTGGTTTATGGGTTTTTAGTGTTATTGTAGGTTTTTAAGGGGTTTTAGAGGTTTTTGGGTACTTTATGGACTTTAAGGTTGTTTAGAATTTTATCTATTTTAGGACATTAAGTGTTTTTAGGTATTTCTTGTTTTTATAGGGGTTTTTGGACTTTTAAGGTTATTTAATACTTTTGGGATTTTGCGGTTTTTTTTAGGATTTTTATGGTTTTTCTGTTTTGCGGATATTGAGGGTTTGTATAGTTTTTTAGGGTTTAGGTTTTTTAGATTTTTTAGTTTTTTCATGGTTTTTAGGATTTTCTAGGTTTATAATGTTTTATTAGGGTTTTTTAGGGGTTTTAGGGATTTTTTATGTTTTTAGAGATTTTTATGGCCTTTTTAGGATTTTTATGATTTTTAGGGATTTTACGGATTTTGAGAGTTTCTTGGGGTTTTTAGAGTTTTTAGGTGTTTTAGGGGTTTCATTTTTTTAGGTTTTCTTAGGGGTTATCAGGTTTTAAATGGGTTTTTACCAATTAAGTATTTTTAAAGCTTTTTATAATGTTTACGGTTTTTAGTATTATTTGTGATTTTGAGAGGTTTTTAGGATTTTTATGTATTTTTTCAGGTTGTTAACATTTTTTAGGTTTTTAGGGGGTTAAAGTGCTTTTTTAGTTTTTTAATGTTTTATTAGGATTTTTCAGGGATTTTAGGGTTTTTTGATTTTTGAGATATTTTTGGATTTTTAGGGGATATTTTGAGTGTTAGGAATTTTGACTGGTTTTTTGGGTTTTTATTGTTTTTTGTATTTATTGGGTTTTTGGGGTTTTGTGAGTTTTTTAGGTGTTTTATGGTTTTATGTAGTTTTTTTAACAATTTTAGGGTTTTAAAGGGTCTTTAATGTATTAGTGGTTTTAGGGGTTTTATGGGCGTTTAAGGATTTTTATGGATTTTAGGGGTTTTGTGGTGTTGTGGGAATATTAGGGTTATTTGGGTCTTTTAGGTTTTTTAGCGTTTTTTAGATTTTTTGGGGTTTTATGAGTTTTCATGTTTTTAAGGATATCCTACATGGTTTTTGAGTTTTTATGTATTCTACATTTTTAGGGAGTTTTATCGATTTTTAGGGTTTTTAGGGTTTTATGGTTTTTGGGTTTTTATGATTTTTGTGAGTTTTAGTATTTTTAAGGTTTTTAGAGTTTTTTTACATATTTAAGGGTTTTAAGAGTTTTTAAAGTTTTATGTGGTTTAGGGTTTTTATATTTTTTCGGTTTTTAATTATTTTAGGGGTTTTTATGGTTTCTCAGGTTTTTTGGGTTTCTGAGTATTTTAACATTTTAGTTTTTTTAGGTTTTTAGGGGTTTATTCTTTTTTTGGTTTTTATGGTTTTGATAGAGGTTTTCATTGTTTTAAGGGTTTTTAAGTATTTAGAGAATTTTATTATTTTATTATTTTTTTATGGCTTTAAGGGGTTTTAGGGATTTTGAGGGTTTTAAGGATTTTGGGTTTTTAGGGTTCTGTAGAGTTTTTCCAGTTTTTAAGGTTTCTTAAATTTTTAGGATTTTTAGGTTTTTTAGGTTTTCTTTGTGTTTTGGTGTTTTAAAGTTTTATTGGGGGGGGGGGGTTAGTTTTTAGGATTTTAAGGTTTTATATCATTTTTAAACTCCTTGAGTGGTTTAAAATGTTTTTAGACTATTTTGTGGGATTTTGGGGGTTTCAATATTTTTTAGGATTTTAGGTGGTTTTATTTGTTTTATGTTTTTAGGGTTTTTATGGCCTTTAAGGGATTTTAACGTTTGTTGTTTTTGTTGATTTTATGTTTTTTTAGGAATCTTTGGATTTCTTTGGTGTTTTATTGGTTTTTTTGGTTTTTTAAATTTGTAGGGATTTGGAGGGGCTTTATGGTTAATTACGGTTTTTAGTTTTTTTTAAGGGGTTTTACAATTTTTTTTGTTTTTTTTCTAGGGTTTTTAGGGTTTGTAGGATTTTTACAATTTTGGGGATTTTTAAGCCTTTTAATGATTTTTATGGGTTTTTAGGATTTTATGGATTTTTTATAGTTTTTTAAGTGTTTAGGGTTTTTATAGTTTTTTGGGTTTTAGGTTCTTTTGAGTTTTTTTGGGTTTTTGGGGTTTTTGGTTTTTTATGTTTTTATGGACAATTAAGGATTTTAGTATTTTTAGGTTTTTGAATGTTTTTTAGGGATCTTGTGGTTTTTAGGGTTTTTTAAGGTTTTTTTGGGGCTTTTAGGTTTTTATAATTTTTTTGTTTTCTTTTGGTTTTCATTTTTTTATGTTTTTATGGTTTTCTCATGGGTTTTCATGTTTTTATAGGTTTTTACATTTTTTGGGATTTTTAGGTTTTATTATTATTTTTGTGGTTTTTAGTGATTTTTAGGGTTTTAATGGTTTTTATGGTTTTTATTTTTTTATGTTTTTTGGGGTTTTAGGATTTTTTTGAGTTTTTAGGGGTTTGCGGTTTTGAGTGTATTTTAACGATTTTAGGGGTTTAAATGGATTTTAGAGTTTTTATAGGTTTTTAGGGGTTTTATGGTTTTTATGGTTTTTTATACATTTTAATGTTTTTTTGTATTTTAAGGAGTTTTTGGGTCTTTTAGGGTTTTTTATTTTTATATTTTAGGGGTTTTATGTTTTTTTGGTTTTTGAATTTTTATTAGATTTTTTTAGGGTTTTAGGGGATTTTACAGTTTATAGGATTTTTTATATTTTCATCATTTTTTTTTGGTTTTTAGAGACATTGAGGTTTTTTAGGGTTCCTTTGGTTTTTAAGGGTTTTAGGGTTTTTACAGTTTTAGGGGTTTAAAGTGTTTTTAGGTTTTTAATGTTTTTTTGGGTTGTTTAGGGATATTAGGTAGTCTTAAATTTTTAGGAAGATTAAGGGATTTTTAGGATTTATATGGGTTTATAGGATTTTTGGTGATTTTGAGGGTTTATAGTGTTCTTAAGGGTTTTAGGGGTTTTGAGGGTTTTTAAAAATTGTAGTGATATTAAAAATTTTCCACTGTTTAAAGGGTTTTTAGTGTTTTAGTGATTTTTATTGGTTTTATGGTGTCTTAGGGTTTTGAAGATTGTACGGGTTTTTATGGTTTTACGAGTTTCAGGGTTTTAAGGTCTTTTAAGTTTTATAGTGCTTTTTGTTTTTTAGACATTTATTGTATTTTTACTTTTTAAGGTTTTTTGAGAATTTTTCACGGTTTTAAGGGGTTTTTATGTTTTTAGGTATATTTAGGGATTTTTTTATTTTTATGGTTTTTTGGGTTTTTTGGGTTTTTGAGGTTTTTAGGGTTTTTAGAATTTTTATACTTTTATAGTTTTTTAAGCGTTTTAATTTTTTTGGGGTGTTATGATTTTCTTAGTTTTTTTCAGAGTTATTCGGCTTTTTTATATTTTTAGGAATTTGTTTTTGGTATTTAGGGATATTGAGGGTTTTCGGTTTTTAGAGGATTTTAGGGTTTTTGGGATTTTATAGTTTTAAGGGGTTTTAATGTTTTTTTATCTCTTTTTATGTTTTTAGGGGTTCAAGGGGGTTTTAGAGCATTTAGTACATTGTAGGATTTTTATTGGGTTTTTAGGGGTTTTAAAAGGTTTTTAGTGATTTTATAGTTTTAGGGGGTTTACTGTTTTTAGTGGTTTTTGGATTTTATGGTTTTTTTGGGATTTATATGTTTTAGTTTTTTATGGTTTTAATCAGGGTTTTCATGGTTTTAGGGAATTTTATGTTTTAGTGATTTTTAGGGAATTTTAGGAATTTTATGGGTTTTTAGGGGATTTAATGTTATTTTATTTTCTAGTTTTTTAGTGGTTAAAAGTTTTTTTTGGTTTTTGATTTTTTCATAGGGTTTCTCAAGTGTTTTCATGGTTTTTACACTTTTAATGAATATTATTAATTTTTTATTATTTTTATTATATTTTAGGAATTTTATGGATTTTGAGTGTTTTTATGGTTTATAATGATTTTACAGTTTTTAGTATTTTTTAGGTTTCTTAGGGGTTTTGGGTTTTTTTTTGTTTTTAAGGATTTCTTATTGGATTTCAGGGTTTTATGGTTTTTTATAATTTTATTGATACTTAGGATTTTCATATTTTTTAGGGATTTTAGGGGTTTGGGGTTTTTTTATTTTCAAGTTTTTATGTTTTCTGGGTTTAAAGGGTATTTTTTTGAGTTTTTTAACATTAGTAGGGTTTAAATGGATTTTGGGGTATTTGTAATTTTATATTTTTATAGGGTTTTAATGGTTTTTAGGAGTTATAGGGATATTTTGGGGTTTTATGGTCTTTTAGGGTTTTAGCATTTTAGTTTCTAGGTGTTTTAAGTGTTTTTACTTTTTTATGTTTTTTAAGTTGTTTTTAGGATTTTTTGGGTTATTTATATTTTATGGGATTCATATGTCTTTTTTTGGATTTTTATGGTTTTGGGGGTTTTTAATTATTTTGAGAGATTTAAGTGGTTTGTAGGGGTTTTAGGATTTTTATCATTTTTAAGTTTTTCATGGGTTTTAGGATTTTTAGGTTATTATGATTTTATAAGGGTTTGTCATGTTTTTTAGGGATTGTTATGTTTTTAGGAATTTTTATGGCCTTTTAAGGATTTTTACGGTTTATTAGGGGGTTTAGAGATTTTGAGTGTTTTTGGTGTTTGGGGTTTTTAAGGTGTTTATAGTTTTTTGTGTTTTAGTGTTTTTATGGGTTTTATGTTTTTTATGTTTTTATGATTTTATGTTTTTATGTTTTTCTTATTGATTTTTATAGATTTTATTGTTTTTTACATTTTTAAGGATTTTAGTGTTTTTTAATTATTTTTATGATATTTTGTGTTTTTATGGATTTTTAATATTATTAAGGTTTTAAATGATTTATGTGTTTTGTTAAAAAATTTAGGGATTTTTAGGGTTTTAAGAGTTTTTATGTTTTTTTATGTTTTCTTATGATTATTATGGGTTTTTAGAATTTTTAAATTTTTTGGGATTTGTAAGGATTTTTTATGATTTTTATAGATGTTTTGGGTTTTCGTGGATTTTGGAAGTATTTAGGGTTTTTAGGGTTTTATGATTTTTTTTGTTTCTATGTTTTTTGTGGATGTTTTTAGGATTTTAAGGATTTTTGGTGTTTTTAGTGTTTTTAGTGGTTTAAAGGGTCTTTAATTTTTTAGTAGTTCTTAGGGTTTTTATGTGTGTTTAGGGTTTTTATGGTTTTTAGTGGCTTTTTGGTTTTTAAGGATTTTTAGTGTCTTTTAGGGATTTTATCATTTTTATCATTTTTTAGGTTTTTTTGGGTTTGAGTGTTTTTATCTTTTTATGTTTTTATGAGGTTTCTTTAGGGTTTTAGGGATTTTTATAATTTTATAGATTTTGGAAATTTTTAGTATATTTATGATTTTTTAGGTTTTTTGTGGATTTTTAGGTTTTTTTAGGTTTTTTATGTTTTTATGGGGTTTTTTTGGATTTTATGGGTTGTTTCTTTTTTATAAGGTTTTATAGTTCTTTATTGTCTTTTAACATTTTTAGGGGTTTAAAGGGTTTTAGAGTTTTTAGTAGTTTTATTGTCTATATGGGTTTTATAGTTTTCTATATTTTTAGACGTTTTATTGTTTTTTGTCATTTTATGGTCTTTCGGGTTTTAGTTTTTTTTTAGGTTTTTAGGGGTTTTAGGTATTTTTGGGTTTTATGATTTTTTTCGGGGTTTCATTATTTCTTGTTTTTTTTAGGTTTTTTGATATTTTTTGCGCTTTTTTAGAAATTTTATGGTTTTTATGGTTTTTAGGACCTTTTAGGGTTTATGGTTTTTTGTGTTTTATAATTTATTTCGCGCTATTTAGGTTTTCTAGGTATTTCAAGTGTTTTTTGGTTTTTGGTTTTCATAGGATTTTTTAGGGTTTTTAGTTTTTTATGTATTTTTCTATTTTTAGGCCATTTTAGTATTTTTATGGTTTTTTGGGATTTTGGGATGTTTTACAGTTTTAGGGTTTTTATGGTTTTTAGGGGTTTTTTTAGGGTTTTAAAGTTTTTTGTAGAGCGTTTAAATTCCTTTAGGTGTTTAAAGGTTTTTTTATAGTTTTTAGTGTTTTTATTGGTTTTATGACTTTTAGGGATTTTGATGTTTTTACTATTTTTTAGGGTTTTAGGGTTTTTATAATCTTTTAGGGAGTTTATCAATTTTAGTATTTTAGGGATTTAAATTATTTTTTGGGTTTTAATGCGTTCTTATGAATTTTCTAGGTTTTAGGGTTTTTTACAATTTTAGGGGGTTTTAGGGATTTTATATGTTTTTAGGTTTTCATGGTTTTTTTCAATTTTAAGTGTCTTTAGGGATTTTGTGGGGTTTTAGTTGTTTATAGTTTTAATATATTTAAGTTTTTATGAGTTTTTAGTGTTTTTAGTTATTTAATGTTTTTTGGGATTTCAGGGTTTTTATTATTTTCACTTTTTTAGGTATTTTTGGTATTTTATTTATTTTTTAGGGTATTTAGGTTTTTAGGGGGGGGGGTTTCTAAAGTTCTTTAGGGTTTTAGATTTTTTATGATATTTTGGTGTGTTTGTTGTTTTATTTTTTGGGGTTTTAAGGTATTTTATAGTTTTGTAAATTTTTAGAGGTTTTTAGGTTTTTATTAGTTTTTTAGTGTTTTCATGGTTTTTAGGGGTTTTAGGGGTTTTAGGGGTTTTAGGGGTTTGAGGGTCTTTTAGGTTTTTTATCATTTTATATGTTTTAAGTGTTTTAGGTTTTTTAGGGTTTTAAGGTTTTCATATGGTTTTTCAAGGGTTTTAAGGGTTTTTTCTTTTTTAGTAATTTTTATTGAGATTTTAGTATTTTAATAGTCATTAGGGGTTTTAGGGATTTTGGGAGGGTTTAGGGTATTTTGATGTTTTTATCATTTTTAATTTTCTTTTGGAGTTTTATGTGTTTTAGGTTATAAAATTTTTCTTTGAGTTTTATAGGGTTTTGAGGGGTTTTTATATTTTAGTGATTTCTTGGTATTTTTTACTATTTTTTTAGTTTCAGGGATTTAGGTAATTTTTATGTTTTTAGGGTTTTATTTGTTTTTTGAGTTTTTATTTGTTTTTATTTTTAGTGATTTTTTAGTTTTTATGGTTTTTAAGGGGTTTCATATTTTTTAAACATTTTCAGGGGTTCATAGGGTTTTTAGAGTGTTTAGATGTTTTAGGGTTTTAATGGGAATTTAGGTTTTTAAGTTTTTTAAGGTTTTTTATGGTTATTATGGGTTTTATGGTTATGATGGTCTTTTAGGTTTTATAATATTTAGGTTTTTGTGTTTTATTGTCTTTTTTATGTTTTTTTAGTTTTTTTAGGTTTTTTTGGGTTTTATGGTTTTTTTACATTTTTCAAGATATTTAGTGGTTTTTACGATTTTTATGGTTTTTAGTATTTTTTGATATTTTGAGGGGTTTCAAGGTATTTATGTTTTTATGGATTTTATGTTTTTTAGGGTTTTATGGTATTTAGGTTTTTAGGGGTTTTACGGGTTTTTAGGTTTTTAGGTTTTTCTTAGGGTTTTTGGGATTTTTAGGATTTTTATATTTTTTTGGATTTTAAGGAAATGTTTTGGATTTTTATGTGTTTTAGGGATTTTGATAGTTTTTTTTGGTTTTTTCGTTTTTTTATTTTTATTTTTAGATGTTGTTTGAGTGGTTTAGGGGGTTTAATATGTTTTAGTGATTTTTCATGTTTTTAGGGTTTTAAAGGGTTTTAGAGTTTCAATGCATTTTTATGGTTTTTAGGGTTTTATGGTGTTTGGGTTTTTACGCATTTTAGGGTATTAAGGTATTTAGGGACTTTTGGGTTTTTAGGGATTTTTAGGTTTTAGGGGTTTTGAGTATTTTTACACTTTAAATGTTTTCGGAGTGGTTTGTCAGGGTTTTCAGAGTTTTTTATTTTTATGGTATTTTTAGTGCTTTGTTGAATTTTTTAGGTTTTAGGGTTTTCATGGATTTTGAGGGGTTTTTACGGGTTTATAAGTTTTTTATCGTATTTTTTTTTGGTTTTTTGGGGTTTTAATTATTTGAGGTTTTTAAGGTTTTCTTAGGGATTATCACTGTTTTATAGTTTCTTTATGTTTTATTGATTTTAGAGTGTTTTTTGTGATTTTTTAGTTTTATTGATATTGCGAGGTTTTGTGTTTTTTTTGGGTTTTTTGGGTATATATGGTTTTTTGGGTTTTTAGGATTTTTTATTTTTTTGGATTAATGTTTTTTTATAAATTTTTAACGATTTTAGGGGTTCAAATGGATTTTATATTTGTTAGTGGTTTGAAGGGTTTTTATTGTGTTTTAGGGTTTTTAAGGGGATTATGGGTTTTATGGTTTTTAGGGGGGTTTAGTGTATTTAGGTTCTTTTATGTGTTTTTGCGTGTTTTGTTTTTTAAGGTTTTTAAGTCTTTTCATGTTTTTAGGGTTTTCTTAGGGGATTTACATTTTTGTAGGGTTTTTTAATTTTTTTGGATTCAGAGGGAATTTTTATAAGTTTTATGGTTTTTAGGGTATTTAGGGATTTTTTGGATCTTTAGTATTTTTAGAGGTTTAGGTTTTTTAAAGTTTTTTCATTTTTTTTATTTCTAGGGGTTTTATGTTTTATAATGATTTTGTGGTTTTAATAGAGATTTTCAACTCTTTTTAGAATCATTACATTTTTTGGTATTTTCTATGATTTTTATGGGTTTTTAGGGTTTTTAGGGATTTTAAGGGTTTTGAGGGTTTTACGGTCCTTATGGATATTTTGGTTTTTAGAGGTTTTTTTAGTTTTTAATGTTCTCCTCGTTTTTATAGGTTTTTTTATAATTTTTAGAGGTTTAAAGGGTTTTAATAGTTTTTATGGGTTTTAATGTTTTTAGTTGTTTTAATGGTTTTTATGGTATTTATGTTTTTAAGGGGTTTTATGGTATTTTAGTTTTTTGCATTTTTAGGGGTTGTAGTGGTTTTATATGGTTTTTTGGATTTTTTGGTTTTTTTGGGGGTTTTATTTTTTTAGGGTTCTTTACTAATTTATGTATTAATAAGGATTTATTAGGATTTTTGTGGCTATTAGGGATTTTTGAGTTTTTTTGGGTTTAATCGTATTTTTAGTGTTTTTAGAGGTTTCACATGATTTTATATTTTTATGTTTTTCTTATGGTTCGACATAGTGTTTAGGGTTTTTTATATTTTTATGGATTTTTTGGGATTTTAATGATTTTGAGTGATTTTTTTGAGATTTAAGATTTTTTTTTATGCTTATTAGGATTTTTAAGGGTTTTTAGTTTTTAGGTTTTTTATATTTTTTTATAGTTTTTTAACACCGGTTGGGGTTTTAATGGTTTTTATAGTTTTATTGGATTTTATGGGTTTTTATTGTTTTTATGGTTTTTAGGGGGTTTTATGGTGTTTAATGATTTTTTTTGGGTTTTAAGGGCTTTTACTGTTTTTTAGATTCTTTTAAGTTTTTAGTGGTTTTATGTGTTTTTAGGTTTTTATGGTTTTCTTAGGTGTTTTAAGTTTTTTTAGGGGGATTTTTCAATTTTAAGTTTTTTTATGGATTTTTATGATTTATGGTTTTCAGTGTTTTTAGGGTTTTTATGTTTTTAGGGATGTTTAGGGATATTTATGAATTTAATGGCTTTTAGAGTTTTTAGGTATTCTGAGGGTTTTAGATTTTCTAGATTTTTTGGGTTAATGTTTTTGGGAATTTTTTGAGTTTTGTGGGGTTTTAAGGTTTTTTTGAGTTTGTCAACGTTTTTATGTGTTTTAATAGTTTTAAATGCATTTAAAGGTTTTAGGGGTTTTATGGATTTTTGACTTTTCAAATGTTTTAGGGTTTTTATTGGGGTTTTTGATATTTTGGGATCTTTTAGGGTTTTATATTTTTTTGTTTTAATGTGGGTTTTATATGTTTTTAGTTTTTGATGGTTTTCTTAGGTATTTCAGAGTTTTTTACATTTTAGGGGATTTTTTGTTATTTTTATTTTTTTAGGGTTTTTAGGGATCTTAACTGTTTTTAAGGCTTTTAGGTTTTTTAGGGTTTCTAACAAATTTAGGGGTTTTAAGTGACTTAAGTTTTTTAATGGTCCCTTAGAGTTTTTTAGGGTTTTTATTGTTTTTTACATTTTAATATATTTTTATGGCTTTTTTTGTAATTTTATTGATTTTATAGTTTTTAGGGATTTTTTTGGTTTTAGGGTTTTAAAATTGTTTTAGTGTTTTTATGTTTTCAGGTGTTTTAAGTATCATTTTTTTAATGTTTTTATTATAATTTTTATGGGTTTTGGTTATTTTACATTTTTAGGTATTTTTATGACTTTATTAGGATTATTACAGGGTTTTAGGGCTTTTAGGGATTTTGAGGGTTTTTTGGTTTTTATGGGTTTTAGGAGTTTTTTGTGGTTTTAGGGGTTATAATGTTTCTTAGAGTTTATTTGATTTTTGGGGTTTAAAGGAGTTTAATATTTTTATAGTTATTTTTGGTAGTTTATGTGTTTTTCTAGTATTTTATGTTTGTAGGGGTTTGTACAGTTTCAGAGGTTTTAGAGTTTTTTGGGTCTTTTAAAGGTGTTATAATTTTTAGGTTTTATTTTTGTTTTTAGGTTTTTAGGTTTTTATGTTTTTCTTATTTTTTTCTATGTTTTTTTGGGTTTTTATGTATTTTGGTATTTTTATGTATTTTTTAAAATTTTTATAGGTTTCAGTTTTTTGAGGGATATTTAGGGTTGTAGGGTTTGTAGGGTGTATAGGTTTTTTATATTTTTTTTAGCATTTTCACGTTTTAGATGTTTTAACTATTTTTAGGTTATTTAGATTTTATTAGTGTTTTTTCTAGTTTTTCAGGTTTTTTTATTTTTTTAATGGATTTTATATGATTCTTATGGTTTTTCAGAATTTTTAGGGATTTTGAGGGTTTTAGGGCTTTTTAGGGTTCTTTGGATTTTTATGTTTTTTTTTTGTGTTTTTAAGAATTTTTTGAGTTTTTAGGGGTTTTTAATGTTTTCTAGAGTTGATTAAATTTTTTGGGGTTTAAATGGATTATTGAGTTTTTATTATTTTTATTTCTTTTATGTGTTTTTTTTGTGTTTTTTTATTGGTTTTAGCAATTTTAGAGTTTTTAGGGTCTTTTAGGGTTTTTAGTAATTTTATGTTTTTAGAGATTTTAGGTATTCTTTTATAATTTTAAGGTTTTATTAGGGTATTTAAGAATTTTTAGGGTTTATACATTTTTAGTGGTTTTTATAAAATTTTTGGATTTTTATGTATTTTTAGTGTAGTTAGGGATTTTTAGGGTTTTTCCGGTGTTTTAGGGATTTTGGGTTATTTAGAGTTTTTAGAATTTTTTATGTTTTTTGGGTTTAAAATTGTTTAAGGTTTTTATGGTATTCATCGGGGTTTTAGGGTTTTGATGGGTTTTTTAGTTTTGTTTTGGTGTTTTATAGGATTTTTATGATTGTTAGGGTTTTTTGGATTTTTGCGGTGTTCTAGGGGTTTTTGAAGTTGTAGGGTTTTTAGGTTATTTTAACATTTTTAGAGTTTTTATGGGTTTTAAGTGTTTTTAGGTTTTTATTGTTTTCATTGTATTTTTCATGGTTTTGGGTTTTATTACATTTTTAGGCATTTTTAGGAATTTTTTATGATTTTTATGATTTTTATTTTTTAGGGATTTTGAGGGTCTTTACTATTTTATGAGTTTTTAGGGTTGTTTGGGTTTTTAAGTTTTTATGTTTATTAAGTTTATTAATGGGTTCAAGTGTTTTTATGATTTTATAGTTTTTGTTTTTTTAATGTTTTATGGTTTTTTACATTTTATGGAATTTTAGGGCTTTTTTATGAATTTATGTTTTTTAGGTTTTTTGGGAATTTTAATGGTTCTTAATGTTTTTAGGGTTTTTATGGGTTTTATTTTATTTTTTTAGGGTTTTTATAATTTTTATAATTTTTTAAGTTTTTTATGGGACTAATTGGGGTTAGAGTTTATATTGGGGTTTTAAGGGTTTTAATGGTTTTTAGGGGTTTTAGGTTTCTAGGGTTTAAATGATTTTTATGGGGTTTTAGAGGTTTTAGGGACTTTTATACTTTTTTTGTGTTTTTCTCATTTTTTAGGTTTTTAGGGGATTTATGTGATTTATGGTTTTTTAGGTTTTCTTTGGGTGTTTTTGGGGATTTTGTATTTTTTATATTTTTGAAGAATTTATGGTTTTTTTATGATTTTTAGGATTTTTAGGATTTTTAGGGATTTTATTTTTTTGGGTTTTTTGGGGGTTTTTGGTTTTTTGGGTTTTTAGTGTTTTTAGGTTTTTTGGGACTTATTTTTTTTAGGTTTTTGATGTTTTCTTAATGTTTCCTGGTATTTATGGTTTTTTATGCTTTTAAGAATTTTTATGGATTTTTGAGGATTCTTATAGTGGTAAGGAGCTTATTTGTTTTTATGGTTTTTGGGGTTTTTACTATTTTTTGGGGGTTAATTTTTATTTTGGTTATTAATTTTTATTAAGTATTTTCATGGTTTTTTTGGTTTTCTTACAGATTTAGGGGTTTTAGGGATTTTTAGGATATTAGGGGTTTTATCATTTTTATGGATTTTGGGAGTTTTTAGGGTTTTATGGGTTTTGTGGTAATTTATTATTTTGAGGATTTTTTCTATGTTATTGTCTTTTTAAATATTTTCTAATGTTTTTTGGGGTTTAAATGGGTTTTAGAGTTTTTATGGTATTTTATGGTTTTTAGGGGTTTCTTTGGGTTTTGAAAGTTTTTACGACTTTTATGGGTTTTTATCGGTTTTATGGCTTTTAGGGAAATTTAGTGGTTTTAGAAATTTTTAATTTTCTTAGGTATTTTAATTTTTTATTATTTTTTTATGGTTTACATAGGTGTTTTCAAGCATTTCATGTTTTATTATGTTTTTAGTGATTTCAGGGATTTTTTTTGGATTTTCATAGTTTTTTTTTTGAATTTTAGTGATTTTGAGGGTTTAGGGTTTTATTGGTTTTATTTTTTTTAGGTTTCTAGGGTTTCTTATGTGGTTTTATGGATATTAGGGTTCTTAACATTTTTGTGGATTTTTATTTCAGTTTTATGATTTTTATGGTTCTTTAGGGTTTTTTATTGGATTTTAGGGGTTTTTGGGTTTTTAACATTTTTTAGATTTTTAAAGGTTTTTTCGATTCTATAGTTTTGTATTTTTTAAAGAAATTTTTGTATTTTTTATAATTGTAATGGTTTTTATGTTTTTTTGGGATTTTTAGGGGTTTATATTTTTTTAGGTTTAATGTTTTTACGATTTTTTGGGGGTTTGGGTGTGTTTTGAGTTTTTTAGGGGTTTAAAGGCTTTTTAGATATTTTTAAATGTTTTAGCGGTTTGGAGGATTTTTATAGATTTTAGTGGTTATTATTATTTTTATGGGTGTATCACATTTTTATGTTTTTAGAGGTTTTATTATTTTTAGTTGTTTTATGATTTTTTGGGTTTTTAACAATTTTTAGATTTTTTGGGGTTTAAAGTGTTTTTACATTTCAAATGTTTTCTTAGGGGTTTTCCATATTTTTAGGGTTTTTTACTTATTTAGTAATTTTAATGGAATTTTTAGGATATTTATGATTTTTAGGGTTTTGTTGGATTTTTCGAGTTTTAAGGGGTTTTTGTGTTTTTTTGGGTTTTTAGAGATTTTATCATTATTTTAGGTTTTTAGGGGTTTTTATTGTTTTTAGTTTTTTAAGGTTTTCATAGGGTCTTTATTATATTTTACATTTTTTGTGGTTTTTTGGATTTTAGGGACTTTGGGGGATTTTATGGTGTTTTTTAGGTGTTTTACGGTTTTTTGGCGTTTCCGAGATTTTTTTAGTTTCATAGACATTTTATGGTTTTTAGATATTTTTACTATTTTTGTAGGATTAATTTTTTTTATATATTTTTGAGGTTTATTAAGGTTTTTATGATTTTTTAAAGGTATTTGGTGGTTTTTATGGTTTCTAGTGGTTCTTTTTGTTTTTATGGTCTTTTATGGTTTTTAACATTTTTAGGTTTGTTAGTTGATTTAAGTGTTTATAAGTTTTAAAACAAATTCTATTATTTTTAGAAAATTTCATTTTTAGGGATTTTTGTAGGATTTTTATTGTTTTTTAGGGTTTTTAGGAATTTTGAGGATTTTAGGGGTTTTAGGAGTCTTTAGTGTTTTAGTGTCTATTATTTTTTAGGGGCATTAAGTGTTTTTAGGTTTTTATGGTTTTCATAGATTTTTTCAAGGTTTTTAGGGTATTTTACATTTTTAAGGAATTTTAGGGACTTTTTTTATCATTAGGGGTTTTATGGGGTTTTAGGGTTTTAGCATTATTTAGGTTTTTATGGGTTTTAAAGGTTTTAGTTTTTAAAGGTTTTATTTGGATTTCTTAAGTTTCTATTTTTTATTTAGGAATATAGGTTTTTTTGGGGATTTATTATTTTTTAATTCATTTAGATTTTTTTGGGATTGGGGGGGGGGGGGTTTAATGGTTTTAGGGTTTTTTACGATTTTGTTTGGTTTTTTGGAATTTGTTTTTATTTTTAAGTATTTTATTGATTTTATACCTTTTTAATTTATTTAGGCGTTTAAAGTGTTTTTATAATTCATTTTAGCCCTAAGGTTTTTATGGGTTGTAGGGTTTTTAATGTTTTTAGTGGTTTTATGGTTTTGAGGGGATATTAGTTTTTTAGGGACTTTTAGGGTTTTTAGGTTTTTTGGTATTTTTAGGAATTTTTAAGGATTTTTATGGTTTTAGGGTTTTAAGGATTTTGAGGGGTTTTAAGGTTTTTATGGTTTAAGAGGATTTATGTTTTTTTGGGTTTTAGGGTTTTATGATGTTTTAAGGGTTTTTTTTGTTTTTGTAGTTTTTTATGTTTTTATCTTTTTAGATGGGTTTAAGAGTTCTAAGTAGTTTTTATTAAGGGTGGGGGTTATGGGTCTTTAGGCGTTTTCTGGTTTTGAGGGGTTTTTTGGGTTTTAGGGTATTTTATGTTTTTCTGGTATTTAGAGTTATTTTGGTTTTTATGGGTTTTTAGTATTTTTAGATTTTTATGTTTTTCATACGGCAAGACGGGTATATGTCCAGGATATTCCTGACTCCCCCCAAATTTATTAGAAACATAGATGCATTCAGAAAGGGAGGGGTAGAGTGAAACGACCCAAAGCCAAAGATAGTCGCAAAAAAAGAAAACAAAGAAAGAAAAAGACACAACAAAGCAAACATAGAATCAGCTTCAGCATCATGAGGCCACAAACCCCATCCTCCAACATCCCCAAGGCCAATACCCATTACAACATCCATCCGTAGGCACCATAATCACCTTCCAACCAAATAACTAACAACAACCAACATCACAAAGCACCAAAACCACCCAGCACAGTAAATCGCCAATAGCATTGTTCATTATCCCAAAGTACCGAAAGCAGCTGACGACCGCAACTTTATCACTTCTCATTCAAGTAGTAACCATCATCCTACATATCAGATCAAAGTAGAAACTGACATCCAAAGTCCCAAAATCTAGAAACTAGCACCTCCCCACTTAAAATATCCACCGCCCATAGAACTATCAGCACCAAACTCAAGAAAGCCAGCACCATCCCATCCCATCCAAACATCAACCATCATGCAACCACATTATCATCATCCTTTGCCTCTTTTACAAACAGATCAACTGCCGGCAATGTAAAACCACCAGCATCATCAGCCCCCAGCACCTCCTCACCATGAGGATCCATCACCCATAGCATAGAGAAACCAACACCAAACACGTAAACAGCAGTTTCATCACACCCCTACCCACCAGAAATCAGAATCCACCACCCCCATTTTCGACAACCAACACCACCTTGCACACCTCAAAAATAAGAAGCAATAGACATCCTAGCTCTCGCATCGGCACACACCAAATTCCAAAACAGTATAAAAAATATCAAAAAATACGGAATCATTTTAATCGCAGATTCAACGTTTTTCTTACGGGATTTTTGGGTTTTTTGGGTTTTTTATGTTTTTTGGGATTTAATTTATTTTTTTGGTTTTCTATGGGTTTTTAGGTTTCTAGTTAATTTGAGATTTTTAGAGGTTTTGTGGTTTTTATACATACTTTGGGTTTCTTGGGTTTATTTTTTATTTTTGTGGATTTGTTTGTGGTTTTACAGTTTTTTAACATTTTTAGGGGTTTAAAAGTTTTTCAGTGTTTTTGGTGCTTTTAATTTTATTATGTGTTTTTATTTTGTTTTAAAAAAAATTAGGGTTTTATGGGTTTTAGGTTATTTTATTTATTTTATAATTTATTAGGTTTTTAGGGATTTTAAATGTTTTTAGTGTTTTCTTATGATTTTTCAATGTTTTTTTTATTTTGTATGTTTTTATGGAATATTAGAGAATTTTAGGTTTTTTATTATTTTTAATGTTTTCAGGGATTTTGAGGGTTTCGTGGTTTTGAGGGTTTTTTGTGGGGTATTATGGTTTTGGTTGGTTTGTAACTTTTTATGGGATTCAAGTGTTTTTATATTTTTAAGGATATCTTACGAGTTTTCAAGGTTTTAAGGGTTTTCAACATTGTATATATTTTTATTAATTTTTAGGATTTTTTTGAATTTTTAGGGTTTTTTGATTTTATGTTTTTATGATTTTTTTGGTAATTTTTTTTCTTTTCTAGTTTTTTTGGGTTTTAGGGTAATATTGAGTTTTTTAGGTTTTCTATGGTTTTTTGATATGTAAGCTTTTCAGGGGTTTAAAGTGTTTTTAGGGGTTTTACTGGGTTTTTTGGATTTTAGGGATTTTATGGGGTTTTAACGTATTTAGGGGTTTTTATATTTTTAGGTTTTGTTAGGGTTTGTATGTTGTGTAGAAATCTATAAGTATTTTAGGATTTTTTCTGTTTTTACAGTATTTATGGTTTTCTTGGGATTTTCCGTGGTTCTCATGGTTGTTTACATATTTATGTATTTTTATGGATTTTTATGATTTTTATGGGTGTTTTAATGTTTTAGGTGTTTTTAGGATTTTTAGGGCATTTATTTGTTTTTGGGTTTTTTATAGTTTTTTTGGGTTTTAGAGCCTTTTTAATTTTTTAGGGTATTTACAATTTTTGAAATTTTTAACGTTTTTAGGGGTTTAAAGGGTTTTAAGTGTTTTTAGTTGTTCTTGGGTTTTATGGTTTATTAATATTTTTTAAGGTTTTTAGAGGTATTTATGTTTTTTAGGGGTTTTATGGTGTTAGGGTCTTTTATGATTATTTAACATTTTCTATGTTTTTAGGGGCTTTAAGTGTTTCTAGGTTTTTAAGGTTTTATTATGTTTTTTATGGTTTTCATGGTTTTTTACATTTTTAGATATTTTTTATGATTTTTTAGGAATTTTATTGTTTTTTCAGTTTTAGGGATTTTAATGGTTTTTAGGGGTTTTAGCGTTTTTAGAGTTTTTAGTGTTTTTAGGTTTTTAAGGGATTTTGAAGGGTTTTATAGGGTTTTACGGATTTTACGATTTCTATGGTTTTTTGGGGTTTTAGGTTCTCATTGAGTTTTTTAGGGTTTAAAGGGTTTATATAGTTTTTTAAAAAATTGGGTTTAAATGGTTTTCAAATTGTTTAGTGGTTTTAGGATTTTTATGGGTTTTTTAGGTTTTTAAAGGTTTTTAGAAGATTTTATGGTTTTTAGTGTTTTTAGAATTTTTATCACTTGTTAGGTTTTTTTATGTTCATAGTGTTTTTAGTATTTTATGGTTTCAATAGGATTTTCTAGGGATTTTTGGGTTTTTTAAATTTCTAGGTATTTTTTGGTTATTATGTTTTTTAGTGATTTTTATGTTTTTAGGGGTTTTATAGTTTTTTAGGGTTTTTCACATTTTCATGTTTGGGGGAGGGTTTATGTGTTTTTAGCATTTAATGTATTTATATGTTTTTTAGAGTTTTTAATGGTTTTTACATTTTAATGGATTTTAAGGGATTTTATATTTTTATGTCTTTTAGGGTTTTTATTTCTTTTAGTGTTTTTTGGGTTTTTTAGGATTAAGGGTTTTTAGGTTTTCATGGTTTTTAGGTTTTTAAGAGAATTTTAATGTTTTTCTGTCTTTAAAGTGATTTTATAGTTTTTACTAGTTCTACTATTTCTTGGGGGTTTTATGGTTTGTAGGGATTTTATGGATTTTAAGGTTTTTTGATTTTATGGTTATTTTGTAAATTTTAATTTTATGTTTCTTAAATAGTTTTCTGTGTTTTTGTATTTTTTGGGTTTGATTAGGGGTTTTAGGGTTTTAAGGTTTTTTCATGTGTTAAATATTTTTTAGGGTTTTTTTGGGATTTTATAGGATTTTATGGTTATTTATGGTTTTAAAAATATTGATGGTTTTTAGGGTTTTGTAGGGTTTTTGGGTTTTCATGGTTTTTTGGGTATTATTTTTTTTCTGTGCTTCAGGGTTTTTAATGTTTATTAGAGTTTTTTAATCCATTTGGGGGGTTTAAAAAGGTTTTAGAGTTATATGGGGTTTCTGTGGTTTTTATGGATTTTTAGGTTTTTAATGGTTCTAGGCGGTTTTATTGTTTTTACGGTTACTGATGGTTTATAGGATATTTTTGGCTTTATAATGTTTTTAGTTTTTTACAAGTTTTAATTATTTTATGGTATTTATGGATTTATTATTGATTTTCAGTTTTTTAGGGTTTTTTGGTTCTTAGGGATTATATGACTTTTATTGTATTTTTATGGTTTTTAGGGTTTTAATAAATTTTAGTGTTTTGATGGTTTTGAGGATTTTTTGTGTTTTTCGGTCTTTAATATTTTTAGTGTTTTTAGATTTTTTAGGTTTTTTAGGTTTTTTTAGGTTTGTCTGGTTTTCTTGGGATTTTTTTATAGTTTTTAGGGTTTTTTTATTTTTATAAATTTTTAAGGATTTTTAGGATTTGTATGGTTTTGTTCGGTTTTAGGGATTTTGAGGGAATCTAGGTTTTCTAGGGTTTAGGTGGGTTTTAGGGGGTATTAGGGATTTTTGAGTTTTTAAGGGTTTTATGGTGTTTAGGGTTTTTTAACATTTTTACGAGATTAATAGTTTTTTGAGTTTTTTTTTTGGTTTATAATGGTTTTATTGGTTTTTAGAATTTTTATGTTTTTTAGGGTGTTCGGTAGTTTTTAATCAATTTTAAGGTTTTTTTATGTGGTTAGGGTTTTTAGGGATATTTTTAGGATTTTTATGGTCTTTTAGAGTTCTTGGGGATTTTGAGAGGCTTTAGGGGTTTTAGAGGTATTTTGGGGTTTTAGAGATTTTTTTTATTTTTTTAGTGTTTTAAATGTTTTTAATAGTTTTTATCATTATTTGGGTTTAATGGATTTTAAGAATTTTTAGTTGGTTTTGGGGTTTTAGGGGTTTTTATGGGTTTTATGATTTCTATGGTTTTATGGGGGTTTTAGGATTTTTAGGGTCTTATAGGGTTTTTATTATTTTTAGGTTTTTTGGTGTTTTAAGGTTTTTTAGGTTTTTTAGGTTTTATTTGTGTTTTTTATGGATTTAAGGGGTTTTTATGTTTTTATGAATATTAATATCTTTTTTAGGATTTACTGTTATTAGGGTATTTGTGGGTTTGGGTGGGGGGGTTATGTGTTTTCATGATTTCTTGGTATTTTAGAATTTTTTTTGTTTTTTAAGGGTTTTATTTATTTTTAGGGTTTTATGGTTTTTTGGGTCTTGATGGTTTTATATGTTTTTAGTGATTTTTTTTCTCTTTGGGGTTTTTAGGATTTTTTTTGGTTTTTAGGGATTTTGATTGTTTTAGTGTTATTAGGGTTTCTATAATTTTTAGGTATTTTGGGGTTTTATGTGTTTTTATGTTTTTAAAGTTTTCTTAGGGTGTTTCAAGGTTTTTTTGGGTTTTGATATTTTTTTTGGGTTTTATGGATTCTGAAGGCTTTTGTTTTTTTAGCATCTTTTAGGTTTTTAGGGGTTTTATTTATTTTTAGGTTTGTAAGTTTATCTTATAGATTTTAGGGGTTTACGGGTTTTATAATTATTTGGATTCTTATGAAATTTACGGTTTTTGGTTTCTTAAGTATATTGAGTGGTTTTAGTGTCTTTTACAGTTTTAATGTTTTTATTAGTTTTTTTGGTTTTAGTGTTTTTTTAGGTTTTAGGGTTTTAAAAAAAATTAGCGTATTTTAAAATTAGAGTATTTTAAAATTAGAGTATTTTAAAATTAGTTTTTAGTTTTTTTACATGTTTTAGTGTTTTTAGGGTTTTGGGGTTTTAGAGTTTTTAGTTGATTTTTGCAGTTTCTATTGGGTTTTTTGAATTTTATGGTTATTTTTGTTTTTTGGAGGGTTATATGATTTTTATGGTCTTATAGGGTTTTTATATTTTTTAGGATTTTTGTGTTTAATTTTTTTTTGGGGGTTTTAAGGTTTTCTTTGTATTTTTTAGGTATTTTTGGATTTTTTTTATAGATTTTTATATCTTTTTAAGGATTTTATTTTTGATTTTTAGGGGTTTTAGATTATTTTTTAGTTTTTAGGGGTTTTATATTTTTTCATGTTTTTAAGGTATTTTATAATTTTTTTGGGTTTTATGGGTTTTTAGTGTTTTATAGGTTTTTAAGGGGTTTTAGAGGTTTTTTGTGTTTTTATAGTCTTTTAGGGTTTTTATCGTTTTGGATTTTTAGGGTGTTTAAGTGTCTTTAGGTATTTATGGTTTTCTTAGGGGTTTTTTTTGGGGTTTTTAGAGTTCTTTACTATTTTTGGTATTTTGAGGTTTTCTAAGAATTTTTATGGGTTTTTTTTGTTTTTGAGGATTTTGAGGATTTATAGGGTTTTTAGGGTTTAAGGATTTCAGGTTTTTTAGTTTTTTCATGGTTTTTAGGATTTTTTAGGTTTCTATGGTTTTATTAGATGGTTTCAGGGGTTTTAGGGATTTTTAATGTTTTTAGAGATTTTTATGGCCTTTTTAGGATTTTTATGATTTTTAGGGATTTAAGGGATTTTGGGAGTTTCAATGTGTTTTTAGTGTTTTAGTGGTTTCAGTTATTTTTAGGTTTTCTTAGGGTTTATCAAGTTTTTATGGTTTTTTACCATTTTAAGTATTTCTAAATCTTTTTATGATATTATGGATTTTAGTATTTTTAATAATTTCGGGGGGTTTTCATGATTTTATGTTTTTTAGGGTTTTTAACATTTTTTTGGTTTTTAGGGGGTTAAAGTGTTTTTTTATGTTTTTAATGTTTTTTTAGGATTTTTCAGGGATTTTAGTGTTTCTTTGGTTTTTAGTGATTTTTTTAGGATTTTTATGGGTGATTTGAGTATTAAGTATTTTGATAGTTTTTTGGGTTTTTAGTGTTTTTTGGGTTTTTTGGGTTTTTAGGGGTTTGTTGAGTTTTTTATGTGTTTCTCAGTTTTATAGAGTTTTTTAAGCAATTTATGTGTTTAAAGTGTCTTTAAATTTTTTGTGAGTTTAGGGGTTTTATTAGTGTTTAGGGGGTTTTATGGATTTTAGGGGTTTTCTTTGTATTCTACATTATTAGGGAGTTTTAGGGGGTTTTATGGTATTTGGGAAATTGGGTTTTAATGATTTTTTTGAGTTTTTAGTATTTTTATGGTATTTAGAGTTTTTTACGTTTTTAGGGCAAAGAAGGCTCGGGTCCAGGCTATTCCTGGCACCCCCAAAAATTTATTAAACAAAAAGACACAAACACTACAGACAAGGGAGGGGAGGGGTCGAATGACCCACTCCCAAAAACCCTTACAACCCACGCCAAAGAAAGAAAAACAAAAAAAGAAAAAGGCACAAAAATAGACAAAACCGCAGCATCATCACATCACATCCAGCTAGTACCAGCATCCAGCCGCACTACATCCAGCGTTAACCAGCATCCAGCAGCTTACAGCTAACCAACAACCAGCATTCAGACTACAGCAGCAAACAACATCCAGCAGCAGCAACCAGCCAACCAGCATCCACAACAAACCAGCAACCAGCATCCTCATTTTCAGATAGCCAGCACCTCTTTCGACCACCAAACATCTCCTAGCATCCCACTTCCACTCCAGCAGCACAGCAACAAACTCATCCACAGCAGCAGCAAATACCAAACAGCCACACGTCCTCACCATGAACCTGAAAGCAGAGTACACTTCCATACAGCAGTCATCATCAAATTCCGTAAAATCCGGCATCCAACACCTTGCAGCCTCCACCATGTCACATGAAGAGGAACAACCAATAGCACAACAGAAAATAGCACAGCGCCACCAGCACCTCGAATTAGAACCCACAGCTTCATCACAACTCAGCATGCCAGCAAGCAGAGAATTATCGGAACAGTCGCAGCTTAACAACCAGCAGTCATGAGCTTCATACCAGACAAATTTCATCATTCCACACCTCTTAGTACAGCAAACCGCAATAAAAAAAATCTCCAAACACATATCATCAGACCCATAAACCAGCGTCCTTTCAGAACCGAAAGCAAGTAGGAGAACATGGAATGCCAAAAGGTCCGACCGAAACAAGCAGCAACAAACTGGAGCAAAGGCGAAGCTGATAGACAAGGTTGAGCACACACCTGCAGCTGCTTCGTGAACCGACATAAGAAACGAGCTTCTGCAATGTAATATCAAAAAGACCCCGACCAGCGTTTCCATGCCAGATCGTCGCACCATCCGCTGAAACGAAGCATCTTCTGAAAAGAACCTGAACTCCAAAGCAACCAGCTTTGCCATTGCACCCTTTGACTGCGTTGACCCACCTACAGAAACCCTAGATCTAAAAAAACAACCCCAATATGCGGCTGCTGGAGGATGTCGACCCATGAAAGAACATCTGAAAGCATCACAACCACCATGGTAGTCGGAAGCCAGACTTTCCAGCAACGGAACAAAGCCGTGTCGAAGTCCGAAGTCCAGAGCACTCGGGGAAGACGATGTTGTCGAAGTGCAGAATCGACCACCGTCTTGAGGCCAAAAATCACATCTAGGTCATACCATCTCTGAGAAAGAAAGGATCCACCTATGAAGCTTCGATCTGGATCCAGGGGAAAGCCTGGAAGAATCGTCGAGCGAAAGAGAATTCCAGGAGAGTGCGCCGCCATCTTCTCTTAGGTGTTTTTTCTTACGTTTTTAGGGGTTTGAAGGGTATTTAGAGTTTTATGTGGCTTAGGGTTTTTATAGGTTTTAGGGTTTTCATTGTTTTTAGGTTTTTTATGGTTTCTCAGGGATTTGGGGTTTTTAGTATTTTATCATTTTATTTTATTTTTGTTTTTTGGAGTTTAATTATTTTTAGGTTTTTAAGGTTTTCTTAGGGGTTTTCATTGCATTAAGGGTTTTTTAGTCTTTAGAGTTTTTTTGAATATTTATGGCTTTTAGGGTTTTTTAGGATTTTGAGGGTTTTAGGGATTTTGGGTTTTTATGGCTTTTAGGGTTTTAGGGATTTTGGGTTTTTTTGGGTTTTTTACATTTTGAATTTTTTTATGATTTTATGTTTTTTTAGGTTTATAATGATTTCATTGTTGTTTTCTAGGTTTTTACTGTTTTCTAAATTTATAGGGATTTTGAGGGGCTTTATAGTTAATTAGGGTTTTTTATATTTTTTTTAGGGGTTTCACAATTTTTTTTATTTTTGAGTTTTTTTCTTATGATTTTCATGGTTTTCAGGATATTGACGATTTTAAGGATTTTAATGCCTTTTAATGATTTTTATGGTTTTGTAGGGTTTTATGGATTTTTAGGGTTTTTAGATTTTTTTAGAGTTTTAGGGTTTTAGGGTTTTTATGGTTTTTTGGGTTTTAGTTTTTGTTGATATTTTTAGGGTTTAAAGGTATTTTAGATATTTTTTTATCATTTTAGTGGGTTTTAAGGTATTTAATGATTTTTAGCATTTTTCTGGATTTTAGGTGTTTAAAGAGTTATTAGGTTTTTATGGTCTTTATAGGGTATTTTAGGGGTTTTAGGTTTTTTATGTTTTTATGGAAAACGGGGGATTTTAGTATTTTTATGTTTCTAAATGGTTTTAGCGATCTTGAGGGGTTTTAGAGATTTCTATGTTTTTTAGGGGTTTTAGGGTTTTTTGAAATTTTTAGTTTTTTTTTGGGTTTTTAGTTTTTTAGGTTTTTATGGTTTCCTCATGGGTTTTCATGTTTTTAGGGTTTTTACATTTTTTGGGATTTTTACGGTATTTTTATTATTTATTTTGGTTTTTAGTAATTTTTAGGTGTTTTATGGTTTTTATGGTTTTTATATTTTTTGGGGTTTTAGGATTTTTTTTGAGTTTTTAGGGGTTTACGATTTTTTAGTGTTTTTTAACGTTTTCATAAGTTTAAATAGATTTTAGAGTATTTAGAGGTTTTTAGGTGTTTTATTTGTTTTTATGGTTTTTAATCATTTTAATGGGTTTTTTGTATTTCAAGGGGTTTTTGGGTCTTTCGGGGGGGTTTTTTAGGTTTTTAGGGGTTTTAAGTGTTTTTAGGTTTTTGATTTTTTATTAGAATTTTTTAAGGTTTCAGGGTTTTTTAAATTTTATATGAATTTTATTCCTTTTTATTTTATTTATTTGTAGGGTTTTTAGAGATTTTGAGATTTTTTAGGAGTGCTTTTAGATTTTTAATTATTTTTTGGGTTTTTAGGGGTTTTAGGTTTTTCTTAAATTTTCAGGGATATGAAGGGATTTTTAGTTTTTATTTTATTTTTTAGGGTTTTTGGTGATTTTGAGGGTTTTTAGAGTTTTAGTGATTTTTATTGGTTTTATGGTGTCTTAGGGGTTTTAAGGTTGTATGGGTTTTTATTGTTTTAATAGTTTTAGGGTTTTAGGGGCTTTTCAGTTTTATAGTGCTTTTTGTTTTTTAGATATTTTAAGTATTTTTAAGTTTTAAGGGTTCTTGAGAAATTTTCAGGGTTTTAATAGTTTTTTTATGTTTTTAGTTATTTATAGGTATTTTTTATTTTTATGGTTTTTTGGGTTTTTTTTGGTTTTTGAGGGTTTTTATCGTTTTTATCATTTTTATATTTTTATGGATTTTAAGGGTTTACATTTTTTTTGGGTGTTATGATTTTCTTAGTTTTTTTCACGATTTTTAAGGTTTTTTATGTTTTTTGGGATTTTAGTTATTTTTTATTTATTAAGTATATACGGATATTGAGGGTTTTGTGTTTTTATGGGCTTTCAGGGTTTTAGGGTTTTTTATAGTTTTTATAGTTTTTATAGTTTTTTATATCTCTTTTTACATTTTTAGGGTTTCAACGTGGTTTTAGAGATTTTAGTGCATTGTAGCATTTTTATTGGGGTTTTAGGGGTTTTAAAAAGTATGTAGTGGGTTTATGGTTTTAGGGGGGGTTTAGTGTTTTTAGGGGTTTTGTATTTTTTTTATTTTTTGGGGTTTTATATGTTTTATGTTTTTAAGGTTTTAATCAATGATTGTATGGTTTTATGGTTTTTTATGTTTTAGGGATTTTAGGGATTTTTTTGAAGTCTTTTGGATTTTTAGGGGATTTAATGTTTTTTCTTTTTTAGTTTTTAGGGGTTAAATGTTATTTTTTGTTTTTTAGTTTTTCATAGGGTTTCTCATGTTTTTTCATGGTTTTTACATTTTTAGTTAATTTTATTTATTTTTTAGGAATTTTATTATATTTTAGGGATTTTAGGGATTTTGAGTGTTTTTGTGGGTTTTAATGTTTTTACGGTTTTTAGTATTTTTTATATTTTTTAGGGGCTTCAAGATTTTTTTTTTTATTTTCTATGGTTTTCTTATTGGATTTCAGAGTTTTAGGGTTTTTGATGATTTTAATGATACTTAGGATTTTTTATATATTTTTAGGGATTTCTAGGCATTTTGGGTATTTTATATTTTCTTGGTTTTATGTTTTTAGGGTTTTAATTATATTGTTTTGAGTTTTTTTATCATTTTTAGGGTTTATAGGGATTTCCGAGTTTTTATTGTTTTATTTTTTATAGGGTTTTAATGGTTTTTTGGAGTTTTATGGATTTTATTGGGTTTTAAGGTCTTTTAGGGTTTTAACATTTTAGTTTTTAGTTCTTTAAAGTGTTTTTACTTTTTTATGTTTTTCTTAGTGGTTTTCAGAATTTTGTTGGGTTATTTATGTTTTTTTGGGATTCTTAGGTCTTTTTTGGATTTTTATGCTTTTGGGGGTTTTTAAGTATTTTGAGAGATTTAAAGGGCTTATAGGGGTTTTAGAATTTCTAGCATGTTTAGGATTTTCATGGGTTTTAGGATATTTAGGTTTTTATTATATTATAAGGGTTTGTCATGTTTTTTCAGACTTTTTTGTTTTTAGGGATTTTTTTGGATTTTTAAGGATTTTTATGTTTTCTTAGGGGTTTTAGAGATTTTTTATTGTTTTCAGAGGTTTGGGGTTTTAAGGTGTTTATATTTTTTAGTGTTTATAGAGGTTTTATGTTTTTTTATGTTTTTATGTTTTTATGTTATTCTTAAGGGTTTTAAGGGATTTTACTAATTTTCACATTTTTAGGGATTTCTGGGTTTTTTTATTTTTATTCTTTTTAGTGTTTTTATAGATTTTGAATATTTTTAGTGTTTTAAAGGATTTTTATATTTTTTATCATTTCTTAGGTTTTTATGGGTTTTAATAGTTTTTAGGTCATTTAGGTTTTCTTATGATTTTTAGGGGTTTTTAGGTTTTTTATAGTCGTTTGGATTTTTAGGGATTTTTTAGGATTTTTATAGATGTTATGGGTTTTGGGGATTTTGGAAGTTTTTAGGGGTTTTAGGGTTTAATGTTTTTTGTTTTTAGGGATTTTTTTGAGGTTTTTACGCTTTTAAGGTTTTTTGGAGTTTTTAGTGGTTTTATGGGTTTAAAGGGTATTTTATTTTTTTGGTGGTTCTTAGATTTTTTATTGGTGATTATGGTTTTTAGGATTTTTAGTTTCTTTTTTGGTTTTTAAGGATTTTTAGGATCTTTTATGGATTTTATCATTTTTAGCATTTTTTTAGTTTTTAGGGGTTTATGTTTTTTATGTTTTTATGTTTTTATGATGTTTTTTTAGGGTTGTAGAGATTTTTATAATTTTATAGATTTTGGGGATTTTTAGTATATATATTATTTTTTAGGTTTTTAAAGGAATTTTAAGTTTTTTTTCGGGTTTTTTATGTTATTATGGGTTATTTTGGATTTTATGGGTTCTTTATTTTTTATAAGGTTTTAAAGTTCTTTATTATTTTTTAACAGTTTTAGGGGTCTAAAGGGTTTTAGAGTTCTTAGTAGTTTTATGGTTTATATGGGTTTTATATTTTTCTGTGTTTTTAGACATTTTATTGTTTTTTTGTTTTAGGGTTTTTTGGGTTTTAGTGTTTTTTAGGTTTTTAAGGGTTTTAAGTATTTTTAGGTTTTTATGATTTTTTGGGGGGTTTCATGATTTTTTGGTTTTTATGGTTTTAGATATTTTTTTCTTTTTTAGAAATTTTATGGTTTTTAGAGTTTTTAGGGACTTTTAGGGTTTGGGATTTTTAGGGTTTTATAGTGTTTTTAGTGTTATTTAGGTTTTCTAGGTGTTTAGGTGTTTTTTTCTTTTTGGTTTTCATATTATTTTTTAGGAATTTTAGGTTTTTATGTATTTAGCTATTTTTAGGCATTTTTAAGATTTTTATGGTTTTTTG
Organism: Viscum album; assembly: GCA_963277665.1. Classification (NCBI taxonomy): domain Eukaryota; kingdom Viridiplantae; phylum Streptophyta; class Magnoliopsida; order Santalales; family Viscaceae; genus Viscum; species Viscum album. The sequence continues at coordinate 1,333,968,179 of OY728150.1, forward strand.
GGATTTGGGGAGTTTATAGTGTTTTATGGTTTTATGATTTTTAGGGGGGTTTCGGTTTTTTTATTTTTTATGGTTTTGAAGTAATTTGTAGAGTTTTTCAATTCTTTGAGGTGTTTAAATGTTTTTATAGTATTTAGTATTTTTATGGGTTTTAGTAATTTTAGGTATTTTAGAATTTTTAGGCTTTTAGGGTTTAAAGTGTTTTTAGGGTTTTAGTGTGTTCTTATATATTTTCAGGGATTTATGGTTTTTTAAAACTTGAGGGTGTTTTTGGGATTTGAAAGGTGTTTAGGTTTTCAGGGTTTTTTTACAAATTTAGGTGTATTTAGGGATTTTGTCGGGTTTTAGTGTTTTTAGGTATTTAATGTTTTTTGGGTTTTTAGGGTTTTTATTGTTTTCAAACTTTTAGGTATTTTTTTTTTATTTTTTTATGGTATTTTGGTTTTTAGGGTTTCTAAAGTTCTTTAGGGTTTTAGAGTTTTTATGGAATTTTGGTGTCTTGTTTTTTTTTATTTTTTTGGGTTTTAAGGTATTTTATATTTTTTAATGTTTTTAGAGGTTTTTAGGGTTCTTATTGGTTTTTAGTGTTTTTAAGGTTTTTAGGGGTTTTTAGGTTTTAATGGTATTTTTGGATTTTTATCTTTCTATATATCTTAAGTGTTTTCGGTGTTTTTAGTCTTTTATGTTTTTCATATAGATTTTTTGGGGTTTTAGGGTTTTTTTAATTTTTAGGAATTTTTATGGAGATTTTAGTATTTTAATAGTCATTAGGGGTCTTAGGGAATTTGGTGGGTTTGTGGGTATTTTCTGATTTTTATAATTTCTAATTTTTCTTGGTGTTTTAAGTGTTTTAGGTTTTAAAGTTTTTTTTGTGATTTTTAGGGTTTTGAGGGTTTTTTATTTTTAAGTGATTTCTTGGTATTTTTTACTCTTTTTATAGTTTTTAGGGATTTAGGTAATTTGTAGGTTTTTAGGGTGTAATTTTTTTTGGGTTTTTATATATATATTTTTTATTTTTACAATTTATTTATTTTTTATGGGTTTTAAGGGGTATTATATTTGTTAAACATTTTTCGGGGTTCATAGGGTTTTTAGAGTGTTTATATGTTCTATGGGTTTTATAGGATTTTAGGTTATATAGGGTTTTTATCGGTTTTACGATTATTAGGGGTTTGATGGTTATTAGGGTATTTAAGAATTTATCATTTTTAATTTTTTTTGTGTTTTAATGTTTTTTTATTTTTTTGTTGTTTTATTTTGATTTTTCTGGGTTTTAAGATTTTTTTAAAATTTCTATGATAATTAGTGGTTTTAAGGATTTTGATGGTTTTTAGGGTTTTTAGATATTTTGAGGGGTTTCTAGGAATTTCAGTTTTTTTGGATTTTATGTTTTTAGGGTTTCATGGTATTTAGGTTTTTATGGGTTTTAGGTGATTATGTTATTAATGTTTTGTTAGGGTTTTTAGGATTTTTACATTTTTGAGGATTTTAAGGGAATTTTTTGTATTTTTATGGGTTTTAGGGATTTTGATAGTTTTTTTGTTTTTTTTATTTTGAGATGTTTTTGGACTGGTTTAGGGGGATTAATGAGTTATAGTGATTTTTAACATTTTTAATGTTTTAAAGGGTTTTAGAGTTTTAGTGGATTTTTATGGTTTTTAGGGTTCTATTGGTTTTGGGTTTTTACACTTTTAGGGGTTTAAGATTTTTATGGACTTTTTGGTTTTTTAGTGTTTTTTAGGTTTTAGGGGTTTGCATTATTTTTACATTTTTAATGTTTTAGGAAGGGTTGGTCAAGGTTTTCTGTGCTTTATATTTTTTCTGGTATTTTTAGGACTTTGTTGATTTTTTTTAGGTTTTATGGTTTTCGGGGATTTTGAGGCTTTTTATGGGTTTTTATGGTTTTTTGATTTTTTTGGTTTTTAAGAGTTTTATCTCTTTTAGGTTTTTAAAATTTTCTTAGAGATTTCCACTATTTTTAGGATTTTTTATGTTTTATGGATTTTTAAGTGTTTTTAATGATTTTTTTTGTGTTTTATGGATATTGAGGGGTTTTGGGGGTTTTTGGGTTTTTTGGGTTTTTGGGGTATTTATGGTTTTTTGGGACTTTATGATTTTTTTTTGGGTTTTATGGTTTTTTATAATTTTTAATGATTTTAGGGGTTCAAATGGGTTTTAGATTTGTTAGTGGTTTGAAGGGTTTTTATTGGGTTTTAGGGTTTTTACGGGGATTAGGGATTTTATTGGTTTTAGGAGGGATTAGTGTTTTGAGGGACTTTTATGGGTTTCGGTGTGTTTTTTTAGGGGTTTTAAGTGTTTTATTGATTTTAATGTTCTCTTAGGGTTTTAATTTTTTTTGGGTTTTTTAATTTTTTTGGATTCTGATTGAATTTTTATAAGTTTTATGGTTTTTAGGGTATTTAGGGATTTTTGGATCTTTATAATTTTTAGAGGATTACGGTTTTTAATGTTTTTGAATTTTTTATTTTCTAGGGGTTTTATGTTTTTTTTTTTTTTTTTTGAGATTTTAATTGGGATTATCAAGTCTTTTTAGAATCTTTGCATTTTTTGGTATTTTTTGGTATTTTCTACGATTTTTATTGGTTTTTAGGGGTTTTAGGGATGTTAAGGGTTTTGAGGGTTTAGGGTCCTTACATTTTTTTGGTTTTAACGGGTTTTTTAGTTTTTAATGTTTTCATGGTTTTTATAGTTTTTTTTATCATTTTTAGGTGTTTAAATGGTTTTAAGAGTTTTTAGGGGTTTAAAAGTTTTTAGAGGTTTTTATGGTTTTTATTGTTATTAAGGGGTTTTTTGGTTTTTTAGTTTTTCTCAGTTTTAGGGGTTTTGGTGGTTTTATATGGTTTTTAGGGTTTTCTGGTTTTCTTGGGGGTTTTATGTTTTTAGGGTTCTTTACTAATTTATGTATTAATAGGGATTTTTTAGGATTCTTATGGTTTTTATGCATTTTTTTGGTTTTAGGTGTTTAATCGTATTTTTAGTATTTTTGGAGGTTTTATGTGATTTATGGTTTTTATGTTTTTCTTATGGTTCGTCAGAGTGTTTAGGGGTTTTTATATTTTTAGGAATTTTTAGGGATTTTAAGGATTTTCAGTGTTTTTTGGGTTTTAAGATTTTTTATGCTTTTTTGGATTTTTAAGGGTTTTTTGTTTTTAGGTTTTTGTATTTTTTTTAAGTTTTTTAACATCGATTGGGGTTTTAATGTTTTTTATAGATTTATTGGTTTTTATGTATTTTTAGTGTTTTATGGTTTTTAGGTGGTTTTTTTGTGTTTAAGGATTTTTAGGTTTTGTGGACTTTTGCGGTTTTTAGCATCTTATAGGTTTTTAGCGCTTTTATGTGTTTTTAGGGTTTTATGGTTTTCTTATGTGTCTTCAGTGTTTTTATGGGTTATTTCATTTTTATAATTTTTATGAATTTTTATGATTTATGGTTTTTAGTGTTTTTAGTGATTTTAAGGGTTTTGAGGATTTTTTTAGGGATTTAAGAATATTTAGGTTATTAAGGTACTCTTATATTTTTTAGGGTTTTTAGGCCATTTTATTTTTTTAGGATTGTTTAGGAATATTTATGAATTTAATGGTTTTTAGGGTTTTTAGGGATTCTGAGGGTTTTAGATTTTCTAGATTTTTAGGGTTATTTTATTTTTAGGGTGTTTTTTGAGTTTGTCAATGTTTTTAGGTGTTTTAATAGTTTTTAGAGTATTTAGAGGTTTAAGGTTTTTTATGGATTTTATATTGTTCAAATGTTTTAGGGAGTTTTGGGTTTTTTGGGATTTTATGATCTTTTAGGGTTTTATAGTTTTTTGGTTTATTGTGGGTTTTGTGTGTTTTTAGTTTTTGAAGGTTTTCTTAGGTATATCAAGAATTTATCGTCATCCAGGGGGACAGAAGCTGACTTGATTTTGGGATTAGGCCTATAAAAATGGATTCCTACGTATCCTCGAGAGAGGAATCAGAACCCACATAGTTCGGATTGTGTGGGACATAAGCATGGAGTCTTCCCGTTTGAGGGACATGGTTGGGTGTACCCTTTTAGATGGGAACCCTTTTGAGATCTTTCATTATGGTAGGCCTCCTATGTATCCTATTTATACTAGAAATCAATGTTCTTGTAGTTCAGAATCATGTGGATGTTTTAATCATCACAAACCTATAACCCCACGTGAGTCATGCTCAGTGTGAGAAACAAGCAGATTTGAAGGATTCAACAAAGCACATGCTTCCTCTCTTGTTGGTGGGGAAGGGACAGCCAACAACGAAAGAGGTTGGGAAGATGGTGCTCGAGGGCACGGAGTGATGAACCTTTCTATATAGGATGACATTAAAGGTCTGGGGGATCAGCCTTCAGATGATTGGGGACTTACCTCAGTGGGAGGGCCCCAGAACGTCATATGAGTTATATTACAGTTTAAAGTCATATATCCTGGATTATGGCATCACAGTTTAATGTCATGTGGATAGGACTATTTGGGGTCTTGTATTTTAGGGTGTTGTGACGAGGACCATTTTCTATAGAAACCATGATTAACTAGAGTAAAATCACGTTTGGATGTTCTGAAGTTCCCCAAGCATGAGAGGGACAGAATGTGTAAACCATGATTATAGAGGATCCCAGATCAAGAGAAATGATATGAGGAATGGAATCCATTGAGGCGTATAGAGGTTGGAAAGGACTCTCCTGAGTACAAATTTTCCCCTTGTCGACATGCCATTTTTGTGGGAAACAAACTCAGAGCCACGGGGGCATGATGTGCATAGTCAACCATAGGTGTCCTTAGGACACTGGCCTTCCTTTTCTGATGACAGAGGAGGTTTATAATGATGTAAAATCACCCAGTATACTGCAGTTTAAGGTCATATATCTTGGATGATGACATAATTGTTTAATGTTGTGTTGTCTAAACTAGTACCATACAATATAATGTAATGTGGAAAGAACGATACTCACAGATTAAATTCATAGCGTTTGGATTTCTTGTTATAAAATACATGATTAGATGTAGGAAAATTGAGTTGGTATGTTCTGACATGCCCTGAACATTAGAGGTATTGAAAGTGTAAACTATGAATTTATGGATTCTCAGATCAAGATAAATGATATGGGGAATGGAATCCATTGAGGCGTACATGGGTAAGACATGACTCTCCTGAGGAAGAATTTTTCTTTGGTTGACAACCGTTTTTTGTGGGAAAAATATGCAGATCCACCAAGTCATGATGTGAATATTCAATAATAGGTGTCCTTAGAACACTATACTTCCTCTTTTGATGGCCATGGAGGTTTATGAGGATCTGTAATCACCAGATACAAAGAGTTTGATGGATGGAATGGATGTGTTCAAGCATTTAAGAAATATCCAGGCTATGATTTTTCCATGGAGTTCTGGTTCAACCTGGCATATATGGTAGGTGAAAAGGTTTTTTGCGAGGTGTATGAGAAATGTATCTTCTCAATGTATTTAGGGGGTGAATGTTTGTGTGGCATAAGGGAGAAATGAAAAATGTTGTCGTCCTGGCCAGAAAATTTCACAGTGTGAATCTATATTTTTCATGGGGGTCAGTGACGGAAGTGAAAGGACTGCCCCGGAGGGTCGGGAACATAGCCCATCACTAATCTCGAGTGGGGGGTGTGGGGGTGAAAACACCATGGTATGAACCAGTGGGATCGAATGGTTTTCTGTATATGGCATCTTCATAAGAGCGAGTTGTGCAAGAGATGGACACTTAGGATCTGGCCACAAACTGTATGTTCATGAAGGATGTTGTTTGCGAATGACCTGGCGGCATAGAATGGTACGCAGAAGAGATGGCCTCTAAGGACCATCCGCATACCAGGTTCTGTATATGTGAGTATGCCTACTGTCTTCCAAATATGGGCATATGCATACTCTTTTCCACATATGGGAATCCACAAATCATTTTTATTATATTTATTATTGGTTCACTGGTTGGCTACTGAGGGACTTCCAAATATGTTTTGTGAGGAGGACTTCTTCAAAATTCTTTCAATATATGGTTCATAGGATAGATTCTAAAAACTGTTTTGGATGCATAATGGAGTCTCACGAACCACTTCAAGTGCGGGAGAAATATCTCCCACACCCTCTACATTCTTCGTCCACCTTTCTATGTCCCTAAGACATCTCCCCCCCTTCTTACCCCCTCTTATGTGATACTCTTATATATCATTGGGGGAAAAATATCTTTGGGCATGCAACACCATTTACAGAGACCCATGAACATGCATCTTTACCCGTGGAGGACTCAGTCAACCAGGGTTTTTGGAGGTGCGGTACACCGTAAGCTTCTCCTCAACTGCGAACCAAATCATTTATGGCGATGGAAAGAGAGGCATAATTCAATATGATTTTTATCAGTAAAAATGGTCTATGGAATCTTTAGTCTGCATGTGGGAATTCACAGCAAATAGTTTTGTTCGCTGGCCAATGCCTCATGGGCCAGCACATCTTAGGCAATCCACGTACTAGTTGTTTTTGGTTCATGCCTTATTCAAACTTTCCCTGGTGATGGTACGCGACCAAGACAGATTCCTTTTCAAAATTTTATTTCATCAAATTTCTCCTCAATTTTTCAATCAAACATGCATCCATCTTCTTTTCCAAACTTTTTTGAGTATTTTCCTTCCCTTTGCTAAATTTTCCGGACCGTACAGTTGCATTTTTAGGTATTAAATGGGTTTTAATTGTTTTTAGGGTTTGAAGGTTTACATAGTTGTTTTAAATGTTTTTTAAATTTTTAGGGATTTTAATGTCAATTTTATTATTTTTAGGGGTTTTTAGGGTTTTTAGGGATTTTGAAGGGATTTAGGGTTTTTAGTGTTTTGGGATTTTAATTAATCTTTTGGGTTTTTATGTTTTTTTGAGATTTCTAGGGTTTTAAATTTTTTGTAGTTTTTAATGTTTTTAGGGGATTAATGGGGTTTTATAGTTTTTAATGTTTTTCAGAATTTTAGTGTTTTTAATTTTTTTATTTTTATTAGGGCATTTTTTGGGCTTTTAGGATTTTTGGGGATTATAGGTGTTTTAGTATTTTGTGGTTTTTAGGGTTTATAAGTTTTTGTAGATTTTTAAGGTTTTCATAGGGGTTTTCTAGTTTTTATGTTTTTATGGTTTTTATGTTTTTATGGATTTTAGGGATTTTTTAGGATTTTAATAGTTTTAGGGTTTATAGGGTTTTTCAAATTTTTTAGAGTCTTTTTGGGGTTTTAGGATTTTTTTAGTGTTTTTAGAGTTTTGAGGCTTTTTATGGGTTTTAAGTGTTCTTATTTTTTTTAAGGTTGTATTAAGGTTTATATGTTTTTAGATATTTTTAGGTATTTTTTAATATTTTTATGGGTTTTAAGGGATTTTAGGTATTTTGAGGGTTTTTAGAGTTTTTAAGGTTTTAGGGTTTTTATGGGTTTAAAGGGATTGTAGAGTTTTATTGGTTATTTATAGTTTTTCAGTATTTTTAGGGTTTTATTTTTTTCAGGGGGTTTTAGGGTTTTTTGGGGTATTTGGGTGATTTGGGGCTAATTTATGATTTTTAGCATTGTTAGGTTTTAGGGGGTTTAAGTTTTTTTACGTGTTTCATAGACTATTTCTGGGGTTCTAGGCTTTTTACATTTTGATAGATATTTAACTCTTTTTTTATTTTTATGATTTTTTGGTTTTTTGGGGATTTTGAGGGTTTTTAGGGTGTTTTATGGGTTTTTTTGGGTTTGTTTTTGGATTTTTTGGTTTTTAATGTTTTTTTATATTTTTTAACATTTATAGTGGTTTAAAGTGTTTTTAGTGTTTTTAGTGGGTTTTAGTGTTAATGGGTTTTTAGATTGTTGAAATGGTTTTAAGGGTTTTTATTTTTCTTTTATGGTCTTTAAGGGTTTTTAGTTTTTAATAGGTTTTAGGGGTGTTGAGGGTTATTAGGTCTGTATGGTTTTCATACTGTTTTTCAGTTGTTTTATGGTATTTTATGATTTTTGGGATTGTTATAGATTTTTTAGGTTTTTATAGTTTTTAGGGTTTTTTGGGATTTGAGGGGTTTTTTGGGGTTTTATTGTTTAAGAGTTTTTTAGGTTTTTTATATTTTTTTAGGTTTTTAGGGGTTTTAAGTATTTTTTGATTTTTATGGTTTGTTTAGGGTTTTTAGGTTTTTAGGGTTTAAGTAATTTTAGAACCTTTTTAGGATTTTTTATATGTTTTTAGGTTTTTTAGTGTTTTTGAGGGTTTTAGGGTATTTTAGGATTTTATTGTTTTATGGTTTTATTGGGGTTTTAGGTTTTTTCTAGGTTTTATGGTTTTTTAGAGTTTTTAATGTTTTTTGAAGTTTAAAAGGAATTTAGAGATTTTATTGTGGTTTTTTGGTTTCTATGGTCTTTTAGGGTATTTTTATGTTAATAGGTTTTTATGGGTTTTAGGGTTTTTAGGGGTTTTTAGGGCTGTGAGGGGTGTTTAGGGTTTTCAGCATTTTTTATGTTTTTTAGGCTTTAAAGTGTTTTTATATTTTTAATATTTTATTAGGTTTTTTCAAGATTTTAGGATTTTTTTCATTTTTAGCGAGTTTTATGTCTTTTTGATATTTTTTTTATGGTTTTATGGTTTTTAGAGACATTGAGGGGTTTTGGGGGGGGGGGTTTGGATTTTTCGGGTTTTTAGGTTTCTTTTTGAGTTTTTTTTTTATTTTTATGGTTTTTTAGTTTTTAACGTAATTAGGTGTCTAAATTTTATTTAGATTTTTTAGTTGTTTTGAGATTTTAGGGTATTTAATTGTTTTTGTTGTTTTTATGGGTTTTAGGGGTTTTTATGGATTTTATGGGTTTTTAGTGTATTAATGCTCTTTTACGGTATTTTACATTTATAAGTTTTTTTCGTGTTTTAAGTGTTTTTAGGTTTTTAAGGTTTTATTTGGGGTTATTCAAGGGTTCTGGGGTTCTTATTTTTTTATATTTTTTTAGATATTTTTTAGGATTTTATAGATTTTCAGGATTCTTATTGATTTTGAGGGTCTGTTGAAATTTTAAAGATTTTAGGGTTTTGAAGGTCTCTAGATTTTTTATATTTTTATTATAATTAAGTGTTTTTAATTATTTCTATTTTTCATAGGGGTTTTAATGTTTTTTAATGTTTTTTACATTTTTAAGATTTTTTTTGGGATTTTTATGATTTTTTTTGTTTTGGGGGTTTTAGGGTATTTGTTTATGAGTTTTTAGGGGTTTCAAGTTTTTTTATAGTTTTTAACATTTTTTCGGTTTATAGGGTATTTATATTTTTTTTTAGGCTTTTTTTGTGTTTTTATTTTTATTAATGTTTTTAGTGGAAGTTAGAGTTTTTTAGGTATTTTGGGTTTTTAGACTTTTTTGGTTTTTAGGGGTTTAAAGTGTTTATAGGTATTTATGATATTCTTTTGGGGTTTTTTGGGGTTTTTTGGGATTTTTCATTTTTATGGATTTTTAGGGATCTCTTAGTATTTTTATAGATTTTAGGGATTTTGGTAGTTTTTAGGTTTTTTATATTTTCTGGGTTTTTTAGTGTTTTTACATTTTTCGGTTTTTTGGGGTTTTAAGTGTTTTTAGGTTTTTAAGGATTCTTATGGGTTTTCAAGGTTTTTTGGGGTTTTATTTCTCTAAGGTTTTTTATTGCTTTTCTAATATTTTTATATTTTTAGTGGTTTTAGGGTTTTTGAGGGTTTTTAGGTTTTTTAATAATTTTTAATTTTTGAATGGGTTTTTGGGTTTCTTGGATTTTTTGAGTTATTATGGGTTTTATTGTTTTTAGAGTTTTTTAACTTTTTAGGGGTTTAAATGGTTTTTAGAGTTTTAGTGGTTTTAGGATATTCATAATTTTTATAGTTTTATATGGTTTTCATAGAATTTATGGTTTTTTTTTTTGATTTTTAGGGTTTTTAGGTTTTTTTAGGGCAAGGAAGATGCGAGGATCGGGCTATTCTCGACCCCCCAAATTTATTAGAAAGAAAAAAGAGACTCAGCAGACAAGGGAGGGGAGGGGTCAATCAACCCACACCCAAAACCCCTTACAACCCATGCTAAAAAAAGAAAATCAAAAAAGAAAATAAGAAAATAAACCCAAGCAGAAAACACACAACAACAAGTAGCAACCCTCTTCATCACCATCATCAACCAGCATCCAGTAGCTCACAACCAAGCAATGACCAGCCTCCAATCTCACCATGTCTAGCATCCAGTCATCAGAGCCACAACATCGCTTAGCAGCATCTCCAACCGCATCACCCAGCCAAACAGAACAAGCATTCCATAACACTGACCAGCTTCCAGACCCCAGCAACTCTTCTTCCCTACCAACAGCCAGCTCAAGTGGATTCCCACTGCCAAGCCCTCAGCAGAAATCCATCCATGTTAGCAACTCACAGCCAAATAACCAGCCACATCTAGCATCACATCCAAGACAGATACCAGCATTTTCGTTACAGAAATCAAAAACTCCCAACCATTCCACTTTCATCCAGGACACATCAAGTATCCAATAGCTCCAACTCCAGAAATCACTAATGGCATCAGCCCACTCCGAACCCCATAGCAGCATCAAAACCATAAAAAATGAAACCATCCCAGCCAGCATCTCATTCAGAACCATAACCAGCATGCAACCAACGAACCAAGCCACCAGCGAAGCGAACCATAGCAACAGATTGAACCCATAGAGCAATAAACCACGATCTAACAGCACACCATAGCCAGAGAAAAATTGCAGAAACAACGCCATGAAAGAGGAAACATACAAGATCTGCACCTACATCAAGGAAGCATTCTTGAAACGGAACCGCAGTGGTAAAATATGAGAGTTGACCAGAATCCAAATAGGCCATATCCCACACCGCTGATGTGATCCCCTCCCTCGCTTCAAATGTGTCTCCTGCAACCTCGTTGAAGAACCGAAAACTCTCGTAGCATCAAGATTCAAGCACGATATTTCATCACAGATCCACCAAACAATAAACATTGCACAAACCGCTGCCAAACAGAACTCATTTTTACCTCCTCGCCAAGATCGCATCGTCGCTGAGGTACCCAACATCAGTCAGCCCGAGGCAAACCAGATCTGCAAAGTCAACAATGAACCACAGTGGATTCCCATCAAGGAATCTGACCACCAAAGAGCCATCAGCAACTCCGTAGCCCCTAGAAGTCCGCACAAGCTCTAAGCCTGACGAAACCCAAACGCATCTGCAAAGAAGTCCTTATAAAACTGAGAGCCAGAGCACGGGACGAGGATAAGTAAACTGCCGAAGATGGGAGACCACTGTCGTCTTGAATCTAATGAACACACCCAGAGAGCACCGCCGCCGAGGAAGACCATCTCCAAAAGCCAGGGGAGGAATCACCAAATGAGAGAGAGAACCTGGAGAGACCACTGCCATCCTTTTCTCTAGTTTTTTAGGGATTCTATAATTTTTTTGATTTTTTTGTGTATTTAATTATTTTTAGGATTTTATGGTTTGGTTAGGGTTTTTAGAGGGTTTAGGGTTTCTATGTTGTCAGGAAGTTTTATGGGCTTTTAGGATTTTTTATGGTTCTTTAGTTTTTTTACCGATTTTGAGGGGTTTTAGGGGTTTGAAGGTTTTTAGGGTGTTTATGGGTTTTTTGGATTTTTTGGGTTTATTTGAGTATTTTAGGGATTTAATATTTTTTATATTTTTTAACTTTTGATGAGTTTAAATATTTTTTATAGTTTTTAGTGTTTTTATACTTTTAATGTGTTCTAAAGGTTTCTAAGATTTTTAGGGGTTTTATATTTTTTATAGGTGACTAGGGTCTTTTAGGGTTTATAAGGTTTTTATCGCTCTGTAGTTTTTTATGGGTTAGTAGGGATTTTGGCAGTTTAATGTGCTGTTTTGGTTTTATGGGTTTTTACGGATTTTAGGTATTTTGAGGAATGTATTGTTTTTTGGGGTTTTTGGGTTTTATAAATTTTTAGGATATTTAGGGGTTTTGAATGTTAATAGGGTTTATGGTTATTTTAGGTCTTTTCAGGGGTTTTAGGTTTTTTTACACTTTTATGGACTTTTATGGTTTTTAGTATTTTTATGGGTTTTTAAGGTTTTTGAGGGGTTTCATGGATTTTTATGTTTTTTGGTGGTTTAGGTTAGTTATCTCAGTTTTTTATGGTTTTTAGAGTTTTTTATCATTATTAAGGGTTTAAAGGGTTATTATAGTTTTTAGTGGGGTTTTTTTGGGTTTTTATGGATTTTAAAGGTTTTTTAAAGGATTTTAGGGGTTTTATGCTTTTTATAGTTTTTATGGTTTTTAGGTTTTTAGTGTTTTTATCATATTTTACGGTTTTAGGGGTCTTATGTGTTTTAATGTTTTTATAGTTGTCTTATGGGTTTTCAGGGTTTTAGGGTTTTTAGAGATTTTTTAGTTTTTAAGGTATTTTGGGTTTCTAGAATTATGAGGGTTTTTAATTTTTTTTGGGTTTTTAATGTTTTTAAAATGTTTTAAAATTTTTATGTTTTTATGGGTTTTAGGTCTTGTTATGTTCTAAAGTTTTTTTAGGGGTTTTCAAGGTTTTTACATTTTGTATATTTTTTTAGGATTTTGAAGGCTTTTATTAGGATGTTTATGGGTTTTTTGGGTTTTTAGTGTTTTTGAGGGTTATTATGGTTGGTTTATTTTTTTTTTGGGTTTTATGTTTTTTTAAAATTTAGGTTCTAATTTTTTTTAGAGTTTTTATTAATTTCGTGATTTTAATGGGTTTTTAGAGATATTTTTTGTTTTTAGGGGTTTTTGGTTATTTTTGGGTTTTAGTACTTTATGATTTTTGGGATTTTAGGGTTTTTATCATTTTTTAGTCTTTCAGGGTTTTATGTGTTTTAGGTTTTTAAGTTTATCTTATGTTTTTTCAGAGTTTTTTAAAATTTAAGGTAATTTTAGGGATTTTTTATGATTTTTATATCTTTTTAGGTATTTAGGGATTTTGAGGATTTTTAAAGGTTTAAGGGTTTCTCGGGTTTTATGATTTTTATGGTTTTAGTGTTTTTTGTATTTTATGGGTTTTTAGTGTTTTTAGGTTATTAACGTTTTGTTTGGGGTTTTCATTGTTTTAGGGTTTGTTACATGTTTTGGGATTTTAAGGGATTTTTTAGGATTTTTATAATTTTTGGGTGTCTTCACATTTGAGGGGTTTTTTTTGTTTTTCTGGATTTTTTGAGGTTTTTTGGATTTTTAGGATTTTAGATGTTTTTTATAGTTTTAAATTTTGTAGGGGTTTCAAGGGTTTTTAGATTTTTAATAGGTTTTTTCGGTTTTTCTGGGTTTTGAGAGTTTTTATGGTTTTTACATATTTTTATGAATTTTAGGGTTATTAGGGTTTTTACGGTATTTAGATTTTTAAGGTTTTTATAGGTTTAAGTTATTTTTATGTTTTAAAGGTTTCTTATCATTTTTCAGTTTTTTTAGTGTTTTTATTTTATAAGGTATTTTTAGGGGTTTTTAGGCATTCTATGGTTTTTAGGGTTTTTAGGGTTTTTAGGTATCTTGATGGTTTTTTGATTAATTTTATTTTTAAGGTTTATATGTTTTTAGTGAGTTTAACTGTTTTTAGGTTTTAAAGGTTTTATTATCATTTTATATGGTGTATACGGTTCTTACAATTTTAGAAAATGGTAGGGTTATTTGGGATTTTTTCGGGTTTTTTTGGATTTTTAGGGTTTTAGGTTTTTTATGGTTTTATTGGAGGATTAGGTTTTTTCTGAATTTTTTAGAGTTTTGGGGTTTTTAGATATTTTTAAAAAAAAATTAAGGGTTTAATCGGTTATTTATCGTTTTTATGGGATTTTAGTGTTTTCTATGGGGTTTCATGGTTTTTACAGTTTTAGGGGTTTTTAGCTTTTCTATCATTTTTATGATTTAAGGGGTTTTATGTGTTTTTAGATTTTTATAGTGTTCTTTGGGTGTATCATGGTTTTTAGGGGTTTTTATTTTTTTTAGTAAAATTTAAATCATTTTTATGATTTTTATGGTTTTTAGGGTTTTAGTGATTTTAGTGGTTTTTATGGTTTTTATATTTTTTAGGTTTTTTATATTTTTTAGGTTTTTTACAAGTTTAATGCATTTTAGGTTTTATGATTTTCTTTGGGATTTTTATGGTTTTTAAGGGTTCTTACGTTTTAATGTAATTTTAGTGCTTTTATAATTTTTATGGATTTTTTGGGTTTTTAGGGACTTTGAGGGATTTTAGGGTTTATTAGGGTCTTTATTTTTTAGGGTTTTGAAGTTTTTAGGGGTTGTATTGTTTTTTAGAGTTTTAATGTTATTAGAGGTTTAAAGGGGTTTTAGTGTTTTTAATCGTTTTAGGGTTTTTCTAGGGCTTTTGGGTGTTTAAGGGTTTTATTGTTTTTATGTTTTTTAGTGTTTTTAGGGTTTTTATTTTTTTTTTATTTTTAGAGGATTTAAATAGTTTTAGGATTTTAAGGGTTTCTTGAGCTTTTCTTGGTTTTTAGGTTTTTTACATTTTATGGATTTTTATGGATTTATATGATTTTTAGTGATTTTGATGGTTTTTAGGGATTTTTGTGTTTTTAGTGTCTTTAGAGTTTTTTGGGTTTTTTTGTTTTTTTGAATTTTTTTTTGGGTTTTTAAGGCTTTTAGATTTTTTTAATGTTATTGGGGTTTAAAGAGATTTTATAGTCATTAGTATTTTTAGTTTTTTTATATTTTTTATCAATTTAAAAGTATTTGGTGTTTATATGGTTATTTGGGATTTTATGGTATTTTATGGATTTTAGTTTTTTAATGTTTTTAGGGGTTTAAAGTGTTAAATGGTTTTGAGTATATTTTAGTGGTTTTCATGATTGTTATTTTTTTTATGTTTTTTGTTATTTAAGTAATTTTAAGGATTTTTATAGATTTTAGGGTGTTTAGGGAAATTGACAGGTCTTTGGTTTTTACGGGTTTTTGGGTTTTAGGGTTTTTAGTATTTTTTTGTTTTTAGGGTTTAAATGTGTTTTAAGGTTTTTTAAGTTCTTATGTTTTTATGGGTTTTTAAGGTTTTTTTATGGTTTTTTAAGGATTTTGAGTTTTTTAGGTTTTTTAGGGTGTTTAGTGTTTTTATGGTTTATTTAGGATTTTAGCTTTTTTTAGTTTTGTAGGGGTTTGTAATGTTTTTATTTTTTAAAAAATATTTAGTGGTTTAAAGGGTTTTTAGAGTTCTATTAATTTTTATGGGTTTAGGGTTTAAGGGGGTTTTAGGGTTATTTGATTTTTTTAGGTTTTTAGGGGTTTTTAGATTTTTAGGATTTTAAGGATTTCTTAGGGGTTTTCAAGGGTTTTAGGGGTTTTTATGTTTTTAGGGATTTTTAAGGTTTTAACGATTTTTATTGGTTTTCGGTTTTTTGGTTTTTTGACGGTTTTTAGCAGTTTTAGTGTTTTTATGGGTTGTTAGCATTTTTTGTTTTTTGGGTATTTATGTTTTTTTATGTTTTTAGGGGTTTAAAGGGTTTTTATATTTTTTAGTGGTTTTAGGGTTTTTATGGGGTTTTAGGGTTCTCTATGTTTTTAGGTGTTTTATGGTTTTGAAGGGGTTTTAGTGTCTTTTTAGGATTTTTAGGTGATTTAGTGATTTTAGGTTTTTATGGGTAATACGTGTTTTGAAAATTTTATGGTTTTCCTAGTGGTTTTCATAGTTTTTAGGGTATTTAAATTTTTATCAATTTTTAGGGCAATTTAGGATTTTTATAGTTTTTTATGGTTTTTGGGATTTGGAAGGGTTTAAGGATTTTGAGTGTTTTATATGTTTTTAGGGGATTTAAGTGTTTTTAAGTTTTTAAGGTTTTCTATGGGGTGATCTTGGATTTTTGGGTTTCTATTTTTTTAGAAATTTTAGATATTTTTTGGATTTTTATAGGATTTAAAGTTTTTTGGGGTTTTGAGGGTTTTTAGTGTTTTTTAGGGTTTTAATGGTTTTATGGGTTTTTTGGAATTTTTAGATATTTTTTTTGCTATGGTTTTCATAGTTTTTTTTAACAATTTTAGGGGTTTAAAGGGAATGGAAGGTGTAGGTTCAGAGTACTCTTGCCCCCCCCCCAATTTATAAAAAAGGAGAACAGAGTAAATAGGGGAGTGGTAGAGTCAATCAACCCATACCCAAAAAGAACCCCAAACGGAAAAAGAAATAATGAAAAAGACACCAAATATAACCAGACCCAACACCAACACCCACGCCAACTTCAACAACTCATAGCCAATCAACACCATCAACCATCATCCCCAATCTCAATCACCATCACACCATTCACCAGTAATCAACCGTAAAATAAAAACCCATTTCTATCAGCACCAAAACACCAAAATCACGTCCCTTCGTCAGCACTAGAATTCTTCAGCAACCATCAGACAGATAAACCACAACTAAACAGAAACATCAAAAAAACTAGCAACACTAGAATCCAAGACCTCCCCCCACTGTGACAATGTATCATCCCCAAGAAAACTAGTAAATGCCAAAATTCAAGCCTAAACCGGGAGGAAAATTCCCAAAGAGGCCAGATGCATACCGGGGATGTCTCCAAGCACACCAGATCCAGCACCAAGGCATTCACAGTGGAAGGCAAGCTGTCCAAAGCAAAATCCAGCTCTAGGAGCCATTGGGGCTCTAATGCCGAGAGGAAACATGATTCGGTGGCTGGACCACCATGGGATGACACACACCAGCACCAAACCATGACCCCGAATCCAAGAATTCCAAATATGTAGCCAAACACTCCTTAGTCGACCATGAAAATGCCAAATCTAGAACAACCCGAAAATGGGAGGCGCAACAAAGCCACCACTGGACAGAACCGGATCATGAAGATTTATCCATCGAAAACTGATGCCAGGCACCCAAAATCTGATTTCGAGTGCGCCATAACTGACACCAAATCTAACACCGAGGATGCCAAGCACGCCAATGTTTTTATGGTTTTCTAGGTTTTTAGGTTTTTTGAGTTTTTAGGGTTTTAAAGGTATTTAGTTTTTTAACGTTTTTAGTGGATTAAAGGGTTTATAAAATTTTCATGGTTTTTAGGGTTTTATGTGGTTTTATGGGGTTTTAATGATTTTAGTTTTTTATAGTTTTTAGGGTTTTGTGGTTTTATGGTTTTTAGGAATTTTAAAATTTTCTGGTTTTTATGGATTTTAATTGTTTTTAGGTTTTTAAAATTTTCA
Source organism: Viscum album (assembly GCA_963277665.1). Taxonomy (NCBI): domain Eukaryota; kingdom Viridiplantae; phylum Streptophyta; class Magnoliopsida; order Santalales; family Viscaceae; genus Viscum; species Viscum album. The sequence continues at coordinate 1,333,985,378 of OY728150.1, forward strand.
TGTGGTTTCTATTATTTTTAGTTTTTTTAGGATTTTAGGGTTTTTCTAGGATTTTATAGGATTCTTATGCGGTTTTGTGTATTTGGAATTTTGAGGGGTTTTAGGATTTTGTTTCGGTTTTTAGAGTTTTTTTTTGTTTTTAGGGATTTTATGTATTTTTATGTGGTTAGTTTTTTATTAAGGGTTTTCATGGTTTTAAAGGGTTTTTATGTTTTAGGGATGTTTATGGATTTTTAAATATTTTTATGGTTTCTATGTTTTTTGAAAGTTTTAGTGGTTTTTAGGGTTTTTAGGGTTTTTTTCCATTTTCGGGGTTTTTGGGGTTTTTAGTGGTTTAAATATTTTTTAGATTTTATTAATGTTTTTAGGGTTTTAAAGGGTTTTCAGTGTCTATAGTGTTTTTGTTGTGTTTTAACGAGTTTCTATGATTTGTATGGTTTTTAGGGATTTTAGATATTTTTTATGGTTTTTAACATTTTTAGTATTTTAGGGGTTTTAAGTGTTTTTAGGTTTTTAAGAATTTCTAAGTTTTTTCATAGTTTATTTAGGTTTAAATGGATTTTTAGGATTTTTGTGATTTTGATGATCTTTTAGAGATTTTAGGGATTTTGAGGGATTTTAGGGGTTTTTATATTTTAAGGAATTTTTCTTGTATTCTTAAGATATTTATGTGTTTTTGGATTTTTTGGAAATTTGAGAGGTTTTAGAGTTTTTTAGTGTTTTTATGTTATTGGGGGATTTTACATTTTTTAGGTTTTCTAGGGGTTTAGTTGTTTTTAGGATTTTAAGATTTTATTAGGGGTTTTTAGGGTTTTTTATGGGTTTTTTAGTTTTATGTATTTTTAGTATGGTTTAAGGTTTTTTGTTTTGTTTTTTTTTTGTTCTTTTGGTATATTAGGGGTTTTATCATTATTATGTTTTTAGGGGTTTTACATTTTTAGGGTTTTATGGTTTTATTAGGTTTTTCTGAGATTTTTAGGGGGTTTTCATGTTTATGAGGGGTGTTATGATTTTTAGGGTTTTAAAGGTTTTAAAGGTTTTAAAGGTTTTTATGGGTTTTAGGGTTTTTAGGGTTTTAGGGTTTCTGAGGGTATTTTAGGGGTTTTAGTGTTTTTCAGGTTTTTAGGGGATTATGTTTTTTTAGGTATTTTAGAGTTTTTAATGTTTTCTAGGGATTAACGTTTTTTTAGGATTTCCAGTTGTTTTCAGAGTTTTTTTTGGTTTTTAATGATTTTAGGGGTTTTATGGTTTTTCCAGTTTTTATGATTTTTTAGGTTTTCAACATTTTGTAGGTTTTTAGGATATTTATGTGTTTTTAGGATTTTAATATTTTGAAAGGGTTTTCATTTTTTTCATTTTCAGATTTTTTTTGTGATTTTGATTATTTTTTAGAGTTTTAGGAAATTTTAGAGTATTTGGGTGATTAATGGTTTTTAGGGTATTAATTTTTTTTTGAATTTATTAGTTTTTAGGATTTTAATATTTTCATTTGGTTTTCAAGGTTTCTAAGGTTTTTTATATTTTTGAGTATTTTTATGGAATTTTTGAATATTTATTATTTTTAGGGCAAGGAAGATGCGAGGGTCAGGCTAAATATTTATTATTTTTAGGGCTTTTAGAGTATTTGAGTGTCTTTAGTATATTTAGGGTTTTTATGATTTTTTGGGTTTTAGGGTTTTTTTTAATTTTTTTATTGTTTTTAATGTTTTTAGAGTTTTTAAAAATGTTATGTGTTTACATTATTTTTAGAGTTATTAGTGGTTTTTAGGGTTTTGAAGGTGTTTAGGGTGTTTAAATTTTTTTAGGTTTTTAGGAAGTTTAAATGTGTTTAGGTATTTAATGTTTTGTTCATGGTTTTCAAGTATGTTTTGTTTTTCATATTGTTAGGGATTTTTAGGAAATTTTTTGGTTTTTATGGTTTTTGAGGGTTTTAAGGATTTCGATGGTTTTACGGTTTTTATGGTTTTTAGGTGGTTAGTGTTTCTTTGGGTTTTAATGGTTGTATGTGTTTTAGGTTTTTAAGGTTTTCATAGGTTTTTCAATATTTTTATTGTTTTTCTATATTTTTTTATATTTTTGGGGATTTTTATTGATTTTATGGTTTTTAAACATTTTGAAGGTTTTATGGTTTTTAGGGAATTTTTAATATTTTATCATTTTTGAGTTTTTTAGGGATTTGAAGTGTTTTTTTGGTTTTTTCAGGTTTTCTTGGGGGTTTTCATGGTTTTATTAAAATTTTAAAGAATTTTTAGTGTTTCTTAGGGTTTTAGGGGTTTAATGGTTTTAAAGGTTTTTAGGGTTTTTAATGGGTTTTCGTGTCTTTATGGTTTTTACACATTTTAGAGTATTTAATGTTTTTGGGGTTTTAAGATTTTTCATGTTTTTTATAGTTTTTAACGTTTTTATGTGTTTAATGGGATTTCATATATTTTAGTAGTTTTAGGGTATTTATTTGTTTTTAGGGTTTTTATGTTTTTTAGGGATTTTGTGGTTTTTTGGGTTTTTTTGTATTTTTTATGTTCCTATAGGATTTAATTGTTTTTTGGTTTTATGTTTTTCTTATGGGTTTCAGGTGTTTTTTTTGTTTTTAGGTATTTTTTGTGATTTTATAAATTTTTATGATTTTTTAGTGTTTTTAGGGATTTTGAAGGTTTTTTGGTTTTTTAGTGTCTTACAGTTTTTTAGGGATTTTAGGGTTTTTTCATTTTTAGGTTTCTTATGGGGATTAAGTGTTTTTATGTTTTTAATGTTTTCATAGAGTTTTTAAGGGTTTAAGTGTTTTTTACCTTTTTAGGTATTTTAAGGGTTTTTTAGACTTCTTAGGGTTTTTAGTGTTTTTTAGGGTTTTATGGTTTTTTTGTGGATTTAGCTATTTTTTGAGATTTTTATGGTTTTGAGGTTTTAGGGTTTTTAAATGTTTTTAGGATTTAAATAGATTTTTAGAGTTTTTAGTTTTTTTATGGTATTTATGTGTTCTAAGTGTTTTAAAGCTTTTTAGGGTTTTTTATTATTTTAGGGGTTTGGGGGTTTTAACATTTTTATGTTTTTTAGAGGTGTCAAGTGTTTTTAGGGTTTTAATTTTTATTAGGTATTTTCATGGGTTCTACGGTATTTTATGTTTTTAATGAATTTTTTATTTTTATTTTGATATTATAGGTTTTTAGTAATTTTAAGTATTTTGAGGGTTTTTTGTTTTTAGAGTTTTTAGGGTTTTTAGTATTTTTATGTTTCAAGGGGTTTTAAGTGTTTTTATATTTTTATGGTTTTCTCAGGGTTATTCAGGGTTATGGGATTTTTTAATTTTTTACGTTTTTTTTATTTTTAGGCTTTTTAGGTTTTTCAGGGTTTTTGGAGATTTTGAAGGTTTTTAGGGTCTTTAAGGATTTTTAGAGATTTATAAGTTTTAGGTTTTTAGGGGTTTAAATTGTTTTTAGGGTTTTAAGATTTGATTTGGGGTTATCGTAGTTTTCATTTATTTTACATTTTTAGAGATATTTGGGGATTTTTAGGATTTTATGGGTTTTTAAGGATTTTGAGGGCTTTTGTAGTTTTTTTGGGGATTTAGGGTTTATTTGTTTTTTAGGTATTTTTTGATTTTACGGGTTTTTACGGTTCATTAGATTTTTTTAAAATTTTTAGTTGTTTAAATTATTTTTATAATTTTTGGTAGTTTTTATGGTTTTTTGGGTTTTGGGGGTTTCTATGCTTTTAAGGGGTTTTATGGTTCTTAGAGTATTTAGGATCTTTTTAGGTGTTTAAGAATTTTTAGTTTTTTTATGTTTTAAGGTGTTTTAATTATGTCTAGTTTTTGTGGTTTTCTTAAGGTTTTTAGGTTTTTAGGTTTTTCTATTTTGGGGTATTTTTATGGCTTTTTAGTATTTTTATGGTGTTTCAGGATTTTAGGTATTTTGAGGGTTGTTAGGGTTATTAGTGGTTTTAGGGGTTTTACCATATTCAGAGTTTTAGGGGGTTTAATTGTGTTTATATTTTTATGGTTTTCATAGTTTTTTTCATGGTTTATATGGTTATTTACTTTTTTAGGGATCATTTGGGAAATTTTATTATTTTTTTGGTTTTTTAGGGTTATTAGGGATTTTGAGGGATTTATGGATTTTTAGGGTCTTTATGATTTTTTAAGGTCTTTATTGTTTTTAAGGTTTTTTGATTTTTTGGGTTTCATGATATTTTAGATTTTTTAACATTTTTAGGTGTATAAAAAGATTTTATGATTTATTTTAGTGTTTTTTATGGTTTTAGGGATTTTTTAGGTGTTTTATGGTTTTAGGGTTTTTAGTGTTTTAGTAATTTTTATAGTTTTTAGGAGTTTAATTATATTTTATGTTTTTATAGTTTTTAAATGTTTTTTGGTTTTAAGGTTTTCTTTGAGGTTTTCAAGGTTTTGGGGGTTTTTATGTTTTTATGTACTTTCGGGCTATTTGTGGATTTTTATATTTTTTAGGGTTTTAGGGATTTTATGTGTTTTATGGTTTTTAAGGTTTTCTTATTTTTGTTTTTTGTGTTGTTTTTTTGGGGAATTTAAGTTCTTTTAGATTTTTTTAACTCATTTAGGTGTTTAAAGGGTTATTATCGTTTTTAGTGGTTTATAGTTTTTTATGTGTTTCTTGGATTTTTAATGTTTTAAAGAGTTTTATGGGTTTTTTTTTGGTTTTAAGTATTTTAACATTTTTTATGTATTTTAGGTTTTTTATGTGTTTTTATGTTTTAAGAGTTTCTTAGGGTTATCCAAAGGTTTTAGGGGTTTTATTATCTTTTAAGGGATTTTTAGGAAAGTTTATGGATTTTTATGGTTTTAAGGGTTTTGGGGATTTTTAGGGTTTTCATAATTTTTTCATTTTATATGGATTTTTTTTGCGATTTAGGATTTCTTTTGAGTTTTTTAGCATTTTTATGGTTTTTAGAGTTTCTCAACATTTTTAGGGGATTAAAGAGCTATTAGTTTTTTTTAGGGATTTTATGATTTTTAGGGGTTTTAAGGGGTTTTTTTTGGGGTTTTATGGTTTTTAGTGGTCTATAGGGTTTTAGGGTCTTTTATGTTTTTAGAGTTTTTAGTGATTTTTAGTGTTTTAGCATCTTTTTATTTTTTTAGGCGTGTTAGCATTTTTTTCAATTTTAATGGGGTTTTAAGTGTCATGTGTTTTTTATTTTTTTTTCATAGGGGAAAGGAAGGCTTGGGGCCAGGCAAGTGGCCCCCCCAAATTTAAACAAAAATAAAGGTACAAATAGAGTACTACAAGGGGGGTTTACATAACTGGTTGTGCACCTCACCCTTCAAATCAGACACAAAAAAGGAGGAGCAAGGAGGTGTGGTAACAAAGGACCACAAAGAACAATGTTCCACAATAGCCTGGTTGGAGAGAGCATTCTCAACCGCATTGGCCTCCCGGTAGACATGTGTCACAGTGAGATGCAGCCTTTGGCACATGGCAAGGCAGTCCATCCACGGGGTAAGGGGCCTCCAGGGGATTTTTTCGTAGGGGGATTAAAGGTTTTTAGGGTTTTGTATGTTTCTATGGATTTTTAGGGGGTTTTATGATTTTTATTGATATTGGGGTTTTTATGGATTTGGGGGGGTTTTAGGTCTTTTAGGGTTATGGGTGTTTTGAGGGTTGTTATTATTTTTAGTTTTTTAGGGGGTTTATGGGTTTTTAGGGTTTAAGGATTTCTTAGGGTTTTTATTATTTTTTATGTCTTTAGGTATTTTTGGTATTTTTTGGATTTTTATGGGGTTTAGGTATTTATGGATTTTGAGGGGGTTTTTTGGGTTTTTGGGTTTTTTGTGATTTTTGGGTTTTTAGGTTTTGTTGAGTTTTTTGGTGGTTTAAGGATTTTTATTTCTTTTAAATGTATTTAGGGGTTTAAAAGGTTTTTATATTTTTAAGTGGTATTTAGGATTTTTATGGTTTTTTATGTTTTTAAGGTATTTAAGAGATTTTGTGGTTTTAGGGGTTTTAGGGTTTTTTTGTCTTCTTACTGATCTTAGTGTTCTAGGGTATTAGGAGTTTTAAATTTTTATGGTTTTCTTAGGGGTTTTCAGAGTTTTTTGGTTTTTTACGTATTTATAGAATTTTTGGGATTTTGTAGAAATTTTATGGATTTTGATGATTTTTAGGGATTTTGATGGTATTTAGGGTTTTAGGGTTTCAGGATTTTTAGTGTTTTTTGGTTTTTAGTGTTTTTATGTTTTTTATTGATTTTAAGGGTTTCTTAACGGTTTTCAATGTTTTTAGTTTTTTTAAATTTTTAGGTATTTTGAAGGATTTTTATGTATTTTTTTGAATTTTTAAGGTATTAGAGGGTTTTAGGGATTTTTAAGGTTTTTAAGTGTTTTTATGGTTTTTTTTATTTTTATGGTTTTTAGGGGTTTTATGTGTTTTTTGGTGTTTAAGTTTTTCTTTTCATTTTTCTGGTTGTTTAGGAATTTTTTACGTTTTTATGGATTTTTAAGGAATTTTTAGGATATTTTGGGTTTTTTGGGAATTTTAGGGAATTTATTGTATTTTTTGTTTTATAATTTTTTGGGGTTTTAGGTTTTTTATGAGTTTTTAAGGTTTCTAATTTTTTTAACATTTTTATGGGTTTGAAGGGTTTTTAGATATTTCAATGTGTTTTTTCTATTTTTATGGGGTTTTATTGTTTTTTGGTTATTATGGTTTTTAGAGGTTTTTAGGTTTTTAGGTTCTTTAACAGTTTTTATCATTTTTTTAATGGTTTTAATATTTTTATATTTTTGATGATTTCTTAGGGGTTTTCAAGGTTTTAGGATATTTCTATATTTTTAGGAGTATTTTGGGGTTTTTTAGGAATTTTATGATTTTTAGGTTTTAGGAGGATTTATGGTTTTCTAGTTTTTTACGAATTTTATGGTTTTATTTGTTTTTTGAATTATTTTTAGTTCTTTAGGGTTTTATAGTTTTTTAACACTTTTAGGGGTTTGAAGTTTTTTTACATTTTTTAGAGTTTTTTAGGGTTTTATGGGTTTTAGGGGATTTTTAAAGGTTTTTCAGGTTTTTTATAGTTTTTTGGGTTTTGGGGTTTTGGGGTTTTTTCGGTTATTAGTGTTTTTTATAATTTTTTAGTGGTTTTAGGTTATTATGGTTTTCTTTGAGTTTTTAGGGTTTTAGTGTTTTTAACATTTTTAGAGGTTTTATGGATTGTTTTGTATTTGTATGCTTTTTTTATGCTGTTTATGGATTTTGAAGGTTTTTATTTTTTTGGGGGTCGAAGGGTCCTAAAAGAATTCTGAAAAAGGGAAGGAAAATACTCCATTAACATTAGTGGAATAATATACCCAATCTTCATCAATAATTTGGGAAAAATATAAATAATGTTCAGAAGAAATGGTAAATGACTAAACCAGTCCATGCACCAGTTCATCATTAGTGGTACATGGCCGGTTTGGAGATAATCCCTCCCATGGATGTTGTCATTCACGAAATGGAGGTGGAGCTTCAACGCGGGTGCGAACCAAATGGCTACCGAGTGAGGCTGGACCGGTCTGCAGTCGCGAACCGTGCTAGCCGTGAACCAGGCAGACCCCCCCCCCCCCCCCCCACCGTGCACCACATCATTCGAGAAATGGAGGCGGAGCCCTATGAGGCCGCGAAGCACCCCCGTGATAGAGTTGGTTTGCGAGCGAGGTGAATTCAATATAACCCACGAACCTTGGGTTGACTAAGTCATCTACATGCCGGGTTTTCTGTCATGGGCCTCCGTAAAATTTGCCTTGTTTCCATAGATAATACCCCCTATAAAATTATGTCAAGAGGGAGATGAAAGGGATGGGAGGATTGCAGGTCAGATTCTTGGCGATCGGCTTTTTGAAGGAAGGGTTCAGACTTTTAGAGAAGGAAGAGGCCTTCGGGAGCTTAGGATTTCATGTACCGTGAAGTTTAGATTCACCAACTAGCAACAGATATAATCATGGGATGGATTTTTAAGAACTGAAGATCCCATAAATAAATTGGTGAACCACGAACCATGGCCCCCACTCATATCTCCCCATGAACTAGGGAACATATTCCCCTTCTTCGATCCAGCGAGCCGCATAGTACCCTCATACGCAGGTGAAGCCCTAACCAGCGATGCCCCCGGCTGTCGTCGCTCGAGGAGACTCTAGCACCGCAAAACAATTTGGTATGCGGACAAAACCCAATGTTGCATACCACTCTGGTATGTGGGATACCCCTCCATCTACATACCACACTTGTACATGGATGACCTCTCTATCCGCACAACACTTACCTACATGAAGGGTCCCACTCCTCATATGGTTTATGTGGTCTTTCAAGGCCTTTGGTGTTTCCATCCTCCGAGTTGGATAACGCCCTTCCAATTCAGTCCAATCCTCAAGAATACCTTCAGTAGCTTATTCATCGTCACCACGCCAAGGCCTCTCCCAATGCCACTGGACTGGCATTCTGAAACATTCAAGCACATCAGTGTACCCTCCTGAGTTTGCCTACCCAGGCTAGGCAGAGAAAATGGGGATACCCCATCCCTTGAATAGACATATGGGGCATTTCAGGGTTCACATACCCATGGTAGTCTAGATTCCAAACCCGGGAGCCCCTTTGTGCCTCTCCACTCTTTAGGATTGTGGGATCCCGCTTGCTTTTTCATTCAATGAGCGCCAGCAGTGAGCATTTCTCCCTTCCCCTGAAGAGAGTAACAGGGCATCCCTCTTGGATTAATCCCTGCACCATCCTCGTCAGACGACAATAGTCTTTCCCCTTTCATCTAGGAATGTTCTTTTCTCCTGGTCCTCCACTTCCATACCGTGGCCTCTACCAAAGTCACTTCTACCTTCGTTCCCTCCTCGACACCCGGTGGAATGAATGTCTCACAGTCTCCGCCCTCTCCCTATGTCACCGTCTTCCTCATCTTTCCTTAGTAAAAAAAATTGTATAGCTTTCCGAATGTTTCACATTCTCTTGTTTATCACCCGACCATGACTCACGTGGGTTTATATATTTGAGATGGTCATGGCATCCATACAATGACGACGGTAGAACGAAAAACATGGATTTTGATCTCTACCTCCTAATAAGTGTACGTAGGACCCCTCCCTGAGGTTCAATAGAAACATGGGCCACCAACCATATATAAGACCCAACCATAACCCAACATGGGCTACCAATCAAACTCTTAACAGGAAACTATCATGCGTAAGCCCTGACCTTTTAGAACTACATACACTTTGATTCCCAACCAACCTGGGTATGTAGGAAACCTCTCTGAGGTGCAATCCCAACATCCAAGTCTGATACCAATATATCCTTATCAAACTGTGTCCTCATGCCACTAGCAAGACCATACCGTGGACCAAGAAATCATTTCCCTCAGGTCCTTTGGGCCTCTTCGGTGTAAGTCCAGCACCAACCTTGATTAGGCACCTGTCGCCTAGATTTCCTTGCCAAATGATGTTAAACCGTAAGATTGGGTCCTTGTCACGTGACCTTAAAAGGTGTTGTGTCCCATTAAGTGGCACTGAAATATGTGGATTATGATTCCTCTCAAAAGGATATGTAGGAATCCCGTATTATGGGTTTGATCCAGATGCCCAAGTCACTCTCTGTCCCCCCTAGATGACAATAAACTATAGAGAACGCAATTATAAGGCATGAGACCAGTGGTGTCTGAACAATCTCTAACTTCCATAGAATAGTTAATCTAATGAGGGATGGTAAACCTCGGATGTATAATGTTCTGAATCCGTATGTATACATGTGAATTTCAACCCAGGGGAAATATATGGATACTATGATTGGGGATAAACCAAAGATTCACTAACATATGAACACGTCTTAAATCTATAAGAGGGTCCTAGAATAGGCAATAATTCTCCCAAAAAAGGTTCTATGATCCTGACTTCCCATCCTCTCGACCAATGTGAGTTCTTATGTGTCGTTGCCCATAACACCCAATGAGTGCTTGCCTTTGGAAATCAGGTCCATGGAACGTTGGAAACAACAACCATTTGGGCATTTCTAGCTCTGTGAATAAACCTGTTGGAGACCAAGCGAAGCCATGGAGAGAGGGAACCCAATATAAATGATTAAACAATATCGACTCCCTTTAATTAGGCAAAATATCTGATCACATCCCCTCACCACGAAACAGAAATGGTGAACCTGACCTGAATCTTTAACCAGTATGATAGATTTACCCTAGTCTGAAAAACTCCATAACAATAAATGGATGATTAATATCCAACGGACCATTTTGTTCATTCTCCAACCAAAACAAAAATGGACCCAGACGTGAGCCTTCAACCAAGGTGGTGAAATAATCCCACTTCATGCCCCCTTTCATGCTCAAAAGGAGGGATAAGCAAGGTTGTTAATTATCAATGGGATTATGAGATGCTATGTTGGCGGGTTTTGCTATTTTTATTTTCTAAATGTTTTACAGGTACTCCGCAGAGCTTCCTTCAATCCAATGGTGTCACAAAGGAATTCACCGACATGCATGATAATCAACGTGAAGACTGGGCCTCTCAATCAGCAATTTTTGGGCAAAAATCTCTTAAGGTATCATTGAATAATTTTTGAGGTGATTGTTTTTGTTGAAAAAGTGGACATTTGTGTTGTGATTGTTGACAAATAAAACCATGACACTAAAATTTGGTGACAAAGGGGATTTCATGGTTGAATGTCAAGTTCATGAGTTGTGGTTAACGGTCAATGTTTGTTTCAAGAACAACGACAATGGAATGGATGATCTGGAGGCGGTACAAAAAGAATAGATACAAGGTGGCCCCATTTTCTAATGTTTGCCAAATTTTTGGGCCTGAAAATTGACAAATGAAGAAAAGTGGTTTTTGGAAAAGGGACTTGCGCGCTGTGTACTTGAAGGATAGGAAACTTGCACACCATATGTTTTTGAAGATCAGAACATCAAAATATGGTAAAGGGATATGGGTCCCGCAAGTTTTAGTTTAGGCCGCGTAAGTGACTAGCGCGATAGAGACAAGGGCAGAGACTTGCATGCTGAAACTTGCACACCGAGGGGAGACTTGCGCACCGTCACGCAAGGTGTCCAAATTTATATACATTCAGGTCAAACCCTACTCATTTTTCACGATCTCAACACTTGAATAAAATCATATCTCACAACGCGCAGGTGTGGTGGTCGCACAAGTGGTGTGTGGTCGCGCAAGTATAATTTGTGCGTTGGTTGTTAGTTGTGTGCCAAAATCAGTTTGGGTGTAAAAGGAGGTGTTTTGCATGAGTTTGGAGTTGAATATGGTTGTGTGGCGCAAGTGTTTGAGGTGGACTTGTGCGTTGGGCTTGCAGAAGAGCACCAGGTGTTGTTGGAACATGCCCGTCTTTCCGGGGCTGCGCAAAAGCTGGAAGATTGCCTGATACCTTCGGTGCAAAAGAAATCCATCTACAGGATAAAGTTGAACTTCAACAGAGCATATACATACAACATAGGATGCATTTATTAGTGATAATGAAGAGACCTACAGGTCTATAAACTAGGAGTGGATCTTTTCCAGAACAGTGAGCAAAGGAAGAAGAAGATGGTGATCCTCTCCACCGGCAGTGAGCTAGAGAGATAGAAACAGGGAGTGACCCTTGGGAAAGCAGTGAGCTAACCCTAAACATTGTAAAGGCAGTGAGCCTAGGAATATAAGTGATCTATCTCGAACCTTGTAAACAATAGTGTGCTTAGAGTGGATTTGGTACATCGGCACATTGCTGGTGTATACTCCTTGGATGTAGCCCGGTGAGGGTGAACCAAGTAAAAACTGTTTTCATGTGTATGCTTTACTTTCTGTTTATATTGTGAAACGGGAAAGAGAGAGATGAGTGTTTGGATTAACTGTGAAACAAGATTAGAACGGGCTTTAATTTTAAATTAGTCATACCCCGATTCACCCCCCCCCCCCTCTCAGGGTATTCAGCCTTGTGGACCTAACAGCAAAGGACCCCGTCACCCACCTAGCATCTTCAACACTGGGTATCAGACACACTAATCTGAGAGTACCACATGAACAGTGCTCTCCCAAATATTGAGGTTTCTACGTACACCGTCCATTTGGCTAAGTCTCATCAGCTGCCTACCCCATAGCTATCGAGGGAGAAGATCTAGGCAGCCTATGTAGCCATCTCGATCCATTTCAAGAGCCTATCACAGAAATGAGACAATGAATACCTCCCTTATCTTAGAGAGGTGTATGAGGTTGATGCTAATGACTTCATCCTCAGAGGAAGGGGGTTCCGCTCCAAAGCCATCACTAGAAGACGTCGTCGCAACTACACTGTGGCCTTTTATCCTAACTCTAAAGAGGATACCACCTAAGGATCTACGCCCACACTCCCCGAGATCTTGCCCCTCAGACTACCCACATAGGGAGGAAAACATACAACCAATAATAGGTTATCACCCTCATTCCTAAGGGAGAACTCCGCTGCTCAAAAACATAGACATATCACCGGTAGGCCCATGTACTTGTCCGCTCTTCCAAAGCCTACCATCCCGACATCGTGGAAAAATACAAGCTGGCACACAACCCCATCGAGCCTCATAAAGCTTGTCACCCATACAAGACGGCACCTACCCAGCAAGTGCCTCTCCCTACCCAGGATCATGAAGCCCACCAACCAGATGTGGTGGAAATCCAGCGCCTGCAGAGTCAGCTCCTCAGAGATGCTCCTAACGCCGGCCATCCTGATTTGGTGGTGATCAATAGGTGGTCATGTCTCCCTGCCAATAGAGGCCACCAACTCTATACGGTGGGACACCAATATAATCAGGGCCAGCTCTATGTGTATGCAAGAAAATTCTGTCATCCAGATGTGGTGGCCAATAGAAAAGTAAGCTGGCATATCCAAGCACAAGGGTAGACTCATTCACCTACCCCGACACAGGAGAATCATCAGTATCCACTGACCACTAGAGGACTAGTGCAGGACATTCCTACTCCGATAGAGGAATGGGACCTCATACCCATTCCAGCTTAGGATGTCACTCTACATATCAGGGCAATGATGGAGGAGAAGGTATTGATCCCAGATCCTATCTTGCAGACTTTCCAGAATGTAATTACATTAGTGGAAATAGAAAGTACTCAGGTCTGTGAGTCCATCTCCCTAATTGAGGTGACTCATCTAAGAGAATATATATCCACCATGGAGTAGATCAACATCCTTTATTCCGCATAGGAGGGTCATCAGATATATCCTGTGATACAAGGGAAACCAGATCGAGCATACTCACACGTTCCAACTGGGGGAAACCTGTACATCAGGGTGGATGTTCCAGGGAATCCATATATCCCTGAAAAAACTCAATATGTTTTTCGGTGTATCCTAAAAACATAAAAGGATCCAATTAGATAGGGACCCAGAGGTGAAGGTCGTTATCAACAACAAACGGTCTCTGATGCCTACAAGAGAGCACCTCGAATGTGCCGAAGGAATCCAAAAAATAAATAGTGGGTTCTTAACTCCACACTCCTAGAATATGGGGTTCTCGATGCTGCTAAACATGTCTCAAAGGCTCAAAATCCTGCCAACCCATTACAATACTATGGGAGTAGGAGTATCAATTGCGAAGGTCCTTCCCACAATGTATCTACCCGTAGCTCTGAAGGTCCTACTCAGAGTACCCATGAGGGCCTCCCTCATGGGCATATAATGATCCGTCATGAGATTTCCTCTTTTTATGTGAGTCACGGAATCCCTCTACATGACCAGAAGATTGAGCATAAAAAAGGTCCACCACTTTTTGTGGTCTGACCTGATGGTCCTCCCCAAGGTATACGCTACAAACACTCCCCATGCTATGGGACCATAGATTATGATGCTAGTACTCACTATAATAGTTGCAACTGTAGAGGTACTCCCCACAGTGACGTCTCATCATGACAAAAAGTTCCTCCCATTGATGTGGCATGACCTGAAGGTCCTCCCCAGGGGTTATATTGCAACAATATTTCACACAGTCAGGCATTAGATTATGGTGGTATTCCTCGCCACTGTAATAGCGGAGGTCCTCCCCGTATAGACATCAATCAACAAGAAGGACCTCCCCTCATTGCGGTGCATTTTGAAGGCCCTCCCTAGGGTGTTCCCCATAGATATTCTCCCTGCTACAGCTGTGACGGTAGTCCTTTCCGTCATGGATACTATTGAAAAGGTCCACCCCACAATGTCCTTAAGAAATAAGAAGGTCCCCCACATTGTAGCACTATGTCCTGAAGGCCCTCCCTAAGATGCACATCAAATGTCAAACCATTATGGTCATCCTCTCCATGATGGATGTTGTTGTGAAGTACCTCCCCATAATGACACTATGCAACCAGAAGGTCCTCCTCGTGCTACAGTTCATCCTGAAGGTCCTCCTCATGATACGCACTTCAAAAGTCCTCTACGCAGTGAGGCATCTAGTAGTAATGATAGTCCTTTCCATTACAACACTAACAGCAGAGGCCCTCCCTATAAGGATGTCGAGCAATGAGAAGGCCCTCCCCTCAATGAGGTACATTCTGAAGGCCCTCCCTAGGGTGTACCCCACATTTTTTCTCCTTACAACAGTAATGAGGGTAGTCCTCGCCCCCATGATAGCCATTGAGAAATCCCTCCCTACAATTGCCTTGAATAGAATGAAGGTCCTCCCATTTCTATAGTCCACTGTGAAGGTCCTCCTCATGGTACACACTACGACATTATTTTCAGTAGTCAGAATTCATGAAACGATGATATTCCACACCACTTCAGCGCCAACTATGGATTTCCTCCCCATGGTGACATAACATACTGACAGGAAGGTCCTCCCACAGTTGAATCATGTATAGAAAATCCCTCCTATGATGAGGCACTCAATAAGAGGGAATCAAACATTTCATATTCCTTGTCAACTATCAACGTCATCCTTCTTCAACCCAGAGACATTATAGGTCCATGTTCATCCTCTAAGCCTCCTCGAAGCCGCCCACATAATGATTTGATTCCTACCAGCCCTGCTACCTCCGATCATACTGTCAAAGATCATCTCATCTGGGCTGATTAAGTAGAGGAATCACTGGAAGTGGCATATATTGATGTGTTTCACCTGAGGAAATGGTTGGACATGGATGATATACTGGTAATGTTTTAGCCCAGGACCACCTCTCCGTTCGACATACCTAGAGTGTTTTCAAAAGGAAGCGTACATGACATCCATTCCAATATCTGGAGAACCCTTCACTAGTTTAAATTAAACTTCCTACCATATAAAGGGTGTGTAGATCATGTCAAGACAATAGGAGAGCTCCTGCGTCACATTGACTTGGAAACCCTTCCTTCGGCACAACAACCGTGATCAGAGAGGTGTAAAAGAGACCTTGAGTTAACCTGCCTCTGTGTACTACACAAATTGCATCACCTTATTGATGACACTCCGATGTAAGTTCATATTCGAGGATGGGGAGAACATGGAACTCTTCATTTCACTTCACTTATCATACACCAGAACTCGTTTGGTGTAAAGTCTTACAATTCCATCACTTCAAGAAGACAATCAAATGAAGTCCCTATTTAGGAGAGGTGACACAGCTAACAGAAACTGGCCTGGAGTAAGTCTCAAAATTGTCTGCCCGACGAGATAGATCCATTCACGAACACCTGATTCAAGGTAAAAAAACATTCAGTAGTCTTCCCGCCTAATAAAATCCAATTAGCGATCAGTGATTACCTCCTCAGAAGGGAATTAATTCACATGTAAACTCGACACCAGTTCCGGGTCACCCTCAAATGGGATCACGCGAGACTAGGTAGGAAGTGATAGTAGCAGCATATTTCGCAATACGCAGCTAACCCCATCCTCTAGGGTTGGGGAATTTTTAATAACAAATTCCCCCCGTAAGAACAACAAAAATGGGAAGAGGCACAGTTCCAAAAGAACGGAGCCAACCTTAGCCCCCGGGGTTGGGGGAATTTTTACATCATCAACAACCTCCCCATGAGAATTAATATTCTCTCCTTTGGGGAGGATAGTTAGAAGAGGAGGTTCATGTCCTGTCCCATCCCTTGAAATGTCATCCCCTCCAAGAGGGAGGTGTGCCATAAGGTCGCACCAAGGATCCTTCCGCATCACCCTTCATCAAGAGACCCAAAAACAATCCTAGGATAGAAGGGGAAAAACCAGTATGAGGTGCGAAAGGTCGTTTTACTACATGGAAGATGACACCACATCCACCCCTTATTATGCATCTATCAACATCGTGGATGTTAACCCCATGGATGAAACCGAAGACGATGTAAAACCAAATGGATCAGGAGAAGATTGTTCCGTTCAGGTTGTGATTCTAGAAGATGAAACCTCCTCCACCCCGTATTACGCAACTATCAACATCGTGGATGTCAGCACCACAGGTGACACCAAATACAATGCAAATCTAGATGGATCGATAGAGGATGGTTCTGTTCAGGTTGTGATTCATAATGAGCCAGTAGGCATGCACACCTAGAACCAAAGGGTCACTCTAAACTTGGCCGCTCTAGAAAATCTTCCTCTACTTCCCCTGCATGTCACCAATAGAGATAGTAACAAAGGTCAGGTTTTCCTCCACCCGCTACTTTCTCTCAACACAAATGAGCCTCTCGTGCTCAAATAGATATTCCCTCGGTAGAAGGAGGATATGAATGAATTAAGGCAGATTAACGCCGAGCTACTCCAGAGGAACCATCCTACCAAATATGTTCCCCAATATGAGTCATAGTATACACTTCCAAAAAGTGCTCCTCAACAACAAAATTTTTCACTGGAAAATGAAACAAGGTAAGGGCCCCCACCCAGTGCGGAACCTAGCTCATCCAGCTACATGAGCATGGATTTAGAAGAATACCAAGACTTCCCTCCACTCAGGAAGCAACCAATGTTAGTATATCTAAATCCTATGAAGGTATCCCAAATGAAATATTCCCCTTAGGTAATAGCCAGGCCAGCACCTCAAGTAGTACCTCAGGCTATACCCATTCAGGATCAGGCCCAACATGATGTAAAACAGGGTCTCACCATCACCATTGAAGCACTAATAGATCCATTGGAAGAAATGTATGGCCGACACGTTCTGATAAAACTAGAGAGAAAGACTTACCCTGACTTGGTGAGCAACATGCCACCTCCACTAAATTTTGGGAGCCCTGTATTCCATATATTCGATGGATTAGATGACCCAGAACAGTATTTGATGCACTATGTGTATTATTACGACCCTATGATGGGAACTCCTGAATAACAAGAAACAGTGAAACTGAGATGCTTCGTGTGAACCATACAAGGGTTTTCCCTCATCTGGTATACATGTTTTATATCTCAGTCAATAAAAGGATGGAAGGATCTTTGGAAGAAGTTATTGTTCCACTTCAGCTCAAGGTTTTCCAAAATGATAGTTAGCGACCTCATGAATTGCAAACAGAGGGAGAACCAGAGGGTCTCAGACATCATCACCATAGGGAAGGGTCTGACCTACTCTCTGAATAGGCCACTTCTCTAGTACGATATACTTGCTATATGCATCAAAAAACTCTAAGATGAGCTATGAACACTACTCACACCAGTGAAATGCACCACTAGATTCCATGATTTCTCTATTATTGCCCAGAGAATCAAATACTCCTTTCAATAGACTAACCTCAAGTCCCGAATACCCTCAGAGGCTCCTGTAAAGAGAGAAGGTAGAGCTGAAGTGTCCTCTATCATTCTCAAGCCATCCCCTGCACCTAATTCACCACCTAGGCCTCCACTGAATCACCAAGGGCCTTCTACGTATCAATGACTACCTCTGCCTCAGTGAGAAGATCAAAGAGGACCAAGGCGAAACCAATTTGAGGAAGGAAGGAATTGATTTTAATTGTTCTGAGAGGACCAAGTATGTAGATATTTCATAGATTCTATGAATTGAATCTTGTTCCACTTACCATAGCCAAGAAATCCTGAAGATGTAGGCCTCGAAAACCGACCATATTATTGTCCATACCATTGGATGGTGGGACATAATATTCAGGAATGCTTCAACTTCAAAGTCCTCCTATAAAGGATGGTGGAATCGGGGTAGGTCAAGCTAGAACCTCCCATGGCACACATAGAATATGTTTCTTACACTGACCCAAATTAGGGGGAGGAGTGGAAAAAATTCATTAACTAAAGGGAGCATAGATTTGATGGTTCAATGACTTGAAATATGGTCAATCGAGCTCATGGCATACTCCGAGCTCAATTGCAGCAACTGGTTTTGCCACCAATATATCCTAATGGAACACATCCACCATCCTTAACCTCAAAACCCTCCACAAACCGATCATCTAGGCGTAATTATATAGGGAAGAAACAAGTAGAAGAGGAGATGTATGTGATAGGTTCAAATCTAGCTTTGACACTTTCATATTTCATGCCCCCAAACTTGACACAATGGGAACCGACCTGCCAAATGGCACCATCAGAGGCATCCAACCTAGCTAATATATCATCAAACGAGGAAATAATATTAGGTTCAATCAATTTCATCCATTTAATGGAAGAATTATCTGACGAAGAATATGGTAATGAACCCGAATTCTCGACACCTAATCAGGGGACTAGAAGGAGGAATTGCAGAAGCAGGGGATATTTAGGCTAACACAGCTATTTTCGAAAAAAACCCTATGATTATACCCTAGCTAAACCTGTCAATATTGTGAAAAATCATGGGAGATCCCTTTAACAGACCCCGTAGGAGAGAGAATATTCCCCTTCCTCTACGAGCAGCCACTCTAACTCCGTTCTTCTACGGTACCCATCAGAGGAAGAACAAGTGTCTAGCCGCCTAGGGAGCACAAGTAAATCGACCAGGTAAAGTGCCTAGAAGGAAGGAGCACCACCAAATCTTTCCCTTATGACTGGTCCCACTTCATCTCATGATCCATTCCCTAAATTTACCGTTAAAGAGATCCCACAAATAGAGAAGCACCGACCTCTGGAGACAAAGTATGACATCTTAAAATAGTTTTCCTTAGTACCAGCCAAGATATCAATCCTAGATGCCATAAGTTTTTCAAAAGACCTCAGTGAGGAACTCATAGAATCCCTTCTCAGCCCCCAATAGTTTCAAGCCGAAGTTGTTGCCCCTGAGATATATCAAACAGAGGCCAACCCGACTAAATGTAATGTAGTGATTTCTCTCACCGATCAGGATAAATATTCCATTATGAAGGGACACATCAAACCACTATATGTGTCTAACATTTTGAATGACGTGTAAGTCCAGAAAGTCTTCATCGGCAATGGATCTAGACTCAAAATTCTCCCACTACGAACACTTTGTATTTTGGGCTACAATGAGGACAATATGACACCCTCAACAACAACTCTCTTGAGTTTTGAAAATAGAAAACAGAATCTAGTGGGTCAAATCAAGATTTTAACCCATTTTGGAAACCTTATGGCCCACTCAAAGTTCCTAGTGGTTCAGAAAAACATGGAATTCAACGCCCTGTTAGGAAGGCCATGGCTAGATCAACACATGGCCATTGATTCCTCCTACCACCAGTGTATAATGTATTGCGTAAATAGACAAGGTGGGATATTGCATACTGATAAGGCAACTTTTGAGTTCTCCGAGTCACATTACATTGATGCTAGATTTTATGAGAAAAAGGGAAAGACATCTACAATCGATGGTATCGATTGGTTCCCCACCCCAAATGGTCTAGAAATTATTCTTGATGACTCCCTCAAAATTCTCGGTGAAGAGTACATGTTTCCCATCAATCATGTTGAGAGCAGAGATCCATGTCCAGACGCGTATTCAGCTATTCCCATGTTCTCAGTCATGACAGCCGAGTCTAATGATGCAAAAGCAACTGCTGACCCTCAATCTGAGGAAGAATGCTTGAGAAAGGGTGCCCATGCCCCATCCTTGGAATCTCAAGATATCCCTACCACACACTCTAAAGCGGAAGAAGAGCAATACACTTGTAACCCCATGATTATCCCCTCTATAGAGGTTTCATCACAACCAATTGAGTTAGAGAAAGTCACTTTCAGCAAAGAGCACCCATGCGACATCTTTGCCTCTGAGCTCTAGAGAGCCCACATCAAGAGAGCTCTCCCTGTCAAATAGAGAAGAGGATGATGATTTGAGGGGATAAGAGGAAGAGGACCTTAGAGATGCTCATCCTACATTCGAAGAGGGGGTCTCTACCATTGTTGATGAACTAAGGGAAATAAACTTGGGTATCGAAGAAGACCCAAGACCCACTCTCATTAGTTAAAACATTTATTCTGAGGAATAAGAGGTATATACATCCTTATTGAGGCAACATCAAGATGTTTTCACCTTGATTTACATAGAAATTCTATGACTCGATCCTGAGGTGGGGACGCACCACCTAGGCCTTCCAGAAGATCATCGAGGCTATAAGCATGCTGCCAGAAGGGCGCACCCCACACATGCGACCAAGATAGAGGATGAATTCAACAAGCTCATCAAAGAATACTTCATTCAGGAGGTCCAATATCCCATCTGGTTGGCCAAAATAGTCCCCATAAATAAGAAGAATTGACAGATCCATGTCTGCATTGATTTTAGAGATCTCAATCGGCACTTCCTGAAAGATGATTTACTGGTCCCTATCGCCAAACTATTGATCAATGTGATGGCTATATATGAGGCTCTCTCCTCCATGGATGGTATTATGGAAATAATAAAATCTGATTGGACCAAGAATAAGAATAAGACACTTCCTTCAGGGGGCCCCAGGGAGTATTTTTCTACAAGGTCATGCCCTTTGGTCTAAAAAATACTAGCACCACATATCAATGTGCCATGCATCGCATTTTCAAACCATTCCTAGGGAAGTTTGTCGAATGTTATGTTGACAACTTTGTGGTCAAATCACAATAGTCCTCAGATCAAATTTCTAGCCTTGAAACCATCTTTATAAAACTTCAGCAGCACAGCCTGAAGATGAACCCCTTGAAATGTGCCTTTAGGGTTACTTCCGAGAAATTTCTCTTCTTCATCATACACCATCATGGAATCAAAATCGACCCTGAGAAGAAAAATTCTATCATTTTTTTCCACCTTCCTGAAACCTCACTGAGTTAGAGAACTCCAAGGACACTTAGCCTATATCAGTCATTTTATAGCCAACCTTGTGGAAAAACTCTTCCCTTTACTAGGTTGATGAAGAAGGGAGTTACTTGCCAATGGGTAGATGATATCCAAGAGGCATTCGACATCCTCAAGAAGTACCTCTTGATTCCACTGGTTCTCATTATGTCGGTTGAAGGAAGGCCACTTATCATGTACATGAAAGACATAGTGCGGTCACTAGGAGCCCTCCCCATGCATAAGAATTATGCTAATAGTAAAAATAGCCTTAATTATCTCAACTAAACCATGATTGATGTTG
This sequence comes from Viscum album, assembly GCA_963277665.1. Taxonomy (NCBI): domain Eukaryota; kingdom Viridiplantae; phylum Streptophyta; class Magnoliopsida; order Santalales; family Viscaceae; genus Viscum; species Viscum album. Next base: position 1,334,006,782 of record OY728150.1, read on the forward strand.
AGACCCAGTATTAAAATATCTAGAAGAGATTTTTGGCTCTGGTATTTTTGATACAGAAGTTGTGACATTATCTACAGCATCATAAAGTCCATCTAATCTCGCATAGTAATCTGCTAAAGTGCATCATCAGTCATCCAATGCGGAACACATTCCTATCTCGATGGGCAGTCATATTGTAACAGTTTGACATCTGGTTTGTGCCTCCGAAAGCGATCAAGGGCCAATCATTGGAAGATTTTCTGGAAGAGCATCCCTCGACAAAGACTGCCTCATCATACATCGAACTCCCTAATGAAGACGTCTTCTCTATGAAAAAGGATCCTCAAACGTGTGAAATGTACTATGATGGATCATCCATAATTCCCATGGGAAAAATAATGGAAGACCCCACGTTTAACAAGGTGGGGTTGGGAATCATACTCATATCCCTAGAGCAGGTTGTTTTACCATATTCCTTCCTCTTGTTAGAAGGATGCACAAACAATAAGGCAAAATACCAGGCCCTCATTGCAGGTCTATATCTCACACTCTCGGTGCAATTGAAGAACCTTAAAGTAAAAGGTGACTCAGAACTATCCATAAAGCAATTCAATGGTGAATATTCTATTAAGAAGGAGGAGTTGATCCCCCTATTCGACCATGTCTGAGGGTTAGTGGTGGAGTTCCCCACAGAACTGACATTAACCTATGTCCCTTGGTCTCAGAACTCTTAGGCCAATTCATTATCCAATACAGCCACAACCCTAACTGAACCAGTCCAGGATGAAACAGTTATCATCATTGCTCACCGTCGAATGGTCTTTCCATTTGTTCCAAATAACACGGAAGAAATCGATGACGTCATCTATGTTCCGGATCCATATGCTCCTACTACTGAGTGGATGACCCCCATTAAAAACTACATTTATAGAGGATAAATCCTATTGGATAAGTGTGTAGGAGAGAAAATACAAAGAAGGGTAGTCAAATTTGTCCTATATGGCGGCACGAGCCAGCAGAATGTCCTCTACAAGCGAGGCCTTGACAGAGTCCTTCTTAGATGCATTGATGGAGAAGAGATAGATGTCATAATTAATGTATTTAATGATGGATTGTGTGGAGCACATCAATCAGGATTCATGATTTTTCATCAGATTTGAAGGCTTGGATACTATTGGCCCACCCTAGCACGGGATTGCGTGAACTTTACTATGAAATTTCACTCCTGCCAAATTCATGCTAACTTTATTCATCCTCCCCCGAATCTACTTCACCAAGCTATGTACTCCTAGCCATTATTTATCTAGGGAATGGACGTTGTGGGACCATATCCTCCCATGATGTTCAAACAATTCAAATATATTCTCACGGTGACTGATTTCTTTTCCAAATAGGCAGAAGTTGCACCCCTTATGGAAGTCGGGGCAAAAAACATTGTCAGCTTTGTGAAAGCCAATATCGTCACCAGATTTTTTGTCCCTCATAAATTACTAACGGACAATGAAACCAACTTTTTCATTCCAAATTGGAGAAACTATACCAAGAATATGGTATCATGACCAACCATTCATCCCTCTACCACGCAGAGGCCAATAAACAGATAGATGCCTTCAACAGGACCCTATCTAACATACTCCAGAAAATGGTGGCCAAAGAAAGTAAGTCATGTCCAGACAAACTCTTCCATGCCTTGTGGTCCTATAAAACCAAAACTCTCACCGCTACCTAGGCAACTCTGTACTCATTAGTATGTGGAACAGAAGCATTTAAGCCCATTGAACTCCAATTTTCGTCACTCCGCGTTTCCATTTGTGATCAAATGTCCAACGATGTGCAAGCAGAAGACTGACTTGATGAATTGGAGTGACTAGATGAGAAGCGGTTTCACACTTTTCACTACCAAGAAGTATATTAGAACCTAATTACACGAGCCATCAATAAAAAGGTCCGTCTTCAGTCTTTCCTCGTAGGAGAATTTGTATTGGTCCTCCGAACCCGATGATACATGGAAAGAAGCCACTGAAGCTAGAGCCAAAGTGGGAGGGACCATATTTCATACACAAGGTCTACTAAAATGGATCATATTACCTGATCTCCATGGATGGTAACCTCACCCATGCTCTTACAAACGTGGTATTTTTGAAGAAATATTTCAGGTAACCATAAGAGCGGTACTTCGTCCGAGCTGCAAGAAGTTAAACTGCCAATCCCTGAATGTCCTTACTACACGACAATAAAATTTTTAGTAGAGTGTCCTTACTTCATGACATTAAACTGCATGGTACTTTATCCCTGTGACATTATAATAAACTATGCCATGCTGGTCCGAACTCTTGTACCCTAAACTAAGAGAAATATGTCCTGGTTTCATGACTTTAAACAGCATAACACGAAAATGTCTTTGTTGGATTTCGTGGAATAGAACCAACTACATTGTACATTATTAATTAATAAATACCTTATCATATATTGATTGTTCTTCGTCATGAAAATTCATGGGATAATTTCTTAAGGATAGTTGTTTCATTAAAGGGTCTAAGAGGATCCCTGCTATGATGAGAACTCGAAAGTGCCATAACACTTTTCTTGAATATATTTTATATGGCAGTATGATATTATTTAAGGGACACAAATAATACATTCCATTTGGGGTGATAGCTCATAAAACATTGAGTCACCTTCTCATGGTGTGCACCCCTAGTAATATCCTGGATGATATTATTAGAACGAGACCCGCCAGTAGGAAATCCACATTTCATAGTGCCATTGGATGTTCCTATTTGTGGACGTGTCTATTGGTCCATAGACATTAATATTATTATTAATGGGTATTAAAAATAGTTCACTTAGACGTATTGAATAAAATAGTGATGACACAGTGTTCACATCAAGGTAGGATACGTTGTTTACGTCACGAGTGATACTGCATTAATAGATAATGAAAGAAAGGATTTTTCCCTTTTGTTCCATAACTGATGTAGATATATTAGGCCCTTTGATGGGATTTACATAGACTAAATAAATCCATGTCCATGGTGAGGAATGAGAAAGTCCAATTATGGAATGTCAAAGAAAAAATAATTGATCACATGGGTTGATGGCACTAGCATGCAACCCGCTTGATTAGAGATATCAAGACAAAGGGATTACATTACATGGTAAGAGTTCGTAGGAGGTGAAGCATTGTTGAGGAATTAACTTATTTCTCTATGGGTGGCTTGGAATGTTTCTAGACGATAACCTTGGAATTTAGGAAGGCTCCACCTAATGCCCCTGAGAAAGAGTCCTAGAGGGTCACACACTAAGTGTGTCCAAGCATCTCAGTTAAATATTAATTTAACAATTGGAATAAATATTGTTCCTGATTATGGTTTAATAATTATTCAAGGATGTCTGATCGCATTTATTTCGACACTAATTATTCTAGGGAATATATTTTGGGTGAAATAAAATATTTATTAGTGTGTAATGCAGTGATATTTATTTGAGAAATAAATAGGCATTATTCCAGGTCTAATAAATATGGTGGAAGAAATAACGAGAATGAAAAAAATTACACACTCTGTATATATTGATATACATGATGTGTATTCTGGGAATTTATGAGAAATAATATTATTTATTTAATTAAATAATATTAGGTGTAATTCGTTGGGCGCATGTCAAGTAATGATAATAGAAAAATTTTATTATTAAACATGGGGTATTACTAATAATTAAATGAAATTAATAAATTCTTTAGGATAATTAATTCATTTTATTATTCAATGTAATTAAAATCCCAATTATATAATTCTCATTATCCTAGCCAATTTTTTTTGGTTGTGCAAAATGGATTTGGAAAATCTCTTAAGCCAAGAGAGAATTTTTTCCCACCATGAACGCTCTCAAGCTATGAGAGAGAGATCCTCCTCCACCGAATCAAGTTTATTGAAGGCAGACATTGCAAGTGAAGGCTATTCCATGATAGCACCCAAAAATACCTTAGATGATGTCCATAGATACGTGCAGTATGTGTGGGTCACTGCTAGAGGTATCCTACACTTGGATTCTACAACACAATTATGGATCACATCGGATCGTGATCGAAAACATCAACAGAGAGATAATTCCATCAAGGTAATTCTTGTCTTTTATTTAAATTAATTGTAACCAACATATGATGATCCTATCTATGGTTTCAAGACTCCCTTTTTTTCTTTCATTCTTCATTATATTCTGAAGATCTGGTGTTTTATTATCGTGATGGATCTCATATTAAACTTTGTTAATGGAAAAAATTAAAGTTTGGTAAAACCCACCAATGAGCTTTCACTGCACCTGGAACCAACAGTCTTCACCTGAGAAAACATTGATCTCCCAAAATTTTGTCATCTATTGTGCCACGTTCAAAGAACTATGTACGACTTGATTCCTTCCCTCATAGGATATGATGCGATGCTGGGATTTCTGTATCCTGGCCCAGGCACCATGAAAAAATGTCCCCCTCCTGCATATGAGTCAGATTTTCACAGGAAGCCCCTTTGAATTAAAATGACTTTGATAACTACGTGTGTCTTGATTCTTTCCCTTGAAAGATACATAGTGAAACTAGGACCCTATATCCTGGTCCATCCACCACCTTTAAAAAAAATAGAGAACTACATGCAGCTTGATTCCTACCCTTACAGGATACGTAGCGACGCCGGGATTTCTGTATCTTGTCCCATCCACCCCCACATTTAAAAATTTCCCTCATCCTTACCGCATGACGCTAAACTGCATGAATCTCATCCTTACTGCATGATGCTAAACTGCAGGGAGCTCATCCTTACCACATGATGATAAACTTCATGGATCTCATCCTTACCGCAAGATGTTAAAATTCACGGCACCCTTTTTCACATCGATTCACCGCCGACCTTACCGCATGACGTCAAACTGCATAGAATCCCCTTTAATGTTGGTTTGACACCATCCTTATCGCATGATGATAAACTGAACATCAGTCATCCTTACCGTATGATAGCAAACAACATGGTACAAGTCATAATTCGTTCAAGATACATGGTAAACCATGGCTAGAACACTCCTTGCACATTTGGATGCATCCTTCCCATGCATCAGACTCCATAACCCGGATGATTGTGGATCTTCATAATCACCCACGGCCATCAAAAGTAGAATCTCATCGAACTGTAGAGGACTCATACAGCTTGGGGAAGGCTGCACAATACTTTCTGAGTTCTACATCCAGTTTCACATTGGTTGCCCGATCTTCCCTACTAGCGCATTTCCCTTACCTTTACTGATCTTGGAGGAAGCACTAGTATCCATCGTCTTAGGCAGGGAGGAGTAGTCCCTCATAGACCTCTGTTTCACTGGAGGGTCGCTCTTTATCTTTCTCTTCTATTGAGAAGAGGCATCAGGCGCAACCATGTCTCCCTTCTTGCTACATTCAGGATCAGACCACAACCTTCTCTTCTGTTTGCCACCAGATGAATCAGAGAGACCCATTGTCTCATGTTCCTTCTTGATCCTATCTAGGATGGCATACAAGAGATAATCACGGTCTCCAAGGATTTATACAAGCCTTATGTTCTTGTCATTCTCATCTCCGAGAAAGATTACCGGCTGCAGATCAGGCTTGTGGAAGATATCATAAATATGATGCTCATGCGGTATTTCCGAACAGTCCAGCATAATCGGGTTAGACAATTCAACACAAGAGGGAAGCTTCTCAAATAAGACAAGGGCTGAGCTCTTGTCAGGCTACTCAGCACTCCTTTCAGGCACAGTAAAGTCCAGCAGTACATGCTCATGAGGGGGAACCGTGGGATGGTGCTCCACATCCATGTCCCAAGAAGCAACAAAAGGGAGAGGTAGGTCTGCATCCTGAAGGTAATCCTGGAGGGCATCTGCAGCTTCCACCTCCTGCAGCACCAGCTTCCCCTAACCCCTTTCTTCAGTACCCATAAAATCCAGATGATAGAGACCATTGAACCGATTCAAGAATAAAGCTGGCTCATGAAAACATCCAACATCCACTGAAGGGCTTGACAAAGGAACCCTCTCTATCCCAAGACAGACTGGAATTGGGGCCATGTACATTCCCCTGCCAGGATCAGACTGTAAGGCAACATCCTTAGCTCCTCGAGGAATGACATCTCCCAATTTCAGAAGAGGAATCTCCCCCCAGGACCAAATCACCCTTCACTTGTGAAAAGATGATATTGGGTGAAACAGGCTCCCCAACAGTAAACCCAGTGGCAATCAGTAGGGATGAGCCCTCATCCTCCATTTTTTCATTTCTCTGAGCATCCAGTAGAAGCTCCCCAGGGGCGTTCCTTTCCTCCAAGTCCCCTATTGAGCTAACCATCGAGGGGATTGGCTCCTTTCCAAATCTATCCATCACGCCATCCCTATGACCAAAATCTATTTTCAAATGACCAAGATAAAATCACAAGATGTAGTAACTCACCCACGATTAGAAAACCACCAGCTGCTTCCAATGAATCTCTTCACCAATTTCATTCCTGATAAAGTCAATTGGTTTTTTTGACACATCAATTTCAACACAAACCCTCGGGGAAACTAGGTGAAAAAGGGACCTGGTCCGAATACCCACACACAGAAACCGTCTAACCAAATTCCCTAGCATAGAAATAATGTACATGTTTTGGAAGGGAAGAGGGAGTTCAGGGAACCTTACCCATATTGCCGTCAGAGGGGAGTCGCAGTTCAAGTGGAATTGAAAATTCCACAAGAAAAGGGAGAAGCGAGCAGCATTACACCTACGAGGAGCTGAACACCAGGCCCGGATAAAGTCCTACTCTGACGAGAACCAAATCAAAATGTGGCTGGAGTCAACAAAATGGACAGTGGTGTGGTCTCTGAGATCCCAATGCTCGAACACAAACCTGTCAAAAACATCAACCTAGGGATTCCAGCTCAAGAACTTGGAAACCAGGGTCAGGCTATGAAGGGTAGAGGCCCTTTTGAACTCTGCAATCGATAGGGGGAGATTTGGCAGCCCTTCGTGCAAGACCGACACCTTAGGGTATAGATCAATCTGCGAGAAAGATGCTAGAGAATCAGGATCCGAGAAAGGGGAGAACCTTTCCTTGACGGGGGCAGTGGTGGCCCCTCCCCCACAGAGGGGGGAGGCTAGGGTGCATGAATTCTGTCATCTTCAAGCCAATGGTGAAGCAGCAGGAGCGCCATCGCGGGAGTGGAGCGGAGCACCATCTTCTTCCTTAAGGATTATAGGGATTTTTATGGTTTTTAGGATTTTGAGGATTTTTAGTGTTTTAGTGTTTTTTAGTTTTTAGGGGTTTTAAATGGGTTTGTGTTTTTAAGGTTTTATTTGGGGGTTTCAGGGATTTTAAGGGTTTATAAATTTATAGGGATTCTTAGGGAATTTTTCGTTTTTTATAGTTTTTAGGGTTTTTATCCATTTTGAGGGCTTTTAGGGGTTTTAGTGTATTTATGGTTTTTGGGATTTTTCAGAGGGGTTTTTGAGTTTTTAGGGGTTTTAAGATCTTTGTGATTTATTCATAATCATTATTAGATTAAATTGTTTTTAATGTTTTTACTGGACTTTAGGGTTGTGTGGGTTTTTGGGGTTTTTAGGGGTTTTAGGGGGTTTTATGTTTTTTAGCGATTTTTAGGGTGTTTAGGGTATTTTAATGTTTTTAGAATTTTTTTTTGTTTTTATGGATTTTAAATTTTTTAATGATTTTAATGTTATATTAGTTTTTTAGAGAATTTATGGATTTTTTACATTGGAAGGGATTTTTAGGAATATTTTATTATTTTTATGGGTTTTTATGATTTTTTTTGGATTTTGGGGGGTTTTAGGGGTTTTTTGGGGGTTTCATGGGTTTAATTTTTTTTAATTTTTTTAGGAGTTTTATGTATTTTTGTGTTTTTAGATTTCCTAAGGTTTTTTAGGGTTTCTAAAATTTTAAGGAACTTTTAGAGATTATTTTGATTTTTATGGTTTTTATTGTTTTTAGGTATTTTTGAGGGTTTTAATGGTTTTTTTGGGTTTTTAGGGTATTTATAGGTCTTTTGTGTTTTTAGGGTATTTTTTGAGTTTTTTGGAGTTTTAAGGGTTTTTAGTTTTATTTTAATGTTTTTAGAGGTTTAAAAGGTTTTATGTTTTTAGTGGGGTTTTATCGATTTTTTTGGAATTGAGGTTTTTAGGGATTTTAGTGGTTTTAGGGGGGTTTAGGGTCTTTAGAGTCTTTTTAGGGGTTTTAGAGATTTTAGAATTTTAAGGCTTTTTGGGGCTATTAGTATTTTTATGATTTTAAGGTTATATTATGGTTTTTAGTATTTTTGAGTATTTTTAAATTTTTAAGGATTTTTAGGGATTTTTTGGATCTTTATTAGTTTTTTGGGTTTTTAGGGATTTTAAGGGTTTTTAGGGGTTTTAATGGTTTTACCATTTTTAGGTTTTTAGGGGTCTTAATTGATTTTTGTTTTATAAAGTTTTCTTAGGATTTTTTTCAGTTTTATATTGGTTTTATTTTTTTAATGAATTTGTGGTATTTTTTAGTATTTTACGGGTTTTTAGTGTTTTAGGGATTTTGAGCAGTTTTTGGGTTTTTAGGACTTTATGGTTTTTTTGGGATTTTAGGTTGTTTTATGTTTTTAGTGTTTTATGGTTTATTGGAGTTAGAAAAAACTAGAGGTTTAATGGGTTTTAAAGAGTTTGTAGGGTTTTTATGAGTTGCTATGGGTTTTAATTTTTTTGGGGGGTTTTATGGCTTTTAGGATTTTTATGGTTTTCAAGGTTTTTTAATCATTTTTAATTTTTTTTTGGGATTTTACGTGTTTTTTGGGTTTTAAGGTTTTTTTGGGGTTTTCATTTTTTTAGGGTTTATTATATTTTAGGGGATGTTTAATGATTTTTAGGAATTTTAGTTTCTTTTATATTTTTTAGGGATTTGAGGGTTTTTTGTGTTTTAGGGTTTTTAAGGTTTTTATGGTTTTCTATGTTTATAGGGGTTTTTTGAGTTTTTATGTGTATTAAATGTTTTAAGAGTAATTTAATTTTTTTTTGGGGGGGGGGGGTTTAAAGGGTTTTTAGAGTTTTTAGAAGTTTTTGGGGTTTTAATGGGATTTTATGGGTGTTGAATGATTTTAGGGTTTTTTTTGGTATTTTGGGTTTTTAAGTATTTTTGGATTTTTAATGTTTTTAGGTTTTTAGTGGTTTTAATTGTTTTTACATTCTTCAGGTTTTCTGATGGGTTTTTAGGGTTTTTTATTTTTTTAGGTATTTTTTGGTCCTTTTAGGATATTTATGGTTTTTAGTGTTTTTTTGAGATTTTCTAGGTTTTTTATCATTTTGTAGGGGTTTTAGTGATTTTATGGTTTTTTGGGTTTTTAGGGGTTTCTTTAGTTTTAAGGGGTTTTAATTTTTTCTAGAGTTTTTAATGATTTTAGGGGTTTAAAGTGATTTTACAGTTTTTAGTGTTTTTTAGATTTTATGGATTTTTAGGATTTTTTAATGAATTTAGGAGTTTTATTAGTTTTAGGGGTTTTAGGTTCTCTTTTATTGTTTTTATAATAATTGGTGTTGGGTTTTTAGTGTTTTTATGTTTTAAATATTTTCTAATAGTTTTTAGGATTTTTATTGGTCTTTAGGGTTTTTAGGGATTTTGAGTGGTTTAAGGGTTTTAGGGGTTTTTCATATTTTCATCAGTTTTTTTTTTGAGGGTTTTGCCTATTTTTATATTTTTATGGTTTTTTCTTATCCTTTTATGGTATTTTAGGGGTTTTGACATTTTTTAGGATTTTTTTGGGATTTTATAAATTTTATGGTTTTTATGGGTGTTAGGGATTTGGATGATTTTAGGGTTTTTTAGGGTTTTTTCTATTTTTGGGGGTTTTAGTGTTTTTTAATCTTCTAGTGTTTTTTGGGTTCTTAGAGTTTTTAATGTTTTTAGGGGTTTTTATCATTTTAGTGTTTTTAGGGTTTTTAGGGATTTTTATGGGTTTTATCTAGTTTAGGGTTCTAGGGGTTTTAATATTATTTACTATTTAAATGTTTTCTTATGGGTTTTATGGTTTTTATGGGTTTTTACCTTTTCATATATTTTTATGGAATTTTTAGTATTTTTATTGTTTTTTGAGGGTTTTTGGATTTTTTGGGTTTTTAGGGTTGTTTTGGGATTTCAGTGTTTTTAGGTTTTTAGGGGTTTTTGTTTTTTTGGGTTTTTAATTTTTTCATAGGGTTCATTAGAGTTATTAGTATTTTTTTACTTTTTTAGGGTTTTTCATAGGTTTTTTTGGATTTTTATGGTTTTTAGGGTTTTTAGGGATTTTGAGGATTTTAGGGTTTTAGGGGATTTTGGTTTTTATAGTTTTTTTTAGGACTGTTGTTATTTTTTGGGTTCTAGGGGTTTTAATAATTTTAATATATTTTAAGTATTTTAGGTGATTAAAGGGTTTTTAGAGTGTTTATTAAGTTTTTATGGTTTTATGGGGTTTTAGTGTTTTTATGTTTTTTAGTGATTTTAATGGTTTTTAGGAATTTTTTATGGGTTTTACCATTTTTAGGTTTTTAGGGGTTTTAAGTGTTTTCTGTTTTATAAGGTTTTCTTAGGTATTTTAATGGTTTTTAGGAATTTTTAATATTTAATAAATTTTTAAGTAATTTTAGGAATTTTATGTGTATTTAGGGTTTTTATGTATTTTTAGGTTTTTTAAGGTTTTTAGAGTTTTTAATGTTTTTATGGGATTAAAGTGGTATTTATAGTTTCTAATTGTTTTTAGGTTTCTTATTTATTTTTATAGTTTTTATGGTTTTTAGGGATTTTATGTTTTTAAGGGTTTTTAGGGGTTTTAGGGTTTTATGGTATTTAGTGTATTTAAGATTATTAGTTTTCTGGAGGTAATAAGTGTTTTTAGATTCTCTAAATTTTCTATGATTTTTTTTCGTTTTTTTTGGAATTTTAGGGCCTTTTTTGTATTCTTATGGGTTTTTGGGTTTTGTGGGATTTCTAGGGTTTTTGGGGACGGGTTAGGGTTTTAAGAGTGTTTTTTTTTCATTTTTTAGGTTTTTTATATTTTTAGTGTTTTATGTTTTTTAGAGTTTTTAAATATTTTTAGGGGTTTATAGGGTTTTTAGAGTTTTTATTGGGTTTTTAAAATATTATGTGTTTTAGGTTGTTTATAGGTTTTATCCATTATTATGGGTTTAGGGGGTTATAGGTTTTTTATGTTCTTTTATGGTTTTTATGATTTTAGCATTTTTATGATTTTTATGCTTTTAGGTTTTCTAGGTTTTTAGGGGTTTTATTGTTTTTAGTAGTTTTTATGTTTTTAGGGATTTTTAGGGGTATCAAGGATTTTTATGGGTTTTTAGGTTATTAGGGATTTTGGGGGCTTTGAAGGCCTTTTAGGGTGTTGCCGTGTTTTGGGGTTTTAGGGTTTTTTTTAGTTTTTTAGGGTTTTAAATATTTTTTTTCTTTTTAATGTTTTTAGGTGTTTAAAGGGTTTTTAGTGTTTTTAGTGATTATAGGATTTTTAGGGTCTTTATGTTTTTAGCGGTTTTATTATTTTTAGGGGTGTTTAGGGTATTTTTGGGTATTTATCTTTTTTATGTTTTTTAGGATTTCTTTTAGTTTTTTCAGGGGTTTTATCAATTTTTACACTTATTTGGATTTTAGATCTTTGTTTAGGAATTTTATAGAATTTATGATGCTATGTAATTTTGTGGGTTTTTATGTTTTTTAGGGATTTTAGGGTTTGTTATCATTTTTAGAATTGTTTATTATTTTTATGTATCTTATGTTTTTTAGGTTTCTATGTTTTTCATAGGGGTATTCAAGGTTTTTAGGCGTGTTAAAGTTTTTTTGGATTTTTAGGTCCCTATTATGATTTTTATGGTTTTTTATGGTGTTAGGGGTTTTATGGGGTTTTTAGGGGTTCTCGGGTTTTTATGGGTTTTTAAAGACTTTATGGGTTTTTAGGTATTAAGGGATTTTATAAATTTTAGGTGTATTTATGGGTTTTAAGTTTTTTTAGGGTTCTTTAGGTTTTTAGGGGTTTTAACTGTTTTTTAGTTTTTTACAGTTTTCTTTTTGTTTTAGGGTTTTTAGAGGATTTTAATTTTTATGGATTTTTTTGGATTTTCAGGTTTTATGAATTTTACAGTTTTTAGATATTTTGAGGGTGTTTAGGGTTTTTAGGTTTTTTAGTGTTTTTTAGGTTTTTAGTAGAATTATGTGTTCTTGGTTTATTATGGTTTTCTTAGAGTTTTTTTAGGGGTTTTTAGGGTTTTAAGGGTTTTAAGGGCTTTAATTGTTTTTTAGGATTTTATGGTTTTGACTGGTTTTAGTGATTTTGAGGGTTTTGATGGTTTTTGATGGGTTTTTAGGGTTTTTATGTTTTTTTATTTTTTTTATTGTTTTAGGGGTTTTTGAATTTTTTTAATGTTTTTAAGGTTTATTAGAGTTTTTAACATTTTTAGTGATAAAAAGGGTTTATAGAGTATTTAGTGGTTTTAGTGTTTTTATGGGTTTTAGTGGTTTTTAAGGGTTTTATAGGTTATTATGGTTTTTTTGGGCTTATAAGGTTTCTATCATTTTTTAGGTTTTTATTGTTTTTTAGTGTTTTTAGGTTTTTTATGTTTTCTTAGTGGTTTTCACATTTTTTGGGCTTTTAATATTTTTAGTTATCTTTTCCGATTTTTTAGGATTTTTATGGTTTTTAGATTTATTATGGATTTTGAGGGGTTTTAGAGGTTTTAGCATTTTTACGGGTTTTATGTGTTGTTTGTGTTTTTAGGGGGTTTTGAGTTTTGGGGGGTTTTATAGTTTTTTTATGTTTTTATAGTTTTCTAGGGTTTATGGATTTTTTGGAATTTTTTTATGATTTTTATGGTTTTTATCGATTTTGATGTTTTTAGGGTTTTTATGGCTGTTTTTTTGTTTTTTTTCATTTTTTTATATTTTTTGGGTATTTTGGGTATTTTATATTTTTTTAACATTTTTTGGGTATTAAAGGTTTTTTAATGTTTTTGAGTGTATTTAGGGGTTCAATGGTTTTTATAGTTTTCTATGGGTTTTAGGGGGGTTTATGGTTTTTAGGGGATTTTTGGGTTTTAGGGTATTTTTATGGGTTTTAGGGGTTTTAGTGTATTTTAGGATTTTGTTGTTTTATGTATTTTTAGGTCTCTAAGGTTTTGTTATTGGTTCTAGGATTTTTAGCTGTTTTTATGTTTTTTTGGGATTTTAAGAGATTTTAAGGAATTTTTATGTTCTTTTAGGGTTTTTAGGGATTTGAACTATTTTAGGGTCTTATGTGTTTTTAGGTTTTTTATGGTATTTTTGGTATTCTAGTGTTTTTTTAGTTTTTAGGGTTTTCGAGGATTTTTTAGGGTTTTAAAAATTTTCTAGGGTTTGAAGAATTTTTCTTTTATTATTGGGTTTTAGGGTTTTGTGGGGTTTTATGGGTTTTTTAATGTTTTTGGGGATTTTATGGGTTTTTGGGGTTTTTGGGTCTTTTATGGTTTTTATATTTTTTAGGTTTTTGTGAGTTTAAAGAGTTTTCAGGTATCTCATGTTTTCTTAGGGTTATTCATTGTATTTAGGGGTTTTTGAGTATTTTATGGTTTAAGGGGTTTTAGATTTTTAAAATATTTTAGGGGTTTAAAGAGTTTTAATGTTTTTAGTGGGTTTTAAGTTTTTTTACCTATTTAGGGTTATAAAGGTTTTTAGAGGATTTTAGGGTTTTTAGAGTGTTTAATGTTTTTAGATTTATTATGGGTTTTTGAGTTTTTAGGTTTTTATAGGTTTTATGTGTTTTTAGGATTGTAAGGTTTCTAACTTTTTAAGGGTTTTTATGTTTTTAGTGTTTTTTTATTGTTTTAGGAGTTTTTGGAATTTTTAGGGTTTTTAGGGTTTTTATGGTTTTACGGTTTCTTGGTTTTTAGGGGGTTTTATGAGTTTAATAGGATTTTTAGTGTTTTTAACATTTTAGGGGTTTAAAGGGTTTTTAGTTTTTTATTAGCTGTTTTGGGTTTTTTATGGGGCTTTAGGGTTTTTAATGTGTTTTGGGTTTTAAGGTTTTTATGGTATTTATGGGTTTTTTCATTTTTTAAGGTTTTTATGGGATTAATTTTTTTTAGGTTTCTAATTTTTTTAGTTTTTAAGGCTTTCTTATGGGTTTTCAGGGTTTTTATGGTTTTTTACCTACTTAGTGATTTTTAGAGATTTTTTACAATTTTTTTTGGGTTTTTATATTTCTTGGTATTTATAGGTTTTAGGGTTCTTTGGTGTTTTTAGGGTTTTTATGGTTTTCAAAGTTGATTGGGTATTAAGGGGTTTTAATGGATTTTAGGTTTTTAAAATTATCTTAGGCTTGTTTAATAATTTTAGGGGTTTTTATGTTTTTATATATTTTTTTTAAATTTTTATGGGTTTTAGGGGCTTTAGGGAATTTTAGGGATTTTAGGGGGTTTGGGATTTTTATTAGGTGTTTAGTGTTTTTTTAGTATTTAGGGTTTTAAATAATTTTTTAGAGTTTTCAATGCTTTTAGGGGTTTGAAGGGTTTTTAGATTTTATTGTGGGATTTTCAGGTTTTTTGGGGTTTTAGGAGGATTTGGGGGTTTTTGGGGTTTTATGGTTTTTGGGGTTTTTGGGTTCATTTTAGGGTTTTTTGTGTTTTTAGTGTTTTTGTTTTTTTTAGGGTATTTTTGGGTTTTAAATTTTTCTAATGGATTTTAGGGGTTTTAGGGTTTTTTTAAATTTTATGCATTTAAGATGGTTTTTATGATTTTTATGGGTATTTTTGTGATTTTGATGGTTGTTATGGGTTTTTAGGATTTGGAGGGTTTCTAGGGGTTTTTAGGATTTTTAGGGGTTTAAAGTGTTTCTAGGTTATTGTTGTATTCATAGGTTTTTTCATGGTTTTTAGGGTTTTTATGTTTTTTGGGTTTTTGTGTTTTTTTTTGTTTTTTAGTGATTATTTTGGATTTTTAGGTTTTTTTTGGTTTATTGGGATTTTGAGGGGTTATAAGGGTCTTTATAGTTTTTAGTACTTTTTGGGTTTCTTGGATTTTTTTGGATTTTAAGGGGTTTTTTTAGTATTTATTTTTTTTTATAATTTTTAATGATTTATGGTTTTAAAGGGTTTTTATTGTTTTTAGTGCTTTTTTGTGTTTTTATGTTTTTTGGGATTTAAGGTTTTATTAATGATTTTTAGGGTTATTATATATTTTTTGTGTTTATGAATTTTTAGGGTTTTTAGGATTTTTATGTTTTTTATGGTTTTTAGGTTTCTCAAGGTTTTAGGTTTCTTATATTTTTTGTGTTTTTTTGAGTTTTAAGTGTTTTTAGGTTTTTAATTCTTTCTTAGGGGTCATCATGGATTTTTGGATTTTTTTTTTTATTTTTTGGGATATTCTATGTTTTTTTATTATTTTGATGTTTTAGGGTTTTTAGTGATTTTCAAGCTTTTTTAGTGTTTTTAATGTTTTAATGGTTTTTGTGTTTTTTCGGTTTGTGTAGTGTTTTAGTGTTTTTAGTGTATTTTTAATTTTTTAGGGTTTTAAAGGGTTTTCAGTTTTTAGTGGGTTCTTTTTGGGTTTGTTGGGTTTTTAAGGTTTTTATGGGGTTTTATGGTTCTAGTAGATTTTGTTTATTAAGGGATTTTAATGTTTTTATGTTTTTAGTGGTTTTAAGTGTTTTTAGGATTTGAAGTGGTTCTTTGGGATTTTTTGGGTTTTTAGATGGTTATACATTTTTAGGGATTTTTATCGATTTTTTAGATTTTCTAATGTTTTTGGGGATTTTAGGGATTTTGAGGAGGTTTGGGGTTTTTAGTGTTTTTAGGGTTTGTATCAATTTTTTTGGTTTTTAAGGTTTTATAATTGAGTTTTTAAGTTTTTTGAGGATATTATAGTTTTTTAGAAATTTAATGTTTTTAACAGGTTTTTAGAGTTTTTAGTGGTTTATGGTTTTAATGTTTTAAAGTTTTTAATGTTTTTGGTGGTTTTTATAGTTTTTAGTGGTCTTTGGGTATTAAGGTTCTTTTTAGGTTTTAGGTTTTTTAATTTTCATAGGTGTTTAAGGGGTTCATCGGGGTTTTCAATGTTTTTATAAATTTTCTAAGTTTTGAGGGATTTTTAGGGTTTTTATATATTTTAATTTTTTTAGGTTTATTGTGTATTTTTAGGTTTTTCAGAGTTTTTAGGGTATTATAGGTTTTTAGGGTTTCTAGAATTTTCAGATTTTTTAGGGGTGTAAGTGTTTTTATGTTTTTAATATTTTCTTAGGGGTTTTTAATTTTTTTGATATTATTAAGGGTTTTTAGGATTGTTATGTGTTTTTAGGGTTTTTAGGGATTTTAAGGTTTTAGGGTTTTTATTAATCTTTATGTTTTTTGGATTTTTTGTGTTTTTGGGTTTTTTAGGTTTTTAGAGTTTTAAACAATTTTTATGTTTTAAAGGGTTTTTATAAGTCTTAGTGGCTATTTATGGGTTTTATTCCTTTTTAGGGGTTTTAAGGGTTTTAGGGTTTTTAGGTGTTTTTTGAGTTTTTTGGGCGTTTTAGAGTATTTTTGGGTTTTTTTTCATTTTTTTGGTTTTTAGGGGTTTTAAGTGTTTTTAGGTTTTTATTATTTTCTATTGGGTTTTCAGGTTTTCAATTGTTATTTATATTTTTACATATTTGTAGTGTTTTTTTATTTTTATGGGTTTTTTGGGTTTTTTAGGGTTTTTATGAATTTTTTATTGCTTTTAGGGGGTTTAGAGAATTTTTTTTTGGGGGGGGGGTTGTGTTTTTTTTTTTATTTTTTTAGGTTTTCTAATGTTTTCAGCATTTTTAACCTTTTTACTAGTTTTGTGGGATTTTAGATTTTTTTGTGGTTTTTAGTGTTTTTTGGTTTTTTTGGGTTCCTTAATATTTTTAGGGGTTTATGGTTTTTAGCAGTTTTTATTATTTTTAAGGTCTTTTAGGGTTTTTTAACATTAATTAGGGTTTTATGGGTTTTTATGGGGTTTTAAGTGTTTTATGGTTTTTATGGTTTTCATAGGGTTTTTCAGGGTGTTTTATTTTTTCAGGATTTTTGGGGATTTATTAGGTTTTTATAGTTTTTTTTCTCAGGGATTATGATGTTTGTAGGGTTTTTAGGGATTTATAGGGTTTTCGGATTTTTTTAGTTTTTTTTGTGTTTTAAGTGTTTTTATGTTTATAAGGTTTTTGTAGGTGTTTTCATAGTTTTTAGGGTTTATGGATTTTAGGTGTCTTTTTTAAAATTTAAATGGGTTTTTTCTAGGGTTTTTGAGGTTTTAGGGGTTTTCAGGGTTTTTAGGTTTTTAGGGTTTTAGGATATCTATGGGGTTTTGGGGTTTTTATGTGTTTTTGGAGTTTTTTTGGGTTTTCAATGCTTTTAGAGTTTTTAATGTCTTTAGGAGTGTAAAGGTTTTTAGGGTTTTTAGTGTGTTTTTAGGGTTTTTATGTGTTTTAAGGTTTTTTAGGTTTTTAGGTGTTTTATGATATTATAGTTATCTAGGTTTTTATAATATTTCATATTTTTAGTGGTTTTAACTGTTTTTCCTTTGTTTTTAATGTTTTCTTAGGTTTTTTCAATTTTTTTAGGATTTTTACTTTTTAGGGTTTTTTAATATTTTTATTGTTTTAGTGGTTTTTACATATTTTGAGGGATTTGGTAGTTTTTAATGATCTTATGGTTTTTTTGGGGGTTTTAGTGTTTTTTGGAGTTTTTTTCAGTTTTGAAGGCTTTTTGATTTTTTTAATGTTTTCAGGGGTTTAGCAGGTTTTTAGAGATTTTAGCAGGTTTTAGGTTTTTTTGGGGGTTTTTGGGTTCTAATGTTTTTTGGGTGGTTTATTATTTTTAGGGGGTTTAGTGTTTTTAGGGTCTTATTGGATCTCTTATTGTTTTTTTATCAATTTTTATGTTTTTTTGACTTTTATGTTTTTTAGGTTTTTATAAGTTTCTTATTGGTTTTCAAGTATTGTAGGATTTTTTACATTCTTGGGGGTTATTAATTATTTTTTATTTTTTTATGGGTTTTATCATTCTAAGGTATTTTGAGGGTTTTTGGGGTTTTTAAGTTTTTTTGGTTTTTCTTGTTTTTTAGGTTTTTTAGGAGTTCAAATTATTTAATGGTTTTTAAGGGTTTCCTAAGGTTTTTAGTGTATATTATGTTTTAAGAAATTTTTACATATTTTTTTTGATATTTATGGTTTTTAAGGATTTTTAGGGTTTTTAGGGTATTAAGGATTTTATGGTTTTTTGGGGGTTCAGGGGTTTTTCATGGGTTTTTGGGATTTTTATGGTTTTTTATAGTTGTTTTAACATTTTGGGTGTTTAAAGGGTTTTTAGATTTTTAGTGGTTTTTAGTGACTTAGGTGTCTTTACGGTTTTTTGGATTTTTATGGTTTGTAGGGATTTTAGGGGGTTTTATCATTTTTAGCGTTTTTAGGGTTTTAGGGATTTTAAGTGTTTTTAGGTTTTTATGGTTTTCTGAGGGGGTTTTAGGTTTTTTTAGGATTTTTATTTTATAGGTATCTTTAGGGAATTTATCAAATTTTATTGTTTTTATAGATTTTTAGAGGTTTTATGATTTTTATGCTCTTTAGTGTTTTTTCATTTTTTGGGGGTTTTAAGTGTTTTTTGTTGTTAAGGTTTTATTATGATTTTCTGGGTTTTTAGGACTTTTTATGTATTTTGTGATTTTTTGAGATTTTCTATGATTTTTATGGTTTTTAAGGGGTTAGGGTTTTTGAGGATTTTTAAGAATTTTTGGGGTTTTAGGGTGTTTTTGGGTTTAAGGGATTTTTTTGGGATTTTGGGTTTTTAGTGTTTTTAGTGTTTTTTTACATTTTTATGGGATTAAATGGTTTTTAGAAATTTTAGTGGTTTTTTAGGGTTTTTATGGGTTTTAATGGTTTTTATATATTTTATGGATTTTTTTTTTAGTGTTTTAGGGGTTTTTAATGTGTTTTAGGGATTCTAGAATTTTTTATATTTTTATGGGTTTTAGGTAGTTTTAGGTTTTTATGGTTTGCTTAGGGGTTTTCAAGGTTTTAGGGTTTTTATGTTGTTATGGATATTTATGGTTTTTAGGTGTCATTAACATTTTTATGGAATTAGAGGGGTTTTAGGGGTTTTGTGGTTTTTAGGGTTTTTATAGACTTTGGTTTTTGGGGTTTATTTTAGTTTTTAGGGTTTTATTGTATTTTAGAATTTTTTAACGTATTTAAGGGTTTTTAAGGGTGTTTATGATTTTTAGTGGGGTTTTCCCATTTTATGGGTTTTTATGGTTTCTAATATTTTTATGTGTTTTATGATTTTTAGGGCAAGGAAGGATCGGGTCCAGGCTATTCCTGGGACCCCCAAAATTTTATTAAAAAAAAAGACACAGACACTACAGACAAGGGAGGGGAGTGCTCCACCGATCCACACCCAAAATCCCTTACGACCTCAGCCCAAAGTCCACAGAAATAGAGGAAGAAAAGAAAATGAAAAAACAAACAAGTCAATAGGTTCAAAAGGAAAAGGACACAAGGGGAGGATCAGTCAACATCGCTACCAAAATCCTCCAGCTCCGCACCTCGAAACCCCATGCCCACACCAAATCCGTCACCCACATCAGCAAAACTGAAATCTGACTCAGCACCCATGTCTGTTGAGTCCCATCCATACTCAAAATCCTCTTGCATTCCAAGCCTGGATAGCAGCTTTATCCTAGCCTTCTCTTGCTCTGCAGAAATTGAAAGCCGCTCTCGCTTATTCACCTTTAGATTAAGTCTAACAACTCGTGAAGAGGCCCTAGTTGCCATGGGATGTGGGAGTGCAGAGTAATCCTTCCTCCGTCTTCGTCTCGGAGGGGAAGAAGTGGATCCAGTTACAACACCCGCCTTCGTACAAGCGACACCATCACTGATAGCCGATGTTTCCTTCCCTTTTTTACAGTCTGTCCCAGGAGTTTCAGCACCTCTTTTCTCCTTTGTCCTGGCCATAGAAGCATTTATCCGGTGATCAGCCTCAGAAAACCTCTCCTCGAGCCTCTCAACTTCATCCTCAAGAGGGAACCTTTCCTGTTCAACCCACACCAACTCATGCAGCTGCACACAAAAAGCTTCAGTAGAGGGGACACCATGAAGGACCACAGCCCTCTGCAGGTCCATGGACGGACCACCAACATCACCAGCATTTCACGGTATAGGGCTAAGTTGGCCACTGGGAGGATCCTCAGCACCGCTTGTGCTTTCAGAGGGAGGAGATATCCCAGGCCCCATGTCAGGTCCCCCCATGCCTGGAGATCTAGACAAAACCAGAGGGGCATCATGCTAGTTAATGTGTGGCCTCGTGGGGATCCAGGTCTCTTCATCCACCATAGACCTTTCCTTAACAAAAGACAAGCTCCACTCATCTCCAGTCCTTGAGCCCTGAGCAATCACTACCTCCTTCACGACATCTTCCACCCGCACATCCCCCCCCCCCCCGGCAGGCTCAACCAAGACTTCAACCTTCAAGCCAGCTATATCATCATGTTCCAGATCCAGAGCATAGGCCTCCTCCACATTTTCTTCCCTGACTCCCATCACCACAGCCTTCCCTAATTCTGTCTGCCTCCTAGGGGAGTCACCATACCAATGGACACTTATAGCAGAAGCCCGATTATCCCTCTCATCCAGCATCACTTCCTCATCATTATCATTCCCTGAAACACCAGTACCTCCAGTTAGACTCACAACGAAACCACCCGAATCCATCAGGGCCACCTCTATGTCACTTCCAGCCAGCAAAGCAGACGATCAGGGAAAATCAGCATTCAGAGGTTGGGAGGAAGCCACCCCTGTGTCCCCTTCACCTCCACCAGAGGGAGGGTAATCTCACCAGAAGACATGCGAGCCATTGAACCACCACCCCTGACAGTTCCAGAGCAGCCTCCAGGGTGATCACTGTGCCCAAATCTCCAACAAGATGAGCAGAAAACCGGCCATTTCTCAAAGATGACGGGCTGTATCCACCTAAGTTCTTCCCCCACTGCAATCCAGATAGCATCCACAGGAGACTTCGAAGCATCGATATGAATTTTAGGGGTTTTAGGGTATTTTAGGATTTATAGAGTTTTTTAGGTTTTTAGGGGTTTTATGTGTTTTTATGTTTTTAAATATTTCTTAATGTTTTATCATGGTTTTTAGGGTTTTATGTTTTTAAGGAATTTCAGTTACTTTTTTTCTTTTTTTAGAGATTTTTAGTATTATTAGGGATTTTGAGGATTTTAGGGGGATTTGGGTTTTTGGATTTTTTTAGTTTTTAGTTTTTTTTACCGGTTTTAAATGTTTTTAGGTTTTTATGTTATTCTTAGTGTTTTTAGTGTTCTTATTGTTTTAAATTTTTATGGATTTTATGGGCTCGTTAGGTTTTTATGACTCCTTAGGGTTTTTATGGATATGGAGGGTTTTTATGTTTTTTAGGGTTTTTATGTTTTTAGGTTTTTTTGTTTTTGGGGGGTTTAGTGTTTTTTGAGTTTTTATGGGTTTTAAATTTATTTTATATTTTTTTACCATTTTTAAGTGTTTAATGGGGTTTTAGATTTTTTAGTGGGTTTTAGGGTATTTATGGGTTTCTAGGAGTTTTTAAACATTTTAGGGGTTTCTATAGTTTTTAAGTTTTATTGGATTTTTAGTTTTATTTATAGTTTTAGGGATTTTATGTTTTTTTATGGTTTTAATGTTTTTTATGGGTTTTCGGGATATTTAGGGTTTTTTATGTTTTTATGGATTTTTAGGGATTTTTTTTTAAATGTTTTCAGGTTTTTTTAGATTTTTTGTAGTTTTAGGAGAAATTTAGGGTTTAAAGGATTTTTTAGGGTTTTGAGTGTTTTGAGGTTTTCTAGGGGTTTAACTGTTGTTAGGTTTTTATTTTTTTCATAGGGATTTTCATGGTTTTGACAAATTTATTCTTTTAGGAATTTTTGAATTATTTTTTAGGATTTATATGATTTTTCCGGGTTTTTTCCGTTTTGATGGTTTTGATGGGTGTTTAGGTTATTTAGTGTTTTTGGATTTTTTTAGTATTGTGGGGGATTGGTTTTATGGTTTTTTTAGAGTTTTTTAATGTTTTAAGGGGTTTAAAGAGTTTTGGAGTTTTTAGTGGTTTTTATGGGTTTTCGGTATAATTAGGGTTTTAGGGGTTTTATGCTTTTTTGGTTTTAGTATATTTTATTTTTAGGGGTTTTAAGTGTTTTTAGGTTTTATGGTTTTCATAGCAGTTTTCAGTGTTTTTTATGTTTTTATGTAATTTGAGGTATATTTAAGCTGTGTATTGTTTTTAGGGGTTTCTATTTTTTTGGTATTTTTAGGGATTATTTATGATTTTTATGAAATTCAGGGTATTTGAGTGGTTTTGACAGTTTTGAGATTTTTTAGGGTATTTATGACTTTTTGGGAATTTAGGGGTTTTATGATTTTTTTTATAGTCTTTTAATATTTTTGATGGTTTGATGTGTTTGATGTGTTTTATGAGTTTTTAGTAGTTTCTAGGGTTTTTATCGGTTTTTAGGGTTTTATGGTTTTTAAAGGTTTTATGGTTTTTAGGGTTACTTGGGGTTTTTAGGGTTTTTATAATTTTTAGTTTATTTTGGGGTTTAATGTGTTTTTAATATTTTAAGGTTTATTTTCAAATTTTCGTGTATTTAGGTTTTTTATGTTTTTAGCGATTTTAGTGGTTTTTTATTTTTTTTAACATTTTTTAGTGTTTTAGGAATTTTGATTGATTTTCGATATTAGGGGTCTATAGGGATTTTATCATTTTTATATTATTTTTATGCTTTTTATGTTTTCATTGGTTTTTAAAGTTTTCTTTTCGTTCTTTAGGGTTTTAGCATTTTTTACATTTTTAGGGGTTTTAGGGATTTTTTAATATTTTTATGGGTTTTTCAGGTTTTAATGTTTTTATGGTTTTATTACATTTTTAGGATTCTCTTTCTTTTTTAGGTTTTTTTGGTTTTTTTGAGTTTTTATACATTCTTAGTTGTTTAAAGGGTTTTTAATGATTTAGTGTTTTAGGGGTTTTATGGTTTTTAATGTTTCATATGGTTTTTAAGGGTTTTAATTGTTTTTAGGAGGATTTAGGGGTTTTAGTTTCTTTTTAGTGGTTTTTAGGGCTTTTATCATTTTAGGTTTTTAGGGGTTTTAAGAGTTTTAGGTTTTTAAGGTTTTCTTAGGGGCATTCAGGGTTTTTACAGGCTTTCACATTTTTAGGTGTTTTTAGGGGTTTTTTTATTTTTATGGTTTTTAGGGTTTTTAGGGATTTTGATGGTTTCAAGGTTTTGGGGTATTTAGGATTTTTTGGGTTTTTAGCATTTTTAGGATTTTATGGGTTTTATATATATATAGGTTTTTAGGGTTTTCTTAGTGGTTCTTCTAGTTTTTAGCATTTTTAACCTTTTTTGACTTTTATAGATTTTTTAGGATTTTTATGCTTTTTTGGATTTTTAGGGATTTTGAGGGCGTTTAGGGTTTCTTATAGGTTTTTGGGTTTTTATTTTTTTTAGGGTTTTTTGATTTTTTAGGGTTTTTAAGGTTTTTATAGTTTTTAATGTTTTTTGTGGTTTAAAGGGATTTTAGTGTTTTTCGTGGTTTTATTGTTTTTATGGGGTTTTAGGGGTTCTATGGTTTTTATCGGTTTTTATTAATTTTAGGGATTTATAGTTTTTACGGATATTTTCATTTTTGGGGTTTTAGTGGCTTTAAGTGTTTTTGGGTTTTTATGGTTTCCTTAGATTTTTTCTGGGTTTTATTGTTTTTTTTCATATTTAGGTATTTTTATGGATTTTTAGGGGTTTTATGGGTTTTCAGATTTTTTAGAAATTTTGATGGTTTTTAGGGTCTTTAATGGTTTTAGGTTTTTTTGGGAAATTAGTGTTTTTTTATTTTTTGATGGTTTAAAGGTTTTTTAGATTTTTTTGATGTTTTTGGGGTTTAACGAAATTTTAGAGTCCTTAGTGGTTTTAGAGGTTTTATGGATTTTTAGGGCATTAATAGTTTTGAAGGGTTTATATGGTATTAAAGGTTTTATAGACCTTTATGGGGTTTTCCATTTTTTAGGTTTTTAAGGGGATTACTTGTCTTAGGTTTTTAATGTTTTCTTATGGTGTCCATGATTTTTATGAATTTTTACGTTTTTAAGGATCTTAGGGCTTTTAAGTATTTTTATAGTTTTTAGGATTTTTAAAGAATATTCGATTTTTTAGAGGTTTTTTGGATTTTTAATGTTTTTTATAATTTAAGGTTTGTTAGAGATTTTTTTGTTTCTTATATTTTTTTAGGGAGTTTGAGGGATTTTCGGTTTTGTGGGTTTTTTGGGTTTTTTGGGTTCCTTTGAGTTTTGTAGGTGTTTTAAGGTTTTTAGAGTTTTATAAAAAAAACAGGGGTTTAAGGGTTTTAGAGTTTTTAGTAATTTAAGGTTTTTATGGGGTTTTATGGGTTTTTTAGTTTTTAGGGTTTTTAGGGTTTTTAGGGATTTTTAGGGGTTTTAAGAAATTTATATTTTTATTGGTTTTAAGTGTTTTAGGTTTTTAAGGTTTTCTTATGGTTTTGTGTTTTTTTAGGGTTTTTATGTTTTTTTTTTTGGGTTTTAGGTGTTTTTAGGATTTTTATGGTTTTTAGTTTTTTATTAATTTTGAGGGTTTTAGGGATTTTTAGGGTTTTTAGGGTTTTTTAGTGTTTCTAGCATTTTAGGTTTTTAGTGGATCTAAGTGCTTTTAAGTTTCCAAGGTTTTCTTAGTTATTTTATAGGTTTTTCATGCTTTTTAGTAATTTTTATTTTTTTAGGTATTTTTTCATATTTTTAATGATTTTAAGGATTTTGAGGGTTTTTGTGGATTTTATGTTTTTTTGGTTTTTTTTGGGTTTTAGTATTTTTTTTAGTTTTTTATGGTTTTTAGAGTTTTTTAATGTTTTAGGGGTTTAAAGGTGTTTTTGAGTTTTTAGTTATTTTTTAGGGATTTTATGGGGTTTTACGGGTTTGTTTTTATGTTTTTAGTAGTTCTATCAGTTTTTGGGGTTTTTAGGTTTTTAGGGTGTTTTAGGGTGTTTTTAGGGTCTTAGGGTTTTCTTACATTTTATAGTTTTTATGGGTTTAAAATATTTTTTTTTGGTTTTTGAGTTTTTCTAAAGAGTTTTCAGGTGTTTTAGGGTATTTTACATTTTCAGGGATTTTTTTGGGTTTTGTAATATTTTTGGGTTTTTAGGGTTTTTATGGATTTCGAGGGTTTTAGGGTTATATGGTTTTAGGGTTTTCATCATCTTTTAGGTTTTTAGTTGGTTTTTTTAGGTTTTTATGGGTTTCTTATGGGTTTCTAGGGTCTTCAAGTTTCTTTTATGTTTTTAAGGATTTTTAGGGATTTTTTTAGGATTTTATGGATTATTTTGGAATTTTAGGGATTTTGAGGGTTGTTATGGATTTTTTGGGGTTAGGGTTTTTATGGTTTTTTGGGGGTTTATGGTTTTTATAAGTTTGTTTGGGTTTCTAAGGTTTTTATGAGTTTTTAATGTTTTAGGGGTTTAAAGGGTTTTTAGTGTTCTTAGTTATTTTAGAGTTTTCATAGGTTAAAATATTTTTATTGTTTTTAGAATTTTTATGGTTTTTAGGGTTTCTTTTAGATTTTACAGACTTTTTAGGGATTTTAGAGTTCTTTATGTTTATTATTGGTTTAACTGTTTTTAGGTTTATAGTGTTTTATTAGGGGTTTAAGGGTTTTTTATTTTTTTTGCGATTTAAGGGATTTTTTTTGGATTTTTATTGTTTTTTGGGTTTTTGGGATTTTGATGGTTTTTAGGGATTTTTAGAGGTTTTTAGGATTTTTATTGTTTTGGGGTTTTTTAGTGTTTTTATAATTTTTATATTTTTTCAACATTTTAGGGGTTTAGATGTTTTTTATTTTCTTTAGTGGGTTTATAGAGTTTTTATGGGTTTTCCAGTTTTTTATGTTTTTTTAGGGATTTTTATGATTTTTAGGGTTTTTAGGGTATTTTAGGGTTTTTTGGTTTTTTATTTTTTGGGAGTTTTATGTTTTTTGGGTTTTGAATATTTCTTAGGTATTTTTACATTTTGAGGTATTCTTAGTAAATTTTTATAATTTTTATGGTTTTAAAGGTTTTTAGAGGTTTGAGGATTTTTATGGTTTTTCTGGTGTCTTTCAGGGTTTTATGGTTTTAACGTTTTTAGTTTTTTATGGGTTAGGAGTATTTTTAGGTTTTTAAGGTTTTTTATGGGTTTTCCTGTTTTTAGGGTTTTTATATTTTTAGGAATGTTTAGGAAATTTTTAAGATTTTTATGGGGTTTACAGATTTTTGGGATTTTGAGGGTTTTATAGGGTTTTTATGGTTTTTATGGTGTTTATGTATTATTTACATATTTAGGGGTTTTTATTTTTTGGGGGTTTTATGTTATTTTAGATTTCATTAGTGTTTTTACGGGTTAAGTGATTTTTAATGATTTTAGTTGGTTTAGGGTTTTTATAGGGTTCTAGGGTTTTTAAGGATTTTCCGTGATTTTAGGGTTTTTAAGGTTCTTATAATTTTTTAGGTTTTTATAGTTTTTAACTATTTTTAGGTTTCTAAGGGTCTATTATGGGTTTTCAAGGTTTTTTGTGGTTTTTTTATTTTTAGGAATTTTATGTCTTTTTTTTTTGGATTTTTATGGGTTTTTAGGGTTTTTAGGGAAATATAGGGGTTTATTTTGGTTTTTTTAGGGATTAGGGTATTTTATGATTTTATTTTGGTTTTTAGTGTTTTTTGGAGTATTTAGGGTTTTTATGGTTTTTTAGTATTTTTAATATTTTTAGGGGTGTAAAGGGTTTTTACAGTTTTTAATGGTTTTATGGTTTTATGGGTCATTAGGGAAATTTTAGGTTTTTAGGGGGTTTTATGATTTTTAGGGGTTTTGGGTTTTTAGGGCCTTTTAGGGGTTTTAATTGTTTTTAGGTTTTAAGGTTATATTAGGGGTTTTTAAATTTTTTAGGTTTTTTAATGTTTTAACTATTTTATTGTTATTTTAGATGTTTTTGGGTTTTTAGGGTTTTTAGGGATTCATTGGGTTTTACTCTTATTTAGGTTTTTTTATTTAAAGGCTTTATGGGTTTTATGTTTTTTTATGTTTTTATGGATTTGTTAGGGGTTTTCATGGTTTTCTGGTTTTTTCTGAGTTTTTTGGGGTTTTAAGGATTTTACATTTTTTTAACATTTTTAAGGGTTTAAAGGGTTTTTGGAGTTTTTAATTATTTTTAGGGTTTGTATGGATTCTTAGGGTTTTATGGTTTTTATGGGGTTTTATGGTTTTTAGGGGTTTTAGGTGTTTTAGTTTCTTTTTAGGATTTTTTATGGTTTTAGAGTATTTTAAGGTTTTTAGGGGTTTTAATTATCTTTAGGTGTTTACGATTTTTTAATGCTTTTTAGGCATTTTTATATTTGATGACACTATTTATAATAAAAAAGACTATGAAGATGGACCAATATATTTCAAAATCCCAATACAAGGTTTGAATAATTAAAAGGAAGGCCAAAGCCTCAAAAGACATGCGCGGCAGACCTGTGCGGCAGACCTACGCGACATACCTGTGCATATGTATACTTTATGCACCCCTACGTAGCAGACCCACATGGCGGACCTAGGCGGAGGACCTGCGTAGACAACTTCACTTCGACCATCCCCCCTCCATGCCTATAAATAGGACCCTTGGGATCCACATTTCTGGGGCTGAAAAAGTTAAAGGACTTCCTGAAGTTCCCATTGCATAGCTCTTTTTCCTAGATCCCTCTAATTGCCTCAGGTAGCTCTCTAAAAACATGAGAGAAGAGATAATTAAATGGGATAAGCCTTTTTTGAAAGTATTTCACAATTTTAAGATCACTTAGTCCTGGTTCCCCTATTTGAATCACCTTTCATTCATCATAAAGGTCTGCGTGACACACCTGCACGGTACAACTACACGACTTACCTATGTGGGGTACCTACACGGCATACCTATGTGGGGTAACTATGCAGCAGAGTTGTGTATAAGGCCAACATATCATCTTAGGTACCCTCTTTATGGCCACTCATGGTAGGGTATCTCCTTCCTTCATTCCCTTATCTGAAAGGGACTAAGTTGAAGCCTTTACCAAAACCTCATGACTTATCAAACCTTTGGGAAAGGCACATCAATGTGTCTTCTATTTGAATTTGTATATCTGTAGTCAGAGTTCTCCTACATTTGTTTCAAAATGGGGTTATGATTAATGGATAATCTATGGGTTTGTATATCCGCATTCACATGGACCTTTCTCCCAAGAATAGTGTTGGGAAGTTCTTGGTTTAGAGGATTAGGGTTTGGGTTCTTTCCTCCCCCTTTTGTCTCTAAGACTCGGAACCTCAGGTCTCTAGTAGGGAAGGTACAATTAACGCTTGTTTTTCAATGTAATCAAAGGATAAGTCTCCCTCCCCTATCAAGATCCACTAGGATAGTAATCCTGGTGTAATACCCTAACCTTTGAAGTAGAAGTTTAGAGTCTTTCTTCTCTCTAATTCCTTCACCTTCACTCCTTCCTTTAATTGGACCCTTTTCTAATGTAAAGAGAACATAGGGAAGGTTCATCGCCTCACCCTCTTCTCGGGTTGACTTGACCTCGTCCACTTTGGCCGCGGTAGGCGCACCCACTTCTAACAGTGGAGGAGGAAAAGTGTGAGTGCCTTTGTTGAATATTTGACATCTTCTTGTTTCTCACACAAGGCATGACTCACGTGGGTTTATATATTTTTCATGGTAAAAACATTTGCACAAGACAACATGAACTAAGAGAAATCTGATTCCTGTTCAAACCAGGATACATAGGAAGCCTTCTCATGGCCGGAACTCATTTTATATCCTCTTCCGTAATACACCCTTAATTCCCTTAATCATGCCATTTTCCATAGAATTAAGCCCCAAATTAAACCCACAAGTCACCAAGGCATCCTTTTCAAGAAGTAAGCCAAACCAATTTCTCTCATAGGACTATACTCTCCAATGAGACCTATCAAACTACGTGGTCTTTGATTCCCAGACAAATGGGATATGTAAGAAGCCCCTTTGAGGTCAAACCCAACACTTTAAATCAACCATGATCTTCCCAGGATATATTCCTAACAGGGTATAATTTTTACTTGGAAACCCATATCCTTTCCAAGTTCTTCGGGATGCTTCGGCATAATTCCCACACAAAAATTTGACTAATAACCTTTCTCTTAAATTTCCTTACCACATGAAATTAAACTATACGATTGGGTCCTTATCACATGACCTTAAAAGTTATGATGTGTCCCATTAAGAGGCACCAAACTATGAGGATTTTGATTTCTTTCACAAGGATATGTAGGTAGCCCATTTTTATGGGTAGGATCCCAATATCAAAACAAACCTTCATCTCCCTAGATCACAATAAATTCCAGGGTACCCCACTGAGTGGCTTAAAAACTAGTATCATCATAACCACGATTAAAATATTATCTAAATATTATATGAAAGGATAACATTGATGGAGAACCTAAAATAAATACAGTTATCTACATTAATGAAGAACCTCAAATACATACTGATGATTCTATAATTTACACATGTTAATAAGTTATTAAAAATTCCATTGGAAACATATGTTATAATTGGTGAATTAATAAGGATTCAAGGAAATATCATAAATTTATAAAGAGATTCCCAGAGTAGACAATAATTAATCCCAAAGGGTGTGATGAGTCTGACCTACCATCCTCTCAACCAATGCATGTTCTTAAGTATCATAATGTTCAAACTTAATTAACACCTACCTTTTTAATGTAGTTCTATTTTGGATAAATAACTATTGGATGTTTCTGGTTCCATGAATAAATCTAATGGAAACCTTCTAGAAGAGGTGATTCTTAAACTAGAACACACGTTTCAAACAATTATGAAACAAAAATGGTGAACCCGACGTGAATCACTAACCAAGTTAGTAATGTTACCCACCTGTTAGGACCCTATATGATGATAAAGGATTTCCAGAAAAAGGAATCAATCACACATTTATCCATCTAAAATATGTTTCTTTAATGGAGTTTATTGTTGTTCTTAGTTTTTTCTCAGAACTCCCTTCACTCCAAAATGGATTCCTTCAAGTTTGAACACGTGAATGTCTCGTCTTCAACTCAATATATATTTTCATCTTATGGATGGATATCATCACCCACTCATAATCTTCAACTCTAGGTCTCTAATTTACTAGTAAGGTATTATCGTCAGCACGGTACTATCCCAACCTTGGAGGCTGCCCGACGTTCTCTCCAGGTTAACAACAACCCTTGATCGGCTGGTCACCAATGACCGATGGTCAAGAAGCAGAGAGTGACAACCACCTTATTAAACCGTTTTGGGTCCTTATCCCTATAACACAACAACCATTCCCTCTCGTACTATAGGTAGGTGGATCAAGAGGTCACTCAGGGCCTCAATTCAAAGCTAAAGGGGTCCTTTCGGAGGACTCCCACCAACAATCTCCGCCAGTAGAAATGCGTAGCAGTGAACCCCCAACATAATGGGGGTGTTCCCTATAGATGTTCAGCATAGGTATCTCAGACCTGGGCACACAAGCCAAACATCTATGGAAAACTTCCGGTCAATAGAGAGCAGGTTCTTACCTTTTCCCCCACCGGAGAAGTCCATCAACCTAACTCGATGGAAAACAATGAGTGGGCACATACACTCATTTGTCATAATTCTGTTGTCCAGCAGACTCATCTAGAAGAAACCCACAAATCCTGCTGGTGAATCTGGTGGAGTACTATGAACCGGCACATACACCTATTTACAAATTTTCTTCCTGTCAACAGGCTCGTCTAATTGCATTTAAGAATGCACGTCAATCAAATGTGGTGGAAACTACTAAACAAGAACATACACCTACTTAAACTCGACAATTCATCCAGCAGTCTTTTCTTCCAGTATTAAAAAAAGTTCATTAACCTTTCTTGATGAAAAATATCCAGCAGTCACATACACCTTCCAGCATTCATCAATACTACCAATAGTCTCATTTAGCAGCACCCAGAGAAGTCAGTTGGATATCTTCGATGAAAAATCTAGGGCAGACTCAACTCTCCTCCCTCTCACATGAGTACTTTCAGAATCCAATGATAGGAAAAAGATGATTGAAGCATACACATACATCTAATCTAGATACTGAATGGATGTATATTCTCATTTCAATCACCAAAGTCACCAAACACATCTTAGCAATGCTGAAAGGTCTAACACAAATTCCTACCCATATTCTAGAAGCATGCTAGAATAACATAACACAAACTACAGCAGTACTTGGAGAACAGACACATAAATCTTTCCTCACTCCTAGGATGAAACATCATCATGCCATCCCAGAGCAGATATATACATATACTCCAGTTTAGGAAGGTTATGGGGAATACTACCCCATATCATACAGATAACCAGTTTGGGAACATACACCCTTTCCAATTGAAGATAATCAACCCATTCTGATGACCACTTCAAGGCAGACACATACACCTACCCATGATAACCACTTCTCCCAGTAAGTGTCCCCGACTAAGTGTAAGAGAGAATCCAAGAAGAAGTTTTCCCAAACATAGTTAGAAAATCAAGAGCCAAGATGTGATATGGATCCTCTTATTGCTAAGGTTCTTGAATCCCTCAGACATTTATCTATTTTAGCTCAAGATCATACCCTCCAATTACTAAATTATGGGAGTAGTGGTAGTAATTATGATGTTCCCCATTAGGTACTTCAACATCAAGGATTTCTTTATGAAAATTTGGTCAATCCAAGGAGCCTATCTCTAGATGTGATCCACAACAACCCTCCATGTGGCCAGAAGACCAAGGAGAAAGAGAATTTATCCCTTGCTGTAATCCACCATAGTGGTCCTCTCTATGATGGCATTCACTATGAAAGTTCTCTCCACAGTATTATTTTTCATTGTTAAGATAATTATATAATTAACAATGTAGTAATGATAAATCCCTCTTATCTTGAGGCACATTCCAACACAAGGTCATTCATGTATGATGCCTTCTCATTAATGGGTGAAATAATTTCTCAACCAGAAGATATCTTAAGGAAATGTTCATTATCTGAACCTCTCTTGGGTCATTTGTATTCTAATATAGTAGAGGAAAAAAACGGATTCCATTGTTTTCAGTAAAACAATCAAGAAGCATCCACATTGGTCAGACCAATTGGAGAAACTTCTAGTGAAAGTTGATGAAGACATGTTAAACCTGAGAAAGGAATTAGTTAAAGTAGAATTACCAATAAAATTTTTTCCTTTGGAAAATTCTCAATACAACATTCCAGAATTGATGGCAGAATATTGCATTCATGATGTCCACCTATACTTATTGAAGACTTTTTGTCATTTGAAAAATAATGTATGACCATATGATGAATATCAAAATCATGTAAAGGTAATAGAAGGGTTAAAATGCCAAATTGACTTGGCATCTCTCTCATCTTCCCAAAATCCCAATGTTTAATGGAAGGAGAGAACCCTTCATCATTCATGCCTCAATGCTTTAAAGAAGCTACACCAGTTAATTTCTAATTCCTTGTCTGGTGTTCATATTAGAGGATGGGGTTCACATGGAGAATTACATTTTACTGCACTCCAGAATTATAAAATCTTGCCAAAATTGGTCTCATGCAATGTTATTGCTCACAGCTGGCTACAATCAATATATTTTGTATGTAATAAAATGTACACTTAATAACATGCCTCAAATAGCTCTTATTAGAGTTAGGCCTAAAGAAAACAAGTTGTTGAGTTACTTTTTCATCAAGCGTATGAGAATATTCAGCAGGCCACTCACTTAGAGGATGTCAGACGTCAGATAATTCAAGTGTCTGAAATAGTATAGTGATCTTCCAAAACAGGTGATTGGTGTGGTTATTGGATAATGCACCTAACCAATGTCTGAACTAAAATTAGCAAAATCAGAAGAGCGGCTATAATAATCTCATCCATAGCAGTTCAAGAGCATCCCCATCTTGCAGGGCCATGGTATTGTTTAATTCAACCATTGAATTTAGTAAAAAAAATTAAAAATTTTTCCGAAGAAGAATAGGAAAAACCCCATCCTGCAGGGCTAGGAGATTTTTCACATCTAAAATCCCCTCCTCAATGGAAGTCAGTTTTCTTCCGATCATGGAAGAAGCCACAAATAGAGTGCACAACTAAACTATTCAAGGATTCCCTTCAGGTAATTATCTGCCAAGAAATTCCCTGGAATTTAGTATATAAAAGAATAGAGTCTCATAGAAAATACATAAGGTGAAAATCTTACAAAGATACTGAAAAAATTCCATCAATACATTATGTGTCAGTAAACTTCATTAACACCATTGTAGAAGATCATCTAGAAAATGTGTATAGTTCATAGGAATCAGAAGATGAATTTATTATCCATAATACGGTACATATTGAAGCAAATGAAAGAGTTTTTCATACTAAAAATCAAAGTCTTACCCAAAATCTTGGTATTCCCTCAAATAACCAACTCTCACCCCTCCGAAAGGCATGTAACAAGGAGAAAGGTAAAAGTCAGATTGCATATCATTTTTACACTAGAGAAGGTCAATCTATTTCACTTGAAGAAATATTTTCACTGTAATAATAAGAGATAAAAGAGTTGAAAAGAATCAATACTGGGTTACGTTGAAGTAGCATTTCTACTAGACATACTCCCCAGGAAGATCCTCAACTAGCACATCCTGTAGGAGCTCCTCAGCAAAGAGGACTTGTGATAACTACATATGTGGATAGTGAATTACGTTTATTGGGTACACATCTAGGGCAGGATCAATCACATCCTTATAGTTCTGTTCCCATAGGTTATTCAAGAAAAATACCACCACCAACACCAGTGGTTTTCTCGGTTGTTACACCAATTAAAGCTCTAACTACTATTCCTATATAGGTCCCATCCCATTTGAATATTCCCCAAATTCTTATGAATATAATTTAGGGATTAAAAATCGAGTAGAAGCTATGGTAGAATGGTGGGTTCTAGTTTATCAGAAAAAGAGAGCTTACCCTGAATGGGTGGATTTGATCCCCCCCACCCCCTCAAATTTTTTTGAATACTACATTCCCAGTCTTTAATGGTTCAAGATATCTGGAACAACACATAATTAATTTTGTTTATCGTTGTGATCCCATGATGGGGACTCCTCAAAAACAAGAAGCAGTAAATCTTGGGTGTTTTGTGCAGTCATTACAAGGAAAAGCTTTTGTTTGGTATAAAAGTCTGCAATCTTGATAAATTTCTGGATAAGAAGATCATTATCATAAATTTCTTCTTCAATTTAGCTCAATGTTGTCGAAGAAGGAATTCTTTATCTTACAAATTATAAACAAAGGGAAAATGAAAGTGTCTTAGATTACATTTCTAGATATAAACGATTAACATATCCCCTAAATCCAGCACCCCCGGAAGAAGATTTGCTGCCAATTTGTGTGGAAAATGTGTGTGATGAGTTACGCACACCACTGATCTCGATGAAATACACAGGAGGGTTTTGAGACCTTGCATCAATTTCCCAACATGTGGAGGATTCCATTGTGGAAACTAAATATAAATCTCATTTTATTCCATCATCTCCAGGAAGGAGAATAGGGAAATTAGAGGCTGATACAGTCACACTCAATCAAGTACATGTACTTACTTCCACTTCAAAACCTTCACCATGTCGAAGGGATCCTTTTCCCGAGTATTAGAAGTAATGACCACCTCATCAATATGATCAAAGAGATTAAAGGCATAAATAGTTTAAGGAGTTAAAGAAAAAAATTTATTCTTTCCAAAATGAACAGGTTACCTATTACTTCAACTCAACTCTTGAAATTAATTTGGTTCAATTTCCGGGACCAAAGAAACCAAAGAAAGAAGAATATGAAGATCATTCAAATTATTGTCCCTTTAACCAAATGTGGGGGCATCCCATTAAAGAGTGTTTTTTTTTTCAAATACCTCCTATAAAAATTATAAATTATTGATAAGTTAAATTGAAAATTTCATCAGCCCAAGTATCATGTGCTACTGCTACTGATCCCGAGGAAGAAGGTGAATGATAGAAAATCAAAGGAAAAAAGTTTGAATAAATATGTTGATTGGATGATTAGGAAAATAATCAACTGAACTCATGCCATTATACGAACACAATTCAAACAACCGATTCTGTCTTATACTACTCCCACCACAGAAAAACCACCTTCATCAAAAGATCAGTCCTACAGAGGTTAATCCTCAAAGAAGAAACGTGATTAGAAGTACAAGGAGCAGTCATAATAAGATGAGACTGTGTCAAGGCCAGAGTTGTCCTTGAAATTGGTTGATTTCATGCAATTATTTTCAAAATAATGGGCACCACCCCGCCAAATGGCACAATATGAACTGACCTATCATGAAGAATCCTCATCTAATGAAGAATTCATTTTTGGTTCTGTTAACGTTATCCACCTAATGGATCTTTATGCCGATGGTGATTCGAGTTATAATGAACCTGAGTTCCCTATACCTAATTGTATGAATATAATAAGAATCCAATTTTTAGGATACAGGGGAAGATGTGGGTATTCTTGAAGACATTATTTTAACTCTACATCTGCTTGAATCGTATATGTGGCAGAAACTCATGGGAGAGCCCTTTAGTAGGCTCAATAAGAACAAGAAGATTATTTCAAGAATGAGAGGTTCGATCCTAACATGATTATTTTGGAGGAATGATTATAGGTTACACCATATTTCTCTCAGTATGTATATAGACCTAGTTAGTCTAATCTACCAAATCTAGGAGTATTTCCAGCTTCTTCTCCAACATAGGGTAAATCTACATCTGGAGCATCAACATCCAAGGAACCTACAAAACCAAATCTTCATGCTAGTAAATGCAGACCTCTAGACCAAAATTGTTATGTTTTGAAACATCTTGACAACGTACTAGTATGTTGTGTGTTTTGGCTGCCTTGAATCTATCTAAAGTTCATCGAGAAGCACATATTGAGGCTTTTTCAAGGCCTAGAGAGTTTGAAACTGAATTTGCTGTTGTTGAGGATTAACGTAAAGAGAAAGATCTTGCAGAATGTCATCAAATTATTTCTTTTTTGAATGAATATGAATATGATGTTGTACATGGACATATCAAGCCCTTGTATCTATCTGGCACGATCAATGATATAGAAATCCAACAAGCCTTTATTGATCATGAATTAGGAGTCAACCTCATTCATGTTCATACACTTCATCGATTAGTCCTCACTGAATATGATTTATCTCCTTACACTTTAATGTTTCAAGGTTATGATATGAATTAGCAACAACCTCGGAGTGAGATTACACTCAGAACTAATTTTAGACATCTTTTGTCTAATTCAGATTTTATGTTTGTCTGCCAAGACACTGCCTTTAACATTCTTCTTGGTAGGCCTTGGCTACATCAACATACAACCATACCTTCTTCATACTACCAATTTCTCAAGTAAAATTTAAATGGTCAAATTGGAACATTTTATGGTGACAAGGATCCGTTCAAAATGTATGAATCTCTATACATTGAGGCAGAATTTTATCACACGAAGGGAATGAGGTCTAGGAAAAATAAGGTAATCAGAATCAGTGATCCAAATGGTCTGAAAAAGATCCTAACAAACCCATTCAAACATTTGAATATATATTATGTGTTTCATATCAATAAAATTTAAAGGATAAACCCAAATCTGAACACTCATCCTGTGAATTCCATAATTTCAATTGTGGAAATCGAGCCTGACAAATGGGATAAATTGGTGATTCACCAAGAAGTACTGAAATCATAAATGGTGATTTATTCATTCCCTCCACTGAACTTCAGAAAGTCTCTGATTCATCAGTCAAACTAGAATAAGTTGTAGCAATATTATAGGGAGATGAGGATCTTGATTACCAACTCATTATATCCTCTTCAATGACCTATAATGATCCTTCATAATTAGTAGGGTCAGAAATGGTAGCCTCTTCTTTAGGATGTTCAGATACTGACTTCTCCCATAGATCGGAAGGTTTTGATTCATTACCTACTATGCAAGTAGAAATAGAAGAAGTGATGTGTAAGGAAGAGGAAGAAGAAAAATAAGATCTCAAGGATGCTCATCCAGCATTTGAGGAAGGAGTCTCTACCAATGTGGATGATCTTAGATAAATAAATCCAGGTATAGAAGAAGATCCATGCCCCACTCTAATTAGTGATGTCAAGACTCCTGAAGAGCATGATATGTATAAATTATTTGTAAATAAAAATTAAGATATATTTTCTTGGAACTATATAGAAATTCCAGGTCTTAATCCCGATATAGCCACCCATCATTTGGGTTTTCCATAAGAACATCGAGGATTCAAGCTGACAACAAGAAGAACACATCTAACTCATGCCTTTAGAATTGAAGATGAATTCAATAAGCTAATAAAGGATACCTTTGTCAAGGAGGTTCAATATCCCAAATGGATAGCCAACATTGTCCCAGAGAAAAGTAAGAATAAGAAAATTAGAGTTTTCATTGATTTCATAGATCTTAATTGATATTTTCCCAAAGATGAATTTCTAGTTTCGATCACAGATCTTTTAATTGATGAAAAAACTGGATATAATGCTCTTTCCTTCAGGGATGGATTCTCATGGTATAATCAAATTTACACGACCCCATTAGATGAAGAGTATACGGACTTCAAATACCCTCAAGATGTGTTTTTCTATCGGGTAATTACCTTTGTCTTAAAGAATGAAGGTACAACGTATCAATGTACCATTCACCATATCTTCAAATACTTATTAGGAAAATTTTTGTAATGTTATGTGTATGATTTGGTTGTCAAATCCATACAACTTTCCAATCACTTGTCCAATCTGGAGACCATATTCAATAAACTTTGACAACATAATTTGAAGATCAACCCCATGAAATGTGATTTAGGGGTAACCTTAGAAAAATTGATCAGCTTCATTGTACGCCATCATGGCATCAAAGTTGATCCTAAGAAAAAAAATGCAACCCTTAACATGTAACGTCCTCAGAATTTTAAATAATTAAGAGGACTTCAAGGTAACTTGGCCTATATTTGGAACTTCATCATGAATTTGGTAGGCATGTATTTTCCGTTCCCTAGATTAATGAAGAAGGGAGTCACCAATCAATTAACTGAAGACTTCCAAGAGGAATTTTATTCCCTAAAGAAATATCTCTTGAGTACATTGAAATTAATGCTATTTGTTTAAGGAAGACCACCTATTCTATATGTGATAGCTTTAAAGCGTTCACTAGGTCCCTTCCTTTCCCAAAAAATAATGCCGAGAATGAAAATAAGCTTTTCTATATTTGTCGAACTATGCTTGATGAAAAAAATTGGTATTCAATTATTGAAAAGTGATGTCTGGAATTAATATTTTCATTTATAAAATTGAGTCACTACCTACAATGTCATGAGGTCCAATTGGTGTCTTGTAATAACCCACTCAAATTTATCCTCATTCGTCTTATGCTTACAGGGCATCTGGCATGTTGGGAAGTTATTTTGCAACAGTTTGATATCAAGTTAGTGCCAAAAAAGTCAATTAAAGGCCAAGATTTGGTCAACATTCCTGCTGAACATCCACTTTCATAAGATACATCATTGAATATTGAAATTTCTAATGAAGAGGTTTTCTCTATTCAAGAAAATTCCCAAACATAGGAAATGTACTTTGATGATGCCTCCAGAAGTCCAACATGGAAGAGAATGGAAAACCCTAAACTCAACAAAGTTGGGTTAGGAATTGTACTTATCTCCCCAGAAAAGGAAGTGTTACATTATTCTTTCATGTTTTCAGAATGCAATACCAACAATGAAGTAGAATATCAAGCTCTCATCACAGGCTTGGAATTGGAACTTCAGGTAAAACTGAATCACCTGAATGTAAAAGGTGATTCAGAGTTAGTAATCAAGAAAATCAATGGGGATTATGCTATTAAAAAAAGTGTTATTCCCTTTGTGTGATTATGTACGAGGGTTAATGGATGAATTTCCCTCAGATCTAACATTGTCCTATGTCCCATGATAACAAAACACCCATGCTAATGTACTGGCTAATGTAGCTACAACCCTGAAAGATCTAAATCGGGATGAGACAGTCATCAATATTTTCCATCGACATGTGGTATCACCTTTTGTTCAAACTAGAATGGAAGAAATTAATTAAATTAACCATATTTATTAGCCACATGGTTATTCCACGAGATGGATGATTCCCATCAAGGAATATCTTCAAAATGGAGTACTTCCTTCAGGTAGAGCTAGAAAAGAATGAATCTGATGACCAGTGTCCAATTTTACTCTTTGTGATAGTCCAGATCACTAGAATATCCTATAAAAACAAGGATTTGATGTAATCCTATTCATGTGTATTAATGGAGAAGAAGATGAATCTTTCATGAAAGAATAACATTTAGGAGCTTGTGCTGCTCACCAGTATGGGCATAGGCTTTCTGATCAAATCTGAAGGCTTTGATACTTCTATCCTTAAATGACGTAGGATTTCATAGATTTTACCAAGAAATATTATCCCTGCCAATTGCATGAAAACTTCATTCCTCAACCCCCAGAGTTGCTACATATAGCTAAATACCCCTAGCCGTTTTCCACATGGGGAATGGATGTAGTAGGGACTTATCCTCCAGCTATGATGAAGCAGTTCAAGAATATCCTTACTACTACTGAATTATTCTACAAATGGGATAAAGAAATACCTCTCAAAAAATATTGAGCAAAAATAATTTTTATTTTTTCAAAACTAAAATCATCAATAGATTTGGTGTCCCTTATACTATATTGATGTAAAATTGAACAAATTTCTGTTAGGTTGAGGTAAAAAAGATATATCAAGAGTATAATATCAAATCCAACCATTCATCTCACTATCATGTAGCAGCCAATGGATAGATATAGGACTTCAGTAAGACTATATAAAATATTCTCAAGAATATGGTGGATAAAGATAAGAAATCATGGCCTAATAAACATTTTTATACTTTATGAGCTTACCGGACTACTACCCGTATTGCCACTTAGGTAACCCAATATTCATTGATGTATGGCATAAAAGTAGTTTTACCAATTGAAATTCAATTTCCTTCACTCAGAGTTGCAATCTGTGATCAATTTTATATAGGTGGTAAGTCTCAGAAATAGATCGATGAGATATAATGATTAGACAAAAAAATATTGCATACATTGCATCATTAAGAAGTCTATCAGAATAGAATAGAATGAGCCTTTAACAAGAAAGTCCACCTCCATTCATTTCTTCAAGGATAATTGGTATTGGTACTTAGGACTCCAATGATACCAGTAATGAAACCTCCAATGCTTGAGCCAAAGTGGGAAGGAACTTATTCCATACATAAGGTATACTCAAATGGATCTTATACCTTAATCTCAATGGATGGAGATCTTATCACAACTCCAACCAATGCGATATTCTTGAAGAAATATTTTGTGTAATTGCACACAATGTCCTCGATGCCTGACTCTAAGCTCCACAACCAAAAGTCCTAGTTGCAAGACATTAAACTGTATAACAACCATAAGCGTCCATGTTGCATGATAATAAAATGAGTAGCATCTTTTTCATTGTCCTAAGATGTTAAATTGCATGACATCATATGTCCTCGTTGCATGACTCTAAACTGCACAACACAAAGTCCTAGTTTCAAGACATTAAATTTCAAAACAATCATAAGTTTCCATGCTGCATGATAATAAAATGCGTAGCATATTTGTGTTTGTCGCACGATGTTAAACTGCCTAACATCATTTTTCCTCATTACATGATATCAAACATTACAGATAATTTCTTCTCTACTTGACGTTAGTATCTTCCATATACAAGAATCATTGACTTAATCACTTCTCCTTAGTGGAATATGATTCCCTTTCTTCCCTGTGTGTGAGTCAGATCTACATAGGTACTTCATTTCATGAACTGTGTGTGGATTGTTTCTCATCTATTTTGAGATACGTAGAGACGCCTGGATCTCCAATCATGGGCCCAATTTCAACCAATTTTTTTTTATTTCCCTTTATCCTCCTGTATATGAATCAGATCTATGTAGAGTGTTCCATTAAGATACATGTTTTGATATTTATACCATTTTTTTTTCTTAAGTTTAACCGTTCTTCCAGAACGTGTTTAAAGCCCCCACCACCC
The DNA here is from genome assembly GCA_963277665.1 of Viscum album. NCBI lineage: Eukaryota > Viridiplantae > Streptophyta > Magnoliopsida > Santalales > Viscaceae > Viscum > Viscum album. The sequence continues at coordinate 1,334,048,035 of OY728150.1, forward strand.
ATATCAAACTCGATTGGTGTGGGAAATGAATGTTTCAAGAACTATGTATAGATTGATTCTCATCTATATGAGATACATAGAGATGCACATATATCCAATCTTGGGCCCAACCATGATATAAAAAAATACCCTCCTCTATTCCTTATATAAGAATCAAGTCCTACATAAGGAATGTTTAAAGAACATCATATGGATTGATTATTTCCCCTGGAAAGATATATAGTGACACTTGGGTTTTATTCCTTGGTCCATCTACAACATGTATTTCTTTTCATGTTAGTTCATCTTCATCCTCACCACATGACATTAAACTAGATGAGAATCCAAGAACTACATTTTGCTTAATTCATGCATTAACAAGATACGTAGTGAGCATAGGTCTCATTCCTTGGCTCATCCATCAATTAATTACAATACCCCTATTCTTTACTTGCGTGACCTTTGTGTTACAAAATAATCTTTTACTGCTCCTTGTTTCTCACACTGAACATAGCTCATGTGGGCTTAGAAATTGGGTAAAAAAAATCTTCTCTGTATAAATAAGGTGCCTCAATTTCTTATGAGGTTATCAATGGTCTCCACTGCATGAATTAAAAATACACAGTATAGTGTCCTCCCTGTATGACTTAAAACTGCACAGTACAATGTCCTCACTACATGACTCTAAACTGCACAACGTAATATTGATTCAAAGAAAACAAAGAAAGTCTCCATTTTTACATATGAGGAAGATCTATGTAAAGGAATTAAAACTCATGCACAATATTGATTCAAATATTTCTCATGTGCATGGATCATTACCCCATTCTATATTTTACACTCTCAATCTTGAATATTTTCAGATCTTCATAATATTTTTTATGGGTTCTGGTGAAAACATTTCTAATATCTATGAACTCTTTTGCCTGACTATGAAGAATGCACCCTTATGTGGCCTTTCATAAGTTGTGTACATAACAGGACTATCAGTAAAAAGATACCACTATTTAGCTATGCATCATATTCCCTAGTTGGCCCTGCATAATACATCCCCCATAACAGGTTTGTCAAATAATGTTAATTTGGTTCTTGGCTAATGTGCCTTTTATCCCCTTCAAACTTTGATAACAATATACAAGAATATTTATTTTAAAGAAGTCATTAATGTATATCTGTTCCATTACCTATCTATCAATATGAAAGTATTCAAGACCATGGTTTACACATTTACCTCTCCATGTGTTCAAAGCAATATGAAATAACCTTGAATCACTTGGCCACATATCATATACTATTTCTAATTCCAGTCCTTGTTGTTTGACATAAAACTACAAACACCATACTCCCTACATTTGTGTTAGAACTTCATACAAATTATATTCCTCTGATTATTTGGAAGTCATGATTAGAAATACTCTCTCCACATTCAGGTACCTTTATTTATAAACCAAACTCTATTCTTTAGATAATCTGAATCTCCATAAACATTCTTTAGCTTTTTGAAATAGAATGTAAAAATTATGAGAGCTCTTTTTCCTAACAATGCAGTTTGTGCCCTTATGTGTCCTTACATAATATTCCTATATAACTGGTCTGTCAGTCAAAAGATTCCACTATTTGGCTATGTAGGATATTACCTAGTTGGAAATTTATAATACAGCCCCTATAACGGGTTTTTCAAACAATGTTAACTTTGTTCTTGGAAAATACTTTCTCTAATGCCTTTATCCAATTTGTTCCCATATCATTCTTAAAATTCAAAAATTCCTAAATCATAGTTTACATTTCTTCCTTTCCACACTTGAGTATAGTAGTATGTTTCCAAAAAAAATTATCAATAAATTGGGAGAGTCTTATACCTTCGGTCAAGGCTAAATAACTTAGATTAAAGACAAAAATGTTCTCACGACATGACTTAAAATTACACAGTACAATGTCCCCACTATATGATATAAAACTTCATATCCTGATATCATAAATTCCACTTTCTGATAAATCTTAACAATTCCTTATACAACAAATTTGTGTAGAAGTGATTTTTATATTCATGACATATGTCTTTATAGATGACTCTTTATTCTCAAAATCCATTTCCCTAAAAAAACCACCCACTTTGATCATGAGTCACCCAAATCTTATTTTTCCTTAATTATAAATAGTAAAATGTAAAATTCCTAAGAACTCTTTTGCTTGACGATGTAGTATGTTCCCCTAAAGGCCTTGCATAAAATTTTCCTACATAGTAGTAATGTCAGTCAAAATATTCCACTATTTGGATATGCAGCATATTCCCCAGTTGGACCTGCATAATACACCCCCCATAATGGGTTTTTCAAATAATGGTAACTTCGTTCTTGGAAGATACTTCCCTTATGTTTATACAAGTTTTAGATTTGGTGACCATAAAAATCATGACTCAAGATTCCCCTTGAAGATATTTAATGATTAGTAGATCAATTCATATCCACTGAGTCATGTTTGGGATCTAATTTCAAAATTTATGGTCAAATATATTCGACAATAAACACAAGATGTTTATAGTTCAATATGCATGACTCTAAACTACCAACAACAAGAGACATGGTACTCTCAAGATTGGAAACCCGTGAAGGGAACTCTAAATAAAAATCGAGTCCCAGCTCACTAAACATAAATTTTTGTATGTTTTAGGTAATATTGAGTAATATAAATTCAAAAGATACAAAGTGTGTGGGGTTGTCTTTATAGCCCTAGTAAAAATAAAACTATGCTCATTAGGCCCATTGGCTTAATATGAAAATTCTGAGCACCCCCATTATTTTCATTGTAATCATGATTATCTGACATTAAGGTTTTATGTTTAAAAAAATCATCATCATCATTACCTTTATTATTTTAATCATATAAAGTAATAATGAAGCCATATATGATTGAAGAAAAAATTTATTTCATTCATATGAAATCATAGGGACAACCAAAAAATGGGGCCACTCTACATGTGTTAAAATAAACTCTCAATATGACCCCTCATTTATTGAATGACCTCATGAGATCTATCAACCGCCTGCTAAAGTTGAGATAGTTGAGTAACTCCAGCCTCCTTGGCATGATGAAGTCATTCCTTAGTAGTTGAAATGGTGGTTATCCCCTACAATTGGGTTTCTCCTAGTGTTTGGTTCAATTTCTCGATTTTTCTATGAAAATCATCCAGTTTATATTGAAGGTATACCAATTCCTTGATGTATTATTTAATTTTGTGGCTAATTTCAGTTGACTTCTTGTTATGGTCATCCTATTCTTCAGATACTATAGCTTGGAGGCTCCCAATATTAATAAGTCGTTTAGCCATTTCAAAATCTTGATGCAGCTTATATTACTGCTTCTATCTGCAAATGGCCTCTTTCATTGCAAAGTAGGCTGATCGATAATTAAACCCACCAAATCCTAATATGCATAATAATGTAATAAGTTTTTCAAAATGGTACAATATCTTATCCAAAGGCTTCTCTGAAATTATGCTCCATATTTTTCGCCATGTATTCTTATGTACCATGCCAAGAGAATATTGAATATCTAAGTCTAAATCTGAGTCACTACCATGGTGTAAAATGTAATCTGGAAAAATATCACTTAAAGAGTTGCCTTATTCTACTTCTCTCTGAATAGTAGAAGCTTCGCCTTCTACCTATGGCTGAGCCAACATAGAAGCTTCACCTTCTGATCTAACTGTGGGAGATGATAAACCTAAATGATAAATCAAGATCATTTTTAGTTTCATAAAAAATGACAGAAATAGATTATGGTCCAGATATCTAATAACATTTACCCAATAATAAGTCAGCCACTTGATTGGATTAATCCCTAGTATTCTCAGCTTCAACAATTTGAGTAGATGCTTCTTGAGAGGGGGAATTCTTTTGAGTTTGCTTAGTTGTATTAATTGAAGTCTCTGGAATGTCTCTCAATGAGGGGTCCTTAGTAGGTATTTCTCTAACTTCAGTGGAGGAAGAATAGATTGGAATTCCCTATTCCTGAAGAGCCTTTGAAACATTTTCTATAGAAAAAGCAGCATAACGTGAAATCTGTTGTGAAGTATCAAGTAAAAAAAGAAAAATTATGTATGGAAAATGCAATAATGAGAAATTATAACCTTGAAATAACTCATGAAAATCCCCAAATTCCTTGATGGAACTAGTAATATCAATATTTCAATTAAGGGATTCCATCATTTCAGTGTATGTGGCTTAAAATGTAATAACATACTCACCATTTAAGGTATCTAACAAATGTTGGTTGATGCCCAAATTGGATCTGATGACATTATGTTCTGTTGGTTATCTAATTGGTACAACATCATCAGATATTTTCATGTTTGGGTCAACATCAGTATTTACTTCAGACTGCCCTGGGTCTTTATTCCTTCCTCCCAAAGCAATAGAAATATCATTTTTAATTGTTGAAGGATCCATTGGAAAAGTAAACTGATCTGAGATATATTGAAAAAAAATATTATAAATTAATTTAATATTCAAGAGAAATTTATTAGATCTTACCATGTATTTTCTCTCTCAATATACCAAGGAGAGGCTTTGGATGTTTTATCTTCTATGGTAGCAGACCCATCAGCATGAACCTGGGTTTCTCCTGGTGTTTCCTTCTCTGGTTTTGAAGAATCAGCTCTTAATTCCATGAGATAGGAGATAGATACAAATCCTGAAAGAGGATAAATGTGATTACCTGAGTGTATCAAGAAAATTACAATGCCCTAAAAATATAATAAATACTTACTCCTTTGTAAAACACTTTGTACTAATCTCATTTCTCTCTTGCGTTTATTTTTATATGCTTGAGGATAAATCGATATAATCCTCTTGGCAGAAGAATCATGAGGTAATAGATGAGGATTATATGTACCCATTTACCCATTTTTTATTCTTGCTTCTGAAGAAAGTTCTGAAGACCTAGGAGGATCATTTGATGTGTCGATGGGAGAACCTATAGGCCCATACCCTGATGATCCAAGAACTTGTTTGGAGTTCCCTTCCCAGCATTCAAAATTCAAAATGAATTTCATCAAGATTAATGGTGATGAATGGTAAAACATAATTGAGACAAAAGAAAATGAAAATATATTCTTTGTATTAACATAAATATCTAATTCCTCCTTAGGTTCAATAGTTTCCCCTTCATGTATTATTAAGTTCAACGTATGGGATACTTTCTTAGAAGATGGGATTTGTTCATTAGTTTCATATATAAAAGCCTCATGCTCTATAATATACTCCTATACTTCATCGAGGTTATTATCCAGATTGGAATCGGAAGGTCACTTAATGTCACCCATATCTGATATTGAAATACCATGTTGGAGGAATGCCCATGCATCCCTAAGTTCATGGGTCATGCTCTCCCAAAATTGAATGGATGAGGGTCTCACATAACTCGATCTCAGTATGGTTGGTTGTAGAGGAAGTTCAAAACCTTTTAAATGGTGAGCCTCTCTAGGCCTCCCTTCTTCTTCAGAAAGGTCAACATATGTAATATGAGTTACTTTTTGATAACGGTGTCTATATCACTTCAGCGTCATAGGTATTGCTTCCCTAGCCCTAGTCTTCCTGGTATACCTCCTATGAAGACGTTTTGAAGGTTCTAAAACATATGAAACTTCTACATCATCTTTGGCCATGGACTTCTTAGAAAGATTTACATGCAGAACATTCGTTGTGTCTTCCACTTGATATATTCCTTTTGTCAAATCCCCTTGAGGATATAAAGAATCCCATGATTTGGCATATCCAGCTTTTATTCTGATTAATTCATCTGATGGAGGTAATGTGATTGAAAATTTTTATGTCTATAAATCCATTAGAATCCATAATTGTCTCGCTTCAATTGTGTGTTTCTCATGTCTAACATATGTAGGTGGAAAAGTTTTTGATTTTTGCAGACATATGAACTGATGAGCAAACCTATAGAGGACGTAATACTACTAGATAATTTCACCATTAATCCTGGTCAATAATACATTATCCCTGAATACTATCATATAAGGCCTCATCTCAAAAATTTCTTCTTTACCATAATCAATAAATGTTTCAGTTGGTGGGTTACAAAAAGAAAAGAAGCTAAATTCTCCTGATGCATTCATTGAATTTTGCACTACATCAGGTCTCAGGTTCTAAGTCTGAATACTAGAAAATTTCTGTAATAATGGAATGAATCGACCATAGGGGACTCTAAATGAATTCAACATTGAGTATGAATAAAAGTGTGTCGCAATCCATCCCCACAAACACATGGAATGACCATGCAATTCTAAATGAATCCTTCCCATTGTATAAATGCAGTAAGGAATAGTAAATTTTATCCAATACATGAGTTTATAACCCTATATACTTCCCTTGTACAAATTTAGCTGCAATGACAAAAGGCCCAGACCTTACACCACCTCCGAACTCACAAACTGGAAGCAATTAAATTCTTAGACACATGACAAGGAAGGCCGATAAGTGTATCTTTTCATCAATATCAGATTTGACTTTGTAGACCCAATTATTATAGTCACCTCCCTCTAATGTAGGACAATATATGCATAAACTACCCCAATTATCTGTAGAAGAACAAACAATATGACATCCACATGTGGGACATTTATTTATCATTGGTTATCAAAAAGGTTTCCATCCACACCCTGGCATGAATATATTTCTTGTCTTTGGGTAATTTCTTTGCTATTTTGAAAAGTTCATGAGCCAACGATGGCGTTCTGGTAACATCAACACATGTTGTAGTTGGCAGAATAAACTCTTCATACATTTCCCTGAGAATGGTAACACTAGCTATTTGGTATATATCCCACAAACTAATGCCAATTTTACCGTGTGTCAAATAAAAATAATTAATTTGTGGACTCCATCGGCTCAAAAATTTTAGAATAAAATTGTTTTTATAAACATTAGTTTGTACCATACACACAGTTTCATAAATATACTCATATGATAGCTCTTTCTTGAATTTTTCACATGTCTAATGCACTCAAAATGCCCACATCCATTTAGGATTCACACCTCCTCTAGAAATAAGATCCCAGTCTTCCGTCCAACCATTAGACTGGTCTGTTTGAGAAGCTCGAAAAGTTGAATCAGAGCAATGTGGCCATGTATCTACAATATGATCTTTCATATTAAGAGTACAACCACTATGATGTAGGATGAAACTAATAAGAACTGTTCCATCAAGAATTGGCATACCCCTTGCAGTAATATTCATGCAGTGAAAATAAGCGTATTGAAAAAACCAATTATTTGGGAAATATTTACTAATTTATATAATGTGGGCATCTTATAGAAGCCCATTCCCATACAGGGGTAGGTAAGGACTTTTTGGGTATTCACATTAATACAAAATTAAACCTTTCCATAGTCCAGAAAGAGTACTTTCAACAACATCATAATAATATGGTTTGACGATCTTTATCATCTTATATTGACAATCATTAGCTTATTCAATATAAGTTTTCAAATGATCCACTTACTAAAAAATTACCAAACTTCCTTATTATGTTGGAATATCGACTTAATAAAAATAAAATTTCATCTTAAAGGAAATCAAAAATTTGTCAAAGGAAACTCTTCGCGTAGGTCCTTCGACGAGGTCTGCCGCATAGGTCCTTCGACAAGGGTCCTAGAGAAACTCCTTCGATGAAGTCCATACACATAGATCCATCACAAAAGTAGTTTCACTTTGAGAAAATTTCAAGGAGACTACGCGATAGCACAACACGTTGAGGCTGGATGAAAGAGCTACGCAATGAGAGCCTCAAAAATTTGGAAGTGCGGGTTCGCAAAGGATTAGAACTATTTATAGACAGTCGCAGATCTCCATGACATGCCTGTGAGAAAACAGTATGTGGCATACCTACATGAAATAGCTCCTTGAAAAACCTGCTCATTTCATCAATTAATCTATAATTGTTTCCTTGAAATTTTGACTTAGGGCTCGACCCTCTTTCTAATCAGATCCAATCCAGAGGAGAGGATTTTTTTGACACTACTTATGATACAAAAACAATGAAGACAACCTTGGATATTTCAAAATACCAAGACAAGGTTTGAAGAATTAAAAGGAAATCCAATGTCTCAAAATACCTGCACAGATGACCTGCGTGGTAGACCTGCATGACATGCATGTGCGGCAGTATAATTTTTGTACCCCTATGTGGCAGACCTGCACGGAGGACCTGCGCGGAGGACCCTGCACAAACAACTTCTCATCTACCATCCTCCCTCCATTCTTATTAATAGGACCCTTGGGATACCCATTTGAGGGACTAAAAATGTTGAATGACTTTCTGAATCTCCCATAGCATATCTCTTTCCCCTAGATCCCTCAATTGTCTTTGGTAGCTCTATAAAAACATGAGAGAAGAGATAATTAGATTGGATAAGCATGTTTTCAATGTATTTAACAATTTTAATCTCATGTAAGCTTGGTTCCCCTATTTGATGCACTTTTCAGTCATCATAGAGGTCTACACGGCACACCTACGCGGTGTAGCTACGCGGCTTACCTACGTAGGGTACCTACACGACATACCTATGTGGGTTACCTACACATCCGAGTTTTTTATAAGGCCTACATATCAGCTTAGGTACCCTCTTCAAATCCACTCATGGTAGGGTATCTCCATCCTTGATTCCCTTATCTGAAAGGGACTAATTTGAAGCCTCCCCCAATACCTCCTGACTTATCAAAACTTTGGGAAAAGCACATTAGTGTGTCTCCTATATGGGTTTGTATATCTACAGTTAGAGGTTTCCTACATTTGTTTCAAAATGGGGTTTGAATTCATGGAGTGTATGTGGGTTTGTATATTCGCAGTCACATTGACCTTTCTCCTAGGAACAGTGTTGGGAAGTTACCAGTTTGGAGGACCAGGGTTTGGGTTTTTTCCTCCCCTTTTCATCTATATGACTCAGAATCTCATGTCTCTTGTGGGGAAGGTATGGTTCATGCTTTCTTTCCCATGAAAGAAAAAGAGATGTCGACCTCCCCTACTGAGATCCACTAGAGTAGCCATCCTGGTGTAATACCCTTACCTTTCAATTAGAATATCGCAGTCTTGATCCTCTCTACATTCTTTACCTTCATTCCTTCCTTTCATTGGACCCTTGTCTGATGTAATGAGAATATATGGAAGGTTCATCCCCTCTCCCTCTTCTCGGGTTGACTCAACATCATCCACTCTATTCACCGTAGGTGCACCCCCTTCCACCAACAAAGGGGGGAAATTATGAGTGCATTTGTTGGATCTTTGAAATCCTCTTGTTTCTCACACCAAGTTTTAATTGCGTGCGATTAGAGATTTCTCATGATCACAAAATTTGTGCAAGAAAACATGAACTTCGAGAACTCTGATTCCTATTCAAACCAGGATACGTAGGAAGCCTTCTTAGGGCCCGATATCATTAGATATCATCTTTAGGAATCCAACCTTAATTCCCTTAATCTAGGAATTTTACTTAAAAGTAAGCCCCAAATTAAACCCCTAAATCACCAATTCATCCTTTTCGTGAAGTAATACCAAACTCATTTCTCTTAAAGGACTATACTCTCATATGAGACTTATCGAACTATATGGGCTTTGATTCCCATCCAAATGGGATATGTAGGAAGCCTCCTTGAGTTTCAAACCTAACACTTCAAATAAACCATGTTATTCCTGGTCCATATTCTTAACATGATCTAATTTTTACTTGGAAACCCATATCCTTTCCAAGTTCTTTGGGCTACTTTAACATAATTCACACACACAACTTTGACTAATCGATTTTGGATTAGATGTCCTTTCCACCTAACATTCAAATGTATGATTACGTCCTTATCAAATGACCTTAAAAGGTATGATGTGTCCCATTAAGAGGCATCAAACTATGAGGGTTCTGATTCCTTTCACAAGGATACGTAGGTAGCCCATTTTTATGTGTATGATCCTGATATAAAAACAAACCATCATCTCCCGGGATGACAATAAATTCTTGATTGCCCCACTGAATGGATTAAAAACTAGTATAATCATAATGATGATTAATGATATCTCTAAATAGTATGTGAGAGAATTAAATTGATGGAGAACCTAGAATACATACGGATATCTCCCTTAATGATGAACCTCGAATACATACAGATGATTCTAAATTTCACACATGTTAATAAGTGATTGAAAATTCCCAGGGAAACTTATACTATACTTGGTGAATTAATAGGGATTCATGAAAATATTTTAAATTTATAAAGAGTGTCCCAGAGTAGACAATAATTCCCCTCAAAAGGGTGTGATGAGTCCAACCTCCCATCCTCTCGATTGATGCAGGTTATTAAGTATCATAAAGATAAAACTTAACGAACACCTAACATTGGAAAGTAAGTCCCTTTTGCATAGAGATCTGTTGGATGTTTATGGTTCCATGAATAAATCCAATGGAAACCACCACTACGGGAAAAATGAGCAATTGCGACGGGTTATTTGCGACGGGAATAAATCTCATCGCAAATAGTCCTGTTAAAAACTTATTTGCGACGGGGGTATTTCCCCATCGCAAATAAGTAGGCTTTTGCGACGGGGGTATTTCCCCGTCGCAAATAAGTAGGCTTTTGCGATGAGATTGCTTTCCCCGTCGCAAAAGAACTGGGGCGCGTTGCGCGCCAAATCGCGGGAAAACTATTTGCGACGGGGGAATATTCCCGTCGGAAATAACCGGCGGCGGTAAAAGGTATTTGCGACGGGAATATTCCCCTGTCGCAAATAGTATGTCGGCAGGTGGTTATTTGCGATGGGTCCCGTCGCAAATAACTATTTACCCGTTGACCGTAATAAATGTCGGCTAAGGTATTTGTGACGGGTCCCGTCGCAAATAATTTAACCTATAAATACCCCCCATCCGTTTTTTTAAAACATTCTCAAATTCCATCTTCTTCTTCTCTCAAAGTTATATTTCTAAAGTTCAGTTTTTCTTCAGTTTAATTTTTTTCTCCGGAGCTGATATTAATGTTTTGAAGAACGATCAGAGCAGATCAATTTTCAAGGTATTTATGTTCAATTTAATTTAATATTTATTTTTAATTTTTTATTAGTTTCAATTATTCTTAATTAGTTGTAATTTAATTATGTTTATATTGTTTTCTTACTTAATAAATTTAAATTATTAGTATTGTTCATAGTTAATGGTAATTAGGAATAATTAGTAATAATTTTTAATAATTAAGAATAAATATTAATAATTAGTAATAAATACCAATAATTAGGGATAATAACATTATTACATTATTAGTCTATTTTATTATTAATATTAAAATAATATAATTTTATATATATATATAGTTCACTTTTCATCTGTGTGTTTGTTGTCTTCACATGTATTACTTGTATGTGGAGATAGAAAACGCACAGATGAAAGGAGAATTGTATATAAATTAGAAAATTATATTATTTTAATATTAATAATAAAATATACTAATAATGTTATTATTTGTAATTATTGGTAATTATTCCTAATTATTAGTAATTATACATTTAATTACTAATAATTAGGAATAATTACCAATAATTATCAATAATTAGGAATAATTAGTAATAATTACCAATAATTAGTAATAATTACCAATAATTAGTAATAATTACCAATAATTAGTAATAATTACCAATAATTAGTAATAATTACCAATAATTAGTAATAATTAGTAATAATTACCAATAATTAGTAATAATTACCAATAATTAGTAATAATTACCAATAATTACCAATAATTAGTAATAATTAGTATTAATTACCAATAATTAGTATTAATTACCAATAATTAGTATTAATTACCAATAATTAGTAATAATTACCAATAATTAGTAATAATTACCAATAATTAGTAATAATTACCAATAATTAGTAATAATTACCATTAATTAAGAATAATTACCGGTAAATAGTAATAAATAGTAATAATTAGTAATAATTAGGAATAATTACCAATAATAAGTAATAATTACCAGTAATTAGTAATAATAAGTAATAATTACCAATAATTAGTAATAATTACCAGTAATTAGTAATAATTACCAGTAATTAGTAATAATTACCAGTAATTAGTAATAATTACCAGTAATTAGTAATAATTACCAATAATTAGTATTAATTACCAATAATTAGTAATAATTACCAGTAATTAGTAATAATTACCAGTAATTACCAATAATTAGTAGTAATTACTATTAATTACCAATAATTAGTATTAATTACCAATAATTAGTATTAATTACCAATAATTAGTATTAATTACCAATAATTAGTATTAATTACCAATAATTAGTAATAATTACCAATAATTAGTAATAATTACAAATAATTAGTAATAATTACCAATAATTAGGAATAATTACCGGTAAACGCATTTTCAGTGGATTGCAGATTTGAGACTTCCAGATGGTTGTGCTTCTAATTTGGGTAGATGTGTAAAGAATGGTCATATTACTGGATTAAAAAGTCATGATTGTCATGTTATAATGGAGAGACTTCTACCCATTGGATTAAGAGGTCTGTTGAATTCTGTGATTTGGGATTCCATAACAGACATGTCTCATTTTTTTCGAGAAATTTGTGCGGCTACGGCAGATTATGATGCTCTAGGAAAACTTGAAAAAGATGTTGTTGTAATTATATGTAAACTGGAAAAAATATTTCTGCCGTCTTTCTTCGACTCAATGGAACATTTGATGTTACATTTTCCATATGAAGCCAAATGTGGAGGTCCGGTACAGTTTCGATGGATGTACCCATTTGAAAGATGCATGCAAAAATTAAAAAGAAAAGTACGTAACAAAGCATCTATTGAAGGATCTATTGCAAAAGCTTATTTGCAAGAGGAAATATCTTTTTTCTGCTCCCATTATTTTGAATCTGAGTATCCTTCAAAACACAACCGAATGGGACGGAACGAGAGGAATATTTATGAAATCGACAATCAATTATCTATTTTCAACCAGTCAGAGCTTGGTTTTGGTGGAGTTTATGAACGCTGGCTTTCAGATGATGAACATCAGAGAGCTCATACGTATGTTCTGCTCAACTGTTAAGAGATGACATCAGTTGTACTGTAAGTGTTTATATCACTTATTCTATCATTTATGTTACAGTAAATAACTTTGGTTTTTTTAGGTTGTATGATAATCATATCAATAAACAAATTCCACAAATTACAGCAGCTGCTCTCGAAGAACGTCGACTGAAAAATTTCTCTCAGTGGTTTCAAAAACTGGTAACATAAATTCTTTATCTTTTAGCAACTCATTCAATGTATAGTTTACTATATTGATAATTATTTCACAAATTTTCAGGTGTCTCGACATGCTGATAAAATTGACAAACGGCTGTGTGTATTGAGTAACCCACCTTCAAAACTTGTTAAAACTTATAATGCATATGTGGTGAATGGATTTCGATTCCACACACATGCATATGGGGAATCAAAAAAAACAATGAACAGTGGAGTTAGCTTGAGAGGATCTCATCATCGAGAAAATGAAGTTGACTTTTATGGCATACTTGATGAAATCATTGAACTCTGTTATCTTGGACAACATTACATAACCATGTTCAGATGTCGGTGGTTGGATACAGAGAGAGGAGTGCGTGTTTATCTGACTCATGGAATCATCGATATTAAATGTAAAAGTGTTCTCTCAGTAAATGAACCATTCTTATTGGCTCAACAGACATATCAAGTTTATTATGCAAAGTAATGTGCAACATCAAGAGACTTGACTGATTGGTGGAGTATAATAAAAATCAAAATTCGAGACAATCAGTTTAGTCAAAGTGAATGTGCTTTCACTGATGTGCAATGAATTGATGTTTTTCAAGAGAGTACTCAAAATCAATCTTTTTTACAAAGAGACATGAGTATCGATGACGACACCCCACATTTAAGAGTCGGTGATGACGATGATGTTAATGACATCACATATGAATTTGAAATGGTAAGAGATGAAGCAACTGTAACTCAAATGGATATCGATGATGTTGAGGAGGAATATGAAGATGACATTGACATATATGAAGATGATGATGAAGATGAACACTGATATCATTCCATGGTATTTATATAAAATCATAATATGTATATATGTATATATGTATATATAATAGTAATTATCAATTATTTGCTAACATTAACATTTTCTGTTTCAGATGGACGAGGCAACATTTCGTGAGTTGGCGGATGCTGACCTGACTTTCGATGCAGATGCGTTGCTGACAGATGACCCTCAGCCTGCAGGCACTCCAGGGAGTACGTGGAGGGGGCGCGGTCTTGCACGATTGTTGATTCCTGACCCCGTCCCCGAGCGACGTCCACGTCTTGGGTTTGATCCACGCACATGGAGGTGTGATAACCTGTGTGATAACCTGTGGATTTGACTAAGATTTCATTAATCTATTCACATAATAAATGTTTATTATTTTTTCAGTTTTCCGCATATAGCAGTCGGACAGGGCAGCGCTATTTTGAGCAACTATTTCTCTCAGCCGTGGACCACATGGGAGCAGATTCCCATTGATGTGCTGCAGGCCATGTTCGGCAATTGGTTGGTACGTACGTAAATAAATAATTTTTATTTTGAAAATTATTTCATTTCTAACTTGATATTTTGATTTATTTGTAGGGTTTATGGTATCCGATCGAGGATACCATGCGTGACGCCATCCACGAGGCATGGGAGGTGGCCATGCATGATCGCCTTTGTCAGTTTTTGCACAATTTAAGAAAAGCTGCGATGAAGAAAGCAGGAGTGTCAGATTTTGAGGAGTCATGTAGAGCACACTGACCAGAGTATATTTCATCCCATGTATGGGATGGATTATGTGCGCACTGGTTGAGTGGTGCCTTTCAGAGGAGATCATCGGTGGGGAGGCAGAATCGGGGGAGACAGGAGGTGACTCATCGAGCTGGGAGTCGTTCTTTCGGTACTCATAGACAGCATCTGGTACGTACATTATTTATAAATATTTTATATAACTATAAATATTAACAGTTTATTTTTTATTCTTATAGGCTGTCGAGCACCCCGATATTACAGAGTACGACGTATATCGGAGGATGTATAGTGATCCTGCTACTGGGGAGCTCAGAGGTGATCGTCAGCATCACATCGTGGTCAGTATTATTTGTTTTCAAGTTTAAAAATTAACTGCATATAATATATTCACAATTTTAATTTTAAATTGCAACTATAGGAGTCATATGAGGCCGCAGCGTCACAGGCCCGGCCTGAGAGTCAGGCCGAGTCATCAGATCAGACCACTGCCCGTCAGTTTGATAAGGCGGCATGGATGCAGGCCACCCAGTATGCCTTCGAGAAGGGCCGGGTAGTTGGTATCGGCTCTCGACTGACTCCCGGAGATTATTATGGCAGTGCTGCGATGTCGGCGTCCAGCTCGAGAGGAGCTCGTGCTTCTTCTTCTACTGCACAGTATGAGGATCAGTTGCAATCTCAGACTGCACAGATAGAGAGTCTCCGACAGGAGCAGGAGCAGATGCGTCAGCAGCATGTGGAGGAGCGTCGACGCCAGCAGCAGTTGTACGAGGAGCAGACGAGTCGGTGGCAGCAGCAGCATCAGGAGCAGATGGAGTACATGCGCCGACTCACTCATGCTTTAGGGATGGAGTTTCCTCCACCACCACTTGCAGATCCCCCACCTCCCCCCCTCCCCCCTCCTTCAGATTAGAGTTTGTATTTATGTTATAAAATTTGGGAAATCAAATTTTTTTTTTCTATTCTTAGTTTTTGTCTCATTATAAAATATTAATAATATTATATTTTTAAATAACAATATTATTATGAATAATAATATTATTTATATTTTATAATATTAAAATATATATATATATATATTAAAATTTTATAATATTATAATTTAATTATATTTTTTGTAATACTTGAATTATTTTAATATTTGAATGTAAAATAATTTATTATTTTTATATTAATTAAAATAACTTATTAATATTTTTTTTATTTATGAATTATAATTCTAATATTATTATATTAATTAAATCATTTATTAATATTCTATTATTTTTTATTTTTGAATTATAATTCTATTATTATTATATTAATTAAAATAATTAATTATTTTTATTTGTGAATTATAATTCTATTATTATATTAATTAAAATAATTTATTAATAATTTATTTTTTTTATTTTTTTATAGTATTTGCGACGGGATACTATGCCCGTCGCAAATACTAGTATTATTAATAGTTTTTATTTTTTTTTAAAAAATAGTATTTGCGACGGGATACTATGCCCGTCGCAAATACTAGTATTATTAATAGTTTTTTATTTTTTTTTAAAATGGTTTTTGCGACGGTACCGTCGCATAAACCATTTTAAAAGTTTTTTACAAAAAAACGGAATACTATTTGCGACGGGGAGAATGACCGTCGCAAAAAAAAGCTTTATCGACTGGCCCGTCGCAAATAAGTGTTGTTGCGACGGCATTTTCAGCAACGGGCTATTTGCGACGGGCCCCCGTCGCAAAAATCCATTTGCTACGGGATCCCGTCGCAAATGCCCCGTCGCAAATACCTGTTTTTCTAGTAGTGCACCTAGAAGCAGCGATTTGTAAACTAGAACACACGTTTCAAAGAACTAAGAAATAATTTTTTTGGGATTTAATGGTTTTTTTCTCAGGTTCTAGGGGATTTTCTTTGTTTGTATGGATTATTGTGGGTTTTTTTAGGGGTGTTTGGGGTTTTTACAATTTTTATCATTTTTAGGGTTTTTAGGGGATTTAATTCTTTTTAATTATTTATGGTTTAATTGGTATTTTTCATGGTTTTTAGTGTTTTTTTGCGGTTTAAGTGATTTTTAGGTCATTTTATGATTTTTTTGGGGTTTTAGGATTTTTTAGGGGTTTTGAGGTGTTCTAAGGTTTTTATGTTTTTTGGGTTTTTAGGTTTTTTTACTTTTCAAGGTTATTATGGTTTTTATAGTTTTTAACATTTTGGGGTTTAAAGGGTTTTAGAGTTTTTTGGGGTTTTAGGTTTTTTATGTGTTTGAGGGTTTTTTATATTTTATGGTTTTTAGGAGTTTCTAGGGTTTTATGGTATTCTAGTGTTTTTAGAGTATTATCATTTTTTGGATTTTTAGGGTCTTATGGGTTTTTGGGTTTTTAGGGTTCTTTCATGGTTTTTCATGGTTTTAGGGTCTTTTAAATTTTTAGAGTTTTTTAGGATTTTTAGTATTTCTATGGTTTTTAGGGATCTTTAGGTTTTTTGGTTTTTTTTCAATTTCTAGCATTTTTAGGTTTTTAGGGATTTTAAGTTTTTAAGGATTTTATTTATTTCTTAGGAATTTTTAGGATATTTATGGGATTTTTAAATTTATATGTTTTTAGGGGGTTTTGATGATTTTAATAGTTTTTTTGGGTTTTTAGTGATTTTTAGGGGTTTTGAGGGTTTTTATAGATTTTTTAGTTTTGTTGAGTTTTTAAGGTTTTATAGTTTTTAGAGTTTTTTATCATTTTTATGGGTTTAAAGGTTTTTATAAATATCATTGTATTATTTTTTTTAGTTTATTTATTGTTTTCAAGTGTTTTATGTTTTAAGGGGTTTTAGGGTTTTCTGGTGTTTTTAGGGTTTTTTTAGTTTTTAGGGGTTTCAAAAAAATTAGCGTTTTAAGTGTTTCATAGGGGTTTTCAAGGTTTCCATGATTTTTTTTTGTTTTTAGGGATTTTTAGATCCTTTTTATGTTCTTTAAGTTTTTTAACATCTTTAGGGGAAAGTAAGATGTGAGGGTCGGGCTATTCCTGCCCCCCCCCCCCCCAATTTATTAGCAAGGAAAAAGAGACACAACGGACAAGGAAGGGGAGGGGTCAAACGACCCACACCCAAACACCCCTTACAACTCACGCAAAGAAAAGGAAATCAAAAAAGAAAAAACACACACAACCAAGCAGTCACCACCATCATCCAACATCAACCAGCATCCAGAAGCTCCTAGATAACCAATGACCAACATCCAAACTAAAAAAAATGAGCATCCAGCACCTCCCAGCCAAACAACATCCAGAAACCAGCACACAGAGTCATAAAGACACATCTCTTCTACACTTCCCAGCTAAACAGTAACCAGAGACCAGCGGTACACCTTCCAGCACCTGATAACTTCCCACAAAAGAGACTCAGAGCCAACAACAGTGAACCACCAGCACCAAAAACACCATCCTTCACAGCAGCCAGCACCTTCACGCCAGTCAAATCCATAGCCAACAGCACAGAACCAAAGACAACAAACATAATACACCAACATGTTTCATCACACCCATTTCCAGAACCACTGCCAGCAGAAGCAAGAATAAGAACTTTGTCACATCTCAACCATAAAACAACCAACATTCCATCAAGTCGCACCCAGCAACAAAACTAGTGGAAATAAATCACCAGCATCCAAGAGAAGGACCATTCCACTGTAGAATAAGACAACCGCATGAAATACCACATGATAATTCAGAAATCACGTCTTGCAACAAGCTCATGATCCAGCAGCAACAATAAATCACAACCAAACCAAGCATCATCACCACAGTGGCTAAAAATAACACACAAAGAACCTCCAAAGTCCAACATAGCATCCAACATGTAGCAAAAATCTAGAAGATCGACAGCAGTAAGAAAAGAAGCAAGTCGAAAATGAACTTTGCCTCCCCGATCGAGGACCGCCACTGTAAGATACGCGGATCTTGAAACCCTAGATGTAGATTACAGATCTCTGGTGATCGCACCACACCGTTAGATATTCTTCTCATCCTTATACCAAGAGGATATGACCACCTTCATCAAACAGAAGAGCACCGCCAGAGCAAACCGACGCCGAGAACAGATTCGAAGCGCCAGCAGGAATGAGTAGCAAAAGAGAAAGTCCATGCAAAGCCACTGGAAATTCAGATATGGACCCAAGGTTGACTTCTCCATCTACCTCGTAGACTTCACCCCAACCACTAGGAAATCATCAACGCTGCCATCACAGAGCAGAAAAGATAGCGTCCGAGGAAGAGGGAGGCCTAGATCTACCAAAGCTAGTCCAAAACCATGTGAAAACCAGACCAAGCCGTCGTCGCCTTTCCCCGTCACAACCCACTAGAACCCACTACCATCAAGCATCTGCCTCGTCTTCCACCATCTCACCTAGGAAGAAAGCCTCTGAACTACATCTTCATCACAAATCTTGATATGGAAGCGATCCATGAAGCCGATGAGAAGGATTCTGAGTGGGAACCTTGAAAATCACCGCGATGAGCAGGAGAGCCCAGGAGAGAGCGGTCGCATCCTCCTCAAAATGATTTGTGAGTAACGAGGTATTGGTGATTGTCACAGAACGCTTATTCTGGTCCAAACGAGTTTTGGTTAACGAGGTATTGGTGATTGCCATGCCACACTTATTCTGGGCCCCATTCACCACCTATACGATGCTCATCCCCAACTAAATTCGAGAGTGGCGAGACTCGAACCTGCACTAGTTCTGTTTCCAGGGAGTGGCTACCATACACAGTACCACTAATCCAACACCGATCGGAAAACGAGTTGTGGGTAAATATGTATTGGTGATTTCCACGCCATACTTAATCTAGGCCCCATTCACCACTTGCGTGTCGCTCGTCCCCAACTAAATTTGAGAGTGGAGAGACTCAAACCTATGCCAGTTTCATTGCCAGAGAGTGGACACCTTACACGGTACCTCTAAGCCAACCCCAGTCAGTAAAACGAGTTGTGGGTAATTAGGTATTGGTGATTTCCATGCCATGCTTATTTCGGGACCCATTCACCACCTGCGCGCTACTCGTCCCCAGCTAAATTCGAGAGTGGCGAGACTCGAACCTACGCCAGTTCCGTTGCCATAGAAAAATGAGTTGTGGGTAACAATGTATTGGTGATTTCCACGCCACACTAATTCTAGGACCCATTCACTATCTGTGGGGATATCAGTGTTTTTTGTACTTTTTACATTTTTTGGGTTTTAAGGATTTTTTAGTATTTTTATGTGTTTTTACAGTTATTTGGGATTTTCATGGGTTTTTAGGATTTTTAAAGTTTTAATAATTTTATTATTTTATTGTTTTTAGTTTTTTTAGTTTTCTTTGGGTTTTTAGGGTTTTTATTGTCATCAAATTTTTATGGATATTTAGGGCTATTTTATGTTTTTAAGGTTTTTTGGGGTTTTATGATTTTTTTTGTGTTTTTTAGTTTTTTAGCTTTTTAGGGGTTTTAAGTGTTTTTAGGTTTTCAGGATATTCTTAGGGTTTTTTAGGTTTTAGGGTATTTTTTATGTTATTATAGATTTTTTAGATTTTTTTTGGGTTTTTAGGATTTTTGAGGTTTTTAGGGTTTTAGAGGTTTTATTACATTTAGGATTTGTATGGTTTTTTGGGGTTTTAGTGTTTTTTTGAGTTTATTATTGTTTTAACAGTTTTTAGAGATTTTTAACATCTTTAGGGGTTGTAAGAGTTTTAAATTTTTAGTGATTTATGGGGTATTTTTTGCGTTAAAGGATTTTTATGGTTTTGGGGGTTTTATGGTATTTATGAGTTTTATAGTCTTTTTATAGGTTTTATAGTTTTTATCATTTTTTTAGGGGTTTTAATTTTTTTTTTGGATTTTAATGTTTTTTAGGGTTTTTCAGGGTTTTAGAGTTTTTTAAGTTTTTAGGGATGTTTAGGGGGTTTATTAAAAATCTATGTTTTTGTGGTTTTTTAATTATTTTTAAATTTTTAGGGTTTATTAGGGTTTTATTTTTTTATATATTTTATATTTTTTAGAATTTCAGTGGTTATAAGTGTTTTTATGTTTTAAGGTTTTCTTATGATTTTTAGGGGTTTTAGGGGTTTTTGAATTTTTAGGGATTTTTTGGATTTTTTGGTGTGCTCCCAAAGTGGAGATGGAGTTTGGAGAATGGTCCCATGACTATGGTGATAGGAAACAATAGATGGAGTTTCAAGCCGGTGGAAATAATGATAATGGTGGGAAGAAAACTTAATGACCCACATGCCAAAAATGTGGAAAGTTGCACCATGGGAACTGCCTAAATGGGATGGGGAAATGCTTCAAGTGTGGGAAAGAAGGAAATCATGCTCAAGAGTGTAGAAAAAATATGAAAAGGAAGGAGAATATAGCAGAAGAAAGGAGAGAACCACTCATGGTTCAATGCTACAACTGTAGGGAACTTGGGCACCATGAAAGTCAGTGCACTAAACCTCGAGTTCTCGAGGGTAATCAACATCAGCAACCACCGAAGCCAAAGGAACAAGGGAAGTCTTGTGCCATCACTACTGTGGAGGTGGATCATGATAATGAAGTCTTACAAGGTACACTTCCTATTCACTCAAGAATGGAAAAATTCTTATTTGATTCTGGTTCTACGCATTCCTTTATATCTTGCATGTTTTCTAGAACTATAGAATCAAAGCCCCAAAACCTTGAAGTAGAGATATCTGTAAAAACACAAATTTGTGAAATCATTGCAACCAAAGTGTTTGAATCATCTCCTGTGTGCGTATGTGGGAAGATTCTTCTAGAAAATATCGTAATACTTCCCTTGGTGGAATTTGAAACTGTAATGGGAATGGATTGGCTCTTGTTATATAGAGCACATATCAACTGTCAAGAAAAGAAAATATCTTTTCAGATTCCGAACCATCCCATGATCCTGTAAAAATGCAAGGAAGATCATGAATCTCCTTTGAAAAATCATTCAATGGCTTGGGTGTTGATTCCCTATGAAGAAGCATACCTCGCCCAAATGGTTCAGTCGAAGGAAAGTGGAAACCTTGAGGAAATTCCCATCATGAGGGAATACGACACAGTATTTCCCAAAGAGTTACCTAGAATAACCCCAGATCATGAGGTAGAGTTCTCAATTGAACTCATACCTAGAGCTACTCCTATCTCGAAGTGTCCCTATGGGATGGCTTCTATCAAACTGGAGGAGCTAAAGAAGCAGTTACAAGAGCATATGGACAAAGGATTCATACGCCCTACTGCATCACCTTGGGGTGCGCCCGTTCTCTTTGTGAAGAAGAATGATGGAACAATGAGGCTATGTATCAATTATCGGGAACTCCACAAGATCACCATAAAGAACAACTGTCCTCTCCCTAGGATTTATGACTTGTTCGATCAATTAAGAGGATCTCAATACTTCTCAAAGGTGGATCTTCATTGTGGATATCATCAAGTAAAGGTGAAAAAGGAAGATACTCAGAATAATTCCTTCCATACAAGGTATGTGCACTATGAGTTTCTAGTGATTCCCTTCGGACTTACTAATTCCCCTGTAATCATCATAGTTTTAATGAATAGAGTTTTTAGACATTACCTCAACAAATTTGTGGTAGTGTTTATTGATGATATTATCATCTACTACAAGAGAAAGGAGGAATATGAAGAACATCTAAGACTTGTTTTGGAGACATTGAGGAAGGATAATTTATACGCCATGTTCAGAATGCGAGACTTTTGGATGAAGAATGTTACATTCTTGGGACATGTGATCACAAGTGAGAGAATTTCTGTGGATCCTTCAAAAAAAAGTGATTGAGGAATGGCCCATGACCTCTAGTGTCACGAAAATCTGTAGTTTTCATGGATTAACTGGGTACTACCAATGTTTTGTGAGAAACTTCTCACAATTGTCAAGCCCGCTAACTAAGTTAACAAGGAAAGGGGTAAAGTATGTTTGGATGGAAGAATGTGAGGGAATCTTCAAGGATCTAAAGATAAGGATGATCACTGCACTTGTAATCATACTACCGAAAAGTGGAGAAAGTTTTGTGATATACAGTGTTGCTTCAAATAATGTCTTGGGTTGTGTACTCATGCAAAATCATAATGTGATTGCCAATGACTCACGACAGTTTATGATCCATGAGAATAACTACCTGACGCATGATCTAGAGATGGAAGCTATGATTTTTTCCTTGAAATTATGGTGGAACTACCTTTATGGTGAGAAGTATGACATATACACCGACCACAAGAGCCTAAAGTATATATTCACACAAAAGGTGCTCAACATGCGTCAAAGGAGATGGTTAGAGCTAATAAAGGGTTATGATTGCTCTATTTATTATCATCCTAGAAAGTCAAACAAGTTAGTGGATGCACTAAGCAGAAAAGAACCTGCTACTCTATCCATGCTGCGGATTGAGAAGGACTCTATCTTCTTGGATATGCAAAGAATGGATTTGGAAATCATAAGGGAAGTGGATACAACCTACCTCTCCCAAATGATTGCGCAACCATCCATACAATAGAATATTAAGGAAGCACAAAGGGATGATGTGGAGATACAAACAAGGGTGAATTCAGTAAAGGAAGGGAGGATGGAGGAGTTCCATATTGACGATGATGGTGTGATTTGGTTTGGATCGCGGCTTTGTGTTCCTTCATCACCTGGGATAAAGAAGGAGCTATTGGACAATTCACATAGCTCAACATTCTATATCCATCCTGGGAGTACCAAGATGTACCGTGATATCTGAGAACACTTCTGGTGGGATAACATGAATATGGAGATTTCTGAATATATATCAAGGTACTTGGTATGTTAGAAAGTTAAAGCTGAGTGAAAAAAGTCCAAAGGTATGATGCATCCATTGCCTGTTCCCATGTGGAAATGGGAAAATGTTACTATGGACTTTGTCATGGGTCTCTGGAAGGCTTCAAAGGGAAATAATGCGATATGGGTTGTGGTTGACCGACTCACCGAGGCTGCCAATTTTATCTTTATTCGGGAAGATCTCTTTCTTGAAAAACTTGCAAAGATATATGTAAAGGAAGTGGTGAGACTTCCTGGAGTTCCACTCTCGATTGTCCCTGACTGTGATCCAAGGTTCACATCAAAATTTTGGAGAATTCTTCATCATGCTTTGAGTACTGAATTAAATTTCAGCACGACCTATCACCCCCAAACTAATGGCCTGTCTGAAAGGACTATTTAGACGCTTGAAGATATGCTAAAAGCCTGCTCTCTAGAATTAAATGGTGGATGGGATCAAAATCTTCCATTTTTGAGCTCTCATTCAACAATAGCTTCCACTCGAGTATTCAGATGGCTTCATATGAAGTTCTGTATGGAAAGCTATGTAGAACTCAAATATGTTGGGATAAATTTGCAGAAAAAAATCTACTTGGTCATGATCTTGTGAAAGAGATGACATAGAAGGTTCAAGTCATCCATAAACACATCAAAGCTGCTCAGAGTCGGCAAAAGAGCTATGCTGACAACCGTCGACGGGACTTGGAGTTTGACGTTGGAGATAATGTCTTCCTACGAATATCTCCATAGAAGAGAGTCATGTGATTTGGGAAGAAAGGGAAGATAAGCCCAAGGTACATTGGATCATTTGATACCCTTGGCCGCATAAGATCTGTGGCCTATGGACTTGAACTTCTGCCGAATATGGATCAATTTCATGACGTGTTTCACGTATCACTCCTGAGGAAGTACATACCAGACCCCCTCACAAGTACTAAACTCATAGGTGGTACAACTGGAAGATGATCTCTCTTATGAGGAATAACCAGTAGAGATTCTAGATCGGAGAGATAAGGTACTACGCAATAAGAAAACCCAACTTGTCAAAGTGTTGTAGAGGAACCATAAGTTTGAAGAAGCTACTTGGGAACCAGAGGAGTTGATAAAGGAGAAGTACCCTCACCTGTTTGTGTAAAGTGAAAATTCAGGGGTGAAATTTCTTAAGGGGGGAAGAATGTAACAACCCAATGTTTTTCAATGGAAATTCCCTTCTTATAATTGTTTCATAAAATCATATGAAAACACAACATAATGAACAACTAAGTGCTAAGTTACCTCTAAGCATAAGTTTTTCACTTCTGTATTGGGAATTTTGAGAATCTGACATACACGGTTGTCTTCAAGATGATTTTTGGAGCCTGATCAAACAAAAATAATTTTTGGCGAATAGTAACCTACCATTATGAATAGTATCATACCCTTATGAATAGTAATAGGACCCTTATTAATAGTAAATCATCTAACATAAGAGTGACCTTACCCATGAATAATTAAATAAAATTTAGACTTATTAGAAAGTGACAATTTGACCTTAATAAACGTTTTGGTATTTTGTAAGTCATAAATAATTAATTATAATTAATTAATTAATTTAAAAGAAAATTTATTGTCTTAAAATGTGTTCATAAATTAAAAAATTAATTTCTTATAGTTTTTAGATAATTTTATATGACCCTGTGTAATTTTTAAAAGCACTATAAAATCAGTTTTAATATTAAAACTGTTTTTTAAGTAAATTATGATTTTAATTAAATATTAAATTAATAATATTTAGAAAATTATTTTTCAAAAATGGACTTTATTTTTGGATTATACACATCGAAAAATGGTTGGGGTAAATGTTTGGTATTTTTCTGAGATACTAGAATTTTTGATGAATAGTGAAATACCATAATTTACAAAATAAGCTAAATAAGTTAATTATAGAGTCATGTGTGATGATCTACTGATGTAGGCCCACTTGGTTCAGGATCACATGATAAAATTATTATTCTTGTTCATTTAATACTAACTATTCCTTGTCTTATGGGAAATTAATAAACTAATGAATTTTATATTAAGGAAACCCCTCTCCCCTCCACTATAAAAACCACCCTTCACACCCTCATTTCCTCACACCTATCGAGCTCCAAGACTTCTCTAAATTCTTCCCAAACATCCTACTTATCCCCTATCCCACATTAAATATGTTCTAGTCTCATCAGAAGACCAATCCTGGATTCCTTAAGGAGGATCTCAAGAGGAAGATTTAAGAGGTAATTTCTCTCCCTCTTCTCCTTTCATTTCCTTTGAAGTTCAAGTACATTTCTTGATCTATCCCCATCTATCGTGATCAAAATGGTATTGTAACTCCAATATTATACATGTACATGAATTTTATGTTGAAAATGAGATATTATATCATCCAACCCCCTTTCTCTCTTCCTTTTATTTTATGAAGGAGAACGTTGTTTGTGAGGTGTTAATTTATCACCTTCAAGAACGACAAGTTTTCTTCTTCCATTTCTACCTTAATATCTGGTCATGAAACCATTTTTATAGTTGAAAAATAACATGTTATATGTATTATATCCTATTTAAAGTTCTGGATCTAACTTATGACCATATTTCTAGTGATATAATAAAACAAGTTCATTATGATCAAAAAATCGCTCAAATTAACCCAAACATTCATGATTTAATTATTATCTAATGATACATCCACATGGATCTAATATAATTAGTAATAAGATCATTAAAACTCATGTAATATCATTAATAAAATTAAATATCATTTCTAGATGTTTACCCATGTTCTACCCGAACTTCAATTTATGAATACAAGTGAACCACTCAAGAAAACCATAAAATCAAACATTCCCAAACAATGTTTTCCAAACCCTATAACTCATCCAAAGGCACATAAAATAACTTAATAAAACCATAATAAACCATATTTATATACAAAAGGTTATTTATTTCAAATTAATGAATATAATTTCATTATACATGACATTAAATAGAAGGAAGCATTCAGATACAAGGTAAGGGGAAATTCTTGAACCCAACTTTCATCCTTCGGGTTCTCCCTCTTTCACTCCATTTTTTTGATATGGTTACTACTTAAAAATAATTTGTTCATAATTATCTTTAAATTTCTAGGATATACATGTTTTTCACTTGTTTTTATGTCAAACAAAATGTTTTTCAAATGA
This sequence comes from Viscum album, assembly GCA_963277665.1. Taxonomy (NCBI): domain Eukaryota; kingdom Viridiplantae; phylum Streptophyta; class Magnoliopsida; order Santalales; family Viscaceae; genus Viscum; species Viscum album. The sequence goes on from OY728150.1 coordinate 1,334,074,830, forward strand.
ACTCTTCTTTTAAGAACACACCTTTTACTTCTCTCTCAAAGTGGACGGTTCTTGAAAAATATATGTTATTCCATCTTTATTTTGGGAACCCAAAGTTTATGAATGTGTTATTATGATATGTAACCCATTCCATTCCTTGGGTTATTTATGTTCACTTTTGATATATGTTCCATGTGGAAAGCATGATAATGATAATTTTATGATGTGACGGGTGCGCCCGAAATTATACAGCTCTCCAATGCATTGGGTAAAGTGATGAATATCACGAGCAAATGTGAAATGATGTGCTAAAAAGATGATATCTTGGTTCACAAGTATGTGTGGTAGTTAACCACTAAGACATGATGTTTCATTTTTATGCGTTTCCACATTTCAAGTCTTATATTTATGCTTCCTCTCATGTTCCTGATCTTTTTCCCACGTTATGATTATGCTCACCCCATGCTATATTGTTCTTATCTATCCTCTTACTGGGCTTCTAGCTCACCCCTTTTGACATATATCTTCAGGTGGCCACATGTACTAAGGAGATGAAAAGTTCCAATGAGAAGCTAGAGAAGAAGAAATTAAATAAATTTTTATTCTTAATGTTGTAATTGTTATGTATGATCCTAGTTTTCCCAAGACACTAAATCTTTGGATCCTCTATGTGTAACAATATTATGTTGTTTATCTTTAAAATGATGTAATAGTAATATAAGAAAAGTTAGGGTCTCTATATCTGGCTTCTGCCTTGTTTCATCGGTGAACCCCGAACCGCGAACCACTCCCTCTGCTTGTACAACCATCCGCGAACCATAAAATGGGGGAATTGAATAATAATAATAGAACTGTGAACCTAACTGGTGAACCCAGAACCAAATTCTTATCATGAATGAACTCCATGTGAATGATGATCCCCCAGTACCTTCTTCAATATGGTGCTCCACGTAGTGTACCGCTACACGAACTGAACCCGACATCGTGTACTACATCAGTATGCGGATGGAACCCAAAGCGTCATGATGGGTCATGTAACACTATAGTATGCAGTTTTATATAACCATGTCTGCGTACCGCATAGGTACATGAATGAACCCTCTGCCCGCACACCACTATGGTATGCGAAGCCTCCCCCATCCTGCATAAAAAGTTAGTATGCAGAATGGGGTATTTTCGGGTATTGTTTCCTCTGGTTCCAACCTCACCCCTCCACTACCATCCATTCCTCCAAGATCCCTCCACTAACCAGTCCTCTAGAAGTAGGCCAAAGCATCCTCTAAAGACACTGACCCATATGATCAGACCATTGGGTGCATTTTCATTCCTCATTGAGTCAACATACCCACAGTAAGCGGAGTCAGGAAGGCTCTCCCCACAACTGTGTGAGCTTCGGGAATGCTCGTGGGTATACATTCCCATGGTAACCTATATTTCAACCTTGGGATGCTGACGTGAACCTCCCCATTCCAGGGATTAAGGGTGACCACTTTCTTTTCCATTTAATGAGAAATTGTTATTAGTCAAATGGGTTATGTTTTATCCCCCCTTTGACGAGGATGAAACTCATCCCCTTCTCAAATCGTGCTCTGGGGCCCTCCCACTAAGTTATGTCCCCAATCTTCCAAGGCAGGGCCGTGTGACCTTCAATTTCATTCCACATTGAAGGGTTCATTGCACTGTGCCCTCACCCATGGTCTCCCCATCCTCTTCTGCAGTGAACTCTCCCTCCCCCTCCAATAAGGGAGAAGGCATGTGCATGGTTGAATCTTTCACATCCTATTATTTCTCACACAGAGAAGGACTCATGTGGGCGTAGAGGTTTGTGAGGATTACAATATCCACATGAATCTAAAATATGAGAAATCTTATTCATGATGAAACTAGGTTACATAGGACACCTGCCAGAAGGCCCGATCTCAAAAGGGTTCCCATCCAAGAGGGTCCACCCAACCATGACCGATCAAATGGGAAGCTCCCACGCGTAATCCCCACACGATCTGAACTATGTGGGTTCGGATTCCTCTCCTGAGGATATATATGAAGCCCTTTTTATGGGCCTATTCCCAACATCAAGTCACCTTTCACCCCCCTGGATTATGATAAACTCCATAACACCTTATTGTATGGATCAAGTCAGCATCACCTCCGTAGCAACAAATATATGTGTTCTTATGACGATCGTGCAAATCAAGGGTAGCCCATCAACACAATAGCTCGAAATGAACCAAGGATTTAAAAACACATGAACATGATTTCAATCTATAATAGAGTCCCAAAACAGGAATCAATCCTTCCCCGAAAGGGTGCGGTGATCTTGACCTCCCATTCTATGACCAATAGATTTCTTATGTGTCATTGGATGAATCATCATTCAACGAACACCTTCCTTTGGAAAGAAGGTCCATGAATCATGGATACTAGGGCCGTTCGGAATTCTTGCCTCTATGAATATACACATCGGAGACAATCCGAGGAAGTTGTATCTTAGAAGGACCAATTTTACATGTGCTTGACCCCCACCCAATCGCCCGCTAGGACCAACAATTCCCGTAGGGTTAATCCAGCCATCTTTAAAGGATAATGACACTAAATGGGTCGAAACAAAAGGAATGGTGAATTTTACAAGAACTTGTCTCTATAGACAAAGGGATGGGTGATGATCCTTAACGTGCCATTTTCACAATGCCGAGAAACCCGCCACCTCAAAGGTGGAACAAAATTTTTAGGGGGATTTATGTTTTTATGGATTTTTTAGTATTTTAAGGGTGTATTTAGGGTTTTTAGGGATTTTGAGGAGTTTTTATATTTTTGAGGGGTTTTAGGGTTTTTAGTGTTTTTTTTCTTAGGGGTTTTAAGGGTTTTTATGTTTTGAAGACTTTATTATGGTTTTTTAGGGTTTTAGTGGATTTTATGATTTTAAGAAATTTTAGGGATTTTATGATTTTTTTGAATTATTCTGGTTTTTAGATAATTTTACGTTTTTTAGTGTTTTTAGTGTTTTAGGGTTTTTAGTGTTTTTAGTTGTTTACATATTTTAATTATTTTTAATGTTTTAAAGGTTTTCTTAGGAGTTTTATGGTTTTTTTATTTTTTTAGGGATTTATAGTGATTTTTCAGGATTTTTTAGGATTTTTAATGTTTTTAGGGGTTTTAGGGATTTTGACAGGTTTAATATTTTAAATGTGTTTTTAGGTTTTTCTAAGGTTTTTAGGGGTTTTATGGTTTTTAATGGGTTTAAATAATTTTTAGGTTCTTTTTCATTTTTTATTTTTTTATGTGCTTTAAGTGTTTTTATGATTTTAAGGTTTTCTTATCGGTTTTTTAAGTTTTTAGGATTTTTATGTTTTTTTATATTTTAGGGAATTTTTTGAATTTTATTGGTTCTTAGGGTTTTAGGGATTTGAAGGGTTTTGGGGTTTTTTAGGGTTTTCAGCAACTTTTAGATTTTTTAAGGGTTTTATGCGCTTTTTCATTTTTATGGTTTTCATAGGTTTTTTCTTGGATTTTAGTTTTTTTACATTTTTACGATTTTGAGTGTTGTATTATGATTTTTATGGTTTTTAGGGATTTCAAATATTTTAGGATTTTTTAGGATTTTTAAATTTTAATGGGTTTTTTGGGGTTTTTAGGGTTTTTTGAGTTTATTTGGGGTTTAAAGGATTTTTGGAGTCTTTCAAAAAATTTATAGGTTTAAAGGGTTTGTAGTTATTATAGTGGGTTTTAGGGTTTTTTCTGGTTTTTTGTTTTTTTAATATTTTTAGGGGTTTTATGATTTTTAGGGGTTTTAGGGTTTTCTTGGGATTTTATCAATTCTTAGGTAATTGGGGGTTTTAAGAATTTTTAGGTTTTCAAGGTTTTATTATGGGTTTTCTAGGTTTTTATGGGTTTTTACATTTTTTAGGATTTTAGGGATTTTTAGTTTTTTTATGTTTTTTAGGGTTTTTTAGGGAGAAGGTAGGTGCAGGTCCATGCTATTCCTAGCCCCCCTAAAATTTATTAAAGGAAAATAAAAGCAGACAAGAGTGGGGAGGGGCCAAAAAGCCCACACCCAAAAATCCCGGGACCCCCTATGACACTGAAACCCCAAAAGACCCAAAAAGCTGGAAGGAAATCAGCGGGAACTATAAATCAACGTCCTCCCCAAAAGGGTCCCCATCAACATCATAACCAGAGGAATCATCATATTCCACCAACTCCAATTCAAAATATTCATATTCCTTTATGAAGGCCATGTAATACTCCCTGAGACGTTGCAGTTTGACATTCAGTTGTGGCTTGCTAGACCGACTTCCCCTGCCAGATTCAACCTCCTTAGCTTAGCAAGAGTCTCTCATGGACACTGTCCTTGGAAAATCCGAATTGTCTTCATTGGTTTCCTCATATTGGGAACTAAAGAGACTTCCATAGATTTGTTTTCCTTCCCATAAGGAACGACCATATCTAGTAGGGCCCTCTCCTTGATGACCATATCATGTTCTGCTCCGTCCTTCTATGATCCTCCTGGATAAAATCTTGATTTGGAATGAAGGAGGCTTCCTGATTAAGGGAACATACAGCAAGAACCCCACATTTTAGCATGTCAGGAGCCACCGCAGGTTCTTGAGAAGCCAGACAATGATGGTTCACTCCACCAACTAGGGCCTTCTGCAAGTGCCCCTCCACCCTAGGCAGCTCGATTTCATCCCCCTGGACAGAGTATGCAGTCTCCAGACCCTGCATTGCCCTTTTCCCCTGCTCCCTAGCTGCATTCAAGGACCCAAGAGTATCCATAATCGCCTCATATTGACAATAATTAAGGACCACACAACCTCCACCAAGCCTAGAAGCAACAACATGCTCCTCACTTGGCATCTGTATAGCCAGCCTTACATTCCTAGCATCAGCAACAAGAGACACTTGCCCCTCCTTCCCAGGAGTATTGTTCACCTCCCCCTCATTCACATCAGAATCATCACAATTGTGAGCAAGAACCAATAACTCCCTAATATCCTGCTCATCAACACCACCTGATTTCCCAGTAATGTCTAACAGTAGTTCATCTTCACAAGCCTTCTGGTCCATACTCCCTCCATCCCCCTCAGCAACAACAGCCTTCACCCCACTCTCTTGTGCATCAGAACTCTCACACCCATCAACAAGTGGAGACCCTTTCTCCTCTCCATCAAGCTTCATCCCCTCAATGCAATTGAAGAATGGGACGACTTCCTGCCTCTACTTCAGACTGCTATCAGAGGAGACCGACTTCCCATCAGCAAAAACCTCCCGGTATAAGGAACATCTGGCATCCAATAGCTTCAAGTCACTCCTCAATCTCTTGAAAATTTCAGTCACCTTGGGTTCCGGTTGATGCTATAAACCCACTTTCCCTCCATCAGCAGTAGATCCATGACCCCTCGACACCACCGGGGGGCCCTCCCACACAATCATTGCATCCAGAGATCCAGAACCAAGCCCAGATGCAGGAGTATCCCCCATAGAAGCATTTCGTCCAAGCCCGATTTAAGCAGTTGCTGCAACCTCCCCCATATTCATCCCCACCTAAGCCTTCCCCCCTTCACCAGACTCTACTTGAGCATGAGGATCCTTGTGTAAAACTCCTACAACTCACCCCGATTCTGCTGTTCCTCACTAGTCACCTCCTGAGATCAGTTCAAAGAACAAAAATTCCTTCCGCTACACTAGAAAGCCTGAACATTATGACCCAGAAGCCATCATGAGGAGCAAAAATTGGTCCACGACTCAAAGATCATAGGCTGCTTCCACTAAAGCTCCTCACCAACAACAATCCAAACAGAATCAACTGGTCCTCTAGAAGCAACAATCTCTACAAAGACCCTTGGGGAGACCAGGTGTCAAAGGGACCTTGTTCTACTATCGACGCATAAGAACCGTCCAACCAAATTCCCCAACATTGAAATAATTGAGAAATTTTGAAAAGGTAGTGGTAGTTATGGAAATCTAACCCATGTTTCCACCATCGGTGAATCACGGTTCAAGTGCAGATCAAAGATCCACCTGGAAGGGAAAAAACGAGCACCATTGCATCTTCATGGAGCTTCCAACCAGTCATGAACCAAATCCTCTTCCGAAACAAAGCGAATCAAAATGTGACTTCTATCAAGAAGACCTACCATAGCACGGTCTTGGAGGACCCATTGTTCGGACACAAATCTGTTGAAAACATCCATTGGGGGTCTCTAGTTCAAGAAATGAGAAACCAAAGGTAGCCTATGTAGGGAGGAGGCCTCATTGAACTCTGCAATCGATAACTGATGATGTGTAAATCCTTCATGTAAGTTAGGAACCTTAGTGAATATCTCAATCCGCGGAAAAGGGGGAAGAAAATCCGGAACCGAGAACGGGACAAAAGGACGCCCATCATCAAGAATCTATGGAGGCCCATCCCATATAGAGGGGGGAGGGAGAGGTGCAAGATAAGTCATCATCTTCAAGTATGCCGCAGGAGAATATAATCTCCATCACGAGAGAGCTGAGATGCCATTCATTTATAGTTTTTAGGGATTTTGGGTGTTTTTACGGATTTTATGTTTTCTTGGGGGTTATGGGGTTTTTAGGGTTTTAAGGTTGTTTTGAGTTTTTTTTAAACAATTAGGTTTCAAAAGGGGTTATATATTTTTTCATAGTTTTTTGGTTTTTATGAGGATTTATAGTTGTTTAATATTTTTATGGGTTTTTATGTTTTCTGGGATTTTTTTTCTTTTTTAGAGTTTTTTAGCGATTTTAGAATTTTTTAGGTTTTTAGGTGTTTTAAGTGTCTTTCTGTATTTATGGTTTTTTTGGGTTTTTATAGTTTTATGGTTTTTAGGTTTTTAGGCAATTCAAGTGTATTTTAGGTTTGTTAAGGTATTTTATTGTTTTTTTTCATTTTTTTCGGTTTTAGTATATTTTGGTTTTTAGTGGTTTTAAGTGTTTTTTATTTTTATGGTTTTCTTAGATATTTTTAGTGTTTTTAGGGTTTTATACAATTTTAGTTATTTTTGGGTTCTTTTTAGGTTATTTTGGTTATTTTGGTTTTTTTGAAGGTTTTTAGGATTTTTGGGGTTTTTAGGGTGTTTAGGGTTTTATGTTTTATTGGGTATTTTGGTGTTTTTTTGTTTTCATTGTTTTAAGTATTTTTATATTTTATTAATTATATTCAGGGTTTAATGGGTTTTTATAGTTTTAGTGGGTTTTTGGGTTTTAATGAGATTTTATTGTTTTTAATGTTTTTTGGGGTTTTAATGATTTTAGGGTTTGTATGAATTTTTAGAAGTTTTTTGGGGCTTTAAATTTTTTTAGTTTGTTAGGGGTTTTTAGTGTTTTATGGTTTTTATGGTTTTATTAGTGTTTTGGTTTTTTTATGTTTTTACGAATTTTTGGTATTTTTGGTATTTTGATGTTTTTAGAGTTTTTTGTGATTTTGTGGGTTTTTATGATTTTTAGGGTTGTTAGGGGTTTTAGTGTTTTAATTTTTTTTATGTTTTTAGGGGATTTAAGGGTTTTATGGTTTTATGATTTTCTTAGGGGTTTTCATGGTTTTAAGGTTTTTTATGTTTTAAGGGATTTTTGGGGATTTTGTTGATTTTTATGGGTTTTTTGGTTTTATAGAATTTGAGAAGTTTGAAAGATTTTATCATTTTTAATGTTTTTTGGGGTTTTAAATTTTTTTTTGGTTTTTGATGGGTTTTAAGTGTGTTTAGGTTTTTATGGTTTTCTTAGGGGTTTTTCAAGTTTTATGTGTTTCTACATTTTTATGGATTTTTATGGCTTTTTTAGGATTTTTATATTTTTTAGGGTGTTTAGGGATTTTGAGGTTTTTAGTGTATTTAGTGTTTCTATGAGATTTTAGTGTTTTAGTGGTTTTTAGGATTTTTAGGTGTTTTTTATGTTTTTAGGTATTTATGCTTTTATTATGGATTCACATGGGTTTTTTATGGTTTTTAGGGGTTTTTGGTTTTCTTAGGGTTCTTATGAATTTTTTCGGTTTAAGGTTCTTAGGTGTTTTATGGTTTCTAGGGTTTTTTGTTTTTTAGCATTTTTTAGTTTTCTTTGGATATTTAAGTGTTTTTAGTTTTTAGAGATTTTTTATGTTTTTAGGGGTTTAAATGTTTTTAGATTTTTTTAGTGGTTTATAATGTTTTATTGGGTTTTAGTGTTTTTTACGATTTTTTGGGGTTTTTATGATTTTAGGGGTTTTAGGGTTTTTTGTGTTTTTATGTTATTAGAGGATTTAATTCTTTTAGTGTAACACCCGAGACTTTTATGTTATATAAATTTTCAAAGGAATCTTTTTCTACACAACACTTGCTTGGCTTGCTTTACACGAAATCGTGACCTTCCTCGATAGCTTGCGTCGTACGCAATACCGAGTTTCACTAAACAACGATATGCTATTAAAATAAAACTAGCTGTTATGAATAGTAAAAACCACTTTTTAGAATTTTATAAATTTTATTTTTCAAAATGGACTTCATTTTTAGATTCGGAATATCGAAATTAGCCTAGGGTGAAATTTTGGTATTTTTCTGAAAACTTTCAAATTTTGATGAATAGTGAAACCACTAAGTGGTAGGTTAAAAACTGAATTTTGCATAAAACATAATTTTACCGCTTCTGTGAATGGAATTTTGAAAATCCGACAGACACGGTTAATATCAAGGACTAAAATGTGGTTCAATGAGATGAAAATAATTTTTGGTGAATAGTAACTTTTTACTTTTTTTACCACGGTTAATAGTAAATAGGGTAACTAAGGGTAAATATGATATTACTATTACACTAACACATGTCCTAATTCTATTGGATAAGTGTAATTCGACCACAAACAACCTTATGAATATAATATGACCATTTAGGTCCACTTGGATTAGATTATGACATTTAATATTATTTTATTTAATGAATAGTTAAAATAGTTAAAATCAAAGTTTAATAACTAAAACATTTTTAATATGGGGTTATACATAAGATAAATTCGACTATAAATATTAATTATAAAGATAAAGAGATTTCCTACATAATGATATTTTATTTATAATTTTTAGACTTTAAAAAAATTAATTTATTTATTACACAACGATGATGCAGTAATTACCCTTTTAAGGAAATGTTAACATAATTCATGTTATAAATGCTCAAATAAATGTAATTTGAGACTTTTTTATGAATTACACTAATTTTCTAGGTTACTATGATATATTAGTGTTGATTTAATCAACTTGGTTCGAACATATAATTCTGTTACGACTTTCACAAAAATCATATATCAAATAGTGTCAAAATTGACACAAAATAGTTTTTAAATCAAATATTATAATATTAATTGTTATTTTATTCCTAAAAATCTAAGGTTCGGCCAAATGACTTAGATAAGGATATATATATTAATAATAAACAACTTGGGGTTCGTTTGGCATGTTATAGTAAGTGTATTAACCATATAGTGTAAGAAAACAAAAAGTCACGGTAAAAGTTAAATTATTTAACTTAGAGTTAAATCTAATTGATAAGGTTAAAATAATAACCTAAACTTGTCTAAATCTTATTGGTTGATAGGATTTCGTCCCATCCCCACTTTACCTTCGAAATAAGACCCTTTTAAACCATTATAAACCGATTTTTACTTTAATATAAAATAATATTTTGAGATATTCCTAAGGTGCCCCTCTTCTCCCTTATAAAAGGGAACCTCCTGCCCCTCCTCCTCACACCAATTTGAGCACTCAAGCTCGGCCAACCCCTTCCATTTTCTCCTCTCCACTTCCCTAGAATAATCCTAGTGGTCCTGGTCTTCTTCAAAGACCAATCTTAGTTCCCTAAGTGGGGGATTCAAAGAGGCGTTCCAAAGAAGAGGTAATATCCATTACCGATCTTTTCAATTTCTTTCTTCTTCAACTTCTTCTTCTTTAGTTGTTACATGATAAAGTAATAACATCAGTATTACTTACATACTGATATGTTATTATAAATATGAAACAACCCTAATTCACCTTATATCCATCCTACGGAAAAATGAAATCACCGCACGTGCGTACGTACGGAATACCGTCTCCACGCCGTGGTGTAATCTATTTTCCACCATCACCTTACAAGGATGGGTATAATGGTGTAATGAGTAACTATTTATGATTATTATAAATTAATATTGATACTGAAATAATATATATAGACTCCAATACAATTCCACGATCATAGGAACGATATTATCACTCGTGCGTACGTACGGAATACCGTCTCCACGATGTGATGCGACTCGTTCTACATAATCACCATTACATAGTAATTATATAAATGAATTGAATGAATAAATATGATATATGTTACACTAATACCATTCTGGATATAAGGTATCTATAACCCTAAAATAAGAATAAGAATTTATTCGGCAAAACACGCATAAGAACAAAAGGCAATAAAGACCCGAGTAACAAGTAACAATGAAATATTACTAACAAGAAGCTAAGAATATGACCATATATGATATCATATCAATATGTATGATTCTGGAATAAGTCAATAACATTATTTAAACCATTATACAGGAGCTTCGGAAACGTACAAAGCAAATCGGACCTAAGGTAAGGGAAATATCACAATCTCATTTTTATCCGAGATTGTTTATTCGTAAGTATTTACTGGGGTGTATTTTATCATCCACATCCATGTTTCATCAATATGTAATATTATTTCCATCCACCTACAATTGTTTAAATCCATTTTTACCCTTCGGTGAGTTTTTAGTAATATGTATGAAAGGAATCTTTTGTCGTTTTTCGTACGAGGTGCTTTTTGACTTTTCCGACAAAAGTACGAAGAATGTTTTTTTTAACTTATACGGCATGAATGGATTTTTAAAACATTATTTCCAAGAAACATCCTTTACAAGTTTTCAAGTTTATTTTTAATCAACTTCTTTTATTTTAAAGTCGTATGACATTTTATGAAAGGAATAATGTTTTTGAAGTAGAAAGGATATTTTCCTCAAGAATGGAGTTCAAGTATTTTATCAAAATTATTTTCCATCTAAGATAATAAAAGGGTTCTGTTTTTATCCCTATTATTACATTGGTTTGATTATGTTGTGATGGAAATATTTTTATGAATTCCTTTATCTTATATGAATTGTTTTATGATGTCATGTTGTTTAAGAATCCCATTTTTATTACATGGGTTACGCTATTATGTATGGTTTATGATTATGTGGAACACATAAGAAAGGATTCATTATAAGATGGGTGGGACCTATATCTCCCTCCAATGCATTGGGTAAAGATTTTATATCTCATGAGATAGACATGGCTGGAACGGTAGGTTATACCGGTTCAGTGAAACAGGACTGGAACGAGGGTGACTCGGTTCAGAAAGGGACATTTTCCACTAAGATAGTCTTGGCAATGAGTCATGACTAACAAGAAATGATTTTCCATTATTATCTGTACATGACACAAAGTTTCAAGTTTGATGTTATGATTATGGGGATCTCATTTCACTTCTATGATTTGTTCCATGTTAAGATATTATGATCTCTTTTGCAGGTTATGATTTTCAAAAAGATATGATATGATTTTTATTTCCTTTATTTGCCCTTGCTGAGCATTTGAGCTCACCCTTTTATGTTTTCTTTTCCCCAGGTCAAGAAGATGTATATTAAGTAGAATATGTTAAAAGGGACCCTAGATATGATGAAATAAATAGGAGATACTGTAGAAGATTTATGAACCAGTTGTTTATGTTTCCCAGTTTCTAAAGACACTATACCTATACGGTCCTTTGTGGTTTTTTCATATTTTGTAATAAGTGTACTTCAATTTTGAAGTATTAACAATGTATGTAAAGTATGGGTCGTTATAGTTGGTATCAGAGGAAAGGTATAGTCAACCTTTGGAAACTAGGATGTGAAAGCCTTAGTAAGAACCCTAAGGATAAGTCTAATCATAGAACACAATCTTAGTGTTTTAGAAATGGCCATGAATACCCTAGGATAAGACCTTAATTATGAAATTTTATCCTTGATTATGTGGTTTTCCTATTATAATTAGTGTTTCTCACACTATTCTTCTTGGTTTTAGTCAATGGATGGAACCCGAAGGAACCGTGTTAATGCTGAATGTGATGGGCAATGCAATGATTGTCCCCCTGAGCAACCAAACGATATGGGAGCTGGAATGAAAAATCTTGTAGCCATGATCACACAACTTTCTCAAGCTATGAATCATGCAGGACTTCCAAACGAGAAAAGGAAGGAGCAACATTCTGTTGAATCCTTCATGAGGCAGCGTCCACCTTCTTTCAGTGGGTCTACTGATCCATTAGTTGCTGAACAATGGATTAGTACTACTGAAAATATATTTTCAGTTCGTCAATGTTCCGAACATGATAAAGTCATCCTAGTAGTGTATCGTTTGGAAGGAGATGCTGATCAATGGTGGAATCTTATTAAGAATACGAGGCAAAGGGATGAAATTGAGTCTATGGAATGGGATGAGTTCAAGAACTTATTTTTTAATAAGTACTTCCCTCGTATTATCCGAACAAAGATGGAGAAAGAGTTTCTTGAACTGAAGCAAAGGGATGATGAATCTGTTGGTACCTATGAAGCAAATTTTACAAGACTTGCAAGGTACGCTTATGGTATTATTATCCAACCTGAGAGTAAGATCGATCGATTCTTTAGTGGCTTAAAACCAAGTATTCGAAGGGCGTTAGCCATAAGGGACTTCAATAGCTACGAGGAAATCGTTCGATGTGCTCTCAAAGTCGAGATGGAGATTGGAGTAACCCATCAGTCATATGGGTTCGATAAGAAGAGGAAAATGGAATTCAAAGGAAAATCTAAAGAGCACACTGAAAAGAAGATGAGCTTTCCCTTATGCTCAAAGTGTGAAAGAAACATGGAGGGAGTTGTCTTAAAGGGACAAGTAAATGTTTGAAATGTGGAAAGGAAGGTCATCGGGCATTTGAATGCCGCGATAATGGGAAGAAGATGTCTAATGATGCAAAAAAGGAAGGGATACACAGAATGAACCTACTACACTTCAATGTTTCAAGTGCAAGGATATGAGGCATTATTCCAATCAATGCCCAAATCCAAGGGTTGATGATGATGGTCGACGTCAACAAAATCTTAAGGCTAAAGACAAAGGAAAGTCACATGCAATTTCTATCAGCGATGTGGAGTACGATAACGATGTGGTGAAAGGTACACTTACCATCCACTCTAAAGTATAAAATGTTTTATTTGATTCTGGATCCACCCACTCTTTTATTTCTCAAGAATTTTCTAAGGGTATCACTGTATTACCTCAACAATTAGATGTTGAGTTAGCTGTGACAACACCTAATGGCACATCAATCGCATCAAAAGTTTATAATTCTTCTCCGATCAAAGTTTGTGGGAAAGTGCTTCCTGCAAATCTTGTGATCCTTCCTATAGTGGAATTTGATGTGATTCTTGGCATGGATTGGCTTTCTTTATACGGAGCTCATATCAATTTCCAAAGAAGGGAAGTCACATTTCATATTCCAGATCAATCTACGATCGTCTATCGATGCAAGGATGAATATAACCTTCCAGTGGAAATTTCTTCCATCTTATGGGTCTTGATTCCACTAAATGAAGGTTATTTATCTCAAATGGTTGGTGAGAAACTCACGATTAAGAATATGCCCATCGTACGAGAGTTTGATGATGTCTTTCTGGAGGAATTACCGGGTCTTCCACCAAATCATGAAGTTGAGTTTTCAATAGAACTCGTACCGGGTGCTTTGCCTATTTCAAAGACACCTTATAGAATGGCCCCAATTGAGTTGCAGGAATTGAAGAAGCAACTCCAAGAGAATCTTGATAAGAGATTCATACGCCCTAGTGCGTCACCTTGGGGAGCACCTGTTCTATTTGTTAAGAAGAAAGATGGATCAATGAGACTCTGTATTGATTATCGAGAACTTAACAAGATCACTATCAAGAACAAATATCCTCTCCCACACATTGATGACTTATTTGACCAACTACGCGGAGCTCAATACTTATCCAAGATTGATCTTCGTTCAGGGTATCATCAATTAAGGGTCAAAAGGGAGGATATACCAAAGACGGCATTCCGTACAAGGTATGGACACTATGAATTTATAGTGATTCCATTTGGTCTTACTAATGCCCCTGCTATCTTCATGGATCTAATGAATAGAGTCTTTAGAGACTATCTTGATCAATTTGATGTAGTCTTTATAGATGATATTCTTGTCTATTTAAAGAGCAAGGAAGATCATGAAGATCAATTGAGAATTATAGTGAAGACCCTGAGAAAGGAGAAGCTTTATGTCAAATTTACCAAGTGTGAATTTTGGCTTCAAAAAGTTGCATTTTTGGGTCACATAATCTCAAAAGAGGGGATATATGTGGATCCAGCAAAAACAGAGGCTATCGAAAGATGGTCAAGACCAACAACAGTAACTGAGATCCGAATTTTTCTTGGTTTGGCTGGATATTATCAAAGTTTTGTAAAGTATTTTTCATTATTATCTAATCCACTCACCAAGTTGACTCGGAAAGGAGTTAAGTTTGTTTGGACAGAGGAATGTGAAGAGAATTTCAAGGAGTTGAAAAGATGGTTATCCAGTGCACCTGTGCTCACACTGCCTTGTAGTGGAGAAAGGTTTGTGATCTACAGTGATGCATCCAAGAAGGGATTGGGGTGTGTTATTATGCAAAATGATATGGTGATAGGTTATGCCTCACGACAGTTGAAAATCCATGAGCAAAATTACCCAACACATGATTTGGAGTTAGCTGTGGTAATCTTTGCATTAAAGATTTGGAGGCATTACCTTTATGGTGAAAGGTGTGATATTTATACTGATCATAAAAGTTTAAAGTATATTTTCACACAAAAGGAGCTGAATATGCGTCAAAGAAGATGGTTGGAGCTGATTAAGGATTATGACTGCTCAATCCATTACCACCCTGGGAAAGCAAACAAGGTGGCAGATGCATTAAGTCTACAAGACCATGCTAGTTTATCCATGATGAGGATCACAAAAGATCCAACATTTATGGATTTACAAAGGATGGATCTTGGAATTATAATGGAAGGGGAAAAATCTTATCTTTCTCAAATGAATGTTCAACCATCTATACATGTGAAGATTAAAGAGGCACAGAAAGAAGATGTCGAGTTACAAAAGAAGGTGAGAAATGTTCCTGAATTCAACCTTGATTGTGATGGGATAATAAAATTCAGGAATCGGGTTTGTGTTCCTCCCATCCTCGAATTAAAGAAGGAGCTGCTGGATGAGGCTCATAGTTCCTCATTCTCTATTCATCCTGGAAGCACGAAGATGTATAGGGACCTGAAAGAATACTTCTGGGGGGATGGCATGAAAAGAGATGTTGCTGAATATGTCTCTCGATGCTTGGTTTTTCAACAAGTTAAAGCTGAGAGACAGAAGTCTAAGGGGATGTTACAACCATTACCCATACCCGAATGGAAATGGGAAAACATCACTATGGACTTTGTCACAGGACTTCCTAAAACATCCAAAGGCAATAATGCTATCTGGGTCATAGTTGATCGTCTTACAAAGTCTGCACACTTCGTTGCTATTAGAGAGGATTTCTCTCTAGATCAGCTTGCCAGGATATATGTAAAGGAAGTGGTAAGATTTCATGGAGTACCACTTTCTATTATATCTGATCGGGATCTGAGATTTACCTTGAAGTTCTGGCGAAGTCTTCAGCATACTCTGGATACAGAGTTGAGTTTCAGCACTGCTTATCATCCTCAGACAGACGGTCAGTCTGAGAGAACAATTCAAACCCTAGAAGATATGTTGAGAGCTTTCTCTATGGATTTCAAAGGAGGTTGGGATCAACACCTACCTTTGGTAGAATTTTCTTATAATAATAGCTTTCACTCCAGTATTCAGATGGCTCTTTATGAAGCTCTTTATGGAAAGAAATGCATGACTCCAACTTGCTGGGATGAATTTGGGGAAAGAAAGCTATTAGGACCTGATCTCGTTGATGAAATGGCAGAAAAGGTCAGATCTATTCAACAACACATAAGAGCAGCTCAGAGTCGACAGAAAAGTTATGCGGACAACCGAAGAAAAGACCTAGAGTTTGAAGTGGGCGATAAAGTGTTCTTACGAATATCTCCCTGGAAGAGGGTTATGACATTTGGAAAGAAGGGGAAGTTGAGCCCTAGATATATCGGTCCTTTTGAAATACTGGATTATGTTGGAAAGGTAGCTTACCGATTGGCGCTTCCACTGAATCTCTCTCAAGTTCACGATGTGTTCCATGTATCTCTCCTGAGAAAGTACATACCTCATCCTTCACATGTACTCAGCTCAGAAGTTGTACCGCTGGAGCAAGATCTTTCTTATGAAGAACAACCGATAAAGATTCTGGATCGTAGCGAAAAAGTCCTATGAAACAAGACCACTCGATTGGTGAAAGTTTAATGGAGGAACCACCAACTTGAAGAATCTACATGGGAGCTTGAGGATATGATGAGGGAGAAGTATCCTCATCTGTTTGTTACAAAGTGACGAATTTCGAGGGCGAAATTCATTTTAAGGGGGGTAGAATGTAACACCCAAGACTTTTATGTTATATAAATCATCAATGGAATATTTTTCTACACAACACTTTCTTGGCTTGCTTTACACAAAATCGTGACCTTCCTCGATAGCTTGCGTCGTACGCAATACCGAGTTTCACTAAACAACGATATGCTATTAAAATAAAACTAGCCGTTATGAATAGTAAAAACCACTTTTTAAAATTTTATAAATTTTATTTTTCAAAATGGACTTCATTTTTGGATTCGGAATATCGAAATTAGCCTAGGGTGAAATTTTGGTATTTTTCTGAAAACATTCAATTTTTGATGAATAGTGAAACCACTAAGTGGTAGGTTAAAAACTGAATTTTGCATAAAACTTAATTTTACCGCTTTTGTGAATGGAATTTCGAAAATCCGACAGACACAGTTAATATCAAGGACTAAAATTTGGTTCAATGAGATGAAAATAATTTTTGGTGAATAGTAACTTTTTACTTTTTTTAATCACGGTTAAAAGTAAATAGGGTAAATAAGGGTAAATATGATATTACTATTACCCTAACACATGTCCTAATTCTATTGGATAAGTGTAATTCGACCAAAAACAACCTTATGAATATAATATGACCATTTAGGTCCACTTGGATTAGATTATGACATTTAATATTATTTTATTTAATGAATAGTTAAAATAGTTAAAATCAAAGTTTAATAACTAAAACATTTTTAATATGGGGTTATACATAAGATATATTCGACTATAAATATTCATTAGAAATAAAAAAAGATTTCCTACATAATTATTTTTTATTTATAATTTTTTGACTTTAAATAAATTAATTTATTTATGACACAACGATGATGCAGTAATTACACTTTTAAGGAAATGTTAACATAATTGATGTTATAAATGCTCAAATAAATGTAATTTGAGACTTTTTATGAATTGCACTAATTTTATAGGTTACTATGATATATTAGTGTTGATTTAATCAACTTTTTTCGAACATATAATTTTGTTACGACTTTCAAAAAAATCATATATCAAATAGTGTCAAAATTGACACAAAATAGTTTTTAAATCAAATATTATATTATTAATTGTTATTTTATTCCTAAAAATCTAAGGTTCGGCCAAATGACTTAGATAAGGATATATATATTAATAATAAACAACTTGGGGTTCTTTTGGCATGTTATAGTAAGTGTATTAACCATATAGTGTAAGAAAACAAAAAGTCATGGTAAAAGTTAAATTATTTAACTTAGAGTTAAATCTAATTGATAAGGTTAAAATAATAACCTAAACTTGTCTAAATCTTATTGTTTGATAGGATTTCGACCCATCCCCACTTTACCTTCGAAATAAGACCCTTTGGAACCATTATAAACCGATTTTTACTTTAATATAAAATAATATTTTGAGGTATTCATAAGGTGCCCCTCTTCTCCTTTATAAAAGGGCACCTCCTCCCCCTCCTCCTCACACAAATTTGAGCACTCAAGCTCGGCCAACCACTGCCATTTTCTCCTCTCCACTTCCCTAGAATAATCCTAGAGGTCCTGGTCTTCTTCAAAGACCAATCTTAGTTCCCTAAGTGGAGGATTCAAAGAGGCGTTCCAAAGAAGAGGTAATATCCATTACCGATCTTTTCAATTTCTTTCTTCTTCAACATCTTCTTCATTAGTTGTTTCATGATAAAGTAATAACATAAGTATTAATTACATACTGATATGTCATTATAAATATGAAACAACCCTAATTCACCTTCTATCCATCCTACGGAAAAATGAAATCACCGCGCGTGCGTACGTACGGAATACCGTCTCCACGCCGGGGTGTAATCTATTTTCCACCATCACCTTACAAGGATGGGTATAATGGTGTAATGAGTAACTATTTATGATTATTATAAAGTAATATTGATACTGAAATAATATATATATACTCCAATACAATTCCACAATCATAGGAACGATATCATCACTCGTGTGTACGTACGGAATACCGTCTCCACGATGTGATGCGACTCGTTCTACATAATCATCATTACATAGTAATTATATAAATGAATTGAATGAATAAATATGATATATGTTACACTAATACCATTCTGGATATAAGGTATCTATAACCTTAAAATAAGAATAAGAATTTATTCGGCAAAACACGCATAAGAACAAAAGGCAATAAAGACCCGAGTAACATGTAACAATAAAATATTACTAACAAGAAGCTAAGAATATGACCATATATGATATCATATCAATATGTATGATTCTGGAGTAAGTCAATAACATTATTTAAACCATTATACAGGAGCTTAGGACACGTACAAAGCAAATCGAACCTAAGGTAAGGGAAATATCACAATCTCATTTTTATCCGAGATTGTTTATTCGTAAGTATTTACTGGGGTGTATTTTATCATCCACATCCATGATTCATCAATATGTAATATTATTTCCATCAACCTACAATTGTTTAAATCCATTTTTACCCTTCAGTTAGTTTTTAGTAATATTTATGAAAGTAATCTTGTGTCGTTTTTCATACGAGGTACTTTTTGACTTTTCCGACAAAAGTACGAAGAATATTTTTTTAACTTATACAGCATGAATAGATTTTTAAATCATTATTTCCAAGAAACTTCCTTTACAAGTTTTCAAATTTATTTTTAATCAACTTCTTTTATTTTAAAGTCGTATGACATGTTATGAAAGGAAAAATGTTTTTGAAGTAGAAAGGATATTTTCCTCAAGAATGGAGTTCAAGTATTTTATCAAAATTATTTTCCATCTAAGATAATAAAAGGGTTCTGTTTTTATCCCTATTATTACATTGGTTTTGTTATGTTGTGATGGAAATATTTTTATGAATTCCTTTATCTTATATGAATTGTTTTATGATGTCATGTTGTTTAAGAATCCCATTTTTATTACATGGGTTATGCTATGATGTATGGTTTATGATTATGTGTCACACATAAGAAAGGATTCATTATAAGATGGCTGGGACCTATATCTCCCTCCAATGCATTGGGTAAAGATTTTATATCTCATGAGATAGACATGGCTGGAAAGGTAGGTTATACCGGTTCAGTGAAACAGGACTGGAACGAGGGTGACTCGGTTCAGAAAGGGACTTTGTCCACTAAGATAGTCTTGGCAATGAGTCATGACTAACAACAAATGATTTTCCATGATTATGTGAGCATGCCACAAAGTTTCAAGTTTCATGTTATGATTATGGGGATCTCATTTTCACTTCTATGATTTGTTCCATGTTAAGATATTATGATCTCCTTTGCAGGTTATGATTTTCAAAAAGATATGATATGATTTTTATTTCCTTTATTTTCCCTTGCTGAGCATTTGAGCTCACCCTTTTATGTTTTCTTTTACCCAGGTCAGGAAGATGGATATTAAGTAGAATATGCTAAAAGGGACCCTAGATATGATGAAATAAATGGGAGACACTATAGAAGATTTATGAACCAGTTGTTTATGTTTCCCAGTTTCTAAAGACACTATACCTATACGGTCCTTTGTGGTTTTTTCATATGTTGTAATAAGTGTACATCAATTTTGAAGTATTAACAATGTATGTAAAGTATGTGTCGTTATATTTAGGTTTTATGTTCTTCAGGATTTTTATGGCTAATTTGGGATTTTGATGGTTTTTTACAGTTTTTAAGGATTTTGAGTGTTTTTAGGGTTTTTAGGGTTTTTAGTGTTTTCTAGATTTTTTTGGGTCTTATGTGTTTTCAGGTTTTTACAGTTTTCTTATGATTTTTCATGTTTTTATGGTTTTTTATATTTTTATATTTTTTATGTATTTTTTCATATTATTATTATTATTAGAGTTTTTAGGGTTTTAAGGTTTTTATGGTTTTGGGGGGTTTTATGGTTTCTTGTGTTTTTTATAGTTTTTAATGTTTTTAGAGTTTTTTTAAAATTTATCAGTTTAAATTGTTTTTAGTTTTTTTAGTGGTTTTTAGGGTATTGTGGATTTTTATGGGTTTTTTGGTTTTTTGGGGTTTTTTGGTTTTTTGGGTTTTTAGTATTTTCTATGTTTTTCAGGATTTTCAGTTTGTTTAGTTTTTATGGTTTTCTTAGAGATTTTAAGGTTTTTTTGGGTTTTTAAAGTTTTTTGGGGTTTTAATGTTCTTTATGATTTTTAGGAATTTTTTGTGTTTTTAGGGATTTAGGGATTTGAAGATTTTTTTGGGATTAAAGTTTTTTTGGTTTTTAAGGATTTTTTAGGGATTTTCAATATTTTTAGGTCTTTTTATGATTTCAAACATTTTTAAATTTTTTAAGATGTTATGGTTTTTAGGGTTCTAATGTATTTCGAGGGTTTTTTTATATTTAGGGTTTTTAAGGGATTTGGGTTTTTTAGTGTTTTTTTGGTTTTTATAGATTTTAATTATTTTATGTTTTTAAAATTTGATTAAGGTTTTAAGGGTTTTACAGGGTTTTTTTAGATTTTTGAAAGTTTCTTAGGGTTTTTATGTTTTTTAATGTATTTAATGTTTTTATGGGTTTTATGGTTTTTATAATTTTTTGGATTTTTATGGTTTTTGGTGGTTTAAGGTGTTTTTTGATTTTTTATAGATTCTAAATTTTGAGATTTTTAAAGGGTTTTGAGTGTTTTCAGTGGTTTAAGGGTTCTAGGTTTTTAGTGTTTTATAGTTCTTGTGGGTTTTTAGGTTTTTTAGAGTTTGGGGTTTTTTATTGTTTTTAGGGGTTTTAGTGTTTTTTTTGTTTTTAGGGGATTTAATTTTTTAATATTTGTAAGGGTTTCATAAATTTTAAGGTTTTTTAAGTTTTTAGGGATTTTAAGGCCTTTTGGCATTTTGATTGGTTTTTAGAGATTTTTTGGGATTGTGAGTGTTTTTATGGTTTTTATGGGTTTTATTGTTTTTTAGGTTTTTATGGGTTTTAATTTTTTTTAGGTTTTTAAGGATTTCATAGGGGTTTGAATGTTTTTTTGTTTTTTTACAATTTTAGGGATCTTTAGCGCTTTTTTAGGGTTTTTTGCGTTTTTAAGGTTTTTTGGTTTTTTTTGGGATTTAGGTTTTCATGATTTTTTTAGGTTTTAGAGTTTTTTATATTTTTTAGAGTATTAAAGGGCTTTTAGAGTTTTTAATGGGGTTTAGGGGTTTAATAGGTTTATAGGGTTTTTAATGATTTAGGTGTATTTATTTTTTTTAGCGCTTTTATGTTTTTAAGGGGTTTAAGTGTTTTTTGGATTTAATAGTTTCTAATGGGTTTTTAAGGTTTCTAAGTGTTTTTACATTTCTAGAGAATTTTTTTTCTCTTTTATTATTTTTATGGTTTTTAATATTTTTACGGATTTTTCTGATTTTTAGGGTTTTTTGGGTTTTTGGGTTTTTAGGGATTTTAGCGTTTTTTGGTTTTTAGGGGTTTTGATTTATTTATGATTTATGTTTTTCATAGGGGTTTTCAGGGTTTTTAGGTTTTTTAATTTTTTTTAGTAATTTTAGAGAAATATTTGGATTTTATGGTTTTCTAATGTTTTTAGGGATTTTTAGGTTTTTAGGGATTTTGAGGATTTTATGGCAAGAAAGATGCGAGGGTCGGGCTATTCCCAACCCCCCCCCCCCAATTTATTAGAAAGAATATGTAGTAAAAAAAGGGAGGGGAGGGGTCAAATGACCCACACCCAATAAACCCTTTAAAAAACCAACCCCAAAAGACCCCAAAAGAAAGAACCAAAGACACATAAAGCAGAAAAATAAAAATGACCCCAACATCACCTCGTAGCTCATCATCAACCCGCAACCATAAACACTAAACCATATGCAGAAACTTCATAAACCCAACATCAGCACCACATATTCACAAGACAGCAGCCTACAGCGGCCCCAAGAAAGTAGCATCACCTCATTCACCACCAAGAAACATCATCTTCCAGCAATCAGCGACCAGCAACCAGCAGCGGAAGCCACAAAAGACACACATCACAACCCAAAACAGTAGCAAAAGAACAAAAAACGCAGGCAATCGGAGGAAACGGAAAGTAGGTCATCCCCCTCTCGGCCATTGGAACCAGTCCCGAGCAGATTGAAGCACACCAGAACTGGTGTCTTTCCAGGAAAAGGTCTGTCTAGGATTTCACAGCCAGAAGCTTGTCTGACACTGAGAAAACCACGGCTGAGACCAGATCCCGAGCTCTAGGAAGATCCAACCGCATCCTGCAATAATCAAACTGGAGGCAGCGGCGAGCGCATGGAGGCCGCAACGAGATCCCGAGGAAACACCAAATCAGACACCAGTCACACCAAGCCCAACAAAAATCTCTCGAAGCTGCAAGAA